>OX387963.1:16868773-19820355 GCA_947578425.1 Eugnorisma glareosa | reverse complement strand
GACAGCCCTCCGCAGACTGATGGGGTGAATTTTGTACTAAGATGACCGGTACAAGGAATTATTTCAGGATCGTTATGGGAATTCAATTGATTTGTTTTATTTCTTCTTAAACAATGTATCGTTAACGTGGCAAAATGCACGTAGCGAACTGTAAGCGCGGCGACGAGTTCGATGAACTTTGTAACTAGGCAGGAAGCGAACAGCTGATTTTGCACATCGTTCGTTAGAGTATTTCAACATCCATTGTTTGTTTTATTTTTATTTTAGCCGTATTATTTACATAAATGGAGTACTGGATACAGAGAATGTTATTTTACATTGAAGTATAGGAATAGTAACTGAATGGTAGGTCTTATCGCTAAAAGCGATCTTTTCAAGACAACTTGAATGCAGTTACTTGGATAGCTCAAAAAAATTAAGTACTTCTAACATTTATTAAAAATAGCGATCAATATAATATAACAAAAATAAAAACAAGAAGCCCGCTCCACACTTTTCCCTTGCACTTCACCGTATGCGGTAGAAAAGTGCGGTGCGCCAGAACCCACAGGGACTCGAAATGAGCATACAAAGCAGCCCTATACGCTATTGATGCACCAGACGGGGTAGCGACAGCAGAACAACGCAGGTTTATGTGAAGGCTCGATTTGTGACGTGTTCTGAATAGTTTTGTGTGCTGTACAGTAGAGCGCCAGTCAGGTGAAAATGTCTGCGATGTTGAGAAAAATGTAGTGTTTTTAAAGGAGTATAGGATGTCTTTATTTGTGTGGGTAATCAAAAGAGGTTTTACTTATTTTTGGCACTACGGTTTTCCGTCGGTGATCAGAAATATACAGGATGGAATTTTTCAACGCCACCTGGAGGGAAAGTACTCTAAATACTGGAGATAGAAAATGTTACTCAAAGGAAACAACCCTATTTATTGTTCTTTTAAAATTAGTTAAGATTTCATGGTTTTCCTTTCATTTAATTAATAATGTTTTTTTAGAGAGATCCTTATTCTTCACCCTATCGATTAATGCCATAACACAGGGTGTTTTTTTTGGAATTTAACCGTTTCGATTCCCGAGTGTGGTAAGCGAATTTGCGAAAATCTTTGAATGCAAATTATTTCCGTTGAGTAAAATTTTCTATAACCAGTATTTAGAGTACTTTCCCTCCAGGTGGCGTTGTAAAATTCCACAGGATTTTTATGTAAAATGTCATTCTTGATGTAAAACGACTAAGTTTTAATTCTTAGAAAAAATCTATTTTCCTGCTCTTGCCCATATTACTTGGGCCACCCCAAGGTCCCCCTTTTTAGAATAATATTCTTTGTTAAATGCTATGTAGGATGAACTTTTTACCCTATTACGGCAAAAACAAAAAGAACAGGTTCTCTGAAGTGGTCTTCACTTCAGGACTTTTGATTTTATCATTAGTAGTTCCACAATATTTCCGTAGCAAAACACGGTATTAGTCAGATTTTATGAATCCTTTCCTACCACCCATTGGAAACCCATTTTTCACGAAAAATAATCGAACAATAGCTTTTAGTTTCAGTTGAATTGAATGCGCAAACATTTTTTATACAAAAGCTATTGGAAACGAAAAATAAAAGCGATTGTTTTCTGAATTTAGAACAGAAATATTTGTTTTCCCACATCATAACTATTTCAGATTTGTTTGATTTTTATTCCCTTTTGTTTGTTTGGCACAAAATAAAAGTTGTTAAAACAACGGAAATGTCTGCAGTTTGGCACACTGTAAATCTCTCCCGAAATAAAAAAAGATTAATGTATTTAGAAGTTATGTCTAAATAAGGCTTGCAGTTTTCAGGAATTTCAAACCTAATTCATTGCTTTCAGCAATAAAAACAGTTCCTACTGCTGGGAAATGGCCTCTTCTCTGAAAAAAGTAGTGCGCTATTACGGGCCCAGTGAGGGTTGGTAGATGTTTCATATTTTTTTATAAATTAAAGATAAATAGTTTTGAAGTTATTTAAGAAAATAGGCAAAAGTTAACCATTCCCCACCCTTAACTCCGAAACTACACGGCAGAAAATTTAATGAAATACAAAAATTAGTTCTTTGCCTAAACATTACAGGAAAACCTATAAGAAATCTATGGTAACAAATTTGGGTCAGATTTATAACAACTACTAAAATTTAGATAATTAATGTATCCCTCGTGAACCTCTCCACACGAGTCGAACTCACACTTGTCCTGTTTTTATAAGATAGTCTTATCAGTGGAAACCATTCCATACGAAGTTTTCCTTCACCATTTTAAGAGCAATAGTAATGAAATAAATTACACATAATGAACGGCCTAACAACAATGTCCTTGAGTGTAATCAATAAAAAAAAAATCGTAAACCATCTTAGTTTCCTGCTGATGGTACGTTATGTCAAGTTCATTAACCCCATGTGACGTCAGCGTCGTCGGTGTATCGTCACGTTTTCCCCATAACTATAATACCGGCTAATTTATGCCGGCTTTTAAAATACGCCTCCAAAATGTTCCTTTAAAACAGGGATCGGAAACAGGTGCATTTAATATGAAACCGTTGCCGTAATATATTGCGTACAAAAAAGTAATTAAATATGGTTACACAATGGCCAATTTTCTTTCCAATATTTCGGGCAATTGATTGGCTGTTGTGGCTAGCCTTTTGATGTTATTCTTATCAACATTTTTATATACAGGGAGATCAATTTAATTTAATGCGGGTACACAGTCCCGGTATAAACAAAACAATTTATTTTTCACCACTCCCGCACGAAAGAAGTGTCTTTCCTCTACGAAAAAAGGGAGAAATGTTGGTTTTTCCTCACTGTTTGAACAGTGAGGAAAAACCAACCACCACCACCATAGAAATATTTATTAGTTAAGATTAATGTTTTTTATAAAATTTATCAAATTATTGTCAAATTAGTTCAGAAACATTAAAAAAGTTTAATAAAATATTGAAAAAATTACATCGTCAAAGAAGAACGGTAATTTGTGACCCAGACCCGACACGAATGAGATATATCTCAGTTTTTTTGTTATTTTAAATATAGCTTTGTGACTATTTAATTTATTTACCTATGATGACTCAATACTTTCTTGCTGGGAGTGGTGAAAAGTTTTGTATGCAACATGTGAGCAAGTTCATTTGCTATTCGTTTTGTTGAGTCTTTCGCTTACTCAGGATTGAAATTTATAATCACTCACTGCGCTCGTGATTCTATTTTTCAATCCTTCGTTCGCTCAAGACTCAAAATCAAAACTCATAGGAAAAACGAACTTTCCTCACATGTTGGATAAATAACTATTTTACAATCCTGGTACAGAAACACACACAACGCCTCTTTTTTGCATGAACGAAGAAGATTAAAAAGTATTTGATCAGCAAAATACTGATCCACTGCAAGTTAAAGTCATACTCTCACGTAAACAATAAACAAACATAACATCGAGATAGTCACAAAATAAACATACCCTAATGATCATACGTTTTTTGATCATAAGTCTTTTGTTTAAATATCTTTGATCTCGATTCAGTTTAGAAATATTGGAGAACTATACAGTAAAATTCTTTATCCAGCATAGAAAAGGCAGGATCCTAACGAGACTGGTGTTGTCTGTTAGGTTAATGCCTGATATCTTAGGGCTATTCACCGAATACGACTTGCACAAAGGGTCATGTAGCGATCTATGCTCGGCATAACCCTGCTAGGTCGAGTGCGTCACACCGAAATCCGTCGTCGGACGGAAGTATACGCCTAAAGTGGAGTTGGGCAGCACATCTGGCTAGACGCGGAGATGGCCGGTGAAGTGAAATTTTGACCGAATGGTGGCGAAGGCTGAGCCTAAGAAACTAGGGCCTTCCAAAAGCGCGTTGGGTTATCGATATCGTCAAGATCGTGGGAAATGGATGGTCAAGGGATGAACGGAACAGAGAAGAGTGGCAGTAGAAAGGGGAGGCCTATATACCCAATAGTGGGTGGTGATTCCGGGCTGAAATATATCCTAATCTCATAGTTACTATGTAGCATTGATATGTCACCAAACCTCGGTCCAGACAATGGAATATTAATAACAGTGCCATTTTGAACGACCTTTAAAGAACCTCGATAAACTACTTTTACAAAGCTCCGTTTCTTAAAGAAGCTTGTATTAACGCTAACCAAAAATCTGAGACTACGAAAATTGCTACGAAATTCTAAAGTGCGAGGCGAAATGGCCAGTCACAACCATTCAACAAGAATATTAAGAGTAATGGCACTTTAATTAATATGCTAAGTCTCCAGTTTTAGTTCTAGCGGTAAATAGCTGAAGTTTGTTCATTAGGACCGTGGAGTGGTTGTCGGCGGAAAACAAAGAAAAGCGGCTCGTTTTAGGAATTTTAAGTTCAAACTAGAGCTGATATAAAATTGTAATTAGGGATGTTTTTGGGGGATGTGTTTATTTAAATTTTTAATAGGTTCTAAGACGTAATATAAGTGAGCATAGGACTGAGACAAGGCTGGATATATTGTGTATCTTGTGCCTTCGAATAATACTAGATGGATCTCAAATATTCGCAGATAAAACTTTTTTAGCAGAAGCAATAATTGTAATTATCCTGGGTCATCTAATTACCGAGGACCTTAAGGACGACATGGATATTGAACGTGAACGTAGGGCACTGTCCGTGAGAGCAAACATGATTGCTCGCAGGTTTGCCTGATATACAAATGAGGTAAAAATCACTCTCTTTAGAGCCTTCTGTACATCTTTTTACACCTGCAGCCTGTGGGCAGTCTATACTCAAAAAGCGATACATGAATGAGACATGAGTCGATGTATTAATACTCACATAAGTATTGATACCTCGATTCATGGATCAGGCAGGGGTCGAGTAGATTAAGGTTGTATTACTAACACTAGTTATAAGTTATTATAATACTAACAAATTGGATCCTAGTTATCTTAAATAAACGTTTATTATTATTATTATTAATTAAATATCTTTTCAAACAGACTGATTATCAATTTTTCAATTATTCAGGGACTCCGATTAAATACTTGCTAGGATTATCTGCCCTGACAGCTGAAAACCAAAGATTATTATTTGCCTGCCTTGTCTCAAACTATCTTCGGGTCGGCTTCCATTCTAACCAGATGCAGCTTAATACCAATATTTTACATGGAGCGACTGCCCATACAATGCAGTTAGTACTGGGTAAGACGATACTAAGGTAAGACTGGTTGTCAGACTTTCAGGCCACTGGCTCTCTGTAACGACTGTCAAAGATCTACAAATTACAGCCGGGACCAACGGCTTATCGTGCTTTTCGAGGCACGGAGGAAACTCGGTATGTAATGGGCGGTCACCCATCCACAGACCAACCTAGACAAGCGCGGCTTAACCTGAAGATCGACCCGAGCGGCTGTTACTATTTAGCGAAGAACTGCTCCGGAAAAAAAATAAGTACGAAAGTATCCGTATCATTATCAAAAAAAAAATTTCGACCGAAAACCTATAGGGTACTTCCGGTTTACCTAGAATTGTCAGTTTTGGTTAAAAGCAAGGTCTTACAGCACAAGTACAGGGAAAATTAAGAAAAATAAAAAATCTTGAAAATTAAGGTGAATTTTGGTGCTTACAAGTTTTTGCGAAATCTTAACTTGCCCATATCTTTTTATCGTGTTGACTCCGGACTTTGATTTTTATACAGACCTCAGTATTTGGAATAAATTTCAACTTGCTAGCTCCACCCGTTCCTGAGAAAAACGGTGGTGTCACACGGACAGACAGACAGAGAGACGGACAAGAGACTGATCTTATAAGAGTTCCTTTTTTACCTTTTGAGGTACGGAACTCTAAAACTGAATTTGCTAATATCCCTAGGCAACTGTCACTTACGTAACGAATAACCGTTAAGATAAGTAGACACAGATTAGTTAGTAATAGATCAACAACCTTACGGTTACAACATTAATATTTCGCATTCATTAATCATTTTTGCAACGAGTTAGGAGTGGTAATCAAGAGCCTAATAGAAGATATGGCATTAATTTTACGGAGAAGTAAAACACGTAGTAGTAACTCTCGTGACTACATGAAATAACATCACGCCAGGAAACCCCGAGGCAGTAGACAGAGGTGTGGTTTTAGTACACAAGGCGACACATCAAGCTATACATTTCCAGTATAACATGGTCTCGCTTTGTATTGATTTCTCGTACAATGAGAGATCTGCGTATACTGGTTTTGTATAGCTTGATTGGTCGTCGGGCGTATACCCTCATTTCACCGGTTAAGTTTGAGTCCCATGTAATAAGGAGCGAGCTTATTGCCATCGACCGGGCACAAATCCACGGGCATAAATACATGTTCGCAATAGGAACAGATGGAGTCAGAAAGGACAAAATTACGGGTTTCTGTTTTTTCCGTTTTCTCGTGGAACCTTAAAAAAAACAATCCTGTGGATAATATTGGAATATAGGGCATAGAGCAATCAGGCTGTGTACTTGTTATATATTAATACTCATTTATGTATTTTGCACCTGGACGACTGACCTCTGCTCGGGTGAAAATAAAGAAAAAGAATTATCCTAGATATGAGACCTAGCTAGATCAATTTTTCCCCGTAAACCCGGTATTGCAACTTTCATCAAAATCGTTAGAGCCGTTTTCGAGAACGTGATTACAATATAATTTTAAATTGTCATATTGTGTTGATAATAATGATGATCCTATACTCTTAAATCAGCAATATTTGTATACATGCAAAGGCATACAAATATTGCGGATTTAGTAGTATAGGATGTAAGTGATACTACAGTTTAATTCCAATAACACAATTCATACTGCTACGCTGCTACGAAACTTCGTAGCTCGTAGACATGTCTACGCGCTACGCCATCAGTAATTGTTCTCATATTTCATTGTCGGCAAGTACAATCATAGTGACAGAGTGTATCTATCAATCAGCGTGATAGACGTTCTTCTAAGATTTTGATACTAATTAGTATAAGTATAATGTTTAATTATTACCTACCTATGTAATATTTTGTAAATGGTTTGGAAAATGCAGGCAGTCGCTCCATAAAAATATCGGTATTCAGCTGAATACAGTTAGACTCGAAGTGAACACCTTGAAAAATTCTGGAGGCATAAGTTTAACTGTAGTTTTCACAATCATCATTTTTTCGTAGTATCATTTGATATTGTTTATGTATTATCGTGTAACAAGTATTATGATTAAAAACTAAAACCCGTATCCGTAAAAATCGCCGTCGGTAAAGTACGGCGAAGCCGTCAACCAAGCATTATAGACATCAAACTAAGTAATTTTACGCAAAAAATATTACTGGGAAACGAATTTGGTTTTGGGCTGAAAAATCACGTTTTACGGTAGGACTCAATGTAACGCACTCAAAACATTGTGCTGATGGATGGATTGAATAGTACGGGGGTCGTGGAGGTGTTTAAAGTATAAATATTATATTAAAAACAAGTATTTAAAAAAAAACTTGTGGAAAAGTTGGAACTTTGACCCCTAATATCTCCATAAGTAGAAGGTTCCCAGGTGCGGTCTAGAACAAAATAAATGATCGCAATGACGGAGAACAAGTGCCTTTCGGCTTCGTTAAGGGTCTTGTTACACCCTTTATACATAGGTACTTACGGACAGGGTAAAAGAAATAAAAGCATGCATGATTATTAATAATTAAATGTAATAGGTTTATGTATTTCAAAGTTACGACTTTGATGTGTAAGTTTGCACGCTTTAGTTTGAAGCAAAACATTTTCGATCTAATATTTGTTTAATGACACCTTGTATACTATGTTTTATGCAAATACTCGTAAAATATCTAAATAATCATCAGTAATAATACGTAAAATATATAAATAATCTTATCTTATCTTAGGTATTTATTTCGGGAGTTGTAAGACATTTATTTGGATTTCGAACACCATATCATATTATTGACTGTACAGTGTACACGAGTTAACCCTTGGTCGCTAAATTGGGGTAACGGGATCTAAAGGTATCCGCAAATAATACCCAATTTGTTTACTGATTTTAGATGACGTATTATTTCATTTGATTTAAATTTGCGTTCGTAATCTACGCTTCTCATAATCGTAGTGTTCTATTTTCGAAATTTATATTTTTGTAACAATTTTTTTTTTTCAAGGAGAATTTTAATTTGTTTATAAAGAAACCTTGCACAGGTACACAATTTCATCAAATAGGTCTGAATCTTATGTATGCTAACCGAATCTCATATGTTTCCACATTTATTGTGCGAACCGCCAGTCGGTGGAATTCACTGCCGGCTTCTCTGTATCCGGATCATTGTAATCTGAATCAAGTGAATCGGTTTCTTCTAGGCAAGCGTGATCCACTTATGGTCGCATCATCACACAGCCACTTCGAGTCAGGCGAGTTGCGGTCAAACGCAAGCTTATTTAGTGAAAAAAGTAGACCACCAATATTAGAAATACTGTGTTAATAATTATTTGTCAAAAGACCGCACGAATGCCCTAATCATCAATAAAAAAACGGGCCAAGTGCGAGTCGGACTGGTGCATTAAGGGTTCCGTACCATCATAGTAGGCGTAAAATTAAAGGGAAAATTAAATTAAATTAAATTTTAATTTAGTTAGTTTTATCATTTGTTGTTATAGCTTTCCTATAGGTTTTCCGTTTATCTATAGGCAAAGAACAGTTTTTTTTTAATTTTTGCTGTTTTTTCTATTTTTTCAACATTTTCGGCCCTGTAGTTTCGGAGTTAAGGGCGGAAAAGGAAAATTTTCGCCTATTTTCTTAAATAACTTCAAAACTATTTATCTAATTTTTTTTTTGTGATCGCATATGCGTTCACATGTGCATGCGCTGTGTGTGTGCTCACATTGAGCCCTTTCATTTGATATGTAACACGATATAATTTGCGAAACATTTTTGTGTTTTTTTGTGATGTTTTAAATTCATTAATTTACGTTACACGACCGTCTTTGGGTCATCGACTTGTTACATATGTACCAAATTTCAACTAAATCGGTCCAGTAGTTTCAGAGTAAATTGCCTGTGACAGACGGACAGACAGATGGACAGCCACGCGAGTGATCCTATAAGGGGTTTCGTTTTTCCTTTTGAGGTATGGAACCCTAAAAAGTACGTAAATTACCCAAACACAAGAAATTTCCATAACCAACATTACTACCATTAATACACTCGCACGACGTAATAAACGGGTCACTTTTTACACAATACACAATCCGCCCAACATTATTTGGGCGGATACCGCTTGGGCGGGCATAATGGTTTTTTTTTTCGTCAAAAAACGGGACCTTTGACAAGCTTGTGACGTAAAGGGTTGGTTTTCGTGTTAAAAAGTTGTTTCGCGATGTCATTTTGGCTTTTAACGAGGACCAGGGGTCTCAATTTAGAGTTTTTGCTGATTTTTAGAATCTATTTAAGCTGGGATTATGTTTTTGGGTAAAATGTTGGAGATAAGTAATTAAAGGAATAAAGTACTGGGATTATTCTGTAATCCTTGTTTACTTATTTTTGCTAAAATAACTGTGACTGGCCAGTTATTTCTGGATAATTGACCAGTCATGAGCGCGCAGTGTAAACTTAACGTTTAATATTATGTCGATTTTTGAATCGAAGATAAAACTATCCTATAGTATGTTGGGTCAATTTGTTGCAACAACCACAAGTGTTATTATCCATACTCATGGATAACATCTTAGAATCAAGTAAATGTTGTAAGTAAAATGAGGAATTTCAATTTTAAAATCGTCTGTATAAGTTACGTGACGTTTACATTAGGTACACGCTCGTGCTGGGGCCTAACATGTATGAACGTGGACGGGGTGAAGGACGTGTATATACAGAGTGTAACAAGACCCTTGACGAAGCCGTCAACCAAGCATTCTGTACATCAAACTAAGTAACTTTACGCAAAAATAATTGCTGGGAAACGACATTTTTTTTTGGGGTGAAAAATCGCGTTTTACGGTAGGACTCAATGTAACGCACACAAAACATTGTGCTGGTGGATTTAATAGTACGGGGGTCGTGGAGGTGTTTAAAGTAAAAACCTTACATTCAAAACATGTATTACAAAAAACTCGTGAAAAAGTTGGTACGTTGACCCCCAATATCGCCGTAACTAGAAGGTATGGTCTAGAACAAAGAAAATACCGCAATGACGAGGAGAACAAGTGCCTTTCGGCTTCGTTAAGGGTCTTGTCACACGAAGGCTTAGCACGTGGCGTACTTTCTGTCTACCCCCATGGGAGAAAGTGCTGTGAGCTTATGATGAGAATAATGAAAATCTTAAATTCATTCATTCACTGGCATACAACGTACTGTTTAAAACGGTGGGTAAAGAAGCATGGAACTTTTCAGAAGATTATTTTCTTTTTTAAACCTTAAAAATCATTTAACAAAGGGACAAAATCGAGGATGAAAATATTGTAAGGAAGTTTCGTAATTTTTGTTTTTTTCTCGATTCCATAATTGATCTCATTCCATCGTTTAAATTGTTTACAACAATGACTTTACGGGATTTGAGTTATTCCAGTACACTTTGCTGTAATTCAAGGGAACCAGGCACTTTGTAACAGTACCGTGTTTCTTAGTAGTAGCCTTTGTCGATCTTTTCCAGAACCTGTTTTGGTTCACTAATTTCCGTAGTAAATTATGACAGACACGCTTTATATAATATAACGCTACACTTCAAGGATAAATATCTAATATCTACGTGGAAGAGACAATGTAGGCCAACACGCAAACTTTAATTATGAATCCAGAATTATTTCGATAGACGATCAATTGCAACTTGGGTAGAGAGATAATTATACGTCAATAGATTCGTCTTGGGGGCACGATTGTCACCAGCAACATAAAACAATATGGTGGATTTTGGGCGCCATATTTACTGGACTTCAAATTTTGTTTTTTTCCAAAACCGTCGAGTAAAAAAAACAAAAATATTAATATGTTATTCGTTTTAGAGTCATTCAAAACGGCAAATCGTATGAAAAGTGAGTTTTTTGCTTTCGAGTTCTTTCAGTAGGGTTTTTTAGTTTTTTTTTAAATTATTTAGTTTTCCTACATTAATGTCACTTTGTCTTTCTCGGGAATAAAAGCAGCGTAAATAAAGCTTCACCACTAACGTCAAGTTACGGTTAACCTGTCAGAGTTAATAAGCATGAAGTCTCGGGAAGGCGTATTGCTATTAATATTTACGTAGGCGCTGATGAGACAAGTTTCTGTTCAGATATTAAACCGACGGTACTGGTGGGTTCAAGAATAATCTATTCTTGCATTAAACATTGTGGTACTTTAGAACTTTGTAAATTGTTTTGGTTCATGAATTTGAACAAAATATTTTCGTTGTTGTCAGAAATGAAGACACCTGCAAGAAAACCAAGGTTACCGACGTAGCCCGAAGAATTGCTAAACTGAAGTGGCAGTGGGCAGGGCACATTGCTCGCAGAACGGATGGCCGATGGGGCCGAAAAGTTCTGGTGTGGCGACCGCGAACCGGAAGACGTTGCGTTGGAAGGCCTCCCACTAGGTGGACCGATGACCTGGTGAAGGTTGCGGGGATCCGCTGGATGCGAGTCGCACGGGACCGGTCAGTGTGGCGACACTTGGGGGAGGCCTATGTCCAGCAGTGGACGTCTTTCGGCTGAAATGATGATGATGATGATGCTGATGATTTTAGTTGTTTATTTAATTAGGTAACTTCAACCTTTAACAAAATATTGTTAAAGGTTGAAGTTACCTAAAAAAAAGTAAAAGAAAATTCGTGTCTCAAGTTTACTATTGCATCAGACTGTGATCTGTCAAAAACATGGCATTTTGATAGAAAACAACCGAAGCATAGTTTATAACACGTAGTTGACTACTATTCGTTTTGTCCTTCCCTTTGACACTACGGATTAGATTCTGGCAAAATTAGGAGAATCTTCTTTTGAAACTCTAAACATTTTCTGTCGAAGTCTTGTATCAAACTTAGGATCAGTCAACTGACAACAGCAACTCTTAACACTAGACCGAAAGAGTTTTCGAACTTTTCGTCACAAAACTTTCTTATTCTTGTGTGTAAGAATAAAACAAAAACACAATGGTCTTACGCTCTGACACAACACGACACATTGACCGACTTACTAAACTTCACTGTCATTGTAAATCTCACCTTTTGTGTTAAAACAAAAGCGTTGTGATTCCGGCTAATCCTTTACCCCATTTGAGACTCTGCTTACCTATTGTTATGTTAGAATGGTGAACAAAAGAGTTAGAGAGGCGACGTAAAACATACGCCAACGGTTGTTTTGATTTTGGAGTTGGCGTGGCGTTACCTCAATTGTTTTTATTTATGTTTTATTTTGATTATCTGGCGATTGGTTTAGTATGATTGGTTTTGTGATTCCTGTCGAAAAGGTTAAGGTACTCTCAGAGACTTTCAGATCGAGGCTTGCGCTCAGCATGCAGCTTCACGCTTAAGTAGTAAATAATGTGCTGCACAACCTGGGGGCCTAAAATGGCTGCTTTATCAGAATTGTAATACGAATCACGTTAAAAATTTCAAACTCTTAAAATGGACTTTGTGTTCATAACCATAAAGACCATTTTAAGAATTTTAAATTTTTAACGTGATTCATATTATGATTCTGATAAAGCTTCCATTTTAGGCCCCCAGAGCTGTCCCTTAGAACCCTGTCTGCTGTCCCTATACCTTAGCCATTAGAACCCCCCCTGCCTTGCCTTGCTTTAGTATGTGTATCTATTTATGTAAGTATATCAATATTATGTTAACAAATTAGGTTTTTTCCTTTTTTATTTTTTTGTACTCTCTCTTATTGCTGTCCTATTTGACCCAAAGGTTGACTGGTAGAGAATGCCTTGTGGCATTAAGTCCGCCTATGTACGCCCAGGTACCGCTCTTGAACATGAAGTTTAAATAAATAAATTAGTATTCTGTATCATGGCGAGAACTTACTTTGAATACATCGTAGAAGCTGGTAGCCAAATTTTGCACCTGTTTTCACCCATTTCGCACGCTCAAATCCCACCGTTGTTTAAGTGAATCATGATTGCTTCCATACTTACTGCTGCAACATAAACATAGCATTATACAGTAAAATAATCAAGGGATTCAGCTCATTATCGTCCCTAATTGGTTGTTCGTTAGTCCCCACAACCGCCGTGACAGCGTCACACCACAAACCGCAGTCGCCACCGGCGCGGCCACCGATACCGCAAGCACTTTGACATATTGCTATTCATAGTGCCGGTTATAATCCATGGTTATTTTGGTAACAAAATATCCTCCTATACGACTTTTTCAGTTATGCCCAACCGATTTAGCTGAAATTTTGCATACACGTTTTGTTTCGATGGCAAAGCATGGTTAGTTAGTTAGATGAGATCATTCTAAATATAATACGGCGGACACCCAAAAGTAAAAAAAAAAGTTATGAATTTGCAAAATTCATTGAACAGAAGATGTTCAGTTTCATGGTTCGTATGCCTTAGTGGAGACAGCGGGAATAAAATTGCAGACTTCCCGTTGACCCCACCAGTGGGGCGGAGCAGTGGGGCCAGCGGGAACCAAATTACAGACTTCCCGTTGACCCCACCAGTAGGTCAGGGTAGTGGGGCCATCGAAACGACGGCTGTTATTTTACCCGTTGACCCCACCAGTGGGGCAATGACAGTGGGGTCAACGGGAATACACCCACGACAGGTGTGGTTAGACCCTTCTAAATGTGTCAACTAATGGTGTAATTGACACCTACTGCTGCATACAATACAAAATAAACTGCAGGTAAGATTTGCCTCTCTGCCATGTAGGTGTTTGTATAAAAACAAAAGTGTAAAAACAATTAAAATTAATGTTTAATCCTTAGTTTGTAAGCCCTGGCTGGGGGCCTTAAAGTAATTTTCGGCCACCACAGGATAGTCCGGTTAAGCAGCTTCAACCTCAGTAGAGTTGTTGCGCTGCGAGTGGCCATACCTAAAAAAAAAAAAAACAAAATATTTGCCCTCACAAGCCACACTCACAATTAACTTAGCAGGTATTGACAAACAAATTAATAGCATATCTACAAGCTATGGGCTGTTGAACTGTACAATAAACTCGGGCTATGTTTGTGGTCGCGATGGAATTCCCGCGCAAACTCATCTGTGAAGTGTATGTACCATTTGAGTTACCGGGGCAACGGGGGCTGCAAGTTATAGGGACGAAGTAGGTGAGATATTAAATGCGTTCGCAGAAACGATTTTTATTAAACAGGGTGGAATATATCGAGGCACAAAAGAATTACACGTATTCAATAAAACATACCGTCGTTGATAGTCCAATTACGCGTAACTAACATTGTCAAATACCGCGTATGTACGAAAAAAGCAAAAATGAGATTTCGCGGCTATAGGAAGGTGATTGTGATTGGCGTCGACCCGTATGACATTTTTTTGAATAGACCAATAGGAAGAGTAGTATATCAAAAATAACATTATCGCGGATCATTCGACGAACAAGTTACGACACGAAAACCGCGTATCCGCGCCCATTTGTATTAGTAAATCTGCTTCAAAATGATTTTTAATTTGTTAACTCCAAAGGTATTAATAATAGAAGACTGTTTCTAGATTTTTTAGTTAAAATCGATAATTTTGAGACTGCTTGATTTGTTTCTAAATGATAATGTCATCAGCTCATTCTTAGTTGCTAAATAAGTTTTATTTTATTCAATCATTATATTTTTATTTGATTTTCCAAAATGGTCCTGCATTATTTGATAATTGCAGTTTATAAGCTAAGTTAGTTTATAGAAGAAATACTCTTTATTACTTTTGATAATTTTTCATACTTGTTGTTTTTTTTAAAAATTTCACGTCTTGGATAATTTAGTCTATTATAACCATATAATATTTATGATTAAACTTAATCATTTAAATAATTAATACTATTAAATAAATGTTGATTTAGATTGTGTTTCTTTTATTTATTTTTTCACAATTTCGCGTAAGTACTGTCTATGATCCAGAATCGTTTGAAACTATACCGCGTAAGTAACTTTGTAAATAAAGTAATGGGAATATTAACTTTAAAAATAGTACATTAGATTAAAGAGAACGAAACGGTCCTATAATCAAGTTCGTTCAAAGTTCGGCCGTTTAGTTTTTTAGAAAATTAGTTTTTTGGCCCTCCTGTAAAATCAGCGAAAGTGCACATCCGCGGTATTTAACAATGTTAGTTACGCGGAATTGGACTATCAACGACGATACCGGCCCCCCTTTTCAAATTGCTGATGAAAATTTTCTATGTGGGGGGGTGGTCGGAATGATGTACTGAATGCGTGAATACTGAATCTTGAATAGCTCTTTTTTAAATCTGAAATTGCTAGTCTGCCTTTGCATGCCTTTGCTTTGCAGTGGTACAGTAAACGGCTGGTATTGCATCAAAGTTCATCACACCGCGTTATGTCGCGAAGCTGAATAGACTTAGGGCTCATTTACGGACACGCGGCGCGTTGCACGGCGCGTCTAGCGGCGCGGCCCGCTTTAAATTCAAACATATGGAAATGAATGAGAGCGTTTACGGAGAAGCGATTTTACGCGCGTTTGCTTGAAATGCAGCGTTGCCTGCGGCGGCACCCGCTGCGTCGCCCGCTGCGCCGCCCGCGGCCGTGCCCGCGGCTGCGCCCGCTGCGTCGCCCGCGGTGGCGAACGCGGCGGTGCCCGCGGTGACACACGTGCGGCGGCAGCGTTGCAAATGAAAAAGTCATAGTAAGCCGGCAGAAATTGACCTGGATAGTTGATCTTATATGACTAATAAGAGAACCGACCGTCAGCTGCTCAAGTAGCGGTGGGATTGGGTGTGGGAGGTTAGGGAAGTATTAAAAAAAATAAAAATAAGTCATAGTACGCCGGCTGAAACTTTTTTCATAGATAGTATTATTTACCACCGTTACTTGAGCAGCTGACGGTTGGTTCTCTTATTAGTCATATAAGATCAACTATCGATGTCAATTTCAGCCGGTTTACTATGATTATTTCATTTGCAACGCTACCTCCCGGACTATTAGCGCGTGTGCCGCCGCGTGCACCGCCGCGTGCGCCGCAGCTTGCGACGAGGCGGGCGACGCGGCGGGCGACGCACCGCACCCGCGTCGTGTCTCCGTAAACAACATCGTACATTGCCATATGTTTGTGTTTGGGCGTGCAGAACGCGGGCCGCTGCGCGCGCTATTGCGCCGCTGCGCGCGCTATTGCGCCGCTGCGCGCGCTATTGCGCTGCGCGACGCGCCGTGCAAAGCGCCGCCCGACTCGCCGAGTCTCCGTAAATGAGCACTTAGTGTGATGAACCTTGATCACACAGCTGTTAGTAGAACCTGTTGAGTCTGGCCACCTTTTTCTGATGTCTATTAACTTTGATACATGAAAGAGTTTTTGTTCTTGCAATTCTTTGTTCCATCTCGCTACCGCTGATCACTCACACCGCACCACTATATCGACAACTTGGAGGAGCCGAGTACTCTTCGTTAATTAGACTCCTGTGTAAATTTGTTCAGCCGATTCCACTCCACAATGACTGATGTTAGTTTTTTTTGAGTATAGAAAAAAAAGTTGGTTTTACCGGGTCCTAAATAAGTTAACTTTTTCTTGAAAATTGTGGCTTTGAGTTGTTTTTAGCGTTCGAAGTAGTGAGAGTGAGAAGAAGTGTGGTCCAAAGAGGGCTTAATTGTTAATCAAATTATCATGACAACATAGACTGGCTTTTTAGGAACTCATTCTGATTAAACTAGGCTTAGGCATAGTCAACAAAAAACTTTCTGTCTCGGTTATCTTCAAACTTGATTTGATTTTGATTGTCACAAACAGTACTATGTTTTAAATATGTGTAGTGCAAGCGAGCCTTAATGAGCAAGTGTAATGGCCGCAGAGCACGAAATCGCCGCAGTGAGTCGCCGACATTTCCGTGCTCTGTTTAATGACCAATGTTATTTTCTTCTCTGTATACGACGACCCGAATGGCGCAGCGGTAGTGAGGCTGCCTTACGTTCTTAGGGTCCCGGGTTCGAAACCCGGTAGGAGCAAATGTTTGTGTCATGAGCATGTACATTTGTTTCCAAGTCATGGATGTTTATATGTATAATAAGTATGTATTTACAAACAAAAAGTATCTATGTAGTATTATCAACTATCTGGTGTCCACGACACAAGCCTCGTTGCTTAGTGTGGCAGCTAGATGGCGCTGTGTGTAATGTCCAGCGATATTTATTTATAAGAAGAGGCCTGGCCCTAAAGTTGCGGAACTTATAAGAGACTGTTTTTGTTAATATCAATAGCTGGTTTTCGCCCACGTGTATATCGGAAGTTATCCCAGAGGAACCTACTAATGGGACAAAAAGTATTCTATAACCTAACTCATGTAATGGTCTACCTGTGTGCTGAATTTTATCGAAATCGTTTAGCTGTTAAAAGGCGTAAAAAGGCGAGACAGACAGACAGGCAGATCTAAGTACAGTAACAAACAAATAAAATGTAGCAAAATTCAAAAGCGTTTTTCTCCTAATGGTATTACATAGCATTATCATAGTATTTAAGAACGCATACTATTACGAAATAGCTTTTATCTCAATTGAGAAAACCGGTATTTCACGAGAAAATCGCTTTTGAGTTTAATTAACTTTACACATTTCATTTCATGAATGTAAGCATAGATAACAACAAACAAACGAAAAGCCTATTACAAATTCATTAACAAAACTATTAGGTACAGAAATTAGATTATTATTTTACAAAACACTTTAGTTTAGAGTATGAAATAATTGCATTAACTTGTGCGACTGAAACGAACTGTGCATTAAAACCATCGTACTAATTGCAACGCTCAAAATATTTTATTTCATATAGTTTATGAAAGAGATATTGCAGAGCAAATTTAATTAACTGTTAAGTGTTTATAATTAAAAATTAAGTGATTTTTTATATAAAGCTTTGAAGTAGGAATAAAGTTATAAGAAATAAAAGGAAAATACGGAAAATACGCGCTTGGACGTGGAGTTGCGGACACCAGCCCGCTATACAATACAATACAAGACTTAAAAGGTACTAATTCTCCATCAATTCGGTTTTTTTCTTTAAAGATTTTTTTTTAAATTTTCTGGTGTTTAATTGAAGACTCTTTCGACATTTGCCATTCATTGAAAACACGATTCCTTAAAACCCTTCCGTTACCTACACAACTCCCGGTTGCCATTTGTAGATCATTGACAGTCGCCACAATTAGTAAGTCAAGTCCGAAATTCTGACAACTAGTCTTACCAGTAATTGCTTTGTGGAAGTCAGATAGGCAGCCGCTCCACGTATATACTGGTAACTATTCAACTAAATCTGTTTATTATTAAGCATTTATTCCAGATAATAAATCCATAAATTGTTAGTAGTGACTTAAAACTATGTTAGTACTAAACTAACTAATGGAAAATACCCGTGTGCACACTGTTCCAGTACCTCACAAGAGGGCAATCAACCTTTTCCGTAATGGTATTTAAGATACTGTTGGCATTGTCGCGCACTCGACGCATCAGGGAGGCTATACGTTTGCGTACAATTGACTGGACCCAAATATAATTGTGGATAGGATAAGCAGGACTATGATGAGCTGCCACGGTTTATTTGAATTAATTATTTTGATTTTTTTAAATTATCTTTTTTGTTTTTATTATGGACACTTTTATCGTGCACGTCTTGCTACATCGTTCTCACATAGTGTACCATCTCAAACATTAATGATGTAACCAAGGTTTTGTTACAAAATGCTGATTTAAAAAAATGTCCATGTAGTTTCTTGCCCGTTCTTCTCCATAGAGATCTACGCTAGGGAATGGGCAACTATTGACTTTCACAGTTTTTATGCCTTGTGACTGGGACTGTAGCTACATTTCATTGTTATCTTTGTTTCGACAATTCAAAAGTGCCTGTAACTGGCCTACTTGAATTAAATGCTTTGATTTTAATTGATTTTGTTAAGAAAAAAGGTTTGGAAGGCGAAAGGGGAGGCTTTTGCCCAGCAGTGGGACACAAAAATAGGCTAAAAAAAAAACAACGATATCTTATTTTATTACGAAAAGTTGAATTTTATACCCAAGACTATATTGATATTACACACAGCTTTCCAAGAATCTCTTACATGTACTCTAAAACATAACATAACAAATCTTCAGAAATCCAAATAGTTAACTTTCAACTATGCAGAGAGTACGGCGTCAAAGATTCTGGGCTGTGCGACTTGGCTACCTACCAACTGTGTGTTCAGCGTTATATATTATGTGCTGGAACAATAGCGCAGGTATATGAAATACTTGTGTCTTAGCTATAGTTTTGTGTAGTTAATAATGTGGATGTGTGGTGGATGACATAGTGGTATGTGGTAGTGCATTTTGTGGAATTATTGATTTGTAGATGTATTTTCCATAATGGTTCTGTTTCTGTGGTTTTTCGATCATAGTCATTTCTAAAGGTTTACCATTGCTGATTTATGGTTTGATAGGCAACAGTGAAATTGCTTGGAAATAAAACTTTTGAAGAATGTTGAAGTGGGTAGCATTGTAAACAATTTTCAGGTGGTCTGTATAGTGGTCTAGCTGATGATTTTTCCAAACTGGACAGATATAGAATATATAGTGTGTAACGAAATTGGAGTGCTGGAGTACTTCAATTTCAATAAGCTCACATTTGTGTTATAAGATTCGATTATTTTGAGCTCTTTTATCTACTCACCTTTTTGGGATTACCACAACAAAGTAAAACTTTCTTCATACTCTCCACTCCATAGCCACAATAATTCCGTCTTTTTCACTCAAACAATTTTCAATCTAAAGTCGGACAAAATCCGTAGCTCCGACAAAGACCTAGCGAGATACTTTTGTCGGATAAAATGCATGTCGTCGCCCGGTGCAATACCGACCCGGGTGTCTCGTAAAACCGGATGAATCTGGATTTCATGGGTAGTAACCGAAGCTGTAGGATCACCGGTGTCTTTGATCAGTCTATATATTTGGTAGTGACGTGGGAATTGTGTCTGTGGGCATAAATCTTTGCGACTTAGTAAAAGATGAGCCTCCTAATATCGTGGAAAGCATCTGAAGATTTTTAGTCCCTAAACTGTTGGTGGCTATATCCATTCATTACCTAAGTAGTCTGATTAAAAATCATCATAGGTGATTAAAAATGTATTCACAAACCTTAATCGAAGATTAAAAATTTATGGATAAACAGTTGCTAACCATATTCGTAACATAATTGCAGTGTTATTGAATAAACCCGTATTAGTTCATTATTTTATCTATACTAATATTATAAAGAGGTAAAGTTTGTGAGTTTGTTAGTTTGGAGCGAGTAATCTCTGGATCTACAGAACCGATTTTGAAAATTCTTCCACTCATAGGAAGCAAAATTATCCTCGAGTGCCATATGCTATATACAACGTGCCCGTGGGATAATTTCCGACCAAAACGCGAGCGAAGCCGCGGGCAACAGCTAGTTACTGATATAAGACATCTTTTCCTTTTGACTGTTTAATGTATTGGTCATTGGTTGACTCATGAAGATTAATTAACATGAAGGAGTTTCCTCCGTTTGCCGTTCCTTAGGCAAGGCTCTAGAAATCCAGAAGTTCCACCCGGTTGATGGCAATATGCTTGCCCTCTATTAAATGGTATACTTAAAAACATGTACTATTAAGTACACTTCTGCTTTACCCTTAGATTACAGGCATGTTTTGTTAAATCTAGAAGTAAAAATAGAAAACAATACGTCTTTAGATTGAATTTTTATCTATTGCTAAATTGAGCACGAGTACCAATAAAAATACTGATGATCTACAGTATTTTTTAGTGATAATGTAGTAGTTTTTCTTCTTCAGAAGAGGATATATACGTAGGTATATAAGTACAAAAAATAATTAAATTTATTCATTTATGACGTTGGATAGGGTAATAATTCGATTTTATTTTCGACACGGTTTATAGTATTAATTGGAATGATTAATTTTGCATACCTGATTTGGTACAACACAGTAGACTGCGCTTCACTTGACTTCTGGAAATGTATGATTACGTTCTGTGTTGAGCAATAAATATTTGAATTTAAAATTACAAAAGCACTGTTTTGACCCCCGGTCATTTCAGAAATATTAACCCTTTTCTGCCCCACCTACCTACAATGAAGTAACTACGCTCTCCACATTTGACAAACTCAACCGCAAAACGGCCGTCAACCCCTAAAAGTTAATGAAAGCCGATATATCCGGTTATAACCAGTAAACGGTCGTGTAATGGCGGCTTCGGGAGATCATAATGTGACCTCCTGTGTACATAATGTTAACAAATTGCCTGCAGCTTGGATAAATATGCAGTTCAGTTTGTATTTAAGTAAATGTGCGAGTTGTAGCGGTCACGGCTTGGCTGGGAGCCAGGTTGACGTGGCTTTTTTTTAAGTGGCGTTGATAGGGTTATAAATTTTACAAGTCTGTTTTTTTTTTGGTATTCTCCGACTGCCCTGTTGGTGTCGTGTTAGCAAGTTACTGCTGAGCACGAAGGCCCACAATTCCCACATCGCGCGAACTATGTTTGGGTTGTTCGCACGGGACATTCTCAGTAGCCAACCCGTGGTTTAGACTTGTGCCCGGTTGATGGCAATAGGTTCGCCCCTTAAACAAAACTGGAGAAATATGCATAAACTATTCGTACAGTCAATTAACACAGTTCATTGCTAGACAGGACATAGCCTTGAGTAATGAGTATCCAGTCTGGCTCAGCTACCGTAGATACCTATACGTCTGCGTAACCCTTTGGGCATTACAGGCGTGGTGTTATATAATATAATGCTAGCCAGCAACGGCTTGGCCAGTAGCCAGTTTGACGTAGGTTTTTAAAGCGTTGGTGATAGGAATATAAATTTTATAAACCTGGCTTTTTTGGGTAATCTACGAATGAATTTATTTCAATGTTCCGTGTTAGAGCTGGGAGTTTTTTATGCTAGTGGTCCGGAAGTGACTACTATTAATTTATGGTAGCGCTTTATTAATTTAGCAGTTTGTATTCACAAATTGTCGTTTTTTTGTTTTCTATTTTTACAACTGTTTTAAATATAAAAGGTGCGTTGGTCTAGTGGTCGCAATCGCCACTGCTGAGCATGAGGTCCTGGATTCGATTCCCAGGTAGGGTGAATTGTTATTGGGTTTTCCATTAGGAATTTCTCAATAACAGCCACGGAGTCTGGATTTGGGCCCGGTTGATGGTAATAGGCTCGACTCCTATTACATGGGACTTAAACATTACTGACGAAATATAGTACACCTCTGTCTAACCCTTCCGCGAATGCGAATTAGTAAGCAAAATACACACATGATAAGATTGCTTTTTGGGCTAACGAGGTAGTTCAGTCACTTGTTTATTTAAAATAAATCATGACGGTGTAACAAGACCCTTAACGAAGCCAAAAGCCACTTGTTCTTCCCGTCATTGCGATCATTTTTTTGTTCTAGACCATCCCTGGGAACCTTCTAGTTACGGAGATATTGGGGGTCAAAGTTCCAACTCTTTCACAAGCGTTGTTTTTAAATACTACATGTTTTTAATGTTTATTTTATTTAAGCACCGTGATCCCCCGTACTATTCAATGCATCCATCAGCACAATGTTTTGAGTGCGTTTGATTGAGTCCTACCGTAAAACGTGATTTTTCATCCCAAAAAAAAAAGTCGTTGCCCAGCAATAATTTTTGTGTAAAGTTTCTTTGTTTGATGTACAGAATGCTTGGTTAACGGCTTCGTCAAGGGTCTTGTTACACCTCGTATGGTTCATGATTTATTCTTTTGCAGCCCAAATTGGTGTTTTTAATATTAATTTATTTCCTTTATTCATATTTTTACAAACTAATTACATTTTTAAATATTCCTTAGAAAAAACAATATAAAAACATTTAAAAATATAAAAAATTGTAGCCCACCGGTATCGTAAACAGGGTCCAAGCTACCGGCCGGCCGGTCAGAGCTCCAGAGAGAAGAACCTCCTAACAATACGAGCCGTGTCCAGGAGTACTGCTTTCTGAATCAAGCCCTTGATCCAGCTGCCTAACGAGAGCCTCCTCAGGTATTCATCGAGGCTCTTGGCAATTAAGCCATGTAATACGAATTATTATAACGATTCACAAAACCAAAAGCTTCGTTTTTATGGGATGATTTGATTAAGTAATTGAAAGAAAGATTAACATTAATCGACCTCTGCGAGTGCTGTCTTAACCGTTTTTTTATGATTTACAAGCTTAATCATTTTATCCCAAAGTTTCTTTTTATTTAGTCACAAACAAGTTTTATTTCGAATCGTGAATTTATAACGTGAAAGTAATTAAAGCTATGTAGGACGGAGTGATAAAATTTTAGGACCTTTTTAGAACTTATTATTGCGTACATTAACATTAAAAATACATTATTAACATAGTCATTATGATATAAGATAATAGACATGTAATTTTGTGTGTCCTAGTTTTAAATTTTGTGCAATAAAGAATAAGAATTAGAATAAGATCTACATGGTTTTGATATTGCATGGTAACTTGGTACTTAACTCATATAAGGTGTGCGCTGATGAAAATATCATAGCTTGGATTTAATAGAGTAACGAATATCGAATTTAAATCTTTTTACAAGTTACGATTTTTTAGTTTTCGTTAACTAGTATATAATACCGAGTACAATTAAACTAGAACAGGTATGCGCTTCAGTAATCTTCGTGTTCACGAATTGGCATGAACATCATACCAAAAAGCAATCACAAATATAGGCTAAAATCTGGAAATCTAGTCTTGGATGGTTAGGTAGAGGTGTACCCAATAGTACACCCACATTTCGCCCGTAATGTTTACGATCCATGAAATAGGGGAGGGGGCGAACTTATTGCCATCAACTGGTCACAAAGTCAGCCTCCGTGGCTGCTACTGAGAAATTGCTACTGTCTGATCTGGGAATCGAACCTAGGCCCTCATTCTCAGCCCTTCTAGACCAACGAGTCTTTCGTAGTAGTGCTCTGTAATTGTGCGTTTTTATTCATTTGTCTGGCTATCTTTTTCAGTGGTAAATCGTCATTTGTCATTGAAAGTATTCAAATAGTAAAGGGTGTAACAAGGCCCTTAACGAAGCCGAAAGGCACTTGTACTCCACGTCATTGCGATCATTTTTTTATTCTAGACCATACCTGGGAACCTTCTAGTTACGGAGATATTGGTGGTCAAAGTTTCGACCTTTGCACAACTTTTTTTTTAAATAGGTACATGTTTTTAATGTAAATTGTTTACTTTAAACACCTCCACGAACCCCGTACTATTCAATCCATCCATCACCACAATGTTTTGAGTGCGTTACTTTGAGTAATACCGTAAAACGTGATTTTTCACCCCAAAAATAAAACTGTTTCCTAGCAACAATTTTTGCGTAAGTTATTTAGTTTGATGTACATAATAATTGTTTGACGGCTTCGTTAAGGGTCTTGTTACACCCTGTATAGGGAAATGCATAGGTTATTCCAGAAGCACATACTTTTCCGTACAGATCCACAATTAAGTATGAACTTTATTTATTACAGGTCTTACTTTATCGTGGGATTAGTGCCTAACCTGATGCCAGAGTTTTTACGCCGCCCATGGTCCTCTGACTTGGCTTTAGCTGTCGAGAAATATCTCTCAGGCACGCTGGTTTCCTCAAGATGCTTTCCTTCACCGAATCATATGATAGTTATACAATACGCACATGAATCCGAAAAATCAGAGGTGCGTGTCTTGGGTTCGAACTCGAGACCTCTGGTAACTATAGTCTTCATTATGTTAGAAATATAATTTTCCTGTCTTTGAATCAAATCATGTCACCAGCTTCTCGTATTTTTCTTTATTAGTTTAGGACGATTTGTAAATAAATCCTACGAAGAAAAACATCGCATCAGGTGGGGTGACGCTGTAAACAAATTATGTGAAGAGTCCTTCAAAGTAAGAACGGAAGAGGTTATTTTGAGAGACGGGAAATTATATTTACTTCTCTACCACGACTTATCTGTACTTATGTTGTACCGAGGTAAAGTTTGTATGTTTGGATGTGGGGAGTAATCTTCGGAATTACTGATCCCTTTCCGAAAATTATTGGTTTATTCCACTTTGTTCGAGTGTACGACTTAACTCCGACAGACACTACGCCGACAGACTGAACACCGACAAGACTTTACTTCGACGGGACTCTTCGCCGACAGGACACTTTGCCGACAGGAATCTTTGCCGACTACGGCTCATCAGCGACGCAACTTATCTCCGATAGTAAGATACGTACTTTGGAAATCGATTATGCTTTTCTTGTAATTATACAATTCATAAAAAAATAAAGATCTTGCATTGGGTTCACCTGGGTGAACTTCACCAAGGGCGCGTTCCCACTCTGTCGTGACGATTAATTTATGGTTGGTTTTTAGTTGGCAAAAGTCGCGGACTACAGTTAATCGTGGTCGTGGTCCTATAAGTGAACTCCTCAATTTAAATACACAAGCCATGACGTTATGAACGACACGATAATCTATCGTTACGACATAGTGCGAACGCGCCCTCACGGGTTACATTATCTCCGAGTAGTATAGGCTATATTTAAAACGATCCCTTGAGATAATTTCCGACCATGACACGAGCGAAGCCGCGGGCAAAGCGCGTCGCGCGAGAAATTTTTACATAGTCCAATGGGACGGAAATTCGACATGGCCGGGGAGAGATCAGACATAGGACCAAAGTCTTGAGCCACGGGGTTCTCAAACCCACAACTTCTAAACTTGGGGCTATTATTGTTATATCCGTAATGAATAAGCCCAAAAACACTTTCTCCGTCTCAAAAATCGAAACCAGGACAAAACAGTTGCGCTTGTGACTAAGAGACCAACGGGCAGTTGAAGGTAGCAAAATACAAAGTGACGGGTCATTTTGACCCAACCCCCACGGCATGAAGTTAAAAATATTCTACACGTATCTTCGTTAACCCATCAATATTCATTTCATAATACCTATAATGACCTATATGAAAGTACAAATTGCCCACAGAAGCCGACATAATAACCTTTAACTGTAGTTAGCAGAACACGGCGGAAACTGAGCATTACTCATCATTTACTGAAACATACAAATTACATTAAACCATGGTTCGTGTTGATGTTAGCAGAAAGTTTGAGAAAGTTACTTTACTGTATTGTTCGACTTTAAATTGAAATACATACAGACTGCCTCGTTGGGCCAGTGGCCGCATGCGTGACTTCCGAGAATGAGGTCTTGGTTTCGATTCCCAGGTCGGAAAAAGTGTTATTGTGTTTTTCATCTGGAATTTGTCAGTAGCAGCCACGGTGTCTAGATTTATACCCGTTTGATGGCATTGGGCTCGCCCTCGGCAATTATTACATGGGACTTAAAAATAAGTGTCGAAATATCACCTCTGTATTAGCCCTACGGGGATTAACATGCATGATGTTATGTGATATACATTCATATTAATCCATACTTAATATTGTAAATGCGAAAGTAAGTTTGTTCGTTACCTTTTCACGCCTAAACCACTGAAGTGATCATCCTGACATTTTGAATATACGTTGTCAGGTGTACAGAAACGGACATACGGTAAGTTTCATCCCGAAAAAAAGTACTGTTCCCGAGGAAAACAACAATAACGTTCATGATAATTAGATGGCGCCACATTTCAAGCAGAGTACAACCCCAATTGATCGTCAAATTCTAAATTAACGCGAGCGAAGCCGCGGACAAAAGATAGTAAGTATTATAAAACTATTTCCCACTGTCTGTTATTTTTTCAAGGTGGTATGCATTTCAATAATTCTGGGTAGGTACGGTTTTTTATTCATAAATACTATCTTGGATTCATGCCAGCCTAGTACTATTCCGAAGGTTACTGCCCTTAACTAGCACAACTGTACTAACACTACTCGATTACATAGTTTGATTTTATTTTTATTCCTCCTAACATTTTTTTACACGCTTGTACTCAAATTTGAAATTCGATCTTATTTTTTTTTAACTTTAGCAACGGGTAGAATCTACCAAACAAAATAAAATAAAAATCTTAATTTAGTAAACTCATCCCGCGGGTCCCACATGAGCGGGATCAGTAGACTAAAGAGCCTCTTATTACGACCAAACTCATGGTTTGCCAAAAGGCGATGGAGCGTAGCGTGACAGAATTCGCAATACCACAATACGCTCTCAAAATGGAATCGCTGATATTGGCAATAAGACTTCTAGGTTGACGTGGGATTGGGCAGGCCATGTCTGTAGAATGCATCAGGACCGATGGGCCAGAGTCGTCAGGCAGTGGATGCTAGAAGACAGCTGTCGTCACCGAGGGAGGACTAGAAAAATCTGACGTGATGACCGCACGGAGAGAGGAGTGAAAGAGAGAAAGAGAGAAGAGTAAAGTCGGTGACTTTGTTTGTTTCATTGACTTTTTGCCACCAACTTCCGAAAGTAAAGTTATTTTAGACATTTTTAGTGTCTTTTTGGAAGTCGGTTTTGTTTCGCAGAAAGTTTTTTATTTTTCCTTTTTAGTTGTAGTATACCACACAAATTCTGGTCACGAAACAATTTTTTACATTGTAATTAGCAGTTATTAAGGAACCAGCATGTCATCAAATCAAATCAAATCAAATCAAAGCATTTATTTCAAGTAGGCCAGTTACAGGCACTTTTGAATTGTCGAAACAAAGATAACAATTAAATGTAGCTACAGTCCCAGTCACAAGGCATAAAAACTGTGAAAGTACTGTAGTTGCCCATTCCCTATCGTAGATCTCTATGGAGAAGAACGGGCAAGAAACTCCATGGACACTCTTTTAAATCAGCAAATTGTTACAAAATCTTGGTTACATCATTCATGTTGAGATGGTACACTATGTGAGAACGATGTAGCAAGATGTGCACATTAAAAGTGTCCACAGTAAAAACAAAAAAGACAATTAAAAAAATAAAAATAATTAATTCAAATAAGCCGTGGCAACTAAGAGATGACCAGTCACACTGACAGCGCCCGTTCACGAACATGACGCATAGATCAGCACCATTCAACTCAACCATTTTGAAGGGAACTAAATGATCCGACACACGCGCCACCATCAGCGAGACATTTGAGTGAGCATGACATACTCTCAACCGCCAGGGCACATTCAGGTCAAGAAAGGACGTAGGTTTCCAGTGAACGATAGCTTTTTAACACATAGTTCTCACACAATATCGGCTTTATATAATACTAAAGAGATTGATTCTATACAATGCAAAGATAGTTGTACAATCTTCAGCAGCTCCAACAATACTATTTAGTGTTATCAATTTGTGCGTCCCTGTCCTTGTGGAGCAGGACCGGCATTGAGCCAAGCATTTTTATCAACGCTAGAATCGTTCAACTTGTAATATGCTTGCTTGCAAAGTGTGCGTTTAATGCATGTTTTAAATTTCGTCTCATTGAGTTCAAGAATACTTTGTGGAATTTTATTATAGCATCTCAAACAGTACCCCATGAAAGATGAGTCTACTTTAGCGAGTCTGAAGCCCGGCTGAACTAATTGGTTTCTATTTCTAGTACTGTAACTGTGTCTGTCACCTCTTTTACTAAAAAGATGCAGATTTTTTCTTACGTACATTATGTTTTCATAGATGTATTGACAATGTACCGTCATGATGTTAATGTCCTTAAACAGTTCCCTTAGAGAGTCGCACCTACGAAGATTATATATGGCTCTGATGGCTCTTTTTTGCAGAATAAATATAGACTGAATGTCTGCAGCCCGTCCCCATAACAAAATGCCATAAGACATTATACTATGAAAATAACTAAAATAGACCAGTCTAGCGGTATCTACATCAGTAAATTGACGGATTTTTCTAATGGCATATGCTGCTGAACTTAGCCGCCCCGCAAGAGATGTTAAATGAGAACTCCATTGTAGCCTTGAATCAAGCGTAATCCCCAGGAAAACCGTTTTATCTACATATTCTAGTTTCTCTTTATTCAATATTATACCACAATCACTACTTTTAACATTCGGTAAAGCAAATCTTATGCATTTAGTCTTTTTTTCGTTTAATACTAAATTGTTTGCTGTGAACCAATTATGGACCTGAAATAGCGCATTATTCACGTCATCTAGATTTTGGACCCGTCTATTTATCTTAAAAATTAGGGAAGTGTCATCAGCAAATAACACCATATTTTGAGGCTGGTTTTTCAATAAATAGGGTAGATCATTTATATATACTAGAAAGAGAAAAGGACCCAATATTGAGCCTTGTGGAACCCCCATTTTTACTTTTAAACCCTGTGAATTGACACCATTTATTTGAACATGTTGTTGTCTATCACTCAAATAAGATTTTACAAAACTAAGTGCAAGTTTACCTAGTCCGTAGTGCTCAAGTTTCAAGAGTAATGTCTCGTGATTTACGCAATCAAATGCTTTGGAGAGATCACAAAAAATTCCTATGGCGTCTTGGGACTCTTCCCACGCAGTAAATATGTGCTTTAATAAGGTTACACCAGCGTCAGTCGTACAACGTCCCCTGGTGAAACCATACTGCTGATCGTGTAGGATTTTGTTGGTGTTAAAATGATTGAGCATTTGATTCAGCATCACTTTTTCAAAAACTTTGCTAAAAACTGGCAACACGGATACAGGCCTATAATTATTAGTATCTTTACTGTCCCCGGATTTGAAAAGAGGTATGACTTTACTGTATTTCATTAAATCTGGGAAAACTCCTTGGTCTACACACAAATTAAAAATTAACGCCAAGTATGGTGCTATAGTCTCAACTATGGATGTACAAACTTTGATAGACATTCCCCAAAGATCTTCGGTCAGTTTGATTTTTATTTGCCGGAAAGCTTTAATAACTATCATAGGGTTTATGTGTTTAAATTTAAATTCAGCCGGGCATCCAGACACGTTTGCCTTTAATAAACCAATTGAGACTTCAGCTGAGGAATTTAGAGCCTCCGTAGTTTTTAACGGTATATCGGTAAAGAAATTTACAAATTCTTGAGCTACTTCCTGATTAGAGGTTTTAGGACCACATGCTGTATCTAATGTAAAGCTAGTGTTACGTATTTTCTTCCTGTTGGTCTCATCATTTATGACTTTCCAAACTGTCTTTATTTTATTTTCAGCAGTTTTGATCTTGTTGCTAATGTGCAGGGCTTTAGCAACCTTGCATATATTTCTAAAGATTTTTGAATACTTAGCAACATACTTGTTGAAAGTTTCAGTGTTTATATAAGGCTTAAGGCCATAAAGCTCAAACAGTCTTTCCCTACTTTTCCTGATACCTCTAGTTGCCCAATCACTAAATATAAATTTAGGGCAAATACTTTTTGTCTTCTTTTCAAATGTTTTGTTGAATTCAGTGTGAACTATTGAAAAGAAATTATCATACAATTGATTTATATTATTTTCGTCTATATGATGACTCATGACACTTAATTTGTTCTGTAGGGAAGTATTATACCTATTTAATTTGCTAGTAGTTATAGGTCTAAATTTAATCTCAACTTTTTGCAATGGTGTGTTACACCTGAAAGTTACAGTTTGTCCGCTGTGGTCAGACGGGAGACAATTTAATATGGCTTTATCTAAGTAATCACAATCGCAGAAAACATTATCTATACAAGTAGCAGAAGATGGAGTGACTCTAGTAGGTTCTATAAAAATATTGGTCAAGGCAAATGATTTAAAAAGATTTAATAACCGATTGCTATTTAAATTTTCTTCTAAAATATTGATATTGAAATCACCACAAACAATTGCAGATTTATTACTGGCTGAAAGTTTTGCCAGGACATCTTCCATTATTGATTCAAATAAGGAAAAGTTTTGATAATTTGGGGGTCTGTACACACACACAATTACATGCCTATCCAGCTCAACACAGGACAGTTCGACGCAATGTTCAACCGAGGGACCTACTATGTCATTACGTTGCTTATATTTAACACAATTTTTTATTAATATTAGGGAACCTCCACGCAGCATCGATTTACGGTTAAAGCAGCTACCCACCTTGTAGTTATCATAATTAATAAGCATTTGGTAATCCTTTAGCCAATGTTCAGTAAAACAAATAATATCAAACATACTTTTTTCTAAAAATAATTCAATTTCTAATAATTTGGAAGAAATGCCTTGGATATTTTGGTGGAATAATTTTAAGGTGTTCTGCTGAGGCCCTTTTTTACTAAATAATTGAGTGCAAGAAGGTACCTTGCTGTTGGTAGGATTAACAATATTGTTAATGGTACCTTCTGTTGTCTCACTTCCTAGTTTAAATTACTATTAATATCTGGAGTGAGGCCAGAGACTCCAGTACCATCCCCAGACAACAAGACCCTATCACTACTACACCCTAATTGAGAATTTTCCACGGTGACACATGGATCCTCCTCAGTAAAACGTTTGTAAACATTTATAGCACTAATGCTATACTCATTTAAAGTCACCTGTACATTAGTATTATTACTAATAGTCGCAGTATTAATAATATATCTAAACTTCGACATACTACATATGTCTGAGTGAATATTAAAAGCTAATAGCCTAGCTATTTTGTGTCTACATCTAATAGGTAGAAACACGTTACCCCGGGTCGACTTAAGTTTATCAACTAAAGTGTTGATATCAAGATATATAAGTTTGTCACTATAGTGACCTACTAAGAAATGTACATGTTTATTTAACATGTGTATATAATTGTTTTTTCTAGTACCTAAATTTTCAAAATATGGAAAAGCACACAATATGATTTTATTACAATTCAACTTTAACAACTCTGAAACACATTCAGTGATGTCTTCCTTTTTAATCTTAGAACTATTACCAACACATATAGTTATGGTAGTATTACGATGACAAATACTTTTTGTTACTGATGCTATAACCTGTTTGTAGGTCAACCCTGGCGTACAATAATTTTGGGTACAATAACTCAGGTTATTACTGATCTACATAGCCCAAGAAGAAAAAAATACATATTCAAGGGGAAAAAAACAAATGATTGAACCGATTTTGATGATTTTTTTTTATTTATCTTTGGGACCAATCGGGAAGTATATCCTTTCACATGAAATAATAATTTTTCAAATCGGTCCATAAACGACGGAGTTATGAGGTAACAAACACAAAAAATGGTTAATAATACAGTTTCACGTAACGTGCCTCTGTTTTTCTTTGACAATGTATCTACTAAAAAGAATTCCTTCCCATCTTATCGAACAGCCCTTCATCAGTTCTTACAATTCACATTCAAATTAAACAATCAATTGAATAAAAAGGCGGGTTCTAGAAAATCTTCTTAAACAGGATAAAAATAGCTGCCCCATTGTTTGTCCCGAAGAATATTGAGTTGTTTGCCTTTTCAGCGTTCAGAATACTTATTGTTTTCATTTCGACTTCGGAATGGCGGAAAACATATTTATTTGAGGTTATTTTTCACTTACGAAGGCAATAAGGTTTAGAATTGAACGGTGTCGAAGTTAATTCTTATTTGACTTTATTGGTTGGCTTTTGGTTCTAGGAAATAATTTGATTTATGCTATTTTCCTCCTATTGTGCACTTCGATATTTACAATAACACGCCCGCTTTGTCTGCACGGTTTGGTACAGGTGTGCCATGGTATACTCATATTTTGCCATTTGTGCTTGCCTTGTTGATCTAGTGGTCGCAACCGCGACTGCTGAGCAAGAGGTCCTGGGTTCGATTTCCGGGTCGGGCAAATTGTCATTTGGTTTTTCTCAGTAGCAGCCACGGAGCCTGGATCTGTGCCCGGTTGATGGCAATAGACTCGGCCCCTATTAAATGGGACTTTAACATAACTGGCGAAATGTGGGTGTACTATCAGGTACACCTCTGACCTTTCTTCTGACCACCTTTCGGGGATTACAAAACTCTCAATTCTGATGGAAAAGCCCAATAACATTTTGCTAGACCTGGGAATCGAACCCAAAGTCCTTACGTCACTGTTCATACCTACATATCAAACATGTCTATTTTCGTGTTCTAATCATAGATTTATTCCGATTTTACGTTACCTCATTCGACATTTACCAGCTCACTCAATTATTCAATTAAGTAGTTAAATACTTTATCAATAGAGTATATTCATAGCCCTCTAATCAAATCACTTCAATCAATAGGTTCTATCATTAGGAGAGGGTGAGAATTTACTCATATGTCAAAATCAATACCCGTAACGAGCACCTAATAGTTGAGCTCTTTGTGTTAAAGAATTTCGTCCGGGGAAACCACTCGACGACACGGTACTTGAACTGCGAATATCACCCTTACTGCTACGCTAGAAAGAGGCTGTGAATGTCAAAGAATTACTCAAGATGTATGGACGTGGAGTTGTGTGTACTAAGCACTAAGGATTTTTGCCGTTAGTGTTGTGTTGAAGCACCCAGGTGCTTAACTTATTTTTAGGATTCCGTAGCCGAATGGCAAAAAACGGAACCCTTATAGATTCGCCAAGTCTGTCTGTTTGTCTGTTCGTGTATGTCACAGCCACTTAATTCCGAAACTATTAGGACTACACAGTTGAAACTTAGTAGGTAGATGTATTCTGTAAACCGCTTTACGGTTTTTATACAAAAAAAAAAAAATAAGATTAAGGGGGGTCACCCTATACAAGGAACTGAAACTAAAAAATATTTTTTTCATCAAACCTGTTCGTGAGGGGTGTCTCTAATAGGTCTTCAAAAATGAAATTGAGATTTTTTAAACCATTTTCTCTCAAAGTCAATCGTTTGAAAGATAGATACTTCCAAAATGGTGAAATGTGTGTCTCACCCCTCTAATTTCCAAAGAAAGGGGAGGAAAATTCTAAAAAAAATATAATAATAATAATTTATTTATTACCACAAAGTTCATGTACATTGCACTGTATGCAGATTAAAGTTCCTAATTTAGCATAGGTAAATAAGTAGGTACAATAGTTTCAACCCTGTCCCCTAAGCTAGGCTAGGCCTGTATCTTGGTGCCAGTGTCCGGCTATGGGGTATGCTTATGTAATTCTATTGTGGAAGACGTGCCGGTGGACTGTTTGAAGTGGGTGCATTTCTGATCTAATGGTAAACTTTCAAAATGTGAGAGTGAATGAGCGAAGAGTGAATGATGTAAGTGCAAGTGTTAGATGATTGTGTGTATCAGAGCTTGGAGTGTTTTGTGCTTATCGTGATTGGAGTGAATGAAGTGAGTCTATGTTTAAGATGTGTGCGAGAAATAGGTGAATGACACAAAAAGAGTGGATGTTTATTAGGTGACGTAAGTTAGAAGTGATTGATAGTCCTGTTTGAGTAGCCATTCCATTACTGTACGTTTTAGTTTAAACTTGTGGAGACCGAGAATATTTAGTTTTTTTTTAACTAAGTTATAAATGTGCATACCTTTGACGTAAAATTGGTGCCTTGCAAACTTAGTTTTATGTTGGATGCTGGGAATTATATGTTTACGTTTTTTGGGGTCGGGAGGAGTCAAACTGCCATGTGTCCTAAGGATTGATTGAAGCACAAATAGCTGTCGTACAGTTAAAACCTGACAGTCTGCATAAAGTTGCGCTGTTGGATATCTGCGTGGTTTCTTTATCATAACTTTAAGAACTGCTCTTATATAATTGCACCTACTATGTTATGTCTCTGCATCACCCTAAGGTAGACTGGTAGAAAATGCCCAAGGCATTAAGTCCGCCTTTGTACAGTGTTTATTACATTATGTGCATAAAGTTTAATAAATAAATAATTATAGAACGTAAAAAAACCTTTCAACCAAAATTGGTTTGAATAAGATTTGATGTTTATTTTTTGACATATGGGACTTTTTCAAAAAACTGCAGCAACAACTTTCTTTGTCATTAACATACTATGAAAAACTAATTTAGTTTTGTTGTTGAATGTAAAACAATACAACATATGAATGAGCCTTCAAAATATTTATATTATTTATTTATTAAAACTTTATGCAAAAGTAAAAACTGTACAAAGGCGGACTAGAGAAACTAGAGAAAATGCCCAAGGCATTAGCCTTGGGCATTTTCTACCAGTCTATCCGGGGGTACCGCACGTTCTCCGGCGAGGCGGCGAGCCTCCTTGCCGGATTGCCGCCATGGGATCTGGAGGCGATACTCGCGCGCCTGCATGAGTGGCGCGTGGAGGCACTACGCCGGGGGGAAACTCCGCTGCCGCGGCAAATTGTCGCTCAGCGGACAGACTTCCGGCGTGATCTCATGGCGACATGGAGAGAGCGACTGTCGCAACCCCGTGCAGGGCACGCCATAATAGTGGCGGTAAGTCGCCTCTTTGAAGAGTGGCTAGAGAGGCGCCACGGCGCCCTCACCTTCCGCCTGACGCAGGTCCTCACCGGACATGGTTGTTTCGGGAGGTTCCTGCACCTAATCGGGCGGGAGGAAACGCCCGGGTGTCACCACTGCGAGGATCAACCGGAGGACACGGTAGAGCACACTGTGCAGGCCGCTTGGGCGGAGCACCGCCGTGTCCTCGTAGCGGCAATCGGCGGCGGCGACGTCTCGCGTCCGGCCCTGGTTCAATCCATGGTCCGGAGCGAGAGTGAATGGGACGCCGTCACCTCCTTCTGCGACCCTCGAACACAAAGGGCAAAGGAAGGAACATGGATGGGTTTTAGTCAGTAAAAGTCTGACACTCCCTCCTGCTCAGCCTAGAGCAGGGGGGTTATTTGATGATTTCCCATAAGAAAAAAAAAAAAAGGGGTGATGCAGAGAAAATACACAGTACAGACAGTACACACCCACACACACAGTACAGTTTTTATTATATTGTTTGGTGCCACGGAACCCTATGTGCGTGTGAGTACGACTCGCACTTGGCCAGTTTTTGTTTTTAAAGTCAAATAATCTGATTAGTAACATTAACAACACAAGGAGAACTGGAAAGGAATGAGCATGAAGCCTTTGCCCAGCTGTGGGACCACAAAGGCAAAATAAAAATAAAAAAACTGATAAGCAAAATCAAAGCATTTAATTTAAGTAGGCCAGTTACAGGCACTTTTGAACTGTAGAAAAAAGACAACAATAAAATGTAGCTACAGTCCCAGTCACAAGGGCATAATAACTGTGAAAGTACTGTAGCTGTCCATTCAAAAGCGTAGATCTCTATGGGGAAGAACGGGAAAGAAACTCGAATTATAATTCTAAGAATAAAATTAACTACCTTTATAGAAAAATAATATTATCGAGCCGGACTCGCGCACGAAGGAGGGTTCCGTAACACTATCTAAAAAAAAAACACGTTCGTTGTATGGCATCCCCCTTAAATATTTATTATATTCTGTTTTTAGTATTTCTTGGTATAGCTGCAACAGAAATACATCTTCAATGAAAATTTCAACTGCTTAGCTATCACGAGAAACAGCCTGGTGGCAGAGAGCCAGATAGACAGACGGACAGTGGAGTCTTAGTAATAGACACTGGAAAAATCTCATAACTTTGCGTGACATAAAATAAGCAAGTTTTTGATACTATCGGTGTCAGATTGCCGGACTATTACTTGGAGAACTTATATATATCAACAACCCTTTCATCTATAAACTTTTACTAGTTTTCTCGATATAAAAGGCAGCTGTTTTGTTTTCTTTATGAACATTGTTATTGTACTTTCATACTTACGCTTGTAAACAGTTTCATGGTACTTGTAGCTTGTAGTTCTTGATCCGAAATTATTTGGTGATTTTTTTTAAATTCTCTTGCTACGGTATATTTGTAATTTTAAGAGCTTGATTTTCATAGGACCTAGCTAGAGCGAGCGGTGTACAGGTAACGTAAATATGTCGATTTTTTAATCGAAAATACAATTATTCTATACAGCGTGTAACAGAAAGGGTATAATCATATGGAATGCTGTGGTACGGACCATCAAACTGAACAACTTTCTCTATGGGACCACCATCGAAATCGTAAAAAAATTATCAGCTGTCCTATACAAAATTTCAATACCTACTCGACCCAAATGTATGGGACAGCTGATTATTTTTTTACGATTTCGATGGTGGTTCCATAGAGAAAGTGGTTCAGTTTGATGGTCCGTACCACAGTATTTCATATTATTATACCCTTTCTGTTACACGCTGTAGAGTGACTGGTAATTAGTTACCGATACTTAAACAACTGATAATACTCATGTTGGTGCGTAAATCCCAACAGTGAAAATGTTATGTACTTGTTATTCTTGTTATGTAGACTTGTAAGGTATGTTATGTTATGTAAATGAGTAGACGAGTGATTCCCTTGATGGATTTATTGCTACTGAATTATAATGTTACGATTATATACTAAGTTACAGAAATGCACACCTAAACAATATCGATATGCATAAAATGAGTATGACGTACAAACTACCAAAAGGTCAATGTACAGCGTAGCTCGTACATATTGCCCACTCACAAAATGTAACAGTTTATAAAAAATGTAAAATGTTATGTTAAAATATAAAATGTAAAAAGGGGATAAAATCTAAAAATAAGTTATATAATCCAAGCCTTATACAATTACATGACAACGCGCAATAGGCGAAGTTGCCTTGTTGAGTGTGTATGCACTTGATAAGTGCATTACGCTGTTATCATCGGTGACGTCAGATGTCGCGTTGTCTACGATGCTTGCAGTCGACCTCCTTCGTGGCGCTGGATTCGGAACAGTCAGTGCTGTAGGTATCTGTTGTCTCCTGCAATGTTTCCGAAGTCGGTAATATGCATATATTGCGCCTGCTATCGCTGCAGCTGCTGCCAATACGTATATGACAACGTATTGGTGGACATCGTGATATGTTGCCCGATCTGATATTATTCCATCTGCTGTCGCGGCTTTCATCTGTTCTATTTGTTTTCCCAGATCTCGCAGTAATGAGCTCTGCTCCCTTACCGTCTCATTTTTGGGTTCTTGTTTTAAAACCGGTACAGATATGTTGATGATCCGATTGATTGGAGGAATTTCCATCGTGACTTCTTCGACCTGGGCACGAATGGTATCCGTAAACTGCCTTTGGGAATGAACAGTGAACGTTTCACTGTAGATAGTGCAGTCGCTTCCGAGTGTCATTACCCCTGCGTTGGTAAGTACTTTTGTTGAAACTTGATTTCCGCATATAACGCGTATTTTGCACGCGTTGCAGCAAAAGTATAGGTAGCTATTTATGTTGTTAAGTTCCACCAAAGTGTCTCGACAGTTCTCTTGTTTTGTTTTGCAGTCAGGCGAGTCTTTCCTTCTCACGCAGAGGCTCTCGTCGGATTTCATGTGGTATACTGGTGTCCTCAAGGGGCACAACAGAGTTGTACTTGCGTGATCAATGCATCGATGTAGGTCGGTTATTGTCATCGGGAGGTAAGAATCCTTTTGTATGTTGATGGCTAATAGTTCCGCTATAGGTAGTAGGGTAACCATTTCGCCGCCGTTCCTTTTTGGGACGGGTATGATGTGGTAAACTTCGTAATTTTCTCTGCTGATTAACGGCACCCGTATCTCAATGATAAGATATCTTTCTGACATCCTTGCTTTCACTTGTAGAAGATGATACAGGCGGAAAAAATCTTCTTGAATGTTCCTGATGGGAAGTGCCACATCCTTTGACAGCTGGCCTGATATGACGTTCAATTCATCTCGTAACTGTTCTGGCGCAATGAGGTGTAAGTTCATCTTGCCATTGTAAATGTTAGTAACGGTGTCCAACAGTATCTCTTGAACGTTTCTAAGATGCTCTATAAAGCTGTTTGCCGCGATTGCTGACATCACAAATTCGATTGATAATTCTTGCGTCTCAAACTTTTGCTGAAGGTTGCTTGTTAGTTTGTCCAGGCTGAGCAGATGTTGATTGAATAATTTGTATTGTTTTTCTATTGTTTCTTCCGATCTTCTAAGTATGTTGTATTCAGCTTCTATAATAGTTGTCTGATTTTTCAACAATAGAGCTAGATGTTTCTCATTTTCATGGATGAGTTCAATGTCTCGTTGATATTGTTCGGCGAATTGGTCATCCAATACTCCAAACAGGGAACGTGCGATTGACCCGACACCGTTGATAAAGCCGCGTTTGCTTCTTATATTCACTCGACCTTGCGGATTCAGCAATAAGCGGTTGTAGTGTTCGAGTTCAGCGAGCGCGTGACGTAATTGTAATGCAATGATGTTACATTGGGTCTTCTGATTTAATGTTGAACATATGTTTTCGAGATGTTCATTGAATTTAGTGAATACTGCTGTACCATGCCAATAGGGTTTGACGTCGTAATAGGCAACTATCTTCCACTCGTCGCGAATCAATTTCATGTCGGTTGTTTTATCGAAATATAGGCCTTGTTGCAATTCGATAAAGTTTGTTGTGTTTATTGTCGCGGTTGCTGGATTCATTAGGTATAGCAGGGTCATCACTAATCCGATGAAGTTGATTTTGCTTGTTCTTGCAGTTTGTTGACATTTTGTTGTTTTCTCGTTTGTTGCTTGATTTTTGTGTTCTTTTTGTTTAGAATTTTTCTCGCTGTCTATTGGTAAAATAGATAGCTTTGTTATGGGTCTCTTTATGAGGCCGTTTCTTGTTTTCAGGGTTACGACACGAACATATCCGTCATCTCCCGGATGAAGGTCTGTTATTCGACCCATCAACCATTTTCCTGCGGGCCGCTGGTCGTCATTAATAACAACCAAGTCACCAACTTTTAGGTTGCTCTGCGGTTTTTGCCACTTTGTTCTTGCTAACAGTTGGCACAGGTACTCATTTTTCCATTTCTTCCAAATTTCTGAGTACATTTTTCTGGTCAGCTCCCATCTTGTTCGGGCGTCTTCTCTTGTTTCGATGACGGTCAACCCTGACCTTCCTGTTAGAAAGTGTGCTGGCGTTAGACAGTCGAGATCTTCTACATTTTCACTCAGCGCACACAGAGGTCTAGAGTTGAGACAAGCTTCTAGTTTTGTTAAGATGCTGGTGAACTCCTCGAATGTTAACTTTTGCTCACCCACCACTCTTTTCAAATGGTGTTTCAAGCTTCTCACGGCTCGTTCCCACAATCCACCCGCCGATGGCCACGCCGGGGCGTTGAAATGCCACTGTATGGCCATCTCGGTGACGTTTTTCTGTAATTCTTCGTTCCTGTAGCTGTTTTCTATTTCCCCGTATTGTTCCATCATCAGTCGATTAGCGCCGACAAAGTTCGTGCCATTATCGCTGTATAAATGGCGGGGGGCTCCTCTCCTTGCTGCCATTCTATTTAGGGCTGCCAAAAATGCCGTGCTGGTAAGATCAGACACTAATTCAATGTGTACTGCCTTTGTTACCATGCAAATAAAGATGGCTATGTAACCTTTTGTTGTTTTAGCCCCTCTGCCTTTGTTCATCTTGACATCGACAAATCCCGTGTAGTCCACTCCTGTATGGTAGAATGGCGGGGCAGGGTTTATTCTTGCGCTCGGTAGTTCACCCATGATTTGTTGTTGTTTAGTCGGACTTATTTTGCGGCACGTTACGCATCTTCTGACTTGCATCTTTGTTGCTCGCACTCCACCGATGATCCAGTATTTTTGACGAAGGTGCGATAAAGTAAGTCGCGGTCCTCCATGAAATGTCATTTGATGGGCTTGATCGATGAGTAAATGCGTGAGATGGCTGTCGTAGGGAATGATCATTGGATGTTTCATTTCTTCCGTTACTGTTGCGTTGTTCAATCTTCCCCCAACTCTTAGCAAGCCTTCTTGATCAATGTAAGGATTGAGAGGTAGTAACTTGCTATTCGATGCCACTCTGCCGTGTTTACGTAAATGACTCATGTCTGTTTCAAATACCGTTTGTTGGGTTTGTTTCACAATTGCCTTAGTTGCACGATTTAATTCTTGCAACGTAAGATAACTTGGTAATTGCCGATGTTTCGAGTCCAACGTTCCAAGTTTTAAGTTCAATGCTCTTTGTATCCATGCGACTATTCGTATGACATGGTTAATTGAGCTATGTTTTTGTAATAATTGTGTAATAATGTTGATTGTTTCTGTGTTAACTTGGGCAGCATTGACTTGTTTCTTTGCCGCTGTTTTTACATCTTGATCTGATGTATAGATCCTTTTGCCTTGGGTTTTCATTTCAAACGATGATAGCCACATAGGACCTTGCCACCATAGTTTGTTTTCTTTCAGTTGACCGGCGTACTGGCCTCGGCTTGCGGCGTCAGCAGGATTTTCGATTGACTTGACGTAATCCCAACACGAGCGCGGTATTACGGAGTTAATTTTTTGGACTCGATTCTCTACGTATGTTTTCCATCGTGATGGGTCACCTTGTATCCAACCCAGGACTACCATAGAGTCAGTCCAGCCATAGACTCGTATATCATGTTGATGTAAGGACTCCTTAATCTTCTGCATTAATTTGGATAATAGATGTGCTCCATTTAGTTCCAGCCTAGGCAATGTTGTTACCTTTCTGTGTGGCACAATTTTAGATTTTGCAGCGACAAGTGTGACGATTGTTGACGGGTGAACTCGTGCGTAAATCACACACGCATAGGCATCCAGGGAGGCGTCACTGAAGCCATGTAGTTCTATTGCTTGTTTCCCATCACATCTTAGCCATCTTGGTACTTCACACAAGTTTATCGCCACTATATCTGCTTGTACCTTGCACCATTCCTTGTGTATGCTGTCCAACACTTCGTCATCCCATTGTAATTTGACCTCCCACAGTTTTTGGAATAGTAATTTTAATTTTGTGGATACGGGAGCCAGCCAGCCAAGTGGGTCAAACAGTTTTGATATTTCAGCTAATAAGCTGCGTTTTGTATGTTTTTTGTTGACGCTTGAAATCGAACATTGGAATGTGAATTTGTCCTCTGTCGGATTCCAGCATAATCCCAATGTTTTTGATGTTTGATCCGTTTTGAAATTGAAAACAGTGTTTTCATTGTTGTGTTGTATTGTAGCGTTTTCCAAGAGTGCAGGTTCGTTTGATGACCATTTTCTGAGGTTAAACCCACCGCTCTTAAGTAATAGTTTTAGGTCCGAAATTAGCTCTTGTGCTTGTTCAAGGGTATGGGATCCGTGAACGAGATCATCGACGTAAAATGACTCCTCCACTACCTTTGAAGCTTCCGGAAAATGTTGACGCTCGTCCTCTGCCAATCTTCGTAATGTCATTATGGCCAAGAACGGCGCTGCCTTGGTGCCATATGTTACTGTAGCGAGTTGAAAGGAACGTAGAGGTTGTTCCGGCGATTCTCGCCATACAATCTGTTGTAGGTTTTGGTCACAGTGGGCCACCAAGATTTGTCTGTACATCTTTTCAATATCAGCAGTGTAGGCGTATTTATATTGCCTCCACTGTATCAATGTTGTTTGTAAATCTTGCTGTAAGTTTGGACCTTTGTACATAAGGTCGTTCAAACTCCATCCTGTAGATGTTTTAGCGGATGCATTAAACACCACCCTGTACTTGGTTGTTGTTGACTCGGCGCGTTCGACGCCGTGGTGCGGCAAGTAGCAGTCGAGTGTCTTGTTACATGTTGATTGTTTCATATGACCTAAGTCAATGTACTCTGCTATAAATTCTTTATAGGCTTTTGCTAATTCTTGTTGTTTTCCCAATCTTCGTTCTAATGTTTTGAATTGCGCAATTGCAATCTGTCTGGAAGAGCCCAGTTTGTGCTCCCAGTCATGTTTCATTGGTAGTCTCACTTCGTATCTCCCATTTTCCAAACGTTGTGTTGTTTTAGCGTAGTACTCAATGCATTTCTGGTCTTCCTCCGAAAAATGGGCCTGTTCCTTTATATCTTCGGAATCCCAAAACTGTACCATGTCCTCCAGATTGTTCAATACTACGTTGCAATGAAATGTTCGGACGTGTCCGCATAGTAACCATCCTAGTTGAGTTTGTTGTGCGATAGGCTGATTGACGTCATCGCTTTTGATAATTCCTCCTAGCATGATCTGGGAGTAAATGTCTGCTCCAAATAGCAGGTCTACTGGACGGCTGCTATTGAAATCCGGATCCGCCAAGCTGATATTTTGTATCTGAGGCCATGATGGTTTAGGGAAAGTTTTGTTTGGTAGATTCTTGATTAAGTTTTTCATAATGTATACGGTTTTCGTGAACGTATAGTCGTTGAAGGCAGAACTGCATGAAATTGTTATCATACCCTTGCAATTGCTCTCCTTTTCCCCAATTCCGGAGACAACTCCTTTGCATTTCTGGCGTTTGTTCCCTAGAAGTTGAGCAGCGTGTTCTGTTATCAATGATATCTGAGACCCTTGATCGACAAGAGCTCGCATGTTGTACTGAGTTCCATCAGCTCCCTCTACCTTAACAATGGCAGTTGCTAATAGAATCTCCGAAGCTTCATTATCTTGAGAGACGTGAGATGAAGAATTGGTTGGTTCATTGTTTTTAGCAGCGGCTTCGTGCATTAACGTGTTGTGTTTAGCTTTGCACTTGCGACATCGGTTGGTTGATGTACATTTTTTGCCTTTGTGGCTGTACAGACAATTAATGCATACTTGCAATTTGTTTATTGTGTTAAGTTTCTCGTCATTCGACATTTCTAAAAACTTTGCACAAAAATAGAGGCCATGCTCCTCGTTGCAGAGTGGACAAATAAATGTTGACGCATGGTAGGATTTCGTAACCTTGTTGTTTCTAACCGCTTGATTCATGTTATGATTGTTGTGTTTCTTGATATGGGCTGCTTCTTGGTGGTGATTTGTTCCAGAACTTGATTTCTGACAGCTGTCTTGTTTACGCTGCGACGATTCCATCGAAGTGAACTTCGCTTCTAGGTAGTCTAGAAACTCCTTTAATGTAGGTAATTCTCGCGAGTTCTTCAGTGATTCAATGTAATCAGAATATGTCCCAGCGTCCAGCTTTTGCGTCAAAATATGTACTAGTAGCGGATCCCAAGTTTTGACATCCACTCCTAAATTCTTGATGGCGTGCACACATTCGATAGTGACGTCATGTATTTTCTTAATTGGTGCTAATGTTTGTTGTTGCATGGTTGGCAGGTTGAAGAGCATGTTGATGTGCGATGTAAATATAAGTTTTTTATTGTTATAGCGGTTGTTGAGAATGTCCCAACACACTAGATAGTTGTCCGAGCTTATCTGTAGGTGTTGTATCAGCCGTTCAGCTTCTCCTTGCACCTTGCTTTTCAAAAATTGCATTTTCTGCGCATTTGACAAGGATGAGTTGTTATGGATTGCTTCCACGAAAAGGTCTCTGAATGGTATCCACTGATTAAATTTGCCGTGAAAGACCGGTATTTCTAATTTTGGTGTTGTTTTTTCTCGATAAGCTCCGGACCACATCTTTGTATTTAACGCCTTCTTCAGATCAAGATATTGGGTTTCAAATCTTGTATAACGATCTTCATATATATTGTTCTTGTCCCCGTTGAGTTCGCACTCTATCTCCCAATGAAGACTGTCAATAGCCGACCAACGCGCTTGTAATGTTTGCAACGCATCTTGAAATTCCCATTTTTCAGAGATAAATTCCGTTTGAGTATTGGCGACTGCTCTCATGAAGGCCTTGAAGTTGGCCGATTGTTTGCGTAATAAATCGTCCAGCTTACTATTGGACCCTGTATCCCTCTTGTTAGGGCTTTGTTGTTGACGAGGAGGCGGTTGATCCCTGTTGTTGTTACCGTTGTTCTCATTTGAGTTACCGGTTTCTTCTCCCTCCTCGCTCTCATGTTGTTCTGTTTTGCTCGATGTACCTGCTGTCTCTTGTTGAGAGGTAGCTCCGAGCGGTGGCGGTTGCACCGAGGGTGCAACGGACCGTTTGTGCGCCGACACTTGCTCATGTTGCAAGAGGATTAACTCCTTGACTTCTTTATAACACTGCAACGCTGTGTTATATAAATTACTTGTAAAATAAAGATGACTAACACCCACTTCTGTAGAAAGACGGTCATGGTTGAACTGGAAATCGCTCCATAAGTTTTCCAGCATCTGCAAACGCCGTTTGAAGTAGTCCGAGTTCTTCCTGTCCCAGCCATCCTTTTTGATGTTGATGCCGACTTTCTTGATGTTCTCGAAAAGTTCACGCTGATTCTCGTAAGTATTTTCTGATGACGTCATGTTGTCAAACTTCTCGATGAATTCACGACGAACTCTTGTTCTGGTTTTGAGTAGTAGGTTGTTGCTCCACACTCCTGGTTCTTTGTATTGCGTAACCTTTCCCTTTTACGATATGCGCCTTCTCAATTGGTAACTGGGGCGACTCGCTTGTGAGAGACCAGTCCAACCGATTCGCGACCGTAAAAGATGTTGATCACACACCACAAAATTGCTCGAAGGACCAAATGTTGGTGCGTAAATCCCAACAGTGAAAATGTTATGTACTTGTTATTCTTGTTATGTAGACTTGTAAGGTATGTTATGTTATGTAAATGAGTAGACGAGTGATTCCCTTGATGGATTTATTGCTACTGAATTATAATGTTACGATTATATACTAAGTTACAGAAATGCACACCTAAACAATATCGATATGCATAAAATGAGTATGACGTACAAACTACCAAAAGGTCAATGTACAGCGTAGCTCGTACAACTCATGAAAAAAAACAACTTTCCCAAAGAAACTTTTTTTTTATACATAGCAGCTGGTAGCCGCGAGATGCCGTTCGGTCTCATTACTATCGTACTGTGCAACAGTGGGTAGGCAGAGACAGTGGGAGACGGAACGGCGCACACTGGTCCCAAATTAAAAAAAAGTGGACATTGATAGTAGACCGCTGATATTTTTTTTTATTGTTGATATAATGATAACAGATAAGGCAAAAAAATATTATTGTCCTACTTCAAATACTTTTCTCTATAAAAAATATTTCTTTTTTTTTTTGTATGGGAGTGATTACATTTTACTCAATTTCTCAAAAACCTTAAGCGATGTCGAGATGGCATTCACATATGTTAGAAAACTAATAATTCTGAGTATTTGGCTCGAAGAAACTTATTGCTTATCTCTGCGTACTTTCGAGATAATAGTGACAGAAAATAACAATTTTTTTTAATGTTAATTGTTCGCTTTTTTTTAATCATAGCCTTACTCATATCGCAATAGGTCCGCTGGCCAGCAAAATGGAGCTTCGACGCGAGTTTGCCGGGATAACAAGATGGCCGCCTCTCATGACGTAACGTAATACGGTCACGAATCGCGCGCGTACACCTCACTCAGTGTACAACTAAATGTGGTTGCGATAAGACGTGTCCTTATTTTTTCTGTGCGCTTGAAGAAATGCTTGTTGTTTTGTTATTGTTGTATTTTGAATCTTTGGATTTTAAAATCAAATAATTTTTGTTTGTCTTTCTTTCGTCGAATTTGTTTTCGTAATTTTTTTTGTTAAAATCAAAGTCACTTTGTCTTTGATATCTTTGATTCTAATTTGTTTTCAATTTTCCTTAAAATTATAATATGTCCGCATTTGTCACCAACTTAGACTTATACGTTGTTCTTAAATCAGGAGGTGGTTTTAAAAATGTCGAATTTTTATTTAATGCCCTTATTGAACGTATTGGTGTTGAATTGTCTTCCGAAGATTTGAGTAATATTAAATTATTTTGTCGTAATTTTTCAAGTAATATCTCAAAAAGATGGTCTGCTTCCAGTAGAGCTCAAAAGACCTTTCTTAACAAAAATTCAGACTGGTTACAATCCCAAATAGTTTGGCCAAAATGTCAAAATGTCGATTTAAGCAGCATTTTTAAAGTTGCCGAGGAAGTAATTCCAAATTTCGAAACGCAAGTGGATACTCATCAATTAAGTTATGGTACAAGTAAAAAACCATTTGTTGATATATCTGATAAACAGAAGAAAAGGCGTTCTCTAACACTTCTAGATCACACAGAGGAGGAATTAGTTTATGCTTTATGTGCCAAATTAAAATAGTCTAAAAAAACAAAATTAGCAGCTATATTAAACGAACTCAGCCAAAACAAGGAAAAATGTGAGATGGTACATGATGTACTATTCGCTAAAAAGACTGACAAACCGTGTTTACCAGATGATAAAACGTTAGCGCTTTACACCTCAACAAATTTGTCAAAATGGCAATATCGAAATTTAAGAACTATTCTTGCTTCAGAGAAAATGTATGGTCTTCCATCCTATCAAAAGCTCCTGGAAGCTAAAAAAACTTGTTATCCTCCAGAGTCAGACATAACTGTAACTGAATCTGATGCTAAGATAAGACTTCAATCGCTTCTAGATTTGACAACTAATAGGATATTAAAAACAATTCAGCACAACTCTGCCGACAAAAAATCGCTAAAACTAATAAGCAAATGGGGTTTTGACGGGTCATCTTCTCAAAGTAATTATAAACAAAAGTCACACTCCGACACTAAAATTGACGATTCTTCAGTTTTCATGATTAGTTTGGTTCCGCTTCGTTTGGAAGAAGAGAGTGGTACTATCTTGTGGCAAAATCCTGCTCCCTCTTCAACAAACTATTGTCGTCCAATTGGCTTTATATTTGCAAAAGAAACAAATGAATTGATAAAGAAGGAAAGTGCATCCTTAGAGGAAGAAATTCGTAATCTTGTTCCCACAATTGTAGATAATTTTGATATTAAACATGATTTGTACATGACTATGATTGATGGGAAAATTTCTACTGTGATTTCCAATACTTCTTCTGCAGCTGTTTGTAATATTTGCAATACCCCACCTAGCAAAATGAATGACTTGGACTTTGTATCCAAAAGACTCATCAGAGAAGATATGTATAAATATGGTCTGTCTTCGCTTCATATGTGGATAAGATGTATGGAATGTATTTTACACATTTCGTACAACTTAGACTTCAAAAAGTGGGCTGCACGAAAAGAAGATAAATTGTTAAAAGAAATTAAAAAGAATTTGACACAAGAAGAATTCCGGGAAAGAACTGGTTTGTTAATTGACATAGTAAAACAGGGATTTGGTACAACCAATGACGGTAACACGGCAAGAAGGTTTTTTGAAAATTATGAAGTATCTGCTGAAATAACGGGTATCCACCCTGATTTAATCAAGAGATTTGCAGTCATTTTACAAACAATTTCATCTGGTCAACTTATTAATACCAACTTGTTTAGGGAATATTGTAAAGAAACAGCAATGCTATATGTAAACTTATATCCATGGTATTACATGCCTTCAAGTGTCCATAAATTGTTGATACACGGTGCTGATATTTGTGAAAATTTCTCCTTTATTCCGATAGGCATGCTTTCCGAAGAAGCTTCCGAAGCGAGGAATAAAGATTTCCGGAATGTTAGAATGGCACATACAAGAAAAATCGGTAGAGTTCAGACTAATTTAGACATTATCCACAGCTTTCTAATTAGCTCAGATCCTTACATCAGCCATATCAAACCAAAGTTTGCTCGTTTACATAAACAGTTGTTTCCAGAGGCTAGTGCTTTGATCTTGAACAATGAATTGCTTTCGTTGGAAAACGAGGAAATAGAGATTTCTCAAGAGAATATAGACCCAAATATTAATCTTTCACCATAATATTTTTTCAGAATCGTTTGTGAACATATTCAACTTTATGTTTGCAGCTTTATTTGTCTTCATTTTGATTGTTTTTTAGAACTGATGAAAGTACTCCTTCAGAAAGGTCATAGCTTTTCAGTCATTAGTGAGCCCCCACAACCTCTTTTACAGAAAAGTCTCTTTTTACTTATTTGACATTACGCATACATTATAATTATGTGCTAAAGTAAGGCTATGATTAAAAAAAAGCAAAAAATTAACATTAAAAAAAATGTTATTTTCTGTCACTATTATCTCGAAAGTACGCAGAGATAAGCAATAAGTTTCTTCGAGCCAAATACTCAGAATTATTAGTTTTCTAACATATGTGATTGCCATCTCGACATCGCTTAAAGTTTTTGAGAAATTGAGTAAAATGTAATCGCTCCCATACAAAAAAAAAAGAAATATTTTTTTTACAGAAAAGTATTTGAAGTAGGACAATAATATTTTTTTGCCTTATCTGTTATCATTGTATCAACAATAAAAAAAAATATCAGCGGTCTACTATCAATGTCCACTTTTTTTTTAATTTGGGACCAGTGTGCGGCGCCACGCGGCTAACAGCGGATTTCATACGGCTGTTCTGTTATTTTGATAAAAGTGAACGCGTAAAAAAAAAATTTTCTTTGTGAAAACTGTTTGTTATCATGGGTACAATCACGTGTTTAAGTATCGGTCACTAATTACCAGTCACCATGTACAGCGTGTAACAGAAAGGGTATAGTCATATGGAAGACCATCGTAATCTTAAAAAAATAAATCAGCTGTCCCATACATTTGGGTCGAGTAGATATTGAAATTTTGTATGAGGCAGTTGATTGTTTTTTTGTGATTACGACGGTGTTCCCATAGGAAAAGTTGTTCAAAATCAAAATCAATGCATTTATTTCAAGTAGGCCAGTTACAGGCACTTTTGAACTGTCGAAACAAAGATAACAATGAAATGTAGCTACAGTCCCAGTCACAAGGCATAAAAACTGTGAAAGTACTGTAGTTGCCCATTCCCTAGCGTAGATCTCTATGGAGATGTTCAGTTTGATGGTCCGTACCTCAGACTTCCATATGACTATACCCTTTCTGTTACACGCTGTATAGCATTTTAGTTAAATTGTTTGTAACAAGCACAACCATAGATACATTCTTACAAATATCTGTGAAACTACTTTTAATTTTAAAACCGACGTATTTACATTACGCGTTTACATCGCGCGTTAGTGCTAGGGCTTCTGGTAGAATGGTCAGAACTAACCATGGACCACGATGGTATGCGCCAGGTAGAACATACTGCGGTCACCAATCATACTGTTGTTATGTCAAGATTGAAATAATTACTATCCACAAGATACCAAGGCCCTGTTTGGTCGAGTGCGCGAGTATTGCTCAGCGTGTGATCCTAAGTTCAGTTTTCAGGTCAGGTAAAATATTCTTGCAGTTTTCTAATACTTATAGTTTACTAATAATTTCTTAGTAACAGCACAGAATACACTATAGTACAAGTAGTAGTAACAGCAGTAGCCACAGGTAACCCCCTGATCGCATCGGCCGCCCGATACGACCCCTCACGTATTAGCATGACTCGCCGTCGGCGGCATGCTCTCACCACCCTGACGATACTACCACCCTCCTCCAGGAAAGCAGTAGGGAAACCAGTACTCTTCCGATTTTCCGACCTCGCCCGACCTGTTAATTCCACCCCAACCCTTGCCAGAACCAGCCCCCAATGCTGAGCCTGTAGTTTTAAATCAGCCCCTAAATAATCTTGATCAGATCCAGCCTGTCCCCTTGCTGCCCTCTTCAGCGACGCCCTAAGCCGAGGCTCGTACCCTACAGGGGGTAAAAAAAAGTTGCCACAGAGTTTGGATTTGCCCGGTTGATGGCAATAGGCTCGCTTCCTATTACATGGGGCTAAAACATAGCTGGAAAAATGTGAATGTACTATTAGATACACCTCTGCCTAACTCTTCGGAGATGACAGGCGTGACGTTATGTTATGATAATTATGTGTAGTAAAAGAACGGAGTCTGGATTTAAGCTTCGATAATGGCAATACGATCGCCCCTTATAAACATTGGGTATGTTTAAATCAGTTCAATAAAACTTCACACATTACAGATTTTCATTTATTTCAGTGATTACTGATTACATAATTAATAATAACATACGATACCTTATAGCTATTGATTCTAAAAAAATCATTTCCAATATCACCCTTACCTAGTTAATAACGGATAAATCCATTAAAAATTACAGTTTATTACTTCTTAATATTAATAAATTAAACAAAGGTAATCAAGTGAAACATTTAGACGTTTTAACGACTAATACGTCGGTGTTAAAATTTCATTATGACAGTTGATAGAATGATAGTCATTAACTTCAGGACCTCGGTCCATGAAAATCTTTGGTTCAATAACATAGCATAACAAGGAAATAAAATTATTACAAAAAAAAACATAAAATAATCATAACAGTACTCCCTTGAAAATTCCCCAATCCGCTAACATAGAAATCAATGACAGAATTTGCCACTACATTTATATTAGATCCCTTATCATCCACTAAATTTAATTTAAACAGTTTATTAATAATCTAAGGTTAAAATCTCTGAATTGCATTTTTTATTATACTGATTAACAAACAACTGTTGATTTTTCGTTACTTATCTAACACTACTTTACTTACTAAAGATTCTAATTCTTTAATAACTAATTTTATGTCTAAAGGATAGTTGAACTTATGTGTTTAAAAAGATGAACAAAGTATATGGGAAGCAGAAATGGCCAGTGTAAATAAATAACATAGAAAAGTACGTATAAAGAATTGACATAGGTTCCATAGACATTGATGCTGTGAAGAAAGCCGTGATGGAGAAAACCCGCATGATTTTATTGTCAATGTGAGTTGTAATAGTGTAAGATGGTCGTGTAGATAATTACCTAGCGACGAATCATCTAAATAAATCAAGAATCGTTTCACAGCCAGAATGATTTTCCATACACCGTGTCTAGATATGGTAGAGGAAGATTTAAATTTTAAAAGAGTTTTTTTTTAAGTTTAAAGTTAGATTTAATTTTTTTTTAATCTATAATTATCTACAGTGCGTAAGTTTAAATTTTCTATTTTAATCAAAAGTTAGGATTTAATTCAATCCGTTTATTTGGAACGTTAGATTAGTAGCACTACTTGGACTGGCAACACCAAAATTGTTCCGATCAGAATTGAAATTCTTCACGAAACAATTTTCGTGAACAGTCACAGAAATCTTAGATTACGAATTTAGAAGAATTTTATATGGAAACTACGTATCGCTTTATAAGTAAACTCTCAATGACTTAGGTAGAATTTCATCGGTTTAATTTTGAATATTTATACTAAGCTAAATGTGTGCTAGATCATTTTAAATTGTATCTTGATAGTTTGAGTTTAAATACTTAGTTTTTATTATGTGTTGGGATGAAATCATAGATGTTAGAGAGCGGTAAATAAATGATAGATTTGCTTAGTAGCGATTATATTTAGAACAGGAGAGTAGAAATAGTTAATAGCTAGAAGCAACTAAGTTCATGGCACTGTGGAATGTACCGTGTTCATAAAAAAGTATCCTTACCAGCTTAACAATAAGGTTCAAACAAGATTATGTTGCATTACTCTTAAATTTACATTTTTTTTTCATCTTCTCTACATTTTTTAATCATTTAACTTTAATCTCCCTACATTCCCTTTATTGCCAATAGTTTAACATTTTTCTAATCCGTGATTCAGCGAATATGTATTAAGTTGTGATTTGCGTTTTTTTTATCCCTATAGTTTAATATTATATTTTTTTTTATTAAATACGAAGATTCGTGAGCTCAAAGAATCTTCACATTTAATTTTTATTTTATCGTCTAAACTTGTGGCAAAGTCTGTCTGAAACCAGGCGCAGTGACATTGATCACTTAGCCTGGTTTGAATAGAATCCATCCCAAATCCATACAAACAGATGAAAAAGGAAGTTGCTTATATTCGTATGGAACTGCATGGGTTCATTACAAAATATATTCTAAACAATTTTCAAGGTAATACTCGTCTAGTTTTACTTCAAATAAATAATATTCGGTTGTCAACGTTCAATTAAGATTAGCTTACACTTTCCACATTACAATTTCTTTATCTCATTCATATTAACTTTCCCATAAACCTCTACCGATAGTATCATGTCCGAACATTCTATTACTAGAAATACAAAATTTAACGTATTTACAACCATTTTTAAAACTTCATTTTTTAACAAAAAACATTCATAAGTACATCCTTGCTTCGCGCACAGTCTAAATGTACAATCTTTACATTAGAATTATAAGGGACTAGATTCGTTTGGGAACAAAAACTACATAAACAAAATAATAATGAAATTAATGTAACCTTCGACGTTTGGCTCTAAGTGTGGTGGTTCTTCTTCATCTTTATATTGTCTGCCAGTATCCCGTTACCATCTGTGTTGGATAGAGTGTTGATCTCGTCGGTCAGAATGTACCAGACTCGGATCCACCTTCATCTTAAACTGAATATTTTAGAATTTTGGTGATATTTTTACTTATGTATAGTATGATTACATAATGATGCATTTCCCTTTTTCAGCCCAAGGGTTATTTTTCTTGTCGGGAGCGTGTATGAGCGGGTCGTTCTTTTCATTTTCCTCCACATACTCCCGCATCCTGTAACAAAAAGGTCGGATTATAAAAAATGGAGGGACAGTTTCGAATATTTTCTTTGGCAACATTATTTTTGGTGAATCATGCGGGATTCCTTTTAGGCATGTTAATACGGCTCTTACTGTGTTTTCTTTGGATAAATTGTTATCCTGTCTTAATATTATTTTTACTAAGAACTTGGGGAGCACGGTTGCAAAATAAACCGATTTTTCTCTTTTGGTTTGTTGTGTTAAGCAATTAGTGACTTTCGGTTTTAGGGTATTTCTTTAGTTGCCCTTAGCCTTTTGGAAACGATTTATTATCAACAGCGAACCAGTGAATCTTCTATAAGATTATATACCTAATGGGAAAATGCAAGGGCGTCGATACGGCCGTGTCATGGCGATAAATCATGGCTGTCACCACAAAAGCTGACCGTATCGACTAACATCCACCATATTAGATTTACTATAAACACATAAGTTTCTTATAGTGTTTACTTTAAGTTCATTTTCACTAACAAAAGACGACACTTAAATGAGTGCCTAAATAAAAACATTTTAAACGCTGCCAACACCAGGAGCTGAGGTCTTAACAATGCAATTTTAATGACATTGCTGAGTGTCACAGAAAACAAAGTAATGGCCATTACTTAAAAATATTCAATTTTTTTAATATAGCACTTAAAAATATTTCCGTAATACGAGTATTACTTCGTTCAATGGTCACACATGTCATATAAACTATATTTTGCGTACACAAGCGTTTTCTTATTTGCACAGCTGCATCCCGACTCTCATACCATACGTCTGTCAGCTCTTATTTATTTTAAAATTCATTTCTATCTAGGGATATCACTCACACAATGCATTCATCTCTCCTTTTATAATGTCTTGCCTATTACATTCATAACCCCAATCCTTCCATGACATCATAAAGTACTGATGCCCTTAATTTAATAAGTTACTACTTACTTACAGAGTCAGAAATTGTTAATTATAAAAATCTAAAACTGGAGGCCACCGCTTCACCAAACTACAGCGGCAGTGCTGCTCAATCGCAATAGCACCGCAGCAGCACTACTGGTGTCCATGTTACTTATGTGGGACGGGTGGCAATGTCGCATACAGAAGCATTTCATTTTTCACGAAGTCTTCGAATATTCATTCCGTACATCAAACAAAGTAACTCGACGCAAAAATTATTTCTGGGAAACGACTTTTTTTGGGTGAAATATCACGGTACGGTCCAGAACAAAAAAATAAATCGCAATGACGGGCAGAACAAGTACCTTTCGGTTGCGTTTAGGGTTATTTATACCTAACTAGCTGTTGCCCGCGGCTTCGCTTGCGTTTTGGTCGGAAATTATCCCAGGCGCACGTTGTAAAGCTTAAGGCACTCGAGGATGTGGCGGGACGTGAGAGGGAGAGAACCTCACGTCCCAGCCGCCGCGGGAGACGCACCGGGCGTCGGGGGCCACCGTAGACGCGGGCCTGTGGACGGTGAGCTATGGGCTAGCTCGCCGTCCGTCCGTCTTATGACGACAGGCCGTGTCGACGGCGCGTTCGTGTTCCACGCGCGCCTCAAAGAGAGTCAGCAAACAGGAAGGGGTCCGTAAGGGCCGACGCCTGCCAGGGTTGCGGGACTGTTCGAAAGAGATACCGCGGCCCTGGAACACAAAGGGCAAAGGAAGGAACATGGATGGGTTTTAGTCAGTAAAAGTCTGACACTCCCTCCTGCTCAGCCCAGAGCGGGAGGGGTTATTTGATGATTTCCCAAAAGGTAAAAAAAAAAAAAAAAAAAAAAAAGGCACTCGAGGATAATGTAGCTTCTTATTAGGAAAGAATTTTCAAAATCGGTTCAGTAGATCCAGAGATTACCTCCTACAACCTCACAAACTTTACCTATTTATAATATTAGTATACTCGTAGATATAAACCAATCTTGTCGTGCGATTTGTCGATTCGCGCGTCTTTTGTTGCCAAAAGACCTTCACTGATTTCGTTGTGTTAATGTTTAGTACTTATATTAAAAGCTCTTAAAACTATCCAAATTTAAATAATCACGAAAGCGCTTTTATATCTCTTGTCTGCACCTTTATGTGCCACTTGAGTTCAATTTTAGTTCCTTTATGAGGAGAACTCTCAACGAAATCAATTAATCCTCAAACTTTAATTAAAGGAATACCGTCTGCAAAGTTTTCAAAGGAGAATGCTCTTCGATTACATTTCAAGAGGAAGAACTTGTGGAATGTGGATAGTTATATAAATAACGATTGTTTTAGTGTTTTGTTTGTATCGAAGTTTTGGTTCTGTCGGATTCCTTGGATTCTTAGACTATTGCACTTTAAAAATCCATTGGTTCCTGGTTCGAATATATTTCATTCAATCATTTATAAAGTCCAACAAAAATCAAAACATTTGAAATGTCACTTTCTTCTATATCTTTCGTTTTTCTCAAGATCTATGCAACAAAGGTATTTGTTTTTTTTTTTAAATCAAGGAACCTTATAAAAACGTTCCTTAGAGAAAACTTGTGACGAAAGTGGGCCTTAGGCCAGCAGTGGGACAATACAGTCTAGATAGTTAAAAGGAACCTGATACTGTTTTGCCTATTTACGCATTATTATCTATCCGCACTGGGCCCACGTGATATATTGCGGCTCACACCCTTCCACAGAGAGGACTCCTATCTACCAGCAATGGGAATGGTAAAAATGAGTCCCGCCAGTAACATGTATGTAGTTATAGGATTATAATCATTAAAATCGAATTTAAAATGAAAAAATTAAAATAATTAAAATAAAATTAAATGTGTAATGAAATAGTTACAGAATAGGGTTGTATGAACTGAGAGGGGTGTATTGATGATTTTAATTATTATAATTCTAGCTAGATACGTGTTACTGGCGCGACTCATTTTTCATCAACATACAACCTGACACTGACCAGAAAATTGAAAAAAAAACGTAAGAAAATATTAGGTATTGTACAATGTTTAACGAACTCAGTCAATAATTTCTCTAAAAGGTCATATTTTTGCAGATTGGAACAAAGAACAAGGAAAATTTCATAATCAAATAGACTACTGAATAAACATAATTATGATTTATTCATTCACTCAGCGTTATGCTGAGCATTAAATAAATTTATGCGGCAGTAACGTCTTCATATAGACATTTTATAGACATGAAACGATTTAATTTGAGCGGGTGTAAAACTGGCGTTTTTCCTTTGCGTCTGTTTTAATGGGAGACTAGATTTATCTCTTGGCTTTACTTGGTAAAATAATCAAAAAAAAATCTCTTGGCTTTACTTGCATAAATACATAAGCTTATACCGACGCTACATGTATATGATCTAAATCACATATAGCCTAGTATATGACGTGACGTGAATTTCTAGATAACATTCATCATAATTAACCATTTTTTGACATTATCTTTAATATTATGCGACCAGAATGGCGCAGCGGTAGTGAGGCTGCCTTACGTTCTTAGGGTCCCGGGTTCGAATCCCGGTAGGAGCAAGTGTTTGTGTGATGAGCATGGTCATTTGTTTCCGAGTCATGGATGTTTATATGTATAATAAGTATGTATTTACAAACAAAAAGTATCTATGTAGTATTATCAACTATCTGGTGTCCACGACACAAGCCTCGTTGCTTAGTGTGGCACCTAGATGGCGCTGTGTGTAATGTCCAGCGATATTTATTTATTTATTATTTATTATTATTATTTTTTGATTATTTTTGTAATGATTATTTTTTTATTAATATTTATTTTCTTTGCTAATGTACCGAATTTTAATTGTATTATTAGATATTATTTTGTTTTAGAACTATAAACCTTTTATGCCGTGTTGTGTTAGTTTTTAGTGAGTTTCGATACAATGTAAAAATTGTTTATGAAATAAATGAAATGAAATGATATAAATCAAATATAACCTAGGCTTTTCCTAAACTATATTGGGTCGGCTTCCAGTCTAACCAGATGCAGCTGTGTACCATTCATTTTACATGGAGCGACTGACCTCCACAGCCCAGTAACTGGGTAATACAATACCCCTTGGTAAGACTGGATGTCAGACTTTAGGCTTCTAACTACTCGTAACGACTGTCAAAGATTTTCAAATTAAAACTGGAACCAACGGTTTAACGTACTTTACGAAGCATGAAAAGGTGCAACAACATAAGGCACTAAGAATACACTCTTATCAATTTCACAGACGTCACAAACATATTGATTAACAAATATATAAAGTTGATTAAATGATGTAAAAATGTGAAAAACAAATAAATCAAAATTTTTGTTGTTGTTTTTTGTTGTTGTTGATTTTTGTTGTTGTTGTTGTTTGTTGTTTGTTTTGAGTGCGTTACATTGAGTCCTACCGTGAAACGTAATTTTTCACACCAAAAATAAAAAATTGTTTCTTTGTATTTTTGCGTAGAGTTACGAGAACTTAGTTTGATGTACAGAGTGCTTGGCTGAGGGCTTCATGAAGGGTCAGTTTACACCTTGTAACATCGATACGAAATAAGAAGAAACATATATTCGCAAAAGGGCAAACATTCTCAACAAAGTTTATTCTGCCAAATCACCTACACGTACTAAGAAAAGGCTCGATCAAATCGGCACTGAAAAATTGCTCCGAACAGATACTTTACTGAAATATCGGTCAGTGTCCGGTGTCCGCAACCGGTCTACAATTTGTCCGTGCCAGTTTGACTGATCCTTTAGCATGATAAAGAAAAAGTATTTATTATATAATATAATAATACTATTATAATCTATACATGTAATATAATATTATAAAAAGGTAAAGTTTGTGAGTTTGTGAGGTTTTAGGGGGTAATCTTTTGAGTAGATCCAGAGATTATACCCTTCAACCGATTTTGAAAATTCTTTCAATAATAGGAAGCTATACATTATCCCGGAGTGTCATAGGCTATTTGCAACGTGCCCGTGGGATAATTTCCGACCAAAACGCGAGTGAAGCCGCGGGCAACAGTTAGTAAACAAAAAACAAAATTGTATGGAAACATAAGAAACTAGAACTGGAAGAAACATTATGATAACCATGAAACAAAACCGCCAAAAGTGGAGAGATTTTGGAAGAGACCTACACTCATTATTGGGTGGCCAAACGTTGAAGATGAAGAAGTAACAAAAATAAAATAAGACAAACATTTGAATAGATTATATATTACTAAACTAAATATCATAGAGGAGAGCAGCGGTGGCCCATTGGTTGGGGCCCCGACTTACGAGCAGTAAGACTTTGGTTCAAACCCAGGCAGGTGCATTACATTGTATAGGTAATTTATTTCATCACCACTGCTCTCAAAACGGTAAAGGTTTTCCTTCATGGTGAGGAAACTGGCCGGAAAACGTTCGAGAACAAAAAATTTGAAGACATGTGACATCTAACAACCCGCATTGGGCCCGCGTGGTGGATTATAGCCCATTCCCTCTCATAGAGAGAAGACCTGTCCCAGCAGAAGGAACATATAGGCTGATTATTTAGACTAAATTGGTCATGTATGCCAAAAGGCTATTGAGACATGGTCTTGTAAAAAAATGTCACAGCCAGGCCCGCCGCAAGCGGGCGTGCAAGGCTTGGGCGCACGCGGGCGCCACGAACAGGGGGCGGCAAATTGAGTGATCACGTAGCTCCTCGTATAACAAACATTGAGTAGTGTATCGAGAGGTGCGGGAACATGGCCCCTGGCGGTGCAGGTGCTAGCGCAGTGAACTGTCACCCTTATTGCAACATCAGCTCGTAGTCATCAGAACAGATATTTACTATTGTCATTGGAACTAAGTAATACAAACAAACTGCCAAGCAGTGGCTTATTTACTTTATTTTATTGCACACAGGCGCTCAAACACCTAGCGGCGGGCCTGGTCACAGCGCTGGTATTCTGATAAGTACCGTCATCAGATCTCCGGCTTCATCGTTCGAGGAAGCCGGAGTACTCATCCATCTAGTCTAAGAATATGTTGTTATGTGGTTTTGACTTCTAAGTTATGGTGCCAGTGGGATTGTCACAGACATTCTGTTTTACATAGACATACAGACATCTAACTAAAATTAAATCATTGGACTATTTAAGTAGTCATCGAGACTAAGCTATTCATAAATGTTTTTGATGGACCCTCAGACTTCGGACTAAGAGTTTATTTTTACCTAGGTACCAACTTATTTTCATTAGCAACCAGACCACAAGATGAATACAACTATAAAGTAGCTACTTATGACCATAAACCATAACAACCCTCTACGATCTCATAGTATTAGTATTCAAACCCCAAATTAAGGAATTATAAGGTAATTTGTAACCAGTTTTACCAAGGGGTATCGTATTACCCAGTACTAACTAGGTTGTGGAGGTCAGATAAGCAGTCGCTCCATGTAAAATACTGGTATTCAGCTGCACCCGGTTAGACTGGAAGCCAACCCCAGCATAGTTGGGAAAAGGCTAGGCAGATGATGAAGATAATTCGTTTAGTAATATCTTGATATTATGAAACCAATCTCCTCACAAATTCAATTACCCAAAATCAAATAACAGAATCTGATGTACATTAATTATTCGCCAGTTAATTTCTAATCAGATTAATCAACCAATAATACAGAAACAACTTCGATTATCCGAAATCCGCATTTCTGCTTAAAATTCATAATATTCCGTCAATTTTAAATCGTTTCGCCGCAGATTCCATCAGCCATGATTAGTGTAGCAGAATTAATCCATCGATGTACAGCGGGATTCGATTTTCTATTGTAAACCCGGACGGTACGACCTGTACAATGTACAGATTTAATTTGTGTGAGGAAACTGTTGCTATCCCTAATTGGCAATTTACGGTAGGTTTTCCTGCTCTTTCTATAAAGTTTTTTGCTCTTTTTACCCGACTACGGCGAAGCCAAAAGGAAGGGTTATGTTTTTAGCAGTCTATGTATGTATTTACGTATGTTTCTCCGTAGCGCCTAAACTATTCATCCGATTTTGATGAATAAGGTGTCAATCGATTAGTTATTAAAGCCCGGGTAACATAGGCTACAAAAGGAAAAAAAACACGATTTTAATTAGAGCGGGATTTTTACTAGTCGGATTTTTTGTGGTAGTACTCGTATACCACACAAATTCTTGTTACGTGTTCAGGCCTTAAAGATTGGAAGGTTAAGGCGTCATTTATTTTTGTGTTTTATTTATTTATTTCGATATGCTTAGGTACTGGGAGTGCCAGAATTCTGAGAAATCCAAACAAAAATGGTAACTAATTGTCAATAAAATCCCGAGGAAAAATTTTTAGGTACCTAATTATGCTAACATATTTTGTTTTACTTTTATTTTCGCAGTATTATTGATTAGTTAGGTAAATGAGCTTTATTTTTCCTTCTCAAATAGTGGTCTTAGCTGATTCTGTCATCATAATTGCCAACCAGTATTTCCCCAGTGATATTTTCACTATAATTTCGTTGTCGTCATCATGCGGTAAAGTATAAATTCATCATTATCTGCCTAGCTTTTTACGAACTGTGTTGGGGTCGGCTTTTAATCTAACCCGATGCAGCTGAATGCCAGCATTTTACATGGATCGACTGCCTATCTGACTTTCATACCCAGTTAGAACTGGGTAATACGATACCTATTGGTAAGACTGGTTGTCAGACTTTTTCGGGCCACTGACTACCTTTAACGACTGTCAAATGCTTCCCAAAGCACGGAGGCAGTATAATCTCATAAAATGCTTATTTATTTATTTAACACTTCAAGCACATAGTACAGAGGCGGACTTAATGCCATAGGCATTTTCTACCAGTCAACCTTTGGGTGATGCAGAGACAAACATTGGTAGGTGTACCTATGAATAAACTACAAGGATATATAAAATACTATAAAATATATCAAAATACACTACAACACAAAATTTATGTATGTGTGTGTGTGCTTATCTACAACAGTGAAGAATTTAAGGATTACGGAAGCCAAAACAACTGAACGCAAAACCAACCTGGCGAGGTAACATAAAAATACAATATTTTCTGACAAAACGCGATACCTCCCGTCCAATATCTCATAATTTGAATATATCTACATAAAATATACAAAAATGATATTTGTGGAAAACAATAATTTCCTTTGGTCGACAGATCTTGTAATATCAATGTTTGGAGAGCTATCCGTGGGACGGGGATGGTGAATAATTTATCACTGTCCACCCTTGGGATGACACTTTACGGTCTTATCTTTTCTGATATTTTCCTTTTTTGGGATGGTCGGAGCCGTAGGGTGTAATTTTAGTTACATGAAGCCTTCGTTCAAATGGCTTGTATAGCCATTTTTGAACCTTAGCGTATCTTTATTTCTACCCTTTGTGGCCGTGATATCAAATGCGGGATGACCTTTCTGCTATCCCTTTCCCTAATTTCATTTCCCTTTCATTATATATCAGTTTTAAATAATAATGGTTTTATTAAATTTTCAAGCGTAAACGCTCTGTAACATACAAGTTGTAGAAAAGTTTTAATTACTGGATATTATAGACTTATCTTCTTATACAGCGTGTAACAGAAAGGGTATAATCATATGGAATACTGTGGTACGGACCATCAAACTGAACAACTTTCTCTATCGGACCACCATCGAAATCGTAAAAAAAAATAATCAGCTGTCCCATACATTTGGGTCGAGTAGGTATTGAAATTTTGTATAGGACAGCTGATTATTTTTTTACGATTTCCATGGTGGTCCCATAGATAAAGTTGTTCAGTTTGATGGTCCGTACCACAGTATTCCATATGATTATACTGTTCCAAATCTTATTTGATTCTCGGCATTCAAGACTGAGGGCGACATCTCGGTGTCAAGAAGAAACCTAACGTCCTACGTCATAACACGTCACACGCCTTTCACTTGCGTAATTGGTTAAAATATTGTTCCCGATGACCCCTCTCCTTGAATCTTGTACATGACATGACCATTACATTCAATTTTGCTTTTGGAATATACGCATCTTTTATTTTATCAAAAAGTCCTTCGAAAATTCATCGTATCGCGTCAATCAGCTTGCTTGCTAGAAGAAGCCTTCACCGCTGCTGCAACATAATTTGGACCTTCTACGCCGCATCCAATAAATAATTTGAACCATCTACGCAAATCGTTACAACAAGATCGACGAGCGACCTTTGGACTGTAGACCCTTTGTACGTGGCGGATCGAAGAAAACGCTGATTTTCAACAAATAAGACGAGATTTCGAAGAAAAAGCCTGCCTAACGGACAACTGCAACCATAAGAACAGCTTGGAGGCCAAGCGCACATTGGAACTAAAGTGGTTATTGAGGTTCATCGAGAATCATACGCAAATCGGTGGGGCCAATCCTTACTTTTTTCCTTCACCTCCTATTCTATGGGTGCTATACTGTGTCTGTATTGAAATTTCAGTGGAATTGCTGCAGTGTGTTCTCGGAATATTGCGATTTCCAGTCCGGTACAAATCTGGTGACGTTGCTTGCATCAGTATCGTGTGATTGGGCTGAAGACTGCAAAACCGTGAGTACTCCTCCTTTCACTGATCACCAAAATGTCTACTGAATCTGCTAGATCCCGTGATAAATCTCCTGCTTTGCTTAGTGTAGATAGTAGTGATGTATTTCGTGATTTAGTTAGGAAGCGTGGAATAGTAAAGGGTAGGCTTACCAAATTCAGTACTTATTTAGATTCTTTAAAAGATGATGACCTTTCAAATCAACAACGCATTGATTTGAAGTTAAGAATTCAAGGATGTGCTAGTTTATTCGCTGAATTTAATGTTATTCAAACTAAAATAGAAGAAAGAGTTGACGATAGTGAGTTAAATGCACAATTAACGCAACGAGAACTGTTTGAAGATAGTTACTACGATTCAATATCTCGTGCTGAGTTTATGCTGAACACTGTTGAGTTCGCTGACTGCTCCGGGTCATGTCATAATCATAGTCATAATAGCAATAACACGAAGTCCATCAAATTGCCTGTTATCGCCATGCCCACATTTGACGGTTCCTATGAGCGCTGGCTGGAGTTCAGAGATACATTTACTTCACTCGTTCATGATTCAAAAGACATTTCTACCATTCAAAAGTTCCACTATCTCAAATCTTCTCTAAAAGGTGACGCAGAACTAGTCATACATTCAATAGAATTTTCTTTTAATAATTATCAGGTTGCGTGGGACCTATTGCTCAACCGATACAACAATTGCCATCTTTTAGTTCACAATCATGTCAAAGCTTTGTTTACTATATCCCCATTAACTAAAGAGTCCCCTTCTTTGATTAGGAACTTAATAGATACAATTTTGAAAAATTTACGCGCACTTAAGATCCTAGGAGAATGTACAGACACCTGGGATACTTTAATTATTTATATTATCGTCTCTAAATTGGACAAAGTTACCGAGAGATAATGGGAAACTCACAAATACGCATTGTCACCAAAGCCGAACGAAAACAATTCTAAAACGCAATTAAAAGTTATTGATATAATTAATTTTCTTCGCAACAAAGCGGACGTGCTGGAAGCATTGCAGCGTTCACATGGTAAAGACGTACAACACACTGATAATAAAAAACAACACACAAAATCTCATAACACGTCACACTGCAATGTTTCCAGCGAGCCCAAGAAAACGAGCGAGAAACACGTTAGATTATGTTTTAAATGTAATGCAAAGCATCGCCTGTATACGTGCAAAAAGTTTATCGAAAGTAATTTAGACAGTAAACTTAAACTTGTACGCGATCACAACTTATGCGAGAATTGTTTAAATTCGGGGCACTTGATAACCGATTGTAAGTTTGGGCCGTGTAGATACTGTAACCAAAAACATAACTCATTATTGCATAATGATGCTAATAGTTCAGTCGCGTGCCATTCTTCAACAAACACTGAGGCGTCAAGTACGAGTAGTGCGCCGGCGCATATCCCCGCGGCCGCACCAGTCACCTCGGACTCCGCCCATTCAATTCAAGTAAACAAGGCACACATGCAAACGGAATGTATTAAGTCTGTAGATGTGCAATCTGTGTTGTTGTCAACAGCTATCGTGGAGGTGGCCGATGCACATGGCACGTACCGTAAAGCGCGGGCGCTCCTAGACAATGGCAGCCAGCGTTGTTTTATTTCTAAAGCATTATGCCAATTACTAAATTCACCACTTATACAGTCCACTAACGAAGTTCGAGGCGTAGGTGATTCGGTAATACATTGTTCACAAGCATGTAACATAGTTATCAAATCCTGCGTCGATAATTCATTTACTACTCGCATTCATTGTTTTGTATTGTCTAGGATCACAGCTTCGATGCCTGCCGTATGTAAATTAAGCGCAAAGATCTGTATTCCAGATAACATACGGTTGGCCGATCCAGATTTCTTAGACTACAAAAATATCGATATTTTAATTGGTGCAGATAGGTTTTGGGATCTGCTAGAAGAGGGAAAAATTCGATTGTCTACTGGTCCGTTTTTACATAATACCAAACTAGGCTGGATTATTTCTGGGCCCATCGTCACTAAAACGCGCAAAACTGCACCAATTCATTGCAATATTAGTAATTCATTAGATACGCAACTTCGACTGTTCTGGGAGATTGAGGAACTGCCCAAGGTCAGAGACGCGCAGACTGAGGAAGAACGGGAATGCGAGAATCACTTTGTTCGCACAACTACGCGCAATAGTGAAGGGAGATTCTGCATGCACATTCCACTTCGTCAGTCACCTGAAACCTTGGGAGATTCTTATAACCAGGCAGAGCGTAGATTTCTAGCATTAGAAAAACGCTTGCAGCGTTCGTCGGAATATAGAAGTCTTTACACTAATTTTATGCAGGAATACCTCAGCTTAGGCCATATGACACAGGTAGATTCCTACGAATCCCCGTGTTATTTTATGCCACATCATGGCGTGTTCCGCGAGCTCAGCACCACCACCAAGTTGCGCGTGGTGTTTGATGCAAGCGCGCCGTCGAGCTCCGGTAAGTCCCTGAATGATTTGCAGCTGGTTGGCCCTCCTATACAGGGTGACCTCATTGCTATTCTTCTCCGATTTCGGCAGCATAAGTACGTTGCATGCGCCGACGTGGAGAAGATGTATCGGCAGTGCCTAGTGGATGAGGGTCAGCGTTGCTTGCAAATGATTCTGTGGCGTGACCATCCGTCGAAGCCTTTAGGTATTTTCAAATTGAATACCGTAACTTACGGAACTGCCTCCGCACCCTTCCTTAGTGTCAGGTGTCTAAAACAATTAGCTATCGAGTCTCCTGATGCTGATGTTGCCCGAGCAATAAATGAAGACTTTTATGTTGATGATTTCATCACGGGTCTAGATAATAAATTAAATTTACTAGATTTATGCGATAAAACCCAAAAATCGTTGCAGTCAGGTTGCTTTCCACTTAGGAAATGGGTATTTAGTTTTAGGCACGATGATGATAGTCATTCATCTAGTTTGTTTAAACCGCTAAACTTAGACGACAATAGTTGTTCTAAAACATTGGGTATAGGTTGGCACAATACAAGTGACAACTTTTATTTTAATTCACAAATTCAAATTGATAATAACAAACCGATTACTAAACGAGCTATTTTATCGAAAGTTTCTCAAATTTTTGACCCCCTCGGCTTGTTATGTCCTGCTATAATTGTGGTCAAAGTTCTTTTGCAACAATTGTGGCTATTAAAAATAGGTTGGGACGACACCGTTTCTGATAACACGGCGCACGTGTGGAACCGGTTTGTTATCTCACTGCAAGCGCTAAACACAATTCGCATTCCTCGTCATGTTATAGGTACGCAGCCTATGTATATCGAGCTTCATGTTTTTAGCGATGCGTCTCAAACGGCTTACGGCGCGTGCATTTATGTTCGCACAGTTAATTCTGATCTAACGGTAACGGTTAGATTATTATTTTCTAAATCTAAGGTCGCGCCGTTAAAACCTATTAGTATCCCTCGTCTCGAACTTTGTGGGGCTTTATTAGGCGCCCGTCTGTATGACAAGGTACGTGACTCATTACGTTGTAAGTTCAATAAAATCGTGTTTTGGATCGATTCCACGATAGTCTTGGGTTGGCTACACATGAGGCCAAACCAACTTAAGACGTTCGTCCAAAATAGGGTCGCGGAAATTCATGACCTTACAATAGGGGTTCCATGGCGTCACGTCAGGAGTGAACACAATCCTGCTGATCTGGCGTCGCGTGGCATCCGGTTGGAAGAACTTCCATCTTCTACCCTATGGTGGGAGGGTCCTGAATTTCTTCGAGATCTTAACTTTTCAATAGACGATCACAGAAGTTCAGATTCATTCAAACATGTCGAGTTACCTGAGGTTAAATCATCTGTCACCGCGGTTGTAGCCCAAGATTCTTGTGAATCGTCATTGTTTCCGTTCCATCGGTTTTCCCAATTCAAACGTATGAGGCGTGCAGCGGCCTTCATGTTGCGTTTCATTCATAATATCAGATATAAAAATGAAAGACATGTAGGCAGTCTTAGTCTTGACGAGTTAGATTTTGCTGATAAAACGTTGGCTCGATTATGTCAAATTGAATCTTATCCAATAGAATATAAAGCACTGTTTAATCATGGGACTATTAAAAATAAAAGTTGTTTGTCTAAATTGAACTTATTTATAGACGACTATAAAATATTGCGTGTGGGTGGTCGTCTAGTCAATTCAGACGAATTTATTTACGGTAAAAAACATCCCGTTGTAATTTCTAGTAAACATTACTTTGCAACTTTGTTGTTTCGTCATGAGCACATCCAGCTTCTCCACGCTGCTCCTCAGGCATTACTGTTCCACCTACGAGAATGTTGGTGGCCTGTAGGAGGCAGGAATTTAGCTCGTCAGGTAGTACATAGCTGTGTCACCTGTACGCGTATTCGCGGTAAGACGCTTACCCCTATGATGGGTAACTTACCTATGGAGCGAGTTACACCTAGTCTTCCATTCGTTCGGTGTGGGGTGGATTACGCTGGGCCAGTGCTCATCTTGAACCGCAAGGGTAGGGGCGCCAGGCTTATCAAGGGTTACATCTGTTTATTTATCTGCTTCGTGACACGCGCGATCCACCTTGAGCTAGTCAGTGACCTCTCCAGTGAAGCATATTTACTAACCTTAAAACGATTTATTTCACGCCGCGGTAAACCCGCAGAAATTTATTCTGATAATGGTCGCAACTTCGTAGGTGTAATGAACGATTTTTCAAAATTCTTAAACACATGTAGTTCAGATATTTTAGAGTTTGCAATTAGTCAAAATATTAAATTCCATTTCATTCCCCCTTATTCCCCGCATTTTGGTGGTCTTTGGGAAGCAGGAGTAAAGTCAAGTAAATACCATCTTCGACGAGTAATAGGCAACGCGCACCTTACCTTCGAAGAGTATAGCACAGTACTAGCACAAATAGAAGCCGTATTGAATTCCCGACCTTTGTCTCCTCTCTCTCCCGATCCACAGGATTTTTCCCCGCTCACTCCCGGCCATTTCTTAATTGGCCGACCACTGACTGCGCCAGCCTGTGATGACCTACGTGATGTGCCTGTTAGTCGTCTCCGGCGGTACCAGAGGGTGGAACAACTTCGCCAACACTTTTGGAATCGGTGGGCAAAGGAGTACATTTCTGAACTGCAGGTGCGGACAAAATGGACGGCGAATAAGGGCGAGCTCCAACCAGACTCCTTAGTGGTTATTAAGGATAACAACCTCCCGCCATTGAAGTGGCATTTGGGACGTGTCCTTCGTACTATCCCAGGAACGGATGGCATATCCCGTGTGGCCGACATACAGACGTCATCGGGTGTGGTGAGACGCGCATTCGCCAAGATTTGCCCCTTACTGCAAGACGTGGACCACGATGCTGCTACTGAAGACTATTGAAAGCCATTGCTTCCAAGGCCGGGGGCATGTTCCAAATCTTATTTGATTCTCGGCATTCAAGACTGAGGGCGACATCTCGGTGTCAAGAAGAAACCTAACGTCCTACGTCATAACACGTCACACGCCTTTCACTTGCGTAATTGGTTAAAATATTGTTCCCGATGACCCCTCTCCTTGAATCTTGTACATGACATGACCATTACATTCAATTTTGCTTTTGGAATATACGCATCTTTTATTTTATCAAAAAGTCCTTCGAAAATTCATCGTATCGCGTCAATCAGCTTGCTTGCTAGAAGAAGCCTTCACCGCTGCTGCAACATATACCCTTTCTTTTACACGCTGTATATAAAGATCTCATGTCACGGTGCTTGTGGTCGCACTCCTCCGAAACGGCTCGATCGATTTTTATGAAATTTGTTATGTATATTTGGTTGGTATGAGAATAGGTCGTAAAGTATATTTCACACCGCTAGGTGATTAGGGGATAGTTAGGTAGGGTCGGGTAAAAAAAGGTGCAACGCATGCCAGGCACCGCTAGTTATTAATCTAAATAATCTTGCCACAAAAAGATTGAGCGCTATTTCTGATGTATTTTTTTTTTTCAATGCATGTGGAAATAAATAGTTTTTTTTTATATTAAATAAATTTCTATCTGTCTGGCCGAACCATAACGAAGTTAATGATCGTAAAGGTCACGGTTCGCTGGATGCTGGTAGATTCCACATGTTCATGAGAAAATCTTGTAGATCAGATAGGTTTTAAGATAAAACTCTTACGATGAGAGAGACGTTAATATACAAATTAAATGTGGGATGTCGTGAACTACGTACGAGGTGAAATGGGAAAAGCTATGTGAAATGGGAAATCATCTGCCTAGCCTATTCCCACTATGTTGGGGTCGGCTTTCAGTCTAACCGCATGCAGCTGAATACCAGTATTTCACATGGAGCGACTGCCTATCTGACCACCACAACCCAGTTATGATACGATACCAATTCAACAAGACTCATAAAAATAATAGATCATGCTTCATAAAACGTAGTATCTAAGTCGCACTTAAAAAAAATTGAACTTGTAATTAAATATTTAACTTTGTATAAAGTTGTAGGTATATTAGAATGTCAGTTAACATAAAATCCTAAACAAATGTAAAAAGACACAGTATTTCATAATATACTACCGAGTTCACTACGGTCTGCCACTTTACACCCTATTGCTATCCATACATATCTACATACATACAAAGTACCTACTCAGATACACGGAATATAAAAATACACAACTCTTTGTATTTATGCTAGCTTAGTACTTTTTGGTGGCTTTTCAATGTATTATTAAAAATACGGATCACCGGATGAGCAAAATTATTTTATTAATTAAAAGCATTTCATTTTGAATGTGACTGTACTCTGTGACAGCCATGTCAAGGCGAAACAAAAGACAATGCATCAAAACCAAGAAAAATCACGAGTCGACGTAGCGGGAATGATTCATACATACAAATAAATAAAATTGAAGTGTACAGACACTTCAATTTTTTTTATTTTGATATTACAAACAGTTGTAATATCAAAATAACAGCTTTTTACCGAATGCATAAGAAAATATATATGGCACCTAAAAAAACATATTTTTTTTTCATTTTTGTCTGTCTGCCTTTCTGTCTGTTTGTTCCGGCTAATCTCCGAAAAAGTTGGACCGATTTTGACAGGACTTTTACAGGCAGACAGCTGATGTTATAAGGTTTATCATAGGTTACTTTTATTTTAGAAAAATAATTAGGGTTCTGTGCAAACAAATTAAAAACCTTCAAATTGTAAACAAAATCCGATTCAAAGAGAGAAGTATATCTTTTTTATAATTTCACTCGAACGAAGGTCGCGGGCAACAGTTAGTAAGTAATAAGATTGCACAGTAGGCGACCGTCAGTGAAAACTATATAGCAGAGGACAGGAGATATGTGATTTAGGTATTTACCTTTGCTACTGAGCTTTGTGTGTGACTATCCAAGTCTTTGACATCGTTCTTTTGAGCGTGTCTTGTGCACTTAAAGTTATTTAACATAAGAAGGATAATTATTATTGTTAGTTAAAATATTATCTATCTCTTAATACTTGTATGATAGTGGATAAGCCAGATTGCCCGTTTCTGGGGCACTGGAGCCCTATGCATAGCTACAGGTCTGGTGCAGCGGGAAGCGGTTATGAATGAATGAATTTATTTTATTTCGGACACAAAATGATCCATAGAGTGTTAGTAACCTAATATTTAATAACTTATTATCTAGTGTTAGTACCAATTACTTTCTGCACAAGAAAAATTACAATTGGAGAGCTATAGCTCTCCGCTACAGTTCTCAGGATGCTGTTGCGACTGTCTCTCACTCACCTGAGTAGCGAGACGCTTTTTTTACGAACAATCGCACGATTATAGCAGAATAGTTATGGTTATAGGTTTATTAATTAATTTTATTTTATTTGATTGTAGAATGAGAAAAGTAACTAGCATAGTTTAATAAGTGTTACCAACAACAATATGAATCATGTGTTAAAATTAAGTAAATATTAATAAAATAATAATTAACAAGGGAATTACAGGTACTGAATCCATCATCCATCCGTACATTTTTTGTTGTTGAAATATTAACCCATATTATACGGAATGCGGTGGCCCAGTGTGGCGGCCTCGACTTACACTCAGTAAGTCGCGGGTTCGAACCCAGGTTGGCGCATTACTTTGTGTAATTTATTTCTTCGGCTCTCAAAACGGTAAAGGAAAACATCGTGAGGAAACCGGCATCTCCTAGAACCAAAAATGTCGAAGACATTTGTGACATCTATCAAACTGCACTGGGCCCGCGTGGTGGATTATATCCCATTCCCTCTCTAGAGAGGAGGCCGTGTGTACCAGCAGTGGGAACATTATAGGCAAATTATACGATGCTGGTCGAAACGTTTATGAACAAACTTTTTGGACAATTATTATTAACACTAGAAACAGGATATTTACCATGTCTACTGTTAATTTTGAGTTCCCGATATTTCGGCGCTATTGCAAGCACCATGATCACGGATAAACTGAAGTTATTGCGGGTGGGTGTTTATGAGCAGACAAATCGGTCTTACCCTCTTTCTTGTTCGTTTTTTGGACTCAGTACCGCTACCACTGTCACTCGCAACTCGATTCTGTTCCCGACACACGAAACTCACTGTGTCCGCTCGCGAACACAAGTTGTTGGACAAGCTAACACTTTGGACAAAAAGCTAATTTTTTTCATTATTTTCACACAGTGACAAATAAGCCTTTTTCAGATAGCTCATATCAAAGTCAACTCAAAATTACGAATGTAAATTAAACATTGTATCCTAAACCAATAAAACACAGTCGCCATTTTATTTGTCCTGAATTTTCGTCACACATTTTACTATAGTCCTTAATTAAAGACCAATTTGGCGGCCATTGTGTACAAGTACATGCATGTAAATGAGCTGGCCCATGTTGGTAAAAGGTAGGGATTTTAAATTTAAATGAAGATTTACTACGAGGTAATTCATCATTAATGTGTTGTAGCTTTAATCCAATTTTGTGGGTGGTGTCAGTTGTTTTTGTGGGATGAGATCTGCTGTACTTAAATAATTTAATAACATCTGATTATAATAATAAAATGTTCTACCCTTGACGCAAATTCAAATTCAAATTGTTTATTTTCTTCAACAAGATTACAAAAAATATAGTTTGTGATTGGAGTCTTCTTTTAAGCAAACAATGCCTGTATTAGAAAACTAAATACAGGGGTGTTATAAGTTAAACGTTTGTTTGTGTGTGTGGAATCATAGCTCCCAAAAGAATCAAGCCTTTTTAAAATTGAAGTGTGATTTTATCACTACTTTATTACACTCTTAAAAATACAATATTATAAATACTAAATTAAAAACTAATCAAGTTACTAAGTCGAGTTCTAACTAAGTTGAATAAATAATAAATAAACAACCCTTTTACTGGCCTTTACTGGATAGATATTAGTTTAATTGACATTATTGGACTCTTGAACAACCGGAAATAAGTTCCTACTCGATTACATAATAGTTTCACAATGTTGGGATAGATATCAGCTTATCTATATCAGTAAAACATTTAGGTCAAAACCGGATAAGAGGAAATATAGAATAGCAAAAATGTATGCCTCACAGACATATTGGACCTGCTGCATTACTTTATCAGATAATCAATACCCAATAATACACACCTTTGAGTGTCCACCGTCTGATAAAAATATAACAATAACTAAAAAATCAACATGTATTTTGAAACAGGTCGACTGGGTTATACGATATGCCTTGGTCAGACTGGTTGTCAGACTTTTGGGCCACTGACTATCTGTAACGAATGTCAAAGATCTACAAATGACAGCCGGACTGGAATGACTGGAGAAAACTCGGTATGTAACGCTTACCCCTCATAAATCACACAATGCCGATAGCTTAAGAGCATCTAAATTGCCAAGTAACAACAGCTCGCAAAATATATCTATTGCAGCAAGCCCTTAATCCAACAAAAAGCCTTCTAATGATCTATTCTCCGTTAATAACATTAAGTATGACAGTCGTTACAGGTGGAATGAAGCCTGCAAAAGTCTCACAACGGTAGTACTAGGTCACAGTAGGTACCAGGGGGTAATTGGATTGCGGAGGTTACACACAGACTGTCCTGTTCACTGTATAGCCATAACTTGTTAGGCCGTTTGAAATGATTAAACGATAGGAGGGCTAAGTAAACATTAACTATTAACATAAACTATTTCATACATCATTGCGAGAGTGTAAAAAAATGTAAGACATGAAATGTTTTGCAATGCGCACACATTTTTTTTTTATTATTTTGTAAATTACGAGAGCATAATTGCAAATATAATCTAAGCTAAATAATCGTATTTATGATTTGATTACTAAAGTCGGCTTTAACTTGAGTTAAATTGGTAGAGTCCAAACAACAGTAATCTGTGTTATATTTAAAAGAAAGCAAGATAAAATGTCATTATTTCATAAGGTTTCTCAATAAATTATTTAAATTAATAACAATTATTGAAAAGGTGTAACAGCGATAGTATTAGAGCACAGTTGGTACCGGGGTTTACTTGGATTGCGGAGGTTACACACAAACTCACCTGTATCACTCTTGTGAGTCTCTGTAGCCACAACTTGTTAGACTGAACACCGGTTAGGGGAGCTGGGGTTGGATTGGAATGATTTGTCGATAGTGGTAAAAATTGTCGGTAGTGCTGGATGTTTGGTTTACCGTGTGAATGCGTTAAGGAAACATAATGTTTGATAAACTAGCTGTTGCTCGCGGCTTCGCTCGCGTTTCGGTCAGAAATTATTTCACGGGCACGTTGCAAATATAGCCAATAGTACTCGGGGATAATGTAGCTTCCTATTAGTGAAAGAATTTTTAAAATCGGTTCAGTAGATCCAGAGATTACGCCCTTTTTTTTTTTTATCGATGGGAAATCATCAACTGACCCCTCCCGCTCTGGGCTGAGCAGGAGGGAGTGTCAGACTTGTACTGACTAAAACCCATCCATGTTCCTTCCTTTGCCCTTTATGTTCCAGGGCCGCGGTATCTCTTTCGAACAGTCCCGCAACCCTGGCAGGCATCGGTCCTTTCGGACCCCTTCCTGTTTGCTGACTCTCTTTGAGGCGCGCGTGGAACACGAACGCGCCGTCGACACGGCCTGTCGTCATAAGACGGACGGACGGCGAGCTAGCCCATAGCTCACCGTCCACAGGCCCGCGAGAGATTACGCCTTACAACCTCACAAACTCTCAAAAAACCTCTCTATAATATGAGTGTAGATATAATTATTTTCATTACCATTTCCAGGTTTAATGGCTTTCCATTTAAGCACTAGAATTCTAATGAAAATTCCTTTTATCTAAGAGTATTACACCTGGGCAATAAACTCCAAGCTCACATCTACCAGCTGTGCTCTAATATGGCGGCAATATCAATGCTATTCAAATAGATCGGGCACACGATTGAAATAAAATCTTATCTTTATCGATATAGAGTCGTTATCAGCACTATTACATGAATTGCCTGTAACTACGTTGGTTTATGGGAGTGTTTTATCACGTACCTACTCTTATTGAAGAGGTAAGTTGCGACGATCAATACCAGTACTAGATGCATTGACACTTGGGTGAATGACTGTATGTGTAATGGAATATGCTCGTCATTTTTGAATAGGTAATTGATAATGTGGAGAAGGCTTTTGTATTTTGCATTCTTAAAATAAAATAAAAACATCATGAACTATCTCAAATGCAGGTTACTGGTTTTTTATCATGATAAATTTAATTGTCTATTTAAGATAATTTTTTCAGGTTGATAGTGCTATCATAAATTTTTTAAATCTTTAGATTTTTTTTTGTATCAATACGTTTCAATAGCCAACTTATGGCTAAAATTTTATTTGTCAGTTTTTTTTTTTCTAAAACTTGGAAAAATTTAGAACATTTATATATTTATTATTAGGCTTCTCAACACTGAGTACACTGTGACATTGTAATTTGTACATTGTGCTTACTTAAGTCTAAGCGCCTCATCACTTACAGAAAAGCACAACATGCACTACATGATGCGCAAATAATTTTTCATTTTTTAAATAATTAAAACATGAAATACACAATTTGAAAAAAAAAAAACACTATTAAAAACTAAATCGATTACACATGTAAAAAGTGTCAGCACAGCAGATATGTTTTGGTCGAGCTGAAGTGTGTTTTCAAAAAGACGTGTGTTAACACGTCTTTTGGAAAACAAATGAAACTCAGGGGAATCTTTTAATTAGCTGCTGCCCTTATTTGTCTCGGTATCGCAAGACTGCAACACCTTTTTCTACTAAAACCTCCCCATTTTTACCTAAAAATAATAACACAGCAACATCATCAGTTCATCACACTATTCTTCGTTCGCTGTCATAAACTTTTAAGTCTCGTCTCATAATTTAATTTAGCGGAACACGAACCACGTTCTGTTCGGAGTAACGTTATTTTTTATGTTCAGCGAGAAGTTAATTTGCGTAATTTTCCAATGAAGTCACGTTTTTGTGGGGGTGGTGCTACTCACAGGTAGGGGTGGCAGAGATGTAGAGGGAATATTTTGATTGTTTAATACAAAAACTGAAACTAGATTGTTGTTTTGATAGAAAATGTGCGAGTTTTATGTCAGAGCTTTTAGACTTTCCACATCTTTATAGTACGGGTAATCGATTTTGGAATTTATTAAATGAAAATGGACGAAATATGGTGGCAACAGACGTAACTTTAATTAACTAAATAACTAACGCACGTACGAACGTAACTGTAATTGAAATTGTTCTTTGACAGTCGTTACAGACAGTCATAAGTTTAAAAGTATCAGAACCAGTCTTTTCAAGAGATATCCAGTTGATGGGTTGTGGCACCACTTATCCAGTTGATGGTCAGTGGCGGTTAGGTCTAGAAGCCGACCCCAATATATTTAGGATAAAGCTTGGCGGATGATTGTTTTTCAAAATCCACTGGCAAGAAAAGTTAATCTAGATTATAATTAAAGTGACAATAAACAGAACGACCACTCTAATTAGTAACCCAGTTGTTACTTACAAATGAAACCTAAAATCACTGACATTGCACAACCCTAGTGACAGGGGGAGACAGGGAATTTTACGACCAGACGCTCGAATTAGTACACGTTACGCATTGACTTTAATGATTGTTTTACTGCATACAGCCTACAGGTTTAATTACTGAAAGCTTGTGTTTATACGTATACAGCTCGTCGGTCGACAGGTTTGTGTACAAGGTAACATCTAGACTAATATTATAAACAGGTAAATTTTGTGAGGTTGTAGGGGGTAATATCTGGATCTACTGAACCGATTTAGAAAATTCTTCCACTAATAGGAAGCTACATTATCCCCAAGTGCCATAGGCTATATTTACAACGTGCCCGAAGGATAATTTCCGACCAAAACGCGAGCGAAGCCGCGAACAACAGCTAGTTTAATTATAAAACGGGTAATGTTTTTTTTAGGACTTCCTTGTAGGCCTAGTGGTCGCAAGCGCGACTGCCTAGCATCAGGTCCTGTCGGGTTCGATTCCCGGGTCGGGCAAAGACTTATTCGATTTATCTATCAGGAATTTTCTCAGATGGAGTCTGGATTTGCGCCCGGTTGATGGCAATAGGCTCGCCCTCTATTACATGGGTCTTAAACCAAACTGGCGAAATGTGGGTGTATTATTAGGTACACGTCTGCCTAAGCCTCGAGGATTACAGTCGTGCTACTGTTATGTAATTATTTTGCACTGCCTCGTGGGTCTTGCGACTACTAGTTGGAACCTCTGCTGCTAAGCCTGAGGTCTTAAATTTCTAGGTCAGATAAAGTGTTACTGGTTTAATCTAAAAATAAATAAATAAATATATCGCTGGACATTACACACAGCGCCATCTGGGTGCCACACAAAGCAACGAGGCTTGTGACGTGGACACCAGATAGTTGATAGATACATAGATACTTTTTGTTTGTAAATACATACTTATTATACATATAAACATCCATGACTCGGAAACAAATGTCCATGCTCATCACACAAACATTTGCTCCTACCAGGATTCGAACCCGGGACCCTAAGAACGTAAGGCAGCCTCACTACCGCTGCGCCATTCGGGTCGTCGGGGATCTATCAGGAGCATCTCAAGGGACGTGGAACTAAAACATCATTGAAAAAATGTGGTTTCTGTGTGTTAGGACACTTCAGTCTAACTCTTTGGAGATCACAGACGTTATGTTAGTGTAACTCCTGTTCAATCACTGTTAAAAATGTTTCTACTATCGCAAGAGTACAAAGTATCATTTTTATTATGTACTGGCTGTTGCCCGCGACCTTCGTTCACGTGAAATTGTTATTAAAAAAATATTACCTACTTCCCTTTTTAATCGAATTTTGTTACCAATTTCAAGGGTTTGAATTTTTTTGCACGGATCCCTAATTATTTTTCTAAAATAAAACTAGCCTATGTTAGACCTTATAACATCAGCTATCTGCAAATAAAAGTCTAGTCAAAATCGGTCTAGCCGTTTTGGAGATTACCCGGAACAAACAGACAGATAGACAAAAACTGCAGTTTTTGTCTAAAGTGTCGTGTATATGTATTCAGTAAAAAGCTGTTATTTTAGTATTAGAAACATACACTTTAATTTGATTTATTTGTATTGATATAGATTTAAATATAAAAAGTCACCTAATGCACAATCGTCAACTAACTAACTTCTGTAGCATCATTTGTAAAAGTTAAGGTTGTCTCAATTACTGTCCAAGCTCACTGACAGCCCTACTGACAGGGGGAGACAGGGGATTTTATGACCATCCTTGTGAATTAGTACATGTTACGCTGACTTTGATGATTCGTTCACTGCAGACTTATCGAATTTATTTTATGTTTAGATGTCGAATAAATAAGCGTTAACGGCGTAGTTTTTTCTAGTTGAGTACTTCGTTTGACAGGTGAGTTTCTTGCTGAGGTGAAGTTTTAATAGAGCTGTCAGTCATTGTAGAGAATTGATAGTAAATCAATATTATTTTAGCGTGGTATAGCATCAGATAACAAGGAGGTTACTATGACGTGAGTAATTCCAGTGTGGGAAAGAGACAGAGCTATACGTTTCGTCTAGCGCCATCTTTTTCCCAAACTGGAGTTACTCCTTCTTTAATACCAGTTCTGAATTAAGAAATATTACCTGGGGTATGAAGATAAGGAATGTTAGTACTTGGTGGAAGACAGGAATAAACCGGAATACGTCATCTGCCTAGCCTCTTCGCAACAATGCGGGGCTGGCTTCCAGTCTAACCGGATGTAGATGAATACTAGTATTTTACCTGGAGCCATAACCCAGTTAGAACCGGGTATTACAATAACCCTTGGTAAGACTGAATAAACCGGAATACATAGTATAGAAAAAATATTATAGCTTATTAAAGTTCCAAGTGATCAATGCTCGTGCCTTCTCTGTTGAGATGAGGCCTTTGCCCAGCAGTGGGACAGTAATTATTAGCTGCTATTATTATTTATTATTATTATAAAGTTCCAATTAAGATACTGATTGTGTTTTAAAATTATGAACGTTCGTGTAGTAAATCAAACAAAACATAGTAGCAGCTAATGATTATTTTAAACACCTGGTCCGTTATAAAATAAAAATTAACTGCTAGGAATAAGTTATTGTTTTTAACGTTAATTTGTGGATAAAAAGCTCTTTTTTTAAGTCAGTTAAAAGTAGTGCTGACGGTTGCGTGGTTGGTGCATTACGTGCTGTTCTCCCATGTTTCCCTCACTCTATTAGTCAATCCCTATCCTTATTATCTTTCACACTAACATCTATGTTTATATACAGAAACTTAGACATAAGTTACAAAATATTTTAACAAGATAATTTAGTTCAATATAAGTGGTGTAGTCATCTGTAGTCGAACTAAGCAGAGCCTGTATTTCGACTATCAGCGCCAAACCCCTCGAGTATTAAACATATACAATTGCCAGTAACATTTCATTTGTATCTTGTACAGTAGCATTTTAACAATATATTTTCTTTACTTGTGGATTTTCTTATTTTCACTCTCTTATACATGATTTTAATCCAAAACGATTCAATTTCGACTTTCCCAAAACATTCCTCATCAGAAGATAGAAAATGGCAACCCTGAGCAGATCTTGAAACCTCTAACTGTTATATCTTAGCAATAAAAGTAATTGTATTAATACAGCTCCATTCCCTTAACTATAACGACAATATCGGTTAAGATCTAACCAGAGAATACAATCGTGAGCTAACCATAAAAATTAATGGTTCAATAGGGTTATCGATGCTGACTGAAATCACTTGTAGGGAATTAAGTCTTAGGCCCTTCACCCACGGTAACTTTTGCAGCGACAGAAGCGATGCAAAAGCGCGTTTCAGCATCGCTACTGTATACAGGGTGTAACATAATAAACGCAGGACCTCTTGTGTCGTATCTCAGACCATGAAATTGAACAACTTATGTTCTATGAGTTCTGAAAATTCATTTTTTTTTTTAGTTTTACTAGGTATACATTTTAATCAGCTGATCTCGTCAGTTCCCATAGAAAGACCATTTTTTTGCGTAATTCAAGAAAACAGATAAAAAGTGGTTAAATTTTCGTAGTCCGAAAGATCACACAGGAGGGCTTGTGTTTATGATGCGCGACAGCATCGCGATACAAAATACACAGACAGCAACAGTTGTGACAGTATCGCGGCCGTTTAGCGTTGGCGTCTCCACAGCATCACTGCAATAAGACGCGCTGTGCCCGCGCCCTTAGATCTGTTTCGCGATTATAGTCTTCTGCTTCGTGTCGTTTTTATATTTTGTTAGTCCAGAACTTCCACCGCGTCGTCGGTGGCAGCGCAGAGGTCACTTGGGCTACATGTTTTTGGGCTAAGAGGGCAGGATAGGAGGTGGAGCATTGTTTCTGTTAGCTCCACAGCCACACCCCGCTGCTGTTTCATTGTATTATAGTAACAAGTTACAGTCAGATTAGTCTAATTTCTAATGTCTGTTTATCCTATTTACCGAAAGGACATAGGTAGGGGTGCATACTATACCCACATTGCACAAAGACTCATTTGCTAATGGATAGCGTATTGGTGACAGACAAGAGGCAAGAATAATGGGGATGCCAACCTTAAATCCCACGCTAAGAAGAGTAAAGACGCATTAGGTAAAAAAAAACATGAGGATTAAAAGGTATTGTATCTATTTTTGGACACAATCCCTTGAATACCTTTTTAGTAATCCCATAAATAGACCCCGACTACCCCGAGTCACATTATAAAATACCAACTCTCCCTGCGTGGTTCGGCAATTTATATTATTTGAACTGCATCAATATAATTCTAATGATTCTAACTAAATTATTGTAGTAAAATTAGAAACTCCTAGAATTATTTCAAAGGACCGGATTATTTATACAAATACTTAAAATTGAAGTATATGCGGTACCATATGAAAGTATATGCGGCACTTATAACAAAAAAAATTGTCTTTTTTCTGTTTGTTGCGGCTAATCTCCGAAACGGCTGGACTGATTTTGACGGGGTAGCTAATTTTATAAGGTTACTTAAGCTACTTTTATTTTATAAAACGAATTAGGTTCCTTGCGAATAAATTAAAACCCTTGAAATTGTTAACAAAATCGGATTCAAATAAGATAAATATAAAAATTGTCGTGCCAGCGACACGAAGAAGAAGAAGAAGATTCAAATAAGGAAGCAATATTTTTTATACTACACCTGCTTCGAAAGTACCTTGATACTTTATCAAATTTACGGTAGAAAGTACGTCATTGCATATCGAACAAATATGCGGGGAGAAAACGCATCTGAGCGGGAGAGAAAAGTTTATGCAAATCCATTTCTTACGTGGTTTTTCTTTTTTAATTTTGGGTAAGACTATGAGCCGGTAACCTAAATATCAAAAGCCAAAAAGTTTTTACAGTGAGTTTTTATCTCCAAGTTCGCAAAATGACACTGGCCACTAGCTGTGTGTTGGATGGTGTCGGGCTGGCAGTGCGACCCTGCGGCGGCAGGATAAACAATTTGAAAAAAGAACATGTGAAAATTGCAGACGCCATTGGCGCCATCTTCAAATTTCAATTAGTAAAGATTTAGTTTTTTATTTTCCTCGTAGGTGTAGTATAAAGCACTATGTATCACTCGAGAGAAAGTGCGATTCCCGATTTCGGGTGTTTTAAAGCCCTCGCCTACGGCTCGGGCTTCAAACGACACCCTCGACGGTAATCGGTCACTTTCTCCTCTCGGTGAACAATGTACTAATAATAATGTCACGTGGACGAAGGTTGCGGGGCACGGCTAGTTAGAATGTAAAAAAAGCTAAAAATCAGCAGTCTGTTTAGGAATAGGACAGCAAAAAACAATTTTTCAATTATCCTACATCATATTATAAAAATCGCCATACTTTTAAAACATCTATCTCACGCACAGTTATATATCTCCGTCAAGTTAGCAATGAACCGCCAACCTCTCTTTCTATTACATGGAGAGGGTTTACCTCTAGGGGATGGGCAGTGTCCTCATATGAGCTAATAACAACATAATGCTATTATCTGAGCGCCATGTGTGGTGAGATAAAGACGTTATTTCTACAACGTTCATTTCTTTATTATTATATCTAGAGGTCTGTTGAGCGTCAGCTGTGTAGATGGTCTTGGTGAGATAATACAGGGTGTAACAAAACCGTTCACGAAGCCGTCAATCAGGCATTCTGAACATTAATCTAAGTAACTTTACGCAAAAATTATTGCTGGGAAACGACTTTTTTTTTTGGGGTGAAAAATCACGTTTTACGGTTGGACTCACTGTAACGCACTCAAAACATTATGCTGATGGATGCATTGAATAGTACGGGGGTCGTGGCGGTGTTTAAAGTAAAAATCTTATATTGTGAAAAACTTGGAACTTTGACCCCCAATACTTCCGTAACTAGAAGGTTCTAAGGTATGGTCTATAACAAAAAAAATATCGCAATGACGGGAGAATAAGTGGATTTTGGCTTCGATAAGGGTCTTGTTACACCCTTTATTTAGTAACATAATCGAACGTGTATTTCCTTGAGTTCGTTATGAGCACTAATAAGTAAAAGTACTTTGAGAATTTAAAAGTGATCATCTCCCACCGTATTAATATTAATGTATTCATATTAACGGCGAACATTGTAATAACTGAAAGCAGAATATCGCTTCCTTACCTTATAAGTGTCGCATTTAAATTTTTGTGACTGCGTCTATAGTATAGTACGTACTGACCATTTATAATTATTTTAAAAAGGTTCTATTAATGGCCATGGTAACTGTAAAAGTATAAATATTTTTTGAAAAAATTAACGCGTAAAATACTATTGTAATCATGTAATATTACATTATCATAAAAATAAAGAAGAGCATGCTCCTTTGACACCAGATTAGAAATGACTACAAGCGATCTACGACGTCACTCTTAAATCTGTTCTAAATATGAAGAAAAATCGAACTTTTCAAAACCCCAAGAAAATCAACAAAAAGGTTTCTTTCACAAGTAAAACTTTACCAACCCTTCACCGTATGTCGGTATAGGTATGTCGTCAAGGTAAAAAAAAAACGAAAATAAAGTTGAAGTACATGCTATTAGTCTGGCCTTTTTATCCTTAAATACAGATGGAGTATATGGACTTAGTACATAAGAACGGGTCCAGACAATACAATCATATTCATAAAAACTAATGATCAGACCATACGGGACGAGGGTTAGCAAATGAAATTAAATATTTTTGTAGCTGTTTGTTTTCTTGAATAAATGGTAAAATATTCTTATGACAGGGTTTTGTAGGCTTGTAATGTTGTACATAAAAGATACAGGGTGTAAGGGATAGCCCTTCACAAACTGACAAGGTGCATTCAGCTCCTTATTTTCCGGATTTTTTTCTTTTTTTTTTGTCGTTCCTTCAGCTATTATTCCTTTATTTCAATGTAAAATTACATTCTCTGTACGTAGCACTCCATGTACTATGTGAATAATGCGGCTAAATAAAAAAATCCAACAATAGATGTTGAAATATTCTAACGAACGGCGCGTGAAATCAGCTGTTCATTTCCTGTCTAGCTACAGACTTCATCAAACTCGTCACCGCGCTTGCCGTTCGCTACGTGCGTTTTGCCACGGTAACTATACATTGCGTAAAACAAATTGATTTCCCATAACTTTACTGAAATAATTTCTTGTACCGGTCATCTTAGTATGATAATAACTGAATTCACCCCATCAGTCTGTGGAGGGCAGTCCCTTACACCCTGTATATTAAACATAGTTCTTATAACGAAAACGGAGGAGTGTGAGTTGCAAAGCTCAGCTGACCGCAGAAAGTTCATTTAAGAGCACACTTTTATTTAAGTATTTATCTAGACATAGGTGCTAGTAAGAACGGGCATATTTTTGCTAGAAAGAAAGGTGAAATCCTCCAGGCAACTAATATTCAGGTTTTCGTAAATAGTAAGAAAATTCCATAGACATTTGCATCATCAGAGGAACCGGGAAGAGATAAAATACAAAAGTAAAATCCATGCAACAATTCAAGTCTAAAACCAAAGACCGTAATATAATACAAAACTTATAACATAATATCACGCTGTAATCCCCGTAGGGTAAGGCAAAAGGTGTACCAGATAGTACACCCACATTTCACCAGTTATGTTTAATTGGGGGCGAGCCTATTGCCATCAACCGGGAACAAATCCAGACTCCATGGCTGCTACTGAGAAATTCCTGATGGTAAAACCCAAAAGCACTTTGCTTGACCCGGGATTCAACCCATGACCGGGGAACCCATGACCTCATGTTCAGCAGACCCGCTTGCAAAACTTATATTCTGCGAGAATCTCAATAAACTGTGAATAGGTTACAAAATAATCAAAGATCTACATTTTATAAATATACGAGTACCTAAAGTTACAATAAAAACTTTGATGTAACACATAAAAGCCTAGTTCAAGTTAAAGATAACCCCCTGCTTCACTGCCTTACTATAAATATCTGCCCACACAAAGGGCTACCACGATTCTTTTATCTTTACCTACAAGTACGGAGAGTAATCTCTCTTCTGCCTTAGAAGGCACGTTTACGATCCAATGGGTTTAAGGGTACGGTTAGACCCCTAAACCAACTTAAAAGCTTTTAAGACTCGAACAAAAATCGACTGGATAGCCATGACCTTGATTGACCCTATTAGGTATCGGAAAGGGCATTTTTGACTGAAATATACACAAAAACAAAAATTTAAACAACAAAAATATTGAAAAGTTATTATATCCTGAAAAAAATAAAATGGTAGGTAGACATTAACTCAAAGAAGGTGACTTTATTTATTTTATTTACATTAATGTTGTCACTTTTAGAACAAGAAATTAATGTTGATAAGTGGACAAATCTAAATGTGGAATGTCTCATAGCACACTTTTATTAAAAATATAAATACTGTGTCAATAAGTACTCAGTATCATAATATATAATAATCAGTGATCGGAATAGGTAGAGCTGATGTGCCTAAAGCTCAAGGAACAGAAACGAAAGTGGAGACTTCCTTACGACAACTTTTTTTTTTTTTTTCGAATATTTGTTCCGAATGTCGGAACATTACCTAAGTACAACTAAAATTAATAAAATAAAACAACTATCGAATTCATATAACGTTTCTGTTTGAAAAAAATGTGCCTTTTCTTCGTTTGAACGCCGTAAGTAAGTGCGGAAGCTAATTTAATTTTCATACCAGCTTTAATAGTTCTAGAACCAACAAGGTAAAAAAACTCTAGGTTTTCCTAACATTTATTCATTTTGTACAATTATTGGAACTAAATGTAAACAACTAACGTAACTTTTTGAGAACGTTCTCCTTGTTGTCGAAGTCGGTTAAAAAGGAAAAATAATGAATTCAATTAGTTTACTGTACTGATTAAAAGATAACATTATCATAAAATGTACTTAACTGATTTTGAGACATTTCCGAGCTTCAGAAAAAAAAATCGGTTAAAAATTTTTTGTCGTAAGGTACACTTTTCGTTTCTGTTCCTTGCTTGAACTTTAGGTACGTTAGCTCTACCTATTCCAATCACTAATTATAATGCATTGCATTTCAAGAGCTCAGATAAAAAATGTAACTAACAAGAAGTGTGGGCAGAAAAGGAAGATCTTAGAAAAATTGATAAATAGATGAAATTATTCTTAGTATAATTAATTTAAATTATTCTTAGTATATTAAGTTCATGTAGCTGTAGAAACAAATCAAACTAAGTACTCGTCGATGTACACGTCTAAATGGAATATGTTTCACGCCGGAATCACGGAAATTCACTCGAACCAAGTCTCGAATGCGCCCGCATTCGAGATTTGGTTCGAGTGAATTTTTTTCTTTTCTCAAGCCGCAAACGGCCCTATCGAAGGAGGGGCTGCCAAAATCCTCCCTGTCACATTTACAAAATGAGACCACTCCGTTTTTAGGTCAACCGTTTTGACTGAAGCAATGTGTTTATGTATTTAGAATATTATAATCACCACTTTAGACACGGGTTATTGATCATGACAAGTAACGTCGGCTGTTTTGTGTTGTCGTGTAAATTTCCCTTTTGAGGCTTTTTCTTCAGAGCTGTGTTTATTGTCGCGGCAATATTTGGGTCGTTAAGTGGAGTGCTACTTGTATGTGTTGCGGTACTTTGGATATTTGGATCAGCAGAGGGCCTGGATAAGTGCGATCGGTTTCGAAGTGTTGTTTTCTATTTCTGCATAGACTTTCATCAGAACAGGGGGCCTAAAATGGAAGCTTTACGAGTATCAGAATCATAATATGAATCACGTTAAAAATTTAAAATTCTTAAAATGGTCTTTATGGTTATGAACACAAAGTCCATTTTAAGAGTTTTAAATTTTTAACGTGATTCGTATTATGATTCTGATAAAGCAGCCATTTTAGGCCCCCCGGATTGACAAATGTAGAATTGATACTTAAGTGAAATATTAATCTATGGAACATTGTAGTGCAAAATTTTGCTTATTTTCACTGTTTCCTATAAGGGGTTTCTATATTAAGAATCTCGAATATTAGTAACAACTTAAATGTCTCCTTATGTAAAACCTTCTCAAAGTGACTGTCATTTTATTTTCTGTAAATTGAGAAACATTTACTTAGGTATATTGCTTTCATAGTCAATTTTACCTAATACTACAACTTGCAAAGTTTTAGAGCAAGTAACAGAAACAACGACATGATCTAGCATGCATGTTTTACATACTTGGCGTTACTAAATATTTTTTGGGTTAGTCCATTGATCTGGAAAACCTCAAAGCATTAACCCCATTCAATACCGCCTTTGCTAACCGAACCCATCAAATTAACACCATTCTTTTTGGGGTTCGCCAAACAACCTTTTTGAAAAAGTTACATCAATGGGCAGCCCTATAGCAGGATGGGTGTATATTGGGTAGTCAAATTCCTCCCCTTGTCAGTTGCAGAGTGACTCAGTTTTTAGGTCAGTTATTCTGAGTAAAATGGCGATATGTTGATGACGTTCTTATTCCACGAGAACGTGTATAAGTGGGGTTTTTTTTAAGTAAGCGATTGGTGCTATGTTTTTGAGGAAGGGTATTTTGCGAGGCGGTTTTGGGGTTTGTTAACATCAAGATGTACAGCAAAAAAGTTTTTTTTTTCACACTTATACACTTTAAAGCATAAGCTTTAAAGTTTCTTTTTGTTAAAATTTTGAAATATTTTCAAGAATGCTCATAGTGAGTTTAATACCCACATTGTTTTGAGCTTTCACGATTTATAAGTAAACTAACACTGCTGCACTGTCACTTACGGGATTTATCTTCCGTGATTTATGGAACTCGATTTAAAGTCACTTTAAACCGAGTTACAGTAGTGCGCGTAGCAACAGACTAAGAAAGATGGTAGACAGATTTGTCTATACCTAATAATTAATTTAATGGCTACAGCGTCGAAATATCGGGAGCTCACAATAATTGAAAATCCTCAAGATATCCCAAGTAACAGTGTAAGTTTAATACCCACATTCCTATTGAATCCCATATCATAGTGGATGGAATTCTGGGATCCAATTAAAATAACCAGTATAGATCTACGTAGTACAAGTTTTAAGACAAATATAATGAGGATACTTCAGATTTCTTATGCGAAAATGGACAAGATAATATTATTCAATTTTCTTGAGTGGCTTAATAGGGTTCAGTTAAGCACATGGCATGACAGAATTTTTGCTTTTTTTTTGCTTTTAATGCTCTGGATTTTTGGTCCCGGCTATCATTTTTTCATCTTTGTCAGTCGTTACTGGTAGTCAGTGGCCTGAAAGTCTGACACCAGTCTTACCAAGGGGTATCGTATTACCAAGTATTAACTGCATGGGTTGTGGAGGTCAGAATGGCAGTCGCTCCATGTAAAATACTGGCATTCAGCTACATCCCGTTAGACCGGAAGCCGACCCCAACATAGTTGGGAAAAGGCTAGGCAGATGATGATATATGTATTAATTAAAATAAGATCCTGGAATATATATAAATATTGTCGGAATCTTCCAATATACGTGAACAACACCTCCATCACAAGGACAGTAGAATTGTCGGTCAATTCTATACCTATTATACATGTATGTACGTTTCGAGTTTCAACGAAGGCATTTGATTTCGTTCCTATCTCCATTATTCTTGACAAGATGGAATCTATTGGAATTTGGGGTCACAATTTATACATAATTTGAAGTCGTCTTTCTAGGCTAACACAAAATGCAAAAACGTAAAAGTTTAATAAATAAGGAGTATTATTTCAAGTCTGGCGTTCCCCAAGGCAATATGTTGGGCCCAACATTTAAGCGAAAACAGAATAATGATATCTTTACTAACGAAATATTCATGAAAAGACAGAATGCTTGCAATAAATGTAAGTGAAACCTCCCTCACAAGGACAGAGGAATTTTGGGTCAGTTGTAACATGTAACTATGTCGTTATGTATATTGTGTCTTGTATATGGCTATGTAGGGAGACCCAGCACCCATGTTTGGTAGAGGACGTCTATGAGTTGTATTACAATCTACATAAACGTGTATATATGTTCATCTGTGTGTGTACTATAACATACTGTGTCTTTATTCCTTGTATTCAGATTCTCCTATTTTAGGTGGAATAGTATCTATTCAGACATTTGCTGTGATTTCATACATACCATAGCTTTGTGTTATTATCGTTATTTTCCTCGTCGACTATTCGTTTCTTGCGAACATACAAACCTGCCCATGCAAAGAAGAACATACAGTACGCTTGATGTTTAGATGTTTATAAGCTCATAAACAAATCTAGATATTTTCTTTGGTTCGCAGTAGAAAATGTATTCCCAAAAAACAGAATTTTGGCGCAAAAATAAAATCGTTTTTTACACAGCTTGAATAGCTACCACGTAACACTATAGACAAGATGTATTCGCATATACATCTGTACGTTGATGGCTTACTTTCATCGTACGTGTTCAAGTACTTTTTTCCGAAGCGTTTGTCGTTTTTTTATAGAAGAATCGCGGAACATGAAAGACCACCTGATGCCGCTCGTAAAATTTTAAGAGAAACGTTTATACTGTAAAGTTTTTTGTTATCTATGTTTATGAGTACGAAATGGCCAATATAACTTGGTATGTGGCGAAATAAGGAACTAAATTTAAATAGAGTGAGTTTGAGGTCTTGCTATATTTCTGCCATGACTATCAACGCTGGAGTTATGTGTCAAGTTCCAGTGGTAGCATGTGTCGTTCTTCGATTTATGTCTTTGATAGCTTCTGCTGGTTATATGAAGTGAGGTTAGTGATGTTACGATTATTTTTTAGAAAATATTAGTACGTTATTTCTTCAGTTACGCATGACAAAGAGCAAATTATTTGACTTCTCTTAGGAAAATATTTGCTTTGTTATTAAATATTTAAATTGTCAATAACAATATTATTCAAATTTCTTAAAATTCAATAACATTCTAAAAATATAAAAGACACACAACTCATTGTTGTAAATGACCTTCAGTAGCCATTTTTTGTTGAGTTTCTTGTGAATATTGTTTGCCAATATAAATGAGGAAATACGGATAATAATATATTAGTCAGGTAAAATAAATAATATACTTCTTACTTATATATATTTATACGTATTATATTATTACCACAGTAATGTATAGAGTTTAAGTTCGAAAAAATCAATACTAATATGATAAACCCGAAAGTTTGGATGGATGTTTGTTACTCAATCACGCCGGAACGGCAGAACGGATCTGGATGAAATTTGGCACAGAGATAGATTGTAGTCTGAAATAGCACATAGGGTACTTTTTTCTCACACTTACTCACCACGCGAACGAAGTTGCGGGCAACCGCTATTATTTAATAAAATAAAATATTTTGAAACTAATTGACCCAAAGTATAACAAGGAAACTGTGACATATCCTTAACTATTCAGGAAAATGTACAGAAATTGTAAAACATCATACCTAATGCGTGTGAATATCAAGATGATTGACATCATTACCATCATCATCAACTCGTAAACAACCATTAAGGATATTATACCGCTCAGATGACTCATATTTGCGTTTGATCTACTGATGTTTTGCCAAAACAGCTGCAAGAAGCAACCTTAAGGCCTACTACTAACTTTTAAACCAGTACTATTTAAATATTTCTTCAGTGCTAGAAAGAGATGTAGATAGACTTCCTTTAGAGTTCTATCTCTTTCACTCATTTAAATAAAATGCTACCATAAGATATAGTATGTTCATTTTATACAGTTCAAAGTATTTGATAGATTTAAATGAACTGTATAAAAAAAAAGAATTGTAGGCAAAAGTGTCAGCAATTTCCATAATTTACGTACCGTATTTTCTATAATCATCATAAATATTCACATCATATTATTGAACACATAATTAGGTATAATTTAATAAAAGTCCTCCTATGAGGCAAAGAGAGGTAGGAATATGCTTAAACCAAAAACAATGTAGGTAAAAATGTATTTGCTTGGAAAGACATTACTAGATAGGGGGAGATTAGCATATCAGAGAAGCACTACAAAGGCGTCGTGAAACTAGATAATACGGAAACCAACTAAGTCCAGGGCTTGAACAAAATCAAATGACACAAAGTACGCTTTATGACAAACATACTCTAGCAAGAAGAAGACGAAATGATTGACAACCAACTAAGCGTCATCCTTATAGCCAACAAAGAAGCGAAACGTTTTCATCATTACCATTCCTTGCACGAACCCTCCGTAAAAATGCTTTCTACAGAAAAGAAATACCTACTTACAAACAAAATTGTCTAGTCAACGAAAACAAATATGACGGAGCAAAGACAAGAAAAGAATAAGGTTAAATGTCATACCTTTCCGAGCTAGAAATCATATAAGGTTATAATCAGATAATTGTATTTACCTCTCATGAAGGTAAGAATACTTTTCCTGGTGAATAAGGATGGAATAAAGAGGTTTATGAAGTACCTAAATAGTAAATGCAAAAATAGAAAGACTGAAGAGCGGAATACTGAAACAAAAATAGAAGAAAGGAACCCGGGCAGATGGTGAGCATAGTCCCAGGATGAAGAAATAAAATGATAAAAGTGTGAGAATTTAAATATTCGCTCGCGATTATCAAGAAAAAGTGTAGAGGGTACGCTAGTATAGTATTATCTGAGTTTAATGTAGTAAGAGGTAATACAACATAAGTTGTAACATAATATTACGTCTGTAAAGTTGTAACATTTAACATCCACATTTTGCCAATTATGTCGCATGTAATAGGAACGAGCCTTTTGTCATCAACCCCTCGCAAACTAGACTCCATGGCTGCTGTTGGGAAATTCCCGATGGAAAGACCTAATAACATTTTGCCTAACCTAGGAATCGAACCCAACCAACGAGACAGTCAGGAATAAAAAAGCTAATAAGAAACTGATGCAAGATGTTATTAGTTGAAAACTCAAATCAAGTGAAATTAGAAAAGTTTATTAACATTCAGTCCAGTCGGTTAGTTAATTTTCAGTTGGTGGCTTGGTGTAAGATACACACTACAGTAAAAATACATTATCCGCATGGAGGTTTAATGAATGACTGAACAACCGAGAGGGCTCTTACTTTCACTGAGCCGGTTATTTCGGGTACTCTCTTTCTGCTGTAATGTTAGTGAAGGCTACACACAAAAAGTAAAGCTTGGAATAATCTTAATCGTGTGGGAATAATAATCTTCGGCACTTCTAATCTGATTCTAAAAATTTAATAGCATCCCCGAAGGTCATAAATGTAAAATGTTAAAATATTATAGACGATAACGGGAGCAAAACCGCTGGAAAATGCTTGTATTCAAGTAAAGCTCGGTTTAGCTATAAATTTACCTAGCCGACCCAGATCTGACACAGTGACATTAGAAGCCAATGGGTACGAGCCGAATGTACAGTAATTCGGATTGGCTTTGTTGCTGCCATACTGCCGAACCGAATAAGAATCGACTTGAACAAGACGTGTAAAGCACGCTCTACGTCGACCAATCGATACCTCTTTACAACCTCAACTAGAAAACCAACATTACCTTCCACTAGTTTTACTGTTTCCATAAAAGGTCGTCAATAATACCAGCTATATAAAAAAAAATACTAAGAAGATTGCCAAACCCTTTCACTCGCAACTTTCTGAATAACACAAGCCGTAAATCAGCCACAGATGAAATATAACCGATGTGGAAAGACGCTTATTACGGAGGTAAAAGTAATGGGAAATATTCCCATGTGATTGGAAATCTATGAGCTTTTGTATTAGTTTCGTTCAGGGGTTAATAAATAGGTGTGTTAAGGTCAGGGTGTGGATTGGGGTCGGTGGTTCCAAGTAAGTAATCTTGCTTTGTTAATGCTTCAGTGGGTTTGAACATTAAACCAAGTCGGTTGGGTTAACAATCAAAGTTCACTGCTGTGAATAGAGTTGGTTTACAATAATAGTGGGGTATTTTTGTTAGAGTATAAATAGCTTCGAAAGTTGCCACTGGATTTGAAAATGAACTTCGCTAGAGGGGAAATACCTAAATTATTGTTTTCTATAAAAATAAGGAAGATCTAAGATACGATGGAAGGACTGTGTGAAGGATGATATGACAAGATGGGAGGTGTCTGATGACGAGTGATAGAGAAGTATGGAAGAAGAAGACATGCTGCGCTGATACCAAATAAATTGGGTTATGGGCTGAATAAGTTATCGTTACTTAGGTCATGTATATTAGTTAGTTATTTCGCTATTAATAATATTATTTGATAATGTTATTTGATGATTTCCCATCCGAAAAAAAAAGCGCAAGTTTAATAATCTCTACTAATATTATCAAGAGGTATTTGTTTGTGTGTTTGTATTTAGGAGGTAATCTCTGGATCTACTGAACCGATTTTGAAAATTCTTTCACTAATAGGAAGCTACATTATCCCCGAGTGCCATAGGCTTGCATATTTACAACGTGCCCGTGGGATAATTTCCGACCAAAACGCGAGCGAAGCCGCGGGCAACAGGTAGTCGATACTAAAAAGGGTAGGTTTTTAATTTTTTACGGAAATCGGTAAGCGTAAACCACCCCCTAGTAATTGATATTTTTGGTTTTTCAGGATCTCTCTTGTTATAACAACAGCACGTTCATTATTAAATCGTAACAATGTGTAACAAATAAAATCAGACAATGGACCTGCAAATATCTTTCGCGTTATTTTCACGCTCCAATATTTTTCGTTACAAAATGAAAACGGTACTGAAAGAAAATCCCGATAATAAGCTCAAGTCATGGCGGACAGACGAAGCGCACAGACAAAATAAAATCACTGCAGGTGCATTTTTTTTTATGGCAACATTGCTATTTTCTTTTATCTCTACGTTTTGTTGTATGTGTGCGTTTTTAGAGTACTTTGTGTGTTGCTTCTGTTATACGTCTTATTTTGCGTCCATTTTTTCGTAGCATTATCAGTTTATAATTCTCTCACTGTTGTGACAATGCCTCTTTGCTGCAAAAGGGATGAGCCGTTATGCAACCGAGGGTCTAGTAAATGCCAGTGGCAAAGCGGTTTAGTGAATTAGTATCTACTAATTGCATGTCAGAAAATTGGTATTTATGATAAGATAATTTAAATAAAAAATCACGCTCATAGCGCACTCATTGGTTCTTCTCTTTTCGGTACCAAAATATATGTAAGTACCAAATAAATGTAGGATCAAGATACTCCACAGACGTTTCAAGGAATGCTCTCAAATAAGTATAAGCGTGTAAGTTCAATAAGTGTATTCCAAGAAGCCATGTTTGGCAATGTGTGCTAAACATCGAACCGACGAAACATGTGCGTTCCGTGACGTCACTACAGTTTAAAACAGACAAACAATACACAAGATACACCGTAAACAGGATATATTGTAGTTATTAGAATTTAATTGGTTAACTTAAACATAAGTTGTGATTATATCACCGCAAATTATAACGGTGTTATGGTTAGTTAATTATGTAGGAACTAAATGGTAGTACTGCTGAACAAAATGAACGATTGTATGAATTGCTTTGTTAGGTGCGTCTATCAATTCCAAACGTTTCGATGCTTTGAAGGCAAATGTAGGTCTAAGTTTTTTGTTTAAACTGATCTTCATTCGCAGTTAAATAGCGTGCACATTATGTTTTCAAATCAACATTATTTTTCATACGCAATCCCAATCAATATCCCAATTTATTTTGGTTCAGCGCAGTATGTCTTCTTCTTCCATACTTATGCATTACTCGTCATCTCAGCAGTCATCTCCTTGCCATACCATCCTTCACAGTCACAGTCTATCCATCGTTTCTTTGGTCTTCCTCTACTTAAACCGTACTATGAATTATTGTTATTGTATGTCAAAAACTGTTTTTAACTAAATTATTTCGTTTGTGGGAATTTACTGTAAAACATGTCTACTTGGATGACTTAGCGACGCTTACATTGTACTTATCTCTAAAAACATTCTGTGTTGTATATTTCATCAAAATTGTATGAATCTAACTCCACATTCCGTCACATTTTTATTACATTATAGGTACACACCATTCTTAAAAAAAAGCATTCGAAAAATTCGTTCACATCGCTTTCAACAGGAATAGTACCCAGAAGGCTAGCAGCATTGCCACGTCGTTGCATTGCCACGTCGTTGGATTGCAATGCCGATTCTCTGACTAGCCCTCTGGGGCCTTAGTCTGCTATTGCAATAGTGTCAGAATGGTCTATCATTGATTTAATAAGGCCCCTAGCCCACGGCGTATTGAAGCGCGTTCGAAACTCGTTTGACGTGCGTACAAAGAGTAATTCGTCTGCGCGGGGCCTTATTAAATCAACGATAGACCATTCTGACACTATTGCAATAGCAGACTAAGGCCCCTCGTCACAGACAGAATCAACCAACCGCTGAGCAATGTCCCGAAAGTCTAGGTGGCCTCTATGGCGTTTGAACCCCAAACGGCTCAAACACATAGCTACCGATGAGGTTGTCTTCACCTTTTGATTATAAGGTGAAGATTGGTGAGATTTTTCTTTTTTTGATTCATACTTATACCTTCATCATACATACTATAATCCGTTACGTTGAGGCACAGTTTGCTATCAGCGTGCGAAATCATGCCAGTCAAATCCGTATTCCGTATTGTTTATTTTTCTATACTCTGTGGGAGAAACTTTTAGGTGCCACTCTTAATACAATTCTATTTTTAAATAAAACAGTGTTGATTGAGTCTGTGGGATGATGACTGATCTACTGTCTAAATAAATCAGTTTGAGATTCGAATTGTTTTTTTTTTCTAGTATAAACATGAAACCAATCAATTAAAGTTCCTTGTCCGTACCTCTTTGAAGGAGTTGGTACTTTGCAATGAACTATCTTTTGAACGATCAACTCCTTCATAATAATAAAGTTCATAGTTGACAGTTTGGACTTTGAGTAGGTACTTCTATAATTAAGATGAACTGCGGGAAATTAAATGGAATTAATAGGGTGACTGGTAATTATAAATAGCAACTGATACTCATTAAACACGTGATTGTACTCATAATAACAGCTGCTCAAATTAAAGTCGGGACCAACGGCTTAAAATGCTTTCCTAGGCCCGAAGGAAACTCTATGAAATGGATAGCCACCCATCCACGGAAAAACCTTTTGGTGTTATTATTTAGCCGCGAACTCCTCACGCTATTACTATGACAGTTGCTAAGTCACATAAAGATAACGAATAACAGTGCCAGTCCAACATGTGCTATCAGAACCCAATCTACCTTGGCATAATAGTCAATGTACTGACACAAATAAAACACAGGCGCATTCAATTATAGAACGATTCCTTATGCGCAGTCGTAGGCGCACTCAATCGTGTATTGACAGCTGTTTTGATTGGAGCTGTGTTGCCAGCGGGCAATTAGCCCGAATTATGGGAAAACAGAAAAAATTGCGGCATAGGTATGAGGGCAGTGTCTTGCATTTTCTAAAAGATAACTTTAATGAAAATTGTGATGGATTTTTATGATAACATCCCAATATGGTTTGGCAGAGGTAAGATCTATAACTCGTTGGGTCGACGAAATCGTCAAAGTCGCGGGAAACAACTGGATAAGGGACGCATAGAACCGGGAAGTGTGACAGAAAAAAGGGGAGGCCTATACCCAGCAGTGGGTGATTCCAGGCTAATATGATGATAATGAAGATCTGTAGTAGTAGGGGCCTATTTGGCGCAGCCGCGAGACACACAATCTTTGTTTTTCTGTTTAGTTTTAGGTTTTTATTTTGTTATTGTGTAGTTTTAAGTTTTATATTTCATTTTTGTTATTTTTTCTTTTGTGTGCACTTGTGGCGTGTGCCAAATAAATATCTTTCTTTCTTTCTTTCTTTCTAGTACAGTTCAACCACATTTTAACAAGTCCCATGTATTAGGGGGTCATCAACCAGACAAAAATCCAGTCTTCGGGCGGCTACAGCTGGAAATTTATGATTGAAAACCCAATATCTCTTTATCTGAACTGGGAACCGAACTCAATACCTCTTGCGACCAGTTATAGACCAACAAGGCAGCTGATGTTTATGATTTGCTATTTATTTGAATTTTATGTGATTGTGATGATGCTTCACTACACCATGAAGGTTAAGTGAAGACTGTGATTGGTGGTAAACTTAGTAGTACATGAAACTGATGATGATGAACATCGTTAATAAAACAGAGTTGAACATTAATCGCAAAAAGTGCTAGTAGTGAATAAAAACCTTGTCATACTAAGCACTATAAGTCAAATTAAGGTAACGGCTTTCGTTTGACTGAACTTAAGTACCTATTCAATCGCGTGTAGCGCCCCGTTTTCAATATATTACCCTTTTTAATATCAGGCAATATCTCCACTATTTCGCCCAAACATTTCATTGCATATAGAATATGTTACAAAATATTTATTGCCTTTTTATCGACAATGTACTTGGAAAAAGACTCCTTCAGATCAAATATAATCAGTTTCTTCGAAAATATGAAAATATAAGAAGGTCTACAATAATCCTTTTGACAACCTCTGAACCTTGAAAATCAAGGAGTAACAATATTCTTTGGAAAAAACTCACAGTTACAATCATTTAAAAAGGGAAACTATACTACGAAGTTCAAGATGTAAAAAAACGTCGTCCGAGATCTCCTATTACTCGGGGGTTTACATTACTAGCAAAATCATCTTCTTAGCATATCGATGACAAAAAGTTCAAATGTGTTTCGCCGACGTATCCCCCGACCTCCAGTTACGTCCGGCGCACCCTGGGCAATCCACTGTAGTCGATTGGCTAATCCTTTCACCACGATGGTAAATACAAATACTAGCAAAATGTGGGCTTATCATGGTATACCTCTAGATATGATGATGACCTCTATCTCATAAAAATAATTTAGCCTATATTGTCTCACTACAAGGCAAGGAACTCGGTCTAACCTTATGATAAATATGCGTTATGTTATGCTCTCCCGAGATTACTAAAGAAACGGGTAACATCATTTTCCCACTTGGGGGAATTCGGATTTTAAGTCTGGCAGCCCAAAATGCGCGTGGGCAGCGGCATTTGTTTGTGCTAGTCAATCTGTTTTGAGTGTGGTAACCATCGATTCGCACCGTTCCTTACCGCATGCTTTCATAAAAATATCTTAAAAATACAGCAAGCATGAATGAAAGAAAGAAAACTCATTTAGATCTGACAGTATTTTTGATATATGTGGCAGGTGTGATGGGATATTTCTATTCTGAATTCGATGAGGATGTGTTATCTTTGGCTAATAATAGACTATTACCTAGATCTATTTCGATTGCATTCGATGGGGATTTAGATAGCGATCAGGTGTATAGAAAAACAGTCGAAGCAGAACTCGACAATGTAGTATGTATAATTATATATTTTTTAATATTTTAAGTTACCAAATACAGTGACTGATTAAGATATAAAACAAGTCAGGACTAACAATGATCATAGTTATGCAAAAAAAGTCAGGCGGTAAAATTTATTTGAAGCTAAGTGAAATTTGATAAAAACTGAGGAAAGATCATTAGGTGGACGGAAATTAGATTGGAATCTTGAATTTGATACTAGTCTAAAAAACGATATTGTGAGACTTCTTACTTTACAAACAACGGTAGTTTTAGCATGAGAACTAAGTTGTTCGTAAATCAATGGTTTTAAGTATGAGAACCCAAGTAAAGTCATCATGAATGAGTCTTTTATAGATAAAAATAGACTTATGACTATAACGATCGTTGATGTTACGATGAATGATACATAGACACGTCATGGTATTGTTATTAGAAACAGACAAGTTGGACAATTAGTTGCTACAGTAAAAGTTATGAGTATGATGCTGCGAACCCATCGTTCACACTGTTTTGTGCAAAGTATATGGTTGCATACAAAAATCAAGATGCTTGGGACCTCATGAATAAAATGAAATTGAAAGGAAAAATAACATTTGCTGAAGAAGAGGGATTCCTTTCAATGAAGATTTGACTAAAATAATATTATTGTGTATACCGACTGGCATATTCTTTAAATACATTCTTGGAAATACACCGCGTTTAATGTTTTTGTCCAAGCAGTTTTCAGACAGTCAAATTTCCCAGGTTATCGTTCAAACTTAGATTATTCTGGCAAGGATTTATTTTATAGAAGTAAGTATTAATATAGAAGTATGGCAGAAGAAGACATACTGAGCCGATTCAAAATGATCATTAAGATTTGCAAAATATAAGTAGTTTAAGAAAGGTAAACCTTGAAAAATATTCTCAGACAATTTGACATGGTAAAGGTAAACAATTTAACAACGCTATTGAACTTAATACCCATAAAATATTGCGGCTGTTGCGGTCCGAGCCACAATAAGGAAACATGTGCTTATAAAACATTGTTACATATCAGTAATTACTAGTTGGACACATCCTCAATGTAAATGTAACTAAAGCTAAAATACTTCCTCAAATAAAGTCACAAAAATGTATCATTTTGATGAAATCAAAAATCAAGCCAAAACGGCATAGAGAAACATCATGACGACAATAGATATGTACAAGAACGAAAAATTACCTGATACCTCCTGAATATAAGAGAGGTAGAGGCCTACCTACGGCTACGTGGTAGACTAGCATGACAAAGTTTCTATTGGAGGAATAACTACCCGACCTGACAACCCAGGACAGATTGACCTGGCGCCACAAAATTAGGAGAAGCCGACCCCACCTAAAGTGGGATAGAGCTAGGAAAAAGAAGATGATAGGACCAAAAATTGGAAGACACCACGTGTCATTCAACAACAAGAACTAAACCCACGTGGGGCCTACTCTCACAAAGAGGAGAACTTTGATCCAGCAGTGGGAATATTAGATTGTGATACTTCAAGCCTTAAACAGTTGAAATAGATCTAGAGATCAAAATTGGTGCAAAAAGTAATGCTTATGCTAGTGTCCAATCTAAAATTGATATTAAAGATAGAGAGAAAGATAGAAAATGCACTAATTTCAGATAGGAAGGAAAAGATACACACATCATTGTATCTTTTAAGTCATAAGTTTTCATGTGCTTTATCAAAACTAAGCTACGAACTTTGGCATATCCCAAGGATTTGATATGCTGTCTTCTAGAGGACTCATCATAGTATGTAGTTTTATGAGACTAAAATATAGTGGACTAAACTTTGACAAATACAGGTAGTTAATGAACATAATAGTATTCTAAAATTAATAGAACTCAAAGATTTGAGTAAGGATGGTAAAATTGAAGCTATAAGGTTTGCACAAAATGATACACAAAATGCAGTCACACTAATATTCAAGGATACAACACCCAAAGAGTATTAATTATTAAAACATAAAAGCCAAATGTGGGAACAAAAAGCCCCCTAAAATGACGTCATTTCACCTGTCATGGAAACTCATTTACAGTTGTATTGGGGTCCACCGTGTACTACCAAAAATGAACCAAAACATATCAATGACAAGGTGCAAAATAGCACTTTCACTTTATTGTTAGTCATAGAGAATACGTATCGATTAGGCGTAAAGTTTTGTGTTTCACAGACATTAAGTTATTGCAATGGACAGGGGAATTTCCAAGCAGGCATGTGAAGAATACAATTATCGATTAATGCTGCCCCTACAACAGAATTAGTGGGACTCAAGCAAACGTTGAACCCAGCCCACAACAATGTGATGAAACACTTTAGCACTATGGGAATTAACTAAAATAGGACGAATATGACACATTTTAATTGACGAGAACGATCATTATTGTACAGAATTCGTACTGTACTATGACGATATTTTAGTGAAAACATAGACGAATTGACATAAAGATAACAATATCAAAATACACAAAAAAAACATGGAGGGCACAGGGAATCTAATCACATCGATTAAATAGAAAAAAACCAGCATACATAATCCCTTAATCGTTGCACGCCCTCCACGCAATTTTATACCTTTGAACCGTTGTTAAAAGCACTATTATCGCTTGCACACACATAGGGCGACTCCCGTTTCCTTGCACTACACATTTACATCACTCACAAAACTAATATTTGTAAATTTTTAAATAAAGAATTACTCACGCTGCAATGCTTTTTGAAAGCGGCCAGCGTTCCATAGACGCTTGGTACTTCATGTTTTCAATCTGCTTTTTGAGTGCTTCTTTGTCCATGGCTGCAAGAATACTAGGGTCCATCGCGCAGAATCTGTGGTGTAAAACACGCACACATAGTTAGAACATACTGTGTCTGTGTAAGAGAGGGACGACTCGAGTACAGTTGGGTAGAGAGTGGTTTTGGTAGGAATTGGTAATATTGTATTTTTTGTTGAGGTGAATTGAGTGAGTTGACAGGGTGAAGAAATTATTTGGTATGTTACATCTAATTAGTAATTTCAATAATATCAGTTATTAGTTTTTTGTTGGGTTTGAGAAATTATTATTGGAGTTATTAATAAGTTGTAACATACAAAATGACTACATTCTAGTATAAACTAAAATATCATACTTTGCCTTAAATAATTCATCAAGTATAAATTAATCACATATTAAATACAAATTAGTTATCAAGCATACAATAAAAGAAAACACAGATTAAAAAAGAAACGAATCTCATGACACCAATTCGAGAATTACTTATTAGACTTAACTTAGTTGGTATTTTAAGGTAAGCACAAGATAAAAGTTGATAAAATCGATTCGGAAACCAACATACTCAATTTACTTACTTACACAGTGGCAACGAGACAATAAAGACTAACAGGAGAGAATGGAAGAAAAAAACGTTTTGCGTTGACCCCAAATAACAAGGGCAGAAATATAATGGTGATGACACAGATGCTACGAGATTATTTCAGTTTTACTCTAAAACCAAATAATCCCACTTATCTTTGTACCCATTTAAAAAAATAACCAAATTAAAACAATACCAAACAATATATTTAAATTCAACACTTTTGTACTACACTGTACTATATCGCCATCTCTTTCTCTCGTTGGGGGAACCGTTCTATGTGTGAGTAGGCGTAAGCGTGTAGGTGATGCGCGCGCAGAACTTCAGTTTCTATGACAACCCCTTTAGGCATACTGAAGTTAGCTTGCGCAAAGTTAGTTAGCAAACCACCATTGTAAATTAAACTTTACTTGCGTGGCTTCATAGTTGTGTTTCAGTTGTTCTGTCAGTTGTAAAATTAATGAATTAAAGCGTAATGCCCGGTAGTTCTTGGCATTTTGTACACCATTATTCTTTGTTTTCGGCCGGCTGTCATAGAGGGCTCTGTACGCAGTCATTACACTCGCATCGGTAGATTATTATATGACCGTTCCATTTACCTAAGTAATAAAGATTTTAAAGCTAAAGTTTCAAGTAATTAGGTAGCTAATCAGACGTTAATTCATATCTACTGAGACGGGGTTTTCGTGACCTTGAAGTAACGACTCAATGACCTTGAGGGTTAATCAAATTAATCATGCTTTGATGCCTTGAATATGGGACATCTTAACAAAAAAGAAAGAGTAAACAGCTGTTTATCTACCTCTCTCTTTTGCTCACAACGGTAAGCGACAGTAAGTAAATTAGTGAGCTCGAAAAGCAAGAAATCTTTGAGATAATAATTAATTAAAAGTACAATGGGTGGGATAAGATTTGTATTTAGATAAAAACAATAGGTTCTCTTTTATTACAAACACTGGTATAAAAGCCACGGTTCAATCTGAATTTGCTGAGCCAGTAGCAATAAAACAGCCCCTAAATCAGATCCAGCCTGTCCCCTTGCTGCCCTCCCCAGCGACGCCCTAAGCCGAGGCTCATACCCCACAGGGGGTGCCCTTAGCGAGTGGTCGCTTAGCTTATATGTTCATTTTGCCCCTGGCTGGAGGCCTTAAATTATAGGCATCCTTAAATTACAGGGATAGACCGGTTAAGCAGTAGCCAGCCTCAGAGGCTGAACGGCGAGATGCAATCCCCTTAAAAAAAAAAAGTTTTTTTTTTTGCAGACCTAACATAACATTACGCCTGCATTCCCCGAAGGATTGGGCAGAGGTGTACCCATTGGTACACCCACATTTGGCCAGCCTATTTATTTGGGCGAGCCTATTAATATCAACTGAGTGCAAATCCAGACTCCGTGGCTGCTACTAAGAAATTCCTGATGGAAAAACCAGTAACAGTTTGCCCGACCTGGGAATCGAACCCGCTCAGAAGTCTAAAAAAAGAGAAATGAGCGAATGTTGATGAGAAAATTGTGGAAATATAAAATGGGTGCAGTTTTTCAATAATTTACTAACCGTCTTAAAGTAGTGCTGTTTTGGTTTACATTGAATAACGTAAAAGGCAAGAAATGGGTTACACAGGTAAGATCTAGCCTGTAAATTCCAGGCCTCCTCTGGGCAAGGGATTGGGCCAACCCACCAAGCGGACATAGTGCGGATGTAATATAAAAGTATAACATTTGGTAGATGTCACATGTCTTCACTACATAAATAATATAAAACAAAGTCGCTTCCCGCTGTCTGTCCCTATGTATACTTACATCTTTAAAACTACGCAACGGATAATGATCCGGTTTTTTTAAATAAATAGAGTGATTCAAGAGGAAGGAGGATTATAGGGTCTATCTATTCATACACGAAATCTCTTAAGGGGTCATTGTACTCATCATTATGAACAACTTTTACTATGGGACCAACCCAGAAATCGCGAAAAAAAAATCAGCTGTGAAAATATCAAATAATCAAAATCCCTACAATATGATCGCATTAACTCGTCAAAATGTACTGAACAGCTGATTTTTTTTTCGCGATTTCGGGGTTGGTCCCATAGTGAAAGTTGTTCATAATGATGAGTACAATGACCCCTTAAAAGATTTCGTGTATGAATAGATACACCTTAAATACATGACATTGCACCCGTGGGAAGCCGGGGCGGGTCGCTAGTTGTTTTATATAAGTTCCAATAGATGCTCGTTTTGTTTAGGAGTTTTTTTTTTCACATCTTTGAGAGCTCAGTTATACAAATTATGTAGAAATTGAATTTTATTTTTATTCTCTTGATGGCCCAGAGGTTAAGGGCTCGCCTCTCATGCATGCGGTTGTCGTTTCAAATCCAGGCAAGTACCAATGTGATTTTTTCAATTCATACGTACTTTCTAAGTTTATCTTGGACATCACAGACATCGGTGAAGCAAAACATCGTGAGGAAACCTGGACTTATAAAAGTCTGAAATCGCCAATCCGTCTTGAGCAAGCGTGGTGATCAATGCTCGTGCCTTCTCTGTTGAGAAGAGTCCTTTGCCCAGCAGTGGGACAGTAATAGGCTGGTATTCTTATTTTTAACCACAAGGAACAACAAACAGCTGCAATATAAAATATAGAAATAAACAATACACAAAGCTTATTGACAATATTGCAGCCCACAGCTCTGTTCACAGGTTAACTATAGATTTACGTAAAAGGGTTTTTTTTTTTAATGTGTACAAGAAAAAAACCTTAAAATGGTGTTTAATAATCTAGAAAACTCTTAAGCATAAACCTTAGTAAAAAAATCAATATGTTCAAGTCCTGTTGTAGGAATCGACCATTCTGCGAACAGGCGAACGCAAGCCCGAGTTGGACTAAATGATTTAATTAAATGATGAGAAAGTATTTCGGGCTTCTGATAGCCCACTTTGTAGAGGTTTTGCGACGAATCAGCCGCCCACGTGATCCTGGAATGCGAGGCCGTAACTTCCCAACGCAAACAAATTTTCGGAATATTGAGGTTGCTTCACGATGCCTGTGGTGCCTTTTTTTTTTTTCTTTTTCGACTGGGAAATCATCAAATAATCCCTCCCGCTCTGGGCTGAGCAGGAGGGAGTGTCAGACTTTTACTGACTAAAACCCATCCATGTTCCTTCCTTTGCCCTTTGTGTTCCAGGGCCGCGATATCTCCTTCGAACAGTCCCGCAATCCTGGCAGGCAGCGGTCCTTTCGGACCCCTTCCTGTTTGCTGACTCTCTTTGAGGCGCGCGTGGAACACGAACACGCCGTCGACACGGCCTGTCGTCATAAGACGGACGGACGGCGAGCTAGCCCATAGCTCAACGGGGGTCACTCGTGGCCCCCGACGCCCGGTGCGTCTCCCGCGGCGGCTGAGACGTGAGGCTCTCTCCCTCTCACGTCCCGCCACCTCCTTGCTAGCATGACTGCTTCGCAGAAGGAGGTGACGGCGTCCCATTCCCTCTCGCTCCGGACCATGGATTGAACCAGGGCCATGGCCAGGGACACGGCGGTGCTCCGCCCAAGCGGAGCAGACCTGCACAGTGTGCTCCACCGTGTCCTCCGGTCGATCCTCGCAGTAGTAACACCCGGGCGTTTCCTCCCGCCCGATTAGGTGCAGGAACCTCCCGAAACAACCATGTCCGGTGAGGACCTGCGTCAGGCGGAAGGTGAGGACGCCGTGGCGCCTCTCTAGCCACTCCTCAAAGAGGGAATTTACCGCCACTATTGTGGCGTGCCCTGCACGGGGTTGCGACAGTCGCTCTCTCCATGTCGCCATGAGATCACGCCGGAAGTCTGTCCGTTGAGCGACAATTTGCCGCGGCAGCAGAGTTTCCCCCCGGGGTAGTGCCTCCACGCGCCACTCGCAGGCGCGCGAGGACTATTGCCTCCAGATCCCATGGCGTGCCTGTGGTGCCTAAGGAAGCTTCTGTACTTCTGGACGAAGCTACGTTAAATAGGACCCATGAAATACTACGTACTGAATGGGAGTCCAAGTGCGGACAATGGAATAAACATTCATACCTAGCAGTACAGAAGGGTCCATTTTTGTAAGAGGTAAGCCGGAGTACATATCTTTAATGTGAGTAAATTATTTGTCCATAGAATACTGACTGTGCCATTTTTCAAAGGGAAGCCGGTAGGAATCGAGTTGTATGAAACTTTCGCCACTGATATTTACATACATAATATGGGAAGCTGCAGCTTTCCATTTAGCACTGGCCGTGCATCCAACCCTATTATTTTGACCAATAACACTCCGTAACGCATAGACAAAACATAGTTCCAAGTGAAACACTCCTTGTTGATTGCATATACCAGTATATCGGATTGCTAGCTCTTTGACCAATGGACCAACCATTGGTCCATGGCTCAAGGAGATGTATACCTATTGATGTGTATCTATTGATGTGTATTGATTCCCAACTTACCTTTGTAAGCTTTGACAAGCTAATGGTAGATAGTGTGTGAATTTGTATCTCTCTAAGGAGCCTCTAGTTTACGGTTAAAGACTAAAGGACTATTGTTGTATGGTCATAGTAGCGGAGACGTATGTGTTATCTGAATAGCTTTGACATGATTTGTCAGAGATAATGCTGATTATTGGTTGGCATTAAAAGCTAAAAACCTATAAAGAATGAGACTGTGGTAGCGCAATATGTTATTTTTACACAATAGGATAGGTAATTAGGCTATATTTATTGGCCTTTACATTTCAATCTTCAAGACTCAACTCATGCCTTTATTTCTATGCGGGTAGGAAAAACTTAAATCTTGTGGTAAAACAAACTCTGCCCTCAAAACCAATAACGTTTTGTATGACTTCACCAGCGAGACAGTAATTAATTCTCCTATCAAATGGAACAATATTATATAAAGAAGAGTGTGGCAAAGTTATAATAGCCGCTCGGGTCGATTTTCAGGTTAAGTCCGCGGATGGGTAACCACGCATTACATAATCGAGTTTCCTCCGTGCCAATTGATCCCGGCTGTCATTAGAAAATATTTAATAGTCGTTACAGCTAGTCAGTGGCCCGATAGTCTGACAACCAGTCTTACCGAGGGGTATTGTATTACCCAGTACTAATTGGGTTGTCAGTCGCTCCATGTAAAATACTGGTATTCAGCTGCATCTGGTACCACAGTTGGGAAAATGCTGGGCAGATGATGATGGACATTTCAACAACAAGCTTCAAAACGTAAAATTTCTCTATTGTCACAACAAACTTTCCACTTTCCATAAACGATGGAGATATCACGGAAAGTCGAACACTGATCGTTATCAAGGGACCTTTCCCTGTAACTGTACTGTACTATACAGGTGTAACAGGACCCTTCACGAAGCCTTCAACCAAGCATTATGTACATCAAACTAGGTAAAAATTATTGCTGGGAAACAACTTTTTTTTTTGGGGTGAAAAATCACGTTTTACGGTAGAACTCAATGTAACGCACTCAAAACATTGTGCTGATGGATGCATTGAATAGTACTTGGGTTGTGGAGGTGTTTAAAGTAAAAATCTTACATTCAACTAACTTTCAAACAAGTTTTTTTCTTAAATACATGTTGTATTTAAGAAAAAACTTGTGAAATAGTTGGAACTTTGACCCCCAATACTTGTGTGTGTGAAATAGTTCCAATTATTTCACAAGTTTTTTTTTAAATAAACGGAGGTAAAAAGAAGGTTCCCAGATATGGTCTAGAAAAAAAAAATGATCACAATGACAGGGAGAACAAAACTAAATGGCTTTCGGCGTTAAGGGTCTTGTTACAGCAGTTTATAATATGTTAGAATTGTGTCAGAAAAAGCGAGTGTCACGAAAACCTTTCGTTAAAAAAGTTTTTAAACCCTCGTTTAAAAGTTCTTGTTTGTGTTTCAACTATTTGAAAAAGATGGACACTATTTTGAAAAGTTTCTCAGAATTTTATTGAAAAATTTGTGTGAATGAATGTTTTAACCTGTATCTTTACTTAACAGAACATGCCGCCTGTATCCCCGAAGGGTTACGTAGGTATAGCTAGTGTACCCTAATAGTACACTCATATTTCGCCAATTACGTTTAAGTCCCATGTCATAGGCGACGAGCCTATCGTCATTGCCATGAACCGAGCACAAATCCTGACTATGAGTTGATACTGAGAAATCCCCGATAAAAATACCCATGTATGTATGTTCCTAACGTTGAATAGACATAACTCCAAGAACGAACAAGTATAGCGTACTTTCATGATAAACCTTTAATTATACTCGTGATATATATTTTTATTTAGAAAAAGCTTGAATACAAAAACTTTTCCATTTACAGAGACAAGAGCCTTAATGAGCCTTGGATCGTAAAAGTAGGTACAGTCAAGAGCATTATGTACAAACTTGGTGAAATTCAACAACAAATATGTTGAAATGTACAGTCAGCATCAGAAGTAGATTAACACTACTCAAAGTTTCAAAGCAGGTTTTTTTAATAAAAACTTGTTAGAAGAAGAGTAAGGAATCTTCTGAAACATTAAAAATAATAACTGGTCCTGTACATCAAATAATAAAAATTCCGAAGTGTTATTCTGACCGTACCTACTGTGAGCGACTGCCTATCTAACCTCCTCAACCTCAGTTAGTACTGGGTAATACGATATCCCTTAGTAAGACTGGTGGTCAGACTTTGGGCCATTAACTTCCTGTGACGACTGTGTAAGATCTACAAACGACAGCCGGACCAACGCAACGGCTTAACGTGCTTTCCGAGGTACGTAATTGGTGGTCACCCATCCACAGACCAACAAAGACAAGCTCGGCTTGTTATTATTTAGCCGTGAGCTCCTTCAACTTAGGAACATAATATTTTCGTCCTTGACTGTACAAAGGCCAATTTGATGGTATCTAAACCAACAGATGTCCTTGCCCAAAACAGCAGAAATGAGGACAAAACATGTTTCGTATTATAATTGCCGGAGGTCTCGTCTTTTATTATAAGAAGGGAATATTACATATTTGTTTTGTTCGTTTTAAGTAAGGATTATAAGTTAAATTGGCAAAATTTCGTGGGTCAGGGACAGGACAAGAGATGAAACAAAGAACGATGATATGCCTCATTCAAATCCTTGTTTCCAAATTAAATGATCTTTTTACAAATATCAACTTAAAATTGGGTAAAAAAGTAGATTTCAGAATTATTCTTACTATTGAAACTCGAACTATTGTAATTTGAACTATTGAAAAAGTCATAACTTTGAATCAGAGAAGGCAAAACACTGAGAGAGTTGGAAAGGAATAGGACAGAAAAGATTATACAAAAAATATTTAAAAAACTGGCCGTGTAGCATTATCTAAAGAAAATAACACGTTTGGGCCCCTTAAATTTTTATTTTATTCTGTTTTTAGTATTCGTTGATAGAGCGGCAACAGAAATACATCATCTGTGAAAATTTCATTTATCTAGCTATCACGGTTCATGAAAAAGTTCTGGCTGTTTGCCTGGTGACAAACAGCCAGACGGACAGTGGAGTCTTAGTAAAAATTAAAGGAAAGTGGTCTTTACTTTTTCTACAATGACTAAATTGGTAACGGAACAGCAGCTGACTGAAAATAAGGCGCAATCTTTTTCAGAGTCGAAAATAATACATCCACAATTCACCATTTTAAAGGAATAAGTTCTCAAAACTTGAACCTAAATGACTAACTATGTACAAACAAGATAATATTCTGAAGTCCGTTGTTGTATTTCTTTATAATAAAGTCTCGAAGGACCGATGAGCGACTCGTCTTCTGCTAGAAAGTTTTTATCTAGCAGAAGTTTGTGTTACAAAAAAGACAACTTATAAAATAAACTGGATTCAGAATAAACCTAGAAATATTGTTCTGAAGTTTCCTGCATAAAATAACTGGGAATGAAGCGAATCTAATAATAGGAATTGGAATCATTCTAGCAAAATTTTTATAGTTTTTTGTCAATACATAATTTTTTGGCGTAGGTAATTTTAGATGCTAAGACACGTAGAAAAGACTGGTACCTTACTTAACCAACTACGACAGCAAAAAATAAATACTATTCTATAAAAGTCATACTACCAGCATGTTAAACTATCACTCTTTGAAAGACGTAGAATTTCTAGTCAACCTGTATACAAAACGTTTTAATCTCAATGGTTTTATAGATAAATCTATACTTTATAATAGTGTAAACAAGTAAAATTTCTTAGTTTAGATGTAAGAGGTAATCTTCGAAACTACTGATCCGATTCCGAAATTTCTTTCACTTATTTTAATTATCCCCGAGTGTCTTAAGCTATGATTAAAACTTTCCCGTCGAATAATTTCCCTCCAAAACGCGAGCGATGCCGTGACTAATAAGTAGTGTTAAATAACACAGACAAATTAATATATTTTAATTTAACAATAGTAAGTAGACATTTGTTTTCGAATATACCAAACATTCAGTAGTAGCAAGACTGTTTTTCCACACACTACTGTCTCACGGCGTTGTTTACAGTGATTTTCACAAAAACTCGAGTTGTACACTTGTGTTGAACGGTAGTAGTATTTACCAAACAAGATTTGTTTGTGTGTCAGCATTCATTGTGTGCCTCCAGATGGCCCGTCTTGTCTCATTATTGTGACGGCTTACGTTTTGATGTTTTGTCTACAAGATGTGTGTTTTTTGTCTGTTTGTAACGCCCGTGTGTATATGTAGATTCAGTCGTAATAGCGGCGTAGTCACCGTATGTGCTTGGCAGACGAAATAGAGATCATAATATGTGTTAAAAAAGAAAGAAAATCTGTTGATGACCCTTTTTATTTTATCCCGTACTCACTTATCAGACTCCCACTGTAATTATTGTATCTTTAGTCTCATGCAAGTATGAAATTTAGAGGTCTTTAAAAAACTGAAGATTATTCCTAACATAACATTAAGCCATCAACCGGTCACACATCCAGAATCCGTGTCTGCTACTGAGAAATTTCTTATAGCAAAACTCAATATTATATTAATTAGAACTGACGGATTATAGATCCCACAGACACCTAGTGAGAAAACTAAGCAATGTTCCAATAGTTTGGGGTGTCCTCAGTGCTCAAACACCTGCACTTTTGAGGACCTTAATATGCCACTATTAGCGTGGCCACCTACTGGCCCCACAGACATAGATAAACCTAGATAAGAGCACCTACTTCACGTGCCTGGCTTAAGAATTTTATACTTAACGTAACAGAAAGCAAATTTGTATAAAATAGCAACGTTACAACTCATGAACTTGGTTCTAGATATTTAAAGAACTGTCTATGTAGTATAGAAACCTTGTTTGTATAGTACCTAACTAAATAGTGCTTATGATGGCATAGTAGGTAGTTAAAAAATGGCACGCTTAGTTTCATACGGTACGTAATACTTGCGTTAACTAGGTATGTATATCTATATCTATGACTGGGCCTAACTCATTTAATACTTGAAAAGAATACCCGTGCAAAACTTCATGGAAACACTTGAATTTGAATCGAGAACGACATAAATTATATTATACACCCTCACTACCCCTATTTTCATGGGGCTATGCCGATGGCATAAAACTACTGGCACACATAACACCCCAAAGCCAATAAGGAAGCATGATGAGAATAAATGGATTGTCAAAACAGAATTCTGTCGAGGGAATTAATCCCCATGCTCTAGAGAGAACTTGCTATGCGTCTCTAGAGAATGAGATATCTTATTATTTCATGTTGATTCTTTTGTGTCAATTTTGAGAGATGGCATAAAACTAAAAAAAACTATATTTTTCAGAATTTATCTCGATGTCCTGTATTTCATAGTATATTCTAACACCTACATGGATTTTGTCCGAAATAAACGGATTTTTATTATTTCCTCTGACTGCCTCGCTGGTCTAGTGGACACAAGCACAAGCATGCTGGGCGTGAGGTCCTAGGTTCGATTCCCATTAGGAATTTCTTAGTAGCAACCACGGAGTCTGGATTTTTGCCCGGTTGATGGCAATAGGCCCCTATTGCATTGAACTGAAATATAACTGGCGAAATGTGGGTGTAGGTACTTGGTAGGTACGCCTCTGTCTAACCCTTCGGAGATTATCAGACGTGATGTTATATAATTATGTAAAGCCTCTCTGGTAGGGAATGCTTTGTGGCACTATGTACGCCTATGCACTGCGTTAGCTGGAAGAGGCCTATGTGTCACGCTGATCACTAAACCGGCATAAACAGATGTGTTAGATTCAATTTTTTAATAATATTAGGTTGTACTTGTGTTTAGTTCTTCAGCAATTCTAAAGCAATGTACAATGTGTGTAGCATGTATTGGGTTTGTACAATATACATTAAATTTGAATAAATATAATTATTCCACTATGATAGTTACATAAATGTAAGTAATGGGTGGCTTTTGTTATTATTATAAATTAAGCGTAAGATTTTGGCATTCAAACAGAGCTAAATGATATATCTGCAATTTGTTGGAATTTAACCTACTCTAAATATTCTCATAGTAATATTTTATCAACTTTTATCACTGAGATGTGATATACAAATAAACGTACGTGAGCCACGTTGAGGTCCGTGTAACCAGTGCAGAATTATACCGGAGAGCGGCTGCACGTACCCTTACGTTGTTCACCTACTTACTGATAATTTCGTGGTTTTATTATAAACCCCAACTAGTGTTTCTAGTAAACACCACATTAAAAACTATTTCACAAAAATAACTAGCCTTAGCAAATCTTTAAAAATAAAATATAAGGTCCCATTAAAATAGATGGACAAATTTTAACATAGCGTTCAGTACGTCTAACCAAAGAGACCCAAGCAAAAAAAACACAGAATAAAGTGATTTTATTTTGACCTAATGGATGTGTTTATTCTAGAGTGCCGCCGGCAATTTATTATTTTATTGGATATCATTGGTTAGACGTACTGAACTCTGTGTTAAAATTTGTCCATCTATTTAATGGGACCTTATATACAAACAAGAAATATAAAAACACTTACCGTAAAAAAAACGCTACTTAAAAATAAAACACTCTCTTAAAATAAAGACATTTGAAAAGGTCTCACCTCTCTTCTAATTGCTCCTCAAAGATGCTTTCCACTCCCTGAGCTTCAGTGTCCTCCCGGCTTAGTCTGTCAAAGCTTACTGCCGCCTGTAACATAATTGTTGGAATGAATATTTTATTGTAACACTAGTGTCTAAAAGGAAGGAAGGACAAGGACTTGATTGTTTTCGTTTTGTTGTATACGGAAAGTTGTGGTTATAATTGTTGTTGGTGAGCAGGAAAGTGTTTCGGAATGATGTGATTATGTTGTTTATGAGTAATAGTTCTTGTGGAGTTTTATTTTTTAAAGTAACTGCTTATATTAGAGATACGTTAACATATTAATATCTTACGGTCGTTCGATACAGCCGTTTGTAGTTTTCGCTGCTTGTTTCCGTTTTATAGGGAAAACATTGAGTTTGGACATATAAACCTACCTCTGCCATAAAAACTAATTATACGGGACGAACTGCGAATGGGGACAACTGCGAATGGGACCAACCGCGAATGGCACCAACCGCGAATGGGACCAACTGCGAATAGGACTAACTGCGAATGGGACCAACTGCGAATGGGACCAACTGCAAATAGTACCAACTGCGAATGGGATGGTTTTTGAACGCGGGGTGAAGTGCGAATAGGACGAAGTGCGCATAACCCTTAGTAACATATGATTCGTCTCAGAATTAAGTTGTTGTAGTTTTTGTTGTTATCTCTCATTAATTATTTTTTTAGATTTTGTTTTATTATTGTATTTAATCTTATATATTTTAATTATAAAAAAATCTAATTTATTTTCTGTTATTGCACCTACTGTGTATTGTCTCTGCATCACCCTAAGGTAGACTGTTAGAAAATGTTCAAGGCATTAACTCCGCCTTTGTACAGTTTTTAAATAATAAAACACATACAGTTTTTACTTGTGCATAAAGTTTTAATAAATAAAATAAATAAATCAATATATAAGTGGCGTGACGCCTGTCATCTCCGAAGAGCGAGGCTGACGATTTCGCTAATTATGTTTAAGTCCCAAGTAGGTAATATAGGGAAAGCCTTAAGTAATTATATGTTTGTTTATTTATTCCTTTATTTATTTTCTTTACATATTATTTACATTTTTAAACATTTGTAGTAACAAAAAATATTTAAAAATAAAAAAAAAACAGTAGCCCACCGGCATCGGGAACAGGGTTTGAGATACCGGTGGTCAGGGCTTTTGAGAGAGGAACCTCCTAACAATACACGCCGTGTCCACAATTACTGCTTTCTGAATCAATTCCTTTGTGTGTTTAGTTATTATTATAGCATTTGATGATGCCGTGACGTCTGACAGTGAAGAATGGAAAAATAAAACGTGTTGCGCCGACCCCGAGTAGAAGAGGACAAGGACAAGAAGATGATGATGATTATTGTGGCATTTATTTCGGGCTACCCATAATGTTAGTGACAATGGTCTTATTTACTGGTTTTAGTAGACAGGCATGGTTTACTCTGTTTCTCTCTCTTTCAAAGTTTCATCCAATGTCGCATCATTGGAGACTCCCATGACTACTACTGAAAAATTCCTCACGGAAAAGCCTAATAACAATTTGCCCAATTTTTTTTTTTTAATTTTTTTATTCATGTATATAATCTTAATACAGGTTCCTTTTTGTTTTGTACCATTAAACCAGAGATGGTTTGTATTGGTACTCGCATTCGCTAAAACAACACTGCTTAATTACTTTTAACACATATAAGTAAAAATGTAGGTACACACGGCTACACATCAAGCTATACATTTCCAGTTTATGCTGATCTCTCATTGTATAGGATTTCCGTACAATGCGAGGTCAGCTTATACTGGTGGTACATGAAAAATACTTTTGCACGTAACTATTTTAGCCTTAAACATCTATCAGTAAGTACGTGAGTTACATGTCATGTTTTGAATCCGAGTTGTTTGCTGTTGGACCGCTCATTAGAAAACCGGTTCTAGTCAAGTAACCTATATAGGTTGCTTCGTTTTTATATAATATTAGTGTTTTGCAAAGTATTTCCTTAGACTAAGTTGTTTATGCAGTTGTAAAAGTATTTTTTGTATTTTTGTTATTTTGGGAATTAGAAATTTTACTGTTAGTCTGCCATAATAATTTCTAGTCTGAGGTACACACGGCTACACATCAAGCTATACATTTCCAGCATAAGCTGAGCTCGCATTGTACGGAAATCCTATACAATGCGAGATCAGCATAAACTGGAAATGTATAGCTTGACGAGTAGCCGTGTGTACTATTAATTTATTCTTGGTGATACTTCTTGTTATTATGCGTTGCCACATCTTTCCCAATCAAAACAGCATTCAGCCGTCGCTTCTTTATTTTCCTCGGACCATACTTATATAATAAAATTCACAAAATTCTATCTGTGCACCAACTAAACCAGATCTTAAAGTAACTGTTCAAGATTGGCTACTTCAGCAGTCATATACTGCAACAGAGGGTCTGTTGCAGGTTTTGGCTTAATTAACCTACAACTTACAGGCACATCATACACAGTATACACACTTGCGCACACTCATGCACATGAACCCACACGCGCCAGAACAAACACACACACACTTTCACATACACACACACACACACCTACACCATGAAAGTAATTATTCTAAATAATTTTTGTTCTTATGTACTTCCTAAATTACTTTTTACTTTTATTTCTTTAATGTTACTTTTGTTTCTTTTAATTTGCTAAACAACCTTTAATATTGGTACCTAACAATGATAATTGTAAATGCTTTCTGAGTGGAAACCTGGTGACCTGTAATACAGGTGTTTCACTACCTACCACAGGCACCAGTGATTCACAACACTGTAAATTACTTGTTTATGCCAATAAATAAAGTTATTATTATTATTTTATGTGTTATGGGTATTTTGGGTATTAAATTGCTCAATTAGGAGGGCCATGTCGAGTCTAGTCTGTACTGGCAAAATTTTACAATATTTAAATAATTCGATGACAATATCTTTACATTGGTGCTTATTTATTCTTCTTTATTTTTAAATCGAACCCAGGACCTCATTCTCAGCAGTACTGTTTTACAACCACTAGACAATAAGGCTGTTATACTATGTAATGCCTATTAATATCCTTCATGACGATCGCATATTGCCTTACCAAGCGGGGCTCTACTTTTATAAGTGTCGTACCATCTTAACTGACCAATCGTAAGTAATCTGATTACCTACTAAGTTGGAGTTTGGCGACAACGCGACACCTACCAGGTTTCGATATTCATGATACACAGGATTACTGGATACTTGTTATTTTGTCGATCTTTCTGATATGTAATTGTAGCTAATAACTTCATACTTCATGTAAGACAGGTAATTAGCGATAACAAACGGTGGCACATCAAGCTATATGCATGTCCAGTATAACATGGCCTCGCTTTGTATAGATTTCCGGTACAATAAGAGATCTGTAAATACTTTTTTTTAAACGTTGCCTCACACAAAGAATTTCTCCTATATCGTGCGTGCTTTTACAAAATATTAAACTCGCATACATAAACAGCCAACACTGAGACAGCCAAAGCTGCGTCTATGCTAGGCGAGCCGAATTCGCTTAGCGTAGACGGACTTAGAAGCCTCGACCGAGCACTCCCGCCAAGGGAATTTGTGCTTCGCTTGTGCTCTGCTCGTGTTCGGCTCGCCTACCATAGACGCAGATACAAATATTTGTTCCGTAAGGGGGTCGAACACGTGACACGCAGCGCTGCAGCCAGTCGCTCAGCTAGTGCGCCGACTGATTTTGTATAGCTTGGTTGCTCGCCGTGCATACATCAACTCGTAAACCTAACTACAATTGTTCTATTCGTTCTCGTTGGAATAAAATACAAATAGGTACTATTATGAATTTGTTAAAAATACATCTCAAGGTAAAAAGATTAATATTTATTAACATTACATAAGTAAAAAAACAAACAACTTTGTCTGTCTGTCAAAATGGATTTGAAACGGTTGTGAATTTTAAGAACAAATAGAAAAATACATATAGTTAGGTATTGCTGATTTCACTGACGGTCAATTAATTTTGGTTCTTATTGCTTAGAAAATAAGGATTCATTGTTACTAGTGTGTCTCTTTAGCCTAGCATGGGGTCCACACGCAATACACATCACATCTTTCAATTTTCAATGTAGCTGATTAAATCATACGTACATACATAATATCACGGCTGTAATCCCCAAACGGTTAGGTAGAGGTGTACCTATTAGTACACACCTACATTTCACCATTTTAAGTCCTATGTAAAAGGGGGCGAGCCTATTGCCATCAGCCACGCACAAATCCGGACTCTGTAGCTGCTACTGAGAAATTCCAGATGGAAATACCCAATGACATTTTCACCGACCTAGGAATCGAACCCAGGACCTCGTGCTCAGCAGTTGCGCTTGGGACCAGTACACCAAAGAGGCTGATCAAATAATTTTATTTCTTTTGTCTTGTTTTTGTTGTCAAGTTTTTTTTCATCAAGCATCTCTTTAAATAAACTCGGATACCATAAAATTATAATATACAAAACATCACGCTTGTAATTTGTAAAAGGTTAGGCAGTAGATTACCTAATACCCTCTCATTTCACCAGTTACGTTTAAGTAAGGGACTTAACTCTTTCAGGTTCAATGGTTAGCTACGAACAACAGGGAAGTAATAGGCTCACTATTGCCATCAACCGGACACAAACACAGATAAAAAAAACTCCGGAGCGAGACGGAATGGGACGCCGTCACCTCCTTCTGCGAAGCAGTCATGCTAGCGAAGGAGGTGGCGGAACGTGATCCCAGCCGCCGCTGGAGACGCACCGGGCGTCGGGGGCCACGTGGTGGTCCCCCGCCACGGTAGGCGCGGGCCTGTGGACGGTGAGCTATGGGCTAGCTCGCCGTCCGTCCGTCTTATGACGACAGGCCGTGTCGACGGCGCGTTCGTGTTCCACGCGCGCCTCAAAGAGAGTCAGCAAACAGGAAGGGGTCCGTAAGGACCGATGCCTGCCAGGGTTGCGGGACTGTTCGAAAGAGATACCGCGGCCCTGGAACACAAAGGGCAAAGGAAGGAACATGGATGGGTTTTAGTCAGTAAAAGTCTGACACTCCCTCCTGCTCAGCCCAGAGAGGGCTTTAAATAACCCCTTTATTTGATGATTTCCAATCGGTAAAAAAAAAAAAGATCAAAAATACTAAAAGATTGGTATAATTAAAATTAATAGTCCACTACCCACGCCTATCTTTAATAACAATAAGTAAATACTGTTAAATTTCCCCTGAGAGAGTGCAGTCCCAAGAGCATGATAATATTCCTTTCACCTTGACTGCAAACAATCGCTGTCACTACATATAAATTACTAATGGCCCCCCATTGGTAGCGACGACGCTGCACGCATAGAATGAATAAGCGGACAGGATAGGTCTTCAAGTAGGGAAAACTCTACAATGCTATTTAAGTTGTTGATGTCCGATGACCACCATCCAAGTATCATTTAGTAATAGCATTGCTGGCTTGGTTGTGTAATAATATGGTAGTATCCTAAGTTAAAATTATTATTTCGTTTATTCATTTACCATAACTGTTTTTAACATTTTAAAATATTTCTTTAAAAAAAAACATAAAATTTTTAAAAAATAGTACTCCGCTAGTGTCGGGAGCAGGGTCCTAGCTCCAGTGATCTCCTCACAGTGCGGGCCGTATCGAGGAGTACTACCTTCTGGATCAGGCCCTTGATTCAACCGCCTAAGCAGAGCCTTGAAAGATGATCGTCAAGGTTCTTGACCATAAGGCCATTGGCCGTCACGAAAATCGGCACAAATTATTATTATCTTTATGTTTAAAATTTTGAAGACACATCATTAGAATTCAAGTCTCAGCATTTAACAGTAGGGCCCTCTTTGAGGAGTGGCTAGAGAGGCGCCACGGCGCCCTCACCTTCCGCCTGACGCAGGTCCTCACCGGACATGGTTGTTTCGGGAGGTTCCTGCACCTAATCGGGCGGGAGGAAACGCCCGGGTGTCACCACTGCGAGGATCGACCGGAGGACACGGTGGAGCACACTGTACAGGTCTGCTTCGCTTGGGCGGAGCAACGCCGTGTCCTCGTAGCGGCAATTGGCGGCGGCGACCTCTCGCGTCCGGCCCTGGTTCAATCCAAGGTCCGGAGCGAGAGGGAATGGGACGCCGTCACTTCCTTCTGCGAAGCAGTCATGCTGGCGAAGGAGGTGGCGGGACGTGAGAGGGAGAGAGCCTCGCGTCTCAGCTGCCGCGGGAGACGCACCGGGCGTCGGGGGCAACGTGGTGGCCCTCGGCCACGGTAGGCGCGGGCCTATGGACGGTGAGCTATGGGCTAGCTCGCCGTCCGTCCGTCTTATGACGACAGGCTGTGTCGACGGCGCGTTCGTGTTCCACGCGCGCCTCAAAGAGAGTCAGCAAACAGGAAGGGGTCCGTAAGGACCGACGCCTGCCAGGGTTGCGGGACTGTTCGAAAGAGATACCGCGGCCCTGGAACACAAAGGGCAAAGGAAGGAACATGGATGGGTTTTAGTCAGTAAAAGGCTGACACTCCCTCCTGCTCAGCCCAGAGCGGGAGGGGTTATTTGATGATTTCCCATCGGTAAAAAAAAAAAGCATTTAACAGTAGTATTCTGATTGTGTAGCATGATTATTTGACATGGTGGTAGACCCAATATAGGTTGTCGGTATGCAACCTGATCAAATTCAAGGAGGTATCTATACAAATGGTTCTCGACCCAAATGGATGTTAAGAAGGGTAGGTTTTTTATTTTTTTTTATTTTTTACGGAAATCGGTAAGCGTGAACCAACCCCAGTTTCCATACGGTCCATAATTATACTGTGGAATAAACGTTTGCGTTTGTGTGTGTGAAGGCGCGTTTATAGGGCTAGGAACAGGCGGGCTGGGTTTTAATACGGCTGGTTTACACTTACCGATTTCAGATAAAAAAACTATTCTTTTACTATCGATTCTGTTCGAGAATCAATAGTATAGATACCTCCTTGAATTTAACCAGGATGCAAAACGACAGCCTGTATAGGGAGTTACATAATAAACGTAAGACGTCTCGTGTGGTGTCTCAGACCATCAAACTAAACAACTTTACTTACTTTTCTATGACTTTTGGAAATTCATACTTTTTTTAGGGTTCCATACACAAAGGGTAAAAACGAGACCCTCTTAATTCTATTCTATTCTATTAAGCCTCTGCAGTCTGTCTGTCTGTCCCGTGATAGCTAGACACTTGAAATTTTCACGGATGATGTATTTCTGTTGCCGCTATAACAACAAATACTATATACAATGAAACGTATTTTTTTTAGTTTTACCGTACCTATTGATCAGCTGATCGCGTCAGTTACTATAGAAAGTACATTCTTTTTGCGAATTTCAAGTACTCTTAGAACAAATTAAAATTTGTTCAGTTTTATGGTGTAAGAGACCACACAGACGGTCTTGTGTTTTTTATGTTACACCTTGTATATCATCCATATACCACAAGTACTCGTACACCTAAGATTTCCATTTCAAATTCAAAATAAAAAAATAACATCTACGACAGACACATCCTGTTTAGGTACCTGTTGTGCCTAATACCAAGATATTGGGAAAAACATTTCCAAAAGCCAAGTTGTTCGAATGACGTGAAAAACTAAAAATAAATGAAATAAAATGTTTATTGTGTCTCAAAACTAACTTTAACAAAACTATTTATTCAAATTACAAGGAAACTAATTTGTAAAGTGCAGATATTTTCTAGCATGCATTTTTATTTTCGACCTCTGTCGTGCATATTTCACATGCCATCGAAATTATTTTCCCTCGAAATGTCCACTGTGCTCACGAACACGGATTTAAAAATGGACAAAAACACACGCAAAAATACTGGACACATTTGTATGATTGCTTTCAATCTATGTTTGAACCAAAAAATATTTTTGACAGCCTTCTGTTTGCGCATCACGTAAAGACTACTGAATGGATTGTGATGAGGATTATATTGAAAAAGGATTGTTATGTCAAAGCGTTATAAACAGTGATCGGAATAGGTAGAGCTTTATGTACCTAAAGTTCAAGGAACAGAAACTTCTTAAGTAACTACGACAAATCGTTTTTTTTTAAATAATACTCAGTCAGAGTATTATTTCCGTTGATGTTGAAATTTGTCCCTTAATCCCCTAATTTTCTTTCTCATCGCTAGATTTATCTTCTTCCGGAGAATTAAAATAAATTTTGAGCGTACAAAACTTGAGAAACTACAGGAGTGAATGATGCGCGCACGACGACACTTTTAATGCGAAACATCCCTCTACCCCTTTTGTGACAGCAAGTTTTGGCTATTCTGGGAAACGAAAACATGAGGTGGAGGGTCCGCCGCGTTCCTTACCTGAATTAATAACAATAGAAAACGTATCTACTGGCTTTTTGAGAACGTTCTCCTTGTTGTCGAAGTCGGTTCAAAAGGAAAAATAATGAATTCAATTAATGTACTGATTAATAATTAACATTATTATTAAATGTACTTAACTGATTCCGAGACATTTCCGAGTTTCAGAACAAAATATTCGAAAAAAAAACTCGTAAGAAAGTCCCCATTTTTCGTTTCTGTTCCTTGAACTTTAGATACATTAGCTCTACTTATTCCGATCACTGGTTATAAACGTAAGATAGCTACGTATGTATATTGCCTTTGTTAGGCATCAGCCATTGCAATTTTGAATAGTGCTGCGTTTACCAAAAAAGGCTTTATACTTTTCCAAAAATCATCACGCCTGTGTGTTACCAGAAAGGTAACCAGAGGTTAAGCTATAGCACACTAGCATTTCGACAGTATTGAGACTCATGTGACAAAGGGATGCGCCTACTGGCATCAATCGTATCCAGACTCCGGGCAGCTACTGAGAAATACTTAATGGAAAAAAACATTCTCCGCCCCGGGAAACGAACTCAGGACCTCATGCGTAGCAGACGCGCATTCGGCTACTAGTAGCCGAATACCTAGAATACCTTAGAATACCTCTAGTCTTAGTATTCTAAAAAACTGTTTTAGTAAATTGGTAGATGTTGAAATTTCATAGGTAAGCTAGTTACCAGCTCCCGTCAAACCAGCCACTGGGTTTGTCATGCATTAAGTAAGTGGTTGTATCCTTGAACCGGATTTAGTTCAAGGAAGACCAGTTGCCAAGCAAGGTAGACCAAAGGCCTCGTAGTCCGGCCGTCTTATGACGACGCCGTCAGACCGCGTCGACGGCGCGTTTGTGTTCCACGCGCACCTCAAAGAGATGGCAGCAACCAGCAAGGGCCGATACCTACCGGGGCTGCGGGACTGTTCGAAAGAGATACCGCGGCACTGGAACACAAAGGGCAAAGAAGGAACATGGATGGGTTTTAGTCAGTACAAGTCTGACACTCCCACCCACTCTGCCCAGAACGGGAGGGATCATTGGATGATTTCACGTCCTAAAAAAAAGACCAAAGGCAAAACTGGAACGTTCCAGGGATAAAGAAAGAAGTCTAATTAAAACAGATCATGCCTAGACTGAAGGAGCTCTTACTTAACGGTGGAATGGCAGCACGGGTCCATTCAAAGTGAATTTATGCCCGCCGAGGTCGATCCGCGGATGAGTAAGGTCAATGACAGTCGTTACGAGGACTCAGAAGCCTAAAAGTCAGACAACCAATCTTACTAAAGGGTATCGTAGTACTCAGTTACCAGGTTGTGGACCATAACTAAGTAAATAAATAATAATAAATAAATATCGCTCGACATTACACACAGCGCCATCTAGGTGCCACACTAAGTTACGAGGCTTGTGTCGTGGACACCAGATAGTTGATAATACTACATAGATACTTTTTTTTTGTTTGTAAATACATACTTATTATACATATAAACATCCATGACTCGGAAACAGATGTCCATGCTCATCACACAAACATTTGCTCCTACCGGGACTCGAACCCGGGACCCTAAGAACGTAAGGCAGCCTCACTACCGCTGCGCTATTCGGGTCGTCGTAAAGTAAAAGTAATCGTTAGATATAAATTACTAATCAGAAGTCAGTTGGCAGGTTGGAATCAGACCCTATCTTAGTTGGGAATTTGCTGTTGTCCTTGCACAGTTTATTTTAGTACGGCTAGCGATGTTTGTTTTTCTTTTTCTTTTTTTTTTCGGATGGGTGCTCATCAAATAACCCCCCTCCCGCTCTGGGCTGAGCCGGAGGGAGTGTCAGACTTTTACTGACTAAAACCCACCTTTGCTTACCTGAAGTTTGTGTAAAAAATCTATACTAATATTATAAGGAGGGTAAGTTTGTGAGGTTGTAGGGGGTAATCTCTGGATCTACTGAACCAATTTTGAAAATTCTTTCACTAGTAGGAAGCTACATTATCCCCGAGTATCATAGGCTATATTAACAACGTGCCCGAGCTATAATTTCCGACGAAAACACGAGCGAAGCCACTGTAACAGCTAGTAATAATAATAAAAACAGGTAAAATTTTATATTTTTAAGCTGACATGGTCACTAACACTATCATTAATACTGAAAACTTTTCGGCACGCCCGCTGTTGCAAGCCCCATGATCACGGATGAACGTGTTTATAATACACGTGTGCGGAAATATCAAGAACTCAAAAAAAAAAAAGTAAACTTGGTAAATATCTCGTTTCCAGTGTTAATGATTGAAGTAAAATTAGAAGCTACACTATCCCCGAGTGTCATAGGCTACATTTAAAACATTCTTGTGGGTTAATTTCCGTACAAAAAGCGAGCGAAGCCGCGTGCAAAAGTTAGTGCGTTTTGAAGGGGAATCATTCAATGAATAGGTAGCGGTAAATAAATTATGAAAGTTCTGTAGGTAGACTGCCAGGGCTGCGGGACTGTTCGAAAGAGATACCGCGGCCCTGGAAAGCAAAGGCCAAGAGAAAGAACACGGATGGGTTTTAGTCAGTAGAATTCTGGCACTCCCTTCCGCTTCGCCCAGAGTGGGAAGGGTCGTTTACGATTTCCCATCCAAAAAAAAGGTCTGTAGGTATGATGATAATACCTGGACCGGATTATAATACGTTGTTTAGTATTCTAAAGAATCCTATAACGTAACTAGTTATCTAGGGCATCCAACATACATTATGAACGTAATTAATACAAATAACACAATTGAAACCACATGAAAAACAATACATTCACCGACAATACTTGTGCTAATTATGTAGATTAGTAATTAATGTTAGCGCGTGTATACTAGGTAATGTATAGAGGTTTTAGTAATAAATTATCTGTGGAAGCTCCTAAAGTTTTTTTGTAACCGTTTTGAAACAACAAAGGAATTAATTGGCTACCTAAGTAAATATTTTATACAAATTGTGAGCATTTTTTGTGAAACAAGCGTTAGAAAAGAAAATAATTTGAATATTTAAATAACTTTACGCTTACATAGTCTGATGAAGGTAAAGAATATTTGAACAATGATTTATTACTGGCATAACAACGACGGTAAATACACAGAAAAAAACTAGGTATAACTACTCACGTGTGAAAAACGTACTTTTCAAGTCGAATTTCCAAGAAAACTACAAGTAATTAATAAAAACAAACACAGAGAAAAAGACTTAACACCGTCGAAATATTCAACCTATATTTTTCATAGCGTGACTTACCGGGCTTGCCGCAAAACTAATTTAATTACCACTAATTCGATTACCCCAATAAGCTTCTGTCTGCCCTCCACTTACACACTCACACACACACACATAAAAATGGACAAGGTAACATCCAACCTCGAAAACTCGAAACTCCTTTTGTATCAACCTATTTTCAAAACTTCAAATAGAACGAACAACTTTCAAACTGTCGCGCGAAATTTAAAATTTAAATTTATTCCTTTTTTCTTCCGTGTTTTGTTTTTTTTTCATAATGTTTGTGTTTAGAACGTGTTTTTTTTCGTTTGTTTTTCACTGTGTTCTGTTATGAGTAACGTACCGTCTGTCTTGAGTGCCAGTGCCAATATACACAGGCCTCGTATGCCACTACCGCTCGCTCTACGCTCTAATTGACCAAGAATGTATCATGCAACTTCTGATATTCTAGCTTTGTAGTGCTAAAATTAAAAGAGATGTCAATTTGCATTCTATTATTGCGTGATTTGGTGCGGTATTAGAAATCTTTACATTGTTTTTCATACGAGTTTGCATGTACATATTTGTGTTTTTTTTTTTGTTTCTTTGTTTTAAACACAGTGGAAAATACTTTATTTTATTTTAAAAAAGCTATTGTTTTTCACAAAAATATAATTGAGTCTCGTTTATACCACACAATTGTACAATACGTATCGTCGCATAAGTAGTCTATCACCTGAACAAACATTGATAAGTTATAATATTTTGACGTTACCACCATCCTTTACGTATATTTTTTGCACGATTCGATGAAACACCACCAGAAATCAACTCCTGACAAACAATCAACCAACTCAACCTGTCGCAGTCCACAGTCCTAGACATAGAGCTCTCCCAAGCTACACCACAACACCCTATTCTCCTCCTCCTTAGTATCCAGTTTGAACAAGCAATAAAACAACATAAAAATTCAAAATTTTCCACATCACCAATCCACTCAAAATCCTTGTCTTCAATCCCCAAACATTCCCTTCAAAGTCACTACTTCACCAAAATAATTAAAAAATATAGTAATTAAAAAAATTCTCACATACAGTCTTCTGCCGACCAGCCGCTTCGAACAAGGGCTCGCACACATACACAGCTAATAGACACACACACCAGTGTGTGTGTATCGACGACATAGATACATGCATATTGACCGTTTAGTATTATGAGTTAGGTTAGTGGGGAACGTTCGCGTTGTGTCACGGGAATTTGTTTGACGGATGACACAGTTTTTCAGCCCCGACTTTTGGTCCGATCAGGTGCTACTGCCATCTTTAAGCGGTGGTCTACTGCAACCGTAAAAGAAAAGGGCCATATTTTAAAAGTAGGTAATAGCTATACAAAATCTCAAAGAAAATTTTCTATTTGACAGGGTTCAAAATTATGTACAGAATACGTGGTAACCATTTCTGCGATGATGGCCCTTCCACCTTGTACAATATTGCCCAGCCTAGATGGCTCCTGCTTTGTTTCCCTAACTAGTTTTGTTTTACAACTAGTAAATTCAGCGATATGGAAAGAATACAAAAACCACGATGTAGACGCTCATTCTTTTCAGTCCATCATGACACTGCTAGTTCTTGGACATGGTTTTGATGAGCTGTTTGCTTTCAGATACATTGGTAAAATCCATCGTTAATACGGTATTAGTGAGTGACTTTTTTTAGGAATAATAATCAAACCGTTCACCTTTCAATGGAAACGCCCACCATCCTCACAGAGACATCTACTAAATGATTCGTGTCATACATGTATGTATTGCAGGTGCAAGCTCTCATACACGTGCATACATTTTACTATTAACCCTTATAGGTGCCATCAGCGGCGTCGATGTGATTATATTTTCTATCTAGGCAGTGACTAAGTAACTATTAGTTATCTTACCGATAACATTTGGTTAATATTAAGGGTAGTTTGGATGTAAGCTTGGACAGAATTTCAGAAGGTATTTTTTGGTGCAGCCTAAGTTCAACTTCCTCATCATTATTGGCAGCTTTGTTCCACCCATTGCTGAGTATTTAGACCTCCCATTTGTGCCATGCTCTCCTGGTTCGTGCGTGTCTTATATAACCTAGATTATGACTTAGAAAATGCGAATAATTGGGATGATGTGAAGTGGTGACTCATGTTTATACAATTAGCGACCCGCCCCGGCTTTGCACGGTACACGCACATATAAACCTTCCTCTTGCATTACTCTATCTATTAAAAAAACCGCATCAAAATCCGTTGCGTAGTTTTAAAGATCTGAGCATACACAGGGACAGACAGCGGGAAGCGACTTTGTTTTATACTATGAAGTGATATGCAATTTTATTGATGCTTAGGGAATGTTCATGCCATCAGCCTAGATACAGCGTAAGGATAAGGTGACAGATTACTACCTGCCTGCGACTTTCCTGACGTCTTTGATTCATGATCTATAGGCCGTCTATCATAAAGCTTTGCAAACAGTTGGTCATTGCAATAAGGATATTAATGACAAACTAATGTACATCACTTTTACACGGTTACTATCAACCATCATATGTTTTAGGAAACTCATAGCAGCAGTGCTGTAATGTATTATATCTATTTAATACTTAGTGGATAATCAATCTGCTCCTTGCAGTTATCAATATTTTTGATGGTCAGAAAGATCTGTTAATTCGAGTGGAAGTTTATAAATAATGTCACAAACCCAATGTTCGCTTAGGTATCTTTAATTATCTTATAGCATCACACGTTATACCTTACTCCTCTGTTCTTCATTAAGTGCTTAGTCCTACTTTTAGTCATAAGATTTAATCTGTCAAGATTCCAAGCCATAGTGACTAGTGAGCAATAAGGCCACTTACCCCAGTGACCTCTCTGTAATAATGGTCAATTGTTGCTCTTTGACCCTGCATTATTATCATTACATCCTAACTTAAAGGTACATAGAGATTTCTTATTTAATCGTTATTTATTTATAGTATGGTGATGTTGCCATGACCATTACGAGTACAGCTTGACTGGCGAGCTATTAAACCACACATTACGGGTCGTGAGTTCGATTACTGTGCACTTAATGTGTGTATTGTTTAACTGCCTCTTTGTTCGAGTGGTTGCAAGTGTGACTGCTGAGCATAAGGTCCGGGGCTCGATGCCCGGGTTGGGCAAAGGTGTTATTGGGTTTTGCCATTAGGAGTTTTTCAGTAGCAGTTATACGGAGTCTGGTTTCGTGCCTGTTTTATGGCAATAGGCTCGCCCCTATTACATGGGACTTAAACATAACTGACGAAATGTGGGTGTACTATTAGGTACACCTCTGCCTAGCCCTTCAGGGATAACAGGCGTGAAGTTATGAAAAGGTCCTGTTTTATTACTAGAAACCAAAAATTTAAGATAGTTTACTTACGTACATAAAAATAATGCTTTTGTATTTTTTTCTGAGCACTCGTGTAAATTCCTAGTCATTTACTCTTAATTAATTAATGTAAAGACAGTCTACATCTAAATAACATTCCTATAGTGTAATCAAGAGGTGTTAAACTCAACGTAACAGTAAACACTAGTTTCCTAGTTATACCATTCCGATCTGCGGTTAAGCAACGTGCCGAGGTCGGGTTCCGGATGAGTGGCGCGCGTGTAACACCGTTGTTACATAAATACATAATATCACGCTTGTAGCAGTAATTGGAAATAGTGTTAGTGGTTACCATAGGAGAAGAGTGGATTAATTTATTTCTATCGTCACTGTGTAATTGTGTTAAGAGCGGGGTTGAGATCCGTATTTTTAGTGTTCTGTACGCAAGGGGTAAAAACGAAACCCTATTACTAAGACTCCATTGTCCGTCCGTCTGTCTGTCTTTCTGTCTGACTGGCTATCTGTCACCAGGCTATATCTCATGAACTGTGATAGCTAGACAGTTGAAATTTTCACAGATGATGTATTTCTGTTGCCGCTATAACAACAAATACTACAAACAGAATAAAATAAATATTTAATTGGGACTCTCATACAACGAACGTGTTTTATTTTTTACGGAACCCTTCGTACGCGAGTTCGACTCACAAAATTAGAAATCCCTTCTTGTGTAAAAAGAATTTGGTTATTGTTACATTATTTGATTTGCCGCCTGGCGGTGTCAAATCATACCTTACTACACCTCTGCTTATCCCAATAACAGTCTCATCTATGTAAATAACACTCGATTACATGCCATCAATCCTATTCGCACAGCATTGTCCTCGCAAACCAGAACCACTGAGCAAATGAAACAGTGGCAGTATCGAACTATATAAACTTGGTCCGCAGAGTATCGTATTACGTACACTTATGGCACTGTATGGCGTATTGTACCACTTCTAGTTCTGGACTTCGCAGTTATAGGGTTGGCAAGAAGGCGATAAATAATAAAATGTGTTTGTATTACGCGATTTTCGGAATAAAGATTTCTTTTCTTCCATCGTCCTCGAGAGTCATTTGAATCAAGATCCAGTTTCGGGTGTTCTGATTTCGCGTTGTGTGTTGCTTCCGCCATGTGTCGGCAGCATCTGACTCCCTTGTATCTCATAAATCCTAGCTGCATTCACCAATCTTTCCAGTTAGCGTGATTATGGATTTACCCATGTACCTATGTGATGTTTTCGGTTTATCACACATTACAATAATCCCGAAGAACACAAGAATCAAAAACATCGCATAATCGTTCTCACATATATGTATAATCTCAACATGAATCATGTAACCAAGATCTTGTAACAAATATTTTTGTTGAAAAGAGTGTCCATGGAGTTCGTTGCCCATTCTTCTCCATAGAGATCTACGGTTTGGAATGGGCAACTACAGTACTTTCACAAGTTATTATGCCTTGTGTCTGTGACTGTAGCTTCGCCTTTGTTTGTCTGACATTCAAAAGTGCCTGTTATGGTCTAATTGAAACAAATGCTTTGAGTTTGAGTTCATCAACTTTTTTATTGTTTTTACAAAAAACAAGATATCAACTGTTTCATATACAAGTTTAAAATGTCCGTACCTATTTCGTTGATATGTTAATAAACAAATATTCACATTACACTACCAGCCCTACTCCAAACAATTGGTGTGACAATGATTGTTGTAGCGTCGCGCAGACAAGGGTCCAACACAATGCGTTCTCACATCGGACTATTGATTTAACACAGTTTTGAACCCCCTCTATACTCTGAAGTACAATACATACATATGTATAGGGTAATATGCATTTATGGGGGATAGGGGCACAGTGGAGTGCATTGGGGGAAATTACATAAAGAATGTTAATTTTATGAGTAGACGTTTTATTTGACACAGGAAACATATCAAAATATGACGCCTGTATTTCTCCGAAGGAACTACAGGTACCCTCACTCCTTTCTTTACTAGGTGGTGATGTACTTGTATTACATCCATATTTCGCCAATAACTTTGTACTTTATGATGAGTGATAGTTAAACTGCATTTAAGGTGCAGCTGAGGTTGTTTCAGGAGGTTCCTGCACCGAATCGGGCGGGAGGAAACGCCCGGGTGCTACCATTGTGAGGATCGACCGGAGGACACGGTGGAGCACACGGTGGAGATCTGCCCCGCGTCGGCAGAACACCGCCGTGGCCTCGTAGTGGCGACCGGCGGCGGCGACCTCTCGCGTCCGGCCTTGGTTCAATCCATGGTCCGGAGCGAGACGGAATGGGACGCCGTCACCTCCTTCTGCGAAGCAGTCATGCTAGCGAAGGACGTCGCGGAACGTGAGAGGGAGAGAACCTCACGTCCCAGCCGCTGCGGGAGACGTGCCGGGCGACGGCGAGCTATGGGCTAGCTCGCCGTCCGTCGTCTTATGACGACAGGCCGTGTAGACGGCTCGTTCGTGTCCCAAGCGCGCCTCAAAGAGATGTCAGCAAACAGGAAAGGGTTCAAAAGGACCGATGCCTGCCAGGATTGCGGGACTGTTGGAAAGAGATACCGCGGCCCTGGAACACAAAGGGCAAAAGAAGGAACATGGATGGGTTTTAGTCAGTAAAGTCTGACACTCCCTCCTGCGTAGCCTAGAGCGGGAGTTATTTGAAGATTTCCCACAAGAAAAAAAAAAAGAAGTTATGTTGAGTTAAACCTGGTTAAAACAGAGGTTTTCTGCAAAACCTTTAATGTTATAGTAATTAGTTATGGTGTTAAAATCACTTAATCAAAGTATTAGGATCCCTATTATAAGTCAGTTTGAATTAAAAAGCTCTAACACACACACTAGCATAAGATAACCGAAACTAAGCATAACCATAAAGCAATAGAAACAACTACTGCTACATGAATACAATAACACTAATTGAATTATGAGCATGCAGTAATTACCAGTCATGAACAGAGCAGCGTATTTCCAAATCCTAATTCCAGAACACCCCTAAATACCACCTTATTCCAGCGCATTTTACCAAGGTACACCCCATTTCAGCGCATCCCGCGATAAATTCTAATAAATTGCAACAATATTATATTCTAATCTTTGCCGACGCTGTGAGTTGTGGAATCAATTAAGGTTGTACCTCGCCGGGTGTTCATTATAACATGACTGCATACACTGGGGCGTTCTACAGTGGTTCTTTAGGGAAATTCCTCTTTTGCATTGATCATCATCAACCAAGCCTTTTAAAGCGGTTGGATTGCAGTCTTTATGGCGCGACTGACAACCTAACCTCTACGTATGTATGGTTTTTTTACGTTTTGCATGGATTTTATATCTGGTAAATAAATATTTCATTTCATTTCTATAATTCAGAAACTAGGTAAGTGGTTGTCAGACTTTCTAGCTGTTAACTATCCGGTAATTACTGTCAAAGATCTAGGAATGAAATCTTGGACCGGACTGGGGCAAACATGCTTAGCACAGAGGGGTGGATGGATGGTCACCAATTCATAGATCGACTTGGCAAGCTTTGTTTAACTTTGATATATAAACAAAGCATTGTCTATTTCGATATTTATTTTGTTCCCTACTACAGCGTTTTCTTATTTAACCCAAAGGTTGACTGGTGGAGAATGCCTTATGGCATCAAGTCCGCCTATGTTCCACTTTTGTACATGAACTTTGAATAAATAAATAAATACTAGATATAGTTGTTACTTGGCCACGTGCTGCCCTCATGATGATACAAGCGATCGAGGTTAAAGAAAAGCCGGCCTATGAGGTTGAAAGCGGAGTTGACTTTGGAGGGTGTGTTGAAAACTAAAGTACTGCCACTTCTGTGGGTTCTTTCAAATTTCACATCATTTGGTCACGCGATACTCATTACCCCATGCACTTCAGTAGAGCCCTATAAGGTCCGCTTTTAAGTTGTTTATCAAAATCCTTTGATCTCATATCCTATGGCTGTTTTGTGTTTGACATAGCCGTCAACCACGCATTCTGTACAACAAATAAAGTTACCTACTATGAATAAAAATAATTGCCGGAAAATTACTTTTATACAGGGTGTAAACGGACCCTTCTACCAAGCATTCTGTACATCAAACTAAGTAACTTTACGCAAAAAGTATTGAAAGAAAGAAAGAAAGAAAGATGAGTAGAGAGAGTATGGCGGTCGTGGAGGTGTTCAAAGTAAAAATCGGCCATTCAAACGTGTATTTAAAAAAAAACTTGTGAAAAGTTTGGAACGTTGATATTGGGGGCAATATCTCCGTAACTAGAAGGTTCCCAGGTATGATCTATAACAAAAAAAAAATATTGCAAAGACGGGGAGAACAAGGGCCTTTCAGCTTCGTTAAGGGTCTTGTAACACCCTTTATGGTCCAGAATACAAAAATGATTGCACTGGTGAGCAGAATATTTGACCTCCCGCTTCCTAAAGTCATTAAGTGTATTTTTACACACTTACGCATTATTTTTCTATTCAAGTAACACAATTAACATCAGCCACGTTCATAGACGTAAATCATTGTTGTGCCCTCACCGTTCCCACTTAGGTCGCGCGAAAAAGTGTCTAAATTGACATGAGCAAAGTTCTCTATGAAACAATAAATACGATGTGCAGAATGTGTAACAGAGACAAAACTATTCAGATGTCACTGTTCACGTTTCTATCACGAATCTATGATTAAAATCTTCGCCTGGGTACAGTTTACTGCTGGACATAGACTTACCCTAACACCCAGTCTTCGGTTTTCAGTCTCCTCTTTTATGTCTACGGTTTATCTAGCTAGGACCCACTGTAGAATGTATAATTCTGTCGGTTTGTTTTGCACGTTCTGTTTTTAATCAAATGCGAGCACGTCTGGGGTCTGTCCTGTGTTGCTGATAAAGAATCCATTTAGTGTCGTGTATTATATGTGAAATCTAGCCGGCTTCTTGTTTACTTAGGCCAGGGGTTGGTTGGTTATTTGTGTCTACTATTTTGTCGGGTGAAAAAGATAGCTTAGAGGATTGTGCTGGTAGGATATGCAACATGTTGTGGCGTGAACATATTTGAGCAGACGTATTTTTCAAACATTATCTGTGGATCAGCATTTCCTACAAAAACATGTTACACTTTTTTTTTTGTTATCCTGATCTGTCCCACTCCTAGGCAAAGGTTCCCCACTCCTCCCACTTTTCTCGATGTTGCGCCACTTCTCACCAATTGACAAGGGAGCCATCCAAGTTGTCCCGCCATCTTCTCCTTGGTCTGCCGCGACCCCGTCTAGCTATCTCAGGGCTCCAGTTTTGGTTATGTTACACTATTCGAGTGCTAATAGTTCTTTGAACATTTACCTTAATACATGGGGGAACAAAACGTTTGAAGAAGCTAGCTTAGGGACACTTTTATCAATAAGTGAAAAGTATTGTTTTACGAAAAAAAAATCGTCTATGAAAGAATGTAACAACATTATCATTCTTTTAAGTTTGGTAGTTATTTTTATAATAGTAAGTTACTTAGCTCCATATAATCTTTAGGAGTAACCATGTTTAACAATAAACATTTACAAGCTACCAAGAGGCATATAAATCTGGCCTTAATAAAAGGCAGTATCAACACACTTCGAACATCCCAAAGAAAAGTCGAAAAAGACAACACTGTCTTCCATCAACGTGGCAGGCGAAGTTTAATGCGTTGCCAGGCAAACTCAATTTCCAACGGACACGCGATGAATTTGAACAAAAGATGTGCCTAACTTGCTTAAAGAAACATGGCGCGAACACCAAGTTATATTAGAAGATGGAAAGTGAAAAAATTGTACCAGATTTGAAATGAAGTTTTAAAATAAAATTGATCTTTGAATACCAAATAAGATTAGCAAATGAAATAAATTGCAGACGTATGAAGTTACTTTTAAAAAAGTCGTTTTTAAGGTGCTAGAACAGGAACTTACCATAGAATATAAACATAAAACCCACAAAACGTTGAAAAACACAGGAAGAAATAAAGAAAAGTTTTACTCACAAAATGTCTAATGCATCAAATCAAGCTCCAAATAATTACTTTGCAATTTCTGTAAAAGATGAGATTATATTTGACAATAGTGCCATGCAGTTCTGACAGAGTGGTCTACTGTTGGGGTCAGCTTCTTGTCTAACCAGATGCATCAGAATACCAGTATTTTACATGGAGCGACTGCCTATCAGATCTCCACAAACCAGTTAGTACTGGGTAGTACGATACCCCTTGGTAAGACCGGTTGTCAGACTTTCGGGCCACTGACTACCTGCAACGACTGTCAAAGATCTACAAATGACAGCCGGGACTAATGGCTTAACGTGCTTTCCGAGGCACGGAGGAAACTCCGCATGTAATGGGCGCTCTAACATTCGGATCGGAGTCGGACCAATGTAGGTAAGCGCGGCTTAACCTGCAACTCGACCCGAGCGATTGTTGTTGTGTTGTCATAAATAGCTCATCTCTTTGAGATAATAATGGTAATGATACACAGTATGGTATGGTACACAGCTGATGTTTGAGATCAATGTTACCTACTTGGGTTTGAATCAAGTGACCGTATATAAGACCGTATATAAGATACGTAAGTCGGGGCTACCACAGCTCTCTAAGCCACTGCTACGCTCTTAATAAAAACCAGTTATTAGGTCTAAAATCACAAGCTCCCAAAAGCTCATCGACCTTTGCATACGAAAACGGAATCACAAAACAGTAGTAACCTACCAGCATTTAAGTGTAACAATTAATTTGATGAGTCGGCAAGACGTTAAGTATTTTCACTAAGATGTGCAGACCTTGTAGCGTTCTGTAATAATGAGTGGCAGCCGATGGCGGTAGATGTGGTCTGAGTTAGAGGACATAGCGGGTATCATGATTTGGCACTTACTGCTTTGGGAGTAATACGCACTTACGTCACGTTCTTCTTCTTCATCAATCGGTCCCTCATTACTGAGGATCTTGGTCACTGGACCCTTTTAAATGGACAATCTGCCTCCATCGACTCCGGTCAAAGTTGCTATCGCCACCTGCTGAAATTAGCTTGAGGATGTAGCTTCTTTTACTTGGTCGGACCACCGTGTTGGCAACCGTCCTCGTTCTCTCTTGCCTTCGGTAATGCCAACAATAACCAGCTTTTCAAGGCTGCTATCTCCCCTGTGCATTATGTGGCCGGAATAGGTCAAAATACGCTGGCAAACTTAACATGACGTTAAGTGACGTCAATTAATGAAAGCTTCTAACAGAATGGTATGATCCTTCACTTACTTATTAATAGATATTGCTTAAGTCCACTTGCGTACTTAATAAGCCAACTTTATGTACCCAAAACCCCAGATTTATGAAAGCTGTGAGTGCAGATGCTGTTCATGCTATGTAGTTCATTTAAGATTCCCCATAGATCCGGTAGTCTATTTCAAGACCACTGGAATGACTCGTAAACCATATGGATATTAGTAAGGCAAAATATACCTTTATTCTGGAACCCAGGAGTAGAGACCGAGTATTGACTAGCGCAGTGTGGGACGCCACCCTAGCTAGACGGACAGACGACCTTTAAAAGGTGGCTAAGACTGGTTGCAGGAGGTAGAGGAGATTCTGCTGAGGTACAGCTTGGTAGATGCCTATATAAGTCCTGCGTAGCACTGAAGTGTTAATTGATAACCTATGGCCGCCCGATTCCTGAATGTGTTGATTCTTCAAAAAAGATTTTTGTCAATTTTTGAAATCATAATATTACCGCCTTTGGCAATTTTTTATTTATTATAAAAGGTTTCTTAGAGTAATATACTAGCTGCGTCGTTGGTCTAGTGGTCGCAAGCGCGACTGCTGAGCATGAGGTCCTGGGTTTGGGGTGCGATGTCAGAGGGGTGCGATGTCAGAAGTCCTCCACGTGTGCTTGGCGGCTGCTGGTCCCTCTAGATACGTCTGCAGGGAAGAGCAGCTGCTGGGCCGGTGCACCCTGGGCGCGGCGGTATCCTTCCCCGGGGAATGAGAGGAAATGAGAATTTTCTCTTATCCCTCGGGGAGTGTTACTGCCGCGGCTAATTATTCTGACATGGGTGGGGTCCATTCTGGACCAAAGGTGCGTTCCTCTGCGTGACCCTCTGAAAAGCAGAGGGCATAGCAGAGGAGTAAGGGTGGGCTCGGTGTGCACTTACCCTGCCTCCGAGCAGACAGAGAAGGATGCGTCCTCCTCTGTCACCGTCGATATCGTAATCCCACCATCGAAGTGCCGTGGATCACGTCTCGCGACTTCGATAGGGACCGAGGGTCTTGGCTTAACCGCCCGGACCGCGAGGTAGAAAACCTCTATAAAAAGTTACCCCGAATCCCAAGTGGCGGCGCACCGCGAGGGGATGTATGGCTGACGGGTGTTCCCATGGAACAAATCAGTCGCTAGTGCTCACCCTCGCCAGGGTAACTGCAGGCCCCCTGGCGAGTAATAAATATCAAAATCTGCTTATCTGGGTACAGGGGTCTCTGCCCAGATGGACTTTTATTTCCCACATTCTCGTGGGTTCAAAATGGATAAGCTAATTCAAAAAACCAACACCGCCGGAAACGGCAACGAAGAGGAGAGGAGGGATGCGGGGTCGGAGTCCGACGTAGCATCCAGCGATGTGAGCGCGGGAGGCTCAGAGAGCTCCCGGCGCGTGGAGGCTGGGACTGCTGTGGAGAACAATAAGTTCTTCCGCAAGCGGTCCCGGCGGGATGGCGACCGGGGGTCGTCATCTGGAGAGGAGGAGGCCTCGGCCCGAAAGATCCCCACCAACAAGCGTGGCGGGATCCGGGGCAAGGGTAGGGGGCTTGCTCCCTCTGGGAGGTCAGATGGGTCGGCAAAGCTTGCCGAGGAGGGGCGCCCCCCGGGCAATACTGCCCCCCCGTCTGCCGACGAGGCAGGCGCACCTGGCAGCTCCGAGGTGGAGCGTAAGGCCAGGTTCGCGAAGGAGGTAGAGGCCGCGATAAGGGGAGTGGCCCTGAAGATGAAGACTTCATCAAAACTCAGGGCCATACCCGCGGCTTCTGCCTCTATCATGGCGGCAGCAGAGGCCAACTTTGCTGGGCCTCCTCCCCCTTCATCAGGGGGAGATGAACTGGCTAAACTGCGGGAGGAGGTAGCCCGCCTGACGGCCGCCACGGAGCGTCTCCAACAGGAGAATGCGAAGCTCCAAGCAGACCTGGCCAGTCTGCGCGAGCCTAGCACCCGCGTGGCGGCTCAAAAGGCGGGCAAGCAGCAGCAGCAGCAGCGGCAAAGCCAACCGGTGCCGGTGGAGAACCAGGTCCTGAACCTGGTTCGGCAGGAGCTGGCTTCCTTCCAGGCGCGGTTCTCCGTCCTGGAGGGAATTGTTTTGCGCCCCTCCCTGGGTGCGGGCAGGGTGGCTGCGAGCCTGGGCCCGGGTGCAGTATCGTACGCGGCTGCTGCGGCTGCCGCGCCCGGACCGAGGCCGTCCGGTCGGCCCTCCGGCAGGGCTGTGGTGCCCCCCCCCGAAAAGCCGGCTCCGGCGAAACCGGCGCCGACTAAAAAGGGGGGCAAAAAGAAGGGCAAGGCGGCTGCACAGGCGGGTACTGTGCCGGCGCCAGTGCCAGCGGCGAGTGGGCCAGCGCCTGCGGCACGTCAGCCGCCGCCGCCGCCGCCCCCCCAGCTCCCTATACCTCCCTCGGCCGAAGCCGGATGGCAGGTGGTCGGGGAGAAACAGAGGGGGCGAAAGGCCCGCAAAAAGGCCCGCAATCAGGAGCGGCAGCGCCAGCACAGGGCGCGAAAGGTCGCGGCTAGGCTCCGCGCCCCGAAGACCGCCGCTGTAGTGATAACACTACAGCCGGATGCGGAGAAGCGGGGCGTGTCCTACCGCGACTTGCTGGCGCAGGCTAAAGAGGCGGTTAACCTCGGGGAGCTCGGAATCACCGGGGGCCTCCGACTTCGAGTCACCGCAACGGGGGCTAGAATGTTGGAGATCCCCGGTGAAGCCAGTGGCTCGTCCGCTGATGCTCTGGCTGAGAAGCTCAGGGCGTCCCTAAACGCGGACGAGGCCCGAGTGTCCAGGCCCGTTAGATGCGCAGACCTGCGCATCCTGGGCCTGGACGACTCGGTGACCGAGGAGGAGGTGGTGGCCGCCGTCGCCAGGTCTGGAGGGTGCTCTGCGGAGCAGGTCAGGGCAGGCGCCCTTCGTCCGGACCCGTCGGGTATGCGAACCGCTATGGTTAGCTGCCCTGTGACGGCGGCAAAGACCATCGTGGAGGGCCGAAGGCTACTGGTGGGCTGGGTTTCAGCGCAGGTGAAGCTGCTGGAGCCCAGACCTCTGAGGTGCTATCGCTGCCACGTGGGGCACCACGTGTCAGTGCGATGCGCCTCGGAGGTTGATCGCAGCGGCCTCTGTTTCCGCTGCAGTCAGCCCGGTCACGTGTCCGCGACTTGCTGCGGGACGCCGCACTGCGCTGCATGTGCGGCGGCTGGCAAGCCGGCCGATCACCGGGCTGGGAGCAAGGCCTGCGTCCCACCCACCAAGGCCTCCAGAGGCAAGGGAAGGCCCCCCGCCGCCACCGCCACCGTCGCCACCGCCTCAGCCGCCGCCACTGTCGCCGCCGCTGCCGCCACCACCGCCGTCGCTGCTCCTTCCGCAGCGGGGCCCTCACAGGGGGCCCGAGAGGAGACCGTAATGGAGTGTCAATAACGGCCCCATTACGGCTCCTCCAGGCGAACATCAACCACTGCGCCTGCGCTCAGGATCTGTTGCTCCAGAGCATGGCGCAGTGGTCGATTAATGTCGCCGTGGTCGCTGAGCCCTACTTTGTCCCGCCCAGGGACGACTGGGTGGAGGACCTTAGTGGCTCAGTGGCCATAATTTCGTCGGCCGCCGCCGGTACCCCGACCCATGAAAGTGTCAGGAAGGGTCAGGGGTGCGTAGCAGCACGGTTCGGGGAGATCGTTGTAGCGGGTGTCTACTTCTCCCCGAGCCATACTCTCGCCGAGTTCCACAACTCCCTCAGGGAGTTGAGTGTCGTCATCGGAAGCCATTCCCTCCCCGTGCTTGTGCTCGGGGACTTCAATGCCAAGAATTTGGCTTGGGGTTCTCGTTGCACAGACGTGCGGGGCAGGATGGTGGAAGACTGGGCTCTGGAGGCAGGCCTGGTCGTCCTTAATAGGGGTTCTGTCCCAACGTGTGTGCGGATGCGGGGCGAGTCGGTGGTGGACATCACGTTCGCTAGCCCCGCTCTGTCACCGCGTGTCGTTGACTGGCGCGTCATGGAGGGGGTGGAGACCTATTCCGACCACCGGTATATCCGGTTTGACGTCTCCGCCCAGACCCCAAGCGCGCCGGTCCTACAGACCCCGAGTGGTCCGCGATGGGCGCTGAAGCAGCTGGACCGGGAGCTCCTCCTGGAAGCCTCGATTGTGCAGGCCTGGGTGACATCACCGGTCAGGCCTGCCGACGTGAACAATGAGGCGGGTTGGTTCCAGGAGGCCATGTCCGATATATGTGACGTGGCAATGCCCCGGGTTCGGTCAGAAAGCGCCCGGCGTCAGGTGTACTGGTGGTCGCGAGAGCTGACGTCTCTGCGCGAGGCGTGCGTCGCCGCGCGACACCTGTACGCCAGGCATCGCAGGCTCCGCATTCGCCCTCCGAATGCGGCAGCCATTGAGGCGGAGCTGTATAAGGGATACAGAGCGGCGAAGACCGCCCTCCAGGAGGCTGTCCTGCGGGCCAAAGATGTGGCCCGCGAGGAGATGCTGGAGACTCTCGACAGAGATCCGTGGGGGCGCCCGTATAAGATGGTGCGGGATAAACTCCGCACCAGGGCCCCTCCGCTGACGCAGAGTCTCCGGCCTGAGCTCGTGGAGGACGTGGTGAGCGCTCTGTTCCCTTCGCGAGGGGAACATCCTCCCCCGCCCATGGCTCCGCCACTTGCGGTGCCGGAAGCGGACCACACTGAGGACGATGACGACATTCCAGAGGTGACTGGGGTAGACCTGAGAGTGGCGGTAGGCAGGCTTAAGGCCAAAACTGCCGCCCCAGGACCCGACGGCTTACCTGGCAAAGCCTGGGTCCTGGCCTTGCAGGCTCTCGGGCCCCGACTGGAGGGGCTCCTAAGCGCATGCTTGGAGAGAGGCCAATTCCCGCTTCGTTGGAAGACGGGGAAGCTGGTCCTCATCCGGAAGCCGGGGCGCCCTGCGGACTCTCCGTCCGCATTCCGGCCCATTGTGTTGCTCGACGAGGTGGGCAAACTCTTCGAAAGAGTAATTGCCAACCGCCTCGCCGGGCACCTGGCGGGGATTGGGCCGGATCTTGCGGAACACCAGTTTGGTTTCCGCAGGGGGCGCTCGACGGTGGACGCCATCATGCGCGTGAGAGCCCTCACGACGGGGGATGCGGTGTCCCGGGGTGGGGTGGTCTTGGCGGTGTCTCTCGACATCGCCAACGCCTTCAACTCCATGCCCTGGAGCTGCATTAGGGAGGCACTCCGGTATCACCGGGTGCCGACCTACCTTCGTCGTGTGGTCGGGGACTACCTGACGGACAGGTACGTCATCTACCCTGGTTGCAGCGGAGAGTGAAACCGGCGAGAGATGTCGTGAGGTGTTCCACAGGGATCGGTTCTGGGGCCGCCCTTGTGGAACATCGGTTACGACTGGGTGCTGCGCGCCGACCACCCTGACGGCGTCAGCGTAGTTTGCTACGCTGACGACACGCTGGTGCTGGCGCAAGGGAGGTCGCACGAGGCGGCGGCCGAGCTGATGACTCGCGGGGTTGCGATAGTCGCGGAGAGGATCCGGCAATTGGGTCTCGAGGTGGCGCTGCACAAGTCCGAGGCCATGTGCTTTCATGGGCCTCGGAATGCGCCACCGTCGGGATCCATGCTCACGGTGGGAGGGGTTCCCATCGGCGTCGAGCCGACGTTGAAGTACCTAGGTCTCGTCCTCGACAGCCGGTGGAACTTCGTGGAGCATTTCCGACGTTTGGCCCCCAAACTGGAACGGGCCGGGGCTGCCTTCAAGCGGCTCTTGCCCAACCTGGGGGGTCCAAACGCCTCCTGCCGGAGGCTCTACGCGGGGGTCGTGCGGTCCATGGCCCTTTACGGGGCCCCGGTGTGGGCGCGTTCTTTGAGGCGGCGAGCCGCGCATTATCTGAACGCGCCCCAAAGGGTGGTAGCCGTAAGGCTAATCCGGGGGTACCGCACGATCTCCAGCGAGGCGGCGAGCCTCCTTGCCGGATTGCCGCCATGGGATCTGGAGGCGATAGTCCTCGCGCGCCTGCACGAGTGGCGCGTGGAGGCACTACGCCGGGGGGAAACTCCGCTGCCGCGGCAAATTGTCGCTCAGCGGACAGACTTCCGGCGTGATCTCATGGCGACATGGAGAGAGCGACTGTCGCAACCCCGTGCAGGGCACGCCACTATAATGGCGGTAAGTCCCCTCTTTGAGGAGTGGCTGGAGAGGCGCCACGGCGCCCTCACCTTCCGCCTGACGCAGGTCCTCACCGGACATGGTTGTTTCGGGAGGTTCCTGCACCTAATCGGGCGGGAGGAAACGCCCGGGTGTCACCACTGCGAGGATCGACCGGAGGACACGGTGGAGCACACTGTGCAGGTCTGCTCCGCTTGGGCGGAGCAACGCCGTGTCCTCGTAGCGGCGATCGGCGGCGGCGACCTCTCGCGTCCGGCCCTGGTTCAATCCATGGTCCGGAGCGAGACGGAATGGGACGCCGTCACCTCCTTCTGCGAAGCAGTCATGCTAGCGAAGGAGGTGGCGGGACGTGAGAGGGAGAGAACCTCACGTCCCAGCCGCCGCGGGAGACGCACCGGGCGTCGGGGGCCACGTGGTGGCTCCCGGCCACCGTAGACGCGGGCCTGTGGACGGTGAGCTATGGGCTAGCTCGCCGTCCGTCCGTCTTATGACGACAGGCCGTGTCGACGGCGCGTTCGTGTTCCACGCGCGCCTCAAAGAGAGTCAGCAAACAGGAAGGGGTCCGTAAGGGCCGACGCCTGCCAGGGTTGCGGGACTGTTCGAAAGAGATACCGCGGCCCTGGAACATAAAGGGCAAAGGAAGGAACATGGATGGGTTTTAGTCAGTAGAAGTCTGACACTCCCTCCTGCTCAGCCCAGAGCGGGAGGGGTTATTTGATGATTTCCCATCGGTAAAAAAAAAAAAAAAAAAAAGGCAAAGTGTTATTGGGTTTTTCCATCAGGAATATCTCAGTAGCAGCTACGGAGTCTGGATTTTAACATAACTGGCGAAATGTGGGTGTACTATTAGGTACACCTCTGTCTAACCCTTCGGGTGTTAGAGACGTCATGTAATGTTAAGGTAATATCTCTGAAGCAAAATACCCTAAGATTAATCGAGCAAAATTTCTCATCGCTCATCACTTACATCTTTACCACCATTAGCGGCCGCCCATCAAAGTCCACTTAGCATCTGTCTCGACGAGTACGTACTGTTCTGTAAACTATTCGCAAGTACTTAAAGGTGCAACGTTTTCTACATTATGTATGTACGGTAGTTTACTTTGTACTTTACAGCTTATTCAGGTATTTTTAACTTTGTTAACGTATGCTTTGTGAATGTTCTATGAAAGAGGATAAAAGAGGAGGTGCGGTTGCAAACTTTCAAATGAAACTGTTGGTATATCGGACAGGTGGTGTATAAATGCTACTGTAAAAGACCCATTCTTGGTGAATTCTGAGTTTTATATTACCGTAGTACGAGCTTGTACAGTTACTTATATGACCAACTAGCTGTTGCCCGCGGCTTCGCTCGCGTCTTAGTCGGAAATTATCCCACGGGCACGTTGTAATTATAGCCTATGGCACTCGGGGATAGTGTAGCTTCCTATTAGTGAATTATGATGGTGATGAATTAGAATTTTCAAAATCGGTTCAGTAGATCTAGAGATCACCTCTTACAGCCTCACAAACTCACAAACTTTACCTCTTTATAATATTAGTATAGATAAGGTATTACATGTCAACAAGGTAAGGTTCTTATGGTTCAACTGTACGAGAAATACGAGTTGTTAAGGATACATCATTCAGGCTTTTTGATTTAATAATCAATACCTCTGAAAAACAATAATTCTTAATAAGCCGCTTTCTGTACTATTACGTGACAATTAAATTACAACGCACTGCTTTTGTGTTCTGAAACATAGCTGGGAACCTTTTAGTTACGGAGATTGTGGGGGCAAAAGTTCCAACTTTTTCAAATGGTTTTTAAATACAAGTTTTTCATGTTATACGTTTACTTTAAATGCCTCTATGACCCCTGTAATATTCAATGCATCCACCAGAACAACGTTTTGAGCGCGTTATATTGATTCCTACCGTAAAAAAGTGATAGGTATTTCACCCCAAAAAAAAAGTCTTTTCCCAGCAATATTTTTTTCGTAGAGATTGATGTACAGAATGCTTGGTTGATGGCTTCGTGAAGGTTTCATTTACATCTCGTATATATTAAGCATTTAATCAAATACACACTTACCAGCTACTGACGCCATCATACCAAAAATAATTCCCGACACATTCTCGCCTGAATGACAGTCACAACCAGCATTCGGTTCTATAAATCTGGCTCATCGGCTATGATAATAACCGCGCTGTCCAGCCGACGACGCGACGAGCAGACGAACATCACAGAATCCAATAACGCTAGTGATCCGCGCAGATTTCGTGAGAACCAATATTATGATGGAGTATAGAAGGCAGATGGGATGGAGCTTTAATGTGGCGCATTTTTAGTACGTCTTTACTCGACGCATGTTTTAGATATTTACATCTTTGCATGTGTGTATTTAAAATTATAATTGGCAAGATGGCGTGGATTTTTATGCGTAAACATTTCAAAAGATGAGCAAAGAGCTTCTTTCTTCATTATCTGACCCATGTTTCTAGAATAGTCTGTAATTGTTGATGTTGTTCTTGTTTGTTGTTGTTGTTTGTTCTGTTTGTTTGTGTTTTTTGTGTGAGCAACAACACGTTTTTTCTTCCTCTCCCCTGTCAACCGTTACTCTACGATATATGTACTCTTTTGCCTTTTATATCATTACTCACAACTTCCATCCATCTTTGCTTTGGTGTTCATCTCCTTCTTTTGGCATTCCTCTTAATAAAAATAAAGGAAAATAAAGTTTAAAAAACTAAAAAACACGCTTTAGGGTGATGCAGTTTTGTTTCTAATTTTCTTAGAAAAATCTTTTCATGATAATATTATTCATGGGATTGCATAAAAAATAACTAGTTCTCCATCCTTGGGAGTCCGCCATATTGATTTTAGAGTTATGTCACATAAGCCATGCATTGTCATCCAAACTTAACATGTCGGTATGCAAAATTTCAGCTCAATCAGAAACCGGGAAGTGGGCAAAAATCAACTTCTAAGATTTTTTACCATTTAGTTACAGATGAAGCTAATAAAACCGTGATAAAATACAAATATATGTGTGCATAATATTACCCATACAAACTCCAAGCATAGCTAACGGCTAGAATCAAATATGAATCAAAACTTGTAAAATGTCCGAAACCATAAATGCTTCATACAAACGCAGCTTACAAAAAAATCAATACCATACCGGTACAATAGGCATGAACACTAGTTCCATATTTACAATGTCACATCTATCACTCACATGCCTACTCTATGACACGAGATAGAGAACCAATAACTGGTATTGCAGGCAGCTTTCATATAGTGTGGCACGAACTGGGATCACTGGAATTTATTAGTTTGCTGCGACGGGAGATGAAATCCATGGACCACTGACCAACTGTGTAAATGAATCTACGTGCCGTGATCGATATTTTTTTTCTGGAAGGTTCTGTAATGGTTACTTCTCTGGGGATTTTCACTGCTGGAGCACAGGGGACCTAAAAAGGCTGCTTTAGCAGAATTAAAAGAGGATTATAATATGAATCACGTTACAATTCATGAACTGGTCACAAAGTGAGAATTCAAAATGCTTGTGTTTGCAAAAATTTGTATAAAATCTCTGTATCTTCAAACGGGTTCATCATTCTGAGAATCCCACATAAAAATTTTTCATCATTAAGAAATATTCGATGAAAAATTTCTATGTCCCCCGGCTCGGGCTCAGAATAATGTACTGAATACGTGGTAACTGATTTCACGTCGGTGTACCCTGTATTCCACCAGCATGTAAAATTTGGCTGTGAAAGCATGTTTTGTACTTTTTTTTAGGCAAACTATATCTTTCTGTCTACTTTTAGTAAATTTAGTGCTGTATAGAAGTGCTGCGTTTGATTGTATAGATGTACAAGGATCTTTTGGCGCGTGGCCAAAATTGGAAGTAGCGCCGCCATCTTTGTTTTTGAATACATTCTTTATTTCCTTTATTCATATATATACATATAAATTACATTTTTAAATATTTCTAAACAAATTAATATTAAAAAAACATTTAAAAATATAAATACATTCTTATTATTATTAACAAAAAAAAAACAATATTCAACATCGTTTAACGTCATTCGAATGCCAAACGCTTCTTGTATAACTAATTTATGATTACCGCCTTCAACGATCAGAAGAGATTGGTCTAAAGACCAGGGGGGCTAAAATGGCTGCTTTATCAGAATCATATTTTGATTTGATTTGATCATAATAAGAATCACGTTAAAAATTTAAAACACTTAAAATTGACTTTGTGGTCATAACCATAAAGACTATTTTGAGAATTTTAATTTTTTTACGTGATTCTTGTTATGATTCTGATAAAGCTTCCATTTTAGGCCCCCAGAGTGGCTAAGGCCCTTCTCCCATTACGATACTTGTAGGGTACGATACTCGAGTATAATACTAGTTAGATACATGTTCGCTACGCGATGCTCGCATATTATGCTACTGAAAAATTACTAAATTCATCATTTGTGCAAACTCGTTTTTTGTATACGGACGTTATGTCGAGCGACTCCAGTGACGAAGAAGCTCTTGCAGTTTTTCTGTTTTATAGAAATAGAAGACGTCAACGCAAGAGTAGAAAATACTGGATTCATCCATATATTGAAAGAAACATAAATTGTAGAGTTTTTGTAGCCGCACAAGAACTACAACATGATGATAAGAAATTTTTATCTTTCTACCGAATGTCTAAAGAGACCTACTTGCATCTTGTTACATTATTAAAACCAGCTATACATCAACGAAATACTAAATTTAGAGAATGTGTCAGTGCGGAAGAAAGGATTCTGATAACCCTAAGGTAAATAATACTTCATTGTGACATATGTAGGTAATTAAATGTTTATTAAAGTTTAATATGTAAGTAGGTACTTCATAATTATTACTTATTCTTCATCTTCCTGTGATAATAACATAGGTATTGATTCATAATAAAGAGTGGCATTATTTGATTGTACTACATCCAGACTTTCGTTTATGGTAATTGGCGTACTTATTACCTCGGCAGCACTCATCGGTGAAGGAGTAGAATAAAGTGTGATGGGACTATTAATATTTTGACTACTTTGGTCCATTATATCGTCTATCAATGCAAGCACTCTTCTCCTAAACAGTCTTCTTTGAGTATCAGTCATTTTGTTCACGTCCGATAGTAAACTCAGTAAGAACATTTTGTTAGAATTTTCAGTACTGTCACAGTTTTCTAGAATTTTAGATTGTTTAAATTTAAAATAAGCTGAAATGTCTTGCTCGGCTTGAGTTTCTTCCAGCTTCTTCCGTTTTTTTTTATTATTTGTTGATGGTGGTGGTGGTAATTGCTGTTGCGAGATTGGTTGAGTGCTTGTACTAGTAGAAGGAAGAGATGATAGCTGTTGCGAGATTGGTTGAGTGCTTGTACTAGTAGAAGGAAGAGATGATTGCTGTTGCGAGATTGGTTGAGTGCTTGTAGGTACATTTTCTGTGAACTGTGTTTGTTCGCATAGTTCAAGATCAGGTGTCTGTGGTTCTATAGTCTCTTTCAAATTTCCTGATGGTTTTCCTGCTGTTTTTATGAAGGGTACAGTAAATTGCACATAGTCTGCTAAGTAGTATGGTTTTTTTTGTGCAGTACCTGCTCCACTTTTGGCAGGTTTCAAGTGGCGAACAAAAACACTACGTAGATTTTTCCACTTTTCTTTAGCTTCTGATCCTGAAAATAACCTTAATGTTAATTGTTTTTCAGATATTTGGGGTCAGGTTGTACGTTTGTAAGCCTAGGATTGTATTTTGCAAGAGGAGATAATACAATTTGCAAGGTCATAGCTGAAATTACAGTTATAATATGGGAGATATTAAATGGAGACTATATGCCATTACCAGATGTGCAACACTGGAAAGACATTGCTGCTCGGTTTGATCGCCTCTGGAATTTACCCAACTGCTTAGGGGCATGTGATGGTAAACACATCAGAATAGAAAAATTACCTAATTCGGGATCAAGTAATTTTAATTACAAATCCTACCATTCGATAGTATTAATGGCATGTTGTGATTCCGATGGATTATTTACTGTTATCGAGACTGGCTATGCGGGTAGGAACAGCGACGGTGGAATCTTCAGTGCTTCCAGGATCAAACGTTGGATAGAACATGGACGTCTTAATATTCCTTTACCTTCCAAACTTCCTAATGACCAATCTAACTATGAATTTCCATACTATTTTATTGGGGATGAGGCATTTCCCCTTCTATCTTTCTTAATGAGACCATATCCCCAAAGAACCTTGAATGACTTGAGAAGGGTATTTAACTACAGACTAAGTCGAGGGAGGAATACAATTGAATGTGCTTTTGGGATGATGGCTGAAAAATTTCAAGTATTAAGTACTGCTATAAGATGTCATACAACAGAAAAAGTATCAAATATAATAAAAGCAGTGTGTATTTTACACAACTATGTTCGAAAACGTGAGGGTATTCTATATAGTCCAAGCGAGTTTGTACAAAACAGATCGGTCACTATTCCCGTTACAACGACAATACAACCTCATAATATAGAAATAACGGCAACTATGTCACCACATAATCAACGAAATTATTTAGCAAACTACTTTATATCTGAGCAAGGTTCATTGCCTTGGCAATACCAAGCCTGTTTGCAAAATACAATGTAACATTGATAACAATAAACTGTGTGTGTACAAAAAAAAACCAACCTGTTATTTTAAATTTGTTCCCAATTCCTGCCCAAGTCTTGTCTATTATATTTTTTCGCATGTATTCAGGTTATTTGTAGTTATATAAAAAAGCATGTTTTTCAACTTCTTGTACAAACTTAATATTTGTTTCTTGCTCCGCCGCCATCTTGTCGAAACGCGCGAGACGCGACGCACAAGCACCAACACGGCGGGTATCGCGAGACTAGTCGCGAACGCGTAGAATACCAGTATCGTAGTGTGAGAGTCTCCATATAAATGTATGTGAGATACTTCGCGGCGAATAGTCTCCGAGACTAGAGTCGCGCGGGCGTATCGTAATGGGAGAAGGGCCTAAGTCACTGTAAAAGTGTAAATTGAGCGTGACGTGCGCGCGATAAACTTGGCGAAAACTTGGTCTGCAAGCTGTCATGTGCTCCATTACAAGTTTGAAGAAACTTTTTTGATTCTCAACTTACTTTTTAATATTATAACATCACACATCACAATCATCACGGCTGTAATCCTCGGAGGGTTAGGTAGAGGTGTAGCTAATACATAGTTCACCCACGTTTCGTCAGTTATGTTTAAGTCCCACATAATAGCGGGCGAGCCTATTGCCATCAACCAGGCACAATTTCTGAAGGAAAAACCTAATAACACTGCCCTGCCGGGGAAAGTAACTTTGTCTGATACGCCAATGTTCAACACACTACGCCAACGGAGATACCCAGTAGTAAAATCTCGTGGTATAATTTCCGACCTCCACCGAAGCCGCGGGCACAAGATAATTATGTAAATTATTATGAACATGAAAGTAATTCTAGAATAGAATAGAATATTTATTTGCTCAGAATGTAGGTATTTACAATAAGGTGGTTACATTAATATTAAATAATCCTTGTACATTCCACCATTTTGGCATGCAACAATTGATGCAGTTCATCATCAAACGCACAAACATAAACACACAACTAAAATTTATCATCTAGAAAATCCGATACGGAGTAACTTAGCATAACATATTTTTTATTTAATAGAATTTCTAAAAGTTTCTTTTTGAACATTGTTACTAGTTCCTCTTTTATGGAATTAGGAATGTGGTTATAAATAGCCGGTGCCATACCAAAAACGCTTTTTCCCAACAAAGCAGTCCTATAGCCACCTGTGCGTAACAAATTTTGGTATTGCGATCGCAAAGTTACATCTCGGTATCTGCATCTCTGTCTGTTGTTTATTGGACTTAACGGTTTATCGAATTTGGATGGTGTTATGAATATTACTTGGATGGTGTACATAATAAAGAATATTCTATTCTATTCAGGTAGGCCAAGGCTCGGATAATTTTATTGCCGTAGTTCTTTCTCGTGAATCTTTAAATCCTGTCTTGAGGAATTGAAAGAAACAAGAGTAGGTAAATGATAGCGTGATGGTTGACAGAGGAGACTGGAATAAAAAAAACCGTGTGTCGACACCAAGGAAATCGACACTAAGCTACATGGGATGGAAGGACAAGAAGATGATAAGTACTTTCTCGTGAAATAATTTTCAACCATCACGTGGATGAATCCGCGAGCAAAAGCTAGTGATTTTATTTTCCACAATTTTCTCCAAGCAATCAATCCTTGCCAGTCTTCTCCAATTTTATCAACAATCACTTCCCACCACTTAACAGCTCTAAAGGCTGACATGACATTTTTCTTTTCTTTTTATTAATACTTAACTCAATATGACGGCTCCAACAAAATCGTCACCTAAGTGATATTTAATGGGACCAATAATTTCCCTAATGGCGCCTCAGACGTTCTCTACTTTGTAGTAATTGTATGGCTTGATGTATTTGCAATAATTTGAGTGCTTCACTGGAAGTACATTGAACTTGAACTGTATGAGATGTTTGATCATACTGTTCTGCTGTTTGGTTATGCTGAAGTGGTGATCCGGGCGAGCTCGTGGTTAAATAATAACAGCCACTCAGTTCGATCTTCAGGTTAAGCCGTGCTTACCTAGGTTGGTCCGTGGATGGGTGATCACGCATTCCATACCGAGTGTCCTCCGTGCATCGGAAGACACGTTAAGCAGTTGGTCACGGCTGTCATTTGTAGATCTTAGACAGTCGTTACAGGTAGTCAGTGACCCGAAAGTCTGATAACCGGTCTTACCAAAAGCAATCGTATTACCCAGTACAGACTGGGTTGTGGAGTTCAGATAGGCAGTCGCTCCATGTAAAATACGGGTATTCAGCTGCACCCGGTTAGACTGGAAGCCGACCCCAACATAGTTGGGAATCATCATCATACTTTGGCTAGGCAGGTTCCGCATGGTTATGCTGAACTGGTGATCCTAAGGAGTTCTGAATTCGATACCTTAGTCGGGCGTGGTGTAACAGTTCTGAGTCTGAGTCCTCATTTGAGCTCGGTTGATGGCAATTACATCTCTTTTGACGTGATGATAACAATAACATCACGCCTGTATTGTATTGTATTGTATTGTATAGCGGGCTGGTGTCCGCAACTCCACGTCTGAGCGCGTATTTTGCGTGCGGGTGGGAAATTTATTCCATCACGCCTGTAAACCCCAAAGGGCTAACCAGAGGGGTACCTAATAGTACACCCACATTTCGCCAGTTATATTTATGTCCCATGAAATAGGGGGCGAGCCTATTGCCATCAACCGGGCACAAATCCATACTCCGTGACTGCGAAAATCATGATGGAAAACCCTAATAAAAATTTGCCAGACCCCGGAATCGAACCACATGCTCAGCAGTCGAGATTGCGACCCTAGATTATGTCCTATAATGTAGTGATGATCAAGAAGGCGATCTTGATTTACTATAGTTCAAGAATAAGATTTTTATTAGGCTCTTTGGAACTACCACTATCTTGTTTTTACATTACACAAAATAACTGCATACATTTTTACCAACAGCGCGGCTCCCGTCAGCATCGTTCGTACGCCAAAAGATCCTTGTTCAATATTCCTATGTTTATATTCACTAAATCAGTTACGTCAGTCTCCGTTAAAGCGCCGTCAACTACCACTTAGGACTCCAATATTTCAGCGCTTAGCTGAAAACTGTTCACTAGCGTTACATCACTTCTTGTCTGAACGCGCTGAAAATCTCAAACGCGCGCTTTTAGCTTTATTAGATTGGTTTAGTAATAGTTTTTGATATTAAAGGAACAAATACTACAACTATTATTATAGGGCGACTGGTAATTTAGTAACCGAAATTTAAACACGTGGTTGTACTCATGATAACAAACAACTTTTCAACATTTTTTATACTCATTCACTTCACAATAACACAACAGCCGTATGAAATTCGCGCGCGTGCACCTGCTACCTATCAGCTGTTAACTGCGTGACAGTCTCTGGCAGAGATTGCGCGCGCAAATTTCACACAGGGTCAAATACAATTTCACAGTCGTGATAGGTACCTACCGAAATGACTTTTAGAATAATGAATAAATTATTAAAATCCATAAATACGCGCCTTTTTCCTATGGCTAAGCAAAAAACCCAGAACGCCACCTGCTACGATCCTTACATACTCTGTTCGTCTCGTCCACACTCACACGTATCTGGTCAAACACGCATGAAGAACTACATCGTTCATAATTGAGTCGGTTAGCTTTCAGCAGCGATTTTGGTAGCCCATGATGGAGGTGTCTGATGAGATGACGAGTAATAGAGAAGTGTGAAAGCAGAAGACATGCTGCGCCAACCCCAAACAAATTGGGATAAAGGTAACAGAATGATGGGGATGTCCGGGATGGAGAATACCACAACTTGAAGATTATATAGCAACATATTCATCATTATCAGTGTTTTATTCCACTTATTGCTGAGTATAAGTCACTCATTTGTGCCAAGCTCCTAACGTACACGTGAGTCTCATCGAGGAGGGTTAAAGCATACTATGACGTCTTAAAGCAGGAGTAATTTCAGTGTGGGAAAGAGACAGAGCTATTCAGGTCGTCTAGTGCTGCGTCTCTCCTGCTTTAAGATGTCATGGTAAGCCTTTACTGTGAACTTTTGTTGGTCTTCTTCTCATCTGGCTGTTGGTCTGCCAACACTTCACCTACCGTCTCTCAGCGTATATTCAGTTCCTTAGAAACTCATTCTAGATCCAAGTTATTTCACAACTCCAGTTCCATTTCAACCAAATTCTCCAAACAAACTAAGAATCCGAAGCATGTAACTCAATATTCAAAGTTCAATATAACCTAGCGACTGTAACTCATCGACTTTGAATATATTACCTCGTACCGACTCCGTGATCCAATATCTCGGGCCACGTCGTCGCTGCGTTCATGTCGCTACACGAAAATCTCAAACAGCGCTTCCGAAATTGAAATTACTTTAAACTCAAGAATTGAGCATTCCAGACTACTATCCTTTTAGTGTTACTTGTGCAGGTGTGATTGTGCGAGTAGATAGGGGGGGATATTGAGATTAAACTTTTGCAAAACTTATACTGTCACTTACGAGATATCTTCAAACAAAGACAAAGGATGTACAGATTTGTCTCTTTCCAACAATCTATTTTCCATCCACCCGCATTCTCCAGTCAACCCGCGATCTTGGCGCTTGCAACAGCATCGAAATATCGGGAGCTCAAAAAATTAACAATCACGGAAGATATCCCGTAAGTGACATTATAAGTTTAGTTTTAAACCGTGAAAGCTTCTGTCAAATTTTCCCAATCAACTTTGATCCTAATGCTTCTGCGACAAAGTTGAAAATCTATTGAAGAAATTTGACAGATTGTAGAAGCTTGATGTGCTGTGGCGTCTATACATTGGCACAGGTAAGCCTCTCCGGTGTACCGCACCCTGTATGGAGTAAATAAGTAGACAATCATGAATGACGTTCTTAGGTTTTTTAAATACCTATTCCTGTGCACTCCATAGGATACTTTAGCAATCATATTCAGTATGAAAACTTGATATAAAATTTCCTTTCAAAAATGTTCAAAGCATTTTTTACTGAATCGTTTGATTTTGTGAAAGGCCACAATACTTTATTTCAGCCTTTACGTCGTTTTGGTTCAGGCCCCGTACGGGCTGTTCAGCAACGTTGATGTCATCATCAACGTTGCTGAACAGCCCGTTAATAGTTTGCCTTGAATCCCAAAAGTGGGTTCCCTGTCCGAGGGCTCCTGTCTGAATTTTCCATAGAATATTTTATTCTTAACTATCAAGTTTTCATGATAAATGTACTTGCTGAAAACCCGTTTAGGCCCCTCTTCCAGTAAGACCATCTAGCTCCGTGACGTAGAAGCTATCAGTGAACTAAGGAAGACACAGATCTTCGTAAATTTTCATAATGCTTTATTAGTCCATAATCAATCTGTATAGATCAACAAAGTGACCTCGCCAAATCTGAGGTTAGTTAATTAGTTTGTTTTTTAGGTGAAGAGGTGAAAGACGTTTGACTGTACTTCGACTATTTATTCAATATTACAAACATAAATTAGCAACAAACTAAAAGTATTTTATGACCAAACATAAGGTTGCAGTCAGTTGCTGTCCACGACAAAATGGGAGCGGGCGTAATAAGTGCTTATCTATGAGAGCGGTCTCGAAAAGCAGGACGCTCTTCTAGCAAGACATTCTAGTAGATCTTGTACATCGTCTTCCACGCTGACCCGAAACTTCTACTAAGTTACATATCCTGGCCGTATTTCACAAAGTTTGAATAATAAGAAAAAGTTCAGTTTTATAAGACGTTTTCGGCACAAGACGTGACAGTCTTCCTAAAACTATTGGAAGACTCTGTCACGTCTTTCAAAAACTTTATATATGCCGTATCCATAGTTTCTATACTAACTCACTCCCGCTACATCGTACCACGCAGCCTACCTTAAAACAAAACTAAATAACTTCAATGAATCTTCTCTTACAATAATCTTCTTCTTCTCCTTCTATTATTTCTTCTTAGAATCCATCTTCTTCTTGGTCGCAGACAAATTTCTAAGATTAATCTCTTGATTAATAGCTTCTTCCTTTAAATCCATTACTTCTAATATTTCTGGCTTTATAGTGGCATCTACAATAAAAAGTGATTTCTGTAGCATATTGTCTTCTGGGATTCCGAAAAATTTTGCAGTGGGACTGAAAGGGCTGAGGTCAAACTTATTCTGTTTTAAATTTGAAAATAAGTCAATATTAGAAGCTCATGTCCATTAGGAATGTGGGAACCCAACCAACTAAGTGGACAGAGGATCTCATTGAAGTAGTCGGAAGAAACTGAATAGCCATGACACAAAACCGCCAAATGTGGAGAGATTTGGAAGAGACCTACACTGAGTTTAAGGGTAGAACCGGAATCTTTTCGCCTACGGCGTCTGTCTGTCTATCTGTCACAGGACTGAGTTTTGTTATCAGTAGATGTAAGTAGGTAGCTAGTTGTAAGCTAAGGTCTCTCTCGTGTTCCGGGGCTGCGGGATTGTTTTGAAAGAGATACCCTGGCCCTGGAACACAAAGGGCGATGAAGGAACATGTGTGGGTTTTAGTCAATAAAAGTCTGACACTCCTTTCTCCTGTGCCCAGAGCGGGAAAGTTCAGCTCAATGGAGTTGAATCTTTTAGCACACGGCTACTCACGAAATCTATCAGTCGCGACAAAACCTGACATCTCTACTTACCCACAAACAGTTTCTCCAGAAGCTTGGTCCGGTTCTTCTGCCTGCCTTTGACATGCTCCTCATTGAAGAATTGCAGCTCACGCATGCGTTCCAGCGATGCCTGTATGCGAGCGTGTCTATCTTGTTTTGCTGCTTCGCCCATGGCCGGGGTGAGAAGGATACTAGAATAGGAATAAATCTTCATCATCATGATCATCATTTCAGCACAGAATCACACTCTGTTGGGTATAGGCCTCCCCTTTCTTTTCTTCTTTTCCTTTCTGTACGTCCCTCATGTATCTGTTTCTCGTGACTTCGACGATATCGTCAACCCATCGCGCATTTGGACGGCCCTTGCTTCTTTGACCTGAGCCACTATTCAATCAAAATTTTACTGCATCGTCTAGCCAGAATATTATAAAGAGGTAAAGTTTGTGAGTTTGTGAGATTGTAGAGGGTAATCACAGGATCTACAGAACCAAATTTGAAAATTCTTTCACTAATAGGAAGCTACATTATCCTCGAATGCCATAAGCTATATTTACAACGTGCCCGTGGGATAAAATCCGACCAAAATGCGAACGAACTCGCGGGCAACAGCTAGTTGACAAGTAAAAGCAGGGCTCATGTATAAGGAGCATTCGTCATTATCATCTAATCTAATTTCCCAACTATGTTAGGGTCGGCTTCCAGTCTATTTCTGTGTCTTCATTGATGTATGAAAATATAATAATCGAAGTCATTGTCATCCGACGAAGATATAACATAACGTCATCAGCCTATATTGTTCCCACTACTGGGACAAGGGCCTCGTCTCTATGAAAGGGAGTGAGTTGGCAGTAATTCCCCACGCGGGTTCAGTAAGGGTAGGTAGATTTAATATCTAAGAAATCTTGGACACGCCAGTCCCCACACGATGTTTTCCTTCGCCGTTTTAAGAGACAACGATGATGAAATAAATTACTCAAGTACCTGGCTTGCCTGGGTTTAGACCAATGACTTACAACTCTTATGTCTGGTCCGTAAACATCGGGTCGCAAGTTTTCTAATTGTCGAATACGCGTTTTCAAATCTGCAACTTGCATGTTTTCCGGGATAGATAAACAAAAACCAATGCCATGAATGAAATGTCAAATAAAACAGGGTTTTGACATGCGATAACTGTCATTCTTCAATAAGTTTTATAACTATAAAAAAAAAACTCCATGGATTGGTTTTCTACGTAAGGACTTCATCCACTCGCGTCCGGCCTTGGTTCAATCCATGGTCTGGGGCTAGACGGAATGGGACGCCGTCAACTCCTTCTGCGAAGCAGTCATGCTAGCGAAGGAGGTGGCGGAACGTGAGAGGGAAAGAACCTCACGTCTCAGCCGCCGCGGGAGACGCACCGGGCGTCCGGGGCCACCGTAAGCGCGGGCCTGTGGACGGTGAGATATGGACTAGCTCGCCGTCCGTTCATCTTATGACGACATGCCGTGTCGACGGCGCGTTCGTGTTCCACGCGCGCCTCAAAGAGATGTCAGCAAAAGGAAGGGGTCCGCAAGGACCGATGCCTGCCGGGGCTGCGGGACTGTTCGAAACAGATACCGTGGCCCCGGAACACAAAGGGCGATGAAGGAACATACATGGATGGGTTTTAGTCAGTAAAAGTCTGACACTCTCTTCTGCTGCGCCTAAAGCGCGAGGAGTCATTTGATGATTTCCATCCGAAAAAAAAAGAGCCTTCACCCAAAAATTACTTCTCAAATGCATTTGAATGATCAATGTCGGACGTCGATTAACCGTAATCTTGTTGCACCTCTTGAATTAGTTTCATTTTGTTCTTTAGCGAGACTTTGTGAATGAGTGAAGGAGGTATTTCCGAGGCCTGAGCCTCGTGGGTCGTGACTCCTCGTGTTCTTGTCGAAAGTTATCCTACGGGCACGTTGTGTATATAGCCTATGGCACTTGGGGATTATGTAGCTTTCTATTAGTGAAAGAATTTTCAAAATCGGTTCAGTAGATCCAGAGATTACCTCCTACATACATACAACAAATTTTACTTCTATACAATTCTTTATTATGAGAATATAATGGTATTCTCATAATAAAGTAAGTTTCTTTATTTGTTACCCTTTCACGCCTAAGCCACTGAACCGATCATCCTAAAATGTTGCATATACGTTGTCAGGTGTACAGAAACGGACAAAGGGTACATTTCATACTGAAAAAAAGTACTGTTCCCGAGGAAATCAACAATAACGTTCTTATGATAAATAATAGATGGCGCCACGTGGTTTTCGAATTATATTATTACAGAAACTTTAGTAGTGCGTTAAGAGTTTTGTTTGCAACAGTACAACCCGAATTGATTGTCAAATTTTAAATTAACGCGAGTGAAGCCGTGGGAAAAAACTAGTTTTATTTAAAACATAAAAAACTCTATTCTTACCTTTCTTCCTCGGTCTTCTCTTTTGTACAGAAAGGTAAAAAGTAGAGAGGTATGAATTTGTCCCGCAGTGCATCTGGCATCAGCAGGTAAAGAGTCTCTTCTTCAACCTCCACCGACATTTCAACCACTATGAAAGAAATATAAAACAACGTCTCTTCATATTATATTCTTCCAATAGCTTTGACCACACTGTGCCCTTTCATCTTCAACTTCCGTCTTCATCTTTCTATTCAACTTTCGTTTGGCGTCTTCAGCCCTTCAATAATTGAATGCGTTAACGAACGCAACGGCATTATAGTCATTCATTTCAGTCGTAGCATCTGTCAGCTTGTGGAAACATGTGTGACGAGAACATTTTACTTGGTGGAATATGTGCGGCTTACTTGGTTATAAGAAATTCCAGATAAAAAAGAACCAAGCGAAACTTTTGGATACGAGGCTAATAATAATCGAAGTAACTTAATTGCCAAAATTAGCAAAGCATCGTTCCCCTTTATTTTATTTGTGTAATATTTATTATTTGGATCCCAAAGTAGTGGAAACCTTCTGTAATCATCAATAAACTTCAAAGTAATTTCTTTTTCTTCGTCCGCCATCTAGTTGTTGAATGCTTTGTGGCACAGAAATCCACCAGACGCGGAAAGACTTAAAAGACAGCGCGCGCTACGCTTTCAACAGTCAAAGCGCTACCGTAAAGGGCATGCCACACGTGCGCTGTTGACTGCGCTATGACGCATGCCCTTGATGAACAAAAATGGGCACAGTGTGGACATCGTTAATAAGAAAGTATGTTTTATGTTTACATAGACCCTTCATCCATTAGGTTTTTCGAGCTGGTTACACTTTTATTTATGAAATCTGAAGGTGCCATAACTTTTCAAGTAACATAAAACCTTCATTGATGAAAAAAAAACGGAAAATCGAAAAAAGTGACCTAACACCTTCATCTACTCATGTCTTTAATTATTTTTGCTAAATATAATTCAGTTCCATGTAAAGATGTCGAGCTGATTACAACCAACCGAGCCCATATCCAGACTCCGTGGCTGCTACTGTGAAATTCCTTAAGGAAAAACCCAATAGCACTTTTCACGAACTGGGAATCAAATCCAGGACCGTACTCAGCAGTCGCGCTTGCAACCACTCCACGAGACAGAAATATGAAAAATAAATCTATTGAAGCATTGTTCAACATACATACACACACACACACACATACATACATATACATATATGTACATTTTGGAGCAAAATTTAATGTAAATCAACCATAGTAATGGCCTGAAAAACAGGTTTTAATATACCTAAATCAGCCAGGTCGTACAAACATTTGAATTCAAAATTATCGTTTGAATCAATTCCCTTTACTCATTTCTATACAAATTATTTACATTTTAAAATATTCCTTAGAAAAAAACAATGTAAAAACATTAACAATAAAAAAAATTATAACCGAAAAACCAATGTAAAAATATAAAACATAGTAGCCCACAGGTATCGGGAACAGGGTCCAAACTACCGGCAGTCAGGGCTCTTTTATTATTCTTATTATTCTGTTAGTTACAATTTATACTTACTAATTTAAGCAGTTATAGCTAATAATATTGATAATTGTAAGTATAACTTTTTCTGTCTTCAATATTATTTTTAGTAATAATATTGAAGACAGAAAGATTAGGTAATAGAGAAGTATGGAAGAAGAAGGTATGCTGCGCTGACCCCAAATAAAGTGGGATAAGGGCAGAAGAGGACGACTGAGCTCCTGAAAGCGGGAGGAAGCCCTATTAAGAGAGCTTCGGGAGCTTTTCAACTCGGTCCCGTTCTCTGGGAGAACTGCAGAAGCGTGGAGAAGGAGCGTGGTCGTCCTTTTCTTTAAAAAGGGAAACAAGAACCTATTAAAGAAAAGAGACCCATTTCGCTCCTTAGCCACGTGTATAAGCAGTTTTCAAGTCATCACAAATCGTCTAGCGCGAAGACTCGGACTGGACGAATTCCAGCCACCGGAGCAGGCCGGGTTTCGAGGAGGATACAGCAGCATAGACCACATCCACACAGTAGGTTAGGTTTATTTAAATGAGGTAATCCGACAGAGAACCAGAGTTGTCGACATAGCTCACAGAATAAGTAAGCTGAAGTGGCAATGGGCCGGTCATATTAGCCGTAGAACAGATGACCGTTGGGATAGACGAGTGGAGACCGCGAATCGGTAAACGTAAGGTGGGATGTCCTCAGGCTTGGTGGAGCGACGATCTTCGCAGGGTGGCTGATAGCAACTGGATGAGAGATGCTGAGAATCGAGTTGAGTGGCGTGCGATTGAGGATGCTAATGTCCAGCAGTGGACTGCAGTAGGCTGATGATGAAGGGCAGAAGAATCATGATGGTGATTTTTGAAGACTGAAAGAGAGCAGTCTTGGATAAAATAATAATATGATGAAATTCAATGGGCACTGTTTAAGGATATTCCGATTGCAGTAAATAGTACATACTAGTATTAATTTTACTTTTTTTTGTACAGTTTTGACTTACTTTCAGTTTCCGATGCAGGAGTTGGTCTTTGGATATCATCCGCTGCTGTAAAGAAAAAACAATACAATAGGTTATGTAATAAAACGAAGTTAAATAAATTATGTAACTCTTTCTTCTTTCTTTCTTTATCGTGTGGTTAGTGCCTAACCTGGTGTCAGAGTTTTTAGGCCACCCATGGGCCTCTGACTTGGCTTTACATGCCGTCAAGAAATATCTCTCAGGCATGCTGGTTACATGTAACTGTTTTTCGTAAACAAAATTAATAAATTGTGTAAGTGTCTTACGTTGAGCCTCTTCTGCTCCAGCATCCTCAAACAGTGCTTCCTATAAAACAGAATTGTCTACTTAATAAAAAGATTATTTCTTTTATTCATTTTTACACATATATTAATTACATTTCGATCGATCATCGAGCGATCGAAATAGATCGCAAATGTTTGTGTGATGAGCATGGACATTTGTTTCCGAGTCATGGATGTTTATAATTATGTAAAATAAGTATGTATTTACAAACAAAAAGTATCTATGTAGTATTATCAACTATCTGGTGTCCACGACACAAGCCTCGTCGCTTAGTGTGGCACCTAGATGGCGCTGTGTGTAATGTCCAGCGATATTTATTTATTATTTATTTTTTCGATATAAAACGATATATTAAAAAAAAAAACATTTGAAATATAAAATAGTAGCCCACCCGCATCGGGACAGGGTCCGAGCTACCGATGGTCAGGGCTCTTGAAAGAGGAACCTTCTATCAATACGCGCCGTGTCTAGAAAGTACTGCTTTCTGAATCAAGCCCTTGATCCAGCTGCCAAGCGAGAACCTCCTTAAATGTTGGTCGAGGCTATTGGCTATTAAGCCATTAGCCGACACGACTATCGGAATAATGACTGCTGTACTCACGTCCCACATATCGACAACCTCGCGAGCCAGATCTAGATATTTGAATTGTTTATCTTTCTCTGCTTTCACGAGGTTCTCGTCATGCAGGACCGTTATATCAACAATCATTGCGCGACGCTCCAATCGATCCATCACCACAATGTCAGGCTTATTGTCAACAATAGTCCTGTCAGTGAAGATAGGTCGATCCCAATACAACGTGATATTACCACTATCGAGAACTGGGTCGGGCGCATACTTATAATATGGCACTTTTGATTCCATAAATCGATACTTCAAAGCATGTTGCTGGTGCATAATCCTGGCAAAGAGGTTGTTGTCTCTGCAAGTACTCTCTTAATTATTATTATAAGCAATCGTGATATTCTTCAGAAATCTACTATGGCGCTTGCTCACCGGGACCTTCACCTTTTATGTAATAGTTCAGATTCGCTTGTTTTCTGTACAAAATCGAATCTTGGATTGTTAGACAGAGCATTACAGGCGAATACTACCAGTAAGGACGAGCCTTCAAGCTAATTACTCGTATTCTACCCACGCGATTTCAAAAATTCTTGTACTGATAGAAACCTGCCTTATGCCGAGTATTACTTATAATACTCGGCATAATGCAGGTTTCTATCAGTACAAGATTTTTTTATCTTAATAATGTACTGCTGTTTCTTCTACGCGGACTAAGTCGCGAGTAAAAGCTCTGCTAGTGTTGTAATAAAATAAACTTACATTGAAAATGGTGCTTCCTGAACGCATGCTTCCGGACACTGAAGGCGTTGGTGCCACCGGCGGTGGAGGAACTACCAGAAATTCAGCGCGAAACTCTTTCCTTAAAACAAAAAAGAATCGATAGATAGCCCATCAATATCGTGATTTAGAAATAGCCCAGTCAAATTAGCAAACAAAAGGCCTCAACCTCGGAATGAGAGATAATAAGCTGTAAACTCGTATACACCTTCATTTTGGTGTTCTTAAAGTTGCCGCAAAAGTCTCATACAATCTCGTGTCTGCGTCGTAAGTTATTCAAGGTCAAAGGTCACAAAAAACAGTTTTTCGGGATTATCTCGGTTACTATAGTTCCAATGATGTTAACATGTACTATACAATTGTAGAACATAAATTTGGCGACCAATTTAAAATTGAAATTTTTTTCATACGCCCAACCGTTTTTGAGATAGAACATATAAGTCGTGTTTATTACCAGGTTAAAAAATGGTTGAGGATGGCGTTGCGTTTTAATATGGGTGGTTTACAATTACCGATTTACGTAAAATAAATAAAAACGTTGCCCCCACACTACGAATTTCCCCTGTATAGCGGGAAAAAAAAAGTTTTGCAAACCTTACTGTGTCATAATATCCAATAAAAGGGCTCGTTTTGAAGATCCCAAATATATTTCTGTTATTACCGAGTTTTGTGTTTTTTAATTGACAATTTTTTTACTGAATATACTTAAACTTAGTTCTTCACAAAGAAATAGTAGATTCAAAATTCACATTCAGTAAGAGTACCTATTGTAAAACATACCACAGTTGATTTTATGTGTGTGCATATTTAAGCAAAATTCGATTTGATTTGAATAAAAACATTTGACTTCGGCATTGTACGGAACCCTCTCCACGCGAGTTCAACTCGCATTTGGCCGTTTTATTTAGATACTCAAATCTGAATAAATCCGGAAAGTTGAATTTGGTGAAAATAAAGTAATTTTCATTTAATTATGATTATCTACAAACAGCGCTATTTTTAAGCTTTTTCGAAACCTTTAATGGCGGTAAAGGGTTTAAACGTGGGTTCGAATATTGCAACAAATGCATATGAAATTATTCAGATTCAAAAATCTAAATAATAAATTTGACGCTCCACCGTACTGTACGTAGGTACTAGTACTACGAGGTACATCCCACATGACCTTAGCGTGGCTACAACAAAAATCTTCTACAACCCTACTATTACACTGACCTGATCTGCGCCCCTATCTGATTCCTGTTAGGTTCCGAAGCAGCCCACAACTTTCTGGCAGCTTTAAATTCCAGGTCCCTCTCATCATCTCTCTTGGCTACTGCTCCACCGTCTAATGCTGAAGCGCACTCCAGTTCCACACAGGCATCACCAGGTAATGGTTGTGGCACCGCGATGCTAAGTGTCTTACCAACATCCTTGTCTTTCGCTGATCCTGATTTCCCTGACTAAACAAATAATTACTGAAGAACTGACTGACACAATTAATATTGAATCAATCAGAAAAATATACATTTTGTTAGTAAAATATGCGACAGTCTTATTGTTAATACTAGAAATAAGGATAGATCAGCCACGTTTCAGATTATCAAAAATACGCACTTCTTTTATGGGGTACTGTGTAAAATGTTACAATAAAATACCACTTGACATTCTACAACCTAATGAGATGAAAACCATGCCTTTTTTTTTTTTTTATCCATGGGAAATCATCAAATAACCCCTCCCGCTCTGGGCTGAGCAGGAGGGAGTGTCAGACTTTTACTGACTAAAACCCATCCATGTTCCTTCCTTTGCCCTTTATGTTCCAGGGCCGCGGTATCTCTTAAAACGCACACTTTGTAAGCGACCATATTAGAAGTAGGAAGACTATATCGCAGATAAAAATGATTGGCTCAATGCTGGTCCTACTGGTTCTCCACAGCCACTTGGGCTCACGAACTAAGATTTTAATGTTTTTTTTTTTTTCGTTTTGTAACTTCTCCCAACCTTAGACCGACTAATTGATTACCATGTTAAATTATTGTGGAAGTTGCAGCAGATTGTAAAAATATCCTTGCATTGTATAGATTCCATCTCTTAGTAGTATATAATTGCATAGCACATAATTATGTGAGTACTATGTACTGTAAAGCTACCATTTACATTTTGTTTTCTTTCATTGACTTGAATGTGCCCTGGTGGCTGAGAGAATGTCATGCTCACTCAAATATCTCGCTGATAGTGGCCGGTGTGTCGGGTCATTTAGTTCCCTTCAATACGGTTCAGTTGAATGGCGCTGATCAATGCGTCATGTTGGTGAACGGGCGCTGACAGTTGGGACTGGTCATCTCTTAGCTGCCACGGTTTATTTGAATTACTTTATTTAAAAAAAAATATGTTGATTTAATCTTTAACACTGGACGCTCTTAATATACACGTCTTTCTACATCATTCTCACATAAATATGTATAATCTCAACATGAATGATGTAACCAAGATTTTGTAACAATATTTTGATTTAAAAAAGTGTCCATGGAGTTTCTTGCCCATTCTTCTCCATAGACTACGCTTTGGAATGCGCCACTACTGTACTTTCTCAAGTTATTATGCCTAGTGACTGTGACTGTAAATGTAGCTACGCTTGTTTTCCTTCCAAAAGTGCCTGTAATGGTCTAATTGAAATACATGCTTTGAGTTTGAGTTTATATCGGAAAGCATATTTAATTGTGGCACCCCTGAAAATGGGCGGGGATGATGAACGAGGAGGGTTGATCTAACCTCAACAACCCAGTTAGTACTACGTACCTACTACGGTTATACGATATCTAAACTAATATTATAAAGAGGTAAAGTTTGTGAGGTTGTAGGGGGTAATCTCTGGATCTACTGAACCGATTTAGATTTTTTTTTTCATTAATGGGAAGCTACATTATCCCGAATACCACAGGTTGTATTTACAACGTGCCCGTGGGATAATTTCCGACAAAAACGCGAGCGAAGCTGCGGGTAACAGCTAGTCCATTATACAATGACAAGTTCGCAACACTTCCCTTTAATACCACAAGGAACCGTCTTAAAAAGAGATCATTACAATCCTGGATCAAACGCGGGATACCAATTGCAACCACTAGTGCCAGGACATAAGTATATAGACATATACACACATTCACAGACACCCACAGCGTACAAAGGCACACTCTCGGCTACTCAAATGTTTTTTTTTGTGTAATTCGTAATTGGCGTAATGTTTTGTTAATATCTTTATGTTAATGTACTGTCAGCTGTGAAGTTGCCAAGAACAGTTGTCACACATTCGGGCTTCGAATTCTGACAAGCCATAACGATTGCCAAATATTTACAAATGCGGGAGCAATTGCTTAACGCCCTTATCAAAGCATAGGCAGGTCTCGGTTAGTAGTGTCCGGTCACCCATCTTTGGACTGATTTGGGTGAGCGTTCTTTTTAAGGTTCCGCACCTCAATCGGAAAACGGAACCCTTATAGGATCACTTTGTTGTCCGTCTATCTGCCTGTCAAGACCCTTTTTCTCAGAAATACGTGGCGGTATCAAGTTGAAATTAATATAAAAATCTCAAGTCTGCTACCCCTTGGAGTAATGAAAAAATGAAACTTGTAAGTCAACGCGATCAAAAAATATGACTGTTTATATCGCATATTATGCGATTTCACAAGGGAATCAAAACCTATAGGGTACTTCACTTTGACCTAGAATCATGAATATCGCAAAAAGCAAGGCCTTACAGCACAAATAAAGAAAAATACCAAAAAAAAAAAAGTTGAAAAAAAGGGTGTATAACTGTATATGGCAAAAAGCAAAGCCTTACAGCACAAATAAAGAAAAATACCAAAAAAAAAAAAAGTTGAAAATTATAGGGTGTATATGGCAAAAAGCAAGGCCTTACAGCACAAATAAAGAAAAATACCAAAAAATAAAAAAGTTGAAAATTAAAGGGTGTAGGTATATGGCAAAAAGCTAGGCCTTACAGCACAAATAAAGAAAAATACCAAAAACTAAAAAAAAAGTTGAAAATTAAAGGGTGTATATGACAAAAAGCAAGGCCTTACAGCACAAATAAAGAAAAATACAAAAATATAAAAAAAAAACGTTAAAAATTAAAGGGTGTCCCCATACATACATAGTTGACGCCAATTAAGTTTTTTTTTTTAGATAATACGGTACGGAACCCCTCGTGCGCGAGGCCGGCTGGCACTTGACCGGTTTTTTCCTTGTGGCTTGGCTGTAATGTGACCACTCCCCCTCTCCCAGTATCAACCTGACTCTGTTAGCCATATAACATTCTTGATTCTTACTTTAGCTTTATCTGTGGTACCTCCTTTCTTCGGTAGCTGTACTACTTGTTGGATTTCCACTGTGGAGTTACGAACTTCGTCCACCCTTGTCCATTGATCTAAAGTTAATGGCCAGCCTTGTGGACAGGTCACCCTGGAAGAGACAAGTTTATTTTATATTTCTGATACTAACTAAAAGACTAAAACTGTTTCCCGCGACTTAGAGATCATAAATTGTATCACACAGCAACGAACTTACTACCGACATTCTAAAGTATTCTATGTCCAAACCCAGGTCATGGTCACATCTTATGTGAAATACCATCAGAATACGTTCAGCCGTTAATATGTGAAAAGGTTACAAACAGACAGACATACAGCGTTAAGAGATAACCAAACAGAACAGCAATTTTTCAAAAACAAGTAAAGGATTGTAAGAAGAAACTTACTCAATCGAAAACACCTTTGGTTCAGTCACATTTATCCTCAACTAAAATAAGAAAAACTAACTTAAAAATATTTTATATCGGTACACAAAATTTTAGCAAAAATAGGGTTGAAAGTACAATAAAAAATGTATAAAAAAAGATCCTTATCGTTGTTGAAATACGGTTGCTGTTGAGTTACTGGCGTCAGAGGTAAAATAACTTTGACAGGATTGTATGAGGTCGAAATTTAAGAAGTCAAAATCAATTAAGAGCATAAAAGTAGCATGCTGTAAATGGCAAAAGCGTCTTCCGAATTGTAAAAAAAAAGAGATAACACATGGCATGCCTTCCTCATGGATGCATGCGATATTAATCTATATTTATGTCGCAGTAAATTAGAGTTACATCCCTAGTGATATAGCTATATCCCGGAATATATGAAAGCAATTTATAACTATCTTAGTAGACTAATCTAGTGAAATAAATATAAAGACATTTTTGTACTGCCAAATGATTACCAAAATTAAAACCCCAAAACCGAAATTAACAAACAACAAAACAATTTAAATTCTCCAAATTATGGCGTAGTCAACGTAGCCCCGATACGCAGGGCTCCTATTTCTGTCTGGATGGTATAAAGTAGTAAATGAATAAAAATAAAAAGTTTTTGCGAAAAAAAAAACCGACTTCCAAAAAGACTAAAAATGTCTAAAATTTCTTTACTTCCGGAAGTCGGTGGCAAAAATGTCAATGAAACAAACAAAGTCACTGACTTCCGCAAGTAAAGATATTTTAGACTTTTTTTTTGTCTTTTTGGAAGTCGGTTTTTTTTCGCAAAATGTTTCTTATTCTACCTGTTTTATTTGTAGTTTATCACACAAATTCTTGTCACGAAACATTTTTTTACATTGTATCTAGAAATTGTTAACGAACCATCATGTCGTCAATATAGCCAAGAAAAAAAAAACGTATTAAAGAGAAAAAAAAAAAATACTGAACCGAATTTAATGAAGCTTGTCCTTTTACATAAAAAAGTAATTTTTCAAATCGTTTCATAAATGACGGAGTTATGAGGTAACAAACATAAAAAAGGAAAAAAAAACAGCCGAATTGAGTACCTTTTTGAAGAAAGTCGGATAATTATACTGTGTTACTTGAATATTTATTTCATGAATCGGCGCCGTCAGTAGAGTCTGGTCATCTCATATCTGCTTCGGTTTATTTTTATAAAAAAATTGATGTTTTATTATTACTCTGGACGCTCTTAACTTGCACCTCTTTCTACATCGTTCTCACATACATGTTTAATCTCAACATGAATGATGTAACTAAGATTTTCTAACAATGTTTTGATTTGGAAGAGTGTCCATGGAGTTTCTTGCCCATTCTTCTCCACAGACATCTACGCTTTGGAATGGGCAACTACACAGTACTTCCACAAATGTCATGTGACTGGGACTGAAGCTTCATCTTTTTGTTTTTCTGACATTCAAAAGTGCTTGTAATCTAATCTAAATGTATGCTTCGAGTTTGAGTTGAAACTGGTATAGACTGATACAGATCTTTCAGTACATATTCTGTCAGGACCCGGTGTTCAGAGCCAAGCCGAAGGTTTGTCCGGACCACTTTGATTTACCTGTAGCTTTAGTATCGCTATCTAGTCATGATAACACAAACGATTCACCGATAAAGAATGGTATCGGAACGTGGGTGGATCCGTGCAATTTCGTTTAAATACTACCGGAACGCAAATCCCCGACAAAACGACATCACGCGTTTTTATTTTAAGATAATTTTAGTTCAGTTCGCGGATCTACGTTCCGTAAAGATAAAAAAAAAATTCACAAAAATTTACAAAAAAAAGGAGTGTAAAAGAAAATAAAATAAATACCTTCGAAGAGGAACGGCTCTTGCCTTTTTGATGACCTTTCGGGCTAGTTTTAAGAAGGGAACGGCTACTTCCTAGCTCCTTGGAACTCTGTTAAAATATAACTCTTCATAATAGAGGAGTGGGCAAAAGTGTATTTAGGGTGTAAAAAGACCCACCACATAGCCTACATCGAACTAAGTACGTAAAATCACACTTATAACCTCGAAAGGGTTAGACACAGGTATACCAAATAGTATCAAAACAAGGAGAATTAAAGAAAATGAATTTCCGGGTATTGACCTTCATTTTTGTTTTGAAAATCACTTTTTACGGTACGATGTAAACACTTAAATCAATTGTTCTCCCCATTATTGTGTACATTTTGCTTTGATTATGTAATGTCTAGATCGATAGATCTAGAGCGTCGCCCTACAATCAAAACAAAGAAAACGAGGCAACAATAATTTCAAACATGTGTGCGTGCGCCAGCGTGCTCGCGGGTGACGGAGACAATAGACGCACCGTGTAAACACTCTGCGTCTTTGTCTCTGTGTGCTAATTTATAAGCCAACAGTTGGCTGATATTTTTTGACACGTTTTCGCACATTTGATGCTCCATCTAGATGCTATACTGTACTATACCTATATACCTAAGCGCCTTCTGCGCCTGGACAGAGATAGCCAACGACTGCTGGCTGGGACCAAAACTCCATCACTGGACACAGCTCACGGAACAAACACTTTCACACCCTAGGTATCACTGACAGCACAGGGGTGTGCAGAGTATGCATGGAGGCGGAGGACATGGTAGCGCATGTACTCCTCGAGTGCACCGGCGTCACCCAGATCCGCGAGGAGGACAACGAGATCCCTTGCGGATGTCCTGAGAAGACCGGGAAGTCTGATCTGCTTCTGGAGGGAGGTGGGCTGGTTGGATTAACGGCCACCATGGCTCACGTACACTGGTCCACTTTAGGGAATAGATGCGTAAACCAAACCCTTAACATAGATCATATATAAATAGTGAACGTCCTATTTCCAAATCATTTTTGCATTTTTTGTAAATGACGGCTTCTTAATGGGTCTCCTTACACCTTGATCTATTTAGTATGAAGTGTTAATTCTATAATGGTACTTACAGAATTAAAATGCGATTTTTTGACTATAGAAATTGGCTCCAGTCTTATATAAGGCCAGTATAGTTCACCTCTGCCTAAGCATGTCCCTAACTCTTCAGTTATACCATTTGATGTTGAGCGTAAGGTTGCCACCATATCTAACTGAAAGATAGAAAAGAGTTATACCATCATCTAAGAGAAAGAAAAAAAGAGTTGTTTTGTATTAATAATAACGAAGAGCGAGAGAAATATTGTTAACAAGCCATGTGCACGGAAAACAACAAACATTCTGGCAATCTTTCATCCAAATTGGAAATAAATTGTATTTGTGCATCGTTAAATAATTGTGTATCATAAAAATAATTTGGATTGACATTCAAACAAGAAACAATATATAACATTTTTTTTTCTTTAAAAAGTAATAATAATTTTGTGTGATATGGATTGTTTTCGGTTACAATCGCAGAAATAACTTTGTTAATCACAGCTTTTCGATACAATACAATGAAAAACAAACTTGTTTTTGCGGTTGATAAAATATTATTGTGCGTGGTCCCTATACGCACTTGGCTGGTTTTGTTGTATGGTAATTATGTCGACTGGTATTTAGTAACTCAACTCATCCTTTGCCTAGCCTTTTTCTATGTTGGGGTAGGCTTCCAGTCTAACCGGATGCAACTGAGTACTCGTATTTTACCCGAAACGACTGCCTGTCCGACCTCCACAATCTATTAACTGATTAATACGACACCTCTTGGTAAGAATGGATATCAGTCTTACGGTTTCTGAGTACTCGTAACTATTGTCAAAGATCTACAAATGACCGCTGGAACCAACGGCTTAACGTGCTTTCGGAGGCACTGAAGAAACTCGGTATTTAATGATGGTCAAATATCCACGCACCAACCTCGGCAAGCACGGCTTAACTTTGAAGATTGACCTGTGCGGCTGTTGATTTATATACCATGCTTGAAAAAGTTTGTCCACGTTTATTTGTTTGTACAATTATTTGATTCTAAATAATGTTACTGTTTATTTTATAATTAGACATGGAACATGCAACCAGTCTTACCAAGGGGTATCGTATTACCCAGTACTAACTGGGTTGTGAAGGTCAGATAGGCAGTCGCTCCATGTAAAATACTGGTATTCAGCTGCATCAGGTGAGACTGGAAGCCAACCCCAACATAGTTGGGAAATGGCTAGGCAGATGATGATGACATGCAACATGCAAGCAAGCATGCAGCATGCAAACAGTAACATGATAGAATACATAAATAATAAAATTGTAGTAGGTCACTACAACTCAACTACTATAACCATATTAATAAAAATCAAACATACATCACTCGACGAAGCAGCAGCTCGAAAACTCACTGTCTCGTACTTCGTCACCGATATCTGAATCCCTCCCAAAATATTTCTTCTATTGGGCAAGAAGATCTCGTCTAGATGGATTTTGGTTGATGAAGGAAGAGGCAGCTCTTTGCAGGGATCTTCGTTATCACAAATGTGGAAGGCGTTACTGAGGCTGGACATGACCGTCAGCTGCCAGGGAGCATCATAGCCAATGTTGGCTACCTGGGCAAGCGTTCCATGGCCTAGTACTGTGTAGCTGTGGATAACATTTATTTATGTAGATCGAAGAGATTGCAGCAAAAAAAATTGCCTATTTCGACTTTACTTTAGAACTAGGCGAACAAGCAGTGGCTGTTGTTCCATCTATTGTTACTTCGTTTTATATTTGTATGTCTCAAAGACATCCAGATAATAATAATATAATGTATTCGTATGTACACTAAACTTAGTAGGGGAGGTATCTGAAAGTTTTTAGGGTTCCATTGCCTTCAATTATTATAAAAATATACATAACTTCCATGTTTGAATCGGATTTTTTGCACGGAACCCTAATCGTTTTTCTAAAATAAAAGTAGCCTAATTTACTTCTTCAACATCAGCTATCTACCAGTAGAAGTCCCCCAAAATCAAAAGCAGTACTTCTGGACACGGCGCATAAATTTTAGGATGTTCCTCTCTCAAGAGCACTGACCACTGGTGACCAACAATATTTTTTATACTTTAAATGTTTTTTTTTTTAATATATTGTTTTATATTGGAATATTTAAAAATGTAATTCATCATCTGCCTAGCCTTTTCCCAACTATCTTGGAGTCGGCTTTCAGACTAACCGGATGCAGCTGAATACCAGTATTTTACATGGAGCGACTGCCTATCCGACCTCCACAACCCAGTTAGTACTGGGTAATACAATACCCCTTGGTAAGACTGGTTGTCAGACTTTTTGGGCTACTGACTAGGTAGTCAGATACAGGTGTCGCGACTGTCAAAGATCTACAAATGACAGCCGGGACCAACGGCTTAACGAGCTTTCCGAGGCACGGAGGCAACCCGGTATATAATAGGCGGTCACCCATCCGCAGACCAACCTAGGCAAGCACGGCTTAACCTAAAGATCGACCCGAGCGGCTGTTATTATTTTGCCACGAGATCCTCATTTAATCATCTCTTTTTACTTTTTAATTATATCTTTTTACACATGAAAATGTAATTATTATGTGTAAAAAGGAATATAAAGGAACTTTTGATAGCAGCGGTGGCCCATTAGTGGCGGCCCCGACTTACGAACTGTAAGTCGTGGGTTCGAACCCAGGCAGGCGCATTACTTTGTGTAATTTATTTCATCACTACTGCTCTCAAAAACGGTGAAGGAAAACGTCGTGAGGAAACCGACATGTCCTAGAACAAAAAATTCGAAGACCCATTATAGCCCATTCCCTCTCATAGAGAGGAGGCCGTGTGTCCCAGCAGTGGAAACATTATAGGCTGATAATGCTAAGGAACTTTTGTACCAAATAACACGCTTCTAGGACGTTCTTAACGAAGTGGATTAGGCTGTGCGTTGCTTTAACTTCCTGGATGCCAGCGTCATATCTATATTACATAAAGATTTAAACGTCATTTTAATACCATTTCTGCAGCCAAGCATCAATGTTTGTCGCGTGATTATAGTCAGGAATGACGCTGGCATCCAGGAAGTTAAGTAAACAATAATTTTATCTATTAAGATTCAAAAAAAGAAAGTAGAACTTACCCAAGTACATTAGGCTCAAAATCGAAAGTAATATGAGAATTATAAACTTGAGGTAAGTCTTTTGCAGTATCATTGTTATAAACTTTCACTGTACTATGCGCTATACTGCTTTGGACATCAAAATGGACTCTAACATGTGCATGACAGTAGAAAACTCCTTGGAAGTGCGGGATCCACTTGCATTTAGGCGTGACTACAGATACTCCGTTGTGCTGTTGTAGACCATACACTCCGCTTAAAGCTGAGGCTACTGAGTAAGAGTATATGGTTCCAGGAAACATCAGAAAGAATTCGTTCATCAGGCTAGACAATGCTTCGTTTGTACCAAATGCTCGCTCCATTACCTGGATCAACGTTCATGGTATAAATTTCTTTAGTCTGATGCCACATGATGACATTGGGGAGATGTATTTAGGCTCGGCATTTATCGGTTCGCACGACGACCAGTTAAGCTATGCCAATCCAAAATAAGCTGATCTCTCATTGTACAAGCTCATACAAAGCGAGGTCAGATTTAATTAGATATGTATAGCTTGATGTGAGTAAACCTAATTTTTATCAACTTACGCATTTTGTGACGTCAGGAGTAAAAACTATATTAGCCGCGAGGACCTTCCTAGCCCAAGTTCCTCTCCAATAGGCTTGAAGAACAATCGCTGCTTCATGTTTTCTGATCATTTTCTCCCTCTCCTCCTTCAAGATGGCGCAAAGGATCTCACTAGTGGCTAACTCACAAACTTGCGACACCACCGGCGGTTCGGGTGCTCTTAGTAACTGAGCCATAACTTCAGGTGCTACTATGGGTTTTTCTTCATAAGTCTGTAATTTCCTTTTCATAAGATAGGTACTTTAACTATTCTTACTAATATTAAATGTATATGCGAAAGTTTTCGAGGACGGATAGATGTTTGGATGGATTAATGATCGTTACTCTTCCACGGAAAAAATATTGAACGAATGTGGATGAAATTTGGCACACAGATAGTTTATAATCTAAATTATCACATAAAATACTTTTTATTTACAAATACCGAACTACAAAGGCTAGTCTTTAATAGGATCATAGGATATATTTAATTGGTCTAGTGGTAGCCAGAGCTACTGTTGAGTACGTGGTCCTGGGTTATTAAAACCAGCGAAATGTGGGTGGGTGTGGCTTCTGAATCACATCTCTGGCTAACGCTGCGGAAATGGCATGTGTGTGAAGTTATACATATTATGTGAAAATTCAAATGGAATAAATACATATTACTTGTTCTCCTGGTTCGGCATCTTGATCTCCTGGGACTTCTGGTACTTGCTCCTCCATAAATTCTATCTCCTCAATCTCTGGCATCAAACAATCACAAATATCTAAATTCGCGATTTCTCTTAACGATCTTGGGGGCCGAGGTTTTGGAGGAAACCCAAAATCAGGGTCGCAGAAATATTTTCTTAAGATATAAGATGCTGCCTTCCATTCCGTCTGACTCATGTTCCTAGAGAGAAAAGACTGGAGAGCTTGTCTAAACATCCAATGCAGAAGATGTCTGTCATAGCCCACCACAGCGTCATCCCAAGTCAAGTCCGGTAGATACGACCTGTTGAAAGAAAGAAGACTTCAATTATTATTATCTTAACATGCTTTGTTTCCTGATCATACACTCGCTAAGAGTGGGCAGTTTTATCATTTTAGCAAGTTAGGTACACACGAAAGTCGTTCCTGTAATTTTCACGACAAGTGTCGTAAATAGATTTAAAAAATACTCGAAAAACTAGGAGAAAAAACCAAAACAAAAAAAACACAATTTCCAAAGATAGAGGTACTTTTTTACAAATTGATTTCCGAAATATTCATTCACTCTTATGGTATCTGAAAAAATCAGTACAACATCCTGTAGAACGCCGTAATTCTCATAATCAGCAGTTTATTATTGTTTAGTGGAGAATTGGAAAAATAAGAAAACAAATATTCAATATTCGATTTCTCGAATACAATCCAGTTTGGATCTCAAGATATCAGAGTCCAAATTATTGAAAATCAGTTCTAGTATCACCCATTTCAAGGAATGCATCCAATTACCGATCACCCTGCATAACAGCTTTGTGGGTCCCTCAAAAACATGATGGCTGTGACAACGTGTGTCAACTCTCAAAAATATTTTTTTTTTTCTTATAATATTTGAGGAGATATTTATTCGCTTTTGAAGCCGTAAAACCGAATTCAAAAATACAAAAAAGCGAAAAATAACTTTTGCTTCAGAATACGGTGACTCTGTTTGTTGTATTCATTTTTTTTTTGTAATTCTGAAGCTAAAGTTATTTTAAACTTTTTTGTTTTTTTGAAGGCGGTTTTAATTTTAATTTTTGCTTTTCCCTTTTTTAGTTGTAATATCTAATACAAATATTTGTTACACATTTATTTTACATAGTTAACAATACATGTCATATGACTATCACTACATAGCCTACAACAAAGTCGCTTCGTATGCTGTCGCTATGTATGCTTAGATCTTTAAAACTACGAAACGCATTTTTATGCAGTTTTTTTTAATAGATAGAGGGATTCAAGAGGAAAGTTTATATGTTTATCATTGCACCCGTGCGAAGCCGGGGTGGGTCACTAGTCCCCAATAAAATGGAAATTAACATACCTAACTGTCGAAATGTAATAATAATAATAATTGTTTATTTATCCGAATAATACACACAGACACAGTTCAAAACAAGGTGACTAAAAAATACAATAAGCATATAGTTTAGTTTTGTGCACGAAACATTTAAGTCTACAAAAATAAGTCTATGCATACAAAATAAGTATGAACCCTGTCTCTTAAACTAGGAGACCTGTATCTTAAGAGACAGTGATCGGCCAAAATTTAAATTTAATAGAACTGAAATTTACAAGAGTGAAAGAATGTGGGTTTACTGTACACATCTGGGTACAGAGCTTATAGGCGTGACATTATGTTATGGTGTTGTGTAAACAATGAATAAACATCTAAGCGATTGCTGCAATCACGACAGATTTGCCGTCTATTGTTGAAGAGTTCCGTTCATATCTCCGAAGTCCATGATCAGATCCTGACAATATTTCTATGGGACTAATTTGGGAGTATACTCTTTCAAACATGCATAAAAGAAGCCGACCATAGAACCTCTTTCCTCCCTCTAATTTCTGATGTAAGAGGAAGAAAATAGAAACAAAAAATTAGATAGAACGTAAAAAGAACTTTCAACAAAAATTGGTTTGAATAAGATTTGCTATGGAGTTTTTTGGAAAAATGCAGCAGAAACTTTAATATGGTGCTGGAGGCGAATGTTAGGAGTCTCGTGGACCGAATTAAACATTAAACACCGCCTTTCAGCGGTAGTCGCACGTTAAAGTTCTTCGGACACGTTTTCTGGCGCGAGAATGACTCCATCGAGAGCCTTGTCGTGCAGGGCAAGGTGGAGGGCAGCAGATGGCGGCTAAAGTCGCCCATGCGATGGACCGACCAAATCAAGTCAGCAATGGGTGGTCCCTTGCATGAGTGCACCAGGATACGGCTAACAGGGAGAGGTGGCGAAACATCGTGAGGCGAATCACATCTGCCCCTACAGAAGTCACTACATGATGACCACGGCCGCTCTGTCAAGAGTGTCACCACAAAGAACAAACCTTAATTATTATCGGTTAATGAAAAACAAACTAAATTTTGCTGTTGAGTGTAAATTGACCTATGCATGAGCGTTAAAAATCTTGTTATTATATTGTTTGGTGGTACGGAACGCTTTGTGTGCAATTCGACTTGCACGTGGTTTTTATATCATATTAATAACTGCTTGGATCAATATAATTATGTGAATGATGCATAAGATGATGACGTATTAACTGTGTATTCTATTTCGTATTTTCGTCACCTTAAGATGGCTCATCTGGCTTGTAACGCTCAAAATGGTCGAGTCTCATTTTGATCTGAGATATTCAAGTTAACCTGAAAAGTGTAACTACGACTGACAAAGAAATTCGATACCTGAAAAACTCTCTATCAGTGGCTATTGGAGTTGGACCGACCCGGCTAATTTTGATCCAATTTGAGAAAGCTGTTCCAAGATTCGAGAGAAACCTCGATGCCCAGGGACATTCGCGCACGGCAGCACCCTGTATCACATCTCTTGTGCTGAGCAGTAGTGTGGATTCGCTGATGATCGCCAAGTGCCAGTTAACCCGGTAATGTGTCCAGATCCTGTCAAAATGGAGCGAATATTACGGGGGGATATAACAAGACCCCTAACGAAACTGAAAGGCACTTGTTCTCCCCGTCATTGCGATATCTTTTTTTGATCTAGACCGTCCCTCGTAGATCGTGAACCTTCTAGTTACGGAGATATTGGGGGTCAAAAGATTTTCACAAGTTAAAAAAAAACATGTTTTTACACATATTGCAAGTTTAATTTAAACACCTTCACGACCACCATACAATTCAATCATTCTTTTCAATTATTTTGAGTCCGTTATATTGAGTCCTACCGTAAAAAGTAACTTTTCACCCCCCAAAAAAAACGTCATTTCCCAGCAATATTTTTTGCGTAAAGTTACTTAGTTTAATGAATGCTTGGTTGACGGTTTCGTGAAGGGTGTACACCCTGTATTTCTTTATTTTCGCGCAGAAGACCCGGTTGACAACGTTTTATGTTCTAAAGAAATGATTTACTCATGGAACACAGACCATATTGGAGTGACCTCCTAAAGTAAGTTGTTTTTTTTTGTTCGCTTTAGATAATGTATCATTTATTTTTTTTATTTCAAATGTATGTGAACCACATACTATTTTTTTTTGTTTGCATGAATTGTCCCACTCCTGGGCAAAGGGCTACACCCATTCCTTCCAATTCTCTCGATGTTGTGCCTCTTCTCCCCAATTAGTGAGGAAGTTATTCAAGGCGTCCCGATATCTTCTCCTCAGTCTTTTTTTTTTTTTCCGATGGGAAGTCATCAAATAACCCCTCCCGCTCTGGGCTGAGCAGGAGGGAGTGTCAGACTTTTACTGACTAAAACCCATCCATGTTCCTTCTTTTGCCCTTTGTGTTCCAGGGCCGCGGTATCTCTTTCGAACAGTCCCGCAACCCTGGCAGGCGTCGGTCCTTACGGACCCCGCGCGTGGAACACGAACGCGCCGTCGACACGGCCTGTCGTCATAAGACGGACGGACGGCGAGCTAGTCCTCCGGTCGGCGGCTAGCTCCTCAGTCTGCCGCGACCCCGTCTAGCTGTCTCTCTCAGGGCTCCAGTTTTGCGATATTCGGCCACAACTTCGCTCGATCCTTGCCTAGTCCCATTTTAGTTTTATCGTATAGGGTTTATATTAAATAGACATTTATAGTTCAAATAATCAAAAGTATTATAATTTAGATAACAATGCGACGAAGCATCTGAAGGGAAAAAAATCTACAAACTTTGGAGACCACATACTGCAGTATTTCCTCTGCTTTTAAACCTCTTTGCTTTTAAAATCTCAAAGCCTTATGTTTTTCTTTTTAACTGCCAAATTGAAATTGGAAAGAAAATTAAAAATAACTAGATGGATGGAATTTTAGATTTGTCATTCGTGTACTGCCCGCGTAGCATGACCACCGTAGAACCGGGTTTTGTCGACGAAGAATCGAAAAAAATGACAGATTGTGGAAAGGTTTCTGTTAGTAATGACAAGACATGTCAAGTTGTATAGAAAGAGCTTTGTCGATTCTTGGTAGTATAGAGATAATATTGCCATGCTACGCGGGCTGGATATAGAAAAAATGTGTGATAAGCTTTTAAAGGCCATTATATCAAAATTTAATGTTATCTAAAATACATGGAATTTTAATATTATTAGATTAAATAAAATAAAAAATGTAATCATGAAGACTACAATTACTATTATGAAATTATTTTTGTGCAACAAGAGAGCAAAGTGGATTTTTGCTGCGAGTGTTGATTTTGAATCCCGAGTAAGCGAAGGATTCTGTAGTTGAATCACGAGCAGCGTAGCGAGTGATTCTAGGTTAGAATCAAAGAAACGAGATACAAATAACTTTGGTATCGTGTAACACATACATCTTTTCACCTCAGCAGCGAGAACATATACGTAAAGGTAAAAAAAATAACATAGTAAAAATTAAACCACCACACCACCATTTATATTTAAACAATAACAAAAAATCAAAAGTTAAAAATAAAATGGTTGCAGTTTTGCAAATTAAAAGTAACAGTTTTGTTTGGAACCGATATTGTTGTTAGCGACTTGAGTTTGAGTATTCACTGAGGTTTCGGCTTCCTTACTTGTGGAATGTGACGGGAGGATATTGAAAGTAGGTGACTCAGCGGCGGTAATCATGACTGTAGAAGTAGACGGACGAGACCAAGGATCTGAGGTCTGTTCTCTCTCTGCGGTCCGATATTAGATTTATTTAGGATCGAATCCTCAATATATCCTTCCGCGACTGAATTCGATCTCCATCCGCCGTGCCGTTATATTATAGTGATGTCGGCTCCTGAATCAGCCAAAAACGTGGCCGAAGTTCGCCGAAAACAATGGCCAGTGTAAAGCTGAGGTTCCTGCAGCTTCAGAAAACTGGCTGTTATCCGCCTATTTTGTTGACTCCCGTAGACTGTTTCGAACACTTATCATTATGATACTGCAATAAAAATCGACCTGTTTTCGTATTAGCAGGGCGTAATGCCTTATATTTCTCAATAATATTTACATGTTCGTCACGAATAACAAAGGACCTGTCAATGTTCGTCTTTGTATTCGGCAAGTTGATTAACAGTAATTTGTCTGAATGCTTTTCGATGGCATTAACAGTTAGATCTAGTAGTTCGATGTGAGGCATGCTGCATTTATTCCAATAATGAGGATAACCTGCAATAAAAATATTAGGTAGGTATACCTAATATTTTTTTACATTAATAATTAAAATTCACAACAGACAAAACGTAAGTACGTACCCACTTTCTTTAATACGTAAGAATCTCGCATTTAGTTAAAACTAGCGACAAGGCCGATAGGTACACAGATATAAAATATACATACCTACTTAAATTATACATTAAAACCGAGTATAAAGTAAAATGTTAGTGTTAACCGCCCCAAAATCGGTCCAGCACTTTCCGTGCGTATCACAAACATCTGATATCCAGACGATGATTTGTGTATTTATAGGATACAATATACAAAAAAGATATTGAGATTTGTAATTTTTGTGATTTTGTAAAACAATGGTAAGTTTCGGCCTAGCATCTAGGCCGAAAATTCACAAATGGGTAGAGTGTACATAATTATATTTAACAATACTTCATTACAGATAACTACTTACTTTTGCAGCGAGAAAATTGCAGGCCGGAGCTTCATTATGAAACTTTTTAATGTTAGCAGGCGAAAATATTTTGGACCTTTTGAATTTGTGCCCTGCTATTCTTTTCAAAATGCAATAAGTTAAAAATGCAATAAGTATAGGTTTCAATATGCACGTCATCTTTTGTTTATAATGTGGCTTTTAAATACTCCACATTGTAGATGGTTGCCCAGTTTGTGAAAATTCTATGAAGTACGATAACAGTACAGTCTCCGAAAAAGTGTTTGCACCCTTTAAAAGTCTCACATATATTTGGCGAGACTTTTCAGGCAGGAAACTGAATTCTGCATTTTTTACATTATGCTTCATTTCTTCGGGTGTTAAATAGCAGACTTCGTCACTGGACTCACACTATTTATTTATTATTAGTTATTACTTTATTATGGAAATTTTATTGTACTTTGTTTTGTAGCAAGCGTACATTGACTTATTCATTGCTATCGTAACAGAGGACAAAACAATAAAAATTTGAATCCCGCTATTTTTTTTTAAATGTGTTCTGAAACTACACTCGCGGTATTCTGTCTCAATATTAAAGATTGTTAAAACTATAAATAAATAAGTAGATACATGATAAACTTCGTACTTTTTATTTAACATTCTTCATCTTGATTTAATTATAAAAAATATAATTCGATTATTCGAAATATAACCATTTTTCATTTAAAATCTAAACCCGTGATTAATAATCTCGTGATATTATGGTTATCGATTTACAAACAATATCGATATCCGAAGGTTTTATTGTTTGTTTCTTTTTTGGGCCTACCAGATATGGAATTTGGAAATCGAATTTCGAATGGACTTGTTTCTTTCTATCTCTCGCTTTTTTCGTATCGAAGTGAAAGTGACAGAAAAAAGTGAAGTTGAAATCTTTCGAATTTTGTGAGTAGACCTGGACAGTTCCAGTTATTAAAAAAAAAAAGTTACTTTGTCTCACGCTTGCAGCAAAATCAGCAGAAGTTTGCTCACACAAAACAAAACCTGCTTGTTTGAGGTGCATAGGTGAAAATAACTATAATTCAATACAAAGGTTTTTCTTAATTTAGTTTTGTCTTTTTCTAATAAATTTGTTATAAAGTGGCGGATTTAATTTAATTTCACTGCAATATGTATATTGTCATGGGTTCGATTTCTGAGTCGGATAACGTGTCACCTATTGGGTATTACCATCAAGATTGTTGCTGTAACAGCTCAGGCTCTATTTCCGTGTGCTGTACACGAAGCCATCAACCAAGCATTCTGTACATCTAAGTAACATTACGCAAAAAAAAATTGCTACCTTTTTTATAGCGTCAAAATCCCAGTTTACGGTTGGACTCAATGTCGCACTCTAAACATTGTGCTGATGGATACTTTAAACAGTAGGGGTCATGGAGGTATTTAAAGTTGTAACATTAAAAACTTGTATTAAAAACTAAAAGCTTAAGATAATGTTTACTTTGACCTCCAATATTTTTGTAACTAGAAGGTTCCCAGGTATGGTCTAGATCAATAAAAAAGTCGCACTAACGGGGAGAATAAGTCTTAGTGTCTCGCGGATTCGTTAAGGGACTTTTTACATGTATTATGTTCACCACTGATTAAACTCTTTGGGAATTACAGCCGTGGTATTAAGTTATAAAAATAACCACAAAAAAAATTCAACACCTCACCTAAAAAAGTGTCTCCCGGGCTCGAAAGAAATATCAAGTGCATTATACCGTCTCGTAGATAAAAACGCTTTTATTACTGGAATTTCTGTATCTTTAAACCATTCAAATTTCTCCAGGACCAAATGACCAGGTTCTATGAACTCATCTACTGGAGATCCACTATTCATAAGAATTCTTGGATGCAAAGCGGCGAGGGATATCCTCAGTATATTTTGTTCGGGACCATCAAGTTGTAAGTATAAAGGACCATTAGAAGGAGCCACCACGTCTGTCATTTTCGGACCCGACTTGGTGGACCTCAAAGGTGGGAGACTGCCGGCTGTTACCGTATTAAACAAGGATGGGTAATACACCACTTGGAGGTACTTCAGAAGATCAAAGAACTGAAACATGACATTAAAAGTAAAGTTTGGTAAACCTGTTCGAATAACGAATAGTATTTTCTTCTTATGCTTGACAAAGTTCTCCATTTTTTTATGCAAGTGAATTCAGCGACTTTGAAGATACGGTTACGTGCTTTAAAATGAGATAGATTTTATTTTTTAATATAAACGGCTCTTCAACTGCGTGACAGACTTTATATCATCTTTGTATACGAAGGATTTCCGAGCAAATATATTTTAATTAATTGCTACACAAATGTTCGAAAAGCGTCGCACGACAATTGTCAAAATAAATGGATGATGAGTGTGTTATAAAATATGGTGTACTACACAGGCAAAAATAAAATAAAAGTAGACTTAAATAAAAAACGAATCTATCCATCTTTAAGATCTATTCTGCACATGTCTGTCTTCTGCTTATGTGGACCGCTTACTATACTATACTACCGCGTCACGTTATCTACAGTGTTCTGCGGCAATGTCACCAAGCATTAGGTTAACGCAAACCCTGTTCACGGTGCGGTGTCTCGTGATGTAAGTTGCGTCGAGTGACACGAACGCTTCGTTTTCTTGCAGGGCGCGTAACTGCCATAGTGCTTGACTCGTCGATGAGCTCTAAAGCACTTTTTAACCGACCTCCAAAAGGAGGAGGTTATCAATTCGTCAGTTTTTTTTTTTCATTTTTTTTCTCAGCTGTCATTGACAAAACACGTGTGTCGGTTGAGCGTAAAACGAGGGAAAAAATACTAAAGTATCGAATACCATCTCATACTGTATCCATTCTCGAAGTTCTGCTTTAGCTTGCTGCGATACGACTAATTGTTGTTGCATTTGCGATTTCGTAATCTCTTTTTTCTTTTTCTTTGGTCCGTCATCATCGTCATCTTTCTGTGATGTTAAGATAACAGATTATATACGACAGTAGCGAAGGGGCAATTTTTGAAGAGGTAAGCCGGAGTAATTATCATTAGTGTGATTTTATTATTTGTCTATAAAATACTGTCTGTGCCATTTTTCAAAGGGAAGCCGGTAGGAATCGAGTTGTATGATACCTTCGCCACTGATATACGACAGTCTGATTTCCAGAACGGCTCTAAAGTAGATAGTAGTAATGTTTATTCCACTTGTTCGAGTTTATAACTAAGGTGACGATGACTGGTATTCTAACTATTTTATTTTACTAACCACTGGACTTCTCACATGCTCTTCTATAAAGCCAATTGTGATCTGTAACGAAGCGAAGTTCATAGTTAGAAAACAATGCAAAGATGATCATAACAATGGATGGATTGTGTAAAATTGCTGCGAAGGAGTCAGAGATGACTAATAAGATGATGGCTTTGGGAATGGAACAAGATATGGGGCGCCAACCCCAATCAATTCTGGTAAAGATAGGATGACTTTTACCGATTCCGTGCTCTGCACATCCAGCAGGTGAGGTGCGTAGGAACTCTTCAACAGGCCGTTCACTTTGATGAACTTTTGCCGAGGAAAGTCGTAGGCTGCATAAAGGCCATGGGCTCTAGCCCAGTCTACCCACCGGTAGTACTTCCACAAGGCTACCTCTGGAATAAGCAAATATACGCTGTAGGCATAGTAACCGTGTGTGCACCTGCTACTATTAATGTCATCTGGTTTACTCCAAAAAGGTCTAGTTTTTTCATCTTGTCTCGTATTAGCACAGACATCTATTATTCAAACTTTGAAAAAGTAATTTATTTGTCTAAACTAGAAGAATTTCCCCGAACCGTTCGTACTGGTGCGGTTGGCTTGCTTCATACTGCTGCTGGGCATATACTCGTACACAAAGCAAATACAGTCGCTCCATGCAAAATACTAGTACTCGGCTTCATCTGGTTAGACTGGAAGCCGACGCCAACATACATAGTTGGGAACAGGCTTGGTATTCTTAGATGATGATGAAGTGTATGGAGTAATTTAATTAAAACAGCGTGCGCGACTATATTATTATATTTTTAATTACTTTACACTTACAGTTTGCTTACGACTATAAATAACCACGGGCGACGAAGGATAATTCAGTATACCTGGATGATAGGCTTAGGAGACGACCGAGTGACAATTAGCGGGATTTAGGTCTCAATGCAAGTCTAGAAAGAAGTCCGTTTAGCTTAAGAATGAGCGTGTACTGGTCAGGAAGGCGAAACGAGTACTGGCGCGCAATGACATGCTAAATTGCTTTATAGCAAGTCATATGCTCCGACGATTGACGAGGTTTACCGAAGGCTCCCGAAGCCGCGTTCGGTTAACTAGCGACCAGTACATTACAATGAATGATTATATTTGTACAGTGTAAACATACATTTATGAGTATTGTTGAATTTGTAAATAGATATTATGTGTGTAATAAATAATATGTAATTAAATAAATGTGTAGATATATTTCTGTAAATATTCGTTGGTTTTTGTTCAAAGACAATGAACGTGTTTCGTGTTTGTTGTCTATGGTTATTTGACATTTGTTTAAACTTGACAGTTCTGTATAACGGGGAAATAACTTGAGAATTGTGTAGTGTTTACATGAATAGATTTTAAGTATTAAATTAGCAGCTAAATGCCGGGGTAGCGATGACCGCTACAATGACACCAAAAAAATTAAGTTGTACCTGGCTCTGGCAAAGGCTTCTTTAAGGGGACGTCTCGAGCCATCGTGATGAGTAGACTCATTTCATGGCCAGGCGTTATACCAGGGAGGTGATAAGGTGGATAATTTTTGGTGTCCCTAAGGATGGCGTATGTCAAGGCACCAGGTCGCTGAAACCATCAGAACATATTATTACATTGGAACAAAACGAATGATTAATTAACAGGTTTTATATATTGAGGAATAGTGTGATACGACAAAGATGCAGTTTTAAAGAAAATGCAAATATTTAAAAGAAAGAAAGAAAGAAAATTGTGTTTATTCGGCATTATTGTAAAAAAAAAACACCTTAAAAAATTAACAAAATACATGAACAAAAATAATAATAATGCCGAAAGGGCCTCAGCTCAGCATAGTGCCAGATGGCCACACAAGGTGTACCACTTGACGCTGATTTTCAGCTGCAGCCCATGAGTGCCCTACGCTCGAACACATGAACAAGCATATACCTACATATATTTTACACAAAAACCAACTAAAATAAAAAGTTGCCAATCTTAATTTTAGAGCAACAACAAAGATGTATGTGCCCATTAATAAAAAATAACAAAAAGACAAAAAATAAAAAGCAAAAATGACAATGAAAAGTGTTTGCTTAGATGGTTTGCTCATGTTGAGATGAGTGAAAAGCGACTAACTATATACCTAAGTATTAACTAGGCAAATGTGAGTGGACGCCCTAATTCAATAATCTTATTGGTGGTATACTTCAAAAATGTCAGGTGCGTAATACTAGCAAACGGCGTGCGTGCATGACCAGATGTTGAACGTGGACGACGCAAAAGAATTTTGTAAGGATCGCAGCGTTCTGTAGGCTCTGCCTACTCCCGTGAGTAAGTATGTACGTAAGTAGGTTTAGATCCACAAACTCAATGTCACACAGGCATAGCCATAGAAAGAAAGAAATAAAAGAAAATCATTTATTTCTTTGATGCCTACAGGCAAAGCACACACAATGAGGGTTATCGTTTTTGAGCTCACCAGATGGCGCCACTGTCGAGTAAGGTCATGTCAATAATTCTATTTTATACTTTAAAGTACAAATAACTTCATAAAAAGTATATTTTATTACGTTTAACAACATAGTGTAAACTTCAGATAGATACATATTTACAATATTCTCCCGAAAATTAGAAAGCACGAAACATTTAAAAATCATTTTACCTCCAAGTACTACAAATAAGATCCTAAGTTGCTACTTAAAATCATAATTAATCAGGAATGGCTCAGTCTAGACCTAAATTGTGAAAAAAAAAGAAGAAAGAAAAAAAAACGTGACAAAAGACCACGCAACCCGCGAACACTCTATGACATCTGACATTTCGTTGACCTCGCGCTACACTAGCGCCCCTAGCGGCGAATTCATACGCGATAGCCCCTATTCAGAAAGAACAAGTTGGAGGAAAATATGCATCACATTCGCATAAAACGGCCATCGTTCAGTATAATGCTGTGATACCGAGTGAGACAAAGGCTCATCGCTGGTCTTTAGCGTTAGTCATTCCGGGCTTAAACAGACCCTTTCCGAAGCCGTCAACCAAGCATTCAGTACAACAAACTAAGTAACTACGCAAACATTATTGCTGGGAAAAAACTTTTTATTTTTGGGGTGAAAAATCCCGTTTTTCGGTAGGACTCAATGTAACGCACTCAAAACATTGTGCTGATGGATGCATTAAATTGTACGGGGGTCGCGGAGGTATTTGAAGTAAAGTTATAACAACATTTGAATTTTTTTTTTTAAACTTGTGATAAATTTGTAATTTTGACCCCCTATCTCCGTAATTATAAGGTTCCAGGTATAGTCTAGAACAAAAAAAATATCGGAATGATGGGGAGAATAAGTGTCTTTCGGCTTCATTAACGGTACGTTTACATCCTTTATAATCAGCCTCAAGTTCACACTGCGAGGATACAGTTCTCCGTCGAACACAATAAAGTTCAAATTCCATTGGAACCAAAGCTAATTCTGAATTTTTTGCTTACTTTAACAACCCCTGCTAATTCTTTAGCTGTAGGCTTCTTAACGCTTTTGGTTTTAATAGTACTGTTGTCGTCTACATCATCCCAGACAAACATTGGCACTTCAGTAATAATACGCGTCCATAAGTCTTCGGAACCTGAAAAAGTTCAATGATTTTCATGATAGTAAAATGTTGCGTTGATTTTGCTGTAATTTGTAAATCATCCTGAAAGCATCCCAAAATTCTAACAACCAGTCTTACCAAGGGTTATCGTAGTATCTAGCAACTGAGTTGTGGAGGTCAGATAGGCAGTCACTCCGTGCAAAATACAGCTGCACAGTATTCAGCTGCATCATGTTAGACTGGAAGCTGATCCTGACATAGTTTGGAAAGGTCTATGCAGATGATGGCAGGTAATGATTAAGTTTTAATTCAGCAATCCTAGATCCAGGCTGGGATAGAAAATCAGGACATCTCACCCGCAAAAATCATTATCAATGAGCATTCTGCAACACGTCTTAGATTGAATGACATGAATTTTTGCAAACTAACACCTTCCTTAACTTATTTTCACGGAAGTCAAAGTACTTATTGCAAACTAAGCTTGTCTAGCTGAGAGCTGACAAGATATTCTAGGTGCATATTTTCTGTTATAAATGAACTTGTCCAGGGATTGCCTACGACTCACTAAATTTGCCCTCTCCTCGTAAGGGTGAACCCCTTACGAGGAGAGGGCAAATTCAAGTTTTAACGATTATATTTGCTGTCTTTTTCTTATGTAAAAACACACACATTCTTAAACGCCATTTGTCGGCCGTAACGCGCTGTTCTTATGTTTACTTACGTTCTGTTATAAGGTACCGGATATTCATACTTCCAGTCAAGGCGTGCAAGATGTCAAAATCCCACATCGGTTCATCTTCGACACCCTCTGTATCCTCATCAGAATTCATGTCAGGAGCTGCAAGCTTGAGCAGCGCCTGTTTAATTTTGATTAGCAATTAGTTGCTCGCGTGATACGAATGTTTATTGTTATTGTTGTAGGCGCTAGTGTGGTTAGGACAGTTTTGAGTTTGTGATACTTTAAAAGTTTGTTGTGTGGGTAATGAATAGGGGATAGATGAGTCAGGTAGCTGTTATACCAGTTGTAGTGTTTGTTGACTGACAAATTCGTAGACAATGGGTAGGTAATAGAACGCGGCAATCAGAAAACTTACTCAATGTAGGTTATAATTATGTAGGTATTAAAAGCGATAAAATTGTAGTAAATATTAGCTATAATTTCCAGTGCTTAAGACACACTAGATAAGAACTTAACCTAATTAGGTTATAATGCAATAAAAAACGCTTTTTAGTCCGATAAAAAAATAACTAAAAGCCACGGTCAAATTTTCAGCGACCGCAAACAACAAAAATTATCCAATAATTCAGACCAAACAAGATCCTCAATTTTATATAATTTGTTGTGCCACTAGGAAAATAACCCAATTTGCAAGCACCAAGTAATTTAGCTGTGCTGTCGCCATCTGAACACTTTCTCATTAGGAATTCTGCGGAACCACAGCGCCCGATTACTTTGCCGACGTTTGTGGTGAACGGGTATAAATCTCCAATTTATTTCGCAATAAACCAGCGAGCGGTTACTGTGCTAAGTCCCGTTGGGAGATGAGCGAGGAATGAGTAAATTGTGTACAGTTTTGTTTATGTGAGAGTGGCTTGTGACCGGGGCTAGCCGATCAGTTAGGTCTTTTATCAACCTCATTGACTCAACCGATTTACCATTTTTCGACATCTTGTGTAGGTAAACTAGTGGCGTTTATTTATTACTAGCTGTGCCCCGCGGTTTCACCCGTGAGAAGGGTATCTGGATAGTTTTCTCAGCTCTCGCCAAATAACGAATTTTATTGGCAAAATTCTGCTACTTTTTTTTTTTTTTTTTTTTCCGATGGGAAATCATCAAATAACCCCTCCCACTCTGGACTGAGCAGGAGGGAGTGTCAGACTTGTACTGACTAAAACCCATCCATGTTCCTTCCTTTGCCCTTTGTGTTCCAGGGCCGCGGTATCTCTTTCGAACAGTCCCGCAACCCTGGCAGGCGTCGGCCCTTACGGGCCCCTTCCTGTTTGCTGACTCTCTTTGAGGCGCGCGTGGAACACGAACGCGCCGTCGACACGGCCTGTCGTCATAAGACGGACGGACGGCGAGCTAGCCCATAGCTCACCGTCCACAGGCCCGCGTCTACGGTGGCCGAGGGCCACCACGTGGCCCCCGACGCCCGGTGCGTCTCCCGCGGCGGCTGGGACGTGAGGTTCTCTCCCTCTCACGTCCCGCCACCTCCTTCGCTAGCATGATTGCTTCGCAGAAGGAGGTGACGGCGTCCCATTCCGTCTCGCTCCGGACCATGGATTGAACCAGGGCCGGACGCGAGAGGTCGCCGCCGCCGATTGCCGCTACGAGGACACGGCGTCGCTCCGCCCAAGCGGAGCAGACCTGCACAGTGTGCTCCACCGTGTCCTCCGGTCGATCCTCGCAGTGGTGACACCCGGGCGTTTCCTCCCGCCCGATTAGGTGCAGGAACGACGCCGTCGAAGAACGAAACCCAGACTTCTATAGGATTTCTTACAAACATTTACAATTATGGTCACGAAATGTTAACTCAGTATTCAGGCGTACACCCAGGTCGCGTACCTTTTCTACCCGCTCAATTGATGTGCCCTCTAGCTTGTACTCGTGATGATGTGGTTCTTTCATTCTGCTGCTAGTATGACTGAGCATTTTTAACGTAAAACTGCAGTTTATTTTTCTTAACTCCACTCAAGTCAGCTACATAGTCTTTCTTTGATTATAAAATGTCTAGATGAAGCATCAAATGTGCGAAAACGTGTCAAAAAATTTCAGCCGACTGTTGTTTTATAAGTTCGCACACAGAGACATAGACGCACAGTGTTTACACTGTGCATCTTGTCTCTGTACACCGGCCGCACGCACACGTGTTTGAAATTGCTGCCTCCTTTTCTTTGTTTTGATTATAGGGCGACGCTTCATCTAGACATTACATAATCAAAGTCTATATACTGCTGCAATCGTGCAGAGTTACTATTATATTTAATGGCTATGAGCAACATATAATCATCCGCGAATAATAGACAAGCAACCCTGACAGCCTCAGGCAGGTCAGTTTTCATAACACTAAAGCTCAGTGGACCCACATTACTGCCCTCGCTTACTCCTGATCTTGTATAATAAGCCTCAGATTTACAATTAAAATTGAACGTCAGGAAGGTGAAAACAAGTGTCTTTCGGCTTCGTTAATTGTACTTTTACACCCATTATAATATGTAAATTCATTTCGAGGTATAATAAGGTCTCGATATCATAAGGATTACCAGCATCGTGTGAATTCTAAGAAATTGAATAAATGGACATGTCGTTCACGGATGTTACACTAAATTAAATTACTTACTGCCATTAATTTCTGGTTTTATTTCCGGGTATCGCCGCAATGTTATTGAGGTTATTTTTGCGTAACTTTAATTAGGTACTTGCATTTTTTTTTTTAAGTTTCTTTTCATAAACTAGATTACCAAATCGAATGATTATGGAAAGTTGAATATTTAAGTTTTTTTTTTTTTTTCGAATTGTGTGCGGTCACTTGTTATTTATTTATTTATTTACATATGTAAGTATTTGAGATAGGTTTAACAGCGGGTCCCAAACTAGGCACAGCCTGTATCTTGGTGACCCAAACAGGATACATTACACTAGGTTAATACTTTACAGTGTTCTGCTAGCGCAAGAAATATAAGTACTATAAAAATACACAATCAAAATAATTAGTTTTAGAATAATTTAAATGGAAAAACAAAAAATTAATTGATTAAGAAATACGTAAAAACACAAATGAGTGCAAAAATGATAAAAATAAATAAATACACATGGTTGCAAAAACAACAGTTACTGTGAGTACTTGTGGGTGTGTGCTGTGTGCTGTGTGGGGGTGTGTGAGTGGGTGAGGTTGTGTATTGCAACAAGAGGGTGTATTAGCATGAGCCAGAGAGTAAATTTTCCGTTTCCTCGTAAGTTCGGCCCAAAAACCATTCCTTTAATTTGGTTTTGGCTTCTAAAAAGTTCTTGGGAACACTGATGGTTTTGCTTATAGCGTTGAACACTCTTATGGGTAAGTATAATGAAAGCCGGGCCGCGAAGAGGGTTTTAGTCTTTGGAAGGGGGATTCTTTCCGCTATTTTCCTGCCACCCATACTGCAACTAGAGCGAATTCCGCTGCCTTTTACGATTTTTAAAACTGACCCTAGGATGTTTAATTGACGTACCCGTAAGACCCCAGACTCCTTGTATAGTTGGTCTGTAGAGAAGCGGCGTGGCTTTCCCAAGAGCACCTTGAGGACGGCTCGTTGAGCACGTTCCAGCTCCAGCATGCACGACTTGTCAGCGCTGCCCCAGACACTAACACAGTATTGGAGGACAGACTGGCACAAAGAGATGTAGACCTGAATACATATGTTCTTTGGAGGACTGGCGCGTAAAAGTTTCGCAACATAAATGAATTTCCGAGTTTTTTTAGCGAGTGTTCGAATATGTGCTTTGAAATTCAGGTTCTGGTCAATTGTGACCCCCAGGTATGTTGTGCTTTCTACTCTGACAATGGCGTTGCATGTACAATCGGTGGCAGAGACGGATGCTGCCGTTAAGACACTGCACTTTTCGGTATGAACTTTTATTGAATCAATGCTAGGCCTGCTGCGCTGATTGACATGAAAGGTTAGGAGATGCGTTTTTTTTTAAGTTTAGTGTTAGATTTTTTCCTAGCCATGTTGTTATGATACTCATCCCCTTTTCAGCCACAGACACAGTCTCTTCCCAGGTAGCTCCATGAAAAATAATAGCAGTGTCATCAGCGTAGCAGATTACTTCCGACTGTGCAATGTTAAGCCTCAGAATGTCATCCATGTACATAATGAAAAGGGTAGGCCCCAAGATACTTCCCTGCGGCACCCCAAAGGCAACTGGGAGGCTCTCGCTGAGAATTTCTCCAATTTTGACACGCTGATGACGATCAGACAAGTAGCTGTTGAACCAATCCAAGGGAAGGCCTCTGACACCAAAGGATTCGAGTTTTTTTAGCAGTATAGGAATTGATACTGTGTCAAAGGCCTTGGCGAGGTCCAGGAAGACTCCAGCTGAACGATGGCCTTTCGCGATGTTTGTGGAGATCGTCCCGGTTAGGAGACTCACAGCCTGCTCAGTGGACTTTCCCCTACGAAACCCAAACTGCCTGTCCGAAAGTAAAGAATTTTTCTCCAGAAAGCTTACAAGGCGGTTGTTTACAAGTTTTTCGAGGATTTTCGATATCACACAGAGCAATGATATAGGCCTGTAGTTATCTGGCGCACTTTTGGTACCACTTTTGTGTATAGGCGTGACAACAGCGGTTTTCCAACAGGTGGGAACGACTCCAGTGTACATGCTTAGGTTGCAAATATGTTTTAGGGGTTCCAGTACATGTAACTTTATGCGTTTAAGGAGTAGGGGCCGAAATTCATCGAGACCTGGAGCGCTGTCGTCTTTGAGATTATCTATAATGTCACTTATTTCCTGATTATATATATATATATATTAAGATACCAATAGATTTTGTTTTTTGTCCCGAATAAATAAAATAAAATGCTTGTGCGCATAATTGCGTATTGTATACAGAGTGTAACAGGACCCTTCACGAAGCCGTCAACCAAGCATTATGTACATCAAACTAAGTAACTTTACGCAAAAATTATTGCTGGGAAACGACTTTTCTTTTTGGGGTAAAAAATCACGTTTTACGGTAGGACTTAATGTAACGCACTCAAAACATTGTGCTGATGGATGGATTAAATAGTACGGAGGTCGTGGAGGAGTTTAAAGTAAAAATCTTACAGCAAAAACATGTATTTAAAAAAAATAAATAAAAATGTTGGAACTTTGACCCCTAATATCTCCGTAACTAGAAGGTTCCCAAGTATGGTCTAGAACAAAAAAATGATCACAGTGACGAGGAAAAAGTGCCTTTCGGCTTCGTTAAGGATCTTGTGACACCCTTTATTTATTAAACGGTGAAGGAAAACATCGTGATGAAACCAGCATCACTGAGTGATATTTCTCGACAACTCATCTGTAAAGCCAAGTCAAAGGCATGGGGGCGGCTTATACACTCTGACACCAGGTTAAGCACTAACCAAACGATAAAGAAGAAGGGTTTGGACTCAAGACTGTTTCCTTTAAACGTTTACGCACTAAGGAATCTAACTCCTAAAGATGAGTATGACCTTGGTCCAGTCAGAACATGAGCACGGTGTGTCATATGTGGTCGCGGGTTTGGCTCCCACTCGTGGCAAATTTGTTGTTATCAATCATCATCATTACTTCCATCCTTGTGGATCCTGACTTCAGCCATAGTCAGGCGGACATTTTTCTTTACTTGTGCTAATATCCTCACTGTTATGACCACCTATCTTGTCCGACGAAAGTAAGTACAGTTCTTGGACAAAACCACAATAGTAGATATTTTGATAACTCTCATTATCGGCCGTTTTCAATAACTTACTAACAGTAAATGGAATGTTGCTATCTCAAATAAACAGTTAAAGAACCCTCCGAGAGACAGATAAGTGACGTGGATAGGATGTTACTGTCAATTCATTGCTAACTTTGTTTATAGAAACACCGATAGCTACTAGAGTAAGGAATATTAACTAACCGTTATACGTAAGTAAGTTACAGAAAACGGCTGTAAATAAAAAGCAGTTTACCTTAGTCAGCAACAATGGCCACAGAAAAATGACTCCAGCAGTAACAGCTGGAGGTATCCTGTTTGAACCAGGCTTAGCAGGGGGGTGAGTCAGGAGTGGTGAGAATGGCAGCAGGGGTGCACCAGAAGTGTCTACAGGGACTTGGTCATTCACCCACACACAACGCCAGGCTCCCAGGTAGTATAGACGAACTAGGTAGCATCCTGCAGGCAAAGATATATCGTTAGACTCTCCCTACCACATCCAAAGGTTTAAATTGACCAGAGTTCGACAGATAATATAACAAAATATATCCCTCGACTACCTACCCTCGACTATAGTAGTCGGAAGCGCGACTGCCGAACACGAAGTCCTGGGTTCGATTTCCGGGTCGGGCAAAGTGTTATTGTGATAATCCACCAGGAATTTCTCAGTAGCAGCTACGGAGTCTGGATCTGTGCCCGGTTGATGGCAATAGGCTCGCCCGCTAAGCCGTGCTTGCCTAGGTTGGTCCGTGGATGGGTGACTACTGTTTAAGTTTCCTCCGTGCCTCGGAAAGCACATTAAGCCGTTGGTCTCGGCTGTCAATTTTAGATCTTTGATAGTCGTTAAGTAATCAGTGATCCGAAAGTCTGACAACCAATCTTACCAAAGTTATATTATCCAGTAATAACCCTAGTTAGATACCCCTTGGTAAGTCTGGTTGTCTACTTGCATTCTTATTTGCGATTTAGATCTATAGAATGTATAAAAATGTTATAATATGGGTAATTACTAAGAGGAACAAAAAAAGTGTGGAAGTTTAAGAAATTCTTTGATGAATCAATGTTTTGTTGAATCACATTGAATCAAAATCCTTGAATTTTGCGTAGATACACACAGCTGCACTAAGTGGTTACCCCCCTCAAAATACATGTGTGCGTTCAAATCCGTGATAGGCTCATGTTGGTTTTTGTATTTTGCAAGAACATTTTATTATAAATAATGTATTGTTTTAGTGATTAAATAAGTTTAGTTAGTATTTATTTTTTTAAAGTCTGTTTTTTTTTCAATAAAACGCTCTATTTGCCGACTACAAATAAGACCGGATAATTAGCGAGTACTCGGTACATCTCTAGAAACAATATTTAGTACTTTTATTATTGCGTATGAAACGAACAAGCTAAGTCTGATAATTGAATTCATGGAGTTACTAACTACCTGTTTGGCTTAGTTGGAAAGAACTTGCGGTAATCACAGGATAACTAATGATTCGATGGTTCGACTCACGTCCGCATGTGAATACTTTTTGTAATATTCCTTAAGGATGTAGGTATATGTTTAAGATTGCAAAGTTGTTGATGTAGCAAAGTTAATTTTAATACAACTGAGGTAGCTGGGTTCGCTGGCAATTTCGTCAAACTACTGGTATGAGTATGACTACATTCGGTGATGCGATGGTTCGAATCCAAGTCGAAAAAATGAACTATTTTTTAAAGTATTCTTTAGATTAATCGTAACGAAAACAATGTTTTAGCAGTGTACCTAACATTTTAAAGCTCGAGGGGTTAGCACTTACTGACGCTGTGTGTACTACTACAAATTAGTCATCTGTTAAAACTGGGTGACGAGCACTTTCTAATTATCATCATTATTTTTATCCTCTTCCCCTAATTCCAATTATTTGGGGTCGAAATACCTTCAACCTTTTTCTTGCATATTAACTCGAATAAAATATCGTAATCTTACAGACACAGGATAGTTTAAACTTCCTACAATTTTTTTCATTGCATAGCTTGATGATTTACTTAGAAATGGACAGGTGTATTCTTTAATAAAAACTAGAATATTGAAGTTAATCTATAAAAAATAAAATAATATTGTTTCGCAAAAAAACTGAGTCTATCCATGGTCACTAGCTCCAGGCTAACCTTCCCCCAAAGACGTAAAAAGTTTGCTTGTACAAATTCATAACATACGTCTAAATAAAATTACCCCTAAGCAGAGCCAGTGACCAATCATTAAATCCCAATTGTAATAAGGAGCGACCCTATTGATATTCACCGGGCCTATATCCAGATTCCAAGTTCCAAGTTACTACTGAGAAATCCCTGACAAAAGAACTAAAGAGCAGTGGGCCCTAGCTGAGAATGGAACTCAGGAAACCATTGGTCCAGATTGGAGTATACTTTGAAATACAGTGTGTGAATGGACCCCTCACGAAGCCGGCAACCAAGCATTATGTACATCAAACTAAGTAATTTAACGCAAAAATTATTGCTGGGACACGACTTTTTTTTTGGGTGAAAAATCACGTTTTACGGTAAGGCTCAATGCAACGCACTCAAGACATTGTGCTGATGGATGGATTGAATAGTACGGGGATCGTGGAGGTGTTTAAAGTAAACTTCTTACATTAAAAACATGTTTAAAAAAAAAACTTGTGAAAACGTTGGAATTTTGACTCCCATCCGTAACTAGAAGGTTCCCAGGTATGCTCTAGAACCACAAAAATATCGCAATGACGGGAAAACAAGTGCCTTTCGGCTTCGTTAAGAGCCTTGTTACAAACTTTAAATACAAACACTGCAACTCAAAGTTCCTAAAACCTTAGCGTTAAACTAGGTATGGAGATTAAAACTCATACCATTTTTAGACAAGACAGGTTTATGTTGCATTCCGCCTCCTGCTTTGAGGCCAGGGGAGTATATATGATACTTTGCCCGCCATCCTTCTGGTGCAAAGACAAACGAAAATAATTCCCATTGATGTTCCACCTGTAAAATGACAAACATTCTTAGTCCTTTGGCTACTTTTCTGTTGAATAAACCAAGATTTTTAAATAAAACGGTCACCCAAAGCGGTAATAGGGAATATGCATGTATTTTTTTTTTCACTTAAATCAATAATAAGCAGTGCTATCAACCCAAGAAAAAAATTAAAAGTTAATTTCAACGACTGCTTGTCGCATAAAAAAAATGATTTAACTCCTACTTTTTTCTACGACAGTTCAAACGTCCATGACTATCGCGGCCATTCATATCATAGCATTTGATGTCTCTATCTGCCTTGTTTAAATCTAATTTGTTGCCCTTAGTAGAATACTTTTACTGTAATGTATGTGCTTTATTTAAGCAAAAATTGCAATAATAATATTATAGTAAAATCTTAGTGAAACTTTAAGTACTTTTCAACTAAAAGTGTTTCTTTGACACATATCATTTGACGTCACTACCGGAATATTGCGTTTAGTGTTTGCGTTCCGTTTCACCCAAAAACACGCTACATAAAGTATTCAATTGTAAAATAAGTGTTGTATTAGAGAATTAAACAAGTGTACCACAATGTTTTTATGGTCCAATAAAAGGCATTTTTAAGACATAAAAAAACTTTTGTATTTCTTGCATAGACCCTATTGTTTCAATAGTTGAGTTCGATTCATCCTAAACTCAGTGTGACTATGGAGTACCGTCACGTCCCCCCTCCAGGTGGCCTACCGTGACGTCTTAAAGCAGCAGTAATTCCAGTGTGGGTAAGAGATGGCGCTAAACGACCTGTATAGTTCTGTCTCTTTCCCACACTGGAATTAATCCTGCTTTAAAACGTCATAGTAACTCCCCAGGTCTTATCGACATGAAAGCGACAAAGTTTCAGTAAGGTGTGAATTACCTTTCGAAGAAGACCAAAGTTCTTCAGGAAAATAAAAACTTACGCAAAAATCCACTCTCTCCAACACAAAACATGCAGACAGAACATTTCTGCAGAATGAGGATCTGAACAGGACTTGAGCGTGGCACAATTGCATGTCTGATATTGACATTTTGCCTGCGTCGACCTCCTGGAAAAGGATTAAAAATTAGGCGTGGCAGCCCTGCGGTAATGGTCCTGACCGTTACCGGAGCCTGACCAGTTCTTCCCGGCATCTCCTTCGTGGCCTGACCCCTTGCATTAATTTGTGTAATTTATTGCATCTCACGACTGCTCTCAAAACGGTGAAGGAAAACATCCTGAGGAAACTGGTATGTCCTATAACCAAAAATTCGAAGACATCTGCATCCACTTGGTCCCGGTGGTGGATTAAAGCCGACTGGAGGTAGTAGGTTATAAACTCTTAAAGACAGGAGTCATATTTATGCTGCTGCATTGCTAATTATGCTTTGCACTTAAGGCATATGAAATACTAGCTTTATTACACCACGTATTATCCAACATGTTTTTCAATGCCTTTTGATTGGTTAATCAATCAAAGTAGAGGGTACCAACCAACACGAGATCGAAATAAAGTTAAGAGGTTCCGGTTTTTTTAAATTAATAGATACTATTTAAGAAGTTCATACAAGCAGAACGAGAAAGGAACATTTAGTAATCTTACATCAAAAATACTGAGCTCAGCACCCCATCTATCCATTGCCAGATTTTCAGCTCTGATCCATCCATGGAGGTACTGACGTACAGACCTCGGTAGCGGTTGAGTCTGGTCATCAACCCACAGGCCTGAAGACGCAACCTTGGGGGATGTGGTAGCTGTTCCAGCACGAGAGTCATTTTTCGTAGATGTCTTAATACTTTGGGTATGTAACAACGCCTTGAAGGCTGTTGTACTCTAGAAAAATAACTGAGGTTTAATATAATTATAGTACAGCAAAAGCAATGGAGAAAGAGCGCTTAGAGTTTCTTTGCTTGATCGAAACAGACTTGAAGATATCTGCAGAAGAACTACGAACCAGCATTTCCAAAGACTTGCCAAACTTAAGCGATAGTGGGCAGGACACATTGGTGGCAAAACGGATGGCCGATTGAGGGGAAAAGTTACAAACATTTGCTGGTGATCACGTATCAAAAGGTGAAACATTCCAGCACCTCCTATAAGGTAGACCAATGAGGTGACGAGGCTTGGGGGAGCTCTATGTCAGCACTCGAAGTCTTTCGGCTAAAATGATGATGTAAAGCATGTAAAGCAAATTATAATGACATACCAGACCCCACGTTTCTGTTTGTAACTCATTGTCGCGGAACTCTCTGAAGGGACAATCTAAAGGATTCAACTGAAGCGCGATAGTAGATTTTGTATTATCTATCGTTTTTCGAGACATTTCGGTTTAGTAATAATTAAAAATGCTAATACACACACGTTATTATTTTATTGAACTGTCAGTCCGATATTTTTTTCGTTGCCAGCTTAGAGACAGTCGAAAGGAGGTGAGTTATGTATGCAGTTAGTCCGTGATTGGAAACGTGCACCATTTCCAAATAATGACCCAGGATTCCTACTGGTAATAATAAAGCTGCTAAATAAAATTAAATATTTACTCGACATATTTCGATCGCTTTACTGCAGTAATTATTTATTCATGTTTGTTTTCTTCCACTTGCATAACGCCGATAAAATTATAATATGTATATATATTATAATTATAGGATACATAGGATGAATACGATACAAATAATTCTTTCATTTAGGTAATATTTCGATCTATCGGTAAATGAATGTAATATGCGGCAGTGTAACAGTAATCGAGAACATCTAACAACGTTGGACCGGTTCAATAATCTGCTCATTTTATACTTTTGATTTATTTTGTGTTCAGTTAACTTCGACTGAAATATGCCGAAATAGAATCGTATTATTTATTATTCTGCTGTATGAACATTTCGAGACCGCGTTGATGACGGTTTTAAAACATAAAAACGAAAACCTAGCCAACATAGATTTCAATAACGTCCTCCTATCTAATTTAAAATAAAGAAACGGAGCTAATAAACACAGGTTGTTTCGTTAATAGTTTTTTTACATAATAGCGTTATCAACGTAAGTTGAATTACGAGATTCGTGCATAATGGCTATTAAAAAACCGGCCCAGTGTGACTTGGACTCGCGCAAAAAAAACCATTTGTTGTGTGGGAGCTCCCCTTAAATATTTATTTTATTCTGTTTTTAGTATTTGTTGTTGTGAAATACATCATCTGTGAAAATTTCAACTGTCTAGCTATCACTGTTCATGAGATACAGATAGTGACAGACATCCAGACAGACGGACCATGGGGTCTTAGTAAGAGGGTTCCGTTTTAAACCCTTTTTCTTTTCGGATGGGAAATCATCAAATAACTCCTCCCGCTCTGGGCTGAGCAGGAGGGAGTGTCAGACTTTTACTGACTAAAACCCATCCATGTTCCTTCCTTTGCCCTTTGTGTTCCAGGGCCGCGGTATCTCTTTCGAACAGTCCCGCAGCCCCAGCAGGCATCGGCCCTTGCGGACCCCTTCCTTTTGCTGACATCTCTTTGAGGCGCCCGTTTTTACCCCTTGGGTATGGAACCCTAAAAATGCCGAAGGCATTGTGGTCAGTTAAAGACATAGCCAGTTACATAAAAAACCTTTATATGCAATTAAATTTTACAGAAAATTTATGAAAGTTTATGATGTTCCTAATGAGCAACATTATGGGCTCTGAATACTCTCAACTTGGAATTACCATACCATTACCAAGCTTGCTGTAAGTTGTTTTCCGCTAATCAGAAGTGTTCGTAATGTGTCACGAGAAATAATTTCACCCATTCGTAAAATGTCCCAGCACAGACAACCACGAACTTTAATATTATAAGGAGGACCATAACCTATTACGTATCTACAAGAGTTTTTTTTAATTGGCCTATTTTTGAATACTCTGAACCGGGTTTGACGCATTTGGTGCACATCTCAACTTGTACACCATGCTCAAATGGTGAACTTAGCAACTGGTGCACTTCTCATATGGTACACTTCGCAACTGGTGCACTTCTCAATTGGTGCACTTCGCAAAAGGAGCACTTTTTAAGATGGGTGGAGATTTGGAAAAATTGTCTAAAAATGAAAGAAACTTTGGTTTTGCGTAGGTAATTTTCTTAAAAATACAATCAACAAAATAAGTTTAATTAAACTCTACATAATCACTACAACACTTATATTTTTTCAAAAATAAAAAAAAGTCACTCGGTATCATATTATATCAATAACCTTTATAATATTATAATTTAAACTGTACTTCTTTTAGTTAAAGTTATTATTAGTAATTAAATAAAAGCTTTAAATTAAATCTTAACCTGTTTCTCAAAAACAGGTTATAAATAATATAGAATAAACCTTTGTTTCTTACTTAGTAATTTTTACTATTAATTAAGTAAATAGCTATAAATTAAATTACTTGAATAATTGGAGGAACGTGATCTTTTTCATGAAATGTTGCACCGCTACATTTCTGTCTTCCAATTTACGTAATAGTTTCTTATATTTTCGGTCAAACATTACACTAATGATGACTAGCCAGTCACAATCAATGTAACATTTGCAAGCAGAAGAATTGGTTCTAAGATTTAATTATATTATACAGAGTGAATTTTTCAAGTGGGCGTGGATGGCCAGTCTCGAAACTATGAGGATTAGCAAACAAACCTCAAAGGAGTCTCGGGCCCGATTTCGATACACATTTCACACTGTGATACCATTCGATAGTATCGCTATCAACTTTTGTGAAGTAATGACATTCGGCAATTTAAAGGAAACAGCTGATTTGTAACAAAATACTTTTTTATTTTCCTCGAGTTGGCCTACCTGTCTGCCTGTTTTTCCTTACATTAGCTGATTAATTTATGTAAAAAAAACGGATCAGTTTTATTTTTCTGATCGAAGTCTGATCGAAATCAGGCTAAAACTCCTTTGAGGATGTTTCGTTATTCCTCATGGTTTCGGACTTGGCCATCCACGCCCACTTGAAAAATCCACCCTGTATAAGCGCCATTCAAAGTCACAACATTAGTATGTACAATAAGACGACTGTAATACAGATTTGATCTGACATTCTTGTGTTCGGACTGGCAAGGTCGTTAACACAAACAATCTAGTCACGGACATAACCAAAGACTTTTAGTGGGTATGTGTTGCATTGTCAGCAACTTTTTTTGTCGTGGAGGTTCCTTATGAATGCTTTTCGTCTTTAACATAGACAGTGTCACATTCCGTGATGATATAAAACACAATATGGTTTGGCGGCTTAGATTTAATAATCATTAAATCATAGAGACACCGCCATCATTGATACCATTATTGATTGTTTTGATCGGTGTACATCTCTCGCCTACATTACACCACTAAGGCAGAGGACATCGAGGAGTACATGAGCCAAAAATTGAAGTACACGCCAAGAGTACAGCTATTGGAGCTGCGCCGAAACGTCAATTTCAAGGCGTTTGTGGTGCGTATACCAACGTGTATGCTCCATTTGGTGCTGGAGGAAAGTTTTTGGCCGCAGGATGTGCTGTTCCGTCGCTTCCGCGGACTAATTCCACAAGAACGCACAAATCATCGTGCAAGTGAAGTGTTACTAACATAGTTTATAAGTTGCTAACACTAACACAAAATGTTATTAGTATGTATATTTAGATTAAGGTGTTCATCTATGGGTCTTTGTTACCTGAAATAAATGGTTTATTATTATTATTGATAAGACCGCCATTTTTACCCACAGAATTAGTTATAACTTAAGAGAAGTATGCATAAATTCCTATAATAATTCTACCTAAGAATTCCCAGTAACTATGATGCCATCATATCGATAGGTAAGTCGCAAATCCCACTTAGTAATAGGAGGCGAGGCTACTACCGTAAACTGGGTATAGCCGGGTGCAATCAAAATTCTGGACTATTGGCCCTGACAACATTGTAATAGACCAGCCAGCAATTCAGGTAAATCTCTTTAATAATGAGAATATTTTTCTAACATTATCTTTGCGAGTGAATCTTGATCTTTGCAACACGTATTTTTCTTCCATTCTTCCCTGTCAGCCGTCACGCGATCATTTACTTCCTTAACATTCTTCAGGCAATCCATCCATTTCTTCTTTTATCTTGTTGTCCCTCTCCATCCATTAGCATTTATATTCATCCAATGAGGTTAATAACATCATTGTATTCACCACTCTTATTTTCGAGTCAATCAAAAACCTAAATTACCATGCTGATATTTGACCACCTATGCCAATGTGTCGTAGGCGGATATGGGTCGGCATTTAGTGCAGGAAATGAACCAATAAGCTAAGAGGACCGGTTCGCCGTGAAAGCCTCGGTCGGCGGCGCGGGCAATACCGGCCGCGTTGGTAATACCGGCCGCATTCAAATGTTTTACTAGACTGATTTATTTGAGAATATATATTGAGATGGTTGGTTGGATTATTTAATTTTGGTCGGTGCCTCGGTGGTCTATTGCTCGCAAGCGCGATTGCTGAGCATGAGGTCAAGGGTTCAATTCCCTGGTCGGGCAAAGTGTTATTGGGTTTTTCGATCAGGAATTTCTCAGTAGCAGCCTCGGAGTCTGGATTTGTGCCCTGTTGATGGCAATAGACTCGCCCCCTATTACATGGGACTAAAAAGTAAGTGGCGAAATGTGGGTGTACTATTAGGTACACCTCTGCCTGACCCTTCGGAGATTACAAGTTATGTTACGGTTGGTTACGCTGGTTGGTGAAGTATGCAGCTTTTTTCAAATAGTGTGCTACCAAAAGCACAAGTCGCCTATTTATCTTTTTTATTTCTAAGATCAGTTGTCTATAATATAATCAGTCGTATTATGTATGTAATACGGCAATAATATTCCCATTATTAGGGTAGAAGTTTCTTGTCTGTGAGCGAGAGCTCACCATAATCTATTGTGTTGCCCAATGCGGGTTGGTTGATGTCACGTCTTCGAATTTTTCACTGTAGGGTAAACCTCTCGATGTTTTAAATCACTGTTTGGAGATCAGGGGGTCTAAAATAGCCGCAGTTATCAGACCTCTGTCTTCAAAATTATTGTGTAACTTTAGTTAAGAAACTTTAGATTTAATTAAACGTATATTAATAAAAAATAAAAATGAAACAAAATTTGCATGAGCATGTGAATAAAAAAAAATACGATGGCCTCACGTAGATTTTAAGTTATTACATTTAAGTTTTAGTATAATGTACCGTGTCCGATGTAAGAGCACGAATGTCATTCTAAGTAATAAAACAAAAAGCAAACAATCAATAATTCAAAAAAGGGCGCGGACCACCATGTCTGCGGTAGCTTAAATCAATAAAAAAAAATGGCCGCTCTAACAGAATCATATTAGGATAATAATATGAATTACGTTACAATTCGTAAAATGGCCACAAGGTGACAATTCATAATATTAACTGCGTCTGTATCCTATTGATATATGATTCTGCCAAACCGGCCGTTTTAGGCCCCCTGTGATGATAATATAAAGCACCCTAAAAGTCGAGACCTTATTGGACACAAAATCTCATTAATGCCACCAATGTTACTGCTTACATGCAAGACTCATAAAAATCTACATAGTAAACAAGTTTGCTAAAGAGCGAGATTCAGGAAGGAAATACACCTGTTCTAAAGGTCACTTGGTACCTGCATGAATCACTGGTGAACGTACTTTCACTGAGGTTCGATGAAATAACACTAAAATATGATTGGCGTTTCTTTTGGTGAATCATACGATATTTGGTTTTTTAGAGATAGATAGATAGATAGATTTTTCTCTTTGAAACATAAAATTCTATTTTTAAACAGAATGTTAGGCAACTAGTCATAATTAAAGACTTACAAGGATATTAAGGTGCTTGAATTACAATTAAATTTACAGGGGGCGTTGTTGACAAATATTAATTATGGAATAGTTTTTGTTTTATTACTGGTTCACAAGTCGGGCAATACAATATCACCTAAGTACCAGGTAAACTTAATACAATATCACATAAGTACTAGGTAAACATAAAAGAAAAACATGAAAACTGCATGCCCCAAAATAGTGAACAAAACATGCACAATATTATGAGCTGGTTTAAAAAAAAAAACACAAGATACTCACATACATTTTTTTATGCACACATTATTTGATTGCATAGCACATGTGTGAGTACTATGTACTGTAAAGCAACCATTTACATTTATTTATCTTTCATTGACTTGAATGTAGCCTGGTGGCTGAGAGAATGACATGCTCACTCAGATTTCTCGCTGATGGTGGCGCGTGTGTCGGGTCATTTGGTTCCCTTCAATATGGTTGAGTTGAATGGCGCTGAGCCATGCATCACGTTCGTGAACGGGTGCTGTCAGTTGGGACTGGTAATCTCTTAGCTGCCACGGTTTATTTTAATTACTTTATTTTCAGTGTTGATTATTTTAATCTTTTACTCTGGACGCTCTTAATGTGCACGTCTTTCTACATCGTTCTCACATATATGTATAATCTCAACGTGAATGATGTAACCAAGATTTTGTAACAATATTTTGATTAAAAAGAGTGTCCATGGAGTTTCTTGCCCACTCTTCTCCATAGAGATCTACGCTTTGGAATGTGCAACTACAGTACTTTCTCAAGTTATTATGCCTTGTGACTGTGACTGTAGCTTAGCTTTTTTTTGTTTGATTTTCAAAAGTGTCTGTACTGGTCTAATTGAAATAAATGCTTTGAGTTTGAGTTTGATTTTTACCCAGATAAAAATAAAATACAAGGTTTTGAAAAAAAAAAACCGCAATATACTCCAATATCAACTTTGTTCACGTGAATAAAGAGCCACGTATTACGTTAATCTTTATTAAAATAAGAAAACGAATTTTATTTTTTTCTAAGTTTTACCTTATTGTGGGTCATTTAGATCAAAATGGAATTTTACTGAATTGATTAAAACACGTGTTTTGGTACGTTTATTAATAACTGGAATATAATTATAAAACGACGTCCTACAAAACTTGGTTTAAAAGCAATAAGATTATGCATAATTATTGAAGTTTATTGTTGCAAAGCAAGTTTTGTGGTTTTAGCATAAAAAGGAACATATTTTTTAAAGTTTGTGTGCATTTTTGTTTTTCGTTGAGTCTCCTCCAATGACCTTCTAAATGGGACTAAGACGATTTTTTATTTTTCCATCTCCAGTGACTTTCCTATTATTTATCATTTTATAAGAAAACAACATCACGTGTCGTGGCCAAGTAATAACAGCTGCACGTGCTGCACAATTAAGGTCACAGCACACATATCAACTCGGAAAGTGATCGGCACCGTATCAACTCGTTCAGTATTCTTTGTATGGAACTCCCTACTGCAACGCACACTATTCAGAATCGTCTCATGACAAACTCACGAACCGCTGTGCGGTACGTGGTTAACTCGCTTACGGCACGTCGTCCCCGCGCTTACGTCTCTCCGTACCCGAGCTTACGGCTCACGTCTCTTCGTCCACCCTTACGCACACTACAGTAGCCACACATGCTGTCATTCACAGGGCAACTTCCAGTCGGGCGCGGCGTCGGTAAGCCGTGAGCGTGGCATTGGAGCTGCAGATCTGCTTGTTTACGTCAGATTGACGCCTGTTTGACGACGATCCCTTTCCGAGATGATATGTGTGCTGTGACCTATAAGGTCTATCCACACATGTCAGGGCCGTGCCCGGGACGTGGACGGACCGTGCCCTCAAAAAAATATCGGTGTGTACATTTTATATGAACTCGTTCACACACGTCCGTGCCCGGGCCGGCGACGAAGCCTCAGTGCCTACATATATTCGGCCACGGCCCTGTCACGTCCCAGTCACGGCCCTGGTATGTGTGGATACACCTTTATGCCGCACCCAGTCACACGGTTTTTGGCGTTATTCAAAAATAGATCCCTCAAGAGATAAATTGACAGATGATAGATGTATTTCCAATTTGTGGGGAACGTGTTTTTGCTGTCCACATCCACCATTCGGTGACATGACGGATGAAGGGATGACGTATAGACAGGATATACATATAGAGGCGTCATGTCAATGTCATAAATTGCAGGATATTAGAGAGAAAGGTTCAATTTTTGAGATACGAATTCAGTGAGTACAAAATATATGTATATATGCATAATTATAATTAAAACCGATGAAATAAACTAAAACTAAAATAACTGCTAAGTTTAGCAGTTATTTTAGTTAGCAATAAGCTAAAAATCGGCCAAGACGAGGCGTAGTCACACGCACACAGGGTTCCGTAGCACCACACAATATAATAAAAGTATTTTGAAGGCTCATTCATATGTTGTATTGTTTTACATTTACAAACAGCAAAACTAAAATATGTTTTTCATAGTACGCTAATGAAAAACAAAGTTACTGCTGCAGTTTGATGAAAAAGTCCCATATCTCGAAAACTGAACCTCAAATCTTATTCAAACCAATTTTGGTTTAAAGTTTTTGTTACGTTCTACAATCCTACATTTTTTAAGAATTTTCCTCTTCTTACTTTAGAAATTAGAGGGGGGGGACACATTTTACCACTTTAGAAGTGTCTATCTTTAAAACGATTGACTTTGAAAAAAAATGGTTACCTCAATGTCATTTTGAAAGACCTACTTATACATATACACGTATAAATTTGATGAAAAAAATATTTTTTAGTTTCAGTTCTATTTATGGGGAGCCCTTAATCTTTTTTTTTGTATAAAAATAAAGCAAGCAAAGCGTAAATCGGTTCACATAATACATCTATCTACTAAGTTTCAATTATGTAGTCCTAATAGTTTCGGAATAAAGTGGCTGTGACATACACGCACAGACAGACAGACAGACATGGCGAATCTATAAGGGTTCCGGTTTTGCCATTCGGCTATGGAACCCCAAAAAATGAGTATTTTTACCTTAATTCTTTAATATTTATAGTTTAGATTTTCACTTTTTCAATTTATTTGGGGTCGGCGCAGCATGTCTTCTTCTTCAATACGTCTCTATTACTCGCCATCTCATCAGACAACTCCTTTCTTACCATATCATCCTTCACCCAGTCCATCCATCGTTTACTTGGACTTTCTCAAAGCTTATTCAAATTCATTTAATATGCATACATTTGTAATGAAAATTTACAATTACATAATATGTTACAATTACAAAAATAAAAATTTTAATCACAGTTTTTTTTTTTTTGATATTATTAATTGTTTTTCATATTTTTATTTTAAGGAATATTTAAAAATGTATTACATTTGTAGAGAAATAAATAATATAAATTAAAACTAAAATTCTAAAATTATACTGCTTATCACTAGATAGTATAAAACAAAGTCGCTTCCCGCTGTCTGTCCCTATGTATGTTTAGATCTTTAAAACTACGCAACGGATTTTGATGCGGTTTTTTTTTTTCATTCAAGAGGAAGGTGTAAATGTAAAACATTGAAGCCGGGGTGGGTCGCTAGTGATTAATGAAATACGCCTGCCTCAGATTCATTTTTACCCATCCACATTCATACTCTAAACTTTCTTCACGACATTTTTCTCATCTCTCAATGGTTATTGCTACAACAATAATAATAAAAATAGCTAAAATTTTTAATATTTTTAAATGTTTTTTCTAAGGATTATTTAAAAATGTAATTAGTTTGTAAAAATATGAATAAAGAAAATAGCTAAATATATCTACAATACATTGCTCCACATACCTCCAATTACCTCTGTTATAATCTATCAGCCTTCATTGAATTGTTTTTACCTATATGTCTTTAACCGCCCAAGGTGAACTGGCAGCCGAGTTGTCGGCTACATTAGTCGTTATGATTTAAATCACTTGATATACTGATCTGTGGTGCATCTGGTGTTGCGTGGACGCAAATGATAAAGTATCTTGGGTGATAGGATTTGCCCCCTTCCAAGGCCACAAAACAAAACAATGGGTAGGTAATGGGTAGTCACCCATCCACAGACCAACCTAAGCAATCGAGCCGACTGGCTGATATTATTTTGCCACGAGCTCGTTCATTTAATTCATATTTATTAATATAAATTAAAAAACAAACTTAAATCGTAAGAAACATCGGAAAATAATCTTGTTTCGATGAGACAGATTCTCCTTTCTCAACGACAATAATATTACGTGTTTTAAATTCATTGAAGTTTTCATTTAAGAAACAGGTGTGCCCGTTTTTGGTTCAAAGACATTTCCACCTGTGGCATCTCGAACATAAAATTTTAGGGGATATGTCGTGTAAAATTTCTCACTTTCACAATAACCCTGCTTATATACCAACTGTTTTATCAACAAATTGAACAACTTGAAATATTGCACATAGCACATAACATCACGTTTGTAATTCCCGAAGGGTTAGGTAGAGGTGTACCTAATAGTACACCCACATTTCGCCAGTTACATTTAAGTCCCATGTATAGGGGGGTCCTAGTCTATTGCCATCAATCGGGCACAAATCCAGACTCCGTGGCTGCTACTGAGAAATTCCTGATGGAAAAACCCAATAACACTTCTCCCGATCTGGGAATTGAACCCAGGACGTCATGCTCGGCAGTCGCGCTTGCAACCACTAGACCAACGAGGCAGACAAAACTGAACTCTCTGAACTTGAAATATACTAGCTAGACAATTTGACAACGAATTGAACCATTGAATTTTACAAGAAACAAATAAAACATATCTATACTAATAATCTCTGGATCCACTGAACCTATTTTGAGAATTCTTTCACTAATAGGAAGCTACATTATCCCCGAGTGCCATAGGCTTTGCATTCGGGACATCATGTTCTAGAAAATAGCTACTTATCTGAATACTTTTTACGTGAAGTAACCGCCTATCTGTCCTTCATAATCATCGTGAGAAGATACTCAGGTAAGACAGGTCTTTGGGCTACTGACTACCGCTACTTTTAAATATTTACAAATGAAAGCCTCGATTAACAAGTTAAAGTTGCGCTTTTCTAGGCTTCAAGGGAATATGTAAGAAAAAACTAAAAGAGTTCAAATACAAGATAAAATAGTCTGAAAGGGAGTAGAAAATATTTAAACGACCCGTAAACTTAAAACACGCCATATTTTAGATGGTAATCTTATTTAGGGTCCCAGAGAAGCTTTTGGCAATCATCCAAAGAACATCACTTTTGTAAATACACCTTTACGGACAAAACACAAACGTTTGTATGTTTGTTCGTAACGTTTTTGTTAGTAAACAATCTTTTGTTTACTAAAAAAAACGTTACGAAAAAAAAAAAGAAAAAGTGGACCACCTCTTGGTGGTCCACTTTTTCTTTTTGTACTGGTAACAATATTAACCTGGACTCAACGGCTTTCGAATTTTACCAAGGATCTCTTGGCTATGCTATGTTAACGAGGTCTAAGAGTAGAAAGCGAAAAGCACCTTAATAAGAAGAACAAGAGAAGATACTTTAATGTAAATATCATCATATCATCATCCACAGATCGACTTCATTCACTGCTTGGTATAGGCCTCTCTTTGCCAAGCTTCACGTTCTTGTGCCTGCCTCATCCAGGATATTCCCGCGATGGCAACAATATCGTCTGCCCATCTCGCCGCCGGATGACCAACACTTCCATTTCAAGTCCTTGGACGCCACTCGGTATCAAGACACTTGCGCGAAAGACATTTGCGCGAAAGACACTTGCGCGAACCCATTTGCGCGAAAAGACAAATACGCGAATGGACTTTTGCGCGATAGGGCATTTGCGCGAACAGACATTTGCGCGCCAGGACACATGCGCGAATGGACATTTGCGCGGCTTAATGGTCAAAGAGGAGTAAACATAACATCACGCCTGTTATTACTTGAATGCAGTTTTGTTTTCTTTCCGTCATGGGTGTCGTTTTCATGGTTTTTGGGGTCGCTGATTACGAAAATGAGGTCAAAATGAAAATACGAGATGGCGCCGAGGAAAATTTTGGTTTTTTCATTATAGATGTCGTTTTCATGGTTTTTGAGGTCGCTGATTACGAAAATAGTGTTAAAATGAAAATCACAGATGGCGTCTAGAAAATATTTTGATACCTAACTGAAAGCCCAATTTCTGTTTTCACCAACACTAGGTGACACCTAACGAATGCCTAACGCCCGCTTTCACCAACCCTAAGGGATACCTAACTGAATGCCCAATTTCTGTTTTCACCAACACTAAGTGTCACCTAACTCAATGCCTAATGCCCGCTTTCACCAACACTAAGGGATACCTAACTGAATGCCCAATTTCTGTTTTCACCAACACTACGTGTCACCTAACTCAATGCCTAATTACTGTTTTCACCAACCCTAAGGGATACCTAACTGAATGCCCAATTTCTGTTTTCACCAACACTAAGTGTCACCTAACTCAATGCCTAATGCCCGCTTTCACAAACACTAAGGCATACCTAACTGAATGCCCAATTTCTGTTTTCACCAACACTACGTGTCACCTAACTCAATGCCTAATTACTATTTTCACCAACCCTAAGGGATACCTAACTGAACGCCCAATTTCTGTTTTCACCAACACTAAGTGTCACCTAACTCAATGCCTAATGCCCGCTTTCACCAACACTAAGGGATACCTAACTGAATGCCCAATTTCTGTTTTCAGCATCACTACGTTTCACCTAACTCAATAACCTAATGCCCGCTTTCACCAACACTAAGGGAATTCCTAACTGAATGCCCAATTTCTGTTTTCACCAACACTGGGTGACACCTAACAGATGCCTAATGCCCGCTTTCACCAACCCTAAGGTATACCTAACTGAATACCCAATTTCTGTTTTCACCAACACTACGTGTCACCTAACTCAATGCCTAATTACTGTTTTCACCAACCCTAAGAGATACCTAACTGAATGCGCAATTTCTGTTTTCACCAACTCTACGTGTCACCTAACTCAATGCCTAATTACTGTTTTCACCAACACTAAGGGATACCTAACTGAATGCCCAATTTCTGTTTTCACCATCACTAGGTGACACCTAACTGAATGCCCAACTTCTGTTTTCACCATCACTAGGTGACACCTAACAGAATGCCTAACGCCCGTTTTCACCAACACTTCGTGTCACCTAACTCAATAACCTAACGCCCGCTTTCACCAACCCTAAGGGATACCTAACAGAATGCCTAACGCCCGTTTTCACCAACACTACGTGTCACCTAACTCAATAACCTAACGCCCGCTTTCACCAACCCTAAGGGTTACCTAACTGAATGCCCAATTTCTGTTTTCACCAACACTACGTGTCACCTAACTCAATGGCTAATTACTGTTTTCACCAACACTAAGGGATACCTAACTGAATGCTCAATTTCTGTTTTCACCATCACTAGGTGACACCCAACAGAATGCCTAACGCCCGTTTTCACCAACACTACGTGTCACCTAACTCAATAACCTAACGCCCGCTTTCACCAACCCTAAGGGATACCTAACTGAATGCCCAATTTCTGTTTTCACCAACACTACGTGTCACCTAACTCAATGCCTAATTACTGTTTTCACCAACCCTAAGAGATACCTAACTGAATGCGCAATTTCTGTTTTCACCAACTCTACGTGTCACCTAACTCAATGCCTAATTACTGTTTTCACCAACACTAAGGGATACCTAACTGAATGCCCAATTTCTGTTTTCACCATCACTAGGTGACACCTAACTGAATGCCCAACTTCTGTTTTCACCATCACTAGGTGACACCTAACAGAATGCCTAACGCCCGTTTTCACCAACACTTCGTGTCACCTAACTCAATAACCTAACGCCCGCTTTCACCAACCCTAAGGGATACCTAACAGAATGCCTAACGCCCGTTTTCACCAACACTACGTGTCACCTAACTCAATAACCTAACGCCTGCTTTCACCAACCCTAAGGGTTACCTAACTGAATGCCCAATTTCTGTTTTCACCAACACTACGTGTCACCTAACTCAATGGCTAATTACTGTTTTCACCAACACTAAGGGATACCTAACTGAATGCTCAATTTCTGTTTTCACCATCACTAGGTGACACCCAACAGAATGCCTAACGCCCGTTTTCACCAACACTACGTGTCACCTAACTCAATAACCTAACGCCCGCTTTCACCAACCCTAAGGGATACCTAACTGAATGCCCAATTTCTGTTTTCACCAACACTACGTGTCACCTAACTCAATGCCTAATTACTGTTTTCACCAACACTGGGTGACACCTAACAGAATGCCTAATTCCCGCTTTCACCAACCCTAAGGTATACCTAACTGAATGCCCAATTTCTGTTTTCACCAACACTGGGTGACGCCTAACAGGATGCCTAATGCCCGCTTTCACCAACCCTAAGGTATACCTAACTGAATGCCCAATTTCTGTTTTCACCTACACTAAGGGATACCTAACTGAATGCGCAATTTCTGTTTTCACCAACACTAGGTGACACCTAACAGAATGCCTAACGCCCATTTTCACCAGCACTACGTGTCACCTAACTCAATGCCTAATTCCCGCTTTCACCAACACTTACGGATACCTGACTGAATGCCCAATTTCAGTTTTCACCAACACTACGTGTCACCTAACTCAATACCCAATTTCTGTTTTCACCAACTGTTGTCACCTAACTCAATGCCCAATTTCGGTTTTCACCAACACTAGGTGACACCTAACAGAATGCCTTGCACCCGTTTGTACCAACATTAATTGACACCTAACTCAATGCCCAATTTCTGTTTTCACCAATACTGGGTGACACCTAACAGAATGCCTAGCGCCCGTTTTCACCAACACTACGTGTCACCTGGTATCAAGACATTTGCGCGAACAGACATTTGCGCGCCAGGACACATGCGCGCATGAACTTTTGCGCGACTGGACATTTGCGCGACTTAATGGTCAAAGAGGTTTACTCTGTGGAGTAAACATAACACCACGCCTGTTATTACTTGAAGGCTTTTTTTTATTTTTTCCGTCATGGGTGTCGTTTTCATGGTTTTTGGAGTCGCTGATTACGAAAATGAGGTCAAAATGAAAATACAAGATTGTGCCGAGGAAAATTTTGGTTTTTGCATCATGGATGTCGTTTTCATGGTTTTCGGGGTCGCTGATTACGAAAATAATGTCAAAAAGAAAATCCAAGATGGCGCCGAGGAATATTTTGGTTTTTTGATCATGGGTGTCGTTTTCATGGTTTTTGGGGTTGCTGATTACGAAAATTAGGTCAAAATGAAAATCCAAGATGGCGCCGAGAAAAATTTTGGGCATTTTCATCATAGGTGTCGTTTTCATGGTTTTCGGGGTCGCTGATTACGAAAATAAGGTCAAAAAGAAAATCCAAGATGGCGCCGAGGAATAATTTGGATTTTTCATCAAAAACCATGAAAACGACACCCATGATGAAAAATCCAAAATATTCCTCGGCGCCATCTTGGATTTTCTTTTTGACATTATTTTCGTAATCAGCGACCCCGAAAACCATGAAAACGACATCCATGATGAAAAAACCAAAATATTCCTCGGCGCAATCTTGGATTTTCTTTTTGACATTATTTTCGTAATCAGTATTTCAGTAACCCCAAAAACCATGAAAACGACACCCATGATGAAAAATCCAACATTTTCCTCGGCGCAATCTTGTATTTTCATTTTGACCTCATTTTCGTAATCAGCGACTCCAAAAACCATGAAAACGACACCCATGACGGAAAAAATAAAAAAAAGCCTTCAAGTAATAACAGGCGTGGTGTTATGTTTACTCCACAGAGTAAACCTCTTTGACCATTAAGTCGCGCAAATGTCCAGTCGCGCAAAAGTTCATGCGCGCCTGTGTCCTGGCGCGCAAATGTCTGTTCGCGCAAAAGTCCATTCGCGCATGTGTCCTGGCGCGCAAACGTCTGTTCGCGCAAATGTCCAATCGCGCAAAAGTCAATTCGCGCATTTGTCTTTTCGCGCAAATGGGTTCGCGCAAGTGTCTTTCGCGCAAATGTCTTTAGCGTAAAAGTCCCAGATCCACGCCACTCGGTCACTGCTAAATATAACCTGACAAATATTATCAGCCTCAAAAATCTTTGAGGGTCAAAGGACCAGACCAGGCAAAATGACATAGGCACTATCAACATGATATGATGTAAAGTTAAAATTGCATTGGATCGACAAGCTACCAAAAAGTTTATCCGTTGAAAGTGGTTATAGAAATACTGAACGCAAGGGATTTAAAAAAGTAACAAATGAAAACGATAGATTAAAAAAAAAACATACACACGAACATATAACCTCCTCCTTTTTTGAAGTCGGTTAAAAAGCAGTGTCATGATGAATGCCTGTTAGATGTTTATCGCAATCACCAGACTGATAAGAGATCATGATGATAATTAAGTTAATAAAGTGAAGAAAGACAGACCGGAAAGAAAGCCTATACCAAGCCGTGGGTGATTCCAGGCTAATTATGATGATAGCAAAGAAAACCTTTCCTGGCTCTGCAGTCTCGACATAGATATCGATCGCAAAACTACTGAATTCGGTCGCAAAGTCATAACGATGCGGATTTAAGGTGGACGCGAGCCGGACGGGACACCCGGTGTCGGCTTACACCTTAAATCTTTCTCAAACTTTGCGACAGTTCAGTTCAGTTGTTTTGCGATCGCTATCTACAGGCTGTAACAAGACCCTTCACGAAGCCGTCAACCAAGCAGCTATTTGGTATACACTTGGAAATTTTCACAATCTAATGCCGAAGCGTATACCTTTCCAAATTTTATGTAATAAAGCCTTTTTTCATTAAGAGGCTGACTCTTATTCCTATAATCGATATAAAATAAAATTGCAAACAATATTGTCAGAGTATTAAGATTGTGAATATTTTTGCGTGTATACCAAATAGCTTACGCAAAAATTATTGCTGGGAAACGATTTTTTTTTGGGTGAAAAATTACCTTTTACGGTAGGACTTAATGGATGGATTCAATAGTACGGGGGTCGTGGAAGTGTTTACAGTTAAAATCTTACGTAAAAACCATGTATTTAAAATAAAACTTGTGAAAAAGTTGGAACTTTGACCCCCAATATGTCCGTAACTAGAAGGTATGGTTTAGAACCAAAAAATGATCGCAATGACGGGGAGAATAAGTATCTTTCAGTTTCGTTAAGGGTCTTGTTACACCGTTTATGTCGGGACTGCAGGGCCTGTTTAATAATGGCATAATGGTATCGAGCTTTTGACACAAAGATCGGCCCTGCAGCCAGTATCATGTCGCAAGAACACACCAAACTCTTTCACTATCCCCACCTCATTTAAATATTATCGCTGGCATTTTAATATGTGATACACATATCAATGCTTCCTGCATGCGTTGCACTGATATAATTGTCACAATCTGCTCAGTAACTCCACAATAAGGTCAGTTGCAAAATGTACTGAGTGAAAGTAGTTTTACAGCACCATTTAGCAAGACCCCTTATCCCACACATTTCGTTAGAAACGTCGGCTCCCTGCACTGGTTGTTTAACGTCCAGTCTATGAGACCTCTTGACTCAGTACGTCTTCAAAGAGGCTTATAACAAGTTAGAGGTCTTCCATCTGGTTTTAAGCACAGCATAGTTGAGCAAATACTCGATTCTTGTTTTACGATTGTGTCTTGATGAATGATACGTTAATCATTATAATCGTATGATCGGTAATTTGACAGAATTTTGACTGTTTCGTCACTACAGAGATTATAATGTTGTTTGTAATGATACGTCTGGAGTGCATTTTGTGCAATTTAGAATTGTCTAAGAACTGAATTGAGATGAATCCTTGAAAAAGAGATCGGCCCGAAATAATAGAATTTTAATACCATTGTTATTACGAGTAATGTTAACCTATATAATTACTATAACATACTAAAATAGTATGTAAGTTAGGAGCAGCTGTTTATAAGAAAAAGTTTACAAAAGAAAACTAATCTACGTTAGTATTTTTGGTCTGTGAAGATTTGGACCATAATCTACCAATGCCCGATTAAATAAATGGGTGTCAAAGCTTGGGATACCTCCAGCAAGGGACCTAAAAGCCCTTAAGACCTTAAAAAGCCGGCTGGAACAGATTGGATGCCAATAACCAGGACTTGGGTGTCGTGGCACAATTTGGGGGAGGCCTATAACCAGCACCGGAATGCGATAGGCTTTCTTAATTTGAACGGTTGTGGAATGTGGTTTAGGTAAGATTTACTATTGCCGAACCAAAATTGAAACCAATTATTAGTAGGAGCACTGTAACATTTGCACCTGAAGTTAGTTGACCAATTCCTTAAAAAATCATAATGAAACAAAATAAACATACTGGTAATAATTCAAGCCTATTGCCGTCGCACGACACGATGATAGCCATTTCTTTTCTTTTTTTTTCGGATGGGAAATCATCAAATGACCCCCTCACTCGGGGCGGAGCGGCAGGGAGTGTCAGACTTGTACTGACTAAAACCCATCCATGTTCCTTCTTTCGCCCTTTGTGCTCCAGGGCCGCGGTATCTCTTTCGAACAGTCCCGCAACCCTGGCAGGAGACAAATAGCCTTAGCATTGGTCATCACGCTTGCTCAAGGTGCACTGGCAAATTCAAACTTACAATTACCTATTTTAAGTCCAGGTTTCCTCACGATGTTTTTTTCCTTCAACGATGTCAGTGATGTCCAAAATTACGTAAGAAAGTACTATGGATTGAAAATGTCTTATTGTAACTGGCATTGATATGAACCCACTACAAGAGGCGAGACCTTAAATACTGAGTTATTACGATATATTAAGTAATCCAACCTAAAATAAATATAATTAATGTAATATATCCCACATTAATTATAAAACAAATACTTATAGCTCTGCTCGAAGTGCATAACAATTCTCTTTTGCTAATTGCACTTTGGTGTGTTTATTAATAAACACGTAACTTGTCTCTGTCGATACCGTTGCCATTAGATCATATTAGGCAATATTTTGTAGAACCTGTTCTTGTCCGCTGCTATATTAGTGCACTAATGCAATTGGCAACATTGCAAATAACTATCTGAGGTTTTGTTTGGTCATAATAATACTAATAAAACACTTGCATACGTTTGCATAAGATGGATTGGAAATTCCAAATTAATTTTAATTTTATAAATCCAGATTTTATAACGATGTTTTCCTACAATGATGTCATTGAATAATAAGATTTTGTCAAACTATTTATTGATTCCGTGCTGATGAGGATATAAAGCATTTTTAAATATTCTAATTCGTTTATTTTTTATCACAAAATACTGATTTATTAAAGGATGTTAGTAATTCTACGACATTTTTCGATTTTTGAGTCATATTTGGATCTTTCCTCGTGCTTTAGATCGACGATCTTATTAGAATTTCTACAAAAATCGTACAGGTAAACACAAGCACGGTTGGTGATCGGTTTGTAAGTCACTGGGTGACGGGTTCGATTCCCACAATAAACGTACAGATTGAAATAATCCCAAGATTTATGGAAGAAACCCTCGTCTTTTTCAGGCAGAGCATCGTAACATCACGCCTTGTAACCCCGAAGGGTTAAGCACCGGTTATGTTTAAGTCCCATGCGACAGGGGGCGAGCCTATTGCCATCAACCGGGCACAAATCTAGACTCCGTGGCTGCTACTGAGAAATTCCTCATAGGAAAACCCAATAACATGTTGCCTGACTCGGAATTCGAACCCAGGACCTCAAGTTCAGCAGTCGCGCTCACCACCACTACATACTCGTATCATCTCGTATCGCTGGTTTTGAGTATTAAGCACCTGACCTTTCTAAAGGACATCACCAAGAAGGACTCTGCGTCTTTCAGGGCATCTTTTCTTCCCTCTATTCCTAATTTCATATTAAACTTTTTAAGAACTGCTATAGCTAGCTTAGAAACATATACCTATCTCAGTATTCAAGCCTTACATAACAATCCATCTACAAAACTGCACACATTCGATCACCAAACACTATGTTGCCTGACCCTAATATGTTCCGGCAGTGTTCAAAAGTATATTTTGTGGTCTGACCCACTTTCGTAAGTTCGGTTATTGATTTCAATTAGTTATGGTGGATTACTATTAGGTATGTAGCTAATAGCCGTGTGTATATATAGAATTATACGCTGGTTTGAGGATGAAATATGGGTATGAAATTGGTGTTAGTTGTTTGAATGTGTCTAAAATTCACCTCTCATCATTCTCATCATTTTCCTGCCCGTATCCTTATTTATTTTGGGTCATGTCTTCTTCTATACAGTCCCATACATTTGGGTCGAGTAGGTATTTAAATTTTGTATAGCACAGCTGATATTTTTTTTTACGATTTCCATGGTGGTCCCATAAAGTTGTTCAGTTTAATGGTCTGTACCACAGTCTTCCATATGATTATACCCTTTCTGTTACACGCTGTATATATCTATACTATCTATGTATATATAAAGAGGTTAAGTTTGTGTGGTTGTAGGGGGTAATCTCTGGACCTACTGAACCGATTTTGAAAATTCTTTCACTAATAGGAAGCTACATTATCCCCGAGTGCTATAGGCTATATTTAAAACGTGCTCGTGGGATAATTTCCGACCAAAACGCGAGCGAAGCCGCGGGCAACATCTTTTGTACCTACTTCTCTCTTACTCGTCATCTCAGCAGTCACCTCCTTTCTAGCCATATCATCCTGTATTATCATTAAAACTGAGACGATCATTTATCCGAAACGAAATCCATTAGATACACAGTAGCTTGTGTATATACATAATTAACATCAATTTTTCATCCGCCATGACTAAGCTTCAAAAGATTTATTTAATTCAGTGACAAATTATTGACACTTTCTTTCATTTTGAAAACAAATCTTAAAAAAGCTTTTATTTATTACTGTGTAGCTTTCTAATGGTGAAAGAATTTTTTGAAATCGGCGAAGCAGTTTTTGAGTTTATTCATAACAAACATACACACAAAAATACAAATCTTTCCTCTTTATAATATTAGCGTTGACAACACACCTAACATAAAAATAATAATTATGTACATACAAGTATCAAAATGGGAAAACAATTACAGGGTGTCAAAAAATTCATCGACGTAGTTGTCAATAGGGAAAGAACCCAGAAGGCTGGCAGCATTGCCACGTTAGAAAGCCGTGCTAATTCTTTGGCAAAAAAAAAAGCCAGCCCTCAAGAATCAATCAATCGCTTGGCGATATCCCGAAATACTAGGTGGACACTCACACCCAATGGCTCTAGTATCTCAACACCAAACGGCTCAAACACATAACTACCAATTAAGTTATTGTATTTGCACCGTTTAAGGTTTTCGTTTAACAATTTGTTACTAATATTTTACCACATCACAAGACTGAAGACAGCTAAGTACAGGTACGTACAAAGGTTACTCTCATTACCTTTTAAGAGGCAAAATCGTGAGTGGAACATAACGCTGTAAACACTGAGAAAACAACACTAATCAGCGTGACTCCAACTTTCGTTTCAACCTCATTATGTCCTCCATTTGCAATCTGTGTGCGCAGGTAGAAATGTCAAGTAATAACTTATACTCGTTGAAAAACTTTGAAGGAAATCGTGAGGGAACTTCGTGGTATGAAATCGGCGAGGCTCTCAAAGTAAACATTGTGGTTTTTCGTTTCTTCTCCGTATTTAATGAGACGTCTGAACTGCAGTGGGACCGCTTAAGCTGTTTAATTGGTTTAAGTTATTTAATTAAAGGTTTTGTAGTCAGTATATACATTTACTAACTGACTGAAGTAAGTACGGCTGCTGAGCATGAGGTCGTGGCTTCGATTCCCAAGTTGGGCAGTGTAATTGGGTTTTTCTATCTGTAATTTTTCAGCCATGGAGCGTGGATTCGAGTCCGATTGATGGCAATACTGGCGAAATATGACTGTACTATTATGCCCGCGGTTGATGGGAATAGGCTCGCCCTCTATTACACGGCACTTAAACACAACTCTTCGGTGATTACAGGTATAATGTTATCTTCATATTTTATTTGAGACATTGCAAGAACAACAACTAGCAATGACCGCGGAATTCGGCATTGTTCAGTTCGCGTTCGCGTTGTATTGAACGAAGGTATAGTATAGCTTATACCTTCTAACTAACATTGTCGGCACGCTTCTTTTAACTAGGAGTATCTACGAGTATAATCTCTGAAGATTTTAATTGCCAGTATTAGATTCAATAAAGCAGGAGACCAGTGGAGGCCCAGTGGCGCCAGCGTAACGGGTTTCGTGAAAACTCACTAAAACTCAATGATCAGCTTATTAAAACCAAATTTCCCAGGGCAAAAGTGTTATTGGGATTTTCCATAAGACATTTGTCAAATGTTGTCACGGAGTCTGGATTTGTGCCCGGTTTATGGCAATAGGCTCGCTCCCTATTACATGCAACTTAAACATAACTGACGAAATGCGGGTGTACTATTAGGTACACCTCTGCCAGATAACCCTAGCTACTTCTTCATCTACCACCACGCCTAGGTATGTATATTAGGTATGTTAAGCAAAATAACAATTGTTCCAATTAGTTCTCAATAATTGACCTAAGAAGACTGCCGTTTCTGCACTGTGTTTTAGTATTTCCGTGTATTTAGGAGTTTGAATTTTTAAGTACGTCAACGGAGAATCGGGGCCTGTTCAATACTAGCCTTCGCACCGCTGAATGATTTTGTAGGCTATGTTAAGATCCTGCGCAAAAGACAACACGTCTCTCTTAGTTTAAGTAAAAGACTTCAACGCCATCCACAGAACAAGAATTTGTGTGGTATACTACCACTAAAAACCCGTCTACTGAAAAATCACGCTCTAATTAAAATCGGTATTGTTTTTCGGTTTGGAGCCTATGTTCCCCGGGTCATAATAAGGAATCTATTGACACCTTAGTCATCAAAATCAGATGAATATTTTAGGCGCTACCGAAGAACATACGTAAATACAAACATACATACAAAGACTGCTAAAACCATAGGTAACCCTTCCTTTTGATTTCGCCGTAGTCGGTTAAAAAGGCCGTGGGCTACTCTTTACCAAACACCAACAAAGTAATTATTAGTCTTCAAGAACTATGTCCGGTAGCCACATTTGGTCTGTCAGTCCAATACGCATTGTCGGAAATACTTTCACTGATGACGACGATGATCGATTGTTTCACGTTACAAAACACATTCTGCATTTTGGTTGTCTGCCAACGCATTGACTGGTTTCCATGGTTTTTGCATGGAAAGTGTCGTTTAATTCAAGGGGAGTTTAATTCCTAGTGTTTAGGTGTTTAGGTGTTGCTGGCAATCTGACAAGATCTAGGTGTTGGCAATCTATCAGCACTTTCTTCGTGATCTTGGGACGATTAGAGAATAGTAAATTAGTTTCCTGTCAATTGCTGATGGTTGATGGTAATAGAATATTAATTCTTGCCTGTTGGTCGAGTGGTGGCAAGCGCGACTCCTGAGCATGAGGTCCTGGGTTCGCTTCCGGGGTCGGGCAAAGTGTTATTGTAATTTTTCAGTAGCAGCCACGGAGTATGGATTTGTACCCGGTTGATGGTAATAGCGCCCCTATTATATGAGACTACTATAAAACTGGTGATATGTGGGTGTACTCTTAGGAAGGTACATCCCTTTTTGTGCATTGGCACCTTGTTTTTTTATAGAGGTATTTAAACAATATTCATGTAAATCTATCTGTCTATCTATCTGTCTGTCTGTCTGTCTGCCTGTCTGTCTTTCTGTCCGTCTGTCTGTCTATCTATCTATCTCTGCCTGACCCTACGGGGATTACAGCCTGACAGATGTTATGTTATTAATTCTTGCACCCGTAATCATCTGCCTAGCCTTACCAACTATAATGGGTCGCCATGCAGTTAAATACCTGTACTTTACATGGAGTGACTGACTGTCTGTCCTCCACAACCCAGTTAATAGGACTTAGGTGACTACTCATCCGCAAATTATTTCATCAGCGCATGAAATGTCAGTCTTTTAAAATTGTAAGGCGATGAATCATCCGCAAGTTCGGATGAATCGTCGCTTAGTTAATATTGACGGGGTCATATCGGCCAAATAGACAAACAAACATTTTTGTGTATATGAACATTCTTTAGTTTCGCCAGTTTCGCTAGCAGCTATGTGTACTGGTAAGAAAAAAGTTAACTTAAGTAGTTTTTTTTTAGTTCTATACCTACTAGCTACTTCAGAAGTAACTTCTTACTGTCACATTTTTAGCTTATTTGGTACCGTCTAGCCTTGGTCGAAGATGGTTTCCCTCGACATTGGTCCACCAAGAGGGTGGTGGTCTGCCTATTGTTCTCTGCTCAGCACTCTTTTGATTCTGAGCACTACTATTACTAAGTTCTTCACGTTTGAAACCGTGGCCATACCATCTTAGTCTGCTTTTCTTAATATTGTTGAAGTTGAATGTAGAATACAATTTTAATCTCCAAAACTACACATTCGATTTAAAAAAAGTCTTTTACTGAATAATGTAAATTTACACTATTACCGAGTGCTATTATAGGATCAAAAAGATTTAAAAGACTTATATTTATTAATTTCGAGAAATCGCCAAGCGGTTGGTCCACTCTTCACGTGACCATAGGGCGGGCCTATTTTTTGCCCAAAGAATCAGCATTGCCATACAACGTGGCAATGCTGCCAGCCTTCTGTGCACTTTTCCTGTTGACAGCGATGTGGACGAATTTTTTGATGCCCTGTAACCCTTTTGATACTTGTACATATTTTTATTACTATTATAGATTTGTAGTTTGTAAATAATGTAAATATCTTGATTGAAATAAATACATACAAAGACTTATAGAGCGGACATAGGGAATATTTTCACACAAAAATTTAGATCCCGAATTTTTCAAATTTTGACATTGTATGATACTGGACAGACCGACTTGTTACTAAGAACTGGATTACGATTTTCTTCGTCTGGTCCCGTCTATTGCTCCTAAATATTTGAATGTCTTTGTCTATACTTCTATAATAATATTATAAAGAGGTAAAGTTTGTGATTTTTTGAGGTTGTAGGGGGTAATTTCTGGATCTACTGAATCGATTTTGAAAATTCTTTCACTAATAGGAAGCTACATTATCCCCGAGTGCTTTAGGCTATATTTACAGCGTGTCCGTGGTATAATTTCCGATTTAAAGGCGAGTGAAGCCGCGGGCAACAGCTAGAATATAGAATAGATTTCTTCGACGCAGATGAAATCGCAAGCAGAACCTAGTAAAATATACTTTGCAGCGTTATAAGCTTAAGAGTCGAGGAAGATAAACTGTTATCGTAATACAGTAACGGTAAACTTGAGCTGTCGTAAACTGTATATAACATTATAACTTAGACTTTATTGCAAGCTGCAAGCTTTAGTACTTATCTCATGGGATAGATAAAGTATACTTACCTATTTATTTGCAACTTAGGTACCGTCTAAGTAGATATTGTAATCGACTTATGGCCTCAATCTACAGGGTGGGTAAAACATCGTGGATCAAACGAAACAGGGCGATAGTTGAGGTTATCAGGGTAATTTTTTGATAGTACATTTTTTTTTACAGTAATATTCTAAAGTTTCAAAAAAAAATTCGTGACAGTTAAAAGATATCGAAAAAATCACCGGCCAAGTGTGTGTAGTACACGCACACAGGGTTCCGTAGCACCATATATCTTGGGTTGCGGGACTGTTCGAAAGAGATACCGCGGCCCAGGAACACAAAGGGCAAAGGAAGGAACATGGACGGGTTTTAGTCAGTAAAAGTCTGACACTCCCTCCTGCTCAGCCCAGAGCGGGAGGGGTTATTTGATGATTTCCCATCAGAAAAAAAAAAAAAAAAACCACCATATATCTTGCTGTGCTTGTATATCTAAAGTGTGTATTATTTTTTAACTGACTAACGAAAGTTTATATCCCGTAAAGGTTAGCCAAATATTTAACTGAGGCTAGATAGTATTATTACTAAGCGAACTACCGTAATTAACTAGCAGTTGTTTCTTTGTAAGTTTCTATAAAAAACAAGATAGACTGGACCATTTTATTATTTGTTTTTTTTTTTAAACCATTGCCCCACTTTTGGAATTTCTCCTGTATTATGGGTGCGTTTACAAACATTTAAACTCACATACACAAACAGCCAGACCCGGAACAACTACCTGTAGATCATGCAAATATTTGTTCCGTGCGGGGATCGAACCCGCGACACGCAGCGCAGCAGTCAATCGCTCAGCCACTGCGCCAACCGTGCCGTCAAATAAACGCAACAAACGTAAATGGCACTTGTCCAGCCCTAAGGTCGAGTTTTTCTGTGAATTTTAACTAAAAACCTGGTGTGTTACGAGTTTACAACTTCTTATCTACCACTGCCGATTACTGATTGTCTATGCTTCTTCAAAAACGTTCAACAGGTTTGGCATATGCTCTTTGATAGCATGAGTCATTCATGCATTTTGAATTTTCCATCATTCATATCGATGATCTCTTCTTTTTCTTCTTATTCGAAACACTCTTCTGTCAGAGTGGTCGTGGTTGCGCAGACGAGGTACACGGAGAGATGTTAGGTGAGCCGTTGACTTCCCCGCTATCAATCATAGAATGACACTTTATCGAGGCCTTCTGGTAAAGAAAGTCAGGATCTACCGCTTAGCGGTATACATCTCCCGCCTACACTACACCACTACGGTGGAGGATATCGTGGAGTACGTGCGTCAGAAGACCAAATGCATGAGAGAGAGTGCAGCTACTTGAGTCGCGCCGCAATGTCGACTTTAAGGCGTTCGTGGTGTGAGTACCAACATGTTATCTGCACCTCGTCTTGGAGGAGGACTTTGGCAGGGAGTGGTGTTCCGTCGCTTCCACGGCCAAGTGCCACATGAACGCACAGTGACAAAGAGCGCAAGTGAAGTGTTACTAACATAGTTTTAAGTTTCTATTTACTAACATAATTTGTATTTTATCATAATTAAGTATTTTAGTATGTGCTGTCTATGGGCTAAAGTAGCCCTGAAAATAAATGAATGTTGTTTTTGTTAGCAACTGCTCTCGCAACCACTAAACAACAACAACTACTGCTGCAATACAGCAGGCCCTTTAACCAGTTCTCACTAAAATATTTACGGTCATTTAAGTTACAACTGTTAATAAGCAAATTGACAGAACTAATGGAGTGTTGCGGTCGTGTCTTGAATGTGATATTTTTTGTCTCCTTCGCACTCACGGCGCGTACGCAAGGGGTGAAAGGAACCGAAACGATTTTTACTTTGACAAAAACGTGTGGAACTCAGAGCGTGAGTGGTTTTGATACTTTGTAAGAAGACTAAGAAAATACAAGTCTTAAATTCGAAACAAAACTAGTTGCACGGATTTGCGAAGTTAAATTTCCTTTAGAAACTATGTACATACCTCTTGGCATTTGGTTAAAGAAATTATATTTTTTTATGTAATCCAAATGACTACCATTTAGAAAGGTTTGAATGAAATTAACAGGAGCCTCAAACTCTCCTGCAGGCATTATTATTTTAATGAAAACACTTTTGATAAAAGACAAAAATATTACAGAAATAAAAATACCTTTTTTATTAATTTAGCAGTTTTTATTTTGTGGCAGTAACTCAACGCCTTTTTCCAAAAAGTCTGTTGGTTTTCGCTCCTTTAATCCAAACAAATATTACCCGCCCGTTTCGACACTGACCTTCAAATGACTACCTAGCAGAAGCCTGTATCATTAACATAATTTTACTATTTGTAACATTCTCATATTATTCGATAGTAATAATGTCTTTGGATTGACCCGGGAATAAAGAAATAAAAACATTATGTAGTTAATTGCTTCTCTATCCACGTGAATACTAAAAGTGATAAATAAAAATTAAATTAGCATCGCCGAAACGTGATTAATAAATTAAAGGACTACATTTTCCATAATTAAATAATTTTTCTATAATTTGATTATTAATTGCGCAAAATTCGTTTTGCCTATTTAAACTTTTACAAGTAGGAGTCATAACTAAATACTATCCTTCCAAAAAAGAAAGCAATTGAAAACCATACAAATAGGCATTCACAGAAACAATAGCTGAATTATAATAAAATAAAAATATGCATTGAAAAATTACTCTCGTTTTTATACCAATCAAAATTCAAGACAAAGCGTCAAGACAGTTAGGTCCGCATATCGGCGCGAACGCACCTCTGAATAACCAACAACCACGAAACGCAAGACTTTCCGTCGCACGGCCAGTCCACGACTGTCTCTCAACCCGGACAGACGACAGGACAGACATGTCTTTTTATAAAACGATTTTTATATAAATTTGTCTATACGAATCTAGTTTATATAGCAAAGTGAACGAACAAAAAAATTGTGATTTTTCTTTCACGTGTTTTTTGTGACCGACTGTACAGAGTGCGGTACTGTGTTGTGCGGATATTTGGTTCTCTAATTTATTTCTTGTATTGTGATTTTCGTGGGAACCCGCAAAAATGGTAAGTAAATTGGTTTTTTTTTTAAGGAAAAATCTTTTGTAGAATTTATGTAATAATTGCATTGTTTTTGTGAAAATAGAAAGTTCTTAGAAAGTTTTATGTTGTTAAAATACTGATATAACAATAATTTATGTTATCTAGATAAGTTTTAGTATTTACTACTAAGTTTTTTATAGCTGCTAAACGACTAATTTGCATATAACACGAATAATCCCAAAAATAAGTTGCTCTATTGCAAAATGAATGATACTTTTATCATTTTTTGTGGTAAAAAACATATTAATTAACATTTTATGCTTCGCCTTCAACGTTCATTTTATTTTAAATCACCTTAAACTTTACAAAAATAAATAACAAGGTCCAAGAACTTTTGGACCTGTTTGAGCAAATACCTTTTTTGCATAAAAACACGAAATGTCACAATCTGCGTCTCATTTATTTTATACTCGCTTTTAGACAAGTCTTTTATTCCATTTTGTTTTTTTGTTCTAAAGTATCAAAATCACGAGATTCCGATAGACCTAAAATTTTATTTACAATTTATAAAAAAAAACTGTCAGAATTTGAATTTGTTCCTCTACCAAATCTACATTAAATTAAAATTTAACACAGCTATAACCCTAATCAACTTCTTCAAAATGTACCGCGCATTCCAATTTTAAAACTGCATTTTCCTAATTCAAAATTCACACACCACATTCAGCTCTAAATTCAAATCCACCGCCTTATTCCGCTCTGAATTCGATTCGAATTCGAAATCCTTTGCGGTACGCTATCGCTATTCGAAATCGGTAACCGTTGTAGCGCTGACAATGAACAAAAAGACTCGGTTTCTCTCAGTGAAAGTGAACAGTGGTCTCGTAGAAATCGGCGCATTCGCACAGCGGCACTCGTGTGTACAACGCTGATTTAGTTTTTTCGTACGTGCTATTATGAAGTGTTAGGAAGATAGAAAGCACATGTTTGAGAAGGAAAAACAATGAGAAAGTTAGGTGCGCAACTTTTTATTGTGCGCAAATTCGAAATGGTTAATGATTTTGGGTCTGAGCACCGAAATATATCGAAAGAGGACGCAATGAGGAAAAATGATTTCAGAAGTTCTCTTGCCTCAAATCCGATTATTTATAATTATTTACCTCAAATCAATCTCGCTACTGCTAAAATCTCCAATTCAAATTCTCAGACAAATTCTAAATTCAATTCAAGTTGTACCCGACCTAAAATATATTACACTAACTAGAATTTACTGTATACTGGAGACGATTCCATTTTATTTACTGTTACATTGTCCTCACATATTGGCTCATGGATTATATCTATTGCTCCGTCACCATGCACTTCAAAGACCCTATTGAATACAAGCCCAGCAATGTGTGGAGTTTCTAAGACATTGGTCTATATGTGGACGTAGCAAAGATCGATGGTAACATTAATCTTACTGCGCCTGAGTTGTTCGGAATAGAGGGAATTGGGTTATAACGGTGCTTGGAAACTGGATCTCATATTTTATATGTCAGCAGGGCTGTTAACTCATAGGTATTAATGTATTTGGTTGTGACTTGTGAGATAGTAAAGTTGAGGGAACAATATAAGTGATGAATTAGAATTAGAATGACTAGTGGTTTTTATACCGAAAAGTAGCAAAAATACTGAAGAATTTTGGGTTCTTTTGTTAAGGTTAAAAGGATAAATTGTGGTCGTGGCTGCGGACACAAACTTCACTGAAGACGGTATCTGCTAGTATCCGATATCCGCAGTTGGTCCGCAATTTATACCTATCAGTTTGACGGACCGTTTAATGGACAAAAATAAAGACACTCAACAATTTAGAACCTTTAAAACCGTTTACCACGTCGAATATGTCCATATTAAGCTTATTATACGCACATTCTACATCGTAAACAAACAAATCTAAGTATACCAGCCATAATGATCCTCAATTATAATTAAAAATACATTATTATTTCCTGCAATACCGCATTTGCATTCATATAATAAATTGAAACACGCACCGCCATTCAAATTACGGATAATTGTAATTATTTGTACGAAATACCTTTGTAGTTTTCATAGAAATATCGGCCATCGTCATAATAGAACACAATGTGGCTTTAGTTGTAGAAAATTAATTAAACTTACACACATACCTGTACATTCGATGAATTCCATAATTGCCCTGATCATCACTTTAATATTAAACGTAATTAGCTAACTGATTTCAAAGTTGAAATGATTTTTAAGATTTGTAGCCTTTGTAAGACAACACACCAGCGCCTTTATCGTCTTGCTGTCTCCTTTTTTTTCGTAACGCTAACCTCCAGGATTCAATTCCTAAACAACTTACAAATAAATAAATAAGCATACTTTTGTTGAAAAAATGTTAAACACAACACAAGTTTCATGTTCGTTCGAATAAAAATCTTTGTATGAACATCTTAATTTGAAACGGTCAACATAGACAATTTGTTTTTTTTAGAGATTCATCTTACACACTTCTGAAATCAATGCACCCATGCTGTCGGCATGTGATCTTCTTTCTTCTTTATCGTGTGGTTAGTGCCTAACCTGGTGTCAGAGTTTTTATGGCGCCCATGATGGGCCTTTGATTTGGCTTTACATGGCCGTCGAGAAATATCTCTCAGGCATGCTGGTTTCCTCACGATGTTTTCCTTCACCGAAGCAAGTGATAATTATACAATACGCACATGAATCCGAAAGATCAGAGATGCCTGTCTTGGGTTCGAATTTGGCAGTCCGACGCGGTCACATCACTAGGCTAGGACTAGGCTGAGTATGAGTATCATTCTTACTTCAGTTCACAAAGCTTATGAGTGATACTGATTGATATACCAAAAGCAATAATCAACCTTTGAGAAAACGACTGTGAAGATTAAAATAAAGATAGCGAAATATTCCGTGTGACATTTTAAAAAGCATTGCACTCAACTGGCGTCTGACATAATTTGGTTTGCAAACTGATTACAATTTTTAATGAAGGCATTAAGAATCTTTTTGCGTAACTTATGCATATTCAGATTTAAATAACTAGTTCAAGAACGAACTTTCTTTGTTTCCACACTTTTTCTGTAGGTTGTGCCTGTCTGAATATTTTGTTTGAACTTTTGTGACCTGGACAAACTTCGTCACCTTACTTTAGAACCGGTTGTTTTTATTCAAATCTTGATATTTTGCTTTTCTTAGCAAGTTTTACAACCAACGACATAAGAATTTTTTATTCCAAAATAACGAAAATGTATTCAAATAAAATAATGATTAAAATCTTCGAATTCTAGTATTTAAACCAAGCTTTTCCAAAATCTCAGATAATTAAGACGGAATATTGATATTTGTCTAGCTCCTATTACCCTTAAAACATTTGCATGTTTATTTATTATGTCTAAGTCGTCCAACTTCCTGGCAATATTCTGAATTGATAAACAAAGGCTTAATTTCAAGTCAATTGCAACCAGCTTCGTGACTGACCGTACATACCTCTCATTTACCCAACTCCTAACTCAGACAGCATCAATCAGCAACCTTAATCTACGTATCAGAGATTAATAGCAAAATTGTCACATCACACACATCAAAGATTACAGTGACATTTACATTAAAAACTGTGCCGCGTCGTGGTCTACGCAACTCTATTACAGTTATGGCATCGCAATGGTGCAATGGCTATCGGGTTGCCAGCTTAAATGGCACGTTTATTGTAAAGCTCAACTAAATAGTATCAGAGCTGAATGTTTTTGGTTTAATTGATTTTGTAACGTTATTGATATTGGGCTGGAATCGTGAAGTCTGAGAGAGGTTGTGAAAACATCGTTGTTTGATATTGCTAGCCGTAAGTTTCTTGCAAAATTGAGCTTTGGTTTAAAGACCTTTTGAGCAATAACTAGATTAACAGGAAAAGATTATAACAAAGAGTTCATTTGGGATATAAAGTGTTTATTTATGTTTGTGCTTGTATAACTAAACGCAACTCTTTTAAATAATAAACAAGTAGTATAGTTAGATACGACCAGTTAAGATTATGTATAAATTTTTCGAAGTTTTTTGTAAAATTCTTCACCGCTCTGTTATATATAGCACGGTAATTTATCTCCGAATATGATTCCTTCTGGGGTTGTCGGATTTTTTTACTAGATGTGAAATAGCAATTCTTGGTTCGAAATTCAAACAACATAGTCAATTATTTTAGCTTTTTTCAGCGATTCCATTTATATACTAAAACAATCGCCTCCACCAAGTGATAGAACTCAACAAACATTAGCAACCTGCCCTTTCTCTATAGCTCCTTATGTTCTTTCTTCAATCTACGCCTATTCCCCCTTCCCCCACTTCCCTCTCGGTCCCGACATCCCTTTCACCCGGTCCCTACGGCATGGTTTCGTCACGATTACGCAACGAGTCCGTAGCGACTGACTGTTGGCCAACAGTTGCATCCAAGTGTATTGTGCTACTGATTCTAGGATGTATCATTGATATCGTGTGTTACAGCTCGTTTATTCGAATGACGTGATGTATTGATTGTGGTTGTTTGAAACTTCAGTTGTAGTGGCCTAAATTAGTGCATTTGTAAGTACAAGAATCTGTAAGCTTGTGGCGAAAAAAAAATATGTACCTAGCTTTTTATTTTCAATTAGGTAGGCTCAGTTAAATCAGCCGCAACTTGTAGTGAAAAAAACTATTAAGAAAAACATCGCAAGGAAACTGGCAGGTCATTTAACCTACTCCTCAAAGATATATTGTGACATCCACCAGTCATTACTGTGCACGCTTGCATTAAGAGTTCCGATGTTACCAAAAAAATGCATTTGATTTCATGATTAATAACTTTCCTGAAGAAAAATTTAGATTCTATAAAACTGTGCAAAGAATCCACTGCTTTCTTTTGTACTTTTTTGCCAGAATAATTTCAACACGAACTGCAAGCTTCCTCGCGCGTTTTGAAATTTTCTGCCACAGTCACAGAATTGTGCTTAAAATTCGGGAATACATTCCGGAATTTTTGAGCTTTAAAAAAGGTCACACCACTGTACCGTTTCCCAAAGAAAAACAATTTTGTATTCGCTTTGTACCGACAATAGGGGTCTACTGCAGAAGTAGTCAGATTTTTATGTGAACTAGTTGATTTTCCTGAGAAACTTTTCAAATGAAAATAATTGTATTTGAATTCATTATCATCAACTGCCTAGCCTTTCCGAACTTTTATTGGGGTCGGCTTCCAGTCTTATTGGATGCAGCTGAATGCCAGTATTTTACACGGAGCGATTATAGGAACCTATGTGAATTCATCATTGGCAGAATTTTAAACAACGCTGACAGACGCTCAGCATAAACCACTGGTTCTAGAAACAACTCGTTACATAACGAAAGTAAAAAGGAAAGAATTTTTAAAAACATTCACCTAGCTGCACCAGAAGTTTAGCCTCACATCCCTGGCATCAAGACTTTGTACTTATAGTAAAAATTGCCTCTTTTCCTAATAAATACATACTATCTAATAATACCCGTCACAAATGAGCACTACGCTTCGCCGACTTGCCTGGCCAAGCGTGGAGCATGGTGAAATTGAGCTTGCTTGCTTATGGTGTGTCATATGCCTGGTATGTACAAGCTAGTGTAGTTAGATGGTAGGCTAATGAAAATAGACATAATACCATGAAACGATGGTAGGGAGACATATTCCTCTCTTCTTTTTTATCGTGTGGTTAGTGCCTAACCTGGTTTCAGAGTTTTTATGACGCCCATTGGCCTCTGACATGGCTTTACATGCCATCAAGAAATATCCCTCACGATGTTTCCCTTCACCGGAACAAGTGATAATTATACTATACGCACATGAATCCAAAAAATCAGAGTTGCGTGCCTTGGTTTCGAACTCGAGACCTATGACTTGGCAGTACGGCGGTGGTGTGCCACTAGGCTATTACTGCTATCCTCTCTTGATTGGATAAGATCTAAGTATGTGAGAGAGAATAGCTAAACATATAAGTGTTTGATTGCTTCATTGGTCTAGTAGTTGCAATCGTGACTGCTGAGCTTTCGGGTTCGATGTCATTGGATTTTTTCAATAGGAATTTCCCAGTAGCAGCCACGGAGTCTAGATTTGTGCCCGGTTGATGGCAATAGGCTCGCCCCCTATTACATGGTACTTAAAAAAAAAACTGTCGAAATGTGTTTGTACTATTAGGTACACCTCTACCTTACCTTTCGAGGACTACAGGCGTGATATAATGTTATGTTTATTCGTCTCATCATCCAAAATAACATGCTTAGTGGTGTTTATGGAAATCACTCCTTTGATCAATTTTTAAAATAATTATTGAATTAATCAAAAATCATGAACAAATGGTGAGTCTCAATGGTGTTACTGATTGGGTAAGAAGTACTGCCAATAAGTCACAGTGTTACTGTATGAGAATATTTTGTTCCCAACGAGTCACACTCTTCACTTGGCGCGTGATCCGTTGGACATAAACACGAAAAGTTGTCCTATCGAGTAACAGTGTGACTGGTTGGGATTTTTATTTACACTTTTTCCCAACGAGTCACACTGTGACACGTTACAGTGTGACTCTTTGGGAACAAACGCTATTTTATTATCGTAGTAGTATTCTGATATTGTGACTGCACAAGCATTAAGAGCGGAACGATATGAACGCATTTATAACTTACTAGCACTTCGCCCGCGACTTCGTCTGCAAAAATTGTGATAACCCGGCTAATATGCATGATATGAATATAATTTATAGCCTTTAGTACCAACGTATAATGTACCTTCCTGCCAGTGAAATAATGTTTAGAATTAGATCATTAGTTCCGGAGATTCCCCCGAAATACAAACCTACAAACAGACAAACAAATTTTACCCCTTTATAATATTATTATAGTATAGATAAACTTCCATCCATTATTACATTATTAGCATTTGCATAAATTGGTAGAAGCCTTAAAATATAAGGTATTAATAGAGAGCTCTTTCGAAGTTTCAAAGTTTTCAATAGTTTAAATGCATAAATGTGATTAAAACTTTCTTTTCAATTTAAACTTTGCCACTACTAAAAAACTCATAACGATGCATACTCATGTATACTAATATTGTAAAGAGTTAAAATTTATTTGTTTGTAAGTTTGTATGTAGGGGGTAATCTCTGGATCTACTGACCCGATTTTGAAAATTATTTCACTAATAGAAAGCTACATTATCCCCGAGTGCCATAGGCTGTATTTACAATGTGCCTATGGGATAAAACTTCCGACCAAAACGCGAGCAAAGCCGCGGGCAGCTGCTAGTTACTTATATTTATATAGATTTTTCATCCAAAGTTTATTTTGAAAAGATCGCTTTTTGCGATTAGACCGCCCATTGTGTCATCATAATATATGTGAAATGTTTTCTTTTAAGTATGTTACTTGTATGGTGTACATATTAAAGAATATTTTATTCTATTCTTATTTTGACCCGCACATGGTAGGTAGGTACATCAAACTAATCGTAGTGCAGAAAAAGACCAAACCATTTGATTAAAAGGACGTTTTAAAAACATTGGCCCACTTATTCACATCCCCATCAAACACGTTCCCATTCCCCGGGGATTATCCCGGAATCGCGGGACTATCGCAGAGTTTGAATTGTTACCAATGAATTTCAAGTTGAAATCCCCCTTATGTAGAATTTTGGGGGATCCATGATCCCCTTAGGATTTAGAGGATCAGTTCTGCTGGAGTTGGCTTTTCTTTTGTTTTTCGGAAAGCTATTGACTGTGTATTAAAAATAATTTAAGAGAAGGATTTCCTTTTTTCGATCATTTACTTGGTGATAGAGGAATGCGATGAAGACAAGCCGTTTGAAGAAAGACAAAAAATTGATAGAAGATCAACTGTGAGTAATACGTCCTCTTCTTAAGTACAATTTATTGTAACTCTTCAATGATGGCCACTGAAGACATAATTCAGACAAGAGCTGAAAAGTCTATTTCGAAAACGCATTAGAAGACCCTTTACCACTTTCTACATATAGATGTTGGATGTGGTAAAGGGTCTTAAAAGGTCTTTCTATAATGGTGAAACCTCCACGTATGACCAGGAGCCTGTATGCTCCACCAATCTTTCTTGACAGAAAAGAAAATGTTAATCTGATTTTTAACCGACGAAAACGAGGAGGTTCGTGATATTTCGTTTGCTTTCGATAATGATCTGACTTCAAACACCATGTTTACCATAAATTCCCGAAAGGAGTTAACAACATTTCCTCCGTATTAAAAACATTGATTGCTGCGTTCATTGGAGCGCTTAATCTGATTAACGAAACGCCACGCTGAATTTTAAGCTGTTATTTTTATTGTATAATGCCAATGAGGCAGTCGATAATACCGGGAATTAACAGAAGTATCATTATTTTACATAATAGTTAAATTTTTGTTGATACAACGTAGTAATGGGACGAGTTTAAATTAAGCGGGTTTTTCACTAATTTACTTGAACACGATCGGAATATCAAAACCAATAAAAAAAATATCAAGAGCAATATTTCATTGGTGTAGTAGAAATTAGTCATAGTAAAGAACACAGAGCCCAATTGAGTCAATGGTAATTTGATCCAATAAACCTATAACTTTATTCATCCATTAGATTCGAACATAGATCGAAAGCTAATATAAAACCTTATTACGCTAAGCAGGCGATTGAGACTCTTAAAGCAAACGACTATAAATAATCAAAAATATTTGCGATATTGCTCCACAACCAACAGCAGTGAGGTGTGGTTGTGGAGCTGAGTCGCAAACTATGCTCCACCTCCTTTCCTGCCCTTTTAGCCCGAAGAAAGCCGAAGTGACCTCTGCGCTGCCACCGACGACATGGTGGAAGTGGCGAATTACTGGGCTAACAAAATGTATAAATTGTCATGCCAGCGCGACCTTTTCAACGCCATTGTCACATAAGTATACGTGACAAGCCAGCGCTTGCCCTGTACGCCAACAACACAAATATGTCAAAAAAAATTGCACGAAATAAACAATTAAATAGTTTTGGAGTCGCTATTCTTTTTGTAGGTATTTGCGGTGAAATTGTGGAGGGCACGCGCGTGCGTTTATGCTCTGACGTTCAAAAGGTGCAGCAGCACGAAGAAGAATACAACAGACAAAAAAATCAACCAAACTCTCGCAACTACTGATGTTAAAACTATAAAACTCTGCAGTAAAAGCGTGTAGGAAACAGCAGTCCATACGATGTACGGTCCACCTGTCAGTTTGATAGTACCTTCTACTTATGTAACCCTAGTCCGCATGTTATTGATACGGAACAAGGAAAAGTGTGATTAGTGTGTGCAAGCGCCGATAGGCTCGCAAGTTGTACTAGTTGCTCAGTGTTTAATCGTAGGCTTATGTGATGAGACCCTAGTGACAACTGTTTTCAAAATATACGAAGCGATTCGAAAATAATTGTCATTTGTCTTTTCTTCTTTTCTTTTATCTTCTAGAAGGTCTTTGAACAGGATTCACATAAGCATTTCGGGGCGAAGATTCATAACACTATATTGTAACTGTGTTTCCTATTAAATAAAGTTAAACATAACCGGCGTAATGTTGGTCTACTAGTAGGTGGTGCACCTCTGCTTAATCTTACAGGAATTACAGGTGGGATGTAATGTTAATGTTTTCTATTATGAACAGTTTGAATTGTCCCCACTAAAAATAGGGCTATGGGACGAACTAAGATTTTTTTTGGAATGTGGGACAAAACTTTAGGACGAACGAGGAATAAATCAATTATTACTTTATCAGTTTTATTTAAAGGTCATTTATCGAATTGCTGTTCTCGACCTATAATTTTAAAACATTCTTTATCTAAAAATACTTTGATTACCTCATGCAATACATGCAACATCAGATAAATCAAAAAATAGTAAGTAATCTAACGTAATCGTAATCATGCTGGGGTAAAGACTAGAACATGTCAGAAACAAGACGATATGGCAACCGCTTCTGAATAACCGTTTTTTAAATAACCGCTTTTTTGGTGATAATCGTTATGACCCTCAAAGATGATTGGTTCCACCTTCTGTGTGTTAATTTTTAGATAAATATCTGGACACAAGAACGATTTATTGATCGTTTTTTGCCAGAAACCAGCTATGAATTCATTTGGGTCTATTATCATTGATGAATCATAGATGAATGAAGAATAGGGGGCCTAAAATGGCTGCTTTATCAGAATCATAATATGAATCACGTTAAAAATTTAAAACTCTTAAAATGGACTTTGTGGTCGTAACCATAAACACCATTTTAAGAATTTTAAATCTGATATAATTTAGTTAGAAGATCGTTTACTAATAATCATGGCAGTCTATTTATCAGAAAGACCCGACGCCAAAGAGCTTGTTTTTTATGTTTGTTGCAATGATTTTTGAGGTACCTATTTCTATGTAGGAAACTGTTTCAGAAATAATATATAAGGTCCCATTAAAAGAGATGGACAAATTTTAACACAGCGTTCAGTACGTCCATTTATTTTAATGGGACCTTATATAAAAGAGATAAAGCACAGCTTAATTATATAATTTTTAGTGATGTAAGTGCGTTGAAAGCACATCTTCTAAATGGTAAAAACTTCTATACGATTTTTGTATCGTTGCGTTGTTTGTATGGAAAATATTTATTTTGCTCTGTAAAGAAAATAATTGGAAGTCAAACCCTTAGGGCCGTACTCCACCAAAGCGGAGATGAAATGTGCGGAAACCGACCAATCACATTAGCTTAAATTTATACAGGGTTTAACAGCCCTTCACGAAGCCGTCAACCAAGCATTATGTACTTGATGGACTAAGTAACTTTACGCAAAAATTATTGCTGGGAAACGACTTTTTTTTTTGGGGTGAAAAATCACGTTTTACGGTAGGACTCAATGTAACGCACTCAAAACATTGTGCTGTTGGATGCATTGAATAATACGGGGGTCATGGAGGTGTTTAAAGGAAAAAATCTTGCATTCAAAACATATAAATATTTTTTTTAAACTTGTGAAAAAGTTGGAACTTTGCCCCCAATATCTCCGTAATTAGATGGTTCCCAGGTATGGTTTAGAACAAAAAAATAATCACATTGACGAGGAGAACAAGTGCCTTTCAGCTTCGTTAAGAGTCTTGCTATAGCGTCTCTTGTCTCTCTGGTGATTGATTGCACATCTCCTCTCCGCTTCGCTCCTTTTCGCTTCGGAGAACTCCGAGCCTTTAGCTACCAATACTTTTTATCCAATCGGCATAATATCTCCCACTACGTTGTCACTTATTATTATATTTCGTCAAAACTCGTTTGCTTCAAAACTTCGCCTCGAACATCTAAATTCTACTTTATCACCATCAAAATAAGGTTAGATTTCCATTGTTGAAGAATTTAGTAGTTTTTCGACAGATATTATAAAATGTCCATGTATGCCAAATGTCATGGTAACCAAGTTGGTTACAAAATGTTCGTATTTATTCGATTTCTATCATGATTCTTGTTGTACGTAATTGGGATGTCTTGTTTCTATTACATATATCTTAAAACGCAACTATTATTTCGATGGCTTCTATCGAAATATTCGTAAGTTAATGATAACATAGTATCAGTAGTATCATAGTGGTATACGTTAGTGCAGAAAGTATCTATTAAAAAAAAAAAAAACATAAAATAACATCATATAGGCGTGATGTGCCGGAAGGGTTATATTTCTCCCGTGATGTGTAAGTCCCATATAATAGAGGGCGAGCCCCATTGCTATTCAGTGGGCACAAATGGCAAAAATGCCACTGAGAAATTCCTGATGGAAAACTCCAATAATCAAACACTGTTTTAAACTTTCACGATTTACACTTACACATAAACTCCAGTCAACCCGCGATCATGGCGCTTGCAACAGCGTCGAAATATCGGGAGCTCAAAATAATAGACAATCACGGAAGATATCCCGTAAGTGACAGTTTATGTGTAATCCCAATAATACTTTAAAAGACCTGAGAATCGCATCCAGGACCTCATCCTCCGCAGTCACGCTAGCGACCACTAAAAATATTAAAACAACAGACCTTAATGACGTCATTGAAGCAGCTTGACCTTTTATAATATACGAAGATGTTTGCCCGTTAGATAATCTTAACATCGCTAACTTATTCAAATTACTGAATGGACTACTGATGATTACAACATGTCAGAACGTCCATCTTAAAATTTGTCATGTACCGAACATTTTAATTTCGAGGATAGCTAGATGAAGAAGGAAAGAAATGTTAAAGACTTCGTCGTGTTGATCTAGTGGTTCTGGTCTGGGGTTCGATTCTATGGTCGGGGAAAGTGTTATTGTGTTATTCCGTTATACATTTATAGATGGAGAGGGAGAGGAAGACCAAGGAAACGATGGATGGATTGCGTGAGGAGGAATTTTCTTTCCTTTGAAAGAAAAAGGAGTGAATGATAGCGTGACGGTTGACAGAGGAGAATGGGAGAAAAAAATGTATTACGCTGACACCAAGTAAAGATGATGGTGTGTGACAATAGGCTTGCTCCTTATGCCACTCATAATTGACGAAATGTATACATCCATATTATTCCATGGTAACTCAAAACCTTTGTGAAATTACTTAAAAATTTTATTGGAGAGAAGCAATCGGATTAACCAAGTAATAAATGAAGACGATACCTAAAGTCACAAGAGAGCATTAAATATTACGACGTGTGAAAAGGTGTTTGACACCAAATACAAGAGAACAAGTTTTTCATCTAAAAATAATCTTTTTCAACATAAAACAAATTTTGTTTCACAAAAAGAATTTTATTTCAACCGGATCCTGATCAATATATTTCTTTTAAAAGTAATGTTAACAATTATTTAGTTTTTTGTATCCTTGAATTTTCATAAATCCCTTCTAGTGCTCATGTCGTATCATTTATAAGGAACTCTTTTCTGACCGTAATGCCTTTTTTTTTACCTTTTGGAAATCATCAAATAACTTCTCCCGCTCTGGGCTGAGCAGAGGGAGTGTCAGACTTCTACTGACTAAAACCCATCCATGTTCCTTCCTTTGCCCTTTGTGTTCCAGGGCCGCGGTATCTCTTTCGAACAGTCCCGCAACCCTGGCAGGAACCGTAATGTCTTGGATTCGATTTCCAAAGAATTATTGGTATTTCCCACCAGGAATTTCTCAGTAGTGTAGATTTGTGACCGGTTGACAATTATAGGCTCGTCTCTATTTCACGGGATTTAAACATATATGGCATGTGGGTGTATCATTAGGTACACCGATACCTTACCCTGACGGGAATACAGGCGCCATAATGTTTTTTTTATTAGTATTATGGTAGTTTCATAAGTCTGACAATCAGTCTTAACAAGGGTATCATAAGATAGGCAGTCACTCCATGTAAAATACTGGTATTCAGCTGCATCCGGTTAGACTGGAAGCCGACCATAACATAGTTGGGAAAAGGCTTGGCAGATGATGATGATTATGGTAGTTTCATAATAATGCAAAAACACAGTAAAATACAAAAATGCTGAACCACCTGTTAAGTAACGCTTTGCGGTGAACTACAGTTAAACTATTACACAACCGAATAACTGTTTGCAAATAACATCGTGATTCAATTTTGATAATTGCATTACCAATTATTTGGTTATGCCTACCATCAGTTTTATTTGATTGTATTGTTTTAATTGTGTAATATTCCAGTGATTATTGGTTTTTAAGTCGTGAGTTATTAGTTTAAAAGACTACCGGGTTAATTTATGAGGGTTTTTTGCTCCATAGACAATTTGGAAACTGGTTAGCAATGGACCAGATACTTGTTGCTGTGCAACATAATTTATTGCGTCATTTAAACCTGTTTCTTTTTTAATTTCGTTCTTGATTTAGATCTGTCAGTCATAATTTAGTGTTTTTTTGTTTTGAATGTTCTGTCAAGTATCTTAAAGATACATTGGATTGGATTTAAGTGGTTACTAGGACATTTAAATTGGGTAAGTAGAAAAGTATGAATCAATCATCGTGACCGTAATAAATAAAATTATAGAATCTTTTGTCTACGTAATTTTTCAGACTAGAAATTCATGATTGAATAAGATATTCCTTTACATAATACTCGTAACAAATCTTCAAGACAAGATGCAAGAAGCACTCGACAAGCACAGAACCGGTACATGTCCACGCTTAGGGTAGTTCTATGTCCAGATGAGGACGTCTTTTGGCTGATGAGGCACCCTGAACATGTAATTCAGAGTCTCAGTGATTAATTCTTTCAACACAATAGCTGATAATGAAGATATTCGTGAAGGGGTTTCAATATTAATTAATTTTAGTAGTTACAACAAAAAATAATCACGAAGTTAGACGGAAAAGCAAGCTAATAAACAAAGAAAAAACTGGTTACTAATTAGAGCTAGTTTTAAATTTAGTTTTTTGTCTATTATAGCTTTTAATACAACACCAATCTTCGGACTTTTGCCAAATTAGGTAAACTGGATTGACTACTTATAATTAGATTTCAAATAAGGTGAACAATTATGATGAATTCTTCACTGATGTATTTATTAATCAATCGAGGGTTTTTGGAAGCCGCAAAAATGCAAATGCTGATGTAGGAACATATTAATGTGCTGTTACTTCATCCTACTAATATTGTAGACTAGCGACGCGCCCCGGCTTCGCACGAGTTCAATGTAATGCATATAAACCTTCCTTTTGAATAACTCTATATATTAAAAAAAAACCGCATCAATATCCGTTGCGTAGTTTTAAAGATCTAAGCAAACATAGGGACAGACAGACAGGTGGGAAGCGACTTTGTTTATGTAGTGATGCGAAAGTTTATGAGGATTAGATGAAAGAGAAGATCAGATGAGATGATGATGAGATGTAATGGAAGAGTAACAGATTACTCTTTCACGCAAAGATTACTAAACGGATTTGGTTGTAATTTAGCACACAAATAGTTTATAACCAAGATTAACACATAGGAGTTTTTCCCGGTAGTGGGCAAAACCGTGGGCACGCTAGTATTTTTTAAATGTAAGAAATATCTATTGGAACATGAACCATGAAACATTGACGGCCATAAATGTATCTGCTATTAACAAATAACATAGTATTAAAAAAAATATAGGAACTGCAAAAATGTAGGTGGTTCGTATGAAGAGGCACACAAAAATACACCTCGTATCCGAAATATTATTTTAAATTAAATTATGTCCAAGATGATCTGTAACATTTATTTCGAAAGCTCTTATGATCTTGAATAAATAAACAGAAAATCTGAATACCTAGTTATAACAAGCGACGTCTTGAGATCATGCAGAGATATCAAAGCTGTCTGGAGTGTCTCTCAACGAGGTCTAGCAAAAATTGGAGACAAATTGATGTGATACTGTTTCCACTGGTTTATACTTTTTGAGGTAGGTATGAGGACACTCCTGAAAAAAAATATTTTGTTTTAGCTATGAACTATTATGTTTAGTAGTTCTACTTTTGGAAACAAGTGATGAAAATTAATTTAGAATGACTACTGAGAGAGTCACAAAATTGTTCGCCAGTTGTAGCGTGAACTGTTAGTATCTAGTTTGGGTTTTGACTTGTTTTTCCAGTAACACATATTTGGAAATTATGTAAGGAATGCTAATGTTTCGTTAAATCAATCAATCAGTTTGATTGCTCTTCGAGTGTCAGTGAAATACATGGCTTAAAATTGTTTATACACGCTTAAAGGTAATATCATCCGATCTTGAGGTCCCTCCCACGATTCACATTATATTTTTTACGCCACAAAACTATAACGTAACTCATTACGTACTTATTACATGACAATAACTGTGGGTGCCGTGGTAAAAGTCACAGACACGCATTGATAGCCTGGCTTCCTTATACGCCTGCGACGTAGACATGGCCGTTTTTTTTGCCAAGAACTGGGACGAACGCGGCGTAATTTTGCGAGTGCAGTTTTTTTAAAAGGTAGTTTTAAAGTGTGTCGTGTGGTAGGTGCTTTATGAAGAAAGTAATGGGTAAATTATGCTAATTGGTTATCTATGTTAGTGATTGGTTGATTAATTGTTGTTATAAAGAAGCGATTAATTGTTTTTTTTTTTTGTTTACAGCACAGTTATAATTCGAAGGAGTTTGTAAAGCTAATGCTATATTTGGGTATCTAGTGATTGAAGTGCTTGCAGTGCTTGTAATTCTGTTTCCGAGAAGGAAAGCACAGAAAAAATAATACTAACTAATCTATACTTAATATTATAAAGACGTAAAGTTTGTGAGTTTGTGAGGTTGTAGGGGGTAATCTCTGGATCTACTGAAACGGTTTTGAATATTCTTTCACTATTATCCCCGAGTGCTATAGGCTATATTTACAACGTGCTCGTGGGAAAAAAACCGATCAAAACGCGAGCGACAACAGCTAGTGATGAATAAACTAAAAAAAAAACAACAGAAAATATAACCATTTCCGGTAGTACCACGCTAAGAAGTAAATTTAAATATTAAGGTTTATAAAAACTAATAAAAGCACCAAAATTTTCGTGAACTAAACTTTAATTTCAAAGACAAATGACCACATGTGTAATTAGCATTATACTTAGTATTTCAAATAAATTAATTCTCCAATTAAAGATTCTATTTATTAGGTACTGCAATAAATTATATAAATGCAGGTCAAAGCTTATATTTGCATGCTCCCCGGAACAGGTACAGACTGCAGTTGCAAGCTTTCGGTTCAAAAGATCAGAAAAGATCATTATCCGTAAGTAGTGAAAGGATAGTTTGGTATCAAACCTTAAGCAAGACTTTAGTAATATATAAATCAACGTCTTCAAATGTGAGATTTACTTAAGACATAACATATCACCTGTAATCCCGAAAGGGTTAGTACCGTGTACCTAATAGTACACCTACATTTCGCCAGCTATGTTAAAGTCCCAGTGTACTAGGTACACAAAGCAGTACAAAGTACTACAAAGTAAACTAGGTGGAGTGCCCATTGCCACCAACCGGGCTCAAATCTAGACTCCGTGGCTGCTACTGGGATATTCTTGATGAAAAAGCCCAAACAATTTGCCCGACCCATGAATCAAACCCTCATACTTAGCATTCGCGATTGCGATCACCAGACCAACGAGCTAAACATAATTTTAAATATCTTGCAGTCGAACTGATAATAAAATGTAAAATTGATAATGGACGATACATAAGCCTCAGATATTATAATAGCACAGTATTTATAAATAAATAATAAGTCAATTATTGCCTATGATGAGGAATTTTCAGCAAAAATAAGTCTTAAGTCATCAACACTCAGTAGCTTGTTGATCAACAAAAGTTTTCAGAAGATACAAATAAGTATATTTTTCATATTGAGGCTTTGTGAATCACTAATTATGGCAAACATCTTTAGAAATTCATAGAATAACCAAAACAATGAAAAATATCAAAACAATCGACAACTATTGAACTACCAACAAACTCCGTGAAACTTATCAAGTACGGATAGCAAAAACAATAAACAACCTTGCGGTACGGTCCGCAATATTAACCTCGTTGAACTCGAGAAAGTATCGGTTGAACTTGGCGAAAGTTTAGCCAACATTAGCTGCGCCTGCGACGCCTAGCGTGCGTACACGTTAATGGCTCCTTTCTGCATAATGTTGAGCCAGTACTAGTTTCTATTTTGTAGGTTCCTGGATTGTGTACAAATAATTCTTGTAGAGGTAACTCAGGTTCGAAATTTTACCGTAAAGCTGAAGTATGTTCATGTTTTTGAATGCAATGGTTGGAATATGCTAAATTTTTTTTCCGATGGGGAATCATCAAATAAACCATCCCGCTCTGGGCTGAGCAGGAGGGAGTGTCAGACTTTTACTGACTAAAACCCATCCATGTTCCTTCCTTTGCTCTTTGTGTTTCAGGGCCGCGGTATCTCTTTCGAACAGACCCGCAACCCTGGCGCCTATCGGTCCAATCAGACCCCTTCCTGTTTGCTGACATCTCTTTGAGGCGCGCGTGGAACACGAACACGCCGTCGACATGGCTTGTCGTCATAAGACGGACGGACGGCGAGTTAGCCCATTACTCGTATATATAATATGCTTACGTTCAGCATCCGATCTGAATTCGAGGATTAATTACGTTTAGTTTAACCAAAACGAAACACCCCACATCATCATTTCTTGCGTTTTTCAAAGCATGTATATTGGACTAACTTTGATGATTATATACATAACATTACGCCTGTAATTCCCGCAGGGCTAGGCAGTGGTGTACCTAATAGTACACCCACATTTCGACAGTTATGTTTTAAGTCCCATGTAATAGAGTTTGAGCCTATTTACTTTGAGGAATAGTACTTAATGTACCACATTTGAAATACCTATTGAACTTGTTTAATGCATTCACCTGAGTTAATGAGACATTGGTGTCCAAATTATAATACAACTAGCTGTTGCCCGCGGCTTCGCTCGCGTTTTTGTCGGAAATTGTCCCACGGGCACGTTGTTAATATAGCCTATGGTACTCGGGGATAATGTAGCTTCCTATTAGTGAAAGAATTTTCAAAATCGGTTCTGTAGATCCAGAGATTACCCCCTACATACAAACAAAATAGCACTGAATCTATACTTTTTTTTTTTTACCGATCGGATATCATCAAATAACCCCTCCCGCTCTGGGCTGAGCAGGAGGGAGTGTCAGACTTTTACTGACTAAAACCCATCCGTGTTCCTTCCTTTGCCCTTTGTGTTCCAGGGCCGCGGTATCTCTTTCGAACAGACCCGCAACCGTGGCAGGCATCGGTCCAATCAGACCCCTTCCTGTTTGCTGACTCTCTTTGAGGCGCGCGTGGAACACTCTTGCGCCGTCGACACGGCCTGTCGTCATAAGACGGACGGACGGTGAGCTAGCCCATAGCTCACCGGCCACAGGGCCACTGAATCTATACTAAAGAGGTATCTTTATAATATTAGTATTGATTCAGTGCTATTTGTGTTCCATGATGCGTACTTGCGTCGCAGTCTGTGACATTTTTTCCGTCATTTCCCGGCTTTGACCTTTTGCAATAGATGATTCATAAAAACATATCCAGTAAAGGTTGCCGAAAATTCTAGAACAAAATAGACTCCTATATTTATACTTAGATGTTATATCGTTTGAGCTACCTACAAAATATATCAGCATAGGTGAACGTTATCTTATATTTAACTTCATTCTATCGTTGCATTTATTTCATCTATGATTCGATATTGAATAGATTTTGTAACAAGACTATCCAATGACCATGAGTTTTCTTATAATTGCGATGTTTTTATTTATATTAGAATGTACCTACTTCGTTATAGATTGAGAAATGTATTGTATGTTTTGGTAAGTGTCATTATTATTGTTTGAAATTTAAGATAGTCATAACCGCAAACCGCATTATCTATAGTCATTAACCATTTTATCTTAAATCAAGTCTCACTTGATTATAAGTTTCTCAATAACCACAGTTCTTTTATGAAGATCTCAATGTGGTGTAACACTGACAGAGCAATAATTAAATTAATTACTAATTTCGAAAAAATAGTATTTAACAGACACCTCTGTGCTATGCGGTATTTAATCTAACACTAATATCCAAAAGGATAGAAGAGGGAGGAGTTCTTGGGTTCGATTCCTAGGTCAGGTAAAGTGTTAATGGGTTTTTCCACTAAGAATTTCTCAGTAGTAACCTGGAGTCAGGATTAGACCGCAGCTAATAGCAATAGGCTCGCCTCTATAACATGAAACTTAATCATATCAGGCGAAATGGATATAGGGCCACTTCTGTTTAAAACAGGCATGCTAACTCACTCTTTTAGCAGCATGCTTGCTTCGGTGAAGGAAAACATCGAGAGGAAACCAGCCTGCCAGAGAGATATTTCTCGAAGGCAGGTAAAACCAAGTCAGAGGCCGGCTAAAAACTTTGACACTAGGTTAGTCTCTAACCTCACGAAAAAGAAAAAAGCAGCATGCTTCGTTATGAATTTATGAATTCCATAATAATTTTCCTTTGCCTTCGACGATTACGCGCCATTTTGAAATTCCCTATATCTTGCTTGAGGCTTCATAACACCATAAACAATTTTCACATTAAATCAACTTCACCAATTATAAGCAGCTAGACTTAATAATTTCCTCAACGTCGACCAAACAATGAGGCAACAAGATTTATTCAATCGCCACTAAAATACCAAACTTCTTGTGTTGTGAGCGAAACTGGCTGTGTACTCGTACGACCATTTTATGAGGAGCTGTATTGGTATGTCCAGTCAGTCGCAAAGTTATGGCTTTAAAATGATCTTGAATGAAAAGAACGTTCTAGAATATTATGTCAGCTTCATTTTATGAAAAAGTTTGTGTAATTGAGTATAGAAAAGTTGTGAATTGGTCTTGAAATAGCTAGGGCGTTTGTTTGTTTTTGACATCATTGCAGGGTTGATATGAAGTTGGAGAAGGTTAGAGAACTTTTATAACTGCGTTTGGGAAAATACTTAAACTGACTAAAAAATACTGCATTTAATGATTTCTGAATCAACCGCTGATTAAGGTCGGTATTCAAAATCGATAATTTGCAATTACAATAATAAGAATTAAGTAAAGCAAAATAAAGGGTGTAACAAGACCCTTAACGAAGCGAAACGTACTTGTTTTCCCCGTCATTGTGATATTTTTTTTGTTCTAGACCATACCTGGGAACCTTCTAGTTACGGAGATATTGGGGGTCAAAGTTCCAACTTTGTCCTAAGTTTTTTTTTAATACATATTTTAGCGTAAGATTTTTACTATAAACACCTCCACGACCCCCGTACTATTCAATCCATCCATCAGCACAATGATTTGAGTACGTTTCATTGAGTCCTACCGTAAAACGTGATTTTTCACCCAAAAAAAGAAGTCGTTTCCCAGCAATATTTTTTGCGTGAAGTTACTAAGGTTGATGTACATAATGCTTGGTTGACGGCTTCGTGAAGGGTCTTGTTACACCCTGTATAGCCTAATGCTCTATCTAGTCAATCTTTCAGGGCTATTGTAGACATGTTTGTAAGGTGTATAGTCTAGCTTTTAATTGCATTGAGTCCCAAAGACACTATTATTTATATGCTAAACATACATTATAACAAAACAATACATTTGTACGCATTGTTAGCCAACAATTTGATCCAATCCATTACCAAAATTTTAATCAACGACTAACTGCTCCAAATTCACTAGCCAAGCTCAAATAACACTGGTTTCATCCACCATCCTGATCAGACCCAAGCCACGGAGTAAACACAACACTTGAAGATGTCTTGCTATACTGGTAGCTGTTGGGCAACTCAATGTTGAAAGCTTGCGCACGCGCTTACAAGGCCGCCTGGTCTTAGTAAGGACACTGTATGTTAGTTTGTCACTTTGTATTACGATTTTTAATGTCATTGCTTGTGTTTGTTGACGTTTCACGTGTGTAAGAGAAGATAAGAGAGATTTGAGTTTAGATTGATTCATTTGTGAAGTAAAGATTATATCTGACATTGAATGGTCGTGTTCTTCAGTGTCCCTCTCACCGCACTGACTTCATTCACCGATCATTCTTTGTCCAGTCTATTTCTCTGTGGAATGCGCTTCCCCAGGAAATCAGGATGGCAACTAACTTTTAAAATTAAAGTTCGTGAGTAAATTCGGAAGAAGCTGGCAGTTTCGTCACAACGGTGATGTTTTCCCCGTTCTTTTTATATTTGTATAACCGTGTAAATATCTATTTACACTAATTTATTTATTATTTATTTGTTTAAATAGATACTTGCTGCACTTACAGTAAATAATAAATAAATAATAATAATAAAAAATACAATAATTAATAAATAAATAAAAATAAAAAATAATAATAATAAAAATAAATAAAAAATGGTAAAATAATGGCGGTGGTGGTGGTGGTGCTTAATTATGGTATTTGATATATATTTCTAGTGTTTTATATATCCTTGTAGATTATCTTAGTATTAATTAAAATTATTTTCAGATAGACACCTACCACTGCTTGTCTCTGCATCACCCAAAGGTTGCCTGGTAGAAAATGCCTATGGCATTCCTGACGGAATTTCTCAATTCCTGATGGACAAACCCAATATCACGTTGCCTGACCCGGGAATCAAACCTAGGATCTCATGCTCAACATTCGCGGTTGCGACCACTCTACTTCGGCCATTACAGGCGTAATGTTATGTTAGTATAAAAAAAAACTAATTAACAAAGATAGTACTCGTATGGTTGCTAGTGAGCCTCAACTAGACAGGCGGTTTCATTATGGGCTAAGGTTTAATAACGATCAAGTAATACCAATATAATATCCCATCTTCAACGTAATTCCCTTCTCTTCTCACATCGCCATCTTGATACTCGTCCGTCCAGTCTTAAGGTGCTGGGCCAAAGTTCACACTTAAAAAGGTCACTACATAAGTAAATGCAATGAAATAACTTATTTACTTATCAGCTTCTTGGCAGTGAGAGTGAGGTGTGTTATATAACTGTTGGATTAAGATTATGAATGTTTAGTGGCTTTCTCCGGTGTCGTGTTGATTCTAGAATGTATAGAATTTTGTGGGAATAGTTTGGTACCCTACGGATATACCCGAAGAAAGAAACATCGACGCGTAATTGGTTACTATGTATTTAGTAGTACCTACGTGATTAAATTAATCCGCCCCATTGTTAAATTAATACGTCGCGCGTCGGTTATTAAATACTTAAAAATCATGGTGAGCAAAATCACGGTGCTATTATAATGTATTTTCCTAAAATTCAGATCATAGATTTTCACTGAAAACCAAATTATCACACCTTTGAATGCAATACACATTTACACAATTTCCCAGGAGTTTAAACTGACAAAAGTGTTACTTCCTGGATATTATTCACATCACATCAAGATTGTTCGGTACGCAGTTTCTAAGAATCGTCAGTGTAATCAAAGAGATCCTGTTAGTAGTAAATAGATACATCCTGTTTCAACAATCTTGTACCAATAAGTACGACAGTAATAAGTTTTCCTTAGTAAGTACCTGCGGTGATCAGTACTTCGAAATAAGCTCCAAAAACTGTCATGACTGGTACGAACGAAATAATAGCCCCTGTCAAACTGTAAACATAGCTGGTTAGCCTTCCATATCATCAGACAGGATAACAACCTATCAGTCTAGTGCTCAGAATTTATTAGGCCTTACGTCGAACGTCCGACAAAACCGATTATTTCTTAGTGTGTGGTGCAACAGTAATTTGTAGGCAGGACGACAGTTTTGACGTGTGGCGCTTGCGCAAGCCGGGGAGCCTTGTAACACGTCCGCTTTTAAACATTGACCACACTTATTGACGTTGGATCGACTTGAGCAAGTCAGAGATTTCGATCATTCAATCATCTCGGCTTATCGGAGTCTCATTTTCTACAAAGGCCTCTCCCAAAATGCACCACAACACCCTGTCGTCCGCCTATCGCCTATCCAGACACTTGTTTAAATCGCCGGTCCATCTAACTGGGAGGTTACCTACAAAAAGCTTTTTGTCTATAACCCGGAATGCTGGTAAAACAATTAAATGTAAACTTGTACCAAAAACTCGTAATCGTAAACGATATTTATCGCTCTCCGTACTATTTGTCGCTAAATGTTATAATGTCTCACGCGTTTCTAAAATTCTAATACAAGACCTGTGTATTATGTATGATACGCGTGTGATATGATCTATAGCGAAAGTTAGTATGGGTGGCGATAGCTATCGTTTACTATGGCGAGTTTTTGGTACAAGTTCACATTCAATTGATATTCCTAGTTACAGCGATTTGCCCTAAAGCTTTAACTTCTAAACAATATCATTATTCGGTTTTGGATCGGGTGCAAGCTGCATCGCAACGGACTATTCATTTCTATCGCATGGACAAACAGGGTCTTAATCCTGACTGGCTCAAGCCGTCGGTAAGTATGGTCACTCTTTTACAAGTCCATTGGTGTTTATCTAGGAATGGTTAATTTATCGGTACCGAGAAAACCTTTGTTGATTGTTAGTTGCCCTAAAAGTTTTGTTTCTAGAAACAAGGAAAATATGTAGTGAGGACAGTTTTGAGTAGATGCAGTATTATGGGTTACAAGAGTAAGCTAGAGGAGAATTAAGATATAACGATGGATGAACTTTCAGATTTATGACTAGAAATTGCACATATTCTGGAAATGCCAAAAGTTGCGGGCAACTCCTAGCATTCCAAAGGTAAATTTTTCCATTGTTAAGTCAAATAAGTATTAGGTAAATGATTTTTTGTAAGTTTTAACAAATAGGTGTGAGATTTTTTTCTTACAATACAATTTATGACTGCCATAATTATTTCTATGTTTTACCTATTTGTTTTATTTTTATTATACCTACCTAATAATAAAGAAACAACCAACATTATGTTGACTTTTGAACTTTTAATACTGTCGAATATACTCGTAACAAACAAGAAAAAGTTCCACCTTTTTGTTTACCAAGTAGGTAGATACAGGAATCTGTAAGAGGCTATTTTTAAATTACAAAAAAAAGCAAATCAATTTTTTAAACACAACCACATTTGAGAGAAAAAGTATTTATTAGAATCACACAGGACAATAGAAAAAAAAATGGTTGAAATAACAATAAAACAAAATTATATAAAAAGTAAACATTTTACAAGAAAAAAACAAGTGAAATAGGACCTGTGCGAGACCAAAAGGCCCCTATCTCAGCATGCTGCACATGGTCATGGTGTGGTGGTATATTTCGCAAGTTAGGTTTAATTCCCATGTAGTGCGAGCTTATTGCCATCGACCGGGCAAATCCAAACTCCAGTCTGCTAGTAAAAAAAACCTGACGAAAAAACCCTATTAATATGGACTTTGAATCTACCCAAGACCTCAATCTCATCAGCAGTGCTTGCAGCTATTACTAGGCCCGCCAGTCATAAAATAATTACGTTACAATTTTCACCTTCAGGCGAATTACCTTCAGTTCGATACATCGACCTCACTGCTTGCTCCATATCCGCTGACACTCCAAATTATCACTAGTTTTACTTGTTTTTCTCACATACATTAACTTTTTACGGACTTCCCTGGCCTAAGTTCTGCAACCGGTCGTATATGTACTTAGGTAATATTTATGTAGCATTTCCGCAATTATATCAGTCTGTAATGCCGGTGCTGAACATTTCTTCGGTATTGGTTGGTTTAGATCATCATTTGCCTAGCCTTTGCCTTTGAACATTTCTTCGGTATTGGTTGGTTTAGATCATCATTTGCCTAGCCTTTGCCTTTGAACATTTCTTCGGTATTGGTTGGTTTAGATCATCATTTGCCTAGCCTTTGCCTTTGAACATTTCTTCGGTATTGGTTGGTTTAGATCATCATTTGCCTAACTATGTTGGGGTCGGCTGCCAGTTTAACCGAATGCAGCTGAGTACCAGTATTTTACATGAAGCGACTGCCTATATGACCTCCACCTACCAAGGTGTATAGATTACCCAGTTAGTACTGGGTAATACGATACCCCTTGGTAAGACTGGTTGTCACACTTTTTTTTGGGCCACTGACTACCCGTAACGACTGTCAGAGATCTACAATTGACAGCCGGGACCAACGGCTTAACGTGCTTTCCGAGGCACAGAGGAAACTCGGTATGTAATGGGCGGTCACCCATCCACAAACCAACCTAGGCAAGCGCGGCTTAACCTAAAGATCGACCTGAGCGGTTGTTATTATTTTGCCACGAACTCCTCAAGGTCCACAAGTAAAATAATAGATCGATTTGCTACATCGTTTATTATGCGCACAGCCAAGGAGTTGAATTCCCTGCCTGCGTCGGTGTTCCCGAGTTCATATAACCGAAATCTATTTAAGTCGCGAGTTTATAGGCTTCTTTTGGGTGAGCTTGTTCCATCGACGACCTCATGTATGTCCTCAGGACAAGATTGAGGCCATAAAGCATCGTAGGCCCATTTAATATTCATTTTTTTTAAAGTTCTTCAGCTAATCATGCTCTGCCTAGCCTTTTCCCAATTATATAGGAGTCGGCGTTCAGTCTTTTAAGCTGCAGCTCAACGCCCCATGTATAAACCAGTATATTACATGGAGCGACTGCTTGTCTGACCTCTTACTGGCAATAGGTAACTTCATACCCTTTGATAAGACTGGTTAACAGTTTTTTTTTTTTAAGACATTGCCCCACACTAGGAATTTCTCCTGTATCGTGGGTGCGTTTACAAACATTTAAACTCACATACACAAACAGCCAGACCTGGAACAAGTAACTGTAGATCATACAAATATTTGTTCCGTGCGGGGATCGAACCCGCGACACGCAGCGCAGCAGCCAATCGCTTGCGCCAACCGTGCCGTCATTTTCTCTAAAGAATCCTTAAAATGATTTTACTTGCAAATATTATTCTATCGTGTTAATCTTTTGTGAAAAATTGAAACGGCGTACTTTCAATTATACATTAATAGAGACACTAGCATACTCTACATGGTATCACCTTCAAGAGCTTACAAAGTGACCTCAACACTATTTACATTATATCCGTAGCTGATAAAGCCGTTACGCTCTACCATTGGTCGCAATTATCAGTGTGTCATGTCTTGAATAATGTTGGAGTTAAGCAACCTTCGGTTAGGTTTGGAATTGGATTGATGTGGTCAAAATACGTGAGGGCACCGACTGCCCATTGTGACACTCTGTTACTTTTGAAATAACAAATAAATCCACAGTACACACGACGACCAATCAAGCTACGGAAAACCAAATTAAGCTGAGCTCTCCGGGAAGCACATACAAAGCGAGGTCAAGTTATACTGGATAAGTATAGCTTGATGTATCGTCGTGTGTACATATAATAAAGAGAATTGTGACTATTATCAATGAATTATTAGACCTCCAAAACAACCGCCTATTTCCTGAAGATAGAAAGGTTTCTGGACATTCATATTTTTCTCCCATTTCAATTCAATTTAATTCCCCATTAAAATTCCCAATAACTGTTTTTTCAAACTTCCTGGACTTCACGCTCAAAAGTCACTAAACAACGCTGTCAAAGCAAAGATTTTTCACAAAACCTGACCCATAAACGATCTATACCTACCACAGACAATATCACGGTCATCAACTAGTTCACAAAAAAAAGATTCGTGACTAAACTAACAACAAATTGTAACAAAACGGTTACAAAACATTTAACAGTTCAGTCGGTTAGGGTCAAGATAACAACTAGAATTAGAATAGATAGAATTGTTTTAACCTAGTTGACGGGTTAAATAATCTAAATTGAGGTAATGCATAGATGCCTGACAGGGCTGCGGGACTGTTCGAAAGAGGTACCGCGGCCCTGGAACACAAAGCGCAAAAGAAGGAACATGGATGGGTTTTAGTCAGTACAAGACAAGACACTCCCTTCCGCTCCGCCCAGAGTGGGACGGGTCATTTGCCAATATACCATCCGAGAAAAAAAAAGGCAATGCATTGATATGTTTAGTTTTAATTTATTGTAAGAGAATTTTACAAGCATGCATAAAGTAGAGGAAGACCAAATAAACGATGGATGGACTATGTGAAGGATGATATGGCAAGAAAGGTGACTGCTGAGATGACGAGTAACGGTCTATCCACACATATTATCAGGGCTGTGCCCGGGACGTGACGGGGCAGTGGCCGAATGTATGTAGGCTCTGAAGCTTCGTCGCCGGCCCGGGCACGGACGTGTGTGAACGAGTTCATGTAAAAAGTACGCACTGATATTTATTTAATATTATAATTTTTATAGTTTGTTTCCATGTGTTGCTATTAAAAACTGTTATCTTATTTTTTATTTCTTTATTGTTTCAGGTATGTCCAGTCACACTATTGGTTAAGTTATTAATAAGGAGCGGGTAAGTAGACATCAGTTAATGGTAAAACTGCGGTTGTTTTATTACACTTTGACAGAATGATGTATTGCTTGCTCTTGAAATTTAATTATTTTGTTCCGGCAAAGTGTTATTGGGTGTTCCATCAAGAGCTTCTCGTGTCTATATAATAATAGGCGGACGGGTTGATCTTCAAGGTTACGTTGCGCTTGCCTAGATCGGCTCGTGGATGGGTGACCATCCACTACATACCGAGTTTCCTCCGTGCCATGGAAAGCACGTTAAACCAATGGTCCCGGCTGTCATATAAGATCTTTGACAGCCATTACAGGTAGTAAGTGACCTGAAATTTTGACCAACAGTCTTTCTCAGAGGTATTACGCAGTACTGACTGGGTTGTGGAGGTCAGGTAGGCAGTCGCTCCATGTAAAGTACTGATATTCAGCTGCATCCAGTTAGACTGTAAGCTAACTGATCTGATCTGAGGCTAGGCAGATGATGATCAGGACTTTCTTAGTATCGGCCACAGAGTCTGAACTTGTGCTCGGTTGATAGGCTCGCCCTCTAAAATATAGACCTTCAAAATGTGCACCTCTGCCTTACCCTTAGGGGAGTACACGCGTGATATTATGAGTATGTAATTTACTAAATACTTATGCACACAATTGTGCAGGTATTTTTAACCAGGCAATCTTTTGCTCTCATACTATTGATTAGACCGTCAAGGTCTTCTTCTTTTTCGTTTGGTTAGTGCCTAACCTGGTGTCAGAGTTTTCAGGCCGTCCTTGGACCTGTTATATGCCGTCAAGAAATTTCTCTCAGGCATGCTGGTTTCCTTACGATGTTTCCCTTCAGCGGAGCAAGTGAAGTTATATAGGAGTTATTCAGTTAGTTTTAAAGGTGATAGTGGATAAGCCTGCTTGTCCGTTCCTGGGGCATTAGACCCGTATGCACAGTTGCAGGTCTGGTGCAGTGGGAAGCGGACTTAGCTATAGGTTTTTAAATTAGTTTATTTTACTTTATTTTAGTGAGAAATTTAATTTAATTTTTTTAATTATTAATTAATTTTAATTTATACGGCAAATGTTACTAACATAGTTTATAAGTGGTACTAACAAAAATATGAATCATTGGGTTCGATTTAAATAAATAAATAATACGCACATGAACCCGAAAAGTCAGAGGTGCATGCCTTGGGTTCGAACTCGAGACCACCGTCAAAGTGTGAAAGCAGAACCAAATATGCTTGCCTTTACACTCATGATATTATTATAAGCAAGGATATTATGACTAGCCTTCCCATCATTGCAGCTGATTTACTTTTTACTACAACATTTCCTGGCAATACCTTCCGATAGGCTCTTCCAAATAAGGTTTGAAGAATCAATACAGGTAGTGTAATGTTTGATTTGCATCATACAATGTTTACTTCTTGTTGATATAGGATGTTGCTTCTTCATAAGTATTTATGTAAGACCGTATTGGGTACGATATAACCTTTTTAGTGCTGTGTGTATGGATCATTTATTAGGTATATTTATATTGATGTTATAATTATCATTTTTAACCTTTGCGTCTATTTGTATTAATTTCCAATTACGATATACTTAGATTATGCTGTTATTAGTTTCGCTAAATGAACCATTTCAGTTAGTAGTCCTGAAGGTACCTTTGTTAAAAATAATTAATATATTTTATGTAATATTAGGTTTTCCCCGTGGCTTCACTCGCGTTGAATTTGATTTTCGTGGCCTATTTTGTATGTGATTCCAGTTCGTAGTCTATAAAGAGTGTAACAAGACCCTTAACGAAGCCGAAAGGACTTGTTCTCAACGTCATTGCGAACATTTTTTTTCATGCCTGGGAATCTTCCAGTAACGGAGATATTGTAGGTCAAAGTTTCAGCTTTTTCACAAGCTTTTTTTAAATACATGTTTATAACGCGCAAGATTTTTACTGTAAACACCTCCACGACCCCCGTAATATCCAATCCATCCACCAGCACAATGTTTTGAGTGCGTTATATTTAGTTTTAGCGTTAATCGTGATTTTTCACCAAAAAAAAAGTTGTTTCCCAGCAATATTTTTTGCGATAAGTTAATACTTAGTTTGATGTACATAAAGCTTGGTTGACGGCTTCGTTAAGGGTCTTGTTACAGCCTGTATGTGTACTAAATTTCGCCCAAATCCTTTTCAGAGTGAAAGAGTTCCAAACGCACACACACTCGCTTAAATTCATACAAAGTATAGCATTTATAATAGTGCGTTACAATTTTTCTCATTAGTTCGTCTCCTTCTATTTCTTCTTCAACCTCTGGCCACCATGGGTGGCTGAGTGTAGGTCTCTCCCAAATATCTCCACTTTTGGAGGTTTAGTGTCATGGGTATCCAGTTTCTTCCGGCCCTTTAATGACATTTACTCTAATAAGTTGCCTCCAAATAAATCACGATCCTTCTAAAGGTTCTACAATAGAAAATTATAAAGGCGAGCACACATTACGCCACTCAACACTACGGACATTGCACATTGTGTGCACCGCCCATAAATAGCTACGTTGACCAATAGGTTACCAAGCATAAACAGTACACATACTACCTTAAAAACAACAGACACTTTAAAAAAAAACAGTAAGTGTTCAAATTCGTTTAAATAAAATTTTGTCGACAACATTGGGTAAAACATAATTTTGCTACCGTATTAGTTTTTATTGCATAGGCGTTAAGTGTTGTATTAATGATTATGATGGCAAATGTTAATTTTTTTTCGACACAATGGTGTGTGATTATATAATAGGTTTGAATGTTAGTTACCGTAATGATATGTAATTTTATGTATAATTATGATATCATTGCCAAAGTGGCGAAAAGGCTCAACGGATTTTTATTTTTTATAGTATGAACATACTATGTCGTGATGGCCCAGAGGTTAAGGCCTCGCCTCTCATGCATGAGGTTGTGGGTTCAAATCCGGGCAAGTACCAATTTGACTTTTTCAATTCATATGTACTTTCTAAGTTTATCTTGGACATCACAGACATCGGTGAAGGAAACAATCGTGAGGAAACCTGGACTTATAAAAGTCTGAAATCGCCAACCCGTCTTGAGCAAACGTGGTGATCAATGGTCGTGCCTTCTCTGTTGAGAAGAGGCCTTTGCCCAGCAGTGGGACAGTAATAGGCTGGTATTATTTATTATTATTTATATAGTATGAACATAAAATAATATCACGCCTGTAATCCTGGATGGATTTGGTAGAGGTATACGAGTAATCTAATAATACACCAGAGCATTTCACCTGTTATTTCTAAGTCCCTAATAAGAAGCGAGCCGATTACCATCAAGCAGGCATAGATCGAGACTTCGTAGCTGATATTGATAAATTCTTGATGGAAATACCCAATAACACTTTTCCTGACCTGAGAATCGAACCCAAGAGCTCTAAAGACGCGTTTGCGGGTACTAGACCAACCAGGCAGTATAAAAAGTGAATTATGCATTTCTTTTTTATTATTCATTCAAGCCTTTAGCATTGTCTTACAACAGACCTTGTGGCATAGATAGCGATCGGAAAGTAACCGAATTCAGTCGCAAAGTCATAACGATGCGGATTTAAGGTGGAAGCCGACACCGGCGGGTCGCGTCCCGCTCGCGTTCACCTTAAATCCGCATCAATATGGCTTTGCGACTAAATTCGTTCTTTTTTGCGATCGCTATCTATGTCGAGGCTGCAGGGCCTGACCTGTTATTATATTAAGCTTGCAGACAATAATGGGGTTGAAAAAATAGGGCCACCATGGTCCGAGTGCCCACCTAGTATTTCGGGGAATCGCCAAGCGGTTGGTCGACTCTTCACGTGACCAGAGGGCGGGCCTATTTTTTGGCCAAAGAATCAGCATTGCCATACAACGTGGCAATGCTGCCAGCCTTTTGGGCACTTTTCCTGTTGACAGCGATGTGGACGAATTTTTTGACGCTCTGTAACCCTTTTGATACTTGTACATATTTTATTACTATTATAGATTTGTAGGTTGTAAATAATGTAAGACAATGGTTAATAACAACCATTTTCTGGGAAATAACGAATAGTTACCTATACATTCTGCAGTCAAACGAGTGCTTACTTAAATAATCCCTAAAAATGATGAAGCAGAAGATATCAATTTAAACATTATTTTTTTCATTGCATGACGCGCTACGTTTTATAATTTTTTCCTCATTGCCAATCCTCTTTCTCACGTCCTGCTTACCCCACAGGCAGCAAACACATAAGTCATAAAGCACATTCACTTATTCTGAAAGTGTTACACCCGTAAATCGCAGCCATGCATACAATTATTTTCATTTTTTGTAACGGCTCTACTTCGAGTGGACCCCCCTATATTTTCTTCAAATTCCATTATAATCTGACCTCTTGCATTTTAAATACAGAAAAACAAGCAATTTATGCATATGCAAACCTCTTTAGATGTAATTAAGGTTAATTTTACGAAAACAAAGATATCAAATGGTGACCTAGTTCAGAAATGCTTTCACTTGTGTTAACAATGAGGGTTTGGTTTCGACTTTCTCAAAAGTTTTTGTGCTACTTGTGAAGATGAGTCTTTATGTTAACTTTTTGAGTAAATAGAATCATATTTTATTCTGACAATTTTCCTACTTATTTAGAAAAGTTGATCTTAAATCAACTTTAAGATAAGTTTTCAAAATGTCAAAAAATATTTAAACAGCTAATCATTATCATAGCGTGTTAGTGGGTTTTTCCATCAGGAATTTCCCAGTAGCAGCTACGGAATCTGGATTTGTGCCCGGTTGATGGCAATAGGCTTGTGCCCTATTAAGTGGGACTTTGACATAACCGGCGAAATGTGGGTGTACTATTAAGTATAGTTCTGCCTTACTACTGAGATTACAGGCATGAAAGAAAGAAAGAAAGAAAACATATTTATTTGGCACACGCCACAAGTGCACACAAAAATAAAAGAAAAAATAATAAAAATGAAATATAAAGCTTAAAACTAAACAATAAAAATAAACAAAAATCTAAACCTAAACAGAAAAAAGAGATAATATTGTGTCTCGCGGCTGCGCCAAATAGGCCCAGTTCAGCAAATTGCCGAGCAACTAGTGCCCGACGCTGGTTTTCAACTGGACCTGAGATGGTGATGTGACGGACATAAAACAGTTTTGTGCTTTGTGTTTCTAATTAGTTATGTATGTGTAATACGTGTATGTATGAATAGATACTTAAATATAATCAATTTGTGTACTGATAATAAATAAACCTACATATGAATAAAAAAGTGCAAGACAAAACAAAAAAACATAAGGTACCTAAATAAATTAAACGGACGCATTGAAACATATTAGAACCTGTTTCGCATGTGGAATTTGTAAACGCATCATGACTCCGTGCACTTCGTCGCCGCCATGATGTTATCTTTCCAATATTGTCTTTATTATCTTCTTCTTTCTCTCGGTCTTTATTATTATAATATCATACAATGAACACGTTTTGGTTAAGTAAGAGATACAAGAGCAATGCCACTTCAAAAAGTTTACAAACGATCTCAAATTAAAAAGAACAACCTCTTTGGTACACCCGAAGCCTCAGCATGACCTTCGACGTCACCCGGTGCTATTAATTATGATGTTACATCAAAGGGCCAATTACCCCCAAATTACTGATAATTAAGCAAACTTCATCCGACTTTTTGATTAAACAGCTGACTTAATTACCTTTAGGCGTTAGGAGTGTAAGGGCAGAAGATACAGTCTGGGCCTATCTTGATTTTGGGGTGAAGGATTTACGAGGTCGTAAATGTTAGTTGTTATTGTTACTGTTCTGAGTCCCTGCATGACCTGAGAGCATGAGTTTCGACGTTTTTCGTAACGTAAACACGTTTAAAATTAAAAATAATTGTTTCACAAATAATGTTTTCATAATTTATTCATATCTATGTATGATACTGATTGTGCATGTTGCAAAAAAAAAAAAATAACTAAAATACTTTAGGATAATTGTATTTTCGATACAAAATTAACCCTTCGTAGATCTACGCGAGACACAATAGGATTTTAATTGTGTCTATATACTCGACATACGAGTGGTTAAGTATTTTTGTATTCTTATATTTGAATGAGAATGAGATTCTTATATATGAAAGTTGAATACAGTAACCAATTATTATTGGTAAGCAATTATTATTGTAGTAACTTAAGAACCGCATTCAAAGATACATCCGAACCTTTAGCTACGTCTATTTTCTAGCAAAATCGGGTACTTAAGGGTATTGTAAAGTAAAAATAAAATTAATAATATATAATAAAATAATTATTGTAAATTGAAAATAAAAACTGTTTTTGATATACTTATCCAAGTAAAAATTGTTAAGAAATTTGGAAAAATATCAGCAAAAATACATATATAAATGCATTTTTATTCTACGGTTGTTGTACTAAAAAAGACGGATATACTTTCCAATGTCCCCCGTTTTGCTCAAAACATAGATATAATGGGTAACTGCTTTTTGGTTTACGGGGCCAGTCTAGTTCTAAGGCTAAATGCATAGTAGACAGGGTTGTATGCCTGTCGAACCTTTAAGAGAACGTTGATCGTTCGTCCTTGAAAATATAATGGAAATTATCAGACCATACTAGACCCAGTTAACGATATATTCATTCGAGACTGCTTTTAGAGGACCCTATTTCGTTCATCCAAACTGGTACCACTAAGTATACTGACCCCAACAAAACTAGTTACTTATATAACAGTTAATACTCTAATTGAAACAAAAGTGTGTCATTTATATATTGACAGAGTACGACCCTACTTATATAACAGCAATGACATGGTAAAGTATGCCGTTTGCCCATTACATAACGGTGTTACCCAAGTACTTGACTGATGGCGTTCTTTGCTGTTTGCAAACAGTTCGGGTGTGCCGTTGAAGTTGCTGTTGGTATAGTGGTGCCGTAATCGGTATGCTAAATTTAATGTCAAATTCTTACGTTCTGTTGACCTTAGTTAGCTCAAATTGTGGTTGAATTGTTGACGCTTGTTAGCTAAAACTAATAGTGGCATTTACAGGTATTTCCTTGATAAAATTGTATGCCTACCTACTTGAAAAACTTATTGCTGTAAGCGTTGCGGTCTAGCTGTTGCAATGTGTGTTATGAAGGAGTTTTATAATTACATTCATGAAATCATTATAATTTATATTTGAAGGACGCTTTAATGACGTAATGATGATAAACATAAACTAGCACTTGTACGAATATTATTATACTATCCCAGTTGTAAACGTCGCTTTGTGTCTATTGGCCTTGTTTTGTTCTGTCTCCTGCTGATATGGAGGGAACTGGAAATATGTTTTTTCTACTCTTCCGCTATTGTTTTCTGATTAATTTCGTTGCGGGATCCAAGATAGTTAAATAATTGTTTTTCTGGGCCTTCGTCGAGCTTCATGATCTTGGCGTCTGTCTGGTGGTCGCCAGTGTTGATTCTGGCTTTCAGTAGTTATAGTGGTTTGGGAATAGTGTGGCGGGCTTGTCCTAAAAAATTCCGTTCAGCCGTTTCGGAAATTAGCCGAAACAAACAGACAGACAAAATTTTTAAATGATGCTTTTTTGATTAAAAATAGACATTTCAATTTTACTTGTTTGTATAGATTACGCGAACCACTTAAGTAAGACACAACGAAGCCATAACAACGTAACCTTAATGAAAAACCAAGTTTTCTTCAATCAAAACTTCTGTCGTTACCTTATCATATACCTAATAAAAGGCCCATCAAATATCGGGTATCCTAAAGAATATCGTTTTCTAAGTATTTGATTTTCGAAGCTGAATCTCCTGTTGCCTTTGAAATGTTCAAACTTGAAATTTTAGCTTCTACGTCCTTTATAAGACTTCAATTACTAGACAGTATCGTGTTTGTTAAGGTTGAGTGAGTAATTACAGATTTTTAATTGGAGTATTTAAAAGGAAAAGCTAGAACAAAAAACATATGTTTTGGTTCAAATACCTAGGTATCTGGCGAGCGACTCGTGTAAACTACGACGAGACGGCACGGTTGGCGCAGTGGCTGATCGATTGGCTGCTGCGCTGCGTGTCGCGGGTTCGATCCCCGCACGGAACAAATATTTGTATGATCTACATGTAGTTGTGCAACGCACCCATGATACAGAAGAAATTCCTAGAAAGGGGCAATGTTTAAAAAAATATATTTAAAGAAAGTAGTTTCACGTATCATATTTTCATAATTTTAAGAATGTATTCATATCCATTGTTGGTTCTGATTGTGCTTGTTGCAAACAATTTAACTGAAATTTAATAGATAATTGTATTTTCGATTCAAGAATCGACGTGTTTCCTTTACGTTTACACTGTTTCTGGATTCAAAGAATGAAAAAAGTAAAGAATATATGAACTACATATAAACTCAAACCGTTTTCCTATAACATAAATTCAAACTATAGATCACCATGGCATCTGCTACGATCGATACATTCTCCTTCTGCTTCGTTGAAGAACATTATTATTATTTGTTACATGAATATTCTATTTTCTGGCTTTTTTGACTGACATTCAAAAGTGCCGTGTGACCACAGAGCATCTTATATATATTGGCGTGTGACAAATGCTTTGGTTTTTTTTTTCTGGCGTTTAATCCTGCATATTTAGTAGACAGAACTAGAGTGGATTGCAGAGAGGTTGTATAAAAAGAAGTAGACAGCATTAGTAAGATTGCTTGAGAGCAAAAGCACCCATTATTTTTCAGGAGAATAATTATAGTTCTTTAATGCTATTTAACATTTGATAACAGGGTAATTGCAAATGTTTAACTTTTATATTATTTTATTTTGGCTACTATTATAATAATGATTTAAATTGTAATTCTTTTAATTTTATAATTTAGTGTAAAATATCGATACAATGTAAAAATTGTTACTGAAATAAATGAAATGAATGGTTTTTTATAAAACAAGTTTACTCAACCATAAACTTATCTAGTAACTGGAAGAGGAAGTACTAAACTAAAAAAGGCTCGGATATAAATTCTAAACGTTGGTTAAACTTGAATCAAGGTTTTTCAATAAGCTAACATTTACTCGCTAATATTCCATGAAAACAAACGATTTATTCAAGATATAGCTTTGTATAGAAATACGATGACACACTGACACAGTGAAGATTTCAATAAAAGAAAGTTGCGTGGATTTCAAGGACATACAGATCTTAATGTTTAGTCGTTTTCTTTTTTGTTTTTAATGTCAGCTGGTGAATTGAACACCGAATAGATACGGATAAAGAGTCTCATCTATACTTTTATAAACAGAGGTAAAGTTAGAATGTTTCTGATAGTCAAGTGCAATTAGACAATAAGGTTGAACGAAGTTTATAGTGGTCGGATTTTCATGGGACTTATATTATTGAGTTTCTAAAAGAGTGGAGAAGAAAGTTAAAAAAAAAAACAAAATTTTCGCCGCTCGCTATCTTTTTTTTTTAATTTCCTTTGGAATATTTTTTACTTCAAATTCGTCGAATTCTTATTGTAGCGTAATGGTGTGACCTGCGTTCATCCATTAAACGCCAATTCTTTGTTAATTATTATCGAAGTAATGCGTATTTCAAGTATTTTATGTAGTATTCTGTGTAAAAATTAAAAAGGCCATTTTTCTCGAAATATTTCTACTACGGTCAGGTGGTAATTTTCGGAACTGCTGATCAGAATCAGAAAATTCTTTCACATATGGGAAGTTACATTTTCCCCGAGTTTCCAAGGCTATATTTAAAACGTTCCTGTGAGATAATTTCTGACTATACCACAAGCAAGGCCACGGGGAAAAACTAGACTAGTGTAATGAATGATAAAATTATCACATTTCTGTTACAGAAACTAGATTTTGTGTCTTAAGTCTACTGATTTGGATAGATTAACTTTAGTAATTTTACACTGATTTGTGTATAAAAGAAGATTTACAATAGAATTGATTTGAAATAATCAATGTTTTCTTAATGTTTGCAAGAGCTACCTGATTGCAAAAGATAGTTGCAATATTTGTATAAAGTAGTGATGAGGCTATTAGCCACATTATAAAGTTTACCAATAGTTACAAAGTTCCTTCACAAGAGTGGTATGACTCCAATATTTTTTGCATATCTTTTAGGTATTAGTACTAACTGGGTTGTGGAGGTCACATAGGCACTCCATGTAAAATACAGAAAAGCCAGCCAGGCAGACGATGATATCTTTTAGGTATTAGGGACCAGCTGTATCAGTCATCAGTGTATCTAGATTAGTGGGATCTACCATGTTTCACTCTCACACGGCTTAAGGTAAAGTCAATTGGACCAGAAACATATCACCATTCTAAAAAGATTATCTTTTAAAATGTTGACGTGTGATGGATACTTGGATGAAGATAATGACGTATGATGCCTGCTGCGTTGGTCTAGTGGTCGTGACGTGACCTCATACTAGGTTTGATTACCAGATCGTGCAGTGTTATTGGGTTTTTCCAGCAACAGTTTTTCAGTAGCAGCCACGCAGCCTAAATTAGTATCCAATTGATGGCGGGGATTACAGATGTTTATTAGTATGTAAAAGAAAATAACTGCGGAGATTAAATACATCCCGGGTGAACCCCTACCGGACAACACCGTTTAAGTGACACTGACCAAGCTAATGTAGCAGGAAAAGCTATTGGTAGTAGTTACCTGTTTCCATTTCCCGCAACTATTAGTTCAATTGTTATAGAAAGTTTAAGAAACTGGTTCAAGCCATATCACTGTAGAATCATAATTAATTTTACTTTAAATGCGTTTCTCCATTGAGAGAAATTGGAATGGTTTGCCATTTATTTTATAGGGTATGACTACTTTTTTAATTGTTAGTGGCTTAGAGTGTTTTTTTTTTTAAGTAATGGTCGAACTGTATTTGTTTCTAAATACTGATATTATAAAGAGGTATTTGTTTGTAAGTTTATTGGTTTGTAAGTTTGTATGGGGGTAATCTTCGGAACTTCTGATCCGAATAACGAAAATCCTTTCACAAACGCGAAGCTACATTATTCCCGAGTGTCAAAGGCTACATTTGAAATCTTCCCGTAGTGGGTTAGTTTCCGTTCATAACCACGGCAAAATTTCAAGGAAAAGAGTGCAGAGTGGGAAATAAATCAATTATTGAAGCGAATTTTTATTCAAATGGCTTGGTTTTACACTATTTTACAAACCAGTCTCATTTTGGCGGTTTTAAAAAAAACGAATAGTTGACCGAATAACGAATAGTTCAATTTATCAAAGTAAATAAAATAAATTGTTTAAGCAAAACATAGATACCATAGAAAAATATTTTAAGCAGTATCTAAGAGGACCTAGCGATGAAATCAACAATTTACAACAACATGCGAAAAAATTAGCATAATATTAGTAATTTTAAATTGATCCGGCATCCTATTTATAAAAAGGATATTAAAATGAATAGGTACTGATAAAATAAAACTAATGTCTATAATTATCTCGGAGCTTAACCGCCACGGAAGTTTTTAGTCGTATGAGTCATCAAGGACACCAACTAGGTCCTATTCGAATCAGAAATCAAAACTTAAATCTTTTATTTGCCTGCTTTGTTTTAACATGAATAAAAACATTATGATCCCGTTTCAGCAGGTGTAACATGAATGCACACAAGTACATAATTTACTATAACAATGTTTTTTATAGTTCCTGAAAGTTAAGTAGTCGATATCAATACTATCATTGTCATTTAACTAATTTCATATAAGGCATTTCCAAAAAAACCAGCCAAGCGCGACTTGGACTCGCCTACGAAGGGTTACGTAACATTAACCAAAAAAAAACTCGTTGTTTTAAGTGGGCCCTTATTTATTCTGTTTTTAGTATTTTTTGCTATAGCGGCAACAGAATTACATCACCTGTGAAAATTTCAACTGTCTAGCTATCACGGTTCATCAGATACAGCTTGGTGATAGACAGCCAGACAGACAGACGGACGGACAATGGAGTCTTAGTAATAGAGTTTCGTTTTTACCCCTTGGGTACAGAACACAAAAAATACGGATCTCAACCCCGCTCTTAACACAATTACACAGTGACGATAGAAATAAATTAATCCACTCTTCTCCTATGGTACCACTAACACTATTTCCAATTACTGCTTATAAGCGTTCCGTTTTTACCCCTTGGGTACGGAACTTTAAAAGTATCACTTTTATTTGTTTTAGGAATAACAACATCCACAAATATCGTAAAGAAGAATCCTTGAATTCCAATTGAACAAAGAGACCAGTAATGACAAATCAGTCATCCTTTTGCCTCATACGCTGCACGTCAGACCCTTACCCAGCAATGTTAACAGCCATAACAAGACAAAACAATCATTCAAAAGCAAGTCACTCTGTGTCAGGACTTAATTTTAAAATTTCCACAACAAGGCCTCATTCAATTTCTTTCCAGTGAGTTAAGAAGGGGTGAACATAAAAAGTTGAACTTATGTGTCGGGACAGTTTGTCATGTTCTCTGCTTACGACACGACTGCTCTACGATTTGGTAATAATATCGTTGAGAATCCTGAAAGTAAAGGTGATGATGACCATGTAATACTAGAGGATGATAATCATACTGATGAAAATGATGTTTCTGCTCGCGATACGATTGCTATACGATTTGAGGATATCGATGAGAAAATTAAAGGTAAAGATGGTGATAGCCATGTTATAGTAAGGTATGATAATCGAACATAACACATCACGTCTCAAATCCCCGAGTGTTAGGCAGAAGTAAACCATAGTACGCCAATGATGATAAATCATACGGGGAAAAATACCGTCAGCAAGAATAATGGTAACAAAATCTAAGAAATAAATCATTTTTATCCTAATGAAAAAAATTCTTGTATTGAATTGCTACGTAATGCCATTCACAAAAAAAAAATTGAATCTGCAATTGTTGACGAGCAAAACGATGTTTATGAATAATTCCTTAAGGATTTTCTAGCTAGATGATTGAATTTTGCCTTTTGTAATTCTATCAATGCTATCAGGAATTTGCCTAATGATCTTAAATCCTAAGCAGCTCCAGAAACACACTTTTGACCTTCTTCCTCTCTTGACCCAACGACTACTTTCCGATCCATAAAATCGTCAATTCAAAGCCGTCTTAAAGGCTCAAAGACTCCAAACGAGACCTTACAGGGACCTTCGAGAGTTTATTGACCCCGGCCCCTTTTGGCTCACATCGGTCCTTTAACATTAGTTCCAGGTTATTTTTCTGAGGCCCGAACGGATAACATAGGATAATAGGGGATCGGTTTGAAGAAATAGAAGTGAATAAAGGAAAGTAAACAGAATATGATGCAAGACTTGCTTTGTGAGATGTTTTCTTGTTTATTCAAGACTAGGTTACGCCGGTTGGAAATTTCTGAATTTATCCCACGTGAATCTTTTAAATATAGCCTACGACGCTCAGGGATAATGGAGCTTCCCATTATTAGTGAAAACATTTCCAAACTTACAAACGTTATCTTATATAATGGTAAAGATTTAAGAGATGATGGTCCATCCATAGATATGGAACCAGCGGATCTTATTGAAGCAAATAAAGGTAAACTAGTAAAAGTTCTCTTCAAAATATTTGTTTGTTTTCGTCGCAGTTTTAGAGCTTAGTGCAGCAAACAGTTTTATTTGTTTTGGTTGAAGATCAAATGCAGGAGTTTTCATAGTTCTAGTAATATTAGTTTCGGATATTGACGAAGTTTTGGGAAACTAGGTGAGGTTACTTAGTGGATTAATTCCATAGTCGTGCGGCATTTTCTATGGATGGAAGAAGGTTGGTGGTGGCACCATTCTCAGCCGATAACCTCGTTAAATCTTTATTGATACTATAAACTGCTTCGTTATTCTACTGGAGTGGTCACAAGTGCTACTGCTGATCATGAGAATGATTCTGGGTTCAATTCCCAGGTTGGGCAAAGTGTTATTGGGTTTTTCTTAGTAACTAGCGGGCAAAAGTCTTGGTATCGCCCTGTTGATGTCAATAGGATTTATTTAAAGAGACTGAACATAACCAGAGAAACATAGGTGTTGTTTGTACACCTCAGCCTAAACCTCTAGGAATTACAGGCTTGATACTATGTATGTATGTCTGAAAACACTTTTATAATTTCCGTAATAAAGTTCTCAAGAAATAAATCAAAAGCTGTCCTTACCAATCCAAATCAACGAGCCATGAAGATACTCATATCACTTCCGATCTCCGTTACAAGCTGGACAATATCCTTCACTATTGTTTCTACCGGAAACCTCAACCACTTTAACTTTACTATCAATTTGGACTTTATCATGAGAATACTGAGTATCAAATTGCATTAGCTGAATTACAATACGAATTTGGTTATTACTTTGAAAGTATTAGGACGGTGCTGTTTGAATTTCAGTTCTATGCATCTGAATATAAAGCTTGGTTCTACATGGGATAAAAAATAACATGAATTTAGATTACCAAATTAATTTTGCCGTCATATCTCGCGGAATCTAGAATTATTTGAAGGTAATAGTCGTTTTTGTGATTGTGAATGTTAATTTGGTAATTTTTGGCCTTTGGTAATGGGATTCTTATGTTTTGAAGCTTCAATGTTCTGTCGGAATGATGTTAATTGAATTTATAATTAATTAATGTAGGCACAAAAACTGTTACGGCGTGAGCCGGTAGCCCAGATAATGGAGTGCAAAATTTTAATTATTGACTTCTCTATTAGTAGTAATAAGACTGTTTTTGCATTAATTTTATAAATGCTGCTATTATTAGCAACACAAATAATGAGTGTACTCTTGCAATGGTTACACCAAATTTTGACTAATATATTATCATGATTAGATATTATCCTCAGACAAAGGCTAAAAATATAGTTGAATTGCGATTATTATAAAACTAATTTAATTATGACTGTGTTATAGGTATTTAGCAGTAGCGAAGGGTCAATTTGTGTAAGAGGTAAGCCGGAGTACTTAGCTGAAATGTGATTTTATTATTTGTCTATAAAATACTGACTGTGCCATTTTTCAAAAGGAAGCCAGTAGGAATCGAGTTGTATAGAACATTCGCCACTGGCATGTAGGTAATGAAATCTTTGTATTATCCTTTATCAGGCCGTCTATATCAACAACTAATACTTTTGCAGCAGCCAACTGCTGAACTTACGCTTCCCCCAAATTGTTTTATTATATTTTATTTTCTGAACTTTCCAATCGTAATCGTATTATAACGAGCTAAAGTTTGCGTGTTTATAAGTTAGGACGTAGGTTGCAATCTATGGAACTACTGATCCGATTTTGAAAATTATTTTATTAATGGGAAGCGACATTATTCCCGAGTGTCATAGGCTATATAAAAAACGTTCCCATGGGATAACTTCTGATCATAACGCAAGCGAAGCCGACGACAAAATATAGTTAGTTATAACTTCCGCTCAAATCAAAACAACCTATTAACTAGCGACAAAATTAACGATATTATTAGATAGGTTGACGTCATTTGGACATATTGCAAAATACCTCACGATCAAGGTTATCGGGAGTGACTCAGTAGTGACCATAACTACAATCGTACTACTGACCAATTACGGGTGTCTATCTATTTAAAATTATACCACGGATAATGTCAAAGTGTTTTTGTGTTAGGATATGGTGTTATAATGTGGGAAGAAGACCTGTATTTAATTTGTGTAAATGTCTTACAGAATCTTCTATGGCGGTCTAGACGATGCCATTATTTTGGAAGATTTTTATAAAAAAAATATTGATAAGGATACAGGATGTTGTTCTTTCCATGCTATTTAAATATTTTAAAGGTTCACATAGAGTAAACTTAAAGATCAGCCTATGTGGATGATTTCGTTCCTAGTTCCGGCAGCCACCAGTGGATCAGAGCGTAAAAGAAAAGAAAAAAAAAACTAGAAATTCTATTAAACAACTTCTTCTTGATCAACAGCGTACGTTAGTTTATCGTAGATAATAATGATGACGTTATTTTACTCTATGGTTTTGTTACTAAATTTACTATTACCTTCTACCGTTCATTATCAAGTGTCAGCATTTTCATCATCTCGCGTGTTCTCCCTGCTCTTGTCCCATGCAACTTGAAGTCGACGCAACATTTTTTTTTCTTGTTCACCGCGGTCAGATTATAATCATTTTTTTCTTTTTTTTCTTTTTTTTTTTTCTTTTAGTGTCGTCATCTTCCTGCCTTCCATTCGTCTCTGTCAATCGTCACGCTATCATTTACTCCTTTCTCTTTCATATCATTCCTCACACAATCCATCCATCGTTTCCTTGGTCTTCCTCTCCCTCTCCCTCCATCCATCAACATTTATTTTCATCACTGTTTTAGTCACATGCAATTCGTCCCTCCTCATCACAGTCATGTCCATTTCAAGAGTATTAATGATTTCTTCTCTCTCTTTCCAGGTAAGCAGACATACCTCGTCAATAGATAAGTACCTGCATAGAAGCTGCACCGAGTACCACTGTTAGTCATAGGACTCACAGGCACTTCATGAATTCAGGTCGAGATGGCCACGTAGATTCGAATAATGTCAACCATTTTATTCAACATTTTATCTCTTGATTAACTCATACTGTGTTGATTTAGTTAGCAATTACGATGAATTTATCCAAAATTATCTGTGTGTTTATGTGTTTCTTGGAGACGAATTAAGTGTTTGAGGTCGAAGTTTATCTGTTTGCGGTTTGACATTATCGTTTCATGTTTTAATAATGGTACTTAAGTAGGTAAGCCTGTGAATTATGTTTAACGTACACTTTGACAAGGCGAATATATTTTTTCATTCGACTCTCAGTCTTTTCCTCATACCTTAATCGTCTTTGTAAAATAATTAGACAGTTAAGTCATTACAGGTAGTCATTGGGGCTGGAAAGTCTGACAACCAGTCTTACCAAGGGGTTGTGGAGGTCAGATAGACAGTCGCTCTATATTAAAAACTGGTATTCCGCTGCATCTGGTTAGACTGGAAGCTGACCCCAATGGGAAAAAAGGTAGGCAGACGATTATGATATAGTAGACAGTTGCAATATGTCAGAATAGTTATTAATGACGACCCGAATGGCGCAGCGGTAGTGAGGCTGCTTTTCGTTCTTAGGGTTCGAATCCCGGTAAGAGCAAATGTTTATGTGATGAGCATGGACATTTGTTTCCGAGTCATGGATGTTTATATGTATATTATGTATGTACGTATTAACAAACAAAAAGTATCTATGTAGTATTATCAACTATCTGGTGTCCACGACACAAGCCTCGTTGCTTAGTATGGCGCTGTGTGTAATGTCCAGCGATATTTATGTCCAGCGATATTTAATGACGATGATGAGATAATTAATGAAATAAATATTTTGATAAAAAATTATGGATGCAATTTCTCAATAAGCAAAGTTCTTATGAAAAGGTTTGACAGAGACTATTTCACACTTCAAGTTATAAATATTTTATCCTCCGATTTCGTAACACCCATATTCTAAATTATTAAACAGCTGTTGATTGGCATTTAACCTTCTCAGTTTCACATAAAACATGAATTCAAATTAATCAGGCGCAAACTTGGAAATAATTACTTGTCATAAATATTAAAACACGGAAGTTGAATAAGAAGAATAATTTATTATGTTGGCGTAGGCTTTCAAATCAAGTTGGGATTCGAATTACTTAGAATTTGAACAATCGTGCCAATGGAAAAGGGTGTGCTAATAAAATAACTGATTAGAGGATACTTTTGAATTATTTAAACAAGTTTTTTTTTAGTTACTAAATTCGACTTTGACTATGGAGGTCCAATAGTTTTTTTGCAGATCATTTCGTGGGAGTTTAAAACGACGATAATGCGGATTTAAAAATATGGTCATTTTCGACTAACATCTTTTTATAGAGATGACTATATGCTAGGAATGTTGCTACAGCAATGAATAACATAGTAGATGGCAAAAACAACACAAGAAAAAAAGTGAACTGGGAAAATATACTGTAAATGTTGATGTCGTAGTCACGGAAATTATAATTCAATACAATTGATGCACATTCTCTTCGTTTCTGTTCAGTTCCCACTATACTTTATTGCTACTTTGCTACACCGAAAACAATACCTACTAACAAACCCACTTCGTCACAAGAACCATTAATCAAAAAAGAAAGTATACCAAAATTTCTTCACCCACAAACAATACCGCTAGTAATACAGTTATAATCAAGACGAGATCAAAACATACTGTCAAACTGAAGCCATAAGCTGTGTGTGCAACGGAACTTCTGGTTTGACAACTGCTGGTCTGCTGCCATAGAGCATAGAACCGCTTGCAGTGTCTAGAGATGGCAGTGCCATTCAAATGAGTGACGTGCATTGAGCTTTGTCAGTCATGGACATCCTTCAAAGCAAAGCTGTCAGTTTAAATACTTCATTATTGTCGTAGTACTCGTAGCTAAATAGAAACAGCAGCAGCAACACTTGCAGAGGTTGGTACGTATATAGGTGACCATCCATAATCTACCGAGACGAATCCGTGCCTTGTAAAGCATGATTGAGCGTTAGTCCCGTCATCTTTGACAGTTACAGGTAGTCAGAAGCACGAAAGTGTGACATCTAGTCTAACCAAGGGGTTTCGTATTACGGGCACCCGTGTTGTGAAGTCAAAAAGACAGTCTGGCTGAAAGCCGACCTAAACAATGTTGAGAAAAAGCTTGACAGATGGTGAGTGTATGCAAGTATACGATGACACGCTTGATTTGAATGAATACTGTTGACATTGCCGCTTCTAGCATTGACCTCTGGTCGTCTCTATGCTCTGTGGTCCACTACTGACATTTTGCTGCGCTGTGGCTACATTACTTGTTGCGTAAACTTGTGACAGATGTGGGACTATTTCGTCCGTTTGCTGAGCGGGTTATGTTTTGAAATTGTATTTATTTTAGTCGTGTTGTCGTGTTCTGGAGCTTGTTATGCAAAATCTGTGTTTGATTAGCTTAAGATGACTTTATCTGTACCTTTCGACTTAGCAAAACTTCTGAAATAACTAAGTCGATAAAAAAGAACGTCAAGAAAGAAAATCATTGATTTGGAGAATTATTTAAGACAAAAGAATCAATTGACAGGCTGTGGCAAAAAAACCTACGCAGAATTTGATTTCTCTGGACGAAAAGATCTCAAAAGAAGTCGATCGGAGTATTGTTTTTTTTTAATCTATCAAAGAACGCCAGTATAATATAAACTAAAAAAAAACTGTGTCTCAAGGCAGCACCAAATAGGTTTCCAGTTATTCGTCTGGCGCCGGATAGCGGGTAATAACTTGATTCTAGGTTGACATCTAACGTTATCGACGAGCTTGATTTACAAGTTGACATTACAATCTAAGCTCAAACCGCCCAGCAACAACAGACAATTTAAATAATCTCTGATGCGGCTGTCAAAGTAGGATGTACCTACTGTATAGTCAGCTTATAATGGTCAGGCTGGCACACAGGAGTTGTCCGTTGCTCGCTCTTTCTCTTCTACACGAGTAAGAGCGGGCAACAGATGTTGAGCAACGAGGCTTTTTGTGACGTGGCCACTCGCAGTTCAGCAACGGATGTATTGTGCTGGCATGATATACAGCATGTAACGGAAAGGGTATAATCATATGGAATACTGTGGTACGGACCATCAAACTGAACAGCTTTCTCTATGGGGCCACCATCGAAAACGTAAAAAAATAATCAGCTGTCCTATACAAAATTTCAATACCTACTCGACACTAATGTATGGGACAGATGATATTTTTTTTACGATTTCGATGGTGGTCCCAGAGAGAAAGTTGTTCAGTTTGATGGTCCGTACCACAGTATTCCATATGATTATACCCTTTCTGTTACACGCTGTATATACTTAAGGGGGGTTTGCTAAGGTAACCTGCGAAATTTAAATATTTCGTTTACAGGTATTTGCAGATTAGGTTGTGTGTTGATCAGCAGTGGTGATGGCGGAAAACAGAGGAACTAATAACACAGAATGAGTCAAATCAAATTGCTTATTTTTGTCTTCAAATCTGCCTTCTCACCTAAACTAAAACACTACAAATCTATGAATAACTCCACAACGACAACCAAAACATTACACAACACCCAGCAGACTATTTGTACCACTTTTACTTTCAAAAGGCCCACGGAGTAACAGGTTGGATAACAGTTCCGACGAACTAAAAATTACTGCGAATCTGGCCCCAGAATTGCCTTGGGAAAACGAAAACTCCGTGGGAAGACTTTGTACAGAAACAATGTTGCTTCTGAAATTTCTTCCGCAAATAGTAAAGTGTTGAACAGAATAAGTTTGTTTCGTTTCTTCCAAATGGCCGTCATTTTGTTGTTGATAGTTTGTCTCTAAGCTGCTTCTAAAGACTGCAGTCAACATCTTGGTGGTGCACTGAAAGTTAAAGTGGTTTTGGTAATGTTATGCAATTTTACTTACGAGAGCATTGGTTTGTGTATTTTCATACGAAACACCTACCTTCTTCATAAATACCTACTATTGCAATCATTATCACGGATAAACATGGGTAGTTTATCCGTGATCATAGTGCTTGCAATAGAACCGAAATATCGGCAATTCAACATAAATAGTAATCATGCCGTTAAGTACTAGGTATTGATAGTGTTAGTGACTATGCATGTCAGTATAAAAATTCTTCATAAATATCTAGGCTTGGAAAAAATATTTTCAATTAAATAATTATGATATCTACTAGCTGTTCCCCGCGACCTTTGTTCACGTGAAATCATTATAAAAAAATATTACTTCACTTTGAATCTGATTTTGTTCACAATTTCAAGAGTTAAATTTTTTTGCACGGACTCCTAATTATTTTTCAAAAATAAAAGTAGCCTATGTTAGACCTTACAACACAGCTATCTACCAGTTAAAGTCCCGCCAAAATCAGTTCAGCCGTTTCGGAGATTATCCGGAGCAAACAGACAGACAAAAATGTGTTTTTGTTATTAGTGCCGTATATAATCTCATATGCATTCAGTAAAAAGCTGTTATTTTGATATTACAAGCAGACACTTCAATTTTATTTATTTGTATTGAGTATAGTGTAGACATAGTGGGCACTTAATACACTGACAGAATCCCCAAAGTCTGACAGCCCTACGAATAGGTTTCGTATTACGCAGTAACCGAGATATAGAAGTCAGATTGTACTCGCGCTATGTGAAATACACCTGCATCCGGTTAGGCTGGTAGCAGCCTCCAGCATAGTTGGAAAAAGGATATAAAGATATAATGATCACAACTAACCAGGGCTCGGAAACCGGTTAATTTTCCAAACCGGTTTCGCTCATTGACCCCAAACCAGAAACGATTGCGGTTTAGGTTTCGATTACCGGTGTTTCAACCGGTTACTGGGAGAACCCGTTTTTTACAAATTCCGATTCTGTTGAGCGAAATTAACCGGTTACTTTGAGATTCGGCGGTAAGTAAATAAGAGTTTTATCTACTACGCCATCTCTCTTACATCTACAATAATAAAGCTCTCGGTCTAGTCGCTCTACGCCAACGAATAACGCACTCATAAGCAGATTGTGTTTGACCGCGCTCGTAGTTTCGTTTTAATTGTCGTGAGTGCAACAAAATACTTGAATGGAGTCTGAGTAATACCGGTTTATTTAGGTTAGTGCGAGTATTAAAATAATATTTTCTGCAAAAACCGGTATCCAAAATGATTTAGGTTTAGTCTAAACCGTTTTTGTAATTAACCGGTTAATCGAAGAACGATATTATAACGGGTTTATGAACAATATTAACCGGTATTTCAAAACCGGTTCCAAGCCCTGCAACTAACACATACAATCACGTCCGTTCCCCAAAGGATTAGGCGGAGGTCTACACACATGAACTAGACAATAAAAATGATCATTGGGCCACAATAGCTCTGAATCGAAAAAACTGAATGTTATATCGAGAGGCCTTTGACCAGCTCACGTGGGATCACGGGGGCTAATAGTATCAGTGTTGACTCTGTTTCCATGAAACCGTATAAAATACAATATCAGCAGCAAAAGAATGTAGCCAATCAGTCGGTTGCGACTACCGATAATTGGCGTTGCGAATATATTGCCAAATGTAGGCACTGATCGCTGCCGGAACATGAATGCAATTGAGACTTTGTGCTGTTACGTGAAACTCTGTTTCATGAAACTATCTATATTATGTATACCCGCGTAACATATTTATAAAACAGTCCCGTGATATATCTAGGGATCAGTGACTACACTTTGTGCTTCGTTGGTCTAGTGGTCACAATCGCAACTGCTGAGCATGAGGTCCTATATTTTTTTTTTTTCTGATGGGAAATCATCAAATAACCCCTCCCGCTCTGGGCTGAGCAGGAGGGAGTGTCAGACTTTTACTGACTAAAACCCATCCATGTTCCTTCCTTTGCCTTTTGTGTTCCAGGGCCGCGGTATCTCTTTCGAACAGTCCCGCAGAGCATGAGGTCCTGGGTTCGATTCACGGGTCGGGCAAAGTATTATTGAGTTTTTCTCATTAGCAGCCATGGAGTCTAGATTTGTGCTCGATAGATGGCAATAGGCTCGCCCCCTATTACATGGGACTTAAACATAACTAGCGAAATGTGGTTGCACTATTAGGTACACCTCTGCTAACCCTTCGAGAATTACAGGCGTGATGTTATGTATATCGATACTTATCGACGATGAATCAGCTTGAACCGATCAGACAAAGTTTAAAGCCTACCATGACCATTTGAGTCTTACTTGGTTACAGCATTATTTTAGTTTTTTTTAAGTCAATCAGCAATTTGGTGGTGGGGCTAACAGCCCAAGGATGGGGCAGAAATATCTAGTTGCAACCTCAAATACAAAAGATCCCTAAGATAGGGACGAAAAAAAAAACCGTGCAAGCAAATACTAAGCTTATATTGGATATCAAATAGGTCGAAGTTGCAGGCAGCGGAGGTGGTTTTGTAATTATATTTGACTTTAGAAAGGTAACAGATCCGTTTGGTAATAAAAAGTGCAGTGAATGCACCAAGTTATGTTAGTTACCTTGTGCAATACGGATACTAGAACACCAGTTTGTAATGCAAATATAACTTAATTGTTATACTAATTAGGTTTTATATTGACTATGTGGCACAATTTTAATGCAAACAATATTTGTAATATCGTCTATAATACCAGTATATTACTATCTTTTTGAGGGGTTAATAAACACGGGTTGCCAAGGTGGATTCAGTCCAGTTTGCCTCACAATATTATCCAAGATAGATTTATAAACTGGTGAAAATGGAAAACCGAGCTAAAAACCTGTGCCATAAAATGAATTTTACCTCTGGAACATTAGCGATTTATATTATTAGATTGTTATTCTATCTCGCATTTTAGGAAAAAAAGAAAACTTGCCGAGAAAATAAAAAACACTCTCCATCTATCAGTGTCTCATCAGAAAGTATTAATTGTAAAACTTGTCTTATAAAGGGAATAAAATATAACGCCCAATATAACAGCCAAGCAAACAAATCGCCTGTCATAATACCAATTGAATAAAAAAAGCTTACTCTGAAAGAAAGAAATATACTTACGCAAAATACACGAAACTGACTGCTGAAAATTGGCTTCTCAAAATTTCGACTGAATGGCACAGATTAATGTACAAGACGTGTCCAGAAAGTTTAGAAATTCCAGAATTTTTCGCAGAAAGGGTATATTTTCGGAGATTGTTACTCAATTCCCTTGGTTACGCTAGCAAAGCAATAAAAAGGCAAAAATTTTGCCCAAGTCTGCCCGAACCGATGTGAATAATTTTGCCTGGGGAATTTTTGAGCGTTGAATATTCAGTCTTGTGAGGAAAGATTAGAATTTTACGATATCTGATATTTTTACGACAGCAATAATACTACTTTTACTCAAGTAGACTTTAACTACACACATCAAAAGTGTCTAGGGATCAACATATATTTTTGCAATAACTTTTCTCCTGATTGATATTAATTAAAATTTTCTTTAAGGATTCATCAAATAAAGTGTTTTCGTTTGTCACAGTAACGATAAACCAAGTCACCTTTGCATTAATAAAGAAATTTGCCATTTTCCTAATAAAGGGATTTTTGACATTTGAACCACTAACACAAAAGTTCGAAAAAAAGACTGAAATAACAGTTTTCTTTAAAATTTTATTGGGTAACTTAAACAATTAATAATCCGTGTTTCTACCGCGAACACTAACAACACAAGAACATCGGTTTGGCATAATCAAAATGAGTTCATCCAAATCACGCTGTGGAATGGCCGCCCATGTTCGTTGCAACAACAAAAAAAGGTCTTCTTGCGACTGGATACCCTCCATATTCGGCAGAGCTCTTCTCTGTAGCATATCCCATGCATGCTCAATCGGATTCAAGTCTGGCGACTGAGCAGGCCAGGGCAGGACATTGATGTTAGCTGCGGCGAGAGTCTGTCTTACAACTCTTGCGGTGTGCGGTCGTGCATTATCATGCATTAACTGAAATAAGGGACCGATTTGCACTTGTAGAGGAACGATGACGTCTGATACAATCGTCTCAGCATAAATTTGAGCGTTGAGGTTGCCTCTGATCCAAATCAACTCAGTTCTTCCGCCGATCCAAATACCCGCCCATACCATGATGGTTCCACCACTATAAGGATGGACTTCCTGGCAGGATTTTAATCGCTGTTGGCGTCCAGGGGTTCTCCAGTGTCGTATACGTCTTGTATCCGGTCTCATACCAAAACGAGACTCATCAGAAAAGCACACGAAACGCCATTGTTCTTCTGCCCAATTTCTGTGTTCAAGAGCCCATTGATATCGTATCCTACGATTGTGCATTGCTATAGGTGGTACCCGTAGCGGTCTTCGGGAATGAAGGTTCACTTCATGCAAGCGGTTTCTGACTGTTTGGTCGCTAATTAAGTTCCCTGAAGAGTGATGAAGCCTCACGGCTAACATCATGGCGGTTATTGTTGGAGCTCTTCGAGTTAAGATTTGAATGTATCGGTCTTGTCTCCGTGTGGTGCAGCGATACCGTCCTCCATGGCGCTCAGCCACGGTACCAGTGCTTCGGTAACGTGTCCAAAGTCGACTGATAACACTCTGACTTGTATTCAGAGCTAAAGCCACAGTACGTTGCCGGGAACCAGCTTCTATCATTCCCACGGCTCTGAGCATTTCTTCCCTGCTTAAATGACGTCGCCGCTCCATAATAACGTTGGTTTTAATCAGTAGTAGGGAAACAGTAGCACTAATAATGTCTTCAATGCGCTGTATGTTTTTATAGGGAAAATATTGACAGCTGATTTTCATCTTTTACTCGAATTTGATTCACAGTTCCTGATTCAAATTATGAAATGCACCAAAAAGGATCCATATAAATTTATAAAATCATAAATTTATTATAAAGCCACATCTCAATCTCAAGAAATCCACATAAAAATGCTTGATCCCTAGACACTTTTGATGTGTGTACTTGGTAGTTTTAAGGCTTACATTTGGGTTTTGAATGTCTTCAAAACAAAAAGTTATTATGCCTACATATTCTCTATCGAAGAACCAACAAATTGAGAAAGCCATGTACATACATACATGAACTCACGACTTTTTTACATGGGGGTCAGCAGAACTCACAGAACGCACCCTGCTACGATCCTTACATACTCCTGTTGCGTCGTCCACGTTTAAACATCTGATCATACACGCTAAATGTAGTTACTACTAAGTCAGGTAAAATACATTCATTAGTCGTTATTTAGATTTTCGCAATTTCCGATCACATACCTACCTTACTAATATGAAAGCAAATAACATCCATCAGTCCCTTATCTCCTCTAAACCATTTAAAACAAATTACGCAACCCAAGGCCCTAAAGCACAGTGGGCAAAAAATAGCACACATGAGGACAAAAAGGGCACATTACCGAAATTCGGATACTTTTCCGAGTAATGAAATTGTACTACAAACGGTTCGGAAGAAAAAAAGGAGGGATGCCAGTGAGCCCCTGTGTGTCTTATTTCCGAATCGTAAACAAAGTATAATGGCCGGGCGTTCGCGGTATGGTGATCAATTTAGGCATCTTCTCGGGAAAAAGAATAAAAAATAAGGAGCTTTTTCGTAAATAAATTCATTAGTAAAGTCTTTATTTTTGTTTTACGAGTTCTGTCCCTTAAAAGGTTGAGCTAAGAAGCTTTTGATTTTAATAAGCAACACGATATTTAAAAAAAACCCAAAGCTTAAATATGCGGACATTAGTACCGCACTTAAACTAAAATTAGTTCAGCAGTCACGAAAACGTAGGAAATAAGTAAAAACCAAATATATTAGAAGATTAACACAAATACAGTAAACATTGGTAAAAGTAAGACAACGGAACATATGGAAACGATTGCATACATTCGATTAAGTTAATAACTACACTTGGCGGCACTTATATTGGTCCAAGTTATAGGAATAAGCGATAGGTTACTACTTAAAGTTTTAAACCTAAATAGTTTCTGCTTAACTTTTCAATAAAAATAAAATCATTAAATATTTCGAATTGGTTTTTGGTATTCGAATTTGGTCACAAAAGAAAACGAAAATCGTGGCATAGCTACAAACTGATCACAGTGCACCATTTATTAGGTATACCTCTGCCCTAAAAAGTGAAAAATCGTGAACACACTTTTCAGACAAAACTAAAACGACCAATATTACAGTTAGCGCGTAACAAACTCCACAAAGAAACCAAAACACAAATCGATTTTAAATAAAAAAGTGATTTGTAAAAAATGTTTTGTCCACATCCGCTCACGATTTGGACCACAGTGCGCCGTCCACTGCGTGTCGGAATCCACCACGCTCTACTTATTTCAACTGTAACACTTGTCAATTTCTAAGTAAATATTTCAAATATCTACCTTTAGTAGACGTAAAGCAAAATGGAGAATTTCACATTTAATTGGAAACTCGTATTTTAATTAGTCCGTCCATTTTTTATGTTTTATGGGTGCGAAAGAGAAATGCCTGATGTTTATCTTGTGGCGATTTGTTGGAGTGTTAGTAAAACGATTCAAATCACGCTGATGGGAGAAAAACATAAAGTATAAAAGTATCATGGTGTGAAATCATGAAGTTTAGTCGGTGGAAATGAATAAGTGTGGTAATCACAGACGTGGCTACTAATTACTACATTTTATGGCGTGCTTATGTGCAAATTATGTTAGTGTTGATGACTTGTTGTAATGCTCTGGTTAGAATTATTATTCTTTTGATGTCGTAATTGAAATCTTTAGGTTTCTAGTTTTACAGAGTATTCCCCAAAGTCAGAGTCCTTGGACCTCATGTAGATTGTCTAGGTAGAAGTAGCGAAGGTTCGCCGCATCTTTGATAAACAGTAAACCTCTTAGCCAAAACCTAAGACTGCAAGTCCATTTAAACCACCCATGAAAATTGTAATTATTTTAAACGTTCTCTATACAAGTTTGTTTCACCTTAATTACTTTCAAAACATTAATGAAGTCATCTTTATCGCCATTTCAATTAGCAGCAGTAAAGGCTATTCTACCAAAATAGTGCAGTCATTAGGCCACCCACTGAATGTTTCATAGACAGTACATTTTGAATTAGCAACACCGCAGTGTTCCGCAATGCCTTTTGGCCAAATGTGCTTTTAGTGACGTGCTTTTGGGGACATAAATTATATCGATAAAATACTAATTTTGTTCGACATTTTTAGAAAGAAAGTTTGCTGTTTATCTGGCACAAGGACCGCATAGCATGCAAGAGTAACATTAAAAACTAACAAAATAAAAATAGGACTGGGTATGTATGATAGATTATATTAATTGTTACTGAAGATAAACAAGTCGAAATGATATAAGACTTGATACCATCGTTTTAAGTAGGAGAGTTAACGTAATATCTAACTCTAGCATCACTAGATTAGCTTCCATTTGTAGCCATCATTATGCAACAATTATTACGACAGACAGCGTATTTCATATCCGAAGGTGTATAGCGTGATATGTTTATGAAAACCCATGCCCTAAATTAGCTAAGAACACTAATTGCACCATAATTAACAAAGGAACTTCAGTAGTTATTATAATTGTTAGGTAAAAAGTACAATAAGTGCTTTAACCATTACTTTGAGTAATCACACTGCATAGTTAAGAAATCAAATTCATTATATCTTTATTTTGACTGCCTTCAGTACAAAAACTGTCATTGATGATAAAAAAAAACTAAATGCATTTTTTTCCCGTATATATATTATTTTATTTTATTCTGTAAGTGTTCTGAGATTATTATTGCAAAATGTTGATATAATGTACGATATAATTTCATATTTTTCTGTTATCTAGCATTTAACCGAGAATTTTGAAATAATCTAGCAAAAAATGAACTCACAATAGTCTATTAGATATTTTAATTATACTTTGTTTTGGTTTGAAATACTTAGTCATCAATCTAGTTTACTACAGGCGATTATTTTGACATGCAAAAAATGAACCTTCAAAAAGATTTACTTATCTAAGTTTGTAACAGTTTTTGTATATTATCTACCAAACAAATGATTCCTCCATATGCACGAACACTGCACAAAATTTTGTAACAAGAACTTTTTTTTTACAAATGCAAGCAAGGCTGCGAATTAGCACCTTTTGATAGTCAAAATTACTTTTTTTTTTTTTTTTTTTACCTATGGGAAATCATCAAATAACCCCTCCCGCTCTGGGCTGAGCAGGAGGGAGTGTCAGACTTTTACTGACTAAAACCCATCCATGTTCCTTCCTTTGCCCTTTGTGTTCCAGGGCCGCGGTATCTCTTTCGAACAGTCCACCACCACCAGTGGGGCCACCACGTGGCCCCCGACGCCCGGTGCGTCTCCCGCGGCGGCTGGGACGTGAGGTTCTCTCCCTCTCACGTCCCGCCACCTCCTTCGCTAGCATGACTGCTTCGCAGAAGGAGGTGACGGCGTCCCATTCCGTCTCGCTCCGGACCATGGATTGAACCAGGGCCGGACGCGAGAGGTCGCCGCCGCCGATTGCCGCTACGAGGACACGGCGTTGCTCCGCCCAAGCGGAGCAGACCTGCACAGTGTGCTCCACTGTGCCCTCCGGTCGATCCTCGCAGTCGTGACACCCGGGCGTTTCCCCCCGCCCGATTAGGTGCAGGAACCTCCCGAAACAACCATGTCCGGTGAGGACCTGCGTCAGGCGGAAGGTGAGGGCGCCGTGGCGCCTCTCTAGCCACTCCTCAAAGAGGGGACTTACCGCCACTATAGTGGCGTGCCCTGCACGGGGTTGCGACAGTCGCTCTCTCCATGTCGCCATGAGATCACGCCGGAAGTCTGTCCGCTGAGCGACAATTTGCCGCGGCAGCGGAGTTTCCCCCCGGAGTCAAAATTACTTAAGACCGCGTTCAAAACGCCAGCCCTCCACCACTTTCTAGTGATTTAACTAGGAAGACGAAGAGATGGACCATAATCTCCAGGTATTCAATTTATCGATTAAAACATAATAAATCGATCCCCATCCCTAACCCACGACAATTTCAAACTCAGCAGAAAGCAACCAGTCCAGCAAAAAGTTTCATTCGATATTTATCTGTCTCAGCATTCGACCTAATGTTGTTGCACTGCAAAAGCACTGCACTGATGAAATTTCGACGAGAAACCACATTTTTTCGCGCACTGTTTAATTTCCAGTCGTAATTATTCCAAATGTCGGAAAAATTCCTTCCGTTTTTGGCGAAAGTTTATACGAAATTAAATGTGTTTTTGATTGCCGTTCTGGATTTGGAAATGAAAAATGAGGCACGTTTATCGGGTTGTGCTTTGTAAGTAAAAGATAGTTAATTCTAAAGATGGTTTAAGTTGGTGGTGAAGCCAGATTGGACTGTTTTCTTTAAGACTTCAGTAACTAGCTGATTAACGAGTTTGGACCACAGTAAGGTGGAATCTCATTAGTGTATAAAAGTCTCGTAAAAATTAAAACATAAAAGTATAATAAAATGAATAATTAAAAGCACAACTCGTAACTGGAGTTCTAGAGCGGCTGGTATTGCTAAAAGTGCTATCTTTGAGCTCGATACAGACGTTACAACACCGGGTACCGAGTTACACCGAAGTATATCGCTTGCTAGTCTTACAGCTTTACAGTGGAACGGTAAACGAGTGTATAAGTCTCTATTTAAGTGCGATTTGTACATGGAGGTAAGTGTATTAAACAGACCACTGATGTTGTAAGCTGTCTCAAACAAGGCAATTTACTGTCCCACCACAGAAGTAATAACAGTGGAGTTTAAGTTGGTAAGACCGACGTAACAATCAGTTAAGTGAAAAAGTAAAGATATTTATGCTAAATTATTAACGAAAAAGGTAATTCGTTTCAATAATTCATCGAAACACACTAAAACGTATTTGCCCATCACTAAACATCGCATCAAAGTGAGCTAATGACGACAGTGTACATACAAACTAGTGTTGTATTTACAAACAGGTTTGATATAGATCGTCTCTTATTATAGATGTTATTTAGAAACATTTTCTAAGAAAGATGTCAACTGTCTATTACTGTATTGCTTAAAGGCTAATTCTATAATTTGTATTCTTCAATGTGATGGTGATGTAAATGTCTTAAGAACAGATAACATAGTTGCATTAAGATGTTGTGTTGTAGCAGTTTTTTTTTTATATTCTTGTAACTGGCGTAAACAAAAAAAAGAATCTTCTGATCAGATCTTCAATTACTTGGCTTGTTCATGCCTCGTTGGTCTAGTTGTTGAAAGCGAGACTGTGGAACTTGGGGTCCTAAGTCCAATTCCCATGTCACCTAATATGTTACATTTGGAATTTTTCGATATTGATTTTCTCATTGAATTGTGTGAGGAATTATTTGAAAGGAGGAGAAAATGATGCCCTGAAGTCAGACAGGGAAGAATGGAAGACGAAAATGTGTTGAGCCGACCCCGAGTAGAATGGGACGAGGGCAGGAGGAATATGATTATTTTCTTAGTATCAGCCCTTTTACACTAAATAGGCTTGCGTTTGGTCGCAACAATAGACACCAATAATGTGGGTGTACTCTAGGAATGTCTCTGTCTACCCTTTCGGAGAACACGAGCGTGATATTATTTTCATTACATTATGTTTTTTTTTGATTTTTTGATTTTTAAATCGATCTTTTGCTAAAACTATTACAATAAAATTCTCATCTTAATTAAGAGTTCAATAATCTCTGTAATTTTTCCTTCACAACTCACATTAGCACATAATTATTAATTATATACCTACGCATAAACGTACATACAAACGAACATATGGAAAGCAAGGTCAATGACCATAATGTGGTAATTATTGTTGCCTCCAGATATAAATGGGGTAATGAATTAGACCTTAGCTTTTCCGAGACATATGAATCTAGTGTAGTTATGCTCGAAGGTCGGGGCAATGTCATTTTAAAGTAAAATTAATTGTGATAGTCACGAATCGTCATTAGATTTGTAGGAGCTCGTGGCAAAATAATAACAGCCACTTGGGTCGATCTTCAGGTTAAGCCGCGCTTGCCTAGGTTGGTCCGTGGATGGGTGACCACCCATTACATACCAAGTTTCCTCTGTGACTCAAAAAGCACGTTAAGCCGTTGGTCCTGGCTGTCATTTGTAGATCTTTGACAGACGTTACAGGTAATCAGTGGCTCGAAAGTCTGACAACTAGTCTTACCAAGGGGTATCACACACAACCCAGCTATTACTGGGTAATAGCTGGGTTGTGGAGGTCAGATATTTAATCGCTCCATGTAAAATACTGGTATTCAGCTGTATCCGTATAAACTGAAAGCCGACCAGAACGTAGTGGTGAAAAGGCTAAGCAGATGACGATGAGTCACGAATCTTCATCACATTTTTTTTTTAAATGTCAGGCATGGGTCATAGGAATCTTCACGTTAAGATAGTTCTAATTTGCACCCTAGGTAGAGAGAACAGCCCAGGGTTGCGGGACTGTTCGAAAGAGATACCGCGGCCCTGGAACACAAAGGGCAAAGGAAGGAACATGGATGGGTTTTAGTCAGTAAAAGTCTGACGCTCCCTCCTGCTCAGCCCAGAGCGGGAGGGGTTATTTGAAGATTTCCCATCGATAAAAAAAAAAAAAAAAAAAAGGTAGAGAGAACAGTAAAGCTGTCTGGCTATTTTACCACACTCAGTAAAAGGTAATTATTAATTATATATAGCTTTTAACGCTACGAAACAAATCTGAGTACTATTACGAAGCTGAAGGCTTTATTTGTTTGAACGCGTTAATCTCTAGAAATGCTAGTCGGTTTGAAAAAATATTTTTGTTATTGATAGCTCAATTCTTCAGGAAGGTAATAGGCTATTTAACATCATTGCGTAGTTTGCGCGTTTGATTGGCTATCGGCCGGTTTCTGAATGATCCTTGGCGCCGAGCTAGCCTCACGAGTGTGATAACAGGCATGTCTGATGACCTGTGTATCCGAATGCGTATGCGTCATGCGTTGTACACGGACCCCACAGCTAGGTCGTGCTGAATGTGGGTGGACTTAGATCATGCTACGATATTTAAGAGCTGCCCGCGTAGCATGGCAATACTATCTCTATTCTACCAAAAATCGACAAATCTCTTTCTATACAACTTGACATGTCTTCATCTGTAATTTTTTCGATTCTTCGTCGACAAAACCCGTTTCTACGGTAGTCATGCTAACGCGGGCTGAGCAAATAAAGAACTGGTGAAACCGCGGGGCACATCTAGTTTTATATAAAAAGCTTGACTATTGGTACAAAACGTCCAGAATTGATTGTAGTTGAACTCCTTGTGGAAGTTGTTTATAGAAAAACTGCTGTCACCAAAATCTCTGCATTCTAAAAAATACAAGTGCCGCAAAAGTATCAAGCGCTTGAGACGGTGACAACTTTGTTTCTAGGTCGGATGCGATACTATATGATACCGAGGTAGGATCGGTTACGCATCGGCAATCCCCTTGGCGAATCAGATATCCATGAGCAAAAGAATAAAAAACAAATAAAAAAATAAAATCACAAATAAAAAATAAAATAGCACCTATAGTGTTGCCAGGATCTTTTGTCGAATGACGTTGACACAGGGATGCCTATGGTAAACATTTTTGAAATTATAGTGCTGAAAAAGAATTGCAGTCTTAGTTCTAATTCTGGCCACGCGCCAAAAGATCTTTGTACAGCTATATTTATAATTATTCCAGCCGCAACGTTCAGAAGCCATCACAGAAGACACTTGCAGTAAAACAAGAAACTTTTGTATTCGACTAAAATAGCTAAAGATATTTAAGGACCTTGTATTGTCGACCTCAGTTTCGAGATTTAAGGTCAATCTAAACTACCTACTAGGTATTGTTTTAATGCAACAAGAAACGCGATTTTTGATAACATTTAAAACGTGCTAAAACTATATAAGTAAGCTTGAACCAAAAAAAGAAGAAATCGGGAAATACATACAGGTAACTTAAAAAGAAAAAGAACAAAAGATACCATATTGATTTCTCTTTTTAGGTACTTATGAGTTTATTTTACTAAGCAGTTTTTTGGTATCGTCTGCTAAATTTAAAAATAAAATAAAAGTAGGCAGGTATCAGTAAATAAAATATTAAGGTACATACCCAAAAGAAACCCAAAGTGACTTATCTTTATCTTGAGAACTTACTTTAGCACACTAAACCTTTGCCTTCAAATAACAAAAACCGAAACCGGTTACGAAAACCACAAGTTAAGTAACTAATATAGAAATGTCTGTATCGCATGCCACAAGATATACGCGTTATAATTTTTATGAAAAGCCTTATCTAAGATACGGCTTGTGACCTTACTGGCCGATCAAATACAGAGTAATGAACGACAGAGGTTGCAAGATTCATTGATTAAACTACTGAACTAACTGTAATAAAGTTGCATCAAATTTATTTTAAATCTTCTTAATCATTATATACTTGGTCAGGTAAACATTTTTTTCTATTATGTGGTCAAAAAAGAACACCACATATGCTTAATACTGACCAAACCTAAAAAAATCGCATAAAAAATACAGCCATTGTTATTATAAATATTAAAAAATACCTCTCATATTTTAGCAACTTAAATTCCAATGCGCAGATACTCGTACCTCTTAAATAATACACCATAAAATTTAATTTCCAATTGTAAATACAAACCATTTTGACAGCTATCTTTATTTATCACCAATTATTCACATAATTTTCTAAAGCGCCATTACCATAGCAGCCATTATACAATAGCTCCTAACAATCAAATGTTCTACATAATAGGCTCATAAAATGACACAATCACTAGTCTTCTTTATCTTATATAATAAAGAAGTAAAGTTTGTGTGTTTATAAGTTTAGATGCATGATTTTATCTTCAAAACTACTGATCCGATTCCGAAAATTCTTTCACTAATGGGCAGCTATTAACACCCAGTATCAACTGTATTTAGGACGTTCTCGTGGCATAGTTCCGACTACAACACGATCGAAGCCGCAAAAAAGAGCTAGTGGGCTCATAAAATGACACAATCACTTGTCTTCTAAATCTAATATAATAAAGAAGTAAAGTTTGTGTGTTTGTAGGTTTATATGCATGATGTTATCTTCAAAACTACTGATCCGATTCCGAAAATTCTTTCACTAATGGGCAGCTCTTAACACCAAGTATCATAGACAGTATTTAGGACGTTCTCGTGGCATAATTTGCGACTATAACACGAGCGAAGCCGCAAGAACAAGCTAGTGGGCTCATAAAATGACACAATCGCTCGTAGGCAATAAAGAGGTAATCTGGCTAAATAACTGGAAACGCCCACCAGATGAGAGAAGCTGATTTATTGGCTATTGTACCCACTTCCTGGGGAAAGTGATTCGTTTGGAGTTCATGAGTGTTAGTCATTCTGATTTTCTTGATGTTGTCATTTTGTTGTAATAAAAATAACGATTCTCAGTGAAATGAATGAAAAGCCGTTTTATTTATGACTGCATTTTTCAAGTTTAAGGCTCCTTGCGCCACGAATCACATGTTTTTAGCGCTAAACATAATTTCAAACATTCTTTATTTTCAAACTTTGTAAGAAGTTGTTTTTCTTTTAAAGTTTGAACACATTTAGTTTTTGATGTAGTAGTTTGGTACCAGCATACCAAAGATTCGCAATTTAAAATGCTGGATTTACCTTACAAAACAATTCAAGGAAAAAACACACTGTCGGTTTTGCTCCTAAACAGTCGTTTTTTGTAAAAATAAACTTCTCGACTTAGGAGGAAGAATAAAAACTTAGGTACATACTATAGGAATTCACGATTAAAAAAAGTTCTAAAAATATAAATTCGATTTCTCTTGAAATGACGCACATTCACATAAGTTGCTGGTTCCGTGTAAATACGAACACTCAGATTACTGGCAAATCATTATGACCTACACTTCAACCAACCTATCTGTGCAGGCAGGAAAACACAGAAATATAATAAATGTACCATTGCATTGCATTTTTGCTTAACAAGCAGCGCCGACTTGAACTGCACACCTAAAGTGGTCATACTATACAATGCTTCCGCATACCTAAATTATATTCAGATTATTTCAAGTTGACCACTTTTTTCTTTTTGTTCTTAGTTCCAATGTTGACCTTTTATTATTTAGTTTTAATTACACCTTAAATAATGTTTCAAATACTAAATGCACGCATAAATAGGTAAATGACATTCATGGCTAGCATAACTTCTCGCCTGCAATCTCACAAAGGTTAAGCATAGTTATAGTTCCTAGTATTCCTACATTTTACAAGTGATACCTAGCCTGGGGTAATAAGCGGCGAGCTGGTTACCATCAACCGTCCACAAATTCAACAATCGATACCTAAATTAAAATGAGACTACTGAAATATTAAAATGCTGACCACGCTGCCTAAATGACATCAAAACCTAGAAATTTTACCTAAATGTTTTTAAAATCTCAATATCTAGCATCTCTGCAAAACTTTTTGGCATATGAATGTCTGCACATAGACACCAAGATCTCCAACCAAAAACAAAAACAAAAAAATCGCTGCCTCTGTCGACAAACTACTCTGTACAAAGTTTTTGCAGGCGGCGGCGCCTTTTCCTTTCATTCGACCTTGCGTGCGTGCCACAATAGTAATACAGTGATACACTGTGCGAACTACTTGCTAATTATTACTTGTTTTAATTTAGTAGCCAGTTGTTGGGGCTGGTATTTCCTCTGGTACGAAGTTTGGGTTGAGATCATTTATGTTTGTTCATCCGGCTCGAAGGACCACTTTGTACAACGTGCCAAAAATAACTCGCTTGTAATAAAACAAGGGTGTCCAGAGTAAGACAATTTATTTCTTAAAGTACCGCGGAGGTCATGCTTTGTAGGAAAATCTTAACACCGCGATCTACAAAAGTGACGTCACTGCACAAAGCCATCTATTATCTAATAGCAGAACTAAACTAATGACAAATGTTGATTAATTATTTAAACAGCTTAGACAGGCTGGTTTCTTAGCCAGTAAATAAGAATAATAGAAACGTATGGAAGTAGAAGACATGCTACGCCGACCCCAATTAAATTGGGATTAGGGATGTTTTATTAGACCGTGACCCTGTTTGATGACTCCTAAGGTTGGTTTAGACCAAAAGTGCGCATACAGATTCTAATTCCTCTCTAACAAACTTTTTTTTTTGTGTGAACAGAAACAGTCCACAGTTTCCTTAGTAAGCATGATAAATATTAACAATATTACCAATAAAATAATATTTTTCATGGACTGTTGCTTAGAAAAACAAACATAAAAATCTGACAAAAAAAGTAGACATAAGTGTTTTTGTGAACTTTAGGTGCGTTGTCAAGATCTCTTTGAAATATTTCCTGCTAATGTAGAGAAACTTGATACCCGTATTTGTTATTGAAACCAGATACTACTATTTGCATTGTATACCTACGTCAATAAATGGGTATCTGACATAATTCCTTGAAGCATTACATCATTTATTCACAAAAAAGGTTGACCTATTCTTTGGTTGATCACATCACCGGAATTATTTGTATTGTGTCATAGAAATAAAGGCAAAAAAAACTTCATTTAAACCGTGACAAATGTAAGCACTTATAATATAAGAGTACTTAAATAATTGTAAGGGACTTACATCCTCACTCATACTTGATCATTAATTTAACGATCGATTAACAAACGATTGCTCATGGACTTCTAAATCCGACTTCATCTATTTTTACATGTAATTTATAACATGGAAAGGTGTTTTTAGAACCAATTTACAGACATAAATATCATTTAACAAACACAACATTGTGCACCAACAATTTCATACATTAATTGACAACTACTAGTTTAATTACTGAAATCATAACCTCCCCAAGCCGTTTTTCCAACTATGTAGAAATCAGTTCATTCTAACCACTTGCAATTGAATACTAGTATTTTACATGGAGCGTCTATGAATACAGATTCAATCGCTCTTTATTTAATATCTCAGTTTTCCTCACTCCTACATTTTTAGGGTTCCGTACGCCAGTCGGCTAAAATGGAACCCTTATAGGATTACTTTGTTGTGCATCTGTCCGTCTGTAAAACCGTTTTTCTCAGGAACGCGTGGAGGTATCAAGCTGAAATGAATATCAAATACTCAGGTCATCAGCTACCCCTTGAGCAGTGAAAAAAACAAACTTGTAAGTCAACACGATCAAAAGTTATGATCGTTTACGTCCCATAATATTTTGCAATTTCACAAGGGAATCATCCAATGCCTTACAGCACATTTAAAGGAAAACATCAGAAAACTGTAAATATTTAGTTTAAGAACAAATTACACCTACAAGTTTATACGAAACCCTCGGTGAGCGAGTTGAACTCGTCGATGGCCGGTTTTTTTTTCCATATAATAATGTTTACCAAGCAGGGTCTATTTTTCCAATTCCCCTTACAAGAAGTGCTCGAAACTGCTTGTGGTCTATTTATATTTACCATCGGGTTCTCAGAGGCCCCATAAAGGCTCTTCCTTAAAACGATTATCTTTATCGGAAAAGGGCAAATAGAGGGACAAGTACCGCAAAAGTACCATTTGGTCCCGTTTGCCTAAATATTACAGGGTCGATTGCACCATTTTTTGTAGTACTGAAATAGTCTTGTGGTGGAAAATTTAGGTTAACGCTGGTAATAAGACATTAGTTGAGGTTTAAACTATGGTGGTATTGAAGCCCTTTTTAGAATTCGGCTATTTGGGTATTCTTGGGACTTATTTATTTATTTAACGTTTTTTTCTTGAACCGTTTTGTTTACATTTCAACTTTTCATGCTTGATTTTACAGTACCGTGTAAGTAATTTCACTAAACCGAACTAACATTAATTTGTGTAACTAGAAAAATAAATAACGAACTTTGATTGACGTAACAATTCACTATTTGCCTATTCCAAATTTAAATCGTTATGAATTTTAAAAAAATATTTAAGAAGCATCGTTTTATTCATATTCATACCTTAATAAAAATACAATAAACTGATCGCTGAAATTCTATTCGTCTATTCAAATGTGTACCAATTTAAATAATTCGATCAATCTTACCGTAAGTCGCTACTTGATTGCAAGTTATATCGCTTAAATCGACGCTAACGCCATCTGTCAACTGTATAAGTGAACTGCGGCGACATTGATACATCGCCAGCTAAGTATTTACTAAATTGACTTCCAGTCCATTAGGCACCCTTTCTGCTTACCTCGTTATGGTTCAACTATGAAGCTTTAAGGAAAGGTTTTGATTTTATTATGGTTTGGCTGTAGGTAGTCTTGTAGGGTCCTTAAAAGGGTGCAAGTTAAACGGAAAAGGAGAAGAGGTCCTTTGTGCCGTTTTGAAAATAAATATATTTTATTAAAACATGGCGTGTAATAATTTATGAAATCATGAATTGTCTTATCAACTGAAGTAGCATTATCTAAATGCACTCGTAACTGAAAACACAGTAGTTACAAATTAATTAAGATTACTGTGTTTACTATCACGAGGACTAATTACTTTAAAAATCACGCCCGTAATCCCTGAAGGGTTAGGTAGAGGTGTACCTATTAGTACACCCACATTTCGCCAGTTATATTTAAGTCGCATGTGGGCGAGCCTATTGCCATCAACCGGGCACAAATCCAGAATCCGTTCCCGATACTGAGAAATTCCTGATGGATTATACCCAATAACGATTTGCCCGACCTGGATATTGAACCCATGACCTCATGCTCAGCAGTTGCGCTTGCAACCACTAGACCAACGAGGCAGTCATTTGTTAATTCACGAGGGCTAATTAGATGGTGATTAATGAGAATGACACTTATTTTTACGCGGCAGACCTCGCAGAAGATGGCGGGATGAGCTAGACAAAAAAAACCGTTCTGTGGTCCACAATAGCCCTGGACCCAGGGCATTGGGATGACGCAATCTAACAGTATCAGTATCAGGTAGATGGGTAATGAGGACATCCGCAAGAGAACCAAGGTAAACGACATAGCCCGAAGAATTGCTAAACATAAGTGGCAGTGGGCAGGCCACATTGCTCGCCGAATTTATGGCCGATAGGGCCGAAAAGTTCTGGAGTGGCGACCGCGAACCGGAAGACATTGCGTTGGAAGGCCTCCCACTAGGTGGACCGATGACCTGGTGAAGGTTGCAGGGATCCAGTGGATGCGAGTTGCACGGGACCGGTCAATGTGGCGATACTTGGGGGAGGCCTTTGTTCAGCAGTGAACGTCTTTCAGCTGAAATGATGATGATGAGATGGGTAACTACTAGATACATTTTGTAGGCAGGTATTCACAACAAAATGAACAAAAACACGATACGGATAAAAAAGCTAAGATAGATAAGCTAAGCTAGCTAGATGAATAGCTAAGTAGTTATCTTGACCTTATTGGTCTAACTAAGGCAATACAAGAGCACACATCTACCTACCTACCTCTCGGAGCGAGTCAACATGTTTTTTGTTAGATGCCACCGATCAGTATTCACACAAGATTCATATGTACTTGGGTTTTATAAAAAGTTGTTGGTTGAGTAAATTGAAGAAGACGTTTATTTGCTGACATCAGTGACCTCGTTGACATTTTGTTATTGACAGCTACAACTAGTGGCAATTGTTCAATATGCCTTTGTCCAGTGCTTCATCATCGGCCTAGCCTGTTCCCAACTTTGTTGGGGTCGGCTTCCAGTCTAAACGGATGCAGCTGAATACCAGTATTTTACATGGAGCGACTGCCTATCTGACGTCCACAACCCAGTTAGTATTGCCTTTGTTCAGTGTAGGTTGGGAATTCTGCTTCTGCTATCTTGCTACGACGTATCCCGAACTTTCCCATTGGTGGAACACAAGCTCACTCTATGTGAGAAGGAGTGGGCCATGATGCACTACGCGGACCCATTGCGGCTTGGTGCTATTGACTAGCAAACATATTTAGAATGTCATCAGCGTTTCTTGTCTCTGCCTAGCCTTTATCCATCAATTTTGTGTCGAGTGAAGACGCACTGAATCATAAAATATTTATGTAATTTCTGAGTACGTTGAATAACAAATGGATCCCCAAGATATATAATTACTGATCAATGGGTTTCTGATGATGTACTATCACGAATCCATAATTATGCCAAGCTTTGTAATCATACCGATCTCTGATCGTAATTGTAAGCTTCGTTCAGAAGCACACGATCTGGTACTGTACAGCGACCTTTTATAGGCTCCCAGAAGGATTCTTCGATTTCACGTATAAAAAAACGTTGTAGACCCGCCGCCCATATATATTGTAGGCGGCAGTGGTCTTCAGGGGGTGCCCTTAGCGAGTGGTCGCTTAGTTTTTAAGTATAATTTTAAGCCCCTGGCTTGAGGCCTTACATTCATTTTTAAGGCATCCACAGGATTTGCCCGGTTAAGCAGTAGCCAGCCTCAGAGGCTGAATTGCGAGATGCCATCTCCAAAAAAAAAACTTATTTTGCAAGGTTTAATCAAGTACCATGATAAAGAGAACCAGCCTGTTAAAAAAATAAAATAATAGTCAATTACTTTACCAATTTCTCTTCTCTCATATTGATCCCAAAAAAACAAAATGCCTTCCAACGATGCAGAATGCTCGTAAAACCCGTCCAGTATCAACATAAAGCAATTCGGTCCATTTTTCATTGTTTCTGCGATATCATACCGTAGTGCATGACGGTTTTAATAAATTACAACGCGCTGGGCCACGATTTCAGCTAATATTTGTACTGTCGCGTACTGTGAGCAGATAAATTCGTAATTAATTTCGTGTTGAAGTTTATTTGATGACCTGGGTATACAAGATAAGTAGGTACCTAGTTGTTTTGTATACATGGTACGTATTAGTGTAGCGTCAGCTTGTTCAGTGTGGTTCTAAAAAGGGAGCTTAAAAATCTGTCTCTACTTCCACATACAGTATGTAACAGGACCCTTCACGAAGCCGTCAACCAAGCATTATGTACATCATACTAAGTAACTTTAAGCAAAAATTATTGCTGGGAAACGACTTTTTTTTTTGGGTGAAAAATCACGTTTTACGGTAGGACTCAATACAACGTAGATGGATGGATTGAATAGTACGGGGGTTGCGGAGGTGTATAAAGTAAAAAAAAAATACATTAAAAACTAGTATTAAAAAAAAGTGAAAAAGTTGGAACTTTGGCCCCCAATATCTCCGTAACTTGAAGGTTCCCAGGAATGGTCGAGAACAAAAAAAATATCGCAATGACGGGGAAAACCAGTGCTTTTCGGCTTCGTTATGGGTCTTATTTCACCCTTCGCCACATATGAAATAATCAACATAATATTATGGAGCGAAGTTTAAATATGCCATTTTTGGTAACCAACATAAGTAACAATATCAAACAACATTGCCCATATTGGTGTAGGTACAATCAGTATATACAGCGTGTACCAGAAAGGTGTGGACGAGCAGATTTTTTTTCGTGATTTCGATGGTGTTCCTATGGAGAAAGTTGTTCAATTTGGTGGTCTGAATCACACCCTGAAATATGAGCGCACCTTTCTTTTACACAATGTATAATGACGCTTGAATTTGAATAGTTTGACTCAATGATAAGGTTGCAATAAGAAAGCAAACGGTCGCTAAGGTTGCATAATTATTATATTTGATGTTGTTTTCAAGTTTTTATTTAATTACAAGAAACTGTGATAGCCTTGTCCTGAGCATCGAACCCAAACATTGAGTAATGTACTCTTAAACACGCGTTTTCAACATGATTAAGAAATAATTCGAGTGGAAATTTACATGTTCAGAATACATGTTTTATGCAATGGATAGGTACCAAATAAAGTCATATTTATCTAAGAGAAATGTGTATGAACCAGATAATGCTCGTATGTAATTTATCTGATGTGTATAAGCTATAAATTACAATATTTATGAGTATTTTGTTTTTGAGTATTTTCTATTCTTGAAGGAAAAGCAATGTTTTGTGTGCGTGGAAACTAGCTACATTTTGTGGGAATTTGATGAACGCTTTTTTATCATTCTTAAATAAATAAATAACTGCCTACCTGCTTATCTGCAAGAAAATTCTAAAGGTCACAATCAAAAGTCCGTATTCTCTTTGATATGAAAAATTGACCTACATTTCTAGCTTTATTAACAAAAAAAACTCAAGCAAAGACGTTTAAATACAGATATATTTTCCCGACGAGGGATTCATTTGTCATAATTTTTCTGTAATCAGTACCACCCTTATTGTTCAGTACGATAGTGATTTTAAATTAAAAGAGCCGTGGCCATTGTCCTTGTTTTTTTGTACTATTTTTAGCTACGTGAAATGCTTTTATTTCTATACAAAATATTTAACTATGTATTCGTTTAAAATACGAATGACCATTCATAATGTTTGTTCCTGCACAACCAACCATGTATTACTGTATGGTTGCGAGTCACAAATCTAAGTATCCAGTCTAGATCTTTTCCGCCTGACTGCTCATGGCCAGTGTGTTGGGCGTAGTTACCTCATTATTGTGATTTTAATCATCATCGTCATATTAGCCCGGAATCACCCACCCCTAGGCCATGCCGTCCCCTTTTTTCGGACACATTGAAACTAAGAGACTTATTTACTTCCACAAGATTTCCATGTCCTGAAAATTTCGACCAATAACGAAAATAAAAAAAAAACATATTTTAAATGTAAATCGAATGTTTTGCTCCCATAATATTCATTCAATAAACTTATACAATCCATTGAACAGAAAAATATTCCATGTATAATGTAAATCGGATTCCTTTCAACCGAAACAAGCAGTATTTTCTCGTATTAAAAGAGTATTTTTTTCTCTTCAACGAAGTAAATACATTCGTATTGGAAACAGCAATTATGATATTGGCTCGAGGGAATCGAGTTTCTAAGAAAAAATGTAATAATAATGATATTAGTTTACTAGAACAATGTTTTTCTGTTATTATTTAATATTGAAGTTCTGTTTTTATCGGTAAATATTTCTCTTTATGTGAACTAATAAAACAAAATAGAAGCTAGTGGCTGTGTATAGAGCAGCCTCTTTTAATTATCTTTTTTAGGCTGTATTCTGTATTAAATTAATAAGCTTATCGAGATGTTGTAAAAATTCAATCAAATCATTTTTCATCATGGTTTCTTCAAGATGTTTTCAATGACTGTGATTTAGTGGTATCATAAAGTATTTGAACAATTCCGTATACATCAAAATTACTCTACGTACGTATTAATTGTTACTAACAAAATGTGGACCTGATAAATGTTTATAATAGTAATAATTTTTATGTCTATACGCAACTTAACAAAACTGAAGTTGGTTTTCAAATCCACTTCGAGCAACTCAATCAAACCCAGTAAGAACTTCAATATTTCAAGATACACAAACACATCTGTGACACCCGAAACAAAAAAAAAATACCGGAATAAACAATCCAAATAAAAATAAAAACAAATATAAAAAACGAAACTTCGGGAAAGCAGCTCCATTTAAAAACCGTAATTAGGGTTGCAGAAAGACTGAGCCCAAAGCCCTCGGAAAACTTAGTCGGTTCCGTATTTGCAGAATCTATTAGAAATGCTTTTTATCCTCGTCCGGAGTTCCTTAAACATGGATAATTGAATAAAACGAAGTTTTTGAGACTTAATGAGTATTGAAAAGTTTTGTTTCAAAGTTAAATTTCACCATTTAATGTTTGCATTCGTAATTATTTGGATTAATTATTATTAAGATACTTCTGGTTTTGTTCGGGGTCAAGAAGCAGGTTTTCATTACATACCGAGTTTCCTCCGTGCTTCGGAAACTAAGTTAAGACATTAGTCCCGGCTGTCAAATGTAGATCTTTGACAGTCGTTACAGGTAGTCAGTGACCTGAAAGTCTGACAACCAGTCTTACAAACCCGTATCATATTATCCAGTACATGTAAAATACTGGTATTCAGCTGCATCAAGTTAGACTAGAAGCCGCCCCCAACTTAGTTGGGGAAAGGTTGACTGGTAGAAAGTGCCTATGGCATTAAGTCCGCCTCTGTACTTTGTGCTAAAAGTGTTAAATAAATAAATAAAAGACTGGGCAGATGACGATAGGACCAGTCAAACCACCTCTATTATAAATTAGTTAATTAGGCCTAGACCGAATTTTGTCTCGCATCCCGCACTAGTTCGCCTAAATTGACCCAGAGTTTAACAAAAAGCTAGATGCAGGTGGAAAAACAACTACTTACTTGAAAACTGCAGCATTTAAGTTCCCTGAACATTTAGTCTGAAATTCAATCCTATCTGTCCAAGAGAGCAATATACTTGTCCTGTAGTATATAGGTAGGTACTAATTAAATTGACGCTGTCTGGAGGCTTTATTGATTCTACAGTCCTTTGATACTAAAGGAACGAAGTGGAATAGACTGGAGTTACTCATTTAATTGGAAACTCGAATAATAGGTTTAAAAAATACAGGGTGTAACAAGACCCTTAACGAACCCGTCAAACAAGCATTTTGTGCATCAAACTAAGTAACTTTACGCAAAAATTATTTCAGGGAAACTTTTTATTGAGTGAAAAGTCACGTTTTACGGTAGGACTCAATGTAACGCCCTCAAAACATTGTGCTGATGGATGGATTTAATAGTACGGGGTTGTGGAGGTGTTTACAGTAAAAATCATAGGATAAAAACATTCATTTAAAAAAAACTTGTAAAAAAGTTGGAACTTTGGACCCCAATATCTCCGTAACTAGAAGGTATGGTCTAGCACAAAAAAAATATCGCAGTCATAGAGAGAACAAGTACCTTTCGGCTTCGTTAAGGGTCTTGTTACACCTTTCATACAATACCTTGATTGGGGTAACCTGTTCGTGTTGGTTTACTGCCGTATTGAACCCTTTGAAAGTAACTTATAAGTAATTTATTTAAAGGCTTACTCTAAAAAACATGTTAAACTTATCTACGTTATATTGCCTAAATTGTATGAGTTTCCTCCGTGCCTCAAAGAGTACGTTAAGCCTTTGGCCCCGGTTGTCATCTTTATATCTTTGACAGTCGTTACAGGTAGTCAGTGGCGCGAAAGTCTGACAACCAGTCTTACCATGGGGTATCGTACTACCCAGTACTAACTGGGTTGTGAAGTTGTGTCTTCTCTTATTCGGTGGTTAGACTGGAAGCCGATCCCAACTTAATTGGGCTTCGCAGATGATGATGATGATTATCTAAAGTGTATGATCTAAATAATTCGTCTACATAGAATAAGCAACTGTGTACACACGGCTACACATCAAGCTATACATTTCCAGTATAAGCCGACCTCGCATTGTACGGAAATCCTATATAATGCAGGATCAGATCAGAAACTGGAAATTTATAGCTCGATGTGTAGCCGTGTGTACATTTGCAATCCTCGTTTCGCTATAAGGGCATGCTATTTTTCCTACAAACTTTCTTGAAGATCGTAGAACAAAAAACACTCTTCCCTAAATCAATATAAAACCTAACGTCGCTTGCATATTTCATAGGACAGCTATTACAAGTCCCCTACGTAGATGCTGCTTGTATAATTTCAATACGGGGGTCCCGTGTTGGTGTTGCATTATTCATAACCGTGACGTGTTGACGGCCAACTGAAACTGTAATCTTGAAGTGGGGGTAGGTGGTAGAGGGAGCGATTAGCGGGGGAGAAGATCTGAATAAACTAGGAGGGAACATAAGAAATTAAATAGGGTCGTTCTATTTTTGAAAAGTGACAATTTTTGTCTACAACTAGCTACGGTTAAAAAAAGTTTTTTTTTTTTAAAGGAAGTACGCAAATCTTTAGGATTCAAAATTTGTGATATCGACAAAGAATCTTCGCCCAGTTTAGGTTTGATTTTCCAGCATAGGTAATATGAATAAATAATAATAAATAAATACCGCTGGACATTACACACAGTGCCATCTAGGTGCCACACTAACACACACGCGAAGTGTTTTTGAGTCTTTTTTTTATAAGGAATTTCTCCGTAGCCGGATTTTTTTATTTTTTTTTTGTTTTTCGAAAATTATAATTTAGTTTTAAACCGAATCGGTTTAATTGAGGTTTTAATGGTAATAAAAAAAAACAGGTGTTCAATACATTTTGACCGTGTAAATATTGCAGTTCAAATATCGCTGGACTTTAAACACAGCGCCATCTAGGTGCCACACTAAGCAACGAGGCTTGTGTCGTGGACACCAGATAGTTGATACTACCACACAGATACTTTTTTGTTTGTAAATACATACTTATTATACATATAAACATCCATGATTCGGAAACAAATGTCCATGCTCATCACACAAACATTGCTCCTACCGGGATTCGAAACCGGGACCCTGAGAACGTAAGGCAGCCTCACTTCCGCTGCTCCGCTGTCGTATATAATATGAAGAATAATATGAAGTTGAGATGAAGAGGCTTTCTGAAGTTCATTAGTAATTAAATCGCCATTTGTTCCTGAAAGAGGCTAGGCCTTTAACGGCAGCAGTGCATAAGCTTTTGCCTATTCATTTCGATTTTCTTTTATCATGAGTAGCTCCCAGCGAAGCCGACCCCAACATAGCTGGAAAAAGGCTAGGCACATGGTGTTTGTGCTCTACCGCAACTTGTTTAAGTATGATGATGTTCACTTTACCTTCCTTATAAAGAACAGCTCTTACTTAAGACAAAAGTAATCGTCTTTTATCGCTCACAGTATGACCAGTCCCACAGGTCCTGTGCCACGAACCACTTACAAAAATATTAAAGCGGGGAGTGTGACAAGATATGGAAAAAATATTATACATTTTTGTCGCAGCCTTGTCGACATACGTCACGTGAGATATATTACAAAATTCAGGAAAAACATTGACCTCCAGAATTCTGTTTAAATATGTATGGAGTACTATGTCTCTTGAGACTTTTTGGGGTTTGAAATAAGGCTTAAGAAGTGTAGAAAAATAGCAACGTAGCATTGAAAACCTTTTTTTGACTGAATAGTTGATCTAGTAGTCATGAGGTCTAGGGTTCGATTCTCAGGTCTGGCAAAGTGATATTGAGTTTTTCGATCACGACTTCAACCCAGAGACTGGATTTCTGTCCGGTTGATGGCAATAGGCTCTCCTTCTATTACATGGGACTTCAACATAACTAGTGAAGTATATACTACAGGAACTTTTCTGTTTAACCCTTTGTGAATCACAAGCGTAATGTTGTTACACTATTTATTTATTGGTCTATCTACAATTGTTACACTTTTTACTCTAATAATACAAGATAAAATACACACCAAGTGTACAAAATGATCCGATAGACACAGAATGCACGAACAAGTTAAAACTAAAAATTAATTCCAGTATTTGTACAGTTATAAAGGGTGTAACAAGACCCTTAACGAAGCCGAAAGGCACTTGTTCTCCCCGTTATTGCGATCATTTATTTGTTCTAGACCATACCTGGGAACTTTCTAGTTACGGAGATATTGGGGGTCAAAGTTCCAACTTTTGGACTACTTTTTTTTTAAATACTTGTTTTTAATATAAGATTTTTACTTAAAACACCTAAACACATCCAAGGCCCCCGTGCTATTCAATGCATCCATCAGCACAGTGTTTTGAGTGCGTTACATGGAGTTTTACGGTAAAACGTGATTAGTTCATAATGCTTGGTTGACGGCATCGTGAAGGGTCCTGTTACACCCTGTATACTCAGTAACTAGACTGTTAAAAAATCAAATAATATTATGTCAGAGGTTTGCTTGTCAATTGAACTTTGAACTTTTGTAAACATTATTACTTGTGACTCTTCCATTTGCAGTCTGTTAGGTATCAAAGTGATATTTTTGATAAGTTACGATGACATTGTTAGACACCATGGGGTATTGCGTGTTTTCAGCAAACTAACAAATTACTTTAAATTACAACTTAACACAATAACACTGGGCACAATGAATCAAGTACAGTTCCAGGACGTCTCAACATCACTGCGATCAGACATTGAATGTCGTCCTCGCCACGAGCTGCAAACATCACGGCTCTGTAGAAGCACGCTGTAGTGTGAGTAGACTTGTAAGTAGGTCGCGTTATGTCACCACTGTCGTACTTGCGATACATTTTATATCCGTATCAATGACCGGATCCGATATACATTACAGTTTCATACGGAACTAAGCCTTCTGTAGAGGATAATCTAGGTAAATAGTTTGCCTTAATCCAGACAAAGGTAAACAATTTACCTAGCTTAATTTTATAATCCCCGTACAACCCGACGATTCTCGAAATCCGTTTCTCATCAACGATTATAACAAAACCATTAATTTTAGTCACTTTATTATTCAAAGGTCCATCGTAAACTAGATTCAATCTTGGATATTGGTATTAATATTAATTGGGTCATCATTATCTGCCTAGCCTTTTCCCGACTATGTTATGGTCGATTTACATAGTCTGACCTCCACAACCCAGTTAGTATTGGGTAATACGATACCCTTTGGTAAGACTGGGTGTTAGACTTTCGGGCCACTGACTACCTATAACGACTGTCAAAGATCAACAAATTACAGTCGGGATCAACGCCTAATGTGTTTTCCGAAGCTCGGAGGAAAAACATTATGTAATCAGTGGTCACCCATCCATGGCCCAACCTAGGCAAGCGCGGCTTAACCTGAAGAGCGACCCAAGCGGCTGTTAATATTAATCCACGAGCTCCTATAAATTGGGTTCCTATACTAAAATATTCACAATTAATTTTGTTTTCTTGCAGTGGCCACCAAGTTTGCTCCCGTGGGCAGTCACCGTCCTGTTGATAGCAGCTGTCGTTGCACCTGCATCAGATTCTACCAGTAAGTACACTCTTCGAAATAATTATTGAATAAGAAAATGAACTCATCCTCCTATATTTCAATTCAGGTATTTGTCATGCATCATGTCTTCTTCTTCTTCTTCTTCCATACGGACATCTAAATCAGTCATATTTATGTTTAAAAAAATCAGCTGGTATTCCAAATTATTTGAAAAAAAGTGGTTGGTCCCATACTAAAAGTTTTGGTTATCATTAAGAGGTTTGGTACAGTGGCTAAGCGATTTGCTGCTACCCTGCGTGTCGATGGTTCGCTCCCCGCACGGAACAAATGTATAACCTACAGGTAGTTGTTCCAGGTCTGTCTTTTTGTATATGAAAATTTATAAAATATGTTTGTAAACGCACCCACGATACAGGTGAAATCCTAGCGAAGAGGATATTGTAACCCAAATAAATGGGTAGAAGTTTAAATTCGCTCATAATCAAAAAACATAATCCTTCTTTGGCAGTCGGGTAAAAATACAAACTCAATTTGTTTTGAAGACTGAAGTTTTTAAAGGTCTTCGACCAACCAAGTGAAAATATTTTTAAGTAAGTACGGCTTAACTTTTGCAACTAAATTGAGTGCTGCTACCTGAAATCATTTCACAAGCAGCTTGCACGCTGAATTTCAATTCGATCTGAATTTGAGTTCTATTCATCTCAGAAGATTTTGATTTTGCTATGAGACGAATATCAATGACGGTCGTCGTTTGCAGCTAGTACCGCAAGTTCAACAACCATCCAACTTCAGTGTCTCGTCTTGCGTCTAGTAAACACTTAACGGATGGGTGCAAGAAGAGAACATCTTTTTCTGTCGTCCACAAAAGTGTGGTCAAAAGTGTAGATATACAGTTGGTTAGTATAGTTACGACCAATAATAATAAATGCTGAGTGAGTTTGTATTAAGTGATTTTCTCTGTTTGATAGCAATTTCATGTTCATACGAACATGGATTTTATAACCTATATTATACAATAAAATAGCTGTTGAGTTTAGTTCAGTGTTTGTGCTCTTGATTATACGACAATATTTCTTCAATTACTCATAGGAAGAGCCTGTTTCCAGTTAATCTAGATAAAAGCATTATTTGCGCAAAAATTTTCAAGTGCATCAATCAAACTTCTAGACCAAAAATCTTAATCACGAAGCCTTAACAGGTTATAGAAATTTCTAGAATATTTGAACAGTTAAATTAGGATCTAAGCCCCAAAACTATTCAGGTATGCTCTTTGGCTGACCTCCCATCTTGTGTTTAGCATACTAGGCCATACCGTATGTAAATTAGTACCAAAACTGTTCACTGATATGGTCGAATATATGTAAATGTTTATTTATTTGACTATGTTCAGCTGTGAGAAGTGTTTATTGGGGACGTTAATGTCAAAGGCTAGATCTTGGGGTTTGACATCGATTATTTAAACATTATTTTCTTAATTTATGAGATGTGGTTAGGTATGAAATTTTGGTAATTATAAAGCCGTATTCAAAATAGAGTATTCCCGGGTAATCACCACTGACCTTAAAGGCTAACGTAAAATACCCAATATACTAACAAAGTTACATAAATAATTTGTGTGCCAACATAAAATTGAAACAGGACTTTAGCATAACTGGCGGAATTTGAGTGCACTATAATACGAACACACCTGTTCCTAATCTCTCGAGAAATACAGGCGTAATGTATTCATTCAGACTTACATTTATATTCCCGGAATTGCTTGTTTCCTTTTTAGATGCAAATGTGAAATTGTAACCACAAACAGACACATAAGCTCAACCAAGCTAATTCATAAAGAAACACATTGTACCACACCTCCCCTCCTAATTTAATTCAACATAAAACACGGTCTGTCTCAAGTTGACGGGGTAGTAACTCAACGTAGTGTCAATTTGTCAACCTTTCGTTTACCCCTTACGGAACCTCTACCTGGGTGGAATGATAAACAGTCTAGTCATTAGGAGGGTTTACTCCCAGGATGAGTTACTATCTTATGCCGAGATCTGTAAACGTAACTTAGCGCGTGCTTTGGCTTAGGTGACACTTGCAGTTTGACACTTGTGTGACAATGACAAGAATAACGCTTAGTCCAGGTTTCTGTTAGGTTAGAGTTCCCCCTAATTATTTTTACAGAATATATTTTAAGTGGCTTATCTTAGCTTTGGAATTATATTGATGTGTTTAATAAAAAGAACAAGTTCGAAGTGAAGCATGTTTAACACTTAAATAGTTAAAAAAAAAACTTTTAAGTAGACTTACGACGTACTGAGATCGTCATCATTTATCATCATCATAATATATGTATTGTCGTTGGTCATCATCATCATATCAAGCAAAATTCGAAATACGGTGTTGCCACGTCGACCTGTCTTGTGCATCTTACATCCAGCGAAACCACGTGGCCTTCAGCAGGACACTGGACCATCCTCATCCGCAGCCTGAATTTACCCACTGCTGGCCTATTTTTAGTTGTGCCACTCTCCACGTTCCTGTACCAGCCCCATCTAGACTTTTCCACCGATAGCAACGATGTCGTCTGTCCATCTCTTCGCCGCCGGCCAACCAACATTTCTTTTACTAGTCCTTGGACGAGTTAAGGATTCCCAATATGGTATATATGAAATTATAATTAGTCTGTACGGCTTCCTCTCATTTTAATAACAAAGCATGTCTTTAAAATGTTTAATACCTGACTAGACTATTAATTTATCCCGCAGAAGAAACTTATTAGATTTCAGAACCTTTGATCTCGACTTCAATTTGATTAAATTAAAATTAATATACCTACCTAGGTACTTTCTACTTTTTTATAATTGAAAGCAAAAATAATACGAGAGAAAGCCACAATAGTCTATAGACTTTTGTTTATATCTAATACCTAGACACAAGACAGCATTCTAGATCAATTTGACAAAATAAATGAACTTTAGAAATGAAAATACAGATAACCGTTCAGATCCGAAGCCTGAAGTGAGAATGCATTTTTTTTTCTAACTGGGTTTTATCTGTTGTCAAGTCTGGTTTATGGTTATTACTTTTGCCTACCAATTACATAGATGTAGAAACATTATAGGCTAATTATGCTTCCGGAAGTCGGAAGTAAAATACACAAGCGAAATTAATTTGTTCAAATAATAACTCAATGTTTATAATATAGTTTTATAAACTATCGAAAATGGCTAACTAATTTCCGGAAATAATTCGATATAACAGATATGAAATACAAAATAAAACAGTAAATAAAAAAATTTTTTTTTTCAAAACGGACAAAGTAAAGAACTAAAATATATTGAGCAATGGCTTCCGAACATTCCGGCTATTTTTTTTCCAAAATAACTTTGATAGACAGTATGCCATCCACATTTTATAACCGGGCGGGATCGTTGGACCAAACTGACATCATGACATATTAGAAAATGTTGTTCACAAACATTCAAATCAAATTAGTTTCTAAATTGCTCTTCTGCTAAATTCTATCCAGATTTCTGAAAAAAAAAAAAAAAACACTTTTAGGTTGAAAATTTTCTGAAAAATGTTTTAAGATAAACAAATTCCGATTTAATTTCTAAACTTACACTCATCCCGCGATTACTGCGCTTGCAACAGGTGAAATATCAAGAGCTCAAAATAATGAATAATCACGGAAGATACCCGGTAAGAGACAGTATAAGTTTAGTTTCAAACGTTGAAAGCTAACAGCATTTGATTTCTATTTAGTAAAAACGAAAAGTTTATCTTTTCAGCATTAGTCATTCCCTGGCCTCTAAACAAGATATCCCTGGATCTGATTAATGTAATAAACATGAGTGCCCTGACCCCTAAGCCACCCTGTGTCTTCCTTTAATTCTGTTCTCGTAAATATGTAGTACAACAGGGTTCAAACCGAAAACATTTCAGTATACTTATTACGAGACAAAGCGGACAACATCATAGTCTATTTGCAATAACCAACTGGTTGGTGTCGCTAAAACTGAAACATGTCATATTTATCAATTATGTCATTTTGTAACATGGCCTCACTAAGACAGATCCTGATTTTCTTTGACATTTCTTCTGGCAGCCTCTCTCATGATATCTCACTATCCTACCCAAAGGCTTGATCCGTTTCTGGCATTACTTTTCTATGCACCTTAATTTTGCAGTTTATCCAGACAATCCCCTACCAAAAACTCATGCCATAGATTGCCATTGATTATGCCAGATACACAACAAAAACCCAGCGAGGCACTAGATACGCAAAAATCCTGCCAGCAATTTGTTTGCAGCCCAAAGCTACGGTTATGCGGCTGTATCCTGACATGCCCTGACTGGACACGGTCAAAGATATATTGCTGATAATCCGGCAATTTATTTACCTAAAAGCACGCGTTTTTTTATCTGCGGACGGTTTTAGGGTGGACCTTACCTCCGTTGAACAGATTGTTTATGAGTTATTTATTTTATGCTTTCGTGAGATTTATGCATAAATAAATAAATTATTTATTGGCACAGGCTCTTTTTGCCGGTCAACCTTTGAATGATGTCAGCACAAAACATGGGTAGTTTGACGAGGTTTTAAAAAAAATATGATTTTAGAATTTCTTTATTTAAATGTTAGGACTTCCTTATGAGTGGCTATAGCAGGGCTTCCAAGTGGTTCTTTATAAAACTTTCCATTCAAACTTTAACGTACATAAAGAAGGTCCTGTGCCTATATTGCAAGGCATAGCATAATCAGCCTATAATGTTCCCACAGCTATGGAACACACGGCCTCCTCTCTATGAGAGGAAATGGGCTATAATCCACCACGCAGGCCCAGTGCGGTCTGGTAGATGTCACATGTCTTCGAATTTTTTGGTTCTAGGACATGTCGGTTTCCTCACGATGTTTTCCTTCACCGTTTTGAGAGCAGTGGTGATGAAATAAATTACACAAAGTAATGCGCCTGCCTGGATGCGAACCCACGACTCACAGTTCGTAAGTCGGGGCCGCCACCACCTGGGCCTCCGATGCTCTCATTATTGCAAGGATTCTCATCAAATACACCCAAACCTTTCTCAATTCATTTTCTATTAACACCAATGAACATTAACCCTGAAAATTAACTCGTAAAACTAAGCAAATTCCAATAAAGCACTATCCACACAAAATATCATTACAGCCCGTATTAATTACTGACGCAAATTGATTTCATTACTCCAGTGTACCTTGAGAATAGACAAGAAAGGAAATGGTGTGTTAATGATAGCTAAGTGCGTGATTAGTTATGTAAACTAATGTGTTAGCCTACTGGGTTTTAGTCATTTATATTCTAGATTGTACGTGCGACAGGACCTTTAAGTGTACTCTGAGTGTGATGCGTTTTTATTCAAACTCAAACTCAAAGCATTTATTTCAATTAGACCATAACAGGCACTTTTGAATGTCAGAAAAACAAAGGCGAAGCTAAAGTCACAGACACAAGGCATAATAACTTGTGAAAGTACTGTAGTGGCACATTACAAACCGTAGATCTCTATGGAGAAGAATGGGCAAGAAACTCCATGAACAGTCTTTTCAATCAAAATATTGTTACAAGATCTTCGTTACACCATTCATGTTGAGATTATACATATATTTGAGAACGATGTAGAAAGACGTGCACATTAAGAGCGTCCAGAGTAAAAGATTATAATTATCAAAAATTTAAACAATTTAAAACCAAAGTAGTTAAAATAAAGGATCAAGCAGCTTGATCTGTGTTACTACTTCGGAAAAAATGGGAGAAGTAATACTAATCTGTCTATAAATAAGGTCCCATTGAAATAGATAGGACAAATTACAACACAGCGTTCAGTACGTATAACCAAAGTTATACAAGAAAAAAACACTGATTAAAGTGATTTTATTTTGACCTAATGGATGTGTTTATTCTAGAGAGCCTCCGGAAATTTATTATATTGGGTCAAAATAAAATCACTTTAATCAGTGTTTTGTTTGCTTGGATATCATTGGTTAGACATACTGAACGCTGTGTTAAAATTTGTCCAACTATTTTAATGGGACCTTATATAAGGCATAGTTCTGTAAAAATAACATCATTGTAGGTCTTGACATTCTTGCAATAACAACCAACCATGCGTCTCTTGAAAAAGTAAATCGTTAGGCGGATCATCAATCCAACAATAATTGAAACCTGCATAAAATATTGACGGCACGGTTCGCGCATAGGCTAAGCTAATTGGCTGCTGCGCTGCGTGTCGAGGGTTCGATCCCCGCACGGAACAAAATATTTGTATGACCTACAGTTAGTTGTTCCGGGTCTGGCTGTTTGTGTATGTGAGTTTAAAAGTTTGTAATTGCACCCACGATACAGGAGAAATTCCTATTGTGGGACAGAAAAAAACTTCCCTCTGTCTATTATGTATATTAGCTGACAACCCAGTATTTACTATTTGCTGGAGAAAAGATGTCTAAGCAACCTTTTCATCGATTCTTTGATTATATAGCTTAGGTCCTTACCTACTCATACAGCCACACACAAATGGCTTATCTCTAAAATTCTCTCTTTATATTTATGTATTTCATGAAAGAGCTGACGTGTTTACCGTCTGATTTGTCTAAAATGTACGCGTGATAGCTTTGAAACGCGAACGCGGACAGAATTCGTTACGACGCTGTTTTTTTATGCAAATCCCTTCGTGTTTACTGTGGGGTAGACAGCTGGGCTTATTAATTTGATCGGCGACGTATCTGCTTTGAGGCTGGATGGGGAGTTTATTGAAATTACTTGATGTTACGATTGTTACGGGGTATATTTTGAATTGATGTCGAGTATTTGTGGTCAGATAAGATGTAAAAAGTATATAGGCAAAAGTATACTGAATAAAAAACATAATTCTAGAGAAAATCAACTACTTAAAATTGCTTGATTTGACTATAAATAGATAATAGGATAAAACTTTACCTTTGTTTGAACATCTTCTCCTTAATAAATTCAAATATGTTTTGTTGCATTTCTGTTATTGTCTTTATTTTTCACTCGTGAATGTGGGATTAGTCCCGAAACTTTATAACAGAACAACACACCTGCAATTCCCGAAAGGTTAGGCAGAGCTGTACCTAATAGTACATCCACATTTCACCAGTTACGTTTATGTCCCATGCAATAGGGGGCCAGCCTATTGCCATCAACCGGGCACAAATCCAAACTCCGTGGGTGACACTCAGAAATTCCTTTAACGAAACTTTATAATCTTCTAAAAATATTATTTTTAATTCTTAATTTAAAATGGCATTTTGTGTCAGATTCAGTTGTTTTTATAACCTCAGTAACTCTACAAGATTTTCCAATGAATGCTCGAACTTATTTTCTCCATAAATCCACGCTAACAAGCGAAAAAAACTGTGGAGTTAGTTTCTCGCCGCACTATGAAGTTATTCCTTTATTTTTAGATTTCTTTCTCTTGATGTTCTAGCTGCCCGATGAAAATAAAGCGAGAATACTTATAAAATAATACATATTTAATCCAGTAAATGCAAACTCAACTCAAATGCAAATGCAACTCTGAAATTCTGGATAATAATAACGAACTTGCTTTATTACCTTATTTTGATAGACCCTGGAATATTTCTGCAATAAAAAAAAACATTTACATAAAATGTAGGACACCTGCAACTGTTCACCTCATCCTGTAGCCAAAATGCTAAAGAAAATTAAAACTACGCCACTGACATACAAACACACAACATATTGGAGAAATGGCTTCGTAAAAATGTTGTAAGCACCTTTAGTTTCAAAATTCTATTTGTTTTAAAATACTTATTTGTCGTTTAAATGCATTACATACGAGAGAGATCTATGGTATTTTCAGGAGAGCGTGGAATTGAAATACATACTTAATATGTTTAAAAGAAACTTTTGATTAAATTCGATCGCATTACCATACCAATTCCTAGATAGCGTTGAGTTCAACTGTTTTCTAGGTAACATGAATAAATCCTTGAATAAATTACATCTAAAATGGCACCCAAAATTCAAGTAACTTCTGCTAAATTCAAAAGTTAACACCTCCAAAACCGATTTACCTTCCCCAATCTACTCTCCGATCTTCTCATCCCAAAAGACGAAACAAGCGTAAAGATTACAGATCCTAACCCACCCTGTAACTACCGCTCAATAAATCACTAAGCCAACTTAACGCAACGCGGCTACCTTTGATGTTAAATCGAACGGAAAAATTAGGTGCGAGCACAAAGTCTTTGATGTCGAGATTGAGGCTCTTTAGTCTAAGCATAGTGCCTGGAAAGGTTTGGAAAAATAAATAGTTAGAGAAAGTTTTATAACTGACGTTACTTTTGAGAAAACAACGAAGAATGAGGAGTAATTCTAAGAGGCAAAGTTTTAAACAGAAAATAATGTTCTTGGGGCAATTGAAGGGATTAAAAAGAATTAATTGGCAGAAGAAGATGAAAATTGTGTATTGGTTTTAGCAAAATTTTGATAGAGACAGATGAAACGGTGGACTGTGTGAAAGAATATATGGTAGGAATTAAAGTGACTCATGAAATGATTAATCAAGAAGTATGAAGTTTGACCACAAACAGTACGGGCTAGGGGAAGGGAAACGAAGCTGAAGATGAACATTGTGTCAATAATCGTTAGGGAAGTGTTGGTTTAGGCTCGCTTCCGGGACTGGTCAAGAGAAACGGTTATCAAACAGATTAATCAATTTCTTCAATCTTCAAATGCAAACTAGTAATGTTAGATTAATTTACTATTAATGATGTTTGTGGAAATTAAACCTAATTTATTCTATTCCCTTTACTCTATCGAGTCCTTAATTATTTTAGATTATTTTTAATATTAAATATGTATTAGAAACCCTTATATATCTTACTTTTGGCACTACATTTAGAGTAAATAGGAAAAAAAAATCTGAGTAACGAACCCAATTTGTTCAATTAAAACTTTAATTAAGTACTTCTTCTAGCTAGACATTGCAAGACGATATAATATAAAACGAAACACCTTTTGTTCCTCTTTTGTATAATCTTTTGCAATGACAGCCAGTTGATATGTTTCTAATTTCATGTGTCACGCTTTACACATAAAGGGGTCAGTAGAACTCTAAATGGTGCTGATATTTAGGTCTTACACAACTTGACATCGCTTGGTAGACCTTGTGGTGCCGAACTAAGGAGTAATGGATTCCCTTCTTTTTTTCAATGGGTGTTGCAAGATTTAGGTCAGGAGTTAGCTTTAGCTCATCAAATCTTTTATGACCACGAATTGCGATAACTTTTGCATTCCAATCAAATTCGTCATCATCATTTTTGTTCGACTACCTCTCGCCTAACGTCCTTTTCGTGTTGAGGAATACTTACACTCCGTCTGTTTTTCCCGAAGTGTCATTCAGATTTGTATCTATACTGGTTGTAGTAGCCATACATTGCACTCTTCGCTAGTTTTGTTTTTAAGCTTATTGCAATCAATGAGGCACAAATGCTGACTCACGGCTACGGCTAGAGGGGCGAGGTAGTATATTGAAATAAAAGGTGTCCTTTCAGTATGACGTATATTTAGCGTCTGTTCTAACTAACATGTGTCTAATTTGTTTATCAATGTCCGATTTCGTAGATTGTGGGCTGAAGTACAATTATTGCAATATATGTTACCACCAATGCCTTTGATTGTTGTATCGTAACTTTCTTATGTTTTTCAACATGGAAAAACTGGGATATTTAAATAACCTATCATTGCCAATATCAAATAATCTTCAATACACTTTTTAAAACCATTTTTTCTTTCTTCCACAGCTGTTCGCAGAAGACTCCGCAAGCCTAGCAAAGTGTCCACTTCAGTCACATCCAGCGTCTCCAGGTCTACAGACCAGGTCATAGCAGCCAGTGTGAACAGGCCCAAGATCCGCGGAAGACCTAGCATTGCCAGCAGAAAATCTTCTGCAGTCCTCGATAATTCTGTCGGTACTGATAATCATAAAGACAAAGATGGATATAAGGTAAGCTATATTATAGGTGTTTTAATTAATAATTTAATTCTTCCCATTTTTGCCTTCTCGCGTACATTAATTTAATGTATTTACTTAGGTCAACAGTTTTATTTCAAAATAGTTATGTTATAAATTCCTCAAAATATATCCGTCATAATATTTAATGTTATTAGGAATGTAAGCTAGTCTAGATTTTATTATTTATTTGTTTTTAGTGTTAATTATTGCTCTGTTGCCTAGCAATCAAATCAATTGGAATTTCTATTTTGCATGATGTAATTTATACTTCGTTTATTTAATTATTTAACAATTGCTAATTAATATTTCTATAATAATTTTTAATGACTGTGATGTAATTATTTATTGCTTATCTAGTGGCACTCATTATCATATTTTCTTTTGTTAATATGCGGATAATGTAGTGGGCTGCAATATTGTTAATGTTTTGTATTATCATTCCTCTGTTCCAACACATATTGTAGCTGTTTATTGTCCCTGAATAAATAAAATAAAATAATAACTTTGACACAACTGCTGAGATTGGAAAACTACACCGAAATCTTTAGATAATTCCATCTTGAGATTTGAATTACTTACTATTATTTGACATGCATGATTATATTAAAATTTGTCACTATCAGACATTTAGATTGAAAACTAATTAATTATGATATTAAAATGGTTTCCTATTATCACCTGGGCTTTTAAAATACAATTAATAATCAATTTAGAAAGTCAAATTTCTTCTTAGTCAATTAAAAAGAAATAACACCACATAAAAATATTAACCAACGATTTCGAAAGGTTTTATTTCCTTCTAATAAAATATGGCAGGAAAAGACAGCAGGCCGAAAATTGAGCCTTGCGGGAACCAAAACACCAACTGACCATTAAAATTAAAATACTTACTGTTCATACAATTTTAGTTCCCAACTCCTTGAAATAGAAGCGTCCGTATCAGTTTCCGACATGCAAAAGTAATTTTGTAAAAGAATAGTACAACACGGATATGAGTGAACTTTTCGAACGTAAAAGTGAAGTTGTTAGCCTTCAAAATAAGTATTTGCCTACTCGAAGATTTTTATTCGGTATTTATAAACTTTATTTCTATAAGAATAAAGGTCATAATGCATAGTTTATTCTCGTTTCAGATATTTAATGTTACGCGAATGTCTTCAAGATAGGTTTTTGAATTTTGAAAATATAACATGTCTTCTGAAAGGTACCCTATTTTGAAAGTGTAGAGTTCATATTTGAATGGATAGCTCAGGAAACTTTTCATGTTAAATGATCTGGTATTTTTAAGCAGTAGACGGGAGTGGGTTATAAAACTGAGTGCCTCAACGCAAACTTTACTAAAGAATATGAATTTAGAAATATACGTTTAATATTGTTTGCGAAAGGAGCACTAAATCCTTGAAGATAATTGTGTGCTTTAAAAATGCAGTTAGATGTGAATTTTCTTAGAATCGTTTTACATAATAAAATGTATTCGAACCGTTCACTTTATATAGAATTCTAGGCAGAGAATTTATCAAAATGAGTCATGAAACTTACAATACATAATTTAATCTTTAAAAGCCTTATCAATATGATTATAGATACTTCTTCTCAGGGTGTCGATGAAATTTTAAATGAATTAAAACTGTCAGCCCAAAATTTGGCGATGAGTTGGCACTTTCAGTAGCGTTCATCGGCTCCTGTGATGTGCTTGCAACAGGATAGGCAGGATACGATATCAAGTGTTCTATTGTTTAGTAGGCAACACCACTTTTTCTGATTCAATCATACAAAGATGGTCCATTCGTAACTGTAAATGTCGTAGCTAACGATTTCCAAATGATTTTCTTGGAACTTAAGAAGGACTGAAAGTTTATAAACAGCTTAATATGAGTCATTAAGACTGATCTGAAACCTTTCATATTGCAGCTACGTCATGACATTGAAAAAGGTTGTTCACATTTGAGACAAAGGAAAGTCATGAAATCCTTACAAAGTATGCATGCATTCTGTTCTGTAGCAAGCAAGTGGTTGGAATTATCCATAAGGCCGTCACACACCTTCTCATTACAACATAATTTATGTTTTAGAAAAAGAATCCATTCTAATAACATAATATCACGCCTGTTATTTCTGAAGGGTAAGGCACAGGTGTACCTATTAATACACCCACATTGCACGAGTCATGATTGCCATCAACCGGGCACAAATTCAGACTTCGTGGTCGCTACAGAGAAATTCCTAATGTAAGAGCCTAATATCACTTTACCCGACCTGGGACTCGAACCCAGGGCCTCATGTTCAGCAGTCATTCTAATATGAATAAGTAATGACAAAATCCAGACAAATAAGAGGTTAAAAGACATAGGTTATCTACGGTCTGTCGGCTACTATCGGTCACGTCGGCCAATCTAAACAGAGATCAGCCATCGGCGCTAGAGATATTATAGTGCACAAGTGTGTGCGCAGACACAGGTGCACTCTCTGTTCCTTCACTCTCATAGTCCGATGGGACGGCAATACAACACGACCGGAGATAGATCAGGCGCAGGACCAACGGCTTAACGTGCTTTCCGAGGCAAGGGGGTATTATACCGCCAACTTCCAAACTCCGTGCTACTAGTGAGAAACTATGCACCTAACAACAACAAACAACAACAAACTAAACAACAGCAACAAAAACATCTACAAAAACAACACACAACTACAACCAACAACGCAACTATGCAACTATACTCTGCTATTGGGTGTTTTCATATTGAATAAAAAGTACACCCAGACCAAATTAGTGAACAACAGTTAGTTCTATTATAATACGTCTAAGAAAAAAAGAATCATTTCCATCACTATCATCAATATATTCCTCTTTTTCTAATAACCATTCCTTTCTTCCACCAGATTGTCTGCTACTATACCAACTGGTCCCAATACCGTACGAAGATCGGCAAGTTCACTCCCGAAGACATCCAGCCTGATCTCTGCACACACATCATTTTCGCTTTCGGCTGGTTGAAGAAAGGCAAGCTCAGCTCCTTTGAGTCCAACGATGAAACCAAGGATGGGAAGACTGGATTGTACGACAGAATCAACGCGTTGAAGAAGGCTAATCCTAAATTGAAGACTCTTTTGGCTATTGGTATGTAAGAACATTGATTAAAAACTGAAATGAAACAAAAGAAAGTTAGGTAGACAAGTGCACGTACTGGGAGGTTTTCATGATGTCATACAGCAATATTGTTTTGATGTCACTCCAGAGTGGGAAAAAGACAGCTATAGAGGACGTCTAGCGCCATCTCTTTCCCACTCTGGAATAAGATTAAAAAAACGGCCCAAGTGCGAGTCGGACTAGCGCATGAACGCTTTTTTAATTTAATTTTTTTTATATTTTTTTTAATTAAAATGTTGCTAAAGCAGCAACAGAAATACACCTTCTGTGAAATTTTCAACTGTCTACCTATTACGGATCATGAGATACAGTCAGCTGATAGAGAGACGGACGGACAGTGGAGGCTTAGTCATAGGGTCTCGTTGGTTACCCTTCCGGTACGGAACCGTAAAAATGCTGCTTTAAGACGTCGTGGTTGATGGACCATCTGATCATAAAATTAAGAAAGCGGGCCATCGAAATGCCCGCAGTTGACTGCTGTCAAGTGTGCTCAGAAAAAAAAAATATATACACACGAACATATAACCTCCTCCTTTTTTGAAGTCGTTAACAAAGAGTTAACCCTTTAGAATTGCCCTTCGCCGTATTTGTCAACGCGAATTTAAATATGGAAATCTATGCAGAGAAAAGGAAACGCCTCCTAATTTTAATCTTGCCAAGTATTACGTTAAAGAATTTGATTGGGTATTTATACCATCGTCTTTAATAAATAAATAAATAAGCTTTAGGAATATTTACAAACAAGTTTCATAATCACGGTTTTCATATCAAGTATCATCTAAACAATTAATTGCAATATTTTATGACTGTGTTTACACATTATAATATCAGATAGATTAAATTAAAGCATTATTAATTTTAAAAGTCTACTAACATCTATTTATGAAATTATGCATGCATACATATTATGCAAAACAAGGCACTAAATGCATTAAGTTTTCTTAAACAAGTTAAGTCATATTATATATTGAGGAAATAAGCAATAAAATAAATCAATTATCTAATGCTACAAGCCATATTGTTGTGACCTGTTGACCCAAACACAATAGTTTTATTATGTAAGTTCAGAGTTCATAATATTTTAAATAAATTCAGAATTAAAAAGCATTCACTTTTAAAGCGCAAAAAAGAAGACAAAATACATTGATTTCTCGGGAAGCTACAAATGTTGCTCTGATGATTATGAGTTGCAATAATAAGACTGGATTAGACTTGTTGGACTAGCCCGACAGATTTAGGTTTTCTAAGAGTTTTTTTTTACACCTTAAAATGTATTATTACATTTAAAAAAAAATATTATAATGAAACAAAAAACGATTATTCCATAATTTAATATAGTCAGCTATTCGCAAATATCTCGCAATACGTTGCCATTTTTCAGAACTCACCTTTAAAAAAAACATTAATATTTTCACAGCTCATTTGCTATAACGCGAGAATTGTCAGCCCCAAAGCAAAATCGCGTCAAAAATACGAGTAAAGCTTTCATATTTCACGAAGAACACTTTGATTATCCATTCGAATAAATAGACGATTCAAAATACACGAGATATCGCATTCGACAGACAGAGTGTTTTAAAATCGATACGATTCGTGATGTCCAAAGAAATATCGATATAAGCTTCATTCTAATTTTAATGTTCATGTATTGGACATCTCCATTAATCGTTTAAGAGCGAATCCAATTATGATAATTATAATTTTAATTTAAATTACATTAGGTTATTCTAAAATGCGATCACTTTCTGAAATAGTAATTAGGTATCTTTGAAATTATAAAATTGACATAGAATTAAAATTATTTAAATGTGATTAAATGTTTAATTAGCATCTTCATTACAGATGAAAAACTCTGATACCAGGTTAGGCACGAACCACAAGCAAAAGTTTTTTTTTTTTGGAGATGGCATCTCGCAGTTCAGCCTCTGAGGCTGGCTACTGCTTAACCGGGCAAATCCCTGTGGATGCCTTAAAAATTAATCTAAGGCCTCCAGCCAGGGACTTAAAACTATACTTAAAAACTAAGCTACCGCTCCCTGTGGGGTACGAGCCTGGACTTAGGGCGTCACTGGGGAGGACAGCAAAGGGACAGGCTGGATCAGGCAGACAGGAGTGATATTATTTAGGGGCTGGTTTAAAACTACCGGCTCAGCATCGCAGGCTGGCTCTGGCAAGGGTCCGGGGGGGGACACGAAAAAGAAAGAAGATTACAGATTTATATAAATAGTGGTAATTGTCACTACCAAGTTAATAAAGGAATCCTATTAAGTTCCATACAAATAAACTATTATAATTATTATAATAGTTTATTTACGTGTGTATTATATATATATATATTACACGTGCCTAAATGACGTTACAAAAACAACAATACCACACCTCACTTTCATACACACTCGCTTACATAACGATTGGTTCAATCAACCAGTTGAAGCAATCAATAAGTGTATAAATATTATGTCTCGGGTTTTTTATGGCAACACAACTTTCTAATAACTTAATGTTATGGTTTATGATATGCGTTTTAATGGCAAGTTGAGAGTTTGAGACGAGTGGATTGAGGTGTGAGATATTAAAACTATTTTTCTCTAAAATATTAGTTTTTTTAATCACTGATAAAGAAAATCACACGTACTGTAGAGCAATGATTCATGTTTATTGTTTACTTCTATGAAACAACAAAAAAAACATCTATATCGACAAACATGTCCCCACACATACGCGAACACACCGCGGCGCTTTTCCCACGGCACAAAGCGCATTCGCGCGACATTTTCACCTATTTTCACGGGAATGCCTACAAAAAACCGCGCCTATTTTCATGAGACCTACCTGCCAGTTGTGGTGCAATGCATTATGAGCGCTTAAAGAAATCGACATACCATTTTTTTGTCGTTTCACTTCACTATTCAGTTGCGAAAATTCGCTCGTGATTTTATGTAATTAGTGTGAATTTAATACCTAGATTAGTGTGAGATAATTCTCGTCGAGATAATAGTTATTGAACGTTGGCTTGTAATTAATAGGCTAGGTAAACGAAAAATTAATTGGTTATTTTTTGTGGAATCTGGAGTATTTTTGATCAGAACACTGCAGCAGTCTGTATAACATCATCATGCAGCGTTCAAATATTTCTAAAACCGTTTTTTATTAGGTACCAAACATTTTTTACAAAATATATAACGATATTTTCAGGAGCAAGAACGATATTTTTTATTTTATGAATATTTATTTTTATCATGAAACTAAGCTTCACCTATTTATTTAACTTTATTTTATGGCATGTTTAGAGCCTCAACTTTAGCTTTTGCCTTGTTTTATAAATGAATCCCCAAGCAAACATTTTATGTAAGAAACAGCGCAAACAAGTTTTTGATGCGTAAAGTTTTCTAGTTCCGTGATTAATTTTATGAAACAAGTTAAGCATCCATTCAGAATACAGTCATCCTAACAAAGTGTAAAAAAGAAAACTTTTCACAAAGACCTACTACTCCATTACTCATAGTGATTACAAATTCTGTCAGAAATCTTCAGATTGTGAGTGAAAATTTGTCACACATTTTTGGTGCATATAAATAAAATTTAAGTGTCTATTAGTAGTTTCAAAATAAGAGCATTTTACTGAATGTTTATCAAAGTAAACATACGTATGTAATTTTGAATTTTTTGCATGCCTGTCAGTGTCTGTTTGTGCCGTCTATTTTCCTGAACGGCTGGACCGATTTGAACGGGAGATACTGGCAGATAGCTGATGTTATAAGGAGTACCTTACTTCAATTTTAATTCAATTTATTCATGAACAATTCACATTGTGTTTTAAATTATAAATCTGTAACTGAAAACGAATTACGGTTCCGTGCACAAAAATTAAAATCTTTGAAGTTTTTAATAAAATCCAATTCACATAGGGACGTAATATTTTTTAAAATAATTTATTTAATTTTACCTTGCATTCCCCTCTTCCTAGTGTTTGAGCAGGGAAAAAGAAGTGGCAACAAATTCCCCCAGCAACATGTAATCTCTGGTTCTAAAACCACCTTCCTTCTCCAGGTGGCTGGTCCTTCGGTACCCAGAAGTTCAAGGAGATGTCAGCGACCCGGTACGCCCGCCAGACGTTCATCTACTCCGCCATCCCGTACATGCGCGACAGGAACTTCGACGGCCTGGATGTGGACTGGGAGTACCCCAAGGGTGGAGAGGACAAGAAGAACTTCGTGCTGCTGTTGAAAGGTAAGAGTTTAGAAACGAGGCTTTAATTGAGATCAATGTGAAGGAGACAGAATCTCTACAAATATTATATAGATGAAGAGTTTGTTTGGTTGAACGCACTAATCTCAGGAACTACTGGTTCGAATTCAAAAATTATTTTAGTGTTGGATAGCCAATTTATTGAGGATATATATATATATATATATATATATAACATTACACTACAACCAATAGGAGCGAAGCTTCAATGAAAAAAGTTGCAAAAACGCGGAAAATTGTATTTTTATAATCATTTCACGTGAATGAAGGAGCGGGTAAAAGTTACATAAAATTGTATGGGATGTTAAAGCAGGAATTCGATAATATAGACACGAAACTTCTAAGAGCCTACAGAATGGTGTAAGGATCACATTTATTACATTGGTACTTAACTTCATTATAAATAGCTTACGACAATAAATTACCTGAAGCACCGTTAACATCTTCGTAATTAACTAATAGTACAGACGTTGTTACCGTAGCTCTTCGTTAATTGTTATATCATTAATTGTTAATAAATTGATCATTGTTACTGCCAAAGAGTTAAAAAGATGGCAATGGTATTGGTAGTCAAACACTGTTTTAAGCTTTCATGCTGAACTTATATTGTCACTTACGGCATATCTTCCGCGATTGCTTGTTAACTTAGTATACTGTGAGTGTTTTGCCGTGACTTAGTGATGAGTTCCAGTAGTGCGCGTAGCAAAAGACAAAGGAAGAGGGTAGACAGATTTGTCTGCTCTTAACAATTTATTTTCCATCCATCCGCATTCTCCAGTAAACCCGCGATCATGGCGCTTGCAACAGCGTCGAAATATCGGGAGCTCAAAATAATTGACAATCACGGAAGATATTCCGTAAGTGGCATTAAGTTTAGCATTGGTAGTATTTAGTTCTTGCCCAAATGGTTGCAATACTGATGAGTCCTGTTTGTGGTGCTGCCCTGGGTTCAAATATTTTTGGGATAATTATAGTATCAGGGATTTCTCAGTAGTATCCGGGGGCATAGATTTTTGCCCGGTTGACGGAAATAGGTTCGCCCCTTATTAGATGGGAATTAAACATAATGTAATGGCACAATGCAAGTGTTGTTGGTCTAGTGGTCGCAATCGCGAATGCTGGGCATAAATAAGGTCCTGGGTTCGATTCCCGGATCAGGCAAATCGTTATTCAGGTTTTTCATCAAGAATTTCTCAGTAACATTCACGGAGTCTGAATTTGTGCCCGGTTGATGGCAATAGGCTCGCCCCCATTACATGGGACTTAAATATAACTGTCTAAATGTGGGTGTACTAGGTACACATTAGCTTAGTAAGAAAGTGTAAATTATAACACCATACGACGGATGGGTTACGGCCTAATCCTATTAAAATAAAACGCAACAAGATAACAATACCCGATACTTCAAAACATTTTATTCGACGTTTCACTGTAACTGAAAGCGGCAGTTTTCCAGCATTTTACCGCTACACCGGGGTTTCATTTTAAATGTAATCTGGCCGGGATTGCAATATCTGTGTCCGCGCTGTGGATCTTCTAAATATTGGCGAATATCGGACTGCGGTCGGGGCACTCAGGTGCCTGTTGTTAACGAAGACTGAAGAAGAGATGGAGAAGATATTTTTATTAAAACATATATTTATGAGATTGCCAATAGTCAATCTTGAAGTTTAGGAATGCGAAGTGTTTTTCAGTTTTTTTTTTCATAAGGAATTTCTCCGTAGTCGGTTTTTTTTGTTTTTCGAAAATTATAATTTAGTTTTAAACCGAATCAGTTTAATTGAGGTTTTAATCGGTAATTTAAAAAAAAAACAGGTGTTCAATACATTTTGACCGTGTAAATATTGCAGTTCAAATATCGCTGGACATTACGCACAGCGCCATCTAGGTGCCACACTAAGCAACGAGGCTTGTGTCGTGGACACCAGATAGTTCATAATACTACATAGATACTTTTTGTTTGTTAATACATACTTATTATACATATAAACATCCATGACTCGGAAACAAATGTCCATGCTCATCACACAAACATTGCTCCTACCGGGATTCGAAACCGGGACCCTGAGAACGTAAGGCAGCCTCACTAGCGCTGCTCCGCTGTCGTCAAAACCCCAAGTTTTGTTGGAAACAGCTGTTCTTTTATAACCGACCAAAAAATTCTGTGTGGTCCCACACAGAATTTTTCGTCGAAAGAAATTTTCTTCGGTTAGTCAAAAAGGATTCAGAATAATGTACTCAATATTTTAGCGTCGGTGTCGCACCTGGTAAACAATTTAATTGTTGACATTCCTTATTTAAGTTCGAGTGAGATAATATACTTAAATATGCATGATCCCGAAGGTGATAGAGTGTGATATCAATTAACTTAAATATTTAATGATGGTCCAGCCCCTGGCGCCCCATGTGGCGTAAATAAGAGATGACTCAAGGTAGGTAAATCGGAGAGGGTTGACTTGTCTAAATCAAATATTTAATCAATATTGTATCATTGTGTTCCATGTGTGGCGGGATGGGGGTTAAATTCCATTTTGAATGAGGTTAAGCGGTTCTTGCCACGAATGTTTTGCGGATGGGTAACCATTTTTTACATTGATGTTCTTCTTTGACGCTGAGACGCAATTTAAACAAATAAATGTTTATTTGGGACAGTCGTATAAAAAATGTTTTTATATTTGTAAATTGTAGATACTGACTACTAGAAAAATTGCATTACAATATTAACAGGTTTTAATTCAATAAACATAATCATAAGAACAAATCTGATTACAAAATTAAACACAAAGACGCCGCATCTATTTTCAGTCATAGGGCTGTGTGCTATTAAAATACAATTTATCGATATATCGATAGACCGTGTCTCTACCGCCGTTCGGATGCACCTGTCGCCGGCAACGGCAGTGTAGTGCCATAAAATAGTTTATCGATAAAGTTTTCGGTTTTTATAACTATTATTTATGGCTATCCGGTGCGAAGCTTAATTTTGCTTTTATTAAATGGAGCCAAAGTTTTGGCAATGTTTGAATTTTGCGTAAATGCTTAATATTTGTTTGTGATATTTATGTATATCTGGTTATTTATATTAGGTATCCCAAACGCAAAGACTGCCATTTTTTCTGACACATTTAAAAGTTTTAATATATTGTGAGCATTTGCTTATTCTGTAAATCTTTAATGTTTTTGCCATTTAAACAATAAAGAAGATAATATTGTAAGTAATTATCATTTTAAAATCTCCAATATATTCCAAGCCATTAAAAATACCTAATTATACTAAAATGGTATTAAATTCCATCTTTATTACTATGTCAATCAATTTACGAAATAAGGTCAGGAGTATAATAAATTATAGACAAATCGATTGTTGCCATACATTTTATTAAAATTCATAACATTAATGTGATTTTGTTCAAGGCAATGCGATGTAAGATATTGACTGAATGACAAAAATAAACCTTCAACTGACGTCGCAGTAAAATATGCTAATATAGTAATATGAAATGCAGAAATGATGTAAATTTAAGCTGTTAATGAGATAGCTGATAGCCCTGTAGGTTTTGTGTGCCTACCCGCAGCGATTGCAGTAAGCAAAGGTCAAAGTTGTATTGGTTTTACACCTTAATTAACACAACCATCCATTTTGATGACTGAGTAAGTGAGTAATATAAACTGAATGAACAATACTTAAACGACTACTTGAGAACATCGTAAACTAGGCCATCAACCTCGTGACCAACCATCGCTGAATATTTTATGATGTCACCAAAACAGGAGCAAATTCGGGTCAAGCTGTCGCTAGTACAAGAAAAGATCTGCTTTTCAAGATAACAAATAAAATAAATCTTTAAACCAGTAAAAACGACTTTCTCTATAATACTAGATCCATAAGTATATCTGTGCTAAAAACATAAATTCAGTGGCGCCTTTTTCAAATCACATAAATATACATTTATGTATATAAATATTCTAAGGTATAAATGTGACTATAACACCTTGATAACGCGAATGAATAAAATTAAATATAAATGAGTCAACTTCACTTGACACGTTTTATTATCATTTTATTCAAACGCAACGAGAACTTCCTCCGAATTATTAAGCCTACTTACCTAGTTTAATTTTCAAGAATTAAAACCATCGACCGTCAACCTTATTGTCGATATAATCCTTCTCAAATTTCCCATCCTTACAATCCTTTGTGCCATCAGAACCCGCGGCACGTTTCGTCACGGCTTCGTCACGACAACACTTAGTCGTGTCCCAAACATAACGAACAGCTAAGAACTAAATTATCAGCCTTTCGAAACCCTGGAGATGGACAAAAGATTGGCTGTAGTTTCAAACTCAAATTACTGTAAATTGTTGAGAGATCACGAAGATTTTTGTTTTAAAAGTGTGTTGTTACTGTTTTGCGTGGTAGCTATCGTAAAGCTTGGCTATTAGGCATTAAGCACTACGCAGTATTACCTACGTACACACCATTTTGGCCTGCTTAGATATATTGCAACGTAGTAGGTACTTTAGGGCAATTGGTCCCGGCTGTCATCTGTAAATGTTTGACAGTCGAGACGATATCAGAAGCCCGAATGACTGACAACCAGACTTGCCAATCCACAGTTGCAAACTTAGTAGGTTGAGGAGGTCAGACATGCGGTCACTCTGTGTAAAAACTAATATTCAGCTGTGCGTCCTTTCTAACTGAAAGCCGACCCCAAAATAGTTGGGCAAATGGTAGACCTTTGACGATGAGTTTGGTTTACTTTTCTATTAAATAGGGTGACAGCCTGCCTGACATGCATCTGATCTCCAACTAAAAGTCTTTAACCCTTTGTTTTAATCCTAAAACTACCAAAGTTACCCAACACATTCAAATATCATAATTACCCTCCTCGCTAATCCCGTGACCCTTATAAGTGCCACCTCATTACCCTAAGACAAAACTAAACACCAAGATACATAGATTGTTATTTGAAGCCCGTAACTTAGCAAGTCTTAAGTTGAGTACTTTAATTACGAGGTGCCGAAGAACTCACTTAGGCTAAAGTCATTAGGGGACTTGTGACAAGGTCATGAGAGAAGCGATTTGCAAAACCAGCTAGATGGACACAGGGCTTAAAAAGGCTGGGTCAGGTCAGACTGGAGGCGATAAACGGAGAAAAGGATGTCGTGGCGCAGTTTGGGAGAAGCATAAATCCAGCAGTGGATTGCAATAGGCTGCGTTGATTAACTGACAAAAAGCTAAAGTGATAGTTTACCGTCTGAAAACTTGCTCCCGTCATTGAGATAAACAGAAGAGGTGAAGATGGTGAAGGGAAATATTTTGACGAAATCGGCATAATCTTTAGGATTAAAAATTCGTAGATATGTGTCATCTACTGACCCGCGCCGGGTTCGTGTGGTGGATTATGGCTTGTTCTTTCTCAGTGAGGAGAAAAAAAACAGTTCTTGTATTTAAATCCCTAATAACTGCAGTACATATCGAGTCTACTATAATTATGAAGGACCATTATCTGACAGCCCAAATACATATTTTTATAAACTTGTCGCCAAGTTATTTCAATAGAATTTTGAAATACGTGCGTCCTCTTGGAAATGAAAAGAAGCCTAGACACAACCACTTGGGTTGCGGACTTTATTTTTATCAAAATCTTTATTTTAAATTCATTTAAGACTAAATCAAGAAGCACAAAAATAAGAGTTACAAAAACGATGTTTATTTATGTTTTCTTAACCTTTGTTATTTTATGTATTCGCAAACGTTTGTTCATGTAACTTTATTTTTATATACATAAATAATAAAATAAAATATTTGTCTTCATTTAATGATTTAATAAAATTGATGACTATTATAACCTATGCTTGCCAAAATATAATAATTTAGTATCGAAAATTAATTATTATATTTTGGCAAGCATAGGTAGCATTTAATTTTATTGTTATTTATGACCAACAATTATATTTCTTTTCCTTAGTCGTGATATAATTTGCAATAGTAATCAAAATATATGAAACCAATAAATCACAACTATGAATCTCAAATTAAATAAAACTATGTGTTAGTTACTCAAAATAATATTTAAATCATTAATAATTACGCACCCTAAAAAACTGTACATAGTTTATTTGTACGAAGCAATGATCGTATGTAGTGTCTTTCATGTTTTTTTTCCATCCATGATTTTAGTTTTTGTTAATGCATCAGATAAAAGCCATGTAAACTTCAACTCGTAAATAAATGGCAACCCATGATTCAACCATATACCATGGCTCATTAAGAAGAAACATTAGGGATCTTAATTACACCCCCAATGACAAATAGTTGGGGGTACTTTCAGTTGCTATATGTTTTGGCTTGCCCGTCTAAATGAGGTTAGAACTAGGCCGTTAGTTTAATTAAATTAAATTATGAAGATTGATCGTTTAATTCGTTGTTTTCTTCCTGAAAACGTACCTACCCTGAAAATAAACCAACAATGAATTTTTGTAGACATTTGAAAGCTCTTATTTAAAAGCAGCCCCAACTATTCTGATAACAAATCTGATTTGTTTTGTCATAGCGACATTCTACGTAAGGTCATTTCGGCTGTCATATCTAATTTTGGGCGTACCATAGGAATTAATTAAATTATTATTTCAGAAATGTTTACCCTTAACGCCCCCCTGTCAATGTTATTCCGGCGCCACTATAGAGTTAATTAATACGCGTGGAATCACTGAAGGATTAAAAATACTATTAAAACAATTTAAAAATGAAGTGATATTGCAGTGTTCGATAATAAAATAAGATTTGACCTAAAGGTCCAGTTACAAGGTCATAAAACACCAAAAAAGTTAATTTAGGTGAACTAATACTACGCCATTTAATTCTTTTTTATCAGATGTATAAGTTATAACGATAAAAGTGTTGTTAGAACATACCTTAACAAGGTCTAGAACATCAGAAACACAAATCGTGACTACACAAAAAATCTTGAGAATAGTCTCAATGTAATAATTCCTGTGTAGGTCATTTAATTTCGTATTCACACGATTATTATATAAAACAAAAGGTTATTGACATAATAATGGTAACTAAATTAGCACATCGTTACCTATTTATATACACTGACATTGAATTATGATTGTCACCGTGTACTTAAAAGTTATGCGAGTTGCAACATTGTTTAGCAATACATAACTAGGTGTAAAAAATACGTAAAGTATATTGTTCCATCAATACGCTGATATTAAAAAATGCGACAGTAAGTCAGTCTGTATCTCCCTTGCCTTTTCAGGCCTTAACGTCAAAACGGATTCCAGTGGAATAAGGCACACAGCATTTCATTTCATTCCGGTAGTAACTTGCTTTGGGATAACTTCCGACACAGGCGATCCCTCAAGCAAAAGCTAGTTAAGTCATATTTGAACGTTAATTAGGTCTTTTTTTTAATGTTATTTTCATGCCAATCTGAGGTGAGGTTTGTGTTTCAAACATCTGTGGTCACTCAAACCTAATGACCGCCTAATAATAACTTAATGCTAGCACAAAATACGAAAAAAAGAACTCTTTAAGCCAACCATAACAACGTGAAATTCGAAATACGAAAATTCCTTTGATGACGTAACCAGGCAGCGGCCAGTTTGAAAACTCCCATGGGAACATAAAAAAACTGTCGGTCAACCGGCTAACTTTTATCGCGGACAAAGTCACGAGCATCCTCTAGTTTATAACTCTGTTTGCATAATTATAACATAACTCTCTGGCCTTTTAAAACCATATAATTATGCTATCATCATGCCTTCATTTTTCTTTTATTAATTGTAGTTTTGTTAACTTATTAATTTGTGTTTGCTAAATGCGCACTATTTTTTGCGGTTCATAAAATTCACGATTTATTTTATTATATAGAAGCAATAAGAAATGAAAAACAGGTGCGTTGGAAGTCACTTTCAAGAAAAGGTCAAATCAAGAGGTCATTGCAATTAAACAGAAAAAAATCCTAAAACATAATGAAACGATACTATCGACCAAACTTTTACCCACAAAATACTAATATCTCACTCCAGAGTAACGGTCACGTACAAATCTCAAATTCAAAGCATTTGTTTCTCCTATACCAATTAAAGGTACTTCTGAATTGTCAGTCCGGCACAAAACGTAGAAATCTATCAGAAGAACTGGAAAAAAACTCCATGGACACTCTTTTAAATCAAGATAGAATACACATAAAATGGCAATTGTATAATAGACTGATAACAATTTTAAGTCAGTCTAGCCTACATTTTTTAACAACAACAAAACAGGCTGATTTGTCTATTTTTAGACCCAATGATTCATACTAACAAACTTGATTTACATAACCTTAAATCACTCAATCGATAAAATCAAAAGTCAATCATGCAATAAAGAATCTAATAGCTCCCAAAATCGACTCCCAACCCATCCAAGAATCCTATTTTAGTTTTTACGCCTTATTTCCCAGTTTTGGTCATAATAAATCTTTGAAACAAATATTTTTTGACTATAAAAATAATTCTGACTCAGTTGTATCCTCACCTCGACATTTAGTTAAGGTCAGCCCGATGTTGTCGTTTTCTATGTAAATGATATCATTTGGTGTGTTCCTTATTTTTTTCTTGGACACCACAGTTTTTTTTTTTCGTATTTTTGACGGTATTGTTTAAAAGTTCAAAAGTAAATCTTAATTTTACGTCGAATGTATAATTTTATTCTGCAATTCTTTTTTTTTCTTAACATTTTGTTTTATGATCTCGTATTAGTTTCTTAGTATTTTTCCTAAGGCATTTTGTCATAAGAACAAGATAACGACATATTTTTTGCTAGCGAAGATAGACTCTTATTTAATCTTAAAAACCATATGGTAAACGATGACCTGATCAAAGAATGGTGATAAATGGGAACTTGAAGACTATATCTGATTATAGCTATCAAGAAACCCAGATTTCAACATTGACTACTAATTAATGGTACAAAGACATTAATGATTTCCTTGGCGAGTCTTATTTCGATTTAGGTTGGAAAGTTAGAATGAATTTTCCATTCTTCAGTCCAATTAAAGGATGTTAAGCCTTGTAGACAAGGCAATAACGTTGTGTGATCAAACGTGCTCGTCGACACACTGAACAATTGCGCAGACTTCAATCAGGAGCATTCTCAAACATTGACGGAGTAAGTCGGGTACGGAGCGACTGACAGAGGATCAAGTCCGTGGAATTTTGATTCCTTTTAAACGTATGTTTAATGATCCCACTGGCCTCTTTTCAGCGAATGTGATCTTTTTTCAAGAAGAAGAAACTACAGGAACCTGATTAAATCGATTTCTAATCGACGCCACCACATACGAATAAAATTAAGAATATCACATCACGATATCACTGTTTTTCGCGCATAATGGACATACAACAACCATAGGCCTGTAACTATACCAGATGTAACGTCTATCCGCGGAGGATCCTCCCTTTGATAATTTCATCCTCTTTGATCATTGATTTAAAGGTTTTACACTCTATTCCTTATACTTCTAAGCATAATTATCTACCATTCTCACATGAGTTTCCCTTCAGGTTTATTTTATTGCATCGGATGTATGATTTTTTTTTCCATATCAAAAATAAATCTGGTAATGTTTGAGTATTTGTGAGGTTTTAGGGGGTAATCTCTGGATTTACTGAACCCATTTTGAAAATTCTTTCACTAATAGGAAGCTACATTATCCGCGAGTGCTATAGGCTATATTTACAACGTGCCCTTGGGAAAATATCCGACCAAAAAGCGAGCGAAGCCGCGGGCAATAGCTAGTCAAAAATAAATTATTTTCATCAGTTTAAAATCCCCTCGCTGTCAAACATACTGCGCCCTTAGCTTTTACATTGATTACTATGTGGAATTACTGGCAAGTGAACACGGAGAGATTGGGAGCCTGATGTCAGCTCAATTTCACGCAGTTTTAACTTCTTTAAACGTGTTCGCTGTGTAAATGTTCCATTTTAGCTTCTATGGTTTTATCTCAAGAAGATATTTTTTTGGAACTGACTGTGTTGAATAGCGGGCTGGTGTCCGCAACTCCACGACCAAGCGCGTAGTATTTTGTGTGTGGTGGAACTGACTGTGTAATGGTTGTGATTATGCAATGTCATTTTGGAAATAAGTTCTGAAGTTGAAAAGCACCAATGTTGAGGCCATTAATTAAAGTAACTTTATTTTTTCAACAGCTTTTAAAGCTCCACATTAAAATGGCAAAGACCTCTTTTCAGTTATTGCCGTTTAGTTCAGTCCCTTAAATAAAGAAGACAACCTAATTATTATTGTCAAATTATGGTACTCGTAAATATGTTTATTGAATTTCATCTATAACTAGTTCCAATGGACCAATTTTGATCGTCCTAAGCAATTTTATTTCTTATGTTTACTTTTTTGTACAATTTAGTTTTATTGTTCATTTCATATTTTTTGTACTATTCTCTGCCAAACTTCATGTGCAATACAGTGGTACATAAGTGGACTTAATACCATTAGGCATTCTCTACCAGTCAACCTTTGGGTTAAATACGCTGTGGTAGGGTAAAAAATAAATATAAAATAATAAAAAAAAAATATAATAAAAATCAAATACTATATAATATTTTGTACCATACCAGTGTTTTTACAATACATAACAAAACAGATAACTAAGTATATTTATGTTCTAGCCTTATGCTAAGAAAAATATGATAATATAAGTATTTTCCAATTTATAAATCTTACGATAATTTTCTCTCATAAAAAAAATCGTGGAGCCAATTAACACTCAACCAACAGAATAATTGTAATTACGTATTAAGTAAGAGGCTTCACAAGAAATACAGAGGAAGTTCCGTACGGAAACGGTGGTATATGAGGAAATCGGGTTACGTCTGAATGTGTATGTAACATTTATTTAAATGGCTTGTGTAAGAGTGGTCGACATTTTTTATTTACTGTGAAAGATATTTTTGTTGCATTGGAATGTCCATTTGCAATTAACCTACGGAATGCCTTTAAGCTAGGTGGTTTATCTCCGTAGGGTGGCTGGTAGCAGCAAATAAAGTAGCAAGAATCGGGTTGAATGTCGCGCGATTGGAGAGGCCTAATGTCCAGTACATTGTTGGGGATGGCTGTAAGCTGACGATGATGATGACTATGTACTAATGTGGAAAAGTATCTTTGAATTTATATTGTTTCGTCCATATTACTTTACGATTGCTGAGTAAAGACTCTTATTCAATAATTAAATCAACTTTAATCAATTAAATCAACTTTATCCAGGTGTTTACAGTATTTTATACAATTCTAGTAAGTAGGTACTTTTTGGCAATCCGTGTTTTTTTTTTTTCTGAATAAGTACTCAAGTTTTTATTGCATTCCATATGTATTACATAGATGGTGTAACAAGGTAAAATACCAATATGGACCATATCGGGCACAACAACATTAGGACAGAGGAAGAGGGCTAAGCAGCAATTCTATAATATTATCATAAATTATTAGATGTGTTTGATTCGATGTATAATTATGAATACATACATATAAGTTATTAGGTTTGTGCCTATAGGTATATTATATTAGTTATTTTTATTTATGTATTGCATAAGAATAATTTAAGTAATTATTATGAAAATATTAGAAGTATTTTCTTATTATTAAGTTATGTTATTATTTATTATGTGATTTGTTTCTATAACAAATTAAAAAATTACTTTAATTGTAAAACCTCAAATGTTAAGGTTATAAACCAATCACGTGTATTTAAATTGTGTTTCGTTTCAATGTACAAAAATGATGATTGACTACAATCGCGTGCAGATCGCTTAACAAAAACTTGACTAAAAACTGGCATGCCAGTTTTTACTGGCATAGCGTGGCGCACTATACTCTTGTGCAACCGTCCTGCTAGCCAAAAGTGCGTTTAATTTTCGTAATCACGCTATTTTACTTGCAGGGTTAAAAAATAATGCTATGGCCAATTACAAAATCGTAACTATTTCAATTGGTTCAATAATTAGAAGCCTGGATGAAGCGGGGTCTAGGTTTGTTACAATTATGTGGAACTAGCTTATGAGTTCAATAATGGTCCCATGGGATCGTACTACCGGGATAAAAATATCCTGTGTGTGTGTCCAGGTTATAAACTATCTATAATAGTATGTAATAATAAAACCAGCCTATTACTGTCCCAATGCTGGGCAAAGGCCTCTTCTCAACAGAGAAGGCACGAGCATTGATCACCACGCTTGCTCAAGGCGGGTTGGCGATTTCAGACGTTTATAAGACCAGGTTTTTCTCACGATGTTTTCTTACACCGATGTCTGTGATGTCCAAGATAAACTTAGAAAGTACATATGAATTGAAAAAGTAACATTGGTACTTGCCCGGATTTGAACCTACAACCTCATGCATGAGAGGCGAGGCCTTAAACTCTGGGCCATCAGGACATGATGATTATAATACAAATTTCAAATCAAATTTCACCCAAATCCATTCAGTAGTTTTTGTGTGACAAAGTAACATACATCCATTCATACATACCTACAAACAAACTTTCGCATTTATAGTAGTTTTGTAGAATTTGTCAATTAAAATAAAAATACCCAACTTTTCCAGTTATGGACCTTCATTGATTGATGGTATGAACCCTAAAACGAGCGCCTTGAACAGTTATAGGATTGTTTAATTCCCATGTGTACCAGGATTCAGGCGATCTAAGTTGAGTAATTCTTTTACATTCTATGACAGAACAAAACTGTTTTTCATCCCTTAGCTAGATTTACGGTACATAGGGATCTTTATAGTTTGGTTAGTGCCAATAACCTGGTGTCAGAGTTTTTATGCCGCCTATAGGCATCTGATTTGACTTTAACATTGGGATGAAAAGATGAGACGGTTTTATGAAACACATGCTTCTGTGTTTTCTCAAGAATTTGACAAGTTTTATTGTTTTTTTTTTATATATACAGGGTGTAACAAGACCCTTCACGAAGCCGTTAACCAAGCATTATGTACATCAAGCTAAGTAACTTTCATCATCATCATCATCATTTCAGCCTAAAGACGTCCACTGCTGGACATAAGCCTCCCCCAAGTGTTGCCACACTGACCGGTCCCGTGCAACTCGCATCCAGCGGATCCCCGCAACCTTTAAGTAACTTTACGCCAAAATTATTGCTGGGAAACGACTTTTTTGTTTGGGGTGAAAAATCACGTTTTACGGTAGGACTCAATGTAACACACACAAAACATTGTGCTGATGGATAGATTAAATAGTACAGAGATCATTTAAAACATGTATTAAAAAAAAAAAAAAACTTGTGAAAAAGTTGAAAATTTGATCCCCAATATCTCCGTAAGTAGAAGGTTCCCAGGTAAGGTCTAGAACAAAAAACTAATCGCAATGACGGGGAGAACAAGTGCCTTTCGGCTTCGTTAAGGGTCTTGTTACACCCTCTAAATATATTACATGAGTAGCTTCACTCTTCAATGAAACCAGTCGTGAAGATACTATTATCATAACCTCATAATACTATACGTCTTGATTCAAAATACGCGATCCAAACCACAAGTTTAACGAATATGACCTTAAGGCTTTTGACCTAGAGTTAAATATTAAATTTCACGATATTGCCGGGTCATATCGGACATGCAACAACTACATGTATGACCTCTTATTTCCGGTTATATACGAGTACGTACCTCCATTTATTGAAGTTTGTAGAAACCGGTTTTCTTACTTCCTATTTTTTTGCCTTGGTGTGAGTGCTACTCTCATGTGCGGGACTCGATAGCCGTAGGCTAGCCAAATACCTGTACCGTGTAAAAATCGAAGTTCTTAGAACAAAAGTTAACGAAAATGCGAAGCCACGCAATGAAATTGAAGTCGTCAAACAAATTCCCAAAAAATAACATTAATATAATAGAGAATTGCTCATAGCCTGTTTAAGGAAATTTCGAAACGCCTAGTTGACGCTTTCCGTGATTCAAGGGCCTGGCTTGTACCTTGGCCAGAGGCTAAGCGTTGCCGTACAACATGGCAACGCCCCCAGTCACTTGGACACAATAGCAGATGACAGCATTGAGGAGTTTTTTGATGCCCTTTTATAAAGGGTGTAATAAGACCTTTAACGAAGCCGAAAACTACTTGTTCTCCCCGTCATTGCAATTATTTTTTTGTTCTAGACCATACCTGGGAACTTTCTAGTTGCGGAGATATTGGGGGTCAAAGTTCCAACTTTTTCACAAGTTTAGGTACATGTTTTTAAAAAATAATTTAAAAAAATTCTTTGGGTTGCTTTAAACACCTTCACGACCCCCATACTATTCAATCCATACATTAGCACAATATTTTGAGTTTGTTACCCCAATTGATGATTTTCCACCCCAAAAAAAAAGTCGTTCCCCAGCAATAATTTTTGCATAAAGTTACTTAGTTTCATGTACAGAATGCTTGGTTGACGGCTTCGTTATGGGTCTTGTTACAGCCTTTAGATTGTTGTTAGTATAATTAATAGTTTTTAATTAATAATGGATGTAGTTAGTTTACTCTTATTAAAACTAACAATATAGAGAAGTAAGGAAGAAGACATGCTGCGCCGAACTCTTATAAATTATCATCTGCCTAGTCACTTCCTCACCATGTCTAAGATACTAGTACATAGCTCGTACCAAACAAAACAAAAAGTTGAACTTTTGCCTCCACATGCTAACTGACAAAACACAAAATTACAAAGTTCACGATATGACCACTTGGGGCCACACAATGTGGGCCACGGTCGCCTCTGTGTGAATTATAGACGGTAAAAAAACTAAATTAATTGCGACATTGCCACTTATCATGTTTGTGCTGACCGTACTGGTATGTTTGGAGTTTATGGAATTTTCTACTTTATTTTGTTGATTGTAGGTATGTTTATGTAAGTTTGTGAGGTGTGTTATGATTTTAAGTATTTTTTTCTTAATTTCTAATCTCGTATTCGATTTTTAATTAATTAAAATAAAGAATAAAGGATATCTACTATGTACATTATAACCAGACTACAAATATAACTAAAATAATGATAAAAAGAAGACTAAAAGTAAGTTCCTGCATATATATCTACAACGACAACAATAGGACACTTATAGGCGTCAAAGTACTCCTCCTCCCCATCGATGTCATCCGGAAACGTGCCCAGAAGACTGGCAGCATTGCCACGTTGAATGGCAATGCTGATTCTTTGACCAAAGAAGTTTTTTTTATAGTTAGCTATTGAAAGTGTGATGAGTATGATTTGGCCCTTTAATAGATTTTGAGTACCTTTAACTAGAAAGATCAGTTGGTCTTACCAAGTAGTATCGTATCTCCTAGTTACTGAGTTATCTAGGTCAGATAGGCAGTCGCTCCATGTAAAATACTGATATACTTGAAAAAAGCCTAGGCAAGCTTTCATCTTGCTGATGATGATCAGGAACTTGGGAGATACAACATAGAAACAAATATGTAGCAACAGCAAATCTTATGTTCTTTTTATATTAAGAAAATAAAGACATATTACGTAAAAAGGGTTCATTTTCCGGGTGAATAAATAAATAAAAATATTCGCCATCCCGAATAAATATTATGTTACGACTTTATTTATTGTGTAACATAAATTGTGTTAAGTGATATTGGTGTACGGATATATTGTTCGGTGACTTACAAAATTGTAAGGAAGGCATGGTAACATATCATCACGAATGTAATCACCGAAGGGTTAGGCAGACGTGTACCTAATAATACACCCACATTTCGACAGTTATACTTTAACTCCCATGTAATTGGGGTCGAGTCTATAGCCATCAACCGGGCACAAATCCAGACTCCGTGGCTGCTACTGACAAATTCCTGATGGAAAATCTAACAACACTGCTCGACCTGGGAATTGAACACCTCTTGCTCAGCATCACAATAGATGGTCTTTTGAATAAATACTGGTCTTTGTGTACGTGTAATAAATAAAAGTGGAGTAAGGCTTTGTCAAAGTTAAGCTTGGTTTTTTTTTTTGTAAATCTGAAGCAAGGTGAAGATTGAGGTTGTAACTTCACTCCGCGTTTATTATTAAAAGGGCTAGTTCCTATTGCTTAATTTAGTATTCCTATTTAAAAAAAATAAGGGATTACAAAGTTTGACAGTTGTATCAGCGGTAAATGCTGTAAGAGATAATATTAAAGTACATCTTTGATTTTAACTCCTAGGAGAATCCATAATTCAAATTCTCATAACACTGCATTTTGCAGAAATTTCACGTTACTTTTGTAACGACATTACAAATCGTACTACATCTACATACATCAAAAAGTACTTAAACGCCATCTGTGACATAAATGAAGAATTAAAACCAAAATTCTAAATCGCACAATTAAAGTTATCCGCGACTTATTTATTTATATATAATTATACAGGGTGTAAAGGACAGCATCCAAAAGCTGACAGGGTGCATTCAGCTCCTTATTTGGAATCATATTATTACCGGAATTTTTCTCCGGAAAATTTTCATTTTTTTAATCATTGTTTCAGTTACTATTCCTCTTTAATGTATAATTACATTAAATAAATAAAATAACATATCGCTGGACATTACACACAGCTCCGTCTAGGTGCCACACTAAGCAACGAGGCTTGTGTCGTGGACACCAGATAGTTGATACTACTACATAGATACTTTTTTGGTTGCAAATACATACTTATTATACATATAAACATCCATGACTCGGAATCAAATGTCCATGCTCATCACACAAACATTTGCTCCTACCGGGATTCGAACCCGGGACCCTAAGAAAGTAAGGCAGCCTCACAACCACTGCGCCATTCGGGTCGTCAACATTCCGTGTATGAATCACTCCATTTATGTAAATAATACGGCTAAAATAAAAATAAAACCAACAATAGACGTTAAAATACTCTAACGAACTCAGCTGTTCACTTCCTGCTTAACTACTGAGTTCATCGAACTCGTCGTCGTGCTTGCCGTTCGCTACGTGAGTTTTGCTACGGTAACGATACATTGCGTGTGAAGAAATAAAAGAAATCCAATTTATTGGATTCCCATAACTTTCCTGAAATTATTTCTTGTAGCGGTCATCATAGTATGATATATTTTATTCAACCCATCAGTCTGTGGAGGACTGTCCCTTACACCCTGTATAGAAAACACCGACAACAACTGTCGGGCGGTACCCCACCAGACAGAACACCCGTCTGGTCGGAGCATCCTCCCTTTTCTACGAGGGATGAAGAACTTTACACCCTTGTCTTCATACCCCCAAACTTTGAGAGCCAAAGTTTCCACACTCCGTACATTTTCTTGGCTCTTCTCCGTCGCTAACGATAAAAATCTAATAAAATTTTCAAAATGCCACATTATGATGCATACATGATCTAGTAAAATTTTACAGTCAAACTTGAGCATGCACAGTGTCACCAGCATAAAAATTTAGTGCCAAAATAACATGAAATATGAATTCGTAAGATGTACTTACTGTACAGTCACAAGCAACAATATGTATACACTTCTTCATCTTCTTTTTTTGTCCCAATCTCCAATCTCCTGTGCCGACCTCATCCAGATTCTTCCTCCCATGGCAACAATGTTGGATGCCGCCGTTGGTTAATACTAACCAGATAGAATCTATTTCATTATAGCATGGGTTTACCAAAATACTCTGTTCAATACAACATGAAATTGTAATCAATCAATCAATCTTAGCAGTCTTCTTACTTAATTCTGTGGTTAGTGCCTCAACCTGGTGTCTGAGTTTTTATGCCGCCCATGGGCCTCTGACTTGCCGTCGAGAAATATCTCTCAGGCTTGCTGTTTTCCTCACGATGTTTTCCTTTACCGAAGCAAGTGATAATTATACAAAACGCACATAAATCGAATAGTCATAGGTGCTTCTCTTGGGTTCGAACTTAAGACCTGTGACTTGGCATACAGGAGGACAAAATCTCTTCTTAAAGTTTCAAAGTGAATACATATTTCGGCTCGTGACTGTACCAAGTGTCAGTGTTACAGTTACTGTGGCAGATAGCCAGGTTGTTTTTAGATATTTAAATGAGATTAAATACTGTTATGACCGTTGTTGGCGTGGTCTAGGATTCCGAATTTGCCTTAATGTGTGAACCAAACCTAGTTCTTTTGTACTGACGAACACTTATTATCTTTTTGTACATATCTTTGTTTTTCCAATTGTAATTAATTCAAAATAATTGTGAGGAGCAAAATAATAACAGCCGCTCGGGTCGATCATTAGGTTAAGCCGTGCTTGCATAAGTTGATCTGTGGATGGGTGACCGCCCATTACATATCAAGTTTCCTCCATGCCTCAGAAACCACGTTAAGCAGTTGGTCCCGGCTGTCGTCTGTAGATCTTTGACAGTCGTTACAGTTAGTCATGTATCCTAAAAAGTCTAACAACCAGTCTTACCAAGGAGTATCGTATTACCCAGTACTAACTGGGTTGTGGAGGTCAGATAGGCAGTCGCTCCATATAAAATACTGGTATTCAGCTGCATGCGGTTAGACTGGAAGCCAACCGCAACATAGTTGGGAAAAGGCTGGGCAGATGATGAATTAATTCAAAATTGTTATGCGGCTTAGTGTGATAGTTCTTTTGTTTCAAATCGTATCAGTTACTTGATGATGATGCGATTCAATCGTATCATCGTTCGATTGTGATCATTCATTATTAGGTTTCCGTATCCGAAGGGTAACCAAGGGACGCTATTACTAAGCCTCCGCTGTCTGTCCGTCCGTCCGTCTGTCTGTCAGCGGGCTGTATATCATAATACACGATGTCTTATAGGTAGACAGTTGAAATTTTCACATAATGTATATTTCTATTGCCACTATAATAAATCACTTCATAGTATAAAACAAAGTCGCTTCCCGCTGACTGTCCCTATGTATGCTTAGATCTTTAAAACTACGCAACGGATTTTGATGCGGATTTTTTTAATAGATAGAGTGATTCAAGAGAAATGTTTATATGTATGTATAACATTGCACCCGAAGCCGGGGCGGGTCGCTAGTAATAAAAATTAATTAAACATGAAAGGCATGAGCGGATCAGACTCGCACTTGATCGGTTTTGTTGACATAACTACATTTGGTTAAGGGATTCTTTAACCAACCCTACATTCACACTTTCGCGAACACTACATAGTTGCTTCCAGTCTAATCACCACTTCAATATTAACTACACATTTACCTAACCTACCTATGTGACCTGTCTATAACACTCAAAGGACCACAACTCCTACTCAACCCTCAAACTACTTTAAACTGTGTCTAACTCAGACAGAACAGTATCGAGGTTAACAAGGTTGATCGGACGCTCACTGAGGATCCTTTCGCAATCATGGTCGACAAAGCCTTCGTGGATATCGAATCTGTTATGTATTCCTTTAATGTTAAATGTCTAGACTTAGATTTGTTATTCATTTTGTAGTTCTAGATTTGTTGGTATGAGATTTTGATGTTTCTTCAATAAACTTATTGACGTTTTATTGTGTTTTGTTTGTTGTTACAATTTTGGTATGCAATAAGGTTAAGTTTAACCACTGTTTTAAATTGTCACGGTTTACAAATACACATAAACTGTCACTTACGCGATGTCTTCCGTGATTGTCTTTAATTTTGAGTCAACCCGCGATCATGGCGCTTGCAACAGCGTCGAAATATCGGAAGCTCAAAATTAAAGACAATCACGCAAGATATCCCGTAAGTGGCAGTTTATGTAAAGTTAAGTGTATCATTCATCATTCTAACCTTCTTTTGAACTATGATGGGGTCGGCTTCGTATATAACCGGATGCAGCTGAATTCTTTATTTAATTATCATTAAACGAATAAAATTGTTGTCCTTTACAAGACTTAATTGTTTCCAATTGTGAATTATCAGCTAGTGTACCTACACAAACATTTTAAAATAGGTCCATCATAATTCTCTTTTGAAAAAGAATGTTAATTCTTCATTAACTTTCTCTTACAAATAAATATGATATAAACGGAGCATTTTCGTATGAACATAACGTAACAGCACGCTATATACGCGGGATCGAACGCAGGGCCTCATGTTCAGCAGACGCGCTTACGACCACTCTGCCAACGAGGCAGTTCTTCATCATTTTCGTATAAAGTTCCACCAAAAGAAACTCAAACAAGACATTTAAGATTAAAAAAAAACACAGTTTAGACTTCTGTTCATTATATTATGCAACACAACCCTGCAATTAAGTATCAGAGGAATCATACACGATTCTCTCATTGAAAACATTCCACGATCAAAAACAATTGAATCTCGTACGTCCAATAAAACAATAAGCTATCGAAACGTTAATATAGACAGGTATTTCAGGTATACATATACATAGTACAGTCAACTGCACCTACACCAATAGCTAAATGAAAAACAACAGCACGCCTGGAAACCTGCCTAAAGGTTTGATTTTAGCCTAATGTGTAATCGAAAAAAAATCATTTAATTTTCTTGACTTACGTATTCGCCTCAGTTCCATGAAGCAGTTCTTTTTGGGTTGATGGTGATCCCAAAAATAATCCCATAAGTTTTCGAAGCGGCATAAATCATTTCTTTGACATACTTATACAGGGTGTAACAAGACCCTTCACGAAGCCGTCAACCAAGCATTATGTACATCAAGCTAAGTAACTTTATGCAAAAAATATTGCTGGGAAACGACTTATTTGTTTGGGGTGAAATATCACGTTTTACGGTAGTACTCAATGTTACGGAGTCAAAACATTGTGCTAATGGATGCATTAAATAGTACGGGGGTCGTGGAGGTGTTTAAAATAAAAATATAACATTACAAATACGTATTTAAAAAAAAGTTGTGAAAAAGTTGGAACTTTGACCCTCCGTATCTCCGTAACTAAAAGGCTCCCAGGTATGCTCTAGAACAAAAAAAAATATCACAATGACAGGGAGAACAGTTCCTTTCGGCTTCGTTAAGGGTCTTGTTACATCCTTTATAACTTACCTACCTATCCAGAAAAAAATTTGTTCCAAGTAATGCTTCCTCCTGTAGTAGGCATAACCAAAAACGTACAGTTGACTGTACCTCATCATTCATTGTCCTTGCTACATTTAGAGAGGAAACCTTTCGAAAATTCCTTCAATACCTTGTCTATATTAACGCTAAGCTATCTTAATAGCATCAGCAGCCTTAGACAATTTAGACAGTTTTTGTCTAAGTTAACCTTTAAGTTAAATACGGCATTAATGTGGAAATAACTTGTGAAGCTAATCGAATGTCAGTCAGTCAGAGTCTGAGTTAAATATATTTGAGATGGTTTATGGTATTGTTTAAGCACGCACATGCTCTTTGTTGCAACCACATTTGATTGATGGTCTTATTAAAATACTAGCCGTTCCCCGCGACCTTCGTCCGCGTAAAATTATGATAAAATATTTAAATTATATAATTGAACCGGAATTTGTTAACAATTTTATGGGTTTTTTTGCACCGTATATAATTTCTTAAGCATTCATTAAAAAACTGTTATTTTTGAAGTAACGAACAGATATTTCAATTTTATTTATTTCTATATTTGTTAAGATTTCTGCTCCATTCAAAGTTCATTGATTCCATAATCCATTCCGAATTCTGTAGGTTTTGTTTAAAATTAAAACCACAGTTTTGTACCGAATTTGAGGACCTAAAAAAATAATTCAACCATCTACAATAGCATGAAGCCTACATACTTATAGCTAGATTTAGTATAAATAACTTTTGAGAAATTGTAAAAAAGTTTTCTTGCATAACGTTCTTTTGTCTTGGGAAAATTAAACCAGTAAGCAACGTGGTAACGAGGTCGACTACTCAGCATACTCTGGACGTTCAACTCAATCTGCCTTTAACTAACTATGCAATGGCCAACTTCCAGTCACACCGGATAGTTTACAAAAAAATAATAATTTTGCTTACATTCTTTAAAAGCTTAGGACCACTTGCACTACAACCAGCCATTTTTAACAAATTTTAAAATGCTTGGCAGAGCTAGAACGATGTTCCAAATTCTAAATGCTTTTCATATATGTGTTTTAAAGGAAGCGGGCCTTAATATACTCCATAATTTTATGTGGAGCTACTGACCTCCACAAACCAGTTACTGCGGTATATAATGACCCACTAAGAGGCTTTTATAAAGCATCCAAAACTTAGTAGTTTAGTTAAGCTACTAGCCAATAAAATCGTAACCTTAATTTCTCTTGTTACAGAATTACGCGAAGCCTTCGAAGCTGAAGCCCAAGAAGTGAAGAAACCCCGTCTGCTGCTCACTGCTGCCGTTCCCGTCGGTCCTGACAACATCAAAGGAGGATATGATGTGCCTGCTGTTGCTAGGTTAGTACCTGTTTCTCACTTTGAGGCATCTGCTACTGTTGTGCTCTTTTCTCTTTCCTTATTTAACTGTACACGCGTAAAAACAGTCACGAGCCCTATGCATTATGAAATCACGTTGCTGCTCTAAAAAATGATTATCTTCTACTTTTTATAACCCGAAAAAGGCTTGCTTTTAGGCGCAACTCGCCTGATGTCAAGCATTCGTTATAATCTTATAAAGTGTGTAACAAGACCTTTAACGAAGCCGAAAGCAACTGATTTTCCCCATCATTCCGACCATTGTTTGCGTACATATGAACCTTCTATTTACGGAGATATTGGGGGTCAAAGATCCAACTTTTTAACAAGTTTTTTTTAATACAATCATGTTTTTATCGTAAGATTTTTACTGTAAACACCTCCGCCCTCCCGTACTATTCAATCTATCCATCACCACAAAGTTTCGAGTGCGTTACATTGAGTCCTACCGTAACACGTAATTTCTCACTTCTAAACAAAAAGTCGTATCCCAGCAATAATTTTTGCGTGAAGTTACTTTGTTTGATGTATATAATTCTTGGTCGACGGCCTCGTTATAGGTCTTGCTACAGTCTGTATTGTTACGAACAGACATAGTATTTTCAAACTCATAACAAGAAGCATTAGGTTATATAGGGTCTTATCTGAAAGTCGAAATCGATATTTCTTTAGAACATTGTTAGTGTTAGAAGTTAGTACTTGACACACACACACACAGTTGTACTTGTTAGACATGACTTACTAGATGGATCAGCAGTTTTTTTTTATTATTTCAGTAATCTAGCTAACGTAAAGTCTGTAATTCTCAAAGAATATGGAAGATGCGCTAAGATAGCCCGCGAAATTCAAAGCGGCTACCCTGGCGCTGCCCCTAAAGCGGATGTGATTGTGTACCCACAATTTGCTAAATAAGTTTTATACAACAAAATGGAGAAAACTGCTGTTTTTTGTCACCCACCATTACTGGTCATCGTTTTAAACAACCTTTTCTTGCTGAAAATTATATTAAGCAGAAACTAATGCGTCCGATTAAGTATAACCGAAAAATTTCAACACGAATGCTGCTACTAATTCACAAGAGTTAGTCCATTCACAAGGACCCAAGCATTTAATTTCGCAAAACATCCATTTTCTCCCTATAATTTACCGAAAAGTTTTTCATCTCCCAACCCTAGATATAACCTAACTTCCTGAGTCCATTTGTATTTAAATACTGACCCAAATATTTTTTATTGAGCGGAATAACTCGTGTCGCACGAACATTGCGAAATTTTCTCTTATTAATAAATTTTTAACATTGTTCACTGTTCAACAAAGTCACCATGCGTTTTCCCACATTCAAATACATTGTACGGGTTACAAATTTACAGAAAACATTGATTGAGAATAGGTCCTTCTAACTTCTATCGTAACTACCGGGAATAAGGACCACAAAATTTGGTCCTATTGTTCGGTAACTGTAAAATTATTGTTGTGAAACTAGGCACGTATATTTTGATGTGTTCTTATCGTTCTTTTGACGTCTATCAGAAACATTTAAATTTTGCCTTTTACGGAGCTGATGCGTTGTCACATTTTGAAGTTCTTTGTGATAAATTGATCTACTTTTCAAATAATGTGTTTATTTCTTGTCTTTGATATTTCATAATTTATATACAGCGTGTAACAGAAAGGGTATAATCATACTGTCTCTTGTTCAGTTTGATGGTCCGTACCACAGTATTCCATATGATTATACCCTTTCTGTTACACGCTGTATATTAAGAGTGTTACTTACTTTTTGGTCTATGGAAAATACTGATATTCAGCAACATTCAGACTGGAAGCGAAAGCCGACGCCCACTTAGTTTTGGTTAGACAGATGATAATGAAGACTTAGCGAGTGACAGACTAGACTGTCTTTCATGAAAGCAATTAAGCCAGAAAGATGGGTAGTGGGATCCTCCTGAACGGCTTTACACAAGTCGGTTCACTTTTTTGTTTAGATATGAGTGTGCCATATTTATTTAAATGGATGCACGTATAAACGACGCGGATATAATCACAAAATAAAGATTTCGTAAACGAAGTCGACTTTCTGTATTACTTAAGGCATCATCTGCCTAGCTTTTTCCCAACTATGTTAGGGTCGGCTTCCAGTCCAACCGGAGGCAGCTGAATACCAGTATTTTACATGGAGCTACTGCCTATTTGACCTCCACAACCCAGTTAGTGCTGGGTAATACCCCTTGGTAAGACCGGTTGTCAGATTTTCTGGGCCACTGAATACCTGTAACGACTGTCAAAGATCTACAAATGACAGCCGGGCCCAACGGGCTATTGTGCTTTCCGAGGCACGGAGGAAACTTGGAATGTAATGGGTGGTCACCCATCCAGAGACCAACCTAGGCAAGCACGGCTTAACCTAAAGATCGACCCGAGCGGCTGTTATTATTTAGCCACGAGCTCCTCTCTCTCCTCCTTTCTCTATTACGTATTAATCGGACCATAATAATAACCTAATTTTCTTCCACCCAGCTACCTAGACTTCATCAACGTGATGGCCTACGATTTCCACGGCAAATGGGAGAAGGAAACCGGCCACAACGCTCCTCTGTACTCGCCCTCCTCTGACTCTGAGTGGAGGAAACAGTTGTCTGTGGACCATGCTGCTCATCTGTGGGTGAAGCTTGGAGCTCCTAAGGAAAAGCTTATTATTGGTGAGTTTTTTTGAAACGGTTGAAGAAATGAGGTCCCCAAACCGGTATGTCTTATAATAGAAAATTCATGGTAGTCAATGATGGAATACAGCCCTCTCCCTCTCATAGATATCCCTGGAGTGGCTTCATGTCAGGTTGTCCTTTTTTCTCTTTTTGTTTAACGAAGCATTTAATAATGACTTGGTTAGTCTTTCGATACACAATGCGATTAAGTATTTCCATTAAAGTACCAAACAGAGTCATACTCATGAGTGGCAGAAAAATACATTAAGTTATGATTACGATCGAACTTGAGTGACTAGATTTTAGAATACTAGTAACCAAGTTTTTTCTCCCGAAAATCACCTTTATCAACAAAGAAGATTGAGAAGATTCTCAATACTAATCTCTCAAAGCATCCCACGCACAATCTAACAAACGAACCAGTACCTCCAAGAATCCTCGAAGGACAATGTTGATAACGCACATAATTTTCAGGTATGCCAACATACGGACGAACATTCACCCTGTCAAACACTAACAACTACAAAGTGAATTCTCCAGCCAGCTCAGGAGGGAAAGCCGGCGAGTACACAAAGGAAGGAGGCTTTCTCGCCTATTACGAGGTTATTATAATTAAAAAATATTGCTTTAAACACAGTGTAGCTGGGTGCAGTGGTTCAACGGGAGTGTTTTTGGAGAGCATTCGAGCGAAGTTGGGGTGGTAGGCAAATATCCAAAACTTCCATTCAGTTTGGGACTTGAGCAGGTATAAGGCATATTCGACCTCTTTATTGCTTTACCACTTTCGACACTTGCAAGTTGCACATCATCTTCAAACGTCAAGGGTTATTATACGCGGAAAATTGATTTAACCTTTAGTTTAAATTTACGAAGATTTGTGTCACAAGTGTAGGTTTAATATATAAGAAACTTCGGAATTTGTCATTACCAGTTTGACCGAACCCAAATTCAAATCCAAGTCAAATTGCAGATCCATAACTTGTAAAACCGTACTACTTTGAAATGATCGTTTTTCAAGACCTGTCAAATGTATAGGCAATTGAACCACTGTTATTAGTTACACTGTGCCCCAAGTATAAGGTGATTTATGCTTGTTTAGATGGTGTTTATGAGGCTGTATTTTAGGAGTTACAAACTGAGGGGATTTATTTGGTTGATGAGGACGATTAAAAAGATGTTGTGGTACAAAGTTTGGTCGGCAATGTTAATTATTGTTTCGTTAGTAAGAGACATTGAGTGAAAGGTTTGTATTATGGCAGAATGATATTGGCAATTTTATTATGGTTTACTACTCAAAATAGTTGGACAGGTTATAAGTTGACAGCAGTCAAATGACATAAAAGTCATAAATTCCAAAGCAAAAGCAAAACAACGACAACATTTTGATTTTCTTTATTCACGCTCAAACAAAGTTATTGCGGCAACATCATTATGATTGGCGTGAATTATAGAAACATTGATAAAATTCAGAAAACGTCAAGTATTAAACTTTGTAATTATTTTGGAGAGAAGGTACTTAGAGAATCTAAAGTGTTTGAAAATGTGTTTTGTGTATGTATGCGTGGAAGAGGAATAAAACGATCTTACAAAAGGGAAGCTCCACATAAGCACCTATAAACGTGAATGAAAAAATCCACAGATATGCGATTTACTACGAAACGGAGGAACCTACATATGGGACGACGAAATGAAAGTGCCTTATGCCATCAATGGAGACCAGTGGATTGGCTTTGATGACGAGAAGTCTATCAGGAACAAAATGAGGTAAGATTTCCTGGTTGTTTTATACGAATGTATATAAAATCACGCCAATAATCGCCGAAGGGTAAGGTAGAGGTATACCTACAGAGAAAACCAACATTTTCCCAGATATTTTTAAATCCTATGTAATAAAGAGCGAGCCTATTTTCATCAACAGTGCACTTATCTTATCTCCGGGCTGGTACTGAAAAATTCTTAATGAAAAACCCAATTATACTTTGCCTGACCAGGAATTTAAACTGAAGACCTCATGCTCAATCATAGCGCTTGCAACCACAGATCAACGACAAATATTTTAAAATTCCGCGTTGTGGTTTCAGCGTAAAAAATTAAATTCGACACTCTTTTATGGCAGTAAAAATGATTTATTTGATGAATTAAAACAGCGCCACAGAGAGCTCTCAAATGAGATTTTATGCTGTTGTCACAGTCACATTAATATGTAAAGCCATTTTTATCATCGTGTTTCTGACACATTTTCGAATTTATTTAAAGTCAGGGGTGCTACTCAGGTATTGGGGTCTGCACTGCACATTCGATTCGGCAATATTTGTTAAACAATGAAGCCGAACCGCAGCAATCGGCCTGTGCCGATCGGCATCTACGGTCTACCATTGCTGAATCATGTTCAGGTTGACTAGTTCGATGCAAAGTCCTAGCCTGGTGTCCTAGAACAATAAATATTGAAGACAGACAGCCGCGCTGAGCTCGCGTGGGGAATTCGCATGGCCCACTTCCTCGCAGAGAGAAGATCTATGTACCAGCAGAACGTTAATGGCTCATTATGCAGTATTTCCTTTTAAGCCAAATCATCATTCTTGACCGGTCGGTTTCGGTTTTTTATCTTTATCACATGACCGAAAAGTATTTAACATAATTGTTATTTACAGATGGATCAAGGATAACGGTTTCGGTGGTGCTATGGTGTGGACCGTTGACATGGATGACTTCAGCGGAAGCGCGTGCGGCGGTGACGTCAAATACCCACTTATTGGAGCTATGAGGTAAGCAGAGTTGATTTGAACTTTAGTTGCAATATATAAATCGTTAGACGATGTTAGTCGTACTATGTAGGTCACTCAAAAAGTGTTTACTCTGCGAAGAGTGTACTCGCACATCCCGCATCGAACCAGGTACGATTTTCGGTGTGGGCGAGTGAAATAATACAATTTAAATGACATTGTAAAAAAAACTGAAAACATGATCGTTTTTAAAACGGTAATCAGCTGTCTATAATGCAGTCTTCAGACAGACTTAAAGATTTTGTATCATTATAACCTTTTTGATATTACCACAAAGATCTTAACTTTAAAAATAAACTATTCCGAAAAGATTTGTATCATTATTCACCTTCAAAGCTAGTGCAGAGCCACAGTCAACTGCTGGACATACGCTTCTCCCTTTCCCGCATATGGTTGGTCCCACTCGCCTTTTTAGGGGTCGTTAGTCCAGCCACAGGAGGGACATCCCACACTAAACTAGCTGACACGCGGTCTTTAATCTACGTCTCGTCTACTCCATTGGCTCCTCGACAAACGTGACCGGGCCACTGAGTCACTTACTGTTCTATTAAAATAAAAGAATTACCTTAAGTACCTCCAGTCATAACGTAATCAAGTAGCAGTAAGTTAACGTTTTAACATTCCTTATCTATTTCAGAGAAGAACTTCGTGGCATCTCTCGTGGTAAGGACGCTAAAGATATCGACTGGGCCTCCGTCGCTTCTAATGTTCTCGTCGAAATCACCGAGAAACCCGAACCCATCAAGATCAGTCTCTCTGACATCGTCAAGAGGATCAAGAAACCGACCAAGAGCGTTATCGTCAAGAACAATAATAATGGTGCTTCGGATAAGAATAGTAAGTTTTGTTTTTTCTTTCATTTCATAATCTTGAGTTTTAAACAAGGTGTAATTGGAACCACTGGAAACGAGAGCTGGAGAGGTATACTCATCATTACGGAAAACTTACAGCTTAACTATGGGTAACAACCCTGAATCGTGACAAAGAATCAGCTACTTCATATTATGTACATTTTGACTAGTCTTTTCATCCCGATTTTCACGTTTTGTGTTCCTACAGAAAAATCTTTTATAATGACGCCCTCTTCAGGTTTCCAGTTATGTTAATCAAACCTTACAGATAACAAAGTTTAATATTTTGCAAAAGCCGAAAGTTCTTCAGCTGTTTAATAATGAGAAGTGGAACATAGCAGAACTCCTAAGGCCAATTTACATAATTATACCGGAACTGCCCATGCCCTATTATCTACTTTGACATCTACTATGTAATTTGTCATCAACAAAACATCCACATTTTATTAAATAACGTCTTGAAACACTTTCACATGTTGATAATAATTGGCAACGTTTACCAAATCCACAATGGCTATCTATAATTTAGTTTAAACTGTTTAACTTTCTAAAATTGTTAAATTATGTTTTTATCTAACGTCGAAAATGTTGATTGGTGCTATGTAATTTTTGATTGCGTCAATGGTAGACTGTCATAGGAGCCTATTACCTTACTAGGACGATATAAAATTTAGTTACAACGATAAATTGTAAGCTTTCATTAGGAGACCAACAACAATGTTTAGTAATTATTCCTTTGAATTCAAAACAATAACATTCCAATCCAGAATTTTCCATCTTTGCTTCAAAGGTCTTCTTTTATGTATCTCACGAAGACAGGCAAAATCAGAAAAAAAAGCTTAAAACAAAGATTACCTTGAAAAACTTCAAAGCGTACAAAGTTACGATTTCGTTCAGTCAAACTCGTTTGGGGACGTCAGGAGCAAAGCTTCGATGTAAACATGTTTGGGAAATTCCATTTTCTAACATCGGGAAAAATAAACAATGTCTGAAAGTAAATGGAAGATATTTTTGAGTTCTTAATGCTTCACTTGGCACCTGTATCGACAGGTTGCCTTTTGGAGTTTAGCAAGTCTTATGTTAAAGATTTTAGTACAAGGTGAACACATTTTAGTATGTTCTTCGTGAAAGAAACTTGAAACTACTTATGAACAAATCTGATGTTCAAAGCCAAGCCGAGCTTGTTAGAAGCGCTGTAGGGCATAAGATAGACTCTTTATGTCGATATAAGAAAAACCACCCCAAGTAATACCGATACAAACAACTTCAGAAGTCCATTCAATAACACCCAAAAAATTAAGGTCGGAAACTTCGACCCTATAAACTTCCATCAGCAAACATTCTTAGTCGAAATCTCGTAACAGATGGAACAAAAACAACAGAAAGTGTATTTGACACTAAAAGCTCGACATTCCACAGAGTACCACAAGGGTCACTCTTAGGCCCTCTGTTGTTGCCAAGAATGGCTTAGGAAAGTCGACAATTCGTGACATAGTTGCTAAAAGTTTGAAACATCGAGTGCTTTTACGTTGAAGTGGTATCAACGACCAGAATCTTAAGATCTCTGAGAATGAGTTCACAGACACTTTGATGATATATTTTAGGGTGCTTGGGAGGGTAGGGGAAGGTCTTTTTACGATGGTGAGGTGGCCCAAATGGGGTTTGTGATTTAATGCCGTCAAGTTTATGACATTACCAACCGACATCTTAACAAGTAGGTAGGAGTTTTACGGCCTTTCAAGTGGGGAGATTGTAATAAATAACATATTTTCAATGTAAAGCATTATGTTATACTTCCCTAAGTAGTCTTGTGGAAGGAAACTTTTTATTTGGGACACGAAACGCTGGCTTTGAACGGTTTCAGGATACTATTTCTTTTGGTGAAGGTAATATTAATAATACCTTTTAGTCTCAGAAAAGTAGACGAATAGATTTGCTACATAAGGTATTATTAATTTCTAAATTGCCTAACTACCAGGTTTTATTAAAAGCTTAGCAACAACATAAAATAAATAAAGACCAAGCTATAATCAAAACGTAATATCAGTAAGACAAATGTAACATCCAAATGAGCAAACAATTTTTCGGCTGAATATTAGAAAAATCATAACGAACTTTGCATAATTGATTAAATTATGATTGCTATCCTACGTCTGATGGATGAGACAATTATTTAAAAAGAAATCTAAACGAATACTAAATTGCGTTATAGTGATAATGGATTTCTAACTAATGATTTAATTGGGTGATTTGAAAGCGATTTGTAATTTTGAAAGTGGAAAACGATTCTTTTCTTTTCGAAATTCTGTCTTTTTTTTTAAGTTGACAGTGTGTCTATACTAATATTATAAAGCTGAAGAGTTTGTTTGTTTGTTTTTTGGTTGAACGCGCTAATCTCACGAACTACTAGTTCGAATTGAAAATTCTTTTAGATTTGCATAGCCCATTTATCGAGAAAGGCTATAGGCTATATATAATCACGTTACAACTAATAGGAGCGGAGCACCAATGTAACATGTTGCAAAAACGGGGGAACTTTATTATTTTCGAGAGCTTCCTTTGCGTGCGCTGCGTAAATGGTTAAAGTTACACAAATATAATGTACGAGGAAATTACGCCCCTTAAAAAGATCTAAACAAAAGTCTGCAACAGCACGTGCATATCTTTTCAGGTCGACTAACAATAACCATTTTTATGATTTTAAAATTTGGTCAAAAATAATGTTTTATTTGCGAAAGTGTTTTTACCGACATAACATTAATCCTTACCAAAATAAATAATATGTTAGTCATCTGACCAAAATTGCCCTGTCACACCATTTAATTTAGATAAATATCAGATATATCATAGAACAAAAATAACTCGCGCAACAAAATAATATCATAACGACGACGAGGGTCCATTAGAAGATGACTCTCAATGCATGGGAAATTACGCTATAATTAGCTGCAATATGATGTACAGCACAATCAACAACATTTTATTATAACAGGCCGAGAAAGATCTAACTCCACGTGGACGAAGTCGCGGGCACAGCTGTATACACACAGCAATAGTAACTAATGCAACCATTTAATTTTTGCAATATCATTTATTATTTTGTAAACTCTGTTTGTAATTTTAAACGTATTTATTAGAGCGAAGGTTGTTATAGTTTGCGTTTTGTAAAGTCACTTTGTGAAAGTCAAAGATTTCATGTTAATGATCTTTACAAAGCGGTACTATTGTAAATAACTATTTACGAACGAAATGTGTTATTATATTACTCATAAAAAACTGATTAGGGATTATTTAGATTTCTGGACATACATTTATTAAGCTTAGAATATTGAATGTCGCTACTGTTGAACGGTCCTGGGTTGAACGGTCCTGGGGTTAATTTAGGCCCGGTTGACGTCAATAGGCTCGCTTCCTACTATATTATGAAACTTGAACGTGACCAGTGAAATATAGTTTTACTAGAGGCAAAGCTCTGCCTATCTTTTAGTGAAAAACGCCTTCATGTGTAATATTTAGTGACTTCTTTGAACATAATGTAACCAGCCACAGACCATTTCCCGACCAAAAGAACAGTTTTTAAACGTAGATATTATTTTTCTTCAACAGGACGTGAACCACAAATCCTCTGCTACCTGACTTCTTGGTCTTCGAAGAGGCCATCAGCTGGTCGTTTCCTGCCCGAGAACATTGACCCTAACCTCTGCACCCACATCATCTATGCCTTCGCTACCCTTAAAGACCATAAACTGGCTGAAGGAGATGAGAAGAAGGACGCTGAAATGTACGACAAGGTCGTGGCTTTGAGGGAGAAGAACCCTAATTTGAAGGTATTTTTTTTCCACTGACTTCTTTTTGATTTTTAATAGCTATAAAATGTGGTAAAATTAATTCCATCAGTATTGCATTTATTTTGCTGAGCATCATCACTGTAACACCGAGACTATGAAGAATGTTTAATTGATCCTCTAGAAACTTTGAACTTTCATTGATGATCACCATTTTCATTGATGCTCTAAAAATGTTAAGATTAAATTATAATTATCGCCTTTTGAACTTTACGAATCTCTTTTTACCCGACTACGGCGAAGCCAAAAGGAAGAGTTATGATTTTAGCAGTCTATGTATGTAGGTATGTTTGTATTTACTTATTTTTCCACCATAGCGCCTAAACTATTCATCCGATTTTGATGAATAAGGTGTCAATCAATTCGTTATCATGGCCCGGGTATAATAGGCTACAAACCGAAAAAAAACTTCGATTTTAATTAGAGCGTGATTTTTCAGTACCTAGTCTGGTTTTTAGTGGTAGTGTACCATAAAAATTCTTGTGACTTTCTTCATTTTTTTAAAGTTGTGCGCAGTAATTAAGCACCCAGCTATGGTTCATTTTGATTTCGTAGCACGATGCCAATATTTTGTAACCTTCATAAATTAGATCGCACGATGCCAACAATCGCATATTGACAAAAAAAATCTTAATACATTATTTTTGTTTTACATTTTTATCTTATCCCCACAGATCCTTCTCGCCATCGGTGGCTGGGCTTTCGGCTCCACCCCCTTTAAAGAGCTGACTTCCAACGTTTTCCGTATGAACCAGTTCGTGTACGAAGCCATCGAATTCCTCAGGGATTACCAGTTCAACGGTCTGGATGTAGACTGGGAGTACCCAAGGTAAGAAAAGATGTAATATTTAATTTGCATAGCTATTATTATTTATAATCACATTGAAGATTTAGTCGTACCTGTAACGTTCCCACTGCTGGGACACACGCCTCCTCTCTATGAGGACGAGTGGACTGTAATCCAGTCCAATTCAATCCGCGGGCCCAGTGCAGGTTGGTAGATGTCACATGTCTTCAAATTATTGGCTCTAGGACATGGTAGTTTTATTACGTTGTTTTCTTTACTGACGATAATATAATTATACTGAAACTTGCAAAGTAAGCCACAATTTTGTTATTTATTTATTTTATGAAAGATAGCTTCACAGGTGACAGTACATTAACATACAAAAAAAATCTAACATTGCGCCAATTACGAAGTACACAAAAAAAACATTAGATTGGCCGAGAGTGGCTCAAATTAATTGACACTAAAATTTGTAGTGTGTGCCTGTGTGCGTGTGAGTATCTGTACGGTGTGGGTATCTGTGAATGTGTGCGATGTGTGTATGTCTATATAATTATGCCCTGTTATAAAATCTTTGTGATTTTGTTCTATTGTAGTATTATTACTGCTTGTAAATTCTTATTACGTTCAATTATTAAGTGTTTCTTAAGTCCAAATAAGCTTTACATAATTAAATAATGAGGCTTTATTCACCTCATTCAACTTCATTATTACTTACTTTGGCTTCTCACCTAAGTGATAATTTTAACACAAAAGTTACATTAGCAGAAAGTATTATAAGTATAACCACGTTAGGCAAAGTTTTTAACTAACCCATAGTTCAGTTCAAGGTTTTAAAATTACCATAGGTTTCGTCAAAAGATTTAGAAGTTTAGGGAAATTACGAACGGATTAAGAAATTGTTAGTTTAGTCAAGGTCGTTTAGCCAACGTGCCAGTGTTTGTAAATATGTCTGTGTCAATGTTTGTGAACTATGATCGCATATCGCAATCTTCAAGCCACCTGTGCCATTAGAAGCTACTTGTGTTGGGTTAACTTGGGTAACTCATGTATCAATTACTAGATGCGCAAAATTCGTTCTCGTAAAAAAAAATACATATCCTCCTTAGTCTTATTCTTTATAGTAGCACACACAAAATTACAATATATAGCATATGTGTAACGGCGAGCTTAATCCAGAATTGGGGTTTCTTACAGCAAACCATTATCAAAATCATCATCATCTGTTCATCTCTCGGAATTCAGCAAGTTGTTTACCAGCTTCTGAAAAACGCGAAGGAGCTTCTTTCTTTATTTTTCTTGGTCATCATCATTGGTAGCTTTTAAGCCTGCAAAAAAATGAGCTTACCAAAAATCATCTCCTTTACAGAGGAGCTGACGACCGTGCAGCCTTCGTATCCCTACTCAAGGAGCTGCGTTTAGCATTTGAAGGTGAAGCCAAAACATCAGGTCAGCCAAGACTGCTGCTGTCAGCCGCAGTGCCAGCCTCATTCGAAGCTATCGCTGCTGGATACGATGTCCCTGAGATTTCTAAATACTTGGTAAGTTGATTTCATAACATAGTGTCCACTGTATGATAGGCAAACAGATTTCGTAAATTTTTCATTCTCATGAATACACCCTCAAAGTATATCCCTCGTCTAACGGCTATTATATATTGTATTAGTTCCAATAAAAGATACTGGCATGGAAATAAAAAGTCTAGCATAGCTGCTACGGACAATGAGTTAGCAAGACAACCATTTGTGCATACTATTACCAAGTCGATTAAAAGCGAACTAGATTTAGAAGTAATCCTTTCAAAATTTAGTCAAGGTCAAGTGTATTTCGCACGGATTTTGTCAATTTTCTTGTCCAATTTTTACATAGTTCTGTCTGAGATAATTAACCTTACTCACCAATCATAAAGCTGATTTCTGTGTTTTCTTTCACAGGACTTCATCAACGTAATGACATACGATTTCCACGGACAATGGGAGCGCCAGGTCGGACACAATAGTCCTCTCTTCCCTCTCGAGAGTGCCACCAGCTACCAGAAGAAACTCACTGTGGTATGTATCTATATAACATAACGTAATGTCGCGCTTGTAATCCTCTACGGGTTAGGCAGACCTAAGACCGTATACCTGTCAGTACAGTCACGGTTCTCCATTTAACGTTCATGTGATAGGACGTACGCCTATTGACCACAATCGTACACAAATCCTAGATTCGTGGCTGAGAAATTTCTGATGGAAAAATAATATAAAGAAAAAGAGAGAAAAAGTATTTATTAGACTCACACAGGACAATATAAAACACTTCGTTAAATAATGTCTAAAACATTATTCTTGTCTAGATAAAATATTCTATCCAGACCTTAATAAAACTTGTATCTAACATAAAAAGACAGAAAAAAATTGGTCCTGTTCTAACGAAAATTAATATTTGTATAGGATAGTATCAACCTTGTAAAATTGTTTTCTCGTACAATATACCCCGCCTAATTAATTTTTGGTCCTTCTATTGTACCACAGGACCAAAAAATCTTTATCGCTTCAATTAAAATTCTCTGTTTATCTTTTAGGATTACTCTGCCCGCGAATGGGTTCGCCAGGGCGCTCCTAAAGAGAAGCTTATGATCGGTATGCCGACTTATGGAAGATCTTTCACCTTGATCAATGATACGCAGTTTGATATTGGAGCCCCTGCGTCTGGTGGTGGTAAGTTTATAGATAAACTAATATTAATATTAACAACTAATATGATCATGGTAATGTTGGTAGCGTATAGAGTGAGCAGTGATAACGTTGAAACCGTAAACATGCATGCATGTAATAGTACTGTGCAATTGAAAAGTCCAGCACTATACTAATTTATGATGATGTTGATGATAATGACGAAACAGACATAATAACTACCTAGCAGAATACCTTTGCAGACATAATAAGTCCTTAATATTTCATTGATAAGAACCATTTTCCACAAAGTTGACTTTTTTAATTTACTCCAATTTCTATACAACCGTATAGAAATTGAATTCTATATACCATTTCGTTTCACAACTACAAGAAACATTTCTTAATAATTTTTTTTATTAATCTCAGGTGCCGCTGGACGCTTCACCAACGAGGCTGGTTTCATGTCGTACTATGAAATCTGCGAATTCCTTCGTGAGGATAACACTACTCTGGTCTGGGACAACGAGCAGATGGTGCCCTTCGCATACAGAGACGACCAATGGGTTGGATTCGATGATGAAAGATCGCTGAAGACAAAGGTGAAGCTTGATTTGAATTCACGTAATTAAAAATATGACCAGATAGTTTTTCTTAGAGTAGTCGGATAGGAATCACCTATCTACACTTTTTAAAAGTTTTCAACTTTATCGCTTACAAGTTGTGTAAAAACGAATTTACAAAATAAACATAATTTAATCAAATTTTCCATTAGTTACCATTTTTTTAATTTTTTTTTTTTTTTGGTTTTTCTAAAAACAAAAATATTTGAAAACCTCTTTGTTAAATCTCTCCATCGTCATCTCTTTTAAATTGAACTAACAAGATCTACTTCTGTATTACAGATGGCTTGGTTAAAAGAAGAAGGTTTCGGTGGCATCATGGTCTGGTCCGTAGACATGGATGACTTCAGAGGATCCTGCGGTACCGGAAAGTACCCTCTGATCACCGCCATGAAGCAGGAGCTTGGAGACTACAAAGTCAGAATAGAATACGATGGACCTTACGAATCATATTATAACCCCAATGGACAGTACACTACTAAAGATCGTAAGTATTTTTGCCTGTCTTTTAGTTAATCGGTAAAGAAGTTTTTGTCAACTCCTGCCGCACTTTCTGTAAAAAAAAAGTATCTTCCTGAAATAGTTATTTTACTTCTTAATCAGTAGACCTACTTGGATTAAAGGTATTTCGGTCTTGTAAATTCATTCGGGTACTAAAATTCAAACAAAACAATTATTTTTCGCAGCCAACGAAGTAACCTGCGAAGAGGAAGAGGGTCACATATCGTACCACCCTGACAAAGCTGATTGTACCATGTACTACATGTGCGAAGGAGAAAGGAAACATCACATGCCCTGCCCACAAAACCTGGTCTTCAACTACAACGAAAACGTCTGTGATTGGCCAGAAAATGTAGAAGGATGCACCCATCACACTCAAGCACCCGCCGCTAAACGATAGACCAGGATACCATCAAATAGAGATAAACTATTCAATTCACGTTTGCTTATAAAAATAACATTTAAAAATCATTTGTTGAAGTATTTAGGTAATATTCGGTGTTTTAGGTCCCGTTATAGCTATGTAAATCGCAATAATTATAAATACATAGTGTTCAAAATTAGGTTTATCTAGATGATGTATTGATTTCTCGAATAACTTTCGTGAAGTTTTGCAAATTTCAAAGGGTGTGTAAGATTGTTTTTGTATTTTTATATTGAATTAAATTGGATTTTATTTAAGAAAGGTATATGCGCCATTTAAAAAAGTGCCACTGGACGGGCGACGAAACTATAATGAGAGATAGTGGTCGAGGTAATAGAAAATCGATACAGGAAATATAAATAATTTTGATTAGTAAACAGTAGTGCACTCAAAAATATAATATTTAGACCAAATTCATTTTAAACAAATAAAAGTTATAGGTTTGGCATTCTATGGAGGATTCAAATAGAAATAGTTTTAGAAGAATCTTCATAGAGTGATTCTCGAACTTCATAAAAAACATGGAAGACCACCAATACTTTAGTTACTTACGTATTACATTATTTATTGGCGTTAGTTGGCTTCATGGATAGTGGATGAAAGGAATTGTGTGATAAACAAATGTAAATTTCTTTAACATTACTATTGAAACTTCTTAACTGTATCTATTGTTAAATTATATTTCTTAGACTAAGTTATTTACTCTCCCAAAGGTACATAATTACGAAAGATTTCTATGAAGACGATACTATCCTTCAGATTTTCCTTTTTTTTCCAGTTTTTTTTCTGATTTTGAACATAATAATGTATAAAATAAAAATGCATAAATACTTTTTAGAGCAAAAAGTATGTTTAATAGTGACTCTTTACAAGTTTCTTAAACAAAAACCCACCTTTAAATCTGAAGAAAGATCACTGCCTAGTCTTCATAATCGAAAATGAAACACATATTTTTATTAAAGAAGTTAATGAAATAAACCAAAATAATGTATCTTTGGGACCGTATGATCATAATAATAATTTTAAGTAGCAAACCGAAGCTTTTTGTACTTTTATTAATACGAAATACTCAACAACAGCTGTTTCACTGCCTGACACTACCGCCCTTCGAAAATGGGCCACAGACACTGATGGAGGTTATTCAGTAACAAAATTGGGATAGTACCTACGTGAGTTTTATTATAAATATTTTAGTTAGTTAAGTGATTAAGCTTGTAAATATTGTATTTAGATACAAAAAGAGATGTAAGAGTATTATTATACATTTTTAAAGAATTTTGTTGTGTTCTTTTGAAGATTACCTACTCATTTTCAGGACCTCATTTAATAGGGCTGGTAACATGTGTTTACGCAACATTAAGTCTGATCTGAGGATTTTTTTCTACAAATCAAATGAGTTTATGCCAAAAATAATGTTGTACAGGGGTTGGAATAAGGTTAAAAGTATCAAGCATGCACCATGTAAGGGCACTGCGAAACAAAAACAAATAAGTACATCAAGTACGCACGACGGCCAATCAAGTTATACAAATCCAGTTTATGCGGATAGTTCGTTGTACGGGAAATCCATACAAAGCGAGGCCATGTTATCCGTGAAATGTATACCTTGATGTGCCACCGTGTGTACTTAATGGTTCTCTAGTGCGATTCCTAACTGTTTTATCTAAAGTGCCATAATTGTTTTCGTCCTAATCATCATTTGTCCGAATGATAATTTACCCGAACTTAATATCACATAATATCACATTCCATAAAATTGAAATCCCTAAATACAATATGCCCTAAATCCGTTTGTCATAAATATTACAATCAATAATATACAAAAGACTTAAAACCGTTTTCAATAAAAGTTATAAGTCCTAAATTCAGATTATTTAATGTTTATATAACGTAATAACATTTTTAAAACTCATTAGACTCAGCGATCATTGTGCCGATAGTTGCATCAGCCCATGGCTCAATTGCTAAGAGCCTCGATCAATACAGCTGGATCAAGGGCTTGATTCAGAAAGCGGTACTCCTGGACACGGCTCGTATTGTTAGGAGGTTGCTCTCTCTGGAGCCCTGACTGCTGGTAGCTTGGACCCTGTTCCCGATACCAGTGGGCTACAATTTTCATATTTTAAATGTATTTTATATTGATTATTTTTAAGGAATATTTAAAAATGTAAACAATTTTTATTGAAATAAATAAATGGATAATATTTTTTAAACAAATTTGTATTACAAAGCTTTTGCTATGAACTTCTCTCAGGCGGTGCGTAGATCCGAGTTATAAAAACATGCAAACATGTAAACAAGCATACACCATGCATGCAAGCAAGCATGCAAACAAACATGCAGCATGCATGCAAGCAAACATGCAGCATGCAAGTAACCATGTAGCATGCAAGCGAGCATGCAACACGCAGTAGGCATGGGTTCTGTCACGGCTCCGGCGTTGCGGGGCTCTGGGGCGGTCACACGCAAGCTTATCGTCGCAGATGCGTTTTATGCGGGCCGCCTCGCCCCTCCACGCCTACGCGGGATTAAATTACACTCTAGGGATAGGGCAGACAAGACTACGTAGAGTCGGTTTTGGAGCGATTCGTTTCTGTCACTAAGACCTAACATTTTTTAGGACCCACCATTTTATTATAAGTAAATTAACATTCGGAATAATACACGTTATATAATACAATACTTAGGTCATAGGACATTATTTCATGCAAAATTAGGAGATTCAATTATTATAGTACTCGATATTATGACAGAATAGTTTTAGAAGATAAGATAATTATGTAAAACAATATTTCGAATTTTTGATCATTATGGATAATAAAGTTTATAGCAAACGTGTTAGGGATAATGATTTTCGGACAAACAATTTTAGTAGAAGAAAAGGAGTACCTTCGGTAAGGGTCTGTAACATAATAAATGCAAGACCTCTCGTGTGGTTTTTCAGACAGTTAAACTGAAACAACCTTTTTTCTATGACTTTTGGAAATTAATAATATATTTTTTAGTTTATGGTTATGTTTTTTTTTGCAAATTTCTTTTACTTGCTGAAAAAAATTGGTTCAGTTTCATGATCCGAGAGATCACGCGGGCGGTTTTGCGTTTATTATGTTACACCTTGTTTATGGTATAGCAACATTATAACGTAATTATAATTTATGAAAACCTAACTAAGACTAAAAGCTTCCACGGAGCAATACTTGAATGCGTATTATTAATCGCAGTTCTTCCACGTGAATTTAATAATAACAAAATATATCTCGATTTAAAACTGTTGCTTTTTCCAGGAACTTGATTAATACAGATCATCATCTGCCTTTTTCCAACTATTCCAATTAGTACAGATATAAATTAAAAAGCAATATGTATCAAATATCCATTTCGTTCGAAATAAAATTCAGCGTTCTCGTCGATTGATTCGAGTGCATCTGATTGCCGAATCAATGTGATTGGTTGATCCAGCTGAATTTTAAAACGAATTCAGCAATGTAAGTATTTTAATTTTATTTTCCATAAACAATATCAATAATAGGGAAGCGTTTGCAGAAGTTTTACTTGATATATTAAAATGTACTTGATTCTCAATAATCATCTAAAGAAGATTCACAATTTATGGATCTGATTTTGTCCATCACACACCCACATTTCACCACATAATAAAGGGTGTAACAAGACCCTTAACGAAGTCGAAAGGTACTTGTTTTCCCCGTCATTGCGAATTTTTTTTTTGTTCTAGACCATACCTGGGAACCTTCAAAGTTCCAACTTTTTCACGAGTTTTTTTTTTTTTAATGCATGTTTTTAACGTAAGATTTTTACTGTAAACACCTCCACGACCCCCGTACTATTCAATCCATTCATCAGCACAATGTTTTGAGTACGTTACATTGAGTCTTATCATAAAACGTGATTTTTCACCCCAAAAAAAGAAGTCGTTTCCCAGCAATAATTTTTGCGTCAAGTTACTTAGTTTCATGTACAGAATGGTTGGTTGACGGCTTCGTGAAGGGTCTTGTTACATCCTGTATGTTTTAAGCACCATTTAATAGGGGACGAGCCTAATGCCATCAACCGGGCACAAACCCAGACCCCGTGGCTGCTACTAAGAAATTCTTGTTGGAAAAACCCGCTACCACTTTGGTCGACCTGGTAATGGAATCAAGGACCTCAAACTGATTATTCGTGCTTAGGACCACTATCCCATAGAGGCATTCAACAGATCAGGGTACAGATCTAGACCTAGATTCCTACTTACATCGTTGCCATTTTAAAATCCTATTAGACACCTGAAATTCAAAAGATTGCGATCAAAACCAACCTGAAAGGTACTCTGAATCATCAGATAACTTCGGCAGAAGTGGGTACCGATAGAGAAGTGCTTCGATGAAACTTTTATTGGAAACTTCGCACTATTCGCAAAGAGAATGAAGTTTCAAAATAGGTTTAGTAGTTTACGTAACACGAAGTGAGGTTTTATTTGTAGAATTGGACTGGAAAGTGAAGTTTTGCTTTGATCTGTGGAAACAAAGAACGGGTAAAGTGGGCACTGAAGGGCACTGCAGGAGCTGGTCATGAGGCCACTAAAAGGTAAGTGTGTATTTTTAGCCAAACCTAGAGTAAATCATTCGAAAGACCGTTATTTTTAATACCTTGGGTTCATTATACGACGACCCGAATGGTGCAGCGGTTGTGAGGCTGCCTTACGTTCTTAGGGTCCCGGTTTCGAATCCCGGTAGGAGCAAATGTTTGTGTGATGAGCATGGACATTTGTTTCCGAGTCATGGATGTTTATAAGTATAATAAGTATGTATTTACAAACAAAAAAGTATCTATGTAGTAGTATAAACTATCTGGTGTCCACGATACAAGCCTCATTGTTTAGTGTGGCACCTAGATGGTGCTGTGTGTAATGTTCAGCGATATTTATTTATTCATATAAAAGATTACATGGTTATTTCCAAGACACTCATAGACTATTGAATTTACCTATATTTAGGGAATGGTTCCTATTGTAAAGTTGTGTCTATGGAAGGCAGCGTTGGCGCCATTTTTTCTCGTTGGTCGGCTTGGTGTGCGGTAGTTGTCGACGTGATTAGTAAGTTTTACTTCTGAAACCTTAATCTATTATACCTACATACATAATCTTGTGTTTAATCTAGATACAGACAGCAAATCAGTAACTCATCCTCCTATGTATTTTCAATGAACTTTTCTACCACTGAAAATTAAACCATGGGCCTTGCGGTCCAAGGTGGATTTTCCATTGGGTTAAAAGGATCTCGGGATTATAAAGGATGCATAGCTGAACCAAGAATTCTATTAACAGAATAAATATGATTGTAAACAGATATACGGAGTTCATTAAATGTAAATTCTTGTATTGTATGGATAGTGTGGAATTGTATCATATTTTATATGATGGTTATGTTTATGGAAGTCATTTTATAGAGCGTTCAGTTTATGAGTTGTATTATAGTAAGGTCTTATGAGAAGAGCAAGTACTAGCTTGTGCTTTATAGTAGCAACAAATAGAGTTCATTATAGAGCTGATATGTAGTTAATTTTCCTTTTGATGAGGAGTAACTGGTTTCTGGAGCGGAAATTAAACTGGCGTGCAAAATGAAACGCAAGCTATGACTGGCCGTTGATAAAATTAGTCAAAGCGATTTTATTTCTACTTTTAATAGGATTTTCACAAGTTTTTCGATAGCGTATAATCGATCCAATACATGTTTAACTGACTTCTAAAAAGAAGGAGGTTCTCATATCGATTCTTACCAAATCAAATCAAATCAAATCAATTTATTTGTGAAACATAGGTATTGACATTTTAGATGGATCTTAAGAACTAGATAGCGCGCTATGTTTTGTCAATTTTGACATACAAATATTTATAGAAAAAACATGCATGCATGTGTAGTTATGAAAATTATATAATAAGAAATTATTAACATATTGGGATTAAATTAAATACTTAGTTTACATTAAATTACAATACTTTAAATCTTCTTTGGTATTAAATTATTATCATTCAAAAAGTCTTCAATTTTATAGTAACACTTGTCAATTAGTAATAATCTGAGAGCTTTTTTAAATTTTACTAGAGGCATATTTTTGATATTGTCAGGTATTTTATTGTAGATTTTAGGTGCAATGCCAAAAAAACTCTTTTGCATTAAAGATGTCTTGCATTTTATATTACACAACTGTGACAAATATTGAGCACGTATTGGCATTCTTTTTATGTCAGACATTTTTTCGAACAAGTGGGGGTTGCTTTTTATAAATACTGCAGATTCTAAAATATATAATGCTGGTAGTGTTAGTATTTTCAGTGATTTGAAGGATGGTACACAGCTATCAGTAGTCTTTAATCCACACATAGATCTTATACAGCGTTTCTGCATCCTAAATATAAGTTCCCTGTCAGTTGATTGTCCCCAAAAAATAATTCCGTACCTTAGCACTGAAGCCACTAGTCCATGATAAGCTGTCAGTAACGTTACCTATTTGATTTTATTTATTTATGTTATCTCATAACTCCGTGGTTATTGGTTCGATTTACGTTTTTTTGTTTTTCATATGGTAGATGAAGCTCGCGCGAAAATCCCATATAAATATTTTTTTTTTTTGCTTTGTTTGTGAGTTATATTCTACACATATTTTTTATTCTATCTCTATGTGGATGATTTGCTAATAACTTTTAGTGACAATGGAAAATGAATACTTCACAAGAATTGTGTGAAATACTGTCATAACACAACTAAGAAAAAAATAACTGACTTCTTTAAAAAAAAAAAACAATCAAAAGTGGAAAATTACTTTACTTTCGGATGTCGGTGGCAAAAAGTCAATGAAATAAACAAAAGTTTTTTTTACTCTTTCATAATCGGTATTATCGAATGTCACTTTGTCTAGAACCTCAGAACTTCACACTACTTCGGCCACGGTCACTGTCCTCTCTGAGGTGTCCATACAATAGGTAAATATACAACGTGTTTTTTTTATATCCCATAACTCTAGGGTATGATTGAGGCCATATCAAAGAATCAACTGGCATATGAGTTATGTTCCAATCCTTCGTTATTTTTTTTTTCATTTTTCATACAAAATTATTCGGCAAAGTCACGATTATTAATGTAAAACACCCTTACGTGAAATATGATAACGTCGGATTTTCTTAGCTTTAAATATGAATTGGTTTGAATAAAAATGAATTACTTACCTACATATTTTATTTTACTATTTATTTTACTACACTACTGCGAAGTTTGGCAACATCGCAAAAGTCGTCATACTGGTGACAATTTTTGACCTAATTTAATTATGATTGATGATATCTCCGAAACGATGCATTTTTGGACCACCTATTCTAGGAGTTTTAGTATTATTTTTACCTACAGAATATAACCCTAGAGTTATGGGATATCAAAAAAAACAGGTTGTATATTTACTTTTATTACCTCCACAATTCCTTCCGTTCCCATAGTAAAGCTTCCTTTATTTAGAAAACACTAGCCACTATGATGAGGAGTAAAAACCAAGCAAACATTCCATAAATAATGACTAGCCGGATAGCTCTGAATCCATCAGTATTAAGTAAACTTGTTTCAGTTTACTTAGGGGGCTGCGGACGATCGACTTTTTGTGGTCCAATACTTAATACTCAATACTTTTATTGCATTCCACATGTAGGTTTCTTAGGTGAACTTATAATTAGATCACACGGTCCATCCGTGTCGGGCACAGCAAAATAAGTGAGTTAGGAGAAATGAAACATTTGTAAATTATATAACATTTCTCAGCAAACTACTCCTGATTAATAATTATTCCTGGTCCTGATTTATAATTATTGTTTGTCAATAAGTACGTGCGATTCCTCTTAATTATAATACGTTTTGGACGGTCTAATTTTTATATTTTGGGTGAACAGTAAATTACTTCTTGTAATCCGCGAAGGGTTCGGCATAAATGTACCTAATAATACACTCACTTAGATACCGGGTGTAATCCAACTACGTAAAAGACTAACCCAAAAACTTGCTGGGAAACGACTTTTTTGGGAGGGTGAAAAATCATTTTTTTTTTATCACCTATTCAATATTTTGCTGGTTCTAGGCTTCGACACTTCACATCACTTTGACCGCATGTTTTGTGGCGCAGACGGCAGGATTGGCGGTGGATCATAGTTTGCGTCTCATACTTTCACGTGATGTATTTTTTTTTCTTTTTAGGGCTACTTGCGTTTAATGTATTACCCACATACATAAGTAAACGGGTGTTCTTCCAACCACTGCTGCATTTCATCATCTGCTTAGTGTTTTCCCAACTGTATTAGGGTCGGCTTTCAGTCTTACCGGATTCAGGTGAATACCAGTATTTTACATGGAGCGACTGCCTATATATACAACCCAGTTTGTACTGGGTAATACGATACCCCTTGGTGAGACCACTGCTGCATGTAAAATCTTTTACCAAGAAAACCCTTAAATGCCTGAATTATCACACTTATTATACTGGTAGACTGTTGTTGTAAGCCCAACAAGAATTTGTGTGGTATAAATACCACTAAAAATTCGACAGCTGAAAAATCACGCTCTAATTAAAATCGGGGTTTTTTTTTGTTTGTACTCTATGTTCCCCGGGTCATAATAACGAATCGATTGACACCTTATTCATCAAAATCTGATGAATAATTTAGGCACTACAGAGAAACATAATGTAAATACAAACATACATACATAAGACTGCTAAAATCATAACCCTCTCTTTTGGCTTCCGTAGTCGGGTAAAAACTACACTGGCTACCTCTAGTTGCTTTTATATACACACACATAATACAACGAAGTGACGACAAGGACAGCCAATTTTCGCCTAAATCCCGAGGTCTCCGACAAATTTGTTGTCTAGCAATATTGTCGTTCGTCTGCACCCAACCTAAGCCCGGACGATAAACATAGTTCTTCATTGCAAGCCCTGTGTGAGACAAACAGCAATTTGTTAAGCTTGACTCCTTGCTTGGCTTAAGAAAATGAAATGGAACTTATTTCTCGGTGTTTTGAAAGCAGGCTTAAGAATTTAATTTGCGATTTTTCTGTTTCAAAAACAACATATCTATAAGCAAGGTAGAAAAATATAAAATTGCTTATCTTTTATCATGATGTTTGTAGTTACATGATGTTATTGTAGTTGTTTCTTGAAAAAGACACACCTTCAAGGAAAAGATGTCAGTAATAGTTTATTATTAATACTTTTCTGCGCTGAAATCGAACCCGCAACGCTTAGTGCATGAACCAATCGCTCAACTACTGCGACAACCATGCCGTCATATTAAAAGTGCATTTACTTTACTTCAATAATTTCTAGTCCAACTCCTGGAGAGTAGCCAACTTTTCTTTAGTACCAAAATAACTAACACACCTAAAAATAAGCTAATTGAATGTTCCAAAACGTAAATCTCTGAGAAACTTCATGGACACTCTCTATCATTTTTTCTTCTATATAATATCTTTACTAGCCGCCATAATATCATTCTTCACACAGTGAATCCATATCTAATAAAGTAATCCATTTCTTTGATGATTCTTACTCTTACAGTTAAAATCCTCAACCACACACCCAAAGTAACCTAACAATGAGGCCAAATTCCTATAAAACATATCTCGGCACAAACTTGGTCACACACTTTACAAGTAAAACAACTCGTGAAGGTTTAAATTAGTACTTATTAGTTGCTACTAGTTTTGTTGTGGTACAAGTGATAAGCTTTCAAAGTCATTATAATATTAAATAAAATCTTAGCGCCATAGACGCAGAAAGAAGATATTTGAGCGCAAGCACAGGTACACCCTCCTTTTTGGGTTTTAAGAAACCTGTCCGACAGAGTTTCTCCTGCATTTACAAACATTTAAACTGACATAACCAGACCCGAATCAACTATCTGTAAGTCACACAAATATTTTTTCCGTGCGGGGATCGAAACGGCGACACGCAGCGCAGCAGCCCATCGCTCAGCCACTGCACCAACCGTGCTGTCAACTCTGATAGTCCGATGAGTCAGTAATTCAACACGATCAGCGACGGACCAATGTTGAATGTGCTTTACGACCTACGGGGTATTATGTCAAACTTTGAAATCCCCAACGGGGCTGTTAAGAATCGTAAGTACCTATATGTCAACGGAAAATTATGTAATCCGTCATTGTAAACAATTCCTAGGAAATGTGTAGAATTCCTAAAATAGTTACGAAATCTATTTTAGGAATTCTACACATTTCTGATTTATTTGTTATGATCACAGTTATGATTTATTTTGTAATATGCACTTATCCTAGGAAATGTATACATTTCCAAAATAGTTATCGGAAATTTCGTTCGTTTTTATATATTTCCTGGTAACATCTTGGAATTCTATTCAATTCCTAGGAAATACATACATTTCACAGGAAGTGTGTGTATTTAAAAAATCTTTGAAACATGATTTTACACATTTCCTAAATAGGCTCGGAATTGTATATTTTGATTTCAAATGTATGAAACCTAGTAATTGTACACAACTCCTAGGTTCCATACATTTCCGGTAACATATATAAGTAGAAACTTTGATTTAATATTTATTAAACTTAACATGCTACCTGACACTTAGGCTACTCATACAAAGAGAACTCCAGCTAAAAGTTACCCCGTTGGCGCTGCGTCCTCTCACTTGCTCCCCGCTCCTCACACATAGTACGCTAATTACCGTTAGTTAACAAGGATCCGGCAGGGAGCCGCGCACTCTTCGAGGGCACTGGACCAGCGTCATTACACTCTCTTTGATTTATACATGTTTGTCTCAAACATACGCGTTCTTGTAGGATCTGTGTCTGTTGACATAGGAAAGGACACAAACGATAATTATAGGTAATTTTTATCCTTCCAAATGTACTGAAACATAGGTTTTTTAAACTTTAGATCGGGCAGGTCGCTACCAAACATTTGAACTAATAATTATCATGATTTACAGCTCTTATTAAAATATTTTTGTTCTCACTAATTTTACCATTGTTTGAGAAATAACACTGTGCCTAAATATACACTTTTTGTAAACATCCTTTTTTAATAAATAATTCTTTAAATAAATTTTAAAAAAATTTGGGTGTTCATTGTTTCTGATCGTTATTGGCTACCGCAGGGTGGATTTTCGACTACTGCCAATTATCATCATCCTGAAGGAAACCTCAGAATTCTTAAGCCTATCTATAATTCCCCCGTCGTAATGACAGATCGGTTCGTCATTATTTTATTATTAAAATTTAATAACAAATACAATAAAGATACGGTTTCTTACCGCATGTTTACACTATAAACGTCTTCAAGTTTTCCTTCTAAGATATTCAGGTCTGATTTGATCATTAAAAGTAAAGTAAAGTATTTCAATTTGATGGAACTGTCTATCAATAACACCACAATGGAAATACCAATTAGGTGACACACATTGTGTGTATTTCTATTCAATTAATTGTGACATATTTCATTCCAGCTTCATCCTCTTGTTGTTATGTTTTATTTCAATCAAATATTTAAAGTTGACGGAAAACTGAATGATGTTTTAAATACCTTCAACGTTTATAATAAATAAATTAGTGGTTTAGTAGTATAATCATTTGCAATGAAATCTATATGTTACGAGTAATATTTGTGTATGTGAGTTTAAATGTTTGTAAACGCACCCACGATACAGAAGAAATTCCTAGAGTGGGGCAAGGACTTAAAAAAATAAATAAAAATACTTCTAGCACCATTACCCGTAACGTGCATTACATGAAGTAAACGTAGGTTAATCCGGGTTAACTATTACATAAATTTGGAGGTGTAACGTTTTTTTTACTGGTAATAATTTGGATCAAGCGCTCGCCGGTTGGCTCACGCGAGTTTTGTCACAGTTCTAACCCAACCTAACACATCAGGGGCCTTAGTCTGCTATTGCAATAGTGTCAGAATGGTCTATCATTGATTTAATAAGGCCCCGCGCAGACGAATTACCCTTTGTACGCACGTCAAACGAGTTTCGAACGCGCTTCAATACGCCGTGGGCTAGGGGCCTTATTAAATCAATTATAGACCATTCTGACACTATTGCAATAGCAGACTAAGGCCCCTGGTCGGCGTGCCCTAGCAATGGAAAGGATACACCTAAGATTACTCAACTGCTACCGCCTGCACCCAGATACTTAGGCTAGAACTAGGAGTAACCGTAATTCGGGTTTTAGTCGTAACATGCGTTAATTTTCGAACTTTACCCAATAGACTTGAGTAATGTTAAGTTAACCCGGGTAAACCTAGGTTTACTTCTTCTTTTAGCATTAGCCGCAACATAATTACACTTAACAAATACCGATTGTTTCGTGAAATAGCGGTTTCTACTTGAAAAGACCTGTTCGTAATATTATGGCTTTCAAAATACTATGTACGTGAAAACGTAAAACGTTGATCAATACAGTAAGAGAAAATCACTTTTAAAAGTTGCTGCGTGTATACATTTCATTTCCCGTGACTGTACGTAATTGGACGGAAAATGACCAATACTTAATTCAATCACTGTTTATTAATAAGAATTGTTGGTGATCTAAAACTATTTAATTTTATTGCGAACTAGCAGAGCTGTTGCCCGCGACCTTCGTTCGCGTGAAATTATTTTAAAAACCTTCCCTTCCCGTCCCTTTTTGATTCGAATTTTATTACCAATTTCGAGGGTTTTAATTTTTTTGCACGGAACCTTAATGTTTATTCTAAAATAAAAGTAGCTTTAGTTACTCCTTATATAATCAGCTATCTGCCAGTAAAAATCTTGTCAAAATCGGTCCAGCTGTTTCGGTTTTTAGTCGTTTGAATCGGATTTAGTTAACAAGTTTCTTCGCACAGAACCCTAATTATTTTTCGAAAATAAAAGTAGTTTCTGTCAGACCTTATAATATCAGCTATCTGCCAATAAAAGTTTCGGCAAAACGGGTCCTGCCGTTTCGGAGATTAGCCGGAACAAACATACAGAAAGACAGACGGGCCAACATTAAAAAAATATATTTTTTTTAGTGTATTTTTGTTTTTTTTTTGTTTGTTTTTACTTATTAAAGTTTTCGGCCGTGATTCGTGCAATAAAAATTATTAATAGTGTCTCTCGGCGTTTGGACATATTTTCTTGCTCTTTGGCGAAATTCCAGAGGGTGACACTTAGTATGTTGTCCACTGTGTAACCTGTGCTTCTCCCCAGACCCGTTACTTGGGACTGGATAATTAGCAATTTATGACTACTTTGTTAGCTTGGGTCTTACCTGATAAAATAAATGTATGTGATAAAAAATAATACATAATAAATAAATAAGTGCCGTCATTATTTTCATTTGCATTTATTAATAAGCTGTTATTTTGATATTACAAACACACTTAAATTTTATTTATTTGTATAGATGTATAGATAATTGCATAGTGCAAAAATATATCAAGCACAAGACCCATTAGCTTCCTACGTACCTTATCTCTTCAATTGCTTTCTAACGTCCAGAGACAAAAGGAATATTAGAAGAAATACGTCGTAGCATAGAAAAACTATTTGATCGGCATAGCGGCTGAGCTATTGGTTTTCTGCGCTACTTGCCACGGTTTCTTGCAATTCTGTCTGCTCGATTTAATATCGTTTGTTGGTCTTTAACTCACTCGTCGTCGACACTTTTGACAGTAGTAGGCCGTATCGAATGCGAGATATATCAAAGATTTAAAGTGGTGCCCTCACCGTACTTAGGTCCACACATTTTGAGAAAAATGAGGTCGCACATCAACACAATAATGAATATTAAAACTAACGTATTTTTTTAATAAAGCATATATATCTGTAAATGGTCCCACCATTTTATAGATTTATATGCTTCGTTGTGATAAAGATAACTGAGGTTATACATATTTTTGTAGGTTTCTTATTTTTTCATCGTAGATTATACACATTTATTGCATAGAGTCTAAATAACAATTTTTGAATAATATCAAATGTAAATAAGACAAATGACCTACGAGTGTACCAGTTTTATTTGACGCCTTGTTGGAATCAAACGATTTAAATTTTCGGCATAGGTTCAATTAATTCAAATTTTCAAAAAAGGTTCAATTTGGGGAAGGTGAAACACTGTGCTTAAAAATAAATGTTTTTTCGAAAGCAAGAAGGTATTTTTTTAGATATTTATTTTATTAACCACAATGTTTTCTTAGTTAACCCAAAGGTTTACTGGCAAATAATGCCTTGTGGCATTACGTCCGCCTATGTACAACTATTGTACATGAACTTTAAATAAGTAAATGATTAAAGTTTATTTATTCATTGTTGCTCCTTTTATTCCTAATGTATTATTAATTAGATAAAATAATGAACAGAGCGACCCACTGAGTCGAGTCGTGAGAGCAAGTTACGTTTTACAATATGGCAGCAGTGCATATCCCTATTTTCCGGAAACATTCGGTGTTGCCAAATAAAGTCAAAATAGTGTTGTTATCAATACGCCACAACCACCTTAACTACATACATCATATTTCGGGCGTTCTGATCCTACCTCGGTTTATAATTCCTCCTTTTCTTGAAATGTCACTATTTTGGTACTTAAAACCTGAAATTACAATAAAAGGAAAAGAACACTTCGTGAGTTCCAGCCATAAACTGACACCTTGATCATAAACACAATAAAAAATCTATGACACGTAAAAAAATGGCTAATTTGAATTTCAAATATAACAGTTATGAATAAAGCATAGCTACACCCAGTAGTTTTATGAAATAAATCAATTACAATGTGTTAATTGTTTACATCGGCGCGTGGCCGGTAGAAACTCGTGCGCAGTCTTCTGCTTAGCGGTTAGTGGAAAATTGTACGAGGACCGGTGATAGTTGATACTTGGTGTAATTTCTCCAGTGCTAAAAAAATGTAGATGGTTTCGTGCCTGGACCAGAATAAACAGTTTTAAGGTTTAAAACCTTAATATAATGAAATGCCTTAAAATATGAAGCCGTCATAAATGTCAACTACTAACTAAAACAGTGTATTGACTCCATGTAAAGCTGCGACTTACATGTACGATGTTAAGTCGTAAGCGCAAACTCGGGCGACATTCATTTTAACCGACTTTCTTCAAAAAGATGTTCTTAATTCGGTTGTATTTTTATTTTTTATGTTTGTTACCTCATAACTCCATCATTTGTAAACCGATTTGAAAAAATCTTTTTTCAACTGAAAGGATATGCATCCCGATTAATCTCATAGAAATTTAATCAAAATCGGTTTAGGAATTTGGTTGTTTTCCTCACGTTAATTGTCACATCATGTGACGTCGCGTGAAGGCGCTTTGATGGTGCCTCAGGCAAAAGTGATTGATTGATGTATCAACGCACAGGCCAAACCCTTATCTACCCTTGGCTAGAAAATTGAAATTTCGCACACGTAGTCCTCATTTATGACGAAGGCGTCCACTAAGGAAGGATTTTTGGGAATTCCGCTAACTAAAGGGGTAAAATAGGGGATGGAAGTTTATATTAAACTCCAACAGTTTTGAAGTTAGGATCTTCAAATTTTGTGTTTAGGCTGACGATTGAAAATTAATTTCTCGGTGTCTCAGCGTTTTTGATAATTCTACCCCAGAAGGGTTTAAAAAGGGGGTGAAAGTATGTGACTATGTTTGTTCGGGTGGTAGCTAGCAACAGGTATCTTCAACCGATTGAGCCGAAATTTTGCACATACCTTTGGTTCTGGTGACAATACATTTTTATGATTAATCCTGCAGCTAGGATCGTTTTCTCAAGAGAGTGGCGAACGGTTAGTAGCACAGACACGAAACTTTGTATACGCGTTCAGGTTTGATAGACAAAGATGATTTTTATCATGACCTCATCCTGCAGCCAGGATCGTCTTCTCACGAAGGAACTCCTCAACGGTTACTAGCGTGGACACAATTTTTTTTGTACAAGTTCAATTTTGATACATAAATCCAAAAATCTCGGTAGTAGGTACGTTCCTGTTGGATATTTTTTTTCGACATCCACGCGGGCAAAGCTGCGGGCAAAAGCTAGTTATGCATAAGATAGCGGCCGCAGCGTATTGGGTTCTGGTATTTGGTTTCTGCCACTAGGGAAGACATTCAACGAATTTTTATTTTGGCTGTCTAGGTAAGTTCAGCATTTTGACTTGGCAATGAACGTGTTAATACGTATTTTTTCTTCTTGGGCTATGTTGATGACATGACGATCTCTTATTAACTTCTAGTTTCAATGTAAAAATTTATTCATGACAAGAATTTGTGTGGTATAGGTACTACAACTAAAAAGGGTAAAATAAAAAACTTTCTGCGAAAAAAAACCGACATTCAAAAAAACACCAAAAGCTCTAAAATAACTTGAGTTTCGGAAGTCGGTGTCTTTGTTTGTTTCGTTGACTTTTTTGCCACCGACTTCCGAAAGTGTTATTGTTTCATCATGATTGCTCCTACGAAGGCTCATCATGGAAATCATTAACCTAGTTCAAATCAAAGGTATGTGATTCGCTAAACCGAACTGCGCCCCTGGTGGGTTATGGATAGATAGATAAAGAAATCATTTATTTAGTGGACATAAAAGACACAACACACGGAAGTACAATTAAATTATACAATTTACATGAACATTCTTTTAATATCTATAAAAAAACAAGGTGCCAATTTACAAAAAGGAAAACATAATTTATGAAATAAGTATGGTAACACCATGACAAACTTCAACTAAAATAACGAGTATTTAAACAAGGTGCGGTGTGCGCCTCATGGTTGCACCAAATGGAAGTCCAGCTCAGCACATGTCAGGCATGCACCTGATATTCTGCTGGATCCCTGTAGTGACATACGGACGTCGAGCAGACGAGATAAATCGGTGTTGTGATAAAGTGTTGTTCATGCGCGGAGTGAAATTGTGTAAGTACTCGTATACCCTCAACTTAAATCAAGTATTTTACAGTAAGTTTAGTGTATTGGAAACGTTCTTGTTAATTGATATGTGTTTTAATACTTGAATACTTGTGCTTATGGCTAGTTCCCTCACACAGAGGGGAGTCCTGTATCCCAGCAGTGGGAAGGTAATACAGGATGTAGCAAGACCCGTAACGAAGCCTTATGGACATCAAAATAAGTAACTTTACGCAAAAATTATTGCTGGGAAACGACTAATTTTTTTTTGGATGAAAAACCACATTTTACGGTAGGACTCAATGTAATGCACTCAAAACATTGTGCTGATGCATGGATTGAATAGTACGGGGGTCGTGGAGGTGTTTACAGTAAAAATCTTATATTATAAACATTTAGTAAAAAGTTGGAACTTTGACCCCCAATATCTCCAACTAGAAGGTTCCCAGGTATGGTCTGGAACAAAAAAATGATCACAATAATGGCGAGAACAAGTGCATTTCGGCTTCGTTAAGGGTCTTGTTTCACCGTTTATGAAATAATATGAATAATTTATTTTAGTTTAATAGCGCAAAATCGATCTATTTTGCAGGCGACAATACACAATAACTACAATACTGCTTTCTCAAAAAGGGCATCTCCATTGTCATAATTATGTATTTAGACCGAAATATAACAGAAGTTTACCTAAGTAATTTGTCTCGTAGACGTTTTTTGTCATTAGTCCGTGTCAATGAGATGGTCATGCCACCATGACCGCAACAAACCTACACTATCAAGACCTCTCCATCCGTCTACAAACCGTGTTTTCGAATGCTGAGCGCCGCTTGCGCACCACTCGCTCGTATCAGTATCTCTAGGTCACTCGCGGTAGCTCGTCTTTCACTCAGTCGTGAATGAACGAAGTGTCGACGAAAACAAACGATTTAAAATTCGAATTGAATGAACTTTTTGGAGTAGTTCGTTGAAGTTTTGTGTTGAGAAAATTTTGATGAAAATTGTGTTGGAAAATAGATTTGTGATATTTGTTGATTTAAAGTGTAGTGTTTTGTCATTAATATTGGTGAATAATTGACATTATTCTTTGGACTGGAAACATTTTATTTACCAAAAGGTATTGTACAATTTTTGTTTACATAAAATGTTATGCTGTTTTGAGAGGCGATTGAATTTATTTTGCCGTTGAAACTCGAAGTAAATAATTAATGTTGTCGTTGTTATTTATGTGTATAACATGAATTTACACACAAGATTTATTGTTTAGAAATTATATCGGGTTTCTGAAACCTACCCAGGTTTCTACTCGTAGATAAATTAATTAATAGAACAATATTTCACGCCATTTTTTTTTTTTCGACACGACAGTAATTATTTACTCCATTATCGTAAACTTCGAATCATCACAGATTGGAACAAAAACGCAAGAAAAAATCTTCTTAAAAAACCGTAATCTTTCGCTCCTAAAAATGGGTCGTTAGCAAGACTGTCCTAACTTATAATTGCTGCAACGTTTTATCAGCTTATCGCTCTCTCACCTGTTACTACGTTGTAATAGAGTCAGCATTCCTTATCTTAAGTTCCACCTCACAGCATCAGGACCCTAATTCTGGACAGGAACCTCACTTGACTGAACTTGTTACAAAAGCGGTGTTAAAAGTTAGCTTAACTCTCTGATAATTACCTACTTACATTGTCTAGATATCATCATATTTTCACGCCTATAGTCACCGAAGGGTTAGGCAGAGCTGTACCTAATAGTACACCCACGTTTCGCTAGTTATATTTGAGTCCCATGTAATAAGGGGCGAGCCTATTGCCATCAATCGGGCAGAAATCCAGACTCCGTGGCTGCCACTGAGAAATTCATAATGGAAAAATCCAATAACACTGAGCCCAAACTGGGAATCCAATCCAGGCCCTTTTGCTTTACAGTCGCGCTTGCGAACACTACACCAACGAAGATTTTCATTGGATTTAGGTATTTAGATACCTTAAACAGAACTCCCGAATAAAAATTACCCCCTTGTAAGATAATAACGCTATAGGAATAATAAAACCTTTGTTAATATAATAGGGATGATTCCTGAGTAAAAAAGAGCCGCTCGGGATCTTTAGGTTAAGCCGTGCTTGCCTAGGTTGGTCTGTGGATGGGTAACCGCCCATTACATACCGAGTTTCCTCCGTGCCTCGGAAAGCATGCTAAGCCGTAGGTCCCGGCTGTCATATGTAGATCTTTGACAGTCGTTACAGGTAGTCAGTGGCCCAAAAAGTCTGACAACCAGTCTTACCAAGGGGTATCGTATTACCTAGTAGATACTAACTGGTTGCTAACGGGTTGTGGAGGTCAGATAGGCAGTCGCTACATGTAAAATACTGGTATTCAGCTGCATGCGGTTAGACTGGAAGCCGACCCTAACATAGTTAGGAAAAGGCTAGGCAGATGATGATTCCTCAGTTAGATTATCGAAAAATTTTGGATACGTATTTTTTGTTATACCGAATCAATAAAATATGACGAAGTTAAAACGCATCAAATAATCGAAATGGGGGCTTGTGACGCCACTTGCCGGTAAAAAGTGTACATACAAGAACGAGAGTTTTCGACGCAAAAAAAAATACTCGAATTCTTACTGAGAATACGTAATCAAAAAACTAATCGCTACCCACAAGTCCATTGCAGCTTAAATTGAACTTAAAATATAAAATTATCTTTTATATCAATCTCCAATAACGTTTCTATTAAATACTGCAAAAGAAAATTGCCAACCAAAAAGATTTATCGAGCATTATATTGATTCCAAGCTTTTTTACTCCTTGGCCACAACATACAAGTTCAAGTGACACGCGTTTTGACAAAACTTAACGTCTACAAAACAAATGTAATAATGTCTTTAGAGGAAGCCACAAGTCACCGTATTACTCGCGCGATGGAAACAGTTGACGAACGATTAGACGCGCATGTGAATGGGGGCTATCGCGTATGAATTCGCCGCTAGAGGCGCTAGTGTAGCGCGAGATCATCTAAATGTCAGATGTCATAGAGAGTTCGCGCGTTGCGAACGATTGTGGTCTACATTGAGCCATTCCTGATTAACGATGTACTGTACGTGGTAACCGATTTCGAATTGGTGCCCCTTCCGCCTTATAGATTGGGTGCGATCGGCGAGTGCGGTCTGACAAGTCGCTGGCTAAGGCGGGCAATAAACCCGACAAAAAGTCGCGCATTATCGCAAGTCGCAACGCCCGAAGTACTGAGTGAGGTCTTACGACAAGTCTTCTAAGAAATAAACTCTTCCATATAAGTTACAGAGTTTTATATTTCTTGTTTTATAGTTCTCTTTATGTATGTTCTTAGAAATAGCAGAAATGCAGTCGTTATTGATTCGTAAAGTTATTAAAGTTAAGATAAATCGTAACTTATTTGCAGACTTATTATAAAGGATAATGTAACGTCATAAAAGTTAATAAATCACTTTGATTTGGTTGGTGTTAATTAAGAAAAATAATGTGGTTTCGTCCAAGCGCTCGTTCATGGCATCATCATCAGCAGAGTATACGGGGGGAGGTCCTCGTCCCTTTTTGTATCAATCTTCCCTGATCTCCGCGAGTCTCCTTAACCAGCTATGACTGCTACTTTTTTTATTGTCACCCACACATGGATGTTGGTCTGCCAGCACACTTCTTCTACCGTCTGTCGGTAACTATGTAGACCGCCGACCTCCTGTACCTTGCCCACCTCCACTTCAGAGCTGCTACCCTCAATCCGACATCCAGGAGTTTTGACCTACGTCGGATATCCAGCGATGAAAGTCTAGAGCCGGCACAACTTCTGACACGAAGCGCCATTAACACACGCTTGATTACTATGCAGTGATGGTGAGGCCCCCTGTAACAGCTGAGGTATCTCTATGCTCTGCAGGTTGGTCTCCTAGCCACTGCGGTGTTAAAGAGTAAAAACTATTTAATTATTTTCATAAATGGTTATTTATGTTAATTAAGTCCCTTAGCATGAAATGCAACTTATGTTCGTATTGAGAATGAGGGATTTAATGGCATCAAGTTATAATTATTTACTGAGATGTAATAATATACCTATTCATAAATAATAATATATAGTTGTCAAGTTAAAGTTAATGAACATGACGTTGGTCTAGTGGTGGCCGAAAGCGGTACTGCTGAACATGAAGTCCTGGGTTATATTCCGGGTTGGGCAAAGTGTTATTGGGGTTTTCTATCGGAAATTTCTCAAAAGCAATTCTGTTAGGTCTTGAAATCAAACTATGGATACTTTACGTCACATTATATTGTAAGAAATTGTAACCACACGTCACTCTCCCGCGCACTCCCGAATATACTGTTCTATCGATTGCTGTCGTGCCAATCGATAGTGCTGCCCACCCCCGTCCGTCCGTCTTATGACGACAGGCCGTGTCGACAAACAGGAAGGGGTCCGTAAGGACCGATGCCTGCCAGGGTTGCGGGACTGTTCGAAAGAGATACCGCGGGCTTGGAACACAAAGGGCAAAGGAAGGAACATGGATGGGTTTTAGTCAGTAAAAGTCTGACACTCCCTCCTGCTCAGCCCAGAGCGGATAAGCTCGCCTCTTTTTACATGGAACTTAAATACAACTTACAAAATGTGGAAGTACTGTAGGTACACCTTTGCCTAACTTTTAGAGAATTACAGGCGTGATGGTATGTTGATGAATAGCTCGTCTAAATGCAGTTGTAAGAACGAATTTCAATGTTTAGTAAATGCCGTGCGACTACTTCGTAGAAAGTGTTAATAACGTTGATATAAATTACACCCATCGGTCGCTTGGTGTCAGTTTTACAGTAGTAATAAATCACACTGAACATAGCACTTAGGCTGGGCACTGACTGAGTCAAGATAGTCTATTAGACTACACTATCGCTCTAACACTTGTATCTATGAACAAGTAAAGTGATTACTTGAGTAAAAGTAGTGACTCTAGATTACATTTTTATTCTGAAGTAGTTCAGTAATTGCTTGAAGTTAGAACTGTCAAAAGTTAAATTCGAAGGTTCTTATAATGCATAAAACCGGACAAGTGCGAGTCGTACTCACATGCACGTAGGGTTCCGTAGCATCAAACAATATACTAAAAATATTTCGAAGGCTCATTCGTATGCTGTAATGTTTTATATTCAACAGCAAAACTAAAATTGTTTTTCATGGTATCATCATGGTGAAAAGTCCCTTAACTCAAAAACCAAACATCAAATCTTATTCAAACCAATTTTGGTCAGTTTTATTTACGTTCTACAATCTTACATTTTTTCAGAATTTTCCTCCACTTATTTTAGTTTGAGGGGGGGACACAAATTTTATCACATTGGAAATGTGTCTTTCAATCGATTGACTTTGAGAAAAAATTAGTTTTAGGAACCTTGATGTCTTTATAAAGACCTATCTATAAACATCCCGCACGCATAGGCTAGGTGTTTTTTTTTTTAGTTTCAGTTCCATGTATGGGGAGGCCCCTTAATCTTTTTATTTTTGTATGAAAATCGTGAAGCGGTTCACATAATACATCTACCTACTAATTTTAAACTGTGTAGTCCAAATGGTTTCGGAATTAAGTGGCTGTGACATACACGGACAGACAGACAGATATGGCGAATCTATAAGGGTTCCGTTTTTTGCCATTCGGGTACGGAACTCTAAAAATGGTTGCGTAAGTAATAACTTTAACTTGACTATAGACACGAGGGTAAGAAAAGCAATGAAAACAAAATGAAGCTCAATCTCACAAGAACACTATGTCGTCAAAAATAAGATCCTTGGTATAGCCGAAATAGTTTGTGCGTAAAACTGGATCCTCAATATTTTCCTTTATTCATTTTCTTTACATATTCTTTACATTTTTAAATAGTTTTATTAACAAAAATTAAGTATATAAAAAACATTTCAAAATATAGAAAAAGGCTCTTCCTGGGTATGTGAAAAAACCATTATGTTCCATACCCAATATCAGCCAGAAAAACAATATTGGTGCAGAACTGTAGACACTCCAAATGGCTATGAGAGTAGAGGAAGACTAAAGAAGCGATGGATGGAATGTGTGAAGGATGATATGGCCAGAAGGGTTCCCTATATGACTTCGAAATACTATTCTGCGAAAATTGTAACATCGATGACTATACACCGATGCCTTGATAATGCGACGTTACGTTTTAACTACGCCTTCTTTGTTCGCTATTTCTTAATATCGATAACCTTACATCGAACACTCGTTTCTTCGAATTTTGGGTGACTGCTAACATGACGAGTAATCGAGAAGTATGGAAGAAGAAGACATGCTGCGCCGACACCAAATAAATTGGGATAGAATGGTGATGAACGGTAGGCACTCCAAAAAAGGCATGCAATTAATTGTAAAGTGTGTTAAAACAGTTTCGATTCGATCTGATTTCAAGTTTAGAAGCAAAAATTCAAGTTTAGTCAAATCGTATTATTATCAATCTATGTTAAATCTATTCGCTTAACTCTTTAAATAACTCGTTTCAGTCTTCATTATTCAAATGAATGAGAGACATCTATTAACCTGGCTTGAATGCAGTTTTTTATTGTCATTTTGCCCACACCTGAATAACAAACGTGTTTCTAAGGCGTTTGACACTTATTTTAAATCGTAAGTTAGTATAAAACTGGTCAGGGGGTCACATGCATTCGAGTGAATGTAGGTGCATGATATTAAGACGATTTTAATGCATTATTAACGGTGGCTAAATAATAACAGACGCTCGGGTCAAGCTTCAGGTTAAGCCGAGTTTTTCTAGGTTGGTGCCGTGGATGGGTGACCACAAATCCATTAGCATTAAGTCCGCCTCTGTCCACCCTTACCAAGTGGTATCGTATTTACCAGAACTAACTGGGTTGTGGAGGTCAGATATGTCTCTATAAGTAAAATACTGATATTCAGCTGCATACGGTGAGACTGGAAGCCGACCCCCCAACATAGTTTGGAAAGGCTAGGGTAGGATGAGTAATGCATTATTAAGCTTTAATAAGCTGGCTATAAAGTGTTGCATTTAGTAACGAGAAAGTACACAACTACATTACTGATACATACATGAATTTTGGAATAAGGAGGTAAATCTGTAAACACGGTTGTACACTGTTTTACAGACAGAAGTTCAAAAGAATTTCGTTTCATATAAAAAAATTCTCACATTATCATTTCACAGAATAATCAATACGCAGAAAGCTTGCTTAAATGTTTCGACAATTCGTATCATAGAATAACAAATCAAATATTCTTTATACTCATACGAGTATTGTTTAGTTAATATAAAACTTATTACCAAGAAAAACATTTTATCGAAAGACAGTTTCTAAAATGTTTCAATTCATACCTTTGACAAAATGCATACCCCTCCAATAGAATTAAAACACCATGAAACTTGGACTATGTTATAATTGATAACACTACCGTAATATAATTATATGAAAGCGTTTCATAATTGTCGGAGTGCCCTAATTTTGTTACTGCGACCAATTTCGACGTAGCGCTCGCTGGCCGCTGCCGCGGCACCGCTCGCTTCGCTCGCTCGGCTCGCGCGTAGTTGGTCACCGTTCTAACCTAACCTAACCTATTTGGTCGTAGTGAGCGGAACTTTTCAACGTCAATCTTCTTCGAACCTAAACTGTCCGGAGTCCTGAGCTCACTTCGCTCGTTCTTGCATCCTAAGTTTTCCTTGACACAATGCCTTGTTTATGTTGATGTGGTGTGTGTACAAAACAACAAAAAATTATGGATAGTATAGAAAAAAACACCGAACAAACAATATTCGTTAAAAAAAAAATCTACTGTTTGATACGTATGTTAAACAAAAAAATTTGATTATAAAATTCATTGAATTGTATTTCTGTGAAATATATTTCATTCAAGTAAATAGTCGTTAAAGCAATAATATTCGAAATAAAAATACAAGAACCAAATATTATAAGAAACATTTTCGGCGAAACGAAATTCTATGAAATTTCTGTGTGCGAAATAAGGGAACACCCTGTAAACACAGTTGTGTTAGAGAAATGAATACAATGAAATGAATACAATAATATGAATACAAAGAAATATGATGTATCCATCGAGAAAATTATAGAAGTCGCATATGTATCATATACCTCCTCTCCAACCGTTCATCAGTCAAAACAATTTTTCTCTGGCCTAAAATATGTAAAAACATTTATCGTAAATGCAAAATCACTATTTTCTGATTCGAACTGCACTCCCGAGTTCACCGACGGGTTTCGTTTTTGCCATTCGGCTACGGAACCCTAAAAAGGTATTTTTTAGGATTCCTTATACATTCGCCATGTCTGTCTGTCTGTCCGTGTATGTCACAGCCACTTTATTCCGAAACTATTAGGACTACGCAGTTGAAATTTGGTGGGTAGATGTATTCTATGAACCGCTTTACGATTTTTAGGCTCTTTGGGCTCTCCATACATGAAACTGAAACTAAAAAAAAAACAACATCAAACCTATGCGTACGGGATGTCTATAGATAGGTCTTTAAAAATGACATTAAGCTTCCTAAAACCATATTTTGAAAAAAAATGTAGGATTGTAGTAAATGCACGTAAAAAAAACTTTCAACGAAAATTGGTTTGAATAAGATTTGTTGTTTAGTTATTGCTATAAGGGACTTTTTCATCAAACTGCAGCAGTAACTTTGGTTTTCATTAAAATACTATGAAAAACAAATTTAGTTCTGCTGTTGAATGTGATACAATACAACATATTATTATGAACGAATCTTCAAAATTAAATAGTGGCTTAGTACAGTTTATGCCAACACAGATCAGTCAGACATCTATATTAATATTCTAAAGAGGTTACGTTTGTAAGTTAGATCTAAGAGGAAATCTCCGAAACTCCTCATCGGAATTCTAAAATTATATCATTGATGTAAAGCTAGTATTATCGAATGCCAGAAGCAAGTCAATCTTAAAGACAATCCACCAAACATAACTTCCTGACCAAAACTTCAACACAACATCATTGTTGCAATCGATGCAGGAGTTTACGAGAACGCCACAAAAACACATACATAGGAAGTAACACGTAACAGTCTCGCTTCGTCGCGGTCGGGTAACAAGTCTATCAATCATTATGTTTTGAGACATCATTAAGGAAGGATGGTAACGAACTGTCTGTAAATTATCACTAGTGGCCCGTCCCGGCTTCGCACGGGTGGACATATTTTTTTTTTGTTTTTTTTTTTTTAAACGCAGTATCACATTATCTATGTATACTTACAATCCGAATTTGTTCATCTTTTTTTGTTCGGTATTTCTATCAACTTTTTAAATGTAAAAAGTGGTTATTGTGACATAACGATAATAGTTGGACATATAGTATCGCGAAGTGTTTTGTAGTTATTGATATGTTCTTTAATATTGTAGGACATACTTTTGTTCTATCATTAATTGTTTCCGCAGTGCATGCGACGAAAGATGATTTATGGCATTTTTTTTACACCTTGGGTTACGTTACTAAAGTTTTAGTAAGGATCCCGTATATTTTATAGCAATAAATATAGCCTATGTTACTCAAGGTGAATGTAGGTTTCTAATGGTGAAAGAATTTTTGAAATCGGCGCAGTAGTTTTTGAGTTTATTCATTACAAACATAGCAACACACAAAAATACAAATCTTTCCACTTTATAATATTAATGTAGATAAACAGCGTAGAAATGAGCAATGATAAGGCTTCCTCGTCGGTCTAGTGGCTGCTAGCGCGACTGCTGAGCATAAGGTCCTCGGTTCGATTTCATGGTCGAGCAAAGTATTATTAGGTTTTCCATCTGAAATTTCTTAGTAGCACCCATGGAGCCTGTGATGGCTTGCCCCCTATTAAATGGGACTCATAAAACTAATCTGGCGAAATATCGGTGTACTATTAGGTGGACCTCTGCTTAGCCCTTCGGGGATTACAAACGTGATGTTAAGTTATATTATGATTACGTAACGGTTATGTTAAAAACTCTTTGTCACTTCAAAGGGCCTGTAACTGGTGTACTTGAAATAAATGCTTTTATTTGATAAAAATTTGAACTGAACGCAAAACAGGCGGTAAGGATTGACCAACCAATCAACCCAGCCTGTTTCAGTCTATTGCTGGACATAAGCTGCAATACACTAAGCTGTCAAGAACTTAGTTATCCACCTCCAGTCATCATAGCTCTCAAAGCTGTGAAGGAAAACATCATGTGAAATTTAACAACCCACAGTGGGACCGCGAGGTAGGTTCCGGAGCACTCCCGATAGATTGATTAAGATTATGCTAGGCGTTTTAATTCCACATTCATTTGGCACGATCTAAGAGACAGGATGTTAAACTATGAAACACACAACAACAGTATTCTTCTTCTTGAGTTTGAGTCATCGTGATGAAAGGATTAGTCAGCTAGACTCTGCGTTACCAAGTACTAGCTGTCAAAGGTGCGCTGGGCATTTAGAATCATAATAGTTCGATTAAGACTAACGCCACTCGGGCAGGTTCCTTTCAACCACCACAACACAACAACAGTGTGTTTTTTTTAAACCTAGCTGGTATCCGCGGGCTATACTCCTTCCTCTCGGCTCCTAAGGGTCTATGGTATAGCCTACAATAACCTTCTTCATGAATTTGGGCTAACAAGATAATGCAAAAATATTTTTTTTTAATTAGAGAAGTAGTTCCAGAGATTAGTGATTTTGCGTTTAAATAAACAAACACAAGTCTTTATGTATGAATAATCAGACGGCACGGTTGGCGCAGTGGCTGAGCGATTGGCTGCTGCGCTGCGTTTCGCGGGTTCGATCCCCGCACGGAAACAATATTTGTATGATCTACAGATAGTTGTTCCGGGTCTGGCTGTTTGTGTATGTGAGGCTAAATGTTTGTAAACGCACCCACGATACAGGAGAAATTCCTAGTGGGGCAAAGAATTTTTATAAAAAAAAAATTGCAATATTCAAATATCTAGAATTCTAGATAATCGAATGCAATCTATCTGCGTCAAGACAAATCGTATGCTCTAGCTGTATTAGTAATTTATATAAATAATTCTGAGAGCATTCATCTTGTTATTAGTCTTAAGAAAAGTGAACCAAGCTTTGACCGAAAAAATATTGAACCAGTATCATCTCTACCGGTTTTTATAAAAGTTACGATTAGATCACGCTTTTTTAATTGGTTTAGTAAAATTTTAGAATGTTTGGTACCGTATTGTGATATTTTACGTGGGTTTAACAGAGCTTGATTTTAATATTGACTCAGTTAGAATAAGATTGAACACACGCGGAAATGGAACGAAGTTTTTTTGCTTTCCGCTAAATGCATTCACTGTTTTTTGGTGCACATGGACGTCTCTTGCCATTGTAGATAAGCTGTACAGGGTGCAACAAGACCCGCCACGAAGCCGTCTACCAAGCATTCTGTACATCAAACTAAGTAACTTTACGCAAAAGTTTTTAATTATTGCTGGGAAACAACTTATTTTTTTGGGGTGAAAAATGACGTTTTACGGTAGGACTCAATGTAACGGACTCAAAACATTGTGCTGATGAAAACCGTACTATTCAATTCATCCGAATTGAATAGTACGGTGGTCGTGGAGGTGTTTAGAGTAAACATCTTCCAGTACGAAAATATATTAAAAAAAAAAAAACTTGTGAAAAAGTTGGAACTTTGGCCCCCAATATCTCCGTAACTAGAAAGTTCCCTGGTATGGTCTAGAAAAAATGATCGCATTGACGGGGAGAATAAGTGCCTTTCGGTTTCGTTAAAGGTCTGTATATTGTAATTTTTTCTGTATTTCTCTTAGTTTTGTATGCAATAAAGAATAATAATAGTCTCTTTATATTTGATCAAACTCAACTCAAACTCACTATATTTATTCCTATTATACCATTTACAGGCTCTTGGTAATTAACCAGGGAACTCTACCTACCTGTGCAATACATGCTCCTCACTTAAAACGCAATCCCAAAGACAAAGGCTGTCTGCTACAGCTGTCAATAAAGTCTACTCTTAACTTCAGAATCGCAGTCGCAATCGCAATAGTGAGCAGACAGCGACCGCCCGGGTCGGCTGTCAAATGTCAACAACCGTTGGCCGAACGCAATTTGAAATTCAAATTCCGAATGTTCATGTTCAGAAGGACAGTTAAAGATGGCGGATGGATGGATCAAAGGATCAAAGTTATTCTTTTAATAGGACTATGTTTAATGGATGGTATTCTATTCTATATTATTATTTATTTAAATTTGGGCAATAGAGGCTATGCTCGGAGTTTCCTTGCGTGATCGAATAAGAAACGAAGACATCCGCAAGAGAACCAAGTTTACCGAGACGTAGCCCGAAGAATTACAAAAGTTAAGTTAGTTGCAGTGGGCAGGGCGCATTGCTCGTAGAATGGATGGCTTAAAAGTTCTGGAGTGGCGACCAGGAACCAAAAGACGTTGCGTTGGAAGGCCTCCCACTCGTTGGACCGATGACCTGGTGAAGGTTGCAGGGATCCGCTGGATGCGAGACTCACGGGACCGGTCAGTGTGGCGACACTTGGGGGTGATTTTTATTTTTCACTGTGTTTGATTGTACTTCTAATATTTTGAGAATATAATATTTTGCGAATGTAATAATATGAGAATAAAGGCAGCAGTGGACGTCTTTCAGCTGAAATGATGACGATGATGATGACATAATTTACAAACTATAAATAAACTTAAAATTAAAATAATAAATGTACTTGACATAAAGGAGAAAAGCATTAACGGGCGTCAAAAAATTCGATTGGTTTTGATTTATGTTGTTACAAGCAGTATGTTTGATTTGATAATATAATGGCCAAGATGACAAACTAAACAAACTTGGGGATTACTGATACTGCTACTGTTAGCCTGCATCATCCCACTGCTGGGCAAATACTTCTAAATCCAGTGGTTCAGGCTGTGCGTCGTTTGTCATTTAGTGACAATTACTGAATTTAATATTTCTTCAAATACTATCAAAAATCACGTGTCACCGTATGACTCCGAGACCACCCAGCCGATTTCAATGATTTATTGCCTATGTGGTGTGAGTTGGTTCCAACTCGAAAGATAGGACAGTTTTGGACCAAATCTCAATGTTTTGTGGTGTCTCCATTGCACCCCTGCGAAGCAGGAGGTCGCTTGTAGGTTGATAAGAACGAACCCGTGACTAGTCTGACTCGTTGATGCCTATAAACCCCTCGAAATATTTCGTTCATGCGTGAGCAAAACCCGTGAACCATAGCACAGAACAACAACGTCGCAGCAATCAAAAAAATAAGATCAAACTCATTAACTCCACAAACATTAACCATGACCTCAGTTCACCAAGTCATGGCTACCACTTAATAACTTTAACCGAACGTAAAACTAACTTTATGTACTCCAACTTTAATTAAAACTAACTTCAGACAGTTTAAATTAACAGTAGATCTAATTAAACTTAGCAAATTAGTGTCATCGTATATTTTAGAGTTTAGGAGTGGTTCTACATTTTAAAGTGCCAAACAAAAAGTTCAAGTCATGGATGGAACCTTGATCCGTACGGTACGCGTCACTAAACACAACTGGTGCAAAAAAGAGACACCTATAAACAAAGATTTAAATTGTTAAATTACCGAGTTAGCAGAGGTGTACCTAACACATAGTACTCATATTTATGTAATGTTTTTAAGTCCAATGTAATACGAGGGCGAGTCTATTGCCATCAACCGAGTACAAATCAATACTCCGTGGAACTACTAAGAAATTTCTGATGGAAAAACTCAAAAACACTGGCTGAGCCCGCGAATCGAACCCATGCTGTGCAGCCATGTTTGCGACTACTAGACGTTTGAACTTTCCTAAAAACGAGGTACGGTAAGGGCACATCTGAAGATTTAAATCTTTGCCTTTTAATGATTTGTTGACGTCGAACTGCTTTAAAAGAAAACAATAACACTGAAATTCCGTGACGGATCGTGAAAAAAACAATTGAATGAACCAATTCTTTTGTGGGGACCAGTTTTTAATAGGATTTCCTCTTGGTAACGTGTTTTATTGCACGAGCTTGGTTTCCTATAGCTAGTTGACACTTTCACAAAGTTGTACTTAGTAGTCTTAATTTACGGTAAAAATTAATTTTAGTTACGTCATATTTATTGTGATCACCATTCCATCGACCAATTCTGGTATTTGTAGCCTATTTGCTTATAGGGGTCCATTGTTTTTTGATGGCAAATTGTGATCTTCTCTCGTGTCAGGACGAACTATGCTTACGAATACCTAACAATTCGAACTAAGTTAGGTGGTAGCGGGGCGGCCGCGGCAGGCCAAGGAAACTATACAAGTAGCAATTGCTTTTAAAAAGTTTCGTATTTCATAACGAATTTCAACAAGATTGACATAATATAGCACGTATCAGCTTATGTTTATCCAACAGATGCATTTACGAGTATTCGACATTTCAAAACATGACATTTATCTGTGTGTCAAGGTATTTCTAAGCACATTAAAATGTCTCAAATTTATAAAAGGATGTACAATTTTGTCGATCACGATAACGACAAAATGTCGTCAGGTTTTGAGCTAAACGTGATTAGTTTTACATGTAAAAGTGTTTGACAAGACCAATTTAAAGAATAAACATCTTGATTATTTAAAAGTGACCTTTATTTTTCACGGTTGAAAGAACTTTAGCTAGGTTACATAATTATAGTCTAGCAATTAAAATTTAATACACGTAAATCGAATAAGTGATTCATGAATTATATTATAAGCGCACAAATGGACGTGTATCCGTTACGTAGTCCTTTCTCACAATAATTTATGTAAGAACCAGCTTATGCCCGCGGCTTCGCCGGGCTTAGTTCGGTCATTATCCCCCGGGATCGTACTACCGATACAAAAAGTATCCTATATGTTATTCCAGGTTATAAAGTATCTGTGTGCCAAATTTCACCCAAATCCGTTCAACCATTTTTGCGTAAAAGAGGAACAAACATCCTTATATCCTCACATAATTTCGCATTTGTAATAGTAGGAAGATTCTTTTGAATTCTACTTATTGGCCTGTAAACTATGTATTCATCTTAGGATATGAGTTAAATTTTTAAATTATACAGGGTTAAAAGTATTCCAATTGCAATCGCATTATTTAGATGCATTTTTAGGGTTCTGTACCTCTATCGGCAAAACGGAACCCTTATAGGATCACTTTGTTGTCTGTCTGTCTGTCTGTCTGTCAAGACCTTTTTTCCCAGGAATGCGTGGCGGTATCAAGCTGAAATTAATACCAAATACTCAGGTTTGCTATTTTTTGGAGCAATGAAAAAATCAAACTTGTGAGTCAATGTGATCAAAAGATATGACTGTTTATGTCGCATAAGCGATTTCACAAGGGAATTAATACCTATAGGGTACTTCCCTTTGACCTAGAATCATGAAATTTGGCAAAAAGCAAGGCCTTACAGCACAAATAAAGGAACAATTCCAAAAAAAATAAAAGTTGAAAATTAAAGGGTGTCCCCATACATACATAGTTAACGCCAATTAAGATATATTTTTTTTAGATAATGGTACGAAACCCTTCGTGCGCGATTCCGACTCGCACTTGGCCGGTTTTTTTTATTTAGGCATCTAACTTCACAAATCTCTGCATTTTAACTTTTTTGTATTGATTCGAGACTTGGCAGTAAACTGTCGTAAGGAAAGTTTTGAGTATGAATGTGAATATCTATAACGGAAGGGGGTTAGACCATTATAAAGCCATCGTCTACATCCAACCCGCCATGGATATTGACTTGTAACGTATGATATGGCTAGAAAGGAGGTAACTGCTGCGATATCAAGTAATAGATTGTAGATAAAGAATATATAATATATAAATTAGGATACAGGCAAGAGAATCATCTGCCTGTCATTACCCAACTATGTTGGGGTAATACCAGTATTTTACATGCAGCGACTGCCTATCAGACCCCCACAACCCAGTTACTACTAGGTAATACGATACCTCTTAAGCTGTGAAAGATCTACAAATGACAGCCGGGACCAACGGCTTAACGTGCTTTCCAAGGCACGGAGGAATTTATGTATGTAATAGGTGGTCACCCATCAGTGAACCAAACTAGGCAAGTGCGACATTTTCTTATAGCTACCAATAACTTCTTCTGTAACTTTAATCAATAACCACCAGTTCCGCAAACTTAAGTACCGAGACTCTTTCTTGGCCAACAAAAAAGCCAACTCCACCCCACTTCGCATTATACTTAAGTTTCTTCGTAACATGAACAAAAAATAATCAAATTAAAAGTAATTACACTCCACATTGAGGTTATCAAACATATCGGTTAGCGCATGCGCCGGCCGTGCAGCCCGTTATCGATCGTGCGCGGATGCGTTCGCGCACGTTGTGAATATCCATCGACTTTCCAAGTGTGGGGTGAGTCATGAGTGAGAAGAGGGATCTTCTTCTCCGTCATGTCGACTCATTCATTTAGATGAACTTCGACCGGCGTTATCAGTGATTGTAGAGCACTTGGTGGATCGAAAACCTGCTCAAGTGGAGATTCATTGATGAATCTGCCCTTTTTTTTTTCGGATGGGAAATCATCAAATAAGCCCTCCCGCTCTGGGCTGAGCAGGAGGGAGTGTCAGACTTTTACTGACTAAAACCCATCCATGTTCCTTCCTTTGCCCTTTGTGTTCCAGGGCCGCGGTATCTCTTTCGAACAGTCCCGCAACCCTGGCAGGCATCGGTCCTTTCGGACCCCTTCCTGTTTGCTGACTCTCTTTGAGGCGCGCGTGGAACACGAACGCGCCGTCGACACGGCCTGTCGTCATAAGACGGACGGACGGCGAGCTAGCCCATAGCTCACCGTCCACAGGCCCGCGCCTACGGTGGCCGGGGGCCACCACGTGGCCCCCGACGCCCGGTGTATCTCCCGCGGCGGCTGGGACGTGAGGTTCTCTCCCTCTCACGTTCCGCCACCTCCTTCGCTAGCATGACTGCTTCGCAGGAGGAGGTGACGGCGTCCCATTCCGTCTCGCTCCGGACCATGGATTGAACCAAGGCCGGAAGTGAGAGGTCACCGCCACCGTGATGAATCTGCCCTAAAGTATGTTTCCAATTAATATAGTTGTCTGCGGATCCTGTTGTTTGTTCTTTGCAAGAACTGATTGGACGCTACTGAAGACGCCCAACTCGCAGCTCAGTTCTGGGATGTGTCAATTTAGATTGCCATCGACACCGCTAGGATGAAGCTGTGGAGTTGCACAACGAGCAGGACAGGAGATGGGACATCGTTTATCCTAATCTTTAAGATTTTAATTGTTTTTTTTTTCTTTTACCTATCTCTACATTGTGCTCACATATAGAAACAACAATATTGTATCCAGGACTATTGTAATATCTAAATTGATTTGAAAAGAGTGTCCATGGAGTTTCTTGCTCATTCTTCTCCATGAGATATACTGTTTTCGAATAGGCAACTACAGTCCATTAACAGTTATTATGCCTGTGGCTGGACTGTAGGTAGCTTATTTTTGACAATGCAAAAGTGCCCGTCACGGGGCTATTTGAAATAAATGCTTTGAGTTTGAGTTTGTGAGGATCCACAGTCACAGTACAGGGGTGGTGATTAATATAAAATCAGGTTATATTCATCTGACCTAACAGACAATATTATGTGGGGTGTTTATTTATTGCGCCATATTTTCTTCCTCGGTTAAACCTTAGGGAGCGGTGTAGGACGGGCATTTTGGGGAACAATTTTATGTAATTTTTACTTCGTAAAACATTTTATTCACAGCCCTATTAGAATAAGAATTACTTTTAATTTCGACTTGTTTGTGTTTGATATGTGAGCTTTTCAAAATGTTATTGATGTTGCATAATAAGAGATTGTTGTAATACCATTTTTGGAAGAGTTTATCAAATTATTATGTTGAAAAATTATACATTACCATGATACTGAATAAACTTATGTCAGACAGAGGCGATAGTAAAAGTATTTTAAATACGTAGCCAGTATGATTATACGATAACAATTATTATTCAAATTGAAAAATGAACTTTAAATAATCATTATATAATTATTTTTTCGAACGCATCGCATCTTTATCTAGATCTATCAAAGTCATAAATTATTAGTTTGGAAAGTGCACTCCAGGACCTAAATGGTTTTGGAGTAATGTCGTTTGAAGTAAGTATTTTGAAGTTGTTGCCCGTTTCTAAATATTGCTTCCCCATTTTAAATTGGATTTTGTCAATAATTTCATAGGTTTTAATTTTTTTGCACGACCACCATTAATCCTTTCCTAAAATAAAAAGTAAGTTACTCCTTGGAATATCAGCTATCTGCAAGTAAAGTTAAAATCAGTCCAGCCACTTTGGAGATTAGCCGAAACAAACCGACAGAATAAAAGAAAAAAATATATATTATAATATATTATAATATATATAATTATATTTTATGTATTATATATACTTTCACATACATTCAGTAAAAATCTGTTTTGAAATTACAAACAGACACTTCAATTTTATTTATTTGTATAGATTGTATACATTAACGCTGAGCCAAAACGACAAATAACCTAGCCACTTACAATACCAACGCCTTTAATGGTGACATGTTGACATCAGTAATTGCATTTTTGCGTGCCTTAACCTGGGTCAATTTTGTTTTTCTTCTAATCCTCGAAACTCAACGATATGCATTGAATAAAAAAGAAGTCATTGAAATATAAAAACAAAATAAAATATTTATTGCTTTTGCCAAGTTTTTCTTACAAATTACTGATTGGAGTTTCCTTGTAGGCGTCTAAAGCCACACAGGCTTTAGGAGACTCCACTCTTCTATAACTTATTTATTTTACTAATTTGTTTTTTTTTCACAATTATTACAGAAAAAAGAAATAAGAAAAATACAAATATGAGATAATTATAAAAATAATAAAAATTAAAAAGCAAATAATAAATTATGCTTGTCACTAAGACGGTGTGTGATCCTTATTTTATCGTCTATAATTCCAGCCGTAACCCGCTCACCGCTCATCCCTTGTCCCCCACCCCAGCTTATGAAGCGTGCACACATAAAACTGTCACAAGTTATAACATACGGAAGGAAACAATGTGTGTTCAATAAACAGCGGTCAAGCGTGAGTGTGCTGTTTGTATGATATTACTTACTCGTATTAGCAATATAGCACCGCTTCTACTATTGAACATGGTTACTGGTATTTGTAGAGTATTGTTTTTATGTGATTTTTGGCAGGAAAGAAGAAAATATCTGGATTGTTTTCATTGCTGCCAAGTCCGTGTATACTTGTAACGTGACATATTTTTTTTTTATGAACAGTTGATCATGTGTTAACGCAACGTAATAATATAAAGTTAGTAAGTAACTATGCATTTTGTTGGTTATTAGATGTTACCCGCAGCTTCGCTCGCGTTTTGGTCGGAAATTATCCCACGGCCACGTTGTAATTAAAGCCTATGCACGCAATATAGCCTCGGCACTCGGGAATAGTGTAGCTTCCTATTAGTGAACTATCTTTCTAACTAAATCATCTTCAAAAACCGGAATAAAAGAATGAATTCATTCGTATTTCAAAATGTTATATTGACTCCCTGATTTAGAAAGCTTTTCAATTGAATATGCTATCTAAATTCATGTAAAATCATTAAAATAATAGTTTGGATTGGTATAACGTGTAGTATCTAAGCTTATACAATTTAAAAGAAAGTACCTTTGGGGTTCTGTGAGCACTTGCAATTTAAAATATTTTAATATAACATGATCTCACACAGTAGTGATGCACTACTTTACAGAATCGATAAGACAGGATGCGATAGGTATTTCGAAATTTAGGATCGTTAAAAATCATCTTCCAGCCTTTTTTCCAACTATGCTGGGGACGGCTTCCAGTCTAACTGGATACAGCTGAATACCAGTAATAACAAAACTACTAATACATAGGCGTAAGTGTCTACCTACTAACATAATATGGACTTGTGTCAATTAATGTGTGCTTGCTCTGAATTATTTATTTTCAATTTCAAATAAAAGGAATACGAAAGAATTCCTGGAATTTCGGGACTCTTACACCCGTAGTCAAGTTATAGTAGTTACTTGATTTTAAGTAATTACATACACAAACATTTTTAAGCAATAGACAAGAATTTAAACGAAGTAGAACCGTCAAAGAAAGCAAAGCTATTCTAAGTTCTGACAGCTCTAACTTCAAGCAATTTCTAAACTACAGAATAAAAATAATATCGTAAGTAATTACTTTTACTCAAATAATTACTATAAATTGTCTATAGGTAGGTACGGGTGTTAGCGGGATTGATTAATACGTATTGTTCTAAAGGACAATACGATCTTAGAATCGTATCGCATAGTTGTGATCCGGATTGATCCAAGGTATCGATACAAATGCGACTGTGGTGCATCCCTAATACACAGCAATGCTTGCACGTTCACTCACTTTGATTGCAGTTTCTTGCCAGTGTCATGTGTCGGGCATTATTGATGAGGTTTTTGTCATCATTAGTTTTAAATAAATGGATTTGCCATGTTGTTTAATGTGTATCGTGGAGAAATAGTGAGGCGTTTGTTTAATAAATTATTAATGGAAAATATGAAAAGAAAGTTTCTATAAAATATAGTTTCAAGTTAGAATTTTCAATCACGTTTGAGCAAGATACAAATTATGGACAAACAGAATCACAATTACTTTTCTAGCTTATTTTTTCATCAAAAACAGTGACCATAATAGGTTATAATGTTTTAGAAAGGAAACTTATAAATAAAAAGTTTCTACTTACAGTTACTGAAAGGTGCAGCTTTATTCTTCAAGGCGCTGCACCAGTCTTATTGGACTGTATCTTCAGTTTCATAGGATGTTGCGGAATGATAATAATTAAAACGAATTTATATGCTTAATATACTGCATAGGGTGAAGTGTAGTGAGTGTAGAGTGTAGAGGAGCGCGTACGTAACTTCTTCTAGATGTCTTCAAGCAGCAGTCGAGATGAGTAATGCGTAAAAGTTTGGGCGGCCTCTTTATATAAGAAACGCCACTAGCGCAGAGCGCGGCGTGGGTGAACTACCTTGGAGATTTGGTTCCAGCCAATCAGAGACGACTGTGAATTGTGTATATGTGTTTGTGAGATGTAACGCGTGTCTGTATGTGTGTGTAAAGCAGCTTTTATTTATAATTACGTAAATCATGTACATTTATGCAGTTATTTACTTGCTAATGGTAAAATCTGTTACATATTGGGTTGAAGCTTTACATAATACGTAAAATTCTTATATATCTACGTCGGTTCTACACATATCTACGTTATATCTTAACCTACTGAGTTAAATTACAATAAACTTATGTATTTAGCTATAAATGATGACAAAATGAGATTCTTTAGGTTTAATAAGTGAGCTATAAGATTCTAACAAGATTAACAAACAATAAAGGGCTCTAGCAGGACTAATAAAACAAAATAACAAGTTTACATGGCTATTATTTACATGTATCTAGTCTTAGATCTAGGCTGTTATTAACAATCTCCCCCTCGTGCGTAAGCACCGTAATAAATGTTTTTAGTCCGACGTTGAGATCAGGATGAGGCGAGAGGCTGGGCGACGAAGTAATCCAGCTGTTGTTCGTACTTCAGTTACTCGAACTCGTCCGTCTGGGCCTGGGTAGACTTTCATGATCTCGCCTCGAGGCCATACTCCTCTTGGCATCGTGCCATCACATATTACGACGATGTCGCCGATTTTTAAGTTTTTATGCTGAGGGTTGGAGCTGGATCGTGGCATTAAAAGAGGTCTGTATTCTGCCGTCCATCGTGCCCAAAAGGCATCGGCTAAAGCCTGAGTGGCTTTCCAGGAGTTGGAGTTTATCTGTGTGTCTTTAAACGAGCCAAGTGGTGACATTCCGCTCGAGCGCCCAATAAGGAAGTGATTGGGGGTTAGCGCTTCTTCATCTAGGTTAGGATTCACCGGAGTCAATGGTCTCGAGTTAACAATGTGCTCTGCTTCTAGTAGCAACGTGTGAAGTATGTCATCGGGAGGAAACCTTTCTTTGAGGGTGACTCGTAACGCTGTTTTCACCGATCTGACCATTCTTTCCCAGGCGCCGCCCATGTTTGGGGCACCAGGTGGTATCTTCTTCCAGGTGATCAGCTTCTCGGATGCAAAGGCTCTCAAGTCATTGTCATTGCCTTGCATGGCTTCAGCGATTTCTTTTTCAGCGCCCACGAAGTTGGTTCCGTTGTCGCTGTATATTACTGTTGGTGTGCCGCGGCGAGCTATCATTCTTCGCAGGCTCATGATCATGGAGGAGGCCGAGAGGGATGTGGCCACTTCCAGGTGCACTGCTCGTGTGGTGAGGCATGTATATAGCGCGCCCCACCTCTTTTCTAGCTTTCGCCCGACATTGATGTGCATGGGCCCAAAATAATCCACCGCAGTGGCTGTGAAGGGCGGTTGGTTTTGGGCCAGCCTTTCTGCAGGTAAGTCGCCTAAAGGGATTTTTGAGGGGATCCCCCTATAGGTCCGACACCATTGGCATTTATTGCATATGTAGCGTATAACACCGCGCAGTCCAATTATGTGGTAACGTTGTCTCAGTTCATTCATGACAGTTTGATGGTTGCCGTGATTGAAGGTTGCGTGCGTGTGATGCACCAACAGCTGAGTAAAGCCTTCTTTGGCATGTAGGACTGGCAGGTTTTGCTTTTCTTTTATTCTGCTGTCTAAACACAGGATCCCGTTGCGGTCGATTTTTACGAAGAGCTTGAAAAACGGTGACTTTCTCGGCAGTCGCCGTCCGGCTTCGATCGTCGTGATGTCCTCGCCGAACGAGTTATACTGACTTCTTCTTACTAGCAATAGTTCAGCTAGTTTTATATGATTTGGTGCAAGTTCTTTACTTGTGATTCTTTTGAGTAGTTTGGCTTTAAATACCTCGGCGGCGAGCAGAACGGTGGCAGCAACACGTATTAATCGAGTGTATTTCGAGAAACGTTCTAACTGAGGTAAGTAATCGCTTACGTCATGTCTAATAATCACATGGACTTGTTTTAAAATTCTTTCTTCCCCTGAAGGGGGTGGTGGCGCCGCGGCTCGCTTTTCCTGCGGCCATGATGCGGGGTCGCCTCTTATGAACTCGGGTCCAGTGAACCACCTGTGATTTGAGTTAAATTCGACAGGAATGCCCTTGGTTGCGTCGTCCGCGACGTTATCAGCGCTGGGCACCCATCGCCAGTTGGCTGGAGTAGTTAAGCTTTCGATCTCAGCCAGTCGATGTGCTACAAACGACTTGAACGTGCGCGGGTCTGATTTTATCCAGGCTAACACGGTTTTTGAGTCTGACCAATAATGGCATTTTAATATTTTATAATCGGACTCGCGCTTGACCGATTCGGCTAATCGACTGCCTAACACTGCAGCCTGAAGCTCTAGGCGGGGTATGGAAATAGGTTTCAGCGGAGCCACTTTGGCTTTACCTGCTATCAGCCGTGACGCTTGTGTACCGTCTGAGTTTGTACTTACGAAATAAATCGCGGCTGAATATACTTTTTCGCTTGCGTCGCAGAAAACGTGTAACTCGCCTTCGCTAGAGGACGTGGCAGGTACATACCTATCTATTTCTAGTTTTTTCAGCAATTGTAAGTTGTTTATGAATGATAACCAGGTCACGTGATGCTCGGTTGTGATGGGGTCGTCCCAGTCTATCCCGCTACGCCATATTTCTTGTATAAGATATTTGCCTATCATCGTAATCGGCGAAACTAATCCCAGCGGATCGAATACCGACATGACCGCGCTAGTTACTTGTCGCTTGGTGGGCAGAGTGTCACCTTGTATGACGTTCGCGGGTGTACTTCTTAGATTGACGTTAAAACCTAACGTATCGCGTGCGTGGTTCCATATAAGGCCTAATGTTCGCTCTACATCGCTTTTTCCTAACATGGTCGAATCGCTACTGCGCGTATCTGTGACGTCACTTATTACTTTGGGCACGTTCGACGCCCATCCGCGTAACTCGAAAGATGCATTTAAATGTACTTTATACATGGCGTTTATCACTTGTTTTGCCTCGCTTTCCGAGTTGAACGCGCCTAAATAGTCGTCCATATAAAAATTACGCACGGTGGCTCTTGCGACTTCTGGGTATTGCTGGCCGTGATATTCTGCGTTTTTATTTTTTACATAGATGGCGGTACATGGGGAGGAGGCCGCACCGAAAATTAACGACGTCATTCGGTACTCCTGTGGCGGTCGTTCCCTATCTTCACCCCTCCATAAAAATCGTAGACTATCGCGGTCTTGCTGAGCGATTTTGACCTGTAAAAACATCTCCTTGATGTCGGCTACTACGGCTATTTTGCCTTCTCTGAATCTAACTAACACACCGAAAAGCGATTGTAATAAATCAGGGCCTGCTAACAACGCGTCGTTTAAACTTTTACCCCCATTTTTTGCTGCTGCGTCGAACACCAGGCGTATTTTACCCTTTTGCGGATGCACTACTGAAAAGTGCGGTAAATACCAACTGCGTGGTGACGTCGATGGGGTGTCTATTTTTTCGGCGTAGCCCGCTTCTATCAGATTATTTACTTGCTTGTTATATTCGGATTTTAATTTTGAATTTTTATCTAATTTATTTTCAAGATTGTACAGACGACTGAGAGCTTGTTTTTTGTTATTAGGCATTACCTCGTCGTCTGTTCGCCACAGTAGTCCCGTTTCGAATCTGTTATCGCTTATTTTCTTGCACGTTTTGTCTAGGATTGCCAGGGCGCGCTGATCTGGATCGGACGCTGGCCTGCGAGGCTCTATTCCTAATGATTCGATACTAAAGAAATTTCTGATAAGCTCTAACGCGGGGTCATCTGATGGCGTGGGTCGCACGTGATTTACCAACGCTACTGTATTGCGTGGACGTGAGTTTTTTCCATGTAAGACCCAACCTAATTTGGTCAGCGATGCTACGGGTTGGGTTTTGTTGCCGACACGCAGTTGTCTTGACGTAATTAAATGCCAGTTGTCCTGGCCTATTAAAATGGTCGGTTTACCCAACTCGTAGCACAGCTCATCCTCTATTTCCGTTAGGTGGCTGCACTGGCTTACTACTTCTCTGCTTACCTCCTGTGGAGATAGATTTAAATTTTCTATGGTGTTTGCACTCATAGTTTCTAAGTTTCTACTACATAAACCGCGGATTGATAATTTAACGTGGCATGATTCCGTGTCGTCTATTCGATTACCTCCCACGCCCTCCAGCGATAATAGTTGGCCTCGACCTCTAGGTATCACGCTGTCTGCCACGCCTCGTTCAACAAGCGTCATGGTTGAACCTTCATCTAATAAGGCGTAGGTAGCAGTCGCGCCTATGGGTCCGCTTAATTCGACCGGCACTATTTTTAAATAGGTATTAGACGTGTACACGTGATTTACCGAGCTAACGTTACCGCGGGTAGGCAGAGCTGTATTGTCGCTGCCGTGTAGCATTTTATGGTGTGACGCTTCACACCCATTAATTCCGCATGGCACGTATTTGCACCTAGCCATTCGCATGTGCGAGCTATTTAGGCACCTGAAACATAACTTATCGCGCTTAGCCGCGTCCCATCTTTCTTTTACGGATAATTTTGCAAAGTCTGCGCACACTGCAGCGCTGTGGTCTCCCGCGCAAATAACACATTTTTTATCCTTTTCTGCCGACGACTCGCTATTTGGTCGTGATGTTTGTGGTTTTTGCGTTTTTGACGTTTGTTTCTTTGACTTATTTACGGCGGCTACGATTTTACGCGATGAGCTGGCCTCGGTTTCTGAATCGTCGCTGTCCGAGTCCGCGTGTTGATGGCGTGTGTGTTCACGCGCTGTGTTTACCCCGCGCGGTTTCGTTCGGTTTTTTCTTTCGTCTCGCGCCGTTTCGTAGGCAAACATAGCGCCACATTGATCGGCCATAACGTTTAAGAACTGAGACAGCAATTCTAACTCGGGCGCGCCGCTGCGCTCTGATTTAAATTCGTACCATTTATATTTTAAAATTATGCTGAGTTTTTCTACTATTCGACTCACTAACTCAGGTGAATACAGATATTGCGGCTGTTTGAGTGATTTTATTGCCGCTACTGTATTTGATATTTTGCTCGCGAAACTACTTACGTTACGCCCGTCTTCGCTCATGCGGGGCATTCGCTTTATGTTTTCGAGTTCCGATAAGACGAGTAATTCCGGTCGGCCGTAACGTCTTTCTAACGTGTCCATTACTTCATACGGATCCGACACCGTGAATAATAACGCCCTAACTGTTTCGCGGGCAGCACCTCTAAGTGCTTTTCTTAATCGAGCTACGTTTTGTACGTCAGTAAACATGCTCACTGTGTCGCTAAAGACTGATTTGAATGCCATCCACTCGGCAATCGCCCCGTCGAAATGGGGTAGTTCGTGGATGAATTTAGGTGCCGCGGAGTCTGGTCTGCCTGAATTTACCGCCTGCACTATTGCGTTGGCCAGCATCGCCATGTCGCTGCTACTATTCGACATGTCGTTGCCAACGCGCGGCTCGTTTCTACTCGTCGTAGGTGGTCGCGGCGCCTGTCCCGGGACTTGGGCGTTATCTAAAATTGCTGGCCTTTCTGCTACGTACTGTTCCGAAATCCAGCCCTCAACACGAAACTCTTCTAACTGGGGCGGGCGCTCCGCGTCGCAGGAACTTTCCAGTTCGATCCTGGCTATTTCCAGACGACTTAAGGCAACTGCGGACGCCGCCCGAGCTCGTGCTAACTCGGAATTATGTAACTCTAGCTCGGCTTTTAACATTGATAATCGGCTACTTGCCCTGTCTACGGGGACGTTTACTACGGTGCCCGACGCACTCCTAACTTGAGTATTTGACTCATCGACTCGCGTTAACCCTTCTTCGATTACTTTCTCGATATTACGCGTGCTGCTATCACCGTTCGTGTCCTCTATGCTGGTGCCTTTACTCCACGTATTTGATTCGGCCGACATTGTCTGACCGGACGCCGTTGTGGCGTCTGTGGCAGGCGTAGATTTGCCTGAACGCAATACACGTGCGTTATCCATTTACGCACGAGGGGGCCCTATTCCTACTACTTAAAATTAACACTTTATCACTTTATCACTTTCACTTTCACTGTTTTTCTTGATGTGACGCCTACCTTGCCTATCAGCCTGGCCGGACTCCTAACGCGGTGATGCCGAACCAGGAATGGGAATGTACGGGATTGGAAAGGTAGGAACCTCCCAGCAGAGGGCGCGGGCGCTTACGGGTGCATCAGAGTGTGGCGGGAAAACCAACGCTCGTCGTTGCGTGCCAACCTGTGGCCCCGGGCGTGTCCACACCGTACCGGCGGGGTCTGACTGCTACACCTGGGATGGTGCGTGGAGTGGTCAGGTGCTCCACTGCCTCCGTACGATATAATGGCCTTTAACACCGCTAGGTGGCCACGTACGTGTGATAATGATTGCTTCCAAGTAATTAACAGCGGCTAGGCAAGGCCAACTGCTAACACTCGCGCGTACTTGTTTCTTTTTTGAAAGTTTGCTGCAGTGAACTTGAGGTTTTTCTCTCTTCAGTGGCAAAATTTCTTTCTTGAAAGCTTGATTCAGAGATCCGGACGAGAAGGACCATTGAAAGGTGCAGCTTTATTCTTCAAGGCGCTGCACCAGTCTTATTGGACTGTATCTTCAGTTTCATAGGATGTTGCGGAATGATAATAATTAAAACGAATTTATATGCTTAATATACTGCATAGGGTGAAGTGTAGTGAGTGTAGAGTGTAGAGGAGCGCGTACGTAACTTCTTCTAGATGTCTTCAAGCAGCAGTCGAGATGAGTAATGCGTAAAAGTTTGGGCGGCCTCTTTATATAAGAAACGCCACTAGCGCAGAGCGCGGCGTGGGTGAACTACCTTGGAGATTTGGTTCCAGCCAATCAGAGACGACTGTGAATTGTGTATATGTGTTTGTGAGATGTAACGCGTGTCTGTATGTGTGTGTAAAGCAGCTTTTATTTATAATTACGTAAATCATGTACATTTATGCAGTTATTTACTTGCTAATGGTAAAATCTGTTACATATTGGGTTGAAGCTTTACATAATACGTAAAATTCTTATATATCTACGTCGGTTCTACACATATCTACGTTATATCTTAACCTACTGAGTTAAATTACAATAAACTTATGTATTTAGCTATAAATGATGACAAAATGAGATTCTTTAGGTTTAATAAGTGAGCTATAAGATTCTAACAAGATTAACAAACAATAAAGGGCTCTAGCAGGACTAATAAAACAAAATAACAAGTTTACATGGCTATTATTTACATGTATCTAGTCTTAGATCTAGGCTGTTATTAACAGTTACATTGATGCATAGTAATGGTCTATTATATTTTCATGCATTTATTTCATAAGCAATTTTTTTTTTCGCAATTTAATTAGTTTTACCGCTCTAATACGTAATAATTAACTTTTAATCGGTATTTTAGTTAATTATCCCTTTTTTATGACTTATTACTAAATTTTGAAAAGTTATCAAGACCTCTTTGGTTTGCAATAAAACACATTTGCATAACATAGATGTAACATCACGCCAGTAAACCTCAAAGGGTAATTTATTAGTGCACCCACATTTGCTTTTTTTGCTTAAGTCCCATGTCCCATCAACCAGGCACAACTCCAGATTTCGCGGCTGCTACTGAGAAGTTCCAGATGAAAAAACTCTTTGACCGACGTGGGAATCGAACCCAAGCCCTCTGCAGTTCTTCTTCTTCTTCTAGCTTCTCTATCACTCATGTAAGCATTCACATCCTTTCTTTTTATATAGGAATTATAAATAATTACGATTTTAATATTAAAAGGAGAAGAACTCATCAGCACATCTTTTTCTTGAAATAAAATACATTTGCATAATAATAACGTTATTAGTTGATAAAGCAAGGTACAGTGGTCATGTAGGATAATTTGCATGTCTGCGTATATGAGAGAGTGAACACTAATGTACCGTTCATAATAGATCAGTCGTAATTGCTTAGTTTCTATAAATGTAAACGTTTCTCTAGTTTGTAGAAATGTATACTTGTAGTAAGGTGGTAATTATTGGTTTAGTTTCTTGTAAATTTCATTTTGACCGTTTTGCTTTCTTTGGCTCGAGTGTCGACTATAATTGCACTATAATACGTAAAAGCATGTTTGGCTTAAAAAAGCGACCTATAAAGAGCAGCGACATTAGTGCAAAGACCAAAGTCACTGATGCTTTGTATATGCCCGAGAAACTGAAGTGGAATCGAGCAGGCCACATCGCGAGGACCACAGACAACAGGTGGAGAGAGCGCCCTGCACTGCACCGGTTTCCACGCAACGGCCGAAGGCGAAATGATATATCGTCGCACTGGCAAGGACAGAGTGGACCAGAATAGTCCAAGATAGATATAGATAAAGGAGGCCTTCATCCAGACATTAGATTTGTTATAGGGAAATAAAGGCTTTTTTTAATATATTTTTATTTTAAGTAAATGTTTGATACTTACAATTGTTAACATGTAAAATCGCCTATAATGTAGGTACCGTTGGCCACACGTCAATGACAATTAAGCCAGTGTAACCTGGCCTCACATTCTATTAAAACACCGTACTACGCTAGGCTAACTAAAGGTCTAAGTATTACCATTGGACCGCGGCGGTTTATTTTACATCATCCAAATCTTTAATCTATCTTTCTATCTTTATCGTGTGGTTAGTGCCGAACCTGGTGTCAGATTTTTAATGCCGTCCATAGGCCTCTGACTTGGCTTAACATGCAGTCGAGAAATATCTCTCAGGCATGCTGGTTTCCTCAGCAAGCAAGTGATAATAATACAATACGCACATGAATCCGAAAAATCGGAAGTGCGTTTCTTGGGTTCGAACTTGAGAACTATGACTAGGCAGTCCGACGATCACACCACTAAGCTATCACTGCTTACACAGCTGGGTAAAATAGTCTTCCCGTGAACGACATAAGTATATCATTCGTATTGTTTTTTGAAAAGAGAGCAAGCAATAAAACAATTGGCAATCGCTTTCTTAATAATGACAGAATTTCGGGAGCCTAATTCACCTAAGTGAATACAATGCGTTACTGTCGCTCTGAATTTCTACAATAGCGTATTTAGTTACTTTTTGCTTCTCATTTGCATAATCTTCTTCAGGAGGGACCCGTGACTCAATAATATAATAATAACAGTCGCTCTGGTCGACCTTCAGGTTAAGCCACGCATCCCTAGGATGGTCCGAGGATAGGTGACCACCCATTACATACCGAGTTTCTTCCGTGCCTCGAAAAGCACGTCAAGCCGTTGGTACCGGCTGTGATTAGTAGTTACAGGTAGTTAGAGGCCCGAAATTCAGACAACCAGTCTTACCAAGGGGTATCATATTACCCAGTACTAACTGGGTTGTGTATTCGGCCGCATCCGGTTAGACTGGAATCCGACAAACATAGTTGGGAAAAAGATGATGATCTTCATTTTTCTTATCACCGCAAACTTTCCCTGAACATCAAACACCTTCAGATACAATAGTACTTCTCTCACGACAAAAACAATTATATACCTAATTCACCATTATTTCAACTGTTTACTTAACGATCACGGAGATTTTTTGTTTCTCACGATGCTTGTCACTTTCTTTATGTTTTTTATTGGTTCAGATGCAAAATAGACCGAGAAGGTAGGTATTATAGACGACCCGAATGGCGCAGCGGTAGTGAGGCTGCCTTACGTTCTTAGGGTCCCGGGTTCGAATGAGCATGGACATTTGTTTCCGAGTCATGGATGTTTATATGTATAATAAGTATGTATTTACAAACAAAAAGTATCTATGTAGTATTATCAACTATCTGGTGTCCACGACACAAGCCTCGTTGCTTAGTGTGGCAACTAGATGGTGCTGTGTGTAATGTCGAGCGATATTTATTTATTTATTATATTATTTATTGTAGCCCTAGTTTTAGTTTTTAACTAGCTGTATCTCGCGGTTTCACCCGTCGTTTATGACTGTTTTGCTGGTCAAAGCGTGTCTGCGTGATGTAAAACCAATAATCTTAAGAACTCAGCTATCTAATGGAAAATATTTTTTTTAATTTTCCTCAAGACATTAATGCTTCTTCAATCTGTCTTTTGTCCATTCCCCAGTAGTCTTGCAGAATGCCATACGTAAACCACTCTCGGCGAATGATTGGCATTCATTTCGTAACAATCGTTCTTATAGGCCTTTGTTAATATACTACTATAGTGTCAAGTAAATTGTCTCCCTGGTTCAATTGCGTTCGGCACGTAAGATATTAAGGCACTAAGCAACATGTTAACATGAAAATTAATCTTGTTATTTTCGACTTGCAAACGAAACTTAACATAACATCACAACAGAACATCATGCGTATGAAGTTTCATTAAAATTGGTTCAGATATTTGGAAAAATAAGGACTTGAAAGTTTGTATGAAATGCCGTAAGTCGTAAACGCTCTAGGGCGCGAGCCTATTACTAATAATATCAATCAGGCCTAAATCCAGACTCCGAGGCTGCTACTGAGATACTCCTGATCGAAAAACCCAATAACACTGCCTTACCTAGGAATTGAACACATGAACGAAATGTTTAATGATTAAAAGCACTTTTTGTATGACCACAAAAATATTTAACAAGCTGCCTGAGAAACTAAAAACGTTAAATCAGAACAAATTCAAAAATGTACTTTTGATTTTTTTTATTAATAAATGGTACTACTCGTTATAGGACTATCTGGATGACAGTTCGATAATCCCTCCTTCAAATAATAAGCATTAGGTCATCATATCTGTTTTGTATTTATTTGGTATTTAACTAATTGACATTGCAATCAGTGGACATTATTCTGTATACTTTTCATTGACATTTAACATTTATGTACTTCCGTTTAGATTTTATTGTTGACATTGATTTATTAATTGCTTTGACATTCCTGCATTAATTTAAAATTTACATTATCTTCTATATTAAAATTTGACTTTTTGACATTTATCATTTGTTCTTTCTTAAATTTTATAGTTGACATCCTAAGAATATATAATTATATAGATCGACTTGCTTTCACATTCTTGTTTTTATAATTTTAATTGATACTAGTATTCTTGCATGTAATTAACTGAATTAATTTTAAATTGAGCATAATATTTGTACGCCAAATGGCAAAACATAGAGCACATATGAAAATGTAACATCTCACACACGCTGTAACTACTTATCTTAACAAATATACATTCTGATTCTGATTCGGTCCTAGGCAGGCCAACTAGTTTCCATAGTAACCAAAAGAGGAAACCAGTACGCCAGTGGACATTTCCCTATCACTGATGATCATAATGATTCCCACGACGAGGATTCTTCTACTTTTTCATTGTTTACGTTCATCTTTCATCTCACGCTATTCAAATTACTTTCTTTGTATTTTTTGTTATTGTTGTTCTACTCAAAAGCTGTAGTGGCTACTAGATTTGTGATCAGGTAGATTAGAACTTTATCCCCTGCAGTAACATAGTTAAAGTTTGAATTTACACAATTGTATTGTATAATTATTATCTCACAATTGTACGGAAAGCCGTGCCTAATACTTTCTGACTGGAACATCACCGTTGACAGGGTGGAATTTATTAAAAAACCGCCTTATTATCTACAGGGTGTAACAAGACCCTTAACAGAACCGTCAACCAAGCATTCTGTGCATCAAACTAAGTATAACTTTAGGCAAAAATTATTGCTGGGAAACGTTTTTTTTGGGGAAATAAAATTCACGTTTTACGGTAGTAGTCAATGTAACGCACTCGAAACATTGTGCTGATAGATGGATTATATAGTACGGGGATCGTGGAGGTGTTAAAAGTAAAAAAAATACATTAAAACCATGCATTTAAAAACAAACTTGTGGAAAATTTGGAATTTTGACCCCCAAGTCTAAGCACCAATTTTAGAATTGTTGACATAAAATGACAAAATTAAAACAAAATAGTTACCTTGTCAACAATTAAATAATATTAGAACATGCTAAGAGGAAATACTTTGAGGATATACCTACAACCGCATTGATACTTTAGTGTCATCACAATGGTGAAGGTGAGACCACACTATCAATGCGGTTTCATTTGCACCATTAATGGTGCAAACGAAACTTTAACAATTAGTCTCCTCAGCACCATCGATGGTGCAGATCAATGGTGCATACGGTACAACGAGCAATATCTCCGTAACTAGAAGGTTCCCAGGTATAGTCTAGAACAAAAAAATGATCGCAATGACGAGGAGAACAAGTGCCTTGTATGGAACAGTAAAACAGTAGGAGAGAGCAGGTTTGAGAACACAGAAGGATGTTGTACTGAGCTAACAGACAGATAAACGATAAAATACGGAAACCAGCATGAAAAAGACATTAAAAATAAATACACTCAAGAATAGTTCACATAACTAAAGCAATAAAGAGAAGTTACGATTTAAAAATAGCTTAGCTTACTAGTTTACTACATGGACATCGTAAATATGTTTATTTTATGATAATCTTAGAATATAATGAATAACTATTTCCGTTATGAATTGGCTACCAATAGTGTACAGTTAGAACATTTTGAATTTAATAATAAATGCTGAAATGTTTATGTGAGGTCAGGGTTATTATTGGTATTAAAGTATGTTTACTAAAACTTAGTTATTTCTTTTTAAGGTTAATCTTAGATCATAGAGAACATCATTAATTTCTGGATTAAACTAAGGTGTTAAAAGGAAATGCGGGTGGTCTTTACTCCATACAAACGCTCTCGCCTGTTTTCTTTCTGGTTTATTACTTTAAAGCTATGATTTTTTACAGTTAAAAAAATATCAATCACTTCTATGTCCCTATGTTTTCGTTTTTGATGATACATAATCTGTATCAGCACTAGAACCTTTACAAATGCTCTAAATTACTTTTTTGGACCGCTGTCAACAGAGGCCTATTGTACAAATTTGACAACTATTCATAAAAAAATAAAAACAACACAACACAGTATATATCCTTCTTATTCAGTTTATGAAATATCTTTTAAATTGGTCGAATTTTGGAGGAGGAAATAGTCGAGAGTCAAACCTCAAATTGTGACTATTTACTTGTCGAATCTGTAGCTGTCTTTATCGCTACAATGTCGAAATAGCGCTATGCGAGATTCATATTTCTATAACAGCTTCTAAATTAAAAAAAAATAAGTCATCTTTTACAAGGGTTGACTATAACAGTATGTATATGTTTTTTTTTCTTCGCCATATTTACCGAAGAGTTAGATAAAACCGGTCAAATACGGGTCGGGCTCGCGCACGAAGGGTTCCGTACCATTGCCTAAAACAAATAACGCGCTTGCCTAGGTTGGTCTGTGGATGGTTGACCGCCCATTACATACCGAGTTTCCTCCGTACCTCGGAAAGTACGTTAAGCCGTTGGTCCCGGCTGTCAATTGTAGATCTTTGACAGTCGTTACAGGTAATCAAGTGGCCCAAAAAGTCTGACAACCAGTCGTACCAAGGGGTATCGTATTACCCAGTACTAACTGGGTTGTGGAGGTCAGATAGGTCGTCGCTCCATGTAAAATACTTGTATGTATTCAGCTGCAGTTGGTTAGACTGGAAGCCGACCCCAGCATTGTTGGGAAAAGGCTGGGCAGATGTCGAGGTAGATTGTAGCAGCTTGATGTGCTGGCGTCTTTACCTACAGATACGGATCTAAAGAATGATATTATAGTAAACTCAAACTCAAACTCAAACTGAAAGCGTTTATTTCAATTAGACCTTAGCAGGCACTTTTGAAAGTCAGAAAAACAAAGGCGAAGCTACAGTCACAGACACGAGGCATAATAACTTGAGAAAGTACTGTAGTTACCCATTCCAAAGCGTAGATCTCTATGGAGAAGAATGGGCAAAAAACTCCATGGACACTCTTTTCAATCAAAATATTGTTACAAGATCTTAGTTACATCATTCATATTGAGAGTATACATATATGTGAGAACGATGTAGAAAGACGTGCACATTAAGAGCGTCCAGAGTAAAGGATTATAACTATCAACAATTTAAAAACAAAGTAGTTAAAATAAACCGTGGCAGCTAAGAGACGACCAGTCCCGAACTGACAGCGCCCGTTCACGAACATGACGCATGCATCAGCCCCATTTAGCTCAACCATATTGAAGGGAACTAAACGACCCAACACACCCGCCACTATCAGCGAGACATTTGAGAAACAAAAGGCAGCAGCACTTGAAGGAAAACTCCAACGACTTTAAATAGGTTTATTAACAATTTTGTTACATTACACAGTACACACTATTACAGCCATAACGGATCGGCAACTATCTTAATAATTGTCAGTCGTTTTCGACGTTCAGCCCCAGAATGACCGCTCGGCCACCAGCTCCTGACCAAGAATCCCGCCGTTCTAGAGGGAAAATCCAGCGCCCTGATTGGCTCACGACATCACGCCACCTGTCCAGTCTCGTGATCCAATAAGAGAACCGCTTCATTCTCGCGCCATATATTTTACCAATTAAATGATAGAAGTATTGCCATTCTTACGGAATTAATGTTACCAGTTTACATAATTAAATATAAAGCATTTAAGATGTATTCACACGAATAGAGCCATTAAATTAATACATTTAAATAAAATTATTTCTAAAAACATATGAAATTGACTAGTAAAATTCCGAAACCTAACAATATGAAGTCAAGTCAAAAAATTGCCTTGTAATTGGAACTCGATCTGTATACTTCTTTAACATAATCCAAACATGTCACTCATCACACTAAAAGACTCACTCGATCAAAACCGACGTGTCAATGGAATGCACAAGCGATTAACCTAACGGCTTAAACTACCACTAACGGCCGATTAATTTTGATGAACCGACAAATAACTGAAGATAATACTATAAACACCGGGTAACCTAATTGAAGCGCGTGTTACCATTAATTGGTCACTTACTAATAATATAAAACGGTGGTTTAATTCCTGACTTCCTGGTGTAGACCACCCGTAACTAACATATCATCACGCCTGTAATGCTCGAAGGGTTAGGCAGAGGTGTACCTAATAGTTCACTCACATTTCGCCAGTTATTAGGCCCCATTGTGTAATTGGGGCGAGCCTATTGCCTTAAACCAGGCGCAAATAAAGACTCCGTGGCTGCTACTGCACTTTGCCCGACCCTTCCCAGGTCGGGCAAAGTGCAGTAGCAAACTCAGGACCTCATGCTCAATAGTAGCGCTTGAGATCATCCGACCAACGAGGCAGCCAGCCGTAATTCGGTATCTTATATCAAGGGATTAGGAAATGATAATTGCCATCAGTGTACCCTCCTGTTGGATAATACAATTGTAACCTGCAATCTACGTAATAATAACTTAAATTCATTAACGAAAAACGCACTGTACGCACGCGCTTGCTTATTATTTTTTTGTCATTTTGTATGCACGTCATGTCCCTGCGATAAATAAATATATTTTTTTTTCTTTCTTTCACTGTCTAAACTGAGGTGTCTAAAACCAAGCATTTTTCCCCAAGGGAAGGGGAAAAAAATGGATGCGAATGTTCATAATTTCTTCCTGTGGAAAACCCAGAGGCGAACATCTTGTTAACAATACGTCGCCAATGCGAGATATTGTTGTAATATTCATGCATGCTCATAAATTGAACAGCTCCAGTGTCTAGGTATACAAATAGATCGCTATCAAACATCTGAATTGAACTATCATTACTTGCAACTGTTGAATATACATATTTTAGATAGTAAAAATAACACACTGCTTAAATATACATTTTTTGTAATACTCAAAAAAAAAAAAAAAAGTACTTACAGTACTGCAGCGGCCAGCAACAGAGGCAGACACATAGAAGTAAGTCCATCAATGCCTAGTTGTAGCCAAGGCTTGTACTTTTTTCAAATAATGCGAGGAAATTAAAATTAAATACTACCTAGGCAGAACTTTTCAAAATCAATGATGCACACAAACAACAATATTTTTTCACGCGTTCATTTGTTTTTTTTTTTTTTAATAAACTGCTTTCTATTTGCAAGCCAATTCGAAATTCAAATAAAACCTTTGATAAGTTATCTCATTGGCTGCCATGTTTCAGAGTAAAAGATCGTTCCATTTTTAAATAACACGACAAATATGAGTTTACTATGTAATTTATTTGGCCGCTAAACACGACAGTTAAGGATTTTCATACAACTTTTGCCGGCCGTTGGTCGCATGTATCAAGCCAGTACAGCAATTTCGAGTTATCTCGAAGAAGCTTGTCAATATAATGCTCAAATTTGCAAGCATGTTTCAAAAAATATATTATTCTATTCTATATAAGGAAACGGAAACCAGGACAGAGGCCTTCCTCAAGCGCTCGTTTCCAAAAGTAATGAGCAAAAAGTATTTCGTAATATAATATAAGTATTTTTATTTGTTTAAAACTCGGCCGACTCAGTCAACTTAGCATTTAAACCATACTGAACCAATCTAACTAATACACTTATCTCTCTAATCTAGGTTTAAGCACATACCCCGAGACATGCACTGCAGTTTTCAATCTAGGTGCAACCCGCGTGCTGATCCAGATTCGGGAACGTTGCCAAAGCATACACCTTCATTACTTAGATTGGTAGCACTGCAGTTGAAATGTTTTTATATTGCAGGTGTATTTAGTTTTATCAAGTTGGTATACTGTAATGGAGTAAAATTCTAATTTTGAAGAGTATGAAATTGTGTTTTAATTCAATTATGGTTCGTAGGTTCAATTTAAATCCAGGTAAGCTCTATTGACTGCCTCGTTGGTCTAATGGTCGCCAGCATGGCTGCTGAGCATGAGGTCCTGGGTTCGATTCCCAGGTCGGGTAAAGTGTTATTCGGTTTTTCCATCAGTGATTTCTCAATAACATCCTCGGGGACTGGATTTGGGGCTGGTTGATGGCAATTTCATTCGCGCCACTCGCGTCTTCGAATCAACGTTTCCTGAGTATGCCCTGTGGACGGGCCATGGTCATGTGCATATTTTGGTGGGTGGGAGGACAGTGCTGCGTAATGCATCCAAGCCTGTATCTTTTACGCGGAATTAAAACAACTTATTTTGCATAACATCACGCTGTTAGCAAATGCCAGTCCCTCTGTCATGTGAGAAAATTTCACTATACTCGTAGTAAGTAGTATTTACACATCATTGGTACAACAAACCACAATCTAGAATAGTACTATTTCTCTAACATATTTCCTTGTGTGAAGTCGTTATATTATCTAGTAATAGTCAAGATCAAAGAAAGTCATTACACGAAGTATTTACTTGTCCATTACATTATTATCTATGACTTTTACTATGTGGTTGATGTATCTACTCTATATCCCTTTCACTCACTCACACTCTCAAACATCATCATATCGTAGTTTACAGCTGCATTGATATATTTGGAACGACTGATGATGCGATTCTGGGTTCGATTATGAATTAATGAACGTATCTTTAAGTCTTTTGGTAGGAAGTTCTCTGTATCCGTATGGATACACATACAAAACACACAAAACATACAAAACTATACATACAAAACTTAGGTTATAAGAAGATGCTCAATGGAGTGTCTGGTTCCATGGATGGTTATAGCAGTAATAGCTTAGTCGTGTGACCGTCAGACTGCCAAGTCATAGGTCTCGCGTTTGAACCCAAGCCACGCACCTCCAATTTTTTGGATTCTTGTGCGTATTATATAATTAAAACTTGCTTCGGTGAAGGATTAAACATCGTGAGAAAACCAGCATGCCTGAGAGATATTTCTTGACGACATGTAAAGCCAATCAGAGGCCCATGGGCGGCATAATAACTCTGACACCAGGTTATTTACCAACCACGCTGACGCGGAGCGTAAGGCCAGATTTGCTAAGGAGGTGGAGGCCGCTATAAGGGGCGTAGCTATGAAGAAGTTGCCTTCTTCTAAGCTACGGGCCATACCTGCGGCTTCCGCCTCCATCATGGCGGCAGCGGAGGCCAATTACGCGGGGCCTCCGCCGAGCGAAGTGGCCAAACTGCGGGCGGAGGTCGCCCGCCTTACGGCTGCCACAAAGCTTCTCCAGGAGGAGAATGGGAAGCTCCGAGCAGACCTGACCAGTCTGCGTGAGTCAGGCTCCCGCCAGGCGCCCCAAAAGGGCCAGCAGCGACCAAGCCAGCCCGTGCCGGTGGAGAATCAGGTCCTGAACCTGATTCGGCAGGAACTGGCTGCCTTCCAGGCACGGTTCTCCGTCCTGGAGGGCATTGTGCTGCGCCCCCCCCTGGCGGCAAACAAGGCAGCCTCGGGCCCAAGCCCGAGAGTGTCATATGCGGCTGCTGCGGCTGCCGCCTCTGGACCTGGGCCGTCCAGCCAGCCCTCCGGCAGGGCTGTGTCGGCCCCCGAAAAGACGGCTCCGGTAAATCCGGCGCCGGCTAAAAAGGCGGCGGCCCGCAGGAAGAAGAGGGGCAAGGCGGTTCAGCCACCTTGCCCCTCGATGACGGCTCCCCAGTCCCCTAAGCCTCCCGTGGCCGAAGCCGGGTGGCAGGTGGTCGGGGAGAAGAAAAAAGGGAGGAAGGCGGCCAAAAAGGCCCGCAATGAGGAGCGGAGACGCCAGCACAAGGCGCGAAGCGTCGCGGCTAGGCTCCGCGCCCCGAAGACCGCGGCTGTAGTGATCACACTACAGCCGGAAGCGGAAAAGAGGGGCGTATCCTACCGCGACGTGCTTGCGAAGGCCAAGGCTTCAGTGAACCTCGGGGAGCTTGGAATCACCGGGGGCCTCCGGCTTAAAGTCACCGCGACAGGGGCTCGAGTGCTGGAGATCCCCGGTGAAACCAGTGGCTCGTCCGCTGACGCTCTAGCTGAAAAGCTCAGAGCGTCCCTAGATGCGGACGAGGCCCGAGTGTCCAGGCCCGTTAGATGCGCAGACCTGCGCATCCTGGGTCTGGACGACTCGGTGACCGAGGAGGAGGTGGTGACCGCCGTCACTAGGACTGGTGGGTGCCCTGCCGAGCAGGTGAAGGCAGGCACCTTACGTCCGGACCTATCGGGCATGCGAACCATCACGGTAAGCTGCCCGGTGACGGCGGCGAAAAATATTGTGGAGGGCCGAAGGCTCCTGGTGGGATGGGTGTCTGCGCAGGTGAAGCTGCTGGAGCCCAGACCCCTGAGGTGCTTCCGCTGCCATGTGGGGCACCACGTGTCAGTGAAATGCACCTCGGAGGCGGACCGCAGTGGGCTCTGCTTCCGCTGCGGTCAGCCCGGTCACAAGGCCGCGGCCTGCTTCGCCACGCCGCACTGCGTCTCATGTGCGGCGACTGGCGGGCCGGCTGAGCACCGGGCAGGGAGCAAGGCCTGCGCTCCACCCGCCAAGGCCAGGGGCAAAGGAAGGCCCTCAGCCACCGCCCCCACCGTCGCCACCGCCGCAGCTGCCGCCAGTGTCGCCGCCGCTGCCGCCGCCACCGCCGTCGCTGCTCCTCCTGCAGCGGGGCCCTCGCAGGGGGCCCGAGTGGAGACCGTGATGGAGTGCCAATAACGGCCCCATTACGCGTCCTCCAGGCGAACATCAACCACTGCGCCTGCGCTCAGGATCTGTTGCTCCAGAGCATGGCGCAGTGGTCGATCAATGTCGCCGTGGTCTCTGAGCCCTACTTTGTCCCGCCCAGGGACGACTGGGTGGAGGACCTTAGCGGCTCAGTGGCCATAATTGCGTCGGCCGCCGCCGGTACCCCGACCCATGAAAGTGTCAGGAAGGGTCGGGGGTGCGTAGCAGCACGGTTCGGGGAGATCGTTGTAGCGGGAGTCTACTTCTCCCCGAACCATACTCTCGCCGAGTTCCACAACTCCCTCAGGGAGTTGAGTGTCGTCATCGGAAGCCATTCCCTCCCCGTGCTTGTGCTCGGGGACTTCAATGCCAAGAACTTGGCTTGGGGTTCTCGTTGCACAGACGTGCGGGGAAGGATGGTGGAGGACTGGGCTCTGGAGGCAGGCCTGGTCGTCCTAAATAGGGGTTCTGTTCCCACGTGTGTGCGGATGCGGGGCGAGTCGGTGGTGGACATATCGTTCGCTAGCCCCGCTCTGTCACCGCGTGTCGTTGACTGGCGCGTCATGGAGGGGGTGGAGACCTATTCCGACCACCGGTATATCCGGTTTGACGTCTCCGCCCAGTCCCCAAGCGCGCCGGTCCAACAGGCCCCGAGTGGTCCGCGTTGGGCGCTAAAACAGCTGGACCGGGAGCTCCTCCTGGAAGCCTCGATCGTGCAGGCCTGGGTGACATCACCGGACAGGCCTGCCGACGTCAACAATGAGGCGGGTTGGTTCCAGGAGGCCATGTCCGATATATGTGACGTGGCAATGCCCCGGGTTCGGTCTGAAAGCGCCCGGCGTCAGGTGTACTGGTGGTCGCGAGAGCTGACGTCTCTGCGCGAGGCGTGCGTCGCCGCGCGACACCTGTACGCCAGGCATCGCAGGCTCCGCATTCGCCCTCCGAATGCGGCAGCCATTGAGGCGGAGCTGTATGAGGGATACAGAGCGGCGAAGACCGCCCTCCAAGAGGCTGTCCTGCGGGCCAAGGATGTGGCCCGCGAGGAGATGCTGGAGACTCTCGACAGAGATCCGTGGGGGCGCCCTTATAAGATGGTGCGGGATAAACTCCGCACCAGGGCCCCTCCGCTGACGCAGAGTCTCCGGCCTGAGCTGGTGGAGGACGTGGTGAGCGCTCTGTTCCCTTCGCGAGGGGAGCACACTCCCCCGCCTATGGCTCTGCCGCTTGCGGTGCTGGAACCGGACCACCCAGAGGACGATGACGGCATTCCCGAAGTGACCGGGGTAGACCTGAGAGTGGCGGTAGGCAGGCTTAAGGCCAAAACTGCCGCCCCGGGACCCGACGGCTTACCTGGCAAAGCCTGGGTCCTGGCCTTGGAGGCTCTCGGGCCCCGACTGGAGGGGCTCCTAAGCGCATGCTTGGAGAGAGGCCAGTTCCCGCTTCGTTGGAAGACGGGGAAGTTGGTCCTCATACGGAAGCCGGGGCGCCCTGCGGACTCTCCGTCTGCATACCGGCCCATCGTGTTGCTCGACGAGGTGGGCAAACTCTTTGAAAGAGTCATTGCCAACCGCCTCGCCGGGCACCTGGCGGAGATGGGGCCGGATCTTGCGGAACACCAGTTTGGTTTCCGCAGGGGGCGCTCGACGGTGGACGCCATCATGCGCGTGAGAGCCCTCACGACGGGGGGTGCGGTGTCCCGGGGTGGGGTGGTCTTGGCGGTGTCTCTCGACATCGCCAACGCCTTCAACTCCATGCCCTGGAGCTGCATCAGGGAGGCACTCCGGTATCACCGGGTGCCGACCTACCTTTGTCGTGTGGTCGGGGACTACCTGTCGGACAGGTTTGTCATTTACCCTGGTCACAGCGGAGAATGGAACCAGCGAGAGATGTCGTGCGGTGTTCCACAGGGATCGGTTCTAGGGCCGCCCTTGTGGAATATCGGGTACGACTGGGTGCTGCGCGCCGACCTCCCTGACGGCGTCAGCGTAGTTTGCTACGCAGACGACACGCTGGTGCTGGCACAAGGGAGGTCGCACGAGGCGGCGGCCGAGCTAATGACACGCGGGGTTGCGATGGTCGTGGAGAGGATCCGGCAATTGGGTCTCGAGGTGGCATTGCACAAGTCCGAGGCCATGTGCTTTCATGGGCCTCGGAATGCGCCACCGTCGGGATCCATGCTCACGGTAGGAGGGGTTTCCATCGGCGTCGAGCCGACGTTAAAGTACCTGGGTCTCGTCCTCGACAGCCGGTGGAACTTCGTGGAGCACTTCCGACGTTTGGCCCCCAAACTGGAACGGGCCGGGGCTGCCTTCAAGCGGCTTCTGCCCAACCTGGGGGGTCCAAACGCCTCCTGCCGGAGGCTCTACGCGGGGGTCGTGCGGTCCATGGCCCTTTACGGGGCCCCGGTGTGGGCGCGTTCCTTGAGGCGGCGAGCCGCCCACTACCTGAACGCGCCCCAAAAGGTGGTAGCCGTAAGGCTGGTCCGGGGATACCGCACGATCTCCGGCGAGGCGGCGAGCCTCCTTGCCGGATTGCCGCCATGGGATCTGGAGGCGATAGTCCTCGCGCGCCTACACGAATGGCGCGTGGAGGCACTACGCCGGGGGGTAACTCCGCTGCCGCGGCAAATTGTCGCTCAGCGGACAGACCTCCGGCGCGATCTCATGGCGACATGGAGAGAGCGACTGTCGCAACCCCGTGCAGGGCACGTCACAATACTGGCGATAAGTCCCCTCTTTGAGGAGTGGCTAGAGAGGCGCCACGGCGCCCTCACCTTCCGCCTGACGCAGGTCCTCACCGGACACGGTTGTTTCGGGAGGTTCTTGCACCGAATCGGGCGGGAGGAAACGCCCGGGTGCTACCATTGTGAGGATCGACCGGAGGACACGGTGGAGCACACGGTGGAGATCTGCCCCGCGTGGGCGGAGCACCGCCGTGTCCTCGTAGCGGCGATCGGCGGCGGCGACCTCTCGCTTCCGGCCTTGGTTCAATCCATGGTCCGGAGCGAGACGGAATGGGACGCCGTCACCTCCTTCTGCGAAGCAGTCATGCTAGCGAAGGAGGTGGCGGAACGTGAGAGGGAGAGAACCTCACGTCCCAGCCGCCGCGGGAGACGCACCGGGCGTCGGGGGCCACGTGGTGGCCCCCGGCCACCGTAGGCGCGGGCCTGTGGACGGTGAGCTATGGGCTAGCTCGCCATCCGTCCGTCTTATGACGACAGGCCGTGTCGACGGCGCGTTCGTGTTCCACGCGCGCCTCAAGGAGAGTCAGCAAACAGGGAGGGGTCCGTAAGGGCCGACGCCTGCCAGGGTTGCGGGACTGTTCGAAAGAGATACCGCGGCCCTGGAACACAAAGGGCAAAGGAAGGAACATTTAAAAAAAAAAAAAAAGGATAAAGAGAAAAAGAATAGAGTGCCATAAATTAGCGCATCTATAGTTTTTATTAACGTTTTACAGCGATTACCTACGAATCGTTCCGCCAAGTTTAATGATTATATAAGAACGTTATTATTCTTATTTATTTATTACGTTAGTCTTATTTATTAATTAAAAGTAAACAATTATAAATATAAGTGGATTTAATTCTTTGAGTATTTTCTAGCACGCAATTAGAAAAGTTTCTCGAAAAACCAGAGCTCAACGATGCGACGTAATGATAGTAACACAACCTCTATGCCTTCAGGGATGTCCTACAACTTTAATGAAATAACAGTTCTAATAGAAAGCTTTTAACGTAGTTAATATACCGAAGTTTTTCCGGAATCAGAAAAAGCGGACGGAAATAATTAAAATAATGAAATCTATAACAAAAATACTCACCCAAACACCAAAGAACTTAACCCTCAAACTTCACCATCTAAAAACCTACTTTAGCTTGACGAAAATACGGTTTAATTCCAATTGTAAGAAAGGCGTAACGTTAATAAATTAATACGAAACCCCCAGAACAATGTAGGGTGTAAATCTTTGGACTACAATGCGCTATAAATTATCAATTGAATGGTATTAGCATGTCGAACGGAAATTAGCGGGGGCAGAACAGGCCAGTAATATATGGTGTACACCCGATGGGCTGGAAATAGGAACAGGAAGAATATGGCAATGATGCTCGTGTTCAATGAAAAGCCGAATTGATCGACCTCGGAGGTCAGTCCGTAGATGGGTGGCGATTGTGAATACTTTGGATAGCTTTAAGGGAAATAAGAAGTTTCAAAGCCTGATTTTGTCCACTAATCATCTTTGTTTTCAACTGTTAAGTGTAAATGTCGACACATAAAGAGGAAGAAGGTGTAAGTGTGGTGCGAAGAGAGTGACGTACATTTCGACTAGGAAACGACTAGCGCTTATAAGAATGAGCTTTATGTCGATGCAATAAAATCGAATCGTTTAATACGGTGTCGAAGCCCGTCGACCTAGCGAAGCGAGACAAATGCCGTGCTCGTCCGTTACTGCTTGAACACAAAGCGTTTTCTGACTCGTGTCGATAAGTGTGATCAGTTCCTAAACATGCAATTAGTCAAACCTATCAAAAAAACCGGACAAGTGTGAGTCTGACAACGTATTGACAACGAAGTCTACATTACATACTTGCAAAATATACCTAGATTTAACCTCAAAATCATCTTCATAATTGTTTGGACAACCAAAACCGGAGGACTCATAGTTTCCTAAAGGACAAACCGTACCATTGGGATGGTGAATAACAGCTGGTCTGGTCAATACGACTCCCAAATTGTACGGCCGCCATGTTATTGGAGAGCGATGGCGCGAGAATGATGCATGTCTGCAGAATGGCGACGAATCGCTGTGTATCTGTTATTTATTGTTTTTGGCATCTGTGCCTGGGTTTCATAAAATCTGGCTCCAACTTACTGTATACAGTATCGCATTGTATGAGCTCAACGTTAATATTGTGGCTTTCATCCGGTTAGATTTTTAGTAACTTTTTTATCTTTTGAAAGGTCAAAACCATTTTTTTTTTCTTAACCTGCATTGTCCCACTGCTGGGCAAAAGCCTCATAGACTTCCATTCTTCTCTCTGTGAGGTTTTTTGAAAAGCTATTAGCGTCTAAAAAAAAAGAGCTATATTAACTTAAAAGAAAAACTTACTGCAGCGATGTAAACTCGGATATGACAAATCTGAACAATAATATTGTCGCTGTTAGTCAAAGCATCTCAGAAAAAAATAAGCTTCGCAGATGCGCCTTTTTTATATAAAGGGTGTAAATAAACCCATAATGCAGCAAAAAAACTAATTGACCTCCCGGTAATTGCTTTTTTTTTTGTTCTGGACCATACTTGGGAACATTCTAGTTACGGACATATTGGAAGTCAAAGTTCCAACTTTTTCACAAGTTTCATAAAAAATACAATTTTTTTATATTATAATTTCACTTTTAATACTTCCAGGTCCCCTGTACTAATCAAAAATAACCTTGTACAATGTTTTGAGTACGTTACATTGACTCCTACCGTAAAACGAGATTTTTCACCCCAAAAAAAAAAGTCGTTTCCCAGCAATAATTTTTGCGTAAAGTTACTTAGTTTGATGTCCAGACTTCTTGGTTGACAGCTTCTTAAATGGTCCTTTTACACTTTGTATTAAAGCTCATTTTACTTTATTTCGTTTCCGTAGCGTGCGCCCCTTTTGCATACGGCAATCAAATAAGTGTGGTCATCAAAATACTCAATATAATATCATCATTATTACTAACTAGCTGTTGCCGGCGGCTTTGCTCGCGTTTTGGTCGGAAATTATCCCACGGGCACGTATGTAAATATAAATATGCCTATGGCACTCGGGGATAATGTAGCTTTCTATTACAGAAAGAATTTTCAAAATAGGTTCAGTATATCCAGAGATTACCCCCTACATACAAACTTACAAATTTTACCTTTTTATAATATTATAGACAAACGGAGTTATCCCAAAGTAAACATTACCACCTGCAGCGCTGCCTACCTCATTACCGCTTAATAAGGCATCACACGAGGTATTTGTACTTTCTAACAGGCTATTTCCCCAGTTACTACTGTCCAGCGCACTTTCCCCGAGCTTACGCGCTAATAGCTAGCTTATGAACTAGTTGATTTTCTTGGGTTGCTCTGTAGTCTGTGGTTAAGCTATGGTGGCTCTTATCACATAATTTAATAGTACTAGCACATCGCCCGCGACTTTGTCCGCAAAAAATATGTGATAGCTTGGCTAATATGCATGATATAAATATAATTTATAACCTATAAGCACACAAATAAAGTAGCTTTCTGACAATGAAAGAATTTTAAGAATTGGATCATGAATTCCGGAGATTACCGCCTATATACAAACTTACAAACTAATTATACCACTTTATAATATTAGTATAGTAATTATAGATTAGGGCGAAATTTGACCTGGCGAAGGTTGCGGGGATCCGCTGCATGCGAGACGCACGGGACCGGTCAATATGGCGACACTTGGGCGAGTCCTATGTCCAGCTGTGGACGTCTTTCCGCTGAAATAATGATGATGATGAGGGTGAAATTCACAAATGAAACTGAATACGAAGATTAAGTTTCAGGAATTCAAAGCTTTGATCAGACATAACACCACGCCTGTAATTCCCGAAGGGTTAGGCAGAGATGTACCTAATAGTACACCCACATTTCGCCGGTTATGTTTAAGTCCCATGTAAAAGGGGCCGAACCTATTGTCATCAACGGGGCACAAATCCAGACTCCGTGGCTTGTACTGAGAAATTCCTGATGGCAAAACCCATTAATACTTTGCCCGACTTGCGAATCGAACCCATGACCTTATGCTCACTAGTCGCGCTTACGACCACAAGACCAGCGAGGAAGATGTAGGTCGTTATTTCAAAATTACATCAAGACATAATTTTTGCTTTTTGTGCGGAATAATGTAATACCTACTTACTCCCAGTATTACATCGAATAACGAGTATTTTGAGACAGTTTTAATGCCATTAGAATTTCGTGCTAATTTATAATAATAATAATAATTTTCATTGATACTCTTCTGCCAACTGAAATGACATAAATCAAATCAAATAATTTAAACGCATAATATGGGTAAATAGATCGTATGTACATAAATGTTACATTACATAATATAACAATAAAGATCCTCATATTAACCATTTCTGGAATACGACACATAAAATAAAAGCTAATAATAAGAATGAAACGAAATGTGTACATAACTATACATAGATACTCTTTTTCATTTTAGATTATTGTACTGGAATAGGAACTTAGTGAGGTGTTACAATAATTTTCTATTCTTATAACTAAGGTATTCCTGGGTCGTGTAGAAAGAATTTATTGACTAACCAGACAAACAATTTTTTTCGGAATACAATAATGGGTAGGTTTTTCAGTTCACTGGGTATTTTTTTTAATAATTTGACTGACATGGGGGGTAACAGTTGCTTCTATACAGATCAGTTTTTATGTTTGGCAAGGGAAGCTATGGTATTAAAATTAAAATAGTCACCAATGGATTTATATAGGAACTGATGTGTTTTGACAAAAATACAAGACTCAGATATATATATGGACGGTGCTTAAAGTAAATTTAGCTTTTGGAACAATGGTTTGCATTCAGTTAATGAATATATTCATAGTCATCACTCATCAGTCAATCTAGTGTAGTTCATAAACCAATTAGCGAGAACTTCACCCTGATGATAAAATAGAACACTAAGGTGCTCTAATAGGGTTTATAATGGAACAGCAGAATATGACAACAACAATACAACATTAAACCAAAAGCTTTTCACAAAATTGCAGACAAGAATACAAAAACCATACGTCAAAAAGCATCTTTGTAATCTAAAATCCGGCGCACGACCCCATCCTTTAAGTGAAGCAGCTTGCCCCAATTGGCACACACCCAAACAGGCGAACAAAGCTAATATTCTTACAGACAGACTGGAACATAACATAACATCACGCTTGAATACTTCGATGAGATAGGCAGGTATTTGAAAGTAGTGGGTACTCTGCACTATTTGTCTGTTAGGTTTCAATCACTTAATTTAGTTATTATTTATAAAAATCAGCCAAGTGCGACCAAGTCGGACTCGCGCACGAAGGGCTCCATACAATTATCTAAAAAATGTATATATCTTAATTGGCGTCAACTATGTATGTATGGGGACACCCTATAATTATCAACTTTTTTATATTTTTGGAATTTTTCCTTTATTTGTGCTGTAAGCCATTGCTTTTTGACAAATTTCATGATTCTAGGTCAAAGGGAAGTACCCTATAGGTTTTCGTTCCCTTGTGAAATCGCATAAATGCGACATAAACAGTCGTACCTTTTGATCGAGTAGACTTACAAGTTTGATTTTTTCATTGTTCCAATGGGTAGCAGACTTGAGTATTTGGTATTAATTTCAGTTTGATACAGCCACGCATTCCTGAGAAAAAGGGTCTTGACAGACAGACAGACGGACAACAAAGTGATCCTATAAGGGTTCCGTTTTGTCAATTGAAGTAAGGAACCCTAAAAATGTAAAACATTTTGCCTGACCTAGGGTCTTTGGTCGATCTAAGGTTCGGCTTAAAATTAAGAAAAAAAATCAGAGCACTTTGGAACTACCAAAGTGTAGGTTAGTTAGAAAAATAATTCCATTCTAAACCGTAGTTAAGGTTTCAATGGAGAAAAACGTATTTTTAAATGTATGCAATATAATAAGTTGTTTGGAGTTTTGGATTAGATTTAGAAATAGGCTCGCTCATCCCGAATCCGATGCCCGCTTCGTCGACTCGTGATATTTCTTGGTTTTGATGTATTGTCTTTTGTTTTTTGTTTGGCTGTCACTGACGATAGTCACATCAAAAACGGGGTTTAGTCCCATCTCAGCACCCAACGGATGCGCTTTTAATTAATAAAGAAACTTTGGCCTATTTTTTGGCCAAAGAATCAGCATTGCCATACAACGTGGCAATGCTGCCAGCCTTCTGGGCACTTTTCCTGTTGACAGCGATGTGGACGAATTTTTTGACGCCCTGTAACCCTTTTGATACTTGTACATATTTTTATTACTATTATAGATTTGTAGTTTGTAAATAATATAAAGAAACTTCACTCATCCGGTGATACCGTATTTTGAAAGAACATTGATAACCCACCAAAAAGTACTAGGCTAGCATAAATTCAAGGTGCCCTACCTGTAACCCGTTAAAAGACGTGATGTCGTGTCGAGATAGACACACAATGCTTTCTTATAACAAGAAAATCCTGTCATGTATCTTCCTAGTAGAAAATTATATTAGTATTACTATAACGGTCTAACATTGACATGGCTTCAATTGCTAGGTCAGTAGAGAAGCTCACTAGTACAGTAAAGTGTATATTATTCTGATAGGTAATGATTACATCTTATACCTAATCAAATTAACCCCTTCTGCTAGCTCTAGGATTATAATATTTATTAAAGTACCTGCTTATTATTTTACGATAACCAGCAAAGTTAGTGGCATTTTACTGGTACCTATTCTTGTTAACTTCTAAAACTTAGTTTAATAATATGCTTGTGCCAGTGAAGGAGAGCAGAGGTGATCTAGTGGTAAACGCCCAACTTCTGTGTCGAAGGTCGTGGTTGCAATTCTGGGCAGGCACATTACTAGTGCTACTTTTTTAACACCACTACGCTCATCCTATTTTTTTTTTTCGGATAGGACATCTTCAAATAACTCCTTCCCGCTCTGGGCGGAGCGGGAGGGAGTGTCAGACTTTTACTGACTAAAACCCATCAATGTTCCTTCATCGCCCTTTTTGTTCCGGGGCCACGGTATCTCTTTCGAACAGGCCCGCAGCCCCGGCAGGCATCGGCCCTTGCGGACCCTTTCCTATTGCTGGCATCTCTTTGAGGCGCGCTTGGAACACGAACGCGCCGTCGACACGGCCTGTCGTCATAAGACGGACGGACGGCGAGCTAGCCCATAGCTCACCGTGCACAGGCCCGCGCCTACGGTGGCCCCCGACGCCCGGCGCGTCTCCCGCGGACTACGCTCATCCTTACTTCTGAATATTAATAATATTCTAAATGCGAAAGTAAGATTGTTTGTTTGCTACCTTTTCACGCAAAACCGATCATCCTGAAATTTTGCATAGGTATACGTTTTCAGGTGTACAGAAACGGACATACCTTGACCGGGTACCTTTTATCCCGAAAAAAAGAACTGTTAACTGAAACAACAAACGTTCTTATGATAATAGATGGCACCACGAGTCTTTCGAATCATGATTGAATTATGTTATTACAAGCAGTGTACAAACGAAATTGATTGTCAAATTCTAAATTAACGCGAGCGAAGCCGCGGGAAAAATCTAGTAACTAATAAAGAAAACATCGTTACAGAACAGAACTACACACACACACATAATACTAGAACACAAAAAGTACTGTGACCTTATGACTGTGAATGTGACCTTATGCGTGGTGTACTTTGGTCCACTCCATCCCTGGCCGGGGTCCCGTATAAACTACGAATTAAAATAATCACTCCATGAACTTGTTAAATAGGAGATGGAAGTTTGTATCACCAAACATAAAGATACCAAAAATAACAAACTCACCCATCGGCTTCACACGGTTTGTGCTATAAATTTATAATTTTAAAAATATTAGAAGCCAGGAATACGTTTCTTATCTAGGTACAACATTGTTATAATATGGTAGTATGAACATTAAACTGTAAACTACATTATAAGATCTGGTTTAACAAGATTATTAAGAAGATACAGGAAGTCAGGACATAAAGATTGATTCATGATAATCCCACGCAGTAGAAATGTTAACAGTATTTCAAAGTGAAAGAACAAGAAGACAAAATTTCTACTGTAATCCATGTTGAATTATTTCGGCACTAGTACTTGGAATAATTTGATAGTGCTGGTAAAGTAGACAGTCGCTTCATATGAAAACAAATATTCACGAGTCATAGATGGGACAAGTCGCAGAAAATCGTAAGTCAAAACTTGTTACAACTTAGTTACAAGTCGGTCTGTGTAACGTCATCATAATGCCCGCTTGTCAGGTAACAATGTCCAAGATCCATATTTTTGAATGTTACTATTCCCAATTCCCACTCTTATAAACTACCACTTGCATTAGGTTAGACTGAAAGCCGACTTCAACATGTTCAACATCAAAGTGATGACACTTTTAATAACAGCTGGCTTACTTTTTTGTTTTGCGGATGGGTAATCATCAAATTTTAATGACCTCTCCCACTCTGAGCGCAGCGGAAGGGAGTGTCAGATTTGTACTGACTAAAACCCATCCATGTTACTTCTTTTGCCCTTTGTGTTCTAAGGCCGCGGTATCTCTTTCGAACAGTACCGCAGCCCTGGGACAGTCCCGCAACCCTGGAACAGTCCTGCAACCCCGGCCCGTTTTTACCCCTTGGATAAGGAACCCTTAAAAATTAAACAATTAAAATACAAGGACAAGCAATGTACACATTGGCCCGTGTAAATACCCAAAATCAGCATTCAATTCATCAATTTATTTCAAGAGCATATTGTCGACCAATCCATTAAAAACATTCCCATTCATCAATGAAAACCGCATCCAACTGACATTTTCATTAAAAAGCAATATCGGTTCACTAAAATAGCATTTTCATTGCCATTTTAATGAAAAACCAACGGCTTGAAATAAGAGCGATTTAAAATGGACCCGGTACGGAATGCGCGGGGTTGCATTAACAAAAACTTCTGTCCATTATTTTGCAGTTGGACATAATTAATGCGGTGGGCGTTCACGACATGTGGCCACAGTTGGGGATAAGCAGAGAGATAAACTATTTAAAAGCATCAGCTTTATAAATAAGCCATCGAAAGAAATAAGATATTCTTCATCAGTTTGACCAACCAACCTTAATAAATCATAACTTCCTGTCGATAGATCGAACACCAATTTTGTTTATTACTTAAGATATTTTGTTAGGTTTCTCATTTAAGTGAATTATGCACGTTCTTTTGAGAAATCAATTTGATTAAACCGAACAAAGCCGCGTTGACACGATCATATGATAGTATGCTCGGACCGAGTATACTCGGATCCGCTTAAATCCAAGATGATTACTTAGTGAAGATGCAAAAATGTGGTATGTATAATTATATATCAATACAGAAAGAGAAAGTTTTCAGCGTATAATATTATATTTATTCATAAGACTTAAAAATCGCGAAATGCGAAATGTGTATTTACTATAGAAATAACTCTGTCTTATCCTTCAGAAATAACAGGGATGATATTATGGTACGTTTACATTGAATTTGCAACGACAAAACTCATAAATTCAATTAGTTAATTAAAGTCATGCAGATTGATCCGTACGTTGAACATATGGTATTCAGAAATCGCTTAGATTGCAATGTTCGAAGTGAACCAATACCGTTAAGTCTATCAAAGTCTCATCTCGCAGACTGCTATGAAATTGATTCAAATCTAAACGTCAAAGTGCAGGCTATGAGGAAGGCGGTCTTGTAAGTGAAATCTATTGAAATCTATCTGGAGTACGATAAACGCATAAAACATTGAGCACACTTAAAACGTTTTAATATTATGATTTATGTGAGTAATGACCGCAAATATAGACAATAAAAAACAAAAAAAAAACATTAAAAACGTCAAATTGACATACAAGGTGCAAACGGACCCGTCACGACGCAATGGACAAAAAAAAAAAAAACTGACTTTTTCATGAGATAGCCATTGAATGTGATTATATGAACTTAGAGAGCTGTATTGATGATTTAAATGATTATAATTCTGTAACTCCATACGTGTTACTGGCGCGATTCATATTTTCATCAACATACAACTTGACACTGACCTGCAAATTGCAATAAACTTGAGAAAATTCAAATTTCGCGGGCTACCCTTGCGCTTCCACCTTAAACTAAGGCACTCAAAACGTTGTACTGATGGATGCATTGAATAGTACCTACGGGGTCATGAAGGTAATTAAAGTATTTTTTTTTTAAACTTGTGAAAATGTTGGAACTTTGAACCCATCCATAAATCCGTAACTATAAAGTTCCCAGCTATGGCCCAGAACAAAAAAAAATGCAATGACGAGAGAACAAGTGCCTTTGGGCTTCGTTAAGTGTATTTTTACACCCAGTACTAAGGATGTCCATTCCATGGGCAATCGAATGCTTCCTGAGTACAGTAATTATGTGCTATTCTTGCGGAGAAAGCCAAAAAGACCACTCAAGTGTAGTCTTTGCCTAGTCTTTTACTAACTCTGTAGTCGGGTCGGCTTCCAGTCTAACCGAATGATGTTAAATACTAGTATTTTACATGGAGCGACTGTCTATGTGACCTCCATAACCCATTGGGTGACACAGTCTTGCTTGGTTAGACTGGTTGAGATGATAACCCAACAGATCATCATCATCGTCTACCTAACCTTTACCCAACTGTGTTGGGGCCGGCTACCAGTCTAACCAGTCTGGCTCGCCCCCTATTAAATGAGACTTAAACATAATTGGCGAAATGTGAAAGTCAGCAAACAGGAAGGGGTCCGTAAGGGCCCCTTCCTGTTTGTCCGTAAGGGCCCCTTGCCCTTTGTGTTCCAGGGCCGCGGTATCTCTTTCGAACAGTCCCGCAACCCTGGCAGGCATCGGTCCTTTCGGACCCCTTCCTGTTTGCTGACTCTCTTTGAGGCGCGCGTGGAACACGAACGCGCCGTCGACACGGCCTGTCGTCATAAGACGGACGGACGGCGAGCTAGCCCATAGCTCACCGTCCACAGGCCCGCGTCTACGGTGGCAGGGGGCCACCACGTGGCCCCCGACGCCCGGTGCGTCTCCCGCAGCGGCTGGGACGTGAGGTTCTCTCCCTCTCACGTCCCGCCACCTCCTTCGCTAGCATGATTGCTTCGCAGAAGGAGGTGACGGCGTCCCATTCCGTCTCGCTCCGGACCATGGATTGAACCAGAGCCGGACGCGAGAGGTCGCCGCCGCCGATTGCCGCTACGAGGACACGGCGTTGCTCCGCCCAAGCGGAGCAGACCTGCACAGTGTGCTCCACCGTGTCCTCCGGTTGATCCTCGCAGTGGTGACACTCGGGCGTTTCCTCCCGCCCGATTCAGGAACCTCCCGAAACAACCATGTCCGGTGAGGACCTGCGTCAGGCGGAAGGTGAGGGCGCCGTGGCGCCTCTCTAGCCACTCCTCAAAGAGGGGACTTACCGCCACTATAGTGGCGTGCCCTGCACGGGGTTGCGACAGTCGCTCTCTCCATGTCGCCATGAGATCACGCCGGAAGTCTGTCCGCTGAGCGACAATTTGCCGCGGCAGCGGAGTTTCCCCCCGGCGTAGTGCCTCTACGCGCCATTCATGCAGGCGCGCGAGGACTATCGCCTCCAGATCCCATAGCGGCAATCCGGCAAGGAGGCTCGCCGCCTCGCCGGAGATCGTGCGGTACCCCCGGATCAGCCTTACGGCTATCACCCTTTGGGGCGCGTTCAGATAATGGTTAAGTACACCTCCGCCTAACCCTATGGTGGTGTCATGTTATGTAATGTGCTGAATAATGTAAATATGTTAAGTAAATATGTAACAAAATAAATATGTTTTCTTTCTTCTTTTTTTCTTTCTAATGCCGGTCGCCGATCCGTGTGTCCACCTCTATGAAAACATGAAGTGAGTCGGCTAACCTAACACACCAATAAAAGTAAATCAGATCTTGAATGGCAAAGGTAATCGACAGCAACACAGAGAAATACAAAAACAGCAATGATTACTTCAATTCCGAAAGCTAAATCAACTTACATTACTGCCAACAACACTACTACGGGCACAGAGTAATAAAAATCCAGATTCAAACGGGTGCAGATAAATTCCAGTTTATTACAATCCCCGTATAAATAAGCGAGTTTCCTAGTTATAAACATTTTTCATAAAGGAACCAAGAACAGATAGCTTTATATCCTTCTTAATGAAATTCTTCGAACAAATTGTAAAGTTTTCAAGATTTAAAACAAGTTGAAATAGTTGTTTTTAAAGTTTCGTTAAGTCGGTTATTGTTTGTGAGGTTTAGTACGGTCTCTTGCGTATCGTTTTTAGTAGTTAACGTGGATGTTGTATAAGATAACGTATTTTACGAGTATGTTATATGAAATTTTAGGTTTTTATAGGCCATGCAACTATGACAAGAAAATTATCATAGTTTTTGATTATTATTCAACTAGCGGATTCACTCGCGTTTTGGTTGGAAATTATCCCACGAGCACGTTGTAAATATAGCCTATGGCACTCGGGAATAATGTGGAAAAATGAGAGCTTCTTATTAGTAAATGGGAGCTTCCTATTAGTGAAAGAATTTTCAAAATCAGTTCAGTACATCCAGAGATTACCCCCTACAACCTCACAAACTTTACCTTTTTATAATTTTAGTATTATGATGAACATTGTTAGAACCCATTTAGAAAAAAAACATAAACGTACTAACACAAACCATCGCGGGTTTTACAGCGGTATGATTACTAATTAGCGATTAATGATTACATGATTACAGACACGGTAACTCGGGTTAGGCAGAGGTGTACCCGTGTACTTAATAGCACACCCACATTTCGCCAATTATGTTTAAGTCCCATGTAATTTGACTGTCCACAATTGCTCGGCAAAATATACTTTAACGATCCTCTCAGACGTACCAGACATACCTCTCTGTTAGCAGTTTCTTCGGCTTCCACTAATTATATGAAGATGTCGCCTTTTTTGCGTCTACCCGGGTTATACAATGACAAGCTCGCAACACTCGATACCTTTAATACCACACGGAACCGTCTTAAAAAAGAGATCATTGCAATCCTGGATCACACGCGGGACACTCAGTGCCGCTACTAGTGCCGGGACATAACTATATAGACACACACACATCGCACACATTCACAGACACCCACACCGTACAGATACTCACACGCACACAGGCACACTACAAATTTTAGTGTCAATTAATTTGAGCCATTCTCGGCCAATCTATTGTTTTTATTGTGTACTTCGTAATTGGCGTAATTTTAGTTTTTTTTTGTATGTTAATGTACTGTCAGCTGTGAAGCGACCTTTCATAAAATAAATAAATAAATAAGTAATAGGGGCCGAGCCTATCACTATAAATACAACTAGGAATAATAAATCTAATCGTGACTTTAAAATAACAGCTGATCAAACACTGTTTTAAACTATTACGGTTTACACTTACATATAAACTGTCACTGAGTTGAGTTGAGTTGTTGTTGTTGTTTGTGTTGAGTCAACCCGCGATCATGGCGCTTGCAACAGCGTCGAAATACCGGGAGCTCAAAATAACAGACAATCACGGAAGATATCCTGTAAGTGACAGTTTATGTGTAACAGCTATTGTGCTAGTGTGTGTGTGCATATAAATGATGCATACTATTTAATACACTGATGGTCTTTATCATAGAAATATAAAAAAAAAAATATGTTCCATAATGTCTCTTCTTCTTTCAGTTCTTCCAAAGGTGGTCGGCAAGAGATTGCTTTGTTTTGTAGGATAAGATAAATTGTTCACTAGTTTTAATTGTGTTGGTACTGGTGATTTACAATAAAGAGCTTTATAAATCTTTATCATCTATACAAGGCTTTTTTTTTAACACGTTGCCCCACACTAGGAATTTCTCCTGTGTCGTGGGTGCGTTTACAAACATTTAAACTCACATACACAAACAGCCAGACCCGGAACAACTACCTGTAGTTCATGCAAATATTTGTTCCGTGCGGGGATCGAACCCGCGACACGCAGCGCAGCAGCCAATCGCTCAGCCATCGCGCCAACCGTACCGTCCGTATAAAAATAAATAAAATTGAAGTGTTTGTTTGTAATACCAAAATAACAGCTTTTTAATGAAAGCTTATGAAAATATGTACGGCACTTATAACAAAAACATATTTTTTCCATTTTTGTCTGTCTGTCTGTCTGTCCGTTTGTTCCGGCTAATCTCAGAAATGGCTGGACCGATTTTCACGGGACTTTACTGGCAGATAACTGATGTTATAAGGTTTAACATAGGCTACTTTTGTTTTAGGGAAATAATTAGGGTTCCGTGCAAAAAAAATAACCCTTGAAATTGTTTACAAAATTCGATTAAAAAAGGGTAATATTTTTTTAAATATATAATTTACAATAATTTTATAGCAACAGCTAGTAAATTATAAATTGAAAAAGATATGACGTCAATAGGCACTCCACTATACTGAACAACTTTTCAACAAAAACTTTCATCAATACATTTCGAATATCTAGAAAATGGACAGCATTTTCTTAGATATTATTTACCAAATACAATAAAAAAGATCCAGTACAGTAGCCAGATACTCTCATATCACTTCTAAGGAAATGGTATCATGATTGATGGCAGGAAAACCTTTACGCACGAGCAGATCACATTTGTCTCGGATATTTCTTTTGACCAGTTGATACACAGAATAATGTTGAAGAATTATGTGCGAAGCTATTTCTTTATTCGATTTTATTTGGAGATCAAACGGTTAGATACTTGGAGAATAAGGATACAGCTGAAGTATAATATCGATTGATGGTTGATAGAATGAATCTTACTACTGATAAAAATGCGAAAGTTTGTGAGATTTAATGGATGTTTTTTACGCTTTCACGCAAAAACTACTGGATGGATTTAGATGTTTGGCCGATGGATAAACACAAAAAATACTTTTATCTCGGGAGTACGATCCTGTGGGACAATTACCGACAGGTGATGCAGTGGGCATAAGCTAGTATAACATTACATTGCATACATTCGTCCCAGGCTTAGACAGAGAGAGATTACTTGTCACATGAAGGACGACCCGAATGCCATAGACTGTGTATCTATCTACCAATCAAGAATTTTGTCCAAACTGGGAAGTTCTTAGGTTCTACCTAAGAACTCATGCTAACAGTATAGCTTGTGACCAATTGACAGACGAGGCAGTGGCTTACCTTCCTTTTTAAAAGGGAGTAGAATGGATAGAGAACCAAATTATTAATAGGTACAGAAATACAGAATTTATATTGAAATACGAAGGAATTAAGATATTAGACGTTTAATATCTTAATTCCTTATATCTTAATTCCTGTGAATATTAATATCTTCAGCGGTACTGTTTGGCTATTAATCTGGAGCAATATTTTCAAGAGACACAATCCGTAAACGATTTAAGTAATTTTCTTATTTCACATAATTTCGAAATAAATTATACCAGCCTGTAACTGTCAAATTGCAGGGCAAAGCCCTCTTCTCATGCAGAGAAGGCAGGAGCATTGATCACCACAATATCTCAAGGCTAATTGACGATTATAAAGTTTCGTAATACGCTCGGTTTCTTCACTCATCAACAAGAAAAATCATCATCGTCATCAGCCTACAATAGTCCACTGCTGGACATATGCCTCTTCAAATCGCACGCTACTTAACTCAATTCTCGGCTATTCTCATCCAGTGGCTACCAGGTACCCTGCGAAGATCGTGCTCCACTGAACCTGAGGGCTTCCGACCTTACGCTGGCCGATTCGCGGTCTTCACTCAAGAACGCGTCTATCCCAACGGTCATCTGTTCTACGGCTAATATGGCCGGCCCATTGCCACTTCAGCTTACTTATTCTATGAGCTTTGTATGTCGACAACTCTGGTTCTCTGTCGGACCAAATCGTTTTCCTGCAATCAAATAAATGTTTTATTATTTTTGAACAATGTTAATCTTCTCAATTCCAGAACACATCAAAACTCAACGAATGCTCATCAAAAAATGAAGTGACTCAACAAACACAATGGGTAGCGGTGTTAGTACGGCCACCAGCCGCAAGTGGCCAGGCCGTAAACGAGAGGCACCTCCTCCACCTCATGCTGAGTCTTCAAGAGTGCTGTTCCTCCTGTACCTCATACACAGGACCTGGAATGTTGTCGTGGAACATGTGGATTCGAAGAGTGCCAGGTGGGTTCTACGCAGTGTTTTTTTTTTTCAGTAAAACTTTACCTAGCTATCTGTAGCCAGTTTATCTACAAGACTTTTTGCAGACCAATTCAGGTCTGTGCCAGGGTGACAACCCGCTTTTAGGAATCCTACACCTCGTTGGTTTACATTTCCGATCCTGCCATTAATTTCGACAACTACCTCAGTGATTACGTCTAGTGGATCAGCAGTATCGTTTCTACTGTAATAAGAATTTATGAAACACCTGGTAATTTTAAAGACATGACAATATCTCAATTCATTATCAAAATGTAGGTAGTCTCCGAATGGCCTTGTCAGTAAGTCGACGTATCCTGATAGCCATAGCCATAATGAAAACAGCCTAGTAACTGAGTTAGGTTCTCAATTACATTGAGTTAGGTTCTCAAATTACAATGAGTGAGGTTCTAACTCATTTAAACCGCCAATTACGGCTAGGTATTTGACTGTTTGAGACTAAAACATTATATTAGTTACTAAATCCATACGAGAACTCCCCTTTGAGGGAATTACAACTACATTTTCAGTTCCAGGAATGTTTGGTATTTGCGGCTAAAATAATATGGTTTGGTAATGAACAAATAGTGAGCTATGTAAGTTTCTGTTAGGTACGAGTGTATATATATTTAGAAATAATCCTGTTTTGTGATCCACATTAATTAAATAAGTTATCTAGAACATTGTGTTGTATTCGGGTTGTATTAAGTAGTTTATTATATTGGCATTTTATGTTTAGAATATGTGGTATTTGTTTGCTGTAGGTTTCTTAATATTTGCAATATGTATAGGATTACCTATTAGAACTTGTAATACTCTTAATAGTAAACTAGCACCTCACCCGCGACTTCGTCCGCAAAAATTGTGATAGCTTAGCTAATATGCATGATATAAATATAACTTATAGCACCCACGAATTATGTAGCTTTCTCCCATTATAAGATTTTTTTGGATTGGATCATCAATAGTTCCGGAGATTACCCCCATCATACAAACTTACAAATCTTACAAATACCTCTTTATAATATTGGTATAGGTGACTGTTTCCAAACACAAACCTCGAAAAATATGTAAATCAATCAATCAATTAATAAAGTTCATATTACGCATTTTGATGAGGGCAAGCGCTGTGCACAGAGCGCTTTTTAATTAGGTACGCTCGTTCAGATGGCGATACCCCAGGGCTACGCGCACGTGTACGTCACGCAAGCGGTGTGCCATGTCTCTATATAGTTCCATATATTATAACGTCATGGTACGTGCAAGTGCACGTGCACGTCTACGTGTACGGATCTGGTGTGTTTCGGCCTTAAAGCAACACTAGTTAGCTAGTAGTAGTAAAAATGGTCCCTAAATGGCTATCTGCCAGTGACTACTTTCTAATACGACGGATACCTTATGAACTCCTTCCCCTTTATCATTATCTGCCTAGCCTTTTCCGAACTATGTTGGAGCCGGCTTCCAGTCTAACAGGATGCAGGAAAATCACGGAGGAAAAAAAAAACCCATCCGTGGACCAACCCAGGGAATCTCGGCTTAACCTGAAGATCGACTCGGCTGTTATTATTTAACCACGTGTACCATAAATGTACCCTTCCTCTTACCCTTTATAAATAAATATAATAAATGTGCCTATTTTTAAAGCATTTCATCAAATTATTCCAGATGGCGAGGCTCCCACACAGTGCCGAGTTCGGGCGAAGGTCTTGCTCAGCGCTTCGACTCCATCAGCATGGCTGAGTCAGACCTTGGATCCTGCTACTCCACCTGCAGTTGCAGCTACTGCAGGCTGAGGGAGTGCGCTCATGATTGTGTTAGGTGGGTTCTAAATCTATGATTGATTCAAGTTTTAATGAGCGTTAGTCAACAAATTGATCATCAATTTAAACTGTATTTACAAATGATTAACTGTTGTATGAAATAGCTATAACATGGTGATGCCACCTGTGTCAATTTCCTTAGCAATTAATTTCCAAAAATCCTATCTATCGTAGTTTATCTTTTTTTCCTACGATTTATCATTAAATCTTAAATCATAAAAGCTTCAGATATTCTTCAATCAATTACTTTCTGATATATGATTTCTAACTTATTATTTTTTCTTTGATTCCAGGTAAGAAAATCTTAAAAGCAAAAATATTTTGACGAGTGTCAGTGATATCGGACTTGGTTGCCAAAACAAGGTGTGACCATCGATACACATCGGAGACAACAATGCTACTAATCCGATCCAGGTTGTATAGGTCAGGTGGGCTTCCACTCCGAGAAAGGATTGGTATTCACCTGTATCTGAGTAGACTAGATGTCAAGCGGCAACATGGTTATGAAATAGATAGGATAATTGTCCTTTAGCCAATACAATTTACCCATAAGGTTAAGTAATACAGTACTGGCATGAGCTCAAGGTGGTATGCTTTTTATAATTCTGGGTATAGATAGGTACCCAGTCTTCGTAATAAACACCTCCTTGGATTTATGCACATCTAGTACTGTTCGTATGGTTACTGCCCATAACTAGCACAGCTGTACTACCACTACTCGATCCCATGCAATGTTTTTGAGTAATATTTATTACTAAAAAATACGGTGGGGTCAACGGGAACAATTTTTAATTTTTCAATATAATATCAATTCCCGCTGTCCCCACCAGTGAGGCCACGGGCGGTGGGTTCAACGGGAATACACCACCTCAACTTACTGTAATCTTCTTTCTTTAACGTGTGGTTAGTGCCTAACCTAGTGTCAGAGTTTAGAAGGCCGCCCATGGGCTTCTGACTGGCTTTACATGCCGTCAAGAAATATCTCTCAGGCATGCTGGTTTCCTCACGATGTTTTCCTTCACAAGAAAGAAAAAAGTGCAAGTGATAATTATACAATATATATGAATCCAAAAAATCAGAGGAGCGTGCCTTGGGTTCGTTCTCGAGGCCTATATGACTTAGCAGTCCGACGGTCACACCACTGGGCCTGATCACTGTAATTACGTAATAATTATGCTATCTCACTGTAATTACAATACAGGGTGTAACAGGACCCTTCACGAAGCCGCCAACTAAGCATTAGGTACATCAAACTAAGTGACCTTACGCGAAAATTATTGCAGGGAAACGACTTTTTGTTGGGGTTAAAAGCACGTTTTGTGGTAGTACTCAATGTAACGCATTCAAAACGTTGCATAATACGGGGATTTTGGATGTGTCTCTCCAAAAATCTTACATTACAACTATGTATTAAAAAAAAAATGTGAAAAAGTTGGAACTTTGACCCCCAATATCTCCGTAACTAGAAGGTTCCCAGGTATGGTCTAGAACAAAACAATAATCGCAATGATGGGAACAACAAGCAAGGCATTCGGCTTCGTTAAGGGTCTTGTTACACCCTTTAAAATAATACAATTGGAAGATTCAGGAAAATGCGCGCATTTGTAAAAGAAGCAAATATATTTCACTTAAACCCCGCATAAACTAGTAATATAAACCTCCAGAAAGAGGAAAACCATGTTTCAGACCCTCAGATTTTAGTGATGCAAATCCCAAGCTTTATAGTAACCCATTTTACTTCTGAAAACATAAGAGAAAAGGCCAGCTGATGCATCCTACATCAAGAATTTTCCTTGCTAGAATCTTAACTACAGGAAAAGCTCTTTTGAAACAAAAAGGCGTCATATAGATAAAACTAGATTTTGACCATGGCTTCACCCGTGAGTATTTCGAAAAGTATCCCACGGAAACGTACAAAAGGAATAAAAGCCTAGAATATTTTTTTTTTATTATTATTAAAACTTTATGCACAAGTAAAAACTGTACAAAGGCGGACTTAATGCCTTGGGCATTTTCTACCAGTCTACCTTAGGGTGATGCAGAGACAATACACAGTAGGTGCAATAACAGAAAATAAATTAGAAAATATTTATAATTAAAATATAAGAATAAATACTTAGATACATACATAAAACAAAATCTAAAAACAGTTATGAGAGATAACAAGAAAAAACTAAAACAACCTAATTGTGAGATGAATCTGCCAACTTCTTGTGTATGTGTTCACGAGCTTTCACTTTAAATGTGAACCAATTGGATACCGTCCTGATATTCTGAGGGAGCGCATTCCAAAGGAAAACCGCCTGGACAAAGAAAGAAGACTTAATAAAACCAGAGCGATGAGAAGGACAGCGAAGAAGACGATTATTCTCGGACCGAAGATTTTTGCTGTGTGCAGAGCATAAATATTGACAAAGAGAGGTCAGATAAGAAGGAGAAGTGGGTTTGTGAAGAAGAGAAAACAGGGTTGTCAAAGCCCTCAATGCTCTGCGCTGCCGGATAGGTAACCACTTTAAAAGCGATCGATGTGTTGACACATGATCATACTTGCGGAGATTGAAAACGAATCGAATGCAGCTATTAAGAAGTCGGTCAAGTTTGTTGAGGAGATCTGCATTCAGGTCATAGTAGCACACATCACCATAGTCAATTATAGGGAAGATTAGGGACTGTATAAGCATAGCCTTAATGTGTGATGGGAGAATATTTTTCAACCGATAGAGCGACCGCAACGTTCCAGTGACTTTCTTGCTCACAATCGCGACCAGGGGTACGCCAGTCAAGGCAAGTGTCAACATGCAAACCCAGATCCTTGACGTCAGAGCTAAACGGAATCACTGTGCCATCAAAGGTAACCGGTGGCACCGTTAAACCATTCAGTCTCCTCAAGCTATGGGGGCTCCCTACAATGATAGCCTGACACTTGGTTGGGTTAACCGCCACCCCGAAACGATCAGACCAGTTTTTGACAACTCGTAAATCCCGATTTAGCTCCTCGACCGCATCGGGTAAGCTGTCAACACCTGCCTGACAGTAGAGCTGTAAGTCGTCAGCGTAAAGATGATACGCACACTGAAGCCCGGTAGTTATGAGATCTATAAAGATAGAGAACAAAAGTGGAGATAAAATGCCGCCTTGAGGGACGCCAGTTTCAAGATCTTCATTATCAATATTTCAAGTATGGAAGAATAAAACATGCTGTTCCAACCAGCTAACAATTAGAAAAATGACAGAAGAATGATTTTAAACCTCTTGACCGAGGTAATATCTACTTGTGCGCCAAATTTAACCGAAATCCATTCAGCCGTTAGTGAGCTAGACAAAAAGACAGACTATCACATAACTAGTTTTTGCTCGCTGCTTCACTCCCATTATGTACGGAAAGTAACCCACGGGATTATTTTAAATGTAGCCTATAATACTCGGCAATAATGTAGCTGTTTCTTAGTGAAAGAATTTTCGTAATCGGATTAGTAGTTCCGAAGATAACCCGCTATATAAAAACTTACAAAGATATACCTCTGTATAATATTATATAGTAAAGAAGTATAGACAATACCACCCTGTTTCAAAAGCTTAACCTAAAACGCTCCTCCCTAATTTTTACAAAGAAGGAAAAAGTTGGCAGCAATGTTTTTAAAACATAAGATAGTTTCTAAGAAAACCACATCCACCGTTTCAAATGCTTTTGCAAAAACCAAAAATCCTTTTTCTCTATTTTTCCTCTATTCTGTAGAGTCAGTGGTAGAGCTTACTATTAAAGCTATTACGTAATGAACGCTCGTACTCTACAATGTTAGAAAACTCTTTATTTTTTGCTTCAACCCTCTACTAAAGTTTTGGGGTGCGGTTAAGTTGGAATATTTCAGTGTAGTTTATAGAGGATGAAAATGTATTTATGGGTGTAAGAAAAGATTTGAGGAGAATAATATTGCTTTATACTACACCTACTTGGAAAGTACCTTGATACTTTATCAAATTTGCGGTAGAAAGTACGTCATTGCATATCGAACAAATATGCGGGGAGAAAACGCATCTGAACGGGAGAGAAAAGTGTATGAAAATCCATTTCTTGCGTGGTTTTTCTTTTTTAATTTTGGGTAAGACTATGCGCCGGTAACCTAAATATCAAAAGCCAAAAAGTTTTTACTGTGAGTTTTTATCTCCAAGCTCGCAAAATGACACTGGCCACTAGCTGTGTGTTGAATGGTGTCGGGCTGGCAGTGCGACCCTGCGGCGGCAGGATAAACAATTTGAAAAAAGAACATGTGAAAATTGCAGACGCCATTGGCGCCATTTTCAATTTGTGTGTTGTTTGAGGATTCAGTTTTCGTTTTTTATTTTCCTCGTAGGTGTAGTATAAAGAACTATGTATCACTCGAGAGAAAGTGCGATTCCCGATCTCGGGTGTTTTAAAGCCCTCGCCTACGGCTCGGGCTTGAAACGACACCCTCGCCGGTAATCGGTCACTTTCTCCTCTCGGTGAACAATGTACTATTATATTATTTTTGCGGAGGAGCTCGTGGCAAAATATTAACAGCCGCTCGGGTCGATCTTCAGGTTAAGCCGTGCTTGCCTAGGTTGGCCAATAAATTAACTAGTCCCATCCCAGAAAATAGTTATATGCTTTCTTCCTTCGATTCTTAACTAGTTTCTATGGTAACTGCCACCACACCCCGTTCTAAACACACAAAACAATTAAATTTCAGTCTTGAGAGCTGCTGAAGTAAAATGGCGGTTATCCGCACACAGTCGTCTGTTTTGGATCCATTGCTGTCTTTGCTTTTAATTCCTTCTTATCGTAGTTAGTATCAAACCTTCTTACACCGTTGGGGTCAGCTTTGTCTGGTTCTGTCTTTGTTCGAGTGCGACTTTGATTAAATTCTGCACGTACGTTCTACTCTAACTGATAATAAACCTATTCTGTCTTGTAACTAATAGTTTACTATTTTGAAGAGAAAAAATAAATAAAGGGTCTGGCACGGAGTAAACGTAAACTAAAATGGAACTTTTTTTTTTGATGAAAAGAAATTTATTTGCTAGAATTGTAGTACATTATAGATGGTCGAGTTTTATTACAGTTGCTCCAACCGATCTTGAAAATTCTTCCACTAATAGGGAGCTACATTATCCCGAGTGCCATTATTGAAAAAGGCGAGCGAAGCCGCGGGCAACAGCTAGTGATAGAATAAAAAAAAAACAATAATTTTCCAATCTAACTTTTATATAGCTAATTTTTTATGAAATATTTGTAATCTCAGAAGATGCCTAAGACAATAATGATACAAGTTAAAACAAAGACTTTAATCAAATAAATTCTGAAACATCTGCCCAAATCTCATACAAAAAAATAGAAAAGACAAAAGAAATATTTAAAAAATCTCCATTTTCCTGCGATTTCAGACACAAAGCAAACAGTTAATATCTTTTAGCAAAACGTCTTAGGACATCAAAGCTAAGAACATGTTCCATAATTTTGTGGAAGACGATTCAAAGAGATTCTTAGGTCGAAACGTTTTCTTACAAAATATTAACAAATACACTTTGAGGAGCTCTCACGTTATTATAAAAATTCTATTTTTCATTCGTACAAAAAGAAATGTAAAAGTTGAGGGATTTTGATTAAAAAGTATATCAAAGCTTGTAGGTAGGACTTTTTTGCAAATATTAGGGCTGCATCATAAATTCATAATGGTTCGTTTTCACAGTATTTATTGAACATCGAAGCCGGACCGAAACCAATCGCCAAACTTCGTTCGAAATTTACCATCGCCATGCCTATTCGAGCTAAGCTAAATTGTTTTTTCCCAAAAGTATATCCACATTAGGTCTTGGAGAGGCCCTGACCAATATGCCGTCTCCAAGGGCTACTAGATCGACCACCTACCTTAAAAAGGTAGCTGGATCAGACTGGATGTAGAAGGCGGAAAATAAGGTGTTGTACGCGGCTTGGATGAAGCCCATGTCCAGCAGTGGACTGTAACAGGCTGACTTGATTGCTATCTTTACATAGGTATTAGATTTTGTTTCCCGATTCTGGCCAGTCAAACATTTGTGTGTAGCACCCTTTATATAATTATTGCCGTTGTGTGAGGAACGTGAAGTGTCTCAGTCAAGGTCGAAAAATTTGACTTTTGATAAAATATTTCGTGTCCCGAACTTCAGAAATGAGTTCGATTCGTGAAAAGGTTTCTATAAGCTTGGGTCAAACTTATGATAAGTGGTTAACGCCTGTAGGGCGTTTTCAATATCAATGAGTTCACGAAAAAGGATAATGCCCAATTTTGTATGGGAGTTCGGCTGTTCTTGCGTCTCGACTGAGTCATCGGTAAAATGTAGGAAATTTACAAATATTATAGGAAATGTAACATTATTATTACATTACATTCGATGGCAGTTTTTGTAAATTGGACTTCTAATCTTCCAATTGTTTTATTGTCTCAAAAGTCACTAACAGTAAGTACAAAGTCTTGACGACACGGTTGGCACAGTGGCTGAGCGATTGGCTGCTGCGCTGCGTGTCGCGGTTTCGATCCCCGCACGGAACAAAAATTTGTATAAATAAATAAATAATAAATAAATAAATATCGCTGGACATTACACACAGCGCCATCTAGGTGCCACACTAAGCAACGAGGCTTGTGTCGTGGACACCAGATAGTTGATACTATCTACATAGATACTTTTTTTGTTTGTAAATACATACTTATTATACATATAAACATCCATGACTCGGAAACAAATGTCCATGCTCATCACACAAACATTTGCTCCTACCGGGATTCGAACCCGGGACCCTAAGAACGTAAGGCAGCCTCGCAACCGCTGCGCCATTCGGGTCGTCTGATCACGTCACGTATGATCTACAGGTAGTTGTTCCGGGTCTGGCTGTTTGTGTATGTGAGTTTATAAAAATGATTATAAACGCACCCACGATACAGGAGAAATTCCTAGAGCGGGGTAAAGTAAAAAAAAAAAATGTATGTCAACTCAGCTTTGCACGACTTAATATTAAAAAACAAAAAGAAAAGAACTCAAAACCTGAGAATAATACTTTTCAGCAAATAAATCGAAAACGCAAGCGCAGCGTTCACCAGCGAAATAGTAGGTATATAACGTCTTTGCTTACATAAGAGATTTAAGTTTTCAATTCAGGGCTGTAAAATAATATAAAATAGCAAAAGATGGCAGATGCTTAGCTTCGAAACAATGCACTCGTTATTTTTTTTTTGTCTAAACCCCCAGTTGCTTCAGACTAAAATAAATATGTGAAACGATCATTCAAAAGATTTTTCCATAAAATGTGAAAGAGAGCAGTGAAAGTAGCTGCAAACTATTTTCTGTCATTCTACTATAAGTTACAGAAGATTGTGAATTTGTTCCTAACTAAAAAAATATGATAAAAAATGTCAAAGTGAGTTTGTATTTTTGTTGAACTGATTTTAATCAGGCATATGGACAGAGCTCGATAAATTATACTATCCCCCTTATTCTATTACACCAGAGCCAGAGTGAACAGCAGAAGCGTTTCATATTGAATCGTTTTCCTATTATTACTAGTCACGTGGTATACATACACTCTAGCTATTAAGCGCCCTTTACAAACAAACATTAAACCTTTTACCGCTACAAGCGCCATCTAGTAGCTGTTGAACAAACTTAAGTATTCCGTACGTAAAAGAACCGCTGCAGCAGTACAGCAGCCTCCCAAACAACTTTCACTTGGTTCAATGTACCAAGCTAACTATCGAAGTAGTTCTATGTTATATTCATAGATGGCGCTTGAAGTGCATTTAACTGATACAGTGTTCTGACCGACCATAAACGCAATAGCACACTGCGCCCCAAACACAAATGACTGACGTTGTTCAAAAAGCCGCTTAGCTGAAGTGGGACTGGGCTGGCCATGTCTGCCGTATGCACGACGAGCTGCGGGATAAAAGAACTATAATGTGACACAACGACACAGCGCGAAAACGGCGCAGTAGACCTCGCAGGAGATGGTGGGAGGAGCTGGACAGAATCAACTAGTGGTCCACATTAGCCCTAGACCTGGAAATTTGAAAATCATGGGCCGTTTGCCCAGCAGTGGGATGACACAGACTAAAAGCACCGTATCAAATTGAAACAGCGATCCTGTTAGCTGGTTTTAAACAATGACAACCGAAAATGTTTATCTGGATAAGCTATCATCACCTGTCAAGCATTTTTCATAATTTTGTGGGGGTCAGCTTCCAGTCGAACCGGATGCAACTGAATACCAGTTGTATGGATCATATCCTCACCATGTCTTCCTTCCTTGTGACCTATTTTATGTGATGGTATAAATTATTCAGGAAATGTAAAATCTTCGGCTTGAAATTTTCCACAACAATGAGGCATCATTTATCAGCTTTCTGCAAAATGAAGCTATTTCGTGAACGGCATATTGTGGTAAACTTTCCCTGAAACTGTTATTGCCGACCTGCGGGGTGTTCGCAGAAACCATATTACTTTGTTGATCGATACATTAAATGATGGCTTTGGCTTCTGTGGTTCAAAATGTTTTGTAAATAGAAATTTTAAACTTTCTGACTGATCACTTACTTTTTTATAACCTATAAACACACATACAAGTACATAAACACACGCTTTAATCCCATGGGGCTAGACAGAAACCCCAAAACACCGCCTGATAGGATCCTCACATCTGACACGTTATGATCTCATAAAGCTGTCATTTTAGGCCCCTTGGTCATACTCGTACTCCAGATGCGAGTACTACGCACTGGACCTTTCTAAACAACATCAATAAAATCATCCAAATTGGACTTATCACGTTTCTAATTTTCAATAATTTAAATCAAACGTAAAGGAAACGAAATAATTTAAACTAGGTTAAAATACTAGATACTTCTATGAAATAATAAATAAAGGATTTGAATAGCTGTGAAATATATGTCTGGTGTCTGTCTATTATGGTACAAACAACAATTCTCTCAGAGGACCGGCTTAGAAAACATTAATATTTAACACTGACTTCTGTCCGCGGCTTCGTTCGCGTCAGTGATAAAACATAATGGCACTCAGTACCTAATTGTGTAACTATACATCAGTGAAAGAATAATGATCACTTGCTTTGGTGAAGGAAAACATCGTGGGGAATCCAGCCTGCCTGAGAGATATGTCTCTACGGCATGTAAAACCAAGTCAGAGTCCCATGGGTGCTATGGATACTCTGATACCAGGTTAGGCACTAACCACACGAAAAAGAAGAAGAGAAAAAAGAAATACCTACAAGACCTACCTTTGATTGAACGGTTGCATTCAATAGTGTGCAACAGCTTTAGTGTCGTAGGGATAGTGGAAGTGCGGTGGCACGTACTCACCTCACATCACGTGTTGGCACTCTTAATTTTACTCACACACAAACTCGCTCACACATTTACAAATACACACACATACTCTCACACTCTCACACAATGAATGTATTCTTTTCTAGTTATTTTTGATATGGAAGAGCGGAGTCTCCCAGTACAGTTTGCTTAAAGGGAGGCTCCAATCACAAATTATGTTTGTTGTAAAATATTGTTTATGAAATAAAAGATTTCTGATTTTGTTTTTTTTTTTTTTAATACGAATTTTTGAAAGCAGATGAATATCAGAAACGGGATATTTACCATGTTTACTGATGATTTTGAGTTCCCTATATTTCGGCGCTGTAGCAAGCACCATGATCACGGATAAACTGAAGTTATTGCGCGTGGGTGTTTATGAGCAGACAAATCGGTCTTACCCTCTTTCTTGTTCGTTTTTTGCACTCAGTACCGCTACCACTGTCACTCGCAACTCGATTTTGTTTCCGACACACGAAACTCGCTCGCTCGCTAACTTTTTTCGGCACTTTTTCAATAGCTTGTCTCACCAGTCTAGGAACACAGTGCCGTTCTGTTGAGATGAGCTTTTTTTTTTCGCATTGGATATCATCAAATAGAGGGGGCTACCCCGCTCTGGGCTGAGCAGGAGGGAGTGTCAGACTTTTACTGACTAAAACCCATCCATGTTCCTTCCTTTGCCCTTTGTGTTCCAGGGCCGCGGTATCTCTTTCGAACAGTCCCGCAACCTTGGCAGGCATCGGTCCTTTCGGACCCCTTCCTGTTTGCTGACTCTCTTTGAGGCGCGCGTGGAACACGAACGCGCCGTCGACACGGCCTGTCGTCATAAGACGGACGGACGGCGAGCTAGCCCGTAGCTCGCCGTCCGTCGTGGCCCCCGACGCCTGGTGCGTCTCCCGCGGCGGCTGAGACGTGAGGCTCTCTCCCTCTCACGTCCCGCCACCTCCTTCGCTAGCATGACTGCTTCGCAGAAGGTGGTGACGGCGTCCCATTCCCTCTTGCTCCGAACCATGTATTGAACCAGGGCCGGACGCGAGAGGTAGCCGCCGCCGATGTTGAGATGACCTGAGGGTTATGTAACTAGATCCCGTGGTTCGATCCTGATTCTAGAAGATGTTGAGTTTTGGCCGATTTTTGGATAAACAGCGAACATGGTAAATATCCCGTTTCTAGTGTTAATGATAATGTTTAGTGACCATGACAGTTTAAAAACTTATATAGCGTATGAATAGTTTCCGTGATTATCTTCTCGTACAAACTTTACCTCTATTAGTGTCGTCCACTGCTGGACATAGGCACCAAGTTTCGCCACATTGACCGGTCCCATGCGACTCGCATCCAGCAGATCCCCGCAACCTTCACCAGGTCATCGGTCCACCTAGTGGGAGGCCTTCCAACGCAACGTCTTCCGGTTCGCGGTCGCCACTCCAGAACTTTTCGGCTCCATCGGCCATCCGTTCTGCGAGCAATGTGAACTAAAAATATAAAAATAAAAGCATAAATAAATTTGCATAAATTTTTCATTGGTTATTATTTAAAAAAAAAAAAATCTGTTTCCTTCAAAAGTGCAATACCTTTACGATCAAAATGTATGGAACAGCTGATTTTTTTTTTAATATCCTATGAAAAATTTCTATTTGGGGGGCTCCAAATTATTTACTGAATACGTGGTAACCATTTTCGCGTCGGTATTCCCTTCCACCCCGTATTAAAAAGTCTTCACAATAGTGCTAACCTCTGACCTGACCTCAGAAGTCTTCGGTTAGTTCCAATAGAAACTAGCGTCCATGGCATCTTGTCCTACCCAAAAAAGCATAATAAACAGGCATATATTTGTCCACCTGTCCCACCATCCCCAAACATACTTAACTACCAGATATTATGTTCGCACTAAAACGCGTGAAATTACATGAAATTGTCAAGATTCCAGCCGCTAGCAATAGTAGCGGTGGCAGCGCTAGTAGCGACAGCAGCGGTCGTAGAGATGGTAGCGATGGTACAGATAAACACAACGGTATTGCGTGATTGGAAGCCGCTGTTCAGTGTCTATTGGTATTATAATGATTGGTTACGTAGGATGAGGTGTGACAGCTAGCAGAGCGGGGTTAGAAAGAAATTTGTGTTTATTTGGCATTCAAAACAAAAACACTGTAAAATATAAACAAACAACACTAACAATGCCAAAAGGCCCTCAGCTCCTAGATTGTATTGCCACAATCTATAAAGTATCTCTTTAATGAGTACCTTCGAGCAATTCTTCACATTTATTGTATTGCAGATTTCTAACGGTAAGTCATTCAGAATAGATGGTAGCATTCCCACGTCTTTGTTCCATAGACATTATTAGATCCTTAATCTAATGGGAAGAATAGATATCTGAAGAATTATGCCTTGGATATTTAAACTTGGTGTTGATTGGTCAGAGATGCACCTTGTAGTACACCCACATTTTGACAGCTATGTTTAAGTTCCATGTATTAGAGGTCGAACATATTGCCATAAACCGGGTTTTCACCAAACATACCATAATATCATGTTCACGCCTTGTAATCCCCGGAGGGTTTGGCAGAGGTGTACCTAACAATTACACCCATATTTCTCCAGTTATGTATAGCAGTAGAGAAGGGTTAATTTTTGTAAGAGGTAAGCCGGCCACCGTAGACGCGGGCCTGTGGACGGTGAGCTATGGGCTAGCTCGCCGTCCGTCCGTCTTATGACGACAGGCCGTGTCGACGGCGCGTTCGTGTTCCACGCGCGCCTCAAAGAGAGTCAGCAAACAGGAAGGGGTCCGTAAGGGCCGACGCCTGCCAGGGTTGCGGGACTGTTCGAAAGAGATACCGCGGCCCTGGAACACAAAGGGCACTCCCTCCTGCTCAGCCCAGAGCGGGAGGGGTTATTTGATGATTACCCATCGGTAAAAAAAAAAAAAAAAAAAAAAAGCCGGAGTACATATCTCTAATGTGATTATATTATTTGTCTATAAAATACTCACCATGCCCATTTTCAAAGGGAATCCGGTAGGAATCGAGTTGTATGGAATCTTTCATGGAATAGTGGGCAAGTCTATTGCCAGACTCTGTTGCTGCTACTGAGAAATTACTGATAGAAAAGCCCAATAACACATTACCTGACCCGGAAACGAAACCAAGGCCTCACGAGGTAGTTTCATATACGAGTATCTAACTTGCAAAAAAATGTCGCTCAAATAAATAACCAAACATAAAATACAACAAGTATCTGAGAGGAAATAATATAGCTGGTTTTATTGATATTTCGTTAAAAGAAAGGATATCTTAATTGGTAATTTCAACAGATATTATAATGAACCAACTATTGCTCAATAGTCCCAAATTGTTATTGCATTATGTTGAAAAGTAATTTGCTCACTTTTAGCATTACAAAAGTTTCGTATCCAATTATGGGTTTGATCTTTCGTTGAACTTAAATTAATCTTTGGGATGTCCTGTCTTCTAGCACAATAGTATGCTAATTTGATTTAATTATGCATGTTCGATTCCCAGGTCAGGCAAAGTCTTATTGGATTTTTCCAACAGGAATTTCTCAGTAGCCACGATTGATTGAGTTGATGGCAGTAGGCTCGCCCCCTTTTACATATAACGGCGCCAAACTGGGTGTACCTAATTAGGTACACCTCTGCCAAACCCTTAGGGAATTACCGGCGTAATGTTATATTATGTAGTATGCTAATTTTATTATTATATATTATATATATTATATTTATTTATGAATCTGATCAGAGTTTATTCTGTTAAAATTAAATGCAGTCTCTGAATCATTGTAAGTACAAACAAGATATCTGAAACTGTCAAAACATATGAGATGATCAAGAGAAAATCTAAGAAAAAAAAACACTAAAACCAAGCTCGCTAACGCTTCCGCTTACAGTCAGACCTCGGCCGCATACCACTGTCATGTTTCGCCCGCTGGCGATGGCGTGGCGATGATTTCATGTTTACAAGCTTTCCACATGTCGAGTTTTATTTAGCGACATAAATACGATAGAAAATCCGGATTACAAATTGTGTTTATTATCTTAAAATTATTGTGTTTACCTTCATCATCCACAGTTGGGTATAGGTCTCCCCAATCGATTTCCAACGTGTCTGGTCCAAGTGGTCCTGCATCCAGCGACTCCCTGAAGTTTCAACAAGCTCGTCGGTCCATCTGGCAGGTGGCCGTGCGCTTTCCAATGCGTGGTCTCTACTCCAGTATATGTTTGCCCCATCGGCAGCTCGATCTTCGCGTTATGTGGCCTGCCCATAGCCACTTCAACTTGCTTATCCGCTGGGCTATGGACGACTTTGGTTCGTCTGCGGATGTCCTCATTTCTGATTCTATCACGTATAGAAACGCCGAGCATAGCTTCTGTATAAGACCTATTGTGATAGACCACGTTTCAGATCCGTAAGTCATCACTGGTAGCACACATTGGTTGGTTATAAACCCTACTTTTGAGGCGCTGATGTATTTTACGCGACGAGAAGATATCGCGTAGTTTTCCGAACGCTGCCCAGCCGAGTTGGATTTGACGTTTTTTGATGTGTTTACCTTACTGACATATTTTTCTTATGATGTTTTACCGGCAAAATTGAAATCTTGTACATTATTAGTACTGCCTCATTGGTCTAATGGTCATAAGTGCTACTATTCAGTACAAGGTCCTAGGTTCAATTCCTATACAGGGTGTAAACGAACCATTCACGTAGCCGTCACCAAGCATTATGTACAGACGCCAGCTATCCGAAACTGTCAAATTTTCCAAATCAACTTTGAACCTAATGCTTTAGCGATAAAGCTGAAAATCTATTAAAGAAATTTGACAGATTGTAGTAGGTTAATGTGCTGACGCCTGTACATCAAACTAAGTAACTTAACGTAAAAATTATTACTGGGAAACGACTTTTATTTTGGGGTGAAAAATCATGTTTTACGGTAAAACTCAATGTAGCACACTCAAAACATTGTACTGATGGATGCTTTGATTAGTAAACGGGTCATGGAAGTAATTAAATTAAAGTTATTACCTTAAAAACTAGTATTTAACAAAAAAAACTTGTGAAAAATTTGGTACTTTGGCCTCCAATATCCTCCGTAACTAGAAGGTTCCCAGACTTCGCAGGTATGGCCCAGTACAAAAAAATGATCGCAATGACGAGTAGAATAAGTGCCTTTTGGCTTCGATAGGGCTATTTTTACACCGTTTATAATTCTAAAAATGTTTACTTAATGAATACTTTTTCTTTCTTTCCAAAGTGTGATTGTTTTTCCACATTAGAAATTTCTTAGTAGGATCCCGGAGTCCATGCCTAAACCTTTCGAGGAAATAAGCGCTATGCTGTTATGTTATGTAGGTATATATTTGTCTAGAAAGCTGGCTACCGGTTTTTACCTTAGCTAGACTTTTAGATTACCTAGAAAATGATGACCAGTGGCAAGACGAATCTAGTTGAACTGGCAGTTGACCCCAGCAGAGGCTTAGGAGAAGATGGATGAGATCTGTTAGTATAATCTTAGAATTCTGACAAAAATAAATACCAACAAGAATACAACTTACTCAGAATTTAGCCATCAGATAGGCGCATTCCTAATCTAAATTGTCAAAAACCATGTTAATCTGTAGAAACAACTGAAAAACATCATATACCTTATTATCTGGTTTTAAATCTATACTTACTAATATTAAAAAAAGTAAAGTTTGTGAGGTTTTAGGAGGTAATCTCTGAATCTACTGACCGATTTTGAAAATTCGTTCAATAATAGGAAGCTACATTATCCCCGAGTGCCATAGGCTATATTTACAACGCCCCCGTGGGATAATTTCCGACAAAAATGCAAGCGAAACCGCGGGCTACAGCTTGTCCTTCATAAAATTACCTCACCATAGCAGAGGTTTGTGCGTGACAGCATTTTCTTCTTTTTATAAAATGCCCCTACTTTCGTTCTAAAGAATGTTATTATTACTGTACTTAATGTAATGTTATAGTCATTTCTATGAATTTGCGAAAATTATGTCAAGCAGTTTGTCATTCCGTACGTATGTAACGGCTTTGGCCAACACGCGACTTGTTTGCTAGGCCCACTTTAGAGTCCATTACTTCAGAATTACAAAACATGATGACCAAAAACACGATGTGTCATTATTGCAACTATTATTATCAGCTGCAGGAATAAGATTGTAAAAGTTAGTCTTTATTTTCAGCTGCAGGAATAAGGTTGTAAAAGTTAGTCTTATAGTATTCAAAAAGGCAGCAGCACTTGAAGGAAAACTCCAACGACTTTAAATAGGTTTATTAACAATTTTGTTACATTACACAGTACACACTATTACAGCAATAACGGATCGGCAACTATCTTAATAATTATAAGTCGTTTTCGACGTTCAGCCACCGAATGCCCGCTCGGGCCACCAGCTCCTGACCAAGAATCCCACCGTTCTGGAGGGAAAATCCAGCGCCCTGATTGGCTCACGACATCAGGCCACGTCAGTCTCGTGATCCAATCAGAGAACCGCTTCACTTTCGCGTCATACATTTTACAATCAAATGTAGAAGTATTGCTATTCTTACGGAATTAATGTTACCAGTTTACATAATAAAATATAAAGCATTTAAGATGTGTCCACGTGAATAAAGCTAATAAATTAATACATTTAAATAAAATTGATAATTTTAAATAAGTGGAAGTCAGGTTTAAGTTGAATAAAATGTATTTTAGACAGAAAAATATAAATCGTGTACATAACTCGTAGTGTCACGGAATACAGAAAGCATAGAGTATATCATGGCCAAAGACACAGAATAACAAATTAGGAAGATGACATTAGAAGGCGCGTAATTTAAATTAACATTTCAATACTCTCTTCAAATTAGAGCCTTCCTTTACATATTAATATAGCATAAAGTACAAAGCCTTATTATAAACATACAAGAATAATATTCAGTTACAAGTTTTGTTGTTATACAAAAGAAAGTTTAACTACTTATAATTATTAAGTTTACACATACCTAAGTTACTTCTATAAATATGAATTTGTCCTTAGACAAAGCCTTGGTAAAGATATCAGCATATTGATAGTTTGTGTTTACATAGTTAAGACTGATAACATTCTCATAATATTTTTCTTTAATAAAGTTGTATCTAATATCGATATGCTTGCAACGCTTATGAAACTCACTATTTTTGATAACATTAATTGCACTTTGATTGTCAATGTTTATGATCACAGACTCTTGTTTATATGCACTTATTTCCTGTAAGAATTGTCTTAACCACATGGCCTCTTTAGTGGCAGCACAGGCAGCCATGAATTCGGCTTCTGTTGTAGACAAAGCCACTGTTTGTTGCCTTTGGGATAACCAAGTAATAGCAGTTCCATTTTTAAGGAAAACATAGCCAGTTGTTGAACGTCTTGTTTCAACGTCGTTGGCAAAGTCAGCATCACTGTACCCTACCACATCAGTGCTGTCTGACTTTGACATGTAGAACAGTCCATAATCTTTAGTATCTTTCAGATACTTGAGTATTCTTTTTACAGCATTCCAGTGAGATTCATCATGACAATTTAGGAATCTACTCACCTGACTAACTGCAAACAAAATGTCTGCTCGGCTTACTGTTGCTGCATGTATGAGAGTTCCTACGGCTTCTCTGTAGGGATATTTTCTTTCAGATAGCCCATCAGTCTTCATGAGTTTGACATGTGGATCAGCTGGTACACTGTTGGAGTTTGCTTCAGTCATGTTGAACTTCTTTAATAGTTGTTCAATGTATTTAGTCTGGTGTATGAAAATATGATTATTAAACCTTTCAATTTGCATTCCTACAAAACAGGAAAGAGGATATGTCTTGACATCAAAATTAGTTTGAAGATCATTGATTACTTCAGTCAAAACTGATTTCTCTTTACAAAATAAAAGGCCATCGTCAACATACAGACACAAGTAACATGTTGTGCCTTTAGTTTTTCCAATATAAATGCACTGATCTGCTTTGCATCTTTCAAATCCAAATTTCTTTAAAACTGAGTTAAATTTGGTATTCCAACATCTTGGTGACTGTTTTAATCCATATAAAGATTTGTTAAGTTTACATACCATGTTAGGGTTGCAGTCCAATCCCTCAGGTGGAGTCATGTATATTGTTTCTTCCAGGTCACCATACAGGAAAGCAGTGGTAATGTCAAATTGGATTATGTCAAAATTTTTCTGAGCTGCAAGTGATAATAATAATCGTACAGAGTCATACCTCACTGTCGGTGCAAAAGTTTCATCAAAATCTATCCCTTCTGTTTGTGCATATCCTTTTGCACAGAGTCTTGATTTATATCGAGGACCTGTTGGTTCATTTTTGATGCGGAACACCCACTTACTTCCAATAGGCTTGGTGTTTTCAGGTTTTTCTACCAATGTCCAAGTTCCATTTTTATAATGTGATTCTAATTCTTCTTTTATTGAAGTTTTCCACTTTTCAGATTCAACTGAGGTTGAAGCTTCTTTATAATTCTGAGGAATGGGATTTATCTTGTCTTCACTGTAGCACAGGTAAGTTTTATCTTTATTTTCATTTATTGTTGATAATTCTCTGTTTCTTGGTCTCAATGTTATTTTGGACGGGGTTGACGATATTTGAACATTTCTATTTGGTTTATATTCAGGATCTAAGTTATCTTCTTGATCTGACACATATTCACTGGTTGTGTTTGAAGTATCTGATGTGTTATTGGAATCCAGAGATGTATAATTATCATTTTGTTCCAATGTTTCTTTCTCTGTCAGATTTACAGGAAGATAGTTTCTTTTTACTGTGGTCTCTAAGAAAACAGCATCTCTGCTTTTAATAACGGTTTTAGAGGCAGGTATTATAAACCTATACCCTTTTGTATTATCACAGTATCCGATGAATATAGCTTTCTGTGATTTACTGTCCCACTTCTTACGTTTTTCTTTTGGGAGATGTATCATTGCTTCACAGCCAAATATTTTTAAATGGCTTATATTTGGTTTCTTCTTAGACCATATTTCTTCTGGAGTTTTAAAAGCTAGTGAACGTGTTGGAGTTCTATTAATGAGGTAAGCAGCTGTGTGTATTGCTTCTGCCCAATATAGTTTAGGAAGTTTTGCGTTAATCAACAGACATTTTGCTTTTTCGACAAGCGTACGATTCATTCTCTCAGAGACACCATTTTGCTCGGGTGTATAGGGCACTGTAGTTTGATGAATGATACCAGCTGTTGCTAAGAACTCTGAAAACGCATTGTTTACATATTCAAGTCCATTGTCTGTGCGCAAACATTTTATACTGCACTCCAATTGATTTTCAACTAGACATTTAAATTCTTTGAATTTTTCAAGAGCTTCTGATTTTTTCTTTAGGAAATAAACAAACACCTTCTTTGAAAAGCCATCTATAAATGTGATGAAGTATTTTGCACCCCCAATGGAAGTGGTCTCCATTGGTCCACATAAATCTGAATGCACGGTTTCAAGTAATTGTGTAGCTCTTGACTGACTTGTTTTGAATGGCAAGCGTGTTTGTTTTCCTTCTAAACAAGTCACACAGGTCAGATTGTCATCTTTCTTAGATAATTGCACACCATCTGTATTTTCTTCAATTTTCTTTAAATCACTGAAGTTGAGATGCCCCATTCGCTGGTGTCAGAGATAAATATCTTGCTGATCAACATCCGATATGTATGCTTGAACATTGAACAGATTTAGCCAGTACATATTGTTGATTAAGATAGCTGTTGCAACTATTCTTTTACGACTGTTTAATATCACACAGCCTTCATTATTGAATTTCACTTCACCACCATGATTCACAATCTGACTGACCGATAATAAATTTGTTGCTAACTCGGGCACATATAAAACATTTTGGAATAAAACTTTGTTATTCCGACCTCTGTTGTCACAGATTTCCAAACTTAGCTGACCAGAGCTTTCTACTGGTAAGGATTTGTCATTTGCAACTTTTATTGTCTTCACTTGTGGCACTGTTTCGTTATGCAATAATTGTTTATGTCTGGTCATATGCATTGAGGCACCGGAGTCTATATACCAGGCATCGCTGTTACTGACAGAAGCTATGAATGCAGCGGCATAGCTAGGATTTTCATCTTTCTGTTTTTGCTTAGACTTGCACTCTGTGCTTATATGGCCATATCTGTTGCATTTGAAACAACGCGGACCCTTTTGAAATGGCTTTTTAGATGCCTTTTTCTTCGAATTAGTTGCAAACGCATTAGTATCACTATTACTCATTTTTACATCCTGTAGAATTTTAGCTTTCACGGAATCGGCACTTATTTTCATACCAGAACTTTCGATTGCTATAATCATTGGTTTGTATATCTCGGGTAGACCAGAGAGAAGCAGGGTTCCCAGCCACTCATCATCCACTTTGAATCCGATATTACGCAGCTTATGAGCTGTAGTGACTACTTTACTGACGTATTCTTCTACATTTTGACACTCTGCGAGCGTTGAGGTACACAATTCACGAAGTAAACCTACTCGGCGTGTAAGCCCCGAGTCGTCGAAAGCACTTGCCAGGTTGTCCCAAACTTCCTTTGCTGACTTCGCTTCTTGTATGTGAACATAATTCACGGAGTCCACCAACAAGATAATCTTAGTTTTTGCTTTAAGATCACGTTTTTGGTTTGCCGCGTCGCCGTCGGTTGGGTTTTCTATACAGTCCCATAATTCCTCGTGCTCAAGGTAAGTTTTTACGGCAAATCTCCATGTGGAGTAATTATCGCGGCCAGTTAGTTTTTCTATCAGGGTCAGCGGGTTATTTGAAGACATTTTCAACACGTGAAACTTTTGCCGGCTCCACACGCGTTAATTTTAGGTTAGGTTTTTTTTTTTGTGCACTATTGTTCGACTTAGACTTTTTCACTTTTTCAGGGCAACTGGGCCCATAACCTGATAATTTTAAATAAGTGGAAGTCAGGTTTAAGTTGAATAAAATGTATTTTAGACAGAAAAATATAAATCGTGTACATAACTCGTATTGTCACGGAATAGAGAAAGCATAGAGTATATCATGGCCAAAGACACAGAATAACAAATTAGGAAAATGACATTAGAAGGCGCGTAATTTAAATTAACATTTCAATAAAAATTATTTCTGAAAACATAGTAAATTGACTAGTAAAATTCCGAAATCTAACAGTCTTATTTATAGTGTTACTTTCCTTCAGTACCTCTTGAGGTATTTGTACGTCCTGCCCGCCTAGGGCATTGAGCTCCACGACCAAACTTGCAAAAAAAAAAAAAAACGTCATTTTGAGCAGAATTATTTTCATTTATACACTGACAACGGAGATTTCTGGATTCACAATCGTAAATTCAAGAGGTGAATCTTAACACTTGTAAGGAGGTATACATTCGTTCTTTCTTTCTCCTTATCTTTAGTTAAATCATCATAAAAATCATAATAATTATCCTGTTACTTGGGGTCGCCTCCATCACGTTTTTTTTTCTTTCATTCGTCTGTGTCAACGCTATCATTTATACTTTTTTCAGTATCATTCCTCACACAATGCATATCACTACTTAAATAATGAGGTAACATTGACCCTCCTGCCGAGGTCAAAGCTACCGGTTGTAAGGAGGGTCCGCTTCCCTAATCATCACAGAAATTAGTCAGGGTCAGAAATGCATTGGCGCGTGACTGTATTCCGGCTTTGAGGTTCATCGGGTTCTATTACTTACTGAACCAGAATTTAAATGCTTTTTATTTCCTTTGTGAATTGTCCTTTAGTTAAGCCAGCGATCAGCGTATCAAATTATTATGAAATCCAATCCTAATTGAAAATACACCAGGGGGCCTAAAATGGGGGTCAGTGCCCTATCGACCCACTTCGACTCGACCCGAAGAATAATACCTGGATATTTCTGTTTCTTGAGGCGTAAAAACGTCGATGTATAGTCAGACAGAAAATTTAATTCTGCTAAAGCAGCCATTTTACACCAGGGGGCCTAAAATGGGGGTCAGTGCTCTATCGACCCACGTAGACTCGACCCAAAGAATAATACCTGGATATTTCTGTTTTGAGAGGCGTAAAAACGTCAATTTATAGTCAGACAGAAAATTTAATTCTGCTAAAGCTGCCATTTTAGGGTCAGTCCCTAAAATGGCTGCTTTAGCAGAATTAAATTATTATGATTCTCCTAAAGCGGCCATTTTAGGCTCCCCGTTCTCCCTCCTCACATAACATCACACAATCATGTACGAAGGGTTAGGTAAAACACACCTAAACCCACATTTCGTCAGTTATGTTTATGTCCCATGTAATAAGGGGGAGCTTATTACCATCAACCGGGCACAAATCCGAATTCCGTGGCTGCGTGACTGAGAAATTTCTGTTGAAAAATCCCAATGACTTTGTCCTGGGCATAAAACCCAGGGTCGCAAGTGCGACCACTAGACTAAACGAAGTAGCCGAAATAATTAGTGCAAATATATTCTCCAGATATTATAGTTGGAGTTCGTCTCCCTCACAAGAAACTGCAGAGGAAAGACACCTTTAGTATAAATTAGTTAAAGGTGAAATTCGTCCGTAGATTTCTGGCAGCCAGCAGTGCGTATAATCAATGAGAACTGGTAGTTAGTTCAACGTTGAAAAGAAAGTATATCTTCAACATTGACTTCATAAATACTATGTTTGAAAATTGGATTCTTGTTTTAGTCTAGTTCATTGGAGGATATGGGATTGTTGCTAAAACCTTGATTTTGATTAAGTCTAATTTGTTTTGCTTGTTTTATAACTAGCATCCAAATTTACCAAATCGTTTACTCTCGTAGTCATATCTCTATCTCTATCATAGTCTTCTTAATTTGTAAAGGTTTAAATTATGTCTCAATTTTTTTTTGTGTCTGTCTTGTCTTGTATCATTTCTTTATTATCTATATCCACTGGATGTTTAGAAATAACAATTCGTCAACAAAATGTTTCTAATCATCGTTACTTACATTTCTATTAAAAATTCAATTTACTCAATTTTCATTTCACCAAGTACTTGCTAAAAATATTAATATACATAATATACAGACTTATTAATTAAAATAACCTAAAGTAAATAACCTAGCAACAAACTTAAAAAATGGCGTCAAAAAACTCCTCCTCAACGCTGTCAACTGGTAATGTAAAATAATATCTAATTCACTCACATCCTACACATTCTTGGCCAACCTCTGTATCAAACAAAAAAAAAAACAATAAAAAAAAAAATGTTTATAAACAAAATCATTATAAGCTATGCACTACACCTACACTATTATATTCCCTGACATAACACTCCAACATAATATACCAACGACACAGAAGCTACATAACCCGAATAGCTTCGTAAACTTGACATCGAACCAGTCGCAAAGTCGCAACGCGCGCCGGCGCACGTCTGTCGCAAGTTTCGAAGTCGGTAAAATATGATGTGCGTGTTTGTGCTGTGAAACAAGTGTTTTAGTGAATTGGGATATTTATCTATTCTGCTTTTGGGTGATTTTTATTACGGTAAGTTTTTTTAAACTGAAAATTTTAGATTTTTTTTTTAGTTTTTAACTCGCGTGGTAAACGATTTGCCGGTCGTTTGAAACTGCAGTGACATCTTGGGTTAAAATAAAAATGGTTACGGCTTTATCAATGACGTTTTCTACTACGATTTAAGTTAAATGAATTACTTCGTTAGGACCAGGTATGGTATCAGGAATAAGATCTATTTATTTTTCTTTGATTAGTTTTTTGTTTATTCTCTCATTTTTTTCTTCAGCTCATTGTTATCCATTGGGGTCTTGTTCTAAGATTCCCATGTGTTCGTTCTTTTGTTTCGCTTCAGTTGTTGCGATGGCATGTGCGTGCAGTTAGCAGTTACTGGTTATAAAACTATTTTCTAAGCTCTAGTTACTGGTGGAGAAAATCGTGATTCATGGTTCTGAATGTTGCGAATTGAATATTGCTCGTCTTATTTTTTAAATTACAGACTCCGAATCAATTTGTGAAGTTTTTGTTCTAAGAAATTTCTGCTCATAAGTTGCTTCATAAATATTATTTTAAATGTCGGAAGTGATTTTCAAGAAGATGATTCTGCATTTTAGTAAATGATGTTTCTTTGTTTTACTTAAATCTACTGAGGGTTCCTTGTCGCACTAGATTACTCTAAGAGACTACGTGAACACCCGTAAGGAAAAAAACAGAATATCATTTAAAAGTTCTTCTGTCATTTCTATCGCAATTTTATCTTCTGTTTCATCAACATAAAACACTTTCAACCAAGGTTCACTCCAACTCTAATTGAATTTTCTGCTTCAACATCCCGTTAGAGATAAATTAATCAGTAACATCTGCTTACGACTATTACCTATAGTTAAACCACAAACAATTACACCCTGTGGAAGTAGTAAATAAACTGTGTCTTGTGGTTGCAAGCACTACTGCTTTGCATGAGGTCCTGGGTTGATTCCTGAGTCGGGCAAAGTGTTATTGGGTTTTATCCACCAGGGATTTCACAGTAGCAGCCTCGGGGTGTAGATTTGTGGCCGGTTGTTGGCAAGAGGCTCGCCCTCTATCACACGGGACTCTCAATAACTGGAGAAATGTGGGTGTACTATATGTACACCACTGCCTAATCCTTCAAGGATTACAGGCGTAATGTTACGTTGCGTCAAACCACAAACATCTACTTACACCCGTTGTAAGTAGTAAATAAAATTGAATGCAACCGAACTTGTAACCCAAGTCTATCATAGCGTGGTCGTTGACTTTTCTTGATAACGGGGTTTATTGCCCAACTGTGGGACGCAATATATTGCTCAGTAATGAGATGTATGTTTACGTTATGAGAATATGTAAATGAGTTTTAATTACTTTCTTTGTTCATCTATAATTTTACGTTAATGGACATTTTGTGAGATAACATTTTTTGGGAATGCATTTATAGAGCAATTTGAGAGTAGCATTTTCAGATGATGACTGCGATAGGCTTAATGAGTTGATCGTCATTTATTCTTGGTAATAAGTTCACCACGTGTATCTAATATTTATAAACGTTTGAAGGTAAGGTTAAAATGAAGGTGGATATATTCTTTAGATTATGAAGAGGTAAAAGTTTGTAAGTTTCAATGTAGGGGGTAATCTCCGGAAATAATGATCCAATTTAAAAAGCTACGTTTATCTTGGGTGCTATTGGCTATAAATTATATCATGCATATTAGCCGAGTTATCACATTTTTTGCGGACGAAGTCGCGGGTGAAGTGCTAATAATTAATAAAGTTTTTGCATATTATGAACTAAATTCACTTTTCGCGCCTTTCTTTATTAAAATACGCAGGGAATTTTGATGCGATGTTCACTTTAGAGAATTTATTTATTCTGAACTTCATACAGTAAATAAATCCTGATTTTTCGTCAAGGTGTAAAAACCGTCTTAAGCAGGGGTGGGCCTGTTGTTCAGAATAAAATGTTAGTAAGGTACTAAGGTCCATGTATTGGGTAAAGACAACAGCCACGTCGATATAAAAAAAAAACCTTCAATAATACAAGAAACACTTATCTAAGCACTACGCAGCGTTACAACTAGGGAAAATAGTGTTTTCGATGAGCTCTGTCACCCAATGTAAGATATAACTTGTGTTTAGGGTGCCAGCGTCCTATCCGCTATCGCCTATGGTTTGAACATGTAGCAGTTGGTGTAAGACGACTTAACGACGAATATAGACAAGGGAACTTAACCCTCAAAGTTCATTTAACCCTATTATGTAACTATTTCATGGAAAAGTCATTCAATGGGGTTAAATTAACTAAGAGGGTTGTATTGATGATTTTAATAATTATAATTCTGTAACTACATACGTGTTACTGGCGCGACTCATTTTTCATCCACATACAACCTGAAACAGACCTGCAAATTGCAAAAAAACGTAAGAAATTTTGAATTTCCCGGGCTATCCTTGCGCTTCCACCTTAAGGGCCAACCCAGGATAACTTTACCAATGAGGTTTGCCAATTAAGATATTCATGTTCAAAACCATAAACATGTTAACGACTGAATGGCTCTTAATGTCTGTATCGAGTTTATTACTTATTGCTAAAGCTTTTGGCACGCGAAGTCTATTTTAAATAGCCAAGTTACGTATAAAAAAACTAGAGCCAATTGTTTCCTTTTTTGTTTACGGTACTTCCTTGTATTTCGTATGCGCACGTGCGGCGTCAGTGTGTACCAAATACCTCAATATAATTTACAGAGCACATCAAGCTACCCGAAACTGTGGCAAATTTTCCCAATCAAACTTGAACCTAATGCTTTTGCGGTAATGTTGAAAATCTACTAAAGAAATTTGACAGATAGTAGCTTGATGTGCTGGCGTTTGTACGGTCTTAGAAGGTGTTGCCATTATTCTCACACTTGGTTGTATGATAATAATTTTACAAAATTGTGTCTATTATAATATTTATTTCCCGACCAACTAATTACATTATGGTATGAAATAAAGAATTGATTGGTCTTCGCACAAAACGTCAGATTCGCGAAATATCATCAGTTTCACCTCGACTCCCGCTCATTCGAGGGACCTCATAAATTCCTTAATCTGACGACTATGAATACCGATTTTGAGGATCTTTCGAGGCACGCCATGAGGTCTCCTCGACAGAGGTGTGAGTCGAGGAGCTTTCGAGGTTACAATTCTGAATGTGGGTGTAAGTGTTCCCATACAACTTGGCAACGCCGCCAGTCTCTTGGGCACATTACCGGCTGACAGCGTTGAGGAGGAGTTTTTCGATGCCGTTTTATAGTTTGTTGTTAGTTTATTTTTTTTGTTTTATTTAATAGTTTTTTTATAGTACACCCACATTTCGCCAGGTATTAGGGTACGAGCCTATTGCCATTCCTAAAGTTTTGTAGGGAAGTTAGAAATCCAAAAACATCATTATCATACTCTTGTCCTTATCCCAATTCATTTGAGGTCGACGCAGCATGTCTTCTTCTTCCATACTTCTCTATTACTTGTCATCTGAAAAATCTGCAAAACCAGTCCGTAATTTAAAAAAGAAAAATTCTAGACGGTAGTAGTACGGTCAGCCACAGTTTCGAAGTTAACTAATCTTCTGCAATCGCGACACGACAGTAAAATGTCACTGGCTTTGAAGAACTGTAAGCAAGTGAATACTCGTTCATGGCATGGATAAAACTTAAGCCAGCCAAGGTATACCGGATGAACACTTAGGTAATACCGTCTATCTTGGATATTTTTGATAACGTGTAAATTTTAAACGATAGTTCTTTTCCTGCTAGAGATTTCTATGCAAATTCTATAGCTATGTTTTTTCTTGCGATCTTTGAACATGTACCTGGGTTATAAATGTAAAGAGGTATGGCATGTTTTCACATAATTAATCTATAAATGACGGAATAATACTCACACTACTAGAGAAAGCGAGTTATAAATCGTAAATGAATAAATATTTTACATAAAGTTATATTAGAATTTTTACATAATTCTAATTTCTTATGTATTAGATGTGAATTACATAATTTGTTTATTAAGTGATCGGAATTCTCATAATTTACGATCTATGCTAATATTATTATTTTTATAACTTTATTAGTCGATTTAAATAGCGTTACGTGTGGTGGTATGGTCAAAAGAAAAAAAAACGCCTAATTTGATAGGCATTAATATTTTGACTGTAATTTATAAACAAAAAAAAAACTCAAATGCTGTTTCACTACAGAGGCCCCAACTAAATCAACAGAATTATTGACTTATGCTTCTCACTGGCTATGTCAATGTTATCTATTTTTAGCATGCTGCAAAAATGACACTTTTTCTAGGCTTTCAAGGCAAACTACTAAAGCGCAATATCTCTGATTTCCACAATTTTGAACTTCTTATAAATGAAGGTGTTGTTTGATTCAGGGCACGAGTTTCAAACTGAAAGGTTGGTTAATCGACCACTGAAATTGCTCAACAAATCATCATTCCCCTGCCCTTATCCCAATTTATTTGGGGTCGGCGCAGCATGTCATCTTCTTCCATACTTTTATTACTCGTCATCTCAACAGTCACCTCCTTTCTAGCCATATTATCCTTCATACAGTCCATCCATCGTTTCTTTGGTCTTCCTCTACTCTTATAGCCAGCTACATTCATACCAAATCATAGATGAATAAACCAACCTTACGCCACTGTACCCCTTACAAGCATGACAAATAAATTTTCTCTTGCACATTAAACCAATAAAACACTTAAAGGGTTAACGTGCACGTAAACGTTAGCCATAGGTTACGGATCCAACCTTGGTTAGTTAAGCAATTGGTTGGAAACGGTGATATCGATCTTTCACGCTTTTTCTTTTGTTTAATTGGCAGATAGGGCAATACAGCAGTAATTAAGTTATGAAAGGTACTAACTATGACTAATTGGATAAGTAACGATACTTAAGTGGTAAGCCCAGGGGGGTTGCTATGCTGCCAGGGTTGCGGGACTGTTCGAAAGAGATACCGCGGCCCTGGAACACAAAGGGCAAAAGAAGGAACATGGATGAGTTTTAGTCAGTACAAGTCTGACACTCCCTTCCGCTTCGCCCAGAGTGGGAAGGGTCATTTGATGATATCCCATACGAAAAAAAAACTGGGGCTTACTATGACATCTCAAAACAGGAGTAGTTCCAGTGTGGGAAAGAGACAGAGCTTTACAGGTCGTCTAGCGCCATCTCTTTCCCACACTGGAATTACTGCTGCTTTAAGACATCATGGTAAGCCACCAGGACAACCTACCGCACCTACAAGTGCTGACTAGGTAATCTAAGCTTAAACTTTTATATTCTACCAGCTGTTGCCCGCGGCTTCGCTCGCGTTTTGGTCGGAAATTATTCCACGGGCACGTTTTAAATATAGCCTATGGCACTGTAGCTTCCCATTATTGAAAGAATTTTCAAAATCGGTTCAGTAGATTCCCACTACAACCTCACAAACTTTACCTCTTTATAATATTACTTAGTATAGATAGATGTATCATAACCACCATCATCTATTTGAGGACTCATTGTGACGTTCTGTTTGTATGTTTTTGTTTGTTAAGGTCAAATCTTGCAACTAAATAAAATATTTGTCGTACAATTTTGCATAGACGTTTGGTTTGGATGGCAATGTATGGTTAGCTAAGTGACGAAATTTTAAATCCAAAGATGCTACGGACTAGTTTTTTTTTTATGCACCCGCATGATAGTTGGTATCAATTAAAAGGGAATGCAGAGAAGAATACGAAAAAAAAAACTATACATATGAAATATTGTTTTTAAAAAGGTTTTTTTTTTCTAATAAGAGGTTGTATCAAATATTTTTTTCATATCTACAAACCTAGCTAGCTAGCTTAGATTATCAAATAGAATCGAGTCAAGGAAGTAAGCTTAAAGTAGTATTTTTATAAAAGAGTCAATATACAATATAATAATGTATATATATTGTATTATATTATATAATAAAATATATAGTGTTTTGACTAGCAAATTAACTCTCGCAGCAAAATAATTTTAAGTCAGCTTTTTTTTTCAATTCAGAAGTATGGTATCCTAAAACTTGACGATCTCTTTGATCTAGTAAGCATGAATCATACCAGAACCTCATCTACAGCTGTAACGCACAGCTGTAGATGAGGTTCTGGTATGATTCCCAGATCGGGCAAAGTATTTTTGGGATATTTCCATTAATAAATAATTACTCAGTAGTAGCCAAGTAATCTGCATTTGTGCCCAGTTGATGGCAATAGGCTTACCCTCTATGACATGGGACTTAATGATAGGTGTATACACGGCTACACATCAAGCTACTGCCTTAGGTACTCTTTGGGGACCACCGAACTGATGTTATGTTAAGTTTATGTAAAAAAATATCAGATCAATGAAAGCGAAATATCCACTGTCTCCACAAATCAGACCGCTAACCATGAATAATACATAACTAATCTATTACAAGTTGTGTAACACAACGTTTCCATAATTTCAAGTCGCTTTAATGAAATTTTATGTAAAAATTCCAACGACTTCCGGGCCTTAAAACTCGTGTTATAATGTCGCTTTTAATTGCTTGCTAATTAATGGGTTTAGAGTTGAAAATTGTTAAGCACATGACGGGCGCTTTTAACCTGCTGACGGTCTCTAAATGAACTGACAATCTACAGGGCTACTGATGGTAACTCGACCTATTCCTTGCAGGACGTCATGGGTTAAATTAAGCCACCAAATGTTCCATCCAAGTTCAATAGTTTTTGAGATAGTTAGCTTTTAGTTTTTCTTATGAAAACCCCAGACTAAATCATTTGAAGCCAACGTTTGCCAAAGTTTTAGGCCTTTTAATTTTTTTAATAATTAACAAAAAAACTGCTAACCGTACTCGGCGTGTTCCTCTTTTTATCAAAAACTAAGTCAAGCTACATGATTGTAGCATGTAAACGATTGTGACAGCCGGGCGAAAAAAAAAAAAAAAATTGATGCCCAACTTGTGCTGAATCAGGAATATGTGTGCAACACCCCTTAGGATTAGTGGAACCTGATCACTTAATAGCATTAAGCTGTTAGGGTTTGTAAGGTTAAGCCGGGCTTGCCCCAGTAAGTGGAGTAACAAACTAATACGACGCCAGGTCTAGGTGGATTCTTAAACCCAGGTTGATTGTTGATTTATTAGGTATTATGAAAGTAGACTTTCAGAATGCCTATGTAGTCACAGTCTTTTTTTTTCGGATGGGTAATCATCAAATGACTCTTCCCGCTCTGGGCGGAGCAGGAGGGAGTGTCGGACTTTTACTGACTAAAACCCATCCATTTTCATTCATCGCCCTTTGTGTTCCGGGGCCACGGGGTATCTCTTTCGAACAGTCCAGCAGCCCTGGCCGGCATCGGCGCTTGCGGACCCCTTCCTTATGCTGACATCAGTTTGAGGCGCGCGTGGAACACGAACGTGTCGTCGACACGGCCTGTCATCATAAGACGGAAGGACGGCGCGAGATAGCCCATAGCTCACCGTCCACAGTCCCGGTCTTACTCTTGGTTGGTTTTTTTTTTGTTACCCTTTTCTGTCCTAATGCTGAGCAAAGGCCTCCCCCATTCCTTTCCACCTCTCTCGGTGTTTTTCCTTCATATTTCATACTTGTTTGGTTAGCTCGACAATGCATACTAGTAGTTGACCCAAACAAAGGGAGAGAGAAATGCACATTTGTCAACTTGAAATTCAGATAATAGAAATAGTCGTATTGGAAATTTGTATAGATTATTGCTGAATTTTGAAAATTCTGCTATAATTTCTGTTGGCAACACCAACAAAAATAGCATTAATATTTGGTTTTGGCAACACTAAAAAAACGGAGTCTCTCTTCCGTTGCCTCGGTGTGCGCGTTCGTACCTAACATAACCTACAAATTATTAAATAAGTTATAGTATTATAAAGACAATTTCCTTAGTGATATAAAGTTACATCTGTACTGTGTGTGTTGTGAAAGAAAATAAACTGTGCCCCTCAAGTATTTGACTTTACACTGTCTGAGGAAGACAATCAGCCCCTAGCTATCCCAGAGCAGCACATCAAGCTTTATACAATTTCTAAAAGGCAATCTACGGGGTGTAACAGAATAAACGCAATACTTCTCAGGTGGTAATTAAGACCATCAAACTGGATTGCTTTCCCAAGGAATATGGGTCGAATAAAATAAAATAAAATATGAGTTCCCACACAAAGTATCTCATCAGTGGAAGCAATTAGTATGAAGATTCCATCTTTCTTGGGGAAACTTGTCCAATTTGACGGTCTGAATCACCACCGAAGAGGTATTGCTGGTATTTTGTTACATCGACATAGGCATTTCCAATGGGGTTGATGCGTGTATCCTAACGTAGCTTCTAGCTGCAATACCAAGTAATATAATTGACCATACACGTCTGATCACGTTGTAAGTTCATAACTATGATTTCGCTGACGGCGTCAGGCGCTCAGGGCATTTTAATATGTGATGGCTGGCAAAGGAACGTGTCGCTATTCGGTATGGGCTTATAACTGTTTCTTATTGCATTTTCTATGGCTATCAGGTGCCTAGGAAGTGATTATCGAGGAAAATATTATTACTACTGCTGATTATGAGGTTCAGTGGCTGGATTGCCTGGATGTGGTGAATATTTTTGGAATTTCAACAGAAATTTCTCAATTGCAGCCTGGGATTTGGATTTCTACTCGGTTTGTGGATATCGCCTCCCATTATGTGGAACTTGAACACAAATGGTGAAATGAGATACTATAAGTTCACTTATGCGTTAGCAGGCGTGGTGATATGATAATGAAACTATTCGTAGCGACTAGCTACCATGCAAATAATCCATAGAATGTGGTTTTCATTTGTATTTGTCTATTTTGTCAGTCAAATCATTCCATAAAAGAAGTTTTTTTTTTTCATGTTTGGCATAAAATATTCAAAATAATAAATCAAGCTTACATTAATTTCCTGTTGTGATAATTAAACATTTACAAAATAATTTCAACAAACCACCGTGCACCGTCGATACTGTTGACATAACGTCAATCAACAGCCGATTGCACCGCATTTCGTCAGTATAACTACCGTTAAATACAGTGTTTAACGTTCCGGTTACATCATTTTGACGAATGATTAGTTGTTAATAGATAATCGGTCTATTGATGTTTCTGGCCTTGAATTGTTTGTGAATTATGTTGCTACATAACATAATGATACGTCTATTTCGCCGAAGGGTTAGCTAGAAGTGTACTTAAAGAAGATACACTCACATTTTCGCCAGTTTTGTTTAAATCCCATGTAATAAATGGCAAGCATATCGCCACCAACCGGGCACAAAACCAAACTTTGGGCTACTTCTAAATTCATCCTCCTCATTATTTTCCTGCACTTTGGGATAAGTGCAGGAAAATAATGAGGAGGATAGGATAGGTTTAGGGTTTCAATTGAAAATGTATCGCATTTTTATGTTAACAAACCTTTTTTTTCTAATGTATTGAAATTGTTCTGTGATTGGAAACTCAATAATACTTTGACAGTTCTAGAAGTCGAACGAATGACCTCGTGCTCTTCAGTAATACTTACGACCACACAGTCATGTTGTTATAGTACTCGTTGGTTAAGTATGGACATGATTGAATAGTTCGCTCGTAATGTGATGTCAGGTGAAAGTATCTTCTCCCGTTGGAGCGAGTACAGTTATTTAGTCGTCACTTATGGATATGTAGCAATCTGTTACTGTTACGGCGTTAAATTGGTTTATCTTGATGCGATCTGCTTTCATATGATTGATAACTTTAACTGGTCATGTTTTGAACATCCCCGTGTTTAATGAAATCTAAAACTTAGATTAAATATTATCGTTAAATCATAATGTTTAAACTTGGTTTATGTTATCACGTAACTGAATAATACATTAATACTGATATCTCAGTATCGTGGTCCTCTAGGCTTATCTTAACTGAGGAGATCTTTTTTTACAAAAGTCTTTTTTTAGACATCGCAATGGTGTCTAAAATGATTTTCAAGTCCTCACCAGCGTTTGCCTAACCTTTTCTCAAATATGTTGGAGTCGGCTTTATTGTATTGTATTGCCATTATATGTATTTCCAGTATAATTGTTCGTGGACCGATTATGCTGAGGGCCTATCTGATCATTTACAAATTTTAGTTCTATCATTGTCAATCTGGAATCTCGCTTTATGTCTTATACAAATTAACTTAAATATTTTCTCAATGTTTCGGGTCATAATTTTAATTTTGATAATTGTAACGACTACTCTTTACATTCTAGCGTTGTGTAAAGTGGGCTGTGGGAATCATGATATGCAGAAAAACAATAACCGTTTGTAACTAATGTTTTCTCTCTTTCGCGCTCGTTTCAATGGGAGGGCAGAGTTCAAACTCGTTTAGAGTATTTTTAATAGTTTACTTGTCATTTTTTTTCTAATGATTATCTTATTAGAAACGAAGAAAATGATTAGAAAGGTAACTAATGTTAATTTCAAAGTCACGTTAAATACATACATTATAGCTATACATAGGAAACTACATTTTATTAATTGTTTTTATAACTACGACGGAGGTTAGTGTGAATCAGTATCAAACAACCGCATAACCTACACAGGTATTTATAATTAGTCATTATTTGTATATTAGCAGACACAAATCACAGGATTGTTGCGATTTGTAAATAAGGTTGTTCTTTATATTGTCAATATACTTTTAAACTGTCAGATAAACAGTCATAACTTTGGGTAAACTTGGAGAAGTAAGAAAAAGAAAATCCACATAATAATACTTAATTAAAAAGCATATTAATATAAATTAAAAAAGCGATTGGAATGTACACTGTCAAAGTCACGACAACGCATTGATTATGATATTTTACTTTTCCCAAAATAGTTTGACCTCTTCATTGTATTTTCACCGACTTCACCTCTCTCTAAGACCAAGCAGCTGACATAATACTGTAATTTCTCGTTCCCAGAAGTTCTTGTATCAAAATAATAATCATGTTCCATCAAATCATTATGATGTTCATAATTATCGCGAAATGGATCGCGTGCGAAAGAATTACAATTATTTTTTTTTAAGTTTAAAACATAACGTTATATTTGTTTGAGAGTGATTATCATGAAAACTAACGAAACGATAACAGTTTGTTTTACTGTTAACTATTAATCATTTATATTTGTTTAGTTTGTGGTTTATGTTTTCCGTTACGAAGCTTAAGAATTATATGTATTGTTACTTAACGATTTATTACAACTAACTTCAGATGGAAAATAAATATTGAAGCCTATTGTATTTTTTTTGATTGCCTAAATAATAAAAGCCGCTCGGATGGACCGTTAAGTTAAGCCATTCTTGCCTAGGTTAGTCTATGGATGGGTGACCACCCATTATATACCGAGGTTCCTCCGCGCCTCAGAAAGCACGTTAAGCTGTTGGTTTCGGCTGGCATTCATTCGTAGATCTTTGACAGCCGTTACAGGTAGTTAATGGCCCAAAAAGTCTGACAACCAGTCACAGAACTAACTGGGTTGTGGAGGTCAGATAGGCAGTCGCTCCATGTAAAATACTTGTATTCAGCTGCATTGGGAAAAGGCTGGGCAGATGACATATTTTTTTGATTTAATTAAAATATAAATATTTTCTAATTGTAATATTACCATTATCACGGTAAATATCGTAAGAAAGTAGGTGCCTACTCAAATTAAATTAAACTCACTTAAAATATCTATATCTTTAAATCATCTTTTTTCATCTTATTCATATCCAATTACAGATGAAATCTAATTCAAGCTCACTTGCACTAACTGATAAAGAAGTCAAATTTGTAACAGACACCGTACCAGATTACGTGTTGACGTTGATACCGCTTATATCCGCTCAAGCAAAAAGAAGCGTAAAGATAACTACTTCTTACATCAAAGGAAGCTGACGGAATGCGGTTGATCGCGGTTAAGAATAAAAAGTTTAACCGTAGTTAAGGGTTTGGTGGCACCTGCATATTAGGATTTATAAATGCTGGAAGATTTTTTAAAGCGCACATTTGTCTTTGTTTAGTAAGAAAGTGTAAATAGAAAATTAGAAGCTATACAAGTGCAATATTGGCATAGATTTTACTGTAGAATGTCGAAAGCTTTTTTAAACATGTTAGAAGATACACATGCAGAAGGAGCGACAATGCAGCATGCAACACAAAACGGCTTCTTTTTAATTTGCTTATTTAGGTAGGTATTTAAATTAAATTATATTTATTGACACACACAAGTTAGGTAACTAAAAAAACAAGATACATGAGCAAAATCAAAAGAGTATAAAAGTAAATAAAAGTAGCTGTGGGCCCCAAACAAGGCACAGCCTGTATCTTGGTGGCCCAAAATCAGCAGTAAAGGCAGATTGCATTCGAATGTTCAGTGTGACACAGCAGAGCAAGACACAAGTTATAATGAGAATAGTGATTATAAAGTTATTCGGAAATAAAAATAAAATAATAAAAACAATCATAAAATTAAAATCAAATTCATAAAATAGGGAGCGAGCCCATTGCCATCAACCGTACACAAATCCAGACTCCGTGGTACTGAGAAATTCCTGATAGAAAAACCCGATAACACTTTGCCCGACCCGGGAATCGAACCCAGGACCTCATGCTTAACAGTCGCACTTGGGAACACTAGACCAACGAGGCACAACGCAAAGCTCAATTCTTCATAAATAGGTCAACAGTCATATTATTTTCGTAGTCCATCCACGAAGCATATAAACGGGTATTAAGTAACATTCTCATTCATTTCATAAGCAGTCCTCATGCTTTGGCAACTGGTAGCATGTCAGATACGTGATGAGCATAGGAGTCCTTGATATTGTTCGGAGAAATGCATTTTGATGGTAATAAGCGGCAGTAGCCATAATGCTTGTTATAAAATTCATTCACATTTCTGTTAGGATTAAAATATACTTACAACTGGGGACTTAAGGTCACCAGTTGTAAGTGGCCGCTCTAAAAGATTCCTTAAAAAATTATCACAGACGCAGTAAATATCATAATATTTACTGCGTCTGTGACCATTTTAAGATATATGTTTTTTAAGATTCTTCCGTGATTATTAATTATTTTGAGCTCCCGATACAACAACAACATGGGGAGGGTGGGGGTGTTACAACTTGAACAAAATTGTCACAAAGTAATTTATGAATTATCACTAAGGGACAATTTTACGAACTGCATAAGTAATTATGAATTATCACTTTGTGACAATTTTAAGAACTAAGACGTAAATTATATTACTATCATCTTATTATGATTCTGCTAAAGCGGCCATTTTAAGCCCACTGGTTTCCACGAAGAAGATCCACACAATAATGAACACGCTGTCAATCAGATGTTAACTGCTTTCACTGACTTAATAAACAGAACCTTCAAAACCGAATCCACACAAAAGCTTATAAAAGTTGTAACACCACCTTGTTGTTGTTGTTGTATCGAGAACTCAAAATAAAGAGTAATCACGGAAGATATCTCGTAAGTGACACTATACGTTTAGTTGTAAAACTCAAACTCAAAGCGTTTATTTCAATTAGACCTTAGCAGGCACTTTTTAAAGTCAGAAAAACAAAGGCGAAGCTACAGTCACAGACACAAGGCATAATAACTTGTGAAAGTACTGTAGTTGCCCATTCCAAACCGTTGATCTCTATGGAGAAGAATGGGCAAGAAACTCCATGGACACTCTTTTCAATCAAAATATTGTTACAAGATCTTGGTTACATCATTCATGTTGAGATTATACATATATGTGAGAACGATGTACAAAGAGAGCGTCCAGAGTAAAAGATTATAACTATCAACAATTTAAAAACAAAGTAGTTAAAATAAACCGTGGCAGCTAAGAGATGACCAGTCCCAACTGACAGCGCCCGTTCACGAACATGACGCATGCATCAGCCCCATTCAGCTCAACCATATTGAAAGGAACTAAACGACCCAACACACCCGCCATATCAGCGAGACATTTGAGTGAGCCTGACATTCTTTCAGCCACCCGGGCACATTCGAGTCAATGAAGGATAACTAAATGTAAATGGTAGCTTTACAGTACATAGTACTCACACATGTGCTATGCAGTTATATAATACTAAGAGATTGAATCTATACAATGCAAAGATATTTTTTACAATCTTCTGCAAACTATTCAAAATACCCATTTTTTTTGTTAGTATTGCCCTCTCCACTTCGCTAGGAATTTCTCCTGTATCGTGGGTGAGTGTACACACATTTAAAATCACTCGACAAACAGCCAGTGATATTACACTAACCGTAGTTTCTTTAGGTATAGCAGCTCTAAACTTTAGTCGCGAGAATCTTACCTATTCCAAAATTTTAAGACGAAATTAATAATAAAATAAATCGTATCTTATTATTCTTTGCTCGGCCTTTTTTCGACTCCATATTGATCTTAATTTTACTTCACAGACCAATCTAGCTATACATATAGGAATGTAGTTTATATGCCAATTAATTACTCAAAGCATCATTTTAGTGTCTTCCAATAACAAACGTTCAAACAAAACGCCGCCGATCGTCTTCGAATAAAAATTCTTCACTTTTTTAAAAGTGACAGTGACTTTCTCCGGTTTCGCATAATTCGGATAAAAGTGTTCATTAAATTTCGCATACAAACGTCAAAATGTTTGTTTTTGCGCAAATAAGTGAATTAGTTGGTTGTTTTAAATGAATATTACTGTCTTTTCAATGCGCTATTAGACAGATTCACGCGATATCTTGAGATGATAGTCATTCGGAGTAAAAGAAATGCTGTGAAGTTTGTTTGAATAGTAGGTATCAGAACTTTCTTAACGGGGTTCTGTTGGTAAAACTAAATTCATCATAGCCTTAGCCCAACTATGTTGTGGTCGGATTCCAGTCTAATCGGATGCAGCTAAATACTAGTATTTTACATGGAGCGACTGCCGATCTGACCTCCACAACCCAATTAGTACTGGATAATACGATATACCCCTCGGTAAAACGGGTTGTCAGACTTTTCGAGCCACCACTAACGACTGTCAAAGATCTACAAATGACAGCCGGGACCAACGGCTTAACATGCTTTCCGAGGCACGGAGGAAATTCGGTATGTAATGGGCGTTCACCTATGCACAGACCAACCTAGGCCAGCACGGCTTATAGTAAAGATCGATCCGAGTGGCCGATTAATTGTATCTACTATTAATTAATACTAATTAATAGATAATTAGATACAATTAATAAAAAATTGGAAACCCAATCATAATGAATTTATTTGCATTCTCTTAAGGAGGTTTATTTAAATAAACTAGAAAATAATATTATTTAAAACATTAGTCGTTTGAAATAAAATTTAATTCAAAGCAAGATATTCAGACATTTATCTGCCAAAAATATGCAAGGTGCAACTCCTTTCTTTCTAGTTAATTAATTATTGTCATTACCATTAATATAAACTAGAAACAAATGTTTTAAACTATTCCATTTGTCTTTTAAATTCATATTAAATTAAAAACCTGATAATCAGAATGCATTTGCATCTACAAAAACTCTGCATAATATTTATGAAAGTGCCATCTACCTACTTTCTTTTCTTGAACAAATTATTATTCTCAAACAAAATACGTTATCACTCCGAAAAATTCTCCGGTAAGATAAAACAATGATTAATTCCACATCAAAACTGACACATTTCGTCTATGTGTTAGCTCCGTTATACAAATTTTATAAATGCGAAACTGCAACATTTTATTTGGCTCTATTGTTAAATGCTTAGGAATGCGTTGGGTGAGAAGGTACACACGGCTACACATCCAGCTATAAATTTCCAGTATAAGCTGACCTCGCATTGTACGGAAATCCTATACAATGCGAGATCAGCATAAACTGGAAATTATAGCTTAATGTGTAGTCGTGTGTACCAATCACGTAAAATCATTACTCTGTTTGCCTGTCTGTTTTTATTAGCTTTTAACACCAAAACACTGATAATTTTCATACTAGCTATTGAATTAAAATTATAAAATACACGCAGACGAATTCACGAGCAACTGCTAGTAATTTCAGGTTAGACAAGTACACATTTACACATAAACTGTCACTTACGGGATACGAGTATCTTCCGTAATTGTGTATACGCAACAACAACAGCGGAACAGCATGGAAATATCGGGAGCACAAAATTAAAGACCATTACGGAAGATATCTCGTAAGTGACTGTTTATGTGTACGTGTAAACCGTAAAAGTTTTAAAGAGTGTTTGAAGTACACATTTCATAATATCACACCTGCTATCCCCGAGGGGTTACGCAGAAGTGTTTCTATTAGTGCATCCACACCATCTTAAAAAAAAACTTTAAACTTCCTGAATACAAAGTAGTACATAGACGAACTTAATGCCACCACAATATCTTCAATATCCTAAAAAAAAAAAAAACAAAAAAAAAAACAAAAAAAATACATTTTATTTCAGGCAATGTATGCAATCACAAACAGTTCACCCATAACATCTACGTAATGTTAATATAAGTTGAAGATTGTATTAAAATAAATAATTATATTATATTAGATTATTATTATTAAATTAAGAAAAATATAATCTCTCACCTCTATTTTCTAACCCTCACTTTACCGACACAAAATATGTAGGCTAGCCTATAGTCCAGCGGTCCACGGTAGCCAATGGGTACCGTTTTAACAACTGCGCCGACGCCGGTGCTCGAGGTAAATAAACCCACGGTAGCTACGTATGTCGACGGCAATTAGGTATGGGGCCTGCATTGTGGGTGTTTTTTCTATAGAAATAGGAGAAAAAAGTCTTGAGGAAAATTGTTTTGATATGGTTCACGGGTTTTTTGCTTTAGCTTTAACGGGTTAGAATTTTTTTTATATGAGGAAGTGTTGTGAATGGTGTAATAATTGGAGTTGAGGTTCAAAGAAGGTAATATTTTATATGAAGAAATAGATGCCCACAAAGGTGTACTTTATTGTACCTATACTGAAAGCTTAGGAGTTGACAGTTTTACACCTATAATGAATGATGTGAACGATGAGATTTATTTATTTATTTGAGAAAACATGTACAACATAACAGACTAATCCAAGCTATTGTACAGTTAAAAGATATTTTTTACAAGAAATAATAAAAAATATTTAAAAAAAATACTAAATAAAAAGTTATGTCAGTTCTCAATGCTATTATCACACAATAATTTAGATATTATTTAGTGTTCATAAATACGGTTGTAAACAATACGGTTATAAACGCACCCACAACTAATTCTGGTTATCTATACTAATATTATAGAGAGGTAAAGTTTGTATGTAGGGGGCAATTTCTGGATCTACTGAACCGATTTCACTAATAGGAAGCTACGTTATCCCCGAGTGCTAAAGGCTATTTACAACGTGTCCGTGCAATAATTTCCGTCCAAAACGCAAGCGAAGCCGCGGGCAACAGCTAGTTAAAAATAAAACCATTGCGAAATTGAAAAGAAAACACGCACATATTCAAACCTATCACAGCTTCCTAAGGGCAAGGAACATATTACATAATATTATTAATTAACTATAAGATTAAGGCTCATTACATTACATAACCATTTTCACTAGTAAATCAAGCACATTTTTCTGGCACAGAAACCTTAAATGACACCGTTCCGTTTCCACTCATACTTAAAAAACCCTAATAAGTAGATCATTACATAATTGCCCAAGTAAGGAAGTGAGATCAGAAGCACCTGCCACGTTGGTCTAGTGGCCGTAAACGCTACTGATGATTATGGGGTCCTGAGTTTGATTCCCAGGTCGGGCAAACCGTTATTAGGTTTTTTCGTCCAGAATTTCTCAGTAGCCGCCCGAAGTCTGGCATTGTGCCTGGTTGGTGGAAATAGGCCTACCCCCTTTTTCAAGGAAAATATATCAGGGGCTAAAATTACCGAATCATATTATGATAATAATAAGAATCACGTTAAAATTTTTAAAATTGACACAGACCAAGTTAATATTCGTATTATGAATATTGTCACTTTGTGACCACTTCGCGAATTGAAACGTAATTCATATATTAAAGCGGCGAATTGTGGGTATTGTGTACTATAGGTACGTACTTCTCTGCCTTACCCTTTGGGGATGTACGTACCTACAGGCATTATGCTTTATTACATCATTCTCTAGTGAGAAAGTATAGTATCAGTAGCACATAAGCCATATATTACCTTAAGCCAGTAAAAACCAATGTGTCGCCAATTAGCCATCGGACGGACATGCTCACTTGACTTAGATAGAACACAAAAATGTTCTAAGTGCTTTCACAGGTTTTTCTCCAAGTGACTGAGTATTTCCTTTAAGAGGTAAATTGTTGTTCAAATGGGTGAACTGTTAGAGAAACGGTGCTATTTGCTGGTTGTCTGTAGCTTCTTTTTAACCGATTATGAAAGCCAGAAGGAAGGTTATGATTTTAAAAGTTATTGCATTTAACTTAGTGGGTCCATCATTTATTTAAAAATCCGTGGGCAATACTGATTCAACTGTTGACATAACGTATCAGAAACTTCTTAAGTTTAACAAATCAAGTGGCCTATGTTCTATGTTCGGGTTTTGGTTTCCGCATTTAGTCCTTAAAGTGGACCATTGTACGTGAAACTTCGTTAAGTTAAACAAATCCAGTGGCCGATGTTCTATGTTAGGGTTCTGGTTTCCGCACTTAGTCCAGTCCATAGTGGACCATTGTACAGGAGCTTTGGTTGCCGTTACTCCAACCAGCCCACCTTCTCCAGAAGCAGATCAATTTTCCCGGTCTTCTCAGGACATTCGCAAGGGATCTTGGTGTTTCAAGAGTTTCTTTGCGGATCTGGGTGACGCCGGCGCCGGTGCACTCGAGGAGTATATGCGCTACCATTTCCTCCGCCTCCATGTACGCTCTGCACAGAGAACTGTCAGTGATACCTAGATTGTGAATGTGTTTGTTCAGTATGCAGTGTCCAGTGATGGTCCCCGCCATCAGTCGTAGGCTATCTCTGTCTATGCGCGGGGAAGACGTTTGGTCAGCTTCGTACCCAGGGATGGAATAGCTTCCTTGGATTGCCTACACCCTGGTGACGAGGTCCACCATTGTTCCGCTTCTGTTTGAGTGTGATCCTTTAACCAACTCCTTAGCTCAAATCTTAATCATCTGGCCTTTTAAATTAAAAGTTGTCTGGAATCCTATTAAATGTGTATATATGTAAATGTGTAATTTGTTGCCAAAGAATATTAGAATATTCTTATTGAAATTAATAGATTGTATTGCAGTCGATAGTACAATTTACGTTTTATTTTAGTGTGATCATACTTTCAGACATTTTCATGTGAGCAATAAAAAAGAGTATAAAGTAAAAAAAAAAACTGTCATATAGCTAAAACGGTATTTTGTAAAAAAAAAGCGTTAAATTGTGGAAGTTTTTTTACCTCATTGGAACTTGTATTCTATAAAAACTTGACTACATAATAAGCTTATAGAACAAACTCAAAGAAACTAGTTATGTACCGAGATGGGTAACTACACTAACCACCCGTCAATGACTACGTGTTATTGGTAGACGTGGTTATCAAGCCAATAGACACCTGATAGATAATAAACTTTGTACGATATTACATCGGTTTTCAAATTAGTTGACTTGAAATTTTTTTTTAGCATCACGTCTATAATCCTTGAAGGGTTAGGCAGTGCCATACCCTAATAGTACACCCCAGCCTATTGCCATCAACCGGGCAAAAATCTAGACACCGTGACCGATAACTGCGAAATTCGTGATGGAGAAATCCAATAACACTACTCAGAATAGTGATAAGAGAATGTTCTGCAGTCATCTTGCTGAATATATATATCTTATTACCTAAGACGTAAAGGTCAAGCTAGTTAATTAGCCATAAAGAGAATTCAATTAATTTCTTTTAAGTGGTTAATTATACTTATTTGTAATTGCCTTTTCCGCACAACCGAACATCGCGTGTTTCATTCGTATTTGCAACTTATTAGGTACTAGCTTTTGCACGCGGCTTCGCTCGCGTTAATTTAGAATTTGACAATCAATTCCCACTACTAAAACTTATATTATAATATAATTCAATCATGATTCGAAAGACACGTGGCGCCATCTATTATCTTATGAACGTTATTGTTGTTTTCCTGGAGAACAGTATTTTTTTCGGCATGAAAGGTACCTATGTCCGTTTCGGTACACCTGACAACGTATACGCAAAATTTCAGGATGATCGGTTCAGGGGTTTAGGTGTGAAAACGTAACAAACAAACAAACTTACTTTCGCATTTATAATTTTAAGTTAAGCTATTTTTAGTCTACTGCCTCGTTGCTACTGCGTCGGCCAAAGTATTAGGAATCGGGTATTTGGGTTCTTCTATTAGGAATTTCTCATTAGCAGCCACGGAGCCTGGATTTTTGCCCGGTTGAAGGCAAAGGGCTCGCTCGGTATGGTTATTACACCATTAGGTGTAGTCGAGCCTTCGATACCATTTTATGTGCACATTCTTAAGACGGATTTGAAAATTCCTTATATAATATTTTCGTAATGTTACAGTCAAAGTGCGATCAAGAATCGAGACCGTTAATCCACGTGCTATCTTAAAGTATTCCGTGTCATATTAGAAGACATTTTTCAGCGCGATAGTGTTCTTCATTAAAGATAATTAATGTACTCTCACACATACCAGACGAGCATGCGTCGATGAAAAATAGTTCGCGGAAATAATGACGAAGAAATTGTTGGAAATTATAGAAATTGACGTTTGATTCACATCATTGTTGACTTCAGTGATGGAGATAGTGGGGTAGGCAGAAAGCGGTGGTTATTTATTGTTCCGGTAAGTCATCCTCTCGCAGAGAGCCCCAGCTGTGGGAACATTATACGCCGATGGTGCTAAACCATAATGAATACTGGTACTGTTAGCCTGCGCCATCCCACAGCTGGCCAAAGGCCTCTCCCCAAGACTTACAGTTGTTTCTATGATAGCCGGACGAGCTGGACAAAACCAACGACCAGTGGTCCACATTAGCCCTGGAAAGAAATATTATTAATAAAAACATTATACAATTAAATAAACCATTGCCATTCCAAATATTTGGTTGGCTGACCAAATTTTCCAAATCTTCATAATCTTCATTTGTTCACAAGCCACACAAGTAATAGTAAAGTGCTACGAATTAAATCACCAATGAGTAACTAAAATGTTACAGCACTAGTATTTCGATCCAAAAACCAAATCAGTTCAGTCGCCTTGAGAGTTCGCGTCGTGGCCGATGTACGAGTATCCTCTTCTGGTATCTTTGACATTCTTAATGCAAAAATATTACAAAAAGACTGATAAACTCGATTCACCTAAATGCACTTAGACCCAAAAAAAAACTGTAATGAAATGATCTCTACAATTTATCGCTCTACATTTGCCATAATTATAATTAAGTTAAATATAGAGCGGTTAATTGTAGAGAATTGAGTTCTAATCTCACTCAATTTCTAAGAGCTCTAATGCTCTTATTATGACCCACCTATAGTGCCAATTAGGTATGTCTAAAGCATCTTATTCACTTGGAAATAAAGCTGGGCAACATTGTTTTCGTAACATGTTTTTGTGTTGCCGAAACATGTTGTTAGCATTTGACAACATGTTGTGTTTCTGGTGTTTCTACTTCACGAGAAACAAAAGTGAGGGAACAACCTTTGTTGTTGCGAAAAACAATGTTGCGCAAAAGTTTCTCAACTTTGTGTTCAACAAATACGGGACTTAGGAACATATTGGCCTAATGCTATGTGGAGCAGTGTAAAGACGGTAAACTGCCCATAGTAATTAATGACCGGATGCATATTACGGTAAAATCGTTATCGATAGAGTTTTCTTGGCTCCTTATGCGTAATGGTTGACTTAAGAATGGCCGTAAAATTGATCTTTGATAACTACACACATCAAAAGTGTCTAGGGATCAAGCATTATTATGTGGATTTCTTGAGATTGAGATGTGGCTTTGTAATAAATTTATGATTTTATAAATTTATATGGATCCTTTTTGGTGCATTTCATAATTTGAATCAGGAACTGTGAATCAAATTCGAGTAAAAGATGAAAATCAGCTGTCAATATTTTCCCTATAAAAACATACAACGCATTGAAGACATTATTAGTGCTACTGTTTCCCTACTACTGATTAAAACCAACGTTATTATGGAGCGGCGACGTCATTTAAGCAGGGAAGAAATGCTCAGAGCCGTGGGAATGATAGAAGCTGGTTCCCGGCAACGTACTGTGGCTTTAGCTCTGAATACAAGTCAGAGTGTTATCAGTCGACTTTGGACACGTTACCGAAGCACTGGTACCGTGGCTGAGCGCCATGGAGGACGGTATCGCTGCACCACACGGAGACAAGACCGATACATTCAAATCTTAACTCGAAGAGCTCCAACAATAACCGCCATGATGTTAGCCGTGAGGCTTCATCACTCTTCAGGGAACTTAATTAGCGACCAAACAGTCAGAAACCGCTTGCATGAAGTGAACCTTCATTCCCGAAGACCGCTACGGGTACCACCTATAGCAATGCACAATCGTAGGATACGGTATCAATGGGCTCTTGAACACAGAAATTGGGCAGAAGAACAATGGCGTTTCGTGTGCTTTTCTGATGAGTCTCGTTTTGGTATGAGACCGGATACAAGACGTATACGACACTGGAGAACCCCTGGACGCCAACAGCGATTAAAATCCTGCCAGGAAGTCCATCCTTATAGTGGTGGAACCATCATGGTATGGGCGGGTATTTGGATCGGCGGAAGAACTGAGTTGATTTGGATCAGAGGCAACCTCAACGCTCAAATTTATGCTGAGACGATTGTATCAGACGTCATCGTTCCTCTACAAGTGCAAATCGGTCCCTTATTTCAGTTAATGCATGATAATGCACGACCGCACACCGCAAGAGTTGTAAGACAGACTCTCGCCGCAGCTAACATCAATGTCCTGCCCTGGCCTGCTCAGTCGCCAGACTTGAATCCGATTGAGCATGCATGGGATATGCTACAGAGAAGAGCTCTGCCGAATATGGAGGGTATCCAGTCGCAAGAAGACCTTTTTTTGTTGTTGCAACGAACATGGGCGGCCATTCCACAGCGTGATTTGGATGAACTCATTTTGAGTATGCCAAACCGATGTTCTTGTGTTGTTAGTGTTCGCGGTAGAAACACGGATTATTAATTGTTTAAGTTACCCAATAAAATTTTAAAGAAAACTGTTATTTCAGTCTTTTTTTCGAACTTTTGTGTTAGTGGTTCAAATGTCAAAAATCCCTTTATTAGGAAAATGGCAAATTTCTTTATTAATGCAAAGGTGACTTGGTTTATCGTTACTGTGACAAACGAAAACACTTTATTAGATGAATCCTTAAAGAAAATTTTAATTAATATCAATCAGGAGAAAAGTTATTGCAAAAATATATGTTGATCCCTAGACACTTTTGATGTGTGTACTTTACGATGCTAGTAATTTTATCCGATTTATCTTCAAGCCATATTTGTATTATCTAATTAATTTGTAATTTCCTGAGTGAAGTCGACAAGATAGTAAAACTATTCCTAAAAATACAGGGTGTAACAGGACCCTTCACGAAGCCGTCAAGCAAGCATAATGTACGTCAAACTAAGTAACTTTACGCAAAGATTATTGCTGGGAAACGACTTTTTTTTGGGGTGAAAATCACGGTAGGACTCAACGTAACGCACTTAAAGTATTGTGCTGATGGATTGATTGAATAGTACAAGGGTCGTGGAGGTGTTTAAAAATCTTACATTAAAAACCTTACATTAAAAACAAGTTAAAAAAAAAAAACTTGTGAAAAAGTGTAAACTTTGACCCCCAATCTCCGTAACTAGAAGTTTCCCAGGTATTGTCAGGTAACAAAAAAAAAATCACAATGGCGGGGAGAACAAGTGCCTTTCAGCTTATATAAGGGTCTTGTTTCAACCTTTAGAGTAAACATAATTGTCTAGCTAGACAAAATGACCACGATGAAGAAAAGTCAGTAACATAAGCTGCCAAAAAGCCCCCTTGAAAGTTGACCACTTTAAGTCTGCAGTTCAAGGTGGCGCTCCTTGTCAAGAAAAATGCATCGATACGTCAAACTTGTTACATTTATATTAGTTCTGTGTTTTCCCACCTGCACAGATAAGTTGGCTGAAGTGTAAACGAAATGCTTTGAAAACGATTGTCATATGTGCCTTCAACAGGGAAAATGGGCATAAAACGTTTCTAACAAAAGTATCTATAATAGATTACAAAAATAAACCCTTCGCTACTGGTAGATACCAGTAGCGAAGGATCTATTTTTGTAAGAGATAAGTCCGAGAATCTTTATTGTGATTTTATTATTTGTCTATAAAATACTGACTGCGCCATTTCTCAAAGGGAAGCCGGTAGGAATCGAGTTGCATGGAACATTCGCCACTGCTTCATGGTAGGACATTTTTTTTTGTTGTAAAAACACCACACTATTCATCTGCGAAAGAACATTTATATTGATTCAAAATCCCTTTAAAATATAACGAAGCAATAATGAAACGTTCAATTTTAATGCCTTCACGTTAATCCATCTGCCTAGACGTAGATTAAGTATCAATAAACTACTTTAATATCGACAAGTCTATTTAACGACGTGTCTTCTACCGCATGCAAAGCCTTGATCAAAAGTTTGACTCTGCAGAAGATATGAAAGCAAACACGCAGTCTTTAAGACACGAACTGAATTAAAAAATGTACGCAAAATTATTATTATCTTCTGTCCTCTTCACGAAAGCATACCATGACCGTGCTATGAACGTATCAGACAAAACAAAGAATAAAGGGCTTAACCGCTTATGATGACCGCTCTAAACCCGTAATAAGTATAACCCCGTGTGATGACCGTTGTAAATGCGTTATAAACGGGTATGATACGCAGTTGATACGTTCTAGTACGCACAACCCACCAAAACAGCTGCATCTAAAATCTAAGGAAGGATTTTTGAAATTCCTCCTTTAAGGGTAAACCTTCTCTATAATCCTTTTAAAAGGAGTCAATTTTCAAAAATCCTTCACTGTCTTCCTAGTAAGTAGCATGCTCTTGTACAACTAGGTAGCATATTGTGTAGCACACTTTAAGTGGTCGGGCTTTAAGCAATAAAATTAGAAATACATATTTTAAAGGTGAACTATTTTGTCCCGAAAGAACCGGGATTTGGTTTAGAAAATCCCGGTTCCCAAATTTCCGGGATTTCCCGGTACTTTCGGTTCCGGGATTTCCTGGGACTATGCACTACTGTCATCCCCATGACAGCTTGTATAGGGAGTTCGTTATTTTTACCACCAATGGGAAATTCATTCGGGTACACGACACAGATAATATTTGAAGCTATACCCCTAGTCTTAGCAACTATCAATGATTACCCTCATCCGAATTAACTACATTGGGACTGTGAGCTTTCTGATCTCTCTTACTCTGTGGCACAAGCGCGCGCGCAAGGAACTTTAATAGATTATTCTCGGTTAATGTTAACTATTACTACGTTATATCTATGGGAGTCTAAACTATACTTATATGCTATTAGTCGCAACTGTATATTAAAGGAGATTAATATTTAATTATGGCGCCAAACCCCGTAAATTGATAGTAATAAAATTGGATTAAGTTATTTCTACACGGTCTTAGAAAATTTTGCTTTCTGCGACCGTCAGTTAGTTTTAATAGCGTAAATATTGTACACTATTAATTATTTTATCCTGGGTGTAAACCTTGAGATTCGAGAAAATGAATGCAAGAAGTCCTGAATTCGATCCCCAGGTCGGGTTTTTTGGTTACGGTTGATGGCAATAGGGGCGCCCTATATTACATGGAACTGATACCTAACTGGATAATAAGTGCGAGAAGGCGAGATATTACTGTATCTGTAACCTAATCAATATTTAGTTTCTCTATCCATAAATATTAGGTATAATAATAATACCCCAGAAACCTAGAATTATCAGTAGGTACTGCATCGCCGTATAAGATCAGTATCAAACAAACTATTGACAGATTCAAACCACTTCAAATATGTCATATCTGCAACGAGCGCTCCAAGCGTTCTTAATTTGAATATAATAGAAAATGGCGCACAAATATGGCGGCTCACATGCCGCCAATTTATATGCTAAACCGGGCTATAAAAAGGATAACATCTGCCTGTATGCATGGTACTAATTGCATCTGGAAGCCTTAGTTGGTCCCATGCGTTCATTCATAAGATAAATATGTTATTTCAAATGATACTCGCGTAGAAAAAATGTGGAATTCTGCACAGGTGGCCTATAAATTCTAATCTTGGGAATAAATGTGGGATACAATTTAAAATGCCGTGATGGTCTTAGTTGTAGCTAATTATAGTATTTCTCCTCTCATCCGGCTCATCATATTCGTTTTCTTTTCATGTTACTAAATATTTTTGATATGTGTATTTGTGTAAGCTGACAGAAAAAGATCCATGCTTTAAAAGGCATCTTAGATCCTCAAGCTTTTGAAATACTGTGTTAATGTAGAGAAACTTATGTTAATCCTGTTGACTAGAAGCTAATGCCTCTGGTCAACAGGATACGTTTACGCATTTTAGTTAAATTATTTGTAACAAGCACAATTATTAGTATCATCCTTAGTACATGTTACTTTACACATTCTTAAAAAAACATAATTAATTATATTACATAATCAATATTAATTAATTAATTTGATTGAATTTTATTATCTATTGCGGGTGATATTAATGTTAACTAGTGTTTATTTATTTTATTAATTGCTAATGTTATTTCTATGGAATGAAATAAAGCTATTCACTCATTCATTCGATTAATTATTAAATTTTCATAATTTTATATAACTTAGTATTTTTATATTTTTAAAATCGACGTTTTTCGTTACGTTTACACAGTGCACTCGTCCCAAAATGCATTTACATAATTCAATTTGTACAAGTGACAGCTTGTTAATATGTATAAAATCTTCTTAATCCTATTAATATTTATGTAATCTTTAAAAGTAATTGCGAATAAAATCAAACAAATGTTGCGCAGGAAGTCGTCATTAAAAGTGTGGATATTAAACACAGTGCGTAAGATTTACAGTAAAGTAATTAATTCCTGTCGACAGCTTGGTCTTAAGATAAGTTTATAATATCTCAGGATTTTCTCTTCGACTGAGCGGAGAATTTTCTTGAATCTCGGAGAAATTCTTCGAAGAATTTATTACTGGATTCTTATGTTAATAAAGAAATTGACATTACTATTGAATATTTTTAAGAAGTTTTCACAGTTAATTCAAAAATATACTACTACGTAAACTCTCGTCTTTACTACTATGTAAAGCTGACATTTCAGACTTGGAAATACAATAAGCTACACTGGGCAATATGTTCGCTAAGCGACAAAGCCCTATAACCAAATTTAAAAAAAATACAATGATCGTCTGGTGTGATGTCTGTAGGCAAAAATATAGACGATCCATAAAACCATTATTCTTTATGTAACCCTTTTAGTAGACGAATTTTCAAATACCTGTTGCTCGCTTTCGTCAATACAAAGTACGTTTTTTATTTGAAACTATTTAGAAACTTCATATTTTCTCCTTAAGAATCCGTTAAAAAGCCTTTAGTCGCTTTAACGCGCCTCAATATATTTAATGTTAGATATTTTCCGTTACATATATGGTTGCAATTATTATTACTATATATCACGAATGCGCAATTAAATTACATGATTCAACCCACGTGGCTTTCTATTGTTATTTATTTTGCTGTTCAACAAGTAAAATCGCAAGTATAACCATACTTGTGTTGTAAGAATTAGAGGTGAGAATTGTGATGTAGTTGAGTTTGATGGGCGCAGATTGTAAGTTTGTTGTGAAAGTGTGTTGCAATTTTAATAACGGCAAAATTAATCTGTAACTGTTGTGGCGCTTGCGATATTCTTGAACTGGATTAGCGATCGAACGGTACCACACGGTGCGTTTGGACTTTTTATTTTATTTTGTGTGCAATTTTCTATGTTGTAGTGATGGCCCAGAGGTTAAGGCCTCGCCTCTCATGCATGGGTTCAAATTCGGGCAAGTACCAATGTGACTTTTTCAATTCATATGTACTTTAGATAAACTTCTTGGACATCACAGACATCGGTGAAGGAAAACATCGTGAGGAAACCTGGACTTATAAAAGTCTGAAATCGACAACCAGTCTTGAGCAAGCGTGGTGATCAATGCTCGTGCCTACTCTGTTGAGAAGAGACCTTTGCCCAGCAGTGGGACAGTAATAGGCTGGTATTATTTTACATGTGCAATTTTCAATTTTGTAGCGTATTTTTGACGATTCAAATTCAATTGAGTAATGGACAGTTTCGTTCTTGTCAATTGCTTGAAGAAACAACATAAAATCACGTTTGTAAGCCCCATGAAATCCCCTTATGGTACCTAATAGTACACCCACATTTGACCAGTTATGTTTTAGTGCCATGTAATAGGGAGCTAGTTTATCGCCATCAACTGGGCACAAATTCAGACCTCGTGGCTGCTAGTGAGAAATTCCCATGATGGAAAAACCCATTAACAATTTGCCCGACCCGTGATTTGAACCCAGGACCTCATGCTGACCAACGAGGCAGTTGCTTTAAAAAAATATCTGGTGAATCTTTTTTTATCGAATTATTTGGCACATGCTACAAGTGCACACAACAAAAAAAAAAAAAAAATAACAAGAATAAAAAAAAAAATATATATCTACACAAAAAAAGAAAACTTAAATCTAAACTGCAGAAAAAAGGAAATAATATTGTGTGTCTCACGGTTTTTTTAGTATCAGGTTGTGGATTATAGGGATTAAACAATTCACTCTGTTGTAAATGTTCATAGCGTGTTTCGGCACGCTCTATTCGAGAATAGTATATGACCGTAAGTACATCAAAAAATCTTCCATCTTTTACAAAAAATTAAAACAAAGTCACATGTTTAGGCATTCTCACAACAAAATACTTACTACTTATTGGGAACAAGTCGAAAGCGTCGTCGAAAGAGATGAAAATGAGGATAATTATGTAATACTGATTAAGAAAGATAAATCACTGCTTTCCACAGCAATACTGTCTACAGAAACCATTATGAATGTAACATGTGGGCTGATTTTGATCGAAATTATATTAATTATGAGTTTAATCAACGTTCTAACCAGCCTACACGTGACCATCTTCAGGTTATGCAATAAGTAAAAATATGTTTTCGTATCGCCCATCTCCAAACTAGCAAAAGTAATTTATGTTAGTGTAACTTTCACAAAATTAGACTCTTATGATGGATTTTATGTTAATTAATCACAGGTAATTGTATGATGTACAGACGCACATCAAGCTATTTCAATGTGTCAAATTTCTTTAATAGATACCCAATTGGGTACCCAAACCCAATAGGGTAGTATGTAGGGGGTTGGTTTAATAGGTACCCAAGTCGTAATATTGTGTTATTGTTGTATGATTGTCATTATATATTTCATAATTATCTATTTTCTTACTTATTGTTAATTTCCATTATTATTATAGTTCATTTTTTACGTAATTCACCTTGCTTCCATTGTATGTTCTTCGTGTAATGTATTTTGGATTTTTTCGATTTTTTATCTTATCAAATTTACTGTATGTACCTAGAATATAAGTGAATGATGTGGTCTCCTATAATTGGAAGCGCACACTTGTTTTTGTCCCTGTTCTATGTATATTTGCATGTAATTGTGTAGTTTCTGTTGGAGATCCAATAAATAAATATATAAATAATCAACATAATCGCAAAAGCATTAAATTCAAGGATGATTGGGAAAATCTTAGAGTTTCGGGTCGCTTGATGTGCTGGGGTCTGTACTGAAACGTGTACGAGAATTGACCTTAGTCCAATGATATTATAAGTAAAAAAAAAAAACCTACACACGAACATACATATAACCTCCTCCTTTTTGGAAGTCGGTAAAAAGAAGTAGATATGGCACTAACGCGCGCAAATTGTTGCAGACAAAGGAAGCTAATTGTCGTAATTTAAGTACTTCAAGCGCGATAGCTATCTCTTTCTGTATCGTACGTTCCGTATTATCCTGTCGCAGTCGTAACTACACAACGATATTTCAACGCCACTCAGTATGAAACTAGCGTATCTTTCTTAATAATATCATTGCCTTAGTCCCATAACCAGGAAAAAGCATATACGTACCAACTAAGAAAAGTAAAGCAAATAGCCAGCTATTTATAGCAGCTACTTACATAATTAAAAAAAAACGGTAATTTGAAAAACTAAAAAAACCGACTGCGTAAAATAAAAGAAGCATAGAACATAGCGACTTAACAGTCGGGACCCATTAACATATACAGACCGGCTTAAATCGTCCCAATAATGGGTCCCGACTGTTTAAGTCTATGCTTTTTTTTTACGCAGTCGGGTTTTTTAATTTTTTTGTTTTATTATTGAATAATTTTTAGTTTGGTATACCCAGTGTCACTCTCACAGTAAATACGAATCTAACGACACCTCTCAAGCTAAAATCCATCGAGCCGTTCAGGTCACAGAGCGTGCCAAACAATTATACATAGATACATACAAACATACAAACATACATACATACTCTCGAAAAACATAACCCTCCTTCTGGCGCAGTCGGGTAAAAGAAAAAGCATCAACCTCCTTCGGAGTGAAGATATAGAATAATTAGCTGACAAGCCTCCTTTGAATGTTATACTAGTTGTCAAGCTTCTATAAACAAACAGACAAATAAGCATTTCAATTTCCCCCAGCTCCACCATTCCACATTACCCTCATCTATCAATAAAAGCGTTTTACAAACTTTCACGTTCGACAGCACAAACATTTTGCGATATTATTGAAAACCTCAACTATAATAATGAACAAACCACAACGCTTTTGATACAGCACCGGTGAGCGTATAATGGAACGTTTTAACGATGGACTTGCGTTTCTTTTTACGCACTTTGTGGCTTGAAGGCTAGTTATGTGGAGGATTATATGAAGTTAGCAGGACAGAGAATATAGTTGTTAGATATCAATACGACGACTTAATCGTATAGAAACTCATCGGGGACACTATGGCATTGCAAAAGACAAATAAAACATCAATAATAACTACTGCCTTGACAGAGATTTCCATATCATTAAGAACTCAGAACGGTATAGCGAATCACCCTTCGCCGATGGTACGGTTCGCCGAAATCATTCATAATCGACGGTTGGTTCTACGAATAACTCCATCGCCGATATAGAACTATTCGCCGAAAAAATCGTTCATCGAAGGTCGCTTCAGCTACCGATGGAACGGGTCGCCGAAATACTTCAAACACAAATAATTTCACATCAGCTTCCTGGTGTAGGTCTTAGGTGTTACTATGACGTCTTAAAGCAGGAGCAATTCCAGTGTGGGAAAGAGACAGAGCTAGACAGGTCGTCTAGCACCATTTCTTTCCCACACTGTAATTACTCCTGCTATAAGACGTCATGGTAGGTTATCTTATCATAACATACAGTGATTTCCTCTCTAGGATATTTACAACATGCAAACAATACGTCACGTACTGGCCACTAATAATATTTATGAAGTCCTTATTAATCATTTTGCGATGTATGTTTGAAATATGACAAAACAAAAAGAAACTGGATATTAACTATTTTTACTGTTTGTTTTGAGTTCCCTATATTCGATGTTCGATATTAGATTTTCTCGTTGTGAGAGGGGCCATAATCCATATTTCTCTGAATTCTTGGTTTATATGAGCCACCTAATAAATAGAATATGACACCTTGGGACAAAAACACTTGTTCAATCTCTTTACTTCGTAATTTTTTTAGATCTGCTGACTCATTGGCAAGTAACTTTGTGGCTAAGTCTTCGCTTTTCTCATAGTACATTGTTTCTAAATTGTATTGTTGTTCTTGTATCCTAATACAAGAGCCAGATCAATGGAAGCGAACTCGCGGACACAAGCCGAAGCGAGATGTCGACTCATTTCGCCGAATTACTTGGCTTTCTTGGCAAACTTGTAAACAAAATAGAGACACAGACGTCAAAACATTGTGTAAGGTTAGTTAATGTCAACAAAAGGAAGGAGTTCGCAAGGGCCGATGCCTGCCGGGGCTGCGGGACCGTTCGAAAGAGATACCGTGGCCCGGGAACACAAAGGGCGATGAAGGAACATGGATGGGTTTTAGTCAGTAAAAGTCTGACACTCCCTCCTGCTCCGCCCAGAGCGGGAGGAGTTATTTGACGATTTCCCATCCGAAAAAAAAAAAGGTTAATTATTTAGGATCTTTGTTCACGTTTACTCCACAAATTCGGACCGTTCCTTAACAAAAACGGCCTACCATTTGCAAAATACCTCATTACTCCAGTTTTGTTAAAATCATTCACAAAACCAACAGATATACAGGGTGGAATTTTGTAATGCCACCTGGTGGGAAAGTACTCTTAATACTGCAGATAGAAAATTTTACTCAAAGGAAACATTCCTTCATTTTTTAATAGAAAGCAAACTGCATTCAAAGATTTTCGAAAATTCTCTTCTCCCACACCCGGGAATCAAACCGGCAAAAATCTGAAAAAATTATACCCTGTACTTTTATTGCATCGATCGTTAGGGTCAATTATAAGGATGAAATCTCTCTAACAAACATGATAAATTAAATGAAAGGAAAACCAGGAAATTTGAAGTTACAAATTCAATGAGTCAAGTTAAAGCTCTTTAACTAACATCCATCTTTTGTAATGCAGACTCCTTTGCGACATACTCGTAGCTGCGCGTATGAGGTAATTTAAATATGGAATGTTAGATTATAATTTGAAAATTAGATTGTCACAGTTGTTATTCACATTTGATTGTTTTTACAACTCATTTCACATTTTGTCTCACGGTCACAGAGAATGGCTTATCAAGAACAGTTTGATTGAATGGAAGCTTATTTTTTAAATAACAAAAACGTGAATCTAGCTTGCGGTGGTATGGAGAGAGATATCAAGACTGACAGGCACCAACTCGGTTCGTATTGAAAAGAATGGTAGAAAATTTAAAGAATACGGGTGGTTTCAAGAAGAGACGGCAAACTATTCAGCAAAACTATTTCGATTTTGATTAGATTTTTTTTTGTGGGGATATGTAAAAAATCAAATTTACGTGAAATCTTATGCGATGACAACGAGTTGAGAGTTGAAGTTCAGAATACGATTTATTATATTCACCACAACACTTTATTAAAGGTTACTAGAAATGAATTCGTTAAAAGAATAAATTTGTGTATCCAAGAGAATCCATTTTTTGTAAATAATTACATTAATTTAAGATTTCCTGGTTTTCCTTTCATTTAATTTATCATGTTTGTTAGAGAGATTTCATCCTTCTAATTGACCCTAACGATCGATGCAATAAAAGTACAGGGTATATTTTTTTCAGATTTTAGTCGGTTCGATTCCCGGGTGTGGGAGAAGAGAATTTTTGAAAATATTTGAATGCAGTTTGCTTTCTATTCAAAAATAAAGGAATGTTTCCTTTGAGTAAATTTTTTGCAGTATTAAGAGTACTTTCCCTCCAGGTGGCACTACAAAATTCCACCCTGTATATGACAATAACCACTTTCACCTCAAATCGCCAGTCATTGGTGATAAGCAGAAATATCGACAACTCATTCCCATTCAATGGATGACCTTAAAAAGTAAAAACTGTTAGTTGAAGATAGATGGAAAGGTATTTTCGATTTCTATGATAATGTGTAGTTTAAGTTCTGCTTAGCGATTTTAAGAAAGCGTTTTTTAAGGTAAGTTACCAACACGCGCCTACCCCGGTAAAATAGAACTAATTTCAATATTTATAAAAAACTTTTTTTTTTCGGATGTGAAATCATCAAGTAACCCCTCCCGCTCTGGGCTGAGCAGGAGGGAGTGTCAGACTTTTACTGACTAAAACTCATCCATGTTCCTTCCTTTGCCCTTTGTGTTCCAGGGCCGCGGTATCTCTTTCGAACAGTCCCGCAACCCTGGCAGGACAATATTTATAAAAACCTTGATCTGAAATGTAAATAAGGATAGAAATTATATTCTATGAGCTCGTGGCTGAATAATTACAGCCGCTCGGATCGATCTTCAGGTTAAGCCGAGCTTGCCTAGGTTGGTCTGTGGATGGGTGACCAGATCATCCATTATTTACCGAGTGTCCTGTCCTCCGTGCCTCAGAATGCACGTTAAGCCGTTGGTCCCGGCTGCCATTTGTAGATCTTTGACAATCGTTAATCGTAGTCAGTAATCCGAAAGTCTGACAGCCAGTCTTACCAAGGGATATCGTATTACCCAGTACTAACTGGATTGTGGAGATCAGGGGCCTTAGTCTGCTATTGCAATAGTGTCAGAATGGTCTATCATTGATTTAATAAGGCCCCTAGCCCACGGCGTATTGAAGCGCGTTCGAAACTCGTTTGACGTGCGTACAAAGGGTAATTCGTCTGCGCTGGGCTTTATTAAATCAATGATAGACCATTCTGACACTATTGCAATAGCAGACTAAGGCCCCAGATAGGTAGTCACTCCTTGTAAAATACTGGTGTTCAGGTGCATCTGGTAAGACTGGAAGCCGACTCCAAAATAATTGGGAAAAGGCTAGGCAGATGAGAGAATTAATACTTAGGCATTATTGAATAAAAAAACCAGCCATGGCAAGAAGCTAAAACAAACATAATTATTATGTATCTATTACTTTATATTTTGTGTCATTTATTATCACAACCTACAATTTCATTCCATTAGCAGCAATTTCTCCTAAATGGCCGCCAACTGTGCGCTATGATTTATCTAATTCGTCTGCACATGCGATGTGAATGATAGCTTAATTGATAGCGTAAGTTAAAAATATATAATAATATTTTTTTTTCTGAAATCCTTTAAAGGTAACTATATAAGCTCGTTACGTAGAAAAAACGGCAATGTGTTAAAGGAAATGTGTTTTTATAGCATACATATAATCAGCCTATAATGTTCCCACTGCTGGGGCACACGGCCTCCTCTATGAGAGGGAATGGACTATAATCCACCACGCGGGCCCAGTGTGGGTTGGTAGATGTCACATGTCATCGATTTTTTGGTTCAAGGTCATGGCGGTTTCTTTACGATGTTTTCCTACACCGTTTTAGAGAGAAGTGATGATGAAATAAATTACACAAAGTTTTTCGCTTGCCTGGGTTCGAAACCACGACTTACTGTACGTAGGTCTGGGCCGCCACCAATGGGCCACCTTGCAACTGAATTGCAAACCAGTTCCCCTAACTGATTGAGCTGGAATTTTGCACACCCCTTTGATTCTGATGACATATATTTTTATGATAGAAATGACTGAATCCTGCCAGCCAGAATCCCCTCCTCACGAGAGACTTCCTCAACAGAAACTTTGTATACGAGTTCAATGTTGATAGATAAACCTAAGCTTTTTTTATAATAATTTATTTTAGAATATTATACACCTACACAGTTATGCTATTTTCGCTTTACAAGAATATTTAAGTACTCCCATATTTCACCAGTAATTTTGTGTTTGTTATGTTTGCTTTATCTAACTTAGTTTCAATTTATTTTGCTAATAATTATTTTTTTTTGTTCACAGGTAAGTTCATGCAGTTACCATCAGGTGGTGAGTTTATTTTTTCAACTTACGGAGATTATATAACAACTGCTACATTGAAACCGATTTTATGATTTTATTTTATTTTACGTTACTCTGGTCGGAACCTAACTTTATATATTTACACAGACACGATACCACTCCATCAAAAACTTTCTTCACTTACTTAATTTAATTATTATTAAAACATGCATACAGATTACTGTCTAGTATATAGAATTTAGCACTTACATCATATGCATAGACTACAACATACTGACAACTTTCACGTATAAATATAAAATTAAATATGTATGTAAACATAATAAAATAAATGACTGATTATCCAATTCTGATTAATTTGACAGATAGGAGAAAATAAATTCACACATAATTAGATGCATAGTCACTTTTATCTTTAGATTATCATAAATTAGATTGTTGATAGTCAGCACGTAATTCCGGTCTCCAAGATGACAAACGAAATAAAATCTAGCTATAATCAGGAAGCAGTAACTACTCCAATATGTCAGATTTCTAATGGATTCCCAATCGTTATTATGATCATCGTCTGTCTAGATTTTTAACTACGTTGAGATCGGTTTCCTGTCTAGCTAGGTAAAAAGTACTTTTATTTATTTTTTTGGGATGGGAAATCATTTATTTATTTATTACATTTAGTACAGCATAAGCCATTAACACTAAATTAAGTAATCCTTAATTACTCGGTCTTCGCACAGAACCACAAACATTCTTACATTATCGTCTTCCATTCATCAGCAAACAAGTCCAATCCAGGGTTGTTCTCCACGAGCGCGTTGAGCATCGTAAGCATACGCGGTATAGGGGACGTGGGTCGAGCAACAGTGCGACAATATGAGACATCATCATCATCTTTCCCCTGCCCTTATCCCAACTTATTTGGGGTCGGCGCAGCATGTCTTCTTCTTCCATACTTCTCTATTACTCGTCATCTCAGCAGTCACTTCCTTTCTAGCCATATCATCCTTCACACAGTCCATCCATCGTTTCTTTGGTCTTCCTCTACTCTTATAGCCATCTACATTCATACTCAACATTTTACTCAATACATTCTCCTCATTCCTCCGCATCACATGTCCATACCACGATAACCGATTACCACACAATTTTTCAGTCACTGGCGCCACTTTCAGACTCCCTCTTATGTACTCATTCCTTAATTTATCCATTCGCGTTACACCACACATCCCCCTTAGCATTCTCATCCACATCGCATTCGCATTCTTATGAGACATGTAACAATTTATGCTTTCTAAAGCGATTATAATTATTTGGAACAAAGAATTAACACAGCTCCGCATGTAAATCCGAGGCGTCGCCGTCGGTATAACCACGTATAATTTTATACGCTGTTGTTATTTGGTCAACCGATGATAAAAATAACCGCATACAGGTATGGTCTATAGTCATCAAGAATGCACTTTTGCTATTTCTATGAGCATTGTAAACAGACACCTCGCAGTACTCATAGATCCCGCTGCGCCTGAGTGCATATTTATCACGTCTCGCTCGGCCAGCCTCGTAATGTATGACAAAACTGTTCACACAAGATATGAGGTGTCTTAAGTTGTACCAGGTGTACTTGTTAGATTCTATAGTATCAGCCTATAATGTTTCTATTGCTGGGATACGGGTCTACTCTCTAAGAGAGAATGTGGGGTATTAGTAATCCACCGCGCCGGTCCAGTGCAGATTGGTAGATTAGACTCATGTCACATGTGTTCTTTTTTTTATTCTAAGACCTATTCCCCTATCATACATGCTTAATTGATACATACTCAGATTAAACAGTCAGGCTTTTCTGGGTAAAAATAATGTTTTGACAATAAAGGGTAACAAGACCCTTCATCATCAGCATCAGCCTACTGCAGTCCACTGCTGGACATAGGCCTCCCCATTCGCACGCCACTCAACTCGATTCTCAGCAGCTCTCATCCAGTTGCTACCAGCCACCCTGCGAAGATCGTCGCTCCACCGAGCCTGAGGGCGTCCCACCTTACGTTTACCGATTCGCGGTCTCCACTCAAGAACACGTCTACCCCAACGGTCATCTGTTCTACGGCTAATATGACCGGCCCATTGCCACTTCAGCTTACTTATTCTGTGAGCTATGTCGACAACTCTGGTTCTCTGTCCAATGGCACTTTGCCCGACTTGGGAATCGAACTCAGCACCTCATTCTCAGCAGTCACGCTTGCAACCACTAGACCAACGAGGTAGTCATATCATCATCATCATCATCCACAGCTTGAATTCACCCACTGCTAGGTATAGGTCTCTCTTTTATTCTGTCAATCTCCACACACAGGGTCACATAAAGGGTGTAACCAGACCCTTAACGAAGCCGAAAGGTACTTGTTCTCCCCGTCATTGCGATAATTTTTTTGTTCTAGGCCATACCTGGGAAGTTTCTAGTTACGGAGATATTGGGGGTCAAAGTACCAACTTTTTCATACGTTTTTTTTTTTTAAATACATGTTTTTAATGTAAGATTTTTATTTTAAACACCTCCACGGCTCCCTGTTCAATCCATACATCAGCACAATGTTTTGAGTGCGTTGTATTGAGTCCTACAGAAAAACGTGTTTTTCCACTCCAAAAAAAAGTCTTTTCCCAGCAATAATATTTGGGTAAAGTTATTTGGTTTGATGTACATAACCCTTGGTTGACGGGTTCGTGAAGGATTCTGTTACACCCTGTATACACCCTTGTACGCGCTGGCAAAATTTGATACTCGACCGCAATTTTGTGTTATTTTTATAACACGATAGGGCCTAGACGTTGAAGTACGCTATCTTCAGGAGTACTAACCTATACTTCTTGTATTAGGCACAGATAGCTAGGTTGGCAAAGTGAGGATGTGTTGAGACGTTTATTTAAACGCTATACAATATGATGAACTGCTTCAAAATTTGTCAACGAGTTGGACACTTTTAGTAGCTACTACTGCAAGCCAGATCTTTACAGTTATTGTAAAAACATACTAACTTCAGTAAGAGAAACAGTCATTGGCATCCTAAGTCCGATGCCATGCAAATGAACAATTACACAATTTCTTCTTACATTCTCAAGTAAAAACAAAATCATAAATATAACATCATTTAAATAATCATGTATGCATTTCCATTGAATTAGCATTTACAGATAATTTACAATCGAAACAATGTTTCATAATCTTGCATAACCAGTATCGGTAACTACTGTGACAGCTTTGATAAAGTTTGTTATTATGGATAGATCGATAGATCCGTTCGGTTATGGCAGTAATTATGTAATGTTTAATATGTTAATGAAACCGGTTGAGAACAGATCATGATGGATTGTTGATTTGAATTCGTGTTGAAATCCGAAATCAACATTTTGGGATTAGGGTTGATAGCGTTCAGAAAAAATAAACTTTTTGTTTTTGTAGAAGTTTTATTTATTGAAATGTCAATGACAATTTTTGTCCATCCGTCTGGTTGTTCCGGCTAATCTCCGAAACGGCTAGACCGATTTTGACGAGACTTTTACTGGCAGATAGCTGATATTATAAGGTCTAACTTAGGCTACTTTTATTTTAGAAAAATTATTAGGGTTCTGTGCAAAAAAAATTAGAACCCTTGAAATTGTTTACAAAATCCGATTTAAAAAAAAAGTTTTTTTTTTTTTCATAATAATTTCACGCGTAGAAGGTCGCGGGCAAAAGGTAGTTTGCTATAAGATTATTCTAATACAATTCACCTAAATTGTTTCACCCTGCGAAATAGAGGACCACCGTCAATGTATAACGTGTAAACCTTACTACGGGATCCAGACTATAAGTAGAGGTGATACAAAAATCCAGGTCACCGAAAAAACTAAATTGAACATCTACTTCGCTAGACGTCTTCGGAATTAAAACTCTATGGGTATTAACTTTTTGCAATATTGTTATAATGAAGGTCAGGTTCTTAGAAGTAGTGCTATCATTATGATGATTAATTTCAACGCAAAAACTTTAGAGAATTTTGATCTGTGATCTAATAAGCAGCAGGCAGGCTTAACCTTGGGAGCCACGTTAAGCTGTTAGTCGCAGTTGTTATTTAGTACTAGCTGTTGCCCGCGACCTTCGTTCGCGTGAAATTATTATAAAAAAAATATTACTTCCCTTTTTTAATCGAATTTTGTTACCACATAATTATTTTGCTAAATAAAAGTAGCCTAGTATAGACCTTATGAAATCAGCTATCTGCCATTAAAAGTCCCGTCAAAATTAGTGCAGCCGTTTCGGAGATTAGCCGGAACAAATAAACAGACAGACAGACAAAGACAAAAACAAAAATTAAAAAAAATGTGTTTTTGTTATAAGTACCGTATATAATTTCATATGAATTCAGTAAAAAACTGTTATTTTAATACTACAAAAAGATACTTCAATTTTATTTATATAATGTCTTTGGTAGACATCATAGGTAGACAGAAGCCTGAAAGACTAACAATTAGACTTAATGTATTCAATGTCAGGTAAGCAGTCGCTTCATGTAAAATACTAGTAGTATGCTGCTTCTGGTGAACCTGTAACTCCTGTAAGCCTCAATATTGTTGGCAAAAACTTTGGGAGATGATAATGAGTTCGACAGATTATTCCTGGAGGCCGGAAAATGCTCTGTTGAATTAGGAACTACGCCTATTGACCCCTACTTAGCATTAAATACGTTTCACTCTAAAACTACGTTACGTTAAAAGTTACAGTTAATTTTCTCATATTTGAGTAACGTTTAGTTTGGCAAACTATCGCCCACATGCCAAATACGTGATCTTGGCAACCCTAAGTTGACAAGTAATAAAATTCGGAATTTATTAGTGCTGGACCAGTTTTCATGTTATTTAATTAATTGTCTTTATTTGTAACTAGTAATAAGACATGATTGTATCGTTAAAATCGATCGTTTATGATTGTGGCTTGTAAAAATAAACTTGAATGAATAATAATGATTTGTAATGATCTAGTTTTCTTACAGTCGGATGGTGAGGTTTTTCCGAATGGCTTTACGACCTCCACGAAGATTTATTAAAATAATGGCATTATTTAGAGATAAACACTATTTCATATAGAATAGAGAGTTAGCTGGCACAGTTGCTAGCCCTCTTCTGCTTGTAAAATTAGTAGTTTTCTTATAGAAATTTCTAGTAATTGGCCTATCTTTCTATACATACAAATCAATAAAATTGAAGTGTATGTTTGTAATATCAAAATAACAGCTTTTTACTGAATGCATATGAAAGTATTTGAGGTACTTATAACAAAAACACTTTTTTTTTAATTTTGTCTTTCTGTCTGTTTGTTCCGGCTAATCTCCGAAACGGCTGAACCGATTTTGACGGGACTTTTACTGGCAGATAGCTATGTTATAAGGTCAAACATAGACTAGTAATTTAATTTTAGAAGAATAATTGGGATTCCTTGCAAAAAAAAAATGAAATTGGTAAATAAAAATAATTTCACACGAACGAGGTCGCGGGCAACAGCTAATATTTATAAATATTTTTTTATTTTTTTATTCAAAAGGAACAGCAAACAGCTGCAATATAAAACATAGAGATAACAAATATACAAAACTTATTGACAATATTGCAGCCCACAACGCTGTTCACAAATTAACTACAGGATAAGTTATAGAGAAAATAATCACTAGGGTTACAATTAACACAAAATACAAAAAAAAAAAAAACAAAAAAAAAATGTAGAAAAAGTAAAAAATATAAGTAAAGTAAGAGTTTCCATCCATTACATACCGAGTTTCCTCCGTGCCTCCGTGCCACGTTAAGCCGTTGGTCCCGGCTGTCATTTGTAGATCTTTGGCAGTCGTTACAAGTAGTCAATGGTCCGAAACTCTGACAACCAGTCTTACCAAGGGCACGTATTACCCAGTACTAACTGGGTTGTGGAGGTCAGATAGGCTGTCGTTCCATGTAAAATACTGCATCCGGTTAGACTGGAAGCCGAACCCAAAATAATTAAGGTAAGAGAGGAAGGGAAAAGGCAAGCAGATGATGCCGTTTTGCTTTACCGTTTTGAGTGCAGTGGTGATGAAATTACTCCGATTCCATTGGCCTATCACAGCTCAAAATGTTGAACTTATTAATAGATTTTTTATCTGATATTCAGAAACAATCTATGCAGAGACTATTTCACTGTCGAGAACAACAGTCATGCAAAATGCAATTTCACATTCCAAATTAATATTCCAATGGTCTTCAATACGCACCTGTCATACATTTGTATCCAACTTATGACAAATAAAATCTAAAAGATCCTCGAACGAGAATAGGCTATTGAGTAGTTACATACATTCTTAAGTATATTCCATATAAACATGGAACTAATGCAATTAAGCTGAAGAGCTTGTTTGTTTGAACGTGCAAATCTCTGGAGCTACCAGTCAGATTTGAAAAAATATTTTTATAATTCACTAGCGACCCGCCCCGGCTTCACACGGGTGCAATGTTATACATATAAACCTTTCTCTTGAATCACTCTATCTATTAAAAGAAACCGCATCAAAATCCGTTGCGTAGTTTTAAAGATCTAAGCATACATAGGGACAGACAGTGGGAAGCGACTGTGTTTTATACTATGTAGTGATAGTGATCGCCCAATGGTTGAAGAAGATTATAGGTTATTAATATCACGCTATGACCCTTATGAGTCAAGCAAAAAGAGAAATAGAGAGAACGCTAAGCGAAAACGAAGTAATTATCGAAACCCGGGCCGAATCGGCGGGTGAATCCACGGGGAACAGCTAATACAAATATGTTATGATAATCTATGCAAAACCTTTCCGTCGTTGATCAACATCATGGCTTTACTTGATGATTGATAGACATAACAATAGATTACGTCATGTCAAAATGTCATGTTTAAACATATCGTAATATTCACGTGAGAACTTTGGTAGGTAACTTATGTTTATTAAACATTTCTTGGTGGAATTTATGGGGTTCATTCATTAACGCTGGTAAAGCTAACAGATTCTAAACGTCACAACAATTATGGTTTAGCAGAGTTTAATCAACTAAACTACAACTAAGCTTAAAGCAGCGTTCATGAACAAGTGACCATAAAATAAAACATATTCTACAGGGTGTAACAAGACCCTTCACGAAGCCGTCAACCAAACATTCTGTACATCAAACTAAGTAACTTTACGCAAATATTATTGCTGAGAAACGACTTCTTTTTGTGGGGTGAAAAAACACGTTTTACGGTAGGACTCAATGTAAGGCTCTCAAAACGTTAAATGCATTACGTGGAGGTGTTTAAAGTAAAAATCTTACATTAGAAACATGTATTTAAGAAAAAAACTTGTGAAAAAGTTGGAATTTTTACGGAGATATTGACGTAACTAGAAGGTTCCCAGTTATGGTCTGATCGCAATGACAGGGAGAACAATTAGCTTTCGGCTTCGTTAAGAGTCATGTTACACCCTTTATAACTTTGGGAATGGTGTTTATTTGGCAGCTTATAGGTGCGTTTCTTCAGAAGCAGAGACGAGCAGTATTCGAACAATTAAATTGGTAGAAATCCACATTACGACTGTTATTTCGTGTGTGTGTTTTTTTAATGTATTAAATGGGCCTACTCTTTACCTCAATCTAGTCTTAAGGACAGATGAGGTCGACGATGGGACGAGCTAACCCAAAAGAAGCCTATTAACTCGCGACTTAAGGTGGAAATGCCAGGGTATTGTAGGGTATAGCCTGCGAAATTCATTTTTTTTTACGTTTTTTGCACACTCTAAGTTCATTTAACCCCCATGAAAAAGTCATTCAATGGGGTTAAATGAACTTAGAGTGTTGTGTTGATGATTTTAATTATTATAATTCTGTAAGAACATACGTGTTACTGGCACGACTAGTGTTTCATCAACCTAACACTTGACACTGACCGTCAAATTGCAAGAAACGTAGGCTACCCAGACGGTTTCACCTTAAATTTGTGGATTGGGGTCACAACTTTGTGATTGGACAGTTCCAGCACTTTTCCGCTCCACTCCGGTTTAAATCTGTCTTAGTAAAGCATAAGGTCTGCCTTATGCACCTACTAACCTACCTAAGTGATTAGTGTGTGTTTTTTTTGTGTTTTTACCATTTTGTATGATGCACGTCATGTCCCTGCGACAAATAAATATATTTTCTTTCTTCTTTCTTTCTTTCTATTAATCAAGAAATTCTCAAGTTCGATTCTCAATTCTTAATAATTTGAAATTCGAATTTATCGCGCCATTCGCAGCATTTAAGTTAGTAATTTGAATGATCTCTCTGACAGACAGCACACACAGCCTAAACCGCTGGTTATAGAAGGATAAACTGTTGCACAGGAGTTCCATAAATGGCACTGAGAAAGAAATTTAGAATATTCGGGGATATACAATTTTATTAGGGGAAGATTTGTACCGACGAGAAATACCATCGGCTACACTTCTTGTAGACCATATTCCTCAAATGACGTAACCCCAAATTTTTTGCTTCGTGTCGTGATGTTCTATTACCAACTACAAACTGGAGCAAAAACTAATGTATTATTATAAGTACACCGGTATATCAATCAATGTGGTTTTTGTGCTATTCAAATATTGGCACAAAAAATTCTCTTGAACCGACTTTTCGACTTTTCACCCTTATGTACTAAGCAATAAGGTTGAAAAGTATTCGGCTGTCAATGAGCTCGGTAGTACTTAGGTTCATGGTACATTGACGTTGTATGTGATACGAATTAGTTTTTTGGTAAAAAAAAATAAGATTGACAGCGCACGTGGTTAGTATCAAAGAAGTTTAAATGGACGCCTGAATTCTTTGAGCTGAATTGAGCGCGGAAACTGCAACAGTAGGAACCTACGTTTCGGTATCGGAAAGTGATATTGAAAACGTAAGGACGTACTCACGCAAAAAGTACTGACCGGATTTGGATGAAATTTTGGCTCATACATACATTATAACTTCGATTAACCCATAGGATACTTTTTATCCCAGAGTACGATCCCGTGGGACACACAACACGCGGGCATAAAGCTATTGAAAAATAAAAATAAAAAAATGAATATTTCTCTTCCACAAATAAAAACGAACAGTAGGTACAGAAAGAAAGAAAACATATTTATTTGTCGCAGGGACATGACGTGCATCATAAAAAGTGACAAAAAAAACAAACAAAAATAACAAAAAAAAAAAACGTTCGCAGCTTGCACGTCGTGACTGCGAAAAGCAGGTTACCACTCAGCATGATGCTGTGCTATGGGGTCCCACAGCACAGCGCTGGTTTTCAGTGATCACCCGTGAAAAAACGTACGGAAGCCAAGACAGCATAAATATTTTTACACAACACTACTACTTATTATACAATATGTTAAAAAAAAGCCTGTCCGATCCGAAAGGGCAGTACATCATTCTGAGCCCCTCCACATCGAAATTGTTTCAACGATTATTTAAAAAAAGAAACGGCTGTTCCATAAATTTTCACCGTGTAGGTATTGCACTTTTGGTGGAAACATCCTGATGTTTTTTAAGCCAAGGCATTTATTTATGGACACTGTTACTCTCAATCAATGTATTTAAACATAATTAATATGTTTATTGTAAATGACTAGACACCCCAAATCATTCACCAACCTAACACTAGTCCATAATACCCACACGACGATAAACTGCAGTTACATTATTTAAAATAATCAATTACCTACACTAAAACTAGTTTCTAAAACAGTTACACCTACTATCCTGCTTACCCCCAACAAACATGACATTGCATTTTCAGCAACACACACATTTTCACTCATTCCGCATTCTCGAATGCGCACGCGATCACGAAAACCGCTAATTGGATTATGGAACTCGATTAGAAATCGTTAAACAAGTGCCTTAATGTATAATATGCAATACATTACCGCATAACTTCGCACGATGCTTCGAAAATTCACAACGAAGTACGCAATGGATTTTAAATAAAGAACAGTGTTGTGTGAACTCGAATCTCGTGGTACAGGAAACGCAAAACAGTGTGACATTCGATACGACTTTCGTTCTACATTTCAAAATGAAAGATTTGTAGCGATAATTCTCGAAGAAAAAACAATAAATGTATTAATTCTCGTGTGAATTTGTTAAAGTATGTTCTGAATACATAATATAACTTTACGCCTGTATTTCATGAAGTGGTAGGCAGAAGGGTACTAACATTTAACCTACATTCAACATAAATAATTCTCTACGTATACAATGTCAAATGAAATTAGCCAGACAAACTGCGGAGATTGTCTGGCTAATTTCATTCAAGTCTGCGGACACGTGATGCGTTATCATAGACCGATAACGTTATTTACTATAAATATATACTTATCATAAGTAACCTAACCTAACCAAACCTTAACAGGATCCCTATGTAAAAAAGCGTTTAGAATAGAACCATTTATCTGAGCAAACACTTCATTAGAAGAATCAATTAAAATTCTAAGCACAAAATTCAATTAAATACCTAGAAAGACCCCATAACAAAAAAGTTCAATTACGAATGTTGCCACACTCAATATAAATCTAATTAAAATGACAGTATCACCGACGCGACGACGTACTCACGGTGTCGAGTTAAAAGGAGCCGCCTGCACCCGCACACCTGTCACGTATGGTCATAAATAAGTATTAGGTAGTAGTATGAGTACGAAATGCCCATGGAAAAAAAAGTAAACAACCTCCTCTGACAGTGACTTGATGCCGTAGGCTTTAGAACAGATTCCTTGGTGTTAGCTACTGACACACGGTTGACTGTATAAGGGTTGCGCCCCATCTAGCAGCGTTTTTTTTAGATCAGGTGCATCCCATAAAAGCACCAACAACACATTGCTTTGTAACGCAATGTAGTCTAAAATCTTAAGACCTAGCCAATGGATTAACATTGAGGTTGTTAAAGAACCGAATCTTTAACAGTAAGATAGATAACGCTGGAACTGATATTCCAGTGTAATTTTCTTCACTTCGTCCTCAATCTTCGTGCATGCCCGCATCTAAATAGACGACGCATTGTAGTAAAGTTTGTCATGTTTTACTTTGACTTGATGGATTTTTCCTCTTTTATTAGTCGTTTTAGTCTTGCACTCTAAGGATGCGAAAAAATAACTTATAGTGTTCAGTATTTATGTTTTTTAATACTCTTTTTACCGTTTAATCACCCATCATGACTCCCTGGTACACTATAGTGATATAAAGACACCGATCGAGTTCCTCCACGCATCGTTATGTCACTCCAGGACGTGCGCCAATGCATGCGGCACCATTGAAGTGCGACATCCTGTATTACTGTCACATTAATTCTAGAAAATATTTACAAACACAACCTACGGTCTCCTGATTTCCTAGTACTTGTGATTAGATTGCTGGTCGGTTTAACTTTAATTATAGTTTTAATATGGCTTGGAATCTTGATTATCAATGGTATTTGAGTAAGGTTTCTAGAACTAATAGAACCCCCACTTCTGCCTACGACTTCATTCCTGTGAAGAAACATATCCTATTTTTACATATCCTCTTCAATCGTACGCCACTTAACTCGATTCTCGACAACTCTCATCCAGTTGCTACCAGCCACCTTGCGCAGATCGTCGCTCCACTGAGCCTGAGTGCGTCCCACCTTACGCTTGCCGATTCGCGGTCTCCAGTCAAGAACACGTCTACCCCAACGGTCATTGGTTCTACGGCTAATATGGCCGGCCCATTGCCAGTTCGGCTTACTTATTCTGTGGGCTATGTCAACAACTCTGGATCTCTGTCGGATCACCTTATTCCGAATGTAATCGCTCAGAGAGACTCCAAGCATAAATAACCGGTTCCATAATTCGCTGAGCGACCTTGAATTTAAGGACCAACCGTACCGTGAGTGCCCACGTTTCGGCCCCTTAAGTCGTATCAGGCAGAACTCTCTGTTGAAGACCTTAACATAATACTATGTGCACTCGGTAATAGTGTATCTCGTATCAGTGAAAGGGTTTTTTGAAATCGGCTAATTACTTTTGGAGACTACCTCCTACATCTAATCTAAAAAACTTTGTCTCCATATAATAGTGTACGATGAAAATTATGTCACTAGTATTTCAAAAACACGCTGGATGCAAAAATAAACCTCAAACAACTGAATCATCGATAGTATTCACTTATAATTTTCTATCATTTGCAAACTTGATAAAGAGATAAGTATGTTTTTATGTCTCCATCTCTATACAATACTCCCAAAAAAACTAAACAAAACAATATAAAAAAGTTCGGATTGCCCCGTTCGACACACCATTATGTTGAACCCACAAGAAGCGAGTCAACAGAAGCATTCTATTTCAAACAAACTTACATTTGCACTCAATCTTGCTCTCACTCCCTCGAAAACACTCCTTCAATTCATTCTTCAAACTACACAACCTAACTTTGTCAACCAATTTTTAGTATGCGGTCAACACAAACTTTAACATCGAAGCAATAAAGGCCAATTTCAATTGCCAAAGTACCAGTTCAATTTGTTTTTGTAACGGTCATCTACCTCCTACAATATTATGGTCGCCTGGTAACGGGTGTATTTATTTGCTTTAGAAAAAAAAAACGTCACGATCTCTGTACTGTTACGATCATTGATTTTTTTAATAACTCATTGGTTTGCCCTTTGATGGTGCGACCGTACATGGCTATCAATTTGATTGAAAAAGGTAAAGAAAGCAAATGCATGGTTTTTTTGCAGGAGTTCTAAGAAGTCATTTGTACCGTTTCAAGATGGTAGAAGCACAGAATATAATTGTACAAGTATAGGAGTAACATGTTGGTTGAAAATGATTCCATCATAGCTATACAATCGTCAATGTGGCCATTGCTGACTCATTTTCACACACACGGTCTAAGAGAGGTTGATTTAGTTATTGCAGCGAATTGTTTGACCAAAATAACAGTAGAAGATCATTTATTATCTGGAAGAGAAGAATCCTTTTGCAGTATGACAATCCCAGACTAATTTTATTATCCTGAACTACGTACTAAGTAGATCGTACTCGCAACCGTCGTGCGTGTATGCCCTTGCCCAAATATTATCATGAACTTTGACAAAGCAAAAGGAATATGTTATGATCTTAATAGCAAGTGGCTTCTATGGGAAAATGTTTCTAGGTATGGGACATTATAATGAGACCATACTTCACGGTTCAATTAATATCAAACCGCCTTAAAATTAACCCAATTTCCTCAACTACAAATCTGAGAACGGTACTTGCAAATCATACATCTAAGACTCCGTCTATGTTGGCATAATTCGCCAGATTACTGCAATTGGTATGTCATTACCTCTACGGAATGTCATTTGGAAAGCATATCTGGGGCATATTGATTTGGTCTACTTGAAAACTTAGGTTGAAATATATAATTAGGTTAATTATTAGGTAGATACTATGAAAAAACTATTTAATCAGTTTTATAGCGGGTTTTGAAAATACGCTTCCTTATGTCTGCCTTTTATTACAAACAATGGGACACTTGATAAGGTGTCTTACCTGTCCTGTTGTTAGCACACAGGGGCTGATGGACGCTACTGATAGTGCCAAACTCTTCGCAAAATTTTGGGCTGAATTAATTTAGATCGCCACGCTAAGAATAAGAATACCTGCATGATATCATCATCATCACATCATGCTTGACCGATAGATCGCCGAATCATGGAATGTTTTGAGAAGTAAAGCTTGATGATTCATATTTTATTCCAATTTTCAACGCCAAAAATTTGAAGTAAGGAAACGCATATCCTCTATACGTTCTAAAAGTTCACCTTTACATTTTTCAAGAATGAATGAAGCAGGAAAGATATTAAGATAACCTGCTATTACAACTTTATTTATGATCTCATGTATTTAGTATTAAACTTGAGCGTTTGTTGCCCTATGTCAAAACCAAAATCAAACGTCATATATTAAAATTAGACTGATAATCAGCACTTTTTGAGCGTCAGATAATTACATTAGACAGTCTCCCAAAACTGTAGAAGAAGCATCGGAACAAAGTACCTATAACCTCAATAAGCTCCTACCAATGGTAATATCGATAGCAATGGTAATAGGTAAGCCCCATTATGAGAGCAGAGATGGCCCAGTGGTGGCAGCTCCGACTTACAAATAGTAAGTCGTGGGATCGAACCCAGGCAGCGCATTACTTTGTGTAATTTATTTCATCACCACTGCTCTCAAAACGGTGAAGGAAATCATGAGAAAATCGACATGTCGTAGAACCAAAAATTCGGAGACATGTGACTTACCAACCCGCACTGGGCCCGCGTGGTGGATTATAGCCCATTCCTTCTCAGAGAGGAGGCCGTGTGTCCCAGCAGTGGAAACATTATAGGCTGATTATGCTAAGCCCCGATTAAGAAACCTCAAAAACCGGTTAACTCCTCTTTTGCCACCTGACTGACAAGAAAAATACCTTATACCGCGATCCTAAGATTAACCAGTCAACGAGCTTCTTACCAAGGTTGACAGCCAACCCTAGAGTAAACCGGACGCACTTAAATATCGTCACTTGTAAGCTCTTTTAAATGCCCCACGGCCTCTCCCATATTTCCAAGAGATTTATAAAGGAAGTCAGCATTGAGTTAACAACTAACAAACAAGCTATTATGTGAGACTGGCAACAAACACAAATACACACATGACTAACATTTTTTTGTATTGTATTTACAGACTAGGTTTTGCCCGCGGCTTCGCTCGCATTATGGTCGGAAATTATCATTTTTATTTTCGTGTGGACATTCTCAATGGATGTCCTCCGCCGTGGGGCCAGTGGAGGGGTCTATCACTCCTACTCCTACTGAGTTAAACCACACGGTGTTCCTCCTCGTCACTTCTGGCTAGGATGCGGGTACACAATTGTATACTTTACAATCACCCCAGCATGGTCGGAAATTATCCTACGGGAACGTTTTAAAACTTTTAAATATAGCCAATGACACTCCGGGATAATGTAGCTTCCCATTAGTGTAAGTATTTTCGGAATCAGGAGATCCGGGGTTTTAAAATGGCTGCAGCCCTTTTAGGCCCACAGTAATTCGAAGATTACCCCCTACATCCAAACTTTACCTATTTATAAACATACACACAAATATTTTATTAATACAGGTTTTCGGTTTTCAATTAGGCGGAACATGAAATGAATTAACACAATAGCGTGTGTCGTGCGATTCAGGCAGAATTGAGGGGAATTGTAAAGTCTTGCTAGTTAAATCAAAACTATACGGCGCACCAATAGCGCGGCTGGTTTCGACTTCTATTGGATTCATTCTCATACAGTCGGAGAGGAAAGTGATTAGATACTTATTTAATTTTAAGTGTTTGTGGGATACCTGCGAAGTGGACATAGCAGCCTTGTTTATGTGTCTGAGATGGTCTTTTTAGCTAATATCCTCTTCCGATTGAAGATTCTGATTGGTGTACCATCAATCACATCGTTGACGAGTTCACCTGCTTCGAATCGTCAATATTCCAAAGCCAACAATTGTATCGGTAAATGACATTCGACAAATGTAATTTACACATGCATCCCTACTAAACATGTCGTTAGAACTACAACTTGTTTTTTCCTATATTTTATTACCTGTCTAACACCGTTTAGAATAAATTAACAGCTATTGACGGCTTTAAGCTGCATTTTGAAGTGAGAATTGAAGTCAACACACTGTGCCCTTTCATCTTCAACTTTCGTCTTCATCTTTCTATTCAACTTTCGTTTGAAGCTTTCAATAATTGAATGCGTTAACGAACGCAACGCCATTATAGTCATTTGGTTCAGTCGTAGCTTCTGTCAGCTTATGGAAGCATGTGAAACGAGAACATTTTATTTGGTGGAATATGTGCGGCTTACTTGGTCATAAGAAATTCCAGAAAAAAAAGGACTAAGCGAAAGTTTTGGATACGAGGCTAATAAAAATCGAAGTAACTAATTTACCAAAACTAGCAAACCATTGTTCTACTTTATTTTATTTGTGTAACATTTATTATTTGGATCCCAAAGTAGTGGATAACTTCTGTAATCTTCTATAAACTTTAAAATAATTTCTTTTTCTTCGTCCGCCACCTTGTTGTTGAACGCTTTGTGGCACAGAAATCCAACCGACGGAAAGACGTGTATGACAGCGCGCGCTACGCTTTCAACAGTCATAGCGCATGCGTCCAGGGCATGCCTCACGTTTTTTTTTTTCGGATAGGAAATCATCAAATAACTTCTCCCGCTGGGCTGAGCAGGAGGGGGTGTCAGACTTTTACTGACTAAAACCCATCCATGTTCCTTCTTTTGCCCTTTGTGTTCCAGGGCCGCGGTATCTCTTTCGGACAGTCCCACAACCCTGGCAGGCATCGGTCCTTTCGGACCCCTTCCTGTTTGCTGACATCTCTCTGAGGCGCGCGTGGAACATGAACGCGCCGTCGATACGGCTTGTCGTCATAAGACGGACGGGACGGCGAGCTAGCCCATAGCTCACCGTCCACAGGATGACGCATATCCTTGATGAACAAAAAAAGGGCTCAGTGTGGCCTAGCTAATTACTTACTTAATCAACGGTTTCTTCTCTCTTGGTAATTAGTAGGTATCTTACAAGGTTTCCTTGGCAATACGCATAAAGATGTAACGGAAAAAGGTAACTGAATTATCCCATCCTTGCTTTACAGGGTGTAACAGGATCCTTCACGAAGCCGTCAACTAAACATTATGGACGTCAAACTAAGTAACTTTACGCAAAAAAAATGCTGGGAAACGATTTTGTTGGGGTGAAAAATCACGTTTCACGGTAGGACTCAATGTAACGGACTCAAAACATTGTGCTGATAGATGGATTGAATAGTACGGGGGTCGCGGAGGTGGTAAAAATCTTACACTAAAAATAGGTATTTAAAAAAAAATAATGGAAAAATGTTGGAACTTTGATCCCCGAGATCTCCGTAACTGGTATGGTCTAGACTAGAACAAAAAAATGATCACAATGACTGGGAGAGCAAATGCCTTTCGGTTTCGTTAAGGGACTTGCTACACCCTTTATTGGTGGCGTCATGATTCACGCATATGCGATCTGCGGATCAAGTATCATCCACCGTAAGTCACTTACAAAAAACTCCATCATTCGAATCCTTATTATAATTATAGGAGTTAGCTGGTTATGTGTTGACAAAAATCTGTCAATTAGCAAGTAGCGTAGATGGTTCACTAGGTTGAGCTGGAAATAGAAATTATCTCTTTGATGAGAGTAGGAGTGTCGATAATTGTTGGATAATTTGGATTTGGATAAGGATTTTATTAAATAACAAGTGATTGTATGATAATAATCTGCCCATCTTTAACCAAGAAATATTTTTAAAGTGTAGGTTATCAACTTATCAATGTAGTTAAGAGCTGACGTAATTACGAGGAATATACGTTTGAAAACCAACGAGCTACAACAGCTAGTTCAGCTGTTTCTCGGTATTTAAGTTTGCAATTAGGTGAACGAGTAAAACTTGTACATTTTCCCAAGTGAAAACTAACAGGATTGCATGAAAGCTTGTCAAAAATAATGGGTTTTCTATGTAGACGCACTTTTCTTGTTCTTTATTTTTACACAAGCAACTTTAATTGACAACGGTACATTGTTTCCTCTTTTAGAGATGGTTTTAAACTCTATGGAGTTTATGGTCTAAATGGGATCCATCTACAGCGACCAGTCGAAGATAAGTAGATCTGCAGTGAGTTATTAAATAGTATCCTGATCTGATAAAAAAAAGTCTTGAACAAAAACAATATTTTTCAATTAAATCTTTTAACCTATAATTTCTAATACTAACCCAGATTTTATTAAGTTAAAAATATTAATTGGCCTCACACAGGACAAACAATAAAACAAAAATAATAACAAAAAAAAAATAACAAAACGAAAACCTGAAACCGCTAACGATAATCCTGTATGAGATCAAAATACAGCATGATGCTGCGACATTAAAATACATGCCGCAGCGCTGGTATTCTCATTTGTTACTACCTTAGCAGTGTTCAAGACTACAAGTAATAATTTAATTAACCCTCTTAAAAATCAAATCAGCAATTTACAACACTTCATCAAATTCGTTTTACCATTAACTAAAACTAATTTCTATTAACCACTTTTCTACCCGCCATTACAAAAACAGTTATACTATTACCGGGTGGGAACATTTGACAAAGAGCCATTGTTCGGCAGTGTCTGTGTCTGATGTTCTGTCCTGGCTGACATTCGTTTGGTGACCTTAGAGGCTTGGCTATTGTTTCGGGAGAGCCTTAGCTCTTATCTTTTATAGTGTCCTGGTACAAGAGGTGGGTGGAGGATATCTTTCAGAGCTTTTATTGTCTCAAATTAGTCTATTTTAACCCGACTAATACAAAGGCAAATGGAAGGGTTATGATTTCAGCAGTCTATGTATGTATGTATGAATGTTTGTTTGTATTTACGTGTGTTCCTCCGTAGAGCTTAAGCTATTCATCCGATTTTGATGAATAAAGTATCAATCGATTCGTTATTATGGCTCGGGTAATATAGGCTACAAACCGAAAATAAACCCGATTTTAATTAGAACGTGATTTTTCAGAACTCGGGTTTTTAGTGGTAGTATATATACCAAACAAATTCTTGTTAAATTTAATATTTGAGTAGTCAGATAATTTTAAGTAATATTAATAATATTAAACTAACGTGTAGTTAAACCGAAAAAAAACGATGGCAATCCAAAATTGACAGGTTCTTCCATGATTGTAACAGCACTCTAATAAATCATCGCGCGATCATATTGCCGAAGATAGACGATGATTGCCGAAGCGCATACATTTACTGAGAGATCTGTAGATCAATAAATTGACTAAGTGGAAATGACCATTGATGATCGTAATTTGTTTTCCTAACTGCCGACCGCATACATAGTTGAGAAAGGGTGTAGCCTATTCTTTCATATTGCCATACAAAATTGGACACAGAATAAAAAGGGCCTAATTATAAGAGGCACACTCAGCCACAGCCACTCAGCAGCTTTAGCGTTCCCACTGTAAATAATTGGTTGAGACACAACCACCCAGTCTTGTCCACCACGCTACCCCAGCGCGTGTTGATCGATAAAATTAACTAACTAATTAATCATAAACTTGGTTTTAATGAATAGTTAGACTTATGATTTTCATTTTATCTTCAGCATTGTAGCAGAGAGAAATCTCTCTTGGAAAAACCATCTACTTTCCCTTATTCGATAGTAACAGTCGATTGGAGGAGGTTTTCCACTTCATTACATCTACCTACTTTACCTACATTGTAAACAATGTTCGATCATAAAATTATGCGTGAATTACCGTTGATATTATTTGTAATAACTCATTTGCCAATCATAATAATTCGAAGAAAAAAATGGTTAAAATATGTAAAGCAATAAATATTCCTAGTTAATCAATTGCATCTATGATAAATTGCCTTCACACATCAATAGTAATGGGAAAACCATAATTAACATCTGGTATCTCGATACCAATACCAACACTAGCCAACATTATGATTACCAACTTCCCATCGGGACCGATAAAAACTGGTTTCAGAGATCGCCCCACAAAATTGATCGTTCGTCATATCGATCAACGTGCATGCTTCACGCAACGGTTTTTCGAGAGCTCCAGTTATTTTATAACGTGGGATTGGATTACGTTTTGCTGTGAATAAAAATAAAGCATAATTTTTTGAGGTACCTAGACGAAGAGAAAAGTCATTGGGCAACAACGGGATGCCTGCTTCGTTAGTCAAGTGATCGCAAAGACTATCGCTAAGCGCGGTTAGATTCCTGGGACAGACAAAGTATTATTAGGTGTTTCCATCATGACATATTTTTAGCACTAGCCCGGATTATTGATATGGTCCTGTGGTGTGATAGTATTCTCAATCCCATAATTTGCCTAGCCTTTTCCCAACTATCTTTTGGTTGGCTTCCAGTCTTACCGGATGCAGTTGAATACCAGTATTTTACATGCAGCGACTGCTTATCTGACCCCCAGAATCCAGTTAGTACTGGGTAATACGATACCTCTTGGTTGTCAGACTTTCGGGCCATTACTGCATGTAACTACTGTCAAAGATCTACAAAAGATAGCTGAGACCAACGGCTTAACGTGCTTTCCAAGGCATGGAGGAAACTCGGTATGTAGTGGGTGGTCACCCATCCACGGACCAACCTAGGCAAGCGCGGCTCAACCTAAACATCAACCCGAGTGGCTGTTTTTTTAAATCATTTTTGGTGATAAAATAATATTTACTTTTTTATCATTTTTGTTGATACAATATTTCAAAACGTAATAAGTATGTCAGAAAAATTAATAAACGAGATTTAATAATATTATCATGTTCTTCTATTCGTTTCCACTGACTACCAGTCGAACTCGAACAATCAAATAAAAATGTCTGCCAACCTTCTTAAAATTCTAAAACTACATCACGTTGGTGTTCCTACAGAATTTAAAGTACCAAACTTGAATTTCATTGATCTACATTTTGACCGACAAAAGAACTATGAATTTTTATTGATGTTTTGAATAGGCCACTAATACTTATGTTATGTCAAATATTATGTATGGTGTTACATAACAATTAACTAACAGGGTTTCATTGGAATTATACCGTGTGACATAACTGCACGAACTGCATATTTATTATGAAGTATTATCTTTTCAAGTACTAGATCTAGATCATTTTTCAAGCGAATGTTTTATTTCCTACTCCTCTGATATTTTTTTCTGATTAATTTCGTTGTGGGATCCAAGACAGTTAAATTGTTCCTCCGGGACTTCGTCAAGCTTTATTGTCTCGGCGTTTTTCTGGTGGTCACCACTCTTGATTTTGGCTTTTTGGAGTCACAGTGGTTTTGGAATAGTGTGACTAGTCCTGAAAAAAACCACGGGTCATGATGAGGTGAAGATAAAAAGGGTGACCCAGTAGTCACTTATGAATTTTAGATCGTGAGTTCAATGGTAGACAGATATATTACTTTGTTTCACCACAACACACAACCACTGCTATCAAAACGGTAGACGAAAAGATTTTTGGAAAACCGATATTATTTTCTAAAAAGACACGATTACTAGGCCCGCTTGGTTAATTATAACCCGCTCTCTCTCACAGAGACTAGACTTGTGTACCAGCAGTCTACTCTAGATTTTGTAGACTATTTACAGTAACTTGAAAATAATCTTAACGCATTATGATCTGTAATCACAGAAATAATGATGAATGTCCCGTATTTGTGATTCCTTTCTGCACGGCAATTGTAGCAACAATAAAGTGATCAATCTTTATTACAACTTCAATTGGTCGTTTTTATTGCCAGCTATATTTTATTGATGTTTTCTTCCTAGACCTAGTTTGATGACTGCCTCTTTGGCCAAATGGCTGCAAGCGCAACAGCTGAGTATGAAGTCTTGGGTAAGATTCCAAGGTCAGAAAAAGTATTATTCGATTTTCAGCCTAGTGTCTGGATTTGTTACTGGTTGAAGACAATAAGCTCGCCTCTTGGGACTTAAATATTACTGGGAAAATGTGGACCTAGCTACTCCACGCCCACTTCTGCCTAACCGACTGTTTTTTCCAATTTAAATTTGTCGTAATATTTTACTTTTGGGAGAATACTACAGCACATTGGACCTCTCACCTACTATTACAAAACGGTCATTTTAGCAGATCACAATCAATAATTGATGACCTTTTACTCGACTTAGAGTTACAAATTTACAATCAATCTGCCAAGTCATCAATCAAAAACACACACCGGTGAATCAATCATCTATTATCATCTAACGAGTCACTCATTCATTACCATACCGATAAAATTAACCCTTTCATTGTCAATCAAACTCAACAATAATCGGTATTGGTATCGAAAGGTACCGCGCCCATCACTACGATCCGAATATCCGATACCAGATCTATTTCGGCATCGATTTTTCTTCGCCTCGATTCTCGGTACACATTGTTCTGGTAATGAATCGGTAACGATCGTCATTGTGGTGTCCCAGGAACCACCCATTGTGTTGGTCCCGCGAAACGACACTTCCTACTTTAATTCGCCATTGTTCTTTATAATGGGAGTGGGGTTACCAAACTTTAGTTGTTGAAGCATGAATGGGTGTTGTTTTGACGTTGTTAGAGAAACAGGCTGGTTGTGTGGTTGAAATTGATAATAGGCTTCGATGTTTATGTTTTGTAAAGAGAAATAGCCTTTGTTTTATTTCCCTGTTTCCATTTATCTAAACAGATTTTTGCTGCGCTTACAGTTTGTACCAAAGAGCGCAGCAAGCCAACAACATAATAATAGCTAAATAGCGTATTATATTTATGTCATAGATGTTTAAATTCAAATAAAGGATTATGATTGAAAAAAAAAAAAAAAAACAAAATAAATTTCAATTTATTATTTGGTTTATTTAATACCAGTGGTTCAATAATTGACTGGTTAAAAGCGATATACATTATTCTTTATGCATATATAAATATGTACACTGACTGTACCACGTAGATGTGTAAAAAAAATATTGAACGTATTTTAGTGATCCTCTAAAAATGTAATGTAAAGTCTGAATAATGGGCCTTGTGTTTTTTTCAGCCTTATTGACGATACAACCTTACACGATTGCCATATACGATTGATTTTCTGTGAAAGAAACGCAGGATCGATATTCGCACGGACCAAATACATAATAACAGCGTGCATGGCATACAGATTTAGTTCCGATTCTTAGTATTTCTAATGCACGTAAGTCTTTGACTGGGGGTTCGGAATCAAATTATGGACCTTTATATAATAAACTTGTTAAAAAACAAACGTATTGATAACCTCCTTCTTTTGGAAGTCGGTAAAAAAATTAGTCTTTTACTAGTTGGTAAACTAAAAATCATAATTTTATTATTTAATTAAGGGTTGTGGCATATTCTTACAATTTTATTTATATGAAACTATTATATTTATTAACCGGTACGAGCATTATTAAAACAGCGTTAAACTGTAACAAAAAATATAAAACTTGATTCCCCACTTTACCACGAGCTCCTATACTTAACCAAGAAATGCCTTCATAGGTTAATAAAAAGAATGCTCAAGATCTACCATATAGATAGTTGTTTTTTTAAAGCATTGCCCTTTGCTAATAACTGCTTACGCCGCGTCGTGTGCGCATAGCGTGAAGCATTCCATGAGAACCACTAGGGGATGGACGTGCTAATTATAATGTATCGAGCTTATTTTTTTTCTCAGGTATTGAGCGAGAAAAGAGTTTTATTACGTGGTTGGTGTGAATAAAAGGTATTTACCGATGTAAAATATATTTAAAAAGGCCTATTTATTACATGGGATAAAGGAATTTACGTAATGTCGGTGTACTATATTATACTTCTGTCTAACCCTTTGGAGAAGCAAACCATAAATTCGGTTTTCTGAATTACCGTATTTTCCTTTTCAATGTTTTTATTGTGTTCTGGTAAGTCTTCGCCTAGTTGCCAGTGTGCCAAGCCTTATAGTGATTATTTTTCAAAAAATAATAATTGCCATGTTTTTTTAAGTTTCATGTACCGGTAATAATATTTAATCATCAACTGTTTTATCTGAAGAAATAGATCTTAGAGGCACATATATATTATTGTAAATAAATATATTTTGTCCAGTGCCACAAAAAAATACCGTTACTTAGGTACAGTAGCAGCTACAGAATGAGATATTATCTCATGAAACGTTATCTTGAAAAATAAAGACTCAATAAATTACAATTAAGACCTTTTTATGAAGCTCTTAAATGGTCGCATTTAATAGACGATTAGCTGGTTAATTAACTATTAAATATGCTTTACATGAGACTCTTACAGATAGGTTATCATCAGTTCTTTTTAAATAAAACAAACCTCTTTGTGTTTGCCGTGAGGTATATTTTTCCATTTTTTTTTTTTAATTTTCTAGGTATTATTTTAGTATGCTAAATTAACTTTGATCCTGTTAAAACATTATATCAACTGCACCTGGAGGCCTATGCCAATTTCTAGATAAGTGGCAATCGTTACCAAGCGTTCTTTATTTCTAAAACAACCATCAACAGAATCGACAGCTGTCGGTAATTTATTATATCAGTCAATCGCATATTTTTTTGTCTTTTTCATTACCATTATTGATAATAGAATGTCATTTTGCAGTAAAGACAATAAGACAGCCTCATCTGCATTTGTAATATAGTGTTAGTTTCGAAAAACTCTCTTAGTTTGAGCTACCTAATTTCTCTTTTCCCTTTTACTCCAGATTCCCAAATCGATGGGTTACTTCACGTTCAATTACCGATTATCTTGAATACAAACCGTAAAATTTTTACTCACTTTTATTTATCACCCAACGCTTCAAAAACAATAACAATTTTCTACGACACTTTCGCTTTGAAGTAATCGATTAAATATCCGTATAAAACTAATTGGTATCATCGATACCGTAAGAAAGTTGGGTGCATGGTGCATCACTAGTCTCATTAATATGCATGGTGGGGTGCAAAGTCAATGTGTTCTTCTTGATATTTATTCATTATTAATGTTCAAATGCTTGGTACCGATGCATTTTAAATGGTTAATAACATGATGTGACGTTTAATTATTTATTTACATATTGTGAAATACGCAGAGGACTATAAATGGATGTGACAAAAATACGATGTAAAATGTACTAATATACTCTATACCTAATCCTGTTTAGCAGTATACCGTCAACAGAAATCTTTTTTTTTTTCAAAAAAGTTAACAAAATAAAATCAGACTCAACCTCTATGGTTGGTTCGGTGTACGTACAGAGGGGTATGCTGGGTATAAACTTTGACAGCGCAATTCAGATTGTGATGATAGTACTTGTTTTGTGAGATAGATGGCGCTGTAGTACCTACTTTTTGTACTTTAGTACGTTTTGTACTGTCCGCTACAGGTGCATGTTTGTATTTTTCTAACCAAACAAAAACAGACAGTAGAGTCATCCCAATTTCTCTTTCAACGATACCGCGCAGACCTTCCAAAGTCATTCGGAAAGCAACAAAATGACAATACAGAAATGAGCCTTAAATATTCAGAATCATTATGGCCGAACAGTTTAACAGAAGCTTTCTTACACTTTCTAAAAGTTTCGATATAATTATCCGTTTTCAAAGTGTGAAGTACTTGCCTTTAATAATCTTGGACTGATTGATAATAGAAGTAAAAGTTGGATGGTTAAAGTACTGGTTAACGAGTTCACTGAGATGGAACTTAATTTGTAAGAATTAACGTCTTATTCATCGTACTGTACCTACATGTAATTCGTTCGACTTGCTGATTCATGCTAGTTTAATGGATGCCAAAGTTGGTCAGTATTGTATCATCGGAAACTAAGAGAGTTAACATAATATACTAACACGCTTGTATTTCTCAAAGACGCATACCTCACGTGTTGTATCTGTAAGTCATTTCATAGTAGCCTTGAACCGAGCACAAATATTAAAAAGGAGAATGGATAACGAACTATAAGTACTTGTCTTTAGGCTTAATAGCCATAAGATGACCACTTTTTTTTTCGGATGTGAAGTCATTAAATAACCCCTCCCGCTCTGGGCTGAGCAGGAGGGAGTGTCGGGCTTTTACTGACTAAAACCCATCCATGTTCCTTCCTTTGCCCTTTGTGTTCCAGGGCCGCGGTATCTCTTTCGAACAGTCCCGCAACCCTGGCAGGCATCGGTCCTTTCGGACCCCTTCCTGTTTGCTGACTCTCTTTGAGGCGCGCGTGGAACACGAACGCGCCGTCGACACGGCCTGTCGTCATAAGACGGACGGACGGCGAGCTAGCCCATAGCTCACCGTCCACAGGCCCGCGCCTACGGTAGCCGGGGGCCACCACGTGGCCCCCGACGCCCGGTGCGTCTCCCGCGGCGGCTAGGACGTGAGGTTCTCTCCCTCTCACGTTCCGCCACCTCCTTCGCTAGCATGACTGCTTCGCAGAAGGAGGTGACGGCGTCCCATTCCGTCTCGCTCCGGACCATGGATTGAACCAAGGCCGGAAGCGAGAGGTCGCCGCCGCCAATCGCCGCTACGAGGACACGGCGCGGCGGTGCTCCGTCCACGCGGGGCAGATCTCCAGCGTGTGCTCCACCGTGTCCTCCGGTCGATCTTCACAATGGTAGCACCCGGGCGTTTCCTCCCGCCCGATTCGGTGCAGGAACCTCCCGAAACAGCCGTGTCCGGTGAGGACCTGCGTCAGGCGGAAGGTGAGGGCGCCGTGGCGCCTCTCTAGCCACTCCTTAAAGAGGAACTTATCGCCACTATTGTGGCGTGCCCTATAAGATGACCACTGGTAAAAGCATTTCATGGATAATCTTTGCCAATAACACGCTCATTTTTACTGTAGTAACAATTAGTAAAAATCGTGTTAGTATAATTATGTCTAATTAAATAGACCAAAGAGAAGAGTAGAAGAGATTAAAAGACTCACCAAAGAAGAGGACCCCAAATGGAAAAACTCATTTTGCTGTAGTGATCAGTGATCATACAAGCTGATCAAAACATATTTGCTTACCCAATTACAAAAGGCAACCTATACCATCCCATATAAATTCATACTAAGCCTGCAACTAAATTCGATTCAAACTAAAGTCAACTTATTACCATCAATGCAAGAATAAGACCCATATAATAGTCTTGAAACGGCAGGTTGTATAAAAATACTGCGACATCGGACATTAAATAGAGTTATCTACATCAGCCATTTCCTCTGACCACTGCAGCTGCTGCGTGCCATGATAAACTATTATTTATTGTTGTGTTTGCTACTTTATAGTTAAATGTTTAACAAAGAGTAATGATTTGTTCGTCTGATAGTGAAATAAATGGCGTGTGTGCTTGGAAGTCTTGAAATGTTTTATTACTTTTTATAACTGTTGCTTTTTCAAGTATTTTCTTCAGTTTACAGAAATATTTTAGTTCAATTTTGTTTATCGTTTTGTTTCGCATCTCCATTGTGATCATTGTCGTATCCTCATGGTGAGATAGGGGTTTTTTGGCCTTGTACAGAACCAATTTAGTCTAATGTGTGTATATCTTTTTTATTCGTTTACTTTATGCCTCTCATTCCTATTTCTGCTTGTCCAAATCATTCATGCATTTGAGTAAATCCTTCCTCCATCTCATCATCTGCCTCGCCTTTTCCCAACTATGTTCGAGTCGGCTTCCAGTCTAACTGGATGCAGCTGAATACCAATATTTTACATGAAGCGACTGCCTATCTGACCTCCACAACCCAGTTAGTACTGGGTAATACGATACCCCTTGGTAAGACTGGCGTCAGATTTTCGGGCCACTGACTACCTGTAACGACTGTCAAAGTTGTACAAATGACAGCCGGAACCAATGGCTTAACGTGCTTTCCGAGGCACGGAGGAAACTCTATGTATATGTTTAATAATAATAATGTGTTTAATTTCTCATCACAAACGTTACACTGAACAGGAATTATTAAATCTAATACACAGGGTAAACATTTGTGAGAGACTGGTGCCCGAAATAGGCATACAATACCTGTGTTACGGGTCACCAGGCCCCCCAAGACTTAAAGGTATAGAACTTATTTAGATTAACAAACACAGAACAGAACAACATGACAACATGATGATTTAGATGAACATTTTTCTTTCTTTCTTTCTTTATTAATAACTAACAACTCTTGCGTGGTGAACTGATGATTTTACTTTAATACATGGTACAGAATGTTGTAAAATAAAAAACAAAATAAGAAAATTATAATTACTTTAAAGGGACATACATGTGTGATTTATGTGGAATGTAATGGGTGGTCACCCATCCACAGACCAACCTAGGCAAGCGCGGCTTAACCTCAAGATTGATCCGACTGTTATTATCTTGCCACGTGCTCCTCACCCTCATATACTTTAACTTTTTGACGGCCAGAGAGGAAACGCAGGCGCGTGCCCTCCACGCCAAGCCACAATTTCACCTACCATTTTGTCACATATTTATGTCGTTTGGCGTACAGAGCACGCGCTTGCTTCTCACGTACATGTAACGTACAAAATAATTCGTTCGTTTTAAAATTTTCACGTTTTAATCAACCCTATCTCATATGAGAAGAAAAAGCGTGGGATCATTTTAGTTATAAATGACATTAATGTCACTTACATCTTTATTACTGCAAGTTTTACTTACTCAAAAAGGGAAAGGGCGGCACAAACTGCACATAATATATAATGTTCTTGCATATTAACTGTATCCTGTACTGATGTCTAGTTGCAAATTGAGTTAGATATTTTTTAACCTGGGTTTCTACTCTGGAACTTACTCGCTTAGGTGGTCTATGTGGTAGGTAGATAATTTTATTCGTTAGTTCCTGTAGACAGCCTCGTTGGTCTTGCGACTGCTGAGCATGACGTCCTCGGTTCGAGTCCCGTGTCGGGCAAAGTGTTATTGGGTTTTCCATCAGGATTTCCCAGCGGAGTCTGGATTTGTGGCCGGTTGATAGCAATAGGCTCGCTCCTTATTACATGGGACTTAACTAACGAAATGTGGGTGCACTTGTTATGCCTAACACTTCGGGGATTGCCAGACATACACACATACATACATGATAATCATTTTATTATTTGTATTTTGTTATTGTTTGGATTTTATCATATTTTTGTTAGTCAGTAAGGTCTATCTATGGGCCAAAGTAGCCTGAAAATAAATGGATGTTGTTATACATATATAAATAGTTCCTTGACATTAACATTGCACTGAAAAAAAAATTAATTTGAATTAAACAATATTAGTGTTCAATTCAACCTAGATCTTGTTTCCATTTGAGCCTACTAACACAATGATTCCATTTAACCAATTCATAATGTGAGGATCTGTTATCTATCTAGTTTATTTTAAATACCAGTCTAGTTTGCAGTAGCCATGATTATTGTTTAATCCAAACAATTTACAAGGTAGTTCAGTAGGTTAGTATTTTTAAGCCATTCATCTTGTTTAATTTGAACAACTGGGTGTGTCGTAATATCTATGTAGCTTGTTTGACTCAAACATAGTTTATGTTATAATAGCCATGCAACTTGGTTGATTCAACTATGCTACAAGGATGATGTAAGCTTTAATCTTGTTTAATTCTAACAACTGTATGTGTTGTCCTAGCTATTTAACTTGTTTAATTTATACAAGAGTATACGTCACAATAGCCATGTATCTTGGTTAAATCAACAATGCCACAAGGTAGTTTTAAGCGTTCTTCTTGTTTAATTCTAACAACTGCGTGTGTTGTGCTAGCTAAATAACTTGTTTGACTCAAACATAGTCTAGGTTAAAAATAGCCATGCAATTTGGTTGATTCAACTATGCTACAAGGTTGATGTAAGCTTTAATATTGTTTAATTCTAACAATTGTGTGTGTTGTACTAGCTATTTAACTTGTTTGATCTAAACAAGAGTATACGTCACAATGGCCATGCATCTTGGTTAAATCAACAATGCCACAAGGTAGTTTTAAGCTTTCTTCTTGTTTAATTCTAACAACTGTGTGTGTTGTACTGGCTACGTAACTTGTTTAATTCATACAAAAGTATATGTTGGAACAGCCATGTATCATGGTTCATTTTAATAAGCTCGTATGTTGAACTAGCCGTACGTCTTGTTTAATACGTATTAGAGTCATAATATAGTCAAACAAGTCTGCTTATTCAGGTCAATTACGATTACTTTGTCGTAGTTACCACCTTGATGAGGTGCTGGCTGGTTCAGAGCAGCTGGTCTGCATTTGGCACCATAGTTTAATTTATAAAAAACACGGAGTTTTTTATTTGAAGGCAGCCTTAGAGTGAAAACTATGGTGCCAAATGCAGACCAGCTGCTCTGAACAGTGAGCAGTTCCCAGCTGATAACTAGAACAAAGTAATCAATCGATCTGAATAAGTAGAATATTTGAACGACTCTATATAAAACTAATAAATGGGTTAATTACCTATCTTTTTGTAGAAACGGTGGAATAGAATGGATTAGAAAATAAACAACTAAGTAAATATTTATACACAAAAATTTATTAAACTTGTTTAAGTGAGTATACCTTTAAATATTTAAGACGTTTTAGGAAAAACAACATCATTAATTAAGAGGCTGACCAATTATAAAACCACATCTCACTCGCACATTTCAATACTTTTGAAAGATATAAAATCTGAGTACAAAGTTGTGTGCGATCACATCGCACAAGGTTCAGCATAAATAATCATTTTCATCCAAACAAAAAAAAAGGAAAACTTTTCCTACCAAAAACTAAATTTGACTCCAAAAACTTAAAGATCTTTGTTGTTTGCGATTTTTCATAAATACCTCTACCTAATCTTAAGGGCAAACCCACCGTCAATGTACTTCTCGCTCGCACACTTTGACCTTTTGAAAGATATAAAAACACTGAACTTATTTATCGAAAATCGAGAGCAACCATTTTGTGTGCAATCCGATTGCATAGTTTTGCAAAGAAAAAGTTGATCCTTGCACGTTTTCATATTTAAAAGTTTTTCCAAGTACGAAAACCAGTTGGTAGAACTTTTAAGTAGGAAAACGTGCAAGGACCTTTTTTTTGCAAAACTGTATGCAATCGGATAGCACACAAGATGGTTCCTTGCGATTTTCGATATATGTATAGGTAGTGTTTTTATATCTTTCAAAAGGTCAAAATGTGCGAGCGAGAAGTACATTGACGGTGGTCTTCTCCATAATCTTATGTCATAAACACCACACACGGTTATTATGATTAAGCATCATTTTTTTTTCATAAAACTAGATAATCAACGTAACATCACATTTTTGTATTAATTGAATTTAACACAGCACATTATTATACATAAATTTATAATAATTGCACAAACAGTCGTAAAAATTAAATAATCATTTAAAAGGCTATGGATAACCACAGAATATATAACAGTTAACTAACTAATAACAACTTAAGTGCTTTTGGGTGGGAGCTCAATTGTCTTACATGGATTGGTAGGATCAATTGGTTTAAACTTTTGACACACAAATTACGGTTTCACGGTTTCAAGGACATAGGAGCACAGACCGTCGCCTCTACCTCAGCTCATTGGCTAATGTAACTGTCACTTTTGCATTTAGCCAATGAGGTGGGAGATTACCCACCAGAAAACGTTCCGTTGTCTAACGTACCCACTAACTAACGAACGCTCTTTGAACATTCTAGGAACCGAGTATTATTATAATATATCGGCAGGTGCCGATTGATTTAATAACCTCTTACATGTCGTAATCCATGAACATAATGACAATACGGTGAAAAACTCTGCTGTTGTTCGGAAGTTAATGGCCAGACAATCGTTAATGTACTTCTCGCTCGCACATTTTGACCTTTTGAAAGATATAAAAACACTGAAAAATCGAGAGGAAGCATCTTGTGTGCTTTTGATTGCACAGATTAGCAAAAAAATAATTTTGACCCCTAGCACGTTTTCCTACTTGAAAGTTATCCCAAGTACAAAAACTAGTTGGGAAAACTTTTAAATAGAAAAACGTGTTAGGATCCTTTTTTTTTTGCAAAACTGTGTGCAATCGGATTGCACACAAGATGGTTCCTCGCGATTTTCAATAAATAAGTTCAGTGTTTTTATATCTTTGAAAAGGTCAAAGAGAAGTTCATTGACGGTTGTCTTCCCCTTAATTACAAAGAGCAACGCAAAGTTACCATTTTTTTAGCATTACTTAATATATTTATATTACAGGGTATAGGTGATACTAAGGACTTATGAAATATGGCAATATTTTCCTCTATAGTCATTGTTTCTACTTCATATGCAAGCAGATGCATATCGAAAACAACAGTTTTCAGTAGTTTCCCCATCAAAATTAATTGCCCTGCATCATACGGCAGCGGTTCATCTGAACTACTAGAATATACTAAAATACTGCCGCTAACATACCGTGTAGTAGACATATTGGCCCAGGATACCTTTGCTAGAGTCTTTGTTTTACATAGTTTTAAAGTATTTTGCAAAAAAAATAATTCTTCTTTAGCGCATTTACGCAATGGAGGGCCTGTCCGTAGAATATTCGGTAGAGAACCTTTCAAAAAAACTGCATTAAGATGAAGCTGGTGCTTCACACTTAATGAATAGGTGATATTCCTTCTGTTGGAAGAAGCCCTCGCAGCCATCTTTGAAGTTCGGTGCTTAGCTTCAAAACGCATTGCCCCTATAGAAATAATTGGTCCATATTTCTTTAAGGCAGAGTGATAGTGGATCAAATTGTGGAATTTTGGTTTCAATGATCTGTTGGTCAACGATAAATAAAGAGAATTTAATTCAGCTACTGCTGTTTGCAATAATTCGTCAGTTCCTACGGCGAACGCAGTTGAATGAACTATGTCTAAAACCTGCCTCAATTTCAAATATAAATTCCAGGTGTCATCACCTCTCGGTACAAACTCTCCGATTATTAAACCGAAATAACGTAAAAACGTTAGCATTTCCGATGCTGAAAAACGTATATTTCCTTGATTTATATGTTCCATGCAAAGAGTACATGGTTGGTTCCTGTTATCTGGACCATATTCGAAAGCATGAATTCGATCATTAAGCGTTTGCAACGAAAATAATTTGAAATGTTTTAAGTACCGTAAAAGAACAAACTGCATCACATATTTCGCTACACCCTCTAAGATATCGTGCATGCAGTCGACACCTACTTGGTTAAATAAATCAAAATCTTTGACGTCGATCCATACGCATTTTTCTTTAATACCCGTTTCAGAGGGAATATTATTAATTAAATCTGACTCATATTCTGCCATAGTGCGTAACAGTTGTTCTTGTTCGTAACATTGCGTTTTAAGAACTTCTTTCGGTACTTTACAAACTCTACAACAAAAATTAGCAGAGAAACTTTCAATGAAACCTGTAATGGTGTGTATACCAAGGTTATCACCTAAGATTAGTCCTAATTCAAAATGAACTACACCCTTAAAAGTCGGTAGATCAAATTGTATGCCAGTATCACTGAGATAGTTTAATTCGTCTATGACGCATCGAAAAACTACACTATTTCCAAATAATGTTCTATCAGACGAGTGAAACAGAAGTATGAGAAATATGGCGCTTAGTGTTGATGAGCGACACGGTGGCAAGCAAGGAATACTGGCGTAAACTGCTCCTAGCTTATGATGACCAGCTCTACTACCTAAACAATTTCCAGTTTCGTAATCGTCAAAGAAAATTAATAGTGGAATAACAGTTTTACCCTGCCTTTGTCGCATTCTACTACGCCAAAAAGAGCCTTGTATAAAGTTTTCTACAGCGGCATTGGCTGATTTATTGGTAAGACTATCCATGTAATGTAATGTTTCCAAAAGAATGTTTTCCAAATTAAAGAATGAGTATAAAACTTTTCTTAGGGGGATAAAATGTTGCTCACAAACAACAGGTACAAGGCGGCTGACGCCGTGCTTTTTAACTTTGTCTAATCTTTGACCAATTAACACTTTTACGGGTTCATGGTAAGTTTCTTGTTTTTGAAAGTATTTTAATCGTTTATGTTCAGTATCTAATGTATTCAATGAGTTTGTTAACACAGGCGAAATGGCATCTAAGACTACGTTAATATTACTAGGAGGTATATTAGAGTTATGAAGACTTTCTTTTATTACTGCCACAAGGGTATTTGAATAGCATTTAAAACCATTAATAACTGTTTGAATAACGTTTCTCGGTAAAGACTGATTGTCATATAAGTCAGCGATGAACCCTGATGTTACCTTTAAAAGATTATCGCTATTTTGTGACAAACCTAAGGCTCTTGTTTCTTCTATTGTAATAGGTAAATTTACTGAAAAACTGGAAGGTTGAGGACTAATGAAATTATATTCATTATTTGAACTGTGGTTAATGTGAACTGGCTCGTGTGAAACTTCATCTTCTCGTGTATTATTTTGTAATCTGCTACAATGGTCTTTTAATAAATGTCTTCTAAAAGAATTGAATAGATGAAATTCACGTGTACAATTATTTTCTGCGCATTTGTATACACGTAGGTCGCTAACATTGTGTATCAGTGTAAAATGTGATTTAAGATTTTTGGAATTTAAAAAATCTTTCTTACATAAGAAACAAGTGACCATTATGTAAAGAGACAGTTTTTAAATATTTGAACCTAATTATTATAATAGTCAGTAACACGTTTACAAATTACAGTCGGTTAGAAGAGACTCTACCGAAGTGGAGCCCTTGTCCCATTTAGAAGACATCTTGTAAAGTCCTCTTTGTATGAAGTACCAGATTGGGTATGATTCTACACTGTACACAGCGTTTAGTGACCAGAATATTTTATAGCACGTATCGACAGCCTGCAAAATGTTAGACCGTTCATAGAGCACGTTTTGGTTGGCCACTACCAAGTAGTTGGTAATGTTGCGCAGTTCCTCCCCAACAATTAATATAAAAGGTTGGGAATAAATTCCTCTATTCCTTAAGACTTCGTACCGAGTTGCGATTGCATCCTTAATTTCGATGTCTGCTTTAATATGTGTGATAAACGAATCTCGGGCTTCGCATTTTGATGGTTTCCAGCGGTTTATTTTCTCAGTCTTCGCTCTTTTCTTGTTTTGACCAAATGTTGCACTAGCCGGAAAACTTAATAGGTGCGGAATGCTCAGAAATCCCGCCAGGTTTACATTTTCTTCGTCACCCGCTGAAAAGATAGGTCAGTGTGAATATAACATGTTGTTGTGTAGTGTACCTACATAATGATGGGTCAAACGTAACGTAAAAAGCGTGTGTTGTGCGGTTAGTTAAATGCAGGCACACCATATCTAGTGGCGTTCACTGTTACGTCTCTATATTTAAAATAAAGGAGATAAAGTTGAGGGGTTTAATAGTAAGTACTAAGCAGTGGTGCTAAATGGTGAAAACCACGTTAAGGAGCTGAACACCATGAAACAACTTCTCACTCGCACATTTTGACCTTTTGAAAGGTATAAAATTACTGTTTTAAACTTACACATAAACTGTCACTTAGGGGAAATGATTGTCTGGATATTTCGACGCTGTTGCTAGCGCCATGATCGCGGGTTGACCTGCGATCATGGCGCTTGCAACAGCATCACGGAAGATATCCCGTAAGTGACAGTTTATGTGTAAAATTACTGTACTTATTTATGAAAAATCACCGGCAACCTAAGTAAGTGCAATCCGATTGTACACAGTTAAGCGAAACAATATTATGATTTTAACAAGTTTCTACTCACAAAGTGGACTTAACTGGTTTTCGTACTCAGGCAAGTAATTTGGTAGAACGTTTATAAAATCCAAAGTATTTGTTTTTGCTTGCTTTTTTCTGTGTGCAATCGGATTGCACACAAAATGATTGCCGGCGATTTGAATAAATAAGTTCAGTATTTTTATGTCTATCAAAAGGTCAAAATTAGCGAGAAGGTATTTGACAGCGGTCTGCGCCTTAACGGCGCACTACACTCTTCTCCGGATACCTAATTTAAAAGGCACAACTGCGTGCAAAGGGGATTTTATGTAACACTAGCTGTTGCCCGTGGCTTCGCTCGCGTTCTGGTCGGAAATTATACCACGGGCACGTTGTAACTATAGCCTATGGTACTCGGGAATAATGTAGCTTCCTATTAGTGAAAGAATTTTCAAAATCGGTTCAGTGGATCCAGAGATTACCCCCTACATACGAACTTACAAACAAATTTTACCTCTCTATAATATTAGTATAGATAAAACCAGTGTTTACTCACATTGTGATAATTCTAAAATTTCGGCGCTGAGTCTGTCTTTTTCTTTTTTTCGTTTACTGAGAACTTTCAGTAGAACATTTTTAGTAATCGGATAGTTGATAAATAAACTATCCGAGTACTGGCCGTACGCCACATCGAAGTCCGTGCTTAGCTGCAATAGAAATAATAAGTTGGTAATACAGTAAAAAACACAAACATTTGTTGTAATCTAACAAAAGTCGGTGTTCTATATGACTGCGACATACTAATGGAAATAACCGAATTAATAAGACATTTACAGTAAAAGCATTAGCCATCTGAAAATGGAGACAAAGGTCCCGTACCGTACTCCCATACCTTATCCTAACTATTCCCCTTGTAGAATACGACTCTAGAGTCCCATTACTTACCAACACATATCCATGTGGTTTTTTTAAGGCCGGGAACTCTTCAAAATACGACTCGATTGTTTGAGCCGATTGTTCATTTTCATCATGTAACTTGCGTATTCGTTCTTTCACCGTTGCTTTCCATTTCACGAGGACTATAGACCAAGGATCCGATGAGTTACGTAGCCAGTTTAAGTCGTCAAGAGTCTCATTAGGATATATCCCGTCGTCGAGCAATGAAGGCGGCGGTCTCGGTGATGTCCGAGAGGACGAGGGCTGGGATGATTCAACGATGTTTCTTTTTTTTGTTGTAAGTGCTCCTAATTTTTGCAGCCGTTTTCTTTGATTTAGCACCTGGTATACTAGTTTTCCCCGGGCGGGTAATGTAATGCCATTGGCAGTGGTACAGGCTGGTACATAATATGTTGTCGTATTTTCCCCGGGGAAAAGCGCTTTTATTGCGTTAGCCCATCGAAAGTAAATTTCTCCTCTAATTGTATGATTATTGTGGAGCCGTAGAATCTGTTTAGCTATAGCTGATACCAATAAGTTTCTTGCGCTATCTCCATCTATCGCGCCACCCTTGCAAGTTAATAATGTCGACGTTTCAAGTGTTTCTTTTAACAATTTTTCAAGAGCCTGAAAGTGAATACAAAAACATTTATGTTGAAGGTATTGTATTCTTGGAACTTGAAACCTATCAGAAAGTGATCGTACAAGTAAATAAATATTGTTGAAAACCCACACAACACTATCTAACCCCAAACTAAGCAGAGCTTGTAGTACGGGAACCAGATAGCTGACATGATACATTTTTTTTTGGAAATACATTAATTGTAAGATAAATATTATTGAATATTTATTGAAATTGAATATTATTTATTTAATAGAATTCACCTACTTACTATTAAACTATAATATTTTATAATATTTTGAGTCTGTCTGTCCTCTCCTTATTTTTATTTCTATAAATGTACGTTTGCACATTTATTCAAATAAAATCGACTTTAATAATAATTTACATCATCATCATAATCAGTTTTAATTGGAGCATAGGTATAGGTCGAGCCAACCGTTATGAACTGCCTAGTCGTTTCATTAAACGGCGCCATTTAACTAACCGCTACTGTTAAAAAATCACCTAATACAGATACAAGACGAGAAAAGTCAATGAAACAAACAATGACACCGACTTCCGACAGTCGAAGTTATTTTAGACTTTTTTTTAAATCCGGTTTTATTCGCAGAAAGTTTTTTTATTTTACCCTTTTTAGTTGTAGTATACTGTATACCACACAAATTCTTGTCATGAATTAATTTTTACATTGTAACTACGATGCGATACGAGCCCAAACTTGATGAGGTTATGTAGTTTCATAACGGAGATCATATGTCCACCTTCCAGTTCCATTATCAGACCCTGGTTACCATTTAGGACCAAAGTTCTCGTCAAGACGAATCAAACAAGCCCTAACTCGATAGGATTGTGTCGTTTTATTACGGACTTCCTATGGCCACCTTCCAGCACCATCATCAGACCCTGGTTACCATTTAGGACTACATTACTCGTCAAGACGAATCAAACTCACTTTCTCGTTTGGACTCATCCAAACCCGACGGCGTTGCGTCGTTTTATTACAGAGTTCCTATGGCTACCTTCCAGGTCCATCATCAAATCAGCTCCATGTTATCATAATATTGCATTGTCTCGCGATATACACATGCGTGCAAAATTTCAGCTCAATCGGAAATCGGGAAGTGTGTCAAATTTAACTTGCAAGTATCAAAAACGAAAACAACCAAATTCCTAAAACGATTTTGATGAAATTTCTATGGGACTAATCGGGAAGCATATTCTTTCGGATGAAAAAATAACTTTTCAAATCAGTTTACAAATGACAGAGATATGAGGTAACAAACAAACAAAAAAATACAACCGAATTGAGAACCTCATCCTTTTTGAAGAAAGTTTGATAAAGAAGTTACACAATATGTACTTACTCTGCACTCAGGGCTGTCTATCACGGGGCTTTGTCTTGGAGACTGTTGTTTCTTTTCTTGCTCAGGATCCTGCAGATAATGAACAAAATATATGGCATATCAATAATTATAGTATTTTAGGACAAATAGCCTATAACCAGTGGATAATCAAGATGCTTCTAAAGGTACCTTATTTGAGCTATTTTACTTTGGGATGTTGTTGCATGCAATGTCTACATTTTTTAAATATAGTTTTACCTTAGTTGTACATGCTCCCAAGTATATTGGCAGGTCCTGCAATAAAACAAGCCAGTCAAGAATAAATTGAGTGTCCCACATCCCTAATAATTAAAATTAAAATGTAAACATAGCAGATTATTACATACCTGGTTACTGTATCCAACCAAACTCAGGTTGGCATTCGCACTTTGTAGAATTACATCATCATCTTCATCAAGGCCCTGAGAAAAAATGTGACAGTTAATCAATTTTGCCATGAAATCCTTTTTCTCAAAGAAGCTGCATATTCAATTATACAGATACATCACATACCAACTGGTTGTTGCATTTTCTTAAAGTCAAATTCTCATTTTCACTGAGTACAGACCCATCATTGTCTACATTAAGGATCTGAAATGAAACAGAGTTGTGTAACACTGTTTGAAGTCAAACTTATTGTCACACTCATATCTACCTACCAAATGAAATGGTACCTATACCTACCCAAACTATTAAAATACAACAAAAACAAACCTAGTGAAATATGTCATAGGCTCCTAATTATTGATTTCTTATTTTTAGAATTTGTTTAAAAAATATACCTATCTCCTACCTAACTACCGAGCACCTTTTGAATAAAAGCATAAATAAATATTGTGGACAATCCACACAACATTATCTAGCCCCAAACTAAGCAGAGCTTGTACAATGGGCATGTCTTGTCTTATTATTATCTGGTAAACTATCTGAATGCTTTCAAGCAATAAAGAAAGACAAAATTAATTAAACTATTATTTCATAAACATAACACCAAAAAGGAGAATTTTTGGTTATAAGGTTGTGGTTTGCTTACAAATATTCTGGATTCATTCATTGAATTAATCATTAGTGCTGGAGCATAGTCAAAACCAAATAGAATTTATTTCAGACTTGTCCATAATTTTGTTACTAACAATGTAACTTAAAAACTAGTGCTGTATAGTGCTAACAAGTATTTCTTAAACTCTACACCAAAATGACATAGGTATTTTTTTTTTGTTGTGATATAAAGGCAAAAAATGTTACATCAAATTTGGCTAAAGTATAGATATCACCTTTAGAAGTGTAACAAATAATTTGAACATAACCAGTTTATGACATATTTAAATAACTTTTGCCTGTGACTCCACCACCTGACCTACAGAACCAAACAGGTGAAATTTATTTTACACAGCATTACTAGCAGTCTACATAATCTCGGTGACAATTCAATATGTATTTTGTGGTTATTTAGACTTACTGAAAGTGTTACATTTGTAGAACTGAACTCTGTTTGCCACCCCCTCCAGCATCGCAAAAACAGGGCTCGAGGCCCTATTTTAGGAAATAAGGTCACCAATTACATCAGTTGTCAGGGCTGACAATGCCTGGAGGGTAATTTCATTTTCTGTGAGAAAAGAAAATTTGCAGTAAATGCAATGAACCTTCTGAGCTGATTTTTGTACACACACCTACAATACAAAACTATCTAGGTAGGTAGGTACCTATATCATAGTATTAGTGCCTGGCCTGCACTGTGCGAACATAAAAGTAAAAAAAAAAAACAGAATTGTTTAAATTGTACACTCAATTATGGCAAACTGTTTGTTCCATAGATAATATTACTTACCTTATAAATATTATTCCGATTCTGATTCATAAGCATTGAATCCCAGAGTACATTCATTAGATTATTTAATTACCGCAGCAATGGGCCCTCTTGGTGACACAAGTTGGTGTCGTTTTATATTGAGAATAAATGACGGTTGCTATCTGAGAATGCCTGTGCCCTAGTGGAGGGTGTGACTAATTTAAGGCTAGTTTTCCTGTCGCGGTAACCGTACCGCAACACCGCGAACCGCGAACCTTGCCGCGGTGATCATCGGCGCAGACAGGTCAATTTGTATGAATTCTTAGGACGCGACTGCTCAGCGCTGACAGCCGTTTACATACATTGACTTGTCAGCGCCAACGGTACGCGCGACAAGTAAACCAGCCTAAATATCAACTACTCAAGTTACCCCCCTAATCACTGACCTGTGCATACAGGTCAGTATACACTGGCCATAATAACTGTACTTACCTACCTAACTATTTACCTACATAGATGTGTACAAAACTTGGGCGAGTCGCTAGTAAAGTATAAAATATTAAAGACAGAGTAAGTATACTTACGCAGAAATATAGGAATAAGCTCTGGGAGCTCCCAGATCCTCAGCAGGTCCGCTACTTCGTCCATAGTAGTATAGGTAGGTAATCACACAATTAACGTACCTAGTGGTTTTATTGTCTTTGCACACAATCACTTCAATCAGCCTATTTAACCAAAAGAACACAGAAAACTATTCCGAGAAGAACACTGACTAAATGAGTTGATGACAAAACGACAATGGCCGGCCAGCCGGCCGCCGAACTGGCGATGGCGTGACGTGTTTCCGTTCGTTTTGTCCTTGCGATCTGCGTTATAAATATAATATAATACCCAGATCTCGTTCTTCTGTATTCTCACACACAAGATTTATATGTAACTAGAACCACACACGAGTTGGTTGAGATTTAGACCTCATGCACATTTACTTGCACTTATCACTGTGAGTGTGCACTTATCCAAACTGTAAGTTTTGTTCATGTTGCCAAATAATGCCAATAGAGGTGGTCGTTAAATCAAAAAAACTGTTTTTAATTATGTTTGTTAACGAACTCACTGTTTTTCTTCTACGAAATAACCTGTTGAAAATATTATAAACCTGATACATTCCGTTAATGTCAATGCAACTCGCAATGCAACGAAAAATTTATAAAAATATTACCGTCGTCTTCGCACTGCAGCAGCAGCATAGTTCCGTTTCTGTGCTCGCACTTCCGTTCTTCCGCGCTGATAAATAAATGCCTCGCGAAAACAGCACTTATTGCTTTCAAATTAGAATCTACGTATTTGATTACAGGTGGATATTGTTGTTATAAATTTTGATTATTTCGTTAGTACGTTTGACACACTCACTCAACTCGTCTCAAAAAAAATCAATCAAATAGAAAACTTAAAATCGTCTAGCCCGCGAAATTTAAATTTTCTTAGGTTTATTGCAATTTGCAGGTCAGTGTTAGGTTGTATGTTGAAGAAAATATGAATCGCGCAAGTAACACGTATGGAGTTACAATATTATAATCATTAAAATCATCAATACAACCCTCCAAGCTCATGTAACCCCATTTAATGACTATTTCATGAAAAGTCACTCAATGGGGTTAAATGAACTTGGAGGGTTGTATTGATGATTTTATTAACTAACTCTAAGTTGGTCTTGTAAAAATTTGACGAAGATGAGCGAATGAATTTGGCGGCATGATGAGTAGAATAATAGACGTAGGACGTTTTTAATCACGAAATGCCTCACAAACTGTCCTCCAAAATGTAACTAGACACAGCTATCCCCAGCTGTGTCTAGTTACATACCTACCTAACCATATGAACAGCTGTTTTTTGATCTTGAACTTGTGAAATGTGGATGAAATAAGTAAGTATCTACCTGTCAGAACTGACACAGATTACTAAAATGCCTAGGTACGTAAATGTAAGTAGGTAAATTCTGTGTTTAGAAGGTATGTAGGTATTTACTAAAAAAATCTAGTTATGTAATTGAAATGTAAAGGAATTCTTTCAATTTTTTTACTATTTAAGTAGGTACCTACCTACTTACTCAAGTATCTAATAATAGGTAGTCAGTTTTCAATATTCTTGGGGGGTCAGAGGCACGGCCAAATATTACTTTTGGTACATGCCCGTATTTTGCAGAAGTAGGTAGGTAGGTACCTACTTACCTAAGGAATTTGCGACAACCTTACTTTTGCGTTTATTTACTATTTGCGTAGTATAGGCCATAGGTACCTATGTTACAAACACGCACGCACGCTTCTATGACGTCGCACCCACCCACGGGTTTAGGTTTAGGCCTCCCCTCGTCGCGTTGCTTGCTGGTAGGTACGCGGCCCCGGCCAGTGATAAGATCCCGTCGTGTGAAGACTGTTCACCAATCTCAGAAAGCACTAAATGATGGCAATGTTCGCTCTGGATGGTGCTCTCTGTTGACACTTTATTAATTGTTATCTCGTGTCAAATTAGGTACCTACTAGAGCGAAGCAAACGTGGTAATGTAGGTAACTTATTTCAATTTTGAGAACTATAAAAATCATTATTCTTATACTGATACTACGTCGTTTGAACCCATGGGTTCAAATCCGGTCATGCACATACGGATTTCTTTATTTGAAAAATGTATGTGCGAAATGTAGGTACCTACGCTCTTGAACGATGAAGGATAACACCGCGGTCCGCGAGTAAAACTGCTCTAGCAGCGGCGACGGGCTTGCAACAGTTGCAACATGAAATGTGACGTTTAGAAGTAGGTAGGTAATTAAAAATAATAAAATTACAAGTCTGTTTTTTCCTCGCAAGTGTGTTGAAAAACGTCGTACCTATAAAATTCGTTTGCATTAATGATTACACCCTCTGCTCCCTTCATGGCAACGCTGGTGATACAGTACACTTATTATAGTATTTTTTTAAACCGTGGACGGTTGGGCTGTAAGCGCTATCTTGGTTGGATCTACTATTTTGTCATGTTTGGTTTGGCTCAATAATGTTTGAATCTACCATTACTTCAGGTTTGAATTGACCCATTCTTGTTTGAATTAACCTAGAATCCTAGGTTAGCTTGATCAATACGTCATATTAAGAGTAATCAAATGATCTTGTTTGTTTCAACACATTTTATTAGTCACTTCAACTAAATATAATGTTTGTTTTAACTAAGAATTTTCATGTTAGGATAAATTAAGTCACTTGTTCAGAATAAACAAGAGATAGTTCAATCAAGTTATTTTAGTTCCATTAGTTAAGTGACAATAATTAATGCAAATCAGTTCTTATGTAACGGAAACAATAGTCACTCAATTAAGATACTTGTTCGCTTGTTTGTTATCGATTTTTTTCAGTGTGCATATGTATAATCAGTCTTTAACGTTCCCGCTGCTGGGACAGAGGCTTTCTTTGTGTGGGAGGGAGCCAGCTTTCATGGCATATCCGGACATCGGCATGTCAAAGAAAGGATTTCTCTTCTTTCACCAGTTCAAAGCAGAAGTGATGAATTTAACTACACAAAGTAACTTTTTGGGTTCGAACTGACATCAAAAGGTTAACCAACCCTTCGTGTGCCGGGAACGTAGATCCACGCGAGACACAATAGGTTTTTAATTGTGTCTATATACTCGGCATACGAAAGGTTAAGTCGGGGCTCATACCACTGATCCACTACTGCTACCACATTATCATTGAAAACGATTATAACGATGTAATTTTGTATAATTCCTTTCTGGAGTCTAGATTTGTATTGAAAAAAAACAAATCGCCCGCTTAGCATAGAACCCATTGACATTAATATCACTTCCATTTCAAATAAAGAAACATTCCCATAATTTCTAGATCAAGTACTCCGGGGTTCATTTGTCGTGAGACCCTGCCAGATAATGGCTCATCATAGAGATCATAGCACGAACTCGTTAGCATAGATCTACAAATGACAGTATCATAACACAATCGTTAGCATGGCTGGGAATGTTATGATTGCAATAGTATGGTATTCTGAGAGACTGCGTAAACCTCAGTCAAGACCGTTGGGAATCAAATAGTTTTCACCTGTACTTTTCACTAATACTAAGCCACAATCAAACTACTTAAAAGAATGCTTGTATTGTGCGCTTATACGTGCTGATATTTGTGCGCTTACTTTTACATATTTATTTAGGTGTCGCCTAATATTTGTGAAAACAAGCATATTAAATAAATAAATATTGCTGGACATTACACAAAGCGCCATCTAGGTGCCACACAAAGCAACGAGGCTTGTGTCGTGGACACCAGATAGTTGATAATACTACATAGATACTTTTTGTTTGTAAATACATACTTATTATACATAGAAACATCCATAACTCGGAAACAAATGTCCATGCTCATCACACAAACATTTGCTCCTACCGGGATTCGAACCCGGGACCCTAAGAACGTAAGGCAGCCTCACTACCGCTGCGCCATCCGGGTCGTCATATTATTTAAGTTTCAGCTCTATTTCTATCGAAACAGTCCCGCAATCAGATGAAAAAGTCTAGTTTTGCTTGAAACCTGAAATCATTGGTGATGAAATAAATTGGCATGATAACTAAATTATAAAGCGACTTTTCTTACTTTTATCTAATTGCGATCTTGTTGCGATACATTCCCAAGCAAGCATTCCCATCTCCACTTCCCAACACATCGTGAAATCATTCCTCATTGCCCTCCGAGCCTGTAAAACTATTAATCAAATAAACAATTAACACCAATGAATTACTTACATAGTTGCAAACATACTCCCGTTCCCACCTGGGGTACCGTTACTTCAAAATTATGGACAACGCTGGGCCAGTGTGGGGCGTAGCTAGGTATATTACTCTGCTGGCACGCTTAGAAGATTTGTGGTGACTTCTTTACCGACCTATATGCAGGATGTGTATGTGACAAGTCAACATTGAGATATAATTAAGATGGGTGTAAAATGATTACCTACAGAAGAATTATTTGTCGAGGCAGTGGCTGAATATATGCTACGTATTGCAGGTTTCGATAAACGTCCGCAAATTATTGTTGTCCTGTAGATATTTATAAAATATGGTCGTATATTTCCAATTGCGAATTATTTTTTATTGACGATTTGTATGATTCCAATGGCTTTATGTGGGAATGTGTAGCAAAGTAAAACAGCCAGTTATTTCAGATCAATTTGTAAATATTCTCACCATCAATATAATAAATATAAGCAGAGTCATGATGTATGCTTATTTTGGTCTTGTTTCTTTCCTTTAACAGAAACAATGAAATATTTAACGCTCTTTATCAGGATTTTTTTTTGTGTTATTTATTGTTTGGATGAGCACTCCAACGAGCAGCTATTTATTACTTACTAACTGTTGCCCGCGGCTTCGCACAAGTTTTGGTCGGCAATTATCCCACGAGCACGTTTTAAATATAACCTATGACACTTAGGAATAATGTAGCTTGCTATTAGTGAAAGAATTTTTTAAATCGGGTCAGTAGATCCAAAGATTACCCCGTAAAACCTCACAAACTTTACCTCTTTATAATATTGGTATAGAAAACATCCTTTGAAAGTGCTTCCAGCATTTTTGCATGTAATGATTTCGATCGTCATAAACAGAGTCCCCCTATTTGCAGTAATTTGTCTAAAGTACCAACACTGCTTAGAAAAGAAATGGTAGGAAACCAGTCCGGCCCGTTTTATAAGATAAATGAAAGAGAAATAGGCTGACGGCTGTTTATATAGGTTTTATTCCCGGCAGCCGGTTTTACCGCCGGCGGGGTGCAGCCGTTCCGGTTTTAGAATAACATCTCAGGACTGAGCCTGAGGCCCTGGCTTCGATTCCCGAGCAAAGTGTTATTACTTTATTCGATTTAGAAACTGACATAACGCCAGTATATGCTGATCGACTTGTGGTAATGGCGGTCAATATTTGCGTAGATTAACCATTGATATTGGATTTGTGCCCGGTTGGTGGCAATTGGCTCGCCCTCTATTACTTGGGGTTAAACATAACGGGTGAAATGTGGGTAGACTATTAGGTACACCTCTGCCTAACTCTTTGGAGACTGCAGGCTTTATGCTATTGGTGGTTAAGTCAGGTTACACACAAATGTTTATGCAAACATATAAGTTCTCTTCATGCAGGATAAACAGCTTAACGTACATTCTGAGACACAGGGTATCACACTGCCCACTTCCAAAATCCGGGCTCACACTTCGACCCATCACACCCAGAATTCCTCGCTAAACAGCCGCCCTTGCAACCCCAGACCAACGATATAGGCGTCAAGGTGGTGGGTTAGGTTGTATGTTGATAATACGTAAGTCGCGCCAGTAACACATAATTATGTAGTTGCAGAATTATAATCATTAAAATCATTAATAAAACCCTCTCAGTTTATTTAACCCTATTCTGTAACTATTTCATGAAAAAGGCATTCAATGGGGTTAAATGAACTTGTATTGATGATTTTAATGATTATAATTCTGTTACTACATACGTGTTACAGGCGCGACTCGTTTTTCATCACCTTACAACCTGACACTGATCTACAAATAGCAAAAAAACGTAAGAAAAATTGAATTTCGCGGGCTACCCTGACACTTCCACCTTAACCAAGATAAGTTGATAATACAGAACAGCTATTCGCAACCGGATCCCCACAATCTGAGTAAGTAATCGCACTATTTTACCTACATATTTACCTAGCGAGACCGTTGACAGTAACTGTTTGTTACTTTCGTTGTTACTAGATTAACTGGAAGCGGTCTGTATCTGTAGTTCACTGAATTGGACTAGTATTTAAACCCTGGCTGGTTTTTTCCTTCATGGGCTAAGATATACCTAGGTTTATATGAGTACAATTTGGAACCTTCATCGTCATTCGCCTGCCCTTACTTTCAATTTATTTATGGTCAGTGAAGCATGCTTCTCTATTACTCGCCATCTCAGCAGTCATTTTCTTTCTAGCCATATAATCCTTCACACAGTCCATCCATCGTTTCGTTGGTCTTATATCTTTCGTGGTAGATCATGGTAGCTTGTCGGTGGCAATTGAATAGAATAGAATTTGGCTACGAGTTCAGTAGTGTTCATCTGTTCAGAGATCGTGTCAGACAACAGAACACGCATGAAGTGTCCTTCACTCATAGCCAGTGTCCCATCAGTTGTAGAACAATATCATGATCATATCCAAGGGTATCAGGCCGTGTCGACGGCGCGTTCGTGTTTCACGCGCGCCTCAAAGAGTTGTCAGCAAACAAGAAGGGGTCCGAAAGGACCGATGCCTGCCAGTGTTGCGGGACTGTTCGAAAAAGATACCGCGGCCCTGGAACACAAAGGGCAGAAGAAGGAACGTGGATGGGTTTTAGTCAGTAAAAGTCTGACACTCCCTCCTGCTCAGCCCAGAGCGGGAGGAGTTATTTGATGATTTCCCATCAGGAAAAAAAAAAGGGTATCATCTATGAATGTTCAACTGAGCAAGTTTTCATTAATTCGGCTAACCTGGACCGGTATTATACAAGTGCATTTGAATCAAGGGTTAGTGAATGTTGTGGATTTTACTAAGAAATTTAGAAACCATTGAATGGTTTAGATTCATTATTTTGTCGACTCCAATAATCGTCCTATAAAGGTTTTGGCGCGGTATGAAATTGTTTTATTTTAATCATTTTTTTACAACTTTGACATGCTGTAACTCTGGATTCCCCCACTTCAATGCTATGGTTAAACTATTATGTGATAGCAGTGGCGTGCAGTGATTCTCCGCGTAGGGTAGGCCACGCATACGGATACACAAAAAAAAAACCCGCAACGTCACAGCGTCGCTCTACTTAAGGTGGATGCGCAAGGGTAGCTCGCGAAATTTAAATTTTCTTACGTTTATTGCAATTTGCAGGTCAGTGTCAGGTTGAATGTTGATAAAAATATGAATCGCGCCAGTAACACGTATGGAGTTACAGAATTATAATCATTCAAATCATCAATACAACTCTCCAAGTTCATATAATCTCAAAAAGTGACTTTTTCATGAAATAGCTATTGAATGTGACCTAATGTGACCTGTGTGGGCCTAAGCATAGGTAAACACCACTGTTTTAAGTCTAGGAAGATTACTTATTATCTATATATATTTACCTACTATCGATAAAACCAACCAAATCACGGATGCCTGATTACACAAAAAATAATAAAGTACCCATTCTAACCATAAAAAAAGCTTTATGTGGTAGGTAAAACGATTCATTATTAACCATATATATTTTATCATCCAGAACCCATACAGTTAGATTACGCGATTTTCATTATCTTTGAAAATAATAGACATTTAACTTTTTGACGCTCAAAACTGTGTTCTATGTAATAGAGACAAAGTTAAGTGTTGTACGGGACTAGGCTGTTATACAGGCTTTTATTATTAGGACTGGGCATTTTAATGGCTTATTAACACAGAGTATTGGCATATAGCAGGTACCGTCGTCCGCGTATTGATAATTTTATAAGTGTAATCAAACTGTGATTGAAAGCTGTTTGATAATATTATGTCTCTTCTCGTATATTTATTTATTCATCTTACAATTATCATAACAGGTAATCTTAAACCTAATTCGATAGTGTGGCTATCACTATATAAAATAGAACTACTTAATTGGAAATACAAAAAGAAAAATAATGACCCTTTTTATTATTTATTTATTTATGTACACACAAAATACTTAACAGGACATTACATTAAGATAGAAGAGCAAAAAGGTACTGCTTTTTAATTGTAGGCATGGCCACCTTATTGACCTACATGATGGGACTGCCTCGTTGGTCTATTTGTAATAAGCGTGACTGCTAAGGTGAGGCATTGGGTTCGATTCTTAGGCCGGTCAAAGTGTTATTAGTTTTTCTATCAGAGATTTCTCATTAGCAGTCACGGAGTCTGCATTTATGTCTGAATGATGGCAAATATTATATTCCCTAGGGAAAACAACAACTGAAACATTATTTTTGACGGCACGATTGGCGCAGTGGCTAAGCGATTGGCTGCTGCGCTGCGTGTCGCGGGTTCGGTCCCCGCACGCAACAAATATTTGTATGATGTACAGGTAGTTAGTTGTTCCGGGTCTGGCTGTTTGTGTATGTGAGTTTAAATGTTTGTAAACGCACCCACGATACAGGAGAATTTCCTAGAGTGGGGAAACGATTGAAAAAAAAAAAAAAGTATTTAAAAATTGTGACTGTTAGCCTACATTATCCCACTACTGGCCAATCGCCTCTCAACATGACTTCAAGCTCTTTCGGTCCGAGCTATTGTGGGCCAGTGGTCGTTGGTTTTGTCAAGCCCAAGGGGGCTTGAAGAAGACGGCGAAAGCGCCATCTTCTACGAGATCTACAGCATCCCCTTTTGGCGTGTGTCAAAAAATGTGTAATTCATAAATTCACCGAAAAAAATACGAAATTTAAGTAGTTCGGGAATCATTGTTCACAGATGAATCGTCTCGATAAAGACTTTGGTCTACTTAGGCGGCAATCAAAGGGAAAACATTCATAATTGCAAGACCGTGTTCACAGAGGGTCTGCAACTTTTCACCCTTATGCACTAAGTAATAAGGTTGAAAAGTGGCCGACCGTCTCACGGAACTCGGTAATGCTTAACTATTGACGAAATGGCTCGATCGTTGATTACTTGTGCTATAAAATTATCAGCTTTTTTTATTTGGAAAATAGTAAGTATTTGTTCATCAATTATAGCCTGTACATGACCAGTGTTGAAGTGACTTGAGCCTAAAGAAACGCGCGCGCGTTTTCTGTTTTGACATCCGTCTGTCCACAAGTTGCATCGTGTTGTCTTGTTTATGCAACTTCTTTCTCCGCAGCTGCAGCAAATTGTATTCTTTAGTTTTCGTCACTGCCACTGTCATAAGGCTCGTATCGCTTGAGCGTGAAGCTTGTGGCTTTAGGCCGAAACCACAAAGGGAGAAGTTTCGCTTTGTGTGTGTTATTTTTCTCTTCATTTTATTTAAGTAATACTGAATGATTCACTAATAAATAACGACGTAATAAAGGAGTACTACGTAAATAAATAAGACCCTTTGCAATGGTATACCTACCTAAGAAACAAATGAAAAGCATTCCTTCGCGTGATCATCGTAAAACTTGATGTGAATAATGTGCTACCATCTCATGATGCGGCCCTTGATAGGGAGTTTGTAGTGATGTCCAAAAGTATCGCGTATCGATAGTACTTTGTGCTGTCTAAGTTTTTGAAAAGCTCAAAAACTGTAGTGAAATATTCAAACCAAATTCTTCAGAATTGCAGTTTTAAAATACGCACTTAATAAAAACATTGAAAATCGCTTAATGTTTACATAGTATTCAGTTCAGAAATGAATCAATATTTTAAGAATAACCGGTTGTATTAATATTCGATGCACTTTTGCCAAAACATTTTAAATCGACTAGTTTTACATGTAGGTAGGTACTTCAAAAGACCAATGTATTTAATACACCGTATGTTAGTGATGTGGTTGGGTCTTCAGAGGCATTCTTTTAGCTATCAATAAAAAATATCACTATAAAGTTCATCGTAAACACAATAACAAAACATTAAAATTCACGCGCGCCTTTTAACATGCCACCGACGAAATTCAAGCGAAACTGCATTTTACTTCAGGTGTTAGTACCGATTATCGACCCATGTTTAGCAATTTAAAAATAAAATAAATAATGTGTTTGACAATTCAAATTATCTATACTATTACAATAATATTATAAAGAGGTAAAATTTGTTTGTTTGTAGGGGATAATCTCTGGATCTACTGAACCGATTTTGAAAATTCTTTCACTAATAGGAAGCTACATTATCCCCGAGTGCCATAAGTTATATTTACAACATGCGCGTGGGATAATTTCCGACCAAAACGCGAGCGAAGCCGCGGGAAACAGCTAGTTTACAATATAACAAAATGGTCACTAATAATGTGTATTTTTTTATTTTATCTAGATAGGTATGTACACAATATTTTTTAAAGATTCAGGCAAATATCGTTTTTTTTTGCCAGTAAACTTAACTTCAATTAAAAAAGCTCACATAAACCAATAGCTCAAGCAAATTGTAAAAGAAAGAAAAAGGTGACCATATTGTACAGCCCAATCCGATACAGTCGATTGCTTAGCAATTCCTCAGTGTCAACATAATAATATAAGCAATTTGTCATTACTTTGAATGATGAAACTTTCTATTTTCATCTCGATCAAGGAATGCGAGAAAACAGAGCGTGTCAACTACGGAAAATGATTGGATGTGGTTATAGAATTAGACGACATACTATTGTAGAATATAACTATGAGTGGAATACAAAAACTTCTACTAAATTCTATTGTGTGGTTCGGTATTTATAGCTAATATGCATGGATATTGCATGTTACTCGTATATTGGTTTCAACTACTCGATAATGCGTAAGCTGTGGTTACCTGTAATTGAGTGTGCGTTACATGACCATGTATTTGTAATAGTTTTCATTTATATAAGATAAATTGTAACGTGACTTGTTGGTAATCCAAAATAAATAAATAAATAAACTGATCAAATCTTCGTAGTAATCACTGCATTTTACAAGTTATGGCATGATTTTGTTACGAAAATTAATTACGAATAAGTTTAAATAAAAAATTGGTATATTTGAACTGCGTTTTCGTAATTTTTTAATTAACTTTTCCACATACTAATACAGCTGACTATTAGCTTGACCAACAAATGGGTACTTCACCCTACTCATCTTTTTTCATCGCAGCATGAATACATTTACATACAAAATCAATATCAGTACGTTGTATGAATTTAATGATTGAAACAATGTTGTTGTTCATACAACTTGACGGAAATTATAATAAGAGAATGTCTGGCGTAAAGATTACTCATGCTATAATAAAAAATATTAATGTTACATATCGATTGTATGTAAAATCAAAATACCTTAGTTTAATGCAAAAACTTTCATCGTTGAAATTCATGTGTTTAGACTGAACGACTGTGGATGTACTATTAGTTACACCGCTGCACGCTGCTTCTGCTGTCTTCGGGACAGGCGTGATATGTAATATCCAGATATTTTGATCGCGATCAGTTTTATTGGTGAACTCCGCTCTAAACCAAGCTAATGCAAATATATTCAAACAAGGTGCCAGAATTTATATCTTTGAATTACAATATCAAGGAGTAGAATCATATTTATTGCGGCAGAGCCATACTAGCTACAATATGCGCGGGGGCATCGTTAAAATAATTACTTCAAAGGATTATAGCTATAGGTCTGCCATAATCTGTTGAAGAATATACTATTCTCAATCTCGACTAGTTGAAGAAATATTAAATATAGGCAGACTTTTTTTTTTTTTTTTACCGATGGGAAATCATCAAATAACCCCTCCCGCTCTGGGCTGAGCAGGAGGGAGTGTCAGACTTCTACTGACTAAAACCCATCCATGTTCCTTCCTTCGCCCTTTGTGTTCCAGGGCCGCGGTATCTCTTTCGAACAGTCCCGCAACCCTGGCAGGCGTCGGCCCTTGCGGACCCCTTCCTGTTTGCTGACTCTCTTTGAGGCGCGCGTGGAACACGAACGCGCCGTCGACAAGGCCTGTCGTCATATGACGGACGGACGGCGAGCTAGCCCATAGCTCACCGTCCACAGGCCCGCGAATATAGGTAGACTTAATTCTAAAAAAAGGTTGTTACCTGTGTTTTTTTTTTTTTTTGAACTTATTTAAATCACAAAAATATGTCTATTCTCGGTATCAGGATTATACCTATTCGAATTTCAATAGTTATCCGAATTGTGGTTCTTGGAGTACACTCATCTTACTTCTTACTAATAATATAAATGCGAAAGTTTGAGAGGATGGATGAATGAATGAGATGTTTGTTACTCTTTCACGCGAAAAGTACAGAATGGATTTGGATCAAATTTGGGACATACAGGGTGTAACAAGACTTAACGAAGCCGTCAACCAAGCGTTATGTACACAAGCATACATCAAGCTAAGAAACTTTACACAAACATAATTACTGGGAAACGACATTTTTTCTGGGTAAAAATCACTTTTAACGGTAGGACTCAATGTACTGCACTTAAAACATAATGCTGATGGACGGATTTAATAGTAAGGAGGTAGTGGAGGAGTTTAATGTAAAAAAATACATTAAAAACGTGTATTAAAAAAAAGTTGTGTAAAAATTGGAACTTTGACCCCTAATATTTCCATAGCTAGAAGGTTCCCAGTTTGGATATTACGTTACCTGGCATAATTATAAGACAGGTCTAACTATTATTCACCTGCCCTACCTCTTCCAGTCTGTACATATTTATCAAACGCCGGTATCAACCACCCCATCTGATTATAAATTATGAAGCGCACCCATTCACTAGTTAAACTGTACCTATTATACTGCCCAGCCACTAAACGAGCGTAAACTGCCGTAGATTAATAAAGCGGATTGTGAGTCTAGCCTCGAATCAGCTGCCTGTGAATCCTATTAGTACATTTCCTTTATTTATCTTTTTACAAATTATATTTTTAAATATTCCATAAAAAAAAACCATATAAAAACATTTAAAAATATAAAAAATTGTTGCCCACCGGTATCGGGAACAGGATCCAAGCTAAATCAGGTCAGGGCTCCAGAGAGAGGAACCTCTTAACAATACAAGCCGTATCCAAGAGTACCGCTATATACAAGGTCCCATTAAAATAGATGGACAAATTTTAACACAGCGTTCAGTACGTCTAACTAAAGATATCCAAGCAAAAAAAAACACCGATTAAAGTGATTTTATTTTGACCTAATGGATGTGTTTATTCTAGCCGCACCGCCGTCAATTTATTATTTTAGGTAAAAATAAAATCACTTTAATCAGTGTTTTTTTGCTTGGATATAATTGGTTAGACGTACTGAACGCTCTGTTAAAATTTGTCCATCAATTTTAATGGGACCTTATAAAGGGTGTAACAAGAACCTTAACGAAGCCGAAAGGCACTTATTCTCCCCGTCATTGCGATCAGTTTTTTGTTCTAGAACATACCTGGAAACCTTCTAGTTACGGAGATATTGGGGGTCAAAGTTCCAACTTTTTCACAAGTTTTTTTTTAAATACTTGTTTTTAATGTAAGATTTTTACTTTAAACACCTCCCCGACCCCCGTACTATTCAATCCATCCATCAGCACAATGTTTTGGGTGCGTTACATTGAGTTCTACCGTAAAAAGTGATTTTTCACCCCAAAACAAAAGTCGTTCCCCAGCAATAATTTTTGCGTAAAGTTACTTAGTTTTATGTACATAATGCTTGGTTGACGGCTTCGTGAAGGGTCCTGTTTAGGGAATGCAATCCGGACTATCCGTAATCTGAAAAATCCGGATATCCGTTCATTTTTACTCGACTTCCAAATCCGGATTCGAAAATCGAATCCGGATTTTCTCAATAATAAGAAAATGTAATGTGTAATTCGGGGGCTTTATAATCGCGCGAATATTCGTGTCGCCTCTGGGGGGCGCGAGAGGGACGCGGGTCGAGCCAGTGCGTCCTGGATCGTTTGTCTTTAGATATTGTTAAAGCGAAAGTGGAAACTTTGTGCAGAAGAGACGCAACTCTGATCACCGCTGAAACTGCACTGAAACTGATGATCGAAAGTTTACAGAAAAAAGAAGGAAATTTGCCAAAAAGTGTTTCTGACACCTTAAAAAAAGGTTTAAAGAACGACGCTTACATTTTGTCGCAGGAACAATGTTTTATCTCCACAATCCGCATGAATTCTCCAACTCAGCCGCCGATGAAGAATTTTATAAGCCATCTAAGACAGAACTAGAAGTCATTTGCAGAACTGTAGAAAGCCTTATTATTCCTATAGAAGTGTCTCTTGAATCACATGAAACTACATCCAGAGAACAAGTCTTTCGATCAAGAAATGAGTTTTCGAGAGAGATTAGCATTTGAGCTCAATCAAATTGATAAGGCGGGAGAAGAAAATGTGCTCATCAGCCGAAAGCCTGAAACTGTTACTCCCAGTTTCGTGCGAGTGGAGATGGCGTTATTCGAGGATATATGTATGTGGTTCACGAGGACGATACTTGGAGGCCGCTTAAGCATCTTCATGCAAGCGTCAAATCAGATCGTGCTTTTTCCGCAGCAAGAATTATGATTTGTAACCGAATTCGCAGCAGGTTAAACGACTACTCTGTAGATGCCTTATTATTTTTCAATACACTTTCTTGAAAACAGGTTGTTATCGCACTACGATTAGGTTCAACATGTAATGTATTTCACACACGTGGATTTTTAATATTTATCCGCACGCGTGCGGAAATAAAAATTTCCACGGATAACTATACTTAACCAAGTCCAAATGGGTTCAATGACTATAATCGGCGGTGATTGTTTTTTTCTTTATCTTGGCAAAGAGATATGCGTGTTTACGGCTTAAATATTTTTGAGTATTTAAAATGTGTTAAAAAGTAGAATATCATGGATAAACATATTTACTGAACCAATTAACATTTATTTATATTGAATATTTTATTTTTTATATTAGGCTGTTTAGTGGCATCATACCTTTGCTTCTTCATCAACCTGGCGAAAGCAAAGCTCGGAAAAAAAGCAAATTAAACCATTGTTTCCTAATAATTCCTGACAAAAATACTTTCCGTTCTAATATTTTATTTCTTCGAAAGTGTATTGAAAAACGTTTAATACGCGTGGGGATTTGTTACTTTAGTTCTCGGCTCCATAACACACTCACTTGCAGCTCGCGTGATAATTCCGCCTCGAATGCAATAACAAAGTTTCCCCACTTCTATCAAAATGTACTATTTGAAGTCTCATTTTATGTTTTTGTTGTTAAATAAGTTAATTAAAGTGAAGTTAAATTGTTTTGTTACTTTTGTTATGTTTAATAATTTGACAGGAAGAATATTTGTCTTTTTATTTTTGTTCTTCAGAGTTTATTTTAATTTTTACTTATCAATTATTTTACTAACGTTACTCAGCACGCGAGTTACAAACTGATTATTTTAATAATAAGAATACTAAGGCACCAAAATTATGCTATTTAATTTGAAGGATTCCACATAACAAAAATTTAAAAAATCGTATGATTTGATATTCCTGGGTTTTTATTTTAACCCATTTAAAAAAAATATTAGAAACATCATAGTAAAAACTAATATGGGTAGATTTGTTTATTTACATGAAAAATCCGTAAAATCCGGATAATCCGGATTGGAACAAACATCCGTTATTAAAAATCCGGATTTTAAAACAGAACGGATTTGCATTCCCTAGTCCTGTTACACTCTATAATTATATTATTATTGCTTTTTTTTATAAATTTTTTATTGTTATTCTTTTATTTATTCATTATTTATTTAACTTAGGTAGTCATCTTTAGAAGTACACAGCGTCATCAACTAGTTACCCCCAGAAAAAGACACAAGTTCAAACCGACATGGCTACTTATCAGCTTTTGAATATTTAAAATAAATATATAACATAAAAAACTTGTATTAAAAAAAAATACTTGTGAAGTTGGAACTCTGACCCCCAATCTCCGTAACTAGAACGAAGAAGTATGTTCTCGAACAAAATGACGGGGAGAACAAGGGCTTCATTATGGGTAACCCGACACCCTTTATAGAACAATAAGTAGGTAATATAGGAAAATATTACAATAAAAAAACCAAACACTCTAAAATTATTTATTGTAGTAATCAAATACAGAACATCATACAACAACACGGTTGCTTACGCCTAAGGAATAAGCATAAGTATCTATAGAACACCACATTTAACCAGTTCTCTAAAGGGCGAGCCTATTACCGTCAACCAGACACAAATCCAGGGCAATCAGGGCTCTCCTAAAAAACTACAGCTGCTACTTAATGATGGTGCTCGTTTCAATCAGTTAATTATAGAAATGTGCAAACTGCACCATGGCCACGGTGTACGTGGTAAGCAGAGCGACCAAATTCAGTATTATGCTCATGTCCATTGAGAACAGTCGCCATATTGTGTACTTGAATGGATGATGGCGGAAGTACATCATGGCGTCGTTTATTGCGTCACGTGCGGGTTCACCTGAAATGTTTTATTTATGTCAAAGTTACGGTTTGTTCCCCCACTGCCGAAAAATTCACATATGATATATATATTGAAATCTTGATTTTCCTCTCTTAGTTGAATTCTTTTATCTCAACAGACGAATGCTTCGATGATACAAATGCAGTTATGTTTATGCTAGTATACTTCAGCCAAACCAATGGAATTCTTACGGCCTAGATAATTAGTAGCAATCACTTTGTTCTATTCAACCACTTTCGACGCGACTGACATAGGCTTTTTAGTAACTTGTATCTATCTCATTGGATACATTTTTGACTTAGATATCGCTTCTCGTCACGTTTTCTAGGGCTCTGTTTGTTATTTTTAATAAGTAATAACCCAGTACATTTACCTTTACATACGAGTAATTGCTTTACAAGACATAACTTCATTTTGTCTATTTCACTGTTGACCATCTCTACTAATACTGCAGGGGTCACCGTAACTGCGAACTCCAGGAAACCTTCGTACAAGATTAAATAGCTACTCTGAAAATTTAGAGAAACCTCATTGTTAAATATGCATAAGTATTAAAAGGTAGACCAAAACTATTAATCCTCAAAGCTTTGTATTAAGTAGTTTCAATCAATCAACTTGGTTTGTCTCAACCAACTGCTGGACAAAGGTTGCTTCTAAGCTGGGCCTTAACATGCACCTTTTCAATCTCATTAAGTAGTTTTTTTTTAAGGAATTCTTGCTTTACAACGTTACATAGCAAGACGCCTGTTTCTTTCTAAGATTTGAACTCATAATACAACCATATATCACGACTTATGTTGTGATTATTATATTTGCTTTATTTTATATTTTGACTGGCAAAATGTTGGTGTAGCTACTGAGGCACTTCTCTGCCTAACCTTTGGTGGATTATAAGCATGGTGCTATATAGCACTATAATAATCCTAATATAATTCTCAATTACTATTAAAAAATAAACAATATAAAATAAAGAAAACATAATATAATAATCTTAATAAATAAAATTTCTTCATATTTTTTTTATATAAGAAATATTTGTAAATGTATGAAATAAGATGAAGATCTGAATAAAGGAAATAAAAATAATTAATTAATATCTATTACCATTTCTTTATTAATTAATTAAATATAATATATATTATAATAATTAATTATTTTTAATTTTATCCTAATTTAATTCTTATTTAAAATTTGATTTCTAATTTCGATTGCTAATAACGATTTTATTTTACTGTTTACAGGTAAGTCCGTGTAATATTCTTCTGGTGGTAAGTCTCACTTGTATCTATGCTAGCATTATTTATTGGCCAAAGTTATACGTACGACTAATACACCGCCGTAGGTAATGGATAAATAAATAGTGTCCAATATCTTAGGAATCAGCATCACTATTGACCAAAACATCTGAAACAGCAAAAAAAGTATAATATGACCTAAGAAATTAAAAAAAGTATAATATGACCTAAGAAATAAAAACATGCAGTCACTTTATCTACTAGCGTACAGGGCTCTTCGTGGTGTCGACTGCTTTTGTGGTTTTTGACCATATAAATGTAGGAAACTTCAAACACCTTTTTTTACGGATTCCAATATCATCAAATGACCCCTCCCACTCTGGGCGAACTTCAAACACATTGGTTTGAAATTCAGATGCCATCATCGCGCGTTCCTTTTCCGAAGATAGACAATGATTGACGAAGCGCGTGCTTTTCCTGGATGATCTGTACCTACAATAATTGAATTAGGTGATTTACCATAAACTTCATTGGTGCATCAGTCTCATGAGTCGTGTTTAATATATTCTTGTAAGTATTCAAGCAACTTCTTAATTTCTTCCTCATGATTTCTTCCCTGTCTTCAAACCTGCGTGCAGTTGACAAGCCCCTCTCCAGTTGTTTGCGAAGCATTGCAATTCGGTGCCAGAGTATTTCAAACATAATTACACGAGTAAAGTTGGATGTATGTTGTGCCAATTCAAAGATGAATGATAACGTGGCCAGAGAAAACAAATTCAATAGATCGTCAGACGTCCAATAACCGTAAATAAGAGGACTGATAAATTTTCCTAAAAATAAAAAGATAAACCAAATTCTAGAAAACGGTATTTCGTCATGTGGTTTCGGACTTAGCGCGATTTTTCTGATTCTTTTGTAGAACTCGAATAAATGTTCGCCACTAAAAAGTAAACCTGTGAAAACGTTTATGGCATACAAGGTCCCTAAAAGCCCGTAACGCACCTTACCCGGAAAAAAAATATATGTGGTAATCAGGTAATTCTGTAAATTGAGCAAAGTGCCAAGAAACACACAATATGCTCTCACTAAAATGTCAACCAGTAAATTGGAGCTAATTTTGTAGTAAAAACCGAAAATAAGGCGAATGGACATTATGGTTTGTATAGATACAATTGATTTTAGAACGTTCATGGTTGTAACTAAATGAAATCGTATTAGGCTATAAGCAGGGGCTGTTAGAAATGAAACTATCACACTGACGTGGTTCTTTATACAAGTATATATTCCATTTTAATACATCATTAGGTAATGAATTTCCATCCATGATTCGAAAGATTACAAATAGCACTTCGGTGATCAACATCGGAAATAGGTACTCAAGGATGATTCACAACAACTATGTATCGTTGAAAAATGTTGCTTTGCGATTAATCAAAACATTCAATTTTTATGTCCACGGTATATTTGCTGCGTCAAAAGATGATCACGTTTACGTAAACGTGATCAAATGTCATTTGAATGGTATACTAGCTCTCTCATGTTAAAGATGTCTTGCCATACGGGATATATGAGCTTATTGCTGTTAAAGTTGAAACTTTTATACGCGACCTCAGCAAGGGCACATAATATCGTGTGGAGGGTCCTCACACCACATTATACATTTAATCAGAACAACATTCCAAATCACACCGTAGGTATTGCACTTTTATGGAAAACAGCTGTTTGTTAGGTTAGTAATAACAATGCGCGAACTGCACCATTGCCACGGTGTACGTTGTGAGCAGAGCGACCACACTCACTATCATACTCATGTCACTGAGAACAGCCGCTATATTGTGTACTTGAACGGATGCTGGCAGAAGTACATCATGGCGACGTCTATTGCGTCACGTGCGGGTTCACCTGAAATGTTTTATTTATGTCAAAGTTACGGTTTGTTCCCCCACTTACTTGTTCCTCCACTACTTTGTACATCATGGCGTCTTCTATAGCGTGTCGAGTGGCTTCATCTGAAATATTTTAGTTTTATAGAGCTCTTCTGCAGTAACGTCTGGCCACCCAATTGCAATGATACACCTCAGCTACACAGTTGGTTTCTAACTTTGTGGTTTACTCTATGAAAACGCTTCTGGAGATATTGCTGGCTGTTTCCGTTTCAATTGAAAACATAGAAACATAAAGAAAAGTAAGAAAAGAAAGAAAGAAAAGAAAGAAAAGAAAGAAAAGAAAGAAAAGAAAGAAAAGAAAGAAAAGAAAGAAAAGAAAGAAAAGAAAGAAAAGAAAGAAAAGAAAGAAAGAACTGATGTTCATTTGGCACATGCTACAAGTGTGCACAAACAGAACTAAAAATACCAAAACAATAATCTAAACAAAAAAAAATGTTCCTTGTCGCTGCCGTCTGTCATTGCTATGAGGCGACGTTGCCGCTGCGGTTTGCGGTTTTGGTCGCCTTCATAAGCACCTTTATAATAAGCTATTATAACAAACAAAGATTCTTGATGAAAAATAAAGTACCTCTACATACGACTAGCTGCTTTACAACAGAGAGTTTCGTTTGATCTATTTCAATGTTGATCATTTCTGCTATCAGTGCGGGTGATAATGTTATCATGAACTCGATATAAACTTCAAGAATGATTCCATTGTTTTTCTGTAATGAAAACTTGATTCTACTTCATGATAAAACCACTGTCGTATTAAAGTTTAAATGTCGTTGACACAACGTTGACCAATTTTCGCTATGTTTGTTGTTTTGTTTTTAGTATTCGGTAAACGTTACAAAACAATTTTCAGAATGGTCAAGGTCTCATAGTTTAAATCTTTAAAAAAACTTCCTTAGCAGTCTAGCACTGCTAAGGAAGTTTTTCCCCAGTAAACTCATCTCAATTGTCGTGACGTGACTAGTCAGCTAAGTAATAAATAATAGTCAGGTAATAAAAAAGTAAACGAATGTATGTTCTTACAAACATAGTACTGAAAACAATGTAGGCATAAGTACTGTTCAATACCTTAGGAACTGAGATTATAACGGATAAAAATATCTGAAATAGAAAGCTACTGGATGAAACATCCAAAAAATAATATGTATTCTTAGAATATTCACGCATACTTTATGTAACGCCCAAATACTTTAGGTAACGTCAGACGTACACGTCAAAATGCAAGACTTACAAATATGTTTTTCAATACAGTTTGCAAAACGCTACTTTTGGATTTGTTTCAACTGTTGACTCATTAGATTCTCTCGAGACCTGGGCCTTGAAATTTTAATTGACACTAGTAACTTAATGAGCTAGTATTACCATTAACTTCATTGGTGCAGCAGTTTCACAAGTGGTATATTTAATAAATTCTTGTAAGTATTCATACAAGTTCTTAATTTCTTCCTCATAAATTCTTCTCGTTCTTCAAATCTGCGTGCGATTGCCAAGTCCTTCTCAATTTGTTTGTGAAGCGTTGTCATTCGATGCCAAATTAATTCAACCATCATTTTCTAGTGCACTAAGATGAATATAATATGGTAGCAAAAAAGGATGAAAACGTGCCCAGAGAGAAAAATACAAAATGATTCCCCAGTGAATAAATGCCGAATGTATAAGAGGATACTTTACCAAACACTGAAAATATGAATACCAGACGAGAAAGTGAAATTTTATCATCTAGTTTCTTACTTTGTATTTTGTTAATTTTCTCCAAGAAATATTGGAAATTATCACCGTTAAAATATAAGTTTATGACGTCAATTCCCGCATGTAGTGTGCCTCGAAGCGCGTACTATACCTTTACGGGGCCGGAGACAAAAGCGAAAAGTTTGAAATAAATTGTAAGGATTAATGTAGCGATAGATACACAATAAGCTCTGGCTAAGACATTGACTAGTTTATTGGTCCTTGTTTCGTAGTAAAAACATTCTAGAAGCCGAACAAACATAATGGTTTGTATGGAAATAACTGGTTTTATAATATCCATGGTTGAGAATAACGTAAGTAATCTTCTTAATATGAAGCTAGACTAATTTATTGCCAACAGGTAGAGAGATCGCTCAGATCGGTCGATTTAAGGTCGCTCAGCGAGCTATGGAACGGGCTATGCTTGGAGTCTCTCTGAGGGATCGCATTCGGGACGAGGTAATCCGACAGAGAACCAAAGTTGTCGACATAGCTCACAGAATAAGTAAGCTGAAGTGGCAATGGGCCGGTCACATTAGCCGTAGAACCGATGACCGTTGGGGTAGACGTGTTCTTGAGTGGAGACCGCGAATCGGTAAACGTAAGGTGGGAAGCCCTCAGGCTTGGTGGAGCGACGATCTTCGCAGAGTGGCTGGTAGCAACTGGATGGGAGTTGCTGAGAATCGAGTTGAGTGGCGTGCGATTGGGGAGGCCTATGTCCAGCAGTGGACTGCAGTAGGATGATGCTGATGAGGTAGAGAGAAATGAAAACAACATGATACTGACGTGGCTGTTCCTTTCAAGGCTATTTCTTATTCTATTAATAAATTTTTCATTACCTTAATACATTTTTGAACAATGACAAGGTTTGTGTATCTATTGATTGACCGAAATTAACTCTCTAATACACTCTCTTATTCTGGTACAGCGTGTACCAGAAATATGTGGTCATATAAGGATGTGGTATATAAACCAACAAACTGAACATCTTTATGAAACCAATGTTGTTAACGTGAAAGAAATATTCAGCTGTCCAATAGAAAATTTCAAACATGCTCGTCTTCGCTGCTATCATGCTATGTCTTTCATATGTTCTCTTAAATATCTGCTTTTCCAAACAATATGTACCAATTATATAGGGATTAGTACAGTCCCATCATTCTTTTGTTTGGTTTCTCTTTCAGAGCGGATTAACGGAGTATTGTTTTCGCGTCATCAAGTATTTGATAAGCATCTTTAGTTATTATTTCTTTTACCCATATATATTTTATCTGTAGCGTGATTTTCTCCGTTGATGACATTTTGAAATTATTGTTTTAATAATGTGGTTTCATTAATATGTTTGAACATACCGCATTCTCTTTTAGGCAGACGAATTTTGCAAGACAAGACAAGGCTTAAGAACTCTTTACTAACATAAACTGGGTAGTATTTCACGATAAAGAGTTTCTCTCTGTGTAAATAGTGTTGGTACTCACTTTTCTTATTATTTGAAAGGACTAATGGCCAACGTTAAAAAATCCACAGTGCAATAATATTGGCACACCAGATTTACCTCCTTGTTGTGAAATCTGGTATTAATACGGAGCTGTCTGGAGTAAGACGGTTGTTTGGTAAAAATCATGATCACATTGCACATCCTCGATTGACAGATTGACAATTGTGTCACGGTCGATTGACAGCCGCAAACAGTCACATAAATATTTCCTACTCTCTGAAGACAGCGGTATTACTTATATGTTTTTGCAGTTAAGTATTACCTGAGGAGACTGGGGCTTACAGAACCGGTTACTTGAACCTACATTTTATTTGCCGTTGTAGCGACAAACGTTTAAACTGGGGACATTTCACGGTCTCTTTAGATATGTGAGAAGTAGCAATATAATTTACGAGTACCTATTTATAAATGCAAATGCGGCTGTTGGTTTCTATAAGATGGCCTATGTGAAAGATGATATAGGCAGCTAGGCAGGGGGTGGACTGACATGACGACTACCATCTCAACCAGAGTCCATCTTCACTAATTTGGTGTATACAGTCCAATTTAGTGATATTACGATTGGGAAAAATTGTTAGTAGCCTTTTAAAAAACAAAAATTCACTATCAAAATGAGTAGATGCTTTGACGGTGTCTATAATTCTGTTCATCCCATAACCCAACTCAGAAAGTCATGAAATATCATTTGGTTTTTTCTATCTGGAATTTCACAGCAGAATTGCAATTTCACCCGGAGTTTCGATTTGCGCTCGGTTGATAGCAACACAAAGGACTTAAACATAACTGGTGCAATATGGATGCCCTTAAAATACTCCTCTGTCTGGTTATTCATCAAGATATCAGTGTGACGTTGTCTAGGTATGTATAACAGTGAGGATAGCACAATAAAAAAATGAACATCGGAACAATGAACAATGTTTTCATATAAAATTTTGTCGCAATAAAATCGTTTATAGCACAAACTACTCAATTTTGGGCAACACTCTCAAGGAAGTGAATAGTATTCGGGACCTTGGAGTCTTGATGGACAGCAAATTGACGTACAATAACCATATTGATAAAATAATATCAAAAGCAAACAAAATGCTAGGTTTTGTTTTAAGGACCTCAAAACCATTCAGCAATTCTCGAACTAAAATTATTCTATATGAGACCTTGGTTCGCAGTTATCTGGAGTACTGTTCACAAGTATGGTCACCTCATTACAACGTTCATAAGCAGCGCATTGAGCGAGTCCAAAGGAAATTTTGGTATCATTTAGCTTTAAAAAACAAAACCGCGCAACGATTAAAATCTTACAAAGACCGTGCTGTTCACATTAACCTTCAAAGTCTAAATAATCGTAGAAAAGTACTGGATTTATGCTTCCTTCACAAATTAATGACATCTAAAATAAATACTGACCTTCTGTCAAAAATATCGATCAATGTTCCTAGCAGGTTACCACGGTCACATACCTATAATCTGTTCCGACAATCTATGCACAAAACCAACTTAGGCGATAACTCTCCCCGTACGAGAGCAACCAAATTGTATAACGCTATATGGCGCAAAGCTGAGCTCGACATCAATCACGATAGTCTTAACGTATTTAAAAGGAAATTATATAAACACTTTCGGTTTGAGGACATTTGAATTATCATTCCAATAATTACTAATTAAATAATATTTATTATCAACACAATTTTAATTTAATTTGTATTTTTATTCAATTTGTATTTTAATTTAATTTGTAATTTAATTTAATTTGTAGTTTAATTTAATTTGTAGTTTAATTCAATTTGTACTTTAATTTGTATTTCTATTTTTAATCTCAATTCCAACCATTATTAATTGATCATGACATTACTATGTATTTTTTTATTTGATTTGACTTTATTCTAATATTAATAATAGCACGATTGTTCAATTATATGTATTCCTAATTTTAATTTCTATTAAATTATCTATTTAGAGCTTGTGTACTCGATAATGTGTAAGCTGTGGTTACCTGTAATTGAGTGTGCGTTACATGGCCATGTATTTGTAATAGTTTTCATTTATATAAGATAAATTGTAACGCGACTTGTTGGTAATCCAAAATAAATAAACAAATGAAAACAGCCCGACCACACACATCTATTAGATATTAAATTAAACCAGTGAAAGTCTGACATTAGGCGTACAATTATAACTTTTTACTACCAGCATTGTTTTGGTTATAAATACCGTACGAATTACGTCAAAAGGAAATTAAATGAAAGTATCTTCTTCCTATAGGTATGCACCTAACTATAATATGTGAATTCTGCTTTTTGGCGATACTTGGCTCGCTTTTATTTTGTAGTTTTTGTTGGGTCTGGTCTGGGTCATGGAGGTCAGATAGGTATTCGCTCCAGGTAAAATACTAGTATTCAGCTGCATTCGTTTAGATTGGCAGCCGACCCCAAAATAGTTGCGAAAAGGTTAGGCTAACGATGATGGCGATGGTTGTAAGGTTACAGGGCTATTAAATTAACCATCTAGCTTCTACTTCGGTTTTCGAGCGTATCAGCTGCAAGATATACATATTCTTTATTATCATGCTTAGGTTCGTCTTTGAATTGGACCTGTAACAAGAAGTCTATGAAATCAAAAGTAGCAAGATAATTATTAACTCAGCCCAATGCAGTCCACTGCTGGCAGCATATCTCCCAACCTGGTTAACCTAGAACACCTGGGTTTCGGTGGAGTTTCTGGCACGTTCCTCCATGGATATCTACGTTTTAAAGATGGCCGACTAAGTGGGCGTCTACATGGCGCTGTCCGGTACGACATTTAACAGTTTACAAGTTGGGATCACACGTCAATAGCCCAATATTCATACAGTTAAAATGCAGTATGGAACTGCCATGTGATCTTAAAATTATGCTGCAAAATATCGTACAGATCAACGCCGTGTGTACGGGGCCTAACTTGCCGACTCCTTTAAAAATTCAAAAGTATCTGTAAATGGTTTCATTGAGTTTGAGCTCCCCGCCATCTTTGGAAGATTTTTGCTATCTCGAAAGAGAGAAAAATCACCAAAAAGAATATCCGGAGTAGGTCAAAGAGTCAATCAAGATAATCAACCTTAACCATAGTCATAATTATATTTCGTTCCCGTCATTGTTTCGACAAAAACTGAACATTACAGCGAACGGAAATTACGTGAAAGTACTGTTAACTATTAATTTGTTACAATCTCTGCTATACAGGATAGGCAATCTAATCGATAATCGTGCACTATTAATTATTATTATTGCGGATAGAACTAGAAACGGGGGCAGCTTGATTAATCTGTGTTCCTGTGTTCGAATTTTAAATATTGAACTAGTTTCTGTCAGTGTCTTTGACACTTGTCCCCGTCTTACCCGTCTAGACTCTGCTGTCACACAACGTATTCGTATTCTTGATCGTAATTGGCAAATGCTCATATTTGGCAGATGATTTAGGGCGAGCTTGACTTATCATGAGTCAGCGACTAACAATACCAGTGTTAGTCCGCGTTAAAGAAACATACTATGACACTCCTTAATTAAATATGTAGTGTAACTTTCCAACAGTGAAAGAATTTTTTAAATCAGATGAGTTATTTCGGAGATAACCTCCAAACTTACAAATTTTACCTCTTTTGAATAATGGTATAATTTAAATAGTATAATGGGTATAAAAAGCACCCTTAACGAAGCCGAAAACCACACCTGGGAACCTTCTAGTTGCGGAAATATTGGGAGTCAAAGTTCCAACTTTTTCACAAGTTTTTATTGTTAGAACTTTACTTTAAATACCTCAACAATTATTATTAAATGCAATCCCCCGTACTATTAAATGCATACATCAGCATTATGTTTTGAGTGCGTTACATTGAGCCCTACCGTACATAAGTAACACTCGACTTTTCACGCGAAAAAAAATCGTTTACGTACATACGTCCCCTGTTAACATCTGAGTTACACAATACTAGAGTACGAATGAATCCATATTCATTTTCCTGACAACAGAACAAACCATACGAGCTCAAAGCACAATTAAAGTACCGTACTCCATAATATTTAATGCTTCAGTCATCGTTTCGCAGAAATGCGGGGACTATTGTCTCGACTGAATAAAAATGTTTATGGTTTTCTAGTGGGTCAGGCCATGTTCATAAACAGAGTTTATTGAAAGGAAGAGGTTAATATGACCTCATCAAAACATACCAATAATCAGCCTGTTATGTCCGGTGGGACACAGGTTTCCCCTGCGAGAGGTAGAACGTTATAATACGAGAGGTACCGTTAATTTGACCAGTGCTTTTCATACCGGCTGAAAAGCATATCAAACGTAGTTTAACCATGGCACATCAGCGATTTGCACGTCAGCTGTCAAAGTTTTGAAAAAAAATATTTTAAAAAGTCATTTCATACCGCCTCGAAACATTATGGAATGATGAACGTTGAAAAGCGTTGTGAAACGTTGAAAGCCCTGTTGTCGCAGTAGCTAAGCGGTTGGCTGCTACGTCGCGTGTCGTGGGTTCGATCTCCGCACCATATTTGTATGACCTACAGAAGAAATTCTTAGTGTGGGCCAAAAAATATTTATATTGACTACAACCCCCCCTCCCTCCCCGCCTTCTTGATAATTTTCAAGCCAAAATAGTGAAGAATAAAATAGATTTCTAATAATGAATCAACACAGTTTAGGGAAAAAATATGTTCCTTACCTCATAGACCGTTGGATCCAGTATGTAAGGAGAGTAATGTTATATACTAAGCAACCTTGTCGAACGAATCCTGTAAGCTCGTGACAAAAAGGTTCCGCATACTAAGTTAGAAATATGTAGTCGAAGGAAATAGTAGCAAGAAATCTTGCTTGGAATTCTTATTGGATGGTGCAATATGTAAGAAGCTAGCGGGGATTGAAGATTTAATTTATTATTCGCGATGAGAGCGGCGTAGTGACATGTAATGAGGAGGGATGAAACGTAACAACGATAAAAAAATGATGGATATTGTTCAACCATGAACATACCATAGTTACACGCGCCAACAACAGCATCACAGCGTCAGCATTAAGAGCTACATACTCGTACATTCGGTCCACGCGTCGGCATCACCGGCACACCGTCAGCGCTAAGAAGTGGCCTACTGAGATCTTCGCTTCATCGGCTCAATACACACACGACACACATGTATAATAGGCATCAATGTGTATTTACCACAAAATTTGTATATAATTAAGTTCATTATTGTAATAAAACAGTCATCAAGCTGGAGTCGAGTGTGATTCATCTCCTATACCTCCTCTCACTGTGGCCAAGACACCTTTCGCCATCATCGATCCCAAGAGTCTGGGGGATCGGCAGTGAGAAAACCATATCCTGTGTACATTGCACGACGTACACGAAACCCTCTTCCTACCCAAATTCCGTCTGTAACCGTAGGTCTCCTTGTAACAGACTTCCCTCTCGTATAACCAACGTAACTTACGTTTGGTATGGTTTGTATGGTAGGCTAGGGCGTTAGGATAACTTCGACTAGGGAGCTAGGTAGGAAATTACTATAGAGTTAGGATAACTAGGGTGTTTAGTGATTATTGTAGGGCTAGGTTTGGATTCATTTGGAACTTAGGTAATTAACCAGGCTCAATTATATCAAACGTAGCCACATCGTACGCACTTGGAATAACGGCCGTACTAAGCTGTAAGTCCCGGTGTGTACAGATATTAATGTTGATGGATGGGGAGGAGAGGAAGGTCAAAGGAAAGATCATTTGGCCTTTTGCCTAAGGATATGAAAGAGAAGTCATGTTAGCGTATGTATTTATGTGCAGCAAAATCCATGTGCGTTGTTTATTTTTACAAAATCACTAAGTATTATCAGATACATTGCATGCTCCACATCGTAGCCCTTTTTATCCTGCTCTCTACGTCCCAAAGCATGTGGACTAAGTGACCTTTACGACGCCATGGAAGTGGCTAAGTTCAGAGCCAACAAAATGTAAATACTGCAGCGACACGAAGAGAAGATTACCCCCCGACCCTTGCAAGAGCCAGCCCGCGGTGCTGAGTTAATAGCATTAAACCAGCCCCTAAACCAGATCCAGCCTGTCCCCTTGCTGCCCTCCCCAGCGACGCCCTAAGCCGAGGCTCGTACCCCGCAGGGGGTGCCCTTAGCGAGTGGTCGCTTAGTTTGTAAGCCCATTATGCCCTGGCTGGAGGCCTTAAATTCAAGGCATCCACAGGATTAGACCGGTTAAGCAGTAGCCAGCCTCATAGGCTGAACCGAGAGACGCCATCATCAAAAAAAAAAAAAGAGAAGATTAAATATATTTCCGTCAGCTCCTAACTTGGACGTCAACGCAAAGCTGGAATAGGAATATAATGCACATTATTTTACGTATTGGGCTGCTGATTCGTTGTGGCTACCCAGCTTAAGTTACCGTTCCTCTAATGCGATCTGCCTTGCGATCATTCTTGTATTTTTGATTACGGTGCTTACCATATTCGATTTATACAATACTTGTGACTGGATAGCTTGTTATGGTAAATTGATTCTTGTGGTGCTTTAAATAGGTATGTATCGTAATATCCTGATAAATTAGAGAATTTAGCTGTTTATATGCATATTAGTAGTTTATTAGCTAATCAGGCTTAGCATGAGCTCAATGGGAGTTGAAAATGACACTTCAATTAATTTTAATATTTGATGCTCAAAATCCTTAAATATTATGCAAAGGAGAAGGACACTAGATAACATCACATCACGCCTCTAATCCCCGAAGGGTTACGCAGAGGTGTACCAAATAGTTCACCCAATTTCACTAGTTATTTTTAAGTAATAGTAATAAATAAATAGTAATAGAGGGCGAGCCTATTGCTTCCGTGGCTGCTACTGAGAAATTCCTGAATTCAAAAAACTTAATAACACTATGCCCGACCCAGCACCTCATGCTCAGCAGTCGCGCTTGCGACCACTAGACCAACAAGGCAGTCCACTGACAATGACACTTCAATTTGTTGTAATCTCTGATGCTCAATATAATTAATAATTATAATTAATATTAGGCAGACGAGAAGGGTCGTGTGCATTTTAATGTAAGCTATGGTCGCTGTACTTATATGACACAAATATTATTTAAAGAAAGTTTTTGTTGTGGCCTTCAATGGACTCAAGTTCAAAATCAACCATAACAGTCTAATGTGAGAACCTAACACGCTAATGTACAGCTTGGCATATAGTTAAATAACTCGTCATATTTAACGTCTACGTGTGAAAAACGCAAGTGCTGAAAGTAAAACACTAAGCTCAGGTCAATGATTCCATTCAAGCTCAGTTTAGCACATGTTTGAGTGCGAAAATTGTAAGTCGAAAGCAACCTTTCTTTACATACAACATTTTTGTAGAAAAGGCTTAAGTAACCAAAAACAGGCCTCAGGGCTGTACGTGCACACGTCAAAAAAGAAATCTTACAACATTAAAAACGTCAAGAATTAAAACACGAGTAAAAATACAGAGTTTTTATGTCTGCAAAATACTGCAAAACAGGGGTATTTTCACTTGAGTATAAAGCCGACAACAGGTTTTATACAGGCTCTCGAGATCCATCCGATAATGTTTTATATTTAGTACTCTGCACTAAAATTCGTGAACGGGAAATTGGAATCCAGTCTGTCTGTGTGTCAGTATACCTGGACTTTAATCTCTACTTTATATTTTACGGTGAAGGTAGTTTTATTGTGGAGTTTAATGTCACAACCGGCGACATCCTATCGACCTTGCGTGAGTACAAAATACCCAGGACCGTCTGGAGCTCAGAAGGTGTCGCCCTCTTTAATCTTTATACTGGATGTTACAAGATCCTTCTCGAAGCCGTCAACCAAGCATTATGTACATCAAACTAAGTAACTTTACGCAAACATTATTGCTGGGAAACGAATTTTTTTTGGGGGTGAAAAGTCACGTTTTACGGTAGGACTCAATGTAACGCACTCAAAACATTGTGCTGATAGATGGATTTAATAGCACGGGGGTCATGGAGGTGTTTAAAGTAAAAATCTTACATTAAAAACACTCATTTTAAAAAAAAACTCGTGAAAAAGTTGGAACTTTGACCCCCAATATCTCCGTAACTAGAAGGTTCCCAGGTATGGTCTACAGCAAAAAAATTATCGCAATGACGGGGAGAACAAGTGCCTTTCGGCTTCGTTAAGGGTCTTGTTACATCCATTATACTCATTAAGGCATTCATTCGCTTTTTGACTCCACAGAGACATAAGTTATAAGTTTCCACTCTCTCAGAGATGGATCCTTGACTGTCTCCAAGTCACCATCATCTGCCGCCTTTTCCGAACTATACCAGGGTCGGCTTCTAGTCACACACGTTTAAAACGGAGCGACTTACTATCTGACCTCCCCAGTAGCTAGGGAAAGACGAAGACACAAATATATTACCAAATAGACCCAAGTAATCACAGTCGTAACTCCACTGAAAATACCGCTTCGTCTATTAAGATAATTTTATCCATTAGTCTGCCCTCTAAACGGTGGACCGTCAATATAAATAAGTTAAGCAGTGTGCATATTAGAATACCGCTAGGTAGACATGACCTACCGCTGGTGAGCACGACTCGGATTTATAGCTCAATAGAGGTGCATTTTTGTCCTCAACGCAGGGACGGAATCGACAGCTCGGGCTAAAAAAAAATGTGCATAAGGATTCAGCGGCTACAATGACCATTGTAATGATAAATGATGTTTTTTGGTGAATTAGTTTTAAAAACTTTTATACGAAAAAAAATAGATTACCTATAAAAAAAAACTAAAATAGAAAGTACTTATCTGGTTGTTGCTGTTAAAAGAACCATGCTTGAAAATTAGAATGATTAAATTGCAGTATTTATGTCAGTTGTTGTTGTGTTTATGTTGTTTTGTTATAACTATATACGATAAAGTATACTAAAATCTTCCTGAAAGTAATTAGGCTTTGCCTTCCTAATTTTGATAGCAGTTTAAAAAGTACCGCGGAAAAAACGTGCTTACTACGTCCTTGACTAATAAACAGACCTTATTTTAATGTAGGGATACAGTATAGTCAATAACTGCAGTTATTATTAAAATCTTCATTCATAATAAACAACATCGGTCGTGAGAAAGGACCCTGAACACAACACTGAAGTCGCTATACTATCGGGCCCCTATAAGGTAAAAGTTCGTGAATATAAATAAGCCGTGTGCATTGGGATACCGCTATCCAAACATGACCTACCACAAGCACAAGGTACGCACGACCGTGATTAATAGCCGTATAGACGCAAATTTTTGTCGTCAATGCAGGTACGGACTTTGATGTACTAAAATTATATACATTTTTATCTTTTTATTTAAGTTTTAAAGGGCATTATTTATAGTTACCTAATCAATACTTTTACTAGGTCCTCTTTTAAAATCATTCACACAATTCTCTGATTAGGTTAATTAGCAAGTTTTTTCAAAATAATAAATGTAAGAAATAAATGCGGTGTGACCGCGTTAACTAAGAAATTGAACGAAAAAGAGAGATTAAAAATTTTACTTAAATAAAACTTTATTTACCAACATTTTTTAAGTGAATATGTACTGATTCTCAGCCACATTAGAAAAACGGATCCCAAATACAAGTGAGCTGCCTAAATCCCTCCCTGTCTAACCTTAAGCACGTTCCTGAATCGTGATTTGTTATGCTTTTCTTATTTGGTTTTATTTTTGTAAATACACTTTGCGGTACTTCTACTTACAAAGGGCGTGATAAATTGATGGGCTTCCACGATTTTTTAGTCCAAAACAAAAATTAAAAAATTAGCGCCATTTGGGTATCTAGGTTTAAAGGATGCATTATATTGTGTAATTGTAAGATTTAGAGAGACAGTCTTGATCATCTGTGGGTTTCATAAAAACGATCTCTAGGGATGAATGAAGTCAAGTCAGTTAAATAAAATATATATCCGCCTGTTGAACTGCAATCAGTAATTTGGTTACCATTAAAACCCGGACCGCACCAAAGCGGAGACAAGCAGAGATGTGCGAAGCAGACAGGAGAGGATATAGGTAAAATCTAGGGTTTATCCACCGAAACTGTGCGGAGATGTGCAAAGCGGAGAGGAAAGGAGATGTTCAAAGCGGAAAGGAAACGAGGTGTGCAAAGCGGAGAGGAGAGGACGTGTGCAAAGCGGAGAAGAGAGGAGATGTTCAAACCGGAGAGGAGAGGTGTGCAAAACGGAGAGGATATGAGATGTGCAATGCGGAGAAAAGAGGAGATGTTTTTAACCGGAGAGGAGAGGAGATGCGCAAAACGGAGAGGAGATGAGATGTGCAACGCGGAGAGGAGACGAGATGTGCAAAGCGGAGACGAGAGGAGGTGTACAATTCCGAAACATCTCCTTCCTTCCACTAAAGCTAAGCGAAGACGAGAAGTGTAAATAACGAAATTCACATCATCATTTACCTAGCCTTTTCCCAACTATGTTGGGGTCGTCTTCCAGTCTAACTGGATGAAGCTGAATACCAGTATTTTACATGGAGCGACTGCCTAAATAAATAACGAAATTCTATTGGTGAAAACACATCTTCTCTTCTCTCGTCTCGTCTCCACTTCGATGGAGTCCGGCGGACTTGATAATTTGATTTTGTACTTCATTATTACCCGACTGCGTCAGAAGGAGGAAGCAAAAGTTGGAAGCAGGCGGGGCCCATTCTATAATCATAATTTTATATTCAAATTTGCCCCGCCTGCTTTCAACTTTTGTTTCATTTAAAATGTGCTTATTTTTTGCTTAGCAGTTCATTATTTTTAAGCATTAGGCATCAAGGTTTTTTATTTTTATAATACTCGTATTTCTTTTTTCTAGTCACCACACTTTAAAAATAAAGGGTAATATTTGGATGAAAGAAAACATACTTAGTCCTCATTGTATAAATACCTAATTACTATTCATATCGACAGTCAACCCAACATTCCCTACACACAACACTAATTAAATTCAAAACTTGTAGCCGCATCTAATTTTATCGACATGCGTACATCTCTAATGGCCCTGACATTCTATCGATATCAAGTTCTGGGTAAGATAATAGTGTTGTGCAGGTTATCTTATATAATTAAACGTGGACTTTAACCGACTACGAAGCTGTAAAGATGGTATAATGTTTAGGCTTCGTGGTAATGAATTTATGCAGGAATTTTATCGTGTACCTAAGTATAGACTATAGACCACCCTATGTTATCATGAGAATGTTTTAAAGGATGTACTAGGATTGAGTAGCATTTTTTAAATATTCTCATGTTCTGCAAGGAATCTGGATACAACTGTTTCGGTTTTGTCCTACATTTTAGATTGCATATTTCTGTGTTTTTGCTACTTAAAATGTTTTTTCTTATGGATTCGATTCCCGGGTCGGGCCAAATGTTATTCGGTTTTTCCATCAGGAAATTCTCAGTAGCAGCCACGGATTCTGGATTTGTGTGATGGTAATAGGCTCGCCTCCTATAAAATGGGACTTAAAACATAACTGTCGAAATGTGGGTGTACTTTTAGGTACACCTCTGCCTAACTCTTCGGGGATTATAGGCGTGAGGTTATGTTATGTTTATGTATTGTTTAACTAGCTTTGCCCGCGGTTTCAGGCGCAGTTTTTGACTTTTTGCTTGGCTCCCAACCTTCCTCAAGAATTGGGCTATCGAATGCAGAACAAAAACAAAATTCAAATACGACTGGTAGTTCCAAAGATTCCAAACGTCATTGTGACATTTAGTTGTTCCTTATTGGCATAATCGATTGATAAAATGTCACGAGATTATCTATGGCCAAACCACTTCGTCACTGTTAATCACAAGTCTGTTTCCTCATACAATGTTAATTAATTCATAATTTCATACTAAGTTCTTTCCAATCAAGAACGTGGGTCTAACTTGGTCAGATGCCAAAGCTTGGCTTAAGTAGTGTCTGCTTACTTGCACTTTGCTTACTAATCGTTTCATTACCTAAGTTACTGATTTCTACTTTACTTTACTTATTTTTACTTCCTACTTACTTCACTTACGTGTGACAATGATAAAATCGTTAGATACGTATTCCCTCGCCGTAGGAAGACATGCTGACCCCAAATAAATTGGGATAAACGCAGGAGAATGAATGATGATGCCCTCACCGTCCAAAACTTGCTCGAAAATGTTTCCACCGAGACGAGTAAGCTCGCAATATTCGTGACTTAGTTATGATTTTTATTAATCGAATGTCAACGAAACAGCAAAATGTTAATTTTTTAATGCGGTAGGTTAAGTTCAAATTGTGTCGAGCAGAACCGAACACGTGGCGGGACGTGAGAGGGAGAGAGCCTCACGTCTCAGCCGCCGCGGGAGACGCACCGGGCGTCGGGGGCCACGTGGTGGCCCCCGGCCACCGTAGGCGCGGGCCTGTGGACGGTGAGCTATGGGCTAGCTCGCCGTCCGTCCGTCTTATGACGACAGGCCGTGTCGACGGCGCGTTCGTGTTCCACGCGCGCCTCAAAGAGAGTCAGCAAACAGGAAGGGGTCCGAAAGGACCGATGCCTGCCAGGGTTGCGGGACTGTTCGAAAGAGATACCGCGGCCCTGGAACACAAAGGGCAAAGGAAGGAACATGGATGGGTTTTAGTCAGTAAAAGTCTGACACTCCCTCCTGCTCAGCCCAGAGCGGGAGGGGTTATTTGATGATTTCCCATCCGAAAAAAAAAAGGACTAATCGTCAAGAAAAGCAAGGCAGATTATGATCTCTTGCCTTTTCTCAACTAAGTTGGGGCCGGCATCAAGTTTAACCAGATGCAGCTGAATACCAGTATAAGAGTAGGAAAAACAGGCATTAAAGTTATTCATTCCTCATAGAAAAGTGAGGATCCTCCAACCAGACTGGTGTTGTTTCTGGTGGACGTGTTACCCAACAGTTGTTTTCGGGTTTTTCTTTATGTTCTAAACTTGCGGATAATTTTAATAGCGTGATTTAAAATTATTATGTTAGTTCTTCATTTGTGTCCTAGATGGCGCTGTAGTACTTTTTTAGTGCCGCTAGTAATAGTGTGTGTCAATAGTATGTTACATAATGGCGTGACCGCCTCTGACTCTGTTGCTTACTAATAAAAAGCCCTCTGATAAGACTGGTTATCAGACTTTCGGGTTCCACGAATATTGACTGTCAAAATTCTACAAAATATTGACAGTCAGGACCACTCTTTGTGATAAAGTTGGTACAACTCGTGTTAAAAAGTGATACAGAAAGATTAACTCATTCGAACGCTGACAGACATCTGACTTGATTCTCTCATCGATCAAAACGATACTCGATAGTAACGTGTCAATCGATAACAGTCTCTCGAAACATGAATTATTCAGACGATTATAAATCGATTCTTGTATAACCATGTGTACGTGAGGAGAATAATAAATAAGATATTTATTAACTGTTTGATATGAAAAAGTATGGTCCTGAGTGTATGTATCGACATGTTCTTTTCCTTATGGCGTGTGTTGAATCTCAAGTTGGTAATGTAACGATTGAGTATTAATCAGACAAGTTATTGATCTAATAGCGCACGTCCTAAAACTAGCTGCTGGTGTTTTGCAGCGCCTAGCAATTTAAACAAGGCAAGTGTTGTCAAAAAAGAAAAAGGAGCTACATCAAAGGCTTTAGGAGTTAATTAAATTGCAAAATAGTAATTATCCAATAATTCTACGAAACGAGGTTTTAATTCTGTTGATCCATAATAGAGAGATGTTTCACAAGACTCAAATTCAGATTTCACAAGACACTTAATAACTGCAATCATTATCATTTTTAACTTAAACCTGTGTATCGATGTTTTTCTAATACATACTGTATGGACAGTCTGACAGACAGCTGTATCTTGTTTTGTTCCAGCAGATAATGTTGGAGACATATTAATGTTAGTTGATAAATTACTCAGGATCAACTTTTTGCAGGTTTGCGAGAGATAATGAAGGATGCCCAATTTTGGCAAATAAATCTATCTTAAAAGCATACTTGAGTTCCGAGACTGACTGATGAGCTCTCAGACAACGCGTTATCTAGGTATGTTTTGAAGCCTCTTCGAGACGGAATTTGTAATATACCATGCTACTGAAAATATGTTATATGAGAGCAATACTCATCAGGGTGTATAAGGACCCTTCACGAAGCCGTCAACCAAGCATTATGTACATCAAACTAAGTAACTTTACGCAAAAATTATTGCTGGGAAACGACTTTTATCTTTGAGGTGAAAAGTCACGTTTTATGGTAGGACGCAATGTAACGCACTCAAACTGATGGATGGATTCAGTAGTACGGGGGTCGTGGACGTGATAAAAGTAAAAATCTTACATTAAAGACATGTATTTAAAAAAAAGTTGGAACTTTGACCCCCAATAACTCCGTAACTAGAAGGTTCCCAGGTATGGTCTAAAACAAAAAAATGATCGCAATGACGGGGAAAACAAGTGCCTTTCGGCTTCGTTAAGGGTCTTGTTACAGCTTTTATAGTTTGGTATCGGCTATCATTTATAGACCTTTGATATTAAAGATAATCAGAAGCCCGGAGGCCTGTCAACCAGTCTAACCAAGGGGTATCGTGTTACCCAGATACTGCGAAGTTGGAGTCAAATTGGCAGTCGCTCTATGTAAAACGCCGATGTATCTGGCTGGACTAGACGACGACACGAGACGACGGAAAGGGAAGATCAAGACATAAGATCAATACTGTAATAGTCTTATAGTAAATGCTATTGGTGTGAGCTGATGATCTTACAATAAAGATAGTTTGACTACAATCGGTAACCAATTGTAAGCTGGAAATACTTCAAAACTGACTGTAGTCAAGCAAAAATACCAAATCAATTCGTTTATTTGTGATACATGGGTTACATGCAGGTGTTCATTACATAATTATATACTTTTAATGTGCATTCCATGATCAGCCACTTGGGTATGTAATGAAAATATGAGTCTAAAATTCTAATGATACATTCCATCTCGGATTAAATATAAATGATACACCATCTCAACAATACATACAATTCAGACAAACCACAATCCGAAGCGTATAATTCTATATAACAATAACATCAGCCGCGAATCGAACCCGCTACGCTATCGGGGACGCCATTCGTCTCGCATCGGGTCCCGCTAACGTTATTACCTATCCTGTTATATCATGTCTGTATTATTTTATCATCTGTGTTATTTGTGGAATCATGAGGTGCTTATGTAATGATTGGATTTTGTCATGTTATACGGATGACGATTGTCGATCTTTGTCGAGAGGTGGGCAAAGATCGTCACTCACTGGACGACTGACGGAGGAAATCGCCGTCACAGTAGACCACGGTGAAGGTGGTGTGGCGATCTGGTAGCCTACCAAAGCAGGAGTAATTCCAGTGTGGGAAAGTGGTGGCGTTAGACGACCTGTATAGCTCTGTCTCTCTCCCACACTGGAATTACTCTTGCTTTAAGACCAGTAGTATTAGTTACTAACCCCCCTGATCTTGTTTGCGGTGTGAACATGGCCAGATATCACACAGTAGAGAACTCTCGCTGCACCTACTCTACGAAAGTCATCCTCACTCATACCTTGCTCATATGAATTACACACATACATCTCCTACAAGTCTAAGAGACAAGTTAGGTAGGGATTTTTTTTTATTGTTATTCCTTCTTCTTGTTTTTTATCATATTGTTTAATATCTACCTTGTTTTTATTTTTTTATGCCTATTGTTTAACTCCTACTCTCACGCGGTATCTCTGTAAAAGCTAATTCTAGCCTGGAAGGGGCCTGGTGACCTGTAACACAGGTTTTTCCCAAAAACCTACATCAGGCACCAGTCTCTCACAAAGGTTGAATTCAGCTGAGACATTTGTTTGTACATACTAACTTTAAGTCAGCTTTGTGAAGAGAGAATAAATGAAATAATAATAATAATAGTAGAGAGGTTTGGAAGAAGAAAAATAGGGCCTTTGCCCAGCAGTGGGGCACATGACATCAATTCCAAAAATCAGTAAACAATATTTCTTTCTATAGTGTCACTGTCCATTAAAGTTAACTCTTCAAGTATAACATAATCAGACTGTAACGGTCCCTCAGCTAGGGCACTGTCAAAGGCCTCCTCTCTATGAGAGGGACTGGATCGTAATCCACCATGGGGGCCCAAAACGTGTTGGTAGATGTCACAGGTCTTCGATTTTATCTTTCTGGGACGTGCCGGTTTCCTTAGGTTTTTCGACTGCTTGTCGGCAAACATATAGTAAAAGGGTTTAAAGCTAGATGGATCAGCCATCTTTGTAAAATTGGAATGAAGTAAAGTTGTGACTAAGTGTAGTCCAAGGGATAGAAATAAAGTGTTGGTTGTCCGGCGGCGAGATGGGCAGACGAAATTGTTGCCATTGCGAGAATATCCTGGATGAAGCTGACACCACAAGAACGTGGAGCTTGGCACATGCAAAGAGAGGCCTATAAAGGGTGTAACAAGACCCTTCACGAAGGGTCCCCCATAGTTAATCAGACATAAGGGGTGTAACGAGACCCCTAAGGAAGCCGAAATAAACTTGTTCTCCCCGTCATTGCGATCATTTTTTTGTTCTAGACCATACCTGGGAACCTTCTAGTTACGGAGATATTGGGGGTTAAAGTTCCAATTTTTTCGCAGGTTTTTTTTTTCAAATATGTGTTTTTAATTTAAACACATCCACCGACCCCCTTACTATTCAATCCATCTATCAGCACAATGTTTTGAGTGCGTTACATTGAGTCCTAAAGTAAAACGTGATTTTTAACCCCAAAAAAAAAAAAAGTCGTTTCCCAGCAATAATTTTTCCGTAAAGTTACTTAGTTTGATGTACAGAGTGCTTGGTTGACGGCTTCCTGAAGGGTCTTGTTACACCCTGTATACCCAGCGGTGGATGAAGTGTGGCTGTGGATGATGACCTAAATCATCCTGTTAAAATGGAAGCCGATCCTAGCATTGTTGGGGAAAGTATAGCCAGATAATGATAATAAGAGTTTTTTTGACGCTTTTCTTATTAAATTCCAAAGCAGGAATATCTTGGAAGGTAGTTTCTTCCAGCTTGCCCCACACGCCATTTACCGTACTACCCTAGGGGCAGCTACTGGTATATGACTTTATCACGCCGCGACCGCAAGAGCCACGGCAGTAACCTACAATTTACCTATCTTAAAACATGGCAACAGATTTTATGGGTGTGATTACATATTCTGACGTTAGTAGGTGAGGTTTAAATTGTCGAGATATGGAGGGACGTAGTTTATAGGTGAACGTCCCTCCATATCTATCCAGGTGGTTTTAGGCAAAGTTATTTCTATTAAAGCTGCAGATTTTGGATCGTATCTTGAGCTTGGTATACGAACTCCGAATTACTAGTTGAATTTTTACCCGTGATTAGAAAAATCATTAAGGTAAATCGCCAGGCAATGTTTAAGGGTTTAACACAGATAGATAAGTCATAGAAACTTTTAGATTTTTGTCGCTCGTCGAGTGATCGCAAGCTCGACTGCTGAACGTGAGGTTCTGGGTTCGATTTCCGGGTCGGGCAAAGTGTTATTGGGTTTTTCCATCAGAGTCTGATTCAGAGAGTCTGGATTTGTGTCCGGTTGATGGCAACAGGCTCGCCCCCTACTATATGGGACTTAAAACATAACAGGCGAAATGTGGGTGTGTGGTATTAGGTACATCTTTGCCTAACCCTTCGGAGATTAAAAGCGTAATGGTATATTACGCAAATGCATCATTAAGGTCGAAGCGCAAGGGTAGCCCGCGAAATTTAAATTTTCTTAAGTTTATTGCAATTTGCAGGTCAGTATCAGGTTGTATGTTCATGAAAATATGAATCGCGCCAGTAACACGTATGGAGTTACAGAATTATAATCATTCAAATCATTAATACAGCCCCGCAAGTTCATAAAACCCCATTCAATAGCTATTTCATGAAAGGGACAAGTCACTGAATGGGATTATGTGAACTTGGAGGGTTGTATTGATATTTGAATGGTTATAATTCTATAACTCCATACGTGTTAATGGCGCGATTCATATTTTCATCAACATACAACCTGACACTGACCTGGAAATTGCAATAACAGTGAGAAAATTTAAATTTTGCGGGCTACCCTTGCGCATGCACCTTAAGAGAGATCTCTCAAATGAGATCATTTAAATACGGTCCTTAATGAGGTGCTCATTTAACTGACTCAAAATAAACAGCTGACGCACGGTGTTTTCATTTCCTTACCGTTCCTTACATCATTAACATAACATAACTAGGCGTCACGGTAGTCAAAAACTTCAACACATCAGCACTCGATTTCCTAAAATCGATTTACGTAACCGATTCTCGATTCTGCGAGACTTTACCGATTATTGCGTAATCGGTAAATCTAATCGATTCGCACGTGTTATATGAACGGAAATCCGCTATGGGAAAGTGTAAATTATGGTAATTTCACATGAACTCGTTTAAATGAAGTTAATCTACGTTTTATGGAATAATTATTTGTGATTATTGGAGAAAATTTAACACTTAGCAATAGAAAGTGCCTTTTGAGATGTATTCAACATTTATTTTGATTGGAGAGAACTCTTCTTTGACTGTTAATTTTAATTTTTGCCTTTACGTAAAAGATCCGGTACAAAGAGCCTTTCCGGTTGCAAATTTTGCTTATTTACTCTAAAAATTGGTGCAATGTGGTAGTTAAATACTACTGTTGATACATATCTGCATAGCCTCTCGGGGCATACAGACATCTCAAAAGAATTATGAAAATAAAACGCTTTTGAAATAAAATGGTGCTTTTCACAATACCGGCGCAGTCTATAATGCCAAGTAACAATGTGACCGCAACAAAATTTCTCCCATTTTCCGAAGTGATGTGAATGAATTAGAATTTTCGAGTTACCGCTAATTCCTTTTAAATACATTTTTAACATCTATGAGCGTTTGCTGCATAGTAATTTACCACATTTATAATGTTTCATTAGTTTGACGTATTTAACTGAATTAAACAAGAGATAAATTGACTCATTTTGGCAGAACTAAGTCCAATTGACTATCTGACTGGCTCCATCTGATTGTCAGACTGCCTCATTGATCTAGTGGTCGCAAGCGCAACTGCTAAGCAAGAGTTATGGTTGAAGAGTGTTGGGTTCTGGGGTTCTGAGTTGTTAGGTTTCTCAATCAGGGATTTCTCAGTACCAGCCACGGAACCTTGATCTGTGCCCGGTTTATTGTAATAGGCTCGCCCCCTATTACATGGGACTTTGCCAAACCCCTCGGGGATTACAGACGTGATTTAGGTTATGTTAAGTCCAATTGTTGTTCTGTACACTCATATAAATAACAAGAAAGTAACACAAAACTACAATCCAAACATAATAACATTTTCCAATGTTTAATCCGTTTGACAAGACATCACGTCTCAGTTAAATGGCATCAATTTACTACAATCAACTTAACAAGACCCCTGATCACCAACATCTTGTTCCAAACCAGAGACCTTTAATTATTTCTCTGCGACAGTTATTAGAAATCTTATTTTCCGCAGGCGACTTCAATAAAACGTTGATACTACACTATGTTTTGCGATGAAAGTGGGGCAGGCAGGCAGAATGCTAGTTATAAATTTTCATGTGGATTTCCTTTTGGAGCGATGAAAAGTAGCGAGAATTGGATCGTGTATTGAGAACGGCTGTGGAATGTTCGAGGAAAGTGGTTCAATTGTTTTAGAAGAATGATTTACTTTGTGCGCTGTCTAAAATGTTATACAAGTATTAGTTCCTTCACTTTAATTTTTTATAATAGCAAATCATGCATAAAAAATTAAAAACCAACCACTGATATCATTATATTTTTATTTATATGTCTCATTAACAAATTAACAACAAACATTCTATTTAAGGTCTTATACAAAATCAAACTATCGTTTTTTTAATTATTTATTAGCATAAATGTTATCGTAGTGATAAGGATCTATTAATAAGTAAGGAAAAATCGTGACGAAACCAGCTTGCCTGAAAGATATTTATGGACGGCATGTAAAAGCCAACTCAGAGGCCCATGGGCGCCATAAAAACTCTGACACCAGTTTAGGCACTAACTCTAACACCAGGTTAACCACACGATGAAGAAGAAAGAAAAAAGATTAATAGCTATGAAGCTATTAAAAAGGTTATGCTGTATTATTGTTATTGCTAGTGTGGGCTTTCCCACTGCTGGACAAAGAATTTCCCCTCTTTTTTTCCATATGTCCCGATTCTGCGCCCCTTCTTGCTACTGTATATTACTATTAAATACTATTGTATATTAATAGCAAATGTTTGTTTGTTACAGTGAACTCACATTGCTGGAGGGCATGGCGAACTGCGGAGGCTGGAGTGAGGAGCCCGTCTCTAAGGTACACATTTGCGTAATATAATTATTTATTTCAACAGATAACCATATCACTGCATAATCAGCCTATAATGTTCCCACTGCTGGGACACACGGCCTCCTATCTATGAGAGGGAATGGGCTATAATCCACCACGCGGGCCAATTGCGGGTTGGTAGATGTCACATGTCTTCGAATTTTTTGATTCTAGGACATGCCGGTTTCCTCACGATGTTTTCCTTCACCGTTCTGGAAGCAGAGGTGATGAATTAAATTACACAAAGTAATGCGCCTGCCTGGGTTCGAACCCACGACCTACTCGTTCGTAAGTCGGGGCCGCCATCACTAGGCCACCGCTGGTCTGTACATACGAGTATCACTGACACATGCACAAACATCCCTTTTAAAGTTGGGCTCTTACTTGGGTATGTACCACAACAGGATCCATGCAACAAATTCTCCTCATAAAGTGGGGCTACATCGACGGAACGACCGGGTGTGGATACTCAGAGGGGCTGTATAGCAAACTATTAAGTATGTCTCACTTCCTATCCTAATGTCTTCGCCCACGACATGCAGAGAGAGAATCATTTAACAAATATACTAGGTGACTATTTTAACGTTGGCAATACTTTAGGGGTGTGCAATACTCATGAAAATGAACAATTTTTATTATGGTACCGACCTTGAAAGCGTGAAAAAACAAACAATTGCTCCATACATTACTGGTCAACAGTAGATTTTTTTCTCATATTTCATACTAAGTCTCATAGTCAAAGTTGCTCATATTAACAGAGTGTTTCACTCCCTTATAGTATTGTCCACGTACGTATTATAGCGATAATTTATAGACTGACGCCTTCTAGATTAGGATATGCCCTAGAAAAGTCAAAATGGTAAGCGTTTAAACATGCAACTAATCTGATCATCATCATCATATGGCAGTTCTGTAAGTCTGACAGTCCTGACTGTTACCAGTTTCATATAAATCTTCAAATTTTCGCAACATTTTACGAGACAGCGAGTACGATCAATCACCTGATCGTGTCGCATTCCACTCGACTTAGAATATAATCTTGTATAAAATAGTTTACGACGTGAAATCTATTTAATTACATCGGATTAACAAGTTATCTATTAATCTGACGAAGTAGCGCGTGCGTGCGCGCAGCGAATTTAACGTAATTTTACACTCAATGATACAAGAATTAGGCGTGTTGGGTATAAATACTCAAACTCTCGATTTCATTTCGTTAGTATAATTATTCGACCCACCCTGTCTCTAGCTGCCGTCCCCTCAATGACGCTCTGAGCCGAGGTCCGAACCCCACAGGGGGTGCCCTTAGCGAGCAGTCATTTAACTTCATAATTTAGTTTGTAATCCCTGGCTGGGGCCCTTAAATTTGAGGTCACCACAGTATGTTGAGCAGTATTGCAACCTTATAGAGTTGATTTGCAAGTGGTCAAACCAAAAAATAAACATTTGGTTACTGATTCCATTCGACAGTCGATGGTGGCTCATTGATTATATCGAGAGAATGCGTGGCTGCATACAGCGCTTACTGCTATAACAGTGTTCCTCTGATGACATACAATGAAAAGAAAATTGGCTCTATAACTTCTTGATAGGCTTGGCAGATAATAGGATGCCGCTATAGTTCTGTTCATGGGTTAAAAGTTATCCCTTGATTAAGGGTTACCTTTCCATGCGTGGAAAAAATAGTGAAAATGTATCGCATTTTCTACAGCGCTATCACAGTTAATCAGTGCACTTTCATTCTAATTTCTATTAGTCTATCTTTCCATATAATTACTATGTTCTAAAAGTTGTAACAATTGTAGTTCACAAACATTAATTTAGTTAATTTCGACTCGAAACAGCTCGCATGTCGAAATTAACAAAAACTCATAGAAAACGAGAGCGTGCGACCGACTGGTGATAAATTACCAGAGACTTATACTCGTAAGGTGAGTGTACCGATTCACGTCCATGAGGAAAATGTAGTGTTTAGGATTCTTGTTTGCGTAGGATTAGTTGGTAAGTGAGGTTGTTATGGATTGTTGATTGATAATGTGTATTAATGATTCCGACTTCTTATTTCATTAACTTGATTTCAAGTTGCAATAACGTAGTTTCCTTGCCAAAATCAGTCGGTTGAGACAATCCAGAATCTATATCGATTAAGACACCAGACAGTGCACGCTATAAAAGGCATAATCATAATATAATAAGCCAGAAAAAAATAAGGACTAGCGCGACAATTACGTATGCATACTGCACACTCCCAGTAATTGCGCCTCTCACCCTATATACAGTATACGTAAAAAGTCAGATTCAGTATCACATTACATAAATGATTACGCGCAGTTTTTCTCAATCAATTCATGAAGAAGGTAATATTTCGTGGACACAAAACATAGGTTATTTATGCAGACAGAGGCGTGAATTAATGTTCGTGGGCACAATTGACTAATTAGGACACATAAACTTTGTTCGCACACAAACTTAAACTCTCCGCGAGGGGTAAAAAAAATATAAATTAAAGCATTAAATCCGCCCAAAATTTTCTCACTGCGGGGAGCTGGGAGGCCTTGAGAAGGCAAATATGGAGTTCTGAAAATACAGGGTAGGAGAGATTCAAAATTTTTCATCAGTAATGAAAAATTACTATGTCACGATTCAGAATGATGCACTAAATATGTGAGTTCGCACGGGTCGACCTTCAAGGTTAAACCGTGCTTGTCGAGGTTGGCCCGTGGATGGGTGACCTTCATTACATATCGAGTTTCCTCCGTGCCTCGGAAAACACGTTAAACCGTTGGGTTCGGCTGTCATTTGTAGATCTTTGACAGTCGTTACGATTATAGATATAGTCGGTAGCCGAAAGTCTGACATCCAGTCTATCCAAGGATTATCGTATTATCCAGTACCTACTAACTGGGTTGTGGAGATCAGATAGGCAGTCTCCACGTAAAACACTAGTATTCAGCTGCATCCGGTTAGACTGGAAGCCGACCCCAACATTGTTTGCCAAAAGCTAGGCAGATAATGGTTTCGTGGTCTCATGTGCCTGTAATTAAACTGGCATCCATTCCCTTCAAACTAAAAAAACAGTAAGTTCTCATTTATGGAGACGCGGCGCGTCGGGTGGCGCGTTGCGCGGCGCATCGCGCGGCTCGTTGAGCGTTTTCTCTGCTTACGGAGAGGCGGCGCGTGCAGCTGCACGCGTTACCGCTCGCCCAAACACAAACAATGGCATTGTACGATGTTGTTTACGGAGACGCGGCGCGTGGTGCGGTGCGTGAGGAGCAGCGGTGGCCGCCGCGTTGCAGGAGGAGGGAAGGAATACGTTCTGCGCAACTTACACGATAGGCTTGTCGATTTATTTTAAAATTCGATCTTTAGTTCGATTCAAATCGAACATAAAATCATACTATCAAGTTCTATTTTGACGTAACGGCGGGCACTGCCATATTTCGTAATAGAGCGTGTGCCGCCGCGTGCACCGCCGCGTTCGCCGGCGCGGGCACCGTCGCGTTAAACACCGCGTCCGACGCGGCGATGTCATCTACTATAATTTGGGCGTGTGCCGCCGCGTGCACCGCCGCTTTGAACGCAGCGTGCGACGCAGCGGTGGCATCTAGCGCAGCGAAACGCCGCATATCAAGCAAAAGCGCGTAAAATCGCTTGTCCGTAAACGGTCTCATACATCTCCATATTTTTTAATTTAAAGCGGACCGCGCCGCTCAACGTGCCGCGTGTCCGTAAATGAGCCCTAACGCTGTTTGGAGGCAGAAATAAACTCACAACATTCAATGAATCTTTAGTACAGCCACTGGCATAATAACAGTGAAAAAACTGTCGTTGCCCATTCCAAAGCATACATCTCTTTTCAGAATAATGGTCCAGAAACTCCATTGACACTTTTTAAATCAAAATATTGATATATTTATTAAATACTCTGATTGTTGACAGTACGTAAATCCCGGATGTAACTTATTACAGATTGTTTAAAGGTCATTGCGCATTGCGGTTGTATGTACGTATTCCAGTGCCAGACATTTTTATCTTTCTAATCAAAATAAATACTATTATGACGTGCGAACAACAGCGTCCAATTTATATTTAAACTATTCACGCTCATCAAATTTCACAGTGAATGACATTACATTCTGGATTGACAAATACAATACTTTATGATGTTTGTGTTGCCACACCTAATAAGCACCGTGTTTGTTCACTTAAAGTTCAACGACAATAATTACGAATCTTTATGAGCGTGGAATATTATGATTGATAAGTAGTCGTTTATTTTGATGAACTTTTATTAACTTAAGTACTTTTTTAGTCGTTCTAATAGATCTAACGTACATGCTGATATTATAAAGATGGCTTAGGTATTTCTATGTATCGTTGTAGCTGAAAATAAATGAAGGAAAACTCGAAAATGTATTTTATTTTTCGTGTGGCTCGTGCCTGGTGTCAGACTTTCTATGCCACCCATAGGCCTCTGACGTGGCTTTACATGCCTTCGAGAAATATCTCTCACTTATCGCTGGCATGCTAGTTTGGTTTCCTCGCGATGTCTTCCTTTACCGAAGTAAGTGATAATAATTTACGATACGCACTTGAATTCGAAAAATCAGAGGTGCGTGTCAGGGTTCGAACTACATATAAGAGATACATGGCTCAAAATGACAGAAATAATCAAATTAATCTTCTTTTTGTTTACATTCTGTCTCGTGCGGTAATTATCAACCAGTCGTCAGTTAAATATTAAACAACAAACCGTAACTGGCTTTCCATTCGTAACACTACCGTACAATTACTGTCCGTTTCCGAGCACCCACCGACCACCGACAGATTATCATCACCACACTTATTTGTTACTGTTTTATTCATATCATACGGAATTTATGTTTTTTTCTGTCGTATGTCGTTTGGTCTAAGTGGTAAGATGATGCGTCTCACAACATCAGTGTCGGTGTGGCTTCTAGTCTAAATAGTCTAACGGAACGCAAAATACCAGGATTTACAGCCCTGCTGATCTCCACAACCCATTTACTCGTATGGTGGTCAGACTTTTGGCCTTCTGTCTGCCTGTAACACAATAATATCAAAGATCTACAAATTTATAAGAAACTACCACACCCGCGACTTTGTCCGCAAAAATTGTGATAGCTCGGTTAATATGCATGATATAAATATATTTTTTAAATCCTATACCCACGAATTATTTAGCTTTCGGTCAGTGTTTTTTTTTGGATTGGATCATTGAGTTTCAAAGATTAGCCCCTACATACAAACTTACAAAGAAATTTGACCTCTTTAATACCTCTATACTATAGATACCGTCACCTATCCCGCAGGACTAACCTCCTCAAACGTTACTTAACCTTGAAGCTAACTTAAATTTTACCTCCTTTGTGTTAGGTAAGTATAAAATTAAATAATGTCACCTTTCCCCTTTTAATAAAAATGCGCGTTAATCATTGACAGTAATCAAAATTACAATCAGTAGACAGAAACAAAAAATAAAAAAAGAATCCCCTAATCAATATAAAATCAAAACGATCTAGATTAAAATCAAGAATCTATATTTAAACGTAGATAATTGAAATGGAGACAGCAATGCAACAATTTTAAAATGCCTGTGCTAAATTGGTTGACATAGTTCCGTATAAAATAGTGACATAGCAAGAAGACCCAAGCGACTAGCGGTCGAATAACTTCAGAAAGCACCAACTTTTCAAGCATCATTATAATTATGGTTGAGGATACGTGATCCCGTAGATATCCTTCAGTCGGGAGAAGACAATGGGTCATGAAGCTTACCAGTCGAAACCACCATTGAGTCCTGTCTCATCACAACTGTGGGAGGGGAGAAATCACCACATAAGTAACTGAAAATGTGCATCATAGAATACCTTACCTCTTCTTGGACAGTTCTTTGACTCAGTCAAAATAACTTCTTAAGTGTATCTTTTGTTTGTTTGTTCATTTAGAAGGCTACATCCAGTTTCACCACTTTTCAGATTCGCCAACTAAACGAGTCAGCAATATAATACAGGGTGTAACAGGACCCTTCACGAAACCAAGCATTAAGTACATCAAACTAAGTAACTTTACGCAAAAAAAAATTTGGGTAAAATATCAAGTTTTAAGGTAAAACTCAATGTAACACACTCAAAACATTATGCTGATGGATGGATTGAATAGTACGGGGATCTTGGAGGTGTTTCAAGTAAAAATCTTACATTAAAAACATGTATTTAAAAAAAAGTTATGAAAATGTTGAAACTTTGACCCCCAAATTCTCCGTAACTAGAAGGTTCCCAGGTATGGTCTAGAACAAAAAGTGATCGCAATGACGGGGAAAACAAGTGCCTTTCAGCTTCGTTAAGGGTCTTGTTACACCCTTTAATACATGACTGCAATAAATACAAACATTCCTTCACTCCATCTTCCTTGCTCTTGGATTGCCTCGTAGGTCTAGAGGTCCCAATCGCGACTGCTGAACATGAGGTCCTGGGTTCGAGTGTTATTAGGTTTTTCCATCAGGATTTTTTCAGCAGCAGCCACGGTTTCTAGATTTGTGGCCGGCTGATGACAAGAAGATCGCGTCCTGTTACATGAGACTTAAACTCATGCTGTTATGTTATTCCTTAATCATTACACTCCTGGCCTCTTTCAACAGTGGTTATTTACGAGATATCTCTCATAACTTGGACCACAACCTAAACAGCTGGACGTAAACGCGGCCCGTTTGTTGAACTCAATAATACTTTCTTCAAACAATTAACGAGTATGATGCATTCCTGAATTACTTATGTAATTAACTTTTTAGTGTTATATTGTATTTGCGAACATTCACCGTTGTTTAGAGGTGATTTAGTAATTACTTGTGTTGTTAGCACAGAATTGCGATGTTTTACAGATCTATATAACCAATATCCTGTTTCATTTGAGCAGCTGGTGGTTTTATAACAACAGTAGCTCGGGTCGATCTTCAGGCTAAGCTGCACTTGCCTTGGTTGTCCTATGGATGGGTGACCACCCATTACGTTACAGAGTTTTCTCCGTCCCTCGGAAAGCACATAAAGTCGTTGATCCGGGCTGTCATTTGAAGATCTTTTACAGACGTTACAGGTGGTCAGTGGCCCGAAAGTTTGACAAGCGGTCTTACAAAATATTACCTAATACTAATTGGGTTGTGGAGGTCAGTTAGGCAGTCGTTCCATGTAAAAAACTGTTATCCAGCTGCATCCGGGAAGCCAACCCCAACATATTTGGGAAAAGGCTAAGCAGATGACAATAACCAGTATCCTGTTTTTGGAAAATAGATTTTCCCTTCAGCTGAAAGACATCCATTGCTACACGAACCCAGGCGTATGTACACTACGGTCAGTCCGTTGCTTTTCGCATCCAGGTGATTTCTCCAACCTTCGCATGATTGGAGCCTGTCATGTGGGGAGGCCCCTCACCGGGGAATCCCCGCTATGGGCCATTTTTAATCTTTTATTGATATTAGACACAATTGGCACTATTTGGCAAGGACTGCTAAAAAGACCACGATAAATGGTTTTAGAGGTATCGTCATAATCATCATGTTCCTGTCCTGGTCCCATGTTACTTATTTTAGATGTATCCAAAGGTTCTGACAACCGGTCTAACTAGAAACGAGGTTGCAGAGGATATCATATCTCCAATAACCATGTCATTTCTCCAACTTGTCTCGTATACAGGGTGGTAAGGACACCGACGCACGACCGGTTCTCACGTAATCACATCATCATTCTGAAAACAAGTAACATTTAATTAAAGTATCAAAAACACGACCACAAATTGTACCTATTATGTACCTACATATATATATTTGTAATCTCCTTTTAATTTCCTTCATTTTGATACCCTACTCGATAATTTGATTGAAAAAACAATATGAACGACTTACAATTTAGCGCCAAAATCCGCCATTTTGTTTTTTTTTAACAGAGCTCTGAAGACACTTGGGTTTTTGAGACAAATCTAGTGATACCTTAACCGTGAAAATCCATATCCGTATCGATGGAACATACAACACAAGATACGCGCAAAAAAATAACCCTTACTTGGCAATTGGGTAAAAAATACCGATGAAAAATTCCTATGTGGCTGGGACATGAGAACTTTTCATCGGTAATTAAAAAAAAAACCTAAAAAACCAGATCGATTTACTGAATACATGGTGCCTTATAACTTGTATAACGCCGAAGGCAATGAGTCCATCTATCTACCTACTATTGTTGCATAAATATGTAAATTTATTTTCTTTTTTTTTTAGTCATAAAAACATCTAGCTGTCACTACCTCCTAATAAAACGTATATTTCCTCAAAAATCTTAGCTAATTATTTAATTAATCACCCATTGAATCACAAATCGTAATCTTAATTAATCATCTATTTCACGTAATTATGATATAACCCAAAATGTAACACTTTACACGAAGTTATTACAACATGAGAATTTTTGTTTTACATTTGTAACTTTTAGCATTATTCTTGTGTGCGATTTTTTATCTTGTTTATAGTGACCATAAAGGTTTTGAAAATTAACAATAATCATTAACATAGGAGAAAGTTAACATAAGTTAACACCGATAGCTGAAACTATTACCTGGTCTATTCTGGTAAAATAGGAAGCACTTCTACCGTACGCGGAATTATATAAAATAATAGTACTGTGATGACAGAGTTACCCGATGTTTGGGGAAATAGACCAGCCAACATCCTAATTGCGCAACACACACTTATATCACAAACCAAGGAATTTTGAATGTAACTTCATATTTATTTTATTTTACCTAAACCATAGCCCATGATTTTATGTTTGAAATACTCGTCGGATCGACAATGTTTAAAAAGCTAAGGATGCGTAAGAGCGTTACACAATATTACTGCTAATCACAAGGAAGATGAATATTACCGTCATCAAGTCCGTTGCGGCAGATTCATTCATTGTATGAGGCACTAGGTACTACTATCTCTGTGTAACAATAGATTTTTACGGACACCCAAATTAAACACCATGCAATATTTAATGTACACATTGCATCACCTAACAACTCAATTCTCCATCTATAAATACACACAACAATTTTACAACACAATAGTTATTTGGTAGAAAATGCCCTATCTTAATAACATGTAAGGCAGGGCAACACTTGAAACGGTTACGTTATTTCACGCCCCGTTCTCGACTTCGGGCGATGCGACTTGCGACGCGTTTTTTATGCTTGAATCATTTGTTTCCTTCGCGAGAGTAAAGCCGGCCATGGACAGTCAAACTATGCAGGCATGCATAAATAAATAAATAAATATCACTGGACATTACACACAACGCCATCTAGGTGGCACACTAAGCTACGAGGCTTGTGTCGTGGACACCAGATAGTTGATAATACTACATAGATACTTTTTTGTTTGTAAATACATACTTATTATACATATAAACATCCATGACTCGGAAACAAATGTCCATGCTCATCACACAAACATTTGCTCCTACCGGGACTCGAACCCAGGACCCTAAGAACGTAAGGCAGCCTCACGCATGCATGAACGTGTATAGGAGAAAACTAAACAGTTATCCTGGCCTGTACATACATGTAACCTAGGTTATGACTACGCGGTACGACTGTTCACTTGTTCAGTCCTTTCGCAGTTTTTTTTTCTATTTTAATAATCAGTCATAAACCCACTTAGGTTACCGACGTACCCCAAAAAATTGCCAAACTTAAGTGGCAGTGGGCAGGGTATATTGCTCGCTGAACGGATGGCCGATGGGGCTGAAAAGTTCTGGAGTGGCGACAGCGAATGGGAAGACGTTGAAAGGCCTCCCACTAGGAGGACCGATGGCCTTTTGAAGGTTGCAGGGATCTGCTGGATGCAAGACGCACGGGACCGGTCAATGTGGCGACACTTGGGGGAGGCACGTGACCAGCAGCGGACGTCTTTCGGCTGAAATGATGATGATGATGAAACCCAATAAAGCAACCGCATTGTCTTGTGCTGCCAGTAATGCCAAGCTTGAAAATGAGCCAACAAACAGGCTTGCAGTTACGTACGTGCCCTCTATGGAACTCGGTTTTGCATAAAGGTTGTGCATGCACATGTAAACTTTCATTCTTCTTCTTTCTATCGTATCGATGTTCCATATTACACGGTAACTTTCATGCATAACCTATCGATTGCCGGTTTACCGTCGCGGTTTCTCGTGGCCTGCCCTTAACAACTTATTTAATTTTTTGTAAGACGCGTGTCGCTGAAGCGCATATTTCGTGGCCCAGGGGTTAAAATTACGTGTAACGTAACTGTAATAATACGTTACATTTGAGAAAGTGTTTCGACGTAGATTTTTTAATTATATAGCACTCGTTTTTACGCACATGAACGAATTTGATTGTTACAACGAAACGTGCCAGATTTTGAAGCTGATTTTGTAGCACGTAACTAAACAAATTGCTATTTCAAGAGATAGTTAGACTGAGTATTTGGCTTGTGAAACTCCAAGATATTTATTACCGGATCATAAGATTTAAAAAAATAAACATGCTATGCTACTGCGAAGCATGGAGGTTGGGTTCCGTTAATAGGTCGGTTGGGTTTTTGGGATTCTCTATTAGGTGTCTATACCTAATGTTGAGTTTGTTGTGTTAATTACACGCAATAAAAAGCAAGCATGTCTTGTCTAGATGTACTCCGACTAGGTACTCTAGCCTTTCTATGCATCGTTCACCTCGTGAGTTCGTGGCCTAGTGTTTAACACGGTGTCCAAAAAGTTGGATTTCCTGGTCTTTACTAAGTGCTTATGGTACCCATTGGTTTTCAGAAACTGCGTATTAATTTTATCTGTTTCTGTCACAATCGGGGTCATCGTTTCTAAACAAAATTTTAGGCTACCTTATCTTAAAATCACCCTGTTTTTGCGTGATTAGAGTAAATTTTAATTAACTTAAATGTTACAGCACTTTAGTAAACATAATTTCTTATCGGGCATTCTAACCATAATCTACATACTGTCATCTGATTTAAGTCTAGACTTAGTTTGATACAGCTTAATTTTACGCTATCCTTATCTTCTATTGACTTAGATATAATTTGATTTACTTTTCTCAAAATAGCTTCATGTCAGTCCAGTTAAAATAAAATATACTTCGGACCCAGGTTAGTTGCAGCAAGGAAAACCTGCTCAAGTGGAGATCCATTGATGACTCTGCCCTTTTTTTTTTTTTACCGATGGTAAATCATCAAATAACCCCTCCCGCTCTGGGCTGAGCAGGAGGGAGTGTCAGACTTTTACTGACTAAAACCCATCCATGTTCCTTCCTTTGCCCTTTGTGTTCCAGGGCCGCGGTATCTCTTTCGAACAGTCCCGCAACCCTGGCAGGCATCGGTCCTTTCGGACCCCTTCCTGTTTGCTGACTCTCTTTGAGGCGCGCGTGGAACACGAACGCGCCGTCGACACGGCCTGCCGTCATAAGACGGACGGACGGCGAGCTAGCCCATAGCTCACCGTCCACAGGCCCGCGCCTACGGTGGCCGAGGGCCACCACGTGGCCCCCGACGCCCGGTGCGTCTCCCGCGGCGGTGATAACTCTGCCCTGGAGTGTAAAATGGTGCTGTCCCACAAAGAATAAGGCACTTAATATCGTGTCTTATGCATCCTGTTGTTTGTATATAACAGGAACTGATGGACGTTACTGAAGGCGCCAAACTCGTTGCTTAGTTCTGGGCGCACAATTGCGACTGTCAGCGGCACAATAAGAAAAAGACAAAATAGGTGGACAGGAATGTGTAAAAGATTATTTGTTTAAAAATTTGACTTCGGAGAATAGATCTATAGGATAAAACATGATAATCTGACCTCAAATAAATTAGAATAGAGCAGAACGATAATGTAGATCTCGAAATGTTAAAAAACAAATGAGCGGTCCAGAAATATTTCATGATATAATGGCTTATGCCCTAACTCGTCTCTGTTCCGATTCGTGATATTTTTGTGATTTCCTGATCGTCACTTCCAGTCAAAATCACGTATTTTCGAGCGAACTGTACTTCATTTAAAACAAAGAATTTCGAAGGTCTACCGAGGTATTCTGAGACTAAAACAAAACACATTGCTAGAACAAAGTTCATTAGACAGTTGATGCCATATTCCCACTACTAATAAAAATAATATGGCAGGGCGCCATTGTGAGCGCAAATTAAACCAATTTGTATTACATAAAATATAAACAGCCCGCTGTAATATAACCTATTTTTGTGGTTACACTTGCTTTTCCATGGGAAGTTATTAAAACATAAACTAATCAGATCAACTTGTACTAGGGGTCATTAACTTTATGGGCACCATAGTTTCCTTATGTTTTGATGGTGGTTAAGTCTTAGGTGTGAAGACTTTTAAAACATTACGTTAGTCAAAGCGCTTTGCTTCCACATTTACTATGTGAACCACCTACTGTGGAATTCATTGCTGGCTTCTCTGTATCCCGATCATTATAATCTGGATCTCTTCAAAGTTCGAGTGAATCGGTTTCTTCTAGGTAAGCGTGCATCACCCTCGGCCGCGTTATCGCTTCACATCAAGCGAGTGGGGGCAAACGCAAGCCTATGAAATCAGCTGTTCACTTCCTGCTTAGCTACAGAGTTCATCAAACTCGTCGTCGCGCTTGCCGTTCACGCACTAAGAGTAAAAAAAAAACACGGTATACACCAAAATGTCGCCATTCTGGGTATGCGCTCGATCAGGTTGGCACAGGAACAACGTAGATATTAGCAGGTTGTATAATGGATGTAGCAAGACCCTTAACGAAGCCGAAAGGCACTTGTTCTCCCCGTCATTCCGATCAATTTTTAGTTCTAGACCCTTCTCTTCTTGGGAACCTTCCTTTTACGGAGATATTGAGGGTCCATTTTTTTTTTATTCGTGTTATTAAAGTAAGATTTTTACAATCTATCCATCAGCACAATGTTTTGATTGCGTTACATTGAGTCCTACCGTAAAACGTAATTTTTTCGCCCCAAAAAAAGTCATTTCCTAGTAATATTTTTTGCGTAAAGTTACTTAGTTTGATGTATATAAAGCTTGGTTGACGGCTTCGTTAATGGTCTTGTTACACCCTGTATAACGATGAAGATGACGATAATATACTTACTAAAGTGACTTTTGCTATGTAAATTAAAGAAACCCAAAACCTACATCAAGCCTGTTCTATGAAGTGTTCGGCAGAGTAGGGTCGTACCACATTTAATCGGTTATCTTTTGAAGTTCCTGGCACAGCATATACTTGGGGCTTATAATGACAACCAAACAAACATTCTGCTAAGATTGGCTTTTACAATTTTTTATGTGTTTTTTTTTTCAGGACAAGCAACGCCCTCCAATCTACAACCCAGAGGACTATGCGACCTCCTTGAAGAAATGGGGCAAGAAGACTGGTGGAGCCAGCCTTTATGACCTGGAAGCAGGTCAGGATGCCAACAAATCGAGGACACTGCCTACGCAGGGCAGTAAGGACTTCAGGTATGTAACTTAAATTCTAACAAAAAAGTGATAGGTTCTGGTGAAGAATTATCATTTTGGAAAAAAAAAGAAGAAAAACACGTTTGTTGCATGGGCCCTTAAATATTTATTTTATTCTGTTTTTAGTATTTGTTGTTATAGCGGCAACAGAAATACATCATTTGTGAAAATTTCAACTGTCTAGCAATCACGGTTCATGATCGAGATACGACGGACAGTGGAGTCGTAGAAATTGTGTTCCATTTTTACCCCTTATTTACGGAACTCTAAAAACTAACAATGAACTACTTTTTTTTAGTTTTAATTGACATTTTATCAGCCATAACATGTCTTTTAGCAGAATCGATAGTTTAGTTAAAACTATGCTCCACCTCCTACCCTGCCCTCTTAGACCAAAAACATGCAGCCAAAGTGAGCTTTACGCTGCCACCGACAACGCGGTGGGAGTGGCAAAGTTCTGTGCTAACAAAATATAAAAATTGTCGTGCCAGTAACACGTAGAAGAAGCAGTATCGATGTTTAAAATGTGCTGATAGTGTGGCAACTATAAAAAAATAAAATTAACCAGCTTCCAAAACAGGTGGAGCTTATTTATAAGAACCATTTAAAGGGTGTAACACGACCTTTAACGAAGCCGAAAGGCACTTGTTCTCCCCGTCATCGTCATTGCGATCATTTTTTTTTGTTCTAGACCATACCTGGGAACCTTCTTGTTACAAAGGTATTGGGGGTCAAAGTACCAAAATATTTTTCCAAGCTTTTTTTAAATTACGTATTTATAATGTAATATTTTTAAATACCTCCACGACTCTCGTACTATTCAATCCATCCATCAGCACAATGTTAAGAGTGCGTTACATTAAATACTACCGTAAAAAGTGATTTTTCACCCCAAAAATAATGCTTTGTAGACGGCTTCGTTAAGGGTCTTGTTACACCCTGTATAGAGGACCACAAACACCAATTAATCCAAGAAGCTCCCCGATGCGTTGATATGTTCTGTAATTGCGCTCATTTCCTTCAACCCATAAAAGGTGCTGTTGCTTAGTGGCTGTAATCAGTAGTGTTAGTACTTCTCCGGATGACTTCATTTACAAAGAGCTCAAGCTACAAGCTTTTGACGACACGGTTGGCGCAGTGGTTCAGCGATTGACTGCTACGCTTCGTGTCGCGGGTTCGATTCTCTCACGGAATAAATATTTGCATGGCCTACAGGTAGTCGTTCCAGGTCTGGCTGTCTGTGTATATGAGTTTAAATGTTTGTAAACGCACGCACGACACAGGATAAATTCCTAGTGTGGAGTTTTAAAAAATTAGACATATAAATTAGCCATGCAATTCAAAAATAAATAGAGTAGATTCAGTATATTTGTAGTGATTTTTCATTTAAAAAATCATTAATATTATACTCGTAGTATGCTTTCTCCGTCAGAAGTTTTTTTAATGTTGTCTTAAACTGGTCTGTATTTAGGTTTTTTACCCCTTTAGGATTTTATTATAAATTTTCGGCGCTCTGCAAACAACGCTTTTATGCAGTAGCGCTGTCTTAGCTGGCTGAACTCGAAGTTTAAGTACTATTATTCCGGCGATTTCGTATTACAATGTCCGATATTCGAGGAAACATATGGGGGTTGTTTCTAACAAATAGGGCGTTTCTAAAATATAAAGTGACGGCAGTGTAAGGATTTTGTGCTTTATAAAAAGTAGCTTACAGCTCTCAGTACTTTGGATACCGAATATAGCATGTATGCATCGCTTTTGCATTTTAAATGCCATATCTTTATTTGCTGAGTTGCCCCAAAAGATAATGCCATATCTGAGGACAGATTCAACAAGTCCATAGTAAGCCGAGAGTAACAAAGCATAATTATGCTTGACTACTGATTTTTTTACACAGTGTGTCAATGGAAAGAACATTCCAATTTAGTTTACTGTCTATAATTAAGCCGAGAAAACGGGCCTTAGATACTTCATTTATAGTGTAATTATCATGAATCAAAAGTACATTTAATGGATTATGCAGTCTTTGTCCAAAGTGCATTAAATTTGTTTTTGATAAATTTATTTTTAAATTAATATTATCAAGCCAGTCACTCACACAATACTAGTCACATATTGCGTCAGTTAAGCGTTAATAAAACAAAACGTAAACTAAAAACAAAAGAACGTCATTACCCAGGCTCAGTACTTAATAGAAGTGAGTTTACGTTGCAACAATGAATGACTTCCCTGACTTTCACGGAAATGTTTTCTTTGACCGGTGGTCTAAGCATTAATCTTCGTAATTTTCACTTTGTGTGACAGAAAAATAAAAGGTAACCTCTTAAAGATGTGGTAATAAGTACTGTACAATATAAGACGTTAAACGCACACGTAACGTATTGGGTTACGTTAGCTGTCTTCCTTTGAACTAGAAGAAAGCACTTTCCAACAAAAATCATGAATTTTCCCCGAAACTAATTAAAGTAAAAAAGGGTATAACAAGACCCTTAACGAAGCCGAAATGCACTTGTTCTTCCCGTCATTGCGATATTTTTTTTGTTCTAGATATACCTGGGAACCTTCTAGTTACGGAGATATTGGGGGTCAAAGTTCCAACTTTTTTTTAAATACTTATTTATTTATCACAAACACTACTAACATTACAGGGAATTCCTAATGCGTAAGCGTGGTCTTAAATTAAACTATTTTAAGTAACATAACACATACAATATCGTTTTTGTGAATTCATTCAAAGAGCAAGAAAATAAATCGATCCTGTCAGCAGTGTCATATAGTGCGTGCAAGGCGCGCGTCAGTGGCGCTTTGCTGAGCGAGTTGGTTCGTGCGCGAGGCAGTGCTAGTAACCGTGGCTTCCAGCGCCGCGATACATAATTGTCAGGCACATTTAGACATATCTCCTTCAAAACACCGGAATTATAGGGTTATTATATTATTATTAATACATGTCTCTAATGTAAGATTTTTACTTTTAACACGTCCACGACCCCCGTACTTCTCAATCCATCCAGCACAATGTTTTGAGTGCGTTACATTGCGTCCTACTATAAAACGTGACTTTTCACCCCAAAGATAAAAATCGTTTCCCAGCAATAAGTAGTTGGAACTTATTGCTGGGAAACGATTTTTATCTTTGTCACAAGTTTTTTTTAAACATTTATTTTTGAATGTTAGATTTTTACTGTAAACACCTCCACGTCCCTCGTACTATTCATATTCAATCCAACATTATTCAGCTCAAAAAAAAAGTCGTTTCCCAGCAGTACGCGCAGGCCGTCGCAGGAGTCAGGTGTTATGTCTGGTGGGCTACCGCCCGACAATTGCTGTCGGATTTTTATATTTCTTTCACCGATGTCTGTGATGTCCAAGATAAACTTAGAAAATACATATGAAATGAAAAAGCCACATTGGTACTTGCCCGTATTTGAACCCACAACCTCATGCATGAGAGGCGAAGGATTAACCCTCTGGGCCATCACGTCATACACATTTCACGTTAATATTATAATATTATTATTTGTGTTAAATCTATACATAAATAATTCACTTTTTCAGGAACCCATGTTTGGGCACGGGTGAAGAGATGACACTACGTCAGTTTGGGACACCCAGTGAGCTGCTGACCAAGCTCAGGGCTGATCTCCGATTGTCTTTTCCAAGGTAAGCATTCATATTTCATTATTTAGGTTTAGGTGTATTACATGAAAGCATTGAAGCCATTTTTCTAAAGAGAAAGATTGGAAGAAAATTGGAAACACCACGGAGACACTGCTGTGTATAACCCCGTGTCGTAATCGAACGCGATTATCGTGCGAAAATGCTATCGCTAGTTAGTGCACTGCTGGAATTAGACCTCGCCTAAGCTGCACCAGAATACCCGTTACTCAGCCTAAAAATAAAATAGTAATGATCTATTAAATGTTCCAAAGAAATAAGGGAAAATTAAATATATGCGATAGTTTTTTATTTAACCTTTGTGAATCAGAAAACTGCCATGCCATGAGGAGCTCGTGGCAAAATAATAACAGCCGCTCGAGTCGATCTTTAGGTTAAGCCGTGCTTGCCTAGGTTGGTCGGTGGATGGGTGACCGCCCATTACATACCGAGTTTCCTCCGTGCCTCGGAAAGCACGTTACGCCCTTGGTCCCGGCTGTCATTTGTAGATCTTTGACAGTCGTTACAGGTAGTCAGTTACCCAAAAAGTCTGACAACTAGTCTTACCAAGGGGTATCGTATTACCCAGTACTAACTGGGTTGTGGAGGTCAGATAGGCAGTCGCTCCATGTAAAATACTGGTATTCAGCTGCATCCGGTTAGACTGGAAGCCGACCCCAACAAATTTGGGAAAAGGCTAGGCAGATGATGAATCAGAAAACTGCCAAACTCCAACTTATGCGTAAACTTGTTGCGTAATTTTATCAATCGTTACATATAATAAAAGTTAAATTTTATGACTGCACACAATTTAGACCTTTATCTTAATGACTAGGTTCCATCTAAATATTTAAGTACCCTATAAAATATTTAGTTTGTAATAATGAAACCTGCTAACAGCTCCTAATTTTACGAGATAATCAATTATACAATAAACGTTTATTTAAGATGAAACTTTTATTAATTATGTATTTTGTATAATTATGTTCAATTACAATTCCTATGTACATTATATACAGACTACATATATAACTAAAATAATGCTAAAAAGAAGACTAAAACTAAGTTCCTACATATATACAACGACGACAATAGGACACTTAGGCGTCAAAGTACTCCTCCCCATCGATGTATCCGGAAACGTGCCCAGAAGACTGGCAGCATTGCCACGTTGAATGGCGATGCTAATTCTTTGACCAAAGAAAGAGCCAGCCCTCTGGTCACGCAAAGTGTCGACCAGTCGGCGAGATATTTCCTTAAAAAGGAGCCGTGCACTCGGGCCCCATGACCCGAGCGTTTCGACCCCAAACGGCTCAAAACTGTAGTTACCGATAAGGTTACTGTATTTGCGCCGCTTGAGGATTTCAGCAGCCGCAGCAGCAGCGCCCGCACAGCCCGCCTGCTTGCAACGTGAGATGGCGCAAGGGTTTAAGATAACTAGGATTCAATTTGTTAGTAATACAATCTTATTCTATTCGCTCCCTGCCTGATCCATGAATTGAGGTATCAACACTCATGTGAGCATTAACCACCGATATCATAGTAGAACCTGCATTTTGGTTTTACGTACCTTGTGTTACGAGTACACCTATTATTCTTTGTGTCTCCCACATCAGAATCCCAAGTTAATAAAAGAGATCATTATCTACCAAGCCTTTTTTCAACTATGCTGGGGTAGGCTTCCAGTCTTACCGGATGCAGCTGAACACCAGAATTTTACATGGAGCGACTGCCTATCTGCCCTCCAGAAACTTATGATTGGGTAATTCGGTGCTCCTTGGTAAGACTGGTTATCAGACTTCAAGGCCACTGACATGTAATGACTGTCAAATATCTACTAATGACAGACGGGGCCAACAATTTTGCGGGCTTATTATCATTGCCGTTTGAGTCATCGTGGTGAAAAGATTAGTCAGCTCGACTCTGCTTTAGGGTGCGCCACATTTTGATAAATGTGGCGCACCTTAGAGCAGAGTCTAGCTGACTAATCTTTTCCGTGCCGATGCACGGAATCGCATTTTTATACTCCTATCCTTTTCTACCGTTCAGAACCGTCTGTTGCTAGAGTGAGAAACAAAGTGAGCCGAGTGCATCGATACAGCCGCTCTCTGTGGAAATAGATGAAATTCAACCCTTACCGAGTTCTAGCTGTCGAGGATGCGCTGAGCGTTTGAAATTATAGTTTGATTTAGATTAACGCCACCCTCTTCATGCGCCCACTTACTGGTCGGACAAAATCGAAATCTTTGATTCGAGAAGAAGAAAAAGATTATTGTCGTGTAGGCATCATCTGCGAGCGGCTGCCTATCTGACCTCCACAACCCAGTTAGTACTAAGTAATAGGATACCCCTTGGTGAGACTGGTGTCAGACTTTATGGCGTCTGACTACTGATCATTGTGGTATAATCTAATCTTTAAACCTCTAAAATAACCATAGCTTATGTTAGATTGTGTCTAGTTTATAAGAGGTAAATACCCATTTTATAACAGAAAAGGTTTTATTATTTTATATGGACACCCCGCAAACAGTGAGTGAATCCCATGTAATAAAAGAAACAAACTGCGATGGCGGTGAGTAATTACGTGTTGGTTACGTCGCGCCACCGCGCACCGCAACGGATAGGGACAGGCGGCTTGTAAATGTTGAGCCATTAAGGTAGGCGATAGCGATTTAGATAGCTCGTGATCGGTGCAAAGGATGTTTGGATGGGACCATCAGTAATTTTTGTTGAGAACCATTGCTTTCTACTGTTTGTGTGGAACTGCCGAAGGGCCCTTTGTGGATCCTTTTAATTAATATCCGAGTACGGACAGGAGTATCTATTAGTACCAAAATTACAAAATAATTTAAAAAACGGTGAATGTTAGTAAAACATACCCAAAAGTCATTGAAAGGTGCTCTGATTACACGAGTTTATTTCATAACGGTTCTTTTCCCGAAGATTTATTTAAACTAATATAATTATGTATATTATGTTCATTAATATAAAGCTGAAGAGTTTGTTTTCTATTTTGTTTGTATCTACTGGTTCGAATTGAAAAAATCTTTTAGTGTTGGATAGCCCACATATCGAGCTATATAACTTAACGTTACAACCAATAAGAGCGGATCATCAATGTAAAATGTTGCAAACAAGGGGAAAATAGGATTATAATAAGATAGAATAGAAATGATAAAAAGATAAGATAAAAATATAGAAGAAATAAGATAAGATAAGATAGAATTGGATTTTAATAGGATTATTTTTAGGTTTATTAGAGGATTATATGGCAACAGCTAGTTACTAATATACCGACGACCGACGGTTGAAACAAATGAAGTGCGAAACATTAGATTTACATATTCCATAAGCGCGAATTACACAAAAACGGCGTAAGGTGGCGGCGCGACGCAGGCGCTGCGCAGGCGTGGAATTTATAACGAAAAATACAACGGCATGCCTGCGCCGCGCCGTTTGAGTGTAATTTACGACACGTCGGCGTCGCCTACGTTGTATGAAAACATTTTAAAGCGGCATCATGCCTGCGCCGCGCCGTCACCTTTTGCCGTTTGTGTATAATTCGCGCCTTACGAAACTTAAACGTAAATCATTTATAGACCGTCACAGGCACCTTTGAAGGTCAAAATAAAACGATGAAGCTACAGTCCCAGTCACAAGGCATAATAACTTGTTGAAGTGCTATAGTTGCACAACACAAAAAGATTAAAAGAATAACTGTAAAAGCCCTTTTACTACTTCAAATAATTGTTTCCGTCTTAAACTTGTTGTAAAATACAAATGACACAATTACAGATATAGAAAGCCAGTAATCCGTTCCTTGTAATCTTCTAAACTAGATTCAAAGGTAAATGAAACTGTAGCTTGTTATGTTTAACAGCCTTAGTGTAAAATACTATTAACAAAATAAAATATGTTGAATCTGTTTTTTTATTTCGCTCTTTTGCCTTTATTGAAATCTTTTATCTCTACTTCTTTTTTTGCTATTGAGAACGAACAGTAAAGAGACTTGAATTTTATAACAGGTCATGTCTCACTGGAGCTTAAGAGGGCCCTTCCCGGCGCGTCTATCGTCATCGCGAGCACGGTCAAAAAGCTTGTTGTTTCATCCAGAACCACAGCGGCGTTTTCTTTCAACTCCCCCGTCTTACCCCGCCCCGACCCCGAACAACTCGTCTCCCACGCACTTCATACCGCCTAACGCGGTGACATTGAACGAAAAATACTGTTCGAAAATTTCTTAAACTTGTTCCAGGGAATACGTGTTTTTGAATAAGTCTTACAAGTGTGTGAAATAAATATTTGTCATTGAGAACCTCCATTACATGTGCAAGGTTTCTATCGAGATATTTTCTTTATTTTTACAGTTTATGAGTACATTATGAACGACCAAAGTTCAGGTAAAATGTGTGCAAAACAGCAATTTTTGGAGGCTTATTTTTTTCTATTTTTTTTTAATTTTGGCAACCATAGAAACCTAGATATAGTGCACAAAATACCTATTAGTGAAAAAAAATCAAAGATAGATGTGTAATAACGGCATAATCACGTACGAGCGTTTCTATGAAAAGTATGACGGGTTGGCCGCTCTTACTAAGTAAAATCTCACTATAAAGGCTGTCGTTTTGCATCCTGGTGAAATTCAAGGAGGTATCTAAACTAATGACTCTCCCGAATGATTAACCCGAATCGATTATAAAAAGGGTAGTTTTTAAATTACCCGTATTAAAACGCAGCCCGTCTGTTCCTAGCGCAATAAACGCGCAGTCACACACACAAACACAAACGTTTATTCCACAGTATAATTATGGAAAGTATGGAAACTAGGGAGTGGTTTACGATTACCGATTTCCTTAAAAAACAAACTCCCTATTTATTATCGATTCGGGTCGAGAATCACTAGTATAGATACCTCCTTGAATTAGACCAGGATGCCACGACAGCCTGTATACTATTACAAATGTGAAACTTTGGATTGATGGATAATTGTTACTCATTTTCGCCAGCACGGCTAATCAATCGGTTCTGGATACAATTTGGCACCGATAAAAGATTGCAGATTTTTTTGATAGATTTGGGTTTTGGATGTCTCGAATAGCAGTTATTTTTTTCATACTCACACATCTTAATTTCCACGGGAACAACAGCAAGTTTCACTTTAAAAAAAAACCTCAATAAAATATCGAAACTTAAACTCAAGTGGCTTATATCCCACTTAGCTGCAACGCTCCTTTTATGGCCACACATTTAAAGTTTTTGTGCTTCAAATAACTGCGATGGTTCCTGTGAATCCTGGAGGTAATTGTTACTATAATTTTTCTTTATGTCGTCAAATTATACGTCTGTCTTTATTACTGGGAGCTATACTTAGGGTTGTCAACTGTTCCTTTCTGGACGATGCACTCGGTGTTATAGACGTAGAAGTTTTGGAATTCGGAACAATAAAAGACTCATTAATTGACGTCACCATTATTTAAGATATCATTGGAAAAAATTGAAAACGAATCATAATAAGGATAACGAGGACATAGAGAGGGAGCGCAGGGCTTTGGCGGTGAGAGGCAATATGCTCGCTCGCAGGTTCGCACGCTGCACCAACGAGGTGAAAATAACACTTTTTAAGGCATACTGCCAGTCATTTTACTCGAGTGGCCTGTGGGTGAAACATACGCAGCGAACCTACACAGCCCTGAGCACACAGTATAATAACGCTTTTAGGATGCTGTTGCGGCTGCCGTGGCGCTGCACCGCGTCTGGTATATTTGCTTAAGCGCGTACGGATGGTTTTCAAGCCTTGATGCGCAAGAAAGCAAACTCCTTGCTGCACCGTCTGCGAAGCAGCAGCAACAGCATTCTAAATGCGATTGCTGCCCGTTTTGAGTGTCCTTTCCAGAATAAGTGGACAAGGACAGCCATAGGCATCAGTTAGATATAGGTACTAAAAATACTGACATATTTTTAGGTACATTTTTGTGTAACAAACACACTAACATTTTTTGTTTTTTAATTTTACGTTCTAATGTAACTTATAAGGAGACTCTCTTAAATAAATAAATAATAAAAATAATGCCGATGAAAGCTATCGCTTTCAACTGCTAGTTAGAGGTCCAGTTTTCTGCCAATTCAATCGATCGGGAAGCTCAGGCAGTACTTACTAGCTTTTAGTGCCTCTTGTTTTAATGAAACCGGTTAATAAAATTGATCTCACTGACATCTTGTAAAAGTAGGCACACATTGTGGATGGCAATAATTTATTGAATAAAAAGCACCCTACTCTCAAGCTCTCGACAACCCTGGAAGTGTTTCTAATGGCAAACTCATTAGTTTTTATCTCAGCGGCATACACTTAAGAACTCTCGCGAAAAAAATATAAAATACCTTTCTCCTCCCAATGTCTTAGTTATATTATAAACTTATATCACCCATACAATTGTTGATAATAAAAGCAAGAATAAAACCTCCGTTGATGTACCTTTTATCGGTGAAACGAATGCCCAATTCAATTTAATTGGAGCAGTTCTCATAGTACACATCAGGCCTTGGACAAGTCCCTCTGGTTTAGCAAATTATCTTACATGGACTATGTAGAATTTAACATCGATCAAGTTTCTTTTGAGCACATAATGTTGTCTTTCCGTACTAAAGTGTTAGAGACGTCGTTATTTCGTCTAGTAATCTAATTTTTAAAGGGTGGCTGAGGAGCTTCCGGCCTGATCCTGGAGTAAATGACTCCAAAGTCATCGATTAAGTATTAAAAAACAAACTTTCTTTCTTCCAGTTTCGTCCAAGAATTCTCATGCGAGCCGCTAGATGGCGTGACGTTGCTGCTAGAACTTCTGCGCAACGTGCAGCTCAGCCAATCAGGAGAGGGCGCGCGAGGACCACCCGCTGTGAGGAGAAGACCACTGCTAGATGAATTGGCTTGCTTGTAAGTATTATTGTTGTACGTAATGGCATTATTGCCATATTAACCGCCCCAAAAAGAAGAGCCTAACTAAGGGATCATATTGTATGGCATATTATATAAATCACGTAGTTTGAGTTTTTGAGCGGATATTAGTCGTACAGGTTATATTCCAGTAGATTTCCTCCTTGGACTAGTGATTCCAAGCGTCTATGTAACCTTTCAAATGCCTCTTTCTTTCCAGACAATGCCTATGGAGCTGCTGCAGCCGATACCCTGACTGCGTGCGGAGGCTGGTGTCTGGCTCCAATGGAGTGTACACCCTTACCGTCTGCATCATGTCCACTGTCAATAAGTCCAGGGTTCTGGGGTTACAGGTCAGTAATGTTTCCCCTTTGTTTTGTTTTCCTGTTTTGCCTACGTCCCAAGTTATTCTGAGTCAGTGCGTTTTTTCTTCTGATCTACTGGATCACCTGTCACTGACACTCACGTCTACTCAATGCTTCATATTTTATACAGGGTCAATTCCTACATCAATCTATACAATCACATCTACGAAGTTTCGATACTATCCAACTTAATTCAGTGTTTACTAAGACCAGGCACTTATATGTTTCTACTGGTTCTCTTTTGACAACCTACTGTTTTCTGTTCCAGCTCCTAACAAAAGCCTGCTACCCACCAGCAAAAGGCCACAGCATGGTTTCCGAAGCCCTTTCCACCCTCCGTCTTAGATACGGAGAACCAGTACGCTTCAGGTTCCTAGTGGGGATGCTGCAAAGTTCTGGAGGATCTGGAGATCTTCAGGCAGCAGGACTGGCTTTCATCAATGCGCTTTTAAGCAGTGCTCCAACTCCTCAAAGGAAGCTGTACATCCAAGCTGAGTTGGAACAGGCTGGCTTTGATATTGTTACTTTGAAAAAGGTAAGAGAAAAGGGCGAAAGAGAAGCTGTTTCTAAATAAGAAGTCGAAATAGACAGATAAATATATATGGATATGGTAGATATTTTAATTTTAAAAAATGTATGTTAATGCTCTGCATAACTTGACTCCACTTTCCCTTTGCTTCTTGGGAAGACAAATCTGGTAATGTCGGGCAATGACTGTACAACTTTAACTGAACCCTACGTTTGATGACATTTAGATACTTCGTTTCCAAATAATTAAGTAAAACCAGAGAGCAGAGACAATTCAATATTAGCTCCAATGGAATCGTAATCATCAGAAAATCTGGTACCTTCTCAATCGATCCAAATGCCTTCTGTAAATAAATTAATTAAAATCTTCTCAGATGGTAGCCAAGCTGCCGAGTGTGAACGACCAAGTGACAAGAGAGATAGACGACTACGAAAAGCAGCTGATAGACATCGATACGCTGAGCGAGAAGGCGAACGAATCGCAGAGAGAGAAGGACGATTTGAGGCTCAAGCTGGATTTGCTTGAAAAGAGAGTTAAGGTAAACTCAATATGCCAGGAGAAATATAAAGAGTTGATAATCAATCAACCTTTGATAATTGGAGAAAATACTTGTGAAACGACGTATTTTTGAAAATACTCTAAAATGGAATAATTTTCTAATGAATTGCGTGACATTAAGAATTTGTACGATAGTATTTTATTCTCATTTAATTCTTTATCCAAATTTACAGATTCTTCAAGAAGAAAAAGGGATCCTGCTGTCTTTAGAGAAATGTTTGAAGGAAAAGTGTTGCGAGCTCCAAGAGGAGGTATGTTCACTACGGTCTGAACATGGCAACTCCAACAGGAAGAAATCATTTGGCATGAAGAAGAAAAACTCTGTTCATAAAAATAGAGGTAATTTAAACACTCCTGTTGTGCATGTCAAACTCGAATTTAGCTTGTTCAATCAAGATTCATATTCGTAAAAAAAGTCTTCGTCCTTCTATTCATTAGCCGCTCTAACCACATTCCTGTGTTAATTTTTCAGACGAATCGTCACCACCAGAAGACGAAGGTATCAGTTCCTCAGAGAGATCTCTAAGTCCTGAAGGCGATCCCCAAAGAGAATCCATGGTCTACGAAGTTTTCAACGTCAAAAACGAAACATTCGACCTAATGCGAAACAAACGTACGTTGCACAAAAAACTAGAATGCAAGAAGAATGATAAAAAATCCTCGGACGAAGAAGATGAAACTACAATAGATGAAGTTATTCAAGAATTGAGAAACATAGTCAATCATGCTGAATCGGAGCAGTATGCTAAAGATTTCTTAGATGATAGATCATCTAGGTGTAATCAGACATCAGAAATCAACGTTCCAATCAACGCTCTAGAATGCAAAAAGCATAGGGACGAAAAAGAAGATTCTATTACTAGCACTAGACACAGCATACAGATTAAAGGAAAAGAAGATTTCCCAGACGATAGTGTTGAAGAAGACCAAGAGTCTGAAATAATTCCAAGCAAAATAGTCCCTCACCCACCTAGGAAGGCTAAAAGCCTGTTACATTTATTTGTCCCACCGGTAGTAGACCAAGGATTGGTGTACAAACCTCCTGACCTTTATGATGATAACTTCTATTCAAGTGACGAAGGATCTGATTCTTTACTAAGCGCTTCAAAATACACCAAGCCAGTTAGCAAGAAACCTTCTGGTTCTAGCTTCGATTTTCACGAATGTCGGGCTGTATTCAACTCTATTACTGATAGAAATAAAGAAGAAGGTAGAACCAAGCGATCTAGAACTCGTTCTAGGGAAGAAAGTAGGAGGACCTCTATCAAACGAAGTGAGTCCTTCCAAACCTCAGAGAAAGGATCCCGCCAACGGGAGTATATCGACAGTATGTTTTACGCAGAAACCCACACTCCCATAATCGGTTCAATGTCTGCTTTGCAAAGATCTAATTCTAAATGCAGTCGTGTTGATGAAATAGTCAACTTGATTGAGTCTAAGAAATTAACTAAAAGTTTAGACAGGATCGATGAAGGTCTAAACTCCATGGTGGATATTGTGATGCTCACTGAACCCAGAAAGCCCATCTGGCCGTACGAGAGGAGACAAAGGTCCTGTTCTAGGACCAGCAGTGATGGGGGAAATGAGAGCCCTTTGATCCCTGTCACAAGATCAAACAACAAGCTTGGCGATATCCATCGCTACGACAGGAAATCCAGTCTTAAGGACGAAGTTCTCAAAATAGACTCCCAGAAATTTTACAAAACCCAGCCTAAGCTGACCGCTGGTATCGACCAAACTGGGTTCAATAGCTCCACTTTTTTGGTTAAACGGGGTCATAGTAACGCTGGTTTTTATTCTGGACCTCATATGCTAAGAGATGCTCCTGCTAGCATAACCAGTCTTGTAGTCACTGGCACCCACAGTCATGCAGACTTGAAAAAAACTCTTTCCCCAATTGGATCGAATTCAAACAAATTCGGTATTCATAAAGTAACTGATATGCCTTCAGGTTTGTATTAATAGGTGCTTCTATTGTATGTTTTCGGAACCAACGACTAATTTAAGTGTTTCGTACCTAATTTTATGACTAGTGCAATATAGCCCTTTAGGATGAATTAACATGTTAGTAAAAATTCAGTTTTTGGTCGTTCTTGAATCAAAATTACATTGTCATCTGTATCTCCTTGTTCCAAATGAATTGAGTTTTTGAATGCTGATTTTTAACGGATTTTTGTAATGAATGAAACCTCATTGTTCTTGATGTAACTGTAGACCTTCAAAACTGAATAAGTGTAAGCTCATCTACTAATTTATTTGTTAGTTATTTAGCTATTAATTATTATGTATCTTGGTAATTTTGTTTTTAGCAAAATTGGCATAAGATCACGATGTCACTGCTGCAAGTTTATTACTGATTTTTTTATTAAAAATGCAATATTCTGTTCACGGAAAACCAATCAAAATTCGCAATATTTTACTTCGATATTTAAAAATCTTCGTACAACGGGCTCTACGAGTAGCAGCTCCCATACGAAACTCATCTGAAAGTTTCATGTGTCGGCAGCCGGTTCGTAATTTGTCGAACGAGTTTGTGCGAGTACACCTAAATGGGAGTATACAGAGTTCCGTTAATTCCTCAGTCACTTAATACTTATTATACCTCAATTTAATATTTTTATTTTATAAGCATATTGTCTACTATCAAATTACCTTATTTACTCGTTGTAAATAACTCTGTTTATCAATTTAAAACGAACCGTTTTCTTGTATTCATATTATTATTGTAATAAAGACATGTAAGCATAACTTTTTATTTTATTTGTGTTTCTTCACTCGTGTATTGAATTATTGAAAGAGACACACTGGCTTCCAGTGTTTCAAAAGACAGCACTGTCTTGAACTTTTGATACAAGTTTTTCTTATTGTTCTGAATCCACAGTGCGAAAATAGGAACCTATTATGTACGTACTAAGGTCTCATCGCGATCTACGCGCAGCACCTTGTTGTCTCACTTTTCAATTATGTTAGTTCCCACTCGAGATTTGCCACATGCCGCATGCGTCGATTATTTAAGCGATTAGGCGTCTAGCTCCCCAGTTTAAACACCTCCATATATTTTAGATGACACATTTCTTCCTGTAACTATACCAAAATGTCGTGATGGCCCAGAGGTTAAGGCCTCGTCTCTCATGCATGAGGTTGTGGGATCAAATCCGGGCAAGTACCAATGTGACTTTTTCAATTCATATATTGTACTTTCTAAGTTTATCTTGGACATCACAGACATCGGTGAAGGAAAACATCGTGAGGAAACCTGGACTTATAAGTCTGGAATCGCCAACCCGTCTTGAGCAAGCGTGATGATCAATGCTCGTGCCTTCTCTCTTGAGAAGAGGCTTCTGTCCAGCAGTGGGACAGTAATAGGCTACCAGCCTATTATTACTGTACCATTATTATTACTATACCACGCGGGATTCGCTTCACTTTGCACAGGGCTTAAATGGTCAACGATATCGTCTTGCTGGTTCTTATGAACCTGGTGATACGACTCAGTCTAAAAGAATGTCTACTAATACCATCGATCTGACTATTATTGATCGAAGACTAATACAAAGGTATTACAGTAGATTATAAAACCGATAAAAATCGGAAACCCTGATTGCAGAAACTGATGTAATATCACGATTTATGTGCATCACGCCGAATGATTCATTGTAATGACAATTAGTATACAAAGGAGTGGTTTCATGATTTTCGGCAAAGATTAGGCTTCTTCACAACACACGTGATGATAATGTATAGTTTAAGTTCTACGACGGCTTTTCAAATTATTATAATCGCATACCGAAAATTAGCGGGCCCAGCTTGAACGCGAGTCGTAAACGTTACGATAAGTCAACCAAGCATTATGCATCAAACTAAGTAAGTCTACGCAAAAATTATTGCTGGGAAACGACTTTTTTTTTGGGGTGAAACATATTTTACGGTAAAACTCAATGTAACGCACTCAAAACATTATGCTGATGGATGCATTGAATAGTACATAGATTAGTACTAGATATTTAAAGTAAAGTTATACAGGGTGTTACAAGACCCTTCACGAAGCCGTTAACCAAGCATTATGTACATCAAACGAAGTAACTTTGCGCAAAAATTATTGCTGGGAAAAGACTTTTTTTTTTTGAGGTGAAAAATCACGTTTTACGATAGGCCTCAATGTAACGCACTCAAAACATTGTGCTGATGGATGGATTGAATAGTACGGGGGTCGTGGAAGTGTTTACAGTAAAAATCTTACGGTAAAAACATGAATTTCAAAAAAAACTTGTTAAAAAATTGGAATTTTGACCCCCAATATCTCCGTAACGAGAAGGTTCCCAGGTGCAGTCTAGAACAAAAAACTGATCGCAATGACGAGGAGAACAAGTGCCTTTCGGCTTCGTTACGGGTCTTGTTACACCCTTTATAACTAGCTGTTGCCCACGGCTTCACTCGCGTTTTTGTCGGAAATTATCTCACGGGCACGTTTGTAAATATAGCCTATGGCACTCTAGGATAATGTACTATTAGTAGTTGTTGTAGTAGTGTGTTTCGTAACAGAATTTTCAAAATCGGTTCAACAGTTCTGTGCTGGACGGGCGTGATCGCTGGATGCTATAGGTTGAAGAATGTCCAAGCGGCGCTGACGTCCTACACCTGTTGGTTCAGTTGACTGCATGAAACTACGGCGACGATGCTGAACGGGAGTAACTAGGATGAGGCTTCGATGAAATAAAATCAACAGCTATAAGTCTTCATAACTTTTCAGGAAGCGACCGGCGTAATTCTTCAGGAGTACTTTAGAGTGAAAGCGCGCGTTACTAAAGTACTGCGAAACTTTAACGTAACGAGGACCGCTAATCGCTTCCTGATTTAATCTTTATTGGTAGAAAATATTGCTTGCGCGTGCGTACATAGTAGTGATTATTTCTAGTGTTCTGTCTGTGACCTAAGTCATGTAGGTCATGGTTGTGAACCTTAAAATATTGCCCGTCTCCTGAAATCATGACGTCGATTGCATCTATAACTACTGAAAAACTATTGCAGTGTAAAGGAAAATATTTAACAAAATTCTACTATTATTTAGCTTTACAGGCCAGTATTTCAGGAGGCGTTACAGCGATTGTTTTGTAACAAGTGGCGTTAAGTAACCAATGTACTTCTTTCATGTAATCTACTATGTACATAGACACACCTATGTTTTTCAGGGCTTCAGGCCCGTTTAAATTAGGGGGAAATAAAACAAACTAACGATAATCTTATAATCAAAAAGCTATGTACGTAACATCTTGCGACCTCGGTTAAGTGGGTTACTTTAAGGGTTTACATTACAAAAATTAGGTCCAGGCCTAGGTCTCAACCTAGGCTACCTGGATATATTAAAAACAAACTATATTTCGGCTATTTTCCCACTCAAACGAAGCTACAAAATGGATTGTACTTACGGTTTTTACACAAACTAGATTATAGGTACTATTTAAAACACTATGTATGCTATCTTTATATACACTTCACTAAACTGTTTTCTAAGTTATTACTGTGATTTGTTGGTGACGCTTCGTCGCGAACAAGTTCCAGAGATTACCCCCTACATACAAACTTACAAACAAAATTTACCTCTTTATAATATTAGTATAATAATAATAAAAAAAAATAATAATAATAGAAAGTTTATTTCGGAACAAAAACACAAGGTTAAGTACAACCAGTAAAACGATGGAAGCTGCAAAAGTATAAACTGTAGCGCAGCTACCAACGCCCTTTCCCAGATACAGAATGGAGTGATGTTCCAAATTTTTAGATTCAGCTAAGTAATTAATAATGAAAACAAAAAAATAAGAAAATAAACAATACAGGACATATGCTGTGGGATGTATTTTGACGTTGAGTTAAAGTGGTGAGTGTAGGGAATGGGTGTGTGGGAGAGTGTTAATGAGGAGTGCATGGGGTGTTTGTAGCAGGTGTGTTGTGTGTGGTTTTGTTGGGGTGTGTGAGGGGGTGATGAGTGTTTTACACTTCCACGAGTTTCTCTGTTTCTTCATAATTTTGCGATTTTAACCAGGAGTCAAGTTTCATTTTGCATTTGGTCTTGGTTAATGGGTAGATGTGTAAGATTTTGTTTAATTTGTTGTATATTTTTGAACTTATGTGTTTGTAATGACGACTTGCAGCTACGGTTCTGCGAGACTCAGTGTTACAAACCCTATTCGAGCGGCGTATAGAACAGCATTTAGGATCAAAGGTAACTTGTGTGTGTTTACGAAGAATAGTTTGGAGGATAAATAGCTGTCTGACGGTAAGGACCTGGCAGAGGGTATATAGAGAGGATGTCGAATATCGGATCGGTTTCCTTGACAGCACCTTCAGGACAGCTCTCTGCGCTCGTTCGACACGTAGCATCACTGTTTTACCGGCACCTCCCCAGACCGTAAGGCAATACCCTAGAACAGACTGAGCGAGCGCAAAGTAGACGTTTAATAATCAGTTAAAATCGGCCGCGCCTCTGAGCTTTTTAAAAACGTAGATAAGTTTTCTCACACGAGCTACAGTTGAAGCAATTTGTTGCTTCCATTTCAGGTTGCTATCAAGAGTGACGCCAAGATATTTAATGGTAGGGGTATTTTCTAGTTGTTGACAGCCACAGTTAGCATGTGAGTTTGTGCAGGTGTGCGCACGAATTTCAAACGCTGTGGTTGGTTGACTTGACTTCATAGTAGAGAATGTTATGAATTTGGTCTTGTTGACATTTAGAGTGAGAAGATTTGTGGTCAGCCACCTCATGACGGTGCTTAAGGCAAACTCAGAATTGAGGCGAGTTTCAGCCCAGTCCCGGCCATGAACTATTAGAGCTGTGTCATCGGCATAAGCTATAATTTTGCAGTTGGGTATGGATAACTGACACAGCTCATTCACGTATATGAGAAAAAGTGGAGGTCCCAGGACACTGCCCTGGGGGACCCCAAAGGTGATCGTCTCCTGGTTGCTGAGGTAGTTTTCAAGCTTTACTATTTGCTTACGATCTGTAAGATAACTCTTGAAGAGATCGTTGGCCGTCCCGCGAATACCAAGATGCTCTAGCTTCGAAAGAAGTATGGGAATTGAGACAGTGTCGAAGGCCTTGGACAAGTCTAAAAAGATGGCAAGAGTTTTATATTTATTTTCCCAATGGCTAACAATCGTATGTGTAAGTTCCAGTACAGCATCTTCGGTGGATTTTCCAGTCCTGAAGCCATACTGATTATTAGAAAGAAGGTTAAATTTATTTAGGTATTTGGTGAGTCTATGGCTTATAACTTTTTCGAATATCTTTGAGAGGGTAGTCAACACTGAAATGGGTCTGTAATTAGCGACTTTGTCCTTGTCTCCCGACTTATAGATAGGGTGTACAACTGCAGTTTTGAATACATCCGGAAAAGTTCCTGTTGAAAAGCACAAATTGAAGATGAAAACAAGGATCGGAATAAGAATGTGGCGAGTCGCCTTCACGATTGAGGGGGATATTCCGTCAAAACCAACAGTACAATTGTCTTTAAGGCTAAGGATAATATTTTCCAGCTCAGCACTATCCACGCTGTGAAGGGCCATTGATTGTGGTGCGGACGGTATGGAAGTACCCGGGATCTCAAGGTTGGAACGATTATCCGAGAGAAATTTATAGAGGACAGAGTGTTCGATTTTAGCAGCCAGGAGTCCACCAACATTCGCAAAGTAATTGTTGACTTTGTCCACAGACTGTGACGGTTCGGCACTGCAATTTAGAAGCTCAGAGGCCGAGTCTCTGCTTTAGCCCAAGCTTGCTACCCGTTTAATAAGTTTCCATGTAGCTTTTGGATTATTTCTAGCCTGCTGAAATAGATCAAAAACTTGTATCGAAAAAAATAAAACTTGTGAAAAAGTTGGTTAACCCCCAGAACAAAAAAAAAGCGCAATGACGGGGAGGACAAGTGACTTTCAGCTTCGTTAAGGGTCTTGTTTCATCTCGTATAAACAATACTAATTTTGCTTGTTGCATAGAAAAGTTACCTTTTCAATTAATCTTTCGAATTCACATTAGGTTTACGTCTGACATTCATGCTAGGGCTCTTTGCACTGAACCTGAGTCATGGATAACACACTTTTATTTTTAAGTGGGAGTCCTCGAGTCCCAAAGCTTCAACATTTCAAGATTGATTATTATATCAAACTAGCTTTGACATCGAATTAATAATCTAAATCTGTAAGTATTTTGCTAATCTCAAGTTCATAACATTGATAATTATTATTTACGGAATTAAAAAAGATAGATGGGTAACTCTGCAAACGAAGTACTTCGTCAATAATAAAGATAGACAACAAAGATTTATATTGTTAATACTTTAATTTTACAATTGAAAATAAAGAACACAACGTAATAAGGAAACTTGGATATCACCTAAACGCAGCGAACACCAATGTGTCATTGAGGCCTTTGACCTACAGGATATAATAATCTTACAAGTAATGGTATGGAAAAAAGCTTACAAATAAAACAATACTTATGCATCAAATCATATTTACACCATTAAAATAATCATCCGAATCACTGTTGACTATCAGTTTCCTTCATCAAAGGAATCAGATTACTTAAATAAATTTGCTCCTTAGCGTCGATACCCCAAATGAAATCGTAATGATTGAAAGACTCCCTTTCGGCTTTGAAAACACCTTGCACGTTAGGTAAGGCGTCAGCAAGGGAAAGTAGGTCCAGGTAGTGGACTTCATTGTCTGCCAGGCCGTAGTGCAAGTATGCAGGCGCGGTGACCCTTTTCAAGTCGTATGCTGGAGGGTTCATTCTACCGTAGGCAGCCAAGTTCTGAACAGGCGTGATGTGGTTGTATCGACGGAAGGCGTCGAAGCGGATGGTCTGCCCGTAGTGGGCCACTTGGCGGACGGATGCCCCGGCAGGTGCGTGTGCAAGGAACAGAGGAACCATGGTCTAGGAGAAGAGAAAAATGTATGAGTATAATGTAAAAAGTTCTTGGAGAGTCTTTTACAGTTGGAATTACTGACAAAAAACTAAAGCTTGACTAACTGTTTTTTTTTATCTTGTGGTTAGTGCCTAACCTGACGTCAAACTAGCTGTGCCCCGCGACCTTCGTCCGCGTGATATATATTATAAAAATAACATTTCCCTATTTATTCGGATTTTGTTAATAATTAGTTAATAATTATCAAGGGTTAAATTTTTTTGCTCGGAACCCTATTTTGTTTTCTAAATAAAAGTAGTCTAATTTATTTCTTATAACATTAGCTATCCACCAGTAAAAGGCCCGTCAAAAGGAGTCCAGCTGTTTCGGAGATTAGCCGGAACAAACAGAGAGACAGACAAAAATGTAAAAAATATGTTTTTTTTTGTTGGAAGTATATACTTTCATACATGTATTCAGTATAAAGCTGTTATTTTGAAAGTAACACTTCAATTTTTATTGCATATATAGGTTTTCTTAGCTTCCAATTTGAGAAAGATATTTCCAAAAGTGTTCTGGTAAAAGTGAACTGTGGTGATGACGCTCATGATTTAGTTTTTATTTTATTTTATTTATTGAATAAGGGCAGGAGAATAGCGATGATAATGATGTTCCTTAATATAACTGAAATTAGAGATACTCACAGAATTGTAATACTCTCTCGCTGAAAGGCCGGCTAAGATATCGTAATCACAGAGAGCAGCGAGAGCGTCAGCAGGGGTTCCGGAGCAGAAGTTATCTTTGAACCATTCCACGAAATCATTTTGGCCGAAGATTTCACCTTGACCCATGGCGAAGGCAGCAGTCTGTGGAAGAAACAATGGTATGAGAAACCAGCTATGTTCTGCAATATTTCAAATTTCAAAACTACGTCACACCTAAAAATGTTTTTTTTTTTTCAAAACATCCTGGTTCATTCGATATTATCATAAATGATTGTTAATTGATTCTAATCAAATTCAACGTGACTCTATAATTGCAAAAACCTAACCTACTTATTTCCTACGTAGTTGATATTCAAAATAATAAATTATCTCCAACGATAATCTGCTAATTTGTTTTACGTTTTACTATTTGCAATCCATGCCAGTCTATCAATCAGACAATCTTCCAATAACGGGCACAGCGCATATACCAGGGTATACATTAGATGATAAAATCGATTGATTTATTATTGTCAACTGTAAAAAAAAACATTGGTGCCTTGGAAGGTGGGTAGGGCTTTGGTGTGGGACGCAACCTGTGTCGACACCCTTGCGCCATCTCACGTTGCAAGCACGGCGGGCTGTGCGGGCGCTGCTGTTGCGGCTGCTGAAATCCTCAAGCGGCGCAAATACTGTAACCTTATCGGTAACTACAGTTTTGAGCCGTTTGGGGTCGAAACGCTCGGGTCATGGGGCCCGAGTGCACGTCTCCTTTTTAAGGAAATATCTCGCCGGCTGGTCGACACTTTGCGTGAGCAGAGGGCTGGCTCTTTCTTTGGTCAAAGAATTAGCATTGCCATTCAACGTGGCAATGCTGCCAGTCTTCTCGTCTGTTGTGGTCCCTCAGCGAGGCTTAGGCCTCTTCATATACAAGGTGTAACATAATAAAGGGCACGTTTCCGGATGACATCGATGGGGAAGAGTATTGTCGTCGTTGTATATATGTAGGAACTTAGTTTTAGTCTTCTTTTTCGCATTATTTTAGTTCTATTTGTAGTCTGGTAATGTACATAGTAAAAAAAAATAAGTTTGGCTAATTATCCATCAGTTGAAAGAGGGAAAGGAGGACTTTGTCCTGTAGCGAGACAAGATAGGCATGATCATGATGAATTGTAATCCATCAAAACGAGATGAGATACTAACCTCAATGACACTCTCAAGAGGCGCCAAAGACTTGAACATAGGGACTTCGTTGTGTGTGAAGAATGAAGCGGGAGCCAAGCCGTGGAAGGAGAGGAACTTGTCATTGTACTCTGGTCTCAAAGAATTGAGAACCAAGAAAGTAGTTCCACCCTGAGAGTGACCGACGTAGTGGAGCTTCTCTTGTCCTGTGTTCTCGAGGATGTAGTCGATGAAGGCAGGGAGGTCGTGGTTGCCGATCTCATCCCAGCTGAACCTCCAAAAGCTTTGTAAGAGACCATCATCGTCAGGGTTGAGGGTGGTGTGCTTGCGGGAGTAGTAGTTGCCGCGGGCGTTGCCCAGCCATACGTCGTAACCGGCCTCAGCCAGCAGGTAAGCTGTGAGAGAAAGAGACATAATTTTAAGAAACAGAAAATACCATCAATAAATATCTAAATAAGGTTTACGCAGAGGTATGCAGCACGCATACGGAAAATCTCTGTTGGTTAGAGATAAGAGAACCATTACCTTGCGCTAGTACCTATAAACAAAATAGCTCGCAATATGCTCAGACACAAAACAAAAAATAGGGCTACGTTGCACTAAGAAGGATACAAGTTATTGCTGAGCAAAAATATATTATTAACCTCAGCATCTACTGCTAAAATAGCTATATCAATGAATCTGCATTTAGAACCTCATGTTTGCTTGAAAACGTTTTAAATCATGTAAACAAATGTTTTCTCCACTTTGCCAATTACTTATTTCGTAAAGAAAATAATCCTCGATTCTTATCACATGAATTCAAATACTTTTGCAGAAGGTTTCTTGAAATTCTAAGATTACTGCATCAACAATTACAGCAACTGTACACATTTTAAGGATAATTTCTTATGAGAATATTTTAATATCTTTAATCAGAACTAAACCCATTAAATACCAGATCAATCTTGCCAAAACGTCTACCGTCCATGCTTAATTGATCGATCTCAATCAGCACGTAATAGACGATGATATTAACCGATTATTATTTGATTTATACTGATTATTAGATTGATCATTTCATATTGATTAATTTCAACGTGTTTGTCGTCTTCGGTGAATGTTTGCTTGGGTAAGTCTGACGTCTATTGAAGTATTATTTTTTATGCGTGATCTATACGACTGGCATCTTATAAAGCGTCATAAGTATGTCAATAAACAAACATGTAATAGCGCTTTCAGAACTTTTCCTATTTTTACAAAGGCTCCTATTTTTGAACAGGATTGACGTAAACGTTTCGATAGCTTGTGTCAGTTCCAAACATTTTTGGCTTTTCTATAATTAATTGTTATCGCTGGAAGAGTTGGCACGTGGCTTAAGCCCTAAGTTTTAATGCATTTGTTATTTTGTATTCAACTGCGGCGAAGCCCAAAAGGAGGGTTATGTGTGTATGTCCGTTTCTTTGTTCCCTCGTAACTCCTAAACGGATGAACCGATTTGGATAAATTATATGACGTTAGATTCGGCTTGGCAGCGCGAGTCTCATTTAGGGAATGCAATCTCGTCTCGCCGAGATCCCGATCTCGCGAGATCCCGGCCATATTTTACGAGACTGTATCTCGTCAAATTTCGTACGAGATCTCGCGAGATAACGAGATCGACAAATGCAGCATGACGACGTGTAATTCATAGCGCGGCTGCGCGCGAACTGAAAAAAACTTCTTTTAAACTTCGTACATAACTGCCTCTCAACTGTGGTTCCCACAAGTGTTGAGGCAGAACGAGCTTTTTCAGCAGCAGGGTATTTGGCGTGCAAAATCAGAAGTCGTCTGTCAGATGATACTCTCGACATGTGTTTTTTGAGAAGCCATTTTCAGACAAACTAACTTGCCTTTCCGTACTTTGATAACTTCATCTGACTTCTACTTTAAACTTTTTTTATTTGATTAATACGATCTCACAACATTTATTTAACAACTTGTGAAGTTAAGTTTTTGTTTTGTTGTATTTATTTACCATAAGTAATGTTCCTATTACTCTTAATTATTGAAACTAAAGTAATAATTTACAAAGGACTAAATATAGATAATTATTGTTTTGTTACCAACATTGTAAGAATTTGAACTGATTAGCTACAGTAGGTATAATAATTATAGACATAAACAAATGTTATTAGAGTTAGAGACAAAATAATAAGTACTCTGTTGATTTTTAAAATAAAACTTACATTATTTTTATAACTAAGCAACGCAGTTTCTATTTAATTACATATCATGTCAATTACTAGTTCTTAAAACAAGCATTTGCATATGTTTTAATTGCGATTCTCTCAATCTCGCGAGATCCCGTAATTTGCTAGATCTCGCGAGACTGGGTTTTGAGTCTCGCGAGATCTCGCTAGGTGGAAATCTCGTACGAGATTGCATTCCCTAGTCTCATTGGCTACATTTGCTAAGACTAAAATTAAAAAATAAAATCATAGAAAATTGGCGGATTTGGGGTGCTATATCGTGGAGTTCAATTTTTTTTTCTTCCCTACGACTGCATTTTGTTCGATTGGTTTTAATGCCAATAAAAGCGACCGCTGCCATATGGAAGTGAGTCTCATAGACTCCAGTCGTGTTACTGCAGTGCCATAGCTACTGGGCGGCTTTGCCACTGCAGTTTGCGTTAGAGTAGCGAGAAACAAAGCCTGTTGCCAAGCGCATCGTCGCTGCTGCCGCGTCTGATAGCACTCTCGCTCTAGCAAATGATGGTTCTGAGCGACGGAAAAGGATAGGAGCATAGAAAAATGAGATTCCATGCTGATAGATACGGCGCGAACCTTAGTGGTTGTGGATTGAGGTTTTGTACATGCTGTTTTACCATACCATGCGGCAGCTATTTTATTATTTATTATGAGCCTGATGTGTCCCACTGCAGGGCAAAAGGCTTTCCCTCTTTCCATTCATCTATGTCTTTGGCTATTTGGGCTCAATCCTTTTGATAAGAGTCCAGCTCGTCACGCCATCTCCTTCTGGGCCTACCATGTCGACGGGTTCTGTTGTTCGGAACCCAATAGAATAAATAAATATCGCTGGACATTACACACAGCGCCATCTAGGTGCCACACTAAGCTACGAGGCTTGTGTCGTGAACACCAGATAGTTGATAATACTACATAGATACTTTTTTGTTTACAAACAAAAAAGTATCTATGTAGTATTATACATACTTATTATACATATAAACATCCTAACTCGGAAACAAATGTCCATGCTCATCACACAAATATTTGCTCCTACCGGGACTCGAACCCGGGACCCTAAGAACGTAAGGCAGCCTCACTACTGCTGCGCCATTCGGGTCGTCAATATGTTGCCACTTTGGCCCAATTTTGATGCGACTTGCGGCAGATGTGGCCTGCCATTTTAATGTGGCGGCTCTGTTGCAAACGTCTTCGTTTCTTCCTTTTTAAAGCGGTTTTTATGCAAAGCGATAAGGACAACGATGATAATAGCCAATTAATAATTATAGGTATAATCAATTGCAAACTTAAACCGCTTATCAAACCTGTCTGATCGTGATTTTCATCATATCGATGCGTGTTTTTTTTTTAATAATTATTAAACTTGATCGCTATTTTCGAATTCAAAAGGAGAATAATGTTTTTGAACTCTGTGTGTGATTTTGTACTTTGAAAAATCATGCTTATAGCAATTTTCGATCGATGATTCAGAATATCTACTGTAAAAAAATAATAAGCAATGTAAAATTATCTCAGTCTTGTAACGTTACATACACCGTTGAACCAAACAAGTTACAACCGCTACCAAAGCGTTTCGTTTTTCTAAAATGACTTTAAACCGGATAGAAATTAGCTTTTCGTTAGTCCAATACATTTTTGACTATCTTTATCGCAAATAGAATCTCACTTAGTCTTGGTCTTCTGGGTGTCATTGTATGTCTCCATAAATTGGAACTTTCGGTTTAGTTCGAATGACTTCGAATTATGTCGAGCAGAACCGAACATGATTCAGCAATGGTAGATGCTGGACGAAGTTTCCATCGGGACGACCCGAATGAAAGCCGAATAATTATGCGTACTGAGCTGTTGCTTCGGGTATTCTGTGTTGTTCAACAAATACAGTGGAATCAAATACCATGGCCACTTTTAGAGAAAAGTGAATAATTATGAAATTGATAGGGTTATTAACAGAAAACTCACCTAGAGCATTGCCAGGGCCTAAGACAATGAAGTCAGCGGAAGAAGACAAGAGTCCGTGCATCACGAAGACGACGGGTCTCTTGACAGTGGGGTCATTGTTCTCGTATTTGCCGTGGGGGATCCTGTGGGCTTCTAGGATGTAGCCATCAGAGGTCACCACGTTGTGGACTTCGATAGGGTAGCCGTACTTGGCGACTAGGCCGGGCTGTAAAGAATAAGGTATTTTAAGCCTAATGTACATATTTGAAAATCCACTATTGAATTTTTGATATTTTCTTATCTCTCTACTCTTGGTTTTCTGAATAAAGTTTTTGACAGTACTTAATAAGAAATTTGGTGCAAGCATTTACTTCTCAAATATATTTTAGTCGTAATTGTGCAATACACTTGCAATGACTTTAAAAGTTTTGGTAGATAACGTAATTACTCATCATACACTAATTAGGAAGCAGGTTTTAAACAAAACTGTGTGCCCTGCCTACCCTGCCTATGCCTTAAGCAATGGATTATTGAAATTAAATTTAAGTGTATTGGACTTGTCATCTGAAAGCTTTACAAAATACTGTTAGAGCAAACGTCTCAAAAAATCAAGGGGTGATGACCAATTTTGACTTGAAGTGTTACGTTTCCAAGGCTGCGGGACTGTTCGAAAGAGATACCGTGGCCCCGGAACACAAAGTGCGATGAAGGAACATGGATGGGTTTTAGTCAGTAAAAGTCTGACACTCCCTCCTGCTCCGCCCAGAGCGGGAGGAGTCATTCGATGATTTCCCATCGGAAAAAAACCACACTATTTACAAAATGTTGAAACTGTTATTAATTTGAGTCTTTTGAAATTAGTCCTAAATATAAGGACATAATTTTAATACACTTCCTTTGTACAATGTAGCCTTCTGGAAAAAAACTGTTTGTTTCCAGTAAACAGTGTAAAAGTTTTCTGGCACAAAACTTATTTTAATATTCAAAATACCCCCATTTTTTTTACTGTCTCTTACCGCATCTAATTGCGAATCCTCTTCAATGTCTGTTGAGATCCGCAACGCCGGATCGGCCTCAATGATGCTCCTAGCATGATCGGCATGGGGAGCCTTTCTAGCTGATATAGCGGAAACCGCTAACGCGACGAAAAGTGTAAATCTGAGCACCATTTTTGCACGCTAGTGATCTACTGACAATACTTAACTGTTTCGCCCGTCTTTTGTAGCCATCTTATCACTTTGGCATCAATATTATCTATAGATTAGCCAGCCGTGATTTTTTATTGTTAAGGAAATTGTACGGGTGTTAATATTGTTGGTTGATTCTGATTTGTTTTTTGACTTTGATGGTTTTTTTTAACTTGAGTAGGATCAAAATGTGTTAGAAAGGTAATATGTACATAAAACATAGTTACGTATATGCTAATTAGGGTACCGTACCTCAAAAGGAAATAACGAAACCCTTAAAGGATCTGTTTGTTTGTAATTTGAACTAATTTTGGTATACTTACAAAACAACTAACTACCTTTGCTTAAATATAAATATGGCGCAAAATGTTTTTAAGCCTTATACCATGCTTACTAAAGTCAGTTAAAAACAGCAAAATATCTATTAAATGTTCTATTTTATTTAAAAAAAAAAAAACATAAATACGATTTTTAAAGTATTAACAACATAATTATAGAGTTATGAATAATTATGATAATGAATGCATTTCCTTAAATCATTGACAGCCACAACACAACATGCGGGTCGTAACAATAAATCTATTATGTTTTCAGGAATGTTCATGCGAGTGTTAATGAAATGAACGATCCTCCTTTCTTATGGTATCTACCAGACCCGAAGGCACCTAAGAAGACGATTCTTGCCGGCTTTCCTTCGGGAATAAAGCACTCTGTGTAGTGTCTACCAAACTACAACTTAACATAATTATCTTCTATAATTTTCGAATTATAAGGCTTATGGAGGCAAACTTAACTGTTACAGTATCTACTAGTTTTAAGCATTTCCCACTGAACGGATTTGAATAGCACAGAAAAACCATGATGTCCTGAATTAATGACGAATGAAGTAATACTCTCAAACTTTAGTTAGTCAGGACTAACCTAGTGTTTTTTTTAATAGCCCTATCTATCCCACTGCTGTACAAAGGTATCCCTCAATTCCTTTCATGTGCTCTTTTCCCTCCTCGAACCAGCCCTCGCAGTATGCGTCCACTCGTCTTGCCACTTCTTTCTGGGCTGGCCTCGGCGGCGCCGCCGTCCATCTTCCGGCAACCGTCGTGTGGAGACTGTCTTTACCTGTAGATTTAGTGAGGTAAAAATCCCGCACTCCCCGGTCTTATTCCCAAAGAGCGTCTTTTGAAGGTTTCCCCCCGAAAACAAATGAGTAAGGCTGCAATCTTCACACCGCCGCTAAAGTGAGGTTTTATCGTTTGTTGTAATTAAGAGCTTAATTATAAGATACCTAAAATTAAGCGTAGGATAAAATTAAATTAGTCACGCACACGAATAATACTGATATTGGTTTAATCATATTTCTATTAATATCTTCGATTGCCAGTTTTGTTGTTTTGTTTTAAAAATTATACGATCTTTAGTAGTATTTTCGTGGAGTTTAGTACTTATTAAAATTAAATTTTCGTGTTTGATAACAATAATTGCAGAAACTTACTCGCACTGGATATAAACCTAAGCTCCTTCTTACGTTTGTCTTTCTTAACATTTTTTTCGCTCATTCTTAAGCCAATTTACACTTAACAGCAAAACTAAATAATAAATTTGTTATTCATAGTATGATAATGGCAAAAAAAGTTACTGCTGCAGTTTCACGATTGTCCCATATGCTTTAAGCTTTCACGGTTTTTAACTTAACTTAAACTGTTACTTACGGGATATCTTCCGTGATTATCAATCCCGCGATCACGGCGCTTGCAACAGCGTCAAAATATCGGGAGCTCAAAACAATTGATAATCACGGAAGCAATAGTGAGTGTTTAAGTTTTAGACCCAAAACACACTGGATCCGTACGCGTAGACGTGCACGTGCACGTGCACGTACCATGACGTTGTAATATATGGAACTTTTAAGGCCTGGTCAGACCAGATGCGTGGCGTGACATGTGCGTGAGGTACACGTATAAACGCGCGTGGTGACGCGCGTAACCCCTGACACACCGGGTTACGCATACGTGTACGCTTACGCTTACGCATACGTGGTAGGCACGCAACGCACCCGGTCCTTTGCGTACCCAGCCGCTGCGGCAACCATTTTTTATGTTTGCAACTCTTGTGCACGATGTCTGACGAAGATTGGGTAAATGGACCAAGTAGTTCGTCTGATGAAGAAGAAGCAATATTACTGTTATCGTGCTAGAATATTCCTGGGTGTGCAAAAAAACAATGGGTTCAAGTTTTATATTGCATATTTATTACTCTTTGTCTTTTTTGTTGTACAAACAATTGGTTTTTCTTTAATTTCGTTATTCATCATTAAAACCGAAACAAAACATCACTTACTACCGGTAAAATTTGAGAACAAATACAACTGATTGCGTAAGTCACGCACAGCAAAGATACGTGCGTGTTCAAACTTATTCGGTGTGACGTCCAATACGGAATGCCATTGACTACAACGTCATTACTGCACGCATCAATGCGACGTTGCCGTTCCACTTTCGTCACCGGATCCGTACACGTGAACGTGCAGGTCTACCTGTACGGATCCGGTGTGTTTCGGCCTTTAATGTCCCATATCTCAAAATAGCTAAATATCGAATCTTATTCAAACCAATTTTCGTTGAAAGTTCTTCTAATGTCCGACAATTATTTCTTTTCTAAATTTTCTTCCTCTGACTTTAAAAATTGGAGCGGGGACACGATTTTTGCGGCTTTAGGAGCGAGTATTTCATCAACCAATGACTTCAAAATAAAAGTATTTAAGGAATCTCGATATTACTTTTAAGAGCTGTCGATAGACACCCCAACTACACAGTTGTTTATGTAGATATTTTTCCAATCTTCAGTTCCATGTCCGAAGAACTGAAGTCGGAGTCGTTGTTTTTAAATTTGCTTTGTCGGAGTCGAAACCGGAATCGGAGTTGGATTGGTGGTGGAAGAAGATATGCATGCCATAAGGGCAAAATTAATAAAATAAAATATTAAAGACATTAGTCAGTCAGCTTCTTGAATTTCAATTAAAAACAGTTTACACTTCGCTGTAACAGCACAAACTTCAATGAAGTAATTCCAAATAACACTTAATTTTTGCTTCATTATTCCGATCTATAACAGACAGAGAAATTTAATTGAAACGCTGCACAAATCAAAACAACAAGTGAAAGAGTAATCGACGACAGAATGACAGAACGTGTCGTGAACGGGGAGGGGGTTCACCGCGCGACATGCATAAACCTGTTCGTACACGTTGACCGCCGCCGCCATGTGACGCCGCCGCTATCCGCTATGTGAAGTCGAATACTTCCGAATAAAACCTCCGATTCAAAAGTATCGGAGCCGAAATCGGAACCTAAACTACGCTAGTATATTTATTTTATTCGATAGGAGGGTCACCACTTTTTCAAATTAATTATTTCACATCACCTTTGTGTGGTGGTTCATAGAAGATACTTGCTCTCCATATATCAATTGTGTGGTGCCAACAGTCTTGGAGTAAAAGTCAAGAGTCTTTGACATACAGGATCATATACATACATATTCCGTTTTTGCCATTTGGAAACGGTATTGATTTTTATTTTTTCAATATAAAACTGCTGCAAATAGGAAATTAGAAAAACTACAGGAAAGGTAGTGTAAGGAATGTATATAACTGCATAGCACATGTGCGAGTACTATGTACTGTAAAACTACCATTTACATTTAGTTATCCTTCATTGACTCGAATGTGCCCTGGTGGCTGAGAGAATGTCAGGCTCACTCAAATGTCTCGCTGATAGTGGCGGGTGTGTTGGTTCGTTTAGTTCCCTTCAATATGGTTGAGCTGAATGGAGCTGATGCATGCGTCATGTTCGTGAACGGGTGCTGTCAGTTGGGACTGGTCATCTCTTAGCTGCCACGGTTTATTTTAATTACTTTGTTTTTAAATTGTGATAGATAAAATCTTTTACTCTGGACGCTCTTAATGTGCAAGTCTTTCTACATCGTTTTCACATATATGTATAATCTCAACATGAATGATGTAACCAAGATCTTGTAACAATATTTTGATTGAAAAGAGTGTCCATGGAGTTTCTTGCCCATTCTTCTCCATAGAGATCTACGCTTTGGAATGGGCAACTACAGTACTTTCACAAGTTATTATGCCTTGTGTCTGTGACTGTAGCTTCGCCTTTGTTTTTCTGACTTTCAAAAGTACCTGCAAAGGTCTAATTGAAATAAACGCTTTGAGTTTGAGTTTGAGTTATAAGTATATAAGTAATAATATATAAGGTTGACTCTCTGTGAGAAAATTATGAGAAGAGACACTTAAGAAAACATTTACAGAATCAATACGGGTCAAGGGAGAGATAGGGACAGGTAGGTAATCTGAAATGACTACTAACGGAGACGTTGGTAGATCTAGAAGAAAAAGGGTTCCAGTGCCGAATGCAAAAAAAGGGACTTCACGCGCTATAAGGCCACGACCACGACTAATGACCGCAGAAGCTTCAACCAGGACGAAAGTTTGGTCGTACCACCGGGTGACCGACGAATTAACATACCGAGCCAGTTATGGTGACAAGTCGTGGTGGGGGCCGCGTAGTGCGTGAAGTCTCCCAATTGTGAAAACAGGAAAATGACGTTTGTTAAAAAAAAATACAGTTACAAGTATGGCGAATTTGTGATGTAATTTGTAATAAAAAAGAAACATGTCTTTGTCAAAGCATTTTTGATTTTTAAATATTTATTAAAACGTAATTGAAAAACGATAAAATGAAATTATCGAATCGCCATTGAACTTAGCCGATTGGCGACAATCTTTCAAACAAAAAACATACACATTTCATACGGTGTGTAGCTGTGTTTTTTATTGTTCATAAAAATACTATCATGATGATCTAGCAGAAAGAAAATAGGCAATTAGACAACTCAGATTATTATTGTTAATACTTTAAATCTTACAGTTGAAACTAAAGAACATAAAGTAATGAGGAAACTTGGATATCAATAAAAACGCAGCAAACCCCAATGTATCAGAGAGGTCTTTAGCTTTTAGTAACTAAAAGTTATTCGTCATGGTTAGGAAAAAGGCCAACAAATAAAAAAATCCTTAAGCATCGGAATCCTTGTATCACAATCATATTAACACCGTGCACAATAATCATCCGAATCACTGCCGACTGTCAGTTTCCTTCATCAAAGGAATTAGATTGCTTAAATAAATCTGCTCCTTAGCGTCGATACCCCAGATGAAATCGTAATGGTTGAAAGAGTTCCTTTCAGCTTTGTAAACACCTTGCACGTTAGGTAAGGCGTCAGCCAGAAGAAGTAGGTCCTGGAAGTGGACTTCATTGTCAGCCTGGCCGTAGTGCAAATATGCTGGCGCGGTAACCTTCTTCAAGTCGTACGCTGGAGGGTTGAGTCTACCGTAGACAGCCAAGTTCTGAATGGAGTTGTGGTTGTACCGACGGAAAGCGTTGAAGCGGATGGTCTGCCCATAGTGGGCCACTTGGCGGACGGAGGCCCCGGCAGGTGCGTGTGCAAGGAACAGAGGAATCATGGTCTAGAAGAAGAGAAAACTAATTAGTATGTAAATTCACTGAAAAAAAAGTTACTATTTTGACAGCTAGCATTGAGATTCTTGACGTAACTAAAATGCGTGGCAAATTATTGTGGATGTGCATTATATTACAAACGAACGGTGACGGTACCGGTAACGGTGAATGCACTGTGTGAAAGATGATATGACTAGAAAGGGGGTGACTTGCTGCTTCTGCAACCTAAATAAATTGGGATAAGTGCTAAACTAGAACAACGATTATGATGATATTAGTGAAACTAAAGATACTCACAGCATTGTAAGACTCTCTATCAGTAAGGCCGGATAGGATATCGGTGCCGCAGAGAGCAGCGAGAGCTGCAGCTGGGTTTTCAGAGCAGAAGTTATCTTTGAACCAGCTCACAAAATCATTTTGGCCGAAGATTTCAGCTTGACCCATGGCGAAGGCAGTAGTCTGTGGAAAAAACAAGTATATGAGAAACCTGCTATGTCCCGCGACATTTCAAATCCCAAAACTACATCACATTCGGTAAATATCTAAATCCAGCAAATATTAAATTGTCGCCCTACTGTGCCTACAGCTTTTAAAGCTGATCATGTTTCTGTTTTGTCTGACATATTGTTCAATAACCTTGCAGCGATCACTCCACCGATTTCCAAGCTTATTGGCTATGACCGTTGGAGTGGTATAAATGGATTAGAGTTTCGCCTTAAAGGCGGTATGGTAAGCTGAATAAGGTCGTATAGTTGGAAGCATCAGACTCAGAGAGAAAGTTGACGTAAGTAGTTTTGGATAAGCACGAAGGGAGCAAACATAATATTAAATTATGTACCTATGGAAATATCAAATGTCTATTATACATTGATTATAAATATTTATAATTCTTCTCAATCTTCAATGATAGGCATGATAGCCAACTAAAATGCCTTACGTTTTACTATTTGCAATCTATTCCAGTCGGTTTTTTATCAATGACGTGTATAGCGAGATAATTACATGATAAAAACGTAAATTTTTCAACATCTGTTAAAAACATTTTACATTTTGCTCATTAATTATCGGAAAGGCAAGACTTTGTACTACACTGAAACAAGATAGGCTCATAATGATGATGATGAATTATAAGCCATCGAAACGACATGAGATACTAACCTCAATGGTACTTTCAAGAGGCGCCAAAGACTTGAACATAGGGACATCGTTGTATTTGAAAAATGAAGCGGGAGCCAAGCCGTGGAAGGAGAGGAACTTGTCATTGTACTCTGGTCTCAAAGAATTGAGAACCAAGAAAGTAGTTCCACCCTGAGAGTGACCGACGTAGTGGAGCTTCTCTTGTCCTGTGTTCTCGAGGATGTAGTCGATGAAGGCAGGGAGGTCGTGGTTGCCTATCTCGTCCCAACTGAATCTCCAGAAGTTTTGTAAGAGACCACCGTCAGGGTTGAGAGAGGTGTGCTTGCGGGAGTAGTAGTTGCCGCGGGCATTCCCTAGCCATACGTCATAACCGGCCTCAGCCAGCAGGTAAGCTGTGAAAAGAGACATCATTATAAGAAATAGAAAATACAAACAATAGGCATGTAACATAAAGGAAAATCTTTCTTGGTTATAAAATTTTAACTTGCGCTAGACTAAACAAAATTGCATGCTCAAACACAAACCAAAAAATAGATCCCGAACTTGTTTGTCTACTGGGACGAACCGAATATGACTGTGTACCTAGTAATTGCTTTGGGTCTTCTTTGTTGTTGAACAAATATCGCCCAGTCAAATATGATGTGCACTTCTAATATAAAATTAGATGGACTAAATAGGGCTATTAACAAAAAACTCACCTAGAGCATTGCCAGGGCCTAAGACAATGAAGTCAGCGGAAGAAGACAAGAGTCCGTGCATCACGAAGACGACGGGTCTCTTGACAGTGGGGTCATTGTTCTCATATTTGCCGTGGGGGATCCTGTGGGCCTCCAGGATGTAGCCATCAGAGGTCACCACGTTGTGGACTTCGATAGGGTAGCCGTATTTGGCGACTAGGCCGGGCTGTAAAGAAAAATATGCTTTAAATATACTGCGGCTGAAAGTTCATTAGTGAATCTTCCGTCAAGCAAGAAACATAAAATTCACCAGTGAATTTTTTAATTTTCGTACACAAAGATCTGGTAATTGTAAAACTGTTCCCGTCAAGGAGGATTTTAAGCGAACTTAGTCGTAATTACGCAACACACTTGACTTTGAAAGTTTAGGTAGATAATGTACTCTTTACGCACTAAGTAGGCACGTTGTAACAAAACTAAGTATTTCTTTGTTATTGAATAAACAACATTTTTGTCGAATTATTGAAATTCAATGAAGTATTTTAATGGTCGTCTGAAAGCTATACACAATGGCGTTAGAGCAAATAGCACAGAAAAATCAAAGGATGATGCCCAATTCAACTTAAAGTCTTACTAACTATGTGATTAGTACAAAATGCCAAAACTAATAAAATATAGGACACATTTTACGGATGCAAAATAAGAACAATTTTTTTAATACTCTATTCTAAATAAACACTGTATTTTTTTTCGGGCACAAAACAATTTTTCAGTTTTTATTACTGACACTTACCGCATCTAATTGCGAGTCCTCTTCAATATTATTTGACATCCGCAACGACGGATCGGCCTCAATGAGGCTTCTTGCATGATCGGCATTGGGAGCCTTTCTAGCTGATATAGCGGAAACCGCTAACGCGACGAAAAGTGTAAATTTAAGCACCATTTTTGCACGCTAGTGATCTACTGATACTATTTAACTGTTTCCACCGTCTTTTGTAGGCGTCTTATCGCTTTGTCATCAATTATCTATAGATTAGCTAGGAAGATATTTACATAAAGCCTGGTTTTATACCTTTATTATGTACCTACTAATAAATAGCTACTGGTATTTTTCATTATCTTTCTGAATTAGACTGTCATGCAACCTTAGTTTGTATAATGAGTCAAAAGTTATTTAAAATAAAAGGTTTAGGTATACGCATAGCTTTTGCTTAAATGAAAAGGTGCCTAAATGTAGAAATAAAGCAAAAACATCTATTCTTGCTGAAAAAATAATAATAGAGTTAAGAATAATAATGAAAATAAATGCATTTCCTTAAATCATTGACAGCCATAACATGCGGGTCGTAACAATAAATCTATTGTGTTTACAGGAACCGTTCCCTCAAATATGACAACGTTTTTTTTTTAGTATAGTTCCATTCTATTATACATATACTTATTACTAATTCTATTAATAATTTTAGTCTGAGTTTTCCAATTTACCATAGGTACTTTGATTTGGATTACGACATACATAAACTTCAATAAATTGGCACCTAATATTGTAGGCTATAATAATTTATTTACAATAATGGAACGTAGTAATTCAATTGAATTTTATACTATCCTCATCAATGAACATGCAATAAAAATCTAGATTACCTTTGCAATGTTTATACGCATTGCCGAAGGGGGGAATGATTGATGATACTGTGCGAATGAAAAGTTCTATTTAACTCGAAATTCAGAACTCATGACAAGAACACAAGTATAAGGTACAAGTAATAGGTAAGGCTGGGGTCGCGAGAGAGAGAGGACACTGTCCGCCCATCAAATGACCTCAGAGAAGACGGTGAGTCTTAAGTCTCTTCATGAACTTGCCCTAACAAGCATTGCACAGAGCCCCCTCTATGCAACGCTTGTTCCCAGTTCTTACTTTAACAGGAAATGGTGCCTACTTTCATGTGCGGACTATGACCTCCGGGGTACTTTACATCTCATCATTAGCCTACAGCAGTCCACTGCTGGACATACGCCGCCTCAATCACACGCTATTCAACTCGGTTCTCAGCAACTCTCATCCAGTTACTACCAGCCACCCTGCGAAGATCGTCACTCCACCGAGCCTGAGGGCGTTTCACCTTTCGTTTGCCGATTCGCGGTCTCCATAAAAAAACATGTCTACCCCAACGGTCAATATGACCAGCCCATTGTCACTTCAGTATCTTCTTTTTGGGGTAGTTTAAAAGAGCCGCCTCCAAAGTGAGTTTTTATCGTTTTTGCAAATATGAGCTTAATTAGGTAGGTACCTAAAATAAGGCGTAGACTAATATTAAATTAGTCATGCACACAAGATGGCACTGACATTGGTTTAATCACATTTCTATTATTATCATCGATAGCCACCAGATTTATCAGTTGTGTTTTAAAAATACGATAATTAGGTTTTTTCAGTACTAATTTAATTTTCGTAATTTGATAACAATACAGAAACAGACACTTTTAGGATAAATGAACACTAATTCTCCTTTTTACGTTTCTCCTTCTTACTTTTAATTATAAAACATTTAAATAAGTTAATGAAAATAAAAATACCATCACCATGGAAAATTTTAATATAGATAGTATTGTTAGTTCATTTTTTTTGTAGTTCACCTTGTTTCTTTTGTATGATGTATTTTAATTTATATGGATTTTTTACCTTGTCAAATTATGTATGCAGCTAGATTATAAGTGAATGATGTAGTCTCCTATAATTGGAAGCGCACACTCGTATTTGTTCCGGTTCTATGTATATTTGCATGTAATTGTGTAGTTTCAGAGCAGCGGTGGACCAGTAGAGTAGCGGTGGCCCAGTGGTGGCGACCCCGACTTACGAGCCGTGGGTTCGAACCCTGGCAGGCGCATTACTTTGTGTAATTTATTTCATCACAACTGCTCTCAAAACGGTGAAGGAAAACATCGCGAGGAAACCGGCATGTCCTAGAACCAAAAATTCGAAGACATGTGGGCCCGCGTGGTAGATTATAATCCATTCCCATTCCCTCTCATAAAGAGGAGGCATTCTAGGCCGATTATGTTTATGCTTATGCCGTGTAGTTTCTGTTGGAGATCCTATAAATAAATACATAAAGCGTAGGACCAAACATCATAATAACAATTTTTGTATCGATCATTCATAGATCAATTTACACTCAACAGCTTAATTAACTGTTTTTATGGTATGTTATTGAAAAAAAAGTTAATAATGCAGTTTCACGAAAAAATTTAAACCAATGTTCATTGAAAGTTCTTTTTGCGTTCTACAAACCTAAACTTTTGAGAATGTTTTCCACGTACTTTAGAAATTAGAGGGAGGGAAACAATTTTTATGGCTTTATGACCAAATACAACTAATGACTTAATAAAAAAAACGTTTAGGAAACACACAGTTATTTTACAATATGATAAAAAAATGTGTCTTCCGATCCGTGAACTTACTTACTATTCGGTATCGATTTTAGATTCTATTTATGTTATCATTTTTGGATAACATGTAATAAAATACCCCGATAAAGATTAAATAAATTGTCCTAAAATGATGAAACATGCATGACACACGGGTGCGGGTGGCGGCACTCGGGTCGCTTCTCGGGTAGTGACGTCATAGACAAAAAATTGACGATCGAACATACTAATGGCGAAGATGGTGTTTTCACGTTTTAAAAGTTTGTAAGATTTTAGGGAAATAGCGGCAATTTAGGTTCGGTCAGCAACAGAAGTAGCTTATCATTTCGAAATTTTAAATATTTGATGTACAGGACTCCAGCTACTATTTTTAATGTTTCTGAAGATTATCCTTTAAAATATTCCTAACTCTTCAATAACTTGTTACCGAGTAAGAAACTTTGAGTAGTGTTTATCTACTTCTGATGCTGACTGTACAGTAATCATGTGTTTTAAAATTAATTAATAATATGTTTAATTTCATGAATATTTTATATTTTATTTGGTGGGCGTGCTGAGTCAATGTTCAAAGGTTACATTAAACGTCCGGCTCGAAGGACCATGGTAAAATTATTGGTATACCTATATGCCCCTTTCAGATCGGACAGGATTTTTGTAACATATTTCATAGTTAGTTTATTGAATAAATGTCTTAAAATTTTACAAGAAAAAAGTGCACTCGTTTTTCAAAGCATTTTTGATTTTTCAATAGTTACTATAACTTAATTGAAAAATAATAAAATGAAATTATTGATTCGCTATTGAACTTAGCCGATTGGCGGTATTTTTTAAATCAAGAACTTGTTTTATACAGTGTGTAACAGATGTTCTTATCTTGATAATTGGTTTTTGTAGGATCGAACAGCACAGTACATAAAAATGCTTTCCTGATGATCTGGCAGAAGGAAAATCGGAAATTAAACAACTCAGATTAATTTTGTTAATAATTTAATAAACAAAACGTACTAAGAAAACTTGGATATCACTAATACGAAGCAAACCTCAAAGTATCCGTTACGTGATGTCTTTTTCCTACATAATAAACTAAAAGTTACTCGTCATGGTTTCTAAAATGCCTACAAATAAAACAGTACTTGAGCATCGGAATCCTTATAATATAATCATATTTACACTTTATACAATAATCATCCGAATCACTGCCGACTGTCAGTTTCCTTCAACAAAGGAATCAGATTATTTAAATAAATCTGCTCCTTAACGTCAATACCCCAGATGAAATCGAAATGATTGAAAGAGTCCCTTTCAGCTTTGTAAACACCTTGTACGTTAGGTAAGGCGTCAGCCAGAAGGAGTACGTCCTTGAAGTGGACTTCACTGTCAGCCTGGCCGTAGTGTAAGTATGTTGGCGTGGTGACCTTCTTCAAGTCGTATGCTGGAGGGCGCAATCTACCGTAGGCAGCCAAGTTCTGAACACGCGTGTCGTGGTTGTACCGACGAAAGGTATTGAAGCGGATGGACTGCCCGTAGTGAGCCACTTGGCGGATGGAGGCGCCGGCAGGTACGTGGGCAAGGAACAGAGGAACCATGGTCTGAAACAAGATAAAATTAGGTAATAAACTTACAAGTTTTTGGGGAGTAGTCTTTAAAGTTTGATTTTTTGTACCTACTGACACAAAATTGAAATTTTATTTCAAATTAGTTCAGCTTTTAATTTGAGAAAGATGTTTCCAGAAGTGTACTGCTTTATGTGAACTGTGAATTGCGCTCTGCACAAATTTACATGCATCAGTCACAGACTGGCTGTTACTGAGTCAGTCAGTTGTGTCAACTTGACAGCTAAAATTGTGATTTTTTGTTTAGGCTTAAAACTAAAATGCGACTCAAATTATTGAGGATATTATGCATTCTGTTACAAAAAAACGGGTGAAAGGGTGACATGCTGCTCCGGAACCCAAATAAATTGGGATAAAGGCAGTAGAATAACATTGATGATGATTTCCAATAATATAACTGAAATTAAAGATACTCACAGTATTGTAATATTCTCTCTCTGTAAGGCCGCTTAAGATATCAGTACCACACAGAGCACCGAAAGCGTTAGCTAGGATCCCAATGCAGAAGTTGTCTTGGAACCAGTTCGCGCGACGATTTTGGCCTAAGATTTCAGCATGTCCCAAAGCGAAGGCAGTGGACTGTGGAAGAAATAATGATATGATAAACGTGCTACGTCCCACAGTTTTTTCAATCTAGAATCCCAAAACTACGTCACATTCGGAAAATATTTAAATTGTCGCCCTACCGCGTCAATACCTGGGGGGTTACTATGACGTCTTAAAGCAGGAGTAATTCCAGTGTGGGAAAGAGACAGAGCTATACAGGTCGTCTAGCGCCACACTGGAATTACTCCTGCTTGAAGACGTCATGGTAGGCCACCAGATCGTGTCTCTGTTTCGTCTGAGATCATATTTGAATCATATTGCCAAGCTTATTAGATATGACCAACGACCGTAAGAGCGGCATGAATCGATCAAATTGCGCGTAAAGAGCGGTATGGTAACAATGAAACTGAATAAGGTCGCTAATCGATCAGACTGAACTTATACTTAAGTTTTGGAGATGCACAAAAGGAGCAAATAACATTATTGAAATATGAACATGTGGAAATAACAGCCTATTGTCAACGATTATTTCATAAATTACCAAAATTTTCATGAGCATTGAAATTTCTTTTAAAGGACACGTGAATATTAAAAATATTGGTCTCTAGGATGTCTTGATGACGATGATGATCCAACAAAACGAGATGAGATATTAACCTCAATGGTACTTTCAAGAGACGCCAAAGCCTGGAACATAGGGACTTCGTTGTGTGTGAAGAACGAAGCAGGAGCCAAACCGTGGAAAGAGAGGAACTTGTCATTGTACTCTGGTCTCAAAGAATTGAGAACCAAGAAAGTAGTTCCACCCTGAGAGTGACCGACGTAGTGGAGCTTCTCTTGTCCTGTGTTCTTAAGGATGTAGTCGATGAAGGCAGGGAGGTCGTGGTTGCCGATCTCATCCCAGCTGAATCTCCAGAAGTTTTGTAAGAGACCACTGTTAGGGTTGAGAGAGGTGTGTTTGCGGGAGTAGTAGTTGCCGCGGGCGTTGCCCATCCACACGTCGTAACCAGCCTCAGCCAGCAGGTAAGCTGTGAAAAGAGACAACATTAAAAAAAAATACCATCAATAAATATTTAAGTACAGTTAAAGCAGAACATGTAGCATAAGGAAAATCTCTGTTGATTGACAAGGGAACCACTAACTTGCGCTAGTGTAAGCAAAATGCACGATGCATTAAAATTTATACAAGTTTTCAAGATAAACTCACCAAGAGCATTGCCAGGTCCTAAGACGACGAAGTCAGCGGAAGAAGACAAGATTCCGTGCATCAGAAAGACAACGGGTCTCTTGACAGTAGGGTCATTGTTCTCGTATTTGCCGTGGGGGATCCTGTGGGTCTCTAGGATGTAGCCATCAGAGGTCACCACGTTGTGGACTTCGATAGGGTAGCCGTATTTGGCGACTAGGCCGGGCTGTAAAGAATAAGGTATTTTAGGAATAATGTGCCTGATCATTCAATCGTGAGTTTATGTTTTTTTTGTCCTGGTTTTCTGAGTAAAGTTTTTTGATAGTACTTTAAAAGAAATTTGATATAAGCATTTACTTCTCAAATATATTTTAGTCGTTATTGCGCAACACACTTGCAATGACTTTCAAAGTTTTGATAGATAATGTACTCATGACGCACTAAGTAAGCACGTTTTAAATAAAACTAAGTAAATATTTCTGTCTATGCAAAAATTAATTTTGTTGAATTATTGGAATTAAAAAGTGACTTTGTCATCTGAAAGCTTTACACAATGACGCAGTAAAAGGCCAAAGAAAATCAAAGAGTGATGACCAATTTCAGCATGAAGTAGTACATACGTCTCACAAAGTTTAAATTAAATTAGTAGAAAATGTGAAAACTGTATTGAATTTAAATCTTTTGATATTAGTCCCAAATATACTAAGACTAATTTTGAATACACTTCCTTTGCACAATTTAGCATTCTGACACGACTGTATTGAAAAAAACCCTAGTTGCTTTAACTGTGTTTTTTTTTTAATTTGTGACACTTACCACGTCTAATTGTGAATCTTCTTCTATACTAGTTGACATCCGCAATGCCGGTTCGGCCTCAATGAGGCTCTTCGCATAATCGGCATTGGGAGCCTTTCTAGCTGATATAGCAGAAACCGCTAACGCGACGAAAAGTGTAAATTTAAGCACCATTTTTGCACGCTAGTGATCTACTGATAATACTTAACTGTTCCCATCGTCTTTTGTAGGCGTCTTATCTCTTTGTCATCAATATTATCAGTCTATTTAAAATAGATTAGTCAAACGTGAATTTTTTTGTTGAGGAAATTGTATGGATGTTATTATTATTTTTACTTTATTCATATCTCTACACATTAATTAAATTTTTAAATCTAAAATAATATTTAAAAATATAAAAATATTAGCCCTCCGGTATCAGGAACAGGGTCCAAGCTCGGGTCAGGGTCTCAAGACAGAGGACCCTCCTTACAATACAAGCCGTGTCCAGGAGTACTGCTTTCTGAATCAAGCCCTTGATCCAGCTACCTAACGAAAGCCTCCTCAGGTATTTGTCGAGGCTCTTGGCAATCAAGCCATTGACTGAAACGATTATCGTCACAATGATCGTTGAGCTCACATCCCACATGTCGAGAACCTCACACCTGCTTCTTAAATCGGGTAGTACTGCGGAACTCAAAAATTGTAGACCAATTTTTTATATTAATTACTTGTTTTCCGACAGTCTGACGGTGACAATGACTTACAGCCCCAGAGAGATGTAAGCACGGACAGGGAACCATTTTGTTGTCTACAACCATTATTCAAAAATTATAACATGTAAAGCTACAAAACATAATATACAACCACACATGTCACCAAAACCTCCTGCACAGGCCGGAATCGGCCGGATGCCATAATAATATAAACACTGTCAACAAAAATTGCCCATATTTCCTAAATCCCGTTTAATACATTATTTCCTTCTTTCAGATCCTCATGATAGCAATTTTATGTTCAACTCTATGTATAATAAATAAATGTACAAGATAAGAATATCAGCTACACACCGTATGACACGTGTAGGTTTCTTGTATTATTAAATGATTAACGCTAATCGGCTAAGTTCAATGGCGAATCGATAATTTAATTTTTATCATTTTTTACGTTATAGTAAATATTTAAAAATTTATAAATATTTTGACTAAGGCGTGCAGTTGTTTATTGTAATTACGATTGTAAGGATCGTTATTTGCTTCCGATCCCAATATAATTGGATTCGTATATTATATATACAGGCTGTCGCTTTGCATTCTGGTTAAATTCAAGGAGGTATCTATACTAATGATTCTCGACCCGAATCGATACTAAAAAGGGTAGGTATGTTTATTTTTTACGGAAATCGGTAAGTGTAAATCACCCGTATTAAAACGTAGCCCGCGTGTTCCTAGCCATAGGGCTAAAAACAGAAGGGCTGCGATTCGCGCCGTCACACACACAAACGCAAACATTTATTCCAAAGTAAAAATATGTACAGTATGGATACTAGGGGGTGGTTTACACTTACCGATTTCCGTAAAAAATTAAAAAATCTACCCTTTTTAATATCGATTTGGGTCGAGAATCATTAGTATACATACCTCCTTGAACTTGACCAGGTTGCAAAGCAAAAGCCTGTATTTTTCTTGTACATCACCATCATTCTCTTGCCCTTAGGCCAATTAATTAGGTGTCGGCGCAGAATGTCTTTTTCTTCCATACTTCTCTATTAGTCTTCATTTCAGCAGTCACCGCCTTTCTAGCCACACCATCCTTCACGTTCACACAGTCCATCCATCGTATCTTTGGTGTTCCTCTTTTTGCATACCCATCCACATTTATACTCAAAACTTTTCTCAGGACATTTTTCTCTTACCTCCGCATCACATCTGGTGATTATATTAAGGTTCACTATTGCTTGTTCGGGATTTGGATAAATAAAAAACGTGGTGTCTGAATGCAAGTGTATTGGCGACTGATTTAGTACTATAACAAGTAATGCTTTTAAAGACGACATGAAATAAACATAAAGCTAGGTAAGTGGATATGTGACTTGCGTAGCCACAAAGACAATTCTTAATCTAGCTTACCGCCCACCAAAAGGACTTCAGCTTATTATTCTGTGCTTCAGTGCTTTTATAATCAAAGTAAAGTTCAAACAAATTATCATTTATACAATCAAGTACCTAACTACAAATTTTCAGTCTAAAGCCCAAAATATTTCAACTGTAAATTTATTATTAATGAAATTCTAAATATGCTTAAGAAAATAATTTACAATATCTCAATAGTTCAAGAGAAGCTAAGTATAATCAACTGGCAATGCACATAATTTAGTAATAGTTCTCTTTGTTATAGAACCTCCACTTTTCACGCCATAATTCAATCAATCAATCCATGCCTGGATGTTTATCTGTAATTCATCCTCAGGACCATTTGCTGGGTGGTTGATTTTCAGTTTTGATCACCACAATATCCCTTAATGCAAACTCCTTCTGTTTCTTCATCCATTTAAGACGCTGCTGAAGCCTGGTCAAATATTCTTCTTGCCAGCGTCGTTAAAAGTCTTGAAGAATCTTTTGTGTATGCTGCCAGCGTGACAAATTATGAACTTTCACAGCTTGCAGATCAGGCGAGGGTACCACAATCAGTGGTCCTCCAATTAAAAAATGGCCAAGCGTTAATGAATCTCAGTTGTCTGTGTCAGTGTTATCGATAGGGTACTGTGGGCGTGAATTCTATCTGGCATAATATTGTGGTAATTTCCTCGAACGTCAGGTGAGTTGTAATGATACGTTTTAGGTGGTACTTAATCGCCGTCACGCCTGCTTCCCACAATCCTCCAAAGTTTGTACTATATTCTGGGATAAAGTGCAATTGTGTGCCATCTGTTGCTAGCGTGGATGTAATTTCTCCGGTCATCTGTGCTTCACTCCACAATTTATAAAGTTCTCTGTTTGCACCCACGAAATTTTTACCATTATTACACCACAAGTGGCCACATTTAAACCTTCTGGCAACAAAATGTTGAAAGGCTGCTATAAATGCCTCTTAAGTGAGGTCTCCAACTAGTTCTATATGGATCGCTTTGGTGGACATGCATATGAAAATGCCCACATATGTCTTTTTAGTTTTGTTGCCTCTTCGTTTGGATATCAGTGTTTGAAACGGTCCTGCGAAATCTACACCGCTATGCAGAAACGGTGTCGTCGGTGTTACTCTTTCCACCGGTAAGTCTTCCATTATTTATTCTTGCGTTGTGGCATTCACTCGAGCACAATTCATGCATTTGTGAATATGTTTCTTCACCAGTGATTTAGCTCTTATAACCCAGTATTTAAAACGTAAGTGACATAGCATTAACTGTACTCCTCCATGAAGTGGTTGATTAACTGTATCAGTGCGTTTCTATTTCCCAAGATCACAGGATTCTTCTTGTCATCAGGTAAATTAGCATGTCTTAAGCGACCGGGACACCCAGAGTACATTTTTCTCGTCTAAGTATGGATTTAGACATCGTAGCTGACTTTTTTTCTTAACTGGTTTTCCTATTTTTATTCTATCTATCTCTTCTTTAAATTCTTCTTCTTGAGCCTTTTTAATACAGATCTATAGATTATCTTCTAATTCTTGAGTTGTTAAATTCTGATTTTCACTGGTTATATTCCTATTATAGTTCAGAAATGTTCTACGGTAAGTAAGTAAGTAAGTAAGTAGTAAGCTTTTATTAAATATGTTAATTTTTCAAAATTTTCAAATTGTGATATTAAAGTTGTTTCAGGTTCTTTAATCCGTTCTGCGTTCAGGTAAATATTGATTTTAGTTTTCTTCATTTCCAAATCTGTTTCTGTTATTTCATGTATAATTTTTATTTTTGTTTCAGATAGTCGTACCACCATAAGTTACATTTCTTCAAGTCGGATAACAATATTCCTCTAGATGCCAAATCTGCGAGATTTTCGTGTGACAGAACATGAATCCAGTGCTTGGTATTAATGTTTTCAACAATTTTGACTACACGGTTTGCAACGAAGGGTTTTCACCTGTTAGATTCACCACTAACGCATGCGATAACAATTGAAGACTCAGTCCAAGCGCACATTCGTGTTGTCGGACTTGTCGGTATCCTCATTGATTGTCCAACCTGTTTCATTAATTTTGAAAGAAGTAGGACGCCACAAAGTTCTAGACGAGGTAGCGAAATGGTCTTCAGTGGTGATACTTTGGTTCTGGCAGCTATCAGTTTTGTTTCAATCTTGTTATCTGGAGTTTCAATTCTTAAATAGACTGCCGCTGCATATGCACGCTTTGAAGCATCGCTGAATCCGTGAATTTGTATTTTGTCGTTGTCAACAGTCATCGTACCGAGCCATCTCTCTATTTGTATTTCAGGTATGTTAACGAGGTCTGATCTTATCTCTCTCCATTCTTGTTCTAATGTGTTAGTAACTTGTTCATCCCAGTTAACTCTTTCAAGCCAAAGCTTTTGTATTAATATTTTAGCCATAACAGTACTCGGCGCTATCCAGCCAAGGAGATCAAGCACTCTTTGTTGATATACAAAGAGTGCTTGATCCCCTTGGCTGGACAATATGTTTCGCTTTGTTAAGGACTCGCTTATGGTACCCATAAGCGAGTCCTTAACAAAGCGAAACTAAATCTAAAATTGTATTGAAACTGGTCTGTTTTTAAATTCCATTAAATGCCTAATGTTTTAAGAGTACCATCGAGGTTTAAATCAATATGTGCCGTTGCAGATCTTTTATCCTCTTCTATATACTTGATTAAATCGATACTATTGGATGCCCATTTTAAAAGTTGAAAACCGCCTCTTTCTAGTGTGTCTGATAATTCTTTAGAAATTGTCATACGAGTATCTTCTGCTACTGAGTCTGTGCCAGATAAAAAATCATCCATTTAGAAATCCTCGTCTATAGTTTGTGCAACAAGAATATTATTCCTAGCTTCGTCTTCGGCTACCTGTTGGAGTTGTTCTGAAGGCCAAATATAGTGGAGATGCTATACCAAAGGTGACTCTGAGCAATCGGTATTCTTCCAGGGTTTCAGATTCCCGTTGCCTCTACAGGATTCGCTGAAATTCTGCGTCTTCTTTGGACACTATAACTTGGAGGAACATCTGTTTTATATTTGCCATAAAACAGACTTGTTTCATGCGCCATCTTATCTAAATGTTTCTCATGTCTTCTTGCAGCTACCCACAAGTAACTCATCGTTCAACGAAATGTTGTTTGATCCTCTACACGACTCATCAAATACAACGCGTGTTCGTGTGGACTCCTTGTCAGATCGGACAACAGCGTTATGTAAGTAGAAAGCTCTTTTATCCTTTTCCTTATCAGATAACTTCTCGAGGTATCCTTGTTCCTATATAGTCATTTATAACTTTACTGTATTCTTTTTGCAGGTCTGGGGATTTCCTGAACTTCCTTTCTAATAGTGTAAATCTGTGTTGCTATCGATTTTGTAGTACCATCTGGTGATTGTGGACTGTATGTATTAAATGGCAATTTAACAATGTACCTTCTTTCTTCATTTCTAGCAGTTGTCTTTTCGTATATATGTTCACACAGTTGTTCTTCCTTTGTTAAGTGTCTGTTAGTGTCTACGTCAATTTCCATATTGATTTCAACATGTCTTCTAGGTTAACTGAATGATGCATGACAACATACTGGTTTTGATGTGTTGTATTAACTTCTCCGAAAAGAATCCACCTCAGGCTGGTTTCCTGAGCGCTTGGTGTGCCTGGTAGACCTTTGATTAGGTTGTTTTGCAGAATTTCGGCATATTCTTTCGCACCCAAGAGCAGATCTATAGACCCTGGCTTAAAGTAAGTTGGATCAGCCTGGTTGAAGTCTTGAATGTGTGCTCAGTCTTGTTAATTAATTGTTATGGTGGGTATCTTTGCGGTCAGTTGCTTGGACATTACATGTGCCTTGATCGGCAAACAATAGTTTCGGTCCAATCGTGATCGTATTTGTAGCTGTTCCATATGTTTTATGTCAGTTTTCTAGGATCCCACCCCTTTAAATGCCTGCCTTTACAGGTTGTCGTTCGAACTTCAACAATTGAGTCGCTTTTTCGCTAACGAAAGCTGCCTCGGAACCTTGATCTATCAGCGCCCGCAGTAAAATGGTGTTGCATTGCTCGCTTGTTGCTTCCACTACTGCCGTTGCTAAAAGTGCTGCTACTCTCTTCTTATTATTGAAATGCGACGCTATCATTGTTTTGACTTGTAATGCTTGCATTATTCTACATGTATTACAGCTGGAGGTTAGGTGGCCGATGATTTTCGATGCTGCTTGGTATTTGTTCCATGTAAAAGGGAATGATGGCGCCTGTGACAAACACGAGAAGATACTGGCACTATGCACTTAAATGCCGAGTGTCCTGGTATTAAGCAGTTAAAACATAATTGTTTGTTTTTCACAAATTCTCTCCTTTCAGTAGGTTCCTTCTTGCCGAATTCCTTGCAATGACTTAAGCCGCGATTTTCTTTACACATCACATAAACTTTCTCCGTAACTGAAGAACCTGGTTATTGTATCTCTAATTCAGTTATTTCGCTTACTTCGCTTGTTTCCCCAGAGCTTTCCGCTGTATAATTTTTCATGGAGGGCTTTCCGCTGTATAGGTTCCTGTAGAAACTATTAGCCACGTCTATGATCTCTCTACGATTGTGTTTGGTTTTTCCTGCTGATTTTAGTCCCTCTATCGATAGTTTATTTGGTGTTAATTCTTTATAAGCTTTTTTGGTACTTCTTGACTGCTTCAGATGTTTTGTATATATATTTTGCCGGTGTTTAGCGTAGTCTTTAATGTACTTGCTGATAAGTTTGTACAGAGCTGTCATTTCCTTTTTTTCGCTTCGGGATTTCTTTTTAGTTTTATACAATATTCTCCTTCGGTCTATAAGCACTGTGCGTGGTGTTAAAATTCCATGGGTTTTGGGATCGGTGCTGGTTGAATAGGCTTCTCGTAGGCTTTGAGTAATTGTGTTCATTAACTTCGTATAGTATGTTTGTGTGCATTTAGATTCTTGCCAGCTCGGTAATTTTGCCATGTTGAGAGAGTCAAGTCTCTCTCTGAACTTCTGTGTTTCTTTTCCGGTCTTTAAAGATGCCCTAGCATTGTTTTTATAGTTGGCTCTACTTTTTCTTATGTTATTTAGAAGTATACTTGCTCTGACGGGTATAGACCCGTAGATCCGAGGAATAGATTATACTTAAAATTTCCATATTTTGGCATATATCCGGACGGTTGGACAGAATATAATCTATCTCGTTTCTGTGTTTGTTGTTTGGTGAGCGCCATGTCCATCTGCGTTTTGGTTTTTTCTTAAAGGTGTTTAGTTTATAGAGTTTATTTTCAATAGCGAAATCGATTAATTTCTGGCCTCTGCCATTTCTCTCTCCATATCCATAAGCACTCATTACAAGTTATTCACTCTGGTACGGTTGGCCTATTTCCGCATTAAAATCGCCTAATAAGATGTAGTCTTTATGAGCTGCTTCTATGGCTTGTGTACTAATTTTATAGAAGAGAGTAATTTCTTCTTCTTTTGCTGTATCTGTGGGTGCATATGCTTGTATTAATGATAATTTGTATTCATCAAAGGTGAGGTTTAACAGGCCTACACGTTCTGTAAAGCCAGTGAAGCTTTCTATATTATGTTTGAGGGATTTGTTTATAATAAAGCCCACTCCGTGTTTGACAGGTGTTTGGCCCGTATAGCATAGGATTTAGTCACTGTATTCTTCGATTTTGGTTCCAAGCCGCCTTTCTTCAGATAATCCCATTACGTCGCAATTTATTGTCTTCAGGGTTTCAAATAATTCTATAAGATGTTCGTGGGATGAGAGTGATCTGACATTGTAGGTTATGAGGTCGAGTTTTTCTCCTTATTTTTCTTGAATTTTAGTGTTTCTCTTTGGAGGGTTTTGGTTGTAATCTTCCTCGGGGACAAACCGGATTGGAAGATGTGTCTTCTGTTTGTTCTTGTAAATTGTTTTTTGATTAGAGAAGGGTAGTAGGGGTGCTAATGGCTATTTATTTATGCCTTGATTTTTTTTTGTTTGTTTTATTATATACCAATTAGTTCATTATAGATGCCTTTACGACTCCTTCCGAAACACTTTGTGGTCTTTGTTTCGGTGAAGGCGTAGAATCAATTTTATTTTTCTTATGCATTCTGTGGTCTTCTTGAAGCTGCTGATTGGTATGAATGATCTCAAGAGATAAGTGTAGATTTCTTTTTTTGCTAGTTGTTGTGTCCGATATTTTCCCAACTATTACTAATTTATCGTACTTAATTAAGACTTTATTTCCGTTCTCTTTTTCCAATTTGATTTGATTCTGTAGCTCTTTTCTTTTTACTAGAACATTTGGTGGATACTCCTCTTTGACATAGTACTCGGTATCATTTAGATATTTTTTTATTTTGTAATATAATGATTTTTGTGCCAAGTGACGTGTAAGTTACCACGACAGGACGGGGTTTGTCCTTTTTTAGTCCTATTCTTCTAATTACCGGTATGTCGTTACAGTCTAGTTTGACTTTTAAGTTTTCTTCACTGAATACTATGATGCTGCTCTCCTGCTCCGAATATGAAAGTTCGTTTTCCTCTATTCTGAAGAACACGAGATTTCTTTGTCGCACCTGTTTTTCTAGGATACATATTCTCTTTTCTTGGTTAACCACCTTTTCCCTAAGTAAATCGTTCTTTAATCCCATTTAAATAATTTGTCTTCGAGAATCTTGTTGACGTTTTGAGTTACTTGTTACCGTTACTTTTGCTCCGTTTTCCAGAATTTTTATTTTTTGTTCGTCTAGCTCTTTTTGTATCTTACGAATTGCTGCTAGTACTTCCTCCATTATGTTGGAATTTAGTTTTGGTGTCTTGTAATATAGTAATAATTATAGTGGCGCTATATGCGGCTGGTAGCGGAACTAATTTGACAGAATGTTAGTATTGCAATTTTCATGCAGATGGTTGTGCACAGTTGTGGCTGATAGCAGAACTATGTCGGAATTCCAGTGATACACCCAATGTTACGTAGATAGAAGCGCCTTATGCGGCGAGTAGCTGAATCTCTTGAGTATAGTCGGTAAAACAGTGCAGCTTGGTAGTAGTTGTTCTATCCTCCGCTAGATGTCGCTGTTCATTACCGTTTGCGATCGATGAATATGGCACGTGTTTTGTTATGATTTACTTACTTTCATTTTTAGGAGTTCCATGAGCATGTTTTTTCGATAAACTGCGGTAGCTATTGCTTGGGTTTTGATTCAGATGGTTACAGCAGCACGATAGCAATAAGTTACAACGGAAAGTAACTGTTTTGGTTTGATTTGATTTTGGCAAGTTAAGCACTAGTAATGCGATAAAATTTTTGCACTTTTTTTGTGGTGAATTAGAGTTCGTTGTCGCTTTAAAAAGTCTTTTTATGTAGTAAGACGCTGTATTTCTGTTTTAAATTCTTTTTCACTTCTCATGCTCTAAAAGTACGCCATTATTGCCCTACTAAGCGGCACTAAAGTCCACCACCACCACCACCACTTTAGTCCACCACTTTAGTCTTTATGGAGTGAAAAGTAATTAGTTTTTTAATTCCCTTATGTGACATAGACAAACTCAAACAGCCAGTAAATATACCTGCTATTATCTGTGGAGTGTGGACCATTTTCATTGCGAAAATGTTAAGAATTTTATTTCCATGGTTTCTCTGCAAGGAAGGTGGCGCCATGTGTTTTTTTTTAAGTATTGTTAATCTGTGGCTGGTTTAGAAGATAAAAGTGAAAAAAACTGACCGCGTTAATTTCAGAATTTTTTCGAGTGTAAATATGTTCGGTTTTAAATACATTTATTAAGAATGTCTAGAGACAGTGAAGAGTTTGACGTCGAGCAAAGAGCAAAAGACATAATAGGTAATCTCTTTCCGCCAAAATCGCGGAAGATTTACCTAAAAACTTACGAAAGTTTTATGGACTGGAGAAATAAGAATATTTATTAATTGTTTTTGTACTAAATTGACTATTTTTCTCGCACTCAAAGTGAAAAGTACATTTGCACCTCGAGACTAAGCGCCAACTTAATATACCCTCGCCTACCTAATAGAACCACCTCTGGTATATTATGGCTTCGTTTAGTCCCGATATAAAATATCCTAAAAATGGTTTTTATAGTTATGACCACAAAGTCCATTTTAAGAGTTTTACATATTTAACGTGATAATACCTATTATGATTTTGATAAAGCAGCCATTTTAGGCCCCCTGGTTGTTTAGCTGACGATTGAAAAATCGTCCCAGTCTTTATGCTCACATTTGAAGTATCCCAATAATCTTCGATGATTTTCATACGTGCCTCGATATAACCTCTTGGTAAGCGTGCTTTAGGACATTTCTTTAGGTTAACTAGTGTTTTCCGTAGTAGGTTTGCAGTATCTTATTAACACGGAGATAAGTTTCTGTTGTTCTTCAGTGGTATTCATTTTTCACGGTGTCCCTTATTTCGCAGACAAGAATTTCATAGAAATTCGTTTCGCCGAAAATGTTTCTTATAATATTTGGTTCTTGTATTTTTATTTCGAATATTATTGTTTTAACGACTATTTACTTAAATGAAACTTATTTCGCAGAAATACAATTCAATGAATTTTATAATCACAATTTTTTATTTAACATACGTATCAAACAGTAGAATTATTTTTTAACGAATATTGATTGTTCGGTGTTTTTTTCCATGGTATTTTATTTCAACGAAAATGTAAAAGTAGACGTTATGCTATCCATAATTTTTTGTTGTTTTGTACACACACCACAACAACATAAACAAGTCATTGTGGCAAGGAAAACTTAGTATACAAGAGCGAGCGAAGTGAGCTCAGGGGGTCTAAAATCGCCGCTTTATCAGAATCATAATATGAATCACGTTAAAAATTTAAAATTCTTAAAATGGTTTATGTTTATGACCACAAAGTCCATTTTAAGAATTTTAATTTTTTAACGTGATTCATATTATGATTCTATAAAGCTTCCATTTTAGGCCCATTGGACTCCGGACAGGTTAGGTTCAAAGTTAGGGCACTCCGACAATTATGAAAAGCTTCAATCAAACTCCTCAATTATGAATAACTATACTACGGTATATAGTTTTATCAATTATTATAACATAGTTAAAGTAAATTTCATGGTGTTTTAATTTTATTGGAGGCTATGCATTTTGTCAAAGGTATGAATTGAAACATTTTAGAAACTGTCACTCGATAAAATGTTTTTTCTTGGTAATAAGTTTTATATTAACTAAACAATATGAGTTAAAAGAATATTATTGATTTGTTATTCTATGATATGAATTATCGAAACATTAAATTTTATTTGTAACAAAAATCTATCAGTTAAGTTTTTTCGAAGCAAGCTTTCTGCGTATTGGTTATTCTGTGAAATGATAATATGTGAAAAAAATTAGATGAAACGAAATTCTTTTGAACTTCTGTCTGTAAAACAGTGTACAACCATTTTTCACGTAAACAAGCTTGGATGCAGCTGATACCCGATGTATAAAGTAGTCACGTAATTATTACTACAATAGTCTTCGTAGTAAACAACTTGCTAATTCTCGGAATCCGATGCGCACAAAAAAAAGGTCGGCTTATCGCTGCTGTGGAATGTGGGCCTATTGTTCTCTCGGTAGGTGTCTGTACTGGATGGAAGCGGCTCGATTGCGACCATATGGTGATTGTTTTAATGTTCACTACTGCTTGTTCGGGATTTTGATAAATAAAATACGTGGTGTCTGAATGCAAGTGTGTTGGCGACTGACTGACTAACTTAATTAATACTATAACAAGTAATGCTTTTAAAGACGCCATGAGATAAACATATAGCTAGGTAGGTATGTGGATATTTGTGACTTTCGCAGCTACAAAGACAATAATTCTCATTCTAACAATATCTAATCCATAAAATATGTTTTTGTCGTCATCACAAAGTTCATTCATATCTATTCGTATTCTAGGCCATAATATTGACTTCCAAAATCTCTATATCTCTTTTTGAATGTGTCACTTTTTACATACCTATATTAAAGGTGATCTTCCACATTCATACTTAGGACGCACAGTACAGCACGGACGTGTGGACGGTGCACAGTATGAATCTGGACGACCACCTTTATTTTCGAATTTCTTCACGTTATTATTTTCAAATTGAAGCTTCTACTCAATAAAAAAAAACCTGTTAAACGGTCAACAATTGGGTTCATATTTTTATGGTTATTATCATGTACCTTTATCTACGTATCTCCAAAAGGTGTGAATATTTAAGTGCGGGTGCCTGTATTGGTATCAAAATACAAAAATGAAACCTACCTCAATGTAAATATCGCATTTTTTAAAACACTAAAGCCAGTTCTGGTGGCTGTCAAAGATATTAATAGAAATATGATTCAACCAATATCAGTGACATCTTGTGACTAATTTAATTTTAGCCTAGGCCTAATTTTAGACACATAATTAATTTCCCTAAAAGCTCTTATTTGCAAAAACATGATAAAAGTGACTTTATCAGCATTATTTAACGCTGATAGTCTATTTATATCATGTTTGCACATTATGAGAAAATGATTCATTAGTCGTAACAAATGTACTTAATATTTATTCTTGTACAAGATAAAAATACCTATCTGTAAGTACCGTTGAGGAATTTAAAACTGACAAATTGTGAATCGATCGATCTTGTAATATATTAACTTGGCGCAAATATGAAATTATAATTGATACTAGGTTTCTTAAGCCTATGACTAAAATGAATGAAAAATTTATAATAATGATTTATTCTAAAATAAAATATAATAAATGATTGATAAATGTTTAGCATAATTAATGAAATAAATTGTAATAATACGAATTAAGATTAGATTATGTAATTGAATAATTTGAAAGATATAACTTGCAGTGCCCCTACAGGGTACATGTCATAAATTCATAATACTGTGTCATGAAATTTTAATGCATGCCAACGAACCAGTGTTTTACAAGTTAGAAAATAAATAAATAAATAAAGAGTAAAAAATCCCATTTCATATTTTACCAAGAAAACGAATCAACAGTTTAAAAGCAATATAAATGCATATCGGTGAAGAGACTGCAGCCTTTTGCTTTCGGAGGCAACCTTCTAATATGGATAAGACCGGGGAATGGTTCCCCGGTGTTCATAATCCGCACATGAAAGGAGCCCCTGGAGTAGTACCTGTACCTGCATACTATGGATATGTCTAGGCTTGGTATGTGCGAACACGACGCAAGCGCACGTCATGATGGGGCGGATCACCACGGTAAAGAGGCGCAGCTTGCACCTGAGCGAGAGTTTGCTCTTGGCCATAAACAAGTAATGGAGCCTACCCATGGCGAAGGCAGCGGCGTCAGTTTCGCCCCACTATTTCCCACGCTTTGGGTCTTAGCAACAGTACTCGCTACGCTATTGTTTATTAGAAACCATAAAAGATACATTTAATGCGAGTAACAATGGGCGCACTGTTACTACGAACTATTTACAAAGTACAATACATATTTATATAAATGGGTGCAGACAATACTATTCCTTAGACTATTACTAACAAACATTTAAAGAAATAATAAAACACTAAGTTTTACGACGACCCTCGGCAATAAACAAATACAAAAATTCCCAAATACCAAAGAGTACCTATCTATTCTAACATCTGGCTAACTTTTTAAAATAATAATTATTTAAATGGTACATTAGTTCTTCCCGAAAGGTAAAAATAACACGTGCCTAAAACTTAATACTATGTAATAAACTGTTATCAGTGCTAGCACTATAGGTTTAAAGATATTTATTCTCAAAAAAGACACAAAAGTCACTTACAAGAGAAAAAAGCTTAAAATTAGCTAAATTTAAAGTTCGTCACAGACGTCACGCTCACGGTAGCAATTATTATTATTAAGATACACCCATCCAATGAATTCCCCCAAGTTCATTTAAGTAACCCCATTGAGTGATATTTTCATGAAATAATTATTGAATGGGGTTAATTGAACTTGGAGTGTTGTATGTGCAGCAGAGTCAACCAACATATCGTCCATTTTCAAAAATAGGTCTTGAGAAAGGTTTCGGTTTGGGGTATGTTCACTGTGAACGCGTTCACGAGCGTTCCGAATTGATGACAGCTCTCAGCTATCATAATCGTGATATCTAAAACGGAACGCAAAATTTATATGTGAGCGCTGTGAGTGATTATTTTGTGATTCGGAATGCGGCCGTTGTCAAACATTGGTTTTCGCCGCTCACCGCTTGCCGCGCCTCACGCCGCACAGTGGGCTGAAAATAACGTTTCATAGACATACAAATTGTTTTTCTAATTTGACCTGTTTCTTTATTGGAATCTGTTAAGACATGCTTCTTATTGATATGTTCTAAGTCATAAACCACAGGAAAAGATACACTTTCGATTTTTTTTCAGAAACTTTGTATGGAGAAAAACATAAAATAAGCTATATCTCGGCTGTCGCGTGAGTGCGGGTTAGTTTCTTTCACATGATTTTTGCTCTATTTTTTTGCTAATTTTTGATGTATAACACCACCCTCGCAGAAGTGCGATTACTGAGAAAAAAATAATTAAAAAAAAATACATTTTTTGTTTCCATCTACATTGGCTTTATTAACAAATTTTAATCATATATCTCTAAAAATCATAGCATAGCGGTCATATAATAACTGCAGTGCTGTTTAGCTTTCACAATTTTATAATAATAAAAAATATGCGGCTTATATTATAGACATATGTTTTTACCTAATTTGTTTATGACACACTAATGGGTCTTGAACAACCTTTTTGAAACAATGGATTAATTTTAATCAGTAAGTACCTACTTACCTACCTATTGTTTTGTTTCAACGAAATCATTATGCACCTGCGGAATTATGATGGCTCATTAGGCAGGTGCGTAATAATTTTTAATCATTACTAAGAATTACCATTAATATAAATAGTAAAATACCATTATTTTGTCAAAAAACAGAAAAATAAAAAAGACACAAGTTCATATAATCTCAAAAAGTGACTTTTTTATGAAATAGCTATTGAATGTGATTATATGAACTTGGAGAGCCGTATTGATGATTTGAATGATTATAATTCTGTAACTCCATACGTGTTACTGGCGCGATTCATATTTTCATCAACATACAATCTGACACTGACCTGCAAATTGCAATAAACGTAAGAAATTTAAATTTCGCGGGCTACCCTTGCGCATCCACCTTAAACTAGGTACTCCTTTCTTAATTTTATGGTTATTTAATATTATAACGGCGGACAGACGAGTATGGAAGAGAAAAACGTGTTGCACCGACCTCAAGGAAAATTGGCCAAGGACAGAAAAATGATAGATACTTAGTACTATTATCATAAAAAAATTACTAGGTCAATAAATACACACATCAAAAGTGTCTAGGGATCAACATATATTTTTGCAATAACTTTTCTCCTGATTGATATTAATTAAAATTTTCTTTAAGGATTCATCAAATAAAGTGTTTTCGTTTGTCACAGTAACGATAAACCAAGTCACCTTTGCATTAATAAAGAAATTTGCCATTTTCCTAATAAAGGGATTTTTGACATTTGAACCACTAACACAAAAGTTCGAAAAAAAGACTGAAATAACAGTTTTCTTTAAAATTTTATTGGGTAACTTAAACAATTAATAATCCGTGTTTCTACCGCGAACACTAACAACACAAGAACATCGGTTTGGCATACTCAAAATGAGTTCATCCAAATCACGCTGTGGAATGGCCGCCCATGTTCGTTGCAACAACAAAAAAAGGTCTTCTTGCGACTGGATACCCTCCATATTCGGCAGAGCTCTTCTCTGTAGCATATCCCATGCATGCTCAATCGGATTCAAGTCTGGCGACTGAGCAGGCCAGGGCAGGACATTGATGTTAGCTGCGGCGAGAGTCTGTCTTACAACTCTTGCGGTGTGCGGTCGTGCATTATCATGCATTAACTGAAATAAGGGACCGATTTGCACTTGTAGAGGAACGATGACGTCTGATACAATCGTCTCAGCATAAATTTGAGCGTTGAGGTTGCCTCTGATCCAAATCAACTCAGTTCTTCCGCCGATCCAAATACCCGCCCATACCATGATGGTTCCACCACTATAAGGATGGACTTCCTGGCAGGATTTTAATCGCTGTTGGCGTCCAGGGGTTCTCCAGTGTCGTATACGTCTTGTATCCGGTCTCATACCAAAACGAGACTCATCAGAAAAGCACACGAAACGCCATTGTTCTTCTGCCCAATTTCTGTGTTCAAGAGCCCATTGATATCGTATCCTACGATTGTGCATTGCTATAGGTGGTACCCGTAGCGGTCTTCGGGAATGAAGGTTCACTTCATGCAAGCGGTTTCTGACTGTTTGGTCGCTAATTAAGTTCCCTGAAGAGTGATGAAGCCTCACGGCTAACATCATGGCGGTTATTGTTGGAGCTCTTCGAGTTAAGATTTGAATGTATCGGTCTTGTCTCCGTGTGGTGCAGCGATACCGTCCTCCATGGCGCTCAGCCACGGTACCAGTGCTTCGGTAACGTGTCCAAAGTCGACTGATAACACTCTGACTTGTATTCAGAGCTAAAGCCACAGTACGTTGCCGGGAACCAGCTTCTATCATTCCCACGGCTCTGAGCATTTCTTCCCTGCTTAAATGACGTCGCCGCTCCATAATAACGTTGGTTTTAATCAGTAGTAGGGAAACAGTAGCACTAATAATGTCTTCAATGGGTTGTATGTTTTTATAGGGAAAATATTGACAGCTGATTTTCATCTTTTACTCGAATTTGATTCACAGTTCCTGATTCAAATTATGAAATGCACCAAAAAGGATCCATATAAATTTATAAAATCATAAATTTATTACAAAGCCACATCTCAATCTCAAGAAATCCACATAAAAATGCTTGATCCCTAGACACTTTTGATGTGTGTATATATACAGTTTGACTTTTAAGAAAAAACAATTATGATTTTAGGGGAAATCCCTCCGTCTGTGTAGAAAGCCCCTAGGGCTTTCTGTCAAAAAACCCGTATCTGTGTAGAGAGCCTCCAGGGGGCTTTCTTTTACTCTGCTTTCTGAGTTGACACAGACAGCGTATTTTACTATAACGATCTTGCACAAACTTGCGCAGAGTCTAGAATAATTTACCATTGATATTGTGCGGGACAAGAAGAATCTTAATTTATTTATAAGAAAATGTAGTGTTACTAAAGTGAAAAAAGTGACCCAGCGTAGCACTAACCGAGCTAGTTTTCTGATTTTGCCGAAGATGAGAACTAAAGGGTATGTTTCATTTTCGGCCATAAGATGTACAGTTACTGAAAAAGAGGAAAAAATACCACGAATTCAGGAAAAATACTCTCTTGAGAATTTAAGCCTGATTTGTTGTGCATGGAAAGTAACAGTTTTTCAATTATTACCATATTATATCCAACATGGCGTCTTACTGGTTTGCATAGTCTGCTTTCGTTCTGAAATCATGTCACATAAAAACATAATATCACGTCGATGTTATATATGAAAAGTATGTGTTCTTGTTATAAATAATTATTATTATATTCTTATACATCATTTTCGACTAATTATAAGCAAGAGTGATGATTTCATTGTAAAAAAAATATAATAGGTACTACTTTTCTGTAGTGTATTTCTGAACGAAAAATTCAAAATTACATTTTGTTTTGACAAAACTCATGTGTCTGTCAGTCGAATTTCGTTCATCTCGACTTGGTATCGACTTTCGTGGCTTTCAGTGTTATTTTACGTTCTCTCATTTACGTTATGTGTATGTTATGTTTTGTTTCTACGACTTTTGCTTTGTACAATTATTATCAAATAACGATTTCTAGGTTATGCAAACGTCATCTCTACAACCTGTCATAGCTGTCATAACACTCACGACAAACGTCAAACATTTTTATTTTTTATTGCGTGCCTAAAAACCATTTAATATTATTTGTTACTTTATTCTATTCAGAGGTTTGTTTCCCAGCTTTTATAAAAAGTACGTGTTATGGCCGGAGTCCCATACAAAAATGAATCATCTCCTTCGGCAAAAAAAAATAACTTTTGAAAGAGCACAATAATTGTATAACAATATACCCTCATGTATTAAAAAAGTACACTCATTCAATGCATTCAAAACTCTATTAACTGAATATTTAATAACAAATAACACCCTTCCAAAAACTGAATTCATTGGATGGGTGTATCTTAATATAATAATTGCTACCGTGAGCGTAACGTCTGTGACGAACTTTAAATTTAGCTAATTTTAAGCTTTTTTCTCTTGTAAGTGTATTTTGTGTCTTTTTTGAGAATAAATATCTTTAAACCTATAGTGATAACACTGATAACAGTTTATTACATAGTATTAAGTTTTAGGCACGTGCTATTTTTACCTTTAGGGAAGAAATAATGTACCATTTAAATATTAACTATTTTAGAAAGTTAGCCAGATGTTAGAAACTCTTTGGCGTTTGGGAATTTTTGTATTTGTTTATTGCCGAGGGTCGTCGTAAAACTCAGTGTTTTATTATTTATTTAAATGTTTGTTAGTAATAGTCTAAGGAATAGTATTGTCTGCACCCATTTATATAAATATGTATTGTACTTTGTAAATAGTTCGTAGTAACAGTGTGGCCATTGTTACTCGCATTAAATGTATCTTTTATGGTTTCTAATAAACAATAGCGTAGTGAGTACTGTTACTAAGACCCAAAGCGTGGGAAATAGTAGGTAGGCTCTAGGCTCCATTACTTGCTTAAGGCCAAGAGCAAACTCTCGCTCAGGTGCAAGCTGCGCCTTTTTACCGCGGTGATCCGTCCCATCCCATCATGACGTACGCTTGCGTCGTGTTCGCACACACAAGCCTAGACATATCCATAGAATGCAGGAACTACAGAACTGGTACTTACGAAAAGTCACGGGGGCCCCTTGGTTCGTCCGCAACGACCAACTCCACGCAGACTTTAGGATGCCCACTATTCTTCAGTTTATGAAGCGCCTCTCAAAGGGCTTCTTCGATTCTGCTGTTAAGAACCGCAATCCCCTGTAATTGAGTTATCAAGAAAAAAATAAATCGGGGTCCTCCGGGACGGGTGCAAAATCAAAATCAAAGCATTTATTTCAAGTAGGCCAGTTACAGGCACTTTTGAACTGTTGAAACAAAGATAACAATGAAATGTAGCTACAGTCCCAGTCACAAGGCATAAAAACTGTGAAAGTACTGTAGTTGCCCATTCCCTAGCGTAGATCTCTATGGAGAAGAACGGGCAAGAAACTCCATGGACCCTCTTTTAAATTAGAATATTGTTATAAAACCTTGGTTACATCATTCATATTGAGATGGTACATTATGTGAGAACGATGTAGCAAGATGTGCACGTTAAAAGTGTCCATAGTAAAAATAAAAAACGCAATTAAAAAAAAACAAATAAGCCGTGGCAACTAAGAGATGACCAGTCACAACTGACAGCGCCCGTTCACGAACATGACGCATGGATCAGCACCATTCAACTCAACCATTTTGAAGGGAACTAAATGATCCGAAACACGCGCCACCATCAGCGAGACATTTGAGTGAGCATGACATAGGTACTCTCAACCGCCAGGGCACATTCAAGTCGAGAAAGGACGTAGGTTTCCAGTGAACGGTAGCTTTTTAGTACCTACATAGTACTCACACAATATGGGCTTTATATAATACTAAAGCTAACTACGAAGCTTAACTTTACCACTTACCATAATATTTCCTCGTTCTCTTAATGAGGGAATGGTGCCGCATGTTTGGAAAATAGCTTTTATTACGCCCGTCCATAAAAAAGGCCCTAAGGATAATGTTGAAAACTATAGGCCAATATCTAAGCTTTGTTTGTTTGCAAAGGTTTTAGAAAAATAGTTTACGCTTCAGTTCATGGTGCTATTAAACAATCACTTAATGACTGTCAGCATGGCTTCCTAAAAAACCGGTCTATTTGCTTATCTGTTCCGACTATTTGTCCTCCACCATGTCTGAACCCTCTCAAGTGGATGTTGTCTATACTGATTACAGTAAGGCATTTGACCGTATAGACCACGGTGTCCTTTTGCGTAAGCTGCTTGCAGTGGGCATGAGGGGTGATTTATTCAGATGATTTGAGTCTTCTTTTGAGAATCGCTGTCAGACAGTTGTACTGAATGGATACAGTTCCGTAACTGTTAAAATACCCTCGGGAATACCACAAGGATCCCTTTTGGGTCCTTTACTTTTTATTATTTTCATAAATGACATTGGTTCGTGCTTTACCCGTTCCAAAATAATTCTTTACGCTGATAATATGAAAATTCTATGCCCTATATCAGAACTTTCCGACTGTTTTAGTTTACAGCGGGATTTAGATGGACTTCAAAGTTATTGCCTCCTTAATAAACTCGAACTCAATGTTTCTAAATGTTTTTTTAGTACCTACACACGTAAACCACACGCAATCATGTTTAAGTATAAGTTGCATGATACTAATATAAATAGAATAAGCGTTATTAGGGACCTGGGTGTCACTTTTGACTCTAAGTTGCTTTTTGATGCACACGTTGAAAACGTTGTCAGTAAAGCTTCTAAAGCACTTGGATTTATACTAAGGTTATCAGCTGATTTTAAAAACGTTAAAACATATAAAATCCTTTATTGTGCTTTTGTCCGCAGCCATTTAGAGTACTTCTCACAAGTGTGGAACCCTACCATACAATATTTATACAGACCGAATTGAGAGTATTCAGAAGCGGTTCCTACGCAAAACTGTGGATGCTATTTGCCCGACGTGTTATGCCATACATAACCTTATTCTGCCTACTTTATGATTCAATCAATTAAATTATAAACAAAAAAAACCGTCTTTTCTATTTAAGAGGGCCCTTCCCGGCCCGTCTATCGTCAACGCGAGAATGGTCAAAAAGCTTGTTGTTTTATCCAGAGCCACGGCGGAGATTTTCTTTCAACTCCCCCCCCCCGTCTCACCCCGCCCCGACCCCGTACAATTCGTCTCCCACGCACCTCATACCGCCTAACGCGATGACATTGAACGAAAAACAGTGTTCGAAAACTTCTTATACTTGTTCCAGGAAATACGTGTTTTTGAATAAGTGTTACAAGTGTGTGAAATAAATATTTGTCATTGAGAATCTCCATTACATGTGCAACGTTTCTATCAAAATGTTTTCTTTACTTTTACAGTTTATGAGTACATTATGAACGGCACAAATTTAACCTGAACTTTGTTCAGGTTAAATTTGTGCAAAACAGTAATTTTTGGAGGCTTATACGTATTTTTTTTTACGTTCTTTTATTTTTTGCTTCCATAGAAACCTAGATAAAGTGCCCAAAATACCTATTTGTTCAAAAAATTCAAAGATAGATGTGTAACAACGGCATAATCACGTACGAGCGTTTGTATGAAAAGTATGACGGGTTGGCCGCTCTTAAGTACACGTCATTACAAAACACAATAATACTACGGTAGGTACCACGGAGTTCAATGATGGTCGACCACTTGCGCGGTAGTAGGTACCTATAACAAGAGGAAAATATAATATCGTGATGTAGTAGTTAATCAGGTACCTATTAGACATATCTCGAATTGATGGTCAACACATAATTATGTACAGGGTGTAACAAGACCCTTCACGAAGCCGTCAACCAAGCATTAAGTAGGTACATCAAAATAAGGAACTTTTTCGCAAAAAATATTTCTGGGAAACGACTTTCTTTTTTGGGCTGAAAACTCACGTTTTACGGTAGGTGTAGGACTCAATGTAACGGACTCAAAACATTGTGCTAATGGGTGGATTGAATAGTACGGGGGTAAAAAAAATACTTGTGGAAAAGTTGGAACTTTGACCCCCAATAACTCCATAACTAGAAGGTTCCCAGGTATGATCTAGAACAAAAAAATGATCACAATGACGGGAGAACAAGTGCCTTTCGGCTTCGTTAAGGGTCTTGTTACTCCCTTTATAGGTACTTACCTACCTAACCACTGCGAAGATCAACATAGTCTCAACTCGACTCGACTTGAACTTTTTTTTTTTTGATAAATCAAAAAAAAAAAAAAAAAAAAAAAAAAAAAGAAATAAAAAAAAAAAAAAAAAAAAAAAAAAAGAAATAAAAAAAAAAAAAAATAAATAATAAATAATAAAAATAAATAATAATAATAGTAGTAATATAATAGAAATAAATATTTTTGGCGCGCTAAAGCGCGCCAAAAATATTTTTCGAAGTTTTACTTTATTAATGTTGTTCTAGACTCTGCTCATTGCGGACAAATGATTACCAGCCAAAACCAAAACATCAAAGTGGCTTAAAATTATATCCTGTTAACCCTAAAACTGCAGGATGCTTGGAAACATTTAAAAGTAAACTCGTAAATAACTTACCATTTTTGTCTAGTGACAATCTTCATTCTCATCGGTCTCATCCTCATTCTTTGTAAGCTATTTAATTCCACTTTCATTCCCAAGTCTATCTCAGTAAATTGTAACGTATCTTTCAGTGACTGGGCTACCATTGGTATTCACAAGAGTAAGACACGACTTCATGAACTGTACAATGATTGAGTGTTTGTAAATAGGTACTGCCGAATATAATTTGTATGTTAGAAATTATTCAAAACTATTTAAAAGAGTGTGCGGTATGCTAAGTCACATTATTTGAGCTCGAAAATTAAAAACAGCAATAATGTAATTAAAACGAAATAATTATTATTAATAATGAAACGGGTAGGTCTAGTTACCGAAATAGTGACTATAGCTTAACCATTAACGATAGGGTAATTAAATCAGATTCAGACGTCGCCCCGGTTTTCTAAAGTTTCTATTCTGATATTCCCTTTTCAACTACGAAATCTCTAAACTCCATCACCCACTGTTGCCGAATCTTTGCTTAGGGAAAATGTTAAAGTTTGCGACTCGGAATTTCATTTTGAACATGTCACATGTGATTCTGTAGAAGTTGCCAAGTCTATTATTGACATTGTAGCACCTACCTTACTTTTTATCTTTAATAATTGGGTCAATTGTGGGGAGTTTCCTGACCTTATGACAAATAGTAAAGAAATTCCTTTAAGTATTCAAAACAGGTATTACAGCAGACCCCTCAAATTACAGACCTATTTCAGTACTACCTACTTTTAGTAAAATTTTTGAGAAATTAATTCTAGAACAAATTACAAAGATTTTTATTAACTACATAGCAAACAGTTGAGTTTTACTACGGGTCGTTCAACTACTGATGTTGAGTAGGCTACTCGCCAGTTATTATAGTCCTACGTAACTTCACGTACGAATTTCACGACGTTCGAGTAGCACTACTCAAAAGATAAACCGACCCGTAACTTACCTGCCAGGTCTTCCGTCGATTAGCTTGTTTACTCGTCGGTTAAATATTTCAAAGTTGTCTGTTGTGATTTCGTAGCTTTATTGATATGCATGAATATTTGAATGGATTTATTTGATCATCAAAAATTGATGATTAGGACTGTCTACGACGTAACGTTTAAATCCTGCGTTGAATATTTTACGGACCTAGGTGATTCTGAGTTTATTTGCTAGATTTCGTCTATCGAAGTACATAACTACTTGAAACAATAAAAATATTGCCTAAAACGCAGAGGTTCGTGGTATATTTTGAAATCCTTCTGTCTAAGTTCCTTACTTTGTCCATATTATTAAATTAGTAGTTCAGTAGGTACTTAAAACATAAAATACCACGCACTAATAGACGAACAAACAAAAAATTACAAATGCACTAAATAAAACGGTGATCTTTGTTTTATTTCTACTTTGAACCCCATGTGCCACAGTTTGACGAGGGTTGTTGTCGTCAATTATTGAATGAATGCAACGTATGATTTGATATTTCATTCACATAACCAGCAAGTTGTTACTCGAAGCCTTGATTACATTATGTGTAGATAGAGCATCAAATGTGCGCAAACGTGTAAACTGTTGGCTTATAAGTTCGCACACAGAGACATAGACGCACAGTGTTTACACTGTGCGTCTATTGTCTCTGTACAGCGGCCGCAACCACACATGTTTGCTTCGCGACGCTCCGTCTAGACATTATTTAATCAAAGCTGGAAGCTTCATTTCCGCTTGTGAAATTACTCACAGAAGATACTCGGCACTTTGACTTGCCAATTAACGCTAATCGGCATGTAACTGTAATCAGCATATAACTAATCAACACTTTAATTGGAGATGGTGAAAGAAGCGAAGAATAGTTATTTATTACGTTAAAGGCCTCTTCCACCATCCTGAAGTAAAGTGTTGAGTAGGCTACTCGCCAGTTAAAGTCCCATGTAACTACACGTACGAATTTCACGACGTTCGATTAGCACTACCTACTCAAAAAATAAACCAAACCGTAACTTACTTGCCAGGTCTTCCACCAATTAGCTTGTTTACTTGACGGTTAAATATTTAAAAGTTGTCAGTCGTGATTTCGTGCGTAGCTTTATTTGATATGCATGAATATTTGAATGAATTTATTTGATCATCAATTGGATGAATTATAACTGTCCACGTTGTAACGTTTAAATCCTGTATTTAATATTTTACGGACCTCGATGAAACTTTCTTTTTTGCTAGATTTCATCTATCGAAGTGCTTATACATGAAACATAATAAAATAGGTATTGCATAAAACGCAGAGGCACGTGGTATATTTTGAAATCCTTCTATGTTCGTTACTTTGTCCTTAATATTAAATTGACTTACTTAATATGAAACTGAACTACTAATGTAGTTCAGTACTTAGAACAAATTTAAATACCACGTAACAAAACAACAATAGACGAAGACACAAAAAATGACAACTGTAATAAATGGAACGGTGTTCTTTGTTTTATTTCTACCTAGAAACCCATGTGCCACTGTTTGACGAGGGTTGTTGACGTCACATTGAACGAAAGCAACGTAAGATTTGTTATATTATGGATGTTGTAATAATTTGAATGTGTTTTGTTTTGTGCCAGACTTAAATCTCTTTGCGTACAGCAAAGAGGTCACATACCTACTGTATCCGCGGTGATTTTATTGTTACAATATTAATGAATAGATTGACTCAGTCTGAAGAATAATAATTGTCTCCAGTATTTTCTAACCAATATATATGTAGGTACTGTGTTTGCACGTAAAATGACTCATCAATTACAGTTGGTACTAGAAATAGGGACCAATTAGTTCAGCCAGGCTTCGGACTCGGTAAAGTAGACTCATCTTTCTTGGGGTATTATTTGAGATGCTACGTCAGAAATTGTAAAGAAACTGGAGGCCACCAGTTTCCTCGAGATGAGAAACTTAAAAAAAGGTGACTCAAAGCTATAAGACGAGTAAAATTTTAACCTAAACGCGGGGCGAGAGTGTGCCATGAACATTTCAACATCGGTAAATACTCAGGTACGTAACAAAGTTATCATTTTTAATTTGACTAGGTCGTCAAAAACTATTTTCTCTTATTTGTACGTAACCTATACCAGACAGAAAACTACAGGGCAAGTGGGCAGTAGAAAACAGACTGCCCAGATAAACAAATTTCTTTCAAATTTTAAGCATTTCCATTGATGGTGGTCCATGATGATATGATATAATAACTCAGTCAGACCCAGAAGCTAGATCTGAGCTTGTAAGCTCAGATCTTGCGTCTGGTTCGGGTAAAAATTGTACAAGAGAGACACAGACTTCTAATATTTTAAGATTATTCTCTACAGAACTGACAACGAACAACGACAAACTAACAATGAAACTGACAATGAATCAGTAAATTATTACAAACGTCTCGAAACCTATGCTAAAATTAATTTAGTGCTGTCAACCCTAATGCCAATGGCATATGGTATCAAATAAAGATGGACAAGAGTTATTGGTTTATCAATAGGAGATCAATTTTTAATGCTTCTGATAAAATTAAGAAGAAACAAGCCTGATTTTGAATTAGGAAAAATGTTTGGAGTAAGTAAACCAGTAGTCTCCAATGTGATTATAACGTTGATTAATTTTGTGAATGACCTCTGGAGTCTGATAGACATTTGGCCTAGCCGTGAGCTTGTAAATTTTAACATGCCTGAAAATTTTAAAAATAATTATCCATCTACAAGGATTCTAATAGATGGTACTGAAATTCCCATTCAAAAGCCTTGTCACCCTGATGCTCAGAAAGTGTCTTTTAGCCAGTACAAACACAAAAACACATTGAAATTCTTGATTGGGTCTTCACCAGGTGGACTGCTCACTTAATGCTCTGGAGGATATGCAGGATCAGAAAGCGACCGCCAAATAGTGGAACGTAGCAATATTTAAAAAATATGTGACACAGGAGACAGTATAATGGCAGATCGTGGCTTTAATGTCCAGGATTTGTTTGCAAATAAAAGAATTGGGTTAAACATTCCAAATTTTTTAAAAAGGAAAGTCCCAAATTCCAGGTGCCTTGTTAAAACTAGACCGAAAATTAGCAAGTCAACGAATTCATATAGAACGCTTAAGTGGTCTGACAAAAACCTATAAGATATTAACTAGTGAATTAAATCAATATTATGTACGTATAGCTTCTAAGATTTTTTTATTTACCTTATGCTTTGTAATTTCAGAGAGGGTATAGTACGTAAATAAAACATATTAATGATAAAAATTACCTACTTTTATTTCTTAAGGAAGCTATCATAGTTATAATACAGATAATTTTATTTAAAATTTCTGCTTTAAAATAATTATTATAGAACTCATCAAGTTTTGACAACATATAATTGATGAAATTTTCATCTCTGTATACATAACTTTCATGTCTTTGAATGTATACACTATTATATTGTAGTACATTCTACCACTGCAGTACAACTGCCCTTGAATTTGGTAATAGTATGGTGTACTGGGTTTTAAATTTAAAGTGTTACCACTTAATATTAAATATGGGACAGTTATAGGGTCAATTAGTTTAAATCTGCTTGCATATGGGCATTTAATTTCAATTATTGTATCAGGACCTAATAATGCATCTGGTGAAGCAGCAAGATATGGTCTCTCCTGACTTACAAAGAGACCACATGGTAAGGCAATAAGGTCATATGTTTGACAAAATTTCTGCAAAGCAATTCTTTCATTTATGATTCCGTGGCTGGTGGCTCTGGAATAAAATTCTTTTCGATCTTGTATTTGCCTGGCATAGCTCTTCATTGAGGTTGGCTTCAAATGGCATATTGTGTGAAAGGTGCTAGCCGTTAACCTTTTTTTTCTTTGTGTTAGCCATTCCGCACTAGCTGTCTGTTCTCTTGTAGCTTCTTCTATCTGCTGAATTTGTTCTATTGTGATTACCGAGAGTTGCAGATCTAGTAAAACTTTTGTTTTCGCGTCAGTTTTTAGATAATCATGGTCTGTTTCAATGCCATATGGGTTGGCTGGTTCATACATTTGCTTTAAAGGCATTGAACTATTGGGAAAATTAAGTACCAAGTTTCTAACCCTGAAGTTGTAGTTTTGTTTATTAATGTTCTTAATGGGATAAGGTTCATAAAAACTGATATATTTTCTCTCCTTCTTGGTAATTTTCTGCGAGCACTGGTGTGCCAGCATAGGGTTTTTTAGGTGCATGAAAACTTTGAAGTCTTTGGGTCAAAAAGTAATATAATTTTTTTATTGACCATGCTTTCAACACCTAAAAGCAAAACAGCAATATGTTTGCAAGTTGCATCATTACCACTACCTGCTGGACATTCACAGTTCGCTTCTTCAATACTGCCATATTCATCTAATTTTAAATTAACTTCATAGTGAAGACTTTTCATTGTTTTTTACATATGCCTTTTATGTAGGTGTTCTTGCTGGCATCAAGAAAAGAGCGGGCTGTTACTAAATGGCATGATTCATATAGTTGCACTACTTTGTCCATTTTCTTGTCAGATCTATAAGAGAATAGAAAAAAAATGCCTGTTTTAATTTACTTGTAGCACCCTGTTTTAACATGCACTTGTGCAGTGCATGTTACAACAGGGTGACAATGAGCAAGTTGATCTTCCTCAACATAGACTGACAATATGTTCAAAGGTTGCGAGATAGGAAGCCTGTTTACAGATTGATTTACAATGATGATTTTTTTATGTAAATGAAACAGAAGCAAGTATCTTCTGCAAGTAATCAATTCTAACTTCCAACTAGTAGGTAGTTACTTATATAGATAAACACTACCTAGTGCGTACTTTAAAACAGAAATAAGGCTTACATAGATAAATAATGGATTTTCCGTATTTGAGTTTTGTTCAGTGGAGGAAGCCTTGTGTTGCTGTTTATGTCTCTGTAAGACTCAGTGCGTGGAACCACCATTGAAGGTTCATCGTCCACAACTTCAGATTACCCAAAATTGAAGTTTTGGTCATAAGACTCTAATCTGTAATATAAAAAAGGTACATTTAAAATTTAAAATATTTTCCAGACCAAATATAACCTCAAACTTTTTTAGAGCACAAAAATATTAAGTTTCGTCATTCAATGTTATTATTAGAATGACACAATGTTATCATACAATTACACTATCCATATAATGCATTTAATAAACCATGAAACAAGTCTTAAGACCATAAAATTGAAACAATATAAAGAAAATTATTAAACACAACTTACCTTTCAATTAGGTCTACTTTCCTTCCACGTAAAGAGGCGCCTCTTTTTCTTAACTCTTCTTTTAACTCATTAAGTTTCCAAGAGGAATACAAATTTTTAAATCACAAATTGCCTAGAAATCAACGTAATTACAAAATTCAAAGTTTATCTCACTCAATGACAACTTTGACAAGGGTTTGTACAGTGGTGGTGCCATCTGAGATCAGCTTTCACTTTCCAACCCCATTTGATCTCTAATTTAACATTCTACATGTTGAAGATATTTACAAAACGTTAGTGAAATGAAAAAGGCATGCTGCCTAAGAAAAACATTGCACCAATCAACAATCAAAACGAACAATTCCACAAAAAAAACACATGTACATGAACATAGATCATACAAATATGGATCCGGCAAATGATGTCACATGTAAACAAGAATAAAAAAAATGAAATCAATTATATTTTACATATTTCTACATAAAAAATGAAGCAGCATTGCAATAGACGAGAACTTTTTGAAAAAAAAGAAAGAAAATAGAAACGTCGTGGTCTTCGAGTGCGAGGAAAAGTTAAAAACATGCCTGCATGTCTTTCGGAGAAAGTTGTGACAGACAGACAGCCAGACAGACAGCCAAACAGACAACCAAACAAACATACATATATATGTATATGCACACGCACACCTACTAATTTTTCAGTTCCAATATATTCAACATTCAGACGTGCTTAATTGATAACCTCCTTTTTGAAGTCGGTTAAAATCACGAATAAAAAAACGTCTTCAAAAAATATTCAAATTGAAATCGAGAAAAGAGAATGCATCCAAACGAAAATTTTAGTGATCCAAGAAGTCGTACAAAGATGGTCCGTTCGATGTCCTTGAAATCAAACTCGGGCTCTGTGATTGGCCGGCGGCGCATCAGCCGTGCTTTGATAGTGAAAACTAATTTTACTCAAACCGAAAAAAAAAAAAAAAAAAAAAATTATTAATATTTTTTTTTTGTTATTATTATTATCTCCTTTATTCAATTATATACATATCAATTACATTTTTAAATATTTTATTTTTTAAATATATAAAAAATAGTGGTCCGCCGGTATCGGGAGCAGGGTCCAAGCTACCGGTGGTTAGGGCTCCAGAGACAGGAACCTCCTCACAATGCGAGCCGTATCGAGGAGTACTGCCTTCTGAATCAGGCCCTTGATCCAACCACCTAAGGAGAGCCTCGAAAGGTGGTCGTCGAGGCTCTTGGCCATAAGGCCATTGGCCGTCACGACAATCGGCACAATGATAGCCGAGTTCACATTCCACATGTCGACAACCTCGTGTGCCAAGTCGAGATATTTTATTTGTTTCTCCTTCTCAGCTTTCACGAGGTTCTCGTCATGTGGGATGGTAACATCGATTATCATTACGCGGCGCGCTAATCGGTCTATCACCACTATGTCAGGCTTATTGGCGACAATAGTCCTGTCAGTGATGATAGACCGATCCCAGTACAGCGTGACATGGCCTTTCTCGAGAACTGGGTCGGGCACATACTTGTAGTACGGTACCTCTGATTCCACAAGCTTATATTTCAAAGCAAGCTGCTGGTGAATAATCCTGGCTACTTGGTTGTGCCTGTGCAAGTACTCGCCGTTAGCCAGACGAGAACAACCAGAAATAATATGTCTGATGGACTCACCCGGACGGTGGCATGCCCGACACACGTCAACCGTCCCGTCCTTCATAATATATTTCCGGTAGTTGTTCGTCAACATAACTTCGTCCATAATTGCGCAGACAAAACCTTCGGTTTCTCCGAAGAGGTCACCGAAACGTAGCCAGGACACGGATGCTAGAAAATCTACATCGGGCCCATGAAGAGCCCGGTAGAAGCGCCCGTGAAGCTCCTTGCCTTGCCATACTTCCTTGCGGTCGTCGGTAGTAAGTACTACAGGTTTGTGCCAGTTCTCTTTAGCCATGGACAGCGGGGTGAGTCCCTTGTCCACTGCTACCACATCTCGGTGCATACCCACCTCGGCTTTTAAAAAATATTCTCTGAGACTGCACACCTCGCGGTTATGGAGGGTCTTCGCGTTTAAAAAGCCTCGACCCCCGCACTTCCGCGGGATATACAGTCTCATCACCGATGATCGTGGGTGATGCATCCGGTTTGCGGTCAGCAGTGTACGGACTCTCCTATCCAGGGCATCGAGTTCGGTCTGAGTCCATTTGAGTATGCCGAAAGAATACATTAAAACCGGCATGACCCAACCGTTGAAGGCGCGCACCTTGTTCCCGCCTGACAGAAGGCTATTTAATACCTTTCTCAGGCGTTCAAAGAAGCGTTCCCTCAACGATTGCTTCATGTCGGTTACGTTAATGCCTAACGCTTCCGACATACCCAAATACTTATAGTTTTCGGATGAGGAAAGGGATCTCAGGTGTATGGAATCCGAGAGGTGAATTCCCTCGGATTCCATAATCTCCCCTCGCTTTACATACATGACTGCACATTTGTCCACACCAAATTCCATCCTGATGGCGCTACTAAAAGTTTCAGTTACTTTCAGTAGCTCCATCAGTTGCAATTTGTTGGGGGCAAAGAGTTTCGGATCATCCATGTAAAGAAGGTGAGATATGACCTGACCATCTCTCCTCAACCGGTAGCCTAAACCTGAATCCTCCAGCAATGTGCTTAGAGGATTCAGGGCTAGACAGAACCAAAGTGGACTCAGACTGTCGCCCTGGAATATTCCCCTTTTAATCCATACAGGTTCATCATTCCCCTGAATCTGTCGACATCCTGGATATCGAAGGACCGTCCTCCATTGCCCCATACACGACTTAAGGAAGGCGCGTAGAGTTGTATCTATCTTGTACAACTCCAGCACCTTCATGAGCCATGTATGTGGAACAGAGTCGTAGGCCTTCTTATAATCTATCCAACATGTCGACAGATCCTTGCGGGATCGACGAACCTGTTGGCTAATGGCCATGTCGATGAGGAGTAGCTCCTTAGTACCGCGGGACCCATTCCTACATCCATTTTGAGAGGCAGACATAATGGAGTTATTGTCAATGTGTGTATTAATTTTCACTCTCAAAATGGATGTAAGAAGTTTATAGACTGTTGGCAAACATGTTATCGGTCTATAATTCTTGGGTTCCGCAGGACTACCTGACTTATGGAGCAGGTGGGTAATACCTGTTGTTAGAAATTGCGGTAGCGACCCAGACTCTAAGGATGACTGGAATTGAGATGCTAGGCAAGTGTGTGAACTACTTAGCCATTTAAGCCAGAAGTTGTGCAGTCCGTCCGGTCCCGGTGATTTCCAGTTCGGTAACGGACGAACTGCTCTGGCTACGTCTATCGGCGTAATTGAAATTGGTTCCATTTCTGGAATAGATTCACACACTCGCTCAACATGTCGCATCCAGTCAACCTCAGTATGACAGACGGGTACCGACCAAATGCTGCGCCAGAAATAACTCGTGGTGGCATCATCCGGGCGGCACACGTCCATCATATTTTGATCAGGTCGCTCCCAAGCTCTGTATACCCACCTCTCATCGCTCTGGAACACGCGATTCTGCGAGTATCGATCAACCCACCGCTTATACCGCCGAATACGATTGGCCCATGCATAAACTTTCTGCTTCAGGAAGTCGATGCGCTCTGTAACACGGGACATGAATTCTTGAGGACTAATGTCAGTCCCCGAGAATGCCCGCCTCACAAAGCGCATCACACGTGGTCGTGTATTGCCCTCCCTGAAGCAGTGTAGTTTGCCGATAAGTACCCTGGCCCCGTCGATACGGCGCTCGATCCTGCGCTGCCAGGCTGGTACGGCTGGTTTTGGTCGAGTAGCTACGTCACAATTTGGGAACTTGACTTTAGCTAAACGACATGCCGCAACAGCCCCACAGTACAGGATCGAGTGTGTATCAACAAGGTCCTCGCTACTCGCGAATATATTCTTGAGTTGCGAGTCCAGGGCACACATCAGCGCCCTATTTTTTTTATGCATGGGTAACCGTGGTAATCGGGGCCTAAGTTCGGTAGGAGTGGACCGATACTCGCGAAGCGCATCCTCCAAAGCGCTCCTCAATCGGTCGTTGCACTGGCTACTTACCATAGCAACCCTATCATCTTCCTCTTCAACAATAGGACTAGAACGCATTGGGGTTGCATCAATAGCTGACGTTTCACGCGTTGGTGACTGAGGCAAGATGATACGATTGCTAAGTACCTCTGAGCGCAGCCTATCAAGTGTGGCATCGTCCAACATGTGATTGCGTTGGATGACCCGCACCTGATCCGACAGTCGTTGGGTCGAGACGTTAACGGTTGGTTCAAGATCCTGAAACAGAGACAGCATCCTAACACGGTACGCGGTGAGGTTAGTTCCCCCCTCTGTAGACCCGTAATATGCGCGCATGACATTTTCGTTTATGGACTGAGTCCATCTCATGCGCTGCACACAACCACCGGTAGCGGGGACCCGGCTCGGGGCCTGTTGGCCCCTAAGTCCCAAGCTCTTCGGTGGCCGGCCTCTCCCCGGCCGACGCACAGGTGTTGGCGACGTCGCCGGAGAGAAATACTCGTCGCTCGAGCTCGACGCAACTGCCACGGCCGGTGTCACAGCACTCACGACGGGGCTGGATTCCGGCGGCGGCGAGGCGGAGCTGAGCGACGGGTCCGGGGTTGGTTGGCGTGCGCGTCGGGAGGCAGCTCTCGTAATCATTTGGTTATCATCATGAACTTGTGTTATTTTCAATATTTTTCATTGTTGATGACGCCGTTGACAGACGTCATTTTCATAAAACTGTATTTGAATTTTTCACTATTTGGTTTTCCAATTTTCTTGTATTTCCTTTGTTAAAAAAGTGTTTTAAATGTTTTAAAATAACTATTGTAATTTAACTTTGTATTCAAACCAATATTTGTATTAAAATAAAAATTCCGATGATATAACCGGTGACTGACATTCGGTGTTGCCATTATTATTATTATTATTATTTCCTTTATTCATATATATACATATAAATTACATTTTTAAATATTTCTAAACAAATTAATATTAAAAAAACATTTAAAAATATAAAAAATAGTGGTCCGCCGGTATCGGGAGCAGGGTCCAAGCTACCGGTGGTTAGGGCTCCAGAGACAGGAACCTCCTCACAATGCGAGCCGTATCGAGGAGTACTGCCTTCTGAATCAGGCCCTTGATCCAACCGCCTAAGGAGAGCCTCGAAAGGTGGTCGTCGAGGCTCTTGGCCATAAGGCCATTGGCCGTCACGACAATCGGCACAATGATAGCCGAGTTCACATTCCACATGTCGACAACCTCGTGTGCCAAGTCGAGATATTTTATTTGTTTCTCCTTCTCAGCTTTCACGAGGTTCTCGTCATGCGGAATGGTAACATCGATTATCATTACGCGACGCGCTGATCGGTCTATCACCACTATGTCAGGCTTATTGGCGACAATAGTCCTGTCAGTGATGATAGACCGATCCCAGTACAACGTGACATGGTCTTTCTCGAGAACTGGGTCGGGCACATACTTGTAGTACGGTACCTCTGATTCCACAAGTTTATATTTCAAGGCAAGTTGCTGGTGGATAATCCTGGCTACTTGGTTATGCCTGTGCAAGTACTCGCCGTTAGCCAGACGAGAACAACCAGAAATAATATGTCTGATGGACTCACCCGGACGGTGGCATGCCCGACACACGTCAACCGTCCCGTCCTTCATAATATATTTCCGGTAGTTGTTCGTCAACATGACTTCGTCCATAATCGCACAGACAAAACCTTCAGTTTCCCCAAAGAGGTCACCGAAACGTAGCCAGGACACGGATGCTAGAAAATCTACATCGGGCCCATGAAGAGCCCGGTAGAAGCGCCCGTGAAGCTCCTTGCCTTGCCATACTTCCTTGCGGTCATCGGTAGTAAGTACTACAGGTTTGCGCCAGTTCTCTTTAGCCATGGACAGCGGGGTGAGGCCCTTGTCCACTGCGACCACATCTCGGTGCATACCCACCTCGGCTTTTAAAAAATATTCTCTGAGACTGCATACCTCGCGGTTGTGGAGCGTCTTCGCGTTTAAAAAGTCTCGACCCCCGCACTTCCGCGGGATATACAGTCTCATCACCGATGATCGTGGGTGATGCATCCGGTTTGCAGTCAGCAGTGTACGGACTCTCCAATCCAGGGTATCGAGTTCGGTCTGAGTCCATTTGAGTATGCCGAAAGAGTACATTAAAACCGGCATGACCCAACCGTTGAAGGCGCGCACCTTGTTCCCGCCCGAAAGAAGGCTATTTAAGACCTTCTTCAGGCGACCGAAGAAGCGCTCCTTCAACGATTGCTTCATGTCAGTTACGTTAATGCCTAACGCTTCCGACATACCCAAATATTTATAGCTTTCGGATGAGGAGAGGGATCTCAGGTGTATGGAATCCGAGAGCTGAATTCTTTCGGATTCCATAATCATATATTATTATTATTATTTTTTCTATTTTTTTTTTTTTTTTTGAATTTTACTCCCGCGTTTTACCCCAAAGGCCCAGCGGTTGTGAGGCTGCCTTACGTTCTTAGAGTCCCAGGTTCGAATCCCGGTAGGAGCAAATGTTTGTGTGATGAGCATGGACATTTGTTTCCGAGTCATGGATGTTTATATATACATATAATAAGTATGTATTTACAAACAAAAAAGTATCTATGTAATAGTATCAACTATCTGGTGTCCACGACACAAGCCTCGTTGCTTAGTGTGGCACCTAGATGGCGCTGTGTGTAATGTCCAGCGATATTTATTTATTTATTTATTTATTTATAGTTTTACGTAATTTTAATTTTCGAAGGTTCACATCAAAAATACGATAATATTCAAATTAAACGCTTAATATCTATAATACGATTCATAAGAACACGTAACAGCCATAGTTTGCATTACTATCATTAGTAATACCGCCAAAATACCGCGAAATGTATCAACGACGCTTCAACGGTTTTTCATGTTTGTTGAAATGACTATTTCTGCCCGAAATCTATATGCCGTTTTACCAAAACGCACAAAACGAATTAAACTGTCAAACATAACCTAACACATCATATTTATTGGTGAGTTACAACCCTAACTGGTCCTAAATTAGTAGCAGGTAACTTTATTCCTCCGATAGAGGCTTTATCCGATAGTTAACTACTAGCTGACCATTGAAAAACCAAGAATATTGCTATTCAACGAATAAAGGCTATCTGAAAAATCGGCCCTTAGTAATTGTAATGTGTGTACAGTGTGAAGGAATTTTTCCCAGCTTTTTGTGTAAAGAAAAAAGCTTTGTGTAAAGGTTGGGTAAGGTATAATTAAAAAAATAAACTATTCTTTCAAAAAAATATTGTTTTATTTCCAAATACACATTATTTCACATAAATCAAACAAAAGAACAGACCTCGCTATACATTTTTTTTTATCTCACAAGCTTAACAATAACATGACGTCATTTACGAGTGCCGTGTTAGAAACAAAAGAATAGGTTTGTTTTCACTTCTATTCTGAGAATGCTAAACGCCTAGTGGCTTGTGTTAGATATTAATAATAATGTTTGGTTCACATACATAACACAGACGGAGTCTCAGCTGTTAAAAGTGTTTAGTTTAATAGTATCGGCTATTCAAAACTTGAAAATGGGCGCAAAAAATATCCACTCAAACTTTTGATCACTGTTTAAATTCTGTTCCACTCAAACTTTGGATCACTGTTGAAATCAAAATTAACATTCTAAATTTTGAAGATATTTACAAATCGTTAGGCACATAAAAAAGGCATGCTACCTAACAAAATCAAAACGAACAATTTCACAAAAAAATCACAAACAAAACACAAGTCAAGATCAAGGATAATAAATAGCAATTATGGATACGGCCAGTACTGTCTCATGTAAACAAGGAAAAATTAAATTTAAATCAAAAATATTCTACATACTCGTACATATTATTATTATTTTAAGTATTAGCGTGTATATTAAGTAAATAAAAAAATTAAAAATGAAGCAGCATTGCAAATTTGCAATAGACGAGAATCTGTTAGAAAAATAAAATTAAAAAAAAACCGCAATAAAATGCATCAACACCACCACCGCGTCAGAAGAAGAACCATTAGATATCAAGCTACACCGTCACAAATTTAAATTTATACAAAAAAAATAAAACACAACCCAGCTAAGCCTTGGCAGTCGGTTAAAAATAAAAGAAAGTAGTCTATAAATCTACAAAAACAAAACAAATACTGAAAATGTCTTTAGATGTACAACAAAAAAAAAACAAATAAACACTGAAAATGTCCTTAAATTTACAATATTATAACAAAAAAAAGCCCAAGACTGGAAACAAAGAAACCTTCCACTTCCACTCATACTCACACTTACAAACACGCACACGTACTTTTATTTTTAAGTTTTGATTTAATTTAATTAGTACCTACCTTTTGTTGTTATTATTTTCTTACAATAATTATATTCGTTTAGAGCGCCCCCGATTACCATGAAAGTGACACCCATGATGAAAAAATCGATAATTCTCGCAGCCACCATTCTTGATTTTGATCCAATATTCGTTTATAGCTCCCTCGATTACCATGAACAACCCATGATGAAAACTTCGATAATTTTCTTAGCCGCCATCTTTGAGTTTGCTTTTGACTCCGCCGAGAGAATGGGACGAAAGCCGCAGTGGCTTTATTTGTCTCTAGCTTAAGTTTTGACGTAATTTGCTTACTAAAACTATATTTATCTTGCTCAAACTTGCAGAGTCTAGGAGAAAGAACAAGAAACAATTTTATTGCCTGTGTCCAAGTATTTGAAATTAACGAACTACGCGTCCAGATCTGACCAACCTCACCAACCCACCCGCCCCGCAGTCCCCGCACCGCACCGGTCCGGTTTCGCCTTCGCCATTCGCCTGTGTTCGCCACGCAGTAGTTTAGTCGTTATTTTGCACGCGCACTGGCTAGTCGCTGAAGCTATTTTTGGTGCTCTAACGGATAAAATTGTGTGTTTCTGTGATTTCGTCATGACTGGGTAAGTAATAAACATTTTTGATTGCTTTTACAGTGTAATTGATAAAGATTTCGGGCAGAAATAGTCATTTCATCGAACATCCAAACAATTAAAAACCGTTGAAGCGTCATCGACTAATATTACGCGGTATTTTGCCGGCATTACTAATGATGGAAATGCTATGGCTATTACGTATGTTTCTTTGTATCGTATAATAGATATTAGGTGTTTAATTTGAATATTATCGTATTTTTGTTGTGTAACATTGAAATATAAATTACGTAGCATCATCGAGAGCCATAAGGGCCTTCTTTCCAGACACAGAGTTTGAGTTCAAAGACTTCTAAACCGCTATCTTTGTACGATTTCCTGGATCATAGAAATTATGGATGCGACATCCGTGATTTCAGTTTGAATAATTTTTGTTGACGTTTTTTATGTGATTATTAACAGACTTTTTACGTGATTTTAACTGACTTCAAAAATAGGAGGCCAATTAAGAGCGGCCAACCCGTCATACTTTTCATACAAACGCTCGTACGTGATTATGCAGTTGTTACACATCTACCTTTGATTTTTTTGAACTAATAGGTATTTTGTGCACTATATCTAGGTTTCTACGGTAGCAAAAAATAAAATAAAAATTGTAGAAACAAATTCAGTATAAGCCTCCAAAAATTGGTATTTTGCACAAATTTTTACTGAACTTTGGCCGTTCATAATGTACTAATAAACTGTAAAAGTAAAGAAAACATCTCAATAGAAACCTTACACATGTAATGGAGATTTCTAGTAAAAATATTTATTTCACACACTTGGAAGACTTATTCAAAAACACGTATTTCCTGGAACAAGTTTAAGAAATTTTCGAACACTATTTTTCGTTCAATGTCATCGCGTTAGGCGGTATGAGGTGCGCGGGAAACGAGTTGTGTGGGGTCGGGACGGGGTAAGACAGGGGAATCGAATGAAAATCGGGGCTGTGGCTCTGGATGAAACAACAAGCTTTTCGACCATGCTCGCGTTGACGATAGACGGACCGGGAAGGGCCCTCTTAAATAAGCCTGAATGTTGAACATATTGGAACCGAAAATTTCGCAGGTCTGCCGCCCCTAAGACGACCAACTGACCCCTTTCACCAAAAGGCTTACAATCGCTTACATGTTTCATTTCAAAGTTTTTTTTATTTTTCCTAGCACTCGAAGACCACGAGGCGGACGCAGACCCGGGGCGCAATCACGGGCGCGGTCGCGATCACCGCTAGATCGCCCGTCACCCCCATCATCGCCATCATCTCCGGTGTAAGTTTCTTTTTTTACGTATTTCATACTACTTCCTTTTCTAAAAAGTTTTATTCATGTTTTGTTTGCCTTTTTTTAAATTGTGTGCAGCAGACGACCTCGCACGCGCGGGCCACGACTTGGTGGGCGTGTACGTGTGCGAGGTGGCAGGGCTTCTGCTGTGGAAGAAGTGTTGACGGTAGTGGCGGCAGATCGTGGTGGCGCTACCCGCCGTCGCGGAGGGCGCGGAGGCCGCGAAGACCATGGTTCCATCTACGAGCGCCCGGGGCCCTTAAATATAGAACAGTTAGTTTTTATGCAAAATTAACCCTTTTTATTCCACACACACACTTTTACTTTCACACAATTGAATCGTTTTGAATTTTAGGTTAAAGGTGATGGATGCAGCCGAGATGCCGCAAGGCCGAGGACTGGAGACGCCCCTGCATCCAAAAAGGGAGCGCAGGTGGCCACCGTAAGTAGTTATGATGACGTAATGTAAAGGGAGTAAAACAACATTCATACTTCTATACTTTAAATTAAATCCCGTAATCAAAAATCAAATTGGTGAAATAATTACTATAAAATTTTGATCTTGATGCATGAAACTTTTTGGTACCACTTTTGGTCATTATCCTTTGCATCTAGTTCAAACCTGGCGCAGATTGACCTTGCGGCGCCACCTTCACGACCTTCTCGATGCTGGTGCCCTCGCCAGCTTTGTAATTTGCTCACGAACTTTTTTATTTATCTCTTGTCATTTAAGGTTATTACAACACTGTTTTTCTCCAGGTTAGCGGATTATGAGAAGCAGCCAGCTCTTCCATCACCGTCTTCATTACTTCCTCCACCACCAGCACCAGCACCTAGTCGCTCTCGTCAGATCCTGGGAGACGATTATAACATTTCAAATTCCATCAATTATGGTAAGTACCTGCTGATTTTAGTTAAGTTTGGGGCTGTGGCTTCTGATTTCCATTCGATTTTAAACCAATGTCATTTATTACAGGAAGCGACGCAAGTTCTGACGAGAGCGGCGACGACGAGGACATTGGGGTGGTGATTCCAAGGGGGTTGCCAAGGGCGCTGCAGACCGTGCAGGACACACCCTTTGACGAGGAGTATGGAGACGGTCAGGCTGAAGACGCGCCTGACGCTGCTGAGCCCGGAGCGCAGCCCGACTTTGTCCCTCTAACGGCGACGGCCCAGCCTTGGAGGTGGTATGATTTTGAATGGAAAGAATTTCCGAAATCCCCGATTCCACCTGAATCGAGGAGGGAACCCTTTTCCCAAACTAATGTAGGTCCGACAACTCCACGGGACGACCCATATGACATTTTCGTTGACATTTGGGATCGTCCAATTATGGAGTACATTGCCTCGGAGACGAATAAGTACGCTCAGCAGTTAGCAGCCCAGATGATGGATAACAATATCCTCCAACCCAGAAGCCGCATCGCCCGTTGGTATGATACCACGGCCGATGAACTATACGTTTACTTCGGGCTGATTATGGCGATGGGGGTGGTTGTGAAGTCTCGGTTGGACGAGTACTGGTCTACTATCTCTGACATACTTTCTACTCCAGGTTTTAGCACATACATGACCATCGACAGATTTTTATTACTGACAAAATGTTTACATTTTAATAATAACGCTGCCATGTGTGAGCTAAACCTGGACGCCTCCGAGGCAAGACTTTTTAAGATCAAGCCAATACTGACACATCTAAACAAGAAATTCCAGGAGATTTATACTCCAGCGCAGAACATTGCTCTAGACGAGAGTCTTTTGATGTGGAAGGGCTGGCTGGATATCGGCCAGCTTATTCCAAATAAAGCTGCAAAAAAAGGTATCAAGACTTATGAGATTTGTGAATCTCAAACCGGCTACCTATGGCGATTTGAGGTTCATAAAATAAATCTATTACCACCACAGCAGTTTGAAGATCCGTTAGAGACACCTACGCCGTCAATAGTACTGCGGCTGATCCAAGGTCTGGAGCACAAGGGATACACATTGTGGATGGACAATTTCTACAATTCGCCGTGTCTCGCACGACGACTTAAGTGCTTGGGCTTTGATTGTGTAGGAACCCTGCGGACCAATCGTAAGTTTCTTCCGCAGGCCCTGCACGATCTGACCAAGCAGAACATGCGCGAGGGACAGATGTCTGGTCTTACCTCGGGGGACGTCGATGTCATGGTATGGAGAGACTCTAACAGAGTGGCTACGATCTCTACGTACCATGGTAACGCCGTCCAAACAATCCGAGGATCCACCAAACCCACCCTGATAATGGACTACAATATCATGATGGGTGGGGTGGATAAAAAAGACCAGCTCCTCGCCATGTATCCGATGGAGCGGAAACGAACAATGGTGTGGTACAAAAAATTGTTCCGGAGACTCCTTAACGTCTCCGTATTAAACTCTTTTATCATCCATCGCCATTCTTGTTCTCCCTCTTCTCTCAATCATCGAAAATTTCGTATAAAACTACTCAAATCTCTTCTTTCACGGCATCGTCCCCTCACCATTCCCCTTTCCCCTGCAACCACACAGAACATTCGATTCCATGCGTCGATACATCGAATCGAAGAATACGATATAGTCTCGACCGCAAAGAATACACGTCGTCCCCGACGGAAGTGCATTCATTGCGAAAATCGGGTCTCTACGTTCTGTGTGGGTTGCAACAAAACCTTATGTATGATAAACTGCTTTCAGTTGCACCACTCACAAATTTTATAGTTTATTTAAAATATATTTATAAATATATATTTCTTTGTATGTATCTATATATTGTATATATAAAACAATTTTTTGTACCACACCCTGTTCGTTTCATTGACTGTGCGAATAGTGTTATTGTTCATCCGCCGTTGTATCCTTTTTTTCCAGTCTTGGGCTTTTTTTTGTTTTATTATTGTAAATTGAAGGACATTTTCAGTGCTTATTTGTTTTTTTTTTGTTGTACAAGACATTTTCAGTATTTGTTTTGTTTTTGTAGATTTAAAGACTACTTTTTTTATTTTTAACCGACTGCCAAGGCTTTGCTGGGTTGTGTTTTATTTTTTTTGTATAAATTTAAATTTGTGACGGTGTAGCTTGATATCTAATGGTTCTTCTTCTGACGCGGTGGTGGTGTTGATGCATTTTATTGCAGTTTTTTTTTTTTTTTTTTTCTAAAAGATTCTCGTCTATTGCAAATTTGCAATGCTGCTTCATTTTTAATTTTTTTATTTACTTAATATAAAACGCTAATACTTAAAATAATAATAATATGTCCGAGTATGTAGAATATTTTTGATTTAAATTTAATTTTTCCTTGTTTACATGTGACAGTACTGGCCGTATCCATAATTGTTATCATCCTTGATCTTGACTTGTGTTTTGTTTGTGATTTTTTTGTGAAATTGTTCGTTTTGATTTTGTTAGGTAGCATGCCTTTTTTATGTGCCTAACGATTTGTAAATATCTGCAAAATTTAGAATGTTAATTTTGATTTCAACTGATCCAAAGTTTGAGTGGAACAGAATTTAAACAGTGATCAAAAGTTTGAGTGGATGTTTTTTGCGCCCATTTTCAAGTTTTGAATAGCCGATACTATTCAATTAAACACTTGTAACAGCTGAGACTCCGTCTGTGTTATGTATGTGAACCAAACATTATTATTAGTATCTAACACAAGCCACTAGGCGTTCAGCATTCTCAGAATAGAAGTGAAAACAAACCCATTGTTTTGTTTCTAACATCGACTCGTAAATGACGTCATGCTATTGTTAAATATTCTATATAAATTATCACGTACTCTAAGTATAGAAGCACTATTAACGGCCTACTATGGTTTAGTTGAATCTCTCGTTAGATATGGTGTCATGTTTTGGGGTAACTCAACCGATAGGGATATCATCTTTATACGACAAAAGTGTTGCTTGCGATCTATGTTTAATCTGAAAACTACCGATAGCTGTAAAAATTATTTAATTAAATATCGTATATTAACATTACCTTCACTTTACATATTAGAAATAGCAATGTTCGTAAAAACAAATCCACATTTGTTTCCTCGTATGGCAGACAAATTTCCAAGAAATAGACGTGATGATAGCAAACTATGTGTACATACATCAAAAACTGCACTTATGCGCAAGTGTTTTTTTGCATGGCACCAACTATCTACAACAAATTGCCCAAAAGCTGGAAAGAGCAAACTATACCTAAATTTAAACAAACAATGAAATTGTTTTTGACACAAAAAGCATATTATAGTATTACGGAATTTTTAAACGACTCATTGTAGTAATTATGGTCATATAGTAGTGGAGAACATACATATGCCTCTATTATAAATGTTATTAGTACCTTAACTTAAATACCTATTAAATTGATGTAAATCTTCATTGTGATAATTGTAATATGTTGGATAATGTAATGTAAATGACTGAATTTAATTTTGTTGAATATATCTATGTATAAGCGTCAATTTAAATTCATTGAATCAATAATAATAATAGTACCTAAAATATTTGCACGCCATGAAAAATGGCAGACATGTCGTGAGCCACTATTATTTAATATCTCGCATGCATGTATTCTTTAATTCTGTATGTACACACATGTTTGAGCAAATAAAATTTCTTATTCTTAAGCTTGTGAGATAAAAAAAAATGTATAGCGAGGTCTGTTCTTTTGTGTGATTTATGTGAAATAATGTGTATTTGGAAATAAAACAATAACTTTTTGAAAGAATAGTTTATTTTTTTAATTATACCTTACCCAACCTTTACACAAAGCTTTTTACCTTTACACAAAAAGCTGGGAAAAAATCCTTCACACTGCACACACATTACAATTACTAAGGGCCGATTTTTCAGATAGCCTTTATTCGTTGAATAGCAATATTCTTGATTTTCAATGGTCAGCTAGTAGTTAACTATCGGATAAAGCCTCTATCGGAGGAATAAAGTTACCTGCTACTAATTTAGGACCAGTTAGGGTTGTAACTCACCAATAAATATGATGTTTTAGGTTATGTTTGACAGTTTCATTCGTTTTGTGGTTTTGGTAAAACGGCATATAGATTTCGGGCAGAAATAGTCATTTCAACAAACATGAAAAACCGTTGAAGCGTCGTTGATACATTTCGCGGTATTTTGGCGGTATTACTAATGATAGTAATGCAAACTATGGCTGTTACGTGTTCTTATGAATCGTATTATAGATATTAAGCGTTTAATTTGAATATTATCGTATTTTTGATGTGAAGCTTCGAAAATTAAAATTACGTAAAACTATCAAAGCACGGTTGATGCGCCGCCGGCCAATCACAGAGCCCGAGTTTGATTTCAAGGACATCGAACGGACCATCTTTGTACGACTTCCTGGATCACTAAAATTTTCGTTTGGATGCATTCTCGATTTCAATTTGAATATTTTTTGAAGACGTTTTTTTATTCGTGATTTTAACCGACTTCAAAAAGGAGGTTATCAATTAAGCACGTCTGAATGTCGAATATATTGGAACTGAAAAATTAGTAGGTGTGCGTGTGCATATACATATATATGTATGTTTGTTTGGTTGTCTGTTTGGCTGTCTGTCTGGCTGTCTGTCTGTCACAACTTTCTCCGAAAGACATGCAGGCATGTTTTTAACTTTTCCTCGCACTCGAAGACCACGACGTTTCTATTTTCTTTCTTTTTTTTCAAAAAGTTCTCGTCTATTGCAATGCTGCTTCATTTTTTATGTAGAAGTATGTAAAATATAATTGATTTCATTTTTTTTATTCTTGTTTACATGTGACATCATTTGCCGGATCCATATTTGTATGATCTATGTTCATGTGCATGTGTTTTTTTTGTGGAATTGTTCGTTTTGATTGTTGATTGGTGCAATGTTTTTCTTAGGCAGCATGCCGTTTTCATTTCACTGACGTTTTGTAAATATCTTCAACATGTAGAATGTTAAATTAGAGATCAAATGGGGTTGGAAAGTGAAAGCTGATCTCAGATGGCACCACCACTGTACAGACCCTTGTCAAAGTTGTCATTGAGTGAGATAAACTTTGAATTTTGTAATTACGTTGATTTCTAGGCAATTTGTGATTTAAAAATTTGTATTCCTCTTGGAAACTTAATGAGTTAAAAGAAGAGTTAAGAAAAAGAGGCGCTTCTTTACGTGGAAGGAAAGTAGACCTAATTGAAAGGTAAGTTGTGTTTCATAAATTTCTTTATATTGTTTCAATTTTATGGTCTTAAAACTTGTTTCATGGTTTATTAAATGCATAATATGGATAGTGTAATTGTATGATAACATTGTGTCATTCTAATAATAACATTGAATGACGAAACTTAATATTTTTGTGCTCTAAAAAAGTTTGAGGTTATATTTGGTCTGGAAAATATTTTAAATTTTAAATGTACCTTTTTTATATTACAGAGTAGAGTCTTATGACCAAAACTTCAATTTTGGGTAATCTGAAGTTGTGGACGATGAACCTTCAATGGAGGTTCCACGCACTGAGTCTTACAGAGACATAAACAGCAACACAAGGCTTCCTCCACTGAACAAAACTCAAATACGGAAAATCCATTATTTATCTATGTAAGCCTTATTTCTGTTTTAAAGTACGCACTAGGTAGTGTTTATCTATATAAGTAACTACCTACTAGTTGGAAGTTAGAATTGATTACTTGCAGAAGATACTTGCTTCTGTTTCATTTACATAAAAAAATCATCATTGTAAATCAATCTGTAAACAGGCTTCCTATCTCGCAACCTTTGAACATATTGTCAGTCTATGTTGAGGAAGATCAACTTGCTCATTGTCACCCTGTTGTAACATGCACTGCACAAGTGCATGTTAAAACAGGGTGCTACAAGTAAATTAAAACAGGCATTTTTTTTCTATTCTCTTATAGATCTGACAAGAAAATGGACAAAGTAGTGCAACTATATGAATCATGCCATTTAGTAACAGCCCGCTCTTTTCTTGATGCCAGCAAGAACACCTACATAAAAGGCATATGTAAAAAACAATGAAAAGTCTTCACTATGAAGTTAATTTAAAATTAGATGAATATGGCAGTATTGAAGAAGCGCACTGTGAATGTCCAGCAGGTAGTGGTAATGATGCAACTTGCAAACATATGGCTGTTTTGCTTTTAGGTGTTGAAAGCATGGTCAATAAAAAAATTATATTACTTTTTGAGACTTGCACCCATAGGCCAAATGTCTATCAGACTCCAGAGGTCATTCACAAAATTAATCCAAGTTATAATCACATTGTAGACTACTGGTTTACTTACTCCAAACATCTTTCCTAATTCAAAATCAGGCTTGTTTCTTCTTAATTTTATCAGAAGCATTAAAAATTGATCTATTGATAAACCAATAACTCTTGTCCATCTTTATTTGATATCATATGCCATTGGCATTAGGGTTGACAGCACTAAATTAATTTTAGCATAGGTTTCGAGACCTGTGTAATAATTTACTGATTCATTGTCAGTTTCATTGTTAGTTTGTCGTTGTTCGTTGTCAGTTCTGTCGAGAATAATCTTAAAATTTTAGAAGTCTGTGTCTCTCTTGTACAATTTTTACCCGACCCAGACGCAAGATCTGAGCTTACAAGCTCAGATCTAGCTTCTGGGTCTGACTGAGTTATCATAATATCAACGCTATGAGAGACATTGGCATCATCTAATTCTTCAAGTGGCTGAATATCACTGAAGCTATGAGTAGTTAAATTCTCTTCTTGAAACAAGCTTTTTCTATAATTGCGAGTTCTCAGGCGTTCTTCTCTTAATGTTTCTGTAGGGGCTGGCTTTACATTCCATTGAAAGATTGAAGGGATTGCGGACTTATTCAAAATTTTGCGCACGTTTTTGAGCCCTGAAAGAGTGATATTCCTTTAGCAAACAAATAATGTTTGTTTGTTATATCATTAAAATCTCTGAACCTCCAGTGGACCACCATCAATGGAAATGCTTAAAATTTGAAAGAAATTTGAAGAAATTTGTTTATCTGGGCAGTCTGTTTTCTACTGCCCACTTGCCCTGTAGTTTTCTGTCTGGTATAGGTTACGTACAAATAAGAGAAAATAGTTTTTGACGACCTAGTCAAATTAAAAATGATAATTTAATACGTACCTGAGTATTTACCGATGTTGAAATGTTCATGACACACTCTCGCCCCGCTTTTAGGTTAAAATTTTACTCGTCTTATAGCTTTGAGTCACCTTTTTTTAAGTTTCTCATCTCGAGGAAACTGGTGGCCTCCAGTTTCTTTACAATTTGGTACACAACATCTAGGCATTTTCTCGACTAATGGCTTTAATTAAGATTTCACTAATAATTTTATAGCAAAACTGCTTTGTTATTGGTCTTTGCGCTACTGGCGCCACTTTGACAGTGGTCGGCCCCATTGAGGCAACAAATTTAAACAGTGATTCGAAGTGCGAGTAGACGTTTTTGCGCCTGTTTTCAAGTGGTTGTTTTGGTTAGCCGATACTATTTAGCTAAACACTTCTAACAGCTGAGACTCTGTTTGTGTTATGTATGTGAACCAAACATTATTATTAAAATGTAACTCCAGCCACTAAGCGATAAGCGTTCTCAGAATAGTAGTGTAAACAAACCCATTCTTTTGTCCGAACCCGGCAGTCGTAAAATGACGTCATGTTATTGTTAAGTTTGTGAGATTAAAAAAATGTATGGCGAGGTCTGTTCTTTTGTTTGATTTATGTGAAATAATGTGTATTTGTGGAAGTAAAAAAATGCTTTTTGAAATAATGGTGTATTTTTTTAATTATAATGACCTTTACACAAGAAACTAGTAAAAAATCCCTCACACTGAACACACATTAAATGGCTAAAACATTACAAGGCAAAACGATACTTATCCATACACAACCTGTTAGCTAATTTAATAGCGATTCCAATGACATAATTGGTAGCGAGTTAGCTAACGTAGCGTACGCGGCAAATCGCATGCAACCAACCAGAATGGCGCATCGTGCGCAAGCGCAGGTTTGACCGGGGTCACTTCGAAATGGATAGGTTCGGTGATATGTTATGATGGATGTTGTGGTGTTCACTAGTAACACTAGTTATGAATGGATTTAGAATAAAACCACCACATTATCACTAAGTAGATGAATTACTTTAAGGGTACGTTTATTAGTTAAGTAAATCTCTGCCTTTTTATATGTAAATATTTATTTCAATTAGGCCGTTAGCGGTCAATGTCGGGCGAGGTTAGATTTTTATCAACGATATAATTAAGTAATATGCTTGCTTACTTAATGTGCGTTTAATGCATGTTTTAAATTTCGTCTCATTGAGTTCAAAAATACTTTGTGGATTTTTATTTTAGCATCTCAAATAATACCCCAAGAAAGATGAGTCTACTTTACCGAGTCCGAAGCCTGGCTGAACTAATTGGTCCCTATTTCTAGTACCAACTGTAATTGATGAGTCATTTTACGTGCAAACACAGTACCTACATATATATTGGTTAAAAAATACTGGAGACAATTATTATTCTTTAGACTGAGTCAATCTATTCATTAATATTGTAACAATAAAATCACCGCGGATAAAGTAGGTAGGTATGTGATCTCTTTGCTGTACGCAAAGAGATTTAAGTCTGGCACAAAACAAAACACATTCAAATGATTACAACCTCCATAATATAACAAATGTTACGTTGCTTTCGTTCAATGTGACGTCAACAACCCTCGGCAAACAGTGGCACATGGGGTTCTAGGTAGAAATAAAACAAAGAACACCGTTCCATTTATTACAGTTGTCATTTTTTGTGTGTTCGTCTATTGTTGTTTTGTTACGTGGTATTTAAATTTGTTCTAAGTACTGAACTACTAATAATTTAATATTAAGGACAAAGTAACGAACATAGAAGGATTTCAAAATATACCACGTGCCTCTGCGTTTTATGCAATACCTATTTTATTATGTTTCATATTAATGCACTTCGATAGATGAAATCTAGCAAAAAAGAAAGTTTCATCGAGGTCCGTAAAATATTCAATACAGGATTTAAACGTTACAACGTGGACAGTTATAATTCATCCCATTGATGATCAAATAAATTCATTCAAATATTCATGCATATCAAATAAAGCTACGCACGAAATCACGACTGACAACTTTTAAATATTTAACCGTCAAGTAAACAAGCTAATTGGTGGAAGACCTGGCAAGTAAGTTACGGTTTGGTTTATTTGTTGAGTAGGTAGTGCTAATCGAACGTCGTGAAATTCGTACGTGTAGTTACATGGGACTTTAACTGGCGAGTAGCCTACTCAACACTTTACTTCAGGATGGTGGAAGAGGCCTTTAACGTAATAAATAACTATTCTTCGCTTCTTTCACCATCTCCAATTAAAGTGTTGATTAGTTATATGCTGATTACAGTTACATGCCGATTAGCGTTAATTGGCAAGTCAAAGTGCCGAGTATCTTCTGTGAGTAATTTCACAAGCGGAAATGAAGCTTCCAGCTTTGATTAAATAATGTCTAGATGGAGCATCGCGAAGCAAACATGTGTGGTTGCCGCCGCTGTACAGAGACAATAGACGCACAGTGTAAACACTGTCCCTCCTATTAATAAACACAGCCTAAAGTTATTCCAAGTTTAAACCTTTGAAAATGTATGGTTATTCCTTTGTTATTCCTGGTGTAATTTTATTCCGTGTTTATTAATAAGAGGGTGTGCGTCTATGTCTCTGTGTGCGAACTTATAAGCCAACAGTTTACACGTTTGCGCACATTTGATGCTCTATCTACACATAATGTAATCAAGGCTTCGAGTAACAACTTGCTGGTTATGTGAATGAAATATCAAATCGTACGTTGCATTCATTCAATAATTGACGACAACAACCCTCGTCAAACTGTGGCACATGGGGTTCTAGGTAGAAATAAAACAAAGATCACCGTTTTATTTAGTGCAGTTGTAATTTTTTGTTTGTTCGTCTATTAGTGCGTGGTATTTTATGTTTTAAGTACTGAACTACTAATTTAATAATATGGACAAAGTAAGGAACTTAGACAGAAGGATTTCAAAATATACCACGAACCTCTGCGTTTTAGGCAATATTTTTATTGTTTCAAGTAGTTATGTACTTCGATAGACGAAATCTAGCAAAAAAACTCAGAATCACCTAGGTCCGTAAAATATTCAACGCAGGATTTAAACGTTACGTCGTAGACAGTCCTAATCATCAATGATTGATGATCAAATAAATCCATTCAAATATTCAGCAATATCAATAAAGCTACGAAATCACAACTTTGAAATATTTAACCGACGAGTAAACAAGCTAATCGACGGAAGACCTGGCAGGTAAGTTACGGGTCGGTTTATCTTTTGAGTAGTGCTACTCGAACGTCGTGAAATTCGTACGTGAAGTTACGTAGGACTATAATAACTGGCGAGTAGCCTACTCAACATCAGTAGTTGAACGACCCGTAGTAAAACTCAACTGTTTGCTATGTAGTTAATAAAAATCTTTGTAATTTGTTCTAGAATTAATTTCTCAAAAATTTTACTAAAAGTAGGTAGTACTGAAATAGGTCTGTAATTTGAGGGGTCTGCTGTAATACCTGTTTTGAATACTTAAAGGAATTTCTTTACTATTTGTCATAAGGTCAGGAAACTCCCCACAATTGACCGAATTATTAAAGATAAAAAGTAAGGTAGGTGCTACAATGTCAATAATAGACTTGGCAACTTCTACAGAATCACATGTGACATGTTCAAAATGAAATTCCGAGTCGCAAACTTTAACATTTTCCCTAAGCAAAGATTCGGCAACAGTGGGTGATGGAGTTTAGAGATTTCGTAGTTGAAACGGGAATATCAGAAAAGAAACTTTAGAAAACCGGGGCGACGTCTGAATCTGATTTAATTACCCTATCATTAATAGTTAAGCTATAGTCACTATTTCGGTAACTAGACCTAACCGTTTCATTATTAATAATAATTATTCCATGTCGTTTTAATTACATTATTGCTGTTTTTAATTTTCGAGCTCAAATAATGTGACTTAGCATACAGCACACTCTTTTAAGTAGTTTTGAATAATTTCTAACATACAAATTATATTCGGCACTACCTATTTACAAACACTCAATCATTGTACAGCTCATAAACAACACAATGGATTATTGTTGTCCGATAAATAAAGAATTATTATTATTATAAAGTCGTGTCCTACTCTTGTGAATACCAATGGTAGCCCAGTCACTGAAAGATACGTTACAATTTACTGAGATAAACTTGGGAATGAAAGTGGAATTAAATAGCTTACAAAGAATGAGGATGAGACCGATGAGAATGAAGATTGTCACTAGACAAAAATGGTAAGTTATTTACGAGTTTACTTTTAAATGTTTCCAAGCATCCTGCAGTTTTAGGGTTAACAGGATATAATTTTAAGCCACTTTGATGTTTTGGTTTTGGCTGGTAATCATTTGTTCTCAATGAGCAGAGTCTAGATCAACATTAATAAAGTTACACTTCGAAAAATAAGTTTTGCGCGCTAAATCAAAAAAAAAAGTTCAAGTCGAGTCGAGTTGAGACTATGTTGATCTTTGTGGTTGGTAGGTAAGTACCTATATAGGGAGTAACAAGACCCTTAACGAAGCCGAAAGGCACTTGTTCTCCCCGTCATTGTGATCATTTTTTTATTCTAGACCATATTACCTGGGAACCTTCTAGTTATGGAGTTATTGGGGGTCAAAGTTCCAACTTTTCCACAAGTATTTTTTTTTTACCCCCGTACTATTCAATCCATCCATTAGCACAATGTTTTGAGTTCGTTACATTGAGTCCTACACCTACCGTAAAACGTGATTTGTCAGCCCAAAAAAGAAAGTCGTTTCCCAGAAATATTTTTTTGCGAAAAAGTTCCTTATTTTGATGTACCTACTTAATGCTTGGTTGACGGCTTCGTGAGGGTCTTGTTACACCCTGTACATATGTGTTGACCATCAATTCTAGATATGTCTAATAGGTACCTGATTAACTACTACATCACGATATTATATTTTCCTCTTGTTATAGGTACCTACTACCGCGCAAGTGGTCGACCATCATTGAACTCCGTGGTACCTACCGTCAGTATTATTGTGTTTTGTAATGACGTGTACTTAAGAGCGGCCAACCCGTCATACTTTTCATACAAACGCTCGTACGTGATTATGCCGTTGTTACACATCTATCTTTGAATTTTTTGAACTAATAGGTATTTTGGGCACTTTATCTAGGTTTCTATGGAAGCAAAAAATAAAAAAAGTACAAAAAAATACGTATATGCCTCCAAAAATTGCTGTTTTGCACAAATTTAACCTGAACTTTGGCCGTTCATAATGTACTCATAAACTGTAAAAATAAAGAAAACATCTCGATAGAAACACTGCACACGTAATGGTGATACTTAATGACAAATATTTATTTCACACACTTGTAAGACTTATTCAAAAACACGTATTTCCTGGAACAAGTATAAGAAATTTTCGAACACTATTTTTCGTTCAATGTCATCGCGTTAGGCGGTATGAGGTGCGTGGGAGACGAATTGTACGGGGTCGGCGCGGGGTGAGACGGGGGGGGGAGTTGAAAGAAAATCTCCGTCGTGGCTCTGGATAAAACAACAAGCTTTTTGACCATGCTCGCGTTGACGATAGACGGACCGGAAAGGGCCCTCTTAAGTGCTATGGGTAACCTAATTAAAATGACTGATCTACGGGATTTAGTAAGATTTAATACATATAAAAAATATAAATTATTATTAATTACGATAACTTTGTTCAATTTATTGGGTTTTTGCATAATACTTTAAAACCTAAATCACAGACTATATTTACTTAGGGCCGATTTTTCCATCCTCAGTTAAGTCGTCAAATAGCTATCTAGCGTATAAAATTATCTGTCTGTTTATCAAGCGAATAAATATTTTCAATTTTTCAATCGTTTCAATTTTTGGCCACCACAGGGTTGTGGTGGCCAAAAATTACTTTAAGGCCCCCAGCCAGGGCTTACAAACTAAGGATATACACATTTAAATGAACAGTCACTAAGGGCACCCCCTGTGGGGTGCGGGTCTAGGCTTAGTGCGTCATTGAGGGGAGGGCAGCTAGGGTTAGGCTGGGTCGAATTATTTAAAGGGGAATTTAACGCTACATGCTCAGCGGCGCGGGCTGGCTCGTCGGGCAAGGGTCGAGTGGTGGTATTACGGGAGGGGTCGCGGTGGGCATCGGTGGCGGGGCCGGAGTCGCGGTCGGTATCCGTTTTTGTTTCTACGGATCGTGCTGGTTTCCCTACAGCTCTCTTGAAGGAGGGTGATGGGGTCGTCGGGTTCGAGGAGGGTGAGGCGGGGTCTCCTAATCCTACCTATTTTAGAGAGAACATATCGGGCACCCGATGAGATCAGCGGGTCCCCAACCCGCTGATCTGATTTCTAGGAAGAATCTAGGAAACACTTGGTAAGACGTTTCATGCACTGTTTAATGGTCGGAATTTTAAGGTCGACATGGAGTCGTTCGTTCCTAACGAACCACGGGGCATCCGCGGCTCGTCGGAGAAATCTATATTGGAGGTTCTGCATCCTATGGAGGTGGTGGGGCTAGGCGAGCACGAACACAGGGCACGCGTACGCGTCATGATAGGCCGAATGCACGCGGTGTAAATACGCAATTTGCAGGTGACAACTTGCTGCGAGCATTCAGCACGGAGTGGAGTCTACCAAGAGCGAAAGCGGCACGCGAGCGTACCGTCTTTATGTGCTCACCGAAAGATAAGCGTCGGTCCAGAATGACTCCTAAATATTTAGCTCGCTTCTCCCAAGGGATCGGCTTACCAAACATAGAGATCGGTCTGGGGGTAGACGGGAAGGCTTTGCGGGGGCTACTGAAAAGTACCGCCTGACTCTTATCGGGATTGACTTCGATTCTCCATCTCCGGAACCAAGCGCCTCGGGCGTTTGCGAAGTTTTGGAGAATGCGGGCAATGTTGCTGGGGCTCTTACCTGAGTAGTAGATGGCAGTGTCGTCAGCCAAAAGTGCTAACTGAGCCGTTCTACTCAGGGGGATGTCGCTGGTGTATAGCGTGAAGGCTAGGGGGGAGATCACAGAGCCCTGAGGGACTTCTGCGTGGATCGGATGGGGGGCGGAAAGGGCACCTTCGATACGGTACTGGAAGGTGCGATTCGACAGAAAGTCTCGTAGGATGAGCACGAGGCGGTCTGGCACACCGAGTTGAAACAGCTTGTATATCAGCCCGTTGTGCCAGACCTTGTCGAATGCTTTCGCTATATCGAAGAACAGGGCACGCTGGCCGGCGCGGCAGTCATCAGGCCTCGCTGGTAGCGGGCGCTGATATGCTCGACTATACGGTGCACCTGTTGGACACAAGAGTGGTTTGCTCTAAATAATAATAATAAACCATTTATTTCAGGTAACAAAGACCCATAGATAAATACCTTAATCTAAATATACATACTAATAACATTTTGTGTTAGTATTAGCAACTTATAAACTATGTTAGTAACACTTCACTTGCACGATGATTTGTGCGTTCTTGTGGGATTAGTCCGCGGAAGCGACGGAACACCACATCCTGCGGCCAAAAACTTTCCTCCAGCACCAAATGGGGCATACACGTTGGTATACGCACTACAAACGCCTTGAAATTGACGTTCCGGCGCGACTCCAATAGCTGTACTCTTGGCGTGTACTTCTAAAGCCAAACTGCTCTTTCAGAATGAGACTCTTAGCTTCGGCGTAGTCTTTGAGACTCTTATAAATAAGCCTCTCGTAGACTTTGCCTAGGACATTGAGTAAACTGATGGGGCTCGATTGTGCGGAACGATTATGAGTGTGATATACAAATAAACGTACGTGAGCCACTTTGAGGTCCGTGTAACCAGTGCCCACTTATACCGAAGAGCGGGTGCACGTACCCTTACGTAGTTCATCTACTTACTGATAATTCCGTGGTTTTATTCTAAACCCTAATTAGTGTTTCTAGTGAACACCACGTTGGCGACGAGTAAAAGCGCAGTAAGTGAAATTATGTACTTGCTTACGGAAATTGGTCAGCAACAAATTTATCTATTAATTTAAAAAAAAAAATGTTCTGAAAAATAGTGACTGCCATCTCAGTGAAAACTAGTAACAAGCCTCATCATAAAATCACGTCTGTAATCCCGACGGTGATCTAAGTGAAATTGAGTGTCAAACATCATCATAAAATCACGTCTGTAATCCCGACGGTGATCTAAGTGAAATTGAGTGTCAAACATCATCATAAAATCACGTCTGTAATCCCGACGGTGATCTAAGTGAAATTGAGTGTCAAACATCATCATAAAATCACGTCTGTAATCCCGACGGTGATCTAAGTGAAATTGAGTGTCAAACATCATCATAAAATCACGCCTGTAATCCCGACGGTGATCTAAGTGAAATTGAGTGTCAAACATCATCATAAAATCACGTCTGTAATCCCGACGGTGATCTAAGTGAAATTGAGTGTCAAACATCATCATAAAATCACGTCTGTAATCCCGACGGTGATCTAAGTGAAATTGAGTGTCAAACATCATCATAAAATCACGTCTGTAATCCCGACGGTGATCTAAGTGAAATTGAGTGTCAAACATCATCATAAAATCACGTCTGTAATCCCGACGGTGATCTAAGTGAAATTGAGTGTCAAACATCATCATAAAATCACGCCTGTAATCCCGACGGTGATCTAAGTGAAATTGAGTGTCAAACATCATCATAAAATCACGCCTGTAATCCCGACGGTGATCTAAGTGAAATTGAGTGTCAAACATCATCATAAAATCACGCCTGTAATCCCGACGGTGATCTAAGTGAAATTGAGTGTCAAACATCATCATAAAATCACGTCTGTAATCCCGACGGTGATCTAAGTGAAATTGAGTGTCAAACATCATCATAAAATCACGTCTGTAATCCCGACGGTGATCTAAGTGAAATTGAGTGTCAAACATCATCATAAAATCACGCCTGTAATCATAAATCACCGTAGGCTTAGGCAGAAGTGTACTTAAGTAAGTTCTCCAACATTTCGCTTCTTATTTTTAAATACCAACTACTTAATAGGGGCGAACCAATTATCATATCGAAATTCAGTATTCATCATGATTTTTTTTCCGTAATTATCCGGAATTTCCGTATTTTGTTAATATTTAGCATAAAATTACCTAGGTCTTGAAAAGATCGCTTTTAGCGATAAGACCGCCCATTTGTCACCCTATGTGAGATGTATTCTTGTATGAATGTTACTTGTATGGTGTACAAGTAATCATTAAGAATATTGTGTCCTATTCTAGGATAGGTACCTACATGAAACTATTCAAAAATATATTATTGTGTACAAAAATATACAAATACAGTATTTAATGAATAGGTACTGTTTATTTCCTTAATTGTGTTACATTTCGATCAATCATTGATAAAAGGTATATTGTTACTTAAAAAATATCCTATGCGCGATCTGCGTCGGCGATAAACTGAGGGATGTGTAGAATGGATCGTTGAACTGAGTAATTACGTCACTAACTACTCGTAAACAGAACCGAATGTCGGAATAAAGTAACGATATTTTGATTCGTCTCTGTATTTTGACTTTAATTAAATGGCATAAAATCATCAAAAATGGAGGTACTTACCAAAAATTAAATAAAAAAGATGAAAGACCTAGACTACATCCGTTTGCGAAAAAAACATTATCGAAAGACAAATTCTGACAAATTCGAAACAAAATAAATTTAAAATGTACCTACGAGATCAATTTCTCGTAAATACCAGATTTATTCGGAATTTATTTTTAATCAAAACCTGATGTAGGTATCTAAAGACATCTTCGAGAAAATCAATGTGCCTACGAGAACATTTCCTCGTAAATTTCACTTTTAACCAAGTGCCCCTTCGATAACCTCGAAGTAATGCAGATAAATATACTATAAAAACTGCAAATAAAATGTGCCTATTGAAAAAAAAAACGATCAAAAACAATGTGCCCACGAGAACATTTTCTTGCAAATGTACCTATTGAAAAACATTCAATTAAAAACAATGGTGCCTACGACAACATTATCTCGTAAATTCCAGTTTTAACAAGGCCCCTTCGACAACTTCGAAGTAATGGAGATAAATATCACTTTATCTCTTGTTAAAACTGAACAAGTGTCATGAAATCCGTTAAGGCTTAATGATTTTAACTTAATTTAAAACGCATTTTGCCCTGGCTATTGTCACATAAAATAATAACAATTTATCACCTCTTTATGGGTCTTTGTATGCCCTAAAGTGTCAAGTGACCGTTTTATTTAGTAAAATTTAACGGGTATAAACAGAGCCTTTGTACCTACGATTTGTCGGCTAGAATTTCTTCATCCTAAGTGCCACGTGAAGTCACAACTTCACAGCGCAGTTTGGCCGGTGCATGCGATAAATTCGAAGCTAAAATAAACTAAGGTGTTACTAGAATCCCGTGTTAAAGACGGCACTTGATTAGGTTATCACCGAAAGTCATTGTTTTATGGTGAAATAAGTTTAATTTGTTGATTGATCTGCAAGTAATGGATTTGTCGAGACAACCTTGAAATTCTTTTTACTTCAAAAGCACTATTCTAACTCGACTTAATTAAGATAGAATAATTTGACTCTCGGTGATACAGCAAGAATCGAAAAATTACAAATAGATAACTATTATCTCTATTAAAACTGTAAAAAGGCCGTTAAACAAATTCACAATAGTCAGAGTAACAATGCAACAAGTGGCCTTATTAATGACAACAAATGAAACCAAATATCTCACTAAAGAGAGGTTAATCTTTGGTACCGATATGCAAGTAAAGATCACAAATAATAGTCAGTGGCCGAAGCCCTGCAAATCATACAAATCACATAAAATATGGTAAGAAGTGATAATAAGAACCATTGCAAAACAAGGTCCAATAAAACAAAAAGAGTTTATCTCTCATCGGCCAGAACATAAAGTGTCTAAACCAAGGGCAAATAAAAGAAAAAGTATTAAAATCAATAATGCCAAAAGATGAGGTTAACATGAAAATGATCATTGAATCTTACTGTAGATATAAAATGTGAAACAACAAAAAAAATACAAATCATGAATTTTTATCACGAAGCAAAACTCATAGGCCGCATTCCGAATTACAAAATAATCACTCACAGCGCTCACATCTATATTTTGCGTTCCGTTTTAGATATCACGATTATGACAGCTGAGAGCTGTCATCAATTTGGAACGCTCGTGAACGCGTTCACAGTGAACATAACCCCAAACCGAAACCTTTGAGAAGACCTATTTTTGAAAATGGACGATATGTTGGTTGACTCTGCTGCACATACAACCCTCCAAGTTCAATTAACCCCATTCAATAACTATTTCATGAAAAAGTCACTCAATGTGGTTAAATGAACTTGGAGGGTTGTATTGATGATTTGAATTATTATAATTCTGTAAGTTCATACGTGTTACTGGCGCGATTGTTATTTTCATCAACATACAACCTTACACTGATCTGCAAATCGTAAGAAAATTTAAATTTCGCGGGCAACTCTTGCGCTTCCACCATAACAAAACAACACAACCTGTGAACAGAACTGTCATTTTTGACAGCGCTCACGGTGATATTTATTTGGGGCATGGTCGGTGTAATCGCAAGATGGCGCATGTCATGACGTCATCTATGACGATTCAAGGGACATCAATATCGCGCTCACGGTAATAATATACGGAACGGGTTTATGGACGCTCAAATCGATTACAGCGTAATTCGGAATGCAGCCATAGTCTACAAACAAACAAACGACTCCAGACAGAACATTCATGGGTTGCCAAACATCCGCTACCTATATGGTTCACTTTATTTAACTCTCGAGTACCTACGAGTATATGGTGCGTCAATAACAAAGATGTGAAAGATTAAAAATCACTATTTATGAAATAATTCCTCCAGTTGTCAGCTTTATAGATGAGTTCCAATTCATTGGGATCAAAAAAAAAAAAATATAAGACGAACTCACCAGTTCGTCTTATTTATTTTTTTATTTGTGGACAATTATTAAAACTGGAAGAAAACCATAGTCTTGGATTTATCTGATGGTACCGAATTCAAAGCCCAATGATGATAAACATATTTGGTTGTATAAGCGTGTTGCGAACGGAGCAATTATTATTAAAAAAAAAAAACACTTGTACACTATGGAGCAATATTTCAAAATTGGTTATTGTGCAACGTAATTTATCACGTTGAAAATAATACAAAATCTCAACGTTAGTTACAAGCAAGAGCTATAATGGGTTATGCGAACAAGTTGTCCCTTAAACAACATTAAATTATTAAGAGTGTACAAAATGTTTGTAGGTAGAAAATGATTTACTACACAAAAACATATTTTGTTAAATAAATTCCAAGGGCTTTAGATTCTGAGATTTTGTTATCTTATCAGGCATTACACCACTTGAGAAATACATTCAAAGCGTTTGAAACATACACACCTCTCGAGAAGCTTAAAATATAGAGCCAAAATTTACACAACAAATCCAAACTACGCATTTTTGCAAAAAAATAAATTACAAAAAAAAAACTAAGAATCACTTGACAGTATACTGGAAAGAAAAGTGATGTTGTAAATATTATAAAGCATATTTACACAAAATGCCATTTTTGCATTTTGGCAAAAAGAAAAAAAAAAAGTGTCATTAAGATTCACTAGTATGTTGGAAAGAAAAGTGCTGTTGTAAATATTATAAAACTAACTGATTGAGTCGGCTACACGAGCACACTGTTATATTCAAACTCAAAGTGCAACAAAATGAGCAGACTTGTAAGTGTTAGTGGCTGCAACCGAACAGCAACCTTACTGAAATGGCAATAAAGATCATTGTCACTTTAAAAGTTATGCTGAAGTAAACATATGTACTAACTTTTGTCTACTATGACTCAAAATATCAAAGCCAAAAGCCAGGTTAAAACGTTCGAGAACGTACGAGAGAATGAGACGAAAGTCGCAGTGGCTTTATTTGTCTCTGCCTTAAGTTTTGACGTAATTTGCTTACTAAAACTATATTTATCTTGCTCAAACTTGCACACTTGCACAGAGACTAGGAGAAAGAACAAGAAACAATTTTATTGCCTGTGTCCAAGTACCTATTTGAAATGAACGAACGACGCGTTCTGACCTGACCAACCCACCCGCCCCGCAGTCCCCGCACCGCACCGGTCCGGTTTCGCGTTTCGCCTTCGCCATTCGCCTGTGTTCGCCACGCCGCCACCGCCAGCAGTGTTGCCAGAAGGTTACGTTTCTTACATTTTTCGTAACTTTTGACCCCTCGCGTAACATGTAAGTAATTTTTACATTTTAGGATATTTTCGTAACTTTTCAGAACAACAACATTTTTAATGCTTTTTTGCATTGAGGCGTTCTTGCCCTTTATTAACAGAGCCCTCTTACGACCACTTGGTAGAACAGAGGTTATGAGGGTTCTGTATGTATCGAATATTAGTAGTTAGTTCAGTGTAAAACTAACAAATGCACAACCTCGTAGTTTTGACTCAAACACTAGAATAGAATAAGTTAGGTGCTTGACTAGATAGCAACAACAGTGAAGATGGCGCTGCGAACAAAATTAAAACTAGAGTCTGTTTTATCATTAGATTAAACATCACCATAAGACATCATAGATTCCTTTATATGCTGCCTTTTTAATGACATCAATTTGCCTCCAATCTCCGACCCCAAAAACAAGTAAATTTAAAAAAAAAAAAAACAATAATGTAACTTTTACAGCAAAAATGTAACATTTCAGGAAACGAAACGTAACTTACGAGTTACTCAGTTACGACTCAAGGGCCCTGGCAACACTGACCGCCAGTCAATATTTTGCACGCGCACTGGATAGTTAGTTGCTGAACCTATTTTTGGTGCTCTAACGGATAAAATTGTGTGTTTCTGCGATTTCGTCATGCCTGGGTAAATAGTAAACATTTTTGATTGCTTTTACAGTGTAATTGATAAAGATTTCGGGCAGAAATAGTCATTTCATCGAACATCCAAACAATTAAAAACCGTTGAAGCGTCATCGACTAATATTACGCGGTATTTTGCCGGCATTACTAATGATGGAAATGCTATGGCTATTACGTATGTTTCTTTGTATCGTATAATAGATATTAGGTGTTTAATTTGAATATTATCGTATTTTTGTTGTGCAACATTGAAATATAAATTACGTAGCACCATCGAGAGCCATATGGGCCTTCTTTCCAGACACAGAGTTAGAGTTCAAGGACTTCTAAACCGAAGCGTCCGTGATTTCAATTTGAATAATTTTTGTTAACGTTTTTTTATGTGATTAACAGACTTTTTACGTGATTTTAACCGACTTCAAAAATAGGAGGCCAATTAAATAAGTCTGAATGTTGAACGTATTGGAACCGAAAATTTAGCAGGTGTGCCGCCCCTAAGACGACCCACTGACCCCATTCACCACAAGGCTTACAATTCACACTCAATATAAGATCATGCGCAAACATCTATTATAGTTATTTACTAGAATGTCGGAGTTAAATTTATCAAATAAAAAACAAAAATTATTTATTTGGAAACGCAAACGATGAAATATATCTTCATGATCAAATATCAAACATGTTTTTTTTTTGGGATTTCCCTCGATTTCCCCTGATCATCTCTTTCCCCTTTTTCTTCCCCTCTGGACCCTAATTTCCCCTCGAAAGGGGAATGTGGAAACACTGCCAATTGCTTACATTTTCATTTCAAAGTTTTTTTTTTTCCTAGGACTCGAAGACCACGAGGCGGACGCGGACCCGGGGCCCGGTCACGGGCGCGGTCGCGATCACCGCTAGATCGCCCGTCACCCCCATCATCGCCATCATCTCCGGTGTAAGTTTCTTTTTTTACGTATTCCATACTACCTACTTCCTTTTCTAAAAAGTTTTATTCATGTTTTGTTTGCTTTTTTTTTAAATTTTGTGCAGCAGACGACCTCGCACGCGCGGGCCTCGACTTGGTGGGCGTGTACGTGTGCGAGGTGGCAGGGCTGCTGCTTTGGAAGAAAAGGTGGCGGTGGTAGCGGCAGATCGTGGTGGCGCTACCCGCCGTCGCGGAGGGCGCGGAGGCCGCGAAGACCATGGTTCCATCTACGAGCGCCCGGGGCCCTTAAATATAGAACAGTTAGTTTTTATGCAAAATTAACCCTTTTTATTCCACACACACACTTTTACTTTCACTCAATTGAATCGTTTTGAATTTTAGGTTAAAGGTGATGGATGCAGCCGAGATGCCGCAAGGTCGAGGACTGGAGACGCCCCTGCATCCAAAAAGGGAGCGCAAGTGGCCACCGTAAGTAGTTATGAGGACGTAATGTGAAGGGAGTAAAACAATATTCATACTTCTATACTTTAAATTAAATCCCATAATCAAAAATCAAATTGCTGAAATAATTACTATAAAATTTTGATCTTGATGCATGAAACTTTTTGGTACCACCTTTGGTCATTATCCTTTGCATCTAGTTCAGACCTGGCGCAGATTGACCCTGCGGCGTCACCTTCACGACCTTCTCGATGCTGGTGCCCTCACCAGCTTTGTAATTTAAATTAAAAAATTAAATTAAATTAAAAATTGTTTATTTCTTAACCAAATTGAACATCAACTAGTTGATGATTGGAGCCTCCTTTTAAGCAAAGAATAAGCCTGTATTAGGAGACTCCGCTCTTTCATAGCTTGACAATTTTGCAACAGAACAGAATAGAATAGAATACCTACTTAACATTTTTTTATTTTACATTTTTATATAATACAAGTGTTAGTGTATGAGGATGGGGGCTTGTGTGTGGAATTTGCTGACGAACTTTTTTATTTATCTCTTGTCATTTAAGGTTATTACAACACTGTTTTTCTCCAGGTTAGCGGATTATGAGAAGCAGCCAGCTCTTCCATCACCGTCTTCATTACTTCCTCCACCACCAGCACCAGCACCTAGTCGCTCTCGTCAGATCCTGGGAGACGATTATAACATTTCAAATTCCATCAATTATGGTAAGTACCTGCTGATTTTAGTTTAGTTTGGGGCTGTGGCTTCTGATTTCCATTCGATTTTAAACCAATGTCATTTATTACAGGAAGCGACGCAAGTTCTGACGAGAGCGGCGACGACGAGGACATTGGGGTGGTGATTCCAAGGGTGTTGCCAAGGGCGCTGCAGACCGTGCAGGACACACCCTTTGACGAGGAGTATGGAGACGGTCAGGCTGAAGACGCGCCTGACGCTGCTGAGCCCGGAGCGCAGCCCGACTTTGTCCCTCTAACGGCGACGGCCCAGCCTTGGAGGTGGTATGATTTTGAATGGAAAGAATTTCCGAAATCCCCGATTCCACCTGAATCGAGGAGGGAACCCTTTTCCCAAACTAATGTAGGTCCGACAACTCCACGGGACGACCCATATGACATTTTCGTTGACATTTGGGATCGTCCAATTATGGAGTACATTGCCTCGGAGACGAATAAGTACGCTCAGCAGTTAGCAGCCCAGATGATGGATAACAATATCCTCCAACCCAGAAGCCGCATCGCCCGTTGGTATGATACCACGGCCGATGAACTATACGTTTACTTCGGGCTGATTATGGCGATGGGGGTGGTTGTGAAGTCTCGGTTGGACGAGTACTGGTCTACTATCTCTGACATACTTTCTACTCCAGGTTTTAGCACATACATGACCATCGACAGATTTTTATTACTGACAAAATGTTTACATTTTAATAATAATGCTGCCATGTGTGAGCTAAACCTGGACGCCTCCGAGGCAAGACTTTTTAAGATCAAGCCAATACTGACACATCTAAACAAGAAATTCCAGGAGATTTATACTCCAGCGCAGAACATTGCTCTAGACGAGAGTCTTTTGATGTGGAAGGGCTGGCTGGATATCGGCCAGCTTATTCCAAATAAAGCTGCAAAAAAAGGTATCAAGACTTATGAGATTTGTGAATCTCAAACCGGCTACCTATGGCGATTTGAGGTTCATAAAATAAATCTATTACCACCACAGCAGTTTGAAGATCCGTTAGAGACACCTACGCCGTCAATAGTACTGCGGCTGATCCAAGGTCTGGAGCACAAGGGATACACATTGTGGATGGACAATTTCTACAATTCGCCGTGTCTCGCTCGACGACTTAAGTGCTTGGGCTTTGATTGTGTAGGAACCCTGCGGACCAATCGTAAGTTTCTTCCGCAGGCCCTGCACGATCTGACCAAGCAGAACATGCGCGAGGGACAGATGTCTGGTCTTACCTCGGGGGACGTCGATGTCATGGTATGGAGAGACTCTAACAGAGTGGCTACGATCTCTACGTACCATGGTAACGCCGTCCAATCAATCCGAGGATCCACCAAACCCACCCTGATAATGGACTACAATATCATGATGGGTGGGGTGGATAAAAAAGACCAGCTCCTCGCCATGTATCCGATAGAGCGGAAACGAACAATGGTGTGGTACAAAAAATTGTTCCGGAGACTCCTTAACGTCTCCGTATTAAACTCTTTTATCATCTATCGCCATTCATGTTCTCTCTCTTCTCTTAGTCATCGAAAATTTCGTATAAAACTACTCAAATCTCTTCTTTCACGGCATCGTCCCCTCACCATTTCCCTTTCCCCTGCAACCACACAGAACATTCGATTCCATGCGTCGATACATCGAATCGAAGAATACGATATAGTCTCGACCGCAAAGAATACACGTCGTCCCCGACGGAAGTGCATTCTTTGCGAAAATCGGGTCTCTACGTTCTGTGTGGGTTGCAACAAAACCTTATGTATGAAAAACTGCTTTCAGTTGCACCACCCACAAATTTTATAATTTATTTAAAATATATTTATAAATATATATTTCTTTGTATGTATCTATTATATTGTATATATAAAACAATTTTTTGTACCACACCCTGTTCGTTTCATTGACTGTGCGAATAGAGTTATTGTTCATCCGCCTTTGTATCATTTGTTTCCAGTCTTGGGCCTTATTATTGTAAATTGAAGGACATTTTCAGTGCTTATTTGTTTTTTTTTTTTTGTTGTACATCTAAAGACATTTTCAGTATTTGTTTTGTTTTTGTAGATTTAAAGACTACTTTTTTTATTTTTAACCGACTGCCAAGGCTTTGCTGGGTTGTGTTTTAATTTTTTTGTATAAATTTAAATTTGTGACGGTGTAGCTTGATATCTAATGGTTCTTCTTCTGACGCGGTGGTGGTGTTGATGCATTTTATTGCAGTTTTTTTTATTTATTTTTTTCTAAAAGATTCTCGTCTATTGCAATGCTGTTTCATTTTTATTTTTTTTATTTACATAATATTCAAGCTAAGACTTAAAATAATAATAATAATAATATGTACAAGTATGTAGAATATTTTTGATTTAAATTTAATTTTTCCTTGTTTACATGTGACAGTATTGGCCGTATCCATATTTTCTATCATCCTTGATCTTGACTTGTGTTTTGTTTGTGAAACTGTTCGATTTGTTTTTGTGTGCCTTTTGCCATAAATGTTTTTATGTGCCTACGATTTGTAAATATCTTCAAAATGTAAAATGTTTATTTATTTATGTATTTATTTATAACCACTTACAACTATTATTACAGGTATATAACCCAATGCAATAGTGTAGCAAACTTAATAATAACAACTTATTTTCTAAAACTTATTACATACAATGTCATCCTTGTGAATTCACTCCGAGTACACGCAAAAATGTCTATCTCCTCTGCTACAAGGTTAAGAGTGCGAAGTGCCCGTGTCAGAGGCGCCTCATTTAACAGATTTGTTCGGCCACGAGGTACAGCCAGCAGCTGCGGCCGCCGTCGCCGCCACACATATCTGTTAATTTGGATTTCAACAGTGATCCAAAGTTTGAGTGGAACAGAATTTAAACAGTGATCCAAAGTTCGAGTTGGTGTGTTTTGCGCCCATTTTCAAGTTTTGAATAGCGGATTCTATTCAACTAAACACTTTTAACAGCTGAGACTCTGTGTTTTGTATGTGAACCAAACATTATTATTAATATCTAACTCAAGCCACTATGCGTTTAGGGTTCTCAGAGACCCATTCTTTTGTTTCGAACATGGCACTCGTAAATGACGTCATGTTATTGTTGCTTGTGAGATGAAAAAAATGTATATCGACGTCTGTTCTTTTGTTTGATTTATGTGAAATAATGTGTATTTGGAAATTAAACAATAACTTTTTGAAATAATGGTTTATTTTTTTAATTATACCTTACCCAACCTTTACACAAAGCTTTTTACCTTTACACAAAAAGCTGGGAAAAATTCCTTCACACTGAACACACATTTCCATTACTAAGGTCCGATTTTTCAATCGTCAGATAAATAACCAGTCAGCCTTTATTCATTGAATAGCAATATTCTTGGTTTTTCAATGGTCAGATAGTAGTTAACTATCGAATAAAGCCTATAACGGAGGATTATAGTTACCTGCTACTAATTTAGGGCCACCAATAAGTATGACGTTCTAAGTTATGTTTGACAGTTTCATTCGTTTTGTTTTTGTAAAACGGCTTATAGATTTTGGGCAGAAATAGTCATTTCAACAAACATGAAAAACCATTGAAGTCGTTCATACATTTCGCGGTATTTTGGCGGTATTACAAATGGAGGACTAGAATCAAAAAAGGAGGTTATCAATTAAGCACGTCTGAATGTTGAACGTATTGGAACTGAAAACTTAGTAGGTGTGCGTGTGCATGTATATGTACAACGTGTAACAGAATAAACGCATAACCTCTTAAGGGGTCAATGTACTCATCATTATGAACAACTTTAACTATGAGACCAACAGTGAAATCGCGAAAAAAAAATCGACTGCCCTATACATTTCTGTGCGCATAACTCGACAAAATGTACTGAACAGCTGATTTGTTTTTTCGCGATTTCAGCTTTGGTCCTATAGTGAAAGTAGTTGACAAGGATGAGTATAATGACCCCATAAGAGGTTTAGCGTTTATTCTGTTACACGTTGTATATACAACGCGTAACCCCGGGACGGAGGCAAACGTGCCAAACTTGGTGCCACGCCCGGGCGTCTCCCGCACGGACGCCATCACCATGGAGCGGCCAGTTACGCGGACGCGATAGGGTCCAACGACCTTGCCGTGGCCGTCACCACTGAGCCGTTCCATGACTTATCTGAGGAGCACTCGGCCACCGTCCAGGCTGCCATCAACTTGGCGCTTGACGAGGCGATATTCGCCCCGTCTTCATCGACGGACGTTGACCGAGCTCCCTCCTTCCGCGGCAAGCTTTTCCTCAGCGAGGGAGTCCTCAAACTTCGGTGCGAGGATGACTTCTCGCTGGAGTGGGTTCGCCGCACCATCGTTGGGCTCCCCTCTCCTATCGCGGGAACCAGACTGGTGGTCCGCCGCCAATCTGAGATCCCGCATAGGATCAAAGCGGGGATTTTCTTGCCCAACTTCACGGACGAGACCGTGGATAGACTGCGGATCAGGCTTCGGCGTCAGAACCCCTGGTACAACGTCGACTCCTGGAGCCTCTACCACGCCGAGAAGCAGGACAACAAGGATGGTGTGTTCATCGTCCTTGGGGTCCCGCAATCGGAACTGGATCAGATCAGCAGGAGAGACCGCCGTGTCTCATACAAGACGGGGTCGGTCTACCTGCTGTTCCAGCAGGAGGTGAGGGCAGGCAGTCCTAAGGGAATGCCAACCGAACCTCCTGCCTCCCTTCATACCGGACCAGAGACCGAGCGGGGGCCGAATTCCGTCCAAGTGGCGGAGGAAGCAGCCGGGCGGGGCTTGGGTCCGGTACATAGCACATCCCCCCCTATGGTGGGTCAAACCAACCCCGCATCATTGCAGGCGTCTGGTGAGGACCCGCCAGCCACTCCCTTGGTCGACGTCGTTGCTGTGGCATTGGCGGCGAACAAGTTGGACTGGTTTAAGGGGGAGGGTCTAGACGACGAGGAGAAACTGCTGGAGGGTAGCAGCGATGGAGGCAGTTCCCCCCCTCGAAACAATTAAAATCGTCCAGATCAACCTCCAGCACAGCCTTACTGCCACGGCCAACTTACGCAGGGCGCTGGAGTTACCCACCATGACCATAGCCCTAATCCAGGAGCCGTGGATTAGGAAGGGCAGAATCTGTGGTCTATCCAACATCGGGGGCAAGCTCCTTCTGAATACAACCGTAACTAACCCAAGAACTTGTATTTTCGTACCAAAAAATGTACCATCAGTTCTATTTACCGAGTTCTGTTCCAGGGACCTGACCACCATCAGGCTCCTGGGTAACCCAGCCCTCAACTTGCCAGGAGTGGTACTTGCCTCCGCCTATCTGCCGGGCGACGAGGAGGTGCCAAACCCGGAGCTCACTGCACTGGTGGCCCACTGCGAGAGGGAAGGGTTGGAGCTCATCATATCAGCCGACTCCAACGCGCACCACACCATCTGGGGCTGCGAGAAGTCGAACGCACGCGGTGAGGAACTTCTTAACTATCTCTTTACCACCTGTCTAAGAATTATGAATCGGGGCTCTGAACCAACTTTTGTTACGAGAAGGGCCCAAACCATCATTGATCTCACCTTAGCAACAGAGCACATATCGCGGCATATTTCAGATTGGCATGTTTCCCAAGAATTATCTTGCTCTGACCACAGGTGGATCATTTACACGATTAACATCATGGTAAATCCCGCGGTGCCGCGACGGAATCCCCGGACGATGGACCGCGTAAGGTACCTTGCCGAAACGGCGGAAAAACTGAAGGGGATCCCAATTCCTAACTATGACAACGCCGCGGAGATTGACACCCACAATAATCTACTCACAGACTCTCTGCTGAACTGCTTTGAAAAAACATGCCCACTTGTGACGCCAAGGAAGGTCTCCGCAGGTAGGAACAGCTGGTGGAGCCCGGAACTGGAGAAACTTCGTCGCAAGGTAAGAAAGCTGTTTAACAGAGCCAAAAACACCCGACTAGACAACGATTGGGACAATTACAAAGAAACCCAACTCCAATACAAGAAGCAGATCCGACTCAGGAAAAACCAATGCTGGAGACGCTTCTGTTCGAACATAGAGTCCAACAGTCATGCCACCAAAATAAAGAACATCCTGATCAGCGAACCTGAGCGCGGTATCGGTTCTTTAAAGAAACTGGACGGCACATACACCAAGTCGGACAACGAAACGTGCGAACTGCTGCTTCAAACGCACTTCCCCGGCTGCGTCATTACTGAGACGGAAAGCTGGGAAGCGGGGACCAGCAATTCGGCATCCAATACCGACTGGACCCAGGCCCAAAGAATCGTCACACACGATAAGGTGAAGTGGGCTATCAACAGCTTCCTTCCATTCAAATCAGCTGGCTTGGATGGTCTATTCCCAGGACTACTGAAATGGAGCGACGATCGCTTGGTGGTACATCTCGTGAACTTGTTCAGAGCATGCATCGCACACGGTTACACTCCCCTGAAATGGAGGGAAGTTAAAGTCATATTTATCCCCAAGCCCGGCAAGAGTGACTACACGCAGCCGAAGTCCTTCAGGCCAATCAGCCTCACATCCTTCCTGTTGAAAACGCTTGAAAGGCTCTGTGATAGGGACATCAGAACACATGCGCTGTCAAACAAGCCACTCAACGCTAACCAACATGCCTACAGTATGGGCAAATCAACTGAGTCCGCCCTTCATAGCGTTGTATCACGTATTGAAAATGGACTATCCGGTAAACAATCAACCCTTGGCGTCTTTATAGACGTGGAAGGTGCCTTCGACAAAACTACTTTCAACAGCATAAGCCTTGCCCTGACCAGACATGGGGTCGATCACACGACTGCCGGGTGGATTGACAACATGCTGAGACAAAGGGCTATCCAATTCACCGTTAATACCACGACCAGAGGCGTGGTAGCCAAAGGCTGTCCACAAGGAGGAGTTCTCTCACCCCTCCTATGGAACATTGTGGTTAATGAGCTGATAAGCAGACTCTGCGACCATGGCTATTATACGGTAGGCTATGCAGACGATCTTGCCATTCTCTTAACAGGACCTGTTGAGAATGTTTTGTGCAACCTGGCTAAGCAGGCTTTAAAGATCGTCGAACAATGGTGCTCGGAGCACGAACTATCAGTGAACCCGTCAAAGACGGAGCTCATTATGTTCACTCACAAACGCAATCTTGGCAGTTTACAACTACCCAAACTGTTTGGTACCGAGCTGTCCCTTACGAAAGAGGTCAAATATCTGGGCGTTATTATTGACAGCAAACTGTTATGGAACAAACACTTGGACCACAAGATTAATAAGGCTAGCGCAACATTTTGGCAATGCAGAAGACTTCTAGGGAAATCCTGGGGCCTTTCGCCGAAAATTACACTATGGCTATATAAAGCCGTAATTAGACCTATAATCACCTACGGTGCGGTAGTTTGGTGGCCCAGAACTGAACTCATTACCACCAGTAAAAAACTGCAGTCATTCCAGAGACTGGCTTGCTCAGCCACCACTGGATGTATGCGGACAGCACCAACTAATGCCTTGGAGATAATGCTTGGTCTGCAGCCGCTGGATCTTTTCATTCGGCAGGAGGCCTGTATGGCGGCAATCAGACTAAGACACTCAGGCATGTGGAAACAACAAAGGGGCATTCACACCACAATATGGGACAGAGCGCTGCGTAAGGTACCGCTCATTGACGCGCCCTGTGATAGAATCCCCAAAGTCCACGTGTTCGATAAACTCTATCGAATACAATTAGCTGAGACCGAGCGAGACCACTCAGGAGCCGACGAAGTCCGTATTTATACGGATGGCTCGAAAACCAAAACCGGTACTGGTGCTGGTGTTTTCTCCATGGATCTCAATATCAAAATATCACTATCGCTAGGGGATCAAAGCTCCATATTCCAATGTGAATGTGTAGCGATTTCCCAAGCTGCCAACGCAGTCATTAAAAGAAAGATTTCCAATCGCGGTATTAGAATTCTCTCCGATAGCATGGCTGTCCTAATGGCACTAGACAGTAATATTATGTCTTCCAGCCTTATTTACGAATGTCACCTAGCATTGCAAACCATTTCCGACCACAACAGGGTCACCTTGCAATGGATCAAGGGGCATAGTGGATCATTGGGTAACGATGCAGCAGACGAGCTTGCTAGGAGGGGCTCGGAAGGGGTTGTGGCCGGCCCCGAGCCCCACTTGCCGGTTCCATTCAGTCAGATCAGGACCTGGATGCGTCTGTTAACCCAAACAGAACACAATGCCCGCTGGGCATCTACAACCAACTGTAGACAGTCTAAAGAGGCGGTACCTGCACTAACACCGCGACTGACCAGCAGACTACTCAGTCTCCAACGAACGGACCTGCGAATTGTGGTGGGTATGCTCACAGGCCACTGCCCACTCAACAAACATCTGTTCACCCTCAACGCGACAGACAGCCCGCTGTGCAGGGGCTGCCTTAGCGCGGATGAAACGGCAGCCCACGTAATCCTGGAATGTAAGGGGGTTGCTGACCAACGGGCACAAATCCTCGGCAGTCCGAGGTCGCTCCTAGAAGTCTGTGAACGTCCCAGGAGACTTCTGTGCTTCTGGAAGGAGCTGGGTTGGCTCCTGTAGCCAACCGTCCCACCCCACGCATAATGGACAGCCTTTGAGTCTAAATGCGGAAAAGGGAGCCCTCAACAATACAATACAATACAAATACAACGCGTAACAGAAAGGGTATAATCATATGGAATACTGTGGTACGGACCATCAAACTGAACAACTTTCTCTATGGGACCACCATCGAAATCGTAAAAAAATAATCAGCTGTCCTATACAAAATTCCAATACCTACTTGACTCAAATGTATGAAACAGCTGATTATTTTTTTACGATTTCGGTGGTGGTCCCATAGAGAAAGTTGTTCAGTTTGATGGTCCATACCACAGTATTCCATATAATTATACCCTTTCTGTTACACGCTGTATATATGTTTGTTTGTTTGGTTGATTTATTCTTCGTCCGTCCTAAAGTTTTTTCCCACATTCCAAAAAATTCTTAGTTCGTCCCATATCACTATTGAAGTTGTGCTTCGTCCTAAATTACAAGAACTTTAAAGGTACAGTCATCAAAAAAAAAATGTGTATCACGGAACTAGCGTGAAGCGCTAGGCTGTCATACATTTAGGATTGTTTTCTGTTCACGACACGTCCTATTAAGTTATGGGCAGAAACCTCACGAAAAAGTACTAGGCTAGCATGGGTCCAAGATGGTATTTCAAATACTTAATAGTATTCATTACTAGTAGACCTATTCTTAAAATACATTGTATATGGTTATATGGAAACTATAGAAAAAAATTGTATCTCCAGATGAAGGCAATATTGTCACAAGGGTTTTTACTCGTACTTTTAAAATAACCTGTTCTATCGGTTAAGTTAATAAAAAGGGGATGTCCGTTTTTCTTCTTGCTTCAGACTTATTGTGATAAATACCACTTCAACTCATGCCACCCTAGTACTTTTTGGGGTACGTAATTTGTGCCATAATTAATCGGGATTGTTTCCCATTTTCTGCTAGTGGTGACGACTGGGAATAGACGGATATAGATGGTGCTGATTGTACAAAAAAGTAAGTTTGGCACACACAAAAAAATATGGGCCGTACAAGGAATATTAAATAGGACGAAGCGGGAATAAAATAATTAAAATTATATATTGGGATGAAGGAAGCATATTGTTTGGGACGACCCAGCATTTTTATGTGGGACGAAACTCTGTGGGCCGAACGAAGAATAAATCGTTTGGTTGTCTGTGTGGCTGTCTGTCTGTCACAACTTTCTCCGAAAGACATGCAGGCATGTTTTTAACTTTTCCTCGCACTCGAAGACCACGACGTTTTTATTTTTTTTCTTTTTTTTCAAAACGTTCTCGTCTATTGCAATGCAGCTTCATTTTTTATGTAGAAGTATGTAAAATATTCTTGATTTCAATTTTTTTTATTCTTGTTTACAAGTGACATCATTCCGGATCCATATTTTGTATGATCTATGTTCATGTACTTGTGTTTTTTTTTTTGTGGAATTGTTAGTTTTGATTGTTGATTTCAGCAATGTTTTTCTTAGGCAGCATGCCTTTTTTATTTGACTAACGTTTTGTAAATATCTTCAACATGTAGAATGTTAAATTAGAGATCAAATTGAGGCAAGAGAATATAAACAGTGATTCGAAGTGTGAGTAGGCGTTTTTGCGCCTGTTTTCAAGTGGTTGTTTTGGTTAGCCGATACTATTTAACTCATCACTTCTAACAGCTGAGACTCTGTTTGTGTTATGTATGTGAACCAAACATTATTATTAAAATGTAACTCAAGTCAGCGATAAGCGTTCTCAGAATAGTAGTGTAAACAAACCCATTCTTTTGTCCGAACACAGCAGTCGTAAAATTACGTCATGTTATTGTTAAGTTTGTGAGATGAAAAAAATGTATGGCAAGGTCTGTTCTTTTGTTTGAATTATGTGAAATAATGTGTATTTGTGGAAGTAAAAAATTTTGTTTTAAATAATGGTGTATTTTTTTAATTATAACGACCTTTACACAAGAAACTGGTAAAAAATCCCTCTCACTGAACACACATTAAATGACTAATACATTACAAGGCAAAACGATACTTATCCATACACAACCTGTTAGCTAATTTAATAACGATTCCAATGACATAACTGGTAGCGAGCTAACTAACGTAATTTCGGAGATATCGTTGTATTACTCAGACGCGGCAAATCGCATGCAACCAACCAGAATGGTGCATCGCTCGCAATTGCGCAGGTTTGACCGGGGTCACTTCGAAATGGATTGGTTCAATGATTTGTTATGATGGATGTTGTGGTGTTCACTAGTAACACTAGTTAGGAATGGATTTAGAATAAAACCACCAAATTATCACTAAGTAGATGAATTACTTTAAGGGTACGTTTATTAGTTTAGTAAATCTCTGCCTTGTTATATGTAAATATTTATTTAAATTAGGCCGTTAGCGGTCAATGTCGGGCGAGGTTAGATTTTTATCAGCGATATAATTAAGTAATATGCTTGCTTCCTTTAATGTACGTTTAATGCATGTTTTAAATTTCGTCTCATTGAGTTCAAAAATACTTTGTGGAATTTTATTATCTATAGCATCTCAAATAATACCCCAAGAAAGATGGGTCTACTTTACCGAGTCCGAAGCCTGGCTGAACTAATTGGTCCCTATTTCTAGTACCAACTGTAATTGATGAGTCATTTTACTTGCAAACACAGTACCTACTTATACAGCGTGTAACAGAAAGGGTATAATCATATGGAATAATGTGGTACGGACCATCAAACTGAACAACTTTCTCTATGGGACCACCATCGAAATCGTAAAAAAAGAATCAGCTGTCCTATACAAAATTTCAATACCTAATCGACCCAAATGTATGGGTCAGCTGATTATTTTTTTACGATTTCGATGGTGGTCCCATAGAGAAAGTTGTTCAGTTTGATGGCCCGTACCACAGTATTCCATATGATTATACCCTTTTTGTTACACGCTGTATATTGGTTAAAAAAAACTGGAGACAATTATTATTCTTCAGACAAAGTCAATCTATTCATTAGTATTGTAAAGTAGGTATGTGATCTATTTGCTGTACACAAAGAGATTTAAGTCTGGCACAAAAAAAAACACATTCAAAGTATTACAACATCTATACATATAATAAAACAGTAAAAAAACTGTGTCTGTACATTGAATATATTTAAAAAAAAATTAGTGAGGGGGGTTTGGAAACAGTAATAGAGCACGAATCCAAAATAAAAATTCTGTCTGTTTGTCTGTATGTCTGTTTGTTTGTACACGCTAATCTTTGGAACTACTCGACGGATTTAAATGATTTTTTTTTTGTTGTAAAGATATTAAATCTGGGCAACATATAGGCTATAATTTATCTTGGAAACTTGAACATCTGATGTAGCACCGCAACAGACCAGCTAAACTATAAGAGATACAAAAACGCTACCATACCAAAAATTGTTCCACGTGATGAGCATTTTCTGCTAAGAGAATAAATTTGAAGATCTGGAACACCTGAAGTGGAACTCCAAGAGCCCAGCTACACTATAACATATATAGGAATGACGTCTTAGCAAGAGTTGTTCAGCCTGATGAGCACTCTCTGTTGTCGTATAAAATTTGAAGACCTGGAACAGCTGATGTGGAACTCCAAGAGCCCAGCTACACTATAACATATATAGGAATGACGTCTTAGCAAGAGTTGTTCAGCCTGATGAGCACTCTCTGTTGTCGTATAAAATTTGAAGACCTGGAACAGCTGATGTGGAACTCCAAGAGCCCAGCTACACTATAACATATATAGGAATGACGTCTTAGCAAGAGTTGTTCAGCCTGATGAGCACTCTCTGTTGACATATAAAAATTGAAGATCTGGCACACGCGTTGTGGAATATAATATAAAAAAAAAATAAAAAAAATTGAAGACCTGGAACACCTGATATGGAAATCAAAGCTATCACTAATTTCACTGTATAATTATAAAATAACATAAGCTGTCCCGTACCTCCACGCGGTGAAGGCGGTAACAGTTTAGGACTGATTTTCGATGAAAATTCGATGAATCATTGAAAATTTGACTCTACTGGCCAAAACTCCCATTTATTATTTTATTTTATCAAATAAATAAGCCTAAATAGGCTTATGTTATTTGAGTGTTTAATTTCCTTTTTCATTTATTTTCGTGACACGGTAGCCTACCCGGTAACGCAGGGGAGCAGTCATTTAGATTTTAATTGATCAGTTATCTTCAGATTTAAACTATAACTATGTCTAGAAAGAGGTCAAATCTTTCCCAACGTTCCAAAGGAGCTAAAAGATTGAGGATCATAAGATCCCAAGAATCTACCGAAGAGCGTCAGGAGAGACTTGATGCTGTTCGAGAACATCAGACTGCAACTCGCTCCGTAGAAACCTCTTCGGATCGCGAAGAACACTGGAACACCTGATATGGAAATCAAAGCTGCATCAGATGTTCAAGTTTCCAAGATAAATTATAGCCTATATGTTGCCCAGATTTAATACCTTTACAACAAAAAGACCCTTCACGAAGCGGTCAACCAAGCATTCTGTACATCAAACTAAGTCTTTACGCAGAGAGTGCTCATCAGGCTGAACAACTCTTGCTAAGACGGGTCAACCAAGCATTCTGTACATCAAACTAAGTCTTTACGCAGAAAGTGCTCATCAGGCTGAACAACTCTTGCTAAGACGTCATTCCTATTCGTTATAGTGTAGCTGGGCTCTTGGAGTTCCACTTCAGGTGTTCCAGATCTTCAAATTTATTCTCTTAGCAGAAAATGCTCATCACGTGGAACAATTTTTGCTATGATACCATTTTTGTATCTCTTATAGTTTAGCTGGTCTGTTGCGGTGCTGCATCAGATGTTCAGCGAGGAAGTGAGGAAACTCGGTATGTAATGGGAGGTAACCCATCCACGGGCCAACCTAGGCAAACGCTTAACATAGCTGACAGTCGCGCATCATGTTCCGCACTTATCTCTAGAGACCTAGAAGCAGATGCGTAGATACGCTGAGAACTAATGCGCAATTATCTATCCGTGAACGTCTGCGACTCACGAGACAATGCATGATTTCTTCACTGGTCTATAGAGACCTGGATGTAAATGCGTAAATACGCTGAGAACGCAGGTGTGCTTCGCGATCCGAAGAGGTTTCTACGGAGCGAGTTGCAGTCTGATGTTCTCGAACAGCATCAAGTCTCTCCTGACGCTCCTCGGTAGATTCTTGGGAATCTTATGATCCTCAATCTTTTAGCTCCTTTGGAACGTTGGGAAAGATTTGACCTCTTTCTAGGCATAGTTATAGTGTAAATTTGAAGATACCTGATCAATTAAAATCTAACTGCTCCCTGCGTTACCGGGTAGGCTACCGTGTCACGACGATAAATGGAAAAGGAAATTAAACACTCAAATAACACAAGCCCGAAGGCATATTTATTTGACAGAATAACGGAAAGAAAAGGTATTTGTTGTGTAGGTATTAAGTCTGGGCAACATATAGGCTATAATTTATTTTGGAAATTGGAACACCTGATGCAGAACCGCATCAGAACAGCTAAAGTATAAGAGATATAAAAATGGTGTCATAGCAAAAATTATTCCACGTGAAGAGCATTTTCTGCTGTGAGAATAAATTTGGAGATCTGGAACCCTGTTGTGAATCTCCAAAGCCCAGCGACACTATAACATATTAAGGAATGACGTCTTAGCAAAAGTTGTTTAGTCTGATGGGCATTGAAAGATCTGGAACGTCTTCAATCGTCTCGCTCATCCAGTTGTTTTCCCGTCCCCGGGCCTCAGAATTCTACATCAAACGTTTCAGATCTTCGATTTTCTTGACGACCCCGTTGTCGCTGGCAAAAGCAATAGGATCCGCGTACGAAGTCGCGGGCAGAAGCTAGTACATAATATAACAAATCTTACGTTGCTTTCGTTCAATGTGACGTCAACAACCCTCGCCAAACAGTGGGGCATAGGGTTCTAGGTAGAAATAAAACAAAGAACACTGTTCCATTTATTACAGTTGTCATTTTTTGTGTGTTTTTCTATTATTGTTTTGTTGCGTGGTATTTAAATTTGTTCTAAGTACTGAACTACTAATAATTTAATATTAAGAACAACGTAACGAACATAGAAGGATTTCAAAATATACCACGTGCCTCTGCGTTTTATGCAATATTTTATTATGTTTCATGTATGAAATGAAATCTAGCAAAAAAGACAGTTTCATCTAGGTCCGTAAAATATTTAATACAGGATTTAAACGTTACAACGTGGACAGTTATAACTCATCCAATTGCTGTTCAAATAAATCCATTCAAATATTCATGCATATCAATAAAGCTACGAAATCACAACAGACAACTTTGAAATATTTAACCGACGAGTAAACAAGCTAATCGACGGAAGACCTGGCAAGTAAGTTACGGGTCGGTTTATCTTTTGAGTAGTGCTACTCGAACGTCGTGAAATTCGTACGTGAAATTACGTGGGACTATAATACAGTGTGATTCTTCATAATGTACACATATTTAAATGAGGGAAACTATGCTTAATTTTATCAACGGAAAAAAATATATTAAAAAAAAAACTTTTTTTTTGTAATATTGTACGTAGCCGTGTGCAATGCCTTTCTTTAACAGTTTATACGAAATGTTGTGATTGTGATTGAGTTATAAACATGCAATTTTTACCATTAGGTAGCTAATACAATGAGGAATAACTTGAAGTAATAAAAAAGGTAGGTAATGTGGGGTCTTATTGTGAAATTTTACGATTATAGTAAAAATTTATGAAAAAATAGCTGATTTTTCCTGAAAAATCATGTTTATTTTCAATTGAGGGTAGTTTTTTGCCACACTTGGTTGACGGCTTCGTGAAGGTCTTGTTACACCCTGTACATAGTGTTGACCATCAATTCGAGACATGCCATGTCTAATAGGTACCTGATTAACTACTACAACACGATATTATATTTTCCTCTTATTATCTTAGGTACCTACTACCGCGCTCACTCACGCACGATGACCAGTTTTCACTCTTATGTCCTTTTTTTTTACCGATGGGAAATCATCAAATAACCCACCGTCAGTATTATTGTGTTTTATAATGTCGTGTACCTAAGTGCTATGGTTAACCTAATTAAAATGACTGATTAATCGTTAAATCTACGGGATTTAGTAAGATTTAATACATCATATACCTAACAAAATATGTACTATTGACGAATTACGATAAGTTTTGGGTTATTTATTGGCTTTTTGCATAATAATTTAAAACCTAAATCACAGACTATACCTAGTATACCTACCTATTTACTTAGTCATGTTTTGGCAAAACTTTTAGCCTTTCCCTATTCCGTGTATTTCAAAACAGATTTTAAAATTCAGGGTGGAAGGGTCACCGACCAACAAATGGTTATACGTATTCAGGTGGCCTACCATGACGACGTAAAGCAGGAGTAATTCCAGTGTGGGAAACAGATGGCGCTAGACGATCTGTATAGCTCTGTCTCTCTCCCACACTGGAATTACTCCTGCTGACGTCAAAGTAACCCCCTGTACATAATTCTAAACCAACACAGAATTTTTTTTTCAGTATTTAGGCGCCAGCTCGCGCCGTTTCTTCGAATGAAACTCGGGGTCCAGATTGTATAATCACTATATTTCTTCTAATATGTTTGCATACACTATGCACCTTTATATCGTAGACATACAATAATATCAGTAGCAGTTAATGATAATTTACATTTGTATCAGAAACCCTTTCGTTCCAAGTGTCGGTATTTGTTACTGTCATCTCTGGTCTAACCATAGTGTCTAGACCAGTGTTGTCAGCTATCTCCCAATTAACTCAGTAGTGGGAACCATAGATAATAAAGACAAGTAATTATGATTCGCCACGAGTACTTAATTTAAAAAACCGTTAATAATTATTTAATTTAAGCCGTTGGTCCCGGCTGTCAATTGTAGATCTTTGACAGTCGTTCGGGGGAGGGCCTGTACTTATGCTTTTGCGGTTGCACAACGACATGCTTTGCTAATGCTTTGCTTGGTAGTATAATTGCAGGCCTACCTCACTGCCTCCTTCAGAGGCAGTGAGGTGGCGGGGTTTTGAGGGTGAGCGCTACAGTCGTGTAGATCCTCAAGGCAAGTCTGGGGGATTCACCTTCACGAGGTTGCCGCCCTGTTTTTGGTCTAATTCCATAAGAAATAGACGCAACGAAAACACCCGGGCGCTTTTTCAAAAAATTCCCGAAGCCAAAATCCCAGGCCTAGGGTAACCCAAAACCCCATTCCCATGATCCTACGCCCAATCCCTCCTTCCTTTTTCCTTTTTCCTTTCGGTCCATGAGGAGGGGTAACCTCATCTCCAAAAAAGCCCACAAACCCTCAAAAAATGTCGCAGAAAGGTTTCAATAATCCCCAGGTGGGTCCCGGCAATGCCGGGAAATCCCACGCCGACCCGTCGGCCAGCTCCCACCGTAATCTGGGGGGGGGGGGGGCACCAATCTGCCACTTAGGGCCGCGCCTTCCGCGCGGCCGGCTGCTTTAGCGCCAACAGCACTGGCTGCGGCTCACGCGCCACCCGACACGACCATGGCTGCGACCTCTGCGCCAATTGATACGACGGCTGCGATTTCCGCGCCTACGACCCTGACACCCGTTATACTTTCCACGAGGGCCTGGCAACAGAGCATCGTTCGGAATAGTATAACGAACAACCCCGACAATGACACCGACAATGCACGACTCTCCAGCCTTGACGGAGAACTCCGCGCGCTGGCACTCCAGCGCGAGAAGATCGAAGCAAGGCTGAGAGACATAGACTCTGGACACCACGGGACGGGAAAGGAAGCTGAATCCGGTGGCCCTGGATTCATCTCTGTGGATGAAGTACGCTTGCTGAAGCGTAAGCGCGGAAAAATCCGGAACAGAGTAAGAGATCTCAACAACCGTTTGAGCAAGATCCGCGAAGGCAATAGCCAGCGCGATGCGCAAACGGTTGCTTGTAAGGGAGTACGCGACCAGCCGCAAGTACGCGAAGGGGAAACCCAGCGCGAAAAGCAGCCGGACGCGGAAACATGCGGGCAAGGACCATTACGCGAAGGGGAAACCCAGCGCGGAACGTCACTGCCCGCACCAGGACCATCCGGAGGAAACAACCGGAACCGCACCGAGACGACCCAAAACCGACACAGACCGAAACAGAAGCGAGGCAAGCGATCTGGATTTTCGCGCAGGGTGTCCCTGGCACGGAATACCGTGCCATGCCCCTCGGAACCGCAACCTGGACCAAGTGGCCAGGGAACGGCGAAGAGGGTGCGCCCGGACGACACGGCTTCGCCGAGCACGCTCCAGGGGGACGCCAAGCGAGTCAAAATTCAGACCGCTCAAGGGGAGCAGAGGACCTACGCACGAGCTACAAAGGATATTCCTGCGCGGCTCGCCGTAGCGATCTGCCTCTCGCCTCCATCACGTGACATGACCACTGACGAGGCCGAGCACATCAAGCTCAGCCTTGAAGACCTCGTCATGGACGCCGACCCCTCCAAACCACTCCCGGCCTTCCGCGGTTACCCTCGGGTAGCAGACGGCACGGTTCAGATGTGGTGTGAGGACGACGGCGCCCTGACCTGGCTAACAGATAATGTACCGAAGATTAGACTGCCCAACACAGACGCGACACTGATAGTCATGAGACAGTCCGACGTGCCGACCCGTGTCCGAGCAGCGCTCTTTGTACCCAGGTACAATGGGGACATAGCGCGGCTCCAGAGCGTTCTGACTCGTCAGAACACTTGGTACGACATAGGGAGGTGGTCGCTGTACGGGGCGACATCAGTCGGTGGTGATAACCATGGGACTTATTTGACCCTGGGTATCCCACCGGAGGAAGTCGAAAAGGTCTTGGGGAGGGAGCGGCGGGTATCGTACCTACTTGGGTCGATATACGTGCGCTTTTTCCCCAACACCCAACCCTCTGACACCCAGACTACGACCACTAGCACTGCACTGACGCAACCGACACCGACAGAACTCGACATGACCATGACTCAACTGGAGGAGGAGATGGCCAGAACGGCAATGGCTGATGCCGTTGCTGGGAGCATGCCAACCTCACCACCAGGGTGGACAGAACAGCTGCTCACTTCGTCACCGTCACTGAGCGACGACCGGCATGGACTGGAGGATGGGGGGGATTTATCCGATGGATCCGTCTCCTCATAACTCCACTCCACCGCCACCGGCGCCCACGTCTAGTCCCCTAAACATCATCCAGGCCAACCTCCAGCATAGCCAGACTGCCACGGCTTGCCTGCGCAGGGCGCTGGAGATGAAACCCCGAACTATTGCCCTAATCCAAGAGCCGTGGATTCGAAATAACAGAATATGCGGCCTCGGAAACATTGGAGGTAAGCTAATTGTCGACACACAGGGCACAGAAAAACCAAGGACCTGCGCCTACATACCCAAAGATGTGCCCACCACAACACTCACACAATTATGTTCCAGAGATTTGACAGTCGTCAGGCTCAAAACTGACGGCGATGCACCTGACATCGTCTTAGCCTCGGTTTACATGCCAGGCGAGGATGAAGACTGCCCACCAAAAGAGATGGCCGACCTGGTAAGGTACTGTGAAGACGCCAACCTGGACCTGGTCATCTGCATGGATTCGAACGCCCATCACCCGCTTTGGGGTTGCAATAAAGCCAACACAAGAGGTGAGGTATTATGCACATATCTATTCTCCACTAACCTTAACATCGTTAACCGTGGTTCGGAACCCACTTGGGTCACAGCTCGCGGACAAACAATTATTGACCTAACGCTGGCTTCAGAAAGCGCGACAAAACTTATCTCTAACTGGCACGTATCCAACGAGCCTTCTTGCTCTGATCATAGGAGGATTCGTTTCTCACTAGTAGCTAACACAAAAAAACCCGATCCTAGGCGCAACCCACGACGTACCAACGTACCCGGCTACAAACGGCTTCTGGCCTCACTGCTAACAAGGCACCAAAAACCCCTAAATCTAACGGATCCCAAACAGCTTGAAGACACTGTAATTAAACTCTCTGAATATATCATCGAAGCCTACCACGCCTGCTGCAAACTACCAGATCCAAACACCAAGAGCAAGGGAAACTCTTGGTGGACTGCAGAGCTCGGCAAGCTCAGGCAAACGATGCGCAAACAATTCAACAGAGCCAAGAATTCCAGGCTCCCAGAAGACTGGGACCTATACAAGAAAACACAGTACACCTTCAAAAAACAAGTCAGGTTTGCCAGCAGGGCAGCCTGGCGGAAATTCTGCGAAGACATTGAATCGAACAGCGAAGCTGCGCGAGTAAGGAAGATCCTATCCACCGATCAGGATCGCACCCTCGGATCGCTGAAAAACCCAGACAACACGTACACAAAGTCGGACCATGAAACAAGTAAAGTTCTTCTGGAAACCCATTTCCCAGACTGCAGCCTCTCCGAGGACAGAGTATGGGCAAGTGAACCAATGCACTCACCAAGCGACCAGGACTGGTCCAGAGCCCGCACAGTAGTAACCGAAGACAGAATAAAATGGGCAATCAAGACTTTCAAACCATACAAATCCGCAGGTTTAGACGAAATTCTCCCAGCCCTATTGCAATGGGGAGCAGACGTCCTTACGCCATGGCTGGCTGTCATTTTCCAAGCCTGCCTAGCACACAGATATGTGCCACATCAATGGCGAGAGGTGAAAGTCATTTTCATCCCTAAACCAGGCAAACCCGATTATACACAACCTAAAGCGTACAGACCAATAAGCCTGACATCTTTCCTACTGAAAACCCTTGAGAGACTCTGTGACCGACACATTCGGGACGGACCTCTTCAGGAGCTGCCACTCCACAAACAACAGCATGCCTACTCCACAGGAAAATCCACAGAATCTGCACTCCACAGTGTGATCTCCAAGATCGAATGTGCAGTAGACTACAAATGCTCCTCACTAGCTGTTTTTATTGACATAGAAGGCGCTTTTGATAAAACCATTTTTCATAGCATCAACGCAGCCCTCGAGGAACATGGCGTAGACTCGACCCTGCGAGGATGGATCACAAACATGCTCAGACAGAGCCGTACAGGTTACGGTGAATGACACTACTAGAGCCATCGTGGCGAAAGGCTGCCCTCAAGGGGGCGTCCTTTCGCCACTTCTATGGAACCTCGTGGTAGACAGCCTCATCAAGCGTCTAAATGACAGAGGCTACTTCACGGTGGGCTACGCTGATGATATAACCATAATAATTAACGGCACACACGAAAATACACTATGCAACCTTATGCGTCAGGCCTTGAAAATGGTAGAGGACTGGTGCAAAGAATATAAACTGGCAGTGAACCCTACCAAAACTGAACTCGTCCTTTTCACAAAGAAAAGAAAGTTGGCAACCTTACAGTTACCACGCTTTTTCGGGACCACCCTAAGCCTGTCGACTGAAACCAAATACCTGGGCATCTATTTGGATAAACAACTGAATTGGGCAAAACACACCGACTACATCACCACAAAAGCCAGCATAGCCCTATGGCAGTGCAAAAGACTGCTCGGCAGAAATTGGGGCCTAAGCCCTAAAATCACCTACTGGCTATACACCACAGTCATCCGACCAATCATCACATACGGCTCGTTAGTTTGGTGGCCCAGGACCAACCTGAGCACAGCCCAGAAAGATCTCGAGAAGCTACAGAGATTTGCCTGCGTAGCAATCACCGGTAGCATGAGGACATCACCCACTGCCGCTTTACAGGTGATGCTGGGGCTGTCACCTCTACACCTCGTTGTAAGAGAGGAGGCGACCCTAGCGATTTTCAGGCTCGAAGTATCCGGCACCCTCAGTAAAGATTCCAGAATCAAACATACACGCTTAAAAGATGATGCTATCAAGCGGCAGCCCATGATGGCATCACCCTGCGACAGAACCCTGAAGACCCACTGCTTTCAAAAACACTACAGCATAGAACTCACAGCGGAGACGCGTGACTACTCAGGTCCAAAAGAGCTAAGGATCTACACTGATGGATCAAAGACCGAAGACGGGACAGGTGTCGGAGTCTTCTCCAACGACCTAAATATTAAAATATCCAAACCCCCCAGGGGTTTGCTCAACTCTGTCTATCAAGCTGAGTGTGTTGGCATTATCCAAGCGGCACACGCCATAGAGGTCAGGGAAGTTACGAATACCCATATTCGTATACTCTCCGACAGTGCCTCAGTCCTTCAATCCTTAAAGAGAAACCAGATAACGTCGAGACTAATACTAGAATGCCATAATGCCCTAGAACGTGTTACGGTACTAAACCACAACACTGTGACACTACAATGGATCAAAGGACACAGCGAATCACTTGGAAACGATGCGGCTGATGAACTTGCCAGAAGGGGATCCAGCACAAAAGCCTTCGGACCCGAACCCATTGTGCCCATTCCCTTCAAGCAGCTAAGGAGTTGGTTAAAGGATCACACTCAAACGCAAGCGGGAAAATGGTGGACCTTGTCACCAGGGTGCAGGCAATCCAAGGAAGCTATGCCATCCCTGGACACGAAGCTAACCAAGCGCCTTCTGCGCCTGGACAGAGATAGCCTGCGACTGGTGGCGGGGACCATCACTGGACATTGCTCACTGAACAAACACTTCCACACCCTAGGTATCACTGATAGCCCCCTGTGCAGAGCGTGCATGGAGGCGGAAGAAACTGTAGCGCATGTACTCCTCGAGTGCACCGGCGTCACCCAGATCCGTGAGGAGACTCTTGGAACACCGAGATCCCTTGAGGATGTCCTGAGAAGACCGGGAAGTTTGATCTGCTTCTGGAGGGAGGTGGGCTGGTTGGAGTAACGGCCACCATGGCTCACGTACAATGGTCCAATTTAGGGACTAAGTGCGGAAACCAAACCCTTAACATAGAACATAGAACATAGACAGTCGTTACAGGTAGTCAGTGGCCCAAAAAAGTCTGACAACCAGTCTTACCAAGGGGTATCGTACTACCCAGTACTTAGGTACTGGGTTGTTGAGGTCAGATAGACAGTCGCTCCATGTAAAATACTGGTATTCAGCTGCATGCGGTTAGACTGGAAGCCGACCCCAAGATAGTTGGGAAAAGGCTAGGCAGATCACTTAAGGTGGATGCGCAAGGGTAGCCCGCGAAATTTAAATTTTCTTACGTTTATTGAAATTTGCAGGTCACTGTCGGCTTGTATGTTGATGAAAATATGAATCGCGCCAGTAACACGTATGGAGTTACAGAATTATAATCATTAAAATCATCAATGCAACCCTCCAAGTTCATATAATCCCAACGAGTGACTTAAAAAAAACCTGTTTTGTTTGTATCTGTTGTTATAGCGGCAACAGAAATACATCATCTGTGACAATTTCAACTGTCTAGCTATCACGGTTCATGAGATACAGCATGGTGAAAGACAGCCAGACAGACAGACGGACAGCGGAGGCTTAATAATAGGGTCGCGTTTTGTCCCTAAAAAAAGGTATTTCCTACAAAAATGTAATACGTATACGGTCAAAATGTATGGTAAGGCTGTTTTTTTAAAATTCTATGTGGGCGGGCCTGTATGAAACACTTTAACACCTTCACCGCGGATCACACAAAATCGGCCCGACAAATGACACGGTGCTTACCGCTGCTGCGCTGCGCACGGTGAAAACTATATCTTTCTCGATGGTGCGGAACGATTATGAGTATTGAGTGGTGTCAGGTAGAAAAGGACTGGTACTTACGTACTGTCGATAAGGTCTATGGATGGCACGTCCTGGCCGCCACCACCGCACCGCACCAGAGAGTAATTATGTTTTTTTTTGCCGCAGCTAGCGCTGCAGCAGCTAGCAGAGAAGTTTACTTTTCTGAGTCATTTTCGTTTTCCACCTACAATTTACAGTAGTTAGATATCTGTAAATGTTTTAATTTTTACAACGAAATTACAAAAAAAAAAAAACTAATTTATTAATTCAGTGTCGAAATATTGGTAGCTACCTTTTTAATCCACATTTATAACTTAGGAATATAACAATGGATAGGTATACAAATCTTCACACCTAGTTCAACAGACCGCTTTGTTCTTCAATTCACAAATAGAGCTATAAAACTGTTCATGATTAGCGAATCTAATTTATTACTACAATTTACAATACTACTCTAGATTAGACATTTTTGGTAATAGGTACTTACCTACCGAGATCGAATTTAATAGTGTGCTATAAAAATTAATGTTTGTTTATTATTTGCTTGATATCTATATGCGCAGGAGGTCTTGCTATCGTATTTTCTGGAAATCATGAGAACTTCCAGAAATCACTATCAATAAAAATGTAAGTCGATCTGATTCATCGCTAACATTTTAAACGGCTACATACCGTCTGGTAACTTTCCTGATTCGCCATCTAAACAAAATACCATCACAAAAGTGCCGTTTCGTAACTATTTTGACTTTCGTCCACATTTGAGTATGCGTGTGTATTCATTGCCGTTTGATAAACTATTTGTTCGGCAAGTACAGTTAGGACTCAGGCGAACTACTAAGAAATACCACAATTAATATTCTCTACGCTCTTATTTATTTCTAACTTACCGTTTATTTATACCCACACCAGGTGGGTATACAACTGCCAGGGCTGCGGGACTGTTCGAAAGAGATACCGCGGCCCTGGAACACAAAGGGCAAAAGAAGGAACATGGATGGGTTTTAGTCAGTAAAAGTCTAACACTCCTTCCTGTTCAGCCGGAGGAGTTACTTGATGATTTACCATCGGAAAAAAGGTAGGTATAGAAAAACAAAACATCTTGCTATGAGAAAAAAAAACACCATTACGACTTGTAACTAACTGAACAAATAGTACAAAAAAAAAAACAAAACATTTATTTCAAATAGGCCAGCAAAGACAACGATGAAATGTAACTGCAGTCCCAGTCACAAGACATAAAAACTGTGAAAGTTTTGTAGTTGCCCATTCCCTAGCGTACTTAGCGTAGATCTCTATTGAGAAGAACGGGCAAGAAACTCCATGGACACTTTTAAATCAAAACCTTGGTTACATCAATCATGATGAGATGGTACACTCTGTGAGAACGATGTAGCAAGATGTGCACGTTAAAAGTGTTCATAGTAAAAACAAAAAAGACAATAAAAAAAAAAAACAAATAATTAATTCAAATAAGCAACTAAGAGATGACCAGTCACAACTGACAGCGCCCGTTCATGAACATGACGCATGGATCAGCACCATTTAACAGTGAGATATTTAAGTTAGCATGGCATACTCTTAACCGCCAAGACGCATTCGAGAAAGGACTTAGGTTTCCAATGAATGATAGTACATAGTACTCACACAATATGGGCTATGCGGTTGTATAATACTAAAGAGATTGAAAGATAGTTGCACAATTTTCAGCTGCTATCCATTTACGCGTCCCTGTCCTTGTGGAGCAGGACCGGAATTGAGCCAAGCATTTTTTATCAGCGATATAATCGTCCAACCTATAATATGCTTGCTTACATAGTGTTCGTTTAATAATAATAATAAACCATATATTTCAGGTAACAAATAAATGCGTGCAATAAAAAATAATAAATATAATAATAAAAATGCATGTTCGTTCAATTTCGTCTCATTCAGTTCAAGAATACTTTGTGGAATTTTAAAAGATTAGTCTACTTTAGCAAGTCTGAAGCCAGGCTGAACTAATTGGTCCCTATTTCTAGTAGGTACTGTAATTGTGTCTGTCGCTGCTTTTAATAAAAAGATTTCGTTTTTTTTTTATGTGCATTATATTTAACGTAATGTACCGTCATGTTATTAATTTCTTTAAACAGTTTCGTTAGAGAATCGCGCCTACAAAGATTATAATTATATGGCACTGATGGCTCTTTTTTACAGAATAAACTCACTACTCATTGAGTCTGCAGCCCGTCCCCATTACAAAATACCATAAGACAGTTAACTGTGATAGTAACAAAAAAAGACCAGTCTAGCGGTATCTATCATCAGTAAATTGACGGATTTTTCTAATAGCATTATGTTGCTGAACTTAGCTGCCCCGCGCGAGAAAGGTATAATAAAAAGATCCCCATTGTAGCCTTGAATCAAGCGTAATTCCCAAGAAAACCGTATCACATCTACGAATTCAAGTTTCTCTTTATTCAATACTAATCGGTAAAGCAAATCTTATGCATTCAGTTGTTTTTTTTTTCATTGAATAATAAATTGTTTGCTGTGAACCAATTAAGGACGTGAAGGCATTATTAGATTTTGGACCCGTCTATTTTATCTTAAAAAGAAGTGAAGTCTAGAAGTGTCATCATCAAATAATACCATATTTTAATACTTGAAATAACTACACTTACATTATTTAAAAAAAAAAACATTGAAATAAGATGTCAGAAATTGGAACAGAACAGCCACCTTAATTTTATGCAAACCTAGTACTTTTATCATAAGTAGGTCCTTCCCAGTAATTGTGGGTGCAAACGGAACTGTTAGAATAAATACCACATTGATGACTCGCCCCATTACGTTTATGAGAGACGCACGTGGAACACTACGCGCCTCCTTCTCGGGTCCAGTGTGAGGGGGACGCCGGATGTAAGCCAACCTAACCTATGGCAACTATTATGGGGCACCATAGGTTTGGTAATAACACTAACAACCCTGTTAAAGGTTAATAACGTTATTAGTTTTATGAATAAACATATATTTTGTCTTTAAAAGCGATTTCTCGTTATCTAACTAAATACCTAATAATTTATTATGGTTCAGCTTAACCTGTGTGTGGTTTTTGCCACTATCACCACTTGGTGATAGGTTCTTACACGTGATCGTATTGTTGCACACATATACTTACATAAGAAGGTATAAATGCGTGAAAAAACACGCACTATTTTCTATTTCGCACATCTAAATCTGATGATTCGTCGTAAATCATAGGTACAATAAAAGCATTAAAGAACTATTTTTCACTAATGATACACTGAATAAAGATAGCCAAATTATGATAAACTCGCTGTTGGTTTTACACAGAAATCAAGAGGATTTTTCCTCGATTAAAACTTAGAGCTATAAATTATAAAGTGACTACTTTTGCGGCGGCTTCGCCCGCATGGTTGTCGGAAATAATACCACATGAACTTCCTGCCGGCATAAAAACTATTCTATTTCCTAACTCAGATCTACGTGTGCACGAAACAATGACTATACAGCCTCAGTTTAATTCTCATTGGCATGAAACATCGAAATCTGTTATACTATTCTGTAAAGATTTTACCTAAGTTTTCACAGAGCGATTTTTCGTCGTTGAAGTTCTAACTCAACGTCTTTTTGTGGCGGTTTTCACATTTTGATGCAGTTGCTAGAGAATCTAAGGACGCTTTGTTTCAGCCAATCAGAAACAACCAACGTCTCTATCTGATTTGAAGTGCTGTATTTTGTACTGTTACGGTCATGTCTGCCGTATACCCGACGAGTTGTGGGCCAAAATAACCACGATGTGGAGCCCTGACACAGCCAGAAGGCGACGCGGTAGACCTCGCAGGAGATTGCGGGACAAGCTGGACAAAACCTAAGCCCAGTGGCCCACATTGGCCCTGGATCGAAGAATTTGGATGTCATGGGGAGAGGCCTTTGCCCAGCAGTGGGATAACACAGGCTGACAGATACAGTAACTGTTACCAAGGTATAATTATGCAGTTTTTTCACGTTCCTGTAATGTTGCTATTTTTGACTTACGGTGGTGTTCATTTCAGCGACGTTTTGAAGAATAGGGGTTTATCGTCTTTACGCTGATGGGAATGTTATCGTATCGCACGCGGCAGCATCGACGCGGCGCGGCGTTGCGATCGGTAGTACCCTCTGTCTCCCTCTAGCAAATGACGATTCCGAGCGATAGAAAAGGTTACAATCATGGAAAAGTTGTGCTACCAGGGGCCTTAGTCTGCTATTGCAATAGTGTCAGAATGGTCTATCATTGATTTAATAAGGCCCCGCGCAGACGAATTACCCTTTGTACGCACGTCAAACGAGTTTCGAACGCGCTTCAATACGCCGTGGGCTAGGGGCCTTATTAAATCAATGATAGACCATTCTGACACTATTGCAATAGCAGACTAAGGCCCCAGGTGAGGTTCAACACTGGATCAGCTATAAGGCGTGAACGCACGCCAAACAAGCAAACTCACATACATGCAACATAATATCACGCCTGTGATCCCCGAAGGGTTAGACAGAGGTGTACCTAATAGTAGGTACACCACATTTCGCCAGTTACGTTCAAGTCCCGTGTAATACGATGCCATCACCTCCGTAGCTGCTACTGAGAAATTCCTGATTGAAAACCCAACAACAGTATGCCCGACCGAATCGAACCAGGGACCTCATACTCGGCAGTCGCGATTGCAACCACTACACCTCGAAGTAGTCTCACGCCAAACCAGCAAACTCATTTTCAAATTTATGGCGCTTTAACTACTTAGAATTAGAATAATAAGGATGTTAGAATAGATTAGGCACCGCTTAACTTTTGACATGAATCTAAGCCGTGACAGTAGCTGGGGGCTTGGGATTTACTTATCTCGAAATAATAGAAATAATGCCTATAATAGCGTTATCAAAGACGCAGTCATAGGCATAATGATTTTCCATTTGATTTGGTGATTTGGCGCAGAACGTGTTTTTGCTATGTTATCTAGTGGGATTATAGTGTTTAACACGAGCAATTAAATTTATATGTTATTGTAAAAACTCGAACTATGGTAAATCCTAAGATTTTGCAGTTAAACCTACAATAAACTACGAACTATTCTGTTATCATCGTTCATTTCGAACTTTTACCTTCAACACTCTTTAAATTTTAGGTTTTACAACAGAGACACGGTAAATGTCATGAGCGACTTTAAAATACAACTTGGATGTAGAGCTCGCCGCGCGCCGGTCGCTGCCGCGGCATTGCTCGCTCCGCTCGCTCGACTCGCGCGTTGTCATAGTTCTAACCTAATCTAACCCAATTGGTCGGCAGTCGGAGTGCTCTAGCTTAGTTAACGCTACCTACGCCTACCTACGCTATATATCTCAACTCTCAAATGGTTGGTCATGGTTATATGTATAACTTACATAACACATTTAGCCGTTTAGTTAAGTATTACAGATTTACATTACGTCGTCATCAGTCGTCAAACTATCATTTACTAACCGTCAAGCGATTAACTAAAATGTCCAACCATTAAACCGCTCATTACTCTGGGAAGAGAACTGTGACCTGAAATAAAGACTCCGCCTAGCTCAAGCGCAGTCAGGACAGGCTCAGGACAAGATTGAGATCAGGAGTAATTTAATAAAGAAAAAAAAAATACCCGGTCAAAAGTAGTATTGACTGATTAACAGATTTGACTGTGACGTACCTACACAATTCATTTCCATTAGTCAGTCAACTGTTTTCAAACAAACACTTCAGTTTGCAATAAAAGCAGCAGCAGACGATGGCATACCTCGAACGTCTGTTCGTAACACGTTTTTTTACTATTTAGTATAATTTTGCCTTTAGTCCCCGAAAACGCTAACACCCGCATTTGCTGGTTATATTACGACTATGAGTCCCATAGAAATATAAAAAACAGGAGAAGTCATGGCGAGGGGACGCACAGTGGGTCGAAATTATGATTTTAGTGACTTAGGGACCAAATTTGTTTTTTTAACTTTTTCTTTATGTGGATGGATAGAGCTCATTAACCTCATAAATTTATTCCTCTGATGTTTTTTCCTAAACTTTATACTTTGGGTAGAAAAATGTGTTTTGTTTTTTTTTTTGTATGGAGCGGATCAAATTAAATTAAATTAATGCTAAGTAGCGTGATATTCAGCTTTGAAACTTTATTTTTCTTATACCTTGTCTAGTCTACTATCATTTGATGCTATGAACATGTGCATGAAGTTGCAAGTCTGCCAAATAAATGGATCAAAAAAGATTAAAAAAACATAGAATAAAAAGCTTTGTAGCGGCGTGATATAGCTACTTGGTATTTTATTTTTTGCTGCTACTTTGCCCAGATTATGATGGGGTATTTTAAATGAAAAAAACAATGTTGTCGTATGTGGTGTTCGTAAGCAAGTGTATTGGTAAAGATTTAGTACAGCAGTCGAGGAAAGGGGATATGGGAACAATGGTGGCCAATCAGAACACAGTATCGCGTCATTTTACTGTGCGCTGATTGGCTGGCGATGACGCGATGCGATCTGATCAAATTGGTCAATGAACGAAGGATTAAACCCAAACAAGCTTCATTTTTTATTTTCGTAAGTTCTTTCAAGTTAACTTTGATACGGAATAGTAAGTAAAGCACATAATAATACAATACTTACTTAACAACTAACAAAAATACATTCAAAAGGTCCCTAAATAGTTTAAATTTACTAATATGTGTATCTATGAATTTCTATTTGTGTGTTTAATTACTGTAATTAGCTTATCCTTTTACTTCATAAAACTTTTAGCTTTATGAAGTAAACTTTTAGCCATTACAGTAATGTTAATGAGGACAATTAATTAATGAGGGTACCTAGTAGAAAAATTTGTAAACATTAATGTTTGTCACTGGAAGTATAAAATTACCATATTTACTCGTATTATACTTATACTAACTAGTGTTCGTTTATTCGTAGGTACTACTATTGGCATCTCGTGATTGTGATCGTCCCTTTTTCGTTAAATTCTGTACGCATTTTTGTTCAAATTTAAGTGCAAGATGGGAACGAAGTAGTCGCACGTTAGCACAGCTTATAAGAAAAAATAGTGATAGGTTAGATCGTGACATAAACTGGCCCGAAGGAATGATACCGGAAGCTGTAAACACTGAACAGGAAAGGCTCGAGATTTGTAATACTGAAGATGTTGAAAGTCTACCTCCATCTACTACAGAAGCTTCCACGTCTACATTTACACCTCGAAAACCTTTCGAAGAATTGGGCTCCAGGTAAAAACGAAGACTCGTTGAACAAATTAACCAATCTCTTTCGTTATCCCCGGATGAACTGAAAGCTAGTTGAAGAAACACTGGAAATGAGGATGGAGGAAAAATAATTAACCATTTGCTCTACTGCCACTTTCTTAATTTAAGTGAAACTAATAAAGACAGTGCCATCGGGTGTGAATAATTTAAGTATTACTTTTCTCTTTACTTGTATTTAAACACTCCTTAACTTTTTCTAGATCTTCGGGGTGATTTAGCAAATGGTTAATAATTTTTCCTACATCCTCATTATCTGTGCTGCTTAAACTAGCAATTGTAGTAGCTTTCAGTTCATCGGGGATCAGGTAATATATATAATAGTGACTTTTGCTTAAAATAAGTCAACATTTTCATGCTATTTATTTGTTATGCATGGGTTTGTTTTCATTTATTTACCAACTAGCTTCTGCCCGCGACTTCGTACGCGGATCCTATTGCTTTTGCCAGCGACAACGGGGTCGTCAAGAAAATCGAAGATCTGAAACGTTTGATGTAGAATTCTGAGGCCCGGGGACGGGAAAACAACTGGATGAGCGAGACGATTGAAGACGTTCCAGATCTTTCAATGCCCATCAGACTAAACAACTTTTGCTAAGACGTCATTCCTTAATATGTTATAGTGTCGCTGGGCTTTGGAGATTCACAACAGGGTTCCAGATCTCCAAATTTATTCTCACAGCAGAAAATGCTCTTCACGTGGAATAATTTTTGCTATGACACCATTTTTATATCTCTTATACTTTAGCTGTTCTGATGCGGTTCTGCATCAGGTGTTCCAATTTCCAAAATAAATTATAGCCTATATGTTGCCCAGACTTAATACCTACACAACAAATACCTTTTCTTTCCGTTATTCTGTCAAATAAATATGCCTTCGGGCTTGTGTTATTTGAGTGTTTAATTTCCTTTTCCATTTATCGTCGTGACACGGTAGCCTACCCGGTAACGCAGGGAGCAGTTAGATTTTAATTGATCAGGTATCTTCAAATTTACACTATAACTATGCCTAGAAAGAGGTCAAATCTTTCCCAACGTTCCAAAGGAGCTAAAAGATTGAGGATCATAAGATTCCCAAGAATCTACCGAGGAGCGTCAGGAGAGACTTGATGCTGTTCGAGAACATCAGACTGCAACTCGCTCCGTAGAAACCTCTTCGGATCGCGAAGCACACCTGCGTTCTCAGCGTATTTACGCATTTACATCCAGGTCTCTATAGACCAGTGAAGAAATCATGCATTGTCTCGTGAGTCGCAGACGTTCACGGATAGATAATTGCGCATTAGTTCTCAGCGTATCTACGCATCTGCTTCTAGGTCTCTAGAGATAAGTGCGGAACATGATGCGCGACTGTCAGCTATGTTAAGCGTTTGCCTAGGTTGGCCCGTGGATGGGTTACCTCCCATTACATACCGAGTTTCCTCACTTCCTCGCTGAACATCTGATGCAGCACCGCAACAGACCAGCTAAACTATAAGAGATACAAAAATGGTATCATAGCAAAAATTGTTCCACGTGATGAGCATTTTCTGCTAAGAGAATAAATTTGAAGATCTGGAACACCTGAAGTGGAACTCCAAGAGCCCAGCTACACTATAACGAATAGGAATGACGTCTTAGCAAGAGTTGTTCAGCCTGATGAGCACTTTCTGCGTAAAGACTTAGTTTGATGTACAGAATGCTTGGTTGACCCGTCTTAGCAAGAGTTGTTCAGCCTGATGAGCACTCTCTGCGTAAAGACTTAGTTTGATGTACAGAATGCTTGGTTGACCGCTTCGTGAAGGGTCTTTTTGTTGTAAAGGTATTAAATCTGGGCAACATATAGGCTATAATTTATCTTGGAAACTTGAACATCTGATGCAGCTTTGATTTCCATATCAGGTGTTCCAGTGTTCTTCGCGATCCGAAGAGGTTTCTACGGAGCGAGTTGCAGTCTGATGTTCTCGAACAGCATCAAGTCTCTCCTGACGCTCTTCGGTAGATTCTTGGGATCTTATGATCCTCAATCTTTTAGCTCCTTTGGAACGTTGGGAAAGATTTGACCTCTTTCTAGACATAGTTATAGTTTAAATCTGAAGATAACTGATCAATTAAAATCTAAATGACTGCTCCCCTGCGTTACCGGGTAGGCTACCGTGTCACGAAAATAAATGAAAAAGGAAATTAAACACTCAAATAACATAAGCCTATTTAGGCTTATTTATTTGATAAAATAAAATAATAAATGGGAGTTTTGGCCAGTAGAGTCAAATTTTCAATGATTCATCGAATTTTCATCGAAAATCAGTCCTAAACTGTTACCGCCTTCACCGCGTGGAGGTACGGGACAGCTTATGTTATTTTATAATTATACAGTGAAATTAGTGATAGCTTTGATTTCCATATCAGGTGTTCCAGGTCTTCAATTTTTTTTATTTTTTTTTTATATTATATTCCACAACGCGTGTGCCAGATCTTCAATTTTTATATGTCAACAGAGAGTGCTCATCAGGCTGAACAACTCTTGCTAAGACGTCATTCCTATATATGTTATAGTGTAGCTGGGCTCTTGGAGTTCCACATCAGCTGTTCCAGGTCTTCAAATTTTATACGACAACAGAGAGTGCTCATCAGGCTGAACAACTCTTGCTAAGACGTCATTCCTATATATGTTATAGTGTAGCTGGGCTCTTGGAGTTCCACATCAGCTGTTCCAGGTCTTCAAATTTTATACGACAACAGAGAGTGCTCATCAGGCTGAACAACTCTTGCTAAGACGTCATTCCTATATATGTTATAGTGTAGCTGGGCTCTTGGAGTTCCACTTCAGGTGTTCCAGATCTTCAAATTTATTCTCTTAGCAGAAAATGCTCATCACGTGGAACAATTTTTGGTATGGTAGCGTTTTTGTATCTCTTATAGTTTAGCTGGTCTGTTGCGGTGCTACATCAGATGTTCAAGTTTCCAAGATAAATTATAGCCTATATGTTGCCCAGATTTAATATCTTTACAACAAAAAAAAATCATTTAAATCCGTCGAGTAGTTCCAAAGATTAGCGTGTACAAACAAACAGACATACAGACAAACAGACAGAATTTTTATTTTGGATTCGTGCTCTATTACTGTTTCCAAACCCCCCTCACTAATTTTTTTTTAAATATATTCAATGTACAGACACAGTTTTTTTACTGTTTTATTATATCTATACTAATATTATAAAGCTGAAGAGTTTGTTTGTTTGTTTGTTTGTTTGTTTGTTTGAACGCGGTAATCTCAGGAACTACTGGTTCGAATTGAAAAATTCTTTTTGTGTTGGTTAGCCTATTTATCGAGGAAGGCTATAGGCTATATATCATCACGCTACAACCAATAGGAGCGGAGCATCAATGACAAATGTTGCAAAAACGGGGATAAATTATTCTCTTTGATAGCTTCCGTTGCGTGCGCTGCGTAAACGGTTAAAGTTGCACAAATATAATGTAGCAGGGAATTATTCCTCTTAAAAAGGTCTCAAAAAAAGTCCGCGATGGCACATGCCTATCTTTTAAGGTTGACTCACAATAACCATTTTTATGATTTTAAAATTTGGTCAAAATTAATGTTTTATTTGCGAAGGTGTTTTTACCGACATAGTATTAATCCTTATCAAAATAAATATGTTAGTCATCTTTAGCATTCAATTGTGACCAAAATTGACCTTTACACTATTCAATTTAGATGAATATCTTAGGAGATATCACAGTTTTAAAATAACTCCGCATCAAAATAATGACCCGCGCGCGCTGCGAGGTGGGTGTTCATGTTGTTGGGAAAACCAATGTGATTAGATTCAATGCACAAATATTGTGGGGAACTTAGAGAAGGTTTTAGTTTTTGTTTCATGCTGTAATCAGTGCTCTCTATCAAAAGATTTATAAATTTAAAGTGTTCAAGAAGAACTTACCATCATTGTGTAAGATACATGCAACGACATCTATTGCACCAAAATGGTACTAATTAATAAAAATGTGCTCACAAGATAACTTTTAAATCGGGTCTGAGAGCAAAAAGTACTCTAGATTAGTCTACATGACGCTGTAACCCTGTAGAGTGTGTGTTCGATCGCTTTACATGCATTATATTTTAACGGTTAAATTTCGTGCTCGATAGATGGCGCTATTAATTTCACTCCATTTTCTGAGTCGCGGTGTTAAGTTTTCCGTGAAAGAATGACCCTCGCCCGTGTCAAATGTCTGAAGCTTGGTTTATTAACCAACGAAACAAAAAGAGGAGGTTCTCAATTCGACGCGTCTATATTTTTTTATTTTATGTATGACCTGACCACGCATAACTTTTTACAGAGAAGTCCGATATACATGATCTTTTGTTTTTTAAATTGAGAAATCTGTTTGGGCTCATTTCCTGCACCTTGATGAGAACTTTAGATCTAGCTGGAGTATGACGTCATCGAAGGTCTGACGATGGAGACGGAAGGCACTTGCAAGAGGTCCTCAAGAGTTTGCAGCAACAATAACGTGTTTGGGCTCAATTCATGCACCTTGATGAGAACTTTAGGCCTTGCTGAAGTATGACTGTCATCGACGGTCAAACGATAGAGACAAATGGCAGTTGCAAGCGGTCCTAAACAGTTTGCAGCAGGTATAATGTTATTGGGCTCATTTCATTCACTTTGATGAAAACTTTAAACCATACTGAGTTGTCAGTATGACTTTCATCGAATGTCTGACGATGGAGAAGGAAAGCAGTTGCAAGTGGTCCTCAAGAGTTTACAGCATCTATATCGTGTCTGGGCTCATTTCATGCACCTTGATGAGAACTTTAGACCTAGCTGGAGTATGACTGTCATCGAAGGTCTGACGATGGAGACGGAAGGTAGTTGCAAGAGGTCCTCAAGAGTTTACAGCATCTATATCGTGTTTCGGCTGATTTCATGCACCTTGATGAGAACTTTAGACCTGCCTGGAGTATGTCTATCATCAAAGCTCTGACGATGGAGACGGAAGGCAGTTGCAAGAGGTCCGCAACAGTTTACAGCAGTTTTATCGTGTCTCGGCCCATTTCAAGAACTTTGATGAGAACTTTCGTTCTAGCTGGTGTATGATTGTCATCGAGTGTCTAAAGATGAAGACGTAAGGCTGTCGAGGGTCGCGGGCCTGTGGACAGTGAGTAATGGGCTAGCTCGCCATCCGTCCGTCTTATGACGACAGGCCGTGGTGACGGCGTGTTCGTGTTCCACACGCGCCTCGAAGAGATGTCAGCAAACGGGAAGGGATCCGAGAGGAGCGAGGCCTGCCAGGGTTGCGGGACTGTTCGAAAGAGATACCGCGGCCCTGGTACGCAAAGGGCAACAGAAGAAACGTGGGTGGATTTTAGTCAGTACAAGTCTGACAATCCCTTCCGCTCCGTCCAGAGTGGGAGGGGTCATTTGATGATTATCCATCGGTAATAGTATATAATAGGGATTTACTCCTTTTGAGAGCTTCCGTTGTGCGTGAACGGTTAAAGTTACGCAATTATCATGTATGTCGGAATTGTCCCTCTTAAAAAGCTCTAAAAAAATATCCGCAATGACCATATGTCTAACTTTTAAGGTTGACGCACACTCTCTCTAACCTCTCTTTCTTTTATGTACGCACGCACGCAGACGAAGTTGCGCGGGTCAGCTAGTGTATAGATAATTTACTAACTAGGGTTTTTTTATAACAAAAATCTATTACCTACGGAGTAATTGCGTAACACACTAACAGTAGGAATCGATTTCATTCTAAATCAAAATCAAAGCATTTATTTCAAGTAGGCCAGTTACAGGCACTTATGAATTGCCGAAACAAAGATAACAACTAAATGTAGCAACAGTCCCAGTCACAAGGCATAAAAACTGAAATTACTGTAGTTGCCCATTCCCTAACGTAGATCTCTATAGAGAAGAACGGGCAAGAAACTCCATGGACACTCTTTTAAATCAGCATATTGTTACAAAACCTTGGTTACATCATTCATGTTGAGATGGTATACTATGTGAGAACGATGTAGCAAGATGTGCACGTTAAAAGTATCCACAGTAAAAACAAAAAAGACAATTCAAAAACTAAAAATAATTAATTCAAATAAGCCGTGGCAACTAGGAGATGACCAGTCACACTGACAGCGCCCGTTCACGAACATGACGCATAGATCAGCACCATTCAACTCAACCATTTTGAAGGGAACTAAATGATCCGACACACGCGCCACCATCAGCGAGACATTTGAGTGAGCATAACATACTCTTAAACCGCCAGGGCACATTCAAGTCAAGAAAGGACGTAGGTTTCCAGTGAATGGTAGCTTTCTAGAACATAGTACTCACACAATATGGGCTTTATATAATACTAAAGAGATTGAATCTATGCAATGCAAAGATAGATGTACAGTCTTCAGCAGCCCCAACAATACTATTTAATGTTATCAATTTGTGCGTCCCTGTCCTTGTGGAGCAGGACCGGCATTGAGCCAAGCATTTTTATCAGCGATTTAATCGTACATTATGTCAGTACAACAACATTCATTGCTATACATGTAGTGTGTGGGGATCTCTAGGAAAACTTCAAGCGACTTTTTCAATGGTTTATTTGAGAAATAAATTAACACGTCTTTCTGATTTCGTATTACTCGCCATCTAGCTTTTTTTCTTTGCCTTTCACTCGTTCAACAACTCATCCGATCACTCGTTTAGAAACATACCTTTTTAACATTTACAAATGTTCAGTTATACAGCCTATTACTAATCTTAATTTAATCCTACATACCTACATAAATTTACTTTGTTGATCAGAACAATTTTTCGAACACATGAAGATTCGTTAACTTTTCGATTTAGTCAATCACTAGCGTAGGTAATAAAATAAATTGCTTTTACACAGCGCAACGATATCGACAGATGTTTTTGTGTGGGTGTAGTTGTACGGTGCATGGTAAATACACGCTGTGTTTGCTATGATAAGGTTTATAATTGATTGTGTAGTACATTCTGTTTTAAGTAATGCGAGTGTGTGCGCGACTGCGTATCTATTTCTTTTACTGAACTGTATTTGTAGCAGTTGCCGCGTGGAAGGGGTAAACAGAAGACACACGGATCCAATACATTTTCGTCTGACGGGCATATCTCCTTGTTTAATATATCTATTACTTATGAGAAAGATACGCTACGTTCATACTGAGCGGCGTTCAAATATCGTTGCGTTGTTACGACTGCGATAGATAGATACGGAACGTATGATACAGAAAGAGATAGGTAGCAATCTGTAGTGTAGTACTTAAATGACGTCGTCTGCAACAATTTGCACGCGCTAGAGCGATATCTACCTCTTTTTTTTTCAAAATATCATTGGGGCGGTCCTGTTGCCATCGACCGAGCAGAAATCCAGACTCCGTGGCTGCTGCTGAGGAAATTCCTAATGGAAAAACTCAAAAACACTTTGTCCGACCCGGGAATTGAAACCAGGAACTCATGATCAGCAGTCACGCTTGTGACCACTAGACCAACGAGGCCGTCCTAGATCCTAGTATGTTTAAGTCAACATAATATTAAAGTCATCAATTTTGTATCACATTCTTCACAAATGCTTATGAACTCCCTGAGTTCCCCTATTGACGGCGACGTAGATTTTTATTCTCTAAGTCAAAACGTGGTGTTCTACTCATCACCATTTGCCTAGACTTTTCCCAACTATGTTGCAAGTAAGTCTAACTGGATGCAGCTGAATACTAGTATTTTATAAGGAGTGACGGCCTATCTGATCACCACAACCCAGTTTTGGGTGTTACTCCTTGTAAGACTGGTTGTCAAGACTTTCGGGCCACTAACTACCTTTAACGACTATCAAAGGTCTACAAATGACAGTCTGAACCAACGGCTTTACGTGCTTTCCGAGGCACGAGGAAACTTGTTATGTAATGGATGAACGGCCACAAACTGACCTAGGGCAACGATGCTTAACCTCATTATTAGCCTCGAGGTCCATACAAAAATCAAAATATAAACCTAAATACAAAGACAAAAGATTGCAAATAACATCTTATTTACTTGAATTGTTAGATTTAAAACATTTTTGTTTTTTAAAGTTGTAATGTTCACATTCATTTCACATGGCATAAAGGCAAAATGTACAAGGTCTCTCTAAGCATTATTGCATACCTACATTATTTGCAAATAAAACATTCTATTCTTTTCTATTCTATCAAAGAACCCTTTGTTCGATCTCTAAACAAACACATAAACAATACAACATACAGATACAAATAAGAATGATCTTGACGCGTACTGTCATTTTCAGTTAGATGCCGGTAGAAAATAGCTAAAGAATTAAATTTTACTATAGAGAGCTCGTTAATATTATATAAGTAAAAATTAGTGAATGATAAAACCTAGAAAAGTGATAAAACCTAAGAAAGAAACTATCAGGTATTCAAAGTACAAGTAAACGACATTCAATTTGGAATAAATTATCAAGAAGCCACGTCGATATATAGAATAGTTTAATTAAAATAATTCAGTAGAAAAAACAACTGTTCTTTTCTGACTACAAGCTTCAAGAGGAAAACCACCATTAAAACTGCGCTTGACAAAAAAAAACAAAATCACAAACATATTGTAAGAAAATCGACTTAATTAAAATGAACAAACACTTTTTCTTCGTTACGTTTCTTACTCAAATGTCACATTTCTTCTATTGTAAAGAAGATTTAGATCACATAGAGGTAGTAGATATGACGAAACCTACCACTTGGTCAGCCTTGTCAATGTATTATGGTGCCATGGAGAAACATTGGTAAGTGGTACCTTGAATAATTTTACTCACGTCACCTTTCATTCTTTTTATTAGACTTAAAATAACAACAGACGCACAGGTTGACCTTCAAGGTTAAGTAGTGCTTGCCAAGGTTGGTCTATGAATATAGGACCGTGGAAGCTGCGCGGTATCTTCTCGTCCAACCTACCGCAGTGTCTCAAGACGAAAGTCTATGACCAGTGTGTGTTGCCAGTGATTATATACGGGACCGAAACGTGGTCGCTCACAATGGGCCTCATTCGAAGGCTTAAAGTCACCCAAAGGGCAATGGAGAGGGCTATGCTCGGAGTTTCCATGCGTGATCGAATCAGAAATGAAGACATCCGCAAGAGAACCAAGGTTACCGACGTAGCCCGAAGAATTGCCAAACTGAAGTAGCAGTGGGCAGGGTACATTGCTCGCAGGACGGATGGCCGGTGGGGCCGAAAAGTTCTGGACTGGCGACCACGAACCGGAAGACGTTGCGTTGGAAGGCCTCCCACTAGGTGGACCGATGACCTGGTGAAGGTTGCGGGGATCCGCTGGATGCGAGTCGCTCGGGACCGGTCAGTGTGGTGACACTTGGGGGAGGCCTATGTCCAGCAGTGGACGTCTTTCGGCTGAAATGATGATGGGACCGTGCAATACATCACGAGTTCCCTCCGTACCTCGGAAAGCACGATAGGCAGTAGGTCCCGACTGTCATTTTCTTTGATCTTTGACAGTCGTTCTAAACTGGTTGTCGGACTTTCGGGCTACTGACTACTTTTAGTCAGTGGCCTGAAAGTCGGACAACCAGTTTTACGAAGGGGTAGTGTGTAGGGGCAGTACTAACTGGTTTGTGAGGTTCAGATAGGCAGTCGCTCCATGTAGAATACTAGTACTTAGCTGCGTCTGGTTAGACTGGAAGCCGATCCCAACATAATTGAGAGAAGGCTAGGCAACCCTGACCCTGGGGACCATTTTCTAGCCATTATCATCTTTACACAGTTCATCCATCGTTTCTTCTCTTACTCTATAGCCACAAACAGAAATAACGCTTTTTAAGCCTTCTTCAACTTCTCAAGTCTTCTTCTTGTGTTCAAAATGTTTGTGGCAGCAATGTAATTTTTTCGCTCATTGTATCAAACTAAATTAGCAAATTAAGTATTTTGCTATTTTATATTATTATTGTGAACATTCAATGATTTTTATTGACATTTTTTTTTTTCAAAGTATTATGTATTACTTTTGTTTGATTATTGTGAATGTGAGGACCACGAGGGTAATTTTTTTGTTTGTTTTTTTCATCCACGATTGTCTGGCAGTTTGAGTACTTGCGACCTACCCAAACATCCTTTCTTTGGTATTGTTCGTCGTGTCGTTGAGCTCTTGATTTATAAGTCGAGCTACACGATAAATGACAAATGCTTGCACTGACTGGACAGGTCCACTCAAATCTGTGTGGGTCTTTCTTCAAGAGACCATCTCAGTCACTAATCTGCATACTCCTCATGTGAGTTGAACAAGATTATGTCTGGACTTTAAATAAAAGACACTATGAACTCTGAGTTTGTTTCGGCAGTTTCTTCTCAGAGTAGTCAAGTACGAAACACCCCGCCATCTAGTTTAAAAATAAGACGTTTGTAAGTGTTTGCAAAAACCTATTTGCTAAATAAACATCATTTATCATTATCATCAAACAAAATTAATTCCAGCATCGATTCGTGAACACGACAATGATGAATTAATAATATATAATTTATTTCAGGTAACAAAGACACATAACATTAAAGACTATCATACATATTTATAAAAAACAGAAAATATTTTAACTATTGTACACGAAGTAACGGCGGCGGCGGCGTCGTGTTGCACTGCGTGGTGTCGCGTAGACATCCGCGGAAACGTCGATACATGACACCCTTCGGCCAAAACCCTGCCTTGAGGAAGGTCTCAATATGATGAGTCGGAACTCGCACCACGAACGACTTGAAGTTCGTGTTGAGGCGCGACTCCAACTTCTCAACCCTCAAGGTCCAGGTCCAGGAATTAATGATGACCACCCTTGACTAGGCTGTTTATGGAGTGATACTGAAGTGTTGCTATTCGAAGACAGAACCACACTACTGTCCATACTTTTAACAGATCCTTAAGGTTCTGATATAGACATCGTCTGCAAATGTAAAATCCATTACATTTTCTTAACTCGATATTTTTTGTGTATAATACCTGTATCTGGTGTTTTCAGGAAGGTGTGTATCAACTGCGGAGCACCGAACCTGGGCACTGGAATACACTTGGAGCAAACAGGAATCACAGGATCCATGCACCCGGCTCTTGTACCCGCTGAGTACTTATTGAGTCGATGTAAGTACGTCAGCCATCAGCTGTCTTCATCAGCATTGAACATTGTGCACTCGAATCACCAAGTCAGTATTCTAAAGAATACTCCCAAAAAGTACGCCTTCTGCACTTGACGGCCCGTTATTTGCCTTTTACGAAACGAAAAATATACGATTTTTGAGTTCGGCTTCGTTAAGGGTCTTTTACACCCTTTATATACCTTACAGACTAACATACCTAAGATAAAATACAAATTAAAAAAAAAAAAACGTCAGCTCAAGTCAAAGTCTAAGATGTTTGTGTAACTGGGTCTACATGTTGGTATAATCGACCCAAAATGAATCTAATCACCTTACGGACTATTTTTGCTTGCAGCATCCGGCCTCTACAGAAGCAGTTAGTTAAAAACTTTCTCTTCATTGGTCCTTTTTTGTGTTATTCCTATTAGTCAAAAAAGGCTGGTCAAACATCTGTGATCATTAATAAAGGCTGAGAATTTTTGTAAAACAAGACACATTCAAAAACAGACAGAAACAGAGCACATTCATGAGGCAAAAACAATGCTTTATTACGTATGTTCTATAATAATATTAAATATCTTTATTTCCCAAAAACACAGATAATTGTACTTAAAGTTTACAATTTCGAATTAGTGATAGAGAACACTTACAGTAATCATTTGGATGCTTCAGAAATCTATACACAATAGATTAAACTGGGGTATCCTGTATCTCAAGAGACAGTGTTTGTCAATGAGGTTCCAATTGATTGATGCAATTGAGTGGACTGTGTCGATTTACCATAGAGTTATTCTGCTGCGGGTGTGAGATTCCTTTATTAAGTAGTAGTATTATTTTGGTTCTAGTGGCAATAATAGACGTAAGTTCGCTGACTACGACCAATCCAGCAGTAGTCTTAACTCTCGACGTCGCGTTACAATGGACAGCTCTGAAGCAAGATCCGAAGGAACCCACGCTGCTACTCTTCAAGTTCGGATGGACGGAGGAAGATAACCAGCAGCTCAACGTGGCAACCTGTGTTTGTAAGGTGCCTGGTGAGTCAGACTTTACTTAGATAATAGATAAAACATTACGGTTTTCCTCAAAAGAGAAGACGATTATTTGGGTGGGCCGCATCCATTACGTAAATCCTCTAATACTTGCATTTTGTAAAAATCATCGCACTATACAGGCAAGCATTAAGCATCTATATCTACAAGCTTAGTTTTTGTTATCCTGTGTCTCGTCTAGGTTCATTGTACCTATTTGTCTTACTAAACAAACTTTTGGTAAAGGACCAATCTGTATGTAGAATTTCTAGAGAATTTATAGAACAGCGGTTTCAAGTCAAGGTTCGTCCCATAACAAAAGCTGGTTGTAACAATGGGAACAACTTACCCACAAAAAGAATCCAAAAAAGCTTTTTGGTAATTTCATTTAAACCAACATCACACTGGTTTTCGTCTATAGAAAAATGGACACATTAGAAGTACTACCCGTGCGCGATAATTTGGTACCTGAGCCTTAGCGCAATGACGTCACAATGGCGCTGGCGTGATTGAACCGCCCGCAAAAAAGGGATACAAAAAGCGGTACGGACGCCATCAGGGAATTGCGGGAGAAGCGGACGGGGAGTCGCATTCCTAGAAGGTCCGAACATCAGAACAAATAAAAAAACCAGGAGCTGAGAATAATACAGTGAAGCATGCTCAAAACTACGCCTCGCTCTAAGCATACACGCTCCCACGCACACATTTACATCAAACTACAACTATTAAACTACGCCCAAAAAGTGCACACATGTTTAGAAAGCTGGCCTCACTTCTCTGTTAACCACTTTAGTTTACCTAACCTGTTTACTTCTTTAGTGTAGGGCTTATCATTAGAAGCATCGACACCTAATACATTTGTTTAATTAGAGGTATGTACAATAGCTACTTATTGCAATAGCGTTATCTACCAGACAAATGACAAGCTTTGATTAGACAAAAGTGTTAAGTACCTGCCCAATTTCAAAAGGGCGTTTCTTATACTAACCACGATGATCTAGTGCCAGCGCTACTGCAGAGAATGGGGTCCTGGGTTTCATTCCCAGGTCGGGTAAAGTGGTGTTGGATTTTTCTATCAAGACTTTCTCGACGAAATCTGGAATTGTGCTCATCATCCTCAACATCATTTTAGCCGAAAAACGTCCACTGCTGGACATAGGACTCCCCCAAGTGTCGGCAAATTGATTGGTCCTGTGCGTCTCGCATCCAGCGGACCCCCGCAACCTTTATCAGGGAATTATGTTCGAATGATGGACGCCCCCTATTAATTGGGACTGGCAGGTGTACCTCTGGCATGTTGGTACCTATGCCTAACCCTTCAGAGAATACTAGCATGATGTTAAATTATGTTTCCAACTTCTTTTTTAACCATACTGCATAAAAATTAACCTCGACTTTTGTTTTATCTTTGCTTTGGCCTTTGGCCTGCTTGTTTTCACATAGCCATTGAGTTTAGTTTTTTCTTCAAACAAACTTCTTATTGTTATTTGATTGTCAAAACAACACGTGTTACATACAATGATACAAACATGTTCAGTCGGCCAGATCCCAGCCGGGCGGCAAAATACGTAAGTATTCCATTTCGCTTCAGCTGGATTTTTCTCGGTTTGGCTTTTGTCTCCATCCACATTCTATTTTAGAATCTGAACATTTTCTTAATCGTAACGTGATGAATTGCCGATCTGGAAATAACCGACTGCGAACCCTGGTTGGCCGCTGTAGATATAATCTGGCCAAATGGGGTATTGTCAATCCATTCCAGGATCTACATCTACAGGATATGCTTCTGTCCTGCCCATCCTGCACACCACTTGCACCTATGAAGATTTAATCGAAGCAAATGTTAGAGCTGTGCAAGTGGCTACATCATCATTTCATCATTAGTACATAGAATTGCCGCTAGCAAAGACATTAAAATATTTTAATTGTTTTAAATCTCTTTGGCCGATAGCAGTTCAAATAGAATCAGCCCCGAGTTAAGCTAAAAGTTTACCGCCCTCAGTAGCGTCCATCTATTCCCTATACGAAACGACGAGACTGTTATGAACGACTACGCAGTGAGAGCATTGCAACACCGTTCGATTTCACCGCCATTTGTTTTCGCAGTTTGACTCATAAAAACACAAACACGGTAGCTATCTCTCATAAGGTCTAGCCAATTGATTTGAATCCTAATTACTGATTATCTATGACTCATTTAGTATTTCTAATGAAATTCCTATTTTGACTCATTATCTCGATCGAACCGCTTTGAACGATAATAAGTAGGTACGTACCTATCCTTGCTTTTATTTATTTGCACTAGTTTTCCTTGACCGATAGATTATGACTTTGAGGGTTTAGTCACCTCTCATCTGTCTGGCGACGTATTTCGAAGGATTAAGGTATGATTCCGAACCACGCTGCACGCAGCTGTGCTGCCGCAGCAGTTCTGTCGCGGCAATACTGGTCCCCATACAATCTCTAAAAGCATAAATGAGATTACATTCCGAGCTAGGCAGCAATGTCGCAGCAGCAATTGCTGCCTAGCTCGGAATGTAATCTCGCGGCAGCAGAGATTGTATGGGGACCAGTAGTGCCGCGACAGAACTGCTGCATGCAGCGTGGTTCGGAATCATACCTTTAAAGTGGTATGCAAGAATACCTACCTAGGGTAGGTAACTGTTATATTGATACAACTTTTGTCCGATTGGATTTCCAATGGGGATCTTCCATACAAACTCTAATCTCCTAACGTTGTACATAAAAGGAAATCTTATACAAAATTCCATGCTTCTAGCCCCAAGGCTGTGCGATGTCCATCAGTGAATTTATAGTACATTTTGATATAAATGGGGAAACTTTGTTATTGCATTCGAGCGCGGAATTGACACCCGAGCTGCAAGCGAGGGTGTTATGGAGCCGAGAACTGCAATAACAAATCCCCACGCGTATCAAACGACGTTTTTCAATACACTTTCGAAGAAATAAAATATTAGAACGGAAAATATTTTTGTCAGGAATTAATATGAAACTATGATTTAATTTGCTTTTTTGCCGCGCTTTGCTTTCGCCAGGTTGAAGAAGATGCAAAGGTATGATGCCGTATACAGCCTACTATGAAAAAAAAAAGAAAATTTAAATATTTTTTTTTAAATTTAGAACACAATAAGATGTTAATTTGTTCATAAAAATAAATATTTGTTTTAAATAATCATGTTTATCTATGATATTCTATTTATAAACACAATTTAAATACTCGAAAAATATTTAATCCGTAAAGACGCATTATCTCTTTGCCGGGATTAAAAAAAAACAATCACAGCCTACTATAGATATAGTTATTGAACCCTTACTTATCTGTGGAAATTTTTATTTCCGCACGTGTGCGGAAAAGTATTAAAAATCGCACGCGTGTGAAGTACATTGCATGTTGAACCTAATCGTAGTGCGATTAGAACCAGTTTTCGAGAAAGTGTATTGAAAAATATTTTATTATGTAGATCTCATTAAATATTGAGTTTCCTCCGTGCCTAGAAAAGCACGTCAAGCCGTAGGTCCCGGCTGTCAATTGTAGATCTTTGTTCTTTAGGTAGTCACCGGCCCTGAAGTCTGACAACCAGTCTTACCAAAGGTTATCGTATAACTCAATAGTAGCTGGGTTGTGGAGGTCAGATAAGCAGTCGTTTCATGTAAAATAAAAGGTATTTTGCAGTATCCGATTAGACTGGAAGCCGATCCTAACATAGGGACACATCATAAAAATCCCTAGGTGACATCACAGGGCATGGATCAGTGAGATAAGTCAGTCACCTGGCCGTCCACTTTGCTTATAAATACAGGGTGAAAAGGACATTGACGCTGAAACGATGACCACGAATTCAGTTCATCATTCCAAATCCTGGGATAGGGATGTCTTTCACCGGCAATTAAAAAAATCTGCTGTTTCCTGCAAAAGTGCAATACTTGCCGATGAAATTTTTTCATGTCGGGGGGGTCGGAAAGATGTACGATCAGCAACAGAAGTAGCTTAACATTTCAGAATTTTAATTACTTGATGAACAGGACTCCAGCTATTATTTTTTAATGTTTCAGAAGATTATTCTTCAAAATATTCCTTACTCTTCACCTTACTTTGTTAGTAACGAGTAATATCTAACAAGTTTTTATTAAAAAACTTGCTTTGAAACTTTGAGTAGTGTTAATCTACATAATCAGCCTATAATGTTCCCACTGCTGGGACACGCGGCCTCCACTCTTTCAGAGGGAACCTACAGAATACGTACGTGGTAATCGTTTGTGCTATCTAAAAGCCTTGTCCCTTCCACGTTGTTACCACGATACGTATCTTATTATTAGTCATCGTCATTTAATAACCTATTCAGTTGAGTTAAGATTTGAAATCACTCTTAATCATCTAGTTATTATGATTGATCGCGGTTTTGCTAATCAAGAGTATTAATTTCTTACGTATTCACTAAGCGTATCAAGTTTCGTCATGTAAAGAACCTATTTGTAATGAACCAGAACATCGAAGACATGTGACAACCGCGATCAACCGCCAACCCGTAGGTAGGTCTGTACTGGGCTGACGTCGCGTGGTGGTTTATCATCACCCTCCTTGTCATACTTGATATCGTGTCCGGCCTTCCTGTTGTTTGCACATCAGAGGAGCTGATGGACGCTACTGTTACCACCACCACCTCTGCTCGCTCACCCACCGCACTACGAACACCCTCAAGGGAGTCCACTACTCAAGGAAGCAGATAGAAGTGACTGGAGAGTAGGCCTGAGTCCCAACTCATTCGATATTCTGCAGTTCGATGCCTCAGAAGAAAAATTAACGCCATAAAAACCGAAGGGTATGGTATCAATCAGGCTTTCCATAACCTTCAACTTCTTTTCCAGGACTAAGCTACGAACTAGCAGAGTGGATATCAGCGAATCTGACTCACGTGGTTGGCGTAGCTACCGACACACCGACCTTCGAGTCAGAGCAGACCAGGGATTTCGCCAAAAGAACAGTCTCCAACGCGCTGGGCAGGAGTGGAGTCTACATGATTGAAAATGTGCATATTAGGAGGAAAATGCCGGGTAAGTTTTGAATGATGCTTTTTTTTTCGTTGTGCTAATGTTTTCATCGCCATCTTCGAGAAGTTTGTCTGTTCCAGTCGTTTTGGTGCAGACCCCATATAAGACAGAAAAGACCGTTGTTAGTTTTTGATCCTTTTTAAAAACTAAAAACTTTTCATATAGTGAAAATAATATAGCTGGGTTCTCTGATCACGCCCTACCTGCAGCTATCAAGTTTTCATGCTGAATATGGTTGCTGGAAAAACCCTCTCGGCCATACTTTAACTAGGCACCTACACACCAACAAATCAGGCGCCCGGTAGGAAATTTTACCACCTGGCTACGAGACACGTGCGAAAAAATCACGTGGCGCAGGCACATGTTACTCGATGCACGTCGCATTTCCGGAGGTTCTGCAGTTTTTTTAGGAAATTAAATATAGTAAACTGTAAGTCTCTCCGATAACTCGACGGTCAAGGATCGATAAAAAACAGTGCAGCAAAATCTTTCTTTTGCCAAGGGAAATATAGTTCATCACATCTACTTCCTTACCTACTTTTGACTAATGACGTTTATGATAATTACCTACCTAGAGTTACGTATTGGACAGGTGCCATTGTTATTAATCATGTGCAGCGATAGCGATAAACCAAATTGCTAATTGACTACCTTTTTTATTTAACCTTGATGTGCAGAACAGACAGCGGTAAAGAAAAAAAAAAGAATGCTTTATTAGTCTTATGATCGGAAGTCTGGTTCGATGTCCATGGCGGGAAAAGTATGTGATCACTTTATCAGTGTCGTGTTCCTCATAAGAAATTTCTACTTCAGTAGTAGCACGAAGCAACCAACCACCAAATAGTTGGTTGTGTTACAGTACCTAGTAAGCAAGATTTGATCCCTTCGCAGTTGTGTCGGTAGCGGCTTGGCTGGTCTGAGATTGGCTTCTGTGACCGAGACTCGGTCTAAAGGATTATTACGGGACTCTGGGATCCCGGACCTTTGCAAGTCAGGGGCCGAAGCCAAATGGCACAGGCCCAATAGGCATTTCGAATGGAATGAGGCACAACCCGATTATATCCTTGTATGCACTATCAAATCCATCCTTATTATTTTTTTATATTTCAGAACATGGTTGCATGACCTTAGCAATGCCTCTGAAGCTGTTGAACGTGGCCTACGTGCCGACTCGCCTGACTGCCTTCTGTCCGACCACGAAGACTGATCTCTCCGTGGTGGTGGCTCTAACGAAAGGAGTCCTATCGCACACGCAGCTGCCCAATAGTCGACTGTATGATGTTAATTTAGATGAGATTTTAAGAGCGTAACTTTCTATTTTATTGTAAAAGGCAGAGGCACATGCAAACAACGCGCCTCCGATATCGAACAGTTATATATGTTTCTACTAGCTGTGCCCCATCACTCGCCCTCAGCGCTCAAACCACCGCGTCGCATCGCCCGCCCGCGCCCGTAGTATTACTTCGTTCGTGATCACTTGGCGTTCTTTCCGTTATTTTTTTGGTCGGCACCTAAGGGTGTGGCGTAAAGTTAATAAGAATTCGGCTATCTAACAAAGAAAACAAACTCTTCAGCTTACTAAAGCTGAAGTTTGTTTTTTTGTTTTAACGCTTGATATTTTGATAAAGTAACATTAAAAACTTTTATTTTTGTGAAAAAGTTGGAACTTTGATCCCATTATCTACCTACGTAATTAAAAGGTTCCCAGGTGTGGTCTTACGGCTTCGGCACTGGGCAGTTTTTGTTCAATAAGACGCAAGTAGTTTTTGTGTGTGTTCCTCTGTGGCCGGACCACAGTTTGGTACTCAGATCATCAGATGCTAGCGAATATTTTTTATAACATACCGGGGTAGTTTGGTAGGGGTGTGCCACCGCAAGTTTATAACAGAGGTTTTATTAAGAAAATCGGCTCCAGCGAAGACCCATAAATATGTGGAGTGATGTGGTGTGGAGTTGTGCAATTTGCTCCCCTGTCATATAATCGCCATCGGCCAGATCCAGTAGGTGTCTACCAAGTGACCAAATCTTCAGTTGAATAAGAAATCGTATAGAATGAGAGTAAGCCGCAAAACTGTTTGTAAAATATAGTTTGAAATAAATGTTTTATTCAACTTTTTTTTTCTTTACTTTCGTTGCCTCTGTTAACTTTCTAGTTCCGCAGAGATCAAGTTCTGCATCTCCGTTACATCCCTAGTCCTAAGTCTTCGGCCGCGGACATCCGTCGCCCCTCATCGTGTCACACTGGACTCGAGAAGACAGCGCGTAGTGTTCCTCGCGCGCCTCTCTTAGACGTAACCGAGGTTAATCATTCGTCTGACTAGCCTTTTCCCAACAATGTTGGGTCGACTTCCAGTCTAAGAGCGAGGCCTCACGATACGTTATCGGTGCGGTGCGGCACCGCACCGTAATTAATTCGAGCTATAGGGTGCCACACGGGCGGTGCGGCAACGCAGTAGACCGCTGTTTACGGCGGTGCGGCGTTCGATACAAAACTGCGGTGGCGGCACGATGCACTCCGGCGCCGCAGCGCATCACCCCTCCCCGCCTCGTCTCGCAGGTCACAAGCGCGCCGCGCCTCGCCTGTGGTGCGAGTGCGACACACCACAGCTCCGGCGCCGCACCACACCGTTAACGCATCGTGTAGCCTCACTCTAACCAGATACAGCTTTATATACCAGCATTTTACATGGGGCGACTAGCTATCTGATATCCACAAAACCAGTTACTACTGGGTAATACAATAACCCTTGCTACGACTGACACTTGTATCCAGAATATTGTGACAAAAAATGCATGATTGTATGAGTTAATGTAAGTTTATGAAATACGGTGTGTAATGTGTCTTGAGTGTATGGTAACCCATCTTTAGGCAGACAGTTCAGTCCAATAAGGTTATATAACATCATTGGTTCAGTCCATTATGCCAATCAAACTAGTTTCAGAGAAATTGTCATAAAGACTATTAAAAAAATAAGCAAACAAGGAGTTTATTATTCCTAGATTTATGAAAATACTTATTGGGTGTTGCAAGTACAGAAAAATAAAACAATCATTGAATAAATAAGCTTTATTTTTGGCCAAACTATTACATTTCATTAACCTTTACACACCTATTGAAATAAAATCATTACTATATAAACAAATTAATTCGATAAAAAAAATATAGCACAAACTGACGTAGGATCAATTTAAGACCCAATATTTGGTTAAAATCTATTTACTATCCAGGAATAAACAACTAAATATTGGGTCCATCTACTGCCCAATAAAATGCAAAGTATTTAGGTATATTTAAAAAAGGGGGATAATAATTATTTCTAGAAAATTTATAAAAGGGAAGCCTTCATCTTAAAGAAAGAGCACCCAGCTTTAATACTGAAGCACCTCTATCTTTTCTCGCTTAAGCTATCTTTGCCCGATATTTAAATGCCGTTAACAGCTCTCCTGCTCTTTCCTGGCCGTAGCAATCGGGTCAACCGATATAGATGTACAAGGATCTTTTGTGGACAAAATCACAACGGTCACCGCCATCTTGGATAAGTTATTGATGTGTCAACGGCGCGCTCCTGTCAACGTCAGTCACGCGCCATAAGATCCATGCAGCAAACACTACATACACCGATGTCACATTTATGCGACAAGCCTTATCAATATTATTGTAAATACTAACGCCTGTACTAATTTCACGACATTTATTAATGTTAATTGGCAGTATAGATTTTATTATTAAGACCGCTTCGCAAGCCATTTCAATCCGATTAAAAGCATTTTACTGTCGGATCTTTTCAATCAGGTATACTTTACCACAATGTAGGACACAAATCTATATCAGACAGATTTTTAGTTGTTAAAAATGTACTTTATTTCAAACTTCTTAACGCCTAATTTACTCTATTAGGGGAACATACATAATACTTTTCTTTTAATATATTATTGCCACGGTTTCACTGGCACTGCTCATATAACAATAGGAAGCAATATGTGAAATATTAAAAATAGATTCTTCTTTGAATTGGTGCACCTTTACCCTTATATATTTTTTATAATACTATATTTTGGTACTTACATGATGATTTTCTATAGAACTGTGCCTTTATTTTAATTAAAGGTTATATTAAAAGAAATGTATAAAATATAAAATGAGACGTTAACGATTTAAAACTATTTTAAAGTTTGGCAACCCTATTCTGATTACTCTGTTTTAAAAATAAAACTAATAATACCATATCCGAATAGCAAAATCTGCAGTTGTAAATAAAATAAAATACTTCATAGACAATATTTTCAAATTTATTTAAAATAAAAATAAAAGTATACATGATACATTTTGGAATCTGACCTTTTTAACACCAAAATAATAGCAACACTGAGCAGTATTATTATTTTCTTGCAACCCTTTACAGGATTATTAAACAGGATATAGACAATCATGTCCTTATTATAAAATTTTGTTAAACATCAATAATACTGCGCAAATATCAATTTTATTCAATCAGAATAGAGTCTTAATATCTATAGTTATCGATATTTATAAACTACGGAAACTAAAGACATCAAAATCGTTAGCTTGGCCCAAAAATGCTCTGAGGAATGCCGGTGTAAGCATACAGTGCCGACGAAGGATGACAGTGAACTGACCTACGTTACAGGGTAATCGCCAGTTACCAAGAATTGCATTGACCATCACTAAAATAATATGCTAATTACAATCTAAATAATAATATTGCTACATCTTTTAATTTGTAATAAGTGTATGAAAAATTATGGAAATATATTGCATTTTTTTTTATTCACCTTATACATAGAAACACTGTATTTGCTGGCAACACTGGTTTACCGCGGGAAATGTGTTATAGATTCTTACAAAAAAAAAAAACTAGCAATCAAAATATTCGTGACAAAAGTTAACTGTGTATGCAAATATGGTGTTTTATGAAGCAATTCATATTTTTTCACGATACATAGTTGTCTAGATTTCATAGATCATAAATGTGTTTTCTGTCTTTCATCTTAGTTCTGTTTCACCGCGGTAAACTAAAGTGAGACCGAATTCTATACTGATTTTAAGAAATCCTATTTTATTTATTTTTACGTTACAAATTGGTAAGTATATCTAAAGCTGATTTATTTAATTATTATCAAGGTCTGTCACTAACTTTCATGTTATCACTGGTTAGCTTAACTTTAGCACAAATCTGTCTGAAAAAGTACATACATTAGGAAATAAAATCATCACGATTATACAATCACATAATTATATATTTTGTTATGTTTAAGTAGGTATTACTAATGACTCGGCTTCGTCAAAAAGCTTGAGGACTACGATTCAAAAAGGCCTCATAATTTTTTTTTTATTTGATTACCGTTCTTAGCAATCAGACCTTTTTTTCTTTTCAGTATATAAAAAAGTTCATGTCTAAGATGCGATATATTTGTACATTCATTTTATTTGTATGAAAAAGTATGAAAATATACTTCTATATGTCGTGATAACATCGCAATTTAATATTAAAATATTAGTGTCAGATATCTACACCAACTACTCAATATCACTTGTAAGATTTCTATAAACTTCTTGATGAAATTCTCTCGAACTTTCTATCGCGTTCCTGATTTCTGTTTGACGAAGCGTTTACACTAATTTGTCAATAGGTTTTCTCAGTCAGCCACCATTATCGACACTTGCAACTGGATCAGGCTCGTGGAGACCACTGCTTAAACTATTACTGTGCGTTTTGTAATATCATCCAATTTCTTATTATTGTTAAAGCTCTTGGCATTTGAGTGATAGTAAAGCTTATTTAATCGATAAAGGCATTTTGGTTAGTTACTACACTAGTTTTCCCGCCGAATTTGATCAGCCATTTTGGATTTACTAGCACCCAACAAAATAAAATGAACGCTACTTTAGATTTAGAATTGGAACAGTCGCAATGCCTTTTAAATGTATAAAAACTATAGTGATTGTGTATCATTTCACCACAGTCAATACCAGAGCGAGATTAACCGATATTTATGGCACAGAGTAATCTGAGAACAGAGCCCAACCCAGTCGGTATTTTCATAATAATTAAACAGCCAAGCCTAGTCCTTCCAATCCTTTTTGATGTCGAAGCACCATTCCCATTGCAGATGTACGTTTTTGTCGTCGTCAGTAAAGAGGCTGTTGACGGAGTACGAACCTCTGGCGACAATTCCTGAGGGCGCATCTTCGGGAGGCGTCGTGTACGACTGGATCTCGGTTTTTGGCGGGTAAGAGCCGACCATGTGGGTCATTTTGTCAACTGCAAATGAGAAAGAGGTATTTTAGTACATGATATACAACATTTGTGTGGTTTCTGAAATCGTTTATTACTGTAAATCTGCTATCAATTTGCTGTTGTGATTGGTCGATAAAAAACTGATAGTCAATTAAATAATTTAAGTATTTGGGAATATAACATAGAAACCAGAGCTAACCCTGTTAACTATTGACGTTAGGGATGCAAAAACAGGAGATTAAGAATGTGGAAACAATAACAATAAAGATTAAATATATATAAATAAAAGATTCTATATTTAAAAGCAAGCAAAAAAAGGCTTGATGCAATAATTGCATCAATTTAAGTTTTTGCTAGTTTTCAAATACAAAACCCCGCATTCGAAATCAATACTAACATGAACATAAAAGAAAATACATAAGAACATTGACAATTAATAATATGTAATGCTTGGAGGCTCCTCGACTCGAATGATCACAATACAAATCCCTATCCCATGCTCCAGATTCCTGATCCTCAACACCGGGAACTCAAGTGTGATAATTTAAACGACTATCATTGGAGATATTGTGGCGACTGCACTGTACTGTTCTGCAGTTTCCTCTGAAATGTCGAAGTTGTAAGCTCTAGGCTGAAGAATAATTTATGAGGATATCGATTTTCTAGACCACGGTATAGGGTGGTAAAGGGGTGTCGTCATAATAGGTATAACCTATATTGATTTACAGCCAAGATGAACTATTTCTATTATTTTGCAGGTGGAATTGAAAATTGTTTTATTATGCACCACTTTTTAACCCACGACCAAAAATAAGGGGTGTTATAAATACGTTGAAGTATGTATATCTGTGTGTGATATCATAGCTTCTGAACGGATGAACCGAATTTGATTAAGTTTTGTTTTGCATCGTTTGAAAGGGTGTCTGGTTTAAAATGTTCCTTTAGATCAATGGCCTTGGCTTTGTCGAGGCTAGAGGCGTATGCCCAGTGGAATGCAATTTTTTTTATATGCATCACAAATTGTACTATTATCCCCAACAAAATAGGAACTAGAGAAGCCTATCAAACCTATAAACAGACCACTGGTAGACCTCAATTCCAGTCCCATTAACAAATCGCAGGAGCACACATACGATTGTTAAAGTTTATTGACTACAGAAGTAAAGACTTGTCCTAGCTTTTAAAATTTGAGTATGTGAGTGATACTGATTTCACTTATCGACGAAAAATCGGCTTGAGTCAATCACGTATCCACCACGTTTAATCTGTCGCATTTAATGTGGTGCGGAGTCGAATCATGTCGTCCGAACCGAAACGAAGCGAATGGCGTCTCGTCTTTTACGGTTTGGGTGTAAAAGTACCTTTAACGAAGCCGTCTTTCTCTCCGTCATTGCGATTTTTTTTTGTTCTAGACCATATCTGGGAACCTTCTAGTTACGGAGATATTGGAGATGAATGTTACAACTTTTTAAAGTCTAGTCTAGTCAAGTTTTCTAAGTTTTATTTTAAATACAAGTTTTTAATGTTATAACTTTACTTTAAAAACCTCCACGACCCCCGGTACTATTCAATGCATCTACCAGCACAATGTTTTGAGTGTGTTGCATTGAGTCGTACCATAAAAAGTGATTTTTTACCCTAAAAAAAAGTCGTTTCCAAGTAATAATTTTTGCGTAGTTACTCAGTTGGCGGCTTCGTGACGGGTCCGTAAACACCCTGTAGAGCTCTTTTTGACTATCTCAAGATAAGTGCGCTGACTGAGCTGACGCCCTTATTAGTTTCGGTAACTCAACTTTGTCTTTTTGAGTGTATTCCACATATCATCCGGCTCGAAGGACCAAATTCCCTTTACGCAGTTAATTACATATCATTGTATAATACAACTATCACACGTCACAATATACAATCAATCAGGAACAAGACTATATTAAAATTCCATCACATTGAGTCACGATATTGAATACAATACGATACATAACGACATTGAATACACAAGGCGTCATATGCAGGTTGAATAAAAATCGGATACGTACCGGGCACTGAGAGGGGAGCGTGAAAAAAGACAAAGTGCAATCAGACAGAGGTAAGAGTGTGAATAAAGGTTATATTAAAATCGCATTTCATAATTCAACAATCAAACGGAATGCGATCAGCATAAATTGTACATTTGAACTGCGTTTAAGACCCGCCAGTGTTATTATTGATATGGATTATTATCAGTGACAGTGCCTGAACGCGGTTCAGACGTGCTTTTTTTTTTTTTTTTTTTTGTATAAAATAACCCCCGTATCAAATAACCCCTCCCGCTGAGGTGAGGGAGTGTCAGACTTTTACTGACTAAAACCCATCCATGTTCCTCCTTTTGCCCTTTGTGTTCCAGGGCCGCGGTATCTCTTTCGAACAGTCCCGCAACCCTGGCAGGAAATCAGATGTGCCGTCATGTTAAAATTCGTCCTTACAGGGCCGTATTCAAAAGCGACAGATTAAGTTTACAAATGAAGTAAATCGATATAATCACTTGACATTGCTTCAGAATACGGCACAATATCGTGTTTTCATTCAAAAATAACTATTTTTTTTCTTGTAAAATCTAATTCATGGCAAATCTTATGGTATCCCAGTAAATGTAAAACACAAACGCAATAAATCCTTGGTTGTTTTGGAAAATAACAAGCCCAATCCGTTTCGAAAACATTCGAAACTAATAAAACATTTTATGGATATTTTAGAGCTTACCTACTTTTATGAAGACAAGATTATTTAGACAGTTGAATAAACAGTTTTTTTTTCTTACGGCGTATGTTTCCATGTTTCTAAGGAATAAGTTACTACATGAATCCAAGATTTGTCTACTACAGACAATAATTATTCTGAAGAAATGACCAAAGGCCGCAATCATCCCCACAATATCTGTGAAAGGACTTCACAGATCTTTGACCTTTGACTTAGCATCACAGTCAAAATAAAAATGAACTTTATTGTCGTCATTATAAGGTTCCTGTTAAGTTCCTACCACTGATCAGTCTGCCAAAATAACAGGGACCATTATTCACGTTAAAATAAAGTTGTAGCTGTCATCATCCATACTGTCCATGCTTCTTCTTCCATACTTCTCTATTTCTCGTCATCTCATCAGACACCTCCTTTCTTGCCATGTCAAACGATTTACCTACAGAGAGTAATGCGCCAATCTCTTTACCTGGTACTCCGAGCCGGTAAGTCTTCTGCACGTATTTGAGTCCGTGCACGATCTCCCGCTGCACAATGAAGTCGATCCTTATCCTGTATTGTACACCTTCCTTTATCACGAACACCTGGAAAGTTAATGGAATCTAGTAAGAACATGTTTCACTGTGGATCAGGTGGGGCCAGGAGATCTGGTGATCAACAATGGCCTTCTATTATGCTGGTATATCTAAGATGGTGTATCGAGGAGATTTAAATAACAAGATGGGGTACTTTAAAGGGCATACGAATCTATAAATTGTCATTCACTGAGTAACTAGAGAGATGACTTCACACCAAAAGGCTGTTTATATCGTCCTACATCTATTATGAGTATTATTTTCCCACTGCATACACAGGCCTTATCCCTATACCCTATGAGAGGGAGTGTGTGTGTGTCCACTTGACTTTACACCAATATACCAATTACTTGCAAAATTTCCTCCGGCGACAAGCCATCTGTTTAGAGCAGAGTAAACCGTGAAACAGCTATTAAAGCGAGCGTAACGACACGAGCCCGCTACGACACCGGCGCGAAGTTTTTAGGTCGTGCACCGAACTATAGTCGGCGCTGGCATAAATCATAGTGCGCGGGCTGATACAGTGGGTTACAAAAGTTTATAAATTGATTGAATATGCTGTGTAGTTAATAATCAGTGTAATATACAAATATATTTTTAAGTTTGTATGTAGGGGGTAATGTACGGAACTACTGATCTGATTCTGAAAATTCTTACACTTGCGAGAAGCTAGATTATCCCCGAGTGTCATATGCTACATTTCCGTGGTTAATTTTCTATATATAAGCATATAAGCATAAGCTAGTTAATAATATTATTTTTTTCCAATCGATTTCCTTGATGTTTGTCATCCAAAAGAGCCTTTGAATTTGAACTCGAAATAAATGGTTTGATTTTGACTTCATTAACCGTACGACGGAGACTGTTTACCATTTGTTGTTAACTAATTAGTTCGTACCCTTAAATCACTTGTCTTAAAGGTTTTGTTTCAGTATAAATGTTTACTAGTTAACCTTTTTTTTTTTTTTTTTTTTTTTTACCGATGGGAAATCATCAAGTAACCCCTCCCGCTCTGGGCTGAGCAGGAGGGAGTGTCAGACTTTTACTGACTAAAACCCATCCATGTTCCTTCTTTTGCCCTTTGTGTTCCAGGGCCGCGGTATCTCTTTCGAACAGTCCCGCAACCCTGGCAGGCGTCGGTCCTTACGGACCCCTCCCTGTTTGCTGACTCTCCTTGAGGCGCGCGTGGAACACGAACGCGCCGTCGACACGGCCTGTCGTCATAAGACGGACGGACGGCGAGCTAGCCCATAGCTCACCGTCCACAGGCCCGCGCCTACGGTGGCCGGGGGCCACCACGTGGCCCCCGACGCCCGGTGCGTCTCCCGCGGCGGCTGGGACGTGAGGTTCTCTCCCTCTCACGTTCCGCCACCTCCTTCGCTAGCATGACTGCTTCGCAGAAGGAGGTGACGGCGTCCCATTCCGTCTCGCTCCGGACCATGGATTGAACCAAGGCCGGAAGCGAGAGGTCGCCGCCGCCGATCGCCGCTACGAGGACACGGCGGTGCTCCGCCCACGCGGGGCAGATCTCCACCGTGTCCTCCGGTCGATCCTCACAATGGTAGCACCCGGGCGTTTCCTCCCGCCCGATTCGGTGCAGGAACCTCCCGAAACATTACTAGTTAACCTAATAGGTTCATTTGTTGACTCAATAATAATAGGAGTGTATAACGTTTCAAATACCCACATCTACGCTGTCCAATTATTTAATAGTAAGTATAAGTATTTATTGCAGTTATATCAAATCTGCATAAGGTTTTTTGACTTAGGTACTTAGAACTTGTGACAGCAGAAGCAGATAGCAGATTTAGTAATCTAGTGTTAATTTGACTGAAGTGTCGTGAGGGTTTAAGTTAATTGAAGTAGCCAGTATAAGCCGATAAACTGACAATAATCTTCAACAATCAATCAATCAATCAATCAACAACAGGAGTCGGCGATGCGAGAGGCCCAGAAGGAGATGGAGTGATGAGTTGGACTGCTACTTAAAGGATTGGCCTGAAATAGCTCTAAAGAGAGAATAATGGAAAAAAGAGAGGGAGGTCTTTGCTCTGCAGTGGGACACAACAGGCTCATAATAACTGACGGCACGGTTGGCACAGAGGCTGTGCGATTGGCTGCTGCGCTGCGTGTGGCGGGTTCGATACCCGCACGGAACAAATATTTGTATGATCTACAGGTAGTTAGTTGTTCCGGATCTGGGTGTTTGTGTATGTGAGTTTAAATGTTTGTAAACGCACCCACGATACAGAAGAAATTCCTAGTGTCGGGCAAAGTTAATTGAAAAAAAAAAACCATCTTAGTTCCCGATACGTGGGTTACTATTTTTATATATTTAAAAATGTAATTTATATATCTATAGTTACGAATAACAAAATACAAGTGTATAACTATTTATCAGTGAAGTAACAAATATCCGTTCTAAATATATGAGGAAAAGATGTGTCTGTAAAATAAGGAAGTCCTGAGTGTAATGACGGGAAGTGGACTGGCTTTACCAGCTGCAGCGAAGGGAAACTATTCCCGTGTAATTATTGCAATGACGACAAATCGAACTCGATCTTAAAAGCAGGAGAAGGAAATCCAGATTCTTTTAAAACAATGAAGATATCCGCTAGTGGCACATGACCGCTCCAATCCATCCTCCAGAAGTCATCGGCTAAAGATTAGTGCTTACCCGTGTGAAGCCGGAGCAGGTCGCTAGTCATTCAATAAGAAAATCAATATTGTCACAACTTCAAAAAACAACTTGATTAAGAAATAGGCAATCTGATCTGAGATCCAATCTGTTCTGAGAGAGTCCAATTATAAGATCAGATCTAACTTGAGAGGAAAATATTTAATTGGTCCTCTAAAAACTTTTTAACTTCTAATGATAAGCGCCTTTTTTGATCTCCGAATTAAGAAAAAACAGATCTGATCCCGTCCCTCCGTCCCTTTGAAACATGGCTCCAATTCTTCCAAACAAAATCTATATACGGCTCACAAGAAAAAGCTCCTGCAATAAACCTAGAAAACTCTACTCTATCTAAACATCCTGTACGTCCGGGCTATTGGCAGGGAGCCAGGTCGAGCGTATACCGCGATAATTGTGACTAAGCGACTTATTGGGCACCGATCATCATGCACCTGTCATACGGATGAATAGTGAAAGGGATCCCGTGATTCGTTCCCAGTTCGGATACAGAGGTTTTGGTGGATGATATCACGAAAATATTAGATTCCTGAAAGAACTACTACTAAGTAACAGGCAATACGATATCCCTAGGTAAGACTGGTTGTCATACTTTCGGGCGACAACCTGTAACGACTGCCAAAGATCTAAAAACGACAGCCGGGACCAACGGCTTAACGTGCTTTCCGAGGCACGGAGTAAACTCGGTATGTAATGGGTCCAAACTAAACAAGCGCGGTCTTGACCTTGAAAGATCAAACCGACCGGCTGTTATTGTTTAATAATATAATATAATAATAATATATCATTTATTGCAGGTTACAAAGACCCATAACATAAATACCTTAAAGACTATCATACATATATATAAAAACCAGAAAATATAACTATTGTACACGAAGTGACGGCATCGTGTTGCGCTGCGTGGTGTCACGTAGCCTTCCGCGGAAACGTCGATACATGACACCCTTCGGCCAAAACTCTTCCTTGAGGAAGGTCTCAATATGATGAGTCGGAACTCGCACCACGAACGACTTGAAATTCGTGTTATGGCGCGACTCCAACTTCTCAACCCTCAAGGTCCAGCTGGTCTTCGATCGGACATACTCCACGATCTCCTCAACCTTCGTGGTGTGATGTAGCCGGGATACATAAAGCTGCGTCGTTGGTATTGCCGGACGCAGCCCATTGGGTCCTGCCAGTGCGGTCCCGCACTGGTTCCGACTAGGGGGCTTCTTCCTCTCTACCTTCACGAAGCCCTCCTTGTCACACGTGCCCGTAGCTGGGCCTTGCTGTTTCGAACGCCTGGCAGGTTCACAGCAACTCTTCTTTTCTCCCTTCTTGGCCTGCGACACAGGTTTGTGCGTGTTTAGCTACGAGCTCCTCTTGTAAATCTTGGAACCTCGAAAGAAGTATTGTTTATCGGGATTTCAGTAACTTCACGTCCAAATTGTGTGTTTTGCTTACGGAGGAAGTAATGAAGTGTATATAAGAACATAAGGTTTCTATGATATTTGTGAAGTAAGCTTCTTTTGAAAGGGATCATCCGGTAAAGTACTACCATACCATTACATCACGCCTGTAATCCCAAAAGAGTTAGGCAGAGGTATGCCTAATAGCACACCCAAATTTATTATCACCCAGTTATGTTTTAAGTCCCATGAAATAGGGGCCGAGCCTATTGCAATCAACCGGATCACAAACAAACCCAGACTCCGTGGCTGCTAATGAAAAATTCCTGATGGCAGAACACTTTGCCCGACCTGGGAATTGAACCCAGGACCTCGTGCACAACGAGGCAGTCACTACCACTACCTACTACTAACCAACTACAAACTACCAGTATTTATAATTTGTCTGATGATAACTTGCATTGCTGTGTTCCTGTTTAAAGATCGATATAATTATAGGCTCGCTAGCTTTTGCTCGCGACTTCATCCGCGTATCATATCCTAAGGCACTCGGTAAACGCGAACCTTTAAGATCAGTGAAAGAATTTTTTAAATCGGATGAGCAGTTTTGGAGTCTTCCTACATTCAACCAAACAAACTATACCTCTCGATAAGATTAGTATAGATTAGACATCTCAACTTTATCTCTAAGTTTGCCAGACAAAACTTTGGCAAATACTAGCCAGCAAGCCTAGCCCAGACGAGGAATACCCAGCACTAAATTACTAGTACTTTAGGAAATAACAAACCATCCTAGACTCTAGACAAAACATAAACACAGACAATCGTATCTTTCAGCACTGGCAACAAACCCACGTGACTGAGTACGTCACTAGAGTAGCTATGTCGACTCCGCCCCTGTACTAAAGAGCGGGAGTGATGTATGTATTTGTTCATAGTTCATTATGTATTTAAGATATATTTAGTTTAGTACATAGTCCAAATCGTAACTCGTGTACCTATTGAGGACGTATCAATGGATCGAGATTGAACTTCTTCCTTCGTGTATATGGTACCTTTTTTTTTTTTTTGTCGGATGGGAAATCATCAAATAGCCCCTCCCGCTCTGGGCTGAGCAGGAGGGAGTGTCAGACGACTTGTTTGATTGGCCCAATATGTGGCCACGTTTATCTGCGGCGTCTTTTAGGTCCCTTAAAGTGCAGGTGTTGGGACCCTTCGGGCACTCCAGCAAGTGGGACATCATCTAGTCGGGAGCACCGCATTCACACTAAGTCGAAAGGATCTTTCCCCATTTTGTCAACGTGTGTTTACAGCGGCCTACTTGGGTGCGCAATCGGTGAAGTGCTTTCTATACAGGTCATTACAGATAATGTCCCGGAGGCGAATGTTCTTGAGGTTTAACTAAATCCGGAGGTGGTGGATGCTTCTCTTCCCACAGTTTGTCTCCTGGAGGCTGTGTCATTATTATCATAACCTGTAATGTTCCGCTGTAGGGCAAAGGTCTCCCAACTATCCTTCCACTTTCGGTTTCCTCTGTCTGAGACTACTACGCATCAATCCTTAATTACTTATTATCGAAGGAGTCCAACCCATCCCGCCATCTCCGTCTTGACCAGCCGCGAAGTTGCTTGCCATAGATTTATGGGCTATTGATTTTTAAAGGAGTAAGCGTATGTTTCTTATCATAAAAGGTATCTGATGCCGCTAATCACATCAGACCAGCCCAACTAACCATTTAGTCTTGCCCTTCAAGGTATGGTGCTGGTTATTCTAAAAACTGAGCAAGATCATTACTTTTCACGGAGCCTTTATTCAAAACTAAAGGTCTAATAGATTGCCAGACTAGACAAACTCTAATGACTCAAATCTACAAACTAAATAACTAAAAATTATATCCGTTTACAACCGTAAATCCGTCGGCATTATCAACGCGACATATGTGTCGACGTCAGATGTCTTACGTATAAGCATAGCACAGACATGCAGACAAGATAAATGATACGTTGCATCGTAAATCATTTAGAGAGTTATTAGCTGAGCGTCTACGCGAATATGTCTAGTGTTTTGTTAATAATTCGTAAGATATGAATTATGTGAACCGGTGCGTCTGTTTCTGTCCTATTACTGGTATAATAATATTTGATATAATGCAGACTAATGGTGGGGAGTCTATGTTATGCCGTGTGTGTAAATTATGAGTATATTGTCATCTTTTAATAACATACTATTACAGAAAGAGACAGAGTATGTTTTGAGTAATGAAAATAGTTTACATAATATGAACCTTCATCGCGACATGTTTTACACGTGTTCTTAAATGTTTTCTAAACTTGATGCAAGTTTTAGTTCAACCTAATTTGACGGGCCTACGTCCAACGTCAGTTTTTGGTAGTGGCTGCTTGAAAAATGTATACTCCTAAATTATAATGAGAGTGCAAATTTAGTTAGTTTGTTTATGTGGAGGGTAATAACAGAAACCACGGCATATATTTGAAAAATTCATTCACCATTTGAAAGGTACATTATTCCGGTTGCACATAGGTTCCTTGTTATCCGGGCACCACGCGGATTAAGCTAGTCAGTAATAAGTCAGGTCAGCATCTGACACCTACAACACTGCTCCACCAACTTGTATTACCAGCGGCTTTAAATACTCCCAACGAAATCACTGAACAAACTGGCAAGGTATATTTGTCTTATTAGAATCTGTTTTTCTTTATCTGTTTGTTCGCCAACAATGATGAATTGATGACATCACGCCAGATGGGCTTATGGAACTGATGTTCAGTGATCTTGAAGCTACGACCCACTGCAGACACACGTATCCAATGAAGCACGTTTTCGTAGCAAGCGTACGATGTAGCAAATAGCCGTCCGTTACGTACCTATTGTAGTGGCTATAGCTACATTGTTTAGACGCCCGCTATTGACGTACTAGATTCAGAGTGACATTTATGTACAAGCCCCTATATCATCTAATACATAACAGGGGACACTCTCTTGATGGGGAGGAAGGAAGGAGTCTATTCTTGCTATGACAATAGCAAGCGCTGTCGCGGAAATGTGTATTGAGGAAAAATATGGTGATATTACTCTTGATATATATATAATTCAAAATTTGCCATCATGACCATCAATGGCTTGGCAGCCTTGTTTCACCCTCTGTTAAGTATAGGCGTCCAATCTTTCATAACATCATCAAATTATTTATTTAGAAAATAGGTTTTTACAAACACTCACGTGTATTTTTTTTAAACTATGTGGTTCCGGTGTTTCGTACCTGACTACTCTGAGAAGAAACAGTCGAAAACAAATCACAAGTCATAGTCTCTTTTAAGGTCGAGACATAATCTTGATCAACTTACATGAGGACTATGCAGATTAGTGTCTGACATGGTCTTTTGAAGAAACAATTTAATCACACGGATTTCAGTAAGGTCTTCTGGTCTCAGCCATGACCACCATATCGTCGGCAAACTGAAGGTGAGTGATGTACTCGACATTGACGTTGATGCCTAGTCCTTTTAAAATTAATAGTTCCTTAATTTTAATATTAAAGACATATTATTCTCAAATTACTAACAAGGCATGTATAACGCCACCCTGGTCTGCCAAAACACGGACTACGGAGTAGAGTAACTTCACAGACGTGATGATTTGCTATGTTCAAACATGATAGTGTAATTTGACCCTGATATTGTCAATGACAAGTAATGTACAACTGCATTTACTGCTAGGTATGTAGGTAATCGTTTTTGTTAGATAAAGCGTTAGGTATCTGAAACGTCAAGTGGTCTACAACTATTACTAGTACAAATATAACATAACACATAAACATAACATCACGACTTTAATACGCGAAGGGTTCTGCAGCGGTGTAGATAATGGTACACCCACATTCTCGAGCATAGGCTCGCCCCCAATTACATGCCATCAACCGTGCGCAAATCCAGTCTCCGTGGCTGCTATTGAGAATTTCCTTTTGGTAAAAACCTAATAACACTTTACCCGACCTGGGAATCAGCATCTCAGAATAAATATCGGAGCATTTCCTTCATACTAAACGCAAGAGAGTAAAATCAATGTGTGATATAATATTAGACGAAGTAATACCACAAATTACACCATAAACTTTAGCTCCCGGATATTGATCATAAAAACCAGGTCGTTTAGGTGTATTTTGCAATATTTATAGAAAACTTTATTAGGATAACCGCTGTTTAGGTTTAATTTGTTCGTAGGGTTCGCATGGACTGCAGTGGGACAATACTATCCTGATAACATATTTTGTTCGGATGTTATGAAGCTTACAATGTAAAATACTGGTATTCACCTGCGGTTAGACTGGGAACGAACCCTAACATTGTAGGAAAAGGCTAGGAGATGATATATTATGAAGCTTACAATGTAAAGTACTGGTATTCACCTGCGGTTAGACTGGGAGCCGACCCTAACATTGTAGGAAAAGGCTAGGAGATGATATGTTATGAAGCTTACAATGTAAAATACTGGTATTCACCTGCGGTTAGACTGGGAGCCGACCCTAACATTGTAGGAAAAGGCTAGGAGATGATATGTTATGAAGCTTACAATGTAAAATACTGGTATTCACCTGCGGTTAGACTGGGAGCCGACCCTAACATTATAGGAAAAGGCTAGGAGATGATATGTTATGAAGCTTACAATGTAAAATACTGGTATTCACCTGCGGTTAGACTGGGAGCCGACCCTAACATTATAGGAAAAGGCTAGGAGATGATATGTTATGAAGCTTACAATGTAAAATACTGGTATTCACCTGCGGTTAGACTGGGAGCCGACCCTAGCATTGTAGGAAAAGGCTAGACAGATGAGATGTTATGAAGCTTACAATGTAAAGTACTGGTATTCACCTGCGGTTAGACTGGGAGCCGACCCTAACATTGTAGGAAAAGGCTAGGAGATGATATGTTATGAAGCTTACAATGTAAAATACTGGTATTCACCTGCGGTTAGACTGGGAGCCGACCCTAACATTATAGGAAAAGGCTAGGAGATGATATGTTATGAAGCTTACAATGTAAAATACTGGTATTCACCTGCGGTTAGACTGGGAGCCGACCCTAGCATTGTAGGAAAAGGCTAGACAGATGAGATGTTATGAAGCTTACAATGTAAAGTACTGGTATTCACCTGCGGTTAGACTGGGAGCCGACCCTAACATTATAGGAAAAGGCTAGGAGATGATATGTTATGAAGCTTACAATGTAAAATACTGGTATTCACCTGCGGTTAGACTGGGAGCCGACCCTAACATTATAGGAAAAGGCTAGGAGATGATATGTTATGAAGCTTACAATGTAAAATACTGGTATTCACCTGCGGTTAGACTGGGAGCCGACCCTAGCATTGTAGGAAAAGGCTAGACAGATGAGATGTTATGAAGCTTACAATGTAAAGTACTGGTATTCACCTGCGGTTAGACTGGGAGCCGACCCTAACATTATAGGAAAAGGCTAGGCAGATAATGATAATGAAGTTGATAATGCAAATAACTACTTAATTGAATTTGTAAACACACTGTGTTATTAAATTTAAACTAAAGTACCTTAAATGGCGAAGGAAAACATCGTGAGGAAACTGGCATGTCCTATAGAACCATCGATTCAAAGACGTGTCGTCTCCACCAACCCATACTGGTATCGCGTGGTAGTTTTACGGCCTGCCCCTGTCACAGACAAGGGGCAGAAGTGAGGACACTTTAGTCTCGGCGGCGGCGACCTCTCGCGTCCGGCCTTGGTTCAATCCATGGTCCGGAGCGAGACGGAATGGGACGCCATCGCCTCCTTCTGCGAAGCAGTTATGCTAGCGAAGGAGGCGGCGGAACGTGAGAGGGAGAGAACCTCACGTGACCGGGCCAATGCCTGCCGGGGCTGCGGGACTGTTCGAAAGAGATACCGTGGCCCCGGAACACAAAGGGCGATGAAGGAACATGGATGGGTTTTAGTCAGTAAAAGTCTGACACTCCCTCCTGCTCAGCCCAGAGAGGGAGGAGTCACTTGATGATTACCTATCCGAAAGAAAAAAGAAAACACGTTAGTCTTATAAGTTAGTTATGTAAATAAGTTTATTTTAGTTTCTCCAGATATTACTGATTCTATTAGCCTGCGTCATCCCACTGCTGGGCAAAGGATTTCTCCCCATGACTTCCAGTTGGTTCGATCCTGGGTTAATGTGGACCACTGCTCGATGGTTTTGTCCAACTCGTCCCGCCAGTTTCTACGAGATCTGCCACGTCGCCTACTGGCTGTGTCAGGGCTCCAGAATGTGACTATTTGGGCCCACAGCTCATTGGGCATGCGGCAGACGTGGCCAGTCCAGTTCCAATTTAGCTTAGCGGCTTTTTGATCAACGTCAGTAAATTGTTTTGGAGCGAAATTTCTGATTGCAAGTAGGTTTTGAACTAGATTTAATAACTCTTTTCAATGTCAATTCTATTATCCCACTAGTTTTAGAATATAATGGATACAGGAAAACGGCTACTACTGATTTTAATGCCGTTATTTCCTGAAGGGACAAGGAAAACTATGAAATGAAAATATGAACCTAACCTACTTACATCTCGATGAGTTAGTGTTATTTAGAAATAATCATTGTAGTTTAGAATGAAATGACGTCTTTCAGAATAGGTAGATACCATTAACTAATGCAGTGACTTTAAAATACGTTATTGTAGTGGTGGGGTCCACTGGACCCAAAAATAAGTGTTTACAATAATAATATTATTATAATTTACAAAAGCGTAGTTTTAGACTATTTTCAAAATCAGAAATGTGCTAGGTGCTCGAATAAAATATTTATAACTGTAAAGGCAGTCTTAAACTTTCTTTCATTTCAAAATAATAAACTTTTACACTGGGACTGGACTGGGATGAAAAAATATATTTATGAAACATGAACAAGACTCAAAAATAAAACACATTCGTCTTGAAATCTTGTGGCAGAAACTTTGCAACAAGGAATTCACTATCGTGTCAACCACTCTTCGGTAATACCTGATTCTATTTGCAGAAATCTGGATAATTTTCATGAATTCATCAGGAGAAACTGCAAATAAACTTGATTTTTTAAAATCAAGTCTACAAACGTAGTTACTTAGCTACTGTAGAGGGGTCCACTGGTCCCAAATGACTAGACCTAGCTTTGGACTGGCGATCCAAGCACCTACTTTGCGACGGTGTACCTAGTTAAAAGCAGGGCCAAATGAATTGATTTTAGGCGTATTTTACGATTTTTTTTTGGGTCCACTGCACAACATTAGTGAATAGTTAATGAATATTTTTGAAACAGAAAGACCTGCCAATACATTATAAAACAAATCTAAAATAGTTGAGTTATATCGTGACTCTTTGCCTAATTGGGCTCATACATGTCTAATAGCACTGTTATGGTTTCAGTATTTACCAAAGCAACATTATTTTTTCAAGGTACGACTTTATCTACGGCAATAAATTAAAACAGCTAATGTTTTTTTTTTAACCTAATTAACCAATATCGTTTATTAAATATATCATGGCGACACGAGAAAATGGAGTCAACTTTTTTTTTTTTGAGGAGGCAGATTTGTGCTCGGTTGATGACTGCATATCAACATCATCAGCAGCCCGAATTCACCAACTGCTGCTCCTTTTTCTTATACCAGTCTCTACGTTTCTGTCCATCAATCTCAACCAGGGTTTACCCGCGATGGCATATGCTTGCCCTTATTTCATGGGAGTTTTTATAACTGGTAACTGGTGTACCAAACTTTCTGGCTTATAGCTGATGTTATGCTATGTTGTCGAGGAGTACATACCTGCTTTTTAAGATCAGTGAGGTCCCCGGAGAGGTCTAGCTCAACGTCATCGCGTCCTGTGACGCACAACGCGAGTTTCTTGACGATCACTCGGCGAGGGTCGTTGGCATCTGTTGAACAAAAAAATATTTTTGACTGATCTGTTAAAAAGTTTGTTTAGAACTGGATTTTGCCAGCGACTTCATTTGTGTTGTCGGAAATCCCGACTACGCGTAACACCTGGCAAAGATCTACTAATAACAACGGAGACCCGCTTAACGTGCTTTCCCAGACAAAGGGCTTCAATATGTAAGAGAAGATCACTCACTAATTGATTGACCTTGAAAAGTGTTTAAGCAAATCAAACCGTGTGGCTATTATTAGTTGGCCACGAGCCCATCTTGAATTTATGGTATTGTGCGTTCATTATGTAATCTTGGTTCCTAAAGGCCTTTCTTGACCATCTAAAGTGGCATGATAAGATAAAATATAAATAAAAAGCACGAATTCACCTCAGAATTCCGACCAATCATTTGTTGCAGTTGTTTTAGAGATAATAACTGATTCAATCATTACCCTGCCGTTCTCCCAAATCTAATAAATAATAGTCGAGTTGTTATGTCAGCATGTAAACAGCAGACCTAAAATCACTTAAGCCAAAATAAGCCCAGCCAAAGTGCGAAGGGTAAAACAGGGACGGCAAAGTTTATAGGGCGGACTAATTAGTTGACAAGGTCGGCTAATTCCCGACTAGGGTTAGAAGCTAATTACAGGGAAAGCGTCAGGAAAATTCCAATAAGATTACAAAGCTATGAAAGATGAAATGAAGGGAGGAAAATAGTTTACAAAGGACTGGTAATTTAAAGATTTTATAATAGAAAACAAGAAAAGGGGATTGACCAATTTCATAAGCCTTTGGCCAACCATAAACAAACAGTTCAGCAAATATTATGTGATTGATTTAATAGCTCATGTCAGTAAGAATCAGGATATAAATCATTATCAATCATCAATGATAATTATCATTATCATTTTTAATTAACGGATATAACGAAGACTATGTCAAATAGAGTGGAGAGATTGCACTGTATTTTAAATCGATTTGAATTTGTTGTTTTATGGAGTTTTGGTTTGACAACACTGAAACCAAAGCCGATTCAGTGTAACATCAAATCAGATACTAAAAAAATATGTTTTTTACAGTGCTAATTGATACAAAGTTATTTGCATCAGATATTTACTAAAATAGAATTAAAAATATTGGTAAATTATTTTTTTGCATAGCATTGTGTTTAAAAATGGCCAAGTTCAGACAATGCCTTTTTCGGAGTAGTTAATTTTGTCCGTAAATTAGATACCGTTTAATAGAATCATTTTATGACGAAATACCCTTGCCTTTCTGAACAATGAAGAAAATCATCTTGAACTTAAACTGTCATAAAATACCGAACGAAAAGTTTTTCTACGTTAAATATCTAAGCGATGATAATTTTCACCTGGCAAGCGGAGTGCCGCTAAAATTGTTTATGATATCGAAGGAAAAACACAAAATATAAGATCATTGCTCACGAGTCTAAATTTATTCGGACGATAATATAATAATAGATCTAGTTTAGACTGTAGTTTACGCTAGCTTTCGTTCACGACTTCAGTGTAGGAACATCAAATTATCAAAGAGAGAAAATGAATTAAACAGCTGTAAGGTACGGCTTCCACCAAAGCGGTGATGAGCTGAGAGTAACCTGCAAGATATTGGAACAATCACAGGAGATCAGAAACGATTCATCGATTCTGGCACCTGGGACACTTTGGTGAAAACCGGGCCTATTCAGCAATGATTCGATATTGAAAAATAATAACAAAATGATTGAAAAATAATAACGAGACTCAAACACAAAAATATAGAATTTTCGAGGATGTTAGATCGATCGATTTGACATTTTTTTAAAGACAAGAACAACTCTGTATGGTAAAAAAACTCAAGATTATGGCGGAACACTGTGGAACGGAATACGTGGTTTTATGTGTATTACCGAGTCTCTATTAGAAAATCTGCTCTTTGCAGAATCAAATACCGTACGTAACCTTTAAAATTACGAGTATATTGGCTTCCTTTAAAATATCCTTTGAACATTCACAACAACCCTGGAAGTTTATGTGAAGCCGTATAGAACTGTCAAACAATCAAATTGGTTTCGTACGACCAAAGTTCTATTGTCGCAGTTTTGATTGTTTCTGACGTCGCAAATAAATATAAACGTAATCCAGTTGGGTGGAAACAGGCTTTAAAAAGGTGCATGTGGCGGAAACAATGATGCCAACATATTCTCCAGATGGTTACGGAGACTTCATTGGTTCCTTTAGTCACGCTTGACTTGGTTTAGATTTAGAAACAAAAATAAAGTTAAAGAGCCAACCGGATTGTGGAGTTCAGATAGGCAATCGCTCCATGTAAACTACTAGGTATTTAACTGCATTCGATTAGACTCGAAGTCGACCCCAGCATTGTTGATAAACGCAAGCTATGCAGATGTTTGTGATGATGTTAACATCTGGGATGCAACTGTAAACACTCACCGCCAATTATCTTTGCCCTCTTAGCCCCACAGAACGCGACTCAAGACGGTTATCGCAAATCAAGTTCCGCACAGGATGCAACGTTGCAGAAGTGCACTCGACCAAGTAGGTCAGCACAAATAGGTCACTGCCGATATAGTAATAGCTGCAGCTGACAGCCTGGCTATAAAGGAAATTGATGCGGTCGCAAACGACGGTAATAATAGGGCTTCAGATAATGTCTGTCTGTGTCGGGGAGGAAGTTAGAGCGATGAGTAGATCGGTTGTGGATATCCGCGAAGAATACAGGTACATGATAACATTTTAATATTAATTTCTAATGGATCTTGGGACCAGAAATCAGATCTGTGGTCTTTTGATTTTTGAATACTAATTATGTCTTCATGATTATTATATTAGCTGGAATCAATCACTGCTGAGTAGTGGCGATACTTTCATACAAGTCACCAAACTCGGCTTGCCCTTATGACCTACTCTTCTTGAAATTAGGGTCTTTGAACAGTCTGGTCTATCAGTCTGGTTGCCTTATAGGCTTGCCGTATTGTTGGCCCGTATGCACGCCACTGCTGCTGGGTATTTTTTTTTGTAAATCTGTTGTTTCCTAGAAAAACGCACCTACACGGTCAAAAATGTATGGAACAGCTGATTTTTTTCAGGGGCTTAGAATGTTGACCTGAATACGCGGTAAACGTTTTCGCGTCGATGTAGTTTCCACCATGTATTTATTATATTTTATATAAACAAACGAGATTTTTAAACTACCTAAACTAAAGAAGCTTTAGCACTATTTGTTTGTCTTAAGGTTCCACCTTACTTGAGTGACTTTTTCATGAAATAGTTATTGAATGGGGTTAAATGAAACATGAGAGTTGTATTGATGATTTGAATGATTATAATTCTGTAGCTACATACGTGTTACTGGCGCGATTCATATTTTCATCAACACACAACCTGACACTGACCTGCAAATTGCAATAAACGTAAGAAAATTGAAATTTCGCGGGCTACCCTTGCGCTTCCACCTTAATGATTATCTTAAAAAGCGTCGTTTTTGTTCGGTTTTTAACAAAACCATTAACCAAAACTACTTGAACAAAACCGTGACAAATGAAGTACTCACTTCAGTAAACACATTCTCTGTTTTATAGCAAGATCTCTTGACTCGTAACTAACGCTTTAGTTCTCGTCACAGTTAACTCCAGCAGAAAAAAATACCTACTAATAGCCTTTTTACACAAACATAACATCACGATTGTAATTCCCGTAATGTTAAGCAGAGGTGTATTTAATAGTACACCCACATTTCACCAGTTATTTTTAAGTCCCATGTAATAGGGAATAAGGGGACGGGCCTATTGCCATCATCCGGGCACGAATCACTCCGTGGCTGCTACTGAGAAATTCCTGAAGGAAAATCCCAATAGCACTTTGCCCGACCCGGGAATTGAACCCAGGACATCATGCTCAGCAGTCGTGCTCGCGACCTCTAGACCAACGAAGAAGTCAATAATTTCTTTTTTACTATGCTAGATGAAAGCACGCTATTGGATTTCAACTTTTGGGCCTGAGTGGGGCGTTCAAAACCCAAAATGTTGCATTTTAGTTTTTTTTTTTTCAAATGTATTAGCAAGCATACGTTAAGGTGCCATTCATTTGAGACAAAAGGAAATAAACTCATCGAGACAAAATCGAATTAACGTTATTCGATTTCAGTCTTCTACCCAACCATATCAATAACATGCTAGGTATCGATTACGAGCTCAGCGTACGGTGTCGTGCAATGTAGGTTGTTTGGCTGACCTACGCTTCAAGGTCATGTCATGCGTTGAAGCATCCGACCTTGACATTTGTGACAGGTGTATGTCATCGTCATGTAATATTCACGGAACTGAAAGAATCTGATATGAAGTAGGTAGTGTGAAGTCACTTTTCGATCTATTTAGAAAAAGATTCTCATAGCGAAATGATTACCTGATCTAGAAAACTGTACGCTTGGCCTGGCCAGGAGAGAACCAGACCAGGGGCAGTTACCGAAAATCGTCTATTGCTATTTTCCAATGAGATGTAGGTAGGCTCAGGAACTTCAAGTGCTACTACGATGGTTCTCTTTGTGCTCCGTCCACGTTATGTTTTTCGTATCTTTACGCCACTTACAATTACTATACACGGTAACTTTTGAGCCGAATACAGAATTAGAATATGCGATTACTGCTGCAATACAAGTTAAGTCAAAAATGCATTAATCAAAACAAAGAAAACGCCAACAGTTTTCAAAGATTTGTGCGTGCGGCAGCGTGCGGCCGGTGCACAGAGACATTAGACGCAGTGTAAATACCTACTGTGCGTTTATGTCTCTGTGTGCGAACTTATAAGCCAACAGTTTGCTGATATTTTTGACACGTTTGCGCACATTTGATGGAGATCTAGACATTATAATTCAAGGTATCCTTATTAGTTAGTCAACCTCTAGTAGTGGTTACAATTTTGCTTAAAAATAAAGGATGGTTTTTGAATTTGGTAATGTAAGCCATTCTAACTCTAGGGTTCCTTTTAAACGTAAATTACCTAAAAGCCACCCATTTACGGCACATCATGGCCTACCTATGTACTTACATGGGAAGTAGGAAAAAACAACCTTTTAATAGTCGCTTGCGCAACTAAGGAAAACGGCACTTTGGACATCACCGTCATAATACTGTTTGTCAACGTTATGATTAGATAAATCATGTAGTTCGTATCAACCGCTATTGATATGACATTGATAACACATTCTAGAAAGCTTGATAATGTTCTCAGGTGGACTCTTTATTTAAACAAATTGTTATATGTACGAATGAAGAATTTCGTAAAGTTTGTGAAGTTGTTGGGGGTAATCTCTGCATCTACTGAACCGATTTTGAACATTTTTTCACTAATAGGAAGCTACATTATCCCAGAGTACCATATGCTATATTTACAACATACATGCGCGTGGGATAATTTCCGACCAAAATGCGAGCGAAGCCGCGGGCAACCGCTAGTTACTAATATCAACATGGTGTATGAATAACTAAAATTTTATCAAATTATCAGCCTAGGATACTTTTGGAACAGTCTTAACCTAAGGACTTATGAGCACTACGGTCGACTATTTACAAATTTCACACCGTCAGGAGCTACATAAGCTTATATATTTAGGTAGGTACCTACGTAAAGTTTAGATTCCCGCACACATAAACGAGATGACTAATATTATCAGATATCTAAAGCATGATTGTCATGTTTCATTTGAGACTTGATAATGAATCGTTCGTCTTTATAAGGCAACTGCTTTGCATGTTATAAGATTCACAGTGAGGCTCTTTGTGTAGACATCACACATGTTATGTATCATGTACATCTATCTTCATTTGGTGACATGCTTCTGAAGACAGAATTTTCAAGTTATAATTTTGAAACAATTAAAGGCATCTCACAGGTCAACCTATGAGGCTGGCTTCTGCTTAGCCGGACTATTCAAGTTGTAATCAAACTATGCCACTAAGAAATGAAGTAGGTACTTACTTTTGATTTGTTTTAGGTAATTTAAAATGCTTTTATCTGACCCAGTTGTCCTTGACGAGTACATTTACATCACTAGCCGTCTGTAAATATAACTACCACATGGATCGATGTCCGAGGTAAAGCAACGCTTGCCGAGGTTGGTACGTGGATGGGTGACCATGCATTACACAGTGAGATCCTTCCGTGGCTCGCGAAGCATGTTACGCACGGTGACTGCTGTCATTCATAAACCTTTGACAGTAGATCAGAAGATAGATCGGTAGATCAGAAGTCCGGAAGTCTGAACAACCAGCCCTGCCAAGGGATATCTTTTTACCCATGCAGTAACTAGGTTGTGGTAGGTATTTTACAGTGAGCAACTACTCAACCTCGACATGTTTGGCAAAAGGCTAGGCAGAAAAATAAAAACTATGTATGATATCTTACCAACTACCACTGCGCCAGCCTGAGCCTCTCCCAGCAGCGCCTCCTTGTACTTTCTCAAGGACTCATCCTCCTGGTCTGCAGCGAGAATCTCGTCAATAGTCTTTTCTGGAGGAGGCCTGTACGAGGACTTGATCTCTTCTTCTTCCTCCTCTTCGGGAGTGCGGGTCACTTCAGGTTCTCCAGACATGGTAGGTATGCTAAAAATAAAGTATTGGTTTATCATATGTATCACAATTACTGATAAGCTTAGACCAGAATTTAGTTGATATTTTTTATTTTGATCTAAGAATTGGTAAATATGATTTTTATATTACATGCTGGTTAAATATTTGTCCAGAAGTTTGAGTCTGTTAAGATAGAAATTCATTCAATAAATGATACACCTGCCATTGAACAGTCAAAAAGACCAGTTTTAAATGTACCTGCCACTAGGAGCAGAACTCCAGGACCAAACGAATGCAATCTTTTATAAAAAGATTAGAAAACCTGAAGATAGTGCAGGCCTATTGAAGTGTTAAGTATATCAATCACTCCATAGTATAATAACAAGTCGCCTCCTGCTGTCTGTCCCTATGTATGCTTATATCTTTAAAACTACGCAATGGACTTTGATGTGGTTTTTTTAATAGATAGAGTGATTCAAGTGGAAGGTTTATGTGTCTAACATTGCACCCATGCAAAGCCGGGCGGGTCGCTAGTATTATTATAATATATTCCATATTTTTTTTGTGATCACTAGTGATCAATATGACATGATAATAATGCATGATGCAAACCACTTGAAGCCATATTTATCAGTAATGAGTGACATTTAAAGATCACAATTGACTGTAGGTACTGCCATCATGATAAATAACTCATTTTAATGTTATTGCCACCATAAGTCTAGTTATTGATCAATATTTATTTCTGATCAATCTTAAGCGTTAATGACGCATGCATAGTACTCTAAAATATTTATTAAGGTGGAAGCATCAGGGTAGTTCACAAAATTAAAATTTTCTTATGTTTTTTGCAATTTGCAGGTCTGTTTCAAGTTGTATGTTGATGAAAAATGATTTGTGTCAGTAACACGTATGTAGCTACAGAATTATTATCATTAAAATCATCAATACAACTCTCATGTTCATTTAACCCTATTCTATAACTATCTCATGAAAACGTCATTCAATGGGGTTAAATGAACTAGGATTGTATTGATGATTTTAATGATTATCATACGTGTTACAGGCGCGACTCATTTTACACCAACATACAACCTGAAACAGACCTACAAATTGCAAAAAACGTAAGAAAATTTGAATTTCGCGGGCTACCCTTGCGCTTCCACCTTAAACTGTTAAGTCTGGCTGGTTAGATTAAATTGAAGCAGTAATTAAAAGTATGATTTTTTTATTACACAAATTTATTAATTATCTTAGTTATTTTTTTACAGATTTAGAAACTTAATCTTCTTTCAAGAACATAAACTCATTACCCTCCATGGTCAGGTAAATATATCATAATCTTAGGCCAATAATGGGCCCATATTCAGATCAAGAAGCAAATAAATCTTTTGCAGGATCTAATTGATGATATTTACTAAGTATCAGATCTATTTGTGTTGTATGACTAATAAACTGATTGATCAGTAATCAATATTTATATTGCTCAAGGTCAAATGAACTATTAACTTGAATTGATCTAGGTTTCATTAGTTTAGCTTGATGATTGCTGAATAGCAGTGGACGTCATTTTAAATTTTCAAGGTAAAACATATACCTATAACAAGGTGTATATATTATATATATATTTAGTAATATTATATAGTTAGTATTTCAACTCTACATGAGAGGCACAGAATATATAGCTGCTGAACGAGCTTCATGCAAGGGTCAAGATATGAGATGCGTGGGTGTGTGGCTTGGTGTATCTATGTAGTAATATCAGCTATCTGGTGTCCACGACACAAGCCTCGTTGCTTAGTGTGGCCTAGATGGCGCTGTGTCTAATGTCCAGCGATATTTATTTTATATGAGATGCAAGGGTGCGTGGCTCGTCTTAGTGGCAAGATGTACTGAGTTTTTAGAGGTCAGAGAAGTCCCATCAGAGGATTGTCAGATACCTTAGCTACTACGATAACTTGATAAGTTAACTTGCAAATCAATTCTCAAAATGTGTAAAGAAAGAATAATAATAACACCTTAAATGCAATAGCACTCTACAACATGCAATCTAAGTCATTATCATCAGGAAAAAATGCTGGAAAAGGCACTGCTATCAATCACTGAATCAAAAGCAGCAGGAAGCAACCTGCAGTCGAATGTCACATGCGATCGTCGCATAGATTCGTAAATCATGAATCATAGTCCCCCATAACCTCTACACACTTATTTATGCTTACAATTTTATAAAAATATATTTTCAGTAAATTATCACTCAGACCGGATTCACGCGAGACGCATAGATAAAGAATAATTCAAACCCGCTTGCCGTGAAACTACATGCAAAAAGAAATACCTAAGCCTGCTAGTGGAACCGCCCAAAAAAACTAAAATTCGTAAACTTATTGGATAAGTAGTCCGTGAATTAAATTGAATTTGTTTAAAAATAAAGCAGCTTTGCAACACGTTACGACTCCCTACGTCCTACAATAACAGAAATAAGCGGCTTCGTTATTCCTACCCAATAAAGATTCATACGCGGCCTTATCTCGACATTCGTAGTAAAACTTGGATTTAACTTACGTTTCAATAAAATATGCTGGTGAGACAAAACAAAATCAATAACTTGTAGTTGCACAATCGTAAGAAGCACTAATTAGCACCAAATAAAGACAAACAACTTACGAAAATTTAAGATTTTTAAAATCTATAGATCAAAAATGACGGACAAAACGATTCCGGGCGGTCATCGAACTCACAAAATTAATTTATTCGTCGAAATAGAAGTGCGACATTTCCAACTCTGGCATCTCGAGTATTTCTATCTCACTTCACTCACTATGATCTCTCAGTCGTTTTCAGTACGACAAAAAGAGATGCCAATACCAAGCAGTCAAGAATTTTCTCGTGTGTTGCCAGACTAAACCTATATGTCTTAGAGACTTCCTTCCGGTGTAGTCTATTGTTTATGGATGACATGCGTTAGTTAGTTCTCTAATTACTAAACTAATAATCTTGCCAATAAAGTTTCCCCAACATGCAATCAGTTAATTCGTTTTCAATCTGATTGAGAATATAAAATCGACATGTTCCAGTTCCAATTTAGTAACACACGAATAACACACAATGAATAAATCATGATCTCGGTTTACCGGTTCCGTATTACCCAGTACTTTTTGAGTTGTGGAGGTCAGGGTAACAGTCATTCCTGGGATTCGTTAGTTAGTCAAAGTTAGGAAAAGGCTAGGCAGATGATGATTTGCCTGATTGATCGTCTAGGACTCTAGGCCTATCCCAGGAGTGTCCCAAAACCGCTTGTTACAATCCCCATTTAAAAAAAAAAAAATGTCTATTCTGTTCTATTTTTATTTATGGCAAATGCTGTCGATGCCAATGTCGACAATTCTGCCAACGTCAGATGTGAATGGGAAAAAAACGAATTGTCTTTGTTCAAATGTCAAAATTGACGGATGAGATTGTCAACGACAGACGACTGTCAATCATTGTTATTTTCCGATTCCAATGTTATTGTCGAATTTGTACGATCAAATCAAGAATAGTCGGATTAATTAAGGATGTGACTTGAAAACAACATATATCTCTTTCTTATTCAATTATATTTAATATATAAGTGTGAAGAGTGTTAAGAATATTTGGCTAAGTATAGCTATAATAATATATTGTAACCTACGCGTAATGTTATTTCGTAACGAATAATCACTTCTTCTTCTACATCAATAAAAATAGACTGAAATCTATTTTACTTCCGAATATTTTTAAACCATAAAATAAAGTAATGTTTGTAAGTATCTCAATTCTCCGTAAAGTCTTTTAATTGACCTCTTCCAATAACAAATACAAATTGTTACCTTGATTGCAGAAATTAAACATTTCACGAATCCCAGCTATAATAAGATATCAGGAGTATCTTAATAGACCTTGTACAACTACGTCGCAAGCTTCAAATGATGAAAAAGAGAAGGAGCTGGAGAGAATAGCTAAAGATGTAAGTTGAATTTTGTTATTTCTTTTTTCATAGTATTGCAGTCTGAGACTGACATGTAGAATCTAAAACAATTATAAATACACATAACATCACGCTTGTAATCCCCGCAGGGTGAGGCAGAGGTGTACCTAATAGTAAACCCACATTTCATACAAATCCCAAATACAATTTGCCTGACCTGTGAATTGAACCCATGACCTCATGTTCAGCGCGATTATGACTACTATACCAATGAGGCAGTCAGACAATCATAAATATTACTTGTAATTATGAAACAATTATTCTTTGACTTTGGGATGTACCTACCTAGCTACTTAGGTTGCGACAAGAATTAAACACCAAGTATATGATGCACCAAGTATGCGATGTATAGGATGCACTGATCCTAGTTTTATTGTAAATAAGCCTGCTTATGTACTAAATATATATATATAAAAGGAAGTATTAAACCTACCACTATTATTTAATTCACCAATAACGATGAAGTGATGAATAGAGACCAAGGTTATAAATATAGGTAGCGAGTGGTGCAGTGCCAATGTACTGCGGTGAGGCAGGCGTGCAGGTTGTGCACACTGCCACACATCTATTAACTTAAAAAAATAAGGGCTTCTGGTATCATAACCCTATCTTAAATTTGATCATTGTGCTGAATTCATAAACTAAAATATTATACATAGTAAAACTACTTAAGCCGTGCAGGCTGAATACACAATCAATTTTATGAAAGAGTTTACTAAAATAAAACCTCATTTCAATTCCAGGCCTGCATAGACGAACCTCCAACATCCTGCTGCCAATCCGGATGCTCAAACTGTGTCTTCATAGTTTGGGCAGAAGCTCTATCAGCCAAGATGCAAGATGTTGGTCCTGAAGTCAGTGAGAAGATATTGAAGATGATTGATGACCCAAACATGAAAGCATACCTAGAAATGGAACTAATGATACGAGGATTAAAAAAATGATCATGCAGTTAATTGTAGGGTATAAAGTAATTTTGTAGATTTATGCTTTGTAGTTTGAACATTCTGCAACATTTTCTATTGTTCTGGGTGTCTAAAATGGCCGCTTTAGCAGAAGCATAATAGGATAATAATATGAACCACGTTAAATTTCTTAAAATAGTCACTGGTATGGCATTGTATTGTATTGTATAGCGGGCTGGTGTCTGCAACTCCACGTCTAGGCGCGTATTTTGAGTGCGGGTGGGAAATTTATTCGATCCACCCTAGCTCCCCGAGAAAGGCCAGCAGCGCCTAAATGTTGCTGACGATCTCGCAGAGAGTACCTGGGTTACCGAAGTACTTTGCCCTGTATGTTGCAACCTCAGGACAATGCAGAAGCACGTGGGCTGCTGTCTCGTCTTCCTCCATGCAGGCTCGGCACAGGGGGCTGTCTGTGACTCCTATGACAAAGAGGTGTTTATTAAAAGAGCCGTGTCCAGTGATGGTGGCTGTGACTGTGCGCAGCTGTAGTTTGGTCAGCCGAAGCGCTCGTTTGGTGAAGCGGCCATCAATAGCAGGAAGTGCTTCCTTGGCCTGCCTGCACTCACCATGGTCTTGTCATACCTTGTGGTGTTGTTCACTAGTTCGTTTCCTTACCAGTGTGCGTAGGTACCCGAAAGGGAGTGGCACGATGGGTTCGAGTCACACAGCTGCCATGCTCTATCCCCTTCTAGCGGGTTTGTCCGCTGCATCATTACCTCGGGAACCGCTGTGTCCTTTAATCCATTAGATGGTTATATGGTGGCCTGGTATGGCATGGTTAATATCATTTTAGGAATTTTTTTTTATGTTTTTTTTTTATTTTTGAATTTTGTTATTTGACATGCCTATGTAATTATATTGTGTTATGTAAAATTTTTTTTTCAAGGAGGGAATGGAAGGAAGGGAAGGAATTGTAATTCATATTATTTTCCTATTATGATTCTGCTAAAGCGGCCATTTAAGTCTACATTATATGGGCTTTTCCTGGAATTTTTGACAATGTTGTAAATGCTCAGTATGCACTTGTAATATTTGTAGAATATTTTTTATGATATTTCATGAATACAAACTGCAATAAGAACCAGGCTTTAGAAATTACCTATTCAATAATCACAGAACACAACTTATGTAAACAGAGTTTTTATTTATTTGTCATCCATCAGTCTCAATTTCACATCCATTAGTATTTTTTTAACTTTTTTTTCTTATTATGAGAGTAAGTTTTCCATTAATTCATTCAAGCAATTCTTATTCATTCATTCCATATATATATAGGAAATAGGGATCATAGGGACATAGGGGTGCATATTTACCTAAAGTACATTTTTCCCGCCAAAGGGTACAAAAGTGTGTTCTTATAATATATATTTTTTTCTCGATTTTGCAGGAGTTTATAAGTAGTGTGTATGAAATGTAGTATTCCAAGAATAAATATTTTTATTCTGTTTAAAACTAGTTAAGAAATTTATTTGTTATTACATAAACATATTATATTTATTTTTAATTTTATTTGGAAACACGTAATAAATTGCGTTAACTGAAATCAAATTTTACTATAGTGAAATATAATAAAATGTAAAATATGATGGCTTTTAACAATGATTATTTTGATAGTCGAACTCTCACTCCATACTAGTCAACACTCAAACATTATAATAATTATTATAATTATAAGTCATTCATTCCATTAAATGAGAAGGTATAAAATAATGGGAACATTTAGTCATTAAAGTAGGTAATCTAGCTAGTGATAAGTATTAACAATGTTTTAGTGTTTTTTGTCTGCAAAAGCTATATTATAAATATTCTTTTGTTTAACTAAAAGAACTATTGTTTAGAAGCAGCTATAAGAATTTCGTTTTGATAGAACAAATTTAATATTTTTTATTGTTATTTACATTTTGTTGTGTTCAGGAAAATCTGTTTACAATTTTACAAAAAATAAAAATGTAACATATCTGTATATTGTAAGTATAATTTATACTTACTTATTGTATACTTATCAAGTATATATTACAATTCATGATATTACTCTTACTAGGTAATTCTACAATGAATGAATAGATGTTTTTGTTAAAAATTAACACTGTAGTTTCTTTCAAGATTCCCCAATCTGCTGCTGTTAGGGGCGCAGCAGCTACCGTCATATCAGCCGTATCAATATCAATGATACGGGGCCCCTGAGCAACGGGCCCAAACGCATGGAGGAAAAAAAATCACTAACTTTTTTTAACAAATTCAAATTCTTAAAGATAAGAGTACCTACCATAAAAGAAATATTTACAAAGTCGTTGATCATTCTCCGAATTCTAATTCATTCATTCTAAATCTGCTGAACACGTTTTTATTGAAATTACTTGTAATCAGACAAAAACACTTTTAGGTGTTTAATAGAGTCCGTTCTGTCATATAGATTATTTCGGTTCTTTCGAAACAAAACTTGAATATTTTTCTTCCTTATATGACCACACTATAATACTCGGGAGACTTTAACACTTGTCTGATCAAAGATGATGTGCGCAGCCGTAAACTCAGGTCCCTGGTATCTTCTGTCAACATACACATCCTTCAGCTTAACGCTACTCATCATGCCCCTCACTGCAACCCCTCACTTCTAGACCTTATTCTGGTTTCTGACCCAAGCAAAGTAGCCACGCATGGACAACTCTCTGCCTCCTTCTCCTACCACGACCTTCTATTTATTTCATATGAAATTCGCCCTCCTAAACGCAAATCTAAATTCCTCTTGCTTCGCAGTTTCAAGAACATTGATCTGGAGCGTTTGGGAGAGGATGCGGGCAATATTGACTGGTCTCCTGTTTATGACTTGGACACTAAGGTGGCCGAATTTACCAAGATAGTGTTGAAACTTTTTGATTTGCATGCTCCACTTAAAAAGGTCAGAGTGAAGCATCTTCCAGCTCCTTGGTTGTCTGATGCAATTAAAAACGCGATGTCGAAAAGGGATAAAGCGAAAAGGCGTTACAAAAAGGACCCTACTGATGAAAACTGGTCCCTCTATAAGAAGCTGCGGAATCTGTCGCGAAAGATGAAATCACGATGTTCCAAACCTATAAATGTAAATACATAATTGCACAGCACTAATGAGATGACAACACTAAATCAGTATGAACAACTTGACGCCACCAAACCTAAGCCGCTCTCACAGAGCACTATATTATATTGCCGCTCAGCCGCTCTTTTCAGTACCGCCATGACAGGTTTGGATAAAAGTTAATTTGAGTAAATTCAGTGCAAGAAGATTATATGGAGAAGTATAATTCTTGTCACTCGTGAGACGCGCCACATGGATAGCTAAGTATTAACTTTCTGTTTATGTAAAGATTAGAGATTTGGTATGTTTAATAATTGATGTTATACGAAAGTATTTTTGCTTGCTTGAATAATTTGGTACACCTAATCTGTTGGAAGTGATGGTCGTGTCTTCAGCTGCGGCTTTGGTTCAATGAGATGCTTCCATGATCGCAGCTAAAGGTATAACGACGACCCTCACGCGCTACTAGTCCGGACATTCGAGCGCTGGGGTTTGTGAGAAGGGTCGTGGGCCAACCTCTCTCGCAGACCTTCTAGTATATTCCCCATGGGGGCCCAATGGTAGGCACTGACGGGTGCGGACGTCGACGGACGTCATATATACATATATATTATAATGTATAATAATAAGGGGAGCGTTCCAGGTGAAGAGGCAATGGCCGAAGTCAAACTGGAATGCGTGCTCTTGCAGAGGCGGATAAAATCCAGAATCTGATTAGCACAGAGGTGTCATAAATGTTGATGATAAAATAAAACTAATGAGAAAGCAAAATAGATTTATTAATCATAAACAGATAGGTAATACTAAACCCAGAGATTCATGGGTACTTTAACTTACAGATGTCCTAGTCGCACCTGAGGAAATGAATAAACTGATGGTTGACCTGATGATAGCCACTTCGGTGCCTTTGAGGACCGAAGCATAAGAGACTGGATTGAGAGACACTCCGTATCGGTGTGTGATCCGTAACGGTGAGTGTTTCTGACATTTCGTGAGGCGGGGGTTTCTCTTTATATCAAAAGCGAAGCAGATAAATTCTATATTATTACTATAGAACAAATTACATTGTAGACCTGGGAATAACTAGCACATAACAAGAATAAAGAGAGACGCACGCCGTCGCGACAGAATCACTGCGGTCGTATGTGTAGGGATGCTAAAAGGCGTCACACAACTCAATTCAGAATTCCAACACAGCACATGTATGGCAATTTCTAAAATCCCTTGGAATCGGCAAAAATGCGAATGACAGTTTGCCTGATATTGACTTGAACGAAATTAATTTACATTTTTCCTAATCACCAGTGACTTTGGATGACAACGCTAAATCTCTTAACGATCTCTCTAATCTTCCTCGGCCAATATGTATTTCATTCTCTTTTCACCCAGTTACAGAAGGGGATATGAAGCGGGCCATTACATCTATTTCCACAAAGGCAGTGGGTGATGATGGTCTCCAACTTCAGATGCTTCTTCCTATCCTTGATGACCTTATTCCTGTCATTTTACACATTGTAAACTATTACCTCTTTACCGGCTCCTTTCCTTCTGCTTGGAAGAAGGCCTATGTTTTGCCTCTTCCTAAAGTCTCAAATCCCTCTTGAGTATCCCAGTTTCGTCCAATTTCCATACTTCCAATCCTGTCTAAAGTCCTTGAGAGTGTTGTCAATAATCAACTATCTCATTACTTTTTCTCTAATAGCCTGCTTAGTCCTTACCAGTCTGGATTTCGTCCTGGCATATATCGTACTGTATCAGCCCTCCTTAAAATAACTGACGACATTCGATTGGCCATGGAAAACCGGCTCCTTACGGTGTTGGTTTTACTGGACTTTAGCAGTGCTTTTAATTCAGTTGATTTTGACATCCTCTTAGGTATCCTTTCCTCTCTAAACATATCTCCTTCTGTGACTGCTTGGTTTGATTCGTATCTTCGGGGTCGCTCGCAGTCGGTACACTTGAATGAGGCTTGCTCTGATTGGTGCGATCTTTCTGCGGGTGTTCCTCAGGGTGGCGTCCTTTCTCCTCTCCTTTTTTATTAACGCTATCACTAAGATATTAATTTCTCATTATCATCTCTATGCAGACGACTTGCAGCTTTATCGCCATTTTAAACTCGAAGAGCTTCTAGGAGCCATCGATGCCATCAATAATGATCTTTAAAACATCAGTCTGTGGGCTAAAAAATTTGGACTATTGGTTAACCCAACTAAATCACAAGCTCTCATTATTGGTGGCAGATACTTTGTCAATTTATTGAGTCATCTATCCCTCCCGCCTGTTTTGTACGATGGAGTCGCTATAGCCTACTCCAAGAAAGTTAGAGACTTAGGTGTATTCTTGGACTGCAACCTATCTTGGCATGTTCACATTGCTGAAGTAAGCCGGAGGGTGTTTTGCTCGTATCGGTCACTTAAGCGTCTTCAGAAGTTCTGCCATTTCAGACTAAAATTACTCTTGCTCAGTCTCTTCTTCTTCCTCTTCTAGACTATGCGGATGTCTATTTTCTTGATGCGACGGAGGATCTTCTTGATAAGCTCGAACGTCTGCAGAATTTGTGTATCCGCTTCATTTTCGGGCTGGGTAAATACGATCATGTGTCGGAATTTCGGAAGCGGCTGAAGTGGCTACCTAGTCGGCAGCGTCGAAACTCACACACTCTCTTTTCTGGTCTCCATAATCCTAAAGCTCCTTCGTATCTTCGGGATCGCTTCGAGTATCTGGTTCCTAGGGGGAAATCCTGTCGCTCATCATCATCTCTTCTCCTTCGTTTCCCTCCTCACTCCTCAAGTCGGTATGATGGTTCCTTTACTGTTCGGGCTGTGCGCCTTTGGAATAGCCCTTCGTTAGATGTGTTCAAGAAAGGAATAAGAGAACATTTCCTGTCAACAGGATAATAGTATATATATAGTATTTTGTGTATCTACCTATATATATATATGTGCCATGTATGTATGCTATGTATTGGGTTTATTATATTTTATGTATTAGTTTAGTCAAAATTAGTAACTTCAAGTTTTAAAATGTTCGTTTGTGTACATAGGTTTATCCTCATTCGCAAATCTCACAATCAAACTAAGGTTTGCTGTAAGAAAACCCAATTCTGGGTTAAGCTCGCCGTTGTACATAAGTTATATATTGTAATTTTGTGTGTCCTACTTTTATATTTTGTGTGAAATAAAGAATATGAATAAAGAAAATATACTTAGTTTGTTCTAGTGACAGGTTAACTTACTCTGTTATGTTAAGCTGTCATCAAAGCATTTTAAGCTAATTTTCAGGATGCTTCAACTGTAGCTTGCATCGCCCTCTCTAACATTCTCATAATAAAACCAAATGCTATTTTATTTATTATGTTAAAATCATTAGTTTAAACTCTCTTAGTGGGCTTCGCTGCACTCTGGTATGATTTGGGCCCCATTAGGATTAGACAATACGAAAAAATGGATCTTCTCTTTGCTGCGTGGCTCCTAAACCCTCCCAACTATCAAAAGTGCGGCAGTGGCTGAGGAATTCTTTATATTCCGAGATCCCCCCTAAGATCGCTCATCATGCCATCGCCCATCATCACATTCACCCATCCATTTTTATATTAAGATAGCTGAAAACTATTTTTCATTCGGTAAGCAGATAAGTCAAGGTTGGCCTTAAGCGGGATCTTAGACTACTTATATCTTTTTAGCCTCCGACCACACTAGTCCAAGTAGTCGTCGGTTCGATCCTAGTTGGCATAGGGACAGCCACAACCACAGACAGCGATAACGGTTTGTTTTATTCTGATACAGGTACCTAAAGTAGCCATACGTCATGGATAACGAAACGAGTATAAGCTGGCCTCTCATTCTATTGAAGCTACTGCGGTAGGTCAGCTCATGGTCAAAAGCTGACACTAACACCGACGAGCGTTAGTTTGTTGAGTGTTTCGTGAGTTTACAGCTGAACAGCAAACCAATAGGTATAGAATACCTACTTTTGCTTCCCTCGCCAAGGAGATGTGCGAATTAAGCGGAGAGGAGATGCTTAGAAGCCAAGGTTTATCCATCAAAGCTGTGCTGTGATGCTACATCACACTACACACATACATGTGGCGCGTAGTGGCAGATCGGAGCAGAGATTCGTGGTGTGTAGATAAAGGATATTTAAAATATCATCATTTCAGCGGAAAGACGGCCACTGCTGGACGTAGGCCTCCCCCAAGTGTCGCCACACTAACCGGTCCCGTGCGACTCGCATCCAGTGGATCCCCTTCACTAGGTCATCGGTCCACCTAGTGGGAGGCCTTCCAACGCAACGTCATCCGGTTCGCGGTCACCACTCCAGAACTTTTCGGCCCCATGGGGTATCCGTTCTGCGAGCAATTTGCCCTGCCCACTGCCACTTCAGTTTGGCAATTCTTCGGGCTACGTCGGTAACCTTGGTTCTCTTGCGGATGTCTTCATTTCTGATTCGATCACGCAAGGAAACTCCGAGCATTGCCCTTTGGGTAACTTTAAGCCTTCGAATGAGGCCCAATGTGAGCGACCACGTTTCGGTCCAGTATGTAATCACTGGCACACACAATAGACTTTCGTCTTGACACTGACACTGCGGTAAGTTGGACGAAAATATTATAATTAAATATACCCAGTCTAGCGACCGCCATACGCCGCTCACCGCTGGCCATTCACGTGTCTTGTCCCCGCTGGGCGCTGCTACCTGCCTAGTGATACAGCCTACTATTTTTTTTTTTAATGATTCACTAAAATCGGTGGAATAATTTAGAGTTTGAATGTGTGTTGAAACAGGCTAACCTTTTACAGGCTTTTATTAATTTATTAATGTTCGTCCCACGGTTTTACCTGCGTGGGCCTTTAAGTACCTATACTGTTGATAAAAGATGTGTGTCAGAATGGCTGGTTGCCTGTGGCTTTAGTCTATGAGAGATGATTAGAAAATTGCTACATAATTGCTTATATTTGCTACATTTAATAAATAATTGCTACATACTATTTATATTTAGAAATAACATTTTTTTTTTGTACAGCCATCCTGACGTTTGGTTGGCTGGTCGCCTCCTAGTTTAAAGCCAAGCATGCAGAGTTTCCCGAAATGTATTGCGTCAATAATTGCTACATTTTTGCTTCATTTATCTAATTTAGTTGTATCTTCAAACATATGTTAAATAAAGGATGTAGCAATTATTTTAATTATCCCAAGGAAAAGTGCCTGATAAAACAATAAAGGCAAATAGTTGCAGTGTGTCTTCAGTCAACGGTATTGCTACTTTAGGAGGCTATTATTGCTACTTTATGTTATGAGTACGTAAGTGGAAGTGGTGGCAAGTGGAAGCAATACGATATCTGCACTAGCAATGACTAAGAATAATTGTTATAATGATAATTATTGGATTATTGAGGGTAGGTACATATTTTTTTTTAACGCAAGAATCGTTTTACTTACGCTGTTGCCAGAGCCTAAACGATTAAACCGATTCAACATAACTAAGTATTTGCCTTTATTGTTTTATCAGGCACTTTTCCTTGGGATAATTAAAATAATTGCTACATCCTTTATTTAACATATGTTTGAAGATACAACTAAATTAGATAAATGAAGCAAACATGTAGCTATTATTGACGCAATACATTTCGGGAAACTCTGCATGCTTGGCTTTAAACTAGGAGGCGACCAGTCAACCAAACGTCAGGATGGCTGTACAAAAAAAATGTTATTTCTAAATATATATATAGTATGTAGCAATTATTTATTAAATGTAGCAAATATAAGCAATTATGTAGCAATTTTCTAATCATCTCTCATAGACCAAAGCCACAGGCAACCAGCCATTCTGACACACATGATAAAAGCAATATTTATTTTCTATCCTGCCGCCTCATAATAGGTATGAGGCGGCAGGATAAAAACTAGAGAAGCTACTTGTATATTATTCAAGTAGCTAAGGCTAGTCCCAATAGTCGGCAATATCATTTCATTATTGCCTATCTAAATGGTAAGTATAAATAAATTGTTACAAATCGGAGGAGAGCTGCTCAAATTTTCTAGCTGGCTGCGCCCGCTCCTGAATTCTAAAGTCTTGTTTATTCTGATAATCTAACATATCAGAGGCGGGTGCAAGAAAAGTCGCTGCACTTGGCCGTTCTTGACCACTGTACCAATTTGGGAACACTTAATAAATTTTCTTCTTGTATTTATCACTAGCTTCTCACGCGTTTTGGTCGAAAATTATCCCACGGGCACGTTTTAAATATAGCCTATGGCAGTCGCGGATAATGTAGCTTCCTATTACTGCAAGAATTTTCAAATCGGTTCAGTAGATCCAGAGATTACCCCCTACAACCTCACAAACTTTACCTCTTTATAAAATTAGTATACTCTCTAAATCAGCGGTTCCCAACCTATTACCCTATGCGCCTCCCTCAAGTTTACGGTAAAAAACTACGCTCGCCTTGTCCCAACCCAACTACGATGGAAATAAAACAAACGATGAAAACTTTAATGGGCTTTATTAATCCATATGTGGCTATATAAGTAATCAAATAACTGAAGTACAACATCCTATTAATGATTAGTGAGAACATTGTGCCTGCACTTTAATAAATTATGAATTTTAATAAATACCTAAACTGCGCGTTGCGCCCCCCCCACTTGGATCACTCTACGCCCCACTGGTTGGGAATCCCTGCTCTAAATTAAACTACTACCACTCCACGAAGATTTTTCTCTTTTTTTTTATTTCGACGTTACTTTTCCAATTTTCGGGCCGTGACCACAACCTATTTTGAAGGCTGGATCCGCGCCTGCTACCTGCTTGGTGGACAAATGAGGAGGCTGGGCTAAAGGAATATGGGACATCTGTTGTCTCTGCTCAATCGTTTCCAGAAATCTTAGCGGAGATGAAGTGGCCTAAATAACAAAACACATCTCTCGACCTCTCCTCTCATCTCGTCTCCTCTTTGGTGGAGTCCGGGCCTAACAAATGCGTAGGTACTACAATGTTTATTATAAAACATCACTTTCACTCGTCTAAGGCTGTGTTCACACACAGCGTATAGTCAGCCGCCGTCAAGTTCAAAATGTATGAAAAAACAAACGGCACGGCGGCCGCTGTCTGAATTTTCTTCGTACATTTTTTACTGAACGACCGACGACTGTACACGGTGTGTGAACGTAGCCTTGAATTTTATTATCCACTAGCGACCCGCCCCGGCTTCGCACGGGGCCAATGTTATACATATAAACCTTCCTCTTGAATCACTCTATCTATTAAAAAAAACCGCATCAAAATCCGTTGCGTAGTTTCAAAGATTTAAGCATACAAAGGGACATAGGGACAGAGAAAGCGACTTTGTTTTATACTATGTAGTGATGCTACGGCATTCTGTTTACCTACCTTTCTCGCGTCTGCATAATTAAGGAGCTCGGTTACAGCCTTCAAAAACATAATTTGCATGTTAATTCTGTATTTAAAGTTTTAGTAAAAGAAAACAACAGCACGCCTGTAATTCCCGTAAGTATTAAACAGTAGGTACACACATTTCGCCAGTTATGTCTTAGTAATAGGGGGCGAGGCCATTAGGTACCTACTATTTTTCGGGCACAAATAGCCACCGTGTCTGCTACTGAGAAATTCCTGCTAGAAAACCTCAATAACTCTTTGCCTGATCAGGGAATCGAAACCAGGACCGCATACTCAGCAGGAGCGATCGCGACCACTAGGCCAAAGAGGCAGTCTTTATAAAAGAAAAAAAAAAAAAAAAAACTGAATTTTACTTGACTTTGAAAATAAGTAGTTAGGGCAACCCCCAACACAAATAGGTATTGTAAGTAGGTACCTTTGTACCTACCTATATCTACGTTTAATATCCCAATTATCAAAAACTGAGCCACATCTTTAACTTTGAAATAGTTACCTACCTACTAGATAGATATTACTAACAAAGGTAGGTAATCGTTGCGTAACAGCGTAAATAATGAACTCACTTTGTCGCCCTTTACAGGTCAAATGTCTTAAATGTTGACGTAAACGTCTGTACCTACAAGTCCTTAGATACTGCGTGTGTCTGGGCTCAGAGCCTTTTGTTGTTTTAGAAAATATCTCTAAGTATCACATAGTAATTTTTCATCGGTAATTTCAAAAAAATCTGTTGTTCCCTACAAAAGTCTACTCAGTCAAAATGTATGGGCCAGCTGTTTTTTTATATTGCCTAACTAACCCTATTAAAACTTTCTATGTAGGGTTCAGAATGATTTAGGTACATACAGGGTGTAACAGAAACCTTCACGAAGCCGTCAACCAAGCATTATGTACATCAAACTAAGTATATTTACAAAAATTATTGCTGGGAAACGACTTCTTTTTTTGGGGTCAAAAATCAAGTTTTTCCCTAAATCTCTATGTAACGGATTTAAATCACTGTGCTGATTGATACATTGAATAGTACGGGGGTCGTGGAGGTGTTTTAAGTAAAAATCTTACATTAAAAACTTGTATTTAAAAAAAATGAAAAAGTTCGAACTTTGACCCCCAATATCTCCGTAACTAGAAGGTTCCCAGGTATGGTCTAAAAGAAAAAAATGATCGTAATGAGGGGGAGAACATGTACCTTTCGGCTTCGTTAAGGGTCTTGTTACACCCTTTAAAGGTACCTAGTCAATAGTTACATGGTATTCGGTTGTGCATCGATAACCGCCCCTTCCACACTGTGATTTCGCGGCTAAAATTTAATCTGTTTGGGCCGAGCGAGCGTAGTAGTTCCGATAGTGTGCCTTTTGTGTGAAAACATAAGGAAACAAACAGACAATTTTATTTAAAAAAACCTTTATTTTATCAACAGTCAATACATATTCAGTTAAGTATAATTAGTCCATGTAGATTTAATTTATAAATAAAGCATCCATCAACAAGTCTTCGGTAAAATTTTAAATTGTAATTCTATTCGTAATTATTTTAAAACATGGGGAACAAGCTTGGACAGTCATTTGACACAGAAATAATAGGCACTATCTATCGAAATCGACACTTTTAATATAATGGAGGCTATCGCTTGTGAATTCGCCGCTAGAGGCGCTAGTGTAGTGCGAGGTAACCGAATGTCAGATGTCATAGAAACTTCACGCGTTGCGTGCTTTTTTATCACGTATTTTTACAAATATTCACGATTGTGGGCTAGATTGAGCTATTCCTGATTAATTAGGACTTGGAAGATTTTAAGTAGCAACTCATGATCTTATTTGTTAGTACTTGGAGGTAAAATGGTTTATAAATGTTTCATGCTTGCTTATTTTAGGGAGAATATTGTAAATAAATCTAAGTGAAGTTTACACTATGTTGTTATACGTAATAAAATAAACTTTTTAAGAAGTTATTGCTACTGTAAAGTATAAAATAGAATTATTGACTTGACCTTACGTGACAGTGGCGCCATCTGGTGAGCTCAAAAGCGATAGCCCTAATTAGGTACACACTTAAGCTATACAGATCAAACCAACCCTCACCGGGCCCGCGTGGTGTATTGCGGCCCACTCTTTCTCACATAGAGGAAGCCCAGAGGCGGTACTGCAAGCCTAAGCTTGACTTGCCTTTGCGTCCTACTATTCTTCATGATGTAAGGGTTTCTGAAGTCTGTTTGCCGTATTGTGGGCACATATGCACGGCAGTGATTAGAAGCCTATGTCGCAGAAGTAGGAACAAAAAAGGATTATTTTGTTGTGAGATACACAGTGACCTTGACCGCCTCGTTGGTTTGTGTTCATTAGGTACTGCTGCGTGTGGGGTCCTGAGTTCGATTCCCAGATCGGTAGTGTTATTTGGGGTTTTCATAATACATTTTTCATTTATATCCCACTAATGGGAACCTATCTATTAAAATTTTAAAATATTTGTGACAACATTTATCAACATTTATTTGTCGTTTTTTTTATTGGTAGGTAGTCGGTAGCTAAGGTATCTAGATCTAAGTAAGGATATCTAAATCTTTATCTAGATTTATTTTCTACATTTTTCTCATAAGGAATAACTCGAAGCACGGATTTTTATAACATTGAGTTTTTGTTTTTAAAAAATATTTATTATTATAACTTTATAATTAGATCACATGTAGGTATGTTTATTAATTTACGTACTTAGTGCCAGTATTAATTTTCAAAAAATAATTTTATTTTATTATAAATCTACGATTTGAAAAATGGCTTATGTACAGCGTTACTTAGAGATGCATAAAAAGTAGGTATCATTATAGTTTAAAATTCACGATTGAACATGTTAGGGGCAGTGGCTGTAGGATTCTACATTGATGGAATTACGAATTTCAGTTGGCTAACTAGGGTACTTATTTTATCTCTTTTGATCGACCTAGGGTACTTACTGACTGAATTTATTTGAAAATTTAAAGCGAAGTTTCTCTACGCTAAAACGGTCAAACTTTTTGAAATGCTACTCCAATAGAAAAACAACTTACACAATGCGTCATTCGTCGATTGAGCAATTCGTCCCTTTTAACCCTTCAGCTACTTGTAAAAATAACCACTCAGAGGGAAATAGGACCCTGTCATGTATTTTAAATGGTTAGTAAAACATTTTGTGCCAGTAAGTGGGCCTTTTTCCTCACGGTCCTTTGAGGGTGGGATGGGTTGTTGTTCTTGATCAGCTTACAATGTAGGTATCTAAAAAAATATTGATTATAGCGTGGTTTTTAGAAGATTCCAACTAAGAATATAAGAATAACTGGAATAGGTTTAAAACAGATTTACGCGTTCAATCATCATAATCGATACTGTTGAGCAACACAGGGCGATAAATGTTAATTTGGCAATATTATTATTGAAGTTTTCTACAGCATTCTAATAGACAGACAGATTGTTAGCTTTCAGAAGTTTAAATATTTCGATATTTAGTGTGTGTCGATTTCGATAAACATTACATGAACAACGTTGGCAGGGATTTGGTCAAAATCACACAACACGCACACAATATATTATAAACATTCATTAACACCCAGAGACAATACAAAATACTTATATAACAATATGGTCTTAGGTACATTTTATTAGGTCCGTTACAAATTACAATACACTTCATATCAAAACAATATAATTTAGATACTAAAATTAATATACATAGATAATTATATACAATTATCTATTCCTTACCCGTTCAGTCATTCTCAATTTCGTATAATAATGTAACCTTTCAATAGGTGTCTATCACATGTATCGATTTTAATCTCTAACAATTAACATCTATTCGAATATACAGACTTTTCGTCACAATAGAAACGTTAATCGATAAGAATTATACATTTTAGCTATATACACCATATGAGATCAGTAAAATGAACATTCTTGTTCAGCTAAGAAAAGCGGCTACACATTATTAGAAAAAAAAATCCATTCCTACTCTGTTTTTATCAAAATGGCGTATTATATCATTGTCGATAGTAACTTGAAATTAGTTGAAATATTACCTATACTCGAGCCTCTTACGTTATGGAATTAATAAATATTTAAATCATATCATAATCATAAAAAAAATATTTATTCTTAATAATATTTGCAAAATTAAAACTTCACATTTCCTTACTTGACAAAATACTTTCAGAATCAACAATCACCCAATTGTTTAACCTGGCCCCTCAAAAAACCTTTAGAAAAGCTTTAGAAAATAATTTTCCAACCCGTTTACTAACATAAGTAGACCGCACCAACTAAGGTATTAAAGGATAATACCGGCTTTCAATACATTGAGCTGAAGTATAAATCCATATTTTATTTAAAAGTACCTTCAGTTATGCAAAGACACGTTCTTAAATTGCGCAGTTATAAGAAATCGGAGACGTCTAACGCACGATAAATTTAATAATAGATACTTATTGGGTATAATGACATCCAATTAAGTATATGAGACGGTGAATAAATTACTTACAGGTGCTGTCACGAATTACTAAATATAATTATACATATGAATGCTAGGTACATGATGTGACATGGCCGCATGCGTAAATTGACGGTAGAAATTATGTTATGATATCGAAATGTGATGGTAGCATGTGCACACGTCCTTGCTGTGTGGATTACTCGGTCAATTACACTGTACGTCATCATTATCTGCAGAGCCATTTTCTCAAGTATACAGGGTGTAATAGGACCCTTCACGAAGCCGTCAACCAAGCATTAGGTACATCAAACTAAGTTTTAACCACTTTACGTAAAAATCATTGCTGGGAATCGACTTTTTTTTTGGAATGAATAATCACGTTTTACGGTAGTACTCAATGTAACGCTCTCATAACATTGAATATCACACCGTTAGTGAGCGCGTAGTATGTACATCATCATAATATAAACGACGTTTTTTAAAGTCGTCCTATAATGTCATAACTCTACTAGGTATATAGATAATGATAATACATAATATAAGTGCTGTTAATTCGTTTCTTATTTTCTATTTAATAAATAGACATATAATAATTTATGGGGTTTCATTTCATTAAATTTTAAATGGCAAAATCACAATAATTGTCTATCTTACTTTAATTTTTTTCAGCATTATTCCGAAATCTAGATAGGTACCATAGGTACGACATTTTTTTTTTTTCATTTACCTATCTACTAAAGTTGTTGTTCCACTTAATACATAATTATTTTACATATTTTCGTTCATTTATTTTTAAGTAAGTAATCAAATACAGGGTGTAACAGGACCCTTCACGAAGCCGTCAACCAAGCATTATATACATCAAACTAAGTAACTTTAAGCAAAAATTATTGCTGGAAAACGACTTTTTTTTTGGGGTGAAAAATCACGTTTTACGGTAGGACTTAATGTAACGCACTCAAAACATTGTGCTGATGGATGAATTGAATAGTACGGGGATCGAAGAGGTGTTTAAAGTAAAAATCTTACATTAAAAACATGTATTTAAAAAAAAACTTTTGAAAAAGTCGGAACTTTGACCCCCAATAACTTCGTAACTAGAAGATTCCCAGGTATGGTCTAGAACAAAAAAATGATCGCAATGACGGGGAGAACAAGTGCCTTTCGGCTTCGTTACGGGTCTTGTGACACCCTTTATAATTATAACATTTTAAAAGTCTTGAAGCTTTCATGGTAATTGCGAGTATTTTAATTACAGTTTGTATAGGTAGTCTATCTTGAAGAGACCCAAACTTCTGCCATTGAAAGATAATTAAAGACGGAGAAAAAATATCGGAAAAAAATTAGACTGTGTAAAATAAAATCATTGAAGAAAAATGAAGCAGAAGAGCCGACTGAAATAAGAAAAAAAGGGCTACCCAAGCTAATATATAACCATTCTATAAAAGAAAAATAGAAATAGGAAAAAACAAACCAATGTTATATAAAAAAAATAATTAAACCAATTCTAAGTACAGAAAAAATGTTACAATAGACTTCAAATTACCTTACCCACAACACTTTACAAAATAACCTACAGAACTGTCATTGTATATAAAAACTCGCCAAGTGATGATCACTACGAACTGTCAACAGAGATATGCAATAGCCCTGCAGATTCTCAATTGCTCCCTATGAAATACTGCCGTTCTGTTACTGCTAACAGTTCCATACAATTACAACCAAGTACCACCCTCATAATCGACGCTATATAGTCTCCTCAAAGCCGCAAGCTTCCTAGCTCTGCTGGCCACACCATCATCAACCACCTTCGCCCCACGCTGGTACACGAGCATAAAATCATTATAACTATCTTCTACAGTTTCTGCACCTTCAACCTTCACCTCGGTTAGTACATCTACATCACAATCGTTTTTCAACCAGAAATATTGAAGGGAGCTTTGTTAACGTCATTCGTCGCAGAACAGGACTACAGGGGCGGAGTGGTGGTCTCGGTTGGGGATGAAGCAGTCGCAGGCTGGAGGCCCAGGGGAAGAGAGGGCAGACCCTGGGCCCGCGAGCCCCCCGCAGGATAGGCGGGCCCTGTCGCGGATGTTGAGGATAGAGCGGTTCAGGCCCCATAAGTCTTCGCTCTCATCGTTCATGTTTCGGAGCAGACCTGGTTCTGGAGAGTGAGATCTAGTATTATTAACTTAATAAATAACAATAATTTAGATTGGCTGATAAAGGCTCTTTCGAAAACGACTGCAACTATGTACACGCGGCAATATCGCCATTTTGGGAGCGTTTGGAGGCATTTTCATAGAGTTTTATAGAAGCTAGACGTATCGCTACGGTTTGCAGTCGACATTGCAGTCGCATTCGGAAGAGCACCATAATTATGATGCTTTTTAAATGCTGTCACAATCTGTTTTCAGTTCAGGCTAATCACTTCGTACTGACAACTACAAATATTAGTACTTACGGTATCTACTCATAGTGTTTTTTCTCCTCTCATGGTCTTCACCCACTAGCCACCATGTCCTCATTTCTCCCTTGCCCTGCACAGAGAGGATCGGATTAGTAAGTGGTAGTCTTTAAAACTTCCATTCAGGCCTTATCAAGAACTTGACTCAAAGATCCAAACAAACTGATTTCCCTCACCTTGATATTCACAATCCCCCTCTCCTTGAAATGGTATCCTCCATGTTGTTTGAGCAGCAGGTAGGTGTCATGGCTGACGTGGATCCTCTGGGGTTCTCCACTGGACTCCATTCTGGCTGCAGTGTTGACTGTGTCTCCGAAGAGGCAGTACCTTGGCATCTTTACTCCTACGACGCCTGCTGCGCATTGGCCGCTGTGTATACCTGGAGAAGATGATTCTGTTAAGTTTGCAGGTACCTATTAGGTATCCAGATAAGGCCCGGTCTTCGCCAAAGCCGAGATTAGCCGCGGAACGAAGAAAAAATCGCCCAGTCACGTAGGTTAAACTATATATTGCGTCTCTCGTCTCTCCTGTAATTGGTTGAATCTTGGACGTCTCCGTTAGGGTGTAACCGTTTCCACAGCAGCGTCGTGGACAACGAACCTTATTTATTTACCATCACCATAACAAAAGACGTTACCAAAATAAAGCTTATCGGCTAACACCAGGGTGGAATTTTGAGATACGTCCTTAACCGTCGTACCTACAGGAAAACGGTCTTAGAAGTTTCGCCATCCCTTTTAAAAAAAATTCGATGTGAATTCACAGGTTTTCGAAAAAGTACCGGCGCATGAAATCGTGAGGCACTGCTAGTTGAAATAATAAAAGTATCTCTGTATATTAGTCTTAGACCATTTCACGCCCTAACAACTGGACAGATTTCCACGAAATTTGGCACGCATAACCCCTCCCACTCTGCGTGGAGTGGAAGGAAGTGTCAGACTTTTTCTAAAACCCATCCAGTTCCTTCTTTTGCCCTTTGTGTTCCATGGGCGCGGTATCTCTTTCGAACAGTGCCGCAACCCTGGCAGGCATCGGTCCTTTCGGACCCCTTCCTGTTTGCTGACATCTCTTTGAGGCGCGCGTGGAACACGAACGCGCCGTCGACACGGCCTGTCGTCATAAGCAGGACGGACAGCGAGCTAGCCCATTACTCACCGTCTACAGGCCCGTAAAATTTGGCACACCTCCAGTAGTACTTACGTTCCCGTGGAATACAACCACGGGAGAATCTGCAGCTGAAAGCTTGTTTTACCATGAATGCAAGTATACAGGGTCAGCTGCTGCGGAAATATGCTCAAGTAAAAAACAAATTCAACATACTTTTTATTGTGTTTATTTATCTATGCTATGCATCCTTTTTTTTTGAAATATTTTTTAAACAAAAAGTAATGAAAAAATTCAATACATTTTAGGCCAGTAATACATCTGTGATATAATGTTGGGATTGAGAATAGAAACAAACGCAAGCTCGGATGAAATGATACTAACTTTATTATGGATAAACATTGATTATATAGGTTACATAGTCGAACTATAATAGGTATATGCTTATACACTACATCTCCCTCCTTTAGGAAAATAAAATAAAACATTTATGGCTTTATTTTATTTTAAACTTAATACTAAATTAATAACAATTTTATTTGATATAGTTTCATATTTCTGAACAATAACAATTGTTCCATGAATTTGACACAATTTGGTACTTTATTAATATTTGTCAAATTAACAATGACTACATAAATTATATGTCTTATATGTCTAAACAATTATATGTCTATTCTAGGTTACATTTGGTATGTACAATTTTGTACGGTTTTTGTGTACAGTATCGGGTTTTCCATCTTTTAATATTTGTACATTTGGTGATTCATCTTTCAAAACAATATATGGACCTAAATAGATATTAGATAACTTATTACCAGTTTCATTGCGTATTAAAATCAAGTCGTCCTTTTTATATTTAATGGGATTTGAATTTTTGTCATATTTTTCTTTTCGCAATATTTTGGATTGAATCAAATTTTTACGAGCTTCTTTCAAAGACATCTGTAATCGATATTTTAGTTCTAATGGATAGCTATCATGATTATACAGTGGTTCTATGGTTTTCGTTAGATTACTGGGTAAATTACATTTTTTACCAAAAACTAGTTCAAAGGGTGTATATTTGGTCTCGGAATGAACTGATGTATTGTAACTGAAACTCCAATATGGAAGCCAACTGCTCCATGTTTCTGGATGGTTATCTGTATGTATTCTCAAATACTGCGTGGCCACTAGTAGGTAACAGATGAAAGTCGTTGAGAATAACTCTTTTCTCGTCTTTATCTTCTATTCTTTCAACATCTTTCAATATACATAATTGGGGACCGGTCCAACTACTTATTGTTTTTATAGTTTGTGCTAGTTTTTCTATAAAAGTATTATTTAATTTATCCCTTATAATGTACACTTCATTTATATTTATCTTTTTACAAAACTTTTCCAGTTCTCTCGCAAAAGCGTCTGGCGTCAGTTGCGATCGAGAAGCTGGTTGTATGTAAATAATGATTGGTTTTGGCACAAACATAAACGTTTCATTTTCCTCCTCTATAATTTGTTCTTTCCGTAATTTTCGTAAAGTCTGATTACTTATAAATCTGAGCTCAATAGACATCTTTGGTTTACTATGAGTTTCCACAACGCTTGGTTGATCAGACCAGTCATCAGTAGAGACTATAGCATCCGAAGTGTCTTGGGTAGGAAGTAACCTTCTTTTCTGTGCTCGTGTCATATCATTCATCATGCTTTCATGCATGTGTCTCAAATCTTTAGATGTTATAACGACTCTAGACAATGCGTCTGCAGCTGCATTGTCCGTGCTTTTAACATACTCCACACTAAAATCATACTCTTCTAATGACAATCTAAATTTTAATAACCTACTCGATGGCTCTTTTATATTAAATAAATATATTAAAGGTTTGTGATCGGTCTTAATTTTAAATTTGCGACCATAAAGGTATGGTCTGTAATGTTTTACAGCCCAAACAATCGCTAGTAGCTCTTTTTCAATTGTCGGGTAAAGTTTTTCCGCTTTATTTAGAGTTCTACTAGCGTATGCTACTGGTTTCCCGTTTTGGTTAGCTAAAACAGCTCCTATCGCTAACCCAGAAGCGTCTGTCTGTAGAACAAATTCATTTTCTTCTGAAAAATCAGGGTACTGTAGTACTGGTGGTGAAATTAATTTTTGTTTTAATAAGTCAAATGCTTTTTGGCAATTTTCTGACCACTCGAATTGCATATTTTTCTTTGATAAATTGTTTAAAGGTTGTGTAATTGCAGCAAAATTATTTATGAATTTCCTGTAATAATTGGCAAATGCGACAAATCGCTTGACCGCATCTGAATTACTTGGTTTTGGATAGTTTTTTACAACTTCTAATTTTTGTGGGTCCGGTAAAACACCCTCTGATGATATAATATGTCCTAAATATAACATCTCTTTACTCAAAAAATTACATTTGACTGGATTCAATTTCAGATTGGTTTTTCGCAATCGTTCAAACACATCTAGTAAATTTTTAATTGCTGAATCTAAGCTTTTTCCATATACAATCAAATCGTCTAAATATACAAGACATTTGTCATATTTTATGTTAGACCAGCCATGGCAATGTTCATCATTCTTGAATGAATTGACATGATTTGGGGCATTTTTGAATGATGAATTTGGGCTTGTTTTGAGTCCCATTGGCATTCTGGTCATTTGGTATTGTCCGGAATTAAATGCTGTATATTTCCGACTTTCTTTATCAAGGCTAACATTAAAAAATCCTTGGTATAGATCTAGATGGGTAAAATAAACGCATCCTGAAAGTGAGTCAAGTATGTCTGTAATATTCGGCAATGGGAACTTGTCATCTTTAATGCAATTGTTCAATTTTCTATAGTCAATGACTAAACGCCATTTCTTTTCCCCGGAAGCGTCTTGTTTCTTCGGTAGTAACAACACCGGACTAGACCATTCACTTTTACTGGGCTCTATTATATTTTGAGACAACATGTCATTTATTTGTTTTTGTACCTCTGCTTTTTGAGAGTGTGGCAATCTGTAGGGTTTTACGTAAACGGTGTCAGCATTTTCTTTCAGTTTAATTTTATGATTGTATATTGGTGTAGTGGTCAAGGTGTCACCTGGTAAATAAAAAATATCTGCATATTTAGCACATAATTTTTATATTGAATTCTGTTCTTCCGAATTCAAATGTTTTAAGTTTAGCTGAGATAACAATGACTTTACGCGTTCCGCGTTACGTAAACAACTATCAAATGTACATATATTATATTCACTTAGCTTATGTATAGCTGGTTTTATTTCATTTAATGTTAGTGAATTTTCAGTTGTATTTAATATTTTGATTGGGATCTTGCCGTTAACTGGTGACCCTATACTGCTAGCCATAAATACACCTTCGCATAGCTGTGTTGCACAGACTACGCACTCTTCATTTACATTTGTTTCTATATAATGTATAGATTCCGACCTTGACGGTATGTTAAAGGTTTGTTTTTCCCGACAACTTAAATTTAAAAGTATCCTAACATTTGTTGAAGTATTTAGATGTAATTGTTTATGTTCTAAATTGATACTTGATCTGTACTTGTTTAAAAAGTCGTACCCAATTATGCCATCTGCCTTACATGGTAAGGAATTAAAAACATAAAACTTGTGACTAAAACGGTGTCCCTGTGTCTCTAACTGTAAATAAACGTATCCTATTGCTTCGACTTTGCCCCCAATACCATTTATTGAAGTTCTCCATTTGTGTATTGGTATGTTTTGTTTTATAATCCCACTATGGCCAATGGCTGAAATCGATGCTCCAGTGTCAATTAACCATGAATATTGTGAACCATTTAAGGATAGCCTAGCAACTACTGAATTATCATAAGTAAAAATGTGTTTACTTTTAGTCTCGAAAAAATTGTAAAACGTTTTCCTTGGCAGCGTCATCATCTTTATTCGTCGTCATCACCCGTTGGTTCTGATTTTCCTGTGAACTTCTATTGTTATAGTAATTATTATTAAACTGACTTCGATGTCCACGTCCTGAAGGATTCCCTCTTAAGGGTTCCTGTCTGCCTCGTCCAGCTCCGCGCTGGTGATTGTATCCTCCAACACCTCGTCTGTTGCTGCCGCGTGGATGGCTGCTGTTATGATAATACCTACCTCTCGTTGCTGAATAGTGACCTCTATGATTGCCTCTATAATTATTGTAATGTCCGTTTGACCTTCTCATCGACATAATATTTGATGAAGTATAATCTGATGATGAAGTTTCTTCATCTATCGCTGCCTGTATGGCATCACTTAGGGAGTCATAATTTCTGGCAGCAATAATTGTGCTCAACCTACGGTTTCGCAATCCGTCGGCAAAGCGTTTTAATGCAAGCTTTTCATTTACGCGTTTCAATGAATCATAGCTCTCCTCATGTCCTTCGGACTGCGAAATCGTGAGGTCAACAAATAAACTCGATAGTTCTTGGCCGTAGTCCGTTATAGTTTTTTCATTTTGCCTAATTGACTGTAATTTGCTAGATATAGCCGTAAATGATTTTTTGGGTAACAAATGTATCTTCATATCCTTTAATAATTCGGGAACGTCCCTATATTTTTTAGCTAATCTTAATTTAGCGAATTGCGATAATCGGCTTTTTAGAACAAACTCCAATAACTCATTTTTCGATGCGTCCTCTAAAACTGAATCGTAATATTCGATACCATCTATTAATTGTTTTGTAACTAGCTCAGTGTCATTCATTACTGGTAATAAGCTCAGCGCTATTTTTAAATCAAACTTAGACATAGTGGCAGAAGCTATTGGCTCACTTTTACACAAATTAGTAACTTCCAAGTACAAATGATTAAACTTAGCTCCACACTCATCTATATCTCTAATTTCTGATACACTTTTAAATTCCTTTATTCTTTTTATTTCTTCTATATAATTGTTGTATTGTTCATACAAAATATTAGCCTCAGTTAGCTTTTTACTACATATATTTTCTTGCCTCCTACTGGGGCCAATTTTAATTAAATATTTTCGTATTTTCAATAAATCACTATGCAATTCCTTAATGAAGTCTGCCATAAAATTATTATTGCTACTGATTAATCTTACATACAAGTTATTTAATAATACATACCAATATTACTGCATACGTACCGATACTGTCACTATAATATTATACTTAAAAATAAAGTCTAAAGTTCATTTTGCGCGCGTACTTCACTGCCGCAGTACTTCGATTTACGATTACGCACTTTTTATATAATTTGTATTAAGATTTCGCACTTTTAACTTATTTCGATTATGAACCGCACTTCCACTGCACCATGCACTTTTGTTGGCGTGTTTTCGCGATTCCTCCCGGCTGCGTCCCTTTACGCGATTTCTCCCGGCTGCGTCCATTTACGCTGACCACGAAGTATACTCGCATATCTTCTCAAGACCAAGTCGTTCACTTGTCTCTCCACCAATTTTGCGTGACATCGCCGGTACATTTTATACACCATAAAATGCATCCTATACCCAGGAGCAGTGCAATTACTAGAAGTATTATGTTGGTGGTACTTGCATGATACAGCAGTTGTTCTGTTTTTGCTGAATTTTGGCCATTACCGGCTGCTGTTTGCGCGATCACTACCTCTTCTTTCGTGTTACTTTGCGTGGTGCCCATGTTTGTCTTTTTCTGTACCGCAACGAAGATATTGTGCCAACGAACACGTCAGTTCACTATATTGTTCCTTTAGATTCTTCATTTTGTGCGACAGTTTATTAATCACTAGCCATATACGGTCATGGTATCAAATGCGCGAGGCAGACCGCTCTGGCAGGGTCGCCATATAATGTTGGGATTGAGAATAGAAACAAACGCAAGCTCGGATGAAATGATACTAACTTTATTATGGATAAACATTGATTATATAGGTTACATAGTCGAACTATAATAGGTATATGCTTATACACTACAGTGATATCACATGTCGTTAAGGCATCGCCTCTCATTCATGAGGTTGTGGGTTTAAATCCGGGCAAGTACCAATGTGACTTTTTCAATTCATATGTACTTCATAAGTTTATCTTGGACATCGGTGAAGGAAAACATCGTGCGGAAACTGTCATTTTCCAGTTTCTTACTCTTCTGGTTTCGCATCTTCAAACTCACGTTGTATTTGGTCAGTCCAGGACAAAAAATGTCCACCCAATGTACGTGATATTCTGAAGTTCATGATGTTATATTTTCAGTAGGATGCGGTACCACAGAAGGGTATATCAGCTCTGGTTCATAAATTTCTCCTAATTTATATGACGCATTTGGATCAACTGCATCTTCATAAAATATTGTTCTTACAGCAAATATTATTTGGACGTCTTCATCATATTCATATGGATGTTCAAGTATATCGTAATAAGCGTAAAGGCTATCAGCACATAGGAGATCATCACATAAACTGACATTCAACTGCTGAAGCTCTCACTTGAGGATGGGAAAATCACACCTGGTGCCATTATGGGCGACAAGACACACAGGTTTTTGTTGCCGGTTTATGAATTTATTGATGGCATTTTAAGTATTCAAATTAAATCCATGAGACTTGAAATCAAGCGTTAACTTGTCACTTGGTTCTGGTTTCTGCAGATTTAGAAACAGATTTCGGGGTGCAGCCAACAGGCTTACTTTAGTAACGCTTTCTCGATTCTCGTAAATTGTTCCGAAATCTATGAACACGAATGTTTGTATCGGCGGCGATATAATTTAAGTTACGACAATTTTCAAAACAATGTACTGTATTTAAAGCTTTGCTTTAACGTTGAGCACAGCGATGCACGTTGCACTTGCCACGTGATTGATAACCTTTGTACTTGCGTCATGATGAAGGATATTATTTTATCTTGTACTTTATCGATAGTAAAATGATAATTCATTGAAAAACCTTAACTTTAATTTTAATTGAAGAGCTCTTCAGCTACAATCATTAAGGAGTAACTTTGTCGATCTGCTTTACAGACAAGCCAATCAATCGAAAAAATAATAATTCAAGAGCGAGCAAAGCGATTTTAGCACCCACCTCGAATTTTATATGTTTTCTTTTGTCCTTTATTATTAGGAATACAGCTTAATCTGCATATTTGTTATAAGCTTATAAATGCAAAGGACATAAGATGTCTGAACGCGCTCGATTATAGGATATTCTTGGATAAATCAGGTTATTTTTGTTCATATATACAGAAACCAAAATAGGAGTAAGAGCGAGCGAAGCAAGCTCGATATTTTTTGCTCTTTGCCTTGGATACATTGGTTTCTCTATAGTAGTCTATAGTAACGCTCTCCCTGCCTACGGCCCTGACGATGGAAGACGCGAGGCTACGCGGATGATGCATACTAAGTGCTAACTGTTCACAGGATACGAGAACAGGGTCACTAACTTTATTGACAAGGTGATGAACAAATTCAGACAGCCACCTAGATACCTTAAGTTTTTATTCACACAGTATAACGTAATACAAAAAAATCTTGATCTTTTGCATGTGCATTTGCATCCCCTTGCACCCTGCTGCCGGCGCCCATGAGCACTAGTTTTTTATAGACGGTCCTACGATGCCTAATAAAGCGTTATTAACTAGTTTGTGATTGGTAGCCTTCTGTGACAACGGATCGCCATTAAAACAAAGGTCTGAGTGCCTGCCTTCTATTTTATTATTTAAATACTAAGCCGACAACTTTTGAACGCAAACGTTGTTCTGGTCCTTTATCTTTGATAAGTTTGACAGTGACATCACAAAATGTTTACTAGCTGGTTGAACCATTGGGAGTGTATAGTTCTAAAATACGACATCGCACGTAGATACCTCACATAGTTCAATTCAAGTGGTAGCAAAGTGTCGATTATGTTTTACTGTTATCAATACGCACAAATTCTTTAAGTTCTCGAGGCGACCTAGGACATAATACTTTTTACCCCCAACAAAATATAAATAAATAAAGCCCAAATGTCGCACATTTATTATTTGTATTAGGTACAGCTGTATTCTTTGACACAACTGAAACAAATTGCGAAATATTACGACACATCTACACAAGGAATGTCAGTCACATGTGTCGCAATTTATGTTGTAAATTAGCTTCCCAACTTGCTGAAAGTCAAGTTTATCGTTGAAAGCTCGTTCACATTGCTCGAGTAGGCTAGTGAACTTGCACGGCAGAATGCTAGTATCGCTTACCTACTAGTTTCTTTTTACAATTAATCATTTATTTTGGTGTTTTTTTTCAGGTAATTTAGAAGCCGCAGTCGTACTTATTTGCAATTTACTTAAAAAGGGCTGTCGTTATCGTAGTAGGTAGTTTTAGGTGGTTTTTTATGTACGAAAAAACTCATCATGTTATGATTATAAAAGAAAAGAATAGGATTTTTGACAGCTAAAATGACGTCAATATCAACAGTATTCTTCCCAGGTAAGAACTAGAGGCTGAGTAAATAGTCTAGTACCGTAAAATGGAAAGAATAGGGACGCGAATTCGAATGTGGATAAAACTTTAAAGGTACTAACAACGTGGTTATCAAGGCATTGAAATTGTTAATTTTATTTCATAGGCATGCTATTATACCATTTCACTAGCGTCAAAATCCCATTCAAAGTAAGTTCATTATTCAGCCTCGTGGGGTGAGTTACTCGGTTGAATAACCAGAATGTAAACAAATTCGACGTTTTAGTGTTAGGTAGGTACTTTAATGTTTAGAAATATTACTACCTAACTATTACGCTCGGGCACGTAATAACGATACTGTGAAGAGAACTTTGAAATTGATAACAGACATCGTATAATTTTCAGCCTAAACTTACTAATGATGATATGGAAATAATACTATGTTGAGCTTCTTAACAGTAATTGTTTGTTCAGCTAGTTGTTATATACTTGGACAGTTTTGTTTTATAGTTGATAACACACTAACAAGATAGATCGATGTTTAAATGAAAAGGCACAATTTTGAAGGCGACCGCAGATCACCGACCGCAACGGCAAAGCAATCGCTTCGCAGCGACACCAATAGCTCCTTACAGGCGTAAGAGTACGACACACATAACGAAGCCAAAAGGTACTGGTTCTTCTCGTCAAACTGATAATTTTTAGGGTTCTGTATTTCGTATCATCCTCATACCTCGGAACCTTGTAACCTAGTGAAGGGTCCATTTACATCCCAAATGTAACTCTAACGAAAACGTTTCTGTAAACGCATTGTGAGTAGGATAATTGCTTCTATGACTGCATTGAGTATTGCTGCCTCTTGACGTTTCCTTGGAGTTGCTGAAGACGACATTGGAATGGGCGGCCTGCTCTTGCGGTGTACGGTTACTGCTGCTGCAGTGTGCGGTTACTGTAGCTACGGTGTGCGGTTAACTAGACCTACCATTATATAATTTACGTAGTAACAGGTAATAGTTGAGTAAGTTACTTAATAAGTTTACCTAGTGGTTAGTTAGTATGTAGATGAGTGAACAAGATTTCCTCGTACCAATTTTGTGACAAATTATGGCCCGGATCTCCGAAGGGAAATTGTCATATTAATTGCTAGTAGCGTCTCTAATAGGTACTTATCCTAGTAAAGCCTGCTTATGGTGTAATCTGTCAAATTGTTATATAATACTCTGCGTCTCTAAACAGCTGTTGCTTTTGCGACGGACAATTTAAGCAGCCCACCGGTATCGGGAACAGGATCCAAGCTGTCGGTGATCCTCCTAACAATACGAGCCGTGTCCAGGAGTACCGCTTTCTGAATCAAGCCCTTGACCCAGCTGCCTAACGAGAGCCTCCTCAGGAATTGGTCGAGACTCTTGGCCACTAAGCCATTGGCTGATACAATGATCGGTACAATGATCGATGAGTTAACATCCCACATGTCGACCACCTCGCTTAGGTCAAGGTGCACTTGGATGAAATTAGAAAAAAAACACAGTTGTTTTTTTTTCCACTACCACTACGACGACTACGACCACTCACATTTTGGAGCTGTTTTCAGTTTTATTTTCTTATATCTTTTCATACTATCAGCCTATCTCGATTTCTTTCCCGCGCGAAAGGGTCTAGATTGGCAACCTCGTAACTGAAAGCAAAGCATTGGAAGGCCTCCCACAAGGTGGACCCATGACCTTGTGCAGGCCGCAAGAATCCGCTGGATACCAAATGCACTGTATCGGTCGATGTGGTGACGCTTGACGTCTATGTTCAAAAGTAATTCTCGGCTGAAATGATGTGACACACATACAAAAGTGTGTTTTAAGTTCTTCATCCCCCATAGAAAAGGGGGGATCCTCCGATCAGACGGGTGTTGTGTCTGGTGAGCTCCTGCCCGAGAATTGTTGTTTGGTTTTCAATATAGTCTTATAGTCACGGAGAAATTTAATATCGACATTAAGGAATCTGATGTTAGTTCACATTTGTGGCATAGATAGCGCTGTCGCATTTTTTGTTCTATGTTGCTGTACTGCATTTTGTAGCGCCGCTACAGACGGTAATGAAGACTTACCTATCCTAATATGCAGTCTAGCGGCTGGCACCTCCCTGGACCTGATCTTGGGTACAGCATCGAGTACATGCAGGGCTAAAGACGCCACCTCAGCAGCATGGCGGGAACACCTTTCTGGTAGACCACCGACCACCATGTACGCGTCGCCTATTGTTTCCACCTGTATCAAATAAAAAGTTTGATGAAATATCTAAGAAATCGGATGGCTCAGTAGGTACCTCCAATCAAAGACTTATCTAGGATGACAGTTAGAAGGACGAGGCTCAGAAAGTAAAGACTACAAATCTACTAAAAGCTGTAAAAAATTCCAATCATTTTTCTTGTATTTTTTTCAATTGTAAAAGAAAATATCATAAAAAAGAAGCAGCTAACGTTTCTTCCAAGTGATATACCAAAATATTGATAGTTTCGGAGATGACCGAAACCGCCCAAGGTATCAAAGTCACATTCTTGAACTGGTTACTGGAACCTATTTATTTAATAGGGATAAATTACCGAGTAAAAAAATATGATTCCATAAGTCCGTCAGTTAGATAACGAAAAATATTGGATAATTACGTATATTTTTTTATCAATACAATAAAAAAAATAAAAAAAAATAAAACGCATCAAATAATCGAAGTGGCCGCATGTGACGTCACTTGTCAGTAAAAAGTGTACATACATACAGATGACGTCACGCGAGTTTTCGACTCACGGTATTCTAGTCTTCATTTTTTGTTTACGTGAAAAAAGAGTCATCTACCCTCGGCATCATCGTCTGCCTAGCCTTTTCCGACTTCCGTTCTACCCGGATCCAACTGGATACCAGTATTTTACATGGATCGATCCATGTGAATGCTGCTGCTGCTGCCAATCTCTCAATGCACAGGACTAATTTCGTTGTTGTTTTTTTACGATTACTTTTTTATAATTTTGCTATACCTATTGTTACTGTAACCGTTATATATATATATATATATATTGAAAGATTGTAGGATGTAAATATATATATATATATATATATATATATATATATCGCTGGACATTACGACATTACACAACAGCGCCATCTGGGTGCCACACTAAGCAACGAGGCTTGTGTCGTGGACACCAGATAGTTGATAGATACATAGATATTTTTTGTTTGTAAATACATACTTATTATACATATAAACATCCATGACTCGGAAACAAATGTCCATGCTTATCACACAAACATTTGCTCCTACCGGGATTCGAACCCGGGACCCTAAGAACGTAAGGCAGCCTCACTACCGCTGCGCCATTCGGGTCGTCAAGTTTTGTTATGTGTGTTTTAATAATTCATTCATTTATTTATATAACCAAGATCCATTGGGTTAGTAACAATATTCTTAACCTATGTTAGTACTCAACTAAAAACACAGACAGTGTACAGGTGACCTTACCAACGGGCTGTCATGCCTCCCGACTATGGCGCTCAGAATGCTGTTGGGGCTGCCACGGAGTCTGTTTGGCAGCGAGGCCGCTTTCTTACGCTGTACAGCATCGAAACAGTCGGTACGAGCCTCAGCGAACATAGACGACGCGCTACAGATACAGAACCGAGGCAGACGCAACAGCACCCTAAATGCGTTGCTATACTGAATCCGCAGAGCATTGTAGGCCTTCTAAGTGTGTTTTGTCCTGTGCGAGCTACTAAATACTCTTTATTTCAATCTGCATCCACAACCGAGTTACCAGGTCCCCTTTGGTCAGGGTACCCCTTGGTACTGGTTGTCAGACTTTTAGTGCTCTGAGTAATCATTACAATCACAAAGGACTGTTTCCAAATTATTACGGCAGACACATATAAATCTATTACGGGCAATCAATAAGTTTTTACACTCAATTAGGGATTAAGGACTGCTGGATTGACACATCTGTTTTAGATTAGACAGTTTATTGACCTTTCTTTATTAAGATAGAAAATTGATTGCTTACGTACTTTCTTCATTAATTCCTTTACGATTGTTGGAGATTATAAGCTGCTATTGTTTTGATTAACCAATAACCATTTAGTTTGCATATTAAACCCCTTTACTAAAATTGTTGCTAGATACATCCACCAACTGAATAGTGACTGGGGGAATATACAGTTTGCACCGACAATATGTTAAATTCAATCGTATGTTTCTAGTAATTTATTCACAGGACATTATTTTTAATTTTCAGCATTTTCTACATGATGTAGATTAATATAGTCTAGCACCGACAGGTTAACGAGCCAAATCGCTACACCAAAAAGTTTTGTCAAATTCGTTTCTTAAATTTTATCTTTGGATCGAATTAGTGCAAATTATACCTAATTAGGGTAGTGAACTCTAATATTTATAAATAGTGTTCTATTTCGTATACAGTTTCATGCTTTTTAGTGTTTTTTTTTTATATTTCGATGTCGATCGATCTATTTTACAGTTTAAAAATATTCTTATGAACTAGTATTTGCACTCATTGTCGTATTGTCGTCGTCGCCACCACCTTGTGTACAGTCATGCATGGTAGGGAAACAACCAGCCTAGTTCTAAACTTACCTTGTAAACGTTGTAGTATGATATGATAGCGTCGCAGCAGGTGTACAGGTCGTTTAAGATCTCCACAACCTATAGAAAAAAAGGTCAGTTAACCAATGAGGTTTAGATAATATCCATAAGTGAATTTAAAAACAAATTCGACACTTTTACAGAAATACACAAAAAGAGAGCAGCGGTGGACCATTTGTGGCGGTCTCGGCTTACGAACAGTAAGTCGTGGGTTCGAACACAAGCAAGCGCATTACTTTGTGTCATTTATTTCACCACCACTGCTCTCAAAAACGGTGAAGGAATACATCGTGAGGAAACCGGCATGTCCTAGAACCAAAAGTTCGAAGACATGTGACATTTATCAACCCGCACTGGGCCCGCGTGGTGGATTATAGCCCATTCCCTCTCAAAGAGACGAGGAAGTGGGAACATTATAGGCTGATTATGCTACACACAAAAAAGTGTTTTCGTTGTAATAAGTACACAGATATAAAGAGCATGGAATAATGTTCCTGTAATCTGGGCCACCACTGCTGGGGTCAGGCCTCCTCTCTATGAAAAGTAATGGGCTGTTATCCACCACGCGGGACCAGTGCGGGTTGGTAGTATAAATAGGCTCGACCCCTTTTACATAAGACTTAACCTTTCGTATGCCGAGTATATAGACACAATTAAAAACCTATTGTGTCTCACGTAGATCTACGTTCCGGCACACGAAGGGTTAATCATAATTGACGAAATGAGTGTGTGTAGTTACTATAGATACACCTGGGCCTGACGCTTCGGGGAAACAAGCTCAAACTCAAATAATTTATTTAAATTACACCATAACAGGCACTTTTGAATGTCAGAAAAACAAAGGCGATGCTACAGTCAGTCAAGGCATAATAACTTAACACATTACGACGCACGCGGTTACCTCCAGTATTATATTATCTGTGCCTCCAGTATTCAACGGAAAAAAAACTGTTGTTTTCTACAAAACTTCAATACTTACAAAGTCAAACTGTATGGAACAGCTGTTTTTTAGAGTTCCGTACCTCAAAAGAAAAAAGGGAACCCTTCTAGGATCATTTTGTTGTCCGTCTGTCTGTCTGTCTGTCAAGACCCTTTTTCTCAGGTACGCGTGGAGGTATCAAGCTGAAATTAATACCAAATACTCAAGTGTACTATCCCAGAAAATATAAAAGAAAAATTGCGAAAAGCATACATTTTTAGGTACATCATATAATAAAAATAATTTTAAACTTACTACCCCTTTCCTCATGAACGCGTAGTGGTATTATATTGAAATTCATATCAAATACTCAAGTCTATAATAGATAGAGGCTGTAACAAAAATAAACTTCTATGTCAATCAAAACAAACAGCAATTTAAGACGCATGTGGGAGACTTCAATATCAATTTTGGAATTAATCCCCAAAATGGACTTTCCACATATTTTTCATCCATGAACATGTTTCCGTTAATAAACACTAGCACTACACGAAATAATACAACTATAGATAAAGTTTTTTCGAACTTCAATATTCAATTCATACCTTTTTTAGTCACCATTTACAGATCTGGTTCAAATTTAATACCTACTTAATTAGTATTTTTGAACCAGATTGCTAAATAGTGACTATTTTTTTTTTGTAAATAAATAACTTTGATAAAAGAACTTTTGCAAGGCTAGTTATTTCAGTTTTATTATAAAATGAATGGTATGTGTTAATATAAAATAAAGGATTACTGAAACGATAAAGAGACCTTTGTCTTAAATTTATGCTCCTCCAGCTTTCCACATTGTAATGTTAAGGATTGTATTTAGCAATAAAAATACCATAACTTTTACTTATATACCTACAGGTTTGTACGGAACCCTCGGTGCACGAGTCCGACTCGCACAAAAGGTAATTAAAAAAAAAATAACCGTTTTAGCGTCCTTCCAGGGTATAACTTAGTTATGTTACTGAAAGATCAAAAGTGAAACTGCAGTATTTATAATTTTTACGTTTTAAAGCATTTTGCGTTTGGAGTAAAAGAAACATTTTCAACGTTACCGAGCACATCCAGCCATTTATTTTCCAAACGGTCTAAAAGTAAGTTTAAACAGCAAAATTATTCATTATATTCCTATCACGTGAACGAAACAAGATTGCTAAACAATTTAGGAGTCGAGAAAAAAAAAGGGACCACTCAATCTATTTTTTTATGAAATGGTTCAAAATGGAAATGTTTGTCGTTCGTCTCTAATATTTACTCTTTGTCAAACAAATTATTTAGAAGGCTGTGTTTAGCCACTTATTTAAAAAGTCAGCCACCGACTATGACCGTCACGTTCTATGTCATAGCATAACATCACGCTTGTACCTAATACCCGCAGGGTTAGGCAGGGGTGTGCCTAACAGTACACCCACATTTCTCCATTTATGTTAAAGTTCCATGTAATAGAGGGCAAACCTATTGCCATCAACCGGGCACAAATCTATACTCCGTAGTTGCTAATGAAAAATTCCTTAAGGAAAAACTCAATAACACTTTCCCCGATCTGGGAATCGAACCCAAGACCTACAGCTCAGCAGTTGCGCTTGCGACCACTAAACCAGCCAGGCCAAAATGTCCAAGGTTATAAACCTTGGACATTTTGGCTTCGCTGATAAAAAAAAAACAAAGTCAGCCGACTGTCCTTTATTTTTCAAACATTTAACAAGTCGAGGTGGCCGTCCTCTGATGGGTAGTGGCATGGCATGAAGTCGCGCACGCCTGTCGCTTAAGGCGCGATGTTACATCAATATTCCCAAAAATTGGTTTCTTAGATAGTCGAGTATGACGTAACGCAATAAAAATAACGAACACAAAAATACAGTGGATAGAGCAGGGTTTATAGAAAAAAAATTACCGAACAGAATAATAAATAATAGTTTGATATTCTCAATAAAAAATTGGAAAGGTGAGGCACAAAAATAAACTTCGGCGTCGAAGATCTCTGTATTTCTAGCGATAACAACAGTTCTTTTTTTAAGAATTTATTAGAATTTGCATTTTTTTCTATACTTTAACCAAACAGTTATTTAATTTCATGTCTATATTTTGAATAATCTAAAGAAAACCTGTAAAATAAATGCTAGTCTCATGCCAACACACATATTATTTTGAATTTTCAACCTTATTCACGCTCCATAGTAGTGACAATAGTTTACTCGGTCTAGTAGCGATTAAAACCGTAGTCAGTCCGCGCCTTAACGCTCGCGGTCGTGAACAAGGCCCAAGCTTGTAATACTGCTTACCTGCATAGGAGTGTTAGTAGCCGCTAGCTTGGTAAATCCGACGATGTCGCTGAAGTATATCGTGACGCAGTCGAAGCTCTCTGCTTGTACCCTTTCCCCACGCTTCAAGGCTTCTGCCACGGTCCTGGTGTAGAAAAATAAGTAAATCATAATCATAATCTTTATTTCGCCAAAAGAATAACAACCTTATAAAAAAATAACACTAGTACTTATTTTCTATGAAGCTAAAAGATTAGATTCCCAAATAATAAGTCAGTACACAATAATAAATTCTGGTTGTTACGAAACCGATTCACACTGACCCCCGTACTAGTTATAAACTGTATTACGGTGGGACAGGTTTCCTCGTTCTCATTTAACAATATTATAATAAGCCGATTTGAAAGAAAATAATTAGATAATCTCACTTTTTTAATAATATAATATAAAATGTATCAAACATTCAAATTCTAGTTACTTAGTTTTTTTTTTAATTTGTAGGTAGTAGCGTAAATTCACATAGTATATGGAAATTTTTTAAGATGTTAAGTTTGTTCACAAATATTTGCATTGTTTTCCTGTTACTTTAACCAGGCCAAAAAAATACTGATTTTTTAAATAATAAAAATAAAATTATAATATGAAGTAAAGCAAAAAATAAAAAAAGGTAAAATGAGTTAAAAATTAAACTATTTCTTTGTTTTTTCTTTAGCATGCCATACTTTGTGTTTTCTTGTACAAAATGTGTGTTTGTGTGTGTACGTGCGTACGTGTGTGTGTGTGTCACTTTATATCATCCCAAAATATTTTCCACTTCATAGTAATCTAGTTTTTTAAGAAATTCATCAATAGACTTTTTACATTCGCGACAGTTTAGATCTCTTATTTTTAATCTCCCGAAATCGGTTTCATTTTGTGCTGTGCAATAACTAAAAGCCGGATAAACAGTTTCCGCACAGAAAGTACATTATTTTCCTTATACATATAATAGATCAGTGGGATACCTGTAGTTTTTGAAACACATTACTTTGAGTAGGGCACGTTGAGCTCTTTCTACCACCAGTAATGTAGTTTTTGATGTACCACCCCAGATAGTTAGACAGTAGCTGACAATAGACTGACAAAGTGAGTAATACACAGTAGTGCGTAATTGCATTGCACAAGCACTTCTGAGTATTTTAAAGATGTAAGTATATCAATTTTCGTATACGGGCACTTAGTTTTTTGGCTTGTTCTTTCCAATTCAGATACTGATCTACAACAACACCGAGATATTTAGTGGAGGTGGTATTGTTAATACCCTAACAGTTACATGTAAGTACGTTCTGACATTTATGTACTTTTATATCCATAGTGTTTGATGGAGGCTGAGTTTTAATTGATGTGCTGAAGGAGATGTACATGGTTTTTTGGGCATTCAAGGTTAGCAAATTGTTATTAAGCCATGTTGCCACTGAGCGCATTCCTTGATTTGCTATGCTATTTATATCCACCCATGTTTTTTTTTTAAATAATAAAACTGTGTCATCGGCAAAGGTGACAATTGGCCCTTGTTCATGAAAAGGCCACACATATCATTGATGTAGACCAAAAAGAGCGTTGGGCCTAGCACACTCCCCTGTGGGACTCCGTATATCATATCGACCTCTTGGCTATATTCATATTTGATCTTGACAATCTGTTGTCAAGATCAAAAAAATCTATATTCTATAATATTTTAAAGAATGTAAATACAAGGGGTTTGTATAAATCTTCTAAGTAAACTTTAACTGAGGATAAGTACAGAAGGTTGTATGTAGCATCAAGAATTGACCTTAAGTTGTCCTAGCATAGTATGTTAGCCTAGCGGTGTGACCGTCGGACTTCCAAGTCAGAGGCCAAGACACGCACCTTTGATTTTTAGGATTCATATGCGTATTGTATAATTATCACTATTGCTTCGGTGAAGGAAAACTTCGTGAGGAAACCAGCATGATTTAGAGATATTTGTCGACGGCAAGAAAGCCAAGTCAGAGGCTCAGACATTCTGACACCAGGTTAGGCACTAATCACACGAAAAATAAAGGAGTATGTTACAATAGAATCGCCAACCCGCCTTGAGCAAGCGTGGTGATCAATGCTCGTGCCTACTCTGTTGAGAAGAGGCCTTTGTCCAGCAGTGGGACAGTAATAGGCTGGTATTATTATTTCCTTTATTCATATATATACATATAAATTACATTTTTAAATATTTCTAAACAAATTATTATTAAAAAAACATTTAAAAATATAAAAAAGAAGAAGAGTTCACATTCCACATGTCGACAACCTCGTGTGCTAAGTCAAAATATTTTATTTGTTTCTCCTTCTCAGCTTTCACGAGGTTCTCGTCATGCGGAATGGTAACATCGATTATCATTACGCGGCGCGCTGATCGGTCTATCACCACTATGTCAGGCTTATTGGCGACAATAGTCCTGTCAGTGATGATAGACCGATCCCAGTACAGCGTGACATGGTCTTTCTCGAGAACTGGGTCGGGCATATACTTGTAGTACGGTACCTCTGATTCCACAAGTTTATATTTCAAGGCAAGTTGCTGGTGAATAATCCTGGCTACTTGGTTGTGCCTGTGCAAGTACTCGCCGTTAGCCAGACGAGAACAACCAGAAATCGTATGCCTGATGGACTCACCCGGACGGTGGCATGCCCGACACAATTCAACCGTCCCGTCCTTCATAATATATTTCCGGTAGTTGTTCGTCAACATAACTTCGTCCATAATTGCACAGACAAAACCTTCAGTTTCTCCGAAGAGGTCACCGAAACGTAGCCAGGACACAGATGCTAGAAAATCTACATCGGGCCCATGAAGAGCCCGGTAGAAGCGTCCGTGAAGCTCCTTGCCTTGCCATACTTCCTTGCGGTCGTCGGTAGTAAGTACTACAGGTTTGCGCCAGTTCTCTTTAGCCATGGACAGCGGGGTGAGTCCCTTGTCCACTGCGACCACATCTCGGTGCATACCCACCTCGGCTATTATTATTATTATTAGTATTTATGATACATAGAATAAAAGATCAGCCTTTATTGATTTTGTTAACACTGACGTGAAGCCCATACGCGAACGCAGTACCTAACACTTTCTTAAAGTGGAAGCGCCATCATTGTAGCCCGCGAAATTCTAATTTTCTCAAGTTTTTTTTGCAATTTGCAGGTCAGTGTCAGGTTGTATGTTGATCAAAATGTGATTCGCGTCCGTAACACGTATGTAGTTGCAGAATTATAATCATTAAAATCATCAATACAACCCTCTAAGTTCTTTTAATCCCAATAAATGATTTTTTCATGAAAAAAATTGGATTTCGCGTGCTACTTTGAAGTTTTCACCATAACCAACATCTTATTTGTGCACAAACGGCAAAAGTACTTACAGTAAAAGTAACCCTACCAATTAAGTAAACATCTGATGAAGTTAAATTATGTATGAGGTAGAACCGTCAAAAACCGCCATCATAAATCATTTGTGAATTCCCCTTATGTCCTAATGTCAACGACCTATCGCATTGCAGTATAAATTATTCAACATATAAAGTTTCGATTCATAAAGTTCGCACACACGATTTTGAATTAACTTTTATTAAAATTGACTACGAATGCTTTTTATGACGATGTAACCTTCAAAATATCATGTTTTAAATATTTCTATTAAAAGGGTAGACTATTTCTCGGCAGGATAATTTTATTGAAAAACCTTGATAATAGTTGCAAGTTGGGATTCGACACAGCTGAAATATTAGCCATTTCAAGTCTTCAAAATTTTCAAAAATGTTGCTCATCACTGCGTGCAATGCTGTTTGAAATATTTCGATAAGAAAAATACTTTTGAAGTTTATCGAAGCGTATTAATTTAAATATAAAATTATTGAGGCGAAAAATTATTTGATAGTATATGAAAAAAGGTTTTCTTCACTTTTGTTAATTTTATTCTTTCATTCGGAATATTGCTCTGTGAGTGAAACTTCAAAAAAATGAATCAACAAAAGTGACAAATGAAATTAGTGAATGAATCGTTTCCTTTCTTTTTATGTTCATTCGTTGTTCAACGTTCATTCGTTTCTAGCTCTCGTGTGAACGTAGATTGAAATAAAAATGAAGCTTCACCTGATTTTAACATGACTTTGCCACAGAGTTCTACTTGACGCACACGCGTTATCTGACAGTTCTGGTTTTCGAGTCGGGCCGTATTATTGGAATGTTCTAAATTCGGGTTGGGCTGGGATTGTGATGGTCAGCAATCTTTTTCATGAGGCATAAACATATCTTTATGGATGAATGTACAAATCAAGAACCAATGTTCTTAGGTTGATTAAGCAATTACAAGATCCATACCAACATTACCTACTTTTACCTTAACACTCTTTAGAAAATTTAAGCTTCATGTTTCATTAAGAATGGTCGGACGTTAACTCTTACCTCGGCAGCATCCTGTTCAGCAGATCGTCAGTCCTTCGCTTCTCCTGTAGCAGCTGTTCAGTCCTGGCTGCGACGATGGCTTCCAGGTTAGAAGCGTACTTCTCCATCATCGCTAGCATATTGTCGAATATGTTCGTTTTCCTAAACAAATGAAAGTATTTATTTGTATTATTATATTTTATTTTGTAGTTTATTCCATTTTTTTGTTATCTAGTTTTTAATTATTTATAGGCCTTTAGTGTGGGACGCAACATGTGTCGATACTCTTGCGCCATCCCATCTTCCTAGCTCATCGTGCTCTGCTGGGGCTGCCACTGCGGCTGCAGAGAACCTCAAGTGGCGTAAATATAGTAACCTCATTGGTAACTATATTTTCGAGCCGTTTGGGGTCGAAAATCTAGGTCCGTGGGGTCCGAGCGCTCACAGCCTTTTCAAGGATATTTCAAAACGTTTAGTTGACACTTCCCGTGACCCAAGGACTGGCTTTTACCTTGGCCAAAGGCTTAGCGTTGCCATACAACGTGGCAATTTTGTCAGATTCTGAATAGTAAATTGTCGAAGGGGATTGTACGAATAGAGTACACATGTCATTGTACCCGAATTTGATCCGTCCAAAGATATCTACAAGACTTTTAAAGTTCGGAATATTTTCATACAAAAGTTTTGATCCCGAACATTTTCGATTTAGACACACGAAAGCTACCTGACAAGCGGGCGTATGACACTAGACACACCGACTTGTTACAAGTATTGGATTTCGATTTTCTTCGACTTGTCCCGCCTATCGCTCGTAAATATTTGAATATCTTTGGGTTCGTCAGAGAATATCAGTCCCAATTCCCAAAGCTAAACTTACAATGTTTCAGAATCAAATTTTGATAGTTTCAGAAGTTACTGAATAGATGTTTGTACATCGACCAATTTAAGATAAAAACACAACAACGCAAGGCGTAAACGCATACTTCACGAAGCCATCAACCAAGTATTATGTACATCAAACTAAGTAACTCTACGTAAAAAATATTGATGGTAAACGATATTATTTTTTGGGGTGAAAAATCACGTTTTACGGTAGGACTCAAAGTAACGCATTCAAAACATTGTACTGGCGGATGCATTTGCAAGTGAAGAAATAATATTAAAAATCTGAATTAAAAAAAAGTGAAAAAGTTGGATCTTTGACCCCCAATATCTCTGTAAGGTTCCCAGGTATGATCTAGAACAAAAATAAAGTCGTTCGTTATGGGTCTTGTTACACCCTTTATAGATTTTATACTCCTATCAAGAGAAACGCATTTATTAAAATTTCGATTTAAATCCTCAATGGACGATTGAATTTTAAATAACTAGGTACAGTTTTAGTCGGCCTAACTTTCTTCAATATGTCTAGACGGATGGCTTTAGACAAGACTAGTAATGATCACAGATGTTAAAATATTTATATTATATTATGATGAGTCGAGACGTTTATATTGTTTGTTCGTGTCTGTTTTATATAACATTCAGCATGTTAAAAACTGAAAAACATGCCGTCATTGTATTTAGCTAGGATTTTTGCTTTTAGTATTAGAATTTTATTCAACTAAATTAGTTCTACGTTAACATTTTGTGTTGATAACTTTTGTCATCCAATTTATTTATTTGAGAAAACATGATGTACAATAAAACTGATGAAATAAGGAGAAAGGCGATTTAAAATATGTAAATATTTAATACGATTAAATAATTAAACAAAGTAACTGTCAGTCCACAAAATACATGGACGAGTGAACCTATATAAAATACATATCACACATGCGCATCACATATTGACATGTAATTTTACTTTCAACAAAAACACACCTATCCAAGCTACTCGTATTGTACAGTTAAAATAAACATATATCTACCATAAGACATGACAAACATCTAAATACATAAATGGTGTAACAAGACCCTTGATTACCAAAGACTTTTGACATACTACATACTACTTCACTTATACTGGATGAGACAATCAGAGCAGTGTCCTTTTTAAAACAAAATGTCCTCTTTTAAAGAATTTTTTAGAGCCCTACAGTTCAGCTATTTTGGATGGATCTAATATCCATAAGAAATAACTAAATGAACAAAGATCTTACAAATTGATTGTAGTTGGCACGTTGCCCAAAGCCTACGGGCTCAAACGCCACTGCCTGTTAAATTATGTTACTTAATCCTATAGGTGACTGAACCCTCTCGCCTAGAAACACAAAGCCTAAGCGAGCTCTCCTATATACACTCTACTACAGTCACCATAAAATATTCGAGGGTATTCATTTTAATCTGGAACGACATGGACTACTACACACACAACAACCCACATACAACGGTCAATTTAAAATAACTAGCAAAACGCCGCAGCCGTGAGAGGTATCAGTATCTAAGATCCTACTGGGTGCAGCCGTGAGACACACAACATTATCTCTTTTTTTTCTGTTTTGATTTAGTTTTTTATTTTATTTTCATGTGCCAAATAAATATGTTTTCTTTCTTTCTTTCTTTAAGCCCCTGTATAGTTGATCATCCACTTCTACCTAGGAGGAGTTTGTTACATAAGCTGCGCGGTTTATTTGTTTGCCAGCCGCGTTTTCTTCCGAAACGTGGCCACAGTCATAGTCCTGACGATCTCGACTACATTCTCATACGAAGTGAAGTGAAGCACACGTAGCTTAGCCAGAGTAACCAAATCTGTAGATGTGGAATCAGCTAAAGTCGACCAATGCAATAAAACCGAAAAAGTCGTTATTCACCTCTATTTGTTCTGACGACGCAACTCAACACTGTGTTTTTCACTTGAGATAATTTCGGTCAATCTTTTAATGTTAAAAGGTACTTACATGCCAGCATGCATATCCTTGAGCCTTATCCTCACTAGTCTCAAGTCGGGCCTGCGGTCAGACCGCTCGCTCCAGCAAGCGTTCAGAACAGCCAGCACAGCCGGTCGAGCCACTAACCCTCCAAGCGGTGGCCTGAAGAGCACTCCTCCTATTGGATGCCGCACTCGGCCTATGATCTCTGTTGGAAATAAAAAGTATGATAAGACAAAATAGAATAAAATTCTATCGCAGATGTTCGTACAGTCCTGTCCTGTCCAAACAGTAAAATAAAGAGGTTTATGGTTACACCTACTTGGAATAAGATTAGTCCCACTCCCTCTCACGGAGGCCCAGTGTGCCAGTTGTGGGGATGTCATTAAAGGCAATGCTTGTGTTGCCGTCACATGAAATATTTACCAAACCAGCATGCTTGAGAGACATTTCTCAATGGCATAAAAAGCCAAGTCTGAGGCCCATGAGCGGCATAAAAACTCTGACACCAGGTTAGGCACTAACCACACGAGAAAGAAGAACAAGAGATATTTTAATTGATTTTTTGCTTTTACAGAAATCAAGCCTAATAATTAAAAAGTAAATACTGACTAAGGCATAAATTGTCTATGGCCCAATTTAATTACGGTGTTCATTCATGAATTTCGGCAGCGATGAAACTAAGGCGTGTGCTCGTGTTATTTTGGCAGTCTTATGTTTTTCTAATACGAGTCGTATTCAGGACTGTAAGTTGAAAATCCCTTATGAAGCTTTGATTTAGTCAATAATTTCAGTGTGGCCTATTGATATACTGATAGTTAAAAGTTAGGCGTTAGGTGATAACATTTTCAGTTATCGTTCGTTTGCCTCGTTTCAAAATAATCCTAATAAAGAAGACGATGAAAATGAACGAAAGCAACAGTTTTGTACTTTGAACATATCTGGAAGAAAACTACTCAGTGACTAAATATTAGGAACTCTTAAGTTCCAGTATTTGTTAAAACTAAATTAATCAAGTCGAGGAAATTGAAATGTGTGGCTAATGGTGTGGTCATTTGCTTTTAAAGGTGCCCTTATTTCAACTATTACAGTCTTGAATACAAATATAAATATTTGTTTTTTTACGTGCCACAAACATGATAAAGCATTTACGGGCTGTTTAGGACCCGCGCGCGAGTCTCGTCGTCGCGAGTCGTCACTTCTAGCACTTATTATTCATTTGTTTTCGTCGCACCACGCGTCTCGCTTGAGCGTGCAGTTCGTGTCCAGGCGATTATAAGGGTAATCATACTAATCGGCCGGATTTTTTTACACAACAAGCGCATTTTCTATGGGAATCTGCTAAAGATATCACTTACCAGCATTAGTAAGGTTGGTATCTCCCCAAGGTCCGTTCCTTCCAAGGATCTCGTACAAAATGATGCCAAAAGAGTACACGTCTCCCTTTTGCGAGCCTCTGGGGGGAGGGTTGGGGTCCCTCAAGAGTTCTGGTGCCCTCCAGAGCATGCGGCGCTCCATCCGTAAGGCATCTTCAGCATCGGAACACCCATCTGGTGAAGAAAAAAATTTGGAATATCTGCTAACTTTGACGTACTTAGTAGAAAAAACTGAACTGTGAAAGAGAGTTTCACGTTAATGAAGGCTATTGTTTTTGAGCTCACCAGATTGCGCCACTGTCGATTAAGGTCCTGTCAATAATTCTATTTTAAACTTAAAAGAACCAATAACTTCATAAAAAGATTATTTAATTACGGATAACAACATAGTGTAAACTTCAGGTTCATACATTTACAATATTCTTCCTAAAATTAGCAGGCATGAAACATTTACAAATCATTCTACCTCCAAGTACTGAAAATTAAGTCCTTATTAATCAGGAATGGCTCAATCTAGACCACGAACGTGAATATTTATAAAAATACGTGATAAAACAGCACGCAACGCGCGAACTATCTATGACATCTGACATTTCGGTGCCCCCGCGCTACACTAGCGCCTCTAGCGGCGAATTAAAACGCGATAGCCCCCATTGAAAAAATGTTTTTCAAAGTTCTGTCCCGATTTACTCTCGTGTCTCTATAAACCCCGTCTTGCGGTACACAGTACCTAGTAGTATACCTTCGGTTATATAGTCTAGGTAAACTCTAAGGAGTACACGGGTGCATTTGAAGAGTTTCCACGAGTAAACTTATAGGAATCAGCCCTTCTATAAATAATTCTCGGATTTCAAAGACTTGGCACGAGTTTTCAAACCTGGGCCGTACCACCAAGAAGCTTCAATTCAACGAAGTTCAAAGATAAAAACTATAAAGAGAAATGTCATAGAAAATCTATGACCTCATAGCTCAGATATGACTGCCTCGTTGGTATAGTGGTCGCAAGCGTAACTACTAACTACTGAGCAAGGAGGTCACGTATTCGATTTTAGAGTTGGGCAAAGTGTTGAATGTAAAGTTATCAGTAACGGTGAGCTATGGGCTAGCTCGCCGTCCGCCCGTCTTATGACGACAGGCCGTGTCGACGGCGCGTTCGTGTTCCACGCGCGCCTCAAAGAGAGTCAGCAAACAGGAAGGGGTCCGTAAGGGCCGACGCCTGCCAGGGTTGCGGGACTGTTCGAAAGAGATACCGCGGCCCTGGAACATAAAGGGCAAAGGAAGGAACATGGATGGGTTTTAGTCAGTAGAAGTCTGACACTCCCTCCTGCTCAGCCCAGAGCGGGAGGGGTTATTTGATGATTTCACATCGGTTGTCGCCAATAGGCTCGCCCCTTATTACATGGGACTTTGGGTATACTTTTTGGACATGGGTGTACTGTTAGGTACTTACAGCTCTGCCTAACCCCACGGGGCAATAATGACAATAATTGAGACACATATATCTTTAAAAAAAAATCAATGTTTATAATAAACGTTAAGATGAATGATTTTTGTTTCAATTAATTTATTTTATGTTTTTTTTTTTAAATTGAAACAAAACCTATAATAAATTACATTTGATTACATCGATGTGATCTGAATCAAATGGCGTCGGTCACCTTTAGTGCTTCGGTCGTAGTTACCAGACCAATATGTTCATAATTTGTATTAGGTATGTAAGTACAGCACTGACAGTTCTGTCGTAGTCAGCCTCGAAATTGCTTTAATATCCTAAGGTTGAATGTCACTTGGACGTCATAAGACTCGTCTTTCGTCTACTTATGTGATATTAGGCTATATAGATCTTGGTGAAGTTCAAATTAAAATTGGTACCACTGCGTGGTACCTAACGTAAAAAGCTTTTTCTCATGAAGAAAAGAAAACCCGAATGATCTAATTATTATTACTTTTTCTATGGCTGATAATGTCTGTTTTTTACTTTTGCACTATTAGTAAATATGTCATAGATAAGGTTTCAGTGAGTTTATGTTTTTTATGCCAATTTCATAGTTTCTTATTCTTATTCTTTTATTGCACACAACATATAAAAGTAGGACACACAAAATTACAATATATAACTTATGTACAACGGCGAGCTTAACCCAGAATTGGGTTTTCTTACAGCAAACCTTAGTTTGATTGTGAGATTTGCGAATGAGGATAAACCTGTGCATAAACGAACATTTTAAAACTAATTTTACTTATTTTTACTAAACTAATACATAAAATATAATAGAAAAAAATTAATAATAAACGACAAAATAATAAACATAAAATATAATAAACGATAGTTATAGATAGATGGTTGGTTGTGATAGTTTGTTTTACTTATGTTTAAAAAATGTCTTCGATTAATTAATTTTAAGTTCTTTTTTGCTTACTCCCAATTTAAATGTTATCTTTAGTATATTGACAAAAAACTTAGCTGTAAATAAAATGTCATTTATAAGCCAGAGAGGTGATCTGTAACTCAGGACCTTCCTACTTCAGACACCTTTCTCTAAATAAGATTGTGCATATCGCAGATTGGGCAGCGAGCGCGCTAGCGACGGCGACGCGAAGCGTGGTGGCAGCGAGACAAAAAGAACACGCCTTCATACTGTATTTATGCATTTTGTTTAGCCTGCGCACATACTTGTATATTTTTTGTAGTGTTTATTATATTTCTAGGTAATTGTTTTATTACTATAACCCAAGTACTGTTTATTTTATTTTCTTATATGTAAAAATATTTATGCTGTCTTGTCTTCCGTACGTTTATTGACCGGGTGACCACTGAAAACCAGCGCTGTGCTGTGGGCCCCCCATAGCACAGCATCATGTTGGGTGGTAACCTGCTTGTCGCAGTCACGACGTACAAGCTACGAACGTTTTTTTCTTTATAATTTTTGTGCGTTTATATGTTTATTGTTATTTTTTTTGTTTTTTGTCATTTTGTATGATGCACTACACATGTCCCTGGGACAAATAAATATGTTTTCTTTCTTTCTTTTCTTTCATATACCAGCGCCTGTAATTTACGATTTCGAGAAAAATAAAGATTTATGATTTATTTGTTTTATGTTATGATTTAACTATAAGTGTGCAATTTCTGTCGTTTTATAATTACACTAACCTATACTCTGTTTTTTAATGTCAGAGACTAAATTGACACATTCAAACGTCAAACTTACAAATAATGCTGCCAGCTCATTTGTGTAGTGTTGGACCTACGATACCGGTTTGTTGAATCGTAACTTTTTATATTTTTAGACGATTAGAAAAAAAATGTCAGATGCCATCAGTGTTGTTAGTACATAGTAAAACGGATATATAAACCCTTTTCTCTTAGAAAACGGTAGAACCTAAAAAGTTTACGGCAATTATTGGAACTTGACACACTACGAACAATTACAATTTAAAAAATAATTATGTTAATATGGCAGTTACTGCGTGATTTTGAATACGGCAACCCTAAATTTAACAGGAACAACACTCGACGCCGTTTTATTTACCCTAAAAAACGATACTACTGATTTTTATTAACGGCAATTTACGGTAGTGGCACATCACTATTTTAGAATTGCAAAAAACTAGCAACCCACGTAATGTCAATTTAGTCTCTGAGATTAAAAAAACGGACTGTGCTTTATTTTAGAAAGACTGTTTTTCAATTCGTAATCGTAACTGTCTTATATTTTGTCTTGGCTGAATTCGAAATTGTAACTTTTTTTGCTTGCAGGGTTGTGGAGGTCAGATAGGCAGTCGCTCCATGTAAATTACCGGAACTTTGAATGCCGACCTCAACAAAGGAATAGCTACTTGACTAACTTAAGTACTTAACTTAGAGGCCGATGACGTGCTTGTAAGTATTTACTAGAATAATGGTACCCCATTCCATTGATTGCCTCGTTAGTCTAGTGGTCGGAATCGCGACTGCTGAGCAAGAGGTCCCAGGTTTGATTCCCGGGTCGGGCCAATTGTTATTGAGTTTTTACATCAGGAATCTCTCAGTAGAAGCCACGGAGTCTGGATTATGCCAGGTTGACAGCAATAGGCTCGCCCCCTGTTACATAGGACTTAACCATAACTGTCGAAATGTGGGTGTACTATTAGGTACACCTCTACCTAACCCTTCGGGATAATAGGCGTGATGTTATGATGTTTATGGTACCCCATTCCGATTGTCTCTTGCGTACTTTATTCAAGGTTAGGAACTATATTGTCTTAACACTTGCCAAAGGTGCCCCTGACCTGTATCTACAATTGTGCAATACAGCTCAAGGTTTCGAGCAATTAGTTAAACGGCCTCCTGCGACAAACCTAATTATTTGAGTAAATCATTCTAAGGAGCTATTGTATACCTATTGTGCCGTATATTTGTAGCACCAGTGATTTTCACAGTATGTGTTCAGTTAGTTATTAGAGGTGGCACATGATGTAGGTCTGTTTTTGGCAGGGCTTAGACGCCTTAATAGCCATATTATTATTAGTTTTACCGTGTATAGATGCCCTTATTATAGTTTTCTTGTGTGGCATCACCGGATGTGTGAACCCCGTATAGATTGTCACTCTGTTTCTGTCTCGCTTGCTGACCACGAATACAACGTGTACTAACTGTTACTTGTGCTCGGATAAACTTAATTATAAAGTGCATAATTATAAACTGCTACATATAAATGAAGGTTGGACTGTTTCTATTCGCTACTGGTCCCCCAAACACTGCCACGAACCACGTGCCTTATCATCATCATATTAAAAATAATATGTAAAGTTCAATGATCTTTATCACATTTTGAGTTATTTTAGTGACATGTTACATAAAGGGTGTAACAAGACCCTTAACGAAGCGGAAATACACTTCTTTTCCCATCATTGCGACCATTTTGAAGGAGATATTGAAGGCCAAAGTTCCAACTTTGTCACAAGTTTTTTTTAAATATATGTTTTAGTGGAAGATTTTACTTTAAGTACCTTCACGACCCCCGTACTATTCAATGCTTCCATCAACACAATGTTTTGAGTGTGTTACATTGAATCCTACCGTAAAACGTAATTTTTCACCCCATTTCCCAGCAATATTTTTTGCGTTAAGTTACTTAGTTTGACGTACATAATGCTTGGTTGACGGCTTCGTGAAGGGTCCTGTTACACCCTATGTGTAAGAAATAAACTCTTATGATTACACAAGTCACGCGCCACGTGTTCGCGACATTAAATGAATATAAAGATTCTTGAGTCAAGGGTGAGACACAAAAATGTTAAGACATACGCTAACACGCTATGCTTGCCTGTAGGTTATGGATCTCGTTTGTTTTTTTAAACATTACCCTTCACTAGGAATTTCTCCTGTATCATGGTTGCATTTACAAACATTTAAACTCACGTACTCAAACAACCAGACCCGGAACAAGTACCTGTTGGCTATGCAAATATTTGTTCAGTTCAGGAATCGAACTCACGACACGCAGCGCAGCAGTCAATCGTTCAGCCAACCGTGCCGTTATAACTTTCAGGTCAAATTCCATTTGTATTTCATAAAACCAGGTCTATCTAAGTACACAAAAAGCTGGACACACTACCAAAGCATGGTGCGTACGTTGAGCGTATGTGTGATAAAGCTTTTACCGGATTTGCCAAACATAAATACGTCAACTACCATATTTAAAATCAATAAAATTGTAAGACTGGTTAAAATACGGGCAGCATGAAAACACAGTCATTGCACACCACATACACCCACACAACATAAGATGTGAGCCGAAATAAGAATTTCAGGAATTCATGTCCTGCATTTCTGTGAAAAATGTCTAATTTTAGCTCAGCCAATAGCCTTATTCGACTCGATATTAAATTGTTTATTGATTTGAAACGTGTGCTTGTCAACCGGATCACTAGTTTTGTACTCATTTCTGGATACTTGGAATGAGGAAATTGTATAATAAACGTATTTTGAAGTAATATGCAGTCAAATTTCTATACTCAAAAAAACATACTCTTTTACTCACAAATACTTACGTCATTTCAATAAATTGTACTTTCGACACTTGGCTGAGAATCCAAGCACGTGGTGCGAGAACTCTTCACAACAACTTGACCTTTAAATATTCGTATACTTGTATTTCCACCCACGTACGTCTACTAGCTAAAATTAAAGAATACAGACACAGAAAACACTCACATTTCAAATTATGAAGCCCATAATCAGCAATCTGGAGGACCCATCGGCTATCCACTAGACAGTTGCTCGAAGTCAGGTTCCCGTGGGAGATCAGGGCCGAATCATGTAAGTACGTCAGTCCTCGGAGAAGGTCGGCTACCAGGCTTGCCACGAACATGTCATCGAGATGCAGGTCCCTGTCTGCGAGGACCCTGGCTAGAGATCCTCGGGAGCAGTAGGCGGAGACGATACATGCTGAGCCACTTTCTACGCAGACTCCTACCAAGGCTATTAGGTTTTCGTGGCGAAGCTCGCGGATCTGGTGAAGAAATAATTTATTTTAATGTCGTTGTTATCAGTTACCACAAACGCTAATTATATGTAAAAAATGAAGAAAATGTACAATACAAGTTGCAGCGGTATTATTTTATGTGGCTGGAAATATCAGTTGTGTGCAATGTTGCTAGCAACATCTTTCCATACAAAATAATGTTTATGAAACAAAACAAACTTTTGTTACTGATAGTGTAGGGCGGTCAAGTTAGCTCAAAAAATAGGGGTAAGGTTACATAATTCACACAGAGCTAAAAATTGGTACCATTGTTGGAAACAGCATCAAAAATGAAATGTGAAAAGTCCAAATCGATCCGACATTTGCAGAAAAGAATATTCAAGGTCAGTGTTCCGAACATTCGTTTAACAATTTTCAGTTCTATACGATTTTTTGTAACCTTGCATGTCTAACTTGACCGGGCCAAGTGGGGCTATTCTCATGGCAACAAATGTCCAAGCAGAGTATAAAACAAACGAAATGAACTGTCATTATCATAATTAAAGGCGGATTCGATTACAGGCACACGCACGAGCTGCCGCCATCCCACGCTTCCTAAGAGATTATCCCATTTTTAGGCCAAGGTCGACCCCAGCTTCTAGATGTTTGACAAATAGTTATGTAATTATCTTGGTCCAAGGTAGGATTAGAATCAACGCTATAAGCCATTTAATTTATTTATTTAGGTTAGCCTACAATTGTTTACAAGTTACATTAAATTTAAGAGTACACGATATACATTTATAAAGTAAAAAAAGTAAAGTAAAAAAGTTTTATTTTGCAACATCGATAGTTGGCACAATTACAGAGAAAACGATGATAGCTACAAAAGTTTATAACTGTGTCGCGGCTATCAACGCCCATCCTAACAAGAAAACAATTTGTTCCAGACTTAGACTAAAAATACAAGTATAACCAACATTGGGGTAAACCTTAGTAGAATAGAGGGGTGTGTGGGAGTGTGTTTGAGGGTGAGAGTGGGTGTGTTCATGAAGGGGTGTGTATAAGTGAGTGTCTGTGTGTGCTTGTGTGGAGTGTGGGGGGTGTAAGTGTGTGTGCGTGAGAGTTAGGATGTGTGTCAGTGTTTGTGCCAATTAAGTTTCCACAATTTTTTCAGTTGCGTCATATGACAATGATTTCAACCACTCAGTCAGCTTACTCCTCACGAGACTACGGGGTAAATGATAAATATTTAAAGTCTTATTTATGTTGTTATAGAGCCTGGGGGTGATAAACCTGAAATGTCTTCTCGCTACTGCTGTTCCACAGGAAAAATATTTGCAAACTCTGTCCGAGAGGCGTTTTGAAGAACTATAAGTTGGGTCGTAGTGAATCTGTTTGTGTTTTCTAAGTACAGTCTGTAGTACACACGGCTACACATCAAGCTATACATTTCCAGTGTATGCTGATCTCGCATTTTAAAGGATTTCCGTACAATGCGAGGTCAGCTTATACTGGAAATGTATAGCTTGATGTGTAGCCGTGTGTACAAAGAGCTAACTGTGAGGACATTGCATAGTGAATAGAGGTCAGTTGTCGGAATGCGGATTGGTTTCTTTGAAAGGACCTTTAGTACGGCCCTCTGCGCTCTTTCTAGACGCAGCATGGTTGTTTTATGCGCTCCACCCCACCCGGACACGCAATACCCAAGAACTGATTGAGCGAGAGCAAGGTAGACAGTTATCAGACATTTAAAGTCAGCAACCCCCCTAAGTTTTTTAAATATATAAATTAATCTTCGCACACGTTTCACTGTAGAGTCGATCTGTTTTTTCCATTTAAGGAGATTGTCGATGATTACTCCCAGATATTTAACGTCATCAGTTCGTTCGATAGGTGTACAGTTGCAAGACGAAAAATCAGAAAGTGTGTAAGCGTGAGCTCTGATTTTGACGGAACGGGGGGGCTGGCTTAAAATTGCCCGGGGTAAAGGGTATGAACTTGCTTTTGCTGATATTTAGCGTGAGGAGATTTGTGTTTAACCAGTACATGACCATGCTGAGAGCCATTTCCGCTTTATTGAAGGTATTCCAGTCCTTGCCGTGAATTATTAGCGCTGTGTCATCGGCATTTGTGATGATTTTACAGTTTGGGGGAGACAGTTGGCAAAGTTCATTCACATAGATAAGGAAGAGGGTAGGTCCAAGGACACTACCCTAAGGCACACCGAAAGTAACTGTCTCCTCTTTGCTAGTAAAGGTTTCAATTTTTACTACCTGCTGGCGGTCAGTCAGGTAGCTGCGGAAGATATCGTTAGCAATACCGCGAATTCTTATGCTATCTAACTTGGAAAGTAGTAAGGGGACAGAAAAGGTGTCAAAAGCTTTGGATAAATCCAGGAAGATGCCAACAGTTTTTTGTTTGTTATTTATATGACCAATTATTGTATCTGTGAGCTCCAAAACTGCATCATCCGTAGATTTTCCAGCTCTGAAACCGAACTGGTTGGAAGCTAAAATATGGTTTTTTGTAAGAAAATTCACAAGTCTAGAGTTAATAATTTTTTCAATTTTTTTTCAAAAGTCCTAGATAGTTTATGTATGCATCTCAATAGGACAGGAGTAATCCAGGGTTTTATAATACGGAGTGAGTGTGCGATTTTATGGAGGTAGACAGAAGAGACACGAAAAGTTCAGTTGCTAAGTTTGGGTTATTACACTGAAAAATAGGAGCAAAATCTACTCTCTTCATATCATTTACAACCTCCGGGATGTCAATTTTTGAGATTGATTTTTTGGGTGTATTAACTGTCATGTTTGGGTTGCAGAAAAGAAGTACAGCTACAAAGGAAAGGTGACAAGTCTCTATACGAGGGAGATCGATATATAGCGATAAGTGCAAACTGGTTGGTAAATTTAAGGACGAGGCAATTTGCGTCATTAAAGGAGGGGATTTCTATAGAAAACTTTAACTCATTTTTAGTAAAGGCAACACCGTCGTTCTGGCTTTTAAAAGAGGAAGCGTGGGTTATATACCCAGGTAAGGAAGGAATATTTGGACACTTGCTCAGCCAGCACTCGGAAAGTAATATCACGTCAATTGAGAACTTTAATCTAGTTATCAGGACTAATAAGTGATTGAAATTACAGTTTATGCTACGAATATTAACGTGTAGAATTTTTAGAGAACAAGATGTATTCACATAGTTGTGGCTGAACTCAGGCGAGCAAACGAATGAGTTGGAGACAGAAACCTGCTCAATCTCGGTATTTATGGTGTTTAAATCATCAATCATTTCATTAATCATTTTTTAAATAGATAGTACAAACAGGGGAACGTAGAAACCGAGGAAAAAGGCAAGGGACAGAATGTACATGCATATGAAAGCAGTACTATCCCGCCACCGGTTATAAACGGTTCGTTGTATTAGATGAAAAAATTGAGGTAATTAGCTTGTGTACATTGTTTTGTTTTGTTTGTAAAGTAAGTGTGAAATTGATTAGTGTGGTAAACAGTGTTATAGTGTTAATGGTGCGGGTTACAAGAAGAAAGATAAGGTCAACTTTTCTGACACATAAATTTGAAAAAGACAAAAAAGAGTTATATAAAGAACTACGCTTGTGTATGGAAGTATTAACTACAACAATTACTTAAAGGCTAACACCATATGCACTATTTTATTTATATTACAAAATTAATTAATCAATAATAAATTTTTAATACTATATTTTACTTTATTTAAAACATCGATCGTAATTCCAGTCTAAGGCTGCAGTACCTAATTACTAGACGAGTAGCTTACTGTCTTATTGATCTATGTATATAATTAGTATATAACTTTCCCATTGTCGGGATAACAGGCGTTTTCTCTGGAAGAGGGAGTGGGCTATGATCTACTACGCGGGCCCCGCGAGTACTGGCAGGAGTCTTTGTATTCTTTTTGTATTCCAGCATCTTTTTTTTTTTCATTTATTTTCACCGATTTTTCCGTGATTACTGGTACGATTTAAGTGATTATTCTTTCCTTTGGTAGAAAAAGCTTACGCAATTGTTCCATATAAATTGTATTAATGTCGCTTCGTTACTTTATAAGTTATAATCTATAATATGTATTTTTTCCTCGTCTATGTGGATGATGTGCTACTAACATCTAATTACTTTGGATTTGTGTGAGACACCACAACTAAAAAGGGTAACACAAAAACTTTTTTACCAACAAAATTAACGATTTTACTGAAAAGTGGAAATCTTTCGGAAGTCGGTGACTTTTGTTTGTTTCATTGAATTTTTTGCCACCGACTTAAGACGACGATGAAAGTTAAGGTATTTTCCACTTTTCAGTGTTTTATTAGTACTTTTCAGTGTAGCCCTTGCGTTTCCGCACAATGTTATCATTCAGCAATTTAAAAACCGATGTTTTAAAATAAACTACACATAAATTACTCGGCTCTGAATCCACGACCCGTAAATTGGGACCGTGATAGTGGGCCACCCGTGCTATCCTTATTTTCTAATTTTCGATTCACATAACGCAAATTCAGAAGTCATTAGTAAACTTCTCCATTTCGGCTCCACTGTCGATCCCAAACTCGAAAACCTTTTGTCTATTTGTAGCTAGAAACAACGCAGACCATGAAATCTGTGAATAAACTTTGACTTTGGCAGGAATTTATATTCAAGAGTCAGGTCATCTACTAGCAATTACTTACCCTATGAGCTAGAATACACTTTACCGTTTACACTAGCCGAACCCTAAACGGATCCCTAAATATTATTGCGTCGCTGGAATTTCAACTCTCGTTGCTGTGTCGAGCGATGAAATTCCAGGAGTCGCATAGTGTGCATGAAACGAGCATTAATCTTGTTTTTGTTGTATATCCTATATATAGGAATCCTTCTTGCGTAGGAGTCGATAGGGGCCGAATTTTAGATGTATTAGAACCTTTGGGGTCAGTTTTAATTTATCTCACTATAATGGGTGTAAAAAGACCCTTGACGAACCCGAAGGCACTTGTTCGTCCCGTCATTGTGATATTTTGTTTGTTCTAGAGTTCTAGACAATACCTGGGAACCTTGTAGTTACGGAGATATAGGAGGTCAAACTTCCAACTTCTTCAGAAGTTTTTTTTTTAAATACTTATTTTTAAGGTTATTCCTTTACTTTAAATACTTCCTTGATCCGTTTACTATTCAATTCAACCATCAGCACAATGTTTTGAGAGCATTATATTGAGTCCTACCGTAAAATGTGAATTTTAAACCCCAAAAAAAGAAGTAGTTTCCCAGCAATAATTTTTGCATAGTTATTTAGTTTGATGTACAGAATGCTTGGTTGACGGCTCCGTAAAGGGTACATTTATTGCCTGTCCCGTTGGCAATAGGGATGCCACTTATAACATGAAAACTAACTATATATTGACCGAATTTCAGCCCCAGAGTGGCCAATTGCTACCAACCCATCGTCATCTGCCAACTTTCTCAACTCTATTAGAGTTGGCTTCCATTCTAACCAGATGCAGCTGAATACCCGTATTTTTTGCGTAGGGTTACTTAGTTGTACAGAATGCTTGGTTGACGGGTCCCTGAACGGTCCGATTACACCCTGTTTAACAAATAATAAATTAAAATTATTCAATTGTAATACCTAACAGGGAAAATACAAGACTTACAGTTAATTAATTTTTGTTCAGTATTTCTAATGAGACACTGGCATTTGAGGATGAGGAAAAGTTTATAATTACAAACTTGATATTTCTAATTTCAATGCCAATCCAAATTCAATTTAATTCTTTAGAGTAAACAGTCCTTTGTATAAGTAGATAATCCACACGGACTAATTATAAATCTGTCTGTCGTCTTGTCTGTTTGTCATACCAGTAGCTCATGACCTAGGTTAACACATTCTTATAGATACCGTTGTAGTACGTTCAAGAGGGATAATTCCCGACCGCCACGTAGGCAAACTTGACATAGTCCCATATACAGGGTTAAGTTAGGTTTAAATAAATAATAATAAATTAAATGAAAGGAAAACCATGAAATCTTTTAAAAGAATTTTGTGCATCCAACAAAATGGAGCTCATTTTGAGCAACAAGTTAAGATTTCATAGTTTTCCTTTGATTTAATTTATCATGTTTGTTAGAGAGATTTTATCCTTATGATTGACCCTATCGATTGATGCCATAAAAGTATAGGGTACTATTTTTTTTTAAATTTAGCCGGTTCGATTCCCGAGTGTGGCGAATTTTCGAAAATCTTTGAATGCTGATTTATTTCTTTTTAAAAGCAACCGAATGTTTCCTTTGACTAAAATTTTCTATCTCTAGTATTTAGAGTATTTTCCCTCCAGGTGGCGTTCAAAAATTCCACACTTTAACTAGGCAAAACAATTGAATGTGAACTTGTACCATGAACTCGCCATTGTAAACGTGTGTCGCTTCCCGTACTAACTGGCGCTAAATATCACATCGAACGTGTAACGTAACACAATCGTCCTGTACTAAGATACGCTTGAAATAAATATCGTTTACAACTGCGAGTTTTTGGTACAAGTTCACATTCACTGGTTTTGCCAGCTTAAATTCTACTTTAGTAGGTATTATTATAAAGCAAGAATAGATTCAAGGTTCCGACTTATATTTTACTATGGGCATAAACTTTAGTGCTACCATAAAACGTGATAGTATGGGTTACTTGCAAATAAAGGACGAACTATTACTACCATAGATACGACAAAAGATTGCTGGTTTGCCATTGCTACTGAACCTCAGGGCAATTACATAAAAATGAAATGTTATATCTGAGGCTATTGACAAAAGATGGGAAGTACTTTTTTAGAAGTCTTTGAAGATGTGAGGAAAAGTAATGTTCAATATTCTTTTACGCAGAAACAATCATTGACAAGTCAATTATATTTTCTAGGTATGTATTATTATTCTACGTTATATTTAAATATAACTAAACAACAGTAACATTATTTTATTTGCCTAATAGGTCAAAAAGGCTAGGAAAGCCAAAAGGCTTTCGAATTGGCTTTTGGCAACTTTTAGTTAGGGATTTAAATTTGTAACGTTGCCCCATATATTTCTCCTCTGTATCGTGTCTCTGTACATTTAAACCAACATTTAAACTCGTATACACAAACAACCAGACTCGTAACAGCTATCTGTAGGCCATATATTTGTTCCGTGCGGGAATCGAACCTTCAACACGAGCGCAACAGCCAATTGCTCAGCCACTGCGCCAACCGTGCAGTTATCATTCAAAGCGTGTGTCTTATTCGAGCAGAGTAAAACCTTTTTTATTTCTGTAGGTGTTTATAAGGCACATAGGCATTTCACAATTCAATTTATCCCACTATTGTACCGCTAACAATCCTTTGTCACATTTGAGCATGCCTATACTACAACTAGCTACTCGTACTTGTTCTATGAAGTAACTACTAACTACAATAACAAACGACGCCGCTCCCAAAATACAAGGTCAACATAAATAAACACCGACAAAACTTCACCGTCTTCTCAAACGCTACTTGAAATGATGTATGTTAGCCTACGCGTGTTGAAACTTCCTTCATTATCATTAACACTAGAAACGGAATATTTACCATGTAATACTGTTGGTTTTGAGTTCCCTATATTTCGGCGCTGTTGCAAGCACCATGATCACAGATAAACTGAAGCCACTGCGGGTGGGTGTTTATGACCATAACAGTTTAAAAACTTATACTTCCTTCATTGGAAAGTTCTCCATCATCATCAAAGTTCATCATAATCATCATTCTACTGCCCATATCCCAATTTATTTGGGGTCGGCGCAGCATGTCTGCTTCTGCCATACATCTCGATAACTCGTCATCTCAGCAGTCACCTCCTTTCTAGCTATGTCATCCTTCACACAGGTACCATAGGGATTAAAAGTATCCGATATCTTAACCCACGTCGTGGTCTACCTGATAGATCTACTTTCGCTTTTATATCCTTCATAATATATTTGTAGTTTCGCTAGTTAAATCAATTTGACCTTGTACAAACCCAAGCGGTTAAAGGAAAACAATTTACCATAAAAATATCGTAACCTTGAAACTTCAACAACAGTCTATAGACAAGATGGATAAAATGATTGATAACACGCCGAAATCAGTTCACGTCTCATTAATCTAAGAGTAATGGACCGGTTATACCAGATTTACCTGTAGCTAAAAATGGAATACTTTTATTATCGTGTCTAAAATTCTGCGGTAGAAAATGTTGTTGAAATGGCCAGGCTATATTGTTGCCCACAGATATATGGGCCACGTTGCTTGTGCACATAATTATCGTTTCTTAGAATGCCGATTTTGGGTGTATATGAAAAAGTAAAAAATTAAAGTCTTGCTTAACGTTTGGGCTATTTTGATGTACTTTTTAATTAAAAAATTGAGCTTTGATTTTTAAAATCATTGATGTTTGTCAATTTGACTTCATTCCTGGATAATTGCAATCACACAAAGTTCCCGTGGCAAATAATGTCATACCAATTCTGTTTCTTATTTGAATTTTATTGAGTTTCGAGCATCGTAAAACAGGTCTTTACACCCGGGCCACAGGAAATTCGTTGCAGTGAAAATTCGCGCGGTGCGAACGGCGGAGTGTCTAACGTCTAAAAAAAATGTACTAATGCTACGCGTAGCGGCCAACGGCCAACAACAAATTTTATCGTGGCCAGGCTGTTAGACATAATATGTTTCAATATTACGTTTTATTATTATTATTTGTTTATATTGGCTGTAAGGAAGGCAAGAAAAAACTCCTTGACAAATGACACGCTGAACTTTGAAATCATCTTCTTAACATACATATAAAAATCACATGTCAAAATGTTCGTACACGCTAAACTCCGAAACCACATAACCGATTTCAATAAAATTTTGTCAATGTATACAACGTATATGTACTTAGTTGGTTCCAGCTTGAAAGCTAGGATAGTGAATCCAATAAATGGCGCTGTACGATGCAGGATCTGGTCGCTAGTGTCCTATAAATTGTGGAAACATGTTTTAAAACAGACAAAAATTCAGCATAAAGCTTTTTGATTACGGATAGCATATTAAGCAATACTCTTAGGTACCTGTTTCAGTTCCTTCTTGATGGCCCGGGTAACATCGATGCTCTTCTTCTGGAGACGTTTGATGGCGACTATGTTGCCTCTGTACATGGCTATCGTTGTGTGAGCGCGGCGGGTCTCCATGTCATGCTGCATTGAGGTCTGCATCGAGAAAGGTGAAAATTAAAAGGATATAGAAATATAAATGAGTCAACTGTTAAACACCAAAAGGTGAAAGTAAGTAGGTACAATTAAACCAGAAAATGCATGCGCTTCGGTAATATTCGTGTTTCCGAAACAAAACGATCGTTGCCGTCATCCCACAAGGCAAAGAATCTCAATTTTGTTCTTGCCGTCGCACGTCGTCAAATGTCACTCAAGTTAATAGTAGTAGTAGTTCAGGTAATTTAGGAATATTGTCCATATTGTCTCTAGGATCTCTGGGCCTGCCCAATACCTCTTACAGCGGTATTACTTTAAGGACGTGTTCTCAAAACAGATAGGTATCGAATCGCATCACTACACTGACACGGCTCACACACACATACGCAATGTAAACTGCAGGAATAATGAGTAACTAAACTGATGTTGATACTTTAGCAAGTTCACTCAAGACGGCGGCCGAGCGCTACTAACGCTTTCTCTTTAGAACTTTTTATGCAATACTCCAGACAGTGACAAAATAAAATAACCCTTAAAACCACACGTTAAGGTTCATGCGTAAGAGCAAATTACGTGCAAAATTAGACGGTTCGTTTTTATTTATTTCTGACATTATTTATCACATTTTCATGAATATTTTTTCCGTGATTTTGAAAACATTATATCTGCCTAACTAGGGTATTTAAAAAAAAAAACAAAATTATGTACCTAATAGCAGAAAAACGATCCTGAATGAAGCCCCAAATCAGCAATTTTGTGTGAAGAGGTAATGGAAAATCGTTTTTACGATATCAAATACCAAAATTTCAAACCAAAAGTTGTCCATTATTTGGAGATCAAGAAGTAATCTATTTGTGGCAATTGTTAGTTTTGTTTGATTTAGTTCCATTTCATCGCAAAGTGTCCCGAAAAATAGCTTATTTTTGTCGGATTTGAGAACGCGTCCTTAATATCACTTCGGTGTGGAAAAGAGATGGAGGACATTTTCATACCTCATTCATCATCTGCCCAGCGTTTTCCCCACTATGTTGGAGAACTAACCGGATACCAGTATTTTACATGGAGCGACTGCCTATCTGATCTCCATAATCCAGTTAGTACTAGGTAATACGATATCCCTTGGCAAGACCAGCTGGTTGTCTGACTTTCGGGCCACTGACTACTTGTAACTACTTTCAAAGATGTACAAAAGATATATGATGACCGGGACCAACGGCTTAACGTGCTTTCTGAGACACGGAGAAAACTCGGTATGTAATGGGTGGTCACCCATCTACGGACTAACCTAGACAAGCGCGGTTTAACCTAAAGATCGACCCGAGTAGCTGTTATTATTTATTCACGAGCTCCTCCGGAAAAGAAAAGCACCTGTATTAGGTATTTTCATACCTGTAATACAGGTGCTTTTTGTTTCCCAAATGCCTTTTTGACCGTATTTAACTTGCCAAGTCCAATAAATGTTTTGTCTTTCAACCGTATTTGTTTAACCTAGGACCAATGACCCTTTGTGGAATTACCTACCTGCAGCTGTGAAGACAATTCTGATAAAAGAATCCTCTTTTAGCAGACTACCAGCTTTAGCTTTTAGAAACGCAGTTGTTAAAACTAATGTTTTATTAGGTACAGGTATATTCTAGGAAATAGGAATAATAAAGCAATGAACTACTACAATGAATGCTGAAACTATATCCGCTTTTATAAATAAAAACTGCGCGCGTGTCTTTGTATCTGTACGAATGTAATGAAAATAATATTTAAACGTGAATCGCACACATACAAGGTGTAATTGAAAAAGAATTTGCAGTTCCATTACGTGTAAGTAAACATAAATAAATAGAACAACCATTTTTTTCAGCGATTGTAGGTTTGGTGCCAAATTAGAAGTGGTTCATGACAAATTTAATTCCTTCATCCAGTTTGAAGGTGATTTTGACCACCAAACAGGTTTCATCATCAAATATCAGACACTCATAAATACGAAGCAAATGTTCAAAACTTGCGAAAAGTAAAATAATAAAGAGACTGAATACGTCCTCCAAAGGACGTAGGCCTTGAAGGCCAATTATAAGTATTTCGATCACTAAATTGATAGAATTATTCACCAAAGTCTTATACTGAAGGTCCTTTTGTCCAAAATGGGCCCAAAGAACCATTTTTAAAGCCCAGTTTGCCTAAAGAAAAGATTCTTAAGCTCTTTTGGTATTATAGTTTCAATTAGAATATTTACTAAGAGCAGTGGCTATGTCGGGCCTTCTAGTTTAATATTTTCTTTTGTGTTAATGTTTTAGCAAACATTATTAGTATCATTTGAGACAGTAACAAAAAGTCGAAAGGTTTGACCTTTCTACTGCTATAACATTACATATAACTAGCGAGTCGTTATTGAAATGAAATAATAATATAACAGGAATGCCGTGAAAAGGGGCCTTACAAAATTATTGCGAATATTTTCTATGAAAATACTCACTTCGTTAGTGCGTACTCTCTGTTAATTTACATTATATTCATATTCGTAAATGAATCCTAGACCGGTCGTTACTTCCAGTTGCAAAGCTGTCTAAGCTATCCATTGGTCCATTGAAATATCTCTTACGACTTAAATCGCCTTTGTATAAACTGCAACTATGAGAAGATCTAGATTTTATCCAGATCATGATTGTTTTTAATTGCAGATTTGACCATGTAAGGGATTATTTAGCTGGCTACAATATTATTAATTGACTTCCCTATAATTTCTGTTTTGATTTTTTGACATTATTTTGATTTTATTATTATTTTAATTTATGTAATAATTTGCACGCCGTAAGGAAGTCTGTAGCCGATCTCATTAATTTATGTACAATTTTTGTTTTGTTTTGTTGACATTATTTTGATTTTATTAATATTTTATTTTATGTAATAATTTTCACGCCGTAAGGTAGACTGTATCCGACCTCTTAATTTATGTACCACATCTTATACCTGTACCTAACTACCTACATTCAAAGCAAATAAAGATCTGATTCTGACTCTGAAGTATAGTGTAGTACTTTGCCTCTAATAGATCCTAGAATACGACTAGATTTTAGACGATCCCTTATAGCGTAGCTTTTTGTTGCATGTAGATGCACCCTTATATAAACGACAATGTTTTAATCGGTTTTTGAGCCCCTTGGCTGGAGGCTTTAAATTCTAGGCATCCACAGGGTTAGACCGGTTAAGCAGTAGCCAGCCTCAGAGGCTGAACTGCGAAAGAAAAAAAAAACGGTTTTTGATGTAAGTTTTTTAAATCCAGATGTAACCTAACCCTATGATTCAACATGTTATTACAGTAGCCTCACCATCTGACTGCCTTTTACCAACTACATATGTTGGGTTCAGCTTCCAGTCTAACCCGATGCATCTGAATACCAGTATTTACATGGAGCGACAGCCTATCTGACCGCCAGAAGCCCGTTAGTACTGGGGAATACGATGCTCCTTGCTTGTTTGTGTTGTTGTTGTGTTACAGTACCACCGGATAAATATTGAGCATGACAATGACTGAATGAATGAATAAGCTTTATTTAATTCCATACAAATAACATTAGAAATTAATAAAACAAATAAATAAAAATTATTTAACATTAATATCACCCGCATTTGATTGAAATACAAATACGCACACATAATGGAAATGAAATTGTCATGTATTTGTTTGTGATAAAGATGAAATTGCTAGTGTTTTATAAGATCAATCATTTTTGTAATGTACAATAAGATTGTTTCCGCTATTTGCCGACGCACAATATTTATGCTGCAGCACTGTACAAAATATGAATAATTTTATGTGCATAATATTTTCGTCTTGCATCAATCTTGACTAACATTTTGTGAAATAAAATAATACAGAACATACGTTATTCGTGTGCGTAGGAAAACTAGTAACTAAAGTTATTTCATTTTATAACAACATTCTTGAATTTTACTAAACGAAGTTGTCTGGCGCAGATGCTCTAAGTAACAAGAAAATTGCTTAGTATAAACTAAGCAATTTTCTTGTCCATAAGGAAACAATTTAAAATTTCACGTAAAACATTTTCGAGCTCATAATGCGTATGAAATATTTACTTTCATGTGTCTTCCATTTACCTAAAAAAATGTGTTATTTACGCCGTAACATTTCATACGGTGTTTGGATTCTGATACGTTATATTCGAATGGCAGAATATAGCCATAGGTAAGTTACATATGGTGTGCGTACAGCTAGAATTGGATTCCATTAATCAGACAGCCTTAACCTGCACATAAACTGTCACTTACGGGATATCTTCCGTGATTGTCTGTACTTTTGAGCTCCCGATATTTCGACGCTGTTGCAAACGTGGCGCTTAGAAGAAGGAAGATATCCCGTAAGTGACAGTTTATGTGTAAGTGTAAAACATGAAAGTTTAAAACAGTGTTTGAGCCTTGACCTGATTCGTAACTATCGAAACATCTGCGGTGGGAGCATCAAACAGTTAAATTTAGTTAATCCTATACTCTAAGGACATAATAGTGGGTATCTAACTGACAATCGACCTTCAAACATGATATGTGTCAAGGTATAATGATTTCCAAATAATATGGCTTTGATTATAATAAAATGTCTAGATAGAGCATCAAATGTGCGCAAACGTGTCAAAAATATCAGCCAACTGTTGGCTTATAAGTTCGCACACAGAGACATAGACGCACAGTTTTACACTGTGCGTCTATTGTCTCTATACACCGGCCGCACGCTGCCGCATGCACACATGTTTGAAATTGTTGCCTCGTTTTCTTTGTTTGGATAATAGGGCGAAGCTCCATCTACATATTATATAATGAAAGAGATATGGTTTTTAACAAGAAAGCTTGTTGTGACGTCATCAAAATCGTTATCATAATATCAAAACCTTATCATTCAAAAAGGTAGAGACAAAAAACTACAAGTATATTAATAGTATAATGCCAAAACTCACTTCGCACACTACTTTATCAGTACTCTGCGCGTTATACGCCGATATAAAGGTCAGATCCTTGGCTTCAATCCTCCACAACACCGACGCTAACTTCTGCTCATATCTATAGTGACGGACCAGTAATGCTGCAGCCAAGATGGCCGCTGCAGCAACTGCTGCCGCTGCAGATAAGACCCCAGGATCGTGAGGTAATGAGCACTTGATGCCGTCGAAGCCGCAGTCTGGTTCGGCGACTGGTGGACTTCCTCCGATCCAGGCTATGTTGTTTGCTCCTACTAGTTCCTGCGAAAAAAGTTATTAAGTTTAATAATTGTTGTTGCTTTCCATAGCCTAAATTAGATTAGGAATACCTACGTAATTTAATTTATATTTAGAAAGTTAAACCTTAATTACGTCAATAAGGAAGATGACCAAAAAATCTAATTAGTCGGTCAGATAGATTTCCAAAAAAATATTGAATACATATTTTTTCTTTTTTCACGTAAACAAAAAATTAAGACGATACAGTGCGCCGAAAACTCGCGTGACGTCACTTGTATGTACACTTTTTACGTACAAGTGACGTCACAATCATATTTTTTTACTCAGGAATAGGGATGTATTTCTGCGGACGAAGTTGCGGGCGAAGTGCTAGTAATCTGTATAATGAATTATTACAAAAACGATTAAGTATTATTGTCTATCTCCGGATATATGTTTGGTTTGTGGCAAAATCTATTGTATGCAGTGGTTAAATAATCGTTAAAATGAGATATTTAAGTAATTAGAGAATGCAGCTACAATTATGTGTATCTGATACGGCTTATATATTATAAGATGGGTGGGAAAATAAACTTAAAATTAGCCAGCTAAACTGCAGATAGGCCTAAATAGCTAATACGAGTAAGTATTCGATATCTGATTATCATTTCAATATATTTGCATCCAAAATTGGTTCATTTTTTTTTTTTTAGGAGTGTATCGTGCCCCACAGTATTTCTCCTGTGTCGGGTGCGTTTACAAACATTTAAAACTCACATACACAAACACCCAGACCCGGAACAACTACCTGTAGGCCATACAAATATTTGTTCCGTTCAGGGGTCGAACCCGCGACACGCAGCGCAGCAGCCAATCGCTCAGCCACAGCGCCAACCATGCCGTCAATTTATTACGGCAATTTATTTTCACAACGATCTTTTGCCGTAACATCATTACATAGTATAAAACAAAGTCGCTTTCCGCTGTCTGTCCTTAAGCATGCTTAGATCTTTAAAACTGCGCAACGGATTTTGATGCGGTTTTTTTAAATAGATAGAGTGATTCAAGAGGGAGGTTTATATGTCTAACATTGCACCCGTGCGAAGCCGGGCGAGTCGCTAGTATTGACATAAATAGAGCAGAGAAATCTTAATTGAAGTACGGCCTCGTTGGTATAGTAGTCGCAATAGCGACTGCTGAGTAAGAGGTCCTCGTTTCGATACCGAGAAATCGCCAAAAAAAAAATCAGCAGTTCAGTACATTTTGACGAGTTAATGCGATCATAATTATTGTAGGGAACAGCTGATTTTTTTTTCGCGATTTCGAGGTTGGTCCCATAGTAAAAGTTGTTCATAATGATGAGTACAATGAACCCTTACGAGATTTCGTGTATGAATAGATAGACCCTATATATAAATATTTATTTTATTCTGTTTTTAGTATTTGTTGTTACAGCGGACACAGAAATACATCATCTGGGAAAATTTCAACTGTCTAGCTATCACGGTTCATGTGATACAGCCTGGTGACAGTCAGACAGACAGACGGACAGTGGAGTCTTAGAAATAGGGTCCCGTGTTTCCCACATGGGTACGAAAGCCTAAAAGGAAATTTACCTAAATATAGCAGTGTGCTTAGCAAAGTAGTTATCAAGGAACTTGGTCTCAATATTAATTTCTCAATTTTCAATGTCAATAATTAGGTTTTGCTCTGAGAACTTGAACTTGACAAGTATGTACTTACTTAACATCAGTTGCCAAAGTTAATTAGTTCCTGATACAGGCCCGTAAGTGCGTATGTGACTTAGAAATTCTATCGAGCGAATTAAGAGCGGCCAACCCGTCATACTTTTCATACAAACGCTCGTACGTGATTATGCAGTTGTTACACATCAATCTTTGATTTTTTTTGAACTAATAGGTATTTTGTGCACTATATCTAGGTTTATAAGGTAGCAAAAAATAAAAAATTGTAGAAACAAATTCAGTATAAGCCTCCAAAAATTGTAAAAGTAAAGAAAACATCTCGATAGAAACCTTGCACATGTAATGGAGATTTTTAATGACAAATATTTATTTCAAACACTTATAAGACTTATTCAAAAACACGTATTTCCTGGAACATGTTTTAGACATTTTCGAACACTATTTTTCGTTCAATGTCATCGCGTTAGGTGGTATGAGGTGCGTGGGAGACGAGTTGTGCGGGGTCGGGGCGGGGTAAGACGGGGGAATTGAAAGAAAACGCCGCTGTGGCTCTGGATGAAACAGCAAGCTTTTCGACCATGCTCGCGTTGACGAATGACGGACCGGGAAGGGCCCTCTTAATGCTTTCAATCTTAATGTTTCACAAACGAATTCCTTTATCGAAAAATTACTAAATTAACTCGCAACATTTTTGAAAGACCTATCCAATGGCATATCACACTGGGTTAGAGAACACTGGAGAAAAAAAAACCCACTTTACGTGTACAGGAACCCTAAAAAATACTTTCCGAGGTTTTATTTTACCACTTTGTCGGCGTAAATAATTTGTATATTCATGTCATACTCGTATTACAGCTTTCAAGTACTCGTACTAAGAGTCTTTGAGCTAAGCTGCGGACAGACAGACGGATGGTCCTGGCGCAACTACACACATCAAAAGTGTCTAGGGATCAAGCATTTTTATGTGGATTTCTTGAGATTGAGATGTGGCTTTGTAATAAATTTATGATTTTATAAATTTATATGGATCCTTTTTGGTGCATTTCATAATTTGAATCAGGAACTGTGAATCAAATTCGAGTAAAAGATGAAAATCAGCTGTCAATATTTTCCCTATAAAAACATACAACGCATTGAAGACATTATTAGTGCTACTGTTTCCCTACTACTGATTAAAACCAACGTTATTATGGAGCGGCGACGTCATTTAAGCAGGGAAGAAATGCTCAGAGCCGTGGGAATGATAGAAGCTGGTTCCCGGCAACGTACTGTGGCTTTAGCTCTGAATACAAGTCAGAGTGTTATCAGTCGACTTTGGACACGTTACCGAAGCACTGGTACCGTGGCTGAGCGCCATGGAGGACGGTATCGCTGCACCACACGGAGACAAGACCGATACATTCAAATCTTAACTCGAAGAGCTCCAACAATAACCGCCATGATGTTAGCCGTGAGGCTTCATCACTCTTCAGGGAACTTAATTAGCGACCAAACAGTCAGAAACCGCTTGCATGAAGTGAACCTTCATTCCCGAAGACCGCTACGGGTACCACCTATAGCAATGCACAATCGTAGGATACGATATCAATGGGCTCTTGAACACAGAAATTGGGCAGAAGAACAATGGCGTTTCGTGTGCTTTTCTGATGAGTTTCGTTTTGGTATGAGACCGGATACAAGACGTATACGACACTGGAGAACCCCTGGACGCCAACAGCGATTAAAATCCTGCCAGGAAGTCCATCCTTATAGTGGTGGAACCATCATGGTATGGGCGGGTATTTGGATCGGCGGAAGAACTGAGTTGATTTGGATCAGAGGCAACCTCAACGCTCAAATTTATGCTGAGACGATTGTATCAGACGTCATCGTTCCTCTACAAGTGCAAATCGGTCCCTTATTTCAGTTAATGCATGATAATGCACGACCGCACACCGCAAGAGTTGTAAGACAGACTCTCGCCGCAGCTAACATCAATGTCCTGCCCTGGCCTGCTCAGTCGCCAGACTTGAATCCGATTGAGCATGCATGGGATATGCTACAGAGAAGAGCTCTGCCGAATATGGAGGGTATCCAGTCGCAAGAAGACCTTTTTTTGTTGTTGCAACGAACATGGGCGGCCATTCCACAGCGTGATTTGGATGAACTCATTTTGAGTATGCCAAACCGATGTTCTTGTGTTGTTAGTGTTCGCGGTAGAAACACGGATTATTAATTGTTTAAGTTACCCAATAAAATTTTAAAGAAAACTGTTATTTCAGTCTTTTTTTCGAACTTTTGTGTTAGTGGTTCAAATGTCAAAAATCCCTTTATTAGGAAAATGGCAAATTTCTTTATTAATGCAAAGGTGACTTGGTTTATCGTTACTGTGACAAACGAAAACACTTTATTTGATGAATCCTTAAAGAAAATTTTAATTAATATCAATCAGGAGAAAAGTTATTGCAAAAATATATGTTGATCCCTAGACACTTTTGATGTGTGTATAAGGGTTACTTGTTGACTACGGAACCCTAAATATTAAACAGCAGACAACATAGTAAGTTACTAACTGGTAAAAAATCCGAAGAATTGACATATCGGAAGGTGGCGACGGGTCGGGCGCTCCAACCCCCTGGAACTCCAAAGTCGGCGACCAGCCCGATGACTGTGAAGTTACCCTCGGCGTCGCCCGCACTGTCCATGTTCACCTGGGGAATAACACACATACATAAATGAAAATTGATAGGTCCAAAGGGAGATGGCCAGAGGAGTTAGATTCGATGCACTCGGAACAAGCACTGCAACAGGTCAGTGCACTGCAATTTTTTTACAAGTTATCATATTATTTTAAAAGGGAGTCGACTGTCTTGGTATGGGCATGTGATGAGGGTAGATGAATCGCATTTGACTAAAAGAGTAATGAGTATACCTGAATGTTGATCAATCCAGACGGAGAGGAAGACCAAAGAAAAGATGAATGGATTGTATGAGGAATGATAATTAGTGGTATAAAGTGTTTTTTTTTTCAACTCATAAACTAGATTACTATCATTTTATGTATTTTTTTGTTCTTTTTAATTTATATGCCTGCTTGTTAAACATTAACACATTATGTTTTTTTTTTTGTTCGCATTTAATTGTTAGCGCAAGTCGCATTTGTTTTTATAACTAATTGTTTTTATAATATGTGGAAAATGTCGTTGGTTATACATTTACTCACACCCTAGATATAATTCTCTGTAATACTGTAATGTGTAACCGTTTGTTTTCCCAAATAAATAAAATAAAATAAAATAATGTAGGAAAATAACTGGCCTAGTGCGAGTCGTATTCACACACACATTGGGTTCCGTAACAGCAAACAAATGATAATAAAAATATTTTGAAGGCTCATATTCATATGTTGTAGGTATTGTATTACATTCAACAGCAAAACTAAACTTGTTTTTCATACTATGTTAATGAAAAACAAAGTACTGCTGCAGTTTGATTAAAAAGTGCCATATCTTGAAAACTAATCATCAAATTTTATTGAAACCAATTTTAGTTGAAATTTTTTTCACGTTCTACAATCCTACATTTTTTCAGAATTTTCCTCCTCTTACATTAGAAATTAGAGGGGGGTCACATATTTTACCACTTTGGAAGTGTCTATCTTTCAAACGATTGACTTTGACAAAAAATGGTTTTAGGAACCTCAATGTCATTTTGAAAGATCTATCTGTAGACACCCCACACGTATAGGTTTGATGAAAAAAATATTTTTTTAGTTTCAGTTCCATGTATCTGGAGCTTCCCCCTTAATCTTTTTATTTTTAGTTTTGTATAAAAATCGTAAAGCGGTTTACAGAATACATCCTTCTACTAAGTTTCAACTGTATGTGGCTGTAAATACACGGACAGACAGACAGACAGACATGGCAAATCTATAAGGGTTCTCTTTTTTCCATTTGGCTACGGAACCCTAAAAAGGAGTATATGATAGCGTGACGAATGACAGGGAAGAATGGAAGAACAAAACGTGTTGCGCCGACCACAAGTAGAATGGGACAAGGACTGGAAGATGATTATGATGATCATATTATTTTGAGTGATAAAAAATTCAATAACAATATTAGATTTCAGCGAAGTATTTTTCCTTAGAGAAAAATGTAAGTGACTTATGGAAACAAAGCTCCGAAGGAGAATTTTATCTCGATATTTGCGATTATCTCGAGGTAAATATTTGCGATCGCAAATTAAACTCTATTACTAACTAAATTAAACTCAATTGAAACGCCTCTATCGTTCTAGCTTAAAATAACAACGCGCTTTCTATCAGTACGCCCGATGACCAATCTAGCTATGCAAAACCATTGTAAGCGGATCCCTCATTGTAGGAGAAATCTATATAGAGCGAGGCCATATTCTACTGGAAATGTATAGGGTTATATATCACCGAACTTCGATAGTGTAAATATGGAACGAACAGAATAAACATCTAGATCTAGTGAGTGAATGTAGTCAGACTTGCTTACTAGTGGTAGGTTTTATTTTTATAACAAAGAAATTTCGACTGACTTCCTTCATTTTAAGCCGAAATCTATAAATTTTTAGCTCGTCCTTGACTTGGAAATGTTCCCGTTTTACAATCGTGCGATACTGACAGAAATTAACTAATTCAAACATTACATAACATAACACCTGTTAACAGCGAAGTGTTAGGCAGAGGTGTAACTATTAGTAGTTATATTAGTAGTTATATTATTAGTATACCCACATTTCGCTAGTTGTGTTTAAAGTCCCAAGGGGCGAGTCTATTGCCATCAATGGGGCAGGAATCTAGACCTATGGTTGCTACTGAGAAATTCCTGATGGAAAAATCCAATAACACTTTGCCAGACCCGGGAATCGAACCCGGGACCTCATGCTCCGCAGTCGGGTTTGCAAATACTCGACCGACGAGGCACTCAGTAAGTCAAAGTACTTGATAGGTAACGTTTATAATCTAGCTTAGAGTAGGTACCTACTTATGCGTACTCAAGTACTACGTGGAATGTTTAAATATGTAATAAGATCAGCACAACTTTATGTTAAACTAATCTAACTCCAAACATCCTCAGCGTAATGTACCAAATCGCTTCAAAACACGCGCTTTTACCCATGGGAATTGGTAAAAACTATAGAAGTCCACGTGTAATGATCGAGGTGTAGGTACAGTCCTTTGACATCTTTGGGAACATAAATGCGAACGAAGAATAACTTCGTTTTCCCCAAACGCACACTTTGACAGTACTGCGCAGTTGTTTGGACATTTTGAAGGTCGCAAACGAAGGTTGGAGGTGTTCAATCAGCTCTAGAGTAAGGTCACTAAGAGCTTTGTTGCTTAGTACGTCACTTCCGGCTTAGTTCAGTCAGTTTCCACTGCACCATTTGTGCTGATTTGCACTCTGTGTGTCAACCTTCTGAACAAAAGTAATTACTCTTAATTGGATTAAACTTTTACAGAAGCTATATAACGCCTGTAATCCCTGAAGGATTAGAGGTGTAGGTACCTCTGCATTTCCCCAGTTAAGTTACAGTGGGGCCTATTGTCATCAATTGGGCACAAATCCAGACTCCGTGCCTGCTATTGAGAAATTTCCAACGGAAATTCCCATTAACACTGCTCGACATGGAAATCGAACCCAGGACGTCATGCTCAGCAGTCGCACTTGCACTATGTTTCACTTTGTATGTAGTACTTACGCTATGTTTCACTTTATATGGAGTACTTGCACTATGTTTCACTTTGTATGGAGGTGTCTCTGTCCGGAACCGCGTTACGATTTGTTCGTACCGTATTGACCGAATCTTTACTGGACTCATTTCGTTCACGTTCACTGTCCATCAACTACTCTCATTAACCCAAAAACTTTGTTCTGGCTTATTGCAGGAAAAGTTCAGTCGTTGTTTTCAAGTGCTCCTTGAATTCTCAAGATTTTTTTTATTTTTTCTTCTTTCTTTATGGAACTTTTTAAACAGCATATTTTGTTTTGATGAGGACCTGTTTGGTTTTAATAGGTACACATGGTTTTTGGTATTTTTTGTGAGAAAAAAAGTATTTATTTTCATTGAGTTTCGCAAAGAAGACTAAAAAAAGACTAGGTAACGCGCTTACCTAAATATAATGACATAATAATACCAGACTATTACTGTTCCGCTGCTGGGCAATGGCCTCTTCTCAACAGAGAAGGCACGAGCATTGTTCACCACGCTTGCTCAAGACGGGTTGGCGATTTCAGACTTTTATAAGTTCAGGTTTCCTCACGATGTTTTCCTTCACCCTTCTCTAAAATGACATAAAAAAAGAAATACGACGATGACATACTAACCCGTAACGCAGGAGATTGTGCCCTAGCAGTGGTGACTTTATGGACTCATCACTTCAAGAGTTCAAGCATTACTTTAGAATTAAATTGGTAAATTTCACAACGAATCTCGAGTAGACGTAAGTATCAAATATATCTTGAGCATTATAAACAAAATGATGATGGAAGCTTAGGACTTCTCTTTTATTTTGAACATTTTATCAAACCTTTAGACGTAGCTCAAGGAGCATTGGTGTAAAAAAGGAACCTGAATATTTCTAATACCTATCCCGGCTTCAAGTTTGACCAAAGGGATTTAGATGGATTCTCGTAATACACCTGTAACATTGAGGAAAATGTTTACTTCGACAAAAACAAGAGCCTTACCCCCTGATCCCACAAGGAAAAAAATTGTCAATAGTTTATAGCCACGAAAACTGTTAACGCAGTTTCATATTTTATTTCATTGGTATGGAATAGGTTTCCAGTTTCCACATTACATAACAAAACATTTTCCCAAAAAATTTGCCCAAAAAGGAATAGCTAGCAATATTTTTTTTTCTAAGTAATTATCAGTTTCCTTGCCAACAGGCATGTTGTAACTTAAGTTACAACCTGTTGTACATATAACCTCCTGAGTCCGCCATATTTATACCAACATCTTATCATACTTTATAGTAAGATGGCGGTTATAAAGGAAATTATTATTTATATGTTGATTATTATTATTAATTATTTATATGTTGTTTCCAAAACGGCGATTCTGGTAGTAAATACACGCGAAATGACTTACATAAATTGAATAGAAAAGATGCCGATTTTGGTAGGTAATATTTCTATTACCAATGACTTTTGTGACTTGGTTAGCCCTGGACTAGAAAAAAAATTTGCTAAAAAAAAATCCCGAATGAAATTGAGCGCAGTTCTGCGAAAATATACCGGTTGGTATATACCAACCGGTATATTTTCCGTTAGTTTTTTATAATATTATAATGTCAGGACTACGCTCAATATGACAACGCTCAAAATGTCTCCCAAGTAATAGTACTTTGGGTATTACATTTTGAGTAGTTGAAGCTAATTAATTAATTTGAAATCTGCTTCTAAGCTTACGTTTAGGATGTATGTATATGGGGCTAATTTTACGGCATAGAAATATACCACATTTAGAATGTGGGATTGGTTTGAGGTCATCATCTGCCTAGCTTTTTAACAACTTCGTTGGGGTAGGCTTCCAGTCTAACCGGATGCAACTGAAAACCAGTATTTTACATGGAGCGACTGCCTATCTGACCTCCACAACCCAGTTAGTACTGGGTAATACGATACCCCTAGGTAAGACTGGTTGTCAGCCTTTCAGGCCACTGGCTACCTGTAACGACTGTCAAAGATCTATAAATGACAGCCGGCACCAATAGCTTAACGTGCTTTCTGATACTGGGCGGAAACTCAGTATGTAATGGGTGGTCACCTATCCACGGACCAGCCTAGACATGCGCGGGTTAACCTGGAGATCGATCCGCGCGGCTATTCAGAAACAAGCTTCTCGAGGGATTGATTTGAGGTATTTAACCAAATTAATAAAAGATCGTGAGTTAGCTCAGTATGGAAGGACCCAGTCCAAATAGGATGTGCACACGCTTCATATATCGTTCGTGTATTATAAACACAATCTTTGGGGCCAGAGATTCGAAGCCGTGTTGTGTGTTGCGTTATAATATGCCTGATAAGGAACAGAGAGGAGAATTAATTTAGTTTGTTAGGACGTTAAGTAGTGTCCACTAATGGTAACTGCTAATGAGATGTTCTGTACATTGTGTACTACCGCGCTAACGGTCGACAACTTTCTAACCTTATTCCGCAAGGCATACGGGTGAAAAGTGGTCAACCTTCAGTAAACCCGGTAGTATGTACATTGGCAAAATAAAATTGAATTTGGTGATCAAACTCATACTTTTTTAGTGTTGTTAGGTTACGTTGTTGCTATTATTTGCAAAGTTAACATTATTCACACTTTTTACCCGACTGCCAAGGAAGGGTTATGTTTTTCGCGCGTATCTTGTATATTTCTTTATTCCTCGTAAATCAAATCAAATCATTTATTTGTCAGAACATGGTCGGTATGTATATTTTAATGGCCTTGAGTGGTTTATTCCACTTTGTTCACCTGGGTGATATCACCCGGGTGAACAAAGTAGATTTGTTGGTGTCCTCATTGCACCTTGGAAGAATTTCACCTGGGAGATATCACCCATGAGAAATAAGTCGACATAAGCGGAGGCCTTTGTTCACCTTGGAATAGATTCACCCAGGTGTAAAAAGGCGACTTTTTTATTCATCTTGTGGACTTTTAACACCTACGTAAAGCATGCTATTAAAACCTTTCAAATTAACAAACAACTTAATATTTAAATCAGTTTAATGTTTATTATTACACACAAGAAACAAAGAACAGTGAAAAGCATGCTACATGAAAATTATTTCTACAAAGATTTTGTTAAGGTGGAAGCGCAAGGGTAGCCCGCGAAATTCAAAATTTCTTACGTTTTTTGCAATTTGCAGGTCTGTTTCAGGTTGTATGTTGATGAAAAATGAGTCGCGCCCGTAACACGTATTTAGCTACAGAATTATAATCATTAAAATCATCAATACAACCCTCAAAGTTCATTTAACCCTATTCTGTAACTATTTCATGAAAAAGTCATTCAATGGGATTAAATAAACTTAGAGGGTTGTATTAATGATTTTAATGATTATAATTCTGTTAAACTAATACTAATAGTTACTTATAATGATGTACCAAACTTAGCTGGAGGCAGTCTCTCCAACGGTGACTAAACGACTATCGGAACATCGAGGTGTTGAAGTGTTTGTACAAAAACGCCACCATGTTAGTCCGACTTCAGGACCAGACCTCGGAACCTATCCTTCTGCAGGGAGGTGTGAGACAGGGAGACGTCATATCTCCGAAACTGTTCACCGCTGCACTGGAGGATGTCTTCAAGGTTCTGGACTGGAGAGGGCTAGGCATCAACGTTAATGGCGAGTACATCACTCATCACATCACTCAGTATAATGCTCGATGACCTTACTAGAGTCTCCGGAAGAGTGGGTCTTAAAATGAACATGGACAAAACCAAGGTTATGTTGAATGCCCATGGAACACCCACTCCTATCAAGATCGGAGACTCTATACTCGAAGTTGTAGACAATTATGTCTACCTGGGACAAGCGGTCCAGCTAGGTAGGTTTAACTTCGAGCAAGAGGTCAATCGTCGAATCCGACTCGGCTGTGCAGCGTTCGGGAAGCTGCGCGGTAACTTCTCGTCCAACTTACCGCAGTGTTTCAAGATGAAAGTCTATGACCAGTGTGTGTTGCCAGTACGGGATAAGGGGCCGAAACCGGGTCGGGTGCCATACGGGACCGAAACGCGGTCGCTCACAATGGGCCTCATTCGAAGGCTTAAAGTCAGCCAAAGGGCAATGGAGAGGGCTATGCTCAGAGTTTCCTTGCGTGATCGAATCAGAAATGAAGACATCCGCAAGAGAACCAAGGTTACCGACGTAGACCGAAGAATTGCCAAACTGAAGTGGCAGTGGGCAGGGCACATTGCTCGCAGAACGGATGGCCGATGGGGCCGAAAAGTTCTAAAGTGGCGACCGCGAACCGGAAGACGTTGCGTTGGAAGGCTTCCCACTAGGTGGACCGATGACCTAGTGAAGGTTGCGGGGATCCGCTGGATGCGAGTCGGGGGACGGGGACCGGTCGGTGTGGCGACATTTCGGGGAGGCCTATGTCCAGCAGTGGACGTCTTTCGGTTGAAATGATGATGATGATGATTTCTAAAGAGTGCTGGTTTCCCTATTGCTTTCCTGGAGGAGGGTGATAAGAGAGCGTGCCGTGGACAGCGAACGCTACTGATACGCGATGGGTCGTATCGGGCAGCCGATGCGATTAGGGTTCTTATGTTTGACAGCTGCGTCAAAGAAACGCTTGGAAAGACGTTTGATGAATTGCTAGATGGTAGGCAATTTAAGGTTCGGAATCAATCGGAATCGGTTCTGCAAGGTCTGCATCCTATGGAGGTGGCGGGAATAGGCATGGGCAAATACGACACAGGCGTATGTCATAATCGGACGGATCACTGCGGTGTAGAGACGCAACTTGCACTTAAGTGACAACTTGCTCTTACCCGTTATCATGTAGTGGAGTCTACCCATAGCAAAGGCCGCTCGGTTACGAGCTAATCTTATACGAGTAAGCGACTAAAACGAGCCCTTTCAATTGATAGAATTCTTATAGGTTTTCCTGTAATCTACAAGCAATGAACTATATTTTATATTTTTTTAAATTTTAGGCTTAGTAGTTTCGGAGATCAGAGGGGGAATGGTAAATTTTCGTCTTCTTTCATGAAAAAAATGAAAACTATATATTTTACAATAATAAAGAAAATATATTTGAGATAACAAGCCCTTTCATTTGATATATGAATCAGTAAGATTTGCTAAAAAAAAATTTAAATTTCCTAATTTGTCCCGCGAAAATGACCCTTATTTATAAAAAATAGTTATTTACTCTGCTCATCTGTGTTTGAGTTATAGGATTACACCATCCTACCTAATCTCACCTAATTTGGTCCTGTAGATTCAGACCAAATTGGCTGTGACAGACGGACGGACATACAGACAGACGCACGAGTGATCAAATAAGCGTTCCGTTTTTTTAATTTTTGTACGGAACCCTAAAAAACGGGAAAATGTCAAATTCATTCGTTTAATAAGATTTTTCTAAAATATTTACCAGATCGTGTACAGTAATTTAAGACTAAAAGCACATTTAGGCAAAACTGTTTGATTTATGAGGCTGAGAACTACTCAGAATAAATTTACCCTGGTATTAAATAATTAAGACATTAACACCAATAGGGCTGTTCAGGGCCTCGTGGATAGCCGTGGGCGGAGAGGCACGGTCCCAAATGTTTTTAATCCCTAAGAAATGGGAGGAACAAATTACTAAAGTCTACAATATTAACACGTTTCAAAAGAGTAGAATCAAATTATTTTGGGATTATTATCTTGAAAATATGACAAAAGCATGAAAAACAAATATCTGTATGGCCTTTAGATAGTTGTTCCATTTCTGGCTGTTACGTATTAAGAAACTCTTAGTGCGGGGCAAAGTAAAAAAAAAAACTTTATAGCAAAAAATAAAACCGACTTCAAGAACACAAAAAAGTAAAAAATAACTTTAGCTTCAGAAGTCGGTGACTGTTGTTAGTTTTATTTTTTTTTGTCACCGACTTCTGAAACTAAAGTGATTTTTTACTTTTTTTGTGTTTTTGAAGTCGGTTGTATTTTTTGCAATTTTTTTATTTTTCCGTTTTTATTTGTAATATCCTATACAAATATTTGCTATGCATTTATTTTACATTGTTAACAATACGTGTCATGGTAATAGGCTTATCCCCAATAAATGGAACTTACATACCTAAACTGTCGAAATCTGAGTGTATTGTACACATCTGTTTATTCCTCAGAGCATACAGGCGTGATGTTACGTCATGAAGTTGTATAAACAACAAACATCCAAGCGATTATAGCAATCCCGGCAGATTTGCCGTCTATTTTTGAAGAGTTCCATTGTAGAGATTCCATTCCATTTCCATTGTTGAGAAGATCAGCATCAGATCATCACCAAATTTAAATGGGACCAAATGGCAAATATTCCACATCAAATTAAATAATAATCACGTAAATCGGATTATAAATCTCAGCGTAATCGGTGGATTTAAAAAAATAAAAAAATACCCATCGAATTGAGAACCTCCTCCTTTTTGAAGTCAGTTAAAAAAACCAGGCTGGTATTTAACTATATCTATATCCAACCTCCTCCATAAAGCGAATAGCCGGATATCACGGATAACACCCCGGATATTCATCAACCTGCCTTTTGTTGTAAAGTAACACTGTTGAACAGGATACAGGAACCATGTCAGGGCACCTGACAAGATATCGGATACTGGCTGACCTAATTTATTTATTTAAGTATCTTAGTCGTAGTCTTGCCGTTGAATTTCCTTAATAACTGTCGCAGTTTTGAGGCATAATTAACCACCTAAAATGACCTAATTTTAATGAAACTGCAATTCTTTGAAGTGTATCTACCACCATTACTTAAACAGTCACTTACGGGATATCTTCCATGATTATTTAGTTATAAATCGTGAAAGCTTAAAACAATGTTTGTACCACCTTTGTTCTAAGGATAATGATATTTTTATAATTAATATCAAACAAGCAGTATTTTATTATATACTGGCAGTTCGCGATTGAGCTATTTAATCGTTGAAATAAAAATAAATATGCATCATATTGCAGAAATAATTAGGTGTATTCAACGCCCAAATTCATTCTATCTAAATATCCTGTTTCAGTTTTTACCCAAATATATTCTATTTTGCAAATGTATATTACTTTCGGGTCTCAATAACTATATATTATTTTTTAATCATAAATTGGCTTATGTTTGATAACTTCGAACTTCGTCTTTGTAAGTTAAAAATAAATTCTTATTCGATTTTAATTTCCTTCATTAAATAGCTTTGTGAGCTTAATAACAAACAACTTGACATTTATTTGGAACTCAAGCATTTATCATACTCGAACATTCCTTGTTCAAATGTGTAGTGATACTCTTTTGTTTTTATTTTATCTTTCACTAATTCTACGTAGATATCGAGTTCAAGTAATAGATTTTAACGATGATCTGTATCGTATTGATCTATATCATTACAATCCTTATAAATTACCCTCCCGGATACAATCAATAATCCAAAATCTAAAGGTCCCTAGTTTCGGCACCGTTTTGTTCAAGTTTAAGAAAAACAAAAGTTTTGAAAACACATTTTTTTTTTAAAATTAGTTTTAATAGTTTTACAATAAGTACTACAAAATTGTATTGTAATAATAATACAAAATTGTACCACAATGTTGCATATGGTAGTAATTTAAAAGTATAACGAACCTCCACACTAGCTGTCGTTTTTGTCCTTCCTATACTTTTCTCCATGTCATCACTCCAGCATCTATCCTATGGGAATAATATTCAAGAAATCTTGTCACAGAATGACCAATATGAAAACGAACGACCCGATTTGCACTCGCCAATGGACGGAGAAAAAAATACCGAGTTGTAAATAGATGTTTTTTTTTCCTTCAAAGGTCACTTAAACGCTCAATTTCTTACAATAACTCAAGTTTATGTTCATACGTGGGTTGTGTTCTCTCTTGACGCCTGGGTCAAATATAAACAGAATAGATTTAGGTACATCAATTTGTTAGAAGACATGTTCCATGGGACATCACTAAAAATAAGGAACTATCATACAAACTTAAAAAAAAATAGAAGAATTTTCAATAAATCTATCCTTACAGCTCAGCATCGTTATACAATCCAAACGCCTCCTGCCGGAGGCTGTACGGGGGGTCGTGCAGTCCATGGCCCTTTATGGGGCCCCGGTGTGCCCCGGTTTGAGGCGGCGAGCCGCCCACTATCTGAACGCGCCCCAAAGGATGATAGCCGTAAGGCTGATCCGGGGGTACCGCACGATCTCCGGCGAGGCGGTGAGCCTCCTTGCCAGATTGCCGCTATGGGATCTGGAGGCCATAGTCCTCGCGCGCCTGCATGAGTGGCGCGTGGAGGCACTGCGCTGGGAGGAAACTCCGCTGCCGCGGCAAATTGTCGCTCAGCGGACAGACTTCCGGCGTGATCTCATGGCGACATGGAAAGAGCGACTGTCGCAACCCCGTGCAGGGCACGCCACAATAGTGGCGGTAAGTCCCCTCTTTGAGGAGTGGCTAAAGAGGCGTCGGGGGCCACCACGTGGCCCCCGACGCTCGGTGCGGCTCGGTGCGTCGGTCGTCCGGCCACCGTAGGCGCGGGCCTGTGGACGGTGAGCTATGGGCTAGCTCGCTGTCCGTCCGTCTTATGACGACAGGCCGTGTCGACGGCGCATTCGTGTTCCACGTACGCCTCAAAGAGAGTCAGCAAACAGGAAGGGGTCCGAAACGAGCGATGCCTGCCAGGGTTGCGGGACTGTTCGAAAGAGATACCGCGGCCCTGGAGCACAAAGGGCAAAGGAAGGAACATGGATGGGTTTTAGTCAGTAAAAGTCTGACACTCCCTCCAGCACAGCCCAGAGCGGGAGGGGTTATTAGATGATTTCCCAGACGAAAAAAAAAAACAAAGCATCGTTATGGAAGGAAGTTTTGTGAAAAATGTATGCTTCTAGGCTCGCTTCCGGCTGTGGTTCAATCTATGGTTGGAAGTGAGAACGCGTGGAATGTCGTCTCCTCTGTTTGCGAAGAGGTGATGATTGCAAAGGAGGCGTTGGAGAGCGAATAAAGATTTGATTGATTGATTGATTGATTGATTGAGAGGGAAAAAGAGCGTGCCTCTCACTCTACCCTCATCCGAGGCCAGCCGAGCGTCGAAGGGCGCTTAACGGTCTCCAACCACCATAAGGCCTGCGGGCGGCAGGCCCAAAGAGGTTGCACGCAGTAGTTCCTGCGCACCTTCATGGAGAACGGGCGGTCGCTGGCCGCACTTGGTGATGGGTCCCGCTGGGAATAGCGGGCTGATACCAGTCGAGGGTGCGAAACTTGTATCTCCCGCGCCCATGACACAAATGGTAGTAGTAGGAACAGTGGGTTTTTAGTCGGATAGAGTCTGACATAACCCTCCGCTCACCGCAGACGGAGGGTATCCATTACGATTAAAAACAAAGGTTCGAAGGTTTAGTAAGTGAAATAATTTAAGTTTTTATTTAGGTTTTTTTTATCATCACCATATTCCTGCTCTCGTCCCATGTTACTCGGGGTCGGCGCCTCACGTTTTTTTTTCATTCTGCTCTGTCAACCGTCACGGCATAATTTACTCCTTTATATTTCATACCATTCCTCACACAATCCACCCATCATTTCCTTGGTCTTCCTCTCCCACTTCGTCCATCAACATTTATATTCATCACTCTTTCAGTCGTCACATTGACCGGTCCCATGCGACTCGCATCCAGCGGATCCCCGCAATCTTCACCAGGTCATCGGTCCACCTATTGGGAGGCCTTCTAACGCAACGTATTGTGGTTCGCGGTCGCCACTCTAGATTTTTTCAGCCCCATCGGCCATCCGTTCGGCGAGCAATGTGCTCTGCCCACTGCCACTTAAGTTTGGCAATTCTTTGGGCTACGTCGGTAACCTTGGATTGCGATTCTGTGAAGTGTACTATTTTTTATACGTAGCATAATATTATAATCGTCTTGCTAGCAAATAAAGCTTGAAACGAAAGTTTATGATAAAGAAAATAAACAAAAGATTAATTTCAAGCAGAATATCTATTTCGATCACAACAGCTTTTAGCGGATTAGCTAATATTTTTCCTGGAAATGTACGCATTGAGATACTTTTAACACTGGCAAAACAAGGTACTTGAGCCAGGATATTGCGTAATATAGGAAGTAAATATCGTCTTAGTGTTGGTACATGGCATTTATGTTTTTTCACTGTATACATACAAGTTCTTTGACTTAGATTTCTTCATTAAAACAAGGCGTACCTAGCGAGTGACCGCTTTATCCAAAAAGATGTCGTTCATCTCGACCGCGACTCGATACCGCTTTGGGTTATTCCAATTTATTGCATGGACATAAATGATTCCGCGTCGATAAGTGTGTTCGCTGCCTTATTATACAATTTAGTAACATCCAAAAATAGCCCTTAATAATTATTAAAACTATACCGTTCCGACAGATTAATTCAATAAATCAGTGCTTAAAATGGCTACGTAGCGCCGTAGCGGTTGACCGCATTCATCGTAACTGCGTAGCAGTGACAATCTTCTACGCCGTAGTAGTCGCATAGTCAGGAAATTAAATTGTAATAGATACTATATTCGCGCTAAAATGAAAATGTACGACCAAGTTAATAAAAAATCACCCACAGCTGGTAAATGTGATAGAATTCTGAAAACACTAAGTTTGATTTTCAATAAACAGTAAGTATCAAACATTTTTGTTATGTGTAATTTATTTAAGATTTCTTTTACAACAATATTATACATTTAGGTGTCCGAGCCTTCGCTTGACCCACTACATTATTGTGACCCACTACATTATTGTGAGATAACCTCTTGGATTTTACGTGTGGCAACACTGGTTTACCAATGGGCACCCCACTATACCGGGTGCGTGACGTCACTTCCTAGCCACTCAGTCGATCGCAGCGGCGGGGCAGGCGCTTGCGCTTCTTCAGTACGTCTTGGATTTTTGACGTGTTAACACCTGTGACTAGAAGTGAACAACAAAATAGTTATTTAAAGTGCGAATCTACACAAACTTATTAAGGTAAGCTCGAACGTATTTCTGTTCTTTACAGGAAGGCCCTGTTTCTTTATGTTTGATTGCGCTTTATACATGGGAAAGCCCCATGCTTGCTTTCTGATTGCGCTTTATGTATGGGAAAGCCCCATGCTCGCTTTATGCTTTCTAAAACAGAAGCGCATACAACCTTATCGCGATTTACTAGGAAAGCCCTAGTTTTCATCGCAATATACAAACATTGTTGTCTGGTTGTTAATTTCACATGGGCAGCCGACATGTCGCCTGTGCCAACAGACGACGTCGGCTGTTCAGACGACATGGGCAGCCGACATATAAGTCGCCTGTGCCAACAGACGACGTCGGCTGTTCAGACGACAGGGGCAGCCGACATATATGTCGCCGGTGCCAACAGACGACGGCCGCTGTTCAGACAGCTGACAACGTCGCCTGCGCACGTTTGTCGTGTACAATTGCTTACGCTTTTCGTTTGTCTGCAGATGACAACGACTATGAGGGAGCTGATAGATTGGCAGCCCCCGCCAGCGGATGAAACTCATTTTCACGCGCTGATACACACGTTAGAAGCTCTTTATCCTGATGGTTGGAAGGATTGGGTGGTCAAGAGCGTTACACCAAAAGACCTCTTCGGCGAAACTCTTACTCCCGACACTGAGGCACGTCTACGTTTTGCCGTGCCAACGCTCCGCCTTGCCAGAGTCTTCCGTTGTGAAAAATCATTCAGTGAACGCCGGTACAAAACTGTAAAAAGAAAACTTTTAGAGTGGCCAATTGGCTTAGCCCTTATTTACCAACCTCTATCCATAATGGTGAAAGTCCACCCTAACGGGCCACAAAATAAGTTTGAAGCTATGCTCCCAGGGCTGAAGAAACACTTGATATCACGCAAAGAGGCATCTGATATTCTGAAATCGGAAGCGAACGAGGAAAACACACCATCTGTTGCCTCGAGCACTTCTGCTGCCTCCAAACGACAGCAAACGCCTGACCCTGTGCAGCACCGAAAGAGACAAAGACTGGCAGATGATAGTCATTCTGCTGAGTCCCTGTCAGAGTATATGCGGCAACAAAACGAGATCTTGGGTAGGCTGTGTGAAATCACTTATGGCCTAACCCGTCACACGCCAGAACATTCCTCAGCACCTAAAGAGTCTACAAGCCGTAGTCAGGCAAGCTCCGAAGTTGACTCTGAAGCTCGTGAAAGGGGTTCAGACATTGAAGACTCCTGGACTGCACCACCCCTGGCGGAGGACGAAGAGCCAAAAGATCATGACGAACCCCTGCTTGATTTCGCACCTGAAACTAAGGAAAGTGAAGCGAAACTTAGCAAAGCATCCGCCAAAATGGTCGAAACCGGTATGAAATGCCAAAAATTAGATACCGACGGCTGGCACAACATCCGTTACGCAGAGGTGCAAAAGATGTTTCAGGCATCGCCTGTGTTCACATCACTTAAAGTTAATGGGCACTTAGCAACATTAACTCCTCCATGGCAATTAGTGTCTACCCTGGAAAAAACTGACCTGTGTCTGGGAGCCATAACCCACGGCCTATTACAGCAGCGAATAGCATTTGAGGAAACGTATGCTAGTGCCCCACCTGATGTGAAAACTTATCTTAGTAAGAATTTTCTAAACAAAGAAAAATCACCGTTTAGAAAAATATCAGACTCTTTGCTGCAATATACGTGTGGGAAAAGAGCCGAAACCATCGAACAAAGACGAGCTTTATACAAACCTCAAAATAAAACAATCAGTGAACTGCTGCACGCTATTCCACCATCGAGTACTCACCTTTTCGCTGAATCCCAGCTGTCTGATTTAATAAAAGAACAAGGAGGAGTATCGAAGGTGTTCCCTGGAAAATTCAAAAGACCGAATGCGCCTGCGAACTCTAAGCCTAAAGCTAGACAAGGATTCAAGCAAAGAACGACATTTCAGAAACAAAACCGCCGAATTCCAGAAAAGTCAACACGTAGCTTTAACCAGCAGCAGCGGCAACCTGCAAAAAATAAAGGAGGATATGAGGGGAAAAAGCAATAATTTTCAGGCAGGACAGGTTAGTCATAAACTCACGGAATGGGAGGCACTCGGTGCTCCACGTTGTATCATATCAATTATATCTGGATATAGAATTCCATTTATACGACGTCCCCCGAATTTTAGGTTGGATAAAGACACTTGCGCCCGATATGAAACCAAATCTTCGACAGACATGTCTGAAGAAATCGGTAAATTAAAACAAATTGGTGCATTACGCACATGTCAACGTAAAACAGGTTTCTTATCATTTATGTTCTTACGAAGGAAAGCAGACGGATCTAATAGACCGATCTTTGACCTCAGAAATTTAAACCTTTATTTACGTGCACCTAAATTTAGACTCATAAACCAACATAAAATTCCGGGATGTCTTAATATTGGCGATTATATGACTAAAATTGACCTATCCCAGGCATATTTCCATATTCCAATTGCGAAATCTCATCAAAGATATTTAGCATTAGTATACGCTGGTGTTACATATGAGATGACTTGTCTGCCTTTTGGTTTATCAACAGCTCCTTGTACATTCGCTAATGTTACTAACTGGCTTGCTAACTATTTCAGAAAGAAATCAATTCGAATGATAGTTTACTTGGACGACTTTCTCCTAATGCATACGGATCCAGATGTTCTACAGACTCAAACCTACTCCGTTGTAAATCAGCTCACAAAACTAGGTTGGTGCATAAATTCAGAAAAATCTGTATTACGACCAACCAACAGCGTGGAATATCTAGGACTAACCTGGGACACACATCACAACACCAAAAGTCTTACAGACGACAAGATCATGAAAAACCTAAGCGTAATGGAAGATACACTTCAAAAAGGACATTGGACTTGGCAATCTGCAAAAGTCTTATTAGGCAATATCAACTTCGCTTCTTGCGTCGTGCCGTATGGGCGTCTTCACAGCCGAAGAATTCAGATAGAAGCGAACAAGCTGACAAAGAAAGACCGCTACAAACGCCATTGCTTACCGGAATCGGTGAAAGAGGCACTGGAGTGGTGGAAAACAAATATCACGCGACAGTCGCCGATACATCACGCAGACCCGACTACCTTTGTAAGCACGGACGCAGCAGCTCTCGGCTGGGGAGCTTCAGTAAACGGGCAAAACTTGAGTGGGCTCTGGAATCAAAAGCAACTCAAATGGCACAGCAATCAAAAAGAGCTGTGGACCATCCTGGAAGTATTAAAAATAAAAGGCTGGCAAATTCGCGGACAAACAGTTATGGTACAGACGGACAACAAAACAGTTGTATCGTACATAACGAAGGAAGGAGGAACCAAATCTGTGAGACTCCTACAAACGACAATCCAAATTTTCCAGCTTGCGGAGAGATGGCGAATACACCTCATAGCTCGTTACCTGCCGGGTCGATACAACCTCATCGCCGACAGTCTTTCAAGGGACAACGACCCGCCAGAATGGACGTTATCAGAAGACATTCTGAAAGTGATATTCAGGAAATTCGGCATACCAACAATAGATCTATTTGCAAGCAAACGATCTGCCGTAGTAACGAGCTATGTCAGCGAAAATGCGGAGGATCAACATTGTGTGTTCGTGGATGCTTTCAGCCGACCGTGGAACTCCAGACTCGGTTGGATCTTCCCTCCACCAGCCCTAGTGCCTCGCGTCCTGCGCCACCTCGGAAAGAGCAAAGGAGTCTACCTATTTGTAGTACCCAAATGGGAGAAGACCTTTTGGAAAGCCGAGCTGAGGCAACGAGCTTTATGCCCTCCAATGATGATCTGGAACGTCAGGAAACACCTGATAGACCTAACTACGGGCCGGGCACCAGTGGCAGTAAACCATCTGTCTTTGCAGGTCTGGAAAATTCAGGCTGGTCCAATATAGTTTCTTCCTGGCCTGAAAAGGACAAAAAACTTTTAGAATCGTCCTGGCGTAAGTCAACTTTAAAGACATACAAACCCGCGTGGGAAAGATGGCGACAATGGTCTAAGGAACATTGCGACACTAACAATCCAGAAGCCAGTGATCTTGCAAAATTCATTTGTCATCTACACTCAGATGTTAAACTCGCCCCCAGTACCATAGCGGTTCACAAATCAGTGGTCGCAATGTTTGCAAATCCTACTAGAACAAATGAGCTCAGTAATCATCAACTAGTTCGCCAAGCCCTAAAAGCTATCACCCTCAGTAAGCCTCCTTCCAGAAAACCCAATACTTGGGAAGTTACTGACCTTATTAATTACCTTCGTAGTTACACTATTGACAATAGTAGTTTATTCCAAGTGTCACGGCACGTAGCTGTTCTTCTTCTTCTCGCCACTGGAAGGAGAATCCATGACCTGACTCTCCTCGATATCAGCTCAGAAGGCCTTGAGAAAGTAGACAATCACTTAATCCTATGGCCCAGGTTCGGTTCGAAGACTGACTGTGCAACCTTTCGTCAGTCTGGCTGGAAACTATCTCCTAATGAAGATCAAAAATTTGATCTAGTACATTGGATTTGTATCCTGATATCCGTGTCAGAATCTCGCAGATCAAGTCGAGATAACTTGTGCAGCCTTTTTATTACGACACGAAGTAAAGTCGGTCCTGCCTCTCGCACAGTCATCGCAGGATGGATCCGAACAGTTTTAAAGGATGCCCATATTTACGATTCACCCGGCAGTTTTCGATCTGCAGTAAATAGTGCAAACTGGAGAAACTACAACCTAGATTTGGACGAAGTAATAAACCGAGGTAACTGGAAAAGTAGAGATACTTTTCTAAAGCACTACTTTAAAGAAACCGAAAGTCGTCGAAGTAGGCCACATGTTGATGATAATATTATGGCTAATTGCTTTTCGCCATTGTGATTTATAATTAAAGTGATCTCTTAATCGTTCCTAATTTTTGTTCTATGAATAAGTAGAATCTAAATACTTATAATTAATTATATGTATATTTACCATTGATAAGAAGAAGTTTCATTACAAATTTTGTTAATTTTGTTTACTGAGTTATACTTAAATTGAAACATTGAGTTATTTTCGTTAGTTGAAAGGAAACCTGTTTTTTGTTCACTCCAAATAATTAAACATTCCGAACATTAAAGACTTGTGATTTTGGTCTTTGTGTGTTTCATTGAAATGTCTGTCACAGCATTGGGCCCCCTCTGTACAATCGCAGCGCCAGCAGAAAATAAACACTTCTCACAATAATGTAGTGGGTCAAGCGAAGGCTCGGACACCTAAATAGCAACGTTTTCCCCCCGTAGGGTAGAAAACGTATATTTAGGTTCCAGCCGAAGCTTGACCCACTATGAATTAACATTCTTGCTGGCTTGTGAGTACTGAAGAAGCGCAAGCGCCTGCCCCGCCGCTGCGATCGACTGAGTGGCTAGGAAGTGACGTCACGCACCCGGTATAGTGGGGTGCCCATTGGTAAACCAGTGTTGCCACACGTAAAATCCAAGAGGTTATCTCACAATAATGTAGTGGGTCACAATAATGTAGTGGGTCAAGCTTCGGCTGGAACCTAAATATACGTTTTCTACCCTACGGGGGGAAAACGTTGCTATTAATCAATTAAAATAACTTAAAGTAACTAAATGAACAAGTAATAATCATTTTAGTAAATGGGTGAAGTATTTAATTATTGCGTAAAATATATTTGTAATTTCGTTTAACGTAATCTTGTGTATTAATAACAAGCTTTAACAACCTCATCTAAATACACAAACATTATGGTTTGCTCCGTATGACGGCAGAGTTTACGAAAATGGAGTGTGGGTACACTATTTTTAGTTCTTACAACGCGACCTTATTCAACATAATTTTATTTAAAAAAGAAATAACTAATATACCGAAGAATTGAGTAAGTCTATCATTCTCATTTGAAGAAGATTAAAAAAATGTGTACGCATAGTTAAATGTAGGTACAGGCTGACGTCTGCACATTACACTACCCGAAACTGTCAATTTTTCCCAATCAACCTTGAACCTTAAGCTTCATCAATAAAGTTGAAAATCTATTAAAGAAATTTGACACATTGTAGTAGCTTGATGTGCTGGCGTCTGTACCTCGGTGGTCCCGTGGTGGCGAGCGCTACTGATCTTAGTTTCCATTCCCAGGTTGAGGAAAACGACTGCCATACTGGACTCCGAAGTTTAAAATACCAATGCACTGTATTTATAAAAATATTAAAAGAATGATTTAATTCGTCTTAGGAAGATAAGATGAGATAAGAATTTTATTTATTTGCATAATTCAAACTTATGTACACATTCAATAATAAAGTGCACGTATGAAAACGTAAATGCAAGCTTTCGAAGTTCCGTACATCGCGACGCTGAACAGTTTCAATTGATTCGTCATAGCGTACGATCTAACTCACGCAAATCGTTCTGTTAAAGTTTATGAATTCAGTGCATCGGTATTTTAACCTTCGAAGTTCAGTATGAAAGTCGAGGAAAACGTTTATTTTTTCTACAAATTCATCTGCAATTTTAAAAATAAACTTATTACTCCATTTGGGTAAAATCGAAATAACCTTATCACTACTCTTAAAAATGGCTTGTCAAGCATAGTTTGAAGACCTTTCCATAATAGAGAACGTCTTTACTTGAAATTCTTTTGACAACAATCCAGAATATAAACAACTAAAACGACCAATTCAAAATACCCCCGAATATGTCTAGATTTCTAGAATCATTCCTTCACACTAACTTTCTAGACCGAAAAGTAAACAAAACTCCTAAGCTACTAAATAATCGTATATAAATCTAAAAGATAAAGAAAAACAAAGCTTTTATATTGATAAGGGTTATCCGTTCAAGATTCGCTTTTGGGAGAATAAAGATACAACTGCACTAAGTAATGTTTGTGTTGAATTTGTTTTATGCTTAAGCTTTTTGATTATAATTATAATGTCTAAATGTAGCATCAAATGTGCCGAAACGTGTCAAAAAATAACAGCCAACTGTTAGCCTAAAAGTTCGCACACATAGACATTTACTGTGCGTCTATTGTGATGATGATGACGGCACGGTTGGCGCAGTGGCTGAGCGATTGGCTGCTGCGCTGCGTGTCGGGTTCGATCCCCGCACGGAACAAATATTTGTATGGCCTAGGGCCTACAGGTAGTTGTTCCGGGTCTGGCTGTTTGTGTATGTGAGTTTAAATGTTTGTAAACGCACCCACGATACAGGAGAAATTCCTAGTGTGGGGCAACGTTTTTTTAATCAAAGCTTAAGCTAAAGTTTTGGAGAAATACACAAGGGTTTTATTCTGCCTCTACACTGTATTTTTTTTTTATTACCCCTGAAATATTTCTATGTTAGTTAGGGAAGGAAATGAGGTACTGAATATGTGGTAACCGTATGTGTGGCGGTGTCCATTTTTTTTCTTTTTTTCGGATTGGTATTCATCAAATAACTCCTCCCGCTCTGGGCTGAGAAGGAGGGACTGTCAGACTTGTACTGACTAAAACCCACCCATGTTCCTTCTTTTGCCCTTTGTGTTTCAGGGCCGCGGTATCTCTTTCGAACAGTCCCGCAAACCTGGCAGGCATCGGTCCTTACGGACCCCTTCCTGTTTGCTGACTCTCTTTGAGGCGCGCGTGGAACACGAACGCGCCGTCGACACGGCCGGTCGTCATAAGACGGACGGACGGCGCGAGCTAGCCCATAGCTCGCCGACCACAGGCCCGCGGTGGCGGTGTCCTTCCTGTCTTTTGTCATAGTTTGTGAAGAGACTTTCTAAATTAAGTTTGATAATTTCACCACGATATTTATTATCTTCGTTTCCTTTAGTTCTGATGATGTAGATATTGAAAGGGAACGCAGGGCAGTGACAGTCAGAGCTAATAAGTCGGCCCGTAGGTTTGCACGCTGTACTGCTCAGGTAAAAATAACTTTATTCAAGGTATACTGTCAGTCTTTTTATACGTGCAGCCTATGGGTGAAGCATACGCATAGGACTTACAGTGCCCTGCGTGTCCAATACAATAACGCTTTCAGGATGTTGATGGGGTTGCCACGCTTTTGTAGCGCATCAGGTATGTTTGCAGATGCTCAAGTAGATGGCTTTCAAGCGATACATCGCAAAAGAATAGCGTCTCTGATGCGCATACGGGGCAGCCCCAACAGCTTCCTGCAGCTCATTGTTGGAAGAATGGACATGGACTGCTCCTTCATGGAGCATTGGACAAAACTCCATATACGAGTACTGCGGTCTGATCCAAGGTTTCCATTATTGTGTATTTTTTCATTATTGTGTTGTTTGTTTTATATTATTTAAAAAGTTATGGATGGTTATAAATGTAATTTATCTGAAATAAAATTTATTGAATTGAATTGAGAGCAAAACGTAGTGGGGATTAAACACATTTCCATCTAGTTTCAAACCAACGAATAATGACGTGTAAATCGGGGCTATTACTGGTTTTTTTTAAAGTTATTTTGTATACCTGAAGTCTTGGGGGGCCTGGTGACCCGTAACACAGGTTTTTAATGCCTGTTTCGGCCACCAGTAACATATTATTTATTTATATGTTACCACAGGGATTGCCTCGTTAGTTTATTGGTCGCAAGCAAGACTGCGGCCCATGAGGTCCTGGGATCGATTCCCAGGTTGGGCGAAGTGTTATTGGGTTTTTCCATCTAGAATTTGTCAGTAGCAGTCACGGAGTCTGGATTTGTGCCCAGTTGTTGGAATAGGCTCGCCCCTTATTACTCGGGACTTAAACATAACTGGCAAAACGAGGGTGTTCTACAGGTACACCTCTGCTTAAGCCTTCGGGAATTACAGGTGTGATTTTATGTACCTACTTCGGAGAGTGTGCGCAGGAGCTCCACGACCTGATCCCACCATCACCTTTTTACCAGCGGACTAGCAGACGTATTGTGGCGTACCATCCACGCTTGGTTGATATCCCGACGAGTTGTACTCAGCGCTTCTCCTCCAAATTTCTTATGCGCAAAACCAAAGTGTGGAACTCTCTGCTGACATCTGTGTTCCCTGCCACATTTAACCCGCCTGCCTTCAAAGCAAGAGTAAACAGGCATCTTCTGGGCACGGTCGTTCCATCACATGCCTCATCTATCGCTTTTCATCAGGCGAGATCGAGGTCAAGAGGCCCAGTGGCCCATTTTGTAATTTAAAAAAAAATTGCCACTGGGACATTACTGTATTTTATGCTACAATTATATTTCTGCGTGCTTTCTTGAGCCTCGATAATTAACTCTCTCGTAACCTGATGATGAACAGAAAGACCTAGAATGTCCTAGTATGTAAATGTAAAAGTGGTAACTCACGTCAAATCCCTGCACAGATCTGTAGGTGGTGGGTCGCAGGAGTTTCATGAGCGTGGCGCCATCTGTCGGCGGTAGCCCGGAGCGCATCGCCGCAGTCGCCGCCCGCGCCCACAGTATCACTGCATCGTACAGGTGCGCTGCTTCTATGGGTACCTGTTGATAGATAAGTTACTGTTAGCCTGCGATATCCCATTGCTGGGCAAAGGATCTCCCCATGACTTCCAGCTGTTTCAATCTTCTAATCCAGGGTCAAAGAAAGAACAGTAAATAATGAAAACGGTAGTGGGATATTAAGGTTTTCCAGCAAAATTTACTCTTGGAATTACAAGGTTAAGATTCGAACTGACGAGTAAAACTCTAAGCCTAAAGCCTTCCAAATTAACTGAAAAACAAAACCGACTTCCAAAAAAACACTAAAAACGTCTAAAATAACTTGACTTTCTGAAGTCGGTGTCTTTGTTTGTATAATTGACTTTTTTGCCATCGACTTCCGAAATTCAAGTTATTTTAGACTTTTTTAGTGTTTTTTTTGGAAGTCGGTTTTGTTTTCGCAGAAAGTTTTTTTTTTATTTTACCCTTTTTAGTTGTAGTATATACCACACAAATTCTTGTCATGAATAAATTTTTACATTGTAACTAGAAGTTAGTTAAAGTACTCGTCAATACGAATCATACGAGCCCAAAATCGATGAGGTTTTGTCGTTTTTTATCGGAGTTCCTATGACCACCGTCTAGCCCCATCATCAGACACTGGATACCATTTAGGACCAAAGTATTCGCCAAGACGAATCGTATGAGCCCAAACTCGATGGGATTGTGTCATTTTATTACGGACTACCTGTGACCATCTTCCAGCTCCATCACTAGACCCTGGGTACCATCTAGAGACAAAGTACTCGACAAGGTGAAATATAAGAATCCAAACTCGATGGGGTTATGTCGTTTCATAACGGAGTTCCTATGACCACCTTCCACCTCCATCATCAGACCCTGGTTACCATTTAGGACTAAAGTACTTATCAAGACGAATTAAACGAGTCCAAACTCGACGGCGTTGCATCTTTTATTACAGAGTTCCTATGGCCACCTTCCAGCTCCATCATCAGATCAGCTCCATGTCATCATAATATTGCATTGTCTCACGATATACACATGCGTGCAATATTTCAGCTCAATCAAAAATCGGGAAATGTGTCAAATTTAACTAGCAAGTATCACGCGACGTCGCGTGATGTACATCAGAGCGCCTTCACGCGACGTCGCGTGATGTACATCAAAGCGCCTTCACGCGACGTTGCGTGATGTGACAATTAACGTGAGGAAAACAACCATATTCCTAAACCGATTTTGATGAAATTTCTATGGGACCAATCAAGCATATCCTTTCAGATGAAAAAAGAATTTTTCAAATCGGTTTACAAATGACGGAGTTATGAGGTAACAAACATTAAAAAAAACACAACTGAATTAAGGACCTCCTCTTTTTTGAAGAAAGTCGGTTAAAAACTAATTTGAAGGGGTTAAATGGTTCCAGGGCAGTGGGACTGTTCGAAAGTGATACGGGCAAAAGAAGGAGCATGGATGGGTTTTAGTCAGTACAAGTCTGACACTCCCGTCCGCTCCGCCCAGAGGGAGAGGGATCATTTGATGACTACAATAAGAAAAAAATAAAGCTTTTAAATGGTTGCCGCCAAGGTAAATCAATCCTACTAATATTATATTAATGCGAAAGTTAGTGAGGATGTACGGATGTCTGAATGTTTTTTACTCTTTCACGCAAAAACTGCTAATCGGATTTAGATGAAATTTGGCACAAAGATAGTTTATTAACCTGGATTACGGTAGTACGAACCCATGGAACAAGTACCGAATTCCACGCGGGAGAAGCCGCGGGTATAAGCTAGTAGAGAATAATTATGACTTCGAAAAGTTTTCTTAAATTTTTGTGCAAATATTTTGATAAACCAATTAACCAGTTTTCCGAGTACCTACATACTCGGAAAACTACAAGGAATTACAAGGATGGCCACATGGCCTTCCTTGCATGTTGTGTTTCATAGAATTGCACAAACATTACCAAACCCTTCATTATTTGTTTTTATGTTATAAATTATAATTTAGGTATACATTTTCAGTCGTTTCATATAGAACTGAAAATGAAATCTATTTGAATTATTAGACAGAATTGCGAGCAAATACTCTTACAAGCTTATATAATTAATGTAAATCAATTACGAATTAATTAACGGGACTTTTCGCTGTAGTCAAAGACATAAAATACTCGTAGGAAACCTTTGAAGTAAAAATACAAGCTTGATAAAAGATTTCGACGATCAAGTGGAACGCGCGCTGCTATGGCGCTACTGTGAAAAAATCATTAGTTTTGAATGTTTTCAAACATGCTGTTCGAGTCACCGTGAGGCGTCTTGCAATATGCTGGCAATGCGACGGTACTCGCGTGAAGGAAACAAATGACAAACGCGCGGGTCTTGATGCCGCCGGACGTCCTGAAGGGTGATACTAATTGCATTTGAAAGAGAATTATATGCAAAAGGAATAATTGCTATGCGTAAACTGCGTTGTTTTAATATATAGATTTGTATTTTTATATTAAATAGGTTTTATTCGAGTGCAGCGGTTCGTTATCAAGTGATTGCAAGCGCTATTGCCTGAGCCCAAGTCTAGCAAAGTGTAGGTCAGGTATAGGAACACTTATGCCGAACTCTCAAAATATTTTATTTCTGATTCGAATTTACGGACTCTTTCTTTTGGTAATAAAGTTGCTTCACAATTTATTATTATCTCCTCAACAAAATTTAAATCTATGATATCTATTTGTGGTATGATATCTATCAGTGGCGAAGGTTCCATATAACTCGATTCCTATCGGCTTCACTTTGAAAAATGGCACAGTAAGTATTTTATAGACAAATAATAAAATCACATTAAAGAAATGTAAAAGAAAAGCACATTGCTCGCAGAACGGATGGCCGATGGGGCCGAAAAGTTCTGGAGTGGCGACCGCGAACCGGAAGACGTTGCGTTGGAAGGCCTCCCACTAGGTGGACCGATGACCTGGTGAAGGTTGCGGGGATCCGCTGGATGCGAGTTGCACGGGACCGGTCAGTGTGGCGACACTTGGGGGAGGCCTATGTCCAGCAGTGGACGTCTTTCGGCTGAAATGATGATGATGATGATGAAAGCAATGTACTCCGGCTTACCTCTTACAAAAATTTAACCTTCGCTACTGATATCTATGGTTTAAATCTATGGGCCAAAGGAGCCTGAAAATAAATGGATGCTGTTGTTGTTGCTATCCGTTCATTGTACGCATTTTCTCACAAAAGGCACCAATTAAAAGTTGAAGTTGACCTATAAAATACCAACTTCTAAATCTAGTTTATTCAATACAGGAATACTTTGTACGACAAACGGTTATCAAACAGTCTCAGAGCTTGTTACCGAGTGACCTCGGCAATACGGCCGGTATACCCGACTGTCCAACTTATCGTGTTGTTATTTTATATTGCTTATGTTCTGTTTCAGGCCATACATTCAGGAAATTACTGCCGAGTATATCTATTTTTGGTTTGAAAAAGTGAAGGGACTTAATTTATTTTGGTCTTGTTTTCTTTGCTTTTAGAAAACGGTTTTTGACGTTTCTATGAAGTAATTTAAATAAAACTTGAATTGGATTTTAGGAAACGGTCTTTTTTTTTTTGTTCTATGAAATAATTTAAATAAAAATTGTTGCCGAGAAGGCTCCAGGTAGTAGAGTTGTTTTCAAGAGAATTTATAAAGAGTGTAACAAGACCCTTAACGAAGCCGAAAGGCACTTGTTTTCCTCGTCATTGCGATCATTTTTTTGTTCTAGACCATACCTGGGAACCTCCTAGTTACTGAGATATTGGAGATCAAAGTTCAAACAATTTCACCATTTTTTTTTAATATTTTTTTTAACCTAAGATTTTTACTGTAAACACCTCCACAACCCCGTACTATTAACCTTTCGTTTGCCGAGTATATAGACACAATTAAAAACCTATTGTGTTTCTTGTAGATCTACGTTCCGGCACACGAAGGGTTAAATCCATCCATCAGCACAATGTTTTGAATGCGTTACATTGAGTCCTACCGTAAAACGTGATTTTTCACCCCAAAAAAAAGGCGTTTCCCAGCAATATTTTTTGCGTAAAGTTACTTAGCTTGATGTGTATGTACATAACGCTTGGTTGGGGTCTTCTTACACCCTGTATGTTTCCAAAGAATATTGGTCACCAATCTACAAACCAAACATGACAAGGGCAGCTTAACCTAGTACAAAAAGTTGACTCCAGTGACTGATCTGAACGATTTATTTTCACACACAAATGTCTGGGTCTGAAAGCCCAAGCTGCCTGAAGCTGCCTGCTTCTAAAGCGGTTGGAGGTTCTATGACTGGTGATCGGAAGGTATGCTTCTCTTGCGAAGAAATTGTTCAATAGCAACTGCAAGTCTGTATATTATTATGTGCCCCGTTGGCAATAGGGATGCCACTTAGAACATGAAAGCTAATTGTATATTGACTGAATTTCGGCCCCATGGTGGCCATTTCTACCAACCCATCGTCATCTGCCAGCTTTCTCTTCTAGTCTAACCGGATGCAGCTGAATACCCGTATTTTACATGAAGCATCTGCTTATCTAACTTTCACAACCCAGTTAGCACTGGGTAATACGATATCCCTTGGTAATACTGACTAATTTTGGGCCACTGCCTACCTGTAAATACTATCAAAGATCTACAATTGACAGCCAGGACCAACGGCTTAACGTAATTTTCAAGGCACGGAGGAAACTCTGTATATAATGGGTGGTCACCCATCCACGGACCAACTTAGGCAAGCGCGGCTTAACCTAAAGATCGACCCCAAGCGGCTGTTATTACTAAGCCAGCACCTCTACCAACCCCTTCTAATAAAAAGCTTGTCATTTTTCAATTGCTCACGGTATAAAATCACAATTAAAGTGTAAATCAATGAAATAGTCATCTGCAACTCGAGATGGGAACCCATGTTTGTACGCGGCATTCGAGCGGGTTCTCGTGCCCTGACCTACCTCACGGCTCAACCTATGTTTCGTGCTAGTTGCGAGGTTTCGTATTTCGCGTATCGGTGACGCCCTAGTTTTATATTTACTGGTTTTAAGGGTACGCTAGTCGGTCATACTTCCATAAAAAAATTGTATAGCGATTACTCCTCTGGCACTGTTTGATGATGAAAATTGTAGAAAAAATATGTTTTTTTGTTACATTTTTGGTTCCATACAGGGCTAGATAATGATGAGACAAATTGATATCATTTTATTTTTATTTTGAACGTACACCGTCAAACAGTGGAGTAATCTCCATACTACGTTTGTTGGAAGTACGATCAACTAGTGTACCCTTAAGAAAATATTGCGTGTTTATTTTACTTTAAAATGAGTTCCAAGATAGGGTTGTTACTCTTTGATATTCCAGTGGCGTGTGCTATATATTAGAACGGAAAAAAACGCGACAAGGCGCGAAAGCCCAAGCACATACATACATGCAAGACGTAGGGGGACCCTTCATGACGCCTTCAACCAAGCATTCTGACAGGCCTCCGTCACTCCATGTACTTGCGCGCTATAATTACCTACCCCCAGGCCGAGCGGTCTCGGGCCGTTTGCGGACCAAATTCAGTGCGGTTTTCGCAAGCGAAACAAGCGCTTGTTTATCCATTTTAAAGCATTCAACAAAACATCGTATTTTTATGGAAAGTTAAAAGTGCCAACAGATGCGTTTCATAATTATGTAAGAGAACTTGAGACTATGTATATTATTAATTTTGAAAAAAATATGAAACAGAGGCCGGGTAGTACTCTTTATGAAATTTTTAATGACATACATTTTGATTCTCCATGCCCTTGCTTCCCAAAACAATATCTAATAAAACTTTTTATTAGATTCAGGATTTTTTCTACACTAAAATTTAATAACCGAGAATTTAGAAAGGGTAAGAAATTTTTAAAAAATTATATAAAAATAAAACACATGTAACTTTTAAAGTTTTATTTATTTATTTCACCTACACACTGACCTCTATAATTATGTTTTATCTAGAGTACCGTTAAAGTTATGTTAATTTAATTTTATCGAAGAGGCAGCCCTGCGATTGCTCTGAAGTCGCGCGGTGCAAAGCAATCACAACTGTACGCTTGAGCGTTTAGGCACATTTTAGCATGCAGCGGTTGCTGACGCGACGGAGTAGGCTATTATAGCAGTAGGTATTGGAAATTTTCTACTGAGTGAAGTATCTGTTACGTAGTAATTATTAATAATCTGTGATTCTGATACATCAAACTAAGTAACTGTACGCAAATATTTTTGCTGAGAAATACTATTTTTGGGGTGAAAATCACGTTTTACGATAAAACTCAATGTAAGGCACTCAAAATATGTTCTGATGGATGCACTGAATAGCAAACGGGCCATGGAGATATTTAAAGTAACGTTATAACCATAAAAAGTAGTATTTAAAAAAAAAAACTGGTGAAAAAGTTGGAACTCTGGAGGTATGGCCTGGAACAAGAAAATGATTGCAGTGACGGGGAGAACAGGTGTATTTCGGCTTCATTACTGGTCTTTTTACACCCATTATATTGTTGCCCGTGACTGTACGCTAAATATTTCAATCAAACGTGACAGACAGGAACAAACGACTATCAGTAAAGGGTTGTCCCTCTTTGACATTCCAGTAGCGTGTCCATACAATGAAGGATGTGACAATTAAGGCGTCGACGTGACCTGTCGCAACTCAATTTGAGTTGCACTTCGTCCTAGTTAGGTCAGGTGAGGTTTCCACTTCGATGCTCTAATTGTTTTTAGCTTTATTAGACATATTGTTATTTGCTTGCAAAGTTATTTTGGAGGACTTGTTTGCATGTTCTTTACGTGAATGTAAAAGAAGGTTGAAGTGAATATTTTTGTGAAATGGACGTTACGACTGGTTTACTGAGGGGGTAAGCAGAGATGCACACATAGCACATTTCGCCAGTTATGAAACGTGTAAACGTATGTTAACCACCAGACCAACAAAAAAGTAAGAATCGAATTAAAATAAAAGTATCCTTTACAAAATTATGCCAATTGTCATAATAATGTAAACGGAAGAACGCGACAACATTTTGCCCGACTTAGGAATCGTACCCAGGGCCTAGCCTCAGCAATCATACTTGCAAGTACTAGGCTAGCAAGATTATCTTCTGCCTCATTCATAACCACGTTTAAACATAGCAGAGCGTATTTACTCGAGATAACAGCATCCCTTTCTCTCTACCTTCCTCTCATTAACATTCACTAACTACTAATGCAACACTCACTGTCTACATTGTTTTGAGCGAAGCATTGTTTGTATCTCAATTAACTTACTACTTACCTCAAAGGATTGTGTGCCTGTCTAGCTTAAGAGGGAACAGGAGCTGCGATTCTCTATACAAATGTATTCCACTTTTTTTTTCTCCTGAGTAATGCCCTTAGAGCAATAATTAAAAAAAAAAGGTCTACTGTAGACACGCCCCTGTCATTTCTTTTTTTTTTAACAACTAATACGTAAAGAAAATATGACCCTCCAAAAATTACAAAAATGCCCCATTTTTACGGCCGTGATGAGAGGACTACCAGACAAAGTCGAAAAGTTTTTAACATAAGAGAAATTGATAGGAACCTAGACATACTCTGTCTTAACATTCTTACGTCAAAAATAATGGAATCGGTTTAGTTTTCGAGGAGATAAAATTGGAATACGAAACGTCGATCTCGTAAATATTTTTGTGATATAACCGGTAAGAACTGCAGCTACGGCGACAGGCTTGATGCAGCGCGACAGCAATAGTTTCTTCAAATACCTATTTTTCCAAATTCCTCGCAAGCCCAGGGGGGCTAAAATGGAAGCTTTATCAGAATCATAATATGAATCACGTTAAAAATTTAAAATTCTTAAAATGGTCTTTATGGTTATGACAACAAAGTCCATTTTAAGAGTTTTAAATTTTTAACGTGATTCGTATTATGATTCTGATAAAGCAGCCATTTTAGGCCCCCTGTTCATTCTTAATATGTTACTGGGAAAATTCCGACGACGGTTACAAACTCGACTGATACAATTACATACATTACACCACGTGTGTTTTCATTACATGAAGAGTGTTACTGAAAAGGAAATTAATTGTTAACTGGTAATAATTAGTGGCGAAGTCTAATTACTGTTACACAACTTGGCGGCTTCATATTACCGACACAACTTGACCTTATTAGTTTATTACCCTTTCTGTGAAAAGTTGTGTTAATTTTCTTTTCAAAGCCCACCTGCTCACATTTTGCTAATATATTAATAATGGTGATCTGGCAAAAAGGTTACTGCTCTGTGTACTTCTTTACAACAAATGTACTGTGTTACGTTTGTTTATGTAAATAATACAGTCTGTAGTCATTAGTACAGTCTGTTCAATTATTTTCACCTCTGATTTTGATTCAGTCTGTTGCAGTTCTTAGTGTTGAGTTGCAGGCACTGACAAGTTTTTTCGTGAATTCGGGAGTAAAAGAGAATTTTTTGTGTCAAATTGTCTGTGGCTCAAATTGTCTTAATCGCTTTTGACATGCACCCCCAGTTCACTGTGAATAGACGTTCATAAATATTCTTGACAAAACACAGTCATATGTACTTTGAATAAGGTTGTCGTTGGGTTTCTGATCAGGGGTAAATAACTTTGAAAAGATTGTACATACGATCTAATTAACCGTATAATAATGAATTTCAACGCTTTTTCTGTTAACAAATAAAGCAATCAGCCAGCCTAAAATAGATGAACAAATCTTTAAAATAATATGTCATACAAATTATGATAATTGAAATCTATTCAATGCGTACCCTCTATTAGTCCTGCCCCTTTTAAATATTCAAATAGCAGACACGAAGAACTGACATTGAATAATTTGTTTTTAAAAAAAGTATGTAACGCCGACTTTTTTCGTAAGGCGTGGTATACATCAGCCGAGTGGTAAAGACGAATTAACGGCAATTACTTGGTGGAAAAAAAACAAATAAGTTCGATACCGAACGAAGTTAGCCGATGGGTACGAGCCGAACGAATGAACTCAGGCGACGCAACTTGCATCAAACGACACGGTCGTGAAAGGCTATACACCGCTCGTCCGCGCGGTCTTGCGGAGGCGGCGAAGCAAATGTATGCGCGATGCACCGCGCGGAGTGGCGGTGAGCGCTACTCGTCCGCGCGGTCGGGTGGTGACGTGAGTTAGGCATCAACGGATAGCTTACAAGCCAGTGCGACGTGACACGTCGTGAGATCTGCTTCACGGTCTCGTGTGAGAAATGGCTAACTTGTTTCCTTCGTGTGAGTGTTCAGTTCATCACGTTACGGCCACTCGTGGCACGTTCAAAGCAATTTCTTTAATTTATTTTCTCCGATGTCACTGCAGTTGCAAAACGTGTCACTTGAGCCTCTAATTCGTTGCTAAGCGCTTATGAGCAGGGACCTAAAAGGTTACCAGAATAAGACTTTTAGTCGAGTATTGTTTTAAAGTTAGGTGAAAAAGCATTAACTTTGCCTCACACTAGGAATTTGTCCTACATCGTGGGTGCGTAGGTTCACCAGTATTAAAAGTTTAATCAGCCTATAATAACCAGTTCAAGCACAGAGTACATTTTTGTATTTTGTTGTGCTTAGTCTCTTTCATTCTGGTAAATTAGCAATATTTAAATGGTTAAACCATATATTATTTTATTGTGTTTGGGTGGCTTAGCTAACAATACTAAAATGTATAGTGAGGCAATCAACGGCAAGCAATTTACAAGCCTCCACAGTTACCAATAAACTATTGTAGCACAGTAAACTAATAACTAAGCTGATATATCAATAACAAAGTATTAACAAAGAATAGGACTAAATTTAATATTAAATTAAATTCTTGCACAAGCAGGATGCATGCGTAACCACTATTAAAATACGAAGGGTTAAGATGATAACCCTTCGTGTGCCGGAACGTAAATCTACGCGAGACACAATAGGTTTTTAATTGTGTCTCTATACTCGGCATACGAAAGGTTAAACAACACAGGTTTTACACAAGGCAGTGCTAATTGTCATTGTTATTCTTATAAATGTTATGGAAAACATGTAGTTTTAATTCAGTGATAAAAGATCCAGGTTGCAGCACCGGCCCTACCGCAAAAATAAGCACATGTAGGAGAATAATAATAGCAGCTAAAAATATACTCGACACGTGTTTCCCCCCTAAGGGTTACCTGTATTGGTAATGGCTAATCAGACATAAAGGGTGTAACGAGACCCTTAAGGAAGCCAAAATAAACTTGTTATCCCCGTCATAGCGATCATTTTTTTGCTCTAGACCATACTTGGGAACCTTCTAGTTACGGAGATATTGGGGCTCAAAATTCCAACTTTATCACAAGTTTTTTTTTAAATACTTGTTTTTAGTGTAAGATTTTTATTTTAAACACCTATATGACTATTCAATCCATCCATCAGCACAATGTTTTGAGTGCATTACATGAGTGCATTGAGTCCTACCATAAAACGTGATTCACCCCAAAAAAATGTCATAACCCAGCAATTATTTTTGCGTAAAGTATCTTGGTTTGATGTACAGAATGCTTAGTCGACGGCTTCGTTAAAGGTCTTGTTACACCCTGTATAGGTCAACCCAGTATCGATTGTGTGCAGTAATTGCTGCGGCCTTTTACGTAATCAATGAAATGATCTAAACAAGTGTGTATCCCGCCTTACTAGATAATATGTATTTGACTTACAAATCTCAAATGATCACAACAGAAGACATAGACAAATGCAATTTAATTTAGTCTGACATAATAGTCCTTCTTTGATGGTGTCATTGACTTTTGCTGTCACCCGAAGACACGACGAGAGGAATCTAGGTACTTGTGAACTCAGCTGGAAAAATCCGGGTGAAGTACCTACAAGTGTCATTGGATCTGTGTTTATTTATTTCTTCAGGCTTTTGGCTCAACTGAACGGTGACACCGAATAAATAACGCAGTGGAATTACGCAACTTGATTATCATTGACTTGATGTCTAACTGTTCATGCTTTTATTTTCTCAGCTAATTTTAACACAGTTTGGCTTATGCCCGACTCGTCACTCAATCAATCAATCACAAGAAATACAGATCTTAGGTTAGTTAAACTGGGCGCTATGTTATGCCAAGCGGCGTACAAATATGCGATTATAATAGTTACGAGTATAATAGTATTTCTAAATGAAATTTTTTTTTTTGTTTTTAGAAATATTTTTAGTAATACTATTACTAAAAATATTTCTAAAAACAAAAAAAAAATCGACATTTAAGAATTCGTCAATAGTCACTCACTGTTTCGTCACTGTTTCAACTCTTTATCGAACAACAAAAGATCACGATTCACAACTGTTTACCTCGTAACATAACATCACGCCTGATTTCCCCAAAGGGTGAAGCAGAGGTGTGATTAGTACACCCATGTTTCGCCAGTTATGTTCAAGTCCCATGGAATAGGGGACGAGCCTATTGCCATCAGCCGGGCACAAATCCAAACTCCGTGACTGCTATTATACTGACAAATTCCTAATGTAAAAACTTAATAACACTTTGCCCGACCCGAGGATCGGACCAAGGAATCGGAGAATCGGTCTCAATCAATCTCAGTTTATCTCATGTCGTTGTAAAAATATGTACACTTGCAGAGGCCCTGATCTGGGTTTATAAACGACAGTCTTAAAGTGGTGTGAAAAAAGGAAATTAATTAGTGACCATCAATCTAGAGAATTCCTCGATGTTCTTAGTAATTTTCCACAAAAAAAAATCCTTTATAAACTGCGAAAAGTCTTTGGCAGACTTAATCAGCAATTTTGTGCCGCCAAGCAGCATCAATTCGATTTAAGGACATTTTATGTAAAAGAAACTAAACAACAATTTATGTACGCATACCCTGTTCCACTAACCGATTAGTTTACGAGTAACTGTGAAGTCTGAAAACAGGGATTTATGGTGTATTGTGTTAAAATAAACCTGAGCTGTTTTTACTGGTAAACTCATAAAGCGGTTGAAAGCGGACTCCTGAGATTTAATCGTAGTTTTACTTTCTAATGGATGGATTAACAGGCGTGCCGTACAGCCTGTTTATATCTGTGTTTTACTTATCGATTACTAGTTGCTGCCCACGACCTTCGTTCGAGTGAAATTATTATAACAAAATCATAGTTCCCTTTTTGAATCGAATTTTGTTACCAATTTCGAGGGCTTTTTTATTTTTTTGCACGGAAACCTAATTCTTATTATATTAGCTATCTGCCAGTAAAAATCCCATCAAAACAAACAGACGGACAGACAAAAATTGAAAAAATGTGTTTTTATTAAAAGTGCTGTATATATTTTCATATGCATTCAGTAAAAAGCTGTTATTTTGATAATACAAAAAGACACTTCAATTTTATTTAGTTTTATAGATGTTTATAACATGATGGGTGTAACAAGACCCTTAACGAAGCCGAAAGGCACTTGTTCTCTCCGTCGTGCATCATTGCGATTTTTTTTTGTTCTAGACCGTACCTAGGAACCTTCTAGTTACGAAGATATTGGGATCAAAGTTCCAACTTTTTCACAAGTTTTTTTTTTAAACACATTGTTTAATGTAAGATTTTTACTTTAAACACCTCCACGACCCCGTACTATTCAATCCATGCATCAGCACAATGTTTTGAGTGCGTTTCATTGAGTCCTACCGTAAAACGTGATTTTTCACCCCAAAAACAAAAGTCGTTTCCCAGTAATAGTTTTTGCGTAAAGTTACTTAGTTTGATGTACAGAATGCTTGGTTGACGGCTTCGTGAAGGGTCTTGTTACACCCTGTATGCAAATTGTATATTGTATTGTGTTTCATACATTTCCGGTAACACACACAAATACTTAAAATTAAATGTACATACTTTCTAAAGACAAGCACAAACGGCAAGGGATATGAAAACGCTGAATCACCTAGACTATTGAATAACCCGTTTGAGCTTATAAAAGTAAAATTAATGAGCCTTATATCAAAGCTGGAATGTCGTAAGGGACATAAGCTTGCTGGTGCTTCTCGACTTTCGGCAGTGAGCTGAACATTACAAATTCAACACTGCAATCAATGTCCCACACAGCATTTCAAATATTCATCGTCGGATTTGAGACCTACTGACTATGGTATTAAGAAACAGCCGTCACAAGTGGCAGTGTTTAAGCCAAGCTAGTAATCTCGCTGATTTGGTAATATTTTTACTGTAACATTAGCTATTCTAGTCATTAAATTTTCAAAATAAACTAAGCACGTTATATGGCTTTATTGGACCTCCCAGATATTTACAGTTTTGAGTCCGTTACATTGAGTCCTACCGTAAAAGGTGATTTTTCACCCCAAAAAAAAATCGTTTCCCAGCAATAATTTTTGTGTAAAGTTACTTAGTTTGATGTTGTTCATAATGCTTGATTGAAGGCTTGTTGTGACCTAAAAAACCTTTAAAAAACCTGCCTTTGCACATAAGCTAATGTGGCCAGGATTTCAGTCAAGGCGTAGTTTAACGCCTTACTTTGGTAACTAAAAATAACAAGTTTTGGTTCAATCATCAATCAGTTATAAATAGAGGCCAACTGATTCCATTAGCCCCTGATCGTTGCCCCTGATTGTTTCCTGATTTAATGGATGTTGTTATTGTTGTTTGTTATTAACATGAGATTCTTCCCAACATGCTTTCAGCATCGAATGTGCGTATAATATTTATTAAAAAAGCAGGAAGGCTTGTGAAATCTCACCCATAATATTAGTAATAGTATAGTAAGCATAAAACGCACCATTTTACGCGAGACGTTTATATGGATAAAAAATAAAGTGTAAAATAGGTTTTATGGACGAGTTGTACACTCTACTTTTCACTTCGATTGCGTGGAAATGAAACAGCAACATGTAAAACAATAAATGGACGAAATAAAAACTATAAGTTTATTTCATGAAGTTTTATTGTGTACTTTGGCTGTTGGTATCCTTGCTTTGTTCTTAGAATACTAACGAAACGAATTAAAATAAAGAGGTTATTCTATGAAGTTGTTCGTGTGACTGTTGGACTGATTGCCTTGGTCTTCGACGAAGATTTTACTTTATGCTCTAGAGCATAAAAAGCGACTTTATGTCGCCTACGCACGACATAAAGACGAACTTTTAGAGCATGAGAAGTGAAAAATATTTTAAATTCGAAAGTGTGGGGAGGATGTATGGATGGATGTTTGTTTACTCTTTCACGCGAAAACTACTGGACGGATTTTGATGAAATTTGGCGCACAGATATTTTATAACCTGGATTTATACAAAATATACTTTTTATGGAACATTACTTAACTTCAGGCGGCCGAAGCCGCGGGCATAAGCTAGTCACCTATAAATTCCTTATCACCCATCGAATTGAACCCTACCTATAGCGGCCTGGTAACCTACTTAACTGACAGCGCTCTTAGCTTCCAATATAACCTCGACTTAAAGATACCGAGTACGAGTAAATTTACCCTTATTGGGAGTGTCAATAGGATTATAATTGCGCTTCACAATCTCAGCTTTGTTTTCACGTCGTAAGTTTTTCTGAGAATTGAAGCTTATTTCGTTTATTAACCGCGTGAGTTACCAATATCAGCCAAGTTTCAAAAACACTTTAAGCCGTTCATCTCGGTAGGTCTTTGACAGTCGTACAGGTAGACATAGGCAGTAGCTCGAATGTTTAACAACCAGTCTCACCAAGGGGTATCGTATTACCCAGTACTAACTGGGTTGTGGAGGTCATATAGTCAGTCGTTCCATGTAAAATACTGGTATTCCGCTGCATCCGATTAGATTGGAACCTGACCCTAACGTAGTTTGGAAAAAGGCTAGGCAGTTAATTATCGAAATTTACAAACTTTTTACCATTATTAGTTCCCTAATTCTGTTTGGTCGGTCTGTCTATCTGTCTATGTGTTACCTTTTCACGTCTAAAGGCCTGAATGGATGACGATAAACCATGACATATGATACTTTTTATCTCGGTTGGTAAGTAAGTACCCCAGGTGGTAATTTCCGGGCTCCACGTGGGCGAAGACAAAAGCAGACAAAAGATAGTCGGATATAAAAATTCATTCACAAATCCTTTACCTATCGACTTACAAATACACATGGAACAATAGAACCAAGACTTACAACAACAATATAAAGTATCCTCGACCAATACAGGAAGTATCGGGTGAACACTTCAAAAGATTTCAAGGCTATTGATACTCCTACTACTATCGCAGTCCATGTCGTCGACCTAGTAAATAGGTTAGACTAGGACATTGTGTCCATATCTCGTCGCCATATTGTCGGCGTGGTACAAAATAATACGCTATTGTGGTGTCCGTGCGTAGGAAACATCTGTAAATGTTTCAGTGTGATAATATTTGTGGGGAACTGAAATCCTGGTATTATGCGCTTTCAGAATGAATGGGTGTTTGTTGAATAGGCTTGGTGCGGCTCTGTAATGTGTATGTATAGTTCATATAGCAAAAAAAAAACAGGTTTTCTGGCTGCTAAATAATAATACCGGCCTATTACTGTCCCACTGCTGGGCAAAGGCCTCTTCTCACCAGAGAAGGCACGTGCATTGATCACCACGCTTGCTCAAGACGGGTTGGCGATTTCAGACTTTTATAAGTCCAGGTTTCCTCACGATGTTTTCCTTCACCGATGTCTGTGATGTCCAAGATAAACTTAGAAAGTACATATGAATTGAAAAAGTCACATTGGTACTACCCCGGATTTGAACCCACAACCTCATGCATGAGAGGTGAGGCCTTAACCTCTGGGCCATCACGACACACTGGCTGCTAAAATACGACTTTAAAAAAAACGACGTATTTGTTTCGTAGATTGTAATTATTTTCATTACATCTATCGTCATTGAAAAAAATTGAGCCTAGTCATTCTTATATTGTGACAGTTATTCTAAAGACGTGACACAAACAAATGCAAAAACTCGACTGCCACCGTTCTATCACAGGGTTATGACCATTAATGATCATTTTAAGGCAATATACTGCTCAACTAGTTTTGAAGTCAACGTTTCGTCAAGCCGGTACGAAAAATTAACTAAGCATAATAACTTAAAATCTACACGATTCATTTTACGCTAAAGTTAACAGACGGAGTAGAATAATATTCACGGTGGGTTTAGCAAAACACGATAACTGTTGCTAATTAACTTAGCTTCTGTGATAATTCTATTCTACTCGTGCTGAGCAACGGAATTTGATTCCTCTGTTCGGGTGTATAGCTTCGATATTCGCATATAACTTAGGTACTATGTATGGCTTAATGCAAAGCTTACAGAAAGTTGATCCAAATCTGGGGTTGTGTTCAAGTGTTGGGTAATAAACATAACATCCAACCTGTATACCGTATGCAGAGGTGTGATAATAATAGTAAACCCACATTTCGCCACTTATTTTTAAGACTCATGTAACTCAGGGGGCGAGCCTATTGCTATAAAAAATATACAAATCCAGACTCCATGGCTGCTACTGAGAAATTGCTGACAGAAAAACCCAATAACACTGTGCCCCCCCCCCCGCCCCCGGAATCGAACCCAGGACCTCACGCTCAGCAGTCGCAACCACTATCTAGACCAGCGAAGCAGTCAATCCGGTCAGTTGGGTAGTGTTATTAAAATAACCAAAGTGTACATATGTGATACGCCCATTTTGTCAGCTGCTTTATCCGAGCGTGAATTTCCTACCCCATGTTTTAGATAAAACCTTACTCCTTGTCATCATAAACAAAAATACAAACTGTGCAAAATTCAACCTTCAAGGTCTACAGGCTTGCGACAAACGTTGCTTAGTCAGTCAGTGAGTAATTAAGGACATCCCTTTCATACGTTTTCACAAAAACAAAGATCTCAATTTACTTACCGATGTGTCTTCGAAAATCTTGTGGTAGTTCGGCACGCAGAACGGAGGCGCCGCCGACATCTCGCGTATCATTTGACACAGCATCCTGTGGGAAAAACATGTACTTTACTTATTACCAATAGGTATCCGTAAAAAAGCCATGGTTTGCCAAAACATCATAACTACTTCGCGGTCGAACGAAAAAGTTAGAATGAAATGCCAACTCCTACAGTTCATACGGTTAAAAATAAATGCACATGAAACTGCCACGTGATTCCAAAACAATACAAAAAATTTGGGAGGTCCAATAAAGCAATATAACGTGCTTAGTTTATTTTTAAAATTAAATGACTAGAATAGCTAATGTTACGGTAAAAATATTACCCAATCAGCGAGATTACTAGCTTGGCTTAAACACTGCCATTTGTGACGGCTGTTTCTTAATACCAGTTAGTAAGTAGGTCTGTATTTTGACGATGAATATTTGAAATGCTGTGTGGGACATTGATCGCGGTGTTGAATTTGTAATGTTCAGCTCACTGCCGAAAGTCGAGAAGCACCAGCAAGCTTATGTCCCTTACGACGGTGACTCAGCGTTATCATATCCCTTGCTGTTTGAGTTGGTCTATAGAAAGTATGTAAATGTAATTTTAAGTATTTGTGTGTATGTGTTACCGGAAATGTATAAAACAATACACACAAATATATAAAATTTGTATATACAATTCCGAGCCTACTTAGGAAATGTTATGTGTTGTCGCCCCTCACACTGCTATCCCCTCGACGGCCGATGGGGCAAACAGATATTAGAGAGGAGATCACACATAGTAAAGCGTAGCGTGGGACGGCCACCTGCCAGATGGACCGACGACTTTACTAAAACTGCAGGGAGTCGCTGGATGCAGGTGGCATTGTACCGGACACGTTGGAAATCGATTAGGGAGGCCTATGTTCAGTAGTGGACAGCGACGGGCTGAAATGATGATGATAAACATCACGCCTGTATTCCAAAGAGTTGGGCAGAGTTACCTAGCGGCCCTGGAACACAAAAGGGCTAAAGAAGAAACAAGGATGGGTTTTAGTCAGTACATGTCTGACTCTCACTTTCACTCCGCCCAGAGTGAGATTCCGTCATTTGATGATTAACCATCCGAAAAAAAAAGAAGCCCATTGCAATGACCCGTGCACAAACTTTAATGCAAAGACCGGGCTACAACTGAGAAATTCTTAAAGGAAAAACCCAACAATTCATTTACCTACCTAGGAATCGAGACTCAGACCTCATGCTCACCAGTAGCGCTGGCGACTACTAGATAAATGCTGCCAATATTTTCTGAGCGAACAATTTTAAATCTCAATTTAAATACACTATCCCGAATGAGCTGAACAAAAGTTTTCCTATGCCATACAAGCCGAAGCTTATGCTGAACAAACTCTAGGATCTAAACCTAGCTTGTCAAACATAGATGGACTCATTCGCAGTAGAACTGGGTCATACAGTTTACTCAACTTTGTTATTGTCGTACTCAACGTGTTATTATTTCAAGTTTATAGACACAGTTTATAGACACGATTTCTACGTAATTTAAAAGATTTGTCCCTTAAAACTATGTAAAGTTAATTTTGGCTACGTAAAACAAAGGAACAGCAGCATTTGGGAAGCTTCGCCGGGTCTTCTCGTCGGGTATTCCACAGAGCCTAAAGACTAAGGTCTTCAATCAGTGCGTCCTGCCTGTTACGACTTATGGAGCCGAAACGTGGACACTCACGGTGCGGCTGGTCTATAAATTTAAGGTCGCTCAGCGAGCTATGGAACGGGCTATGCTTGGAGTCTCTCTGAGGGATCGCATTCGGAACGAGGTAATCCGACAGAGAACCAGAGTTGTCGACATAGCTCACAGAATAAATAAGCTGAAGTGGCAATGGGCCGGTCATATTAGGCGTAGAAGCGATGACCGTTGGGGTAGACGTGTTCTTGAGTGGAGACCGCGAATCGGTAAACGTAAGGTGGGACGCCCTCAGGCTCGGTGGAGCGACGATCTTCACAGGGTGGCTGGTAGCAACTGGATGGGAGCTGCTGAGAATTGAGTTGAGTGGCCTGCGATTGGGGAGGCCTATGTCTAGCAGTGGACTGCCTTATGCTGATGATGATGAAAACAAAGAAAATGTATTTGATGTATATGACTCGAACGTAAAACAAAATTAAAACAACCAAAAAATAATAATTAAAACCGGCCAACGGCGAGTGGGACTCGGGCATGAAGGGTTCCGTACCATCGGCATAATAGTCGGGGAGCCCCCTTTTATTTTAATTTATTATTATAGCAGTAACAGAAATAAACATTCTGTGAAAGTTCTGCCAGTGGCGAAGCTTCCATGCCACTCGATTCCTACCGGCTTCCCTTTGAAAAATGGCTCAGTCAGTATTCTATAGACAAATAATAAAATCACATTAAATATATGTACTCCGGCTTACCTCTTACAAAAATCAACCCTTCGCTTCTGCTGTCTACATAATTATTACGGATCATAAGATACAGCCCACTGACAGACAGACGGACGGACAGCGCAGGTTTAGTAGTAGGGTCTCGTTAGTGTTACCCTTCGGGTATGGAACCCTATAAAAACAGTCCGCTTCAATAATCTGTACTCAAACTACGGTACTTGTTCATAGAGTTCATTAACCTGATTATAAATAAACTTGGTGTCATAGATATAATAGTAATACCGGATATAAATTTATTATTTATACTATACTATACATTAAAACTTAAGTATAAATTAAAATAACCTAAAGTAACTAACTTATTAATAAAATTAAAAAATGGCGTCAAAAAACTCCTCCTCAACGCAGTCAACTGGTAATGTACCCAAGAGACTGGCGGCGTTGCCACGTTGTGCTAATGCAATGCTAAGCCTTTAGCCTTTTTATATCGGATATTGATAGAGATACTTTAATAAGGTAATTATAATAATATCGCAGTACTAGTTAGAATGAGTCTTTGAGACAACACTGTAGAAATAGGGGCGATAGGGGGAAATAGAGAAAACGTTTGATATTTATAATTTTAAAATTGGATCAACTTGTATGTTAGTCTTAGTTTTTAAAGTAACGTAACTCGTAAACTATTTTCTCAACTTAGAATACCACGTACAATTACTAAAACAACATGAATTGTTCAAAGTAAATAACAAATTTATTCACATTTATTCATTATTGGCCTAAAAACCTATTTTTTATTTAATTCTCGAACATTAATCAGTACCTAATCGATAGAACTTTCTTCGTTTATGTTTGGGCCTCGTTCCATGTCGCTGAGTTTGATTTTGGTATCAAGTAAGTATGAGAATTTCGAGTGGCATAAAACATTTGTTTTTGTGTTGATATAATTAAAAATTGACACCCTCTCTTGTCAAAACCGTATGACAGATGTCATTTACTGTACTCTGTGGTTCTGCTGCTCTGCTGGTATTGCTAAGTAGCAGAGAGGAAGAGGGCTAAGTAGCCCTCTTCCTCTCTCCTAATGTTGCTGTGCCCGACAGGGTCCATATTGATATTTTACCTTGTTACACCATCTATGTATTACATATGGAATGCAATAAAGTAGTGAGTATTGAGTATTGAGAACAACTATACTCTATGTCTTTTTAATGTCGTCCATATTAATGCTGTGTAAGTGTTGTATCCGTATCAAATAAAAGTATTTGCAAAGTCTAAGTAATCAGTTTTAATCACAACAGTTTTTGTTAATATATGAGGGTAAGCACACATAAGAGTGCATTTGTTTAATTTCTGTGATCGTTAACGTTAAAACTAACGTAACATTTAAGCATCACAGCAAAATAAAAAAATGCTTCTCGTTTCATTTTGATAGTAAACCACGTCATAACGCGCTTAGGTCACATTCCGTGCCGCTGAGTGCATTGGGTACACCTCTGCCTTAACCCTCGGGGATAATAGGCGTGATGTTATGTTATACAGAAACCAAATTTTCTAAAAGACTAGTCTTTTACATCAAAGAAACCATATCCGAAACGCCAGGAACAATAATATTGCATAAACGTGACCCCGCTACGGTTATGCTACGGCGTAGCATACGTAGCACCTACGCGTGCTACGACGTAGAAGTACACGTAGCGAGTATAATGGCATACTTTTCTTTGCTATTATTATATAAAAGGCACTGAAATAGTATGCTTCTTTTCTATTTTTACTCCATTTAAATATGAAGTTGTTATCATGCACTAACAAGATTTATTTTTACCCTTTCTGTGAAGTTCTGTATTGTTTTAAGATGAACTATGCGAGTATAGCTTATAAAGATGAGTCTTATTTAAGTTACTAAAGTATAGTCTCTAAATTACTACGAAGTATTTTTAATTGAAGCTTCATGCTGTCTTCGAATCAAAAACATTTCGAAGAAATTTCAACAGACAGTGGGCAAAATATTTTTCTAATTCACACTGTTCACATATATACAAATAGCGCATCGAGATTGGACTAAATTTGTGTACATTTTTACAAATAATCAGCGTGTATAATGTCAATACACAGTGTAGGATTAAAGGAATAAACACAATAACCGACTTCCAAAAAAAGTGGAAAATAACTTAGCTTTCTTAAGTCGGAGACTTTTTGTTTCTTTAATTGACTTTTTTGCCACCGACTTCCGAAAGTAAAGTTATTTTACACTTTCTTAGTGTTTTTTTGGAAGTCGGTTATTTTTTATGTAAAAAAAATATGTTGTGGTATCTCAAACAAAAACTTGTACCGATGCAAAGTTAATAGAATTTATATGGAAGTTCCGCAAGCTTCTTCTAGCAAATAAAAAAAAGAATTATTAAATCGGATCAGCACGGAGAAATCGGTGAATAAAATAATGTCCATGAAAAAAAAAATGCTGGTGGAATACATAACCTCCTCCTTTTTTAGAAGTCGGTTAATAAATCAAACATCACACCTATAGTCCCCGAAGGGTAAGGCAGAGGTGTACCGGGAGTATTCCCGTGTACTGTGTATACTGGTGTATACCAGTAATAATAATATGATTTGTTAAAGACAATACGTGTCAAAATAAAAGTAGAAAATTCTTTCTTTATGGTCAACACCGAGAATACCTCAACGTTCCAAAGACAAACAAACAACTATTTCCCTATAAATCCGTTCACTAACAAACAATGTCTACTTCACCGTTAATCAAACAGACCGCGATGGATCTACTAGAATACTAGGACACCAGTTCAATGACCCAACTCCATCAACTTCATAAAAATCTTATGGCTATGGAACTGTGGCTATTTGTAGTAATAGATCACTTTATCGGCAGTCGTTGCTTCCTCCTGTTTGTAACGATTTGGAACCAGGAAGTGGAAAGCTGCAGCTCTTACTGTCTCATCTCCTCGGTTTTCAGGTTTGGTGTTGAAGATGTTATAGAAGGTTTTTTTGCTGCTGATAGGTGTATAACATTCTTTGACATCAAGATTTAATACTTTGTGAAAAGGTTCTTTCTTTATTTCTTCTTCTATAACGTGTGGTTAGTGTAAGTAACCTGGTGTCAGAGTTTTCAGGCCGCCCATGTGCCTCTGACTTGGCTTTACATGCCGTCAAGAAATATCTCTCAGGCATGCTGGTTTCCACACGATGTTTCCCTTCACCGGAGCAAGTGATAATTATACAATACGCACATGAATCCGAAAAGTCAGAGGTGCGTGCCTTGGGTTCGAACTCGAGACCTATGACTTGGTAGTCTGACGGTCACACCACTAGGCTATCACTGCTTGAATAAGTTAAACAGCTAATACAATCACGTACTATTTTTGCGTTCTAGCCCTAAAGGTAATGATGCCAAAACTTATTTTTGACGACAAGAACGGACAGCAAAGTAATAGTAAAAGCCACAAAAAATGGCAGAAACTTACTTAATGTTTGTTATTTTATTAGGAAATGTTGCTTTACCAAAAGTAATTTCGGTGTGGATGCACCTTTAGTTGTGGGTCGTCTACAGAATGCAGTGACAACAAAATAAAAGCTGTAGGTGGTTGTTTGGTTAAGTTTTTGCTGGAAGACATGGTTAGGTGTTGATCATCATCTATTTATAATCTCATTTCTACAAGAATTTCTACGTTTTGTGTTTTGAACTTCCCAGTTAATTTCCGTATAGGTACTTGCGATTTTGCCAAACTGATAATTGTAACAACTTTTGGCAACGCATTTTAATTAAAACTTAATACCAATCCGTATCTCGAGTATTGGACGGCGCAGAGAGGCTAAGGTTAGGCATTAGGTGGACCAACGATGCTAAAATATCTCTTCACTACATAGTATTAAACAAAGTCATTTCCCGCTGTCTGTCAGTCCCTATGTATGCTTAGATCTTTAAAACTACGCAACGGATTTGAATGCTGTATTTTTAATAGATATAATGATTCAAGAGGAAGGTTTACATGTATAACATTGCACCCGTGCGATGGCGGGGCGGGTCGCTAGTAAAATATACGCTGAACAATTTTGAGCTCGAATAATCTATTATTGCCTCGTTGGTCTAGTGATAGAAAGTGCGAGTGCTGAGCATGAGGTCCTTGGTTCGATTTCCAAGTCGCAAGTGTTAATGTGCTTTGTCATCATCAATTTCTCAGTAGCAGCCACGGAGTCTAGATTATGTGCCCAGTAAGGCAATAGGCTCGCCCTCTACGACATGGGGCTTAAACATTACTTGTGAAATGTGTTGGCGGAGGAATACCTATTAATAGTACACCCACATTTCTCCAGTCGTGTTTAAGTTCCATGTAATAGACCACATGCTTCCACTATTATTATTTTAACTATTCTGTTGTGGTTTCAAGATAACTGAATAATTTCTGTAGAATCCGTCGAGATTCATTATATTTTTACGCAGAAAATGTCTTATTTTTAAAGAAGAAGAGAATAAAAATAAGATATTGTTTGGGTAACATAAATATATTTTTAAAACTATTTTGTGAAAAGACTACAAGCATTCTATTTTCTTAGAGAAATCACGAATATGCAAATGCGTTGGAACCAAACTATAGAAACATCACACAGGTTTAAAAAAGTCAACGTGTTCGAGCAAAACCTACAATTTTCAATGTTTTCTAAACTTTAGTTATGTTTATCGTTAGTTTTCAGTTTCTGTGGTTTTGAATGGAAAGTAACACAATCCTATAGCATTTTGGTTAAAAATATTGCGACAAGCAGAATGAAGAAGGTGTACAGACACGAACAGACATATAAATAAATTGTTATTTCGTAGACGAAATTTGTTTCAATCTTCATTTGAAATTCCATTATTTTGCGAGCCTGCTGGATCAAGCAATCTGCTGGGATTTCGGGATGTTTTGTGTAGAAAGGTAAACGTGATTTGCATTTGTTTAAATTTATATAGGGCTGTCTTCACTCAAGAAATCATAAATGAAAATGTGAAAGTGTAAGTTACTTAACGCAGAAATTGAATTGATACTAGTTGTACATTCCCAATGGTCGGTTCAATAACAGACAATGTATCGTAACTTCTGGATCTAGAAACTTAAAATTGTTTCTGACTACACAGACAGAAACATTTTCAGCAGCATTCCAATCTCTGAGCATCTGTCTGAGATTGAAATTCTGTTCAAAATAATTTTGTCCAAAACAATGTAGGTATGACAGATTTGGAACGAGAATTACCAGAACAATTTGACTGAATTCTTATATACAACGTGTAACAGAAAGGGTATAATCATATGGAATACAGTGGTACGGACCATCAAACTGAACAACTTTCTATATGGGACCACCATCGAAATCGTAAAAAAATAATCAGCTGTCCCATACATTTGGGTCGAGTAGGTATTGAAATTTTCTATGGGACAGCTGATTATTTTTTTACGATTTCGATGGTGGTCCCATAGAGAAAGTTGTTCAGTTTGATGGTCCGTACCACAGTATTCCATATGATTATACCCTTTCTGTTACAAGTTGTATATAAAATATATAGTCCTCCTGATCGTTTTCGGTTACGGCGGCCAATCTCAACGCAGATTAGCCATCGGCGCGGGAGATATTATAGTGCACAAGTGTGTGCGCAGACACAGATGCACTCTCTGTTCCTTTACTCTCATAGTCCGATGGGACGGCAATCCGACACGACCGGAGAGAGATCAGACGCAGGACCAACGGCTTAACGTGCTTTCAGAAGCACGGGGGTGTACCGCAAACTTAAAAACTTCGGGCTACTACTGGGCTATTCTTATATTAGAAAGCATATATATCAAAAACGAAAAACGACCGTCAAAAACGAAAAAAAATTTTTGGTGCAAGATATTTAAAACCTGATATTAAGTATATCTACTGTATAGTGATCATAAAAAGGAGGTTATTTTTTCTGGGTCAGCTTTTGTTATGGAAATGTTAGTCAAGTTATGTCAGCAGACTATTGCCAAAATAAAACTGCAGAAAAGACAATTTCATTGTTTATAGCTCTAGAACAAAACAAAACATGTTGAACCAGCAATCTAAACTCGTTTCCATCCATATGTGCATATCTATGTATCATGTCACACATGTTTATACAAATAAATGCATCTTTATCTTTATGTTTAAAATACAGCTGTTTTTTTAGTGAAATGGATATCGATAGATACCTGCACAAATTATCATGTCGCCCTCTGATCAGTCATAATGTGCTTTAGGACATAGCTGGCTCCTCTTTGTGAGGCGAGTCGTTATTCACCACGAAAGCCAAGTGCGGGTGTGCGAATGTCACATTTCTTCGAAATTTTGGTCCTCGCAATAGTTAAAATCTTCACCGTTTTAAGAGCTGTCAGGGCCGTCATTACTGCGCCGCCACGCCTCAAAAGTATGCAAACTTTCATTAACAAAATTGCATTTTACGCTTTCAAAGAAATTATTTTTATGAAGTCAGTATTTCATCGTCGGACATCCTACCCTAACTTTTAATTAAGAACTTTTTAAATCGATACTTACTCATAATGCGGGTTGGTGGGGAACGACGGTGTCAACTTGAGTACAGCTCGGAAGGCTAAGACATCATTGCTGCTGTTCTGGCCGAGGTGTTCTGTTGACAAAGGATTTATTATAGTCTTCAAGTAAACCTTGAACTTGATTGTATTCTACTTACTGATGTTTAAGGTTAAGAGTGCAACTACTACTTTTTTTTTCATATGGTTAGTGTCCAAACTGGTGTCAGAGTTTTTAAATGCCGCCCATGGGCCTCTGATTTGGTTTTACATGCCGTCGAGAAATAACTCTTAGGCATGCTGGTTTGGTTTCCCCACTTTTTTTTCCTTCACCATAGTAAGTAATACATTATGAAATACGAACATGGATCCAAAAAATCAAAGGTATTTGTCTTCGGTTCGAACTCGACACCCATGATTTGGCAGTCCGACGGTCACACCACTAGGCCTACTTCTAATAGTCGATAAGTAGTCAAAAAAACAATAATCATTATTTAGAAGAAAAAAAACCGGAAATCAATTTTTTTTTTTTGTTTGTATGATGTATTTATGTTAAACTTGTATTAAATCATAATAAATCAATGTTGTGCCAAATCGTAAAAACGTAGGGTGGTAATATCTATAGTTAAATACGTAAATGTGTGTTCATTGATACTCAGAAACTGACCAGAGGATCGATAGTTAATAAGCCAGAGTGAGAAAGGCTTTTTAACCAGAAACAATTACTCTGAACAAATTAGAAAATTAGTAAAGTTAGTATGAGTTGAGCAAAACAAATACAATGGTTATTAAAGTATCAGATTGTGGTCTACTGTTAATACGTCAATACGTTTCGTCGTTAAAATCTTGGATGAGCCAAATCGAGCTTTCTATTTTCAAGCGGTAGTGATCAAAGTTGACAAGTTCGCTCGACTTTGTCTAAGCGGTAAAGTTGGTTTCACAACCAGTGGTTGTTAGTTTGTTACATAAGCATCGATACTTGCAACTAAAGATCACACATTTTTAGTAGACAAGTGACGACATCTGTACAGCCATATACGAACTAAATCTGACATTTATCCTACATCGCAATATTAAAGTTAACCGCGCGATTAGCATATATACAGGAACCCGGCAGTTGATGTCGGGTATTTCCAGACACGACACCCTTCTGGTCGAAGGGAGGATCTTCCCTTTTTTATGGAGGAGGAATCCTTACATCTAAAGATTATACATATAAGTCACGACGTCAGAAACTACAGAACGCCACCTGTTACGATGACTATATACATATTTATTCCATTTGCTTCGTTTACGTTCATACAAAGGCCCTAGCACGAACGCGTGGTGTAAAAGAAACGTAAATACGTCAATTTTTTATCGAAAATACAATCATACTATTACATGTTAAATTGTTTGCAACAAGCACAATCAGTATCACTCATAGATACGTATAAATTCTTAATATTACGAAAATATTACGAATCGAGTAATTATTAATATTAAAATTGACTTATAATTAAGTTACGTTATACAGAATGGAAGGGACACCGGCGCACAAACACTTAACACGTAAGTATTCAGTACATCATTCGGATCCCCCCACATAGTAATTTTTCATCGGTACTTTTTCTTCGGTGAAGTTTAACATCGTGAGGAAACCAGCATGCCTTAGACATATTTCTTGACGGCATGTAAAGCCAAGTCAGAGGCCCATGAGTGGCATAAAAACTCGGACACCAGGTTAGGCACTAACCACACGATACAGAAAGATCGGTACTTTAAAAAAAAATCTGCGGTTCCATACATTTTGATACTCGCATTTTTTTTTTGGGACTTTTGTAGGGAACAGCTGTTTCTTTTTACCCCTTTTCCACCCTTTATGCACCCTGAATGCGAATGCTACCTTAATTTTGTTTGCAATAGAATACGTACAAAAATACAGTGTTGTTCTATAAACAAAATTATTAGTTTGAAATCTCATAGAAAATGAAACTTCTCTCGATTTTTTTTCTTTTTAACCTTGGCGCAAGTGAGGTTGACCAGGTAAGCGATACCCACCTTCATAATTTAATAATTAAACGGGTATGCCATGGCTAAAAGAGTACTCAAGCCGGTATGGACAGTAAAATACTTCTTTTATTAGTGATCGTGTGAGTCACGCCTGCAATTTGATCCATACAGGTTCAATCTAACCTTCAGACGACCTATTTATAAAGCACATAGTAAAATTTTGTTTCTGACGCAAGCACAGTTTTATAATAACGCGTATCACGAATAAGGTAGACGTCAAGGAACCTCAAGTTTTAGAATTGCTTAAATCTTAAACTGTCATGCTCACTAACATTAACACACTAGAAACGGGATATTAACATGCCGAAAATAGTTCACGAGCGGACATTGTGAGTTTCGTGTGTCGTGAACAGAATCGAGTGGCGAGTGACAGTGGTAGCGGTACTGAGTGCAAAAAGCGAACAAGAAAGAGGGTAAGACCGATTTGTCTGCTCATAAACACCCACCCGCAATAACTTCAGTTTATCCGTGATCATGGTGCTTGCAACAGCGCCGGACGAAATATCGGGAACTCAAAAGAAACAGTAAACATGGTAAATATCCCGTTTCTTGTGTTAATGATAAGACTAAACTTGCTTCTTACCTAATATGTAAACAAGTTTATTTTTTATTAATTTATTTATTCAATAACACATACATTTGTTGTAAGTTGTGACATATACCACAATTTTTAACCAATATCACAAAATTGTCATAAACATGTATCATACATGTTTTCACGTTGTTTCAGACTATATATATTGTACACTATTTGAAAGAAAATACACTTATTTCTCCCCATTGATGCTCCGCTCCCATTAGCTGTAGCGTGATGATATATAGCCTATAGCCTTCTTTAATACATGAGCTATCCAACACTAAAATAATTGTTCAATTCGAACCAGTAGTCCTTGAGATTAGCGCGTTCAAACAAACAAACAAACAAATTCTTCAGCTTTATAATATTACATATATTATATATAACAAACAAAATAAACAAGACGCACAACTATGTTGAGTATATGAGTATGATGCAGCCGAGTACCAGTATTTTACATGGAGCGTCTGTGTTCGTCTGTGTAGCTTTGTTCAATCACAAAATAACGAACTCACCCGCATGAGTGATGGCAGCGGTGCTGGGGTCGTAAATCTCGTCATCCACCGCCACCACGGCATACTCCCCCTCAGTGAGAAGTCCTCGACGCTGCAGCACCTTCACGAAGTCCACCAGGGCTATGTGCTCACCCAGGAACACGTACACTGTGGACAAAGATAATAATGTAATACGTGAGAACTTGTAATTGGCTTCCTGGTGACTATGGTTTCCTTTTCCTTTATGGTCCTCCATTTACTAAAACAAAAAAGCTTTTACGATGGTGTCAATGGGACATTAAAATTTGAACTTTCAGAGCTAAGCCGAACGTCGCGAATCCAATAGGTCTGGCAATTTAAATATTGAAATAGTAACGGATTTAGTTTAAATAAGTATTCAAACAATGTACAGATGGCTTAATTTGGGACAATCGTTTGGGCTACAAATTTGTGTGCTTACTTTAATTGGGTAGGTCCCTAATCAAATTAATCTTATTTAAATGGGACGAGTAAATCTTTTATATACACAATATTTACAACAGAAAACATTTGCATAGAATAGAGTCTATTAGCAAAAGTGTAAATTCGTTGGATATAAGGTTGACAAGTAGATCATATTTACGAGTTTCTAGAGATGGAGACACCTGTGTCTATAGTCAAGTTAAAGTAACTTGAGTTTAAGTAATTAGTTATTCAAACATTTTTATGCAATAGACAAGAATATAAACGTAAGAACCGTCAAAGTAAGAAAAGGCAAGGATTCTAACTTTTGACAGTTCTAAGTGCAAGAAATTTATTACTTAACTACAGAATAAAAATCGTATCGCAAAGAATTAATTTTACTTAAGGAACAACTTTGACTTGTTTATTACGAGTGTTAGAGAAATATTAGAAATTCCCGAAAAAACACGAATAAATAATAAAGTCTAAACGAAATGTTATCCTTATTTTGAATTTGGTATAAGGAAATCTCAACATATAAATATGTTTACGTTTATACGAGTACTTTCTAAACTTGAAAGTAAAAATATAAAATACTCAACTCCAACGTCAAATTAGACTACGAGAAAAAATCCGAACAACAGATTACTTCAAAATTGAGCAATTACTTAGTACCTCGAGTGTAGGTACACTTTATATCAAGTAGGTATCTACGTTCCTTGTATTTTACGTTACATATGATCGATTTTTCCTAAACGCTTTCTAAATTTTAATTCTTTGCACGTAAGGAAATTGTTGAGGGATTCGTTTTTTTTTATATTAACCCCTCCCGCTCTGGGCTGAGCAGGAGGGAGTGTCAGACTTTTACTGACTAAAACCCATCCATGTTCCTTCCTTTGCCCTTTGTGTTCCAGGGCCGCGGTATCTCTTTCGAAGAGTCCCGCAACCCTGGCAGGCATCGGTCCTTACGGACCCCTTCCTGTTTGCTGACTCTCTTTGAGGCGCGCGTGGAACACGAACGCGCCGTCGACATAAGTCGTCATAAGACGGACGGACGGCGAGCTAGCCCATAACTCACTGTCCACAGGCCCGCGCCTACGGTGGCCCGGTGCGTCTCCCGCGGCACCTAATGGGCTAATGACTTATTTGCAAATCCCTCAAAAATAATAAGCAATTAATATAGGTAATGTTACACAAACGTGTCAAATTGGAGTAGTACCTAATACACACATCAAAAGTGTCTAGGGATCAACATATATTTTTGCAATAACTTTTCTCCTGATTGATATTAATTAAAATTTTCTTTAAGGATTCATCAAATAAAGTGTTTTCGTTTGTCACAGTAACGATAAACCAAGTCACCTTTGCATTAATAAAGAAATTTGCCATTTTCCTAATAAAGGGATTTTTGACATTTGAACCACTAACACAAAAGTTCGAAAAAAAGACTGAAATAACAGTTTTCTTTAAAATTTTATTGGGTAACTTAAACAATTAATAATCCGTGTTTCTACCGCGAACACTAACAACACAAGAACATCGGTTTGGCATACTCAAAATGAGTTCATCCAAATCACGCTGTGGAATGGCCGCCCATGTTCGTTGCAACAACAAAAAAAGGTCTTCTTGCGACTGGATACCCTCCATATTCGGCAGAGCTCTTCTCTGTAGCATATCCCATGCATGCTCAATCGGATTCAAGTCTGGCGACTGAGCAGGCCAGGGCAGGACATTGATGTTAGCTCTACTAACTCTTGCGGTGTGCGGTCGTGCATTATCATGCATTAACTGAAATAAGGGACCGATTTGCACTTGTAGAGGAACGATGACGTCTGATACAATCGTCTCAGCATAAATTTGAGCGTTGAGGTTGCCTCTGATCCAAATCAACTCAGTTCTTCCGCCGATCCAAATACCCGCCCATACCATGATGGTTCCACCACTATAAGGATGGACTTCCTGGCAGGATTTTAATCGCTGTTGGCGTCCAGGGGTTCTCCAGTGTCGTATACGTCTTGTATCCGGTCTCATACCAAAACGAGACTCATCAGAAAAGCACACGAAACGCCATTGTTCTTCTGCCCAATTTCTGTGTTCAAGAGCCCATTGATATCGTATCCTACGATTGTGCATTGCTATAGGTGGTACCCGTAGCGGTCTTCGGGAATGAAGGTTCACTTCATGCAAGCGGTTTCTGACTGTTTGGTCGCTAATTAAGTTCCCTGAAGAGTGATGAAGCCTCACGGCTAACATCATGGCGGTTATTGTTGGAGCTCTTCGAGTTAAGATTTGAATGTATCGGTCTTGTCTCCGTGTGGTGCAGCGATACCGTCCTCCATGGCGCTCAGCCACGGTACCAGTGCTTCGGTAACGTGTCCAAAGTCGACTGATAACACTCTGACTTGTATTCAGAGCTAAAGCCACAGTACGTTGCCGGGAACCAGCTTCCATCATTCCCACGGCTCTGAGCATTTCCTCCCTGCTTAAATGACGTCGCCGCTCCATAATAACGTTGGTTTTAATCAGTAGTAGGGAAACAGTAGCACTAATAATGTCTTCAATGCGTTGTATGTTTTTATAGGGAAAATATTGACAGCTGATTTTCATCTTTTACTCGAATTTGATTCACAGTTCCTGATTCAAATTATGAAATGCACCAAAAAGGATCCATATAAATTTATAAAATCATAAATTTATTACAAAGCCACATCTCAATCTCAAGAAATCCACATAAAAATGCTTGATCCCTAGACACTTTTGATGTGTGTAGTTGGAATCAAATAGCTAAAAAGTATAATTAATGAAAAGACGAAGTTCTTTGCTCTGCAGTGGTACACAACAGACTCATGACAATAATCTCCAAGCTACGAACTTATATATCAAACCCAAAATTTTCCTGATATCAGAAAAAAACATTAAATTAACACAAACCACTATTATATAACATACTCACACACCCATTTGCAACTCCGCGGGTACACTCCTACACACTCATACACGCTGCAATGTATTGTATAGTTATTAAATTGTAAATCCGTAATTGGCTGTAGGATTAGTTTATATAGTATAAGATAAAATTTTAAATAGCCGTAGATTTTGTGAATAATAAATTAATTATTTTTTATATATTTTTACACAATCGTGTTGAATTGGACTCCTGCCTTAAGAATTTGGAATACTTAATCCCAATTATTTGCTAACGAGCGAGAACAATTAAAAGATGGAAGGCAGCTTTGCCCTGTAGTCACAACACGCACACAACAATAAAAAAAAACTAAAGAACAAACTTCAAACTTTGCAACCTAATAAAAACTCATTTCCCTAGCATGTCCTCCCCTCACACAACACTTTACGAACGCCGCAAGCTTTCTACGCTCCAGCTTCAAGTGAGTCACACGTAAGCTGGACCAATTCAATGAACTACTTAGCACTACGTAGTGCTACTTTACTGTACTGCTACAATCTAATCTCGGTGGAAACTCATTGCATTTGTGCACCTGTTTTAATACTCAGAAATAGTTTACAAGATTTATTTACACAAACATAAGTAAAATCACACCTACAATCAATCAAAAGACAAGACAGTAGTGTAATTATGTTAAACCAGTTATGTTTAAATCCCTTATAATTAAATAGGAGGCAAGTCTTTTGTCATCAATTCAGAGTCCGGGATTCTATTGGAAAAGTCCTGATGGAAAAACAGAATTACACTTAGACCCTAGACCCAAAGTTCAGCGCAATAGCGCTTACGACCTAAGACCATTATTTTTTTCGAATGAGAAATCAGACTCTCAGACTTTTACTAACTAAAACCGATCCATGTTCCTTCTTTTGCCCTTCGTGTTCCAGGGCCGCGGGATCTCTTTCGAACAGTCCCGCAACCCTGGCAGGACGACCTTTAGACCAGCGACAGAGTTCGATTCAATCAATTTACGCATAAAACCAATCCTAAGCCTAAGTAATATAGGGCACGCCACTATAATGGCGGTAAGTCCCCTCTTTGAGGAGTGGCTGGAGAGGCGCCACGGCGCCCTCACCTTCCGCCTGACGCAGGTCCTCACCGGACATGGTTGTTTCGGGAGGTTCCTGCACCTAATCGGGCGGGAGGAAACGCCCGGGTGTCACCACTGCGAGGATCGACCGGAGGACACGGTGGAGCACACTGTGCAGGTCTGCTCCGCTTGGGCGGAGCAACGCCGTGTCCTCGTAGCGGCGATCGGCGGCGGCGACCTCTCGCGTCCGGCCCTGGTTCAATCCATGGTCCGGAGCGAGACGGAATGGGACGCCGTCACCTCCTTCTGCGAAGCAGTCATGCTAGCGAAGGAGGTGGCGGGACGTGAGAGGGAGAGAACCTCACGTCCCAGCCGCCGCGGGAGACGCACCGGGCGTCGGGGGCCACGTGGTGGCCCCCGGCCACCGTAGACGCGGGCCTGTGGATGGTGAGCTATGGGCTAGCTCGCCGTCCGTCCGTCTTATGACGACAGGCCGTGTCGACGGCGCGTTCGTGTTCCACGCGCGCCTCAAAGAGAGTCAGCAAACAGGAAGGGGTCCGTAAGGGCCGACGCCTGCCAGGGTTGCGGGACTGTTCGAAAGAGATACCGCGGCCCTGGAACACAAAGGGCAAAGGAAGGAACATGGATGGGTTTTAGTCAGTAGAAGTCTGACACTCCCTCCTGCTCAGCCCAGAGCGGGAGGGGTTATTTGATGATCTCCCATCGGTAAAAAAAAAAAAAAAAGCCTAAGTAATATTATAAATGCAAAAGTGAGTTTGTAAAAAATAAAAACTGGCGATCATTTCACGCCTAAACCACTGAACCGATCATCCTGAACTTTTGCATTTAAGTTGTCAGGTGTACAGAAACGGGCATACGAGTATTCATCCCGAAAAAAGTACTGTTCACGAAGAAAACAACAATAAAGTTCTTATGATAGTAGATGGCGCCACGTGTCTTTGGAATTATGATTGAATTATACAGGGTGTAAACAGACCCTTCAGGAAGGCGTCAACTAAGCATTATGTACATCAAACTAATTAACTTTACGCAAAATTTTTTGCTGGGAAACGACTATTTTTTGGGGTCAAAAATCACGTTTTACGGTAGGATTCAATGTAACGCACTCAAAACACTGTGCTGATGGAAGGATTCAATAGTACGGGGGTCGTGGAGCGTGGAAGTATTTAAAGTAAAAATCTAACATTAAAAACATGTACCTATTTAAAAAAAAGTTGTGAAATGTTGGAACTTTGGCCCCCAATATATCCGTAACTAGAAGATTCTCAATGACGAGGAAAACAAGTGCCTTTCGGCTTCGTTATTGGTCTTGTTACACTTCTTTATCATTACAAGCAGACTACAACACGAATTGATTGTCAAATTCTAAATTAACGAGCGAAGCCGCGGGCAAAAGCTAGTATTATATAAATTGAAAATCTGGAAGAGAGCACGGAGAGATCCAAAAGAGAACCAAACGTACTCGTACTTAATATAGCTTGAGAAGAGCTGCTGTGAACCTGCCAACAGGGGTCGAAACAATAAGGCCCAACGGGCACGTGTGACAAGGAGGGCTTCGTGAAGGTGGAGAGGAAGAAGAGGAGGAAGCCCCCTAGTCGAAACCAGTGCGGGACCGCACTGGCAGGACCCAATGGGCTGCGTCCGGCAATACCAACGACGCAGCTTTATGTATCCCGGCTACATCACACCACGAAGGTTGGAGAATCGTTGAGTATGTTCGATCGAAGACCAGCTGGACCTTGAGGGTTGAAAAGTTGGAGTCGCGACACAACACTAATTTCAAGTCGTTCGTGGTGCGAGTTCCGACTCATCATATTGAGACCTTCCTCAAGGAAGAGTTTTGGCCGAAGGGTGTCATTTATCGACGTTTCTGCGGAAGGTTACGCGACACCTTGCAGCGCAACACGACGCCGTCACTTCGTGTACAATAGTTATATTTTCTGGTTTTTTATAAATATGTGTGATAAGTCTTTAAGATATATATGTTATGGGTCTTTGTTACCTAAATTAAATGATATATTATTATTATAACTCCTTTTCATTAAAACAAAACCATGAAATGTCACCAAAGTAGCCACAGTACTATTCGTATGAGTACACGTACTCATTATATAATTCTCACCTTCCACTTTGTGCCGTGCCCGACAGTCCCCATAATGATATCAGAAGTTACAACCTCCAAGAGAGTTTACATTGAGAAATGCAGTAATTTAATACCGTATGGATTTCCATCCATTCATAATTAGAACATTTCCAGTGGGTCGACGGGAAAAAAAAAGAGATAACGTGTGTCAGAAAAAAAAATCTGTAGAATTAAAGATAAATCTTTTGAAATGGTGATAGACGGGCTTATTGGGGGCTTCCATTGTTTGCTTTTTAGAAAGCAATTTCGGGTAAGTGATAAATAATACGTTTCTAGGCACAAAATATATATCCACGTGTATCTATGTGAAATCCATACTAACTACAAAGTATCCCTGTCCGTGTTCTGGTAATTTTTCACACGATTCAGTTGTTTAGGCGTTTACAGAGACGCAGCCGGTAGCGGACTTACATTATCAACACTAATACATAGTATAAAACATAGTCACTCCCGCTGTCTGTGCGCTTAGATCTTTTAAACTACGCAACAGATTTTAATGCAGTTTTCAGATATAGATAGAATGATTCAAGACACCCACATTGCACCCGTGCGAAGCCGGGGCGGGTCGCTAGTAATATTATGAAGAGACTAGCTGTTGACCCCGGCTTCTCTTGCGTTTTGATCGGTAATTATACCACGGGCACGATGTATAAAGGGTGTAACAAGACCCTTAACGAAGCCGAAAGGTACTTCTTGACCCCGTCATTGCGATATTTTTTTTTTGTTCTAGACCATACCTGGGAACCTTCTAGTTACGAAGATATTGGTCCAAAGTGTTGTCAAAGTTCCAACATTTTTACAAGTTTTTTTTTTTACATACATGTTTTTAATGTAAGATTTTTACTTTAAACACCTCCACGGTCCTCATATTATACAATCCATTCTTCAGCACAATGTTTTGAGGGCGTTACGTTGAGTCCTACCGTAAAACGTGATTTTAAGCCCCATAAAAAAATTGCACAATGCTTGGTTGACGGCTTCGTGAAGGGTCTTGTTACACTCTGTATATAGCCTATGGCACTCAGGGATAATGTAGCTTCCTATGAGTGAAAAAATTTTTTAAATCGTTTCAGTAGACCCAGAGATTACCCCCTACAAACTCACAAACTTTACCTCTTTATAATGTTAGTATAGATAACGTTTTTAAGTTTGGTTGTAGGGTAATCTTTGGAAATCCCGATTGATTCCGAAAATTCTTTCACTGATGGGAAGCTCTATTATTCCTGAGTGTCATATGCTATATTTCAACAAATAGGACGTTCCCTTGGGATAATTTCCTACCATAACGAGAGCGATGCCGCGGGCAAAGCTAGTCCAGGTTACTTTTGCGGCAGTCGGAGGTGCGCCCGAATGCCCGGGTAGGTGCCGCCCCCGGACTTATGGTGGTAGACTACTACCACCGGAACCATGGGGTTTCAGTCAGTAGAAATTGGACATGGCCCTCGGTTTCCCCCAGACAGACGGTATCCATGAGGATTACCCCACACCAAAAAATGATAAGGGTACATATAACAAAAAAATATGATGTACAGACTAAGTCGCGGGTGACAGCTGTTATCTACAAAGTATTCTCAACATTACTTTTATACTAATATTTTGTATGTCCTTTAGTACGCAACGAAAACTTTTAGATAACTCTTTATCTAGAAGAAGAAGAAGAAGAAGAATCATTATTATAATAGGCTGTTATTGTAACACTCGTGTCAGCAAGCCGTAAAGGAGGAGACTAATAACATAATATTGTATTTTTCAGGGCTGTGCGCCTAACGCTAGTAGGTAATGCTACGCAAAACGTTTTGCTAGGAAACTACATTTTGTTGGTCTGAAAAATCACGTTTTACCGTAGCACTCAATGTAACGGACTCAAAACATTTTGCTTAAATTGATTAGAGATCATATGCATACAATTGAAATAAAAATTACCAATTGAATTAGTACAGCCATGGAGGTATTTTAGTTAAAACATTCAAAATTTGTATTAAAAAAATATAAAGTATATAAAGTTCGCGGGTACATACGTACAACGAAAAAATTATCACAATGACGGGAAGAACGAGTAAGTACCATCACACCAAAATGAATCTGCTCACTTTTAAAACAAAATCAAACGAACGAAACGATATCCACATCTGTTCACCACCCTTACTACTATTGGACAAAGAGAGTGCGGACCAATAGTAGAAAACCAAAAAAAATATGCGACCTTTTACATTATCTTTTGTTTTACAAAAAATCTCAGGCTCAGTTAATGATCACAGATGTTTGACCACCCTTTTTTGACTAATAGGAATAACACATAAAATGGACCAATGAGGAGAAAGTTTTTAATTAAGCGCTTCTATAGCGGCCGGATGCTGCAAGAAAAAATAGTCTGTAAGGTGCTCAGATTCATCTTGGGCCGATTGTACCTCTTGGCTGCGTTAAGAGTGTATTGACACCCTATAATATGTAACAAAGTAGAATACCAGTTTGATTATGAGAACAAAACTATACAAGATAATCAGCCTACAATATTCCCACGGCTGGGACACATGCCTCCTCTTCATGAAAGCGAAGGGGACTTCAACCACCACGTGGGCCCAGTGTCTTCCACATGGGTTCGTATTTGTGGTTTTATTACATTCCCGTTTCCTCACGATGTTTTCATTCAAGATTTTAAGAGCATTGTCAACATCATTATTCTCCTGTCCTTATTCCAATTTATTTGGGGTCGGTGCAGCATCTCTTTCTTCCATACTTCTCTATTACTCGTCATCTCAGCAGTCACCTCCTTTCTAGCCATATCATCCTTCACACAGTCCATCCATGGCTTCTTTGGTCTTCCTCTACTCTTATAGCTATCCACATTCATACCCAAAAGTTCCTTACTAATTTTCCTCATTCAGCAGTCATCATCTGTCTAGCCTAGCCCAACTTTGTTGGGGTCGGCTTCCAGTCTAACCTGATGCAGCTGCATACCAGTATTTTACATAGGGCGACTGCCTACCTGACCTCCACAACACAGTTAGTACTGGGTAATACGATACCCCTTGGTAAGACTGGTTGTCAGACTTTTTGGGCCACTGACTGCCTGTAACGACTGTCAAAAATCTACAGATGACCGCCGGGACCAACGGCTTCACGTGCTTTCCGAGGCACGGAGGAAACTCGGTATGCAATGGGCGGTCACCCATCTACAGACAAACCTAGGCAAGTGCGGCTTAAGCTAAAGATCGACCCGAGCAGCTGTTATTATTTTGTTTACATTCAGCAGTGTACCACATTAAAATATTTCTAAATAATTGTTTGTAGACATGAAAAGAATCCTGAAAGGTGGCCGACACAACTTTCCAGGTTTTTGTTAAAAAAGGAAATTGCTTTCTCACAAATAGAACGCTACATAAAATACCGGATGCATACATCTAGTTTATTTAGGGACGCTACGGATGTAAATATTAACTACTAGCGACCCGCCCCGGCTTTGCACGTGTACAATGTTATACATATAAACCTTCCTCTTGAATCACTCAAAAAACCGCATCAAAATCCGTTGCGTAGTTTTAAAGATCTTATCATATCTAAGGACAGACAGCGGGAAGCGACTTTGTTTTATACTATGTAGTGATAACGAAACCGAAAGGCACTTATTTTCCTCGTATATTAATTGTTTCATGTTCTGGACCACACCTGGGAATATTGTACTTACGGAGATATGGGGGTTCAAATTTCAAATTCAAGTGTTTAATTTAATATCTTGACTTTAAATAACTCCATGACCACCTTAATATTCAATGCATCCATCAGCACAATGTTTTGAGTATCTTACCGTAAAGCGTGATTATTCACTCCAAATAAATCGTTTCCCAGCAATAATTTTTGCGTAGAGTTACTTAGTTTGATGTACAGAATGCTTGGCTGACGGCTTCATCTGTTTACAGCTTATAAACTTGACCGACCTGAACCAATTAGTACAGATATTTGGTGTTCATATGGAAAATCGTTCGGTTTCTACCCTCGCAGAATAATACCATGACTCGCAACAATTCAAGCTAAGTCAAGCGGCTTTTTCCAAACCAATATCTCTCGGGCTCGAGTAATCAAATGCGTAGAAATAGTAACGTTTCATTAAAACGGCGCCCGTGACCCAGCCAACCGGTTAACCTTGCTCGCTCGTAAACTACGTTATATTAAGCCGGCCATAGGTTATGGATACTACTATTCAGTTTTGCTTGTGCAGTCAAACTGTGCAGGCATGCATGAAAGGGTCGCAGTTACGTATGTCACCTCTATGGAACTCGGTTTTGCATGAACTTTATGCATGTGATGGCATACCCATATGTATATGATAAGAATATCTAACTGTTTAACTCTCAGTATTGACCAAATTAATACTTATAATGTAGCAACATCGGCTGTCAAATGTGAAATAACATTGACTTACGGCGACGTTGTATTTCAAGAATATTTCTAAATTAATAATCATCGTAAATTAATATCTTGAGAACAGAAAGGTTCTCATTTCAAATAAATCTTCTTGTTATTACATGCACAGTTAAACTGTCATGCATAACCCATCATCTATGGCCGGCTATAGGTAGGAATATACATAAAATAAATAAATAAATAACTTCATTAACGAAACCACACAAGTCGCCAATAAATCATCAATAAAATGGAAATTCACCTCGAGCCGAAATACATTGTCCTCATAACTACCAATTACCTTTGACCAGTAAATAAATATTTATTTACTAGTCAAAGGTAAACGTAATTGGTTGCGAGTCATATGATTCGCACGCGAAACACTTGAATAATATTTTTTCAATACACTTCCCCGAAAACTCACACTCGAGTCTAGATTGGTTCAATTCCTATAGTCGACGGTGATAGTTTTTTTTTTAATCTGAACAAAGTGGCGCATAAGCCTTTACAGTGTAAATCTTTTTTGAATATTTAGATTATGTTTTTATGTAGAATATCATAAATAAACATGATTGTTTAAAAAATATTTACTTTTATGAGCAAATTTTCATTTATTTGTTTTCTAAATATTACAATTTCTCCTTCAACCTTCGAAAGCAAAGCGCGAAAAAAAGTACTAATAATTCATGACAGTTCTCGATAAACTCCGCCTCGGCTGCAATGACAACGTTTGCCCACTTGTATCGTAATGTACTTTTTCTTAAAATATCAGAAGGGCCCTGAAAAGTGACTTCTATAAGCGACAACGATGATGGGAAAATTGATACACCAAAAATCTTACAAAAAAAAAACCTAACAAAGTAGTATGTTGAAAGTTGACGCAGAAATACGAAACGATTTGCAAGCGATTTGCAAACATTTGAGGCCGTTCTAGCGAGCTAAAAACACTAACTTACCAAGAAAATTTTGTTCCAAGACGCGCTGATGACTAAAAAATTTCGTTAACAGCAATACAAATAGTCTCAACTGCAGCAGTAGTGTCTACCTGTGTGGTAAGCGCAACGTTGATCTTCTGTATTTTCCTTTTATATGCATGTTAGGTACCTTGCGTTATGGGGAAATTTTAGCCACTCACAATTAATATTTAAATATTGTATTTCAATTTACAAATCAAACAACATTTATCATTCGTTCGACAGTTTCATTCAATTTAATTTCAACTGACCTTTGAAACCAATTTCGAGAATTTTCCATCAAGAGCTTGAACTTGAAATTCCAATTTAAATTTTTGAAGTAATCTGGAGTCAGATCTGCGAAAGTATGTTTTTTTATGAATTTCTATAAATGTTTGTTCATTCTAATATAAAGTTTTTGATTTAAAAAAGGGTTTAAAAAACAAACAACAGGGATTTTTAAGATTTTGTTTACTTTTCTTATTAAATGCAAACTATGATTTATAAAGAACTGAAGTCAAGTTAATATGATGACACATAATTCATACTTTATTGCTCATTAATTGCCTACTTTTGTGATATTTTAAGTACCTAATACATCCATGCATGTAATTTATGAACAAATATATTTAGAGACGCGCTATAAACAAACCTATATACAGCGTGAAACAGAAAGGGTATAGTCATATGGAAGAGTGTGGTCCGGACCATCAAACTGAACAACTTTCTCTATGGGATCACCTATATGATTACGGTGGTGGTCCCATAAAGAAAGTTGTTCAGTTTGATGGTCCGTACCACAGTATTCCATATGGTTATACCCTTTCTGTTACACGCTGTATACCCATACATCATCTGCCCAGCCTTCTCCCAACTATCTTGGGGTCGGCTTCCAGTCTTACCTGATGCAGCTGAATACCTTACGAGCTGATGATAACATAACATCACGCCTGTAAGGGTAAGGCATAGGTGTACCTACTAGTACACCCGCATTTTGCCAGTTATGTTTTAAGTCCATGTAATAGGGGGCGAGCCTATTGCCATCAACCGGGCACTAATCCAGAGTCTGTGGCTGCTACTGACAAATTCCTGATGGAAAAACCCTTTGCCCGCCCCGGGAATCGAACCCAGGACCTCATGATCAACAGTCGCGCTTGCGACCACTCGACCAACGAGGCAGGCTGTTAATATTAAATGATAAATATGATAAACCGGCATTTGACAGCTTCTATTCATAGAAAGGAAACCCGTGTAACCTACGCCTTATTTCCTACTCCTCTATCATTCTCAGAAACTTTGGTCTATGTTAGTTGCTACGTAAATCAATATTTATTTTTATTTGAGCTCTGCCAAGCTTTTTTTAAAGCCTTGTTTAGAAAATCAGACCTACACACAGCGCACATTATAAAACGCAATCTTTAATACTCTTTTTGCTTCATCCAAGTTCACATATTATCTGGTCAAGGTACTTGAGTGAGTGCGTTGCGTACAGGATTTATTATGTGGGTGATATTAAGTGTTTTTGCTTTCCAGTATTGTGGAAAAGGAAATAAATATCATCATCATTATCATTTCAGCCGAAAGTCGTCCACTGCTGGACATAGGCCTCCCCCAAGTGTCGCCATACTGACCGGTCTCGTGCAACTCGCATCCAGCGGATCCCCGCATTTCACCAGGTCTACGGTCTACTTAGTGGGAGGCGTTCCAACGCAACGGCCATCCGTTTTGCGAGCAACCCTGCCATTGCTACTTAAGTTTGGTAATACTTCGGGTGACGTCGGTAACCTTGGTTCTCTTGCGGATGTCTTCATTTCTTCGGTGACATTAAGCGCTCTTATGAGGCCCATTGTGAGCAACCAGGTTTCGGTCCTGTATGTAATCATTTGCAACACACCCTGGTCATGGACTTTCGTCTTGAGACACTGCGGTAAGTTGGACGAGAAGATACCGCGCAACTTCCCGAACGCTGCCCAGCCGAGTCGGATTCGACCGTTGACCTCTTTCTCGAAGTTAGACCTATCTAACTGGATCTTTTACAACTTCGAGGGTACGGTCTCCGATCTTGATTGGAGTCAATGGCGAGTACATCACTCACCTTCGATTTGCTGACGATTTAGTGGTCATGACTGAGACCATGGAGGACCTCAGTACAATGCTCGATGACCTCAATAGAGATTCCGAATGAGTGGGTCTTAAAATGAACATGGACAAAACCAAGGTCATGTTGAATGCCCATGTAAAAACCACTTTATATAAATATGTTAGAGTTTAAATACTGTGTTTGGATTTCTGATGTTTAGCCTACATAATGTATGGTGAAAGCATCATATTTCTTCAATCGAGGTCCTTTCGAAAGAACTCTACTGCTTTTCCTATTTATTTATTCAGAAATACATTCTAAGATTACAGTTTTCTAGCAAAACGCTTAAAAGCTAACAATAATCATATAAAAATAACAAACTACTGACCTCTAGTTTTGTAATAAGTCTGATCAACAATCCGCTCCATGTCGGAAATATGGCGAGGTATGTAGTCGGCGAAGCGATGCTCGGCTGTTATCACCATACCGTTGGACTGGGCCAGCTCCTGGGAACAAATAAAATAAATTAGGATGAGTAGACTAACAGACGGACTGGCTGGAAATGACCCACGATAACAAATGTTCAAATTCAAATTTCGAATATTTATTGCTCAACACAGTACATTTAATACATGTCCAGATGTCAAGTGAATGCGCAGTCTACTGTATTGTACTAACAGTTGTTAATATTGTCACATGCATGGTTAGCTAAGTAATGTCATCCTAATCCAATATGGCGGACCCCCAAAGATGGCGGACTGGTTTTAAAAAATAATGTTTTTTTTTTACTTTAAGCTTGTTTCTTGTTCATTTGTCCATCGTAGAAGTCAATCCACTGCACCCACGCAGATAACTAAACACCTCGTTTGCCTTGATAAGATGGCGCAAGAAATAGGTTAATGGTCGCTTATAAATGGGCAATGGTCTGAAAATGTAACCCTGCCTGTTGTAAAATTTTACTACTTCCTACGCTGCCACGTGTAAATCTTGCTTCCAATGGGATTTTATTAATGTAATACTGATTTTTGTTTTTTTTTAAACCTAGCGCCACACTATGATTTTCTCCTATATTGTGAGTGCGTTTACAAACATTTAATCTCACATACACAAACAGCCAGACCCGGTACAACCTGTAAGCCACACAAATTTTTTTTTTCGTGCAGGAATCTTACTCGCGACACGCAGCGCAGCAGCCAATCGCTTAGCCACTGCGCCAAACACGTATTACTGGTAGCAATAAAAATATTTGCAGATGGTATTACCTATTACTGAACCTCTAATCTCAGCTTCAACGTGAAGGTAAATCTCGATTTTCTGTTGGACTTGAAAACCATTGTACTAAACACACACTAGACTATCTGATGGTATATCATAATCAACCTATAATGTTCCCACTGCTGGGACACACGGCCTCCTCTCTATGAGAGGGAATGGGCTATAATCCACTACGTGGGCCCAGTGCGGGTTGGTAGATGTCACATGTCTTCGAATTTTTTGGTTCTAGGATATGCCTGTTTCCTCACGATGTTTTCCTTCACCGTTGTGAGAGCAGTGGTGATGAAATAAATTACACAAAGTAATGCGCCTGCCTGGGTTCGAACCCACGACTTATACTGTTTTTATTATGACTGTATTCACAATTTGTATCCTTTTAAATCTCTCACAATCTACACCTATTAGTTGATAATTTGTTGTTTTACTTTTTGTTTCGATCTTTGATTGAGATTGTTTAATGCCAGATGTACGCTTAAACGTGCACCTAGCTAACAAAATATAACTAAGATGGCTGCATTCATATTGTTTGGAAAGTACACACGGGTACATATCAAGCCATACATTTCCAGTAAATCATTGCTTCGCTTTGTATAGATTTCCCGTACAATGACAAAATCCGCTTATACTGATTTTGCATAGATTTTGATTGGTCGCCGTACGTACTGACTGTCGCCGAATCCAAACATGTGTCACGCCGACTGACAGCGCCCTCCAGTTTTCCGAACAATTTGAGCAATGATTGCGACGATATTTCTGCGACCGATCGCTTTAGTTAGGATGCGCAATAAACCAGCAAAACTTGAAGCCCCTACAAAAAGTACTAAGAAAAACTACACCATGTTACAAGCCATTTAAATTCTACTAGTGACCCACCCCGGCTTCGCACGAGTGCAATGTAGATAATATAAATATACATATCCACCTTCCTCTTGAATCACTACGACTATCTATTGCTGAAAACTGCATCAAAATCAGTTGCGTAGTTTAAAAGATCCAAGCGTACAGACAGCGGGACCGACTTTGTTTTATACTGTGTAAAGATATATACCCATCCCAACTATCTCTTACAGCCTACTGTCTGATAGTTTATCTTTCTTCTAAGTTCATTCAGTAATGAAAGCTAGGTAAACTTAATCTAACTTAAAATAGGCTTCAGCTTTTGAACGATGTACAAACACATGGAATTAGGTCACGAGTTTGACCTGGATGTGTTCCAATTTAGTTTTAAACCCTTTATAATAAGGTTAAAAATAAACACACTCCTACAAGCAGGAAAGGTAAAATGTTATGTGATTGCTTTCCGAAGGTAAGCAAGGTATTCTTCGACTTCAGAAGCATGAGCAATTTGTTAAATATTAAAATGGTGATGCTTTTTTTTAATAATAATAATAAATCGTTTATTTCAGGTATCAACCCATAATTATAACTAATTACATAAAATACATTAAAATAATATCACATTGCATTACATTTTTAAAATCAAAATTAAAATATTAAAATTAAAATCAAAATTTCTAAAATTAAAATACAACAAAATTAGAATCAGAATTAATGTCAAAAATTAAAACTAAAATCAGAATTAAAAATCAATATACAATCACAATTAAAATTAAGCCAGGAGGAATTGATTGATTAAATGAACATACTGCACATTGTTAGTAAATCATACAGACTGCTAAGATGACGAGTAAGACATTCTGCGCCGACCCCAAATAATTTGGGATAGGGACAGGATAATTATGATGATGTAATTTTTAGAGTTCCGAACCCAAGGGGTACAAACAGGACCCTATTAATAAGACTCCACTGTCCGTCTATCTGTCTGTCTGGCTGTCTGTCACCAGGCTGTATCTCATGAACCGTGATAGCTAGACAGTTGAAATGTTCACAGATGACGTATTTCTGTTGCCGCTATAACAACAAATAATAAAATAAATATTTTAAGGGGGCTCCCATACAACAAAGGTGTTTTTTTTTAGATACTGGTACTTACAGAACCCTTCGTGCGCGAGTCCGACTCGTACTTGGCCTATTTTTCATTTTTCTTATTGTGCTTTCACACTGACAATCATATAATTATGTACATAATTGACGGAAGCCGCCTGGGTTGACTTTGAAAAAAGCATAAACCAATTTGAACATAACCTTTCAATCGATGAATGTGTCAACTTCGTGTAGAATTATTTCCTCTTACCAAGCAATCTCATCATAAAAGAGTAGCTATTTTGAGCAGATTTTTTCGATGAATAATTTCGTAAAATGGAAATAATTCTGAGTTGGTATTGGATATAAAAGGCCTTGAGACTATTATGAATTCCTATTATGAGCGTGAAAAGCCTCTAAAATGGAACATTGTACTTTATCTTGCGGGAAATTAAATTGTATTTAGTAAGTTGCTAACTTTTGGTTTGGTTCGGTTGTTAACTAATTTAGCACAGGCATAGAAATGAGTATGTTAAGCATTCTAGGTTTCCATTTATTAATAGATTTGACATTGATTTGGGTACTATAGCTCACTTATCAATTTTTTCATAGACTGGTATGTCCCATTGCTGGGCAAAAGTCTCCCCCATATCCTTCCAGGTACTCATCTCCTGCAACCACCTCGAACCAGCCTTCGTGATACGCGTCTAGATCGTTTCGCCACCTCTTTCTAGACCGGCCTCGGCGGCGCCGTCCATCCTCAGGGTATAGAGATCTTTGCCCAGCGGTCGATATGCATGCGGCTTACGTGATCCGCCCCATCCCATTTGAGCATGGCAGCTTTATTGCCTACGTCTGTAAGTATCATATCTATATCCACTTTTATTTTTTAATTATGTTTTGCATTAATCGTCTCATTTATCTCATTCCTGGGGTGAAAAGTCCCCTAGAAGGCAATCACTCATCATAGTACGAAGGACCACGCATCCAATCTAAGCTAACTGGCTTTTTGTCACGGCACAACGAGTCTGCAGTGTTGAAGCAATTGGCTTGCGCTGCGTGTCCTAGGTTCAATTCCTCTTAGAACTGTTCCAGGTCCTTTTTATATTTGTGTGTACACATCTTAGAAGACGATAAAAGAGATTTGCCATCTCTTTTAAGACAAACTTACCTTTATAGCATCCATTTGTTGAGCAGCAGCCGTCAGCTCATCTCCGGCGACGATAGCGAACTTGGTCCATCCGAACGCCTTCAGTAGCGCCACGACTGACTTGCTGGCTTTGTATGCTGGTGGTAGGGTCCTCGCGAAGGTGGCTCCGAGACCTGAGCTCTTCTCGGAGCCGTGGGCGCCAGCACATTTCTGTCAACAAAAAGTAACCATTACTTATCATGTTTATACATTTTGACCTTTCTTTTCCTCTTATATAAAACATTTTTGTTAAGAACCAACTTTTTGTTAGGTTGTTTTTTTATACCTATTTTCAGTGTAATATAATTACCATTTAAGTTTTAAAAAACAAACATTTATTTGTGTAAATTAGGTACAGGAGGATCTTGTAGATATATATATAATGTCTTATTTTGCCATTAATTTCGGCGTGCTTTTACATCGAAAGAAAAATCAATTAATCTGTATCATGCATGCAGTTAGTAAATTGAAAGACAATTTTTTTGTAAGACTATTCATGGAGTTTCTTCATGGGAAACGACAAAATAGGACCGTGCATACCAGGGGCGTGCCGTCCATAGAGGCAATTGGTAGCCTACCCTACCATTCCTACCAACAACACAACAAATGCATTTATTATAACTATATTAATCAAAAATAAAAAAATAAAACGCCTGTTATAATACTTAAAGCAACTTGTCGCAGCCGTGTGACGTAACTGGTAATAATACTACGACGCTCGCTCCCGGCCGTCTAGGCAAGGCCCCAGCCGGCCTAATTTCCATTGATAAATTTAAGCACACTGATGCGTATTTTCGTGTATATATACGGCACACATGCTAGATTAGGTGCGTAAACTCCTGCGAGTGTAGCTGGCCACTGATTGGCTGCCCCGCAAAGTATTATCCGGCTAAAACGGTATGCGGTGATGCAATTATATTTGGTAGTGTTTTTTTCATTGACAAAATAACAATTGTATTTTTCTTAGAAGCCATATTTGTTTCATGTGACAAGCAAAATTTATTTCGTGATCTTGAATGTTTTGATTATTATAATATCTGACGGTTGTAATTCGTTTTGAATCGTACAGTAGTGTAAATATTATTTGTTGTATTTGTTTATTTACTTAGAAATGGTGTTCTGTTGTGAAGTTTGCGCTGATAATGTGTTTGTCAGAAGTTAAAAACAATAAGTATTCACGATTGTTTGATGTTAAGATTCAAGTGGTGTCTGAAGGAAAATGTGTAGTTACCCGAATTACGAGAATTAACCCAAAATTCATCTCGTACTCGGTATTTCAAATGAATCTTTCTTCTGTTTGCATTGTCATAAAATCGTGATTTGAACCTTTGAGTTCTTGTATCTATAACTTTGGTTTTTACAGGCTTATTTTCAATGTTTGTTTTTCAAATATTCCGGTCAGACGCTCAAAATTGGGTACGGAACGAAAACTAAACTATTTTTTTTTGTTAACAGCGCACTCTGTTTTATTTTTTAGATTTTTTTGTAACGAAGCGACATCCTTCGTTCTTGTATTGACAGAATACCATTGAAATTCCTTATATTTAAGCTAGATGGCGTTGTTTCTCATACGCTTACTAAAACACCAGGGGCACTGGGCAGATGCGGGGGCCCGGAAGGGTGAGTGAATATATCAATAGATGTGACTACTTTGAGGGTCATCCTAAGTAGAGCGACGCTGTGATGTTGCGAGTTTTTTTTTTTTTGGTTATCCGTATATATATGGCCTACCCGCCGTGGAGAAGCACTGCACGCCACTGGTGCATACGGCTTTTAACGTTTCAGAAAAGCCCCATGTAGGATTATTTGCTTTTTTTTTTTATTGTTTGCCCATTTTATATTAACAAGGTTCCAGTAAAAAGTATTCAATGTTTTGATATAGGATAACGTCTGCCTGGGTGCCGATTGGGTGCACTTTTATTCAATCAAAAACCGTTCTTATGGAAAGTTTTCCATTTAAATGAATTCACAAGATTATTTACCTCGTTTAAACCTATTTCCGTTTCATTAAATCCATTTAAATTAAGAATAATCCTATTCACTTTATTTACTTTATTAAATCTCTGAGATTTGTTATTTGTGCTTCTTGAAAGCCTTTCTAAGAAATATTCTGATATCATTTGGTTAAAGAAAGATTGTGAAGTGTACGTCACATAGTCAGCTATGAATAGCTTTGAAATCAACTTTTTTATTTTTAGAAAGTGTTTAAAGATTAAATAAACATCAATGCAGTCGCATGTCAGGGTTTTCCTCGAATTAATCTATTGAGTTTTCTATTCTTTTACCATACCATTCACCATGCCACCACCATCACCACCACCATCACCACCACCATCACCACCACCATCACCACCATACCATTACTACTATTACCATACCACCACCATGGTATCATTAATCTTTTTTTTGTGTGTTTTGTTCTGTGCGGGCTAATACATACTTTTTCTTTCTTTCTTTCTTTTACAAAATATTCATTACTTACTGGTGCTGGAAAAGTCCGGAGTGAAACTACTCCTAATCTGTTTACAGCTTATTTAATTTTTATTTTATCCAATAGGAGCAACAAACCGCTACATTATGCGATATTACGAGTACAACATGCCAACATATATAATAATGCAGCCCACAGCGCTGTTCACAGATTACCACTCATGACTAAACTTTAAGTTGCTAGGAAATAAGCTGTTCATACATGACAGTTAAACACATATTATAACTTTTTAAACTTCTGTGTCTACTTGTGGACAGCGTTGTGGGTTAAATTTTACCAAATTTCTAATATTAATTTATGTATTATATAAATTTTTATGATTTTATATTTTTATAGTATGATTAAAATTAAAATAAACACAAACATAATGGAGGTATTTTATATTAACAAATAGTGGAGGGACATGTGTTCACACGCTGTTCTTATTTTTGTATCATTATGAACTTTCTTTTGTCGAATTTGAATTCCCTTACATACATGGATGAAAAAGTACTAAAGTATAATAATTTAATTTTTACCTCTATTACTATCGCTCCTCTTACAATGTGACACGGCCTTATTTAACTCACGTTGAAAATTAATTACATTATATTAAATAGTTCTATCGATAATTTATGGTAATAGTTTCTATTATACTCGTTAAATGCTTAAACCTTAAAGTGGCTTCAGATTCAGTCCGCTCTGCAAAGGGGTGAGCAGAGTTCAAATTATTTCAAACGAATTCCCGTTTTCACTAAAACTAAGTAGCAAGTAAATTCACGCCTAAATACATATTATTATGGTCTGCTGGACTATTAGAAGAGCGCTGAAAATTTGACAGTCAAATGCCTCAATAAAAGATTTAGGCATTTCATTCATTTTACGTGTCGTGGTAATGAAAATAGCATAAATATTCTCGCAACATCTACCATCGGACTTTTCTACGCCGTAGGCAGATTACGTAGCAAAGGCCTACGACGTAGGCGGTTTTCGTAGCAGAAGCTACGCCGTACACATTGTAGAAAAAGGTTACGAGCCGCTTGGCGTAAATAAACTCCTACACATTGTAATGGGATAATATTCATTAAATGTTCAGTTTCAGCTTAATACGTACTTGACCTATTTTGAATTTATTAAACATCACTGCAAATGTGTGGCTTAATTATTGTCTCAAGTTGATATTATGATACATTAGTAATAATTAACAAAGGAGGTTTATGGAATGTATTCTCAATGTTATTTATTAATCGTTAGATTCGCCCTATCGCCTTAAAAGACGGTCGTGTTTCGCTTCCGTTTAGATAATACGGGATGTATGACCTTAATCTTTTCAGTATTGAAACTTCTTGCGCGAAACCTCCGTGGGGAGTAAGTAAAGCACTTTTGATTGTGTTCCGATAATTCCACTTTATTTTTTGATCACTTCATCTAGTCAGTTTTACAAAAAAACATCGTATATTTTTATATTAATCTGTGCCAACATGTTATTATCATACACAGCCTCATTTACGCATTACTAATTAACCTAAAGTACCTACCTAACCTAACCTAACCTAAAGTACTCCGGTTGCGGATGATCGCTGGCAATAGACGCGTGATTATTGCAGCGTCCACTGCGTAGTTATGTATTGATCTGCTTAATTATGTTCAAAGTACCGCGCAATGGGTATTGCATGGTATTGGCGGGTATGATTTTAAGTCGTAGGTTCGTATTTTCGATTAGTATCTGTCGATCATGATGTTTGGATATGATTGTATCGGTTATTTTTAGTACATTATTGGTCTGGTGCTTTCAATGCGACTGTTGGGCGTGAGTTCGATTGCTAGTTTGTGTAAAGTGTCGTGTGTTTTTCCTTTAGAAATCTAAACGAAATGTATCTCATGGACCGTGATTGCCGACAGTTGAAATTTTCATAGATGATGTATTTCTATTGCCGCTAAAACAAAAAAAAAAGAATAAAATAAATATTTAAGGGAGGCTCCCATACAACAAACATGTTTTTGTTTTTTAGATAATGGTACGGAACCCTTCGCGCGCGAATCCGACTCGTACTTGGCCAGATTTTTTTCCTCCCTTTGTAACTAAACCCTGAACTGTGCAAGTGGTCTGACAGACAACAGCAATAGTGTGACATTCATAGTACTTACATGAGATATTAGAGGCAGGTTCCATGCGGCTGCCAGCTTGGCTTCCGTGTGGCACGTACCATCGGGCCCGAAGAACGCCACCACTCCCAGATCACGCATTTGCGTCATCACCCTGCACAAAAGATAAGTCTTCTCAATACGTCTGGAAGGACAGAGTACAGACGATAGTAGTTGACCATTTTTCAGCTTTATCACTAAGAACAAAAAGCAGACATCTGGGCAGCCACTGGTTAATAATAATAATAATAAGCTCTGGATAGGAAGGTCCGCACATTGTTGACGACATATCGAATGCATCACCCACGTTCTTCGGTTATGATACTGTATATCCCGCGGAGGTGTGGGGGTCGAGGCTTTTTAAACGCTAAGACTCTCCACAATCGCGAGATATGCAGTCTCAGGGAATATTTCCTAGAAGCCGACATTGGGATGCATCGAGATGTGGTCGCAGTGGACAAGGGCCTCACCCCGCTCTCCTTGGCTAAAGAGAACTGGCGCAAACCTGTAGTACTTGACACTAACGACCGCAGGGAGGTATGGCAGAGTAAGGAGCTTCACGGACGCTTTTTCCAGGCCCTACATGGGCCCGATGTAGACCTATCAGCGTCCGTAGCCTGGCTACGTTCCGGGGACCTCTTCGGAGAAACCGAAGGTTTTGTCTGTGCAATTATGGATGAAGTTATGATGCCGAATAACTACTGGAGATTTATTGTGAAGGACGGCACGGTTGACATATGTCGGGCATGCCACCGTCCAGGCGAATCAATCCGTCACATTATCTCCGGGTGTTCTCGTCTAGCTAACGGCGAGTACTTGCATAGACACAACCTTGTAGCCAGGATTATCCATCAGCAACTCGCTCTTAAATACAGCCTCGTGGAATCGGAAGTGCCGTACTATAGGTATGTGCCCGACCCAGTTCTCGAAAAAGGCAGTATCACATTGTACTGGGATCGATCCATCATCACTGACAGGACTATTCTAGCCAATAAGTCTGATATAGTGGTGGTGGATCGATCAGAACGGCGCGCAATGATTGTTGACATAACGGTCCCGCATGATGGGAACCTCGTGAAAACCGAGAAAGATAAGCAAATCAAGTATCTTGACTTGGCTCGCGAGGTTGTCGACATGTGGGATGTGGACTCAGCGATCATTGTGCCGATAGTCGTATCAGCCCATGGCTTAATTGCCAAGAGCCTCGATGAATACCTAAGGAGGCTCTCGTTAGGCAGCTGGATCAAGGGCTTGATTCAGAAAGCGGTACTCCTGGACACGGCTCGTATTGTTAGGAGGTTCCTCTCTCTGTAGCCCTGACCGCCGGTAGCTTGGACCTTGTTCCTGATACCGGTGGGCTACTATTTTCTATATTTTTTAATGTTTTTTATAATATAATCTTTGTTACTAAAAATATTTAAAAATGTATATAATGTATAAAGAAAATAAATAAAGGAGATAATAATAATAATATATCATTTATTGCAGGTTACAAAGACCCATAACATAAATACCTTAAAGACTATCATACATATATATAAAAACCAGAAAATATAACGTAACGTACGTAAAATATATTGTAATACACAACACTTTTGATCAAGAGACAGCGAATCGAAGTTGAATCACCGCACGACTGTACCATCACTGCGAAAAGTATAACGTATTTTGTTTTTTCGTTGAAAGGCCAGAAGCCCCGAACATGAGGATCATCCATAAATATGAATGAATTCTTAAAATTATGAAAATATTACATTAGTATTTTTAGTTTTAAAATCGTGCGTCAGTACTCAGTCAAATAATTTGTATCTTTAAGAAATTCATTGTTTCAAAACATGAACCAATACCGTTGCAGTACTTACAAACGTAACGTAACCGACTAATATACTCGTACGGAACGTAATCGTAGTAAAAACGAAACCTATTTAATTAAACACCTCAAGCACAAAGTACAGAGGCGGACTTAATGCCATAGGCATTTTCTACCAATCAACCTTTGGGTGATGCAGAGACACAGTGGTAGACCAATTGTATTCTAATTGTAACTGAAATAGGTACACATCAAATAAATAACATAACATAATCTCCGAAGGGTTAGGCAGAGGTGTACCTTAAGGCCGAAACACACCGGATCCGTACACGTAGACGTGCACGTGCACGTGCACGTACCATGACGTTGTAATATATGGAACTTTATTGAGCCATGGCACACCGCTTGCGTGACGTGCGCGTAGACTACATGCGTAACGCTACGCATTGCAGCTCCCATGAGACAAACTTGCTGCGTACCTACGCAGAGCGGAACGGCAACGTCGCATTGATGCGTGCAGTAATGACGTTGTAGTCAATGGCATTCCGTATTGGACGTCACACCGATCAAGTTTGAACACGCACGTATCTTTGCTGCGCGTGCCTACGCGCGTGACTTACGCATTCAGTTGTATTTGTTTTCAAATTTTACCGATAGCAAGTGATGTTTTGTTTCGGTTTTAATGATGAATAACGAAATTAGAGAAAAGCTAATTGTTTGTACAACACAAAAAACAAACAGTAAAAAATATCTCATATAAAACTTGAACCCATTGTTTTTTGGCACACCTAGAAATATTCTGTCAAAATAACAATAATATTGCTTCTTCTTCATCAGTGATGAACTACTTGGTCCATTTACCCAATCTTCGTCGGACATCGTGCACAAGAGTTGCTGGGTACGCAAAGGACCGGTGCGTTGCGTGCCTACCACGTATGCGTAAGCGTAAGCGTACACGTATGCGTAACCCGGTGTATCAGGGGTTCACGCGGGTCACCACGCGCGTTTACACGTGTACGTCACGCCACGCATCTGGTCTGACCAGGACTTAATTGTACACCCACATTTCACCAGATATATGTTTTATTAGCGACTCGCCCCGGCTACGCACGGATGCAATGCCATACATATAAACCTTCCTCTTGAATCACTCTATCTATTAAAAAAACCGCATCAAAATCCGTTGTGTGGTTTTAAACATCTAAGCATACATAAGGACAGACAGACAGCGGGAAGCGACTTTGTTTTATACTATGTAGTGAAGTCTCATGTAAAAGAAGGCCTATTGCCATCACCCGGGCACAAATCCAGAATCCGTGGCTGCTACTGACAAATTTCTGATGGAAAAACCCAAACACACTTTGTCCAACCCGGGAATCGAACCCAAGACCTTATGCTCAGCAGTCGCGTTCGCGACCACTAGGCCAGCAAGGCAGTAAAATAAATATCAACTAGCAGCTTTAAAGTCGGAAACCAAGATATATTTTATTACTGCATCGTAAAATTCCATTTGCTGGTCTCGAGGGGTTGCTGAGACACGTTAATATCCTGTGTGATATACTGCAACATTTCACTTGACTGATTATAAAATAATGCTATTTACTTGTCCTTGAGAAATTATTGTACTTTTTTCTATACTGCAGTAGGTTTAAAATGTCCAAAGGATGATTGCCACCAAACGGCTCTCATAGCATCGAATCGGAACGGATTTAACGATCTTTAAAGGATATTAAATCGCGTAGACAGTATTTAATGACCGCGGGCGTCTTCCGCAATACGCGATCGTAGTTGAAAGTATCCTGCACCGCGCGGTCAGCTCCGTTCGCCTGTCGTCGTATCCGACACAGTAGGAATGAAACCATTTGACTAGGCGCAGAAACGGATACGTTCGCAAGCGATGGTATGGAGCCGATCGTATGCGTCGACACCCTGCCGGACGCAATTAGTTGTAGCCACATCCGTTCGCATCTCGACCAGTTTGACCCGTTGGTGGAAATCATCAAAATCAAAGCATTTATTTCAAGTAGGCCAGTTACAGGCACTTTTGAACTGTCGAAACAAAGATAACAATGAAATGTACGAGTAGCTACAGTCCCAGTCACAAGGCATAAAAACTGTGAAAGTCCTTAACTAACACCTTAAATTGGGATCATTATTGATACTAGAGGAGCTCGTGGCTACATAATGACAGCCGCTAAGGTCGATCTTCAGGTTAAGCAGCCACCCATCACATACCGAGTTACGAGAAAGCACACTAAGCCGTTGCGTCCCGTCTGTCATTTGTAGATTTTTGACAGTCGTTACAGCGTCAGCGGCCTAAAAGTCTGACAACCAGTCTTACCAAGGGGTATCGTACTACCCAATACTAACTGGATTGTGGAGGTCAGATAGGCAGTCGCTCCATGTAAAATACTGGTATTCAGTTGCATCTAGTTAGACTGGAAACCGATCCAAACATAGTTGGGTGAAAAGACTATACTATAAGGCACATGCCTGCAACTTGCTCAAAAGTATGCATTTAGCAGGTGTCAGTCTATAGCAATCCTCTACTGGACATGGCCTCTTCAATCGCTTCGAATCGATTCCAGTCAACTCTCATCTAGCTGTTACCAGCCACTCTTTGCAGATCGTCGCTCCACCTAACCTGCTTTCAATTAAATGGTATGCTATTTACCAATCACAAATTTACAAGGCGAAAAGTTTTTTTTTTAACTTCTGGCAGTAGACATACACCAAGATGGTGGGATGATCTGGACACCAGACAGGATATGCCCACTCTAGCCCAAAAGATAGAGGACTGGAAATGGTGGAAGGAGGCTTTTACCCAGTAGTGAAGATAATATTTGAGCAAGTTATACGTATATTGTTTTTCTCGTGCACTTTTGATGGCACGTTAGGCGCAGTGGCTGAGCGATTGACTGCTACGTTGCGTGTCGCGGAATCGATTCCCGCACGGAACAAATATTTGTATGGCCTACTGATAGTTGTTCCGGGTCTGGCTGTTTATGTTTGTAAACACACCCACGATACAGAAAAACGTTTTCTTGCAAAAAAACAGAGTTTAAAGAGAGCAGTTAAAATGTCTAACCATGTCGTCTCAACATTTTTATCACAGATTTTTAATAATTAGTGTTTTTTTTTTTTAATATTGCAATCACGTTACGTCTAGGATTCTATTCAGGGTGTTACACGTATTATTAACTTTCTTTCATTACCTCGTCCTTTCTTACCATGTGGAAGCTAAGTTTCTCTTTGATGAAGCTTCCTTTGAAATATCTTTCATTACAGAAGATATCTTAAGGCGTGGGTGGAGTCAAACAACGGCATAGTGGCGGAGTGGGTGAGAGATAAAAATAAATAAATTATTTATTAATATGTTCACCAAAATCCGTAGTACAAGATCCACACACAAGACTTATAACAAGGTCACAATAATGCTAATGCTCTGACTCCTAAACTAGGTGTATGTGCCTGTGTCTTATGAGTCAGTGATTCTCCGTAACAAACAAAGCCATAGTATACTAATGCGGGACGTTACAACAATAAGCAAATGGTGTAAAAGAAAACAGGATATAATCTAAGTAAAGAAAATACAAAATGAAAAAACTTTCTGCGAAAACAAAACCGACTTTAAAAAAAAAACACTAAAAATGTCTAAAATAACTTGACTTTCGCAAGTCAGTGTCTTTGTTTGTATCTTTTTTGCCACTGACTTCCGAAAGTAAAGTTATTTTAGAAATTTTTATTGTTTTTTTAGAAGTCGGTTTTGTTTTCGCGGATTTTTTTTTATGTTACCCTTTTTAGTTGTAGTTCACACAAATTCTTGTCATGAATTAGTTTTTACATTGTAACTAGAAGTTAGTTAAAGTACTCGCGCAAGACAAATCATACGAGCCCAAACTCGATGGGATTGTGTCATTTTATTACGGACTACCTGTGACCACCTTCCAGCTCCATCACCAGACTCTGGGTACCATCTAGAGACAAAGTACTCGACAAAATGAATTATACGAACCCAAACTCGATGGGGTTATGTCGTTTTAATGGAGTTCCTATGGCCACCTTCCAGCTCCGTCATCAGACCCTGGTTACCATTTAGGACTACAGTCCTTGTCAAGACAAATCAAACGAGTCCAAACTCGACGTCGTTGCGTCATTTTATTACAGAGTTTGTATGGCCATCTTCCAGCTCCATCATCAGATTAGCTCCATGTCATCATAATATTGCATTGTCTCGCGATATACACATGCGTGCAAAATTTTAGCTCAATCAGAAATCGGGAAATGTGTCAAATTTAACTAGCAAGTATCACGCGACGTCGCGTGATGTACATCAGAGCGCCAGCACGCGACGTCGCGTGATGTGACAATTAACGTGAGGAAAACAACGAAATTCCTATTCGAATAAATGTAGGGTCTGAGTATGAGTGAGAGTGTGTAGTGAGTAGGTATAGGATGTGAGTGTGCGTATGTAGTGTGTAGGTGTAGGGTGTGTGTAGTGAGAAAGAATGGGGTGTAACATGTACACATCCGCGGATGGTTAAATTTAGACTTATGTTTAAATAGTATAATCATTGTAAATTACCCAGCAGAAGATCTCTAAGTAAGATTTGCATTAATATTTAGGGCACGAATAAATTTAAGATGGACTACGTGTCGCGGGTTTAAATAATAGTTAAGAGGAAACAGGGCTGCGATTCTCCATACAAAAGTATTCCCCTTTCCCGTTCCTAAATAATGCTTCTTTGTATAAAATCAAGGTCTACTGTAGACACGTCCCTGTCATTTTCTCTTTTTCAGCAACTTCTTTTTAGCGTGTCGATGGCAAAAAAATCAAATGTGTTTAGCCCAAAACTTAAGTAGGTCATCAGATGCGCAGGTGATAGGGCATGAGATGCACATCTTGCACCTTATGCCAATACAATGGCCCGCCTTCCATTGTCTGTGGGGAGTCGCCGCAATTATTAAGTAACGAAAATAATTGTGATCTTCCAAAAATGACAAAAATTACCAATTTTTATGGCCGTGATTAGAGGACTACCAGACAAATTTGAAGGAGGTTTTTTCGAGGAGAAAAAGGGGAAATACGAAACGTCGATCTCGACAGTATTTTTGTGATATATTTGGTCTGAGCTGAAGATGTCCCTATCGCACTCTACGAGGGAGGCTTGATGCAGCGCGATGGCAATAGTTTCTTACCTATTTTTCAAATTCCTCGCAGGCCCTGTTCCCTCTTAATTATTTGACTTTATAGATAGATGTTCCGGTTGCGAACTTTGAAGGAAAAAATAACATACAAAATTATAAGTTTTCAAGAGTTTTCAGGAAATGATACAATTTGAAAATAAACCCTGTTGGAAAAATCATTATCATTTATTAAAAGAGAAAAAAGGATTACTCTTCAATCAGGATTAGTCCATAAAATTTAAAAAGAAAATAAATTAGAAGCTTACCTTTCATACTTCCAAAAGTGATTTTCCGTAATACAAAATGTTCATAACAATATTCGAACGTAGATTATTATTAAAATCGAACTCACAATGCAGAGAACACTGTTATATTTTTTTAGCTTGTCACAATCATTAAAATTAATCAAAAACATCCCCAATAAAATATCATAAAATGTTTAATAAGTCTGAATTTGAAGCAATGATTGACCCAGATGTCTTGTTGAAATTCAGGTCGATTTAACTTTAATTACTAAGTTTCCCTGAATTTAATATCAGCTTGTTGGAGTTTGTCAATGTTTGTTTTTTGAGAATAATTTATAGCCGTTGAGTTCAATGACTTGTAATCTGCCCATTTATGTCATGTTTAATTATTATTAGTGTGAAATACTTTTTAGGGCAGCTATTGTTTGTTAGATTGAGACCAAGAAGTCATAATATAATACACACATCAAAAGTGTCTAGGGATCAACATATATTTTTGCAATAACTTTTCTCCTGATTGATATTAATTAAAATTTTCTTTAAGGATTCATCAAATAAAGTGTTTTCGTTTGTCACAGTAACGATAAACCAAGTCACCTTTGCATTAATAAAGAAAATTGCCATTTTCCTAATAAAGGGATTTTTGACATTTGAACCACTAACACAAAAGTTCGAAAAAAAGACTGAAATAACAGTTTTCTTTAAAATTTTATTGGGTAACTTAAACAATTAATAATCCGTGTTTCTACCGCGAACACTAACAACACAAGAACATCGGTTTGGCATACTCAAAATGAGTTCATCCAAATCACGCTGTGGAATGGCCGCCCATGTTCGTTGCAACAACAAAAAAAGGTCTTCTTGCGACTGGATACCCTCCATATTCGGCAGAGCTCTTCTCTGTAGCATATCCCATGCATGCTCAATCGGATTCAAGTCTGGCGACTGAGCAGGCCAGGGCAGGACATTGATGTTAGCTGCGGCGAGAGTCTGTCTTACAACTCTTGCGGTGTGCGGTCGTGCATTATCATGCATTAACTGAAATAAGGGACCGATTTGCACTTGTAGAGGAACGATGACGTCTGATACAATCGTCTCAGCATAAATTTGAGCGTTGAGGTTGCCTCTGATTCAAATCAACTCAGTTCTTCCGCCGATCCAAATACCCGCCCATACCATGATGGTTCCACCACTATAAGGATGGACTTCCTGGCAGGATTTTAATCGCTGTTGGCGTCCAGGGGTTCTCCAGTGTCGTATACGTCTTGTATCCGGTCTCATACCAAAACGAGACTCATCAGAAAAGCACACGAGACGCTATTGTTCTTCTGCCCAATTTCTGTGTTCAAGAGCCCATTGATATCGTATCCTACGATTGTGCATTGCTATAGGTGGTACCCGTAGCGGTCTTCGGGAATGAAGGTTCACTTCATGCAAGCGGTTTCTGACTGTTTGGTCGCTAATTAAGTTCCCTGAAGAGTGATGAAGCCTCACGGCTAACATCATGGCGGTTATTGTTGGAGCTCTTCGAGTTAAGATTTGAATGTATCGGTCTTGTCTCCGTGTGGTGCAGCGATACCGTCCTCCATGGCGCTCAGCCACGGTACCAGTGCTTCGGTAACGTGTCCAAAGTCGACTGATAACACTCTGACTTGTATTCAGAGCTAAAGCCACAGTACGTTGCCGGGAACCAGCTTCTATCATTCCCACGGCTCTGAGCATTTCTTCCCTGCTTAAATGACGTCGCCGCTCCATAATAACGTTGGTTTTAATCAGTAGTAGGGAAACAGTAGCACTAATAATGTCTTCAATGCGTTGTATGTTTTTATAGGGAAAATATTGACAGCTGATTTTCATCTTTTACTCGAATTTGATTCACAGTTCCTGATTCAAATTATGAAATGCACCAAAAAGGATCCATATAAATTTATAAAATCATAAATTTATTACAAAGCCACATCTCAATCTCAAGAAATCCACATAAAAATGCTTGATCCCTAGACACTTTTGATGTGTGTATTATAATATCTTACTAATATTACAAATACGAGAGTTTGTGAGGCTGGATTGTTACTCTTTCACACAAAACTACTGAACGGTTTTGGATGAAATTTGGCACACAGATAGTTTATAACCTGGATTAATATATAGGATACTTTTTATCCCGAAAAAACGATCCCGTGGGAAATACACGCGGGCGAAACTGCGGGAATAAGCTAGTCTATACTTTTAAACTAATATTTTAAAGAGGTAATCTTTGTGAGTTTGTGAGGTTGTAGGGGGTAATCTCTGGATCTACTGAGCCGATTTTAAAAATTCTTTCACTAATAGGAAACTACATTATCTCCGAGTGTCATAGGTTATTTTTACGTGCCCGTGGGTTAATTTCCGACCAAAACGTGAGCGCAGCCGCTAGTATGAACTAAAATCGCATGTGGATTGAATTTTGTCGGTAATCATAGTATTACTGTTCGTAATAGTTGATTTTATCCTTAGCTTTTATACACACGGCGACACATAAAGCTATACATTTCCAGTATAACAGGGCCTCGCTTTGTATAGATTTCCAAAACAATGAGAGACCCGCATAAACTGGATTTAATAGCTTGATTGGTCGCCGTGCATATAATAAATTAAAATACATTGACAACCCCCTTTTTTTTCGGATGGGAAATCATCAAATAACCCCTCCCGCTCTGGGCTGTGCAGGAGGGAGTGTCAGACTTTTACTGACTAAAACCCATCCATGTTCCTTCCTTTGCCCTTTGTGTTCCAGGGCCGCGGTATCTCTTTCGAACAGTCCCGCAACCCTGGCAGGATTGACAACCCCCTAGGGTAGCAGAAATAATACAGATAATAGTTAATATTGTACTAATATAAAAGAAAATAATTAAGTACTAATGTTTCATCGTCGTCATCATCATTTCAGCCCGTTGCTGTCCACTGCTGGACATAGGCCTCCCCAATGGATTTCCAACGTATCCGGTCCAACGCCACCTGCTTCCAGCGACTCCCTGCAGTATAACAAGGTCATCGGTTCATCTGGCAGGTGGCCGTCCCACGCTGCGCTTTCCAATGCGTGGTCTCCACTCCAGTATTGGTTAGTAATGTGTAATGCATGCTAATTTAGGATGCTATGGGCAAGCGAATGATAAATTGCAATGCTTGTAAAAGGCTGCTAAGCCATAAGTGCTAACATAACATAACACCACATTGCACACTTAGTTCGCAATAAATGTTTTGACTTTGACTTTAGTTTATATCGTTTCGTTTGTAGTTAGAAGCACACAGTGATTTTTAGCCAGTGCCTGCTACTTGACAAATACAGGGCAGCGCAATGAAATTGAGTGAAAAATAAATAAACTCGACTTCGTGCCGCGGACGCCGCGATTCGCTTTGATCCTCTCACGGACTCGTGGTTTCGAGGTAAAAGTTGTTTTTTTTTAAAGTAACTCTATGTCCTCATCAAGATACCCAATTTACTGACAATTTTTTAAGAGCTAGGGATCAAACCCAACAACGCAATTGCGTGACACAAAGTAAATTAAAATAAAGAGTAGGTACCACTACCAATGCTTTTCATTTTGACAATCCTATAAAATCCATCGCGTTATTTACACGAGAACCGCTCGAGTAATATTTTTGAGCATGACATCTTTGTTATGCTTGAAAATTATGGATTATATAATTGTGGCGACTCTGTCTCACGAACTCATCCCTTTCATAGTTATTAAGAATGTAATATTTTTCTATTGTAATTATTTTAGAAAGTTTAATTTTGTGTTTTCCCACGTTCCGAAATCTGCAAATCAATTTAAGTAATAGGTTGTATTCTATAATTATTTATAGTTATAGGTACTATTGTCTTTTAGAATTCTTTATCTTTATTTAAGGTTCATTGTTCTGTTATTTTTAGTTATCGTTTATTGTACCCATTTGTATTTATATTTCCGGTGTTTTATTATACTTTTACGTAACAATCGTTTTGCCGCATCCTTTGTTTAGAAAACTGCAGATGTGGGAAGGATGTTCCGAGCTTTGGGCGAGGCAGGCAGTCAGTCTCTAACTACGATCGTGCGAGGTCCTTTTTCTGACCCCGATCATTACTCGCCAAAGCTCGCCGTGATCTTGTCTGTCTAGTTGTAACTTTTCATAAAGCCTTATCTAATTTTACATTTTAATGTCAAGTGTAAATTCTAGCTTTAGTTACTTGATATTTTTAATAAATTTAATCGTTACAACTTATTTTTGTATATTACTGGTTCACTCGGTCGCGAACCCGCACATAATTATTATAACGGAACCATGGATTTATTTTATTTATTTCTTAAATCCTTTTGATTATGCTCAGAAATCTCTCTTGTATCTACTAGTTTAATGATGCAGTTTACCTAGGCAGATCATAATTAATTACAGTTGCAACTCAATGTTTACTTGAAATATTTAACTGATCAAAGAAACAAACAATATTAAAAATAAACATGAGCATGGTAAACAACAATAAACCATTTTATTTGTACATCAAGCCCACCCTTTTGAAGCAATTGCTTTTAAAGTGCAAATCAAAGCCTTTTGTATGTAAAACTTTATTAAATACGAGCTTTAATCAACGTTTTGTTTGTATTTAATTTATTTTACATTGGTAATTTAAATAAAATACGAGTACATACAATAGGAGAACACGTATAGACACAGAGGGAGAGGTTGCGAAAATCGTGAGGCGAATCAGAAGTCACTACATGAAGACCACGACCGCTCTGTCAAGAGTGTCACAACGAAGAAGAAGAAGAGACATATAATAGTTAAAAAAATATGATTGATGGACTTTGTTTGATTTAGAATCGTCGTCACTTAACGAACCATGCATTGTCATCCAAACGCAAAACGCATGTATGCATGTATGCAAAATTTCAACTCAATCTAAAACCAGGAAGTGGGTCAAATTTAACTTCTAAGATATTTTAACATAGTTACAGGCTAATAAAAGCGTGTTATTAAATAAAATTTAACTGTTGCTGGGGAACTGGTTGCACCACTTCTCCCTGGCTAAAACACTATGAAGTCGTGACGGATCCATGGGCGTTTTATATATATTTTTTTTACTAGAAAACGGACTGATGGTCAGCCTAATTTTAATAAATTACTTCATGATTCTGAGACAGCGGTTTCTGATCAAGTCGTTAGGTTTGCTGATCAATAAATGCATACGCCATATTATTGCTTTTTCTTGCTTTCGCAACAGGTACGGAAATGCAAAGCAAAGCATTTCTGTACCTGTTGCAAGAGCCAGAAAATTCAATTTACTTTCTGCAAGAAGCCTCTTTCTAAGGAACTGTCTCAATTACACCTGTAGGTTGGTGATTGCAGGATATTCACACTAAAATTGCAGTGCGGTGCGGTGTGAGACGGTCCACGTCCTTTTGTGTTGGTGGCCAAATGTACCATTTATGTGAAATAAGCCGTATGCCTAGGGGACTTAAATAATTACTCTTTTCCTGGTTCTGTATCCTGGTCAAATCTGCATAACCTCTTGGGTAAAACAGGCGTGATTTTATATTAGGTATATGAAAACAGTTGTACTCCTGCTCTGTTCATAGTGACTAACTTAAACATTGCCTGGGCCTGTACCTAAGTATTGTAAGTGAATTCAAAAACAAACACAAAAGCAAATAAAAATCTATACCTCTTTTTTTTTAAGTTTTAATATTCGATTTAACTGATTCATCCTGAATATAAAGTTGAGTTCGCGTATGAAGTTAAGCCAAAATGACTCAGTTACACTCTGAACTTGAGCCAAATTTCTGACTCTACAACGTCCAATCACAGTTTCCAAATAGTTAGGCGTAAGAATAGGTATAGTTTGGCAGTGAAACTCTTGTTTAAAGTCGCGGTGTAGTTTCGAAATGCTTCTTTACTGGATATTTCTATACGTGTTTGAATTTTCGACGCAAAACGGGCTATTGTGAAATCTGCGTTCTATACACAATGTAGCGTATGTACACTATATTTATGGGACGTTATATCACAGTGCAAGGATTGGGACATTAATAAAAGACCGCCAGCGTTAACTTTTTTATTGGTGACTAGCGACGTCCCCGGCTTCGCACGGGTGCAATGTTATACATACCTAATAATCCTTTCTCTTCCTCTATCTATAAAAAAACCGCATCAAAATCCGTTGCGTAGTTTTAAAGATCTAAGCATACATAGGGACAGACAGCCGGAAGCGATTTTGTTTTATGCTAGGTAGTGATTACAAAAAAACTGTTCTATACAAAACTACAATATTTCACACGGTCAAAACGCATAGGACGGCTGATTTATAACTGTCTTTAGAATTTTCTAATTCTACTGCAACTAAAACGAATTGAATCTGCAAGCTGAATAGGCCAGCCACGTTGTCGAAGGACTGGTAGCCGATTGAAGAAATGAGTTATATAGAGAGCTACTTCGTCTTTTGCGTGTGGTTAGTGCCTAACCTAGTGTCAGAGCTTTTATGCCGGCGTGGCCTCTGACTTGACTTTACATGCCGTTGAGAAATATCTCTCAGGCGTGCTGATTTCCTCACGATGTTTTCCTTCACCGATGCAAGTGATAATTATGATATTCTACGTCCAGTTTCGGTAACCTGTATTTTGTGTCAGATGGCGATCTAACGTTTCTGCCTATCCCCATAGAAAACGCTTGAGTTTATGTAGGGGTTTTTTACTTACTGCATTGAAATTTGGGACAGTTTATACAGAGGAAATCAGGAGAAATGTCATAGTAAATCTGTGATCTCATTTCTCATGTGATTTCTGAACTCAGTGAGACCTATAATACATTACTTATTAAAGCAATAAGACGGTGCTTCTTGTCAAATTTAATGATTCTAGATAAAACGGAATTACCTTTTAGGTTTTGATTCCCTTGCGAAATGGCAAAACATGCGGCACGGTCATCATATACATATTTTGATAGCGTTGACTTACAAGTTTTTTTTCACAACTGAAAGAGATCGTAGTCCCGGGTATTTGATATAAATTTCAACTTTATCCCTCTCATTATCATTATTTACTCATGCTTTTGTGAGAAAAAGTGTCTTAATAAAGTGGTTTCTTTTTCCTTTTGAGGTACGCAACCCTAAAAAATTATGTAATTGATACGGTACCACTTTTGCCGATACTACCCAGGTGGTTATTGTTGGCTTAGTCCCATGCATTGAATGCAATGTTTTGGCTAAAGTTAGCTGTGAACATAATCTTAAGATTATCAGGCGGTGTGAACATAAACTTAAGATTAGCAGGCTAGGTGTGAACATAAACTAAATAAGATTATCCGGCTGAACCTAACATACCCTAACCTAAGTTTAGCCGGCTAATCTTAAGTTTATGTTCACATCTACCTTCAGCCGTTACATATATATTATATAGTCTTTCACTTACCGTAAAGAAAGGCTATCCTTATCATTAGGCAGATGGGGTCGGCCGCGGCCGATGTCAGCAGCGACATAGCGCAGCTTCAGCCCGGGTAGCAGGCTCGGTTCCCGGTTGATGGCCGCCACGGCTAGCGGCATGGCGCCTAGCACCGTCTGGAAACAAACATGGTCGTTAGAAATCATTTATTTTAACTGTTAGGGATATCGATTTAGAATATTGTTAAATGGTGTAAAATAAACTCTTCAGTTTTATGATCATCTGCCGAGCCTTTTCCCAACTATTTTGGGGTCGGCTTCCAGTCTAACCGGATGCAGCTGAATACCAGTATTTTACATGAAGCGACTGTCTATCTGATCTGCATAACCCAGTTAGTAATGGGTAATTTGGAAAGACTGCATGTCAAACTATTAGGCCACTGAATACCTGTAAAGACTGTCAAGATCTATGAAACAGCCGGGACCAACGGCTTATTAACCGTGCTGTCTGAGGCACGGAGGAAATTCGGTATGCAATGGGCGGTCAACCCATTCACGGATCAATCTAGGCAAGCAGGACTTAACCTAAAAATCGAATCGAGCAGCTTCTATTAAAAAGCTACGAGCTCTTCAAACGTTTTAGTTTCATGCGTGAACAAAATTAATTACGCTGATTTCTATCAGACTAAAAAACTAAGACTGCCTTATTGGTCTGCTGTCACAAGCGTTCCCGCTGAGTATGATGCATTAAGTTCGCTTCCCAGGTGGGTCAAAGCGTTATGTTTTTTTTTTTTGTTTGGTTGTTCTATCACACTCCTGGGCGAAGGCCTCCGCCCATTCCTTCAGATTTTTGTCAGAAACAGCTCGGAGTGGCGGAGTCTAGCAGGATCTTTGCCCGGTTGATGGCAAGAGGCCTAGGCACTAAAACATAACTAGTGAAACGTGAATTTACTTACTCTAAGGACCTACATCTCTTCCTACCCGTTTACTGAAAACAGGCGTGGTGTAATGTTTACGTTACTGGCAACACTGTTATAGTAATATTATGTTACCATACTTTACTGTCATAACACTCTGAGCCCTGTATAACCTGGGTCGTCCTTATGTAAATTAACTAGCGGCCCGTCCCGGCTTCGCATGGGTGGACATTTATGTTCACCTAATTCCCCCCCCCCCACCTATTTTTTTCTTTCTTTCAGCCTATGTTACTCAGGGTAAATAATGTATCAGTCTAATGGTGAAAGATATTTTTTTGAATCCGGTCAGTAGTTTTTGAGTTTATTCGTTACAAACATACAAATCTTTCCTCTTTATAATATTAGTGTAGATTTAATGATATTCGTGAGGTAATGGTTCAATAATATCTGCAAGTGACAGGTAGTGTCTACCCCTGGGGATACAACAACAATGCCGTACTATAATAACCCAAGTTATATATGTATGATATATGTATATCGTGTTACGTGGACGTATTATAATACTATTAATTATCTATTATTAATTTGTTATTAGAACTAAATTGGAGAGCACTGGTGACCCAGTATTATTGAAAGGAGCAATTGGCTAAATAATAACATCCGCTCGGGTTGCTCTTTAGATTAAGCCCCGCTTGCCTGGGTTGGTCCGTGGATGGGTGACCGCCAATTACATACCCAGTTTCCTCCGTGCCTCGGAAAGCATGCTAAGCCGTTACTCACGCCGGTCATTTGTAGATCTTTGACAGTTGTTACAGGTAGTCAGTGGCCGAAAGTCTGACAGCCAGTCTTACCAAAGGGTATCGTATTACCTAGTACTAACTGGGTTGTTGAGGTCAAATATGCAGTCGCTCCATGTAAATACTGGTCTTCAGCTGCATCTGGTTAGACTGGAAGCCAGCCCCAACATAGTCGGTAAAAGGCTAGGTCGATGATGATGACATACAGAGAAGAATAATTTCATGAAGAAGCGTGGACTTAATCACCAGTTGTAATGAGCAAACACACTTGTGCCTTATCTGAATCAAAATGAAAATGAGACAATTATATCGAGGTAGTATATTGTTAAGATATGAATAGGTTTTGCGCCGCGGGGTAGACTTTTTTCTTCTTGAGCTAAGAGCCCAGGAGGTTTCTTTATTACCCGGTGTATTTTACAAAGGTGACACACACCCGCCCAGGTACCCTATTGTCTTTATTTTAAGGATACCTAACCTTGGTATAGTGGAACTCTTTATCACGTTACCACTATTGTCACTTGCAAGTCATAAAACGACAACGTCTATATATCTATGTTACAGAATGATACTTTCAGCCATATTGAAGTTTTTCAAGCAACTAGAAATGACAACAGTGTTACAAATATTGAAGGTACAAAGGTTTGTTATTCAGGAATCCAAACTAGGATAACCAGTGCTATGGCACTAATAGCGGACAGGTGAGACAGTCACATACTGGGGCATTAGGTACGCCTACATGCCACTGTGGCGTGTAATAAATAATTGTTGTAAGTACTAAGACTAGTTTCTAAGTTGTGTGTTGTACTTACTAAATGAACGTGTGGTCTGAAATAAAACAAATAATCTTTATTTATTTATGGACTCCTGGCCCCGCTCGCCGTGATTAGATTTATCACAATTGTAGAAGCATATAAGTGGTAAGACAATTTCGAGGTTGAGTATACAGTGTACACGATAGGTACTTGTTAAAAGTGCCTCTAATAGAGTGCACTGAAATAGCAGCTACAAGTGGCGATGCTCAAGAGTACACTTGGTGCACAATGGGTAGTCATCCTTACTGTGTATCTAATCTATACTAATATTATAAAGCTGAAGAGTTTGTTTGTTTGTTTGTTTGTTTGAACGCGCTAATCTCAGGAACTACTGGTTCGAATTGAAAAATTCTTTTAGTGTTGGATAGCTCATTTACCGAGGAAGGCTATAGGCTATATATCATCACGCTACAATCAATAGGAGCGGAGCATCAATGAAAAATGTTGCAAAAACGGGGAAAAGTTATTATTTTTGAGAGCTTCCTTTGCGTGCGCTGGTTAAACGGTTAAAGTTGCACAAAAATAATGTAAGAGAGAATTATTCCTCTTAAAAATGTCTAAAAAAAAGTCCGCGACAGCACATGCCTATCTTTTAAGGTTGACTAACAATAACCATTTTTATTATTTTAAAATTTGGTCAAAAATAATGCTTTATTTGCAAAGGTATTTTTACCGACATAGTATTAATCCTTATCAAAATAAATATGTTAGTCATCTTTAGAATTCAATTGTGACCAAAATTGCCCTTTACACCATTCAATTTAGATGAATATCTTAGGAGATATCACAGTTTTAAAATAACTCCGCATCAAAATAAAGACGCGCGCGCTGTGAGGCGGGGCGTTTATGTTGTCGGGAAAACCAATGTGATTAGATTCAATGCACAAATATTGTGCGTAACTTAGAGAAGGTTTTAGTTTTGGTTTAATTGTAATCAGTGCTCTCTATCAAAAGATTTATGAATTTAAAGTGTTCAAGAAGAACTTATGATCATTGTGTAAGCTGTAAGATACATGCAACGACATCTATTGCACCAAAATGGTACTAATTACTAAAAATGTGCTCACAAGATAACTTTCAAATCGGCTGACCGGCTTTACAAAAAAGTTCTGGTGGCACAAAAGTACTCTAGATTAGTCTACATGACGCTATAACCCTGTAGAGTGTGTGTTCAATCGCTTTCCATGCAGTATATTCTATCGGTCTAACTTGATGCTCGATAGGTGGCGCTGTTCATTTCACTCCATTTTCTGAATCGCGGTGTTTTTCGTGAAAGAATGACCCTCGCCCGTGTAAAATGTCGGAAGCTTGGTTTTTTAACCGACGAAACAAAAATAGGAGCTTCTCAATTCGACGTTTCTATATTTATTTTATTTTATGTATAACCTGACCACGCATAACTTTTTACAGTAGTTTAAGTCCGGTATGCATGATCCTTTTTTTAAATTGAGAAATCGTGTTTAGGCCCATTTCCTGCACCTTGATGAGAACTTTAGATCTAGCTGGAGTATGACGTCATTGAAGTTCTAACGATGGAGACGGAAGGCAGTTGCTAGAGGTCCTCAAGAGTTTGCAGCAAGAATAACGTGTTTGGGCTCATTTCATGCACCTTGATGAGAACTTTAGACCTTGCTGAAGTATGACTGTCATCGAAGGTCTGACGATGGAGACGGAAGGCAGTTGCAAGACGTCCTCAAGAGTTTGCAGCAACAATAACGTTTTTGGGCTCATTTTATGCACCTTGATGAGAACTTTAGGCCTTGCTGGAGTATGACTGTCATCGACGGTCAAACGATAGAGACAAATGGCAGTTGCAAGCGGTCCTAAACGGTTTGCAGCAGGTATAATGTTATTGGGCTCATTTCATGCACTTTGATGAAAACTTTAAACCTAACTCAGTATGACTTTCATCGAATGTCTGACGATGGAGGCGAATGGTAGTTGCAAGAGGTTCTCAAGAGTTTACAGCATCTATAACGTGTTTGGGCTCATTTCATGCACCTTGATGAGAACTTTAGACCTGCCTGGAGTATGGTCGGTTAAGGTTGTCGAGGGTCGCGGGCCTGTGGACGTTGAGTAATGGGCTAGCTCGCCATCCGTCCGTCTAATAACGACAGGCCGTGTCGACGGCGCATTCGTGTTCCACGCGCGCCTCAAAGAGATGTCAGCAAACGGGAAGGGGTCCGAGAAGACCGAGGCAGGCCTGGATTGCGGGACTGTTCGAAAGAGATACCGCGGCCCTAGAACACAAAGGGCAAAAGAAGGAACATGGATGGGTTTTAGTCAGTACAAGTCTGACACTCCCTTCCGCTCCGCCCAGAGTGGGAGGGGTCATTTGATTATTTCCCATCGGTAAAAAAAACGTAGGCCTTATTTGGAAAAGTAGAATATGTTTGCGATTAATGCAAATATTTCCGGGAAATTAAATTGTTAACTACTTGAATCTGTACTAATATTATAAAGCTTAAGGGTTTGTTTGTTTCGTTGATTGAACGCGCTAATTTCAGGAAGTGCTGGTATAAATTAGTTAAGTGTTGGATAGCCCATTTATCGAGGAGCGGAACATCAATGAAAAATGTTTCAAAAACAGGGATTTATTCCTTTTGACAGCTTCTGTTGTACGTGAACGGTTAAAAATACGCAATTATCATGAATGTCGGAATTGTCCCTCTTGAAAAGCTCTAAAAAAATGTCCACATGTGTCTAACTTTTAAGGTTGAGGCACACTCTCTCTAACCCTCTCTTTCTTTGATGTACGCACGCACGCAGACGAAGTTGCGCGGGTCAGCTAGTATTGTTATATTTTTTTACACCTCAGTCAGCTATTTTTATATAGGCTGTGTCTGGCTATAGGAAGAATAAAATTTGCAGACTGTTTTTATTCTTGTAACTTAATATTGCAGAAATGTACCTAATAATGCTTCCACATTTTTCGTCAATTGTGTTAAAGTCCTATGGGGATAAGTCCTAATAGGGAGCGAGCATATTGCCAGTAAAATCGACTGTGAATCTGCTACTGACAAATTCACGAAAGAAAACCGCAATAACACATTGCCCATCCTGGGAATAGAACCCAGGACCTCATGCTCTGTAGTAGCACTTGCGACCTCTAGATCAACGATGCAGACGTTATAGGTGAAGATTCAGGTATTTTATTACTTTGTGTTACTGGCGCGATTCATATTTTCATCAACATATAACCTGACACTGACCTGCAAATTGCAATAAACGTAAGAACATTTTAGTTTCGTGGGCTACCCTTGCGCATCCTTAAGCCAGACTGGTATAAAATTCCACAGTTATATTGATTTGTGCATAAAGTACTATATGAGCTGGCCTCTGTCTCCCCTTTTCAAATTACAAGCATGATGTTATGTTAATAATATTCAGATTCTGGGGCTCTAAAAATGTTGCCACAATCTCAAATTGATTTGCATATTTAAAGTCGATAATTTTCATTATTGACGTGGCTGTTGTTTTAATCCCCCCATATTCGAAATGTCAGGTTGACACTGACCTGCAAATTGCAATAAACGTAAGAAAATTTTAGTTTCGTGGGCTACCCTTGTGCATCCACCTTAAGCCAGACTGGTAGAAAATTCCACAGTTATTTTGATTTGTGCATAAAGTACTATATGAGCTGGCCTCTGTCTCCCCTTTTCAAATTACAAGCATAAGGTTATGTTAATAATATTCAGATTCTGGGGCTCTAAAAATGTTGCCACAATCTCAAATTGATTTGCATATTTAAAGTCGATAATTTTCATTATTGACGTGGCTGTTGTTTTACTCCCCCATATTCGAAATGAATAAATCATGAGAAATTCTAAAGCAATGTTTTACCAATACTCCATTAATATTTGTATAACAATCTTGTTTCTGCAGCTCAGGGCAAAGTACAAAGGATAAGATATATTCTTTTACATTTTATTTATGACGCGCATACTGAAATGCGCGTCTTATGACCAGACATATAAATCCAACGTCTACTAAAGGGTAGGAATAATTCTGAATATCAATGAACCAAAACATTTATTTGCACAAGAACTAAACAAGGATTGATAGTTTTGTAAGTCTTCTAAATATACTTTGTTTGTCTTTTATCTAGGGTTTTTTCCATAAACCAAAAAATATAATAAAAGTTTTAATAAACTTAAATTATGTTCTTGATTGTACCCACAGTTCACCCCTTTATAGCTCAAAGGGCCATACACTTTACTTCTATACATTTTCATACACATTCCCGAAATGGATTATGTATGAGTCTATTTATCACTCTAGTCTACTCTTATAATCTTTATGATATTTATGCAGTTCATATTTAAATATTACTTAAAATAATTACAACATACTAGATAATATAATATTTACAAATATTACAATGCATTTTAAATAAGAATTGGTACGTCTCTAAAAAAGGTACTCTGCGGGTACGTCAATGACCTCTATATGTCAAGTGTCACTTGAAAAGTAATAGAACATTACAAATTGCCAATAACAATGTACCTCTGCAACCGTTGCTTCCAAACAGGTGTATTTCCGGATGCTCTCAAAAAAGCATTAATACACCCTATTCATAAGGGGGGGAGCAGAAGCAGTTTCAGTAATTTCAGGCCAATATCAGTCCTGCCAGCTCTCTTTAAAATTATTGAAAAGATTTTAAATAAACGTCTGAAGAGCTTTCTAGACAAACATAAAATAATCGCTGAGAATCAGTACGGATTTCGGCAAGGAGTGTCGACAGAACATTCGGTACTGGATCTTACGCAACAGGTTGCTAGAAAGCTAGATAGTAAATCAAAATGTCTGGCTATCTTTCTTGTTCTTGCCAAAGCATTTGACACCGTTTCTGTTCCCAAACTTATCGCTAAACTGGAACTCGTCGGTGTACGAGGAGTACCACTTGAGATGTTCAAAAATTACCTCAAAAATAGAACACAAGTGGTCAAAATTGACGCACACTATAGTGGCGAGGAACCAGTCACCTATGGCGTCCCTCAGAGAATCATACTTGGACCTACACTTTTCCAAATTTATGTTAACGACCTGTGCAGGATGTGCCTTACCAACTGTAACAACTATGCGTAAGCTGACGATACCGCGATACTTCTTTACGGACCTACATGGGATGTGGTCAAGGCTACCGCAGAAGATGCCATGTGCAAAATAATGAAATGGCTTAGTTTCAATTTCCTGACACTCAACTTAAGCAAAACAACATAAGTCTCTTTCGCAATCCGCCGTAACACTGAATACCTTCTAATACCTTTTCTGTAATAGCTCACTCATGCCCCAAATTAAGCGAACCCTGTGTCTGTCAAGCACTCACTAGAGCTGACAGTGCAAAGCACCTTGGAATGCAGATTGCCAGCGGCCTAAAATGAGACAAACGAGTTGAAACCGTTACCACAAGAACAATGCGCCTTATCCACATCTTTAAATCCCTTAGAGATTCGGCTAATCTTGACACACTGAGGATGGTTTATTGTGCTCTGTGTCAGTCAATTCTTGGATACTGCATAACTGCCTGGGGTGGTGCAACCAAAACTAGTGTTTTGAGAGTGGAAAGAGCACAAAGAGCCATTCTCAAAGTCATGACTAAAAAACCTTACAGGTACCTGACCACAGAATTATACTCTGACTGTAAAGTTCTGACGGTACGGCAACTCTATGTGCTCAGATCACTTCTTAGAATACATGTCGGTCTGCCTCCGCCAAATCTAAATAAGCGAGTAAATCTTCTTCCAAGAACCCAGCACAAAACCACCTTCGCAAAACATCAATTCTACACACTAAGTACACATATATACCAAAAAATTAACTCAAAAATAAATATTATAAATTTAAATGTACACAAACTTAAACCCATAGTAACCGAGTGGCTATTACAAAAGGACTATGCCTACACAGAGTTTTTACTCACACATATCGTCTAATAACATAAGTACTCACTGTCTAACACACACTTACAATAAAAGGACACTCGCATAATTTCCCCAACCATAAACTCGTGCTCACACTACACTTCATGTATCACACACACACACACACACGCACACGCACACACAATGTACTCACCTCTTCACCTCTTATACACACCTACACACTTCACTTGTACACTTCACACAAGAAATCTGCTAGTTTATCAAAATCTTGATTTACCTGAGTAACGTCACCTATTTTGTAACAAATTATGTTTATGGAACTGCTCGGCCGAACACTGTCTCTTAAAATACAGGTGATCCTAGTTTAAGAGGCAGGGTTATATAAATTATTGTAAAGATTTTGCAACATTTCTATTGTTTAAAGATATTTGTTACTTTTGTTGGTGAATAAACAATTTTATTATTTTTTTATTTAGTAATTCTCATTATGAAAAATTTTGTTGTTGTAATGAAATTCAACCTCTTGTGAAAATCGACCTTAAAAAGCAATAACAAGGGCAATTATACACCAAACCTATCATCTTAGTTTACTAAACATTTCGTTAGTTCAATGAATTAAGGCATGGAATTAACAAGTTCATTTGATACTTAAAACAATTCGGGTTTTTGGTTTGTGGTTCAAGCTCCAGCCTTATGTTTACCGAGAAAATTTATCTAACTGTTTCGTATTTTATAGACTGCGCAGTTGAGACTGTTCATATACTTACAGAATTTTTAATGTATCATGTCATATTAAATATTTTATGATACCAAGACCCACACTTAATTTGACTTTGGTTGACTGGTAGAAAATGCCTATGGCATTAAGTCCGCCTCTGTACTATAAGCTTGAAGTGGTAAATAAATAAATTTGTTAATTTAAGTTAGTATCATGCGTAAACATAAAATAAAAACGATCGTCATCAAAATGTGGCTACGACTGTTTCAGTGTTTGACAGTTTCTTTCTCGACTCGACAGTTTTATTTATCTTGGTTTATTTATCTTGGTTTATTTATCTTTTAACCACGAATTCAAGGTTCACTCGGCGCGCTCGCGATATTGACGCGGCTATGCTAGGTGTTTCTTTAAAGGATAAAATCTGAAATTAAATTGTTCATAAAAAAACAATAGTTACGAAACGAGTTCAATTCCTAGATCGGGCAAGCGTTATTGGGTTATTCCATTAGAAATTTCTCAATAGTAGCCCAGAGATAGGATTTGTGAACTTGTTGATGGCAATAAGCGGAACCCAAAAATAACTGGTGAAATGTAGTCAATGATATTTTAAAGAAAGATACGCTACGTTCATACTGAGCGGCGTTCAAATATCGTTGCGTTGTTACGACTGCGATAGATAGATACGGAACGTATGATACAGAAAGAGATAGCTATTGCACTTGAAGTACTTAAATTACGACAATTGTCTGAATTTGTCTGCAACAATTTGCACGCGCTAGAGCGATATCTACCTCTTTTTATTTATAATATCATTGGATATTATGTTATGTTATTTATTAACAATTGGATAAGGGAATCATGAACGAGTGGGTAAATGCGAGTTCAGTGTCCGCTTAGTCACGTGTTACACGCATCGCCTGAGGTCGTGGTCGGGGCGTAAGTTGTCGTAGATTTATTTATTTATTTGCTAACATGTAGAACACTGGTTAGTAGGCATGTATTAAAATTTCATGACACTGTATTAAGACATGCACCCTATTTGCACTGCATATCTATCGAATTAAAAAAAATACATAATTATTGATTCGAATAATTACAAAAAACCGGTCAAGTACGAGTTGGACTCGCTCATTCCGCACCGTAGTAGGAGAGCTCACTTAAGTTTTAATTTACTTTTATTATTTGTTAGAAATACATATTCTGTGAAAATTTCAACTGTCTCCCTGTTACGGATCATGCGATACAGCCCGCTAACAGACAGACGGACGGACAGCGGAAGCTTAATAATAGGGTCAAACTGTCACCCTTCGGGTGCGGAACCCTACAAAATAAAACTTCCCTAATTTAAAAACAGAGAAACTACTATTTTCTCAAATAAAAGCTCACTACAGTCGACCAGAATTAGCAAAGTTACTACAGCGGGGTAAGGTTGCAAATCACTATCGTTTTACAGACTATTCGGCTAGTGAAATGGTTTAGGAATCCCAAACACGTGGATCCCATCTACATCAATTCGAAAGCAAAATCGCAGTTGTTATTACCCGAGCATTCAGACCCACAAACGTGCGTCTAAGGCATTTCCATTGAAAGTGGAATTGACGGTAGATTGTAGCGTTGCAATAGTAAACTTGACCGTGAAATTATCTGTCCTAAGGCTGGTTTTACACTACACTACATTCTACACCAAATATTTGTTTGCAATTGTTATTATTTTCACATCAATAATCAACCAAATCATGAAGTAGTTTAAGTTAGTCAAACTAAAACTCAAAGATTTATTTCAATTAGACCATTACAGGGACTTTTGAATGTGAGAAAAACAAAGAAAGGGAAGCTACAGTCACAGTCACAAGTAATTCAATAATTAAATTAAGTAAAATACTGATATTCAACTGCATTCGGTTAGACTGGAAGACGACGAATATAGTTGGGAAAAGGCTAAACAGATGATGATTGCATCTACTTCGAAAAATTAATATCATATGATATGCAGTCTATAAATATGCAGAATACTGCAGTTCATATCAACGTAAATTATTCCCATCATCTGTCTTTTGAGTTTTTAGTACTTAGATACTAACCATGGAAATCTGAGGCATGTTGCCACATCACCGAGGTTTCTTTGTCGCATGAATATTGCGATTTAGAAGCACGTGGCACTGTGACATGCCGCAATCTCTCTACGGTGTAAAGCCAGCTTTAATGTTCGTGCGGCTTGCGGTACGTAAAACAAAAGGTCGTTAAGAAAACAAAACAATAGCGGCGATGCTGCGTACAAGCTATTCAAATAGAACAGCATTGAATAACTGAAGACTTACAAAAAGAGAAACACTTGAGGACAAAGTTTTCTATTGTTTATTTAAACTTTCAGTTTACTTTCGTTTCTCCCTATAAAGGTTGTTTGGTAAAACGTGGGTAATACTTTAAGGCGTTTTTTCCCAACGCGTCACACTGTAACGTGTCACAGTGTGACTCGTTGGGAAAAATTGTGACTAAAAATCCCAACCAGTCACATTGTATTGTTATTCGATAGGACAACTTTTTGTGTTTATTCACACGCCAAGTGAAGAGTGTGACTCGTTGGGAACAAAATGTTCTCATACAGTAACACTGTGACATATTGACACTACTTCTTACCCAATCAGTAGCATTATTGAGACTTATATTTTGTTCATGAGATTAATTCAAGATTTGTTTTAATGCAAATAACGAGCAAGCGAGCGGTTAAAGATAATTTGTTAAAATCAACCATATTTATTATAATTATCAAACACAAAAATCAATATAAAATCACAACTTAGCAAGATAAAATCTTACCTAGGACTCATGAAATGAAAAGCTTATTAAAATGAAGCCAATCATGAAATTGCGAAAAATTGTCTGCTGTTCCCTAAATTTTTTCGAGTTATACGTGTTTCATAAATGGAGTAATATGGAGAAGCTGATATTATTTTTAAAAAAGTTGTTTTTTTTTGAGTACTTACGCCCTTATAGTTATGCCTACGTTTAACTAAACACCTAGTAAAAGCGATTTTTGTTCGGAGCACCTGAACTCGGGTATCGCTTTCGGTGCGAAGACGCCGCCTTCGACTTCGTTGCGTTCGAAAATGAACGTGATGAATGTTTATCTTCGTTAAAATCGCTAATAGAATACCAAAGTAGTGCACGAGTGAGCAGTTGGCCACTATAGAATGTATTTGGCAGATAGTGTAGTATTGTTTAACACAAAATCACGCCGGTAGTCCCCGAAGGGTCAGGCAGACGTGTATCTAATAGTAGGTACACCAATTTTTCGCTATTTCCCAGGATAGAGCCCTTTGCACCAAACGGGCACAAACCCAGGCTCTGTGGCTGCTACTGAGAAATTTGACGGTGAAATTGAAATTTCTGACGGAAAAACCCAATAACACTCAGCCCGACCCGGGAATCAAACTCAGAACCTAATGCTCATCATTCGCGACTACTAGACCAACGAGCCAGTACGCGTAAAGCAGCATTCTAATTAAATGTCTGTAAAACGTTACTTTGATTGCACATTTCGCAGAACCTCGCATTGACGCAGAAGGCATACGTTTAATTGGGTCACACAACCACAGCTGAGCTCTCGAGAGGCTTACGTATGTCCTTCGTTACAATTTTAATTACGTGAGGAGCCGAGTGCCACTTTAATTTACAACCCCGTGTTTACAACTAAATTGTGTACTTGGTTTTTTTTTTTGTTTTTAAGAAATCTTGTAAATGACTTGCCAATAACATGTCGTGTATAAAATGTGTGTCAAACATGTATTGAAATTGTTTGAGACATGACTTGTTAACTATATACATCCACGCTTAACAAACGTCACGTAAGGCCGCAATACTGTAAACTCTACGCGGGGGTCGTGCGGTCCATGGCCCTTCACGGGGCCCCGGTGTGGGCGCGTTCCTTGAGGCTGCGGGCTGCCCACTACCTGAACGTGCCCCAAAAGGTGGTAGCCGCAAGGCTGGTCCGTGGTTACCGCACGATCTCCCGCGAGGCGGCGAGCCTCCTTGCCGGATTGCCGCCATGGGATCTAGAGGCAATAATTCTCGCGCGCCTGCACGAATTGCGCGCGGAGGCTCTACGCCGGGAGGAAAAACGCGGCAAATTGCCGCTCAGCGGACAGACTTCCGGCGTGATCTCATGGCGACATGGAGAGAACGACTGTCGCCTCTTTCTGCGATGCAGTCATGCTAGCGAAGGAGGCGGCGGAACGTGAGAGGGAGAGAACCTCATATCCCAGCGTCGGGCGTCGGGGGCCACGTGGTGGCCCCCGGCCACCGTAGGCGCGGGCTTGTGGACGGCGAGCTATGGGCTAGCTCGCCGTCCGTCCGTCTTATGACGACAGGCCGTGTCGACGGCGCGTTCGTGTTCCACGCGCGCCTCAAAGAGATGTCAGCAACAGGAAAAGGGCCGGAAGGGCCGATGCCTGCCGGGCCTGCGGGACTGTTCGAAAGAGATACCGTGGCCCCGGAACACAAAGGGCGATGAAGGAACATGGATGGGTTTTAGTCAGTAAAAGTCTGACACTCCCTCCTGCTCAGCCCAGAGCGGGAGGAGTTATATGATGATTTACAATCAGAAAAAAAAAAAAAAAAGGCCGCTATACTGTCAAGGGTGCGACGGTACATGAAAGTATATGGTAAGCTAAGGGAACCTACAAGACCTACAAGCCTAACAGTCCCTATGACCCTAAGCCCTATAAGCCCTACAGCCCTAACCTACCATATACCTAGTATGTGATAAATAAATATATAAATAAGTTCAGGATGTCTGCACCGTGCGACCTAAGGTTACAGACGGAAAGTAGACAGGAATACCAGGTTCGGGAAGGGTAAACTCACTGCCAATCCCGCAGACTCACGGGACTGATCCGAAGATGGCTAAAGGTGTCTTGGCCATAGTGAGGGGTAATGAGACAAGAATATAAAATTCAAATCTGATTTATTTATATAATGTTCTGCTTATATACTACTTTTTCTTAACACACACTATTATACAAATTCTATGTGTCCTATGCGTGTAAGATGCAACCAAATTATTCTTTTAACTGGGCCGCGCGTCAGCCAGGCTGAGTGCTGAGTCAATGTCCAAAGGTAACATTGAACAAACTACTTTGATTAATTTTCCAGAAGTATTTAACAATTGGTTTTAGTTGTAAACAATAAACGAAAATAGATGCAGTTGTTTTCAGAAAATGCCTTAACATAATTGGCTTATAACATTCGCATACTAGGGTCAAAGACCTCCCCCATATAAATATATCTGTGATATCCCCTCTGCGATAGGAGGCGAGCATGATTCACTACGGAGGATCACTGCGTGTTGACAAATGGCTTATTAAAATTTTAAGTACAGCAAGTGACTACCAAGACTTTGTGTACGTCACTGGTATGAAATGTTTTGTAGCATACACGGTGTAATAGGACCCTTCCCAAAGCCGTCAACAAAGCATTCTGTACATCAAACTAAGTAACTCTACGCAAAAATCATTGCTGGCAAACGACATTTTTTTTTTGGGTTAACCACGTTTTGCGGTAGGACTCAATGTAACGCACTCAACACATTTAGCTGATGGATATATTGAATAGCACGGAGGTCGTGGAGGTATTTAAAGTAAAGTCATGGCAAAAAAAAACTTGTGAAAAAGTTGGAACTTTGACCCCCAATATCTCCGGAACTAGAAGGTTCCTAGGTATGGTCTAGAACAAAAAAAATATCGCAATGACAGGGAGAACAAGTGCTTTTCAGCTTCTCTAAGGTTACTTTTACACCGACCCATTATTGGAAGACAAAGCCTACAATCGTATCTCTCATTCCCAGAATTCTATTTCTAATTTCAGGTCAATAGCTACACGACATCCACACAGAAGCTAAATCTATTGTCAAAGTAATCTGCCAATCGGCCTTGTAATGTGTCCCCTATTGTTCGAAACTAGGTCAGGATTAAATTCGTACTGCAGTTTCCTTCCTGGTTCTACAGCGTGTAACAGAAAGGGTATAATCATATGGAATACTGTGGTACGGACTATCAAACTGAACCACTTTCTCAATGGGACCACCATCGAAATCGTAAAAAAATAATCAGCTGTCCTACAAAATTTCAATACCTACTCGACCCAAATGTATGGGACAGGTGATTATTTTTTTACGATTTCGATGGTGGTCCTATAGAGAAAGTTGTTCAGTTTGATGGTCCGTACCACAGTATTCCATATGATTATACCCTTTCTGTTACACGCTGTATATGTTCCATATTGAATTCTGAGCACTATGTGAATGGTTTTAGCATGTGTAAATAACGAGCAATATTTGTTTCTATGTTGCACAATGTTTCAGATAAATGTTTGGTCAGTGTATACTAGTTCTCTGCTTTGCTATTTCAAATATTTATAGAACAGAGAGAGTTTCTCACGTCCAACAAAGCAAAGATACAAGTTATAAATTTTAATTGCCTAATTAGTCCGCCGAAAATAATGTCGTTAGCTTTAAAACAAGAAACTTATGTGATGGCAAAAATCCTAGAAGACCCAGGGAAAACTGCCCGACGAGTCTCATGACATCAATAGTTGGTAGGTTAGTTAGCGAGTTTTTGTTTCTCGCTGTGTGAACTCAGTGGAAACACAATGTGTGTAACAAGTACCTTGCGAGACACATGTTACATACATATCTTACACTAGCTGTTGCCCGCGACTTCGCTCGGTTTATGGTCGTAAATTATCCCAAGGAAACGTTTTATTGATAGCCTATGACACTCGGAATAATTTAGCTTCCCGTTATTGAAAGAATTTTCGGAACCGGGTAAGTAATTCCAAAGATTACCCCCTACGTACTAACTTACAAACAAATTTTACCCTATAAAGTATTAGTATAGATTTTTCTACCCACGTGAGTGTGTTAATCAACTAATAGCGAGACACGCACGGAAATTAACGCCTCCTAACCGGCAACAAACTCTACTCGTACAAATGGGCAGTTTTGTTTATGTTGCTGTAATCAAAAGTTTGTTAAGTAGCTTTTTGCCGACCGCTTGTAACTTGTCCTCGTAGGACCCATGGTTTAATTTAAACTGTGTTTGAACCTGTGACCCCCATACGTACTGCATGCATTTAGTTCATAATACTTGTACTCTAAAGTTAATATAATATATGTATCTAGTTGCTTTTAGACGTCCTTCGAGCCGGATTATTTGTGTAACTGTGCAACAGGTCAAAACTCCCGTGTCTGTTTTACTAATATTAAGTGACACCTATATGAATGCCTATGTATTAAAACACAATAGAATCTCAACCCTCAGCTCAGAGTGGAGCTTTGAAAATCTAACAGAGCACTTTCATTTAGGCATTAATTCTGATATCACGTAGTTTTAAAGAAAACGTGTACAAAAATAACATAACATTAATCCTGTAATCTAAGAAGGGTTAGGCAGAGGCGTACACTCACATTTCACCAGTTATGTTTAAGTCCCATGTAATAGGGGGCGAGCCTATTGCCATCAACCCGGCACAAATCCAGACTCCGTGGCTGCTGAGAAAATCCTGTTGGAAAATCCCAATAACACTTTGCCCGACCTGGGAATTGAACCCAGTACCTCATGCTCAGCAGTCTCTCTTGCGACCACTGGATCAACGAGGCAGGCTGAAACAAATAATGAGCTTAAAGCAATGCGTTGTAAATTTATTTTCAATGAGTCGCTATAAATATTTACGGGATCTATAAAAGAAAGTTAAGATTACTGTTTTATGCTTTCACGGTTTACAACTAAACTTATACTGTCACTTGCGGGATATCTTCCATGATTGTTTATTATATTGAGCTCCCGATATTGTCAACCCGCAATCACAGCGCTTGCAACAGCGTCGACATAATATCGGGAGCTCAAAATAATAAACTATCACGGAACATATCCCGTAAGTGACAGTGTATGTAATGTGAAGAACGTTACGGGAAGCCATTTTTCATCAATTTTTCCTCAGAGCGATTGAAAACAAAGGTTTGAGTATGTCTAAGCTCAACAAGTTGCAAGCTTTTTGAAATTAATGTTTTGAATTCAATTACATTCTTAGTTAGTTCGAAGAAATACTTATTCAATAAAGTCTGCTTCTCTCTAATCAGCTACCTATTTAATTATCCTAGTCTCTATTATACAGGGTGTATCGTAGAACTAGTGGGAAAAAAGTCCCATTAGTTCTACCGTAGAACTGTATAGTACAACTAGTGGGAATGATCCAATTTTCCAAGTGGGCGTGGATGGCCAAATCCGAAACTATGAGGAATACCGAACACTATCGAATGGTGTAAGAATACAGAATGTGTTTTTTTTTTCAAAACCAACAGATTCGATTCCTGGCCAGGAATATTGATTTCTCAAAAATCTAATGATGCAGTTTTAATCAAAATCGGGCTCGAGACTCCTTTGAGCATTTCCGATATTCCTCACAGTTTCGGATTTGGCCATCGAAGCTCACTTGAAAAATTCACCCTGTATAAAGGGTGTAACAAGACCCTTAACGAAGTCGAGAGGTTCTTGTTTTCCCCGTCATTGCGATTTTTTTTTGTTCTAGACCATAACTAGGAACCTTCTAGTTACGGAGATATCAGGGTCAAAGTTCCAACTTTTTCACAAGTTTTTTTTTGTGCAAATGTTCTTCGCCCAGCCGTCAACCCGCATGAAAAACTAGTGAGCTTTTCAGCAGTTAAAAAAAATTTTAAATCGGATGAGCCGTTCCAGAGATTACTGCCTACATAAGCGTAAAACACCAGGTCTTGAAATAAATGTTAAGCCTTCTCAGTAATATTATACTCTTTAAAGCAATCTTATCTTGGAAAATTAGGAACAAAAGAAACAAAGTCTAGACTAGCAACAACGAGATTTTAATCTTCTTAGCGACTGTAAAAAAAACGAATTTGGCATTTTCCGAGAAAAATCGTGCGTCTATACTTTTTCTTCTCAATATTTTTTTTGGGATTTTTATCTAAACAGTTAGGTCAACCCCATCGTGCCTTTTACCATTGTAACATTAAACCTTATAATTAACACATCAACTATAATAACTAGTTAAACAATTATTTAAAACACTTGGGGTGAAGATAGAAGTCACCGATGAAGGATTGGTAATGAATAACATAAGTTTTTGGCACCTTCTGAAGTTGTTTGGGATAAAATTGATTGTATTAATCCTTCGTTAAGACTATATAAGTCTAATTCTCTGAAAAGTGATTCCCTCTCGCGCCTGTTGCGAACACAATCCATCAGCAGATGCTGCATGTCCTCAATCTGATTACATTCTCTGCAATTCGGAGAATCATTTTTTTTTCACAAGAAATGCAGACTTCGCTGATGGATAGTGTCCACAGCGCAGTCTTAAAATTAATTTAACATAATTTCTACTAAGTTGATCGACATCAAACCAAGGCCCACGATACTTATTTAGTGCACTTTCATAGCTATCAAAAATTTCAAAAAAAAGTGACACCTTTTCTGATCCTGGAATACACAGTAAAATAGTTTATAACACATTTGCCCGTAAAGGGTCTCTTATTTCACCAATTTCAATATCATATTGTATATCATTACGTACTTGTGCATTATAGTAATGTAAAATGCACGAGTTTCTTTTTAATAAAGTTAAACGCTCGGTTTTTCAAGATGCTCCGTCTAAAACCACGGTACTTTTTTTAAATCTTAGCAAAGAGTTTTTTTGTTAGAAAAGTGGTCAACACTTTATGAATAAAATTAAGTATAAAATATAATAAATAAACATTTAATTCTTTAATTTAATTAATTTTGACAACAAATTACTACCGTTATTAGTTATTTATCTGTAACAAAAACACAATATAATCAATTTTACAAATTGTTCAAATTTTTATAACTGTTTAAGAAAGTCCGAGTTTTATTTATTTCCTCGCAAATATGTTATAAAACGTCGTATGACATAAGTGCGCTTTGATAATTACAGCCTCTGCTTTCTTGTAGCAATATCGCGTCGGCAGTAATTTTCAACTTACCGCACTTATATCATAATGTAGGTACTATTACCACATCGTTTCAACATCCGATACAAAAGCTTCGTTAGATTCCTCCGTTCCTCGGCAAGCACGTTAAGCCATTGCTCCCGGTTCTCATTTGTAGATCTTTGACAGTCCTTACGCGTAGTCAGTGACCTAAAAGTCTGACAACCAGCCATAAAAAGAATATCGTATTAAACAGAACTAACTGGGTTGTGGTTGTCAGATAGGCAGTCGCTCCATGTAAAATACTAGTATTTAGCTGCATCCGGTTAGACTGGAAGCCGACCCCAAAATAGTTATTTATTTCTTCTTGATCGTTTGGCCACCCAATGCTGAGTGTAGGTCTCTTCCAAATGTCTGCACTTTTAGCGGTTAGGGTCATGGCTATCCAGTTTCATTTATTCACAGATTATTTATTTATTTACTACCAATTGGCAAAAGGTTCAGCAGATGATTATGAGTTCTGCAAAAGCTGCCAAGCTGCTGTTAAATAATATTCATCATCATTTCAGCCGAAACACGTCCACTGCTGCACATAGGCCTCCCCCAAATGTCGCCACATTGACTGGAAATAGTATTCGGATAGTGGGATATTGAAATAAAGAGCGTTAAAAGTTCACGCGTTGCGTGCTTTTTTATTACGTATTTTTACTAATATTCACGATTATGGTCTAGATTGAGCCATTCCTGATTAATTATGTCTTGAAGATGTTAAGGAGCAACTTAGGATCTTATTTGTTAGTACATGGAAGTAAAATGATTTTTAAATGTTGCTAATTTTAGGCAGAATGTTGTAAATATATTATGTTTCTGAAGTATACAGATACACTATGTTGTTATGTGTAATAAAATAAACTTTTTATGAAGTTATTGGTACTTTAACCCTTCGTATTATAGAACGTAGATCTACGCGAGACACAATATGTTTTTAATTTGTCTATACACTCGACATACGAGTGGTTAAAGTATAAAATAGAATGATTGACATAACCTTACTCGACAGAGGTGCCATCTGGTGAGCTCGAAAACGGTAGCGCTCATTGTACTGCCTTTTTTTTATTTGTAAGTTCTATAGTTTGTTGTCTCTTTCATCATCATCATCATTCTCCTGTCACTATCCCAATTTATTTAAGGTCGGCGCAGCATGTCTTCTTCCATACTTAGATTCTCCATTACTCTTTTGCCTGTTAATTTATTGTTAAAAATGTTACTAATGTGTATTTATATTGACTTTAATTAGCACTATAATAGTGACCTAATGAGAAAGATTTTTCAACGAAAGTAGGGAATTTTTTTATTTAGTATTCTTAATGCATGTAAATGAGTTCTATTCTCCCCGAAACAAACAAAAGAATATCATATAGACAAAATATTATATAAATCGGAATGTCAGTATTTATTCCGCTAGGCTTCTACATCATGTGGGCAAACGATGGGTTTCGTGCGAAAAGACACTGAGAGTGATACACTGTTTCTAGCAAAACTAACGAATTACTGATATTCCAACTTAACAAAGTAACACGGGGCAAAATGAATCGGGTACAGTTCCAAGGGTCTTAACTCGGCCGCGATCAGACACTGACTGTCGTCCTGACTCAGAGTTTGTGACCATCTGAGCTCTGTAACAAGCACGCTGTAGTGTGGGTAGACTTGTAAGTAGATCACGTGATGTCACCACCGCGTACTTGTGATTAATTTTAAGCTGGCAATGACCGTCTCCGACATATACAACACGTTTTTGAACAAGACATCGTTAACTTTATACCATGAAAACGGTTTTCATTAAAAATAAATCCTACATTCGCGCAAAATTATTTAAAAATATAAAGAAAAATGCTGGGAACATTTTCTCACTTGCATTGTGAGTTCTGTCTACTAATTTTTCTTATCCTTTCTGTGATAAAATATGACGAAACAGGAGCCTCTTCATAAATAAAGGCGAGAATGAAAACTTTGTTATGTAAATATGTACGTGTAAAAGGATTTAGTTATAAGCTTATAAGATCTATGGATATTATAGTGCAACTTCGAAAAAATACTACCACTACGATACGACCCACTGAACCTTTTCTATTTATTTTCCTTGAACTGGATAAGATTTTTGCATTCATAATCAGGCATGCATACTATGGTTTCATAGTGCTGTGAGAGGGAGTGGGCCAAAATAAACCACGCGAGTTGGCAGATAAGCCAATTAAGAGGAAATGTCGCTGTCCCTCTACGAGCGCGATTTCGACATTAGTGCGAAAAGGACAATTACAGATCCGACAAGTAAAAAGTCATAATTCGAGGTTTGGCTCTCGACTATTTCCTCCTCCAATATTCGATCAATCTGAAAGATATTTCATAAATTGAATACGAAGGATATATACTGTGTTCCTATGCTTTTTTTCTGTAATAGTTGTCAAATTTGTACACTAGGCCTCTGTTGACACCGGTCCAAATTGGCCTTTTTTAGCATTTTGTAAAGGTTCTAGTGCTGATACAGATTATGTATCATCAAAAAGAAAAGATAAGGATAGGTTGATATTTAATTGTAAAAAATCATAGCTGTAAAGTCATAAACTAGAAAGAAAACAGGCGAGAGCGTTTGTATGGAGAAAAGACCACCCCTCTTAAACATGGTGGAATCGACGCCAGAACAGTTACTACTTATTCAGTACATAATTATGACCCCCCCCCATAAAATCTGTGAGTGAGTGGAGCTATTGCGTTCTATAGAACCATTTTTTTTTTTTTTTTTTTTGCTTAAGTTTGAATGTTAATGTCCTTTGCATCCGATATATCCCTGCTGTCATTTGTTCTTTGACAGTCGTCACTGGTAATCGATAGTGCGAAAGTCTGACAACCAGTCTTACCTAGTGATAACGTATTGTGTTACCTAGTGACATGTTTGTGGAGGTCTGATAGGCCGCCGCTTTCTGTAAAATACTAGCATTCAGTTGCATCCGATTCAACTTGAAGCATACCCCAATATAATTGGGAAAAGGTTAGGCAAATGCGGATTTACTATTCGAAATCTGAAGACGTGATGTGCTTTTTGATGTGTGTCTATGACCGATCTATTCACTACATAATTCCCATTGGACAGAACTGCGAAAATGTAATCAAGAGAGATAAATTACCCCATTAGTCTCGTGAGGCAACGACCTACAGACACACTCGGTGTCACAGTACCGTTGACATCACTGATGTGCTCTCTTAGAATAAATTTAATAATGTCTTGTTACTATGATGTGACCTATTTTCATGTTGTTCTATTTAGATAAAAGTTTTTTTTGTTGTGACTGCTTATTTTTAGCATAGGTATACAAGAGCTATAACAGTACAAATATCTTTGAAGCGTGGCCAAAATCACACCCGACGCCTCCAGCTTGTTTTTCGAATACGTATGTACATACATTTTTTAACAGATAACAGATGTTTCAGCGCTTAAAATACATTGATAGGGGGGACGATTTTGTTGATTGTTTTTTGAGAAACTGTGCCTATTAAAAACAATCTGGCCTGCGGTCAAATCGAAACTAGTTTAATTTGACCGCAGGCCATATGATTCTTGTAGAATGATACTGACTGAGTTGATTGAAAGTTAAATATTTAATTATTTTTTTGTTAATGTGAAGTATGTAGTGTATGTCGCGATAGCCCAGAGTTTAAGGCCTCGCCTCTCATGCATGAGGTTGAGGGTTCGAATCCGGGCAAGTACCAATGTGACTTTTTCAATTCATATGTACTTTCTAAGTTTATCTTGGATATCACAGACGTTGGTGAAGGAAAACATCGTGAGGAAACCTGGACTTTTAAAAGTCTGAAATCGCCAACCCGTCTTGAGCAAGCTAAAGCAAAAAATATTAGGGTTCCGTGCATTGACTAACTAAAAATTGTATGCCCCCCGCTGCTGCTCCTTTAATTTCATTATACTACTTAAAGTTTAAAACATTTACAAAGTTAGACTAATCATAATTTCTTTTGACGAATTTTATTTTTAGAATGCTACGAAATCTTGCAAGTTTGTTCAGAATTTTATCTATGACTTGAAGGTTAATTGGGTTTCATTAAATTTGACTGGGCTGAAAAGGTGGCTTAAGTTTTAATTTAACATTAACATCATATGGATAGTATGATGGGAAAGACCTATCATCATACATGCCTGCCTTTTCCCATCTACCTATGTTGGGGTCGGCTTTTAGTTTAACTGATTACCGCTGAATACCAGTATTTTACACGAAGCGGTGCCTATTTGACTGCCACAACCCATTTAGTACTGGATAACACGATACCCCTTGGTAAGACTGGTTGACAAACTTTCGGGCCACTGACTACCTGTAACGACTGTCAAAGATTTATAAATAACAGCCGGGACCAACGGTTTAGCTTGCTTTAAGAGGCATGGAGGAAACTCGGTATGTAATGGCTGGTCGGATCCACTGACCGTCATGACAAGCGCTGCTTAACCTTGAATATCGACCCGTGTGGTTGTTATGATTTAGCTACGAGCTCCACAAAGCAAACACTATTTATGTTATATATTTATGACCCATCAGCTCGCAATGTCCCCCTTCTAAAGGAGATGTTCCAGAAATGTATGGAGCCTGGGCCAGCACTATGTACACTATATGTAAATATCGCTATGTATTACAGTAACCGTTTTTTATTGTTAATTTTCATTAATTTCACTTCGTTTCAAATTACATTCAAATTAGCTTGGCCATGGAGAGCAACACAAAATAAAATTAAACATGGTGGATCAGATCAGATCAGCATCATGCGAAAAATGTCATTTTGACAATAACATTTGATTGATGTGCATCGTAATACCTGCCATAAAAAAACACAATACGAATTTCGAAAACTTGGGTTTCGGTTTCGATAAAATAAGACTACAGATCCAAACTCAAAGCAAGGAAAGACTCAAAAACGTCACTTCTTAAAGCTGTCAAAGTCGTCAAACATCAAGTCAAACAACTGTCATGGCTGCCCTAAAAATAGGGTTATTTTATTTAAAAAACTTTTCAAATGATAATTTTTGTACCACTGTACTCTTCTTCAAATTATTTTTATAGTATTTTTATGACATTCCCCTATTTTTTTTCATATTTATCTATGCAGTGTACATAGTGGTGGCCCAAAATCAAACATCTCCTTTCCAAATAACCGTGGTACGAAAAGTGTGGACACACAGATTGGACGTCCTTTTTTGCTCAATTTTTTTGATCCCTTTTACGACACGCATGAATTAGTCATGTGGTAACGACCTTTGATTCTTTTAATTTATCGAGCTTTATTGAAAAAAAAAAACAGTTCTGTCTTTACCATACATTACCCAAAAACGATTTAATTGTGTAATTTATTTTTCATAGAATAATGATCGAGAGGTCAGAGGCCGTAACGGTCTTTACCTTGAATAAAATCATCACTTAATTTACTTTTTTGTTACATCGTCTTTAGGTAACGATAAAAATTACGTCTGCGTAGTTTCGCTCGATACTTTTTGAGCATGTATTTGGTGTAAATAGTTATTTATCATCATTTCAGTCCAGAATCACCCACTGCTTTTTATAGGCCTCCCCTTTATTCTGCCATACCCTACTTTTCACCGAGAATAGTTCACCTATAGTTAAAGAGAGTAACTTCACTACTAATATTCGTTTTATCCCCAAAGTAGTAGGTGTGTAATTGGTTTACCGATACTCGTGAAAGGTCACATAATTCAATCAGTTCTGAGTCGTAAATCTCTTGACTGTGATATCCACTTTTATCGAATTTTTGCGAAAGGTTGGTACTCAGTGGCCATTACTAATCAAAACATGAAGAAGCAAGGCTCTGTTTTTATAACTGACAATGAATGTTTTTGAAAACATGACAAAATTATACATTCTTACGAAAAGTGCGGCAAAAAACCCCAAAAGAACCTTGTTAAATCATGAGATTCTTGGATAGTCGCCTAACATCTGTCGTCTGTGGATTTTATTGGATAGTCTTGTTTTTTTTTATCTTTATTTAAGGGGACTCGGTCAACAATGACGATGAGAGCCTTGGTTTAGTATTAAATTTTTCGTTCATCGCTAAAAATTTAAGACTTAATACTACCTATACCAAAACATTACCGAATCTTTTAATACAATACTAAAATAAAAATAAATAATTGCAAAGAAAAAACCCAGTTTACAAAAACTCCGTGTTCGATAATAACTGCATTAGTATAAAACTGTGTCGCGGTCATTAACGCCCACCTCCAAAAAGTTGAGAGAAAAGCAAAACTATATAAAAATAGAAGCAATAAGCCGCCACACTTACCCCGAATGAAGCCGACTATTGCTTCGAGATGGATCCAGTCCAGTGGGGTTTAAAATTAAAGCTCTTGCGTTACTTGAGACGTAAATAAAGTGTTGAAGAAAAACTATACTACAAATAAGACGATGAGACATATAATTCATGAATGTTTCTTGTTTAATTCAACCTTTTTTTTCGGATAGGAAATCATCAAATAACCTCTCCCACTCTGGGCGGAGCGGAAGGGAGTGTCAGGCTTGTACTGACACTCCCTCCTGCTCAGCCCAGAGCGGGAGAGGTTATTTGAGGATTTCCCATCGGAAAAAAAAAAATAAAAAAATAAAGTCTTGTACTGACTAAAATCCAACCATGTTCCTTCTTTTGCCCTTTGTGTTCCAGGGCCGCGGTATCTCTTTCGAACAGTCCCACAACCCTGGCAGGCGTCGGCCCTTACGGACCCCTTCCTGTTTGCTGACTCTCTTTGAGGCGCGCGTGGAACACGACCGCGCCGTCGACACGGCCTGTCGTCATAAGACGGACGGACGGCGAGCTAGCCCATTACTCACCGACCACAGGCCCGCGATTCAACACTCCCTCAAAATGGTTTTCCTTACCAAAAGAAACGATGAGCAATGAACCAAAGCGCCGCCGCCGGGCCACATTAAATAAGAATGGTCACTAATTTTTCAGCAAGTGACACATACGTTTAAAGACATAGACAAATCTATAGATAGATAGATATTTAATTAGTGGTCATTATTATTGTACACTAATATTTAATTCAGCAAGGCTCAACAATACCATAATATACAGTGTACACACGTCGGCTCATGAAGCTGTACATTTCCAATATAATTTGGCCTCGCTTTGTATAGATTTCCAAAACAATGAGAGATCTGCATAAACTGATTTTTATAGCTTGGCTGTCGTGCGTACAAAAGCGGTTCTATAATAGCAATGTCTACACAGGTAGCCTTTAGATCAACAACGAACCTACAAAATATGTAGGTATTACAACTCAAGTTTGAAGTTCCGTTCGTTCTCACCTCTCAATACTTCATTATACTAATTAAATGGCACGTTTAACATCTCCTAAGATCCCCGTAAACACTACAGAGAATCTTAATTAAATGTTGAAAATACACTGTTGTTTTAAGGCCAAAGAATATCAATTTTCTTTTAGGTTTTCTTACAATTACTTTTATGGAGGACTACTTGAACCAGAGTCTATACAACGTGTAACAGAATAAACGCAAAACCTCTTAAGGAGTCATCGTGCTCATCAATAAGAACAATTTTCACTATGCGGCCTACTCCGAAATTGCGAAAAAAAAAATCATCTGTTCAGTACATTTTATCGAGTTATGCGGACAGAAATATATGGGGCTGTCGAATTTTTTTTCGCGATTTCAGTGTTGGTCCTATAGTGAAAGTTGTTTGTAATTATGACTACAATGACCCCTTAAGAGGTTTGGCGTTTACTCTGTTACACTTTGTATACGTCCTATAAAGGGTGTAACAAGACCCTTAACGAAGCCGAAAGCCACTTGTTCTCCTCGTCATTGCGATCATTTTTTTGTTCTAGACCATACCTGGGAACGCTCTAGTTACAGAGATATTTAGGGTCAAAGTTCCAACATTTTCACATGTTTTTTTTTAAATACTTGTTTTTATTGTAAGATTTTTACTTTAAACACCTCCATGACCCCCGTACTATTCAATCCATCCATCAGCACAATGTTTTAAGTCCGTTACATTGAGTCCTACCGTGATTTTTCACCCTTAAAAAAAAGTCGTTTCCCAGCAATAATTTTTGCGTAAAGTGACATAATTTGATGTACCTACATAATGCTTGGTTGATGGCTTCGTGAAGGGTCCTGTTACACCCTGTATATGCCGTGGAAGGGACACCGACGCGAAAACGGTAACCATGTATTCAGTACATCATTTTGTTCCTTACATTTTGACCGTGCATAGGTATTACACTTTTGTAGGAAACAGCTGTTTTTTTTAATAACCGATAAAAAAAATCTACGTGGTAAGCGTTTTCGCGTCAATGTCCCTTCCACCCTGTAAATAAATCTTTGAGATATTGCTTTAGAGTATCGTTTTAGAAAATCTTTATCTTTTGAAGCAAAAAAAAACCGATTTCTTTTATAGAGCATCAGTAATGATTCCTGAAATTAAAAATATTTCATGAAAGTTGAAATAGAAAGATTAATGGTTCTAATCTTGACTTGGCACGTGCAACGATTGACAAAGACAGTGGACGTAGTAATTATTTTCACTGTAGTTGTAGAGTAGTATAGTTGTACAAGGATCTTTTGGCGTGTGGCCAAATTGATCTACTGATCTTAATCGCACCATCTTGTTCCGTAGCCAAATGGCTAACACAAAATTCTTATGGATTCGCCCTGTTCGTCTGTAAGTCACAGCCATTTTACTCCGAGAGTGTTAGCACCACATAGTTGACATTTTGAGAGTAGGTGTTTTCTATGAACCGCTACACAAAAGCGATATAAAATTGTGAAAAGACAAATAAGGGGTGGCTCTTCATTCATGAAGAGATGTACGATGATGTATGATGTAACTGAGGATTGCCAAAATATTTTTTCTAAAATATATAACTTTGTGGGATGTCTATCGACAGCTCTTAGAAAATGATATCGAGTTTTCCGAAACACTTTTTTCTAAGATTTCCCACCACCCCTCTAATTTCTAAAGTAACAACTGGAAAATTCAGTAACTTATTTTTGTTCGAGTGCGCTTTTCCTGTGGAAGGGTTTCGGCGATCGTAAATAATAAGGCCAGCTTAGTTACACGATGATTCCTCAATATATTCACTAAAATATGTTGTAGAAAATCTTGTGATTGTCGGAATTATTACAAATTACAGATATAATAAAATGGACACAAGCAGAGACCAAAAGATGAGAGAGAGCTACATACAAAAACGTCAATGTCGAAAAATGACATTGACAGCTGTCACAGTGTTGCAATATGTGAATACTAGTGGAGACAGCAAACAAATGTTCAATATTTAACAATTTTTTATGAAAGTCTAAATTTACATGTGAATAGGCGTTAAAAAATTTGTTATTATATTGTTTGGTGCTATTGTTTGGTGGTGGTTTTTTTTTCTTTTTTTAACCAACTTTCTTCAAAAAGGAGGAGGTTCTCAATTCGGTTGTATTTTTTTTTATGTTTGTTACCTCATAACTCCGTCATTTGTTAACCGATTTGAAAAAATCTTTTTTCATCTGAAAGGATATGCTTCCCGATTGGTCCCATAGAAATTTCATCAAAATCTGTTTAGGAATTTGGTTGTTTTCCTCACGTTAATTGTCACATCACGCGACATCGCGTGATACTTGCTAGTTAAAGGAGGTGTTTTTTTTTCCCCTACAATTGTGGCCAAACATTGTACTTTAAGAACAAAGGTACGAAAATAAAGGAAAAAAGTCGCAGATTCTGAAAAAAAATATATTGGATTTATTTATGCATTTGTTGTACCACCTGAAATTGTCGATCAAAGATGCTAAACTTGCAACCAAGAATTTTAATGTGGCAATCTCGTGATGATGCGCTTCGTTACTTCATTTTATAAAAGAATGAAATCCTAAAAAATACTGTTTAGAATTTTATTTACAAAAATAAAATTCTGAAAGAAAGGTTATTTATTCCAGAATACTTTTTTCGTGGAACATTATGGGAACAAGAATTTAAAAATTATATTTATTTCACATTTCAGATTATTTTTTGCGTTTTGTTAGCTACGGCCAAAAGACAGTGCTCCAGAGCCGATCATTTAATCGTTTTTTTTTCTGTTGTTGTTGATTTGAACTTTTGAACAATATTGTCATTCCGTTTCGGTTACCCGTCTCTGGAGTACTACTTCGTGTGTGATTTCTTATTTGGTGATTTGGCTTTTGTTCCCTGGACTTTCGATAGATTTCTTCCACCTTGACGACCTGGCTAACCCATTTGGACTTGACACTGATTTGCTGCGATCGTTCTCTCGTTGGATCTCTACAACTGTGCGACATACTCTGGACTCTGATTACTGACTTTTCACATCAGCTTTGCGTAAGTATACGACTTTATCACGTTTTTTTAACTTTAACAAATTAGTGGTAACCTTGACAGGTTTTAAAATCTAATTCCACTTTACGTGTACTGATTACGAAAAAATTATTACCTGCTTTGACAATGTTTGTTTTTTGTTTTTAGTGTATCTGTATCTGAGGTGAACAACAATGCAGTGCTTTTCATGCCACATTTTGTTGAATGATGAGATGCAGTATTATGCCTTATCGGAAATTGACAGTGAAATAAGCTCAATTGTTTCAAGAAATCTAAATCGTGAGGTAGGTATTTATGTTGTTGGAACTATGCTTTAAATTCTGTTATTTAAAGTGAAATCCGGTGGACCGATGACGTTGTAGAGGCCACAGGAATCCAATAGATGCGGAAAGCACAGGACCGGTCAAAGTGCTTGGCCTATGTCCAGTGTGGACATCTTTCGGCTGAAATGATGATTAAAGTAAAGCAAGTTACAATAAGCCATATTTTCTTTTTAGATTGACTACAATAGCCATTTGTGTGAAGACTGCTTTACAACAGCTGTAAATCAATTGTCTTCGGAATCAAGAGCAGTCAATGCAGGTCAATGTGTGTCATGCCAGAAGTCCATTGTTACTTGTCACTCTCATTCGTTGCCCAATGGTCCTGAAAGAGATGATATAGCTCGCCGTATACTGCCTCGACAGGTAAGAAGTATAGCATTGGCAGACAATCACCTGTGCTTATTATTATATTAACATTATAAAATTAATTTAATATGTTGAAACCTACATCATACCACTTGGCTAAGCCTATTCTATGTCATATCACTTAAGTTATGATATAACTTTCCCATTTTTTAATTATGAAAAGCATTCATATTTTCATTTTTAGATACAACCTGAAAATAGAGTGTGCTATGCATGTTGGGTCTCTGCTCGTAGAAATGTTCAACAAGCACAACAGCAGAATCTGAACAGAATTGAACCATCTCAGCCTGAACCCTCAACCTCACAGCCCCAACGCACAACATTTCAGCCTCAAGATGACACATCCTATGATCCTCGGTGTGTTTGGTGTCAAGCATCACTTGCTAGACGTCATTCCCATTCTTTGCCTGAAGGACCAGAAAGAGACTTTATTGCCCAACGAATTTCTCCCAGACTGGTAATTAATAATTACATACTCTTTGTTTGTTTTTCCATTCTTGTAAGCATAATGATGTTTGTTATGCATATGTTTTTGATTTCAGATTACAAATCATAGCAGAGTGTGCTATGCATGCTGGTTATCAGCTCGGAGAAATATCCAGACTGAAGAAGTTGCTGATGCATCTACAAATAATGATAACAATGATGTTCCACTAACCACTCTACCCAATTTTAGACGGACAGGAAACTCTGCCAGGTCATGTTTTGTACATGGTTGCATTAATCCGGAGCGACATGTTGTACCAAAATCATTAAGGTATCGCTTATTAAAATCAAATAAATTATATATTACAGAAAATGCTCGAATATGTAGCCATCATTTGGGGGTTTATGATTGGGGGTTTCTCAATGAGTATGGCTATATTAGCCAGTTTAATCCTTCTCAGTTAGAGGCAACAATATCACTAGCCCTAACAAATAATAAATAAATTCGATTTTGAGAAGTTAGATCTTATGTCTGATGAAGAATGTCATTACTGGACAGGCTTATGTAAAGAAAACTTCATGATACTAATCAATGAAGCTCCCCTGTCAAGAGAACAGTTTAAAAAATATAAGACTGCTCTTGCAATATTTTTAGTTAAATTAAGAACAGTGGAGCCGCATGCACGATTAGGACAAATGTTTGAAATGTCTAAATCATCCATTTCGAAGACATTAACTATTGTAAGAAATATTTTAAATGAACAATTTGTACCACTACATATGGGCATTGGCCATTTGCCAAGAGATGAAATAACTAATCACAATTTAATTATACCAAACGGTCTATTTGGTGGTGAGGAAGGAGGCAATAGGAAGGCTATTGTTATCTGTGATGGGACATATATATTTACAAAAATCATCAAACTATTTATTTCAAAAACGATCATATAGTTTACATAAATACAGAAACTTGGTAAAGCCTTTTTTAATAGTAACAACAGACGGTCACATACTTGATATTTATGGTCCCTATGCGGCAACTGTGTCCGATGCTGATAATAAAATAAATAATAAAAAGCCTTTTTATTTCTAATCTCAATTAAATTTACACACTTTTTAACATTAGGTACTTGATCGAATTAAATGTTAGTTGTGTTAGTCTTTAACTTATCCTAGTTAGTAGTGTTAGTTTTTATAAAATGTTGTGTGTTGCCTGCTGTTGGAGATGTAGCCCCATTACGGGTAAAGGCCTCCTCCATCTTTTTTCATTTCTCCCGGTCCTTGGCAATATTTAACCAGTTTGAGCCAGCAGTCTGCGCTATATCGTCAGCCCATCTTTTAAAGGGTCTCCCTACCTTTCTTTTGCCCGGTGGCCCAGTCCATTTGGTGGTTTGGATAGTCCATCTGTCATCACTGACGCGTGCAACATGTCCTGCCCAACTGATGTCCTGTCCGATGCTGATATCATGTTACAATTGTTTAGACGTGAAAGTAATGAGCTACGGCAGTATTTTAGAGGATGAGACGTTTTTATTTTAGATAGGGGATTCAGGGACGCGATTCCATTATTAACTTCTCTAAATTATAATGTTTGTAAACCTGAATCCCTGGAATCTGGTGAGACACAGTTGCCTACATTAAGAGCAAATAAATCTAGACTTGTAACAATGTGTAGATGGGTAGTGGAAGTTGTAAATGGTAGGTTTAAAGAGAGATTAGAAACTAATGAGAAATGATTTCAGCAACAATGCCGCTACCCATCTAATAACTGATTTTAGAATAGCAGGGGCCATAATAAATGCTTTCCATGTACCCATTACGGATAGACCAGACGCCTCTTTACTTTTGGAGCGTGCCTTGCAAAAATTAAATCAACCAAATAAACCAAATCAAAAATTAAATAATAGAAGGAGAGCATCATTTATAAGCAGAATAATAGAAGGAGAGCATCATTTATAAGCAGTTAGCTAGAAGAAACGCTGGAAGACCTAGATTGGAATGCGATGAAGAAGTTCTCAATGAAATAAACATTGATTCAACTACCTCAGTGCGTGCCATAGAAGCAGCTACGGGAATCCCAAAAAGTTCAGCACATCGAATTCTAAAACGTCACCGGCTGCACCCATATCATTACAGACGTGTACAAACGTTACTATCACGGGACTATCCACTGCGGATAGCATTTTGCCGTGTGATGCTTCAAAAGCATCGGGAAGATCTTCAGTTCTTGGACAAAGTACTATGGTCGGATGAAACAACCTGCAAGAAAGATGGCTATTTAAATCTTCACAACCTACACAGCTGGAGCAATGAGAATCCGCACCTGATGAGACAAGACAAATCCCAATATCAATTTAAGGTCAACTTATGGACGGGCATTTTAAATGGAAAAGTGATTGGGCCTTTTGAATTACAAGGAAACCTGGATGGGGACAGTTATTTGAACTTTTTACAAAATGATTTGCAAGAATTACTAGAAGACGTCCCCTTAAGCGATCTACAAAATATGTGGTATCAAAATGATGGTTGCCCAGCTCACTACGCTCGTCCTGTGAGACAATACCTAGACCACGAGTATCCGGGGCGTTGGATCGGGCGACTTGGTCCTATCTTATGGCCACCCCGATCACCCGACCTAAACCCCCTGGATTTCTTTTATTGGGGTTGTCTCAAAGACAGGATCTACGCAAAACCGATTACCTACGACATTGGACGATCTTCGGCAAAAAATCACTCAGGCTGCGGCACATATCAATGCTAGAAGATATGCGCGAAAAATAAAACGGTCGTTTTTAAGGCGATGTCGTGCCTGTATTAATGCCGGGGGAAAACAATTCGAACATAATTACACAAATACCTAGTTACCATTGTTTTATTTCACATTTTTTTAAATTACAAACACATTTTTGGAACATAGTAAAATTTATTACTAACAACAAGAACAATTAAGAAATTTGGTTCTTGTTTACAAATGGTACGCATATTTTTTTTTGTGACTAGTTATCTTAGGGTATTATACTATTTTGTAATCTTGATTAGTTGCGTCATCTTTGAAAATAACTTGCCATAGCGGTGTTCATACTTTTTTTTGCAAGACCATGAGTCAAAGTAGACTGAAAGTAAAAATCTTTAAAAAATTGAGGGAAAAAAAATATTTTGATAATTTTTTGTGTAAAAATTGCTAGCATTGTGGTGTTTTTAAGAGTTGTGGTGAATATGATACTACTTAGGTATCCGATACAAAAAAAATCTTAAGCATATTTAAGAAATTGTGGCCGTGGTAGTTCAAAATATCATACAAGGTGTAAATTTTCAAAGAAATTTTAAATTTATTTTGTAACTAAAAAAAAAATTTTGGTATATTTTTTTTTTATTATTTTTCCTTAAGTGCTCATGAGCAGGTCAACCTTTTGGCGCCCGCTTATCGTTGAATTTTGGCGTTGTATTTTATTAAATATGCAAGAAAGCAGTTGGGAGTACAGAATCCACGGTTATTACTGTAACTGTATAATTGGAAAACGTACCGTGGGTTGCTGTGCTCACATCATGACCATTGTTTGGTATATGGGGTGGGCTCGACATCAACAGGATATTTCAGCTCCTGCCTCCTTCCTAGATTATATCCTAGTTAGAAATGATTTTGAAAATGAAGAAATGGAGTAAAAGAAAATAATAAGAATGTTATTGGTTTTATTTCAAATATCCCTAGTCCGTAACTAAATTCCCATTGGTATACACACATAACCAATTATTAATTCCTTCTAAAATAATTGAGGAATAAATAATATTATTATTCCAACTATCTTGACGATAGGTAGTCTTTCATTATACGAAGACAATCAAGTGTAGGTAGTAATATTAGTCGTTTATGTATACAAAATGGTGTTGTCGTAGAAAGGCTCAAAGGCCATAGTGTAATTATTTTAGGTCCGTCGTCAGACGACCGATCTCGAAAGAGTTCATTGAACACCAGTATATAAATGATGCTCTGTGTTGAACACTGACATATTTAATTGATGCTCTATGACTGACAGAACATGCACCGATGTAATATTTTGACAGATGGAATAGTTTGACAGCAGTCAACGCTGTCATAAACGTTTCTTTGAACGCAGTTACGATGCCAGGTAGTGTTTTTTCATATTTTTTATTTCTTAATCTACCGAACACAAGGATTTTAAATACTGCTAATAATTCCGATTTCTGATTGAGCTGAAATTTTGCACGCATGTGTATTAGCGAGACAATGCAATATATGATGACATGGAGCTGATCTGATGATGGAGCTGGAAGGTGGCCATAGGAACTTTGTAATAAAACGACGCAACGCCGTCGAGTTTGGACTCGTTTGATTCGTCTTGACAAGTACTTTAGTCCTAAACGCCATAGGAACTCCGTTATAAAACGAAATAACCCCATCGAGTTTGGGTTTGTATACCTAATTGATTCTTGTCGAGTACTTTGTCTCTAGATGGTACCCAGGGTCTGGTGATGGAGCTGGAAGGTGGTCACAGGTAGTCCGTAATAAAATGACACAATCCCATCTAGCTTGGGCTCGTATGATTCGTCTTGACGAGTACTTTGGTCCTAAATGGTATCCAGTGTCTAATGATGGAGCTGGACGTTGACCATAGGAACTACGTTATAAAACGACAAAACCTCATCGATTTTGGGCTCGTATGATTCGTCTTGACGAGTACTTGAACTAACTTCCAGTTACAATGTAAAAATTAATTCATGACAAGCATTTATGTGGTATACTACAAATAAAAGGGTAAAATAAAAAAAAACACTGCGAAAACAAAACCGACTTCCAAAAAAAGTCTAAAATAACTTTACTTTCGGAAGTCGGTGGCAAAAAAGTCAATTATACAAACAAAGACACCGACTTCCGAAAGTCAAGTTATTTTAGACTTTTTTAGTGGTTTTTTGAAAGTCGGTTTTGTTTTCGCTTAAAGTTTTTTTCTATGCAGTTTCTCAAAACAATTTCATGAATGTTCACAAAAAAACTGCCGCCTGTCGATATACTCGTAGTTCAAGCGTATCGCGCCTGTAATCTCCGAAGGGTAAGGCAGAGGTGTACCTAATAGTAGATACACCCACATTTCGCGAGTTATGTTAAATCCCATGTAAATAGAGGGCGAGCATAAAGCCATGAACCAGGCACAAACCCATGGTTGCTACTGAGAAATTCCTGATGGAAAACCCATCAATAACACTTTTCTCCTTTGCTTACTTTATCCATATATCACTTAAACGTTATATTAGTTAAAACTTTCCTTTGTTCCTACTCACCAAGGAAAAGCCAACGTGATACGTCAAGCCATTATACGTAACGTCAGTCCCTCAATTCCTCACGGACAGTCGGAAGGACGGCTTCCATTAAATCATTGCTGATTGATGGCTTACATAGACTACCGACACGAGAGTTTCAATAGTGGCAGCTAAATTTAGAACATCAACTTGTCGAGGCTTTATTCGAGTATATAAATCACAGTGTGTGTCTTACCAACTTAGAGGTTACACCACATTAAGGCAGGCAGAGGAATTCTTTTCTTACGTATTTATTATAATTTTGAGGTCTGTTTCGGGTACAATTTCGATCAATATAAGGTGTAACAAGACCCTTCAAGAAGCCGTCAACCAAGCATTCTGTACATCAAACTAAGTAGCTCTATTACGCTAAAATTATTGGTCGGAAACGACTTTTTTTGCAGTGAAAAATCTTGTTTTATCGTCATAGGACTCAGTGTGACGCACTCAAAACATTATATTTTTTTTCGGATGGGAAATCATCAAATGACCCCTCCTACTCTGGGCGGAGCGGAAGGGAGTGTCAGACCAGTACTTACTAAAACCCATCCATGTTCCTTCTTTTGCCCTTTATGTTCCAGGGCCTCGGTATCTCTTTCGAATAGTCCCGCAGCCCAAAACATTATTCTGATGATGTATGTATTGAATAGTACGGGGTACAAGGAGGTAGGTATTTAATTTAAAGTTTAAACTTAGAAACTTATGAAACAGTTGGAACTTTGACCCCAATATCTCCGTGAATAGAAGGTCCCAAGTATGACCTAGAACAAAAAAATGATCGCAATGACGGGGAGAAAAGGTGCCTTTCGGTTTCCTTAATTAATTAGTGCAAAAGTACCCTTTTGCACTAATATAATGTTTGTTTATTTCTGTAAGTAGGTTATTCAAACAATATTTTTAACTGAATGAGCTCGGAGTTCTTTATTTACCCTGAGAAGAAACACCGAAACAAACTCAGGACTGAATATTACTTAAACAGTTGTATTAATGGCAAAGTACGACTGAATTTCACGGGCTACCTTAAAGTATTCAATTTTCCGCCTTTCTCCGTTTTTTGCAATTTACGGGCCAGTGTCAGGTTGTATTTAAATTAAAATATGATTCGTGACCTTAACAAATATGACTTTACTGAGTTATAATAATAATTAAAATCATCAACTCAACCCTCCAAGTTCATTTAATCTCATTGAATAACATTTTCATGAAGTAGTCATTCAGATTCAGGCAAATAGCGAAAAACGTAAAAAAATTGAATTTCATGAGGCGTTTCCACCTCCGAATAGGAGACAAAGATAAAAGTAAGTGCGAATGTTGGTTAATGAAAATTCTGGAAAGGTTGAGAGCAAGACAAATTTTTAAAGGTCAGGTGCGTGATATTACGAAACACAGGCGTAGTATGCCATACGGCGTATTGTTCCTTACTGCGTAGTTTTTTAAGATGATTATTTAAGAGATAAATAAACAAATCGTTACTTTTATTATAATAATCCTATCCCTAAGGAAGAGCTACGATGTGATAAATAAAAAACTGTGTAATTTTAAGGCCTTTTAAAGTAGCAATAGCTTTTAAAACTTTTCGTAATTTTGTGGCGTTTTTTAACAGAATTAATCAAGCATTTTTTACTGTGCGATCGTAGTCTGTGGTACGTCACTTTATCTAAGAACACTCGTTTCTTAACTGAATAATTAATCTGCAAAAACATGAATTATTAAGTTTCATTAAGTTAAGTTTGAAATAAAACGTATTTTTTCCATTATTTTAGTTAAACCAACACTTTTGAAAATATAGACGATTTGTAAGGTATTTTTAACTAAATTTCACTGGCTATTGATATTGCTGCTGTAGCTGCTGAAATATTCATTCAGACTCTTCGATTTATAGATCAATGTTCAGACTATTCCCAATCCAATATCTTATTTCATTCAACCTTTCGGTCAAAAATCTGTAAACACAATTTTTAGTCTGTGCTTCAATGATACGGTTCGTTTCAGGTTCATATTTCCTGTTGTTAACTTTTACGACTGCATAATTATTGCTAGAAATAGCCAGTATATACAGGGTGGAAGGAAAACTGACGCACAAACCCTTAACGCTATTCAGTACATCATTCTGAACTATACAGCGTGTAACAGAAAGGGTATAATCATATGGAATACAGTGGTACGGACCATCAAACTGACCAACTTTCTCTATGGGACCACCATCGAAATCGTAAAAAAATAATCACCTGTCCTATACATTTGGGAGGAGTAGGTATTGAAAATTTGTATAGGAGAGCAGATTTTTTTTTTACGATTTCCATGGTGGTCTCTTAGAGAAAGTTATTCATGGTCCGTACCACAGTATTCACCCTTTCTGTTACACGCTGTATAAATTTTTCATCGGTATTTTTTTTTTAATCTGCTGTTTCCTACAAAAGTGCATTACATACACGGTCAAAATGTACCTATGGAGCAGCTGTTTAAAAACAAAATACTGTTGAAAAATTTCGATGTGGAGGAAAAGTCAGAATATAGCTATTGGCCAAATAATGCTACTGACCGAACCAGCACGCTGCCAGCATGATGATGATGAACGTTAATCATCATCATCATCCGCCTCGTAGTTTCCCAACAATGATGAGGTCATATTTGTGTCTAGTCTAACTAGATGCAGCTAAATACCTTTTTTTTTAAACGGTTCTCTATTTCTAAAACACCACTGTCCGTCTGTCTGTCTGTCACCAGGCTGTATCTCATGAACCGTGATAGCTAGACAGTCGAAATTTTCACAGATGACGTATTTATGTTGCCGGTACTCGTATAACAACAATTAATACTAAAAACAGAACAGAATAAATATTTAAAGGGGGCTCCCATAAAACAAACGTATTTTTTTCTCGATATTAATAATGGTACAGAACCCTTCGTGCGCGAGTGCGACTCGCACTTGGCCAGTTTTTTGCCTTCAGTGCTTAAACTGTCAGTCTTACCTCAGACCAACGCAAACACTGGGGAACACGATGACCCGTGGTAAAACTAGTTGTCACTTGTCAGACTTTTGGCGTTCCGACTCTAAGGTTATAAAGAACAGAGTTCAAAGTTATTCATCCTCCATAGAAAAGGGAGGATCCTGCGTGCAGACGGGTGTTGTGTCTGGTGGGCTACTGTCCGACAGTTGTTCTTGGGTTTTCAAGTCTCAAGTCGCGAATAACTTTAACATCGCGATTTAGGTTTTTGATGATAGTTCTTCCTTTGTGGCATAGATGGCGCTGTAGTACTTTTTGTTGTATGTTGCTGTAGTACTGTTTGTAATATGTTGCTGTAGTAATTTTGTACTATGCTGCTGTAGTACTTTTTGTACTGTCCGCTACACGACTACTCGAATGACCGTTAAAACACACACACAAAAGTAGGCTTTCTAAAATTAACGAGGTACTAAAAATAATGGTTAGCTAATATAAAATAATACCTTATCTCCGGTTACAGTTTATACGACTATAAACTGGTAAGGTAGGTGGTTTAAGGTATTATTTTTATAACAGGTTTTTGCTGTAAAAAAAAAAACAATAAAAAAATAAAATACAAAAAAATGAAGAGACGAATAAAAACATTGTTATAACCTTAATAATGTTGGAGATTTAGAACTACTATCTCTGGATTCATTTTACAGAAAACATGTTTGATCTCCAACAAATATTTCATGATAAAAGAAAATTTAAAAAAAATACTACAAAACCTATACGAGAAATTAAATTGCACACAAAACTTTGAAAACAGAAAGCCAAGAAGTATTTTTTTTTGTTCAAAGGTCACTCCTACAACAATAACATCATAGGGCATTTATTAAAAAAGGCTGTCATAAGCATTTTTTGAACGTCAAAAATGACATAAATCTGTTCCCCAAAACACTTCTTTATGTTTTAGCCAAAAACTTTCCAGCAATAAAGGGTGAAGACCCTTAACGAAGCCGAAAGGTACTTGTTTTCCCCGTCATTGCGATCTGTCACAGCCTATTTGCTCCGAATCTACTGGACCAAATCAGGTGGACTTTGTTGGGATAGTGTAATCCTATGACTCAAACACAGATGTGCAAAGTAAAAAAAAGTTTTTTTTTTTAAATAAGGGTCATATTGGGGGGACAAATTAAGAAATTAAAAAAAAAATAGCATACCTTACTGTGTCATATATCAAATGAAAGGACTCATTTTGTGGATCTCAAATACTGTTTTTATTTTTTTTTAATTAATAGTTTTGATAAAAAAAAAAGAAAGAAGTTGAAACATTTCACTTTGGCATTGTACTCAACTCGCAGTTAGCCGTTTTTTTATTTGAACAAAAAAAACCGGTCTCAATATCTAGTTACGGAGATATTAAGGGTCAAAGTTCCATGTATTCACTTTTTTTTTTTTAAATACCTGTTTTTAATGTAAGATTTTTACGTTAAACACCTTCACGACCCCCGTACTATTCAATCCATCCATCAGCACAATGTTTTAAGAGCGTTAGATTGAGTCCTACCGTAAAACGTGATTTTTCACCCAAAAAAACAGTCATTACGCAGCAATATTTTTGCGTAGAATTACTTAGATGTACAGAATGCTTGGTTGAGGGCTTCGTTAAGGGTCTTGTTACACCCTGTATAGATTCGTACTGTCCGTCTGTATGTCACTGCCATTTTACTCCGAGACTGTTAGCACCACATAGTTGAAATTTGGAGAGTAGTGTCATAAATGAACCGTTACACAAATAAACAAGGGAAATTGAAATTCTTCATTCATGAAACTGAGGATGAAAAAAAACGTCATTACGCAGCAATATTTTTGCGTAGAGTTACTTAGTTTGATGTACAGACTGCTTCAAGAAGGGTCCGTTTACACCTTGTGTATGTGTAAGTTAAGTAGGAGAACCCGATTGTCTCAAAATTATGGAGGATTTCTTCCTTATATCTTTAAAATGTGGCTAAATACTAACAGCTGCTCGGATCAATCTTCAGGTTAATCCGCGCTTGCTTAGGTTGGTCTTGGTGGATAGGTGACCGCCATTTGCATATACTGAGTTTCGTAAATGCCTCGGAAAGCACAGTAAGCCACTGGTCCTGGCTATCATTACAGTAGTCAGTGGCTCGAAAGGGGGGTATCGTATTACCCAGTACTAACTGGGTTGTGGAGGTCAGATAGGCAGTTGCTCCATGTAAAATACTGGTATTCAGCTGCATCCGGTTAGACTGGAAGCCGACCCCAACATAGTTGGGAAAAGGCTAGGCAGATAATGGTCTTTGGAAATGATTAAAATTCTTAGAGACTCACCTGGCTCCTCCCATAAGCTCCAAGAAATCCGACAGTAATAGTCTTATCACTGGTCCAATTCCCGTTCACGTTAGGACACACTTTAGCGCCCCCGCAGTCACTGTTCACAATATCAAACAAGTTCACTCCTTCTATCTCCATCTTATCGACAGACAGTTTCTCTTCAATCAAATTCGACGTCAAGCTTGAATGAATATTGTTCAGGTAGATAGAATTTAGAGTATTCGTCTGAATATAATCAGCCTCATCTGTATTCGTTGTGTTAATCACTTCACACTTTTTATGATTCGCTGGTTTGATTGTCTCTTCATTAGTGTTGTTGTATACTTCGTATATATCAGTTTTGTTATTGTATTCAATGTAAGCATCGAGGTCTATATTGTTTATTTCTGCATCTTTTTTATTTTCGTCTTCCGTGGATAGTCCGATTTCTATGAAGATGAGGAGGAGGAAGAATGGGATGTGCGCCATTTCGGTTTTGCTTTTCAAGTTGGGTCCATCATTGGAGTGGTTCCTGTGTAAGAGAAATATAATGTTAGTAGTGTCATAAGTATGGTCTAATTTGGTGGGGCTCTTCAGAAAGTTCTGCTGTTGTAGCAACCGGCACGCGTGTATGACCAGATGATTGAATATGAACGAAGCGATAGGAGCATATAAGGATCGTAGCAGGTGGCGTCCTATAGTTTATGCCTGGGATGATTGATGTGATAGTTAACATGGGAAAAAGGCGAGAGTTTAGATACAAATAAGAATAAATTTATTGCGGGTCAAAGTTCCAACTTTTTCACAAGTTTTTTTTTTTGTATACATGTTTTTAATGTAAGATTTTTACTTTAAACACCTCCACGATCTCCTTATTAGTCAGTCTATCCATCAGCACAATGTTTTGAGTGCGTTACATTGAGTCCTACCGTAAAACGTGACTTTTCACCCCAAAAAAAAAAGTCGTTTCCCAGCAATAATTTTTGCGTAAAGTCACTTACTTTGATGTACATAATGCTAGGTTGACGGCTTCGTGAAGGGTCCTGTTACACCCTGTATATTAAAATGATGGATCAAATGCCTAATAGCTTATTATACAAAATTCATGACGGCTTATACTATTGTCATTCGTCAGTTTGAAATCCAATCAAATTAATTCAAAACGTATACTTTCAGTGACGCTTGTTTTAGCTGACCTTTCATCGGAATTTCATAATACATATTATTTCGGTAGCGGACGAATGAACGGCCTAAGTTTAACTTCAGCCTAAATATACGATAACATTGAAGCCTTCGGTTATTATCAGAATTCTGTTTGTCGACTCAAATAGAGAGGTGTAACTTTAAACTTTTAGTGAATGAACTAAAGTTGAAAAAGAAACTATTTATTACGGACACTACATCATCCTTAACTGCTTAGCTTTTTCCCAATTATGTATCTCTTAAATGTTAAACAGTTTGCATTTTAAGTTTGTAGCTTTCAAATAGAAAGAACGATAATTAATAACTTAAAAAAACAATCTAATTTTATTTACAACGTAACATAACATACAACAATATCACGACACTTCACTATAAAAATAATTTATTTTCTTCGAAAACAGATTGGTTCTGGTATTTATTCGGTGACGGCACTTTTCCAACGAGTATTTTTCTTAGGAACGTGAACGTGCCCTAGACCTTGTATTGATAACTACACAAAAAATAAGCTACGAAGTTCCAGCACATTGAAACGATACAGGTAGATAAATGAAGAAAGAAAGAAAAAATATTTAAAATCATAATATATTTATTCATTTTTTTTTTTAAATCATTATTAGAATTAAAATCCATAGCACCGCAAGAGCAAGCCGTAGACGCTACACAATCGTAGTACACTGCGAGCTACGGCGTAGCATGGCTCGTAGCCGCGTAGCAAAGCGCCGCCGCCGCGGATTCAACCTCGGCAGTTCCAATTAGCTCAGTTGGCTACATAACCGTTAGCGCACGTTGGATATACCATCCTTGGCTCTGCGTCAAGAGTTGAAATTCCAACAGTGCAGTAATATTTATGGATTCATTTATTTAGTGTTATATAGTGAAAACGAGAATAATTTAAATGTAACTTTTATTTAGTAGTTTTGTACCGCGATTATTTTCATTTGGGTGCTTGCGCTTTAATTGAATACAACGTCTGTGTTCCTTTATTGTGTATTGTGTTTTTATAAAACGGAACTGCATTTCTTGGTAGCCTTTCATTGATTTCACTTCTACTAACATTGGAAGAAATAGGGTAGGACTACTAGCAATTCCCTTAAAAAACCAGTAGGTCTTGCCTTGAAGTAAGAAGGTCCTTGAAGAGAGAAGAAGGTCATCATATTTTTAAAGTCAACATATTTTAAACCTAACTGCGAGGTTTAAAATATGATGACTTTAAAGCTAACACCACTTCCAGCTATAAAACATAACTGGCAAAATGTGGGTGTACTATTAGGTACACCTCTGCGATCCACCCTTAGGGTATTATATGCGTGATGATATGTGGTTTTTTACCTACGAGTGCTGAAAAGTCAAGTCCTTATCCAGTGTAACGGAATCGTCTGCCCTGCTATCCGCAAAGTTTGGGCAAAGCCGCAAATGAAAAGCTTTGCTTTAATTTAAACTATTTGCTTTGATGATAATTATAATTTCTATATGGAGCGGCTCCCTACAATCAAAATAAAGACAACGAGGCAACAATTTCAAACATGTGTTCGTGCGAACTTATAAGCCAACAGTTGGCTGATATTTTTTGACACGTGTGTGCACATTTGATTTCATTATTATCTAGACATTATACAATCAATGACTATTCAACTCAAGGTTTGATTTCTTCGGCGCGGCAAAAACAAATGTGAATTTAATCAAACAAATGACACATTCTTCATCACTAAATAGTATAAACAAAGTCGATTCCCGCTGTCTGTCGGCCCCTTTGTATACTTAGATCTTTAAAACTACGCAACGGATTTTGATGCGGTTTTTTTTTCTTAGATATAGTGATTCAAGAGGAAGGTTTATATGTATGGCATTGCATCCGTGCGTAGCCGCGACGGGTCGCTAGTATTTAAATACTACTTTAAATTCGCTTGCGTGATGGAATCCAACTAGAATGATATTTTTACTGGCCTGCAAGATGTTACTGCCACGTTGGTCTAGTGGCAGCAAACGCGACTGCAGAGCAAGAGGTCACGGGTTCGATTCCCATGTCGGGCAAAGTGTTGTTGTGTTTTTCTATCAAGAATTTCTTAGTATGAGTCGCGGTTGACGAATATTACATGGGACGCTTTATTATTAATAAAGCGTATATGGCGAAGTGTGGGTGTACTATTAGGTACACCTCTGCCTAACCATTTGAGATTAAAGCGTTATCATATATTGTTCAAGGTTGTTTTTTTATTCCTGGCACAAAGATAAACATTTGAGTACTCTTCATTACACAAAAATACGCACCAGACGAATGGAGATGCTCGTGAAAATCTTATCACTGGCTATATTTTTGTTTACCTATTATTTTTACGACGCTCTGTGAATTAGTCGGTCCACTGAACATAGTACAATTGCCATTTATATTCAAATACAAATGGCGCCATTACGTTGTTACCTAAATTATGTTATTGAGTACTGAAATAACGTCTTTGAAGACTAGGTTTTGCAAGCGGCTTCGTCCGCGTGAATTAATCCCACAGAAACGTGTAACTTCCGCAACAAATATTCAATATCCCAATCCAGGTCATGATCTAACTATGTACCATAATATATCTTAATTAGTTTAGACTTAAAAGCATGAAAAGGACATAATTACTTCGGCAATAATCTTAGTATGAATCCAAAACTAACATTTTATAGTTTCGATGAAATATGAGCTTGATATATGGCCCTCACTATGCGTGAGCCATCGAATTCTGTGGTCAATACTCGTATATAGAAGTGCTATTTGAAGTGAGTGTGACGCTGTGGAGTCATTATATGTCACTCTTAACACTGCGCATCCAGCATCGCTCCGAGATCTCCTCCTCGCCGTAATCACGGATGGCTTAAGGTGTTTACTCTGAGACACAATCATGACCCTTCCAATCAGTTATTGCAGATTAAGTACCCCATTCTCTTAGTTTAGTTTAATTAAACTTTATTATTTAGATTACGTTGGCTTTAAGACGTTTATTTATAAATCAGCGTTCAGTTTGTTTAGTTCAGTGAGTTTAGTTTTACTTTTGATTGATTCGAGAGAGTGGTGAAGTTTCTCGAAGGACAATGTACTACTATGGAACTTTCTAGAAGATTCGAGAAACTTGTGGAAGTTTCTCGAATAATGATGTTTCACTATGGACTGTGAAGAACGTTCGAGAAGGTTGTAGATCTTTCTCAAAGGATCGGTCGTCATATAAATAGACGTCGTGTTTGCAGGAGCAGGCAGTCTGATTTTGGCTACACAACAAAGCGAATTGAAGTGAACTAGAAGTGAGATAAGTGTACTAAGTGAATAGTGATCAGTAGTGTATTTGTGATTAAGTTTTAAGTGTTTTGAAATTAATAAAGTTAATTCGTGTTTAATCGGTAGTATTTAATTTACCCCTTATCCAGCTCGTAACACTAAATTATTTTCACAAGGATTCGAGCCCAGTTCATGGGAATACTCGCATCCCTTATTACATGTAACTTGAACATAACTAACAAAATGTGGATGAACTACAGACAGGTACACTGCTTCACCCTCGAGAATTCCAGGCATGATGTTCCATTACAATGTCTCTTCCAAAACAAGGCAGCATCTTAACCGTCTCCTCATGTAAACAAACAAAGGTAATAGAAACCCCATTAAACAATGGATGCTATATCCATAAGATGTACGTAAATTTATGACACATGAATATACGTAATAGCAACGTTCCTATAGTCAACAACAATCTTGTGTATATCAAAGGCCGCGTCTCCTAACTAAAGCTTTGCGGGAAGACGCGACCGCATTCATTTTGTTCGGCGAACATAAACGTTCCGGTTTTCCCAAGAAATGAGTATTGTGACCATTGTGAACGCAATGTTTGCAGTGGCCTACTACGCAATTGATTGACAGTTTCACTGCCTATCAATTGCGTAGTAAGCCACTGCTGCAAACATTACTTGATGAAGTGGTGTATTAATGAAGGAATACTCCAACACCCAGGGCTAGTGCGATGCTTCTGCTACTAATGCTGTAACATGAAAATATTGTAATACCAAATGATTTGTAAAGAGTAACCGTGGAATTTCATGCCGGTTCTTCTGAAACGACCAACCCGAACCGTGCACCTTTTGTCGACGTTTTATAAGTGCCTATGTAGGCCTATGGTAAATATATTAAAATATTTTGATTTTGGTTGAAATCTTCTAAGTGCTTGTTTGATTATTTAAAAATGACGCTGCAATCGGCGTGGCCATCTACGGGGTTTAAACAAAATATACGGTTAACACGAAAAGGAAGAACGCGTCGATCGCGAATTCGTACAACAGATCGCTTTAATTAGGACGCGGGTTAAGATTGGCCGACTTTGATAAACAGTACAAATTTATTCGACGAATGTTTTCAGCTATTCCCGTCTGTATATTAAACTTGAATAATCTAATATTAAGGTGAAATTAGAAACTCTCTCAGGGATCGAATCCGTAATGAGGTGACTGAGAACGATCGTTGACGTAATTCATCTTCTATTTATGAATTAAGATTATAAATTCATCTATTCATTGACAGTCAACGCACTGTCAAATCCCAATCTCCTAAGTAAAGGAAGAAAAGACAATTATCTCTTAAAAGGATTAAAAATGGTATGATAGTTTCTATGGAAGCTCGTAATTTTTGCTCATGAAAAAATTTCATCGGCTTGTAGAAAAATAAATATGAAATGGCAATGGACCAGTAATTTTAACAGGTGTTCATCGCCAAAAGGAGACCGTCCATTTTGGCTGCTTATTTCCGAGGCACAGGAGGAGGTCAAGAGTAAGCCCAATAAATACAAAAAAAAAAAATTGTCGTAAAACCGGTGACACTTGGGGTAGATGTATTTTTAAGTGGACACCGCGAATCGGTTGATGTATAAGTAGGCTACTTTTATGCCCGTAAGAAAATGTTCGAGTTATTTGGCGTGCGATTCGGGGAGCTGTTTATGAAGTGAAAAAATCACAGGATCACTCTCTGCCTAGCCATTTCCCAACTATTTTGGGGTCGCCTTCCAGTCTAACCAGATGCAGCTGAATACCAGCATTTTACATGGAGCGACTGCCTATCTAACCTCCACGACCCATTAAGTATTGGGTAACATGAGACCCCTTGATAAGACTGGTTGCAGACTTATGGTCTATGACTACCTGTAACGGCTGTCAAAGATCTACAAATGACAGCCGGGACCAACGGCTTAACGTGCTTTCCGAGGCACGGAGGACACTTGGTATGAAATGCATAGTCACCCATCCACGGGCCGACCTAGGCAAGGGTGGCTTAACCTATAAGTACGACCCGTGCGGCTGCTGGTATTTAGTCACGAGCTCCTCTCGAGATAATCATGCATAATATGCCATAAGATTCTCATGAATGAATGAGGAAAACGTCGTGAGGAAAGTTTTGAGTACCTATAACTGTGGATGGGTATAAGAGTAGAGGAAGACCAAAGAAACGTTGTATGGACTGTGTGAAGAATGATATGGCACGAAAGGAGGTGTCTGATGAGATGACGAGTAACAGAGAAGTATGGAAGAAGAAGACATGCTGCGCCGACCACGAATAAATTGGAACAAGGGCAAGAGAATGATGATGATGCAATAAGATTCTAATAATAAAGGGTGTTATAAGACTCTTGAAGTGGCAGTGGCAGTGGGCAGGGCACATTGCTCGCAGAACGGATGGCCGTTGGGGCCGAAAAGTTCTGGAGTGGCGACCGCGAACCGGAAGACGTTGCGTTGGAAGGCATCCCACTAAGTGGACCGATGACCTGGTGAAGGTTGCGGGGATCCGCTGGATGCGAGTCGCACGGGGCCGGTCAGTGTGGCGACACTATGTCCAGCAGTGGACGTCTTTCAGCTGAAATGATGATGATGATGATGATAAGACTCTTAACGAAGCCGAAAGGTACTTGTTCTCCCCGTCATTGCGATCATTTTTTTGTTCTAGACCATACCTGGGAACCTTTTAGTTACGAAGATATTAGGGGTCAAAGTTACAACTTTTTCACGTTTTTTTTTTATATATGACGGAGAGGCAACGGAATTATTATCTTCGGGCAAGCCTTCCTCCTCGTGCATCTTCAGGAAACAGGAAATAATACCACAAACTGATAGCGTTGATCTTCTTTAATTACTGCTTAAACTCTTGAATCACAATGATCACAAATATCCGTGATGAAAAAGGATGGAGGTTGTGAGGTTAACCGTCCATGCGCACGTTTCTCGGCAGAATGCCTCACATACCCACCCTACTTGCACCCGTCAAAACAATGACAGTAACACTGACAGTGACAACTGACAGACAGGTGAAATAACTTGACATTACTTGACAGTGACAAGCGACAGACAGATAGGTTAACCTCACTACCGCCATCTTGTAACAATTGTTAGAAGGTTCTTAATGTATAGCCTCCTGCTGCGACACGGCCGTCCTGCGCCTCACACGTCCTCGTGTGGATTACCTGAAATAGGATGTTCTGTGAACATTACATTGTTTCGGCCATGCCTGACCAAGATAGGTCAGCTTAACCAGTACATCGCTTAACCAGCGGCATCACTTAACCAGCGGCATCACTTAACCAGCGGCATCGCTTAACCAGCGGCATCACTTAACCAGCGGCATCGCTTAACCAGCGGCATCGCTTAACCAGCGGCATCACTTAACCAGTGGCATCACCTGACCGGTGGCATCGCTTACCCAGCGGCATGTCCAGCGAATTACATGGTAAATTACACACTCAGTTTTTTTTTTTTTTTAGTACCAAATTTAATACAAACTTTAATACAAATTTAAAACTTAATGACATCAAATTAAGAGAAAAATCAAATTACATTTGTCTTAGCCATCGGATTCACAAATAGTATCCTCAGGAATTTCATTACTGGGCATTTTACGCAGCCTGTCATGAGCGTATTTGTATGTCCTGTTACCATTAAGTGCCTTAAGCACATACCTATCACCATCTAAGACCTCAATAACGCGGAAAGGTGCCTTGAATTTAGGATCCAGCTTGCACTGATTGCGTTCTTCGTTTTGCAGAAGAACGAAATCGCCTACTGCATAGTTTTGAACTTTAGCCTTTGTACTATCAAATCTGACTTTATCGTATCGAGAGTTTTTGTCCATGTTAGCAATAGCCCGTTCACGCACGGTATCAATGTCCACTTCGGGTTCGTAATCGTTGGCACACATGAGTTCTAGAGGCCTAGCCACCTTTCCAATGAATAGTTCAAGAGGACTCGACTTAGTCACCCTATTAATCGTGCAGTTGAGAGCTAGTTGAACTTCCGGGAGAGCATCTTGCCACGACTTTTCTCCACTAGCCTCAACTGCAGTGAGCATATTTTTGAGCGTACTCATAACCCGTTCGACTTGACCATTAGCACGGGAACTTCCTGTTGCAACCAGATGCAAGTCGATACAATGGGTTTGACAGAATTGCTTGAAATCTGCACTAGCAAAGCAACGGCCCTGATCAGCGATGAGTCGCTTAGGGGTGCCAAACAAGGAAATGCTGCTTTTTAAAGCTTGGATGCTACTAGCAGAGTCAATACGCAGGGTATGGTGTAACAAAACGAATTTCGTAAAGGCATCCACCAATACGAACACGTATTCCTTTTTATCGTTTTTACCACTAAGTTTACCAGTGGCATCAATATGCAAGGTGTGCCATGGTATAGGAGTTTTAGGGATGGGATGCATTTCTGCTTGAATTTTACCAGACTGAGACTTAGATATCTTACATGTAACACAATTGTCAACAAATTTACGAACAAACTTAGTCATTTGGTCAAACCAGTATAAATCAAAGACCTTTTCTAACGTTTTCTCCCAACCAGCATGCACGAGAGATTCGTGGACAGAGTTTATAACTGACCAGCGTAAAGCTCTGGGGACAATTGGTAGCCACCGAGATCGGTTGTTGCGATGCACTTTTCTATACAGCACTCCAGACCTGATCTCATAAGTTTTAGCAACATTTTCATCTATAATGTGTTCCTTGAGATCTTCAATTAGTTTGATAATCTCAGAGTCACGCTGTTGCTCTGCTTGCAACCAATTTTCAGGTAAACTAGTAAAATCTACTCGCTTTTGTTCCACCTTTTCAACTGGTGTAGCCGGAAGAGGATTCCTGGATAAGAAATCCGCATGACACATACGCTTTCCGTCCTTGTATACAATCTCAAAGTCGTAAGCTTGTAGGAATGCCCACCATCTATGTACGCGCGGGGTTAGATCGGCCTTATTGCGGGAAGATTTCAATGAATTACAGTCCGTTACGACGGTAAACTTATTGCCATGAAGGTAATGCCTGAAATGCTTAATAGCATTCACAACCGCCAAAGTCTCTAACTCATACGAGTGATACTTGGACTCGGCGGCTGTGGTACGTTTACTAAAGTAACCCACTACGGATTGTTTGCATTCCTTAGTTTGCAACAAAATGGCACCATAACCAATCGCACTGGCGTCGGTGTGAAGCTCAATTGGACAGTCAGGATCAAAATTCATTAAGACCGGCTCGTTAGTCAATATCTCTATGATCGTTTGCCTGATGCCTTCGTGTTCAGGCTTCCAGTCGACGTTACCCTTACCAGGGCTGGTCAGAGCGTGAAGAGGAGCCATTATTCGTGCAAAACCGGGGATAAATTTTCTAAAATAGGAGGCTAGTCCTATGAACTGGCGTAATTGAGTGACCGTTTTAGGAGGAGGCAGAGCAATTAAAGCTTCGATCTTTTTAGGGTTCGGACGAACCTCGCCGCAACTAACTACATAACCAAGATACTCCACACTTTTGTTCATGAAAGAACACTTTTTCAAATTAAAAGAAAAACCTTGTTCAGTCAAAATTTGTAAAACTGTGCGAATTCTTGACAGGGATTCATTAATATCTGAGTTTCCTGTTACGAGAATATCATCCATGTAGACGATAGCATACGAATTAACAAGAGCGCCTAAGGCCTTGGTAACAGCTCGTTGGAATATAGCAGGTGCGTTACGAAGACCAAAGGGCATGGTCAGGTATTCGTAATGACCCTCTGGAGTTATGAACGCGGTCTTCTCTATTGAGTCCGGGTGGATTGGCAATTGGTGGAAGCCACTGGCCATATCCAGTGTTGTAAAATAATAACAGCCATGGAGGCGATCGATTTGGTCAGAGATGAGCGGTAAAGGGAATCGATCTGGCACGGTGTTATCGTTCAATTCTCGATAATCTACGCACATGCGATCCGTGCCGTCCTTCTTTTTAACTAAAAGAATAGGGCTGGCAAACGGTGACGAACTTGGACGTATAACTTTACATGCGAGTAACTCATTCACCTTATCACGTACGACACTACGTTCCTGGGGGCTAAGACGATAAGGTCGACGATAAACAGTTTTACAAGGGTCAATGAGGCGAATTTCTACAGGGTCAGTATTGGCTGGACCTGATGGGGTGCCGCAAACAAAGTAGTCCTTAAACTCAGCTAAAATATTTAGCAACTTGGGTTTGAACTCTAAGGGAATGCTAGTGTCGATACTTTCGAAGCTAACATCACTATTATTATCATGGACAATACTCGCATTAATTATTGAGGATTTTATTTTGGTAAAAAAAACTCTGTCAAAAGTAACGTGAATTTCTAATCCTTGAGTCAACACTTCCTGCCCAATCATAATGTCATGTAACAAAAATTCGTCAGGCAAAACGTGAAATAGAATGTTGAAATCAATGTCATTAATACTAACTGACGTCATAATCTGCAAAGTACTGTAAACACTAGTTTGTCCAATACCGGTCATCTTTACTAAATTACTCTGTTGTTCACCATGAAATTTCAATGATATTGTTTCTTTAATAAGTGAGCACTCAGCTCCCGAATCGAAACGAAATGAAAAGGACTCACCGAAGTGTTCTAGAATTCCCATTGGTGCACTGACCGCGCAGACTTCAACACGCCGCTCTACCGGCTTGCTAGTTGTACTAACAGCGGTCGACTTCGCTTCTGTGCTGGCAGCCCGAGGACATCTTGACGCGTAGTGTCCAGCGCCCCGACAATTGTAACATGTGATGCCCGTAGTTGCAGGCTTCGAAGTGGTTGCAAGTTTGTTTGCTTCTCTAGGAGGCGCTCCATTACTACGATTATCTTTTCTGAGACGACATGCAGAAACATGGTGGCCCAGTCTCCCGCAATGTGCACATTTAACCGGGGTCGACATCAGCTTGCGTTGCTTTGGATCAGGGTCATTGTTGTAGTCACTAGTAGGCGCCTTTCTTTTCATATAAGACAGTGCCCTTAACTCCTGCTGCAGTTTCGTTCTAGTTTCTATCTCAGTGGTAAAAGCAACACGATTGACTCGGGGTTCAATTTGAGCTATGTGTGCCATTACAGTGGAGATAGCAATCTGCTCTGTATTCAGCCTCTTCCAACGTGACATCAAAATATTCAGCTGAGTAGCAGCGTAAGTTGCAAGGCACTCACCTTCCTTAGGCTTGCTGTTATAAAGATTGATGAGCGTTGACGCAGCAGTCTCCGAAATATCATAACGAGCGGTGAAGGCTTCTTGAAAATCCTTCCATGTCATGCCGAGGAAAGATACTTGGGATAGCCAAGCCGACGCCTCGCCTTTCAATGCTTCGCTCAAAGCTATCATCAATGGAGCTCCAGATAACGGTTGATCTGCCATGCACATGTCTGCCGTCGATAACCAAGCGCGTGCGTCCACGGATGTTTTCTCGGGGTCGAATGTGGGTAGATGAACTTTACCACTCGTTGTCGGTCCTTTTATTGCTTGGATTAGGGCAAGGAAATTCTGATTTTGTTGCTCCAATATCAATTTCCATTTTTCCTCACTATTGTTCATCATAGGCTGCGGTGCAGAACGTGGATCACATCCCACTTCTGATGACGGAGAGGCAACGGAATTATTATCTTCGGGCAAGCCTTCCTCCTCGTGCATCTTCAGGAAACAGGAAATAATACCACAAACTGATAGCGTTGATCTTCTTTAATTACTGCTTAAACTCTTGAATCACAATGATCACAAATATCCGTGATGAAAAAGGATGGAGGTTGTGAGGTTAACCGTCCATGCGCACGTTTCTCGGCAGAATGCCTCACATACCCACCCTACTTGCACCCGTCAAAACAATGACAGTAACACTGACAGTGACAACTGACAGACAGGTGAAATAACTTGACATTACTTGACAGTGACAAGCGACAGACAGATAGGTTAACCTCACTACCGCCATCTTGTAACAATTGTTAGAAGGTTCTTAATGTATAGCCTCCTGCTGCGACATATACTATTATTTCAACGTAAGATTTTTACTGTAAACACCTCCACGAGCCCTGTACTATTCAATCCATCCATCAGCACAATATTTTGAGTGCGTTTCATTGAGACCTACCATAAAATTCATCAATCCATGTGTCAAGAATGTTCATTGTCGTACTATAATCCTTTATTTCATTCGCTGTCACAATCTTGATAATAGTGACCCTGACAATGAAGGGACTACAGAGGATTATGTACGTACTAATGACTTGAGCGATTAACGCGACTACGAGTATTTGCTGTAGTAAGGCGCATCGCCCTCTGGTAAGATGAGGTTTTTGTCTCCGTCCCCGTCTTTTGTTACCATCGTGTTGTATATCGTCAGGGTGTATACAGGATGAAACAAGACCCTTCACGAAGCCGTCAACCAAGCATTATGTACATCCAACTAAGTGACTTTACGCAAAAACTGTTGCTGGGAAACAACTTTTTTTTTTGGGTTGAAAAATCAATTTTTACGGAAGGGCTCAATGTAACGCACTCACAACATTGTGCTGATGGATGGATTGAATAGTACGGGGGTCGTGGAGCTGTTTAAAAATCTAACATTAAAAACACGTATCTGAAAAGTAGGCATTGATATTTTTTATGGACAGTTGATTGTTTATAATACAAGTTTTAATTTAACTTGCAATAAATGTTTGTTTGTTTGTTGTAATAATATATACAATACAAAGTAACTGATTTACTATGATACTGATATAAGTAGATACTTTCTAAATTCATAAAGAATGCTGCCGACCTACGGTGATTAAAAAAATCACAGATTTCGTGCCTCACACGACTATCGAACACATTGGAAATGAATCTACGGAATTCGAAAAATATTGTTGCTGAGCGACGAGAAAGTCGGGATAAATGTCAAGTGAAAAAAAAATTAATGTCGTTCTGACTTTTTTACTGTTTTCAAAAAGATTAGGCTACAAGGCAAACCCTTAACCCGATCGTCTTTGTTTTAGGCTCAAATTGTAGCTGATTAAATTGTCCACTGGATATTTTCTCAAAATTTTTGATATCATTCTTCGTTTCCATAATATCGAGCGCCAAAATATTTTTTTTTTTTCCACTATTTCGGCCTTAGCTGTTTTATTAGCCCGCACAGGACAAAATAAAACAAAAATATGGTTACATTTACAGTAGGTACAACAAACTGGTATGGTTTTCGTTTTTGACTTTCTCGAATAATTCTTTTCGCACGTTACAGCTCTTGTGAATACGCGTCTTTTGAAAACTTTTGAATGTCATATCTTCACAACTCTTTTTCGTGAAATCGGTGCTTTCACTGGAGCGAACGAAAAGACATTTCCAATGTCAAAACATAGAAAGATAAGTATAGTACACATGAGTCAGAACGAATAGCTGAGCCGAATTTATAAAGACATGCTAATAAAAACGCATGATGTTTGCGATTCTGTAAGACGACAGAGTGGTGAGAATTTTACTAACATAGTTATAAGTAACTATGTTAGTAAAATTCTACTAACATAATATGGACTTGTATCAATTAATGTGTGCTTGGTCTGAAATAAATATTTTTAATTTAAGTTTCAAAAACTGTACACTTTTTTTTTTTATTAGACTTGTATGTCCGACTGCTGGCCAAAGGCCTCCCTCATATCCTTCCAGGAACTCTTCCCATGCGCCACCTCGAACCAGCTCGTACTAAAATAAAGTTAATAAATAAATAATAGATCCAAGATCATATTTTTTTCGAATATAAAAAAGTACGTCCGTATTTTTTATAGACCCAAAGCATTATACTTTTCAAAAAGTATTTTGCATAGCAACGACTTACATAATAAGAAAATTAATTAAATAAAAACTAAAAGAACAAAACGATGAAAACGTACCGACGATGAAAACGTAATAGGATAAATAATTGAGGAAACCTAAATTCAAAGCTTTTGTCGTTCAAGTTATTTCTGAGCGCCACTTCAAAATATTTTTCATCTACAAATACGGTTGGTAACAAAAATACTTGAATAACAAAGTTTCGTTTGAATTTTCAGGCAATTTAGAAGTTTATCCTTTTTCGTTTGCAAATACAAAGGCTTGCACAAAAACCTAGTGGGTGTAAAAATACCCTTTCCTTAACAAACCCGAAAGGCACCTGTTCTCCCCGTCATTGTGATATTTTTTTGTTCTAGACCATACCTGGGAACTTTGTAGTTTCGGAGATATTGGGGGTCAAAGTTCCATCTTTTTTTAATACCCGTTTTTAATGTTACGACTCTCGACCCCACTTAGACAATGTGTTGAGTGGGTTACATTGAGTCCTACCGTGAAACGTGACTTTAAACCCCAAAACAAAGTCGTTTCCCAGTAAGATTTTTTTCGTAAAGATACTTAGTTTGATGTAGGTACAGAATACTTGGTTGACGGCTTCGTGAATGGTCCATTGTATGTATACACCTTGTATGTATGTAGATAGAAAAACTAAATTACCTTCATATTTTATTTTTCTCCAACGATTTATTGCTCAGAAAGGGTAAGCCGACTTGTAAGTGTATACGTAACTGCCGCCTCGTCATCATACACAGCCCTGACTCAACCTACAGCTGGGCCATTTACTTGTGGTAACCTACATGTTTCTATGCAATCCTCATTAGAGTTTATTATATCAGATCATCAGATCTGCCACTTGCCTCTTCAATACATTTTCACACATGTTATCCTGTTATTGTTGTATAGCGAAACTTGACAGCTATATCCAAATGGAGGGCGTAAGACCCAATTATATTAGTATTGCCGACCTGATTTCGTGTGGCACGTGGCTATGTTTTCTTTAAGAATCCTAACTATAGGAAATTTAAAGGGTTACGAAAAAATGAAAATCCCAAAATCGTGAAAAACAATCATTTTTTATTTGTTTGAATCATTGCGAATAAAATATTATCTTAATCAGACTATAATGTTCCCACTGCTGGGACACGCGGCGTCCTCTCTATGAGAATGGGCTATAATCTAAATTTTTTGAAAACTTAAGAGCCCCTATCAATTTCGCGGTCTAAAAACAGAAAATACTACTTTTTTCAGTGCAAATTTCTCAATAACTATAAGGTATCTGGTAATTTTTTTAATGCAAAGTTATATATCACCTATATATATAGTAAGTGTACGAATTATAATTTTGATAACTACTCAACATAAATTAGGAAAAATAAAAATCAAACATACGTTTTTACGAAAGCACGAAACACCAGGTTTTTCAATAGCTTTTTCGGCTAACTGGTAATGAATTATAATTTGAAAAAAAATCGTACTTACTGGGCATATAGTTAATTAGTAAGTCTACGATTTTTTATTTTAAAATAAACTTAATTAGTGCTTTAAAAAAAATGTGATTCACACCGAAAAAACCCGATAAAATAATGCGCAAAACCGTCGTCTACTCGTAAGAATATGTTGAAAATATCAATAAATATGAAATATCATAAAACTTAAGGTATTTATCTATCCAATTAAATTTTTGAAATAATTTTTTGACTACTTATTTAATTGTAATAAAATATTTTAATAATGCCATAAAAGCGGATGCGCTTGCACGTTCCATTCAGTCGCGCCCGAGGCCTACTCGACGACGGACCTGTGTCGCTGCGACTGCCGCTCCCGACGTAAAGTACTTGCGAATCGCGCGTGATTTTGTATTACGTCTGACTAGTTTTGATACTGTGAGAATGTTTTTTTTTTGTTCTACTATGTTTGTTTTCTGTGTGGACTGGATCGGATAAGCCTGTAAAAGTCGAAAGAATTGCAAAAGACGACGAATTCTGGCAAACAAAACGGAACCAAAATTAAAAACATTTTAAAATCGTTGATTCCAGGAAAGCTCGGACATTCGGAGCACTTCGTATTAAATTAACGTCGAAAGGGAGGTTAAAATTTATCAATATTTATACTTCTTGTTTCGGAGACCAGACTCCTGGGACAATCTCCCACTACATTTGACGTACGCTGACAATACTTTGCTAGTGGCGCACGTCGCCACGCACCCTGAATGCGTAGAGTATGGGTACTGGGCACAACCCACTAAGACCGCGGAGGAGAACGCTGGAACGTTGAGCGGGGGGGTAGGCAGGAATAAAAAACTATTTCTTGATATAGTTTTTCCCCTGTTCCCTAGGCTTCGGCTTTTCCTTGTTCCTTTTCTTGTTGCCTCTTCGGTGGCCGTACTGCGACTGACTACTGAGCGGACAGGGCGGTCTTTTAAACGGGCCGTGCTTACGATCGCGAGAACCGCGTAATTTGGATCGATTTTACGCGTTATTTTTACTAAAAGAAACGTTGGAACCCCATATTTTATTTATTTCTTCAAAAAACACTTATGTATTATATATTATTTTACAGGTCTAACTTGCTCTATCATATAAAACAATAACATTTAACAAATCTTAATTAACTAAAAAATTCCTAGAACTTATACTGCAAAAATTAAGCTGAACAAATTTTCATTATACAAATTGCCTTATATTTCTTATACTAATAAAGTTATCGACATGAATCCTTTAACACATTTAGTTTTACACATAATCCTTTCATTTGACACTAATTTCGATAAGATATCTCTAATAATAAAAAACCTTATTTTCAACTTACGTAATTTCTATGAGATCGAATTTTCAACCTAATTAATTCGCTTAAAACTTTATTTATTCAGTCATACGATTATTCTAATAGGAAAACTAACTGTGAAAATCCTTTATTAAGCTAATCTTAACATAAATATTGCAAATATTCAGCATAATCAGTCTTACCGCTATTTTTATAAGAAAAACCAAATTATAAATCTAACTCGAATGTAATTATCATAAGTTATTTACTCTTGTTAGAACCTTACGTTGATCTAATTGAAACCAATCAACTTAAATCGACTTGCAATAGAAAGTGCACACACCTAGGTACCGCCACTACTTGCACCCTGCTCCCTGGATATGGCCTTGTCGCCGACACTTCTTAAAAAATAAAGAAATTAATAACTAGGTATCTCGTTTTTCTTTCACTTGAAATGAAAAAACACTTCCTTAGTTAAAAATTAAATAAAACAGCAATAAGATGTCACACACACAGACATACGCAAGCGATAAAAATAAACAACACTAAATAGATAAAATATATTTAGTTGTTAATATATTTTTTTCATTCAACCTTTTCCTATAATATTATTTGCTTTTGTATAGTCTTAACTTTTCTATTTTAATTTGTTTTGATAATGTATGAAACATTAAAAAAATTGCAGCTTAAATGCAAATTGATTTGCTTAAAATATATGTAGGTATATCTAATACTGTTACGGACCAAGATTGTTTGCTCCCGCTGCACTGCATGAGGCTACGCACACTACGATCGTTGGCGATATTTCGAACGCTCACACGCGCACATTTCTCCGAAATTACCTAAACTAGTACTGCGAAGAAATTGATAGGGGCTCTTAAGATTATTTGATTTATCTTTTTTTGGTGTCAGCACTCCCGAAACTATGAAAATGACGCGATAAAAAATTATGGAGATCGTATTCCAGACTAACTGAATGCAGGTTTATTCACCTGCATTCAGTTAGTAGCTGACCAAAACTGTCTAATAAGTCCGTCAGATTCCCAAAAATATTGGACACGTTTTTATTTTTCCACGTAATCAAAAAATTAAGAAGATACAGTGCGCCAAAATTCGCCTAACGTCACCTGTATGTACACTTTTTACCGACAAGTGACGTCACAAGCCTCCACTTCGGTTATTTGATGCGAGAGTTTATGACATAACCGACCAAGAAGTATAAATATGTTGTATATGTAATCGTGGAACAAAATAGAATAAGTATACATTTTTCCGCTATCCGTTCAGTCCTATCAGTAGAACTCGTCGTAGAACTACAGGAGCTTGATGATTTTTTTCTCCGTTAATTTCTACTAGTATGACTAACTGTTCTGTCCTACTAGTAAAAACTAACGCATTTTTCCTCCGATTAATCCTACTAGTAGAACTAAACGGTAGAACTATATGGATACAATGTTTTTATCTTCGTATTTTTTTATTGATTTGATAAAACAATACATATTATCCAATATTTTTCGATAATCTAACTGACGGAGTAAATAGAATCATATTATTTTTACTCAGGAATCAACCTTATTTACATGGTGCTAGTGCCTATCTCACCTTCACAACCTATTTATAGGGTAAGACGATACCCCTTGGTAAGACTAGCTTCTAGCTAACAAATCTAAATAGTTCATTGGCTATTGTTATCATATAACAATATAGCCTTTACTAAAGACAGTATTGTCTCAGTCTACGCCACGCCACGCCACCAGACGTTATCAAATAACTGAACAGACCCTAATTACTTGTGCGATGCCAATAGTTTGACCCCGATATGTCCCTTTTAAAACAATGGTTACAAACCCTTTAGTTTGTGATGAAAAGTTAAATTGAAGTTTAAATTGTTTACAGTATCGCTTGAAACCCTTTTAGGATAATTTGGTGATATTTTGTGTTCGTTTATCAACTTTCGCTTCGTTTTCAACACAAAAAAAACGAAAGTTATCAACTCCAGCCTCCTACCATGCTTGACGTACGGTTGCCAGACGTGGAAATTCACTTCGAAAATAAAGAATCTAATCACTATTTGTCAACCAGAACATGCTTAAAATAAAGAAAATGGACAAAATATGACACACAAAAATACAACAAATGTATTAAATTATGTGCAAAAACTCAAGTGGAAATGGGCTGGACATGTCGCGAGGCATAAAGATCAGCGATGGACCATAAAAGCGACATTTGGGAAGGTCTTCCAGGTACAAGGAGCCGAGGAAGACCATTGACACGAGGAAATATCGAAGAAATACTTGAGGAAATATCGATGTATACATAGGATGCCGTGTGGTCATTTATATTAAAAAATACAACCAAATTGAGAACCTCCTCCTTTTTGCAGAAAGTCGGTTAAAAAAAAAAACCGAATTGAGAACCTCCTCCTTTTTGAAGAAAGTCGGTTAAAACAAAAACAACCGAACGGAGAACCTCCTCCTTTTTGAAGGAAGTCGGTTAAAACAAAAACAACCGAACGGAGAACCTCCTCCTTTTTGAAGAAAGTCGGTTAAAACAAAAACAACCGAACGGAGAACCTCCTCCTTTTTGAAGAAATTCGGTTAACAACAGTAATATAACAAAAGACATTACAACATAACATCAAGCCTGTAATCCCTGAAGGGTTAGGCAGAAAACCCCATTAACAATTGGCCCGACCGGGGAATCGAACACAGGACCTCTCGTTCAGCAGTCGCGTTTGGGACCACTAGACCAATTACGAAAAAAAAACGTTCAAGTCAAAAAGACGTTGTCACTAAACTTCCTTAACAATTGCCTTACCAATGTTAGTACTTAAGATCTTGCCCGACCCGCAAATCGAACCCAGCACCTCATGCTCAGCAGCGGTTTCGGCTTTAAACCAATGAGGGACAATAACGTTGAAGGTAATAAAAGACGATGTCAGTAAACTTCCTTACCAATGTTAGTAACTACGTTCTTGTGTCAGAGTAATGCCACCAATCGGGCATAAATCCAGGCTCCGCAACAGAGAAGTTAATGAAAATACAATAATGCCTGACCGGGGGACTGAAACAAAAACTCGAAGTAATGCTTAGCCCTAATGATATTTCTTTTCCTAGACCGGTGTTTTTTTGTAATTGAAGATGCAGGACTTTCTTACTACTTAATTCAGTGTATATCCTATTTTCTAAGCCATTTCTTTAAATTTTATATTGTTTATGCCATTTTTTTTTTCCTTTTTAAATTTTATATTACCTAATTAACTATACCCTATTTTTTATGATAAGCCAAACATATTTTTGTACGCCATTCCTAGGTGACAAAACATGTAGATACTTTCTTTTACTTATAAGACCTGTTGTGTACATACCTAGGTATTACTCATGTTTCACAAAATAAATTTATCTTTATCTTTACGTTTGCAAGTAACAAAGTAACCAAATATTCAATCAGGAATATCGAATATTACTTTTCGTATCCGTATTTGTTTTCGTTCATGCAGATGATGTAATGTAATTGTATTGTTTCCTAGAATATTTGGTTAGGTAGGATATGGAATACTAAGATATGTTTTGGATCTTAGACTGGCGCCAGATAAAGCTGGAAATACACAAATACTAGGGTCAACAGAGCGTGAAATACGCATAGTTATACGAAAAGGTACTTACGACACAAGTCACGATTCTCAACCTGTGTTGGAAAAAATAGCTCAAATATCCGTATATTTGAACTATTTTGTTGACTGCCTCGTTGGTCGAGCGATCCCTTTCCGATTTGACATGTGTGCTGTGTCCTTATGCGTAACCTGGCCGTGGGTCGCAGTAGACGATCCCGCCAACATATTTATTCAAGGTGAAGAAGCTAAAGGTGTAATCGACTGGATTCTGGACCAGATTTTGACAGATAATATACTGACATATCTGTCAAAGTCCGCTGTCCGCAGCTAGTCCGCTCCCCGCTCAGTTTAGTACAAGAGCGTAGATAAGCCGCCTTTTAAGAAATAAGTAGAAGTAAACACGACTTTCGTACAAAGTAAATAAAAGTTCCAAGAAAACACTTTCTTGCTGCTTCGATTATTCCCGTAATGATTCTCGGATATGAAAACTACGTTACAAAGTATAACATGTTTTATCAGAAATTAATTTTGCCACCTTCGAGGAAATAATTAACTTTCTGAAAGTGAAAGGCCTACCTACATTCGTCAATTATCTCCTTTTCATTCAAAAGGGTATAATTTAATAATTCCCGGATAGTAGGTAATTATTTATTTAAGTACATTTTTTTTTTATAACGTCACCCCACACTAGAAATTTCTCCTGTATCGTGGGTGCGTTTACAAACATTTAAACTCACATACACAAACAGCCAGACCCGGAACAACTATCTACCTACCTAACTACTAATTGAACTACGTTGGACTTAATAATTATCTATTCTTATTATAAAGAGGTAAAATTTGTTTGTAAGTTTGTATACAATGTGTAACAGAATAAACGCACAACCTCTCAAGGGGGCGTTGTACTCATCATTATGAACAACTTTCACAACGGGACCAACACTGAAATCGCGGAAAAAAAATCGACTGCCCCATACATTTCTGTGCGCATAATTCGACAAAATGTACTGAACAGCTGTTTTTTTTTTCGCGATTTCGAGGTTACTCCCATAGTGAAAGTTGTTCATAATGATGAATACAATGACCCCTTAAGAGGTTGTGCGTTTATTCTGTTACACATTGTATAGGGGGTAATCTCTGGATCTACTGAACCGATTTTGAAAATTATTTCACTAATAGGAAGCTACATTATCCCCTAGTGCTTTTGGCTATACTTACAACGTGGAATAATTTCCGACCAAAATGCGAGCGAAGCCGCGTTCAACAGCTAGTCTTTGAAATAAAACACTGGTAAAAATAAACGAAAAAAAACCAGGAGTACGAAATACACTGCATTAAAAGGCTAAGAGAAGTGCGATATAAGCCAGTTTTCATGGAAGTGTATTGAAAACAAACATCAGAATTAAGAGCGGCCAACCCGTCATACTTATCATACAAAGGCTCGTACGTGATTATGCAGATGTTACACATCTATCTTTGAATTGTTTGAATTAATAGGTATTTTGTGCACTATGTCTAGGTTTCTATGGGAGCAAAAATTAAAAATTGTAGAAACAAATTCAGTATAAGCCTCCAAAAATTGCTGGATACACAAATTCTACCTGAACTTTGGCCGTTCATAATATACTCATAAACTCTAAAAGTAAAGTAAACATCATGATAGAAACCTTGCACATGTAATAAGATTCTAAGTGAAAAATATTTATTTCACACACTTGTAAGACTTATTCAAAAACACGTATTTCCTGGAACAAGATTAAGAAATATTCGAACACTAGTTTTGGTTCAATGTCATCGCGTTAGGCGGTATGAGGTGCGCGGGAGACGAGTTGTGCGGGGTCGGGGCGGGGTAAGACGGGGGAGTTGAAAGAAAATCGCCACTGTGGTTCTGGATGAAACAACAAACTTTTCGACCATGCTCGCGTTGACAATAGACGGGCCGGGAAGGGCCCTCTTAAGAGCAGAGAGCTGTCTGAACCTCGCTAACTAATAACTTGAGTCTTAGGTTTCTTAAGGTTTATCAATCAGACATTAAAGCATCACAATCCGTCTGATGGATGGCTAATGAGTGCTGCTGGATGTATTTAGTAATACAGTACCAACTGGCCATTTACAAAACGCATCGAGTATTCGAAAAAGTTCGCTTTGAAGAGCAATATTGACTATGTCAGTCATACCAGTATGACAGTATCTCGAAAACTAGTTTGAATTTTGATTAGGTATAGATTTCATCACAAGAACATGACGAGAAGCTAGCTATAATCAAAAGCAAACAGTTACTCAATACAAAAAACAAAATGCCAAACACAGGAGTCGGAAATGGAAAACTTTAGTGATTGATATTACTAAGAAAAAGATAACCTTGCGTTCCATACTATATCGCCCTTATTTCGCGTGAAATCTTTTAAAACGTTTCCGATCGAGTTCACATGAAACAAAGGTGTAGAAAAATCGGTAGAAATTATAGTATCTTTTAAAAAGCAAACAAAATTAATACTTTTCTGGCTAACACATTTCTATGAAAATATAAGACGACATGAGATTGGCTGCACACTTCGTCTCAAGGGAAAACATAAAAAAAAAAACAGGCGAATCAATCTCAATATTACTCAATAAAATATTTCCCTATAAATTTCTGAAAAAAAAAAAACAAAAGAATAACCACATACATATCTGATTGATAGTTAAGTCAGTGATCTAGGTAATCGTAGGAGAGTAATCTAGGATCAGGACAGTGACCGCCAATTTTTTCTGGTGTGTTCTCGTTTTCTTGTTATTGCAAACTGTGCCTTAATTACTGATCGTTTTAACCCTAAAAATCAAGCTAAGATACTAAATATGAATAACATAATATCACGTTTTTAATCCTCGGGGTATAGGGAGAGTTACACCTAATAATACAAACCAGACAACAGATTAAATTAGGTTTAACAGTAAGAATAGTTAATGGTCATAAATAGTAAAAGGAAAAGTAGTTTATTAATCAATGTATTTATAAATAAATATAAGTTAAAATATAAAATAGTATATGAAAGCGTGTATAAATAGTAATAAAATAGATAATAAAACAAAGCATATATATATATATTTATACTTAGAAAATAGCGTATTAAATTAAAAGTAAAATGCAGCGTGTTTAAGATGGTCTCTCCGGCCTTCCATAAGTATAAGAAGGCAAAAAATATCAGAAACCAAGGGCTCTGATCCTCATGTCAGAGGGACACTTGCTGGGCAGGAGTGGGTTTTAGTCGGTTCGAGTCCGACACTACCTCGACTGTCTCACAGCCGTGAGATAGTCGAGGTGTCCGTGGGGATTTCCCACTCCTGCCAATTAAAAAAAATAAGCCCCCTAAAATCCAACCTTACGTCCGAGCTGAACACCTAGCACACGTGGGGGGCGGACACGCGTACTGTACAACTGTACAAAAAACTTACGCGGCTAACAAGGCAGGGTAACCCTATATGGAGATGAGTAATGAAAGAAGATATAATTTACGGTCGCTTCCCGGGGAGCGCCGGGGCGCATCTGGAGCCGATGCTAGGTGCCACAGCATGCGAACCATCGGCGGTAAGGAGTTGAGCAAGCGGGCTCCTACCGAAAAAATTGTTACAGCTGGTCGTAATGAGCTGAACAGGCGGGCTCACAACGTAGAAGCTACAGCCGATTCCACGGGCGATGATACCATTTCGTTATTTTCATCCATCCCTTCGACTTGCCCCTCCTACATGACAAGAAGAAAAGCTAGCTTGTCTACTACCAGCACGCTTGATAGTGCTGTGCGAGATGTCTACCTTGACAATGAACTTGCACCCGCTACAAGCACTTCTAGTAAGCGCAGGCGATGGACACCTGAAATGAATATGTTCATTCTGCGCACTTACTTTCAATTAACCTTATTAGATACAGATAAAAAAACCTACCTTGAACCACTCCACCTAAAATTTATAGAAAAATTCCCAGATATGCAGGTTAGTCGACAGAGAATAGGAGACCAACGTAGAGCCATCATAAATAACAAATTACTACCACAAAAAGCAATAGACGACATACGAAACGAAGTAGAAAAAGAGTTAGAACAACTGCAATCTAATCATTTTACCTTACAGACACAAAACGCTCTAGGTTATACCCAACAAATATTTACACCTACACAAATACAACCTACAACCATAGATGCACATAGTACACAAAATAAAACACAAACTCGAATGAGATGGACTAATGAACAGAATGAAGCTATAATGCGATCTTATTATAGAGTTACAGATTTAGGTTCTAATGAAACGGTTTATAGAAAACGTATGTATGACGATTTCGTTAGCAATTTCCCATCACTTGCTCACCTAAGTGAACAAAGAATAGCTGATCAGAGAAGAGCAATAATAAATAATAAATACATTAGTAACGATAAATTAAATTCATTAAAGGCAGGGGTAGCCGAAGAACTCGGACTACGCACCCTCAACTCACACAACAATAGGGACATGTTCGCAGGTATAAGAAATATGAACAACACCAATACCCAATTACCAAACACAAACAACACTGAAATTAGCTCCATAGAAGAACTTACACTTAATACACAAACATCGGATAACATTGAACTAAATACTATAACAGATATTCTACCTAATCCACAAATTAACCCAGAAAGGGATTCAACGATAAACGATACTTTTCAACAAGCACTCGATTTTTTTAAAGAAACTGGTCCTACTAAAAGAATGTATATTCCAAAACAGAAACCGTCTAAAAATCTTGCAAGAATAATAAGCTACTTAAACAAAATCATTCTCCCAGAAAATGTCGACAAGGACACCGACTTCAATAGATTACAAACCATCATTTATTGTTCAGCATGGACCGTTGCTAAAGTAAATGGAGCAAGGATAACACTTGAACCGCGAGAAAGTACCCGAGTTCCAAAAACAGCCTTCAAGCCGAAATGGCAAAGACGATTAGAACAAAAAGTCAAAGATTTACGGACGAAAATAGGTAGAATGACACAATTTACGAATGGTAATAGTAGTAGAAAATTAAGGAAACATGCTAACAGAATAATAAAACAATATAAAATTCACACCATACACGAAGAACCTAACACAAAAGCAGCACACACACTCGACACACTAAAACAAAAACTCTGCGTCGTAAAAGGCCGACTTGAAAGATATAAGGCATGCACATTAAGAAAACAACAAAACACCCAATTCATTCACAATGAAAAACTTTTTTATCGTAATATCAGACAGACAACAACAAATATTCAACATAACACCTCAAATGACAATGAAAATAACACACCTGATCCAGAAACATTAAAACAATTCTGGGCAAGTATATGGGAACAACCTGTTTGCCATAACTCTCAAGCTGATTGGATACAATCAGAAGTAACAAATAACAATAGTAACATCCAGCCAATGGCATTTGAGCACATATCCCCCAATATATTTCATAAAGTTTTGTCAAGATTACATAATTGGAAAGCTCCTGGATCAGACCACATACATAGTTACTGGTACAAGAAATTCACGGCAATTCATTGTTATTTATATAATTTTATTAATACATTTATCCAAGACCCTACATCAATACCATCTTTCGTAACGTCTGGCACCACTTTTATGATACCAAAAGATCATAATGATCTCTCAAATCCGGCGAAATACAGACCCATTACATGCTTGCAGACCTTGTATAAGATCATCACATCCTGCATATCCGAACTGATATATGAACATATTGACTCCAACAACATCTTGGCTGAACAACAAAAAGGATGTAGAAAGTTTAGCCAAGGCTGCAAAGAACAATTAATAATAGACTCCGTTGTTTTAAAAAAAGTCCAGAAGTCCAAATCGGATTTATTTACCATGTACATAGACTACAAAAAAGCTTATGACTCAGTTCCCCATTCATGGCTAGTACAAGTATTAGAAATGTACAAAATACACCCATCAGTAATAGCATTCCTTAAGACCGTAATGACTACTTGGACTACTGTACTTAGACTCACTACCCCAACCGAAACAAAAGACACTAGTCCAATTAAAATACAGAGAGGTATCTTCCAGGGAGATGCACTTAGTCCTTTGTGGTTCTGCCTGGCTCTTAACCCACTATCAAAAATATTAAACACAACCTCACTGGGAATCCCTTTAAATTCTACTGGGCAGGAGGAGGACACCCATGGTAGCGTTTTAAACCATTTGATGTACATGGATGACATTAAACTGTTCGCAAAATCGGAGAATCAACTTGAGGAGTTAGCTAACCTGACGGAGAAATTTACAAACGATATTAAAATGGAATTTGGTATAGACAAATGCAAAATAAATTCAGTAAAAGCAGGACAGAACTACCAGCACCAATACACCTTAGCAACAGGCGAACAAATAGAACCATTAGATGAACAGGGTACTTACAAATACTTAGGCTACATTCAATCAAGTCAAATACACTACAAAGATATCAAACAGAAACTAAAACAACAATTCCAACATAGATTAAACACAATTCTTAAAACACAACTCTGCTCTCGAAATACAGTAAAAGCAATTAACGCATTTGCTATCCCTGTCCTCACTTACTCGTTTGGGATAATTAATTGGACGAAAACAGACCTGAAAAACATACAACGCAAAATTAACACTACAATGACTAAATTCCGTAAACACCATCCAAGATCATGCGTACAAAGGCTGACACTACCGCGAAAAGAGGGAGGCAGGGGACTTATTGATATTTTAAATCTTCACAATCGACAGATCACAACTCTCAGACAATACTTTTTAGCTAAAACTGAATCATCCACACTACACAAACTAATAGCTCAAAATGACCAACACTTAACACCTCTTAATCTTAAAGACACAACGGAACAGAAAAACGAAAGACTGACTGATGACAAAACAAAATGTCTAGAATGGACCCAGAAGTCTCTCCATGGAAGACATCGCCAAGATTTATGCCAATCAAATGTCGACAAAGAAGCGTCGAACGCATGGCTTAATCGAGGTGAACTCTTCCCAGAGACTGAAGGGTTCATGCTAGCAATACAGGACCAAGTAATAGAAACCAAAAACTATAGAAAGCACATAATAAAAAATCTACCTAACGACACCTGTAGAAAATGCAATAGTTCCCCAGAAACAATTCAACACATAACTGGTGCCTGCAAAACAATAGCTCAAACCGACTACAAACATAGACACGATCAAGTAGCTAACGTAATCCACCAGAAACTAGCTCATCAGTACAAACTTGTGGACACAGTAGTACCTTATTATAAATACAGACCTGAAACTGTACTAGAGAACACCACAACAAAGTTGTACTTTGACCGAGCTCTCTTCACCGACCGCACAATTCATTACAATAGGCCAGACATTACATTGATTAACAAAACAAACAACACTGGATTCCTAATAGATATAGCCGTGCCAAACACTCACAATTTACAAACTACAATAGCCGAAAAACTATCGAAATATACCGAGTTAAAAGATGAAATAACCCGACTTTGGCGCCTACAAAAAGTAATAATTGTCCCCATAGTTATTTCTTCAACAGGAGTCATCCCCAAACAGCTTCATCAGTCTCTTAGTTCCCTAAACTTACCAGCTAGCACCTACCACTTACTGCAGAAGGCAGTGATTCTAAACACATGCAGGCTAGTAAGAAAGTTTCTGCAGTGTGAGTCTGACAATATCATACAGTCTGCGCACAACCGCGTAGAATCTAACATTTCCATACCCGAACATAACCCAACTGATGAACACTTGGCTTAGGCCCGTGCCATTAGAACTTCCCGGCTAGCCGGAGAAACAAAAATGTCAAAACAAAAATAATAATAATAATACAAACCACACAATAGGGGCGAAATCCTCATTAAAAAAATCTCTAAAAATGTGTCCCCGTTGCAATACTGGCCAGGTGGACTAAAATGGTCGCTTTAGCAGAATCATAATAGGATAATAATATGAATCGCGTTAAAATTCTTAAAATGGTCACAGACGCAGTTAATATATAGCAAATCTGCTTACTACAGCATGAGATAGCTTCGTATAAGTCATGTAAACACCAGAAGAGAACACTGAAAACAAACAGACGTAATCAATTTCAATCAATTAGTCCACTTCATCAATCGCTCAAGTTCGTTGCCAACTCCAGCGAATATAAATAAAACGACAGCTTTTAATCCTTATAAAAGAGTTAGGGAAGTGCCTATTTTTTTTTTCTGATTTGAAATCATTAAATAACTCCTCCCGCTCTGGGCTGACCAGGATCCCTCCTGCTCAGCCCAGAGCGGGAGGAGTTATTTGACCGTGTCAGACTTTTACTGACTAAAACCCATCCATGTTCCTTCCTTTGCCCTTTGTGTTCCAGGGCCGCGGTATCTCTTTCGAACAGTTCCGCAACCCTGGCAGGTTAGGGAAGTGCCTCTTTGCATTTAATCGATATCGATGTAGACAGGGACGAAGGTTTAAAGTAAGATAGATTTTTATTGTCACCTATTGAAAATTAAATACGCCTTCAAAATAACAGCCTTGTTGGTCCAGTGGTTGCAAGTGGTACTGCTAAACAATCTTGGTTCGATTTCCAGTTCGGCGAAAGTGTTAATGCGTTATTTCAACAGGAATTTTTCATTAGTAGTCCGGAGTATAATCCGGAATTTGATTTTGTGCCCGATTATATGAGAGTAAAACACAGCTGGAGAAAAATATATCCATAATTCGCAAGTTATGTGCCCTCTGCCTAACCGTTCGGGGAAATACAGGCGTGATGTTATGAACGAAGAGTAAATGTAAAAAAATAACAAAAACAACATTATAAAATAAATGAGACACGCATTTACATATTGTAGGTGCTGAATCAGAAAAATTTTATCTCTTAATATATATATTTACAATCCTATTTACTATAGTTTATCTTTCCACACTGAGAATATCTTTTCCGAAGAATTGTTATTACCTGAAAAGGTAGGTCCTAAATTTCTCTATAAAAGCTAAAGTACTTTCCACAGAAAAGAATGAAGAAAAGTATTCCGTTTTATCCTTTTTGTAATCTCCACTGACAAGTTATCGGTCAATAAATTATAAGTGTCGATACTTCTACTTTCTTATCGATAAAATTATAACTTTCAATCACTATCCTACATGTCAATGCGGGGGTGTATGGACACATGGAACGATTAATTATTATTGTCACCTTACGGAAAACTACACTAGTGAGAACGCACTGACGAATTAGTGGAAATAGTTTCCTTAAAAAAAGAGAAAAAAAAATCACACTCGCATTTTTATTTTATTAATACTCTTTCTTTCATTGTTTTCTTACAATAGTACACATGTATGATCTACTATTGTAGTGATATATTCCAATCTCGGCGAGGGTGATTGAAACCTTACAAAGGTTTCTCCTCCTCCAATATTTGTAACATCTGTTTATTGCAATAATCCCAGAGATCTATGAGTGTGTTTTGCCGTGACTTAGTGTTGAGTTTCAGTAGTGCGCGTAGCAAAAGACAAAGAAAGAGGTTAGACAGATTTGTCTGCTCTTAACAATTTATTTTCCATCCACCTGCATTCTCCAGTCATCCCACGATCATGGTGCTTGCAACAGCGTCGAAATATCGGGAGCTCATAATAATTGATAATCACGGAAGATATCCCGTGAGTCAACGACCGTGAAAGCGAAGTAACACTGACATTCAATTAAAATAAACGAATAGCCTTCAAAAGGATCACAGAGAGCGCTTTATTTTCCTCTCTGTTTTCTACTTTATTTAATGCACTCTTTATTAAAACTGAAGAAGAATATAGGGTGACTGGTAATTAGTGACACGTGATTGTACTCATGATAACAAACAACTTTCCTAAAGATTTTTTTTTATACTCTTTCACTACCACAATAACACAACAGCCGTATGAAATTCGCGTGCTTGTGCCTGTGACCTATCAGCTGTTAGCCGCGTTACGCCTTTCTGTCTCATTACTATCGTACCATGCAACAGTGGGTAGGCAGAGTACCTGCGTGGCGATAGCTGATGACATAAGAAGTAACGAAAGCTACTTTTATTTTAGGATAAGAATTAGGGTTCCTTGCAAAAAAAATTAAAGCAAAATTCGAGTCAAAAAAGGAAGTCAAGGGAAGTTTTTCGATTAACTTAGTAGATTCTTAGATTTGTTAACTTTTTCTATCTTGTTTTAAGTTGAAGTAAGTACTCACTTGTTGTCCGGCCTACACTGTCCTCTCATACTTTACGTATTATCACTGTTAACCTAATAACGGTATAAAACCTTTTAAGAGAGTACCATGAAGTTTCTTCCGGTTCTTCTGCATAGGAAACGACCAACACGAAATGCGCACCTATGTTCCTACTTCCATTCCAGAGATAGATGAATTGATTGATTAATTATTACGGTAGTTGGATGTACACCTTAAGTAAATATGAGTTTGGTTTGAGGTGGCGTAGGTGGCGTATTATGCAAGAAACTAATTTAGTTAACTGTTAGTTCGAGCATCGTATTCAATTAGTTTATTTTGCGGTGTTGCTTTTTGCGCGTTGATCTCTTCATTTAAAACCCTTTATTATTAGATTAGAATGAACTAGATGGATCATCAATAGGTATAAAAGGTGTAACAAGACCCTTAACGAAGCCGAAAGGTACTTGTTCTTCCCGTCATTGCGATATTTTTTTAGTTCTAGACCATAACCTGGGAACCTAGAGAGATATTCGGGTTCAAAGTTCCAACCTTTTCACAAGTTTTTTTTTATAATACATGTTTTTAACGTAAGATTTTTACTGTAAACACCTCCACGACCGCCGTACAATTCAATCCATCCACCAGCACAATGTTTTGAGTCCGTTACATTGAGTCCTACCATAAAACGTGATTTTTCACCCCAAAAAAAAGTTGTTTCCCAGCAATCATTTTTGCGTAAAGTTACTTAGTATGATGTACCTAATGCTTGGTTGACGTCTTCGTTAAGGGTCTTGTTACACCCTGTATAGCAAAGATTTGTACTGTTAGATTCGCCTCTTTTTTTTTCTGCTGGGAAATCCTCATATAACCCCCCCGCTCTGGGCTGAGCAGGAGGGAGTGTCAGACTTTTACGGACTAAAACCCATCCATGTTCCTTCCTTTGCCCTTTGTGTTCCAGGGCCGCGGTATCAGATTCGCCCTACGGCGTCAAAAAATGATCCCGTTTCTAGTTAGAGCAACTCAAACTCAAACTCAAAGCGTTTATTTCAATCAGACCTTCGCAGGCACTTTTGAAAGTCAGAAAAACAAAGGCGAAGCTACAGTCACAGACACAAGGCATAATAACTTGTGAAAGTACTGTAGTTGCCCATTCCAAAGCGTAGATCTCTATGGAGAAGAATGGGCAAGAAACTCCATGGACACTCTTTTCAATCAAAATATTGTTAGACACGAGAATAATATTGTCGCACTCATTCATACTGAAAATCACGTCTAGTGTTACATACGGCATATGCGAGCTTACTCGTCTCAGTGTAAACTCGTTATTGCTCGACCTTATTACAGGTTTCGGAGTAATGGGGGCTATCGCGTATGAATTCCCCGCTAGAGGCGCTAGTGTAGCGCGAGGTCATCGAAATGGCAGATGTCATAGAATGTTCGCGCGTTGCGTGCTTTCTTAGCACGTATATTTACTAATATTCACGATCGTGGTCTAGATTGAGTTATTCCTGATTAATAATGACTTGAAGATTTTAAATAGCAACTTAGGATCTTATTTGCTACTACTTGATTTCAAATGTTTCATGGTTGCTAATTTTTAGGGACAATAATGTAAATATGAACCTAAAGTTTACACTGTGTTGTTAAACATAATAAAATGAACTTTTTATGCAGTTATTGATACTTTAAAGTATAAAATGGAATTATTTACAGGACCTTACTCGACAGTGGCGCCATCTGGTGAACTCAAAAACGATAGCCCTCATTGATTGACGTTTAAAGGTAAATACACGCTCCGGTTCACCTTTACAGGTCTACTGTACAGGCAAACCTGTTAGGTACACCCTAGCGTGTATAGCTACCTGAAGACATACAAATTCTACTTGATTTTTTAATCTTTTTCGAAGAAATTATTCACGATTTAAACTTTTGGTATAAGATCCAGTTTTAAAAAAGACTGTAAGCCCGACGGCAGTGACCCAAACTGCAGCCAAAACAATAATGAACAAAACTTGTATGCCCCGTCTACGACCTCAGGTGAAGCGACACGCGCATATGTCACTTGTTTCCTTCGCGTGGGCACCGTTGTGTCCCTCCGCAAGTGTGTCGTGGTGACTGGTGTCATGTTCTAAGCGTTTTTCTTTTATTGGACAAAGAGAAAGAAAACACAATTATCTCTTTTTTTCATTTGTTTTATCCACAATGGGTCCGATTGCGTTTCTTCCGATTATAGACTTAAATTAGTCTAAAATTCTTGCTATTGCGTTTTTTGATTAGTGAAGTCCACTATTATGTCCAATTCGGACTTAGTTATGTCTACGCATGTCTTTTGCTATACCGTTTCTGAAAGTTTGACAGTTCGTCGGCGTTAAATGAACATAAAGGTCTAGGAAGTGTTGTTCTTTAAGTTCGCTCTTATTTAGTCCGTACGTATGCGAAGTTTCTTCAGAAAATAGTGAAAAATGTATCCTTATGGCTTGGCTATCATTCAAAGAAGATACAATAAGGAAAGGCAACGGTATGAGCCTAGCCATTTTCCAAATATGTTGGGGTCGGCTTTCAGTCTAACCGGATGCAGCTGAATACCAGTATTTTACATAGAGCGACTGCCTATCTGATCTCCGTAACCCAGTTAGTTCTGGGTAATACGATACCCCTGATAAGACAGACTTTTGTCAGACTTTTTGGGCCACTGACTACCTGTAACGACTGTCTAAGATCTACAAATGACAGCCGGGACCAACGGCTTAATGTGCTTTCCGAGACACGGAGGAAACTCGGTACGTAATGTAATAGGTGGTCTCCCTCCACAGACCATCCTAGGCAAGCACAGCTTTCCTTTGAACATGGCGGCTATCAAACAACGGTTTAAGTCAGTCATCTGTAAGAAAATGCTTACAACAAGTTCCTGATGCAATTATAGCTGTCTTATTGAATGGCAATAATATTAGTACGAATTTTAGACTACCTAATATAAGTCTATTAATCGGAAGAAACGCAATCTAACGTCCAAATTTTGACAGTTGACTTGATAGACTAGCGGCGTGGTGTTGCCATATATGACGGCAAAGGAACGTAAATTGTCCATTTCCATAGACACAGAAAGACGTGAACTTATTTTAAAAGAAATGTAATAGCTTTTGGTTAAGGACATGGACATATTTAGTAAAATTTTAGTCTGTCATTATTGGTATGGAGAGAAACGCAATCGGACCCAATCACTCTCCCAGCACGTGTCGATTGAGCCTGAAGTTCGTGGCCAAGCGGATAAACTGACCACGTGGTTGCTGTATATCAAGCGCTAACAAAGTCAAAAGTTTAACTTTTTAGAGTGATCGTGATGGATGGACAGCCATTTTTACAGCGAATACCTTTTGTTTCGGTATGGGATCAATCAACGGCACTCTCCACAAAACTGGTCATCCACGTGTACCTAATGGACTATGCGCTGCACGTGTAGTAATGAAAAAGGAAAAAAGAGTGGCAAATTTTAGAAGCCCTTTTTGGAATTTTTTGAGAGCAACTTTAACGAATGGAACTGAACTACATAACCACATGTAAACCGCATTCAAAAGCTGTCAGTATCTCTTTACTTTCATATTAGGTTCTTGGACGCAGTCTAAATCTTCTGATCGCGTTCAATTTTAACATAACTTGCGTGATGCTATGTTAAAACTGAACGCGATGTAATCTCTGTAATCCCCGGGTTAGGCAGAGGTGTACCTAATAGTACACCCAAATATTGCTAGTTATGTTCGTCCCATGTAATAAGGGGCGAGCCTATTGCCACCTGCAACCGGGCGTGCGGGTTTTATAGGTGAAATTCGCCTTTGATGTTAATTTTTATTAAAAAATAACTTACCTATACAATACCTATACTTTTTTACCTACCAAGTTTTCAAATTTCAGCGATTGGCCACTTCACCTATTTTCAGTACAAACTTTATTGAATATTGGAGTACGCGGGTTTTATAATTATTCGTACGTACCTCTTGCCACGTGAAGCGGGCAAGTGAAACACGTGTATGAAAATTAGTAATAATAAAATGGCTCATTGTGTTTTAAACTGTAACAAAAGCCCACTTGCCCAAAGCAACAGCCCAGCAGACAGCACGGCGACCCGCTCGGAAGGATCAGGCCGCGGCCAAGCGGGCTCTCAACGAGACCTCATCGCCTCGAGGAGAGCGCAAGCGGCCGCATCTTGATCAATCCAAACGGGCCGCTAACCGTAGCTATGCCCAAGCTGTCAGTTCCGACCTGGACGTCGCAGTCACCTGCGGCCGCACGGGGCTGATCAGCAAGGAGGTGTCAGACCAAGTTCTTGCGGCCATCCAGAGGAAGATAGTCGTCGAGGCCACCTCCTCCAAACAAGACTCACCTGCACCGGACTTCAATGCAAGGCCGGTGTTCACCGGCGGGGTCCTCAAACTGTGGTGCGGCAACGACCATACCTTAGCCTGGCTGAGGACACTCATCTCCGAGATGCCTCCCTCCACCAGCACCTCGCTAGTGGTCAAGAGGCAGGCGGAGGTCAAGAGACGGGTAAGATGCGGCATACTCATCCCTGATGAGCAAGGCATATTCGCGGAGGCGTCCAACATTGGGCACACTCTGTGCTACCAGAATCCCTGGGTGGACATTAAGGGATGGGTACTGCTGCACACCAACAAACAGGCCGATGCATGGTTTGTGGTGGTCGGGGTCCCTGAGGAACAAATTCCGACGTTGATGAAGGCCGAGCGTCGCCTCTCTTTTGGTGCGGGGAAGGTCTACATGCTGTTCCGAGGTCCGAACGGCAGGTATGTCGACGTCCCTCAGGGTTGGGATCCCTCCACCAATACCCTGTCAATGACACAGGAGGAGAACACCACTCCCCCTACAAACATCGCGGCAACACCCGCGGATGTTCCTGCAGTAGCAGCGCCGGCTGCCCCGAAGGCCGCCAGCGTGGGTGCCGTCCTATCCTCGGGGGATGAGCTCGACGGCAACAGCTTGTCGTCGGCCTCGGACCTGGAGGGGGGGGGCTTCGACGCGGGCGACCTGTTGGCCGGGCTGCGACTGGAAGGTGACGAAGACGGAACGACCAGCGATGGCGTCCCATTCGTCAACCTGTAAAGTCCTGCAGGCTAACCTCCACCACAGTCAGACCGCGACGGCTCAACTACGGAAGTGGTTGGAGGTTCAACCAACAGCCATTGCCTTGATCCAGGAGCCGTGGATCAGGGCCGGCCGCATACAAGGTCTCTCCAATCTTGGTGGTAAGCTCCTAGTTTGCACAGATCACGATCATCCAAGATCGTGTATTTATACGACAGGTAACATCAAAACACAGCCACTAACAGATTTCTGTTGCAGGGATATCTCTGCAGCTAGGCTACTCATACAGCGTGGGGACACGGAGGTCGCAGTAGTCTTTGCCTCGGCATACATGCCCGAAGCTGAGGAGCCGCCTCCGCATGACCTCGCCCGCCTCGTGACATATTGCGAGAGCACAGGGCTGGTGGTTGTCATAGGCACTGACGCAAACGCTCATCATCCTCTGTGGGGCATGGACACGCAAAACGCAAGGGGTAAGGCTCTAGTAGATTACTTATTTACAACAAACTTAACCCTGCTGAATACAGGCTCCGAACCAACCTTCGTAAACAGGCGTAGCCATACAATCATAGACCTCACTCTGGCATCGGAGGGTGCTGCGGCTATCGCCACCGGCTGGGAGGTCTCCAAGGAAGCCTCCTGCTCGGACCACAGGTGGATCCGCTTCGACATTCAGGTCTGTGTAATACCAATACTGCCACGGCGCAACCCGCGCAACACTAACCGTGCTGCATATACACGCACCCTCGAAACTAAGCTCGCGCCAACAAACTACTGGATGACCTACGAGGACACGCCGCAGATCGACGAGCGTGTAAGTCATCTCACGAAATCAATGCTAGACAGCTACCATTCAGCTTGCCCGGAAACCACTCCGCCCACAACACCAGGGAAGCAACCTTGGTGGGGAGCGGATCTGGAACGCAAGCGCGGGAAGGTAAGGGCTGCCCTAAACAGAGCCATGAACACATGTGCTGACGAGGATTGGGACGTGTACTACGCAGCCAAATCCGCGTATAAAAAGTGCATTAGATTCAGGAGCTCCACCGGATGGCGGAAATACTGTGGCAACATCGAATCCTGCCAACAAGCAAACAGGGTAAGGAAAATATTGGCACAGCAGAACCCGGTTGGGCCCGCCGTTCTCCGAAAACCCGATAACACACTTACCACTTCACCAGAAGAGGCGACGCGCGTCCTTATTGAAACTCACTTCCCAGGTTGCGCTTTCGCACAGGCCATTGACTGGTCAGAGGTAACTCAAACACCCTCAGCAAACGACTGGCGCTACGCACGCAAAGTGATAACACTGGAGAAACTCCAGTGGGCGATCCGGTGCTTCCATCCTTACAAGGCGGCCGGTCCGGACGGAGTCTTTCCCGCCCTACTGCAGTGGGGTGGGGCCTCTGTCGCCAGCAGACTGGTACCCATAATGAGAGCGTGCCTGGCCTTTAGACACGTTCCCAAAGGATGGAGGGAAGTGAAAGTTATATTCATTCCTAAGCCAGGTAAGAGTGACTATACTAACGCCAAATCCCACCGACCGATCAGCCTGACCTCCTTTCTCCTTAAAACCATGGAGAGAATCTGCGAGAGAGAGCTGAGGGATGGCGTTTTAAAAACGATCCCACTCCATGCGAATCAGCATGCATACAGCTCGGGTAAGTCTACTGATTCCGCTCTCCATCTAGTGGTCGGCCGGATAGAAGAAGCGATACATCAGAAGGGCACCTGCCTGGGCACTTTCATAGACATCGAAGGGGCCTTCGATAAAACTAATTTCTCCAGCATCAGCACCGCCCTCTCCCGACACGGAGTAGAACAGGTACTGATAGACTGGATTACTAATATGTTAAGCAAACGAGTGGTTCGCCTTGCAGAGGATCAGCAGATGGCCATGATAGCCCGAGGATGTCCCCAAGGAGGAGTACTATCCCCTCTCCTCTGGAACCTGGTGATTAATGATCTTATTACCAAACTCAACGCGAATCATTTCTATACTATGGGGTACGCCGATGACCTCGCCATCCTCATCTCGGGGAAAGTGACGGGGACAATCTGCAATCTCACTCAACAGGCACTACGCATCGTTGAAAGGTGGTGCAGAGAGTTCGACCTCTCGGTGAATCCCATGAAAACTGAACTAGTTATGCTTACCCATAAGCGTGTACTAGGCCCCTACCGCCTACCCAAACTTTTTGATACAGAACTCCAGTTAGCTGACGAGGTTAAGTACCTAGGAGTCGTCAGGACGACTCCTAGGTACTTAACTTAGATGGCTGCTCCAGTTTAACTTACTGTCCAGGGACAGTAAGTTAAACTGGAGCAGCCATCTTGACACCAAAATAAACAGGGCCTGCATCACCTTTTGGCAATGCCGGAGGATGATAGGTAAGAAGTGGGGTCTATCCCCCAAAATTATACTTTGGTTATACTGCGCGGTAATCCGACCCATGATTACCTACGGGGCAGTGGTCTGGTGGCCCCGGACCAAACTAGCTACAGCCTCCATCAAACTGCAACGCTTGCAAAGGCTTGCCTGTATGGCGATAACAGGTTGCATGAGGACTACTCCGACAGCAGCTCTCGAAGCCATGTTGGGGCTCCCACCGCTCCATCTGTTCATACAGCAGGAAGCGACGATGACGGCAGTACGCCTTAATACACTCCAACTCTGGGGTAAGAAAGAAACTCAGCATACCGCAGTACTGGAGGGATTCTACAACGAGTTCCCCCTAGCGAAAGCAGCAAACGATCGGATACCCAAACAGTTCGTATTCGATAAAAAATACAAAATCCAACTCCACGAGGACCACCGCTGCGAGGGATTGAGCCCCGCAGAACTGCGGATCTTCACGGATGGATCTAAAACAGGTACTGGCACTGGAGTTGGAGTCTTCTCGGAGGATCTCAACATCCACATAGCCACACCACTGGGGGCCCACAACACGGTATTTCAGGCAGAATGCATGGGCATTGCCCTGGCGGCTTCAGCCATCTTAGCCAGGGAGGTTGTGGACCACTCTATACGTATACTCTCAGACAGCATGGCGGTACTGCTAGCACTAAACAACCACACAGTCAACTCTGGGTTAATACACGAGTGTCATCAACGCCTGAACCAGGTTGGTAATCTCAATAATATAACCATTCAATGGATCAAAGGACACAGCGATTCTCGAGGCAATGACGCAGCGGACGAACTCGCTAGAAGGGGATCGAGCATGGCAGCAGTGGGACCCGAACCCATCGTGCCACTCCCTTTCGGGTACCTACGCACACTGGTAAGGAAACGAACCAGTGAACAACACCACAAGCTGTGGCTAGACCATGGTGAGTGCAGGCAGGCCAAGGAAGCACTTCCTACTATCGACGGCCGCTTCACCAAACGAGCGCTTCGGCTGACCAAGCTACAGCTGCGCACAGTTACAGCCGCCATCACTGGACACGGCTCTTTTAACAAACACCTCTCTGTCATAGGAGTCACAGACAGCCCCCTGTGCCGAGCCTGCATGGAGGAGGACGAGACGGCAGCCCACGTGCTTCTGCACTGCTCGGTGGTTGCAACATACAGGGCAAAGTACTTCGGTAACCCAGGTACTCTCCGCGAGATCGTCAGCAACATCAAGGCGCTGCTGGCCTTTCTCGGGGAGCTAGGGTGGATCGAATAAATTTCCCACCCGCACGCAAAATACGCGCTTAGACGTGGAGTTGCGGACACCAGCCCGCTATACAATACAATACAATACAATACAAAGCCCACTTGAACTTGAACATTTTCCGTGCAGGTGCTCACTTACCCTCCCACTAATAAACACGGAATAAAGTTATACCAGGAATAACCAAATAAAAAAAAAAAAATATTTTCATGTTTGAATTTCAGGTTTGAACTTGGAATAACTGTATTCTGTGTTTATATTAATAGGAGGGTTAGAGAGTAATGAATGTTTTAATCTTTAACTGGGTAACTGTTGCGCACGTTTTTCGTCGCTTCATAAGGAAACTACGTATTTTATGTAGCCGGATAAACTGTGCTTGGTAGTTTAGTGTTCAGTTTTAACCACTTTTGTCTAGTCCAAGCTCTGTTCAAGCATTCACTTTTAGGTTCGTTTTACAGAACTTAGCCCTAAACTCAAATTTCAGCCATTTGATTGGTTGAAACTGTGGTTGAAACTAATTTTAAATACTTAATGCTTATGTCTTGAGTGACGTTCTGTAATACTGATCTTAATGTACCTGCATAACAATTTGCAGTGCTAGTCTAGTGGTGTGACCGTCGGACTACCAAGTCATAAGTCTCGAGTTCGAACCCAAGACACGCCTCTGATTTTTCGGATTCATGTGCGTATTTTGTAATTATCACTTGCTTCGGTGAAGGAAAACATCGTGAGGAAACCAGCATGCCTGAGAGATATTTCTCGACGGCATGTAAAGCCAAGTCAGAGGCCCATGGGCGGCATAAAAACTCTGACATCAGCTTAGGCACTAAGCACACGATAAAGCAGATAACAATTTTCACCACAAAAGTGTTGAGTCGGTAGCATGTCATAAACATAACGTCAGGCCTGTAAACCCCAAAGGGTTTGTCAGAGGTGTACCTAACAATACACCCATATTTCGCCACTAATGTTTAAGTCCCATGTAACCAACCATACCACCGTACCATGTGTACAAGGCCGAGCCTTGAAATCTTATCTATCGGTCGAGAAGAGCTCGCCTCTAAATAATAACAGGCGCTCAGAGCGATCTTTAGGTTACACCGCGCTTGCCTTGGTTAGACCATGGATGGGTGACCATCAATTACATACCAAGTTTCCTCCGTGTATCGGAAAGTACGTTAAGCCGTTGGTCCCGGCTGTCATTTTTGATCTTTAACAGTCGTAGTCAGTGGCTGAAAGTCCCACAACCAGTCATATTAAGGGGCGCGTCGCTGACGTCAGGACGGCTTCGGGAGTGCTTCGACGAGCCTACAATAGGCTCTGCTTCCTGCCCACTTCAGACTTTGGAACAAGTTCCAACGGGGGGAGCCTGTTGGCGCGCACACACGCCCCGACCATGCATGAGCGGGACGCGGGAGGAGAGGGATAGCTTCAGCGTCTCAACCCGCGCGCCCGCGCCGCGCGCCCCTCTGCGCGCGCGGCGGTCGCCGCCTGCCGGCGCCGCAGGCCTGCGGCGCCGCCGCCAGTACGACCGCAGCACCCATCACGTGCGGGCGTCGACATTAATTGCGCGCGAACGACGAGCGAACCTCATAATTATCATTATTGTCGCGTAGCGGTTTTGTACTCATTTTTTATATCAAATATATTACAAGTTATCAAGAAATCGGAGCTTCATTTATCTCCACACATCAACCTTCACCAGGACGAGATCACAGCCCCAACATTGGTCATATTACCCAGTACTAACTAGGTCCTGGAGGTCAGATAGGCAGTCGCTCCACGTACATAAAAATATAATACTGGTATTCAGCTGCATCTAGTTAGACTGGAAGCCGACCCCAACAAAAGACTAGCCAGATGATTAAATTGGAGCAAGTTTCAAATCTTTTACAAGATAGTTTGCTACATAAAATTTGAATTTGATTTGTTTTTTTATTGTTGTTTGATAAATCTAAGGAAAAGTCATCGCATTCTTCTTTTACAAAGAATCCAATTTTATTTGAAACAAAAAGTCAGCGTAGTCATTTATTTAATTGCTTAGTGTTGGTGAAAACGGGTATAAGGCATTCAGTTAGGTGGCGATTAGTGTTGGTGAAAACGGGTATTAGGCATTCAGTTAGGTGGCGCTTAGTGTCGGTGAAAACGGGAATTAGGCATTCAGTTAGGTGGCTCTTAGTGTTGGTGAAAATGGGTATTAGGCATTCAGTTAGGTGGCGTTTAGTGTTGGTGAAAACGGGTATTAGGCATTAAGGTAGGTGGCGCTTAGTGTTGGTGAAAACGGGATTTAGGCATTCAGTTAGGTGCAGCTCAGTGTTGGTGAAAACGGATGTTAGGCATTCAGTTAGGCGCTTAGTGTTGGTGAAAACGGGCACTAGGCATTCAGTTAGGTGCAGCTCAGTGTTGGAGAAAACGGGTACTAGGCATTCAATTAGGTGGCGCTTAGTGTTGGTGAAAACGGGTATTAGGCATACAGTTAGGTGGTGTTTAGTGTTGGTGAAAACGGGTATTAGGCATTAAGGTAGGTGGCGCTTAGTGTTGGTGAAAACGGGCTTTAGGCATTCAGTTAGGTGCAGCTCAGTGTTGGCGAAAACGGGTCTTAGGCATTCAGTTAGGCGCTTAGTGTTGGTGAAAACGGGCACTAGGCATTCAGTAAGGTGCAGCTCAGTGTTCATGAAAACGGGTACTAGGCATTCAATTAGGTGGCGCTTAGTGTTGGTGAAAACGTGTACTAGGCATTCAGTTAGGTGGCGCTTAGTGTTGGTGAAAACGGGTACTAGGCATTCAGTTAGGCGCTTAGTGTTGGTGAAAACAGGCAATACGCATTCAGTGAGGTGCAGCTTAGTGTTGGTGAAAACGAAATTCAGTTAGGTGGCGCTTAGTGTTGGTGAAAACGGGTACTAGGCATTCAGTTAGATGGCGCTTAGTGTTGGTGAAAACGGGTACTAGGCATTCAATTAGGTGGCGCTTAGTTTTGGTGAAAACGGGTACTAGGCATTCAATTAGGTGGCGCTTAGTGTTGGTGAAAACGGGTATTAGGCATTCAGTTAGGTGGCGCTTAGTGTTGGTGAAAACGGGCATTAGGCATTCAGTTAGGTGCAGCTCAGTGTTGGCGAAAACGGGTGTTAGGCATTCAGTTAGGCGCTTAGTGTTGGTGAAAACGGGCACTAGGCATTCAGTTAGGTGCAGCTCAGTGTTGGCGAAAACAGGTATTAGGCATTCAGTTAGACGCTTAGTGTTGGTGAAAATGGGTATTAGGCATTCAGTTAGACGCTTAGTGTTGGTGAAAACGGGTATTAGGCATTAAGGTAGGTGGCGCTTAGTGTTGGTGAAAACGGGATTTAGGCATTCAGTTAGGCGCTTAGTGTTGGTGAAAACGGGCACTAGGCATTCAGTTAGGTGCAGCTCAGTGTTGGTGAAAACGGGTACTAGGCATTCAATTAGGTGGCGCTTAGTGTTGGTGAAAACGGGTATTAGGCATTCAGTTAGGTGGCGTTTAGTGTTGGTGAAAACGGGTATTAGGCATTCGTAAAAGCGTCCATCGTTCCTGTAATTAACAAACCACAGGAGACAATATTAAGTGCCTAGCCAGTAATCACTAACTGATTTTAACTAACTAAATTAATAATTAGTTAACTAACTAAATTAATATTTAGTTAACCAACTTAATTAATATTTAGTTAGTTCAAATTATCGCTGTCAGCTGGTTAATGTGCCCGAGAGACTGGCGGCGTTAATAAATAAAACAATAACTGAATAGAAATATCTGATATTTCATAAATAAAACAATACAAAATTCCAAATTCAAAAACCCCTAAAACTACCTGAGCTGGGTTTACTGGTCAAACACTTTTGAGTTCAATAATACTTTTAAGAAGAAAATTAAATCTATCTGCCCAAAGTTTTTATTCAGTGCCTGGGCAACTAAAGGCATCAGGAAAAGTCGGGAAAGACTTTTTGAGCTCTATGGCCTTATATTAATACGAAAACTTATAATAAGTATGCTGCTACTTATTCCAAAATTTTCAAAAATACCTGCAAGACAGCTAAAGCTTTATTCATTAGCAACAAGTTAAGATCTGCAGACAACAAGATTTAGACAGTTTGGAAAATTATAAATAATGAAACGAATAGAAACAAAAGGCACAACACTGATTACACACTGGACTCTTCTCGAGGGCTCATTAGCGCAAATGTCGATGTTGCTCAGGAATTCGCAACGTTCTTTACCAATATTCCAATTAAAACCACAGAAATGCTAGATTCTTCGCCATCCCTTGCCATTTATATATTAGAGATTTATTCATAGATTTATTAAAACAGAATGTTTCAGCCTGTCCTGTTGATTTTAAATTTAAACATATAAACCCTGTGGTCGTTTTGAAGGCTTTTAAGCAACTTAAAATAAAAACTACTGAAGACCTTTGGGGCATGTCCACTAAAGTGTGTAAATCAATTGTAGAGACAGTAGCTTCCTATTTAGCTTTAATATTTAATTTATGTGTAGACCAAGGGGTATTTCCAGATTTCATTAAGTGTAGTAAAGTTATACCACTTTTTAAATCGGGAGACAGCAAAGACAAATAATTATAGACCCGTATCCATTTTGCCGGTTTTCAGCAATGAAATGGTTATTTGAAAAAGTAATGCTAAATCAAATGCTCAGTCATTTTAATCGGAATGACATCCTACACGATCAACAATATGGTTTCACCAAAGGTACTACAGACACTACTACTGGTAGGCACTACTGACGCCGGTGTCACTTTACTAAAGCACATCTTTAATGCATGAGAGGAGGCAAAAGATGCAATAGGCATCTTTTGCGACCTATCCAAGGCATTTGATTGCGTGAATCACGACACACTGTTGCTAAAACTTGAGCATTATGGACTTGGAAAACAAGCACTTAGCTTAGTAAAATCATATTTAAATGATCGAATGCAGCAAGTCCAAATAAATGGCGTAAATTCATTGGGTTTAAAAGTAAAAATGAGGGTACCGCAAGGATCAATATTGGGCCCTTTCCTTTTTCTAGTATAAATAAACGATTTACCTCAGTTACTGAAAAGACGACCTCAGATGGTGTTATTTGCTGATGACACATCACTGATTTTTAAGGTTAACAGTCTTTGACGACGTAAATAATGCTACGTTTCATAACTGGTTCACTGTAAATAATTTGGTGTTAAATGAGAAGAAAACTAAATGCATAAGATTTGTGTTCCCGAATGTAAGAAGTAGCGAATATAACGTTGTATTGAACAGGGAAATACTAGAATTCGTCGAAAAGACGGTTTTCCTAGGGATTACACTTGACTCGAAACTGCAATGGAGTCCTCACCTAACAGCACTCGCAGGGCGGCTAAGCTCAGCCGCTTACGCTGTCCGTAAAATCCGGCAATTAATAGACGTGGATACCGCGAGACTGGTCTATTTCAGTTACTTCCGTGATGCTATCATCATGTCTTACGGTATTCTGCAAAAGAGGGCTGTAAGAGCCATCTATAACCTGCGCAGACGCGAATCTCTAAGAGAATTGTTTAAACAAATTAACATCATGACGGTACCTTGTCAATATATTTATGAAAATATTATGTATGTTCGGAAAAACATACATCTTTTTAGTAAAATTAGCGACAGCCATAATTTTAATACTAGAAATAGGGACAAATTAGATCAGCCACGTTTCAGATTGTCAAAAGTACACACTTCTTTTATGGGGCACTGTGTAAAATGTTATAATAAAATACCACTTGATATTCTACAACTTAATGATAAGAAGTTTAAAACATGCATAAAACGCACACTAATAAGCGAGCATATTATAAGGTGGAAGACTATATTGTAGATAAAAATGCTTGGGTCAATGCTGGTCCTGCTCCACAGCCACTTGAGCTCACGAAATAAGATTTTAATATTTGGAAAAGATGCTCCCCCTCTAGTTTTTGAAATAAATGCTTTGAGTTTGAGTTTGACACAAAACCAACCAGGTGGTCCTAGGCACTCCTAGATATCTCCTAATTCTGTATATTAAAAGTGCGCAGTTATGTATCAAACTTTTCACTAAAAGCGTCAAAGCGTCATAATCTAAGTGGTTTTCCCAACGTGAGGTCCCTAAGCAATAACGTAATGGACTTTAAGGTCAAACAACAAAGCCCTATGCGTGTGTACAAAGTTTTAATAGCCCATTAGTTGCCTTTCAACTTTAATTTAAAAAAAAGTGTGACATAAAGTTTTTGCAAGTATTGGGTTTTAAGTTTGATGTTGTTACCCTATTCTTGAAATGCTGTTAAATTGGGCCATAAACAATAAGATTTCGAAGTAAGTACCCAAAAGTATTAGTTTAGTTTTGAGACAGATTTATTTACTCATTTCGCTAGCAAAGTACAGAATACATTAGAAGAGACTTTTTTTAATTATTGTTGTTTTATGTGGATAACAAATAAAGATGGTCAAAATTTTAAAAGGCATCTCTCCCTTAGAGTGAACCAATATCGTAGACTGGCTTTTGCTCGCGCGGCACGCAAGCCCGCTCTAAGCGGCGGCGCCCGTATCACGGGCCGGCCACCAATTGCCGTCGAATGACTATAAAAAAAAAAGTTTCTTTGGGAAAGATGTTTGTTATCATAACTGCAATCACGACGTGTTTAAGTATCGGTCGCTAATTACTAGTCACTCTATATGTATAGGGTAATTTACCTTCAGCATATTGAGGATAATTTATTTTGTTACACAAGTTCCCAGTTAGACCCTACTCGTATACACTTCCAACAAACTATGCCTAACGGATTGACCGAAAATTTCCCTAAATATTATAAAAAGTCCTTATTTACATCTAAATCCCTCGTATCCCATCTCATTTCACATTCAAGGGCGGTCGTTAGCATGGAAATCCTTGTGTTTTACAAGATTGCGCAACTAAATAGACTTATGCAGAAGACCCAGATGGTACAACACATCATCGTTGGCTTCCAGTCTAACCGGATCCAGCTGAATACCAATAGAGGAGCGACTGCCTATCTGACCTCCACAACCCAGTTAGTACTAGGTAATACGAAACCATTTGGAAAAACTGATTGTCAAATTTTTGGGCCGCTGGCTACTTGACGAAAGTTATTTGTAAGGTTTATTGTGCTTTCCGAGGTACAGAGAAAACTCGGTAAATAATGGATGCACCTACTCACTGACCAACCTAGGCAAGCACGGCTTAACCGGTAACAACGAGCCACTCTTCCTTTTGACTGTACTTCACTTTTACTAGATTTTTAATTTGATTTATCATGTCTTAACAGTTGGTTCTGGCGTAACTTTGTGGAAATCCATGTCATGTCAACATGTACAACAATACAAAACTGGGGAATTAACATTAATCATTATCGTTAATGCAATATTGGTTCCATTTCAAGCATCCATTTCGTTCATAGTCTAACTATTGAACTTGTCTATTTTGCGGTAACGCATGTATTATTTATTTAGTGTTTGAAGTGCGTATAGCTAAGTATTACATTGTGCTTACAAGATTTACCCACAATCTTGTTCTATGATAAATAACATTAGGGTACAATGTCTGGTTTGCCAGCAGAAAGCCTTATTTCCTTTTTATATAGCCACGTAATCCAACGTAAGGTCAACCGATTCACAACTTCTACAAATACAATCTCTTCATCATCGTAACACTCTTGACAGAGCGGTCATGTGGGTGGTGTTTACGGCGGTAGTACAGAGTCGCATATTAAAGTTCTTCGGACACGTTTCTCGGCGCGAGAGTGACTCCATGAAGCGCCTTGTCGTGCAGGGCAAGGCGGAGGGCAGCAGAGGGCGGGGAAGGTCGCCCATGCGATGGGCTGACCAAATCAAGTCAGCAATGGGTGGTCCCTTGCATGAGTGCACCAGGATGTCGGCCAACAGGGAGAGGTTGTGAAACATCGTGAAGCGAATCACATCTGCCCCTATAAAGAAGTTACTACATGATGACAAATACAATACTTACATGTTGAATTAGATAGCATCGAATGTAAAGGCACTATCAGTCCATTCTTTTGTTCACCCCAGAAAGCTGTATAGTAATTGAAATCCCATTTAATTTAAGGCGAGCCTGCTGCCGCTTACCGAACACAGCAACCTAACAGTTTCCCCTTTTCGGGGATTGAACTCAGGACCCTCTATTCAACAGGGACCACATGATAACGAGGCCGTCCACATATTGTTAGTAAAGCCTAATTGAATTCAAACTCGTTGCGAAACTGTTGCTTGCTGCATTGGCCTCTCTTCATAAACAACATCACGCAAGCTGTTATCCCTGATGGGTTGTTTTGTGATTTCGTAGCACGATGCCTACTTTCGCATTATAGGTTTTTTTTGTAAAGGTTGGCCCTCACTGGATGTTGTGTTGTCGTGCGTATCCTGTATGTGTCTGTGTCACATACACAATCAGATTTAGACAGCGGTATACTTAAAGAAGGTACACGCGCATTTTTCCTGTTATGGTTATCACTAACGCAATAGAGGGCGATCTTATTGCCATTAATCGGGCACTTATCCACATGCCTACCTATACCTACCATGAAAACCTAAATAAAACTTTGGCCGTCCTGGGAGTCGAACCCAGGACCTCATTCCCAGCACTAACGCTTGCGACCACTAGCCCAACGAGGCAGCTGTTTTAAAAAGTAACAACATAATGGCCATCACGGATATTATACACCACCTACAATGTGTGTCCGCATTTTAGTCAGCTATGCGTAACAAACAACTGCGTACACCAATTAGTCTGCCAAAATGAAATTAAGAGGAAATGCGGGTGGTCTTTTCTCCGTACAAACGCTCTCGCCTGTTTTCTTTGTGGTTTATGACTTTAAATCTCTTTAAATCTCTTAATCTATGTCCTCATGATTCCCTTTTTGATGATACGTAATCTGTATCAGCACTATAACCTTACAAAATGCTCAAACTAGCCTATTTTTGAAAGAAAAACATAGGGACGCAGTATATATCCTTCTTATTCAGTTCATGAAAATATCTTTTAAATTGGTCGAATATTGGAGGAGAAAATAATCGATAGCCAAACCTCGAATTATGAATTTTTACTTGTCGGATCTGTAGTTGTCCTTATCGCACCAATGTCGAAATCGAGCTCGTAGAGCGACAGCGATAGTTTATTTAAATACCTACTGCAGACAAATTTCTCCTGCATGTCTTCATCAACTTACTTATGTAAACATAAAATCGGATACTATAATGACAAAGCGCGCGCAACCCAAAACGATGCCAATACATATTGATATAAATCAGTAAGGATCGGCAACAGCGCCTGTTTATCTATCAGACCATAACAGTTTACAACAAGGCAAGCACTTGCCAAATCGAGCGATTTCTGATATTATCTACGATAAATAGTGTTGTGATCAACTATTCATGAAAGATGGCAAATGATAAAAGGCAGAGTCTAACGGAAAAGAATCTGGAACTATCGGTGGCAAACCATCATGGCAGTATTCACGAAGGGGTAGGCGGGGGTGTATAGAACAGCCACAAAGCGTTAAAAATCACACGTAACTGTGATCTTTGCAAATAAATTTTAACATTTATATAAATTTTGGCTATAATGTAAAAAATGGGGCTATAGGGTATTCATGACCTGGTGTCGGATATAGATCCTAGGCTAGGTAATCACACTCACATCCCATTGGCCACCATACTCGTAGGTATATACAACATGAATTGACCTAGTTTCCAACAAAGAAGAAAAAACTTTAAGTAAAGCTTAAGAAGAAATGGAAGTTTTTTCTAACATGAACGGATTCCAATGTAATACGCCGTAGGGTATGAGCTAAGAAAAACAAACTACGATCAACAATCCGCCTCGCAAATGCAAATGGAAGAGCCTATAAATACAAAACATTAGACGACGACAAAACCGACTTCCAAAAAAACACTAAAACGTCTAAAATAACTTTCGAAAGTCGGTGTTTTTGTTTGTATCTTTTTTGCCACCGAATTCCGAAAGTCAAGTTATTTTAGACGTTTTAGTGTTTTTTTGGAAGTCGGTTTGGTTTTCGCAGAAAGTTTTTTATTTTACTCTTTTTAGTTGTAGTTTACCACACAAATTCTTGTCATGAATTATTTTTTACATTGTAACTAGAAGTTAGTTAAAGTACTCGTCAAGACGAATCATACGAGCCCAAACTCGATGGGATTGTGTCATTTTATTACGGACTACCTGTGACCACCTTCCAGCTCCATCACCAGGCCCTGGGTACCATCTAGAGACAAAGTACTCGACAAGATGAATTATACGAACCCAAACTCCATGGGGTTACGACGTTTTATAACGGAGTTCCTCTGGCCACCTTCCAGCTCCGTCATCAGAGCCTGGTTACCATGTAGGACTAAAGTACTGGTCAAGACGAATCAAACGAGTCCAAATTCGATAGCGTTGCGTCGTTTTATTACAGAGTTCCTATGGCCACCTTCCAGCTCCATCATCAGATCAGCTCTATATTATCATAATATTGCATTGTCTCGCGATATACACATGCGTGCAAAATTTCAGCTCAATCAGAAATCGGGAAGTGTGTCAACTTTAACTAGCATGTATCACGCGATGTCGCGTGATGTACATCAAAGCGCCTGCACGCGACGTCGCGTGATGTGATAATTAACGTGAGGAAAACAACCAAATTCCTAAACCGATTTTGATAAAATTTCTATGGGACCAATCAGAAAGTAAATCCTTTCAGATGAAAAAAGAATTTTCCAAATCGGTTTACAAATGACGGAGTTATGAGGTAACAAATATGAAAAAAAAACAACCGAATTGAGAACCTCCTCCTTTTTGAAGAAAGTCGGTTAAAAAGAAGCCTTTCTCCGCACAAAAATCCAATACCAGTTTTATTTGAATTAATTTCATAAATAAACAAATGAAACCGTTGAGAACAAGATTGTAGTAATTTTTATAAATAAGATTAATATTGAATCATATTGCAAAGTTATTCATTCGCTCTTTTAAAAGTTTACGTAAAACAGTCAAGAATTGAAACGATAAAACTAAGTATAAAGTTTTTAAATTAACTCAGCTGTTCAATTTGTACGATCAGCATGAAGATCAGATAATAAGTTAATTATTTTAATACTTAGAAGGTAATTAAAAATCTCCATCAAAGGTTCTAATGCATGGGAAAGGCCTCATAAAGTAATCAACTGGACAAGATCTACAGGCAATTTGAATCTAGATAATATCTATTCGATGCACGATGACGTATTTATTCATTTACTACGAATTACTTACTTATTAAGCAAAATACCGAATAATTTTCCGCATTGAACGAGACAGGAGTAAATGATGCCGTGACGTCTGACAGGGGAGAAAGGAATAAGAACACGTATTGCGCCGACCCCAAATGGAATGAGACAAGGGCAAGAAGATGATGATTTCCTTCACCATTAGCTAGAGATGCATCATACCTTCATACCTCATAAATGGAACCTTTCAAATGTGAGTATCATTAAATATGAAAATATTTATCTGCGAACAGTATCATAAATTCATAACTTTAACTCAATATTATGGTAAGAAAATTCTACCATTTCTCTTTCATTCAAAATAATATACATCGTTCGATCTCCGATGTTGCTTCTCGAAAGTTTCAGAGCTACAATATAATGTAAACTGAAGAAAGTAAGCACCTCCCATGTTATCTCCCCAGCATTTTTGGTTGACCAGTAAAGAATCCCTAAGGCATTAAGTCCGCCTTTGTACCTTTTGTGTACGAAAACTTAAATAAACAATCCTATTGTTTTCAAACAATGTAGATGGTTTAAATAATTACGATTATAATTATAAGTTATGAATGTGCCTTAATTTTATCGAATTCTAATAAATGAGCCTTATTTGTTTATTTTTTGTACAGACGCTGTAAAGAACTTTGTTAAAATTAATAACATGTTGCAACAAGGGGTGTCTGCAACATCCAGTGCTAAATATTAAGGACCTAATGAAGGCCATCGACGCAGCTATTGTCTTGGCTACTTACAGAGTCTAATTGTTTTAAAAAGTACCAACTCACTCGTAAAGAAGATGTGCGCAATAGTTCTTAAACTGCTAGTTAGTGCTGGGCATGTACGCCGTTGGCGTAGCGTTGAACCTCCCACGGTTGATACGTTGATAATGATTAACCACGCTATTAGCATACAACTTTCAAACAAAAAAAATACTCACAAAAAAGTTCAAAAAACCACGAGAAAGTTCCGTTCCAAAAATCCAATTCAATGTCCACTAAACTTCATCACAATTTCATTCAAAACTCATCACAGAATCACCACGAAATAGTCACTATTCACAGTTTACGTGAGTTTAGTTTTATTTACGAGTCTTGTTCTATTTCGAAAGCGACTGAGACACGAGAGCAGGACGCGTCTGCTCGCGACGAAAGGCCGCGGTAGACTGAAGCTGAAGACTGAAGTGGTCTGTGTCGGGAAATTGTTGCTTTGTGGAAAGTGTTCTACGTTGCAATGGGCTGTATGCAACATGAAGTAGGTAGTACAGTCTACCAACTTAAAACCAACTATCATTTTCTTAGCGCTTCACTGACAATCAAAATTGACGGTTCTGAATTTGGCGACTCATTTAAAAGATCACAGTTGTAAAACAAAACAGTCTCACGTATATAATAAAATTACACTCATTCAAGACTCAATTATCTCAATATTTACTTGTGATCCCAAAATACATCCTTCCTAAATAGAAATGCATTGATGCAGTGAAGAACTTGATTTTTAGAAAAAACTAGTTTTGTCCTTTAGAAATTACTCTTGTGAATATAATCTTAAACATCCATAAGACTAACTAGACTAATACAATATAAATCTAAGACTTTGTAGAACCAAGACATTGACAGATTGGTCTAACTTGTCTAAAAATAATTTAGAAATGATTGATTATTGTTTATACGTATAGCATAAAAATACCTCTTCTTAGGAAAATCTGTCTCTTAGTTCTAAGAAATTGGAAGGCTTCAATTTATTTGTTTTAGACTAAGTTCCCTACGTCGAAGTATACGTGCTACGCGACGTAGCGCGCTACGAGCTACGCCGTAGCTTGGCGTTTAAAGTTAGCCTGACGCGGAGAAACGCTGATTTCTGCTGCATATTGACTTATGACTGAAAGCAAATAAATTACTTTACTTCACGGATTTCAGTATTTAAAGTAAAGTACTCTTCTTTTTCTATTTTTGTATTATTTCGCGTGTTTTACTTTATTGTATATATAGTTAGTTAGTACTATATATAGTTTTTATAAAATTATTATGGCCATGAATTTATTTTGTTTGGACGCTATTGGGCTAATTGACTGCCCCGAAAAAAAGTGGGAATACTCTGTAATCATGCGGAAGCCATTGTCACTCCAAAGTGTACGTAAAGCATACATAAAGCGGAGTGCCTGACGCGTACCGACAGAGGGTCTTTGCTCTACTTCGTGAAAGTTCGTGCTAAGGCCTCTGAAATGCGATATCAGACTCAAACTCTAAGCATTTATTTCAATTAGACCTTAGCAGGCTCTTTTGAAAGTCAGAAAAACAAAGGCGAAGCTACAGTCACAGACACAAGGCATAATAACTTGTGAAAGTACTGTAGTTGCCCATTCCAAAAGCGTAGATCTCTATGGAGAAGAATGGGCAAGAAACTCCATGGACACTCTTTTCAATCAAAATATTGTTACAAGATCTTGGTTACATCATTCATGTTGAGATTATACATATATGTGAGAACGATGTAGAAAGACGTGCACATTAAGAGCGTTCAGTACAAAGTAGTTAAAATAAACCGTGGCAGGTAAGAGATGACCAGTCCCAACTGACAGCGCCCGTCCACGAACATGACGCATGGATCAGCCCCATTCAGCTCAACCATGTTGAAGGGAACTAAACGACCCGACACATCCGCCACTATCAGCGAGACATTTGAGTGAGCCTGACATTCTCTCAGCCACCAGGGCACATTCGAGTCAATTAAGGATAACTAAATGTAAATGGTAGCTTTACAGTACATTGTACACACATGTGCTATGCAATTATATAATACTAAGAGATTGAATCTATACAATGCAAAGATATTTTTACAATCTTCTGCAGCTTCCACAATAATTTCACATGAGCTTCTGATTAGTTTGCCCCTATGGTTGTGGAGCAAGACCAGCATTGAGCCAAGCATTTTTATCATCGATGTAATCCCCTAACTTATAATATGTTTGCCTACATAGTGTGCGTTTTATACAAGATTTAAATTTCAGTTGTTGAATGTGGGGAGGTATTTTATTATAACATTTTAAACAGTACCCCATGAAAGATGAGTCTACTTTAGCTAGCCTGAAACCTGGCTGTACTAGTTGGTCCCTGTTTCTAGTATTATAGTGGTGTCGGTCACCTCTTTTACTAAATAAATGCAGATTTTTCCTAACGTACATAATGTTTTCATAGATATATTGACAAGGTACTGTCATGATGTTAATTTCTTTAAACAGTTCCCTTAGAGAATCGCGCCTACGTAGATCATATATGGCTCTGATGGCTCTTTTATTATATATATTCTATGAAAAAAATACAAATAATTACAAAAATAACAAAAATAATTAAAAAATATTCCCGTTGGCCCCAGCCACCGGGAATATTTTTTAATTATTTTTATCAATTCCCGCTGGGCCCACCCGTGGGCCCACCTTACTTTTACTAACAAACTGCCCCGGTTTAGCACGAGTAGCAGAGTATATGCCTACTTTTAGACTTTTATCGATGCTATAGTTTATTATGTCGGATCCGGTCATTGGTACGCACATAAAATGAATCGCAAGTACGCCAGTAGTGACATCACGCGACATACTTACAAGTCTACCCACACCACAGGCGTGCTTCTACAGAGTCGTGATGTTTTAAGCTCTCAACGAGGAAGACATTGAGTGTCTGATCGCACCGGAGTTGAGACGTTCCCGAACTATACCCGATTCATTGTGCCACGTGTTAGTGTATGAAATAGTAATGTCAAGTCATTTATTCATCACATTTCAGCCAATTTACACACAACCATTAATTACAAGTAGGTACACCTAACCATCCTCATGAATCGAAAGCTCGGCATCGGCTGTACGTTTTTGATCAAGCCTCCAAATAACGATTTACTAATTAATGTTTTCAAAGTATTTTCCAAAAGATTAAAACTTGTTCGGCCTAGATGATTACATAAAAAGTCTTTTGTCTTTTCTCAGACATTTAATCCGAAAATTAAAACTCTGTAAATCTACAAACATTATAAATTACAAGGGTACAATGGCTTAGTAAAATTCGAAGTAATCGGAAAACTTTCTTTAATAGAATCTTTCTGTAAAAGAGGTTTTCTATTCAGAAAGTAATCACGACTCCTCTTTCCGTAGCTAAGCAGGATTTCCGTGTTTTATTTATTATCTCCTTTATTTGTTTTCTTTACATATTATTGACATATTTAAATATTTTTAGTAACGAAAATTATATAACAAACATTTAAAAATATAGAAAATAGTAGCCCACTGGCATCGGGTACAGGGTCCGAGGTACCGGTGGTCAGGGCTCCAGAGTCAGGAACCGCCTCACTATGCGTGCCGTGTCCAGGAGTACTGTGCACTGAATCAATCTTTATTATTATTATTATTTTTTTAAATATATTTTTAACATTTTTCTTTAAAAAAGTCTATAATTTTTTTTTTTTTAAATATGAGAAATAGTAGTCCACTGATGTCGGGAGTAGAGTCCAAGTTACCGGTGGTTAGGGCTCCAGAGACAGGAACCTCCTCACAATGCGAGCCGTATCGAGGAGTACTGCCTTCTGAATCAGGCAAGCCATCCAACCGCCTAAGGAGAGCCTCGAAAGATGGTCTTCGAGGCTCTTGGCCATAAGGCCATTGGCCGTCACGACAATCGGCACAATGATAGCCGAATTTACGTTCCACATGTCGACAACCTCGTGGGTCAAGTCGAGATATTTTATTTGTTTCTCTTTCTCAGCTTTCACAAGGTTCTCGTCATTCGTGATGGTAACATCGATTATCATTACGCGGCGCGCCGATTAGTCTATCACCACTATGTCAGGCTTATTGGCGACACTAGTCCTGTCAGTCACGATAGACCGGTCCCAGTACAGCGTGACATGGTCTTTCTCGAGAACTAGGTCGGGCACATACTTGCAGTACGGTTCCTCGCATTCCACAAGTTTATATTTCAAGGCAAGTTGCTGATGAATAATCCTGGCTACTTGGTTGTGCCTGTGCAAGTACTCGGCGTTAGCCAGACGAGAACAACCCGAAATAATATGTCTGATGGACTCACCCGAACGGTGGCATGCCCGACACACGTCAACCATCCCGTCCTTCATAATATATTTCCGGTAGTTGTTCGGCAACATAACTTCGTCCATAACTGCACAGACAAAACCAAAGAGGTAGCCAGGACACGGATGCTAGAAAATCTACATCGGGTCCATGCAGAGCCCGGTAGAAGCGCCCGTGAAGCTCCTTGCCTCGCCATACTTCCTTACGGTCATCGGTAGTAAGCACTACAGGTTTCCGCCAGTTCTCTGTAGCCATGGACAGCGGGGTGAATCCCTTGTCCACTGTTACCACATCTCGGTGCATACCCACCTCGGCTTTAAAAATTATTATCTGAGACTGCACAGCTCACGGTTGTGGAGGGTCTTCACGTTTAAAAAGCCTCGACCCCCGCACTTCCGCGGGATGTACAGTCTCATCACCGATGATCGTGGGTGATGCATCCGGTTTGCGGTGAGCAATGAACGGACTCTCCTATCCAGGGCATCGAGTTCGGTCTGAATCCATTTAAGTATGACGAAAGAGTACATTAAAACCGGCATGGTCCAACCGTTGAGCACCTTCTTTCAACCCGAAAGAAGGCTATATATTTAATACCTTCTTCAGGCGACCGAAGAAGCGCTCCTTCAACGATTGCTTCATGCCTAACGCTTCCGACATTCCCAAATACAAGCTTTTGGATGAGGAGAGGGATCTGAGGTGTATTGGAATCCGAGAGCTGAATTCCCTCGGATTGTGGGTGGGACACATCAGGCTCATAATAATAATAAAATTTATTTAAAATATTGCAGATTCAAGAGAATGTTTACCCACTGAAATATTTCCAATGAGTTTAAGGCCTGCACGCGTGCCGATTAGGACTTAGAGCTCATCATATGCTAGCCTTTTAACCAACTATGTTAGGGTCGGCTTCCAGTCTAACCGGATGCAGCTAAATACCAGTATTTTACATGGAGCGACTGCCTACCTGACCTCCACAACCCAGTTAGTACTAGGTAATAACTAATACGATACCCCTTGGTAAGACTGGTTTTCAGACTTTTTGGGCCACTGACTACCTGTAACGACTGCCAAAGATCTGCAATTGACAGCCGGAACCAACGGCTTAACGTGCTTTACGAGGCACGGAGGAAACTCGGTATGTAATGGGCGGTCACCCATCCACAGACCAACCTAGGCAAGCGCGGCTTAACCTCAAGATAGACCTGACCGGCTGTTATTATTTTGCTAAGAGCTAGGATTTAGAGCTAAACATGGAAAATCGAGCAGTACACTGTCCCTAGTCGATGTGTAATATGGTTTTAGATTAATAAAGTTCCAGTCGACCTGGGGCTCTCTGTAAATCCTTTCTGGTCACTGCATTTTTTTCTTTAAGGAGATAGTTATTCTTAAGAGTATTTTTTTTATCAAATGTTTTTCTCTTAAATTACATGTTACACAGGAATGACGAACATAAAGGGCTGTCAGAAACATCTGTAGTCAAATCATGAAGGTCATAGGAAATGAAGAGAAAAATGTAAGGTTCGCTCACAATTGGGGCTTGTTGCTACCCTACCTAAGTACCTAAGGACCTGTTCACAGCCTGAGGCGATGCTACTTGCGACACAACCGGTCAAATGATACGAATGACTCGTAGCATGCTCAAAGTAACTTCTGACATTTGTTTTATCCGTAGCCACCAAAGCAACACGCGTGTCTTTTGAGCTCCTGCCCAAGCGTATCAATACCGATGCTTTGTATAAACTCGCCCTTTAAGCAGAACTTCATCTTTCCAAAGGTTCTAAAATATTTTTCTTTTTACATTTTTTACAAGCTCTTAATTAACACTAGTTTTTGGCCGCGACTTCGCTCGCGTTAATTTAGTCTTTGACAATCTATTCGGGTTGTACTCTGCTTGTAATAATATAATTCAATCATGATTCAACAGACCCGTGGCGCCATCTATTATCATAAGAACGTTATTGTTGTTTTCCTCGCAAACAGTAGTACCTTTTTTCTGGATTAAAGGTACCCTTTGTCCATTTCTACACCTGGCACCGTATATGCAAAATTTCAGGATGATCGGTTCAGTGGTTTAGGCGTAAAAAGATAACAAACAAACTTACTTTCGCATTCATAATAATAATTATAGTTAGGATGTACTGTTCGTAGGTTTGGTATTGTCCGCTACACAATTTCCAAACCATTTTTCGACCTCTTGAGTTGCAATATTGCAAACAGCTTTAGTTCTGGTGACAATACATTTTTATGACAGATATGACCTGGTGCTACAGCGACGATCGCCTGCTCACGAGAGAACTCTTCAACGGTTAATAGCACGGACACGAAGCTTTATATACGCGTGTAATATTGATAAACCAAATTTACTTTTCATTCAATAAATGCTTTTTTTAAGTCAATTTATTTAATACTTTCAAATTATAACCGGATTCTTAATTCAAATTTATGTGATGGGATATGTTACGACACTACTCAAGACACCGTTATTTTGTGAATTCAGCTTAACACCACATGACAATCTGTAGGAAAATACCACAAAAATGACAATTCGGCTTTATGTATAAAATCTGATTTATGCGTAACATATACCTAGAGAACTTGGTATACCGTTTACGTAACTCTTTGATATGTTATGTGATCAATATTAAATGAAAAATCGGTTCCCATCTTTACTATTGTTGTTTTTCTGGAAATGGTACATTACTGCAAATGTATGGAAATTGAAAATGTTTTTTGACAAAGGAACACTGATTCAGTGACATTGACAATGAGATGTTACAAAAAGTCTTGTCTCGAATTATTTTGTTTGTTTCTCAGATCATTCGTTGTAGTTTTTTTTTTCTTTTTTTTTGCCATGCACACTTCACTCTCCCCAATTCACTCGACATTGGCAGAATAATCGACATCCGCTCTACTTGCCATTAAATAAAAATAGAATAGAATTTGTTTGTTTCTAAGCAAAGACATTCAAATAATTACGAGCAACATACGGGACAAAATGAAGAAAATCGTAATCTAATGCTTGTTACTACTTACTAACTAAAAACACGCTCTGTCTAGTGTCATACGCCCGCTTGTCAGGTAGCATTCATGTGTCAAAATCAAAAATGTCCGGGATCATTTTTGTATTAAAATCTTCCCAATGTCCGCTCTATAAGTTTTTTAAATCTCTTTGTTTCTAAGTCACAAAATAGTTATTTATCCAACATGTGAGGAAAGTTCGTTTTTCCTATGAGTTTTGATTTTGAGTCTTGAGCGAACGAAGGATTGAAAAATAGTATCACGAGCGCAGCGAGTGATTATAAATTTCAATCCTGTGTAAGCGAAAGACTCAACAAAACGAATAGCAAATGAACTTGCTCACAGGTTGCATACAAAACTTTTCACCACTCCCAGCAAGAAAGTATTCAGTCATCATAGGTAAATACATTTTTAGCTATATTAAAAATAACAAAAAAACTGAGATATGTCTCATTCGTGTCGGGTCACAAATGACCGTTCTTCTTTGACGATGTAATTTTTTCAATATTTTATTAAACTTTTTTAATGTTTCTGAACTAATTTGACAATAATTTGATAAATTTTATAAAAAACATTAATCTTAACTTATAAATATTTCTATTCTAAGCATAAAATTATTTATTTTTAAAAATATCTTTAAAACTTAACATTAAAAAAAATCTTTTTTGCAAAAAATAAAACCGACTTCAAAAACAGGAAAAATAACTTTAGCTTCAGTTTTATTTTTTGCAAAAAAGTTTTTTTATTTTTCTTTTTTTAGTTTCAATGTTCTACACAAATATTTGCTATACATTTATTTTACATTGTTAAGAACTCCTTTCATGGTAATAGCTTAATAGCTAAGTAATAGCTTATCCCCAATAAAATGTAACTTATATCGTTCATACCTAACTGTCGAAATCTGGGTGTACTGTACACATTGCGTAGGTGCTCCCTCAGAGCATACAGGCGTTATGTTATGTTCTAATATTGTGTAAAAAATAAACATCCAAGCGATTGCAGCAATCACGGCAGATTTTCTGTCTATTAATGGAGCGTTCTATTGTATATGTCTGAAGATCAGCATCAAATCCTGACTTATACCTTCCATCATCAGCTCAGCAACATGAGAATATGATTATCAGGTACAAATTTCGTTAGAAAGTACCTATATGAAAAACATTGTAAAATGTCAGGGTTGCCCTCGATTTCCCTGGGATCCCATCATCAGATTCTAACTTTGTGACAACGAGACCACCCGAGTAGTATAGGCTTTCAAATAATAAAAGAATTTTGACAATCGGTCTACAATTAGCGGAGAAATCGGTGAACATACGGGACACACAGTCAAACGTAGAACCTCCTCATTTTGTTTGAAGTCGGTTAAAATATTGTCAAAAGAGTTTTGGTGAAACATTAGTGAACCGCTAACAATACATTTCATGGTAATAGGCTTATCCCCAATAAAATAGAACTTAACATACCTAACTGTCGAAAAGTTGTACAGTACACATCTGCGTACCCCCTAGAGCATACAAGCGTGATATTATGTTATGATGTTGTATAAACAATAAACATCCAAGCGATTGCAGCAATCACGACAGATTTGCCGTCTATTTTTGAAGAGTTCCATAGTATATCTCCGAAGATCAGGATCAGATCTTCACGAAATTTAAAATGGGACCACCGCGAAACAATATTCTACCAAAAAAAAAAGAATCATTGAAATCGGTTCACAATAGGGTATATGCAAGAAATACATAACTTTTTTTATTTCTTTTAGATGCCTTGTATTGGACCATAAAAACATTGTGGTACACTTGTTTAATTCTCTAATACAACACTTATTTTACAATTTAATATTTTATTTACCGTGTTTTTGGTGAAACGGAACGCAAACAGAAAACGCATCGATTCCGGTAGTGACGTCATAATCCATGTGTCAAAGAAACACTTTTAATTTAAAAGTACTTAAAGTTTCACTAAGATTTTACTATAAAACTGTTATTGCAATTTTTGCTTAAATAAAGCACTTACATTTTAGTAAAACTAATCTACTAAGGGCAAAAAATTAAATTTAAACAAGGCAGATAGAGGTAACTGACATCAAAGTCCTGACATGAATGGCCGCGATAGTCATGGACGTTTGAACTGTCGTAGAAAATTGCAGGAGTTTAATATTTTTTTTGTGCGATAAGCAGTAGTTGAAATTAACTTTTAATTATTTTCTTGGGTTGATAGTACTGCATATTAATGATTTAAGTGAAAAAAAATTACATGCGTATTCCCTATTGGCGAAGATATCGCAGAACATACAAACAAAAAAAAAAAATCAGACGACTTGATAACCTCCTCCTTTTGGAAGTCGGTTAAAAATCAGGCAAGGTTAGTTTCTGAACGGGATCATTACCTTCCTCACTGTTCAAACAGTGAGGAAAAACCAACTTTCCTCCCTTTTTTCGTAGAAGAAAGACACTTCTTTCGTGCGGGAGTGGTGAAAATAGTACATTGTTCACCGAGAGGAGAAAGTGACCGATTACCGTCGAGGGTGTCGTTTGAAGCCCGAGCCCTAGGCGAGGGCTTTAAAACACCCGATCGCACTTTCTCTCGAGTGATACATAGTGCTTTATACTACACCTACGAGGAAAATAAAAAACTAAATCTTTACTAATTGAAATTTATATTGAAATTGTTGCAGTTTTTCACATGTTCTTTTTTCAAATTGTTTATCCTGCCGCCGCAGGGTCCCACTGCCAGCCCGACACCATCCAACACACAGCTAGTGGCCAGTGTCATTTTGCGAACTTGGAGATAAAAACTCACTGTAAAAACTTTTTGGCTTTTGATATTTAGGTTACAGGCGCATAGTCTTACCCAAAATATAAAAAGAAAAACCACGTAAGAAATGGATTTTCATACACTTTTCTCTCCCGCTCAGATGCGTTTTCTCCCCGCATATTTGTTCGATATGCAATGACGTACTTTCTACCGTAAATTTGATAAAGTATCAAGGTACTTTCCAAGCAGGTGTAGTATAAAACTATTTTGTTACTACGTCAGTCAGTTCTTGAGGTAGGTGTCACCGGAATCGAAATAACGTCAACTTCAGAATATGAAGTCATGAATGAAGAAAATATTCTATATTTCTCATTTTCCCATATTGCTAACAATGTAGGTTGCTTTCTTCAAGTTTTTATTTTATAGTTTTCTATTTTGCTTGCCAACTAACTTTCTAACAGGCGAGTCTTAACACAACAACACCTTTCAAACTAGTTCAGGAAAATACAGGATTCAGTGAATATGAGATGAGCATCTCTCATAGAGATTCAAGGGAGGTTTTATAATAAATATTCAAGATTTTTTTGTTTATTTGTACCGAATAAGCTCCGAAAATGCTGGACCGATTTTTCACTAATAGAAAGCTAATTTATCAGGAAGTAACTTAAGCTATAATTTTATTTATATCATGAAAATTAGCCGAGCTGTCACAATTTTCGAGGACAAAGTCGTGGGTGTGGGCGTAGTAATAAATAAAACAACAACAATTTGTAGAAAAAAAACGTAACAGCAACAACAACTTTATTTATTACAACTTCAACAACCGAGCTCCATCACTAGGCTGGCTCAAGAAGAAAACAGGCGTGCCTTTGTATTGTGAGAGTATCTTTTTCTTCAAGTTTTCTACTTCGCTCTTCTTTACCTGAATTAAAAGAAAACATTTTTATAGCCAGTGATTTTTACACACTACTGGACCTTATTTCTCAGCGGAAAAATGTCCACCGCATACCCCACCATCCGGGGGGTGGTGTGGTTATGTGGGTCTCGCACCCACGAGAGGCCCCGAGTACTGACTTTTCATGACGTTTGTGATTTATGCCAGTTATAATTTCTGTACGAATTTCAGCTCTCTTAGCGGTGCCGAACGTTTCAAATACAGCAATGTACCTTTAATTAGGCACTAACATAAACATAGTACTCAGCTAAAATTGTGATAACGGCCTAGCAACCTTTTCTTATGCTCCGAGTAAGCCAGAGAACTCCAGCGGTACTTAGTGTGAAAGCCTTCACACTATCTTTAAACCCACGGCCGGATATTCAGCTGAGCTCCTCAACTGGAGTTTGTGAAAGGGAACTTAATGTGGGCTTTAGTTTCAATCAATATTGCAATTACTGCCATGTTGGTCGAGGTCCTGGGTTCAATTCCCGGCTCGGGCAAAGAGTTATTGGTTTTTTCCATCAGGAATTTCTTATTAGCAGCCACGTAGTCTGGATATGTGCCCGGTTGATGGCAATAGACACGCCCTCTATTACAAGTTTTTCGCAATGTGGGTGAACACCTCTAACATTCACATATCCACAAGTTACCTAACACTGCTTAACAATCATAGGAACGCGAACGGTTAGGGAACACTACAGGTTTTCACACATTACGCAGAATCGAAGCCGAATCAGATTCTTCTCGACTCACACTAAAGAATTAAACTGTGAGCTTTTCAAACAATGTGGAGTTATAAATTCAACGTGTGTATGTCTGGGGGATCGTAGCTCCTATACGAATGGACCGATTTTGAGACAGTTTTTTTTTTTATATCGTGTTCCTTACGGTGGAATTTTCAAAAGTTACTTTAGGGCCCTGTCGAATAGTCGGCGTCGAATCTGTGTAATATGCAAAGTCTTTACACTAACCCACCAACATGAGATGCTAACATCAATGTCATACCCCTCCCCCATTTTTCGTGACCGCTAATTGAAATTCAGAGTAAAATTCTCACCAGAGTTACAACACAGCCTCCAAAACCGCCGCCAGTCATCCTGGCCCCATACACTCCCGGAGCACCCCTGATGATATCCACAATCTGGTCCAGCTCAGGACAAGAGACCTCCATCAGCTGACTCAGAGAATCGTGGGACTGGTAGAATAGTTCGCCGACCTGATTGTGGAATAGGAGAATCAATTAATTTAAGTTACGTAACCTGTAGCTATTGTATTATCATTTAACTTTGATATCTGTAACTGTGAACCCACTTGATAATAATACCATTCTTAACCAATGAAATTCACAAGAAGAACGTGAACTTAGAGAGAACACTAGAAGAAATGTTATAAAAAATAAAATTGCACCTAAACTTAATATTGCTAAACATTGCTCTAAATACTAAGCAGTAGAATTATTTAATAGGTTGCCTACTGACTTAAGATCATTGATTTACAAAGGTACTCTCTTCAAAGCTAAACTTAAAGCATATTCTTTATCTAAATTGGTGACAAGTGATGGTAAATAGTTTTTTTTTATTTAGTAAATTTCCTTTTTGTACCTACCATTAACGTATGACTTTAAATATATTCAAGACATTATTGTTTTTTATTTGCATTTTAGAGAATAGATTTATAAAACGTATTTTATATTTTAATTTTGACATGATAACATTTACAATCATAAAAATAATAACTATTTACAATCTATTGAAATAATATTTATCTTATTATGTTATTCAAAATCAAATCAAATCAAAAATCTTTATTTCGAACACAAGTCCATAGGGGTTAGGGGGGGGGGGGGTTATTGATTATATTTTTAGTGAAATTGACTGTTTGATATTCATATATATTTTTTTTTTAATTTTAGCTGTAATAAATTAATTAATGTACCACATAATTTCAAACACAATGTGAATTGTTATATGAATGAATAAATAAATTGGTTAACGCAGTAGATTCTTATCAATTAGCAAAAAGACATCAAGTATCAAGCACCAGGTCGTTGGTCTACCTCGCACGGGTCCTTATCTCGTCGCGTCTATCAACGAACATACTGAGTCTAGTCTTCCGGAAGGTTACCGACATAGCTCAAAGAATTTCCGAGGTGGCTGTGGAAGGAGCACTTTCCTCGCCGAACGTCGTCTTTGTATTTATAAGTATGTTAGTATATTCATAAATGGTAAAGTATTAGATTTAAATAGTTCTGCTTTATGTTTTGTATTCCATTTTCTTTTCTTCTTTTACACACTATGTCTACATCTCTTCTTTTTAAATTCTCCTTTCGCAGGTATGCTGGAAGAGATTTCTTTAGAAATAAGCATCACCTTTGTACTATTTTCTGTTCCTTTCTTCTTTTCTGTATTTAGTGTGTACATAAATAAATAAATAAACGAATTAAAAAAACGCGCAAACTTTGGAAAGCCTCTCTCAAAGTGGGCCGGTGACCTGCACCAGGTCGGGCAGGAATCCACTGGTAGACATGGAAAGTCTAGGTCCAATGGTGATAAATACTGTTCGGAAGGTATGTGGTTCTGCTTCTAGCGCTAAACGTATCGAAGGTAAAAAGTTCAAATACTATGTTTGTCCCAAAATTGAGCTACACGAACTCCATTTTTACAATGATGCAGTTAAAAATTCTTCAACTGTACAGGTTACAGTGATGGAAGATGGTCATGTTATAAATCTTACCCGCTTAAAGTCCTTCTGTTTCATGACCTTAGCCACTTCTTCTGTCCGGTTGATCTCTTTTATGACGTGTTTCGCTCTCTTCAGCACCACTTCACTACAGTTCTGCTGTTTTAGTTCTGCAAACAATAATTTAAAATAAATTTGCTAACCTGATAAAAGTGAACAAGAACTTTAAAACATTATTACTTAAAGTCTGAGTACCATCTTATTCTAAGTGACTTCTCCGTCTCGCTGCACCTGGTGCCTTTGTAATTTCTTTAATTTTATCAAAACACAATAATAATAATCAAATAGATGACTAACTCACATAAATAACTAATTAGATTATCGAAAAATCTAAAATTGATTAGCTTTTCGTAGCTGTCATAGAATTTGGTGGTAAACAAGGGATTGGTTAAAGTTTATCTAAGTTCCATTGATCGTTCTGAGTCGTTTCAGATACAAATTAATAAAATAATTTGTCATTCGAAATCCTTCTATTCTATTTAAATATATCCTAATCCTAACTATAATATTATAAATGCGAACGTAAGTTTGTTTGTTACCTTTTCAGACATAAATCACTGAACTGATCACCCCAAAATTTTGCGTATACGTTGTCAAGTGGACAGAAACGGACATAGGGTACCTTCTTCCCGAAAAAAGTACTGTTCCTAAGGAAATCAACAATAACGTTCTTATGATAATAGATGGCGCCACGTGTCTTTCGAATCATGATTGAATTATATTATTACAAGCAGAGTCCAACCCGAAAACATAAAAAAAAAATCCTGTCAAATTCTAAATTAACGCGAGCGAAGCCGCGGGCAAAAGCTGGTCATTTAAAAATCTCACCATCATTCAGCGGAAAGGCATTCAAAAATCCTAAATCAAAACGAAATTCCTAACAAACATTTAATTAACTATCTGTACTTCTTTATTAGTATTATAAATGCGAAAGGTAATGTCTGAATTTCATAAAAAAATCACAATAAGTTGAACTGTGTTTTTTTCTACTTTTCCATAAGAATAACTATTTTTAAAGCGAAGATTTCATGTCAAATAACAACTTCCTTGAGAAGCTCTTATTATTGTGTACAGAGACGAGTCGACACGGACCATAACAACCCTCTCCACCCCCGAGACACGCTCCCCGGTACTGAACCAATCAACTTGGGATCTTTTCCACAGCTGCGAACACGCAAGTTCACTGCCAAGTTCGCCATAATGGCGGGGGGAAAATGGCGGCAAGTCAACAGCTGATCCAGGTTTAGGAAGGATGTAAACATTCTGTGATTAATGACTTTTTGTGTTACTGCGTAATTTAGTTGGGCATTTGTTAGTATAGTTTAATTACCTACTCTGTTGCTGTAAGTAAAAGGGGTGAACCTATAGAAAAAATGAACAGAAAAATAAGCCTTACTGAAAATATTAAATATTATCATCACTACATCGTATACTCGTAAAACAAAGACGCTTCCCGCAGTCTGTCCTTAGGTATGCTTAGATCTTTAAAACTACGCAACTGATTTTGATGCGGTTTTTTTTTTAATAGATAGAATGGTTCAAGAAGAATGTTTATATGTATAACACTGCATCCGTGCGAAGCCGGGGCGGGTCGCTAGTAGTTTATAAAACTAAAAAAACATGCGTATAGTTACAGGTGAAGCTAATAAAAACATGTTAAAAATACACATTTAATAAGGCTCATTTTTCGCAAGCCGTGTTCTCAGAGGAGCCACTTATACATACCAGCCAGTTTAGAGAAATGTAAATTTAGTGATAGTTTGAAGAATGTCAGGGAATGGTAGAAATATAGAGTAATAATGTTGCACTCGTTGCATAAGCACTATTTTATTACTACTACCGTATCCCCGAGCTTAAGATCTTTTCATATGTTTTCTGTACAAAGTGATATTTATTTTCTTAATTCTTATAATCGGGCCGGATGTTGGATGTCCTTCCTTGCGTTTCTAAGTTGACATATCAGTATAGAAACTTTACAACTTACTTGCCAAGTCCTCAATCTTGGCCCCCCTGAGCGAGGGCAGGCCCAGCCGGTCCGCGGCCTCCTGACACTGCGCACGCCTCGTGGGGTACTCGCTGCCGGTCAGCTGGTGCTTCACGTTTGAGTTGGTGACCAGGACTGCCAGGTCACCTAGCTGCATGGGGATCTGTTCCGCTTCTAAGGACCTGGCGGGGAAGATTTAGTATTTTAATGGCATGCGTTTAGCAGACCATAATTTAGGCAGTACCTACTCGTTCGTCTTTTGTTTGCGAGTGCGCCTGTTGAGTCCTTAGTTTGATCCCTAGGTCAGGCAGTTTCATTTCAGTAGTAGCGCGGTTTGTGTTAATAATTTCATCATTTATAGCGGGCAATAATGCGTTTTAGACATAGTTATTTATCTAGGTGTAACAAGACCCTTAACGAAGCTGAAAGGTACTTGTTTTCCCCGTCGTTGGAATCATTTTTTTGTTCTACCTGGGAACCTTCTAGTTACGGAGATATTGGTCCAAAGTGTTGTCAAAGTTCCAACATTTTCACAAGTTTTTTTTTTTTAATACAGGTTTTTAATGTAAGATTTTTACTTCAAACACCTCCACGCAATCCAACCAGCACAATGTTTTGTGTCCGTTACATTGAGTCCTAACGTAAATCATGATTTTTGACCCGAAAAAAAAGTCTTTTCCCAGCAATATTTTTTGCGTAAAGTTATTTAGTTTGATGTACGTACATAAAGCTTGGTTGACGGCTTCGTTAAGGGTCTTGTTACACTTTGTATAAGGTTTTAGTTTTATGTGTACTGAGAAGATCAGAATTTTATTACTTAATATACTATTAAAACCTCAGTGACTAAATAAAATCCAAAATAACCATACCTCAGCAATCTGCAGAAAACAAAACTGCAATGACCGTTTACTCTCTGTAGCTATCAGAATAGGCTTTTGCCCTGTATTAGGATAATTAAAACCATAAATGGAAAACGTATTCCTCGAACCGCAGTTTAATAGTATCGCAATTTTTAACTAAACGAGCCAAAAATAGAGTCACAAAAGATTTCATGTTGACGTTTCATTATCTCAATTAACACAAAATACTGCGCAGCAGCTTTGTCAAGTTCCCGGAAATGATCTGAAGTTACGTCAACAAGGGATTTATGCGAAAGGATCGTGTTTTCTCAAGGGTACGGCGAATAACACGGGTTAATTCCCTTGAGTTAAACTTGTATCTTAATTAGAAAGAAACAAGCTTGTTTTTTAACCGAATTTCTTCAAACAGGAGGAGGTTCTCAATTCGGTTATATTTTTTTTTACCTCATAGCTGCGTCATTTGTAAACCGCGACATCGCGTAATAATGCCTCAATTATGTACGAGTCATAAAATAGCGGCCGAAGCATATTGGTTTCTGGTATTTGGTTTATGCCACTTGGGACGACATTCAACGAATTTTTATTTTGGTCATCGGTAAGTTCATCATTTTGACTTGGCAATGAACGTGTTAATACGTATTCGGAACCTGAGTAAACCGGGGTCGTACTAAAAGGATATGTTTTCCTAATAGACTGTATAAAACCTGTGTTTGCATGTTTGTCGCTGTAAACGAAATCGTAATAGGTGGATACCACTGTATATTCATTGTAGATATTACTGCCCCTGAACGGATTTTCATAGCAATTTTTATAAAGGGTGTAACAAGACCCTTCACGAAGCCGAAAGGCACTTGTTCTCCCTGCCATTGCGATCATCTTTTTGTTCTAGACCATACCTGGTAACCTTCTAGTTACGGAGATATTGGGGGTCAAAGTTCCAACTTATTGACAAGTTTTTTTTTAAATACGTATTTTTAATGTCAGATTTTTACTTTAAACAGCTCCACGACCCCCGTACTATTCAATCCATCCATCAGCACAATGTTTTGAGTGCGTTACATTGAGTACTACTCGTAACTAAAACGTGATTTTTCAACCCAAAAAACAAATCGTTTCCCGTCAATAATTTTTGCGTAAAGTTACTTAGTTTGATGTACATAATGTTTGGTAGGCTTGGCTTCGTGAAGGGTCCTGTTACACCCTGTATGTTAGACTGTAAGGATGCAGTTTGGAAGTATGCCATCTTATTATACCCATTTTTATTTGTTGAGATTCTTCTCCTTGCTGTAGGACGTGGGTGAATTTTGATACTTGTTCTTTGGTACACATTTATATAGGTCGGTGACTCAAAGACGGACATTTTAAACATGGGGACAAATTATAAAATTAAAAAAGGTTTTGCAAACTATATCGTGTTACATATCAAATAAAAGGGCACATTGTGAGCATCTCAAGATTTTTTTTTATGATTCTAAGAGAAATAGTTTTGAAGTTATTTAAGAAAATATGCGAAAATTGACCACTCCCCCCCCCCCCTACAACTCCGAAACTGCATGGCCGAATATTATGAAAAAACTACAAAAAATAGTCTTTTCCTATATATTACAGGAAAACCTCTATGAAATCTATGGTAACAAATTTAAAACAACTTACGGAATTTACATAATTAACGTACGGAACCCTGTCCACGCGAGTTGAACTCGTACTTATACGGTTTTTATAAATGCTTCGTCTCTCTATTTCAAACGTGCTTTCTGATATCAGATACTTTTGATTATAACTTGCACAAACAAAACTGATCTTATTTATGAAGTTTTTAAGGGTGTGATTATAATATGATCCTCTACACTAATCCTAGTTTTACATGAATCTCGACGACTTTTAGTTATATGATTGAAATCAGAAAAAATAATCACTCTAAATTGGAACATATTTGAAAGAGTAAATGGAAATCCAAACATAATAAAACAAAAAGATTAGAAAATCAGTTTTTATAATATCATGTTACGATATCAGTAGTCTGTGAAGTTTACACAAAAATGTTTTGATTTTTAACTAATATTTGTAATAACTATACATCATACTACTATATCATCATATACACACATCAAAAGTGTCTAGGGATCAACATATATTTTTGCAATAACTTTTCTCCTGATTGATATTAATTAAAATTTTCTTTAAGGATTCATCAAATAAAGTGTTTTCGTTTGTCACAGTAACGATAAACCAAGTCACCTTTGCATTAATAAAGAAATTTGCCATTTTCCTAATAAAGGGATTTTTGACATTTGAACCACTAACACAAAAGTTCGAAAAAAAGACTGAAATAACAGTTTTCTTTAAAATTTTATTGGGTAACTTAAACAATTAATAATCCGTGTTTCTACCGCGAACACTAACAACACAAGAACATCGGTTTGGCATACTCAAAATGAGTTCATCCAAATCACGCTGTGGAATGGCCGCCCATGTTCGTTGCAACAACAAAAAAAGGTCTTCTTGCGATTGGATACCCTCCATATTCGGCAGAGCTCTTCTCTGTAGCATATCCCATGCATGCTCAATCGGATTCAAGTCTGGCGACTGAGCAGGCCAGGGCAGGACATTGATGTTAGCTGCGGCGAGAGTCTGTCTTACAACTCTTGCGGTGTGCGGTCGTGCATTATCATGCATTAACTGAAATAAGGGACCGATTTGCACTTGTAGAGGAACGATGACGTCTGATACAATCGTCTCAGCATAAATTTGAGCGTTGAGGTTGCCTCTGATCCAAATCAACTCAGTTCTTCCGCCGATCCAAATACCCGCCCATACCATGATGGTTCCACCACTATAAGGATGGACTTCCTGGCAGGATTTTAATCGCTGTTGGCGTCCAGGGGTTCTCCAGTGTCGTATACGTCTTGTATCCGGTCTCATACCAAAACGAGACTCATCAGAAAAGCACACGAAACGCCATTGTTCTTCTGCCCAATTTCTGTGTTCAAGAGCCCATTGATATCGTATCCTACGATTGTGCATTGCTATAGGTGGTACCCGTAGCGGTCTTCGGGAATGAAGGTTCACTTCATGCAAGCGGTTTCTGACTGTTTGGTCGCTAATTAAGTTCCCTGAAGAGTGATGAAGCCTCACGGCTAACATCATGGCGGTTATTGTTGGAGCTCTTCGAGTTAAGATTTGAATGTATCGGTCTTGTCTCCGTGTGGTGCAGCGATACCGTCCTCCATGGCGCTCAGCCACGGTACCAGTGCTTCGGTAACGTGTCCAAAGTCGACTGATAACACTCTGACTTGTATTCAGAGCTAAAGCCACAGTACGTTGCCGGGAACCAGCTTCTATCATTCCCACGGCTCTGAGCATTTCTTCCCTGCTTAAATGACGTCGCCGCTCCATAATAACGTTGGTTTTAATCAGTAGTAGGGAAACAGTAGCACTAATAATGTCTTCAATGCGTTGTATGTTTTTATAGGGAAAATATTGACAGCTGATTTTCATCTTTTACTCGAATTTGATTCACAGTTCCTGATTCAAATTATGAAATGCACCAAAAAGGATCCATATAAATTTATAAAATCATAAATTTATTACAAAGCCACATCTCAATCTCAAGAAATCCACATAAAAATGCTTGATCCCTAGACACTTTTGATGTGTGTAGTTTGGTATTATTCTGTTTAGAAATCAATACCCATCGATTCTGCAGAGTTTCGCTATCGAATTTAATTTAACCCTGTACTATTTTAAGGCGATTAACAAGGTCGACGTCAACGAATCTTGTAGCACCTTAATACTACTGGTAAGTTAAAACACCAACCTGCAATCAATGAGTAAGGCATGGTCCTTTCTGCCCATGGTGACGATGTACTGGTCCATGATGCCGCAAGGCATGCCCGGGAACTCGTGCTCCGCTTTCTGGCATAACTTCGCTTTTTCTACTAACCTGTAGAAGAGATATATCATTCAAAAACAATTAGGCTTTTAAAAGAAATAAGATCGAAAATGACGAGTAATTAACAGGCATTGCCTTTTCGGGAAAATCGGATGTTTATAGCTGTATCTTTTGGCACGGAGCCAAAATCAGAACTAACTTCGCCATCTTGTATTTTCGATGCATTTCATAAATGTTTATCAAGGGCGACCTGTCGACATCATTTTAACGCCAAAAGACTCATGTAGCTCAATACAAAATTTCAGCGATAAGACCGAGACTGTAACCATAGAATTAGCAATATTGTAAAACGATGTTTCAATTCCTTTGGGCGCATTATGTCCAATTCGCAAAATGTCCAGTGGGCTCAAAATGTCCAATTCTCACAACGTCCAATTCGCAATTAGTCCAATACTCAAATTGTCCAAATCGCAAATTGTCCAATTAGCAAATGGTCCAGTTTTTGGTGTACATAAAGTATATTCCATACTATTCTACTTAGATATCGACCTCAACCATGCATATGTTTCTTGGCTTATTTATTTAAACTTCATGTACAATAGTGGTACAATACATAGGCGGGCTTTTGCCCGACTCGTCACTGCTCTAACTTGTCACCGAAAAACAAAAGATCACGATTCACAACTGTTTCAAAAAATTCGTCATCGATGCTAAAGTAAAGTCAAGGAAACACACTTTACAATTCATTTTTATTATAAGGTAGGTAGGTAAGGAACATTTACACAAGTTTTGTAAACGGGACAACCTATTATTATCTTCATCCCCAACGACGTCACTGGCTGACCTAATGCCACGAGGCATTCTCTACCAGTTAACCTTTGGGTCAAATAGGACAGCATTGTGATAAGGTACAAAATAATGTCTAAAAAATAACCACCAAAAATATATTTAAAAAAAACCGTCCCAGTGCGAGTCGAACGCGCGCACGTAGAGTTCCATAACATTATACCCTTAAATATTTATTTTATTCTGTTTTTAGTATTTGTTATTATAGCGGCAACAGAAATACATCATCTGTTAAAATTTCAATTGTCTTGCTATCACGGTTCATGAGATATAACCTGGTGACAGACAGTCACACAGAGAGACAGACGGAGGGTCAGACAGTGGAGTCTTAATAATAGGGTTCCATTTTTACCCCTTGAAATATCAACCTAGTCTTTTTGCCACGAAGTAGTTTGGGGTTGGCATCCAGTCATACTAGATGCAGCTGACTTCTACATGTGAACTGCTCATCTTTAGCCCCCACTAACGTAAAGCCAAGCTTATAAAGCCAGCTAATGTAAACAAATCTGCCTCTTCATTACAATAGTTCGCTAATAAGACTACAACGGGTTCATGCAAGTTCATGTGACAAATCTAATCGGGCGCCATTTGATTACCCGTTTGCCACGGTTCATCTGCCGCGCGTGGCAAATGCCCCACAGCAGTCACATCACTATAAGGCTACAGCCTCTGCCATAAGCGGAGCGGGCCGACTAGAACAGCGGGTTGCCTAACTCCGCTTCCTGACTGAAGACGGGAGACTACGGACTGGTTGGTTGACTGATTGTTATACATATGTATATGTACCTTTTTTATTTATTTTTTTTCGGGTGGGAACCATCAAATGACCATTCCACTCTAGGCGGAGCGGCAGGGAGTGTCAAACTTGTACTGACTAAAACCCATCCATGTTCCTTCTATTGCCCTTTGTGTTCTAGGGTCGCGGTTTCTCTTTCGAACAGTCCCGCAGCCCTGGCAGGGCATGTGTCCTTTCGGACCCCTTCCCGTTTGCTGACATCTCGTTGAGGCACGCTTGGAACACGAACGCGCCATGTATATGTGTACCTTCATATACTTTTTTTAGAACCCTCAATTGAAATACGCATCTGAAATATGGAACCCATGTTACCACGTATACGTTGATCGTATTGAGAGACTCCAGAGAATATTCATTAATTTCTTTGTCAATTAATCATCAAAAGTACCTAACCGATCAGAAGATAACTCAGCCTCTGTAAGCAGTATCAATATTACACTTAGTGAACCACCGAGCAATCTCTAACTGTGTGTGTGTCTTTCATTTATTAATCTCCAACTGTGTTTTGTCTTTTAAGACTTGCAATTTTAATATTAATAGCTCTGATCTTTTATAAAAAAGGTAAGTCGAAGCAAAGATACCGCGCCGTCCACTTCTTGCCGCTGCATGTTCCATTTACTCATACTTATTATAGGTAAAATTAATTTATTGTGCGTGCAAACAGAAACTTCAACCACATAATATGTAAACAGCACAATTTTGATTCCTTTATAACACGTGGTGAAATGTATAGGCGAGGTGCCTGAGCGTTAACTTTTTAAATAAAATTCGCGACTCTCTTGAACGTGTTAAGTCAAGCGGTTCGTATAGGCCACGCCTTACTCGTTAAACACATGCTGATATTTATTGAAAGACAACTTATCAAACACCCTGTTTAATTGTAGATCGCGTTAATGAAATCGCTGAAGCGTATCTTCAATCGAATTACGCAGTTTGTTGTTTTGTTTTATCCGTTCATTGGTAGTCAGCGCGTGGTTGTGGACTTTTCGAGCAATGAACTTGGTCTTAAGGGATAAAATATACTGTAATGGCCCTGAAATAAATAAACATGTTAATGTATCCATCATAATGAGTAATGTTGGTAAATATTGCGTAAATATATATAATCCCCGAAGGTTTAGGCAGAGGTATACGTAATAGTAAAACCCTTTTTTATGGGGGTGAAAAATCACTTTTTGCGGTAGGATTCAATGTAACGCACTAAAACACTGTGCTGATGAATGGATTGAAAAGTAGGCGGTCGTGGAGGTGTCAATGTATTTAAAAAAAAAACTTGTGAAAAAGTTGGAACTTTGACCCCCAATATCTCCGTAACTAGAAGGTTCCCAGGTATGGTAAAGAACAAAAATATGATCGCAATGACGAGGAAAACAAGTGCCTTTCGGCTTCGTTAAGGGTCTTGTTACACCCTATTATACATAATCCAATTTTAAATGAAACCATAGACAGTAACTTTCAATCTTTTGCTTTGAGTGGTATAAATACTAGAAATATTCTTCAAAACTTCTCGAACTGAACGGAAAGAAGAATTCAAACGACAAAAATTTTTGAACACACGCAAACCATCGTCGGACGCTGGCGCCACACAATGTTCTCTTTTTTTTTGTATAAAATAAGTTTTTTGGTGATCTTGTTCCTTGTGCCAATTTTTTTTTCTCTAAAAAACCCTTAATATTATTGTATTTCGTCGTAATTATCACCAGAAAACATAAAATGGCAACGATATTTCTAGAGATATAGCTCAAAGGTGAATATAAACTTTTTAAAGATCATTAATTTGCAATGCAAAACTTTAAAAGATTTTAAAGACTAAGCTAGAATTAATTGGCACAGGCTTAATTCACCTTTCATCTTAAAACTAAAAAATCTGCCAGGGTAAAAGACCTTTTGAACCTCAAGAATCTTTCATTTATTAATTTTTTCAGCGGCTAAAATAGACTTGAAAACCGATATAAATATGTTTAGTTAACCTGAAATTTTACTGTGTGAAGGACGATATTGTTATGTTGGTTGGTTGAATAAAAGATACCGTTAGGTACACTAGATATATTTACTTGTACAGGAGACACATTAAAATAAATACAGCAGACACAGATAAAGACGTATATCAGCAGACATTGCAGTGACCGGAGTGGCCTACCGGAAGTATAGACAATCATAGATAATTACTAGTGGTGTACATACTAATTACATAATAAATAGTGATGTCACAACAGATTTGGCAAGAAAGAAGGTGACTGTTGAGATGCTGAGTAATAGAGAAGTATGGAAGAAGAAGACATGCTGCGCCGACCCTAAATATATTGGTATAAGGTCAGGAGAATGAAATGAACAGAAATGATGACAGGCTTGGTGTTATGTGATGTCTAATGTATATAAACTAAGTGAGTACAGACATGATTTGATAAGGTTAGGTTAGCAACGACTAAGTGGAAAGTATGTACAATATTGTGTATAACTAGGTGTTCCTGAAGTTTTAATAACCAGAGGTCAGATTAATCCAATACCTTTATAAGCATCGGTGCATTTGATAAAATTAATGACCCTGGACACTTCCATGTAAAGTTGGACGTGCTGCAAACTTGGTCGGTTCGCCAATTATCGGCTCAGCAGGGCGGTTACATCGAATATAAAGACACATAATATTAACGTAAAACAAAGCAGATGCCGAACGGATTTAGCCGAGGAGTACGAGCCGAACAAACGCAGAATTTAAACGATTTAAGACAAACAGTTATTGCTTCGAATCAGCATTTCTCAAAAAAATGCTGAAACCCAAACATATGTTTAGCAGGCCTTACACGGGAGCCCGTGATACTTCGTGAAGTTCTTAAGCTCTGAAGGGTGATTTAAAAGAACACGGCCGGCGATAATTCTAGGAGAATTGCGACGCTTTAACACTGCGTAGGTATTGTAGAGTGCTGGTAGCTACTACAATACTTACTCAATAAGAATACCCTTTAGGATATTATATTTTTATTTTTATAACTTTCAATATTCAATACAATACATGTTCCAATTGTCTTATCTATTTTCTTTATTCTAATTTAAATATTTGAATTTACCAAGCTGCCAGTGTTAATTAGTGGCCAGGATGATGTATCACCATTGAATCTCTACACTCCTCCCGGTCTGGGGGTCCTACTACATCGCAAAGTTTCCAGTGGGAATTGGGTACACCGACGGAGATAAGCTTTTACTATAGATTTTGCTCATCCCGGTTGAGGTAATTGCATTTCTAACCAGCTTAAAAAAACAGTCGGATATTATTATTTTGTTACCTTCGTGTACGTATCGAAAGACTAAAAAAAATATCAAGAGTGACTCATAAAATGTAAGGAAAGCGGCCCTATGTGGCCATATCACATCACGAAATATAGGCGCCCCTAACGGTCAATTCAATACCAAATTGTTACCATCGACCAACCTTCAATGTACAATCACCTCTGCTTTGTACATCGCTAACTAAATTGAGCTACTCTAAAATATGGTAGAGTTATACTAGACAGGGTGGAAAATTCCTCATGCTCCATTGAAAAGGGAGATTCCATCGACCAGACGGGCATTGTGTTTGATATTGTCGTCCTTTTTAACCGACTTCCAAAAGGAGGAGGTTATCAAGTCGTCCGATTTTTTTTTTGTGTGTATTTTCAGCGATATCTTCGCCAATTGTGAATCGATTTCGATGATTCTTTTTTTTTTTTGGTAGAATATTGTTTCGCGGTGGTCCCCGCGGTGGTAAATTTGGTGAAGATCTGATGCTGATCTTCGGAGATATACTATGGAACTCTTCAAAAATAGACGGCAAATCTGTCGTGATTGCTGCAATCGCTTGGATGTTTATTGTTTATACAACACCATAACATAATATCACGCTTGTATGCTCTAGGGGGTACGCATGATGTACGATGTGTACTGCACAACTTTTCGACAGTTAGGTATGTTAAGTTCTATTTTATTGGGGATAAGCCTATTACCATGAAATGTATTGTTAGCGGTTCACTAATGTTTCACCAAAACTCTTTTGACAATATTTTAACCGACTTCAAACAAAACGAGGAGGTTCTACGTTTGACTGTGTGTCCCGTATGTTCACCGATTTCTCCGCTAATTGTAGAGACCGATTGTCAAAATTCTTTTTTTATACGAAAGCCTATACTACTGAGGTGGTCCCGTTGTCACAAAGTTAGAATCTGATGATGGAATCCCAGGGAAATCGAGGGCAACCCTGACATTTTACAATGTTTTTCATATAGGTACTTTCTAGCGATATTTGTACCTGATAATCATTATCTCATGTTGCTGAGCTGATGATGGAAGGTATAAGTCAGGATCTGATGTTGATCTTCGGAGATATACAATGGAACGCTTCATTAATAGACAGAAAATCTGTCGTGATTGCTGCAATCGCTTGGATGTTTATTTTTTACACAACATTAGAACATAACATAACGCCTGTATGCTCTGAGGGAGCACCTACGCAGATGTGTACAGTACACCCAGATTTCGACAGTTAGGTATGAACGATATAAGTTACATTTTATTGGGGATAAGCCTATTACCATGAAAAGAGTTGTTAACAATGTAAAATAAATGCATAGAAAATATTTGTGTAGAATATTGAAACTAAAAACGGAAAAATAAAAAAATAAAATTGCAAAAAATAAAACCGACTTCAAAAACAAAAAAACGTGGAAAAATAACTTTAGCTTCAGAAGTCGGTGACTTTTGTTTATTAGATTGAATATTTTTGCCACCGACTTCTGAAGCTAAAGTTATTGTTCCACGTTTTTTTATATAAATTCAAACTCAACTAAAACTAGTTCAAATAGCCCCGTGTCAGGCACATTTGCATAGTCAAAAACAAGCTACCCACAGTCCAACCACAGGCATAATAATTGTGAATGGACTACAGTTCGGTTCTACCTAATTTTGCTGAATAAATCTATCTTCGCGTTAGCGGATTTTTTGTGGCGTCAGGTACGAAACTTAGTTCGTATATGGCGCTGTAGGTGCCATGAAACAATACTGGTGCTGCCAGATTCTCAGTACGATACGACACTTACCCCACACTTCTGCCAGTGAGTCCTTCCAGCAAGGTGAAGGTAGCGACTTCAATAGCTGCACTGCTGGACAACCCGGCACCCATCGGCACATCTGTCACGATGACTGCGTCGAAACCGCTCACTCCACCTGCATTGGAACAGAAGAGCTATATACCTTTTCAGAGATATAACCGTCAAACGACCCTTATATGTACGTGTCTGAGATAACATTCATGCATGCAATATTAAGTTCACCTGGCTGGCCTTTTCCCATCTATGTTGCGATCTTTTTCTAATCTAACCAGATGCAGCTGAATACTAGAATTTTAGATGGAACGACTACCTATCCGACCTTTACAACCCAGTTAGTAGGTACTGGGTGATACGATACCCTTTCATTGGTTTGATTTGTTGTCAGACTTTCGGTTCACTGACTTCCTGTAATGACTGTGAAAATCTAGAAATGACAGCCGGGAGCAGCTATCTGAGGCACAGATGGGCCTCATGCATAATCAGCCTATAATGTTCCCACTGCTGGGACACACGGCCTCCTCTCTATGCGGGTTGGTAGATGTTACATGTCTTCGAATCTTTGACTCTAGGACATGCCGGTTTCCTCACGATGTTTTCCTTCACCGTTTTGAGAGCAGTGGTGATGAAATAAATTACACAAAGTAATGCGCCTGCCTGGATTATAACCCACGACTGGGCCGCCACCGCTGGGCCACCGCTGCTCTCAGATCAGATGGACCTCGATCTGTATTAATCGATGGATGAATGATATTTAAATAATAGAATGACATTAACTGGAGTTACTGGTAAACATTTATTTATAAAACAAGATGATGATGAAAAAACAAGATGGCGGTGATAGTTCCGATTTTGGGCATTTTTTTGTTCGGATGGGAAATCATCAAATGACTCTTCCCGCTTTGCGCTGTGCAGGAGGGAGTGTCAGACTTTTACTGACTACAACTCATCCATGTTCCTTCTTTTGCTCTTTGTGTTCCAGTGCCGCGGTATCTCTTCCGAACAGTCCCGCAACCCCGTCCGATTTTGGCCACGCGCCACATTTCATTCTATAGAAAATGTAAACAAACCCTTCACGAAGCCGTCAACCAAGCATTCTGTACAGCAACTAAGTAACTTTACGCTAAAATTATTGCTGGGAAACAACTTTTTTTTTTGGGGTGAAAAATCACGTTTTACGGTAGGACTCAATGTAACGCACTCAAAACATTGTGCTAATTTATAGATTGAATAGTACGGGGGTCGTGAAGGTGCTTAAAGTAAACATCTTAAATTAAAAACATGTATTTCAAAGAAACTTGTGAGAAAGTTGGAACTTTGACCCCCAATATCTCTGTAACTAGGTATGGTCTAGAACAAAAAAAATATCGCAATTTCGGGGAGAGCAAGTGCTTTTTGGCTTTGTACACCCTTTAAATATACTGCAAAAATCATAACCCTTCCTTTTGGCGTAGTCGGGTAAAAAGCGTAATTTACAGTTACTGACATAATGTCAATAAATTCAAAAAAATATAAGGAAAAAATGAATGAGCATTTTACGCAGCGCGTAAAACGCGCTTGGATTTATCGCTTGATGCAGCGCTTTTTGTGCCGCCCGAGGCTCTGAACGGAACCATGTAATCAGAAATACGCTTTTTCATGAAACCTCTCTTCGCAAGCCATAAGTAGTACGTACTGCCTCGTTAATGTAGTGGTCGCAAACGCGACTGCTGAACATGATGTCCTGGGTTCAATTCCCGGGTCGGGCAAATTGTTATTGGGTTTTTACATCAAAAATTTCTCAGTAGCGGCCACGGAGTCTGGACTTGTGAAATTAGTTTTACTTTTTCATAAAAATAGTCTCTTTAAAATCTATATTTACGGTCTGACCTGCAAATTTCGAAAAAAACGTTAAAAAAACATGAATTTTGTGGATTACCTTAGCGCATCTTCTTTAAAATGAATGTTGTAGGTTTGGACTAAGCCAAAAGCAGAAAGGATTTCGTCAGATCCGACCAAAATGTACCAGCAGCTTAAAAAATGCAAACCTCCAAAAAAAGAACTCACCAGGAAAATTCGCCACCACACCCTTAACATAGTTGGCCCAGGCAGGTAGTCCTGGCTTCAAAGGAGCTGATGCCGTCGGTGCTGGAAAGCTGGTCTTCACCTCCTCGCCAGTACCCAGGACTGACAGTAGGCGACATTCTCCGGTGTTGTTCTGATCACCCACTATGAGGGTCACGAATGGTAATGCCTGATGGAGGTAGATAATGTTCTTTTTAATTCTTCTTTCTAAGATTTAAAGATTTCATTACGCCTGTGTATCCCCAAAGGGTTAGGCAGACGTATCTATAGTGCACCCACATTTCGCCAGTTATGTGTTTAAGTTCCATTTAATTGGGGGTGAGCCTATTGCCATCAACCGAGCACAGATCCAGCGTCCGCGCTGCTACGGAGAAAAGCGTAGCTACTTTAGTCTGTACTAAAAAATAGGAATCTGCTAAGATTTTGTTTATCATCTCGTTACATTAGAGTTACAACATTATATCAGCAACTAAAATCAACAAAGGAAATAAATAGGTTATTATAATAGTAAACAAGCAAGGGTATTTAACCTAAAAAATTAGAAGATTAAGTCAATATTTCAGTACACAAGTCCGCAAAGGATATTGTAAAACATGAAACATCTGAGTCCACTTCAGTTGTCTCTTTAATTGGTGATTTATCATGATAACAGCACAACACAGTCCAAATTATACGTATTTTAAGGAAATTTCTTGATTTTACCATGAAGCAGCTACGGCTGATTACACAATTGGTAAGGAATTAAAGGATTTCTTGTTTTCTTGACGTGAGTTTAACGCTTTATAAGACACAGTTGACCAAATTGAATAGGAGGAAACTCGACCTATTCAATCAATTAAAAACTTTTGTTTTTTGGGCCTCACCCTTAGTCAAAGAATTCATTAAACGCCATGTAAACAGAATTCCATATTCTGAACCTTAAAGGGGTTTACAGCAGAAAGTGAAGTAAGTAATAATACACTACATTCAAAATATAGTATTTAATTACATCACGTCTGTAAATACCCGAAGGGTCAGGCAGACCGCAGATGTGACCTACCTATGGAAGGATGTAACAAAAAATCTGAACTAATATACTCCATCACACCGAAATCTGAAGTTTAACTTATTATTATAATGCTGCCAGTCTTCTGGGCACGTTTCCGGATGACAGCGATGGGGAGGAGTACTTTGACGGGTAAGTGTCCTATTGTCGTCGTTGTTTAAACGTAGGAACTTACTTTTAGACTTCTTTTTAGCATTATATTAGTTCTATTTGTAGTCTGTATATAATGTACATAGTAGATATACTTCCTAAATATGTTATTTCAAAAGTTAATTAAATTATTAAAGACACGACTACCTCAACGTTAAACAGACGATTATCAGAAAAAAGTCGATTAAACTCTGATTAACCAATGGTACAACCCACCTTTGACATTTTAGACGTAAAGTAATTACAAAAGGCGTAGACAGTGAAATATAATCGATAACGACAGACTTCATCTATCCGATCATGGAATTATCGAGTTACTGCGAAGGATTCACATTAATAATTAATTTTAAAGGGTTTTGTAAAGGAAATTAGCGGTTAATTAGTTAAGAAAGTTTGTATTGTTCGACTTGCTCGTGCCTTTGTGTTTGTTTATTTTTACCTAAGTCTTAGCTAAATAATATTTCTACGTGAACATACATTTTTATTATCCTATCAAACAATTGGCTAACACACTTTTCTATAACAATCCGAAGGATATTGAAGGTCTCTTAAGTTTGAAAGATTCGTCTCTTCGACTATGTAAAACTTGCGATAAATACTTGAATTGCATTGGAAATTTATTCTAATCCATTTACCGCCTGCAGATGACCAAAAATAACCGAAACCAATGTAAAAATCCTGAGAAATTTTACGTTCCATTTTAAACCTGACACCCCGAGAACCACACGTATAAATACGTGTGGTTCTCGGGGTGTCTTCAGTCTCCCGAAAGCGTCGTTTCCCGAATAAACCCGACGTGATCACACATGCGTGGCATAGCTATTACGAGGAACGTGATAGATTGACAAAACCGCAACAGTGTCGTCAGGGATATACGACTATGTATGAAGGAAAACGTATACCAAAACATTAAAGCCTTGTCTTAATTTTCAAAGACAATTTTTGTTTTGAAATAGCTCGTGGCTAAAGTAACAGCCACTCGGGTCGATCGTAAGGTTAAGCGGCGCTTGCCTAGGTTGGTCAGTGGATGGGTGACCACCCGGTACATACCGAGTTTCCTAAATGCCTCTGAAAGCACGTTAAGGCGTTGGTTCCGGCTGTCATTTGTAGATCTTTGACAGTCAATACAGATAGTCCGTGGCCCAAAAGGCTGACAACCAGTCTTACCAAGGGGTATCGCATTACCCAGTACTAACTGGGTTTGGAGGTTAGATAGGCAGTTGGTTCATGTAAAATACTGGTATTCAGCTGCATCCGGTTAGACTGGAAGCCGACCTCAAAATAGTTGGGAAAAGGCTAGGCAGATGATGGTGATGATTCTTGTTTTGAAGGAGAGTACATTCAACTACACGTGCATTGACACAGCGATTGTGCCGTCACATCGGATCTAGATGCTAGCAGTAGTTACAACGATATTATACAGCTGTATAACTTCGTAAATGTACTGTAATATCCAGGACCAGTTGAATGAGAGGCGTATTATACATTCAAATTAAATAATTATTCATAGAAAAACTACCTTTTTTACATACAGGCCAAGCCGACTGTCTTCTTTCTTATCTATTCTAAACATAAGATCTAAGGTTAAACTTGATTAACTGGCAAAACTCCGCAGACCTGATGTACTTACATGTTATACCTACTACTACCACAAGTACCACTTAAGAACTAAATTTTAGGTACAGTCAGCATCAGAACTTAACACTACTAAAAGTTACAAAGCAGGTTTTTTAATAAAAACTTGTTAGATATTACTCGTTACTAACAAGGTATTGAAGAGTAAGGAATATTTTTAAGAATAATCTTCAAAACAACCTTCAAAACAAATCTTCAATCCCCGAAACACTAAAAATAATAGCTGGAGTCCTGTACATAGAAATAATTAAAATTCCGAAATGTTAAGCTACTTCTGTTGGTGACCGTACCACCTTAAACACAGTGTTTCGTGTTTGTGGAATATTTAAAATATTACAAAAGAGACAGATTAACATGCTCATTTAGCTGCTAAACAAATATAATTATGAGAGCTTATAAAATGTCAAAATTTTGTATATACCGCCTTTAACCCGAAAAATTTCACAATAGACAGTGTTTTCATAATAATTGACACGGTAACCTGACCCCATTGTCGTATGTCCTTTGTGTGTGTCTGTGTTGTGTGTGCTGATCCCGTTGTTGGCGTTGAGTTGCGTCGTCCGCAACGAAACGCGTTTATTACTTGCATAGGCTCTTTGCCGATTCCGCGTCGATAAGTGTAGTCTCGCTTAAAAAAATTCTTACCACAGGTAAAACATAGCCCTCACAATAATCAATGTGTTCTCCAATAAGGTTGACGCGCCCTGGCGCACATGCAGCTACTGAGGGTTGACGACCGAACGCTTCCACAAACTTGTCGCGCGCCTGCTTTAGAAGCACTGCTTCGCCTTTGGCTATCGCTTCATTTGACATCTGCAAGTAACAAATATTAAATGATAACTTTAACAAATATAACATCACGCGTAATTTCCTCTGAGTTAGGCAGAAGTATACCAACAGTGCATCCACATTTCTTTATTTTTAAGCCCCATGTAATAGCGAGCAATAGCGTGCCTACTAGTAGCCGGTAAGCTAGGCCTAGACTGTAAGGCTACCTGTGGCGAAGGTTCCACACAACTCGATTCCTACCGGCTTCCCTTTGAAAAATGGCACAATCATTATTCTATAGACAAATAATATAATAACATTAACGATATGTACTCCGGCTTACTTCTTGCAAAAATTGACCCTTCACTACTGAAGGCTACCAAACTGTTCAGAAACCTTTAAAATATGTAGCAGGTTCTAAGGGCAAGCCAAGCTTTAAGGCTTGTTTGTATCACTGATAGCGAGCCTATTGCCACCACCCATTGGCTGTTACTGAAAAATTCCTGACAGAAAAACTAGTCAATATTTTGTATAGCTTACTCATCAACATTTTGACGACTACCACATGGAAGTCATCAACCATGAGGACAACTCTTACCCTTGTGCCTGTAAGCACGCCTTTCTAAGCAAAACACTGTAATGTGCTAGGCAACAAAACAATTTCAAAAGCGCCAAGACCATTAATAAAAAACTGTCGTAAAAGGTTAATATAATCGCAAAGGGATAGGCAACCTCTTTTATTATATAACACAACCACCATTCTTCATGAATCAGCAGATTATGAAATTCCTGCTTAATCTCTGAATTTATAATCCGGGATTACTATTACATTATGAAAGTACTACTGTGCTTCTTCCCACAGAACAGTAGATATACAGGGTGTAACAGGACCCTTCACGAAGCCGTCAACCAAGCATTATGTATATCAAACTAAGTAACTTTACGCAAAAATTATTGCTGGGACACGACTTTTTTTTTTGGGGTGAAAAATCACGTTTTACGGTAGGACTCAATGTAACGCACTCAAAACATTGTGCTGATTTATGGATTGAATAGTACGGGGGTCGTGGAGGTGTTTATAGTAAAAATCTTACATTAAAAACACGTATTTAAAACAAAACTTGTGAAAAACTTGGAACATTAGCCCCCAATATCTCTGTAACTAGAAGGTTTTCCAGGTATGGTCTAGAACAAAAAAAATGATAGCAATGACGGGGAGAACAAGTACCTTTCGACTTCGTTAAAGGTCTTGTTACGCCCTTTATACCACTAAGTCTGCTTAGCTATCCTGTAGGTACTTATATGTAGGTTGAGAATGATAAAACTTATACATAATGTTCGACTCCTCTATTTTTGACTGCCTCGTTGGTCTAGCGGTCGCAAGCGTGGCTGCTGAGCACGAGGTCTTTTTATTTTTATTTATTTTTTCGCCCACTCTGGGCGGAGTGGAATGGAGTGTCAGACTTGTACTGACTAAAACCCATCCATGTTCCTTCCTTTGCCCTTTTTTTCCAGGGCCGCGGTATCTCTTTCGAACAGTCCCAGGCATCGGCACCTTCCCGTTTACTGACATCTCTTTGATGTGCGCGTTGAACACGAACGCGCTGTCGACACGGCCTGTTACTCACCGTCCACAGGCCCGCGTCCACGGTGGCCGGGAGCCACCACGTGGCCCCCGACGCCCAGGGCGTCTCCCGCAGCGGCTGAGACGTGAGGCTCTCTCCCTCTCACGTCCCGCCACCTCCTTCGCTAGCATGACTCTGTACCACGGATTAAACAAGGGCCGGACGCGAGAGGTCGCCGCCGCCAACGAGCGCAACGAGCACAAAGGTCTTGGGTTCGATTCCCGGAACAGGCACAGTGTTATTGCGTTTTTACAATAAGATTTTTTCACAGTATCAGCCATGGAGTCTGGATTTGTACCCGGTGGATGGCAATAAGCTGACATGTGCTGAAAGAAATCAAACCTACATAGAAAATCTAAACGGCTGAATCTGCTCCCAAGAACCATGGTTTGATATCGCTAAGACGCAATAAGCAAGCGCGAGAATCGAGGATCCATACTCGGTCCTGCCAAATACGGCATTAGGCATTTTCCCTTCTGATTGTCTTGCCCTTATCCCAATTCATTTATGGTCGGCGCAGCATGTCTTCTTCTTCCATACTTCGCTATTACTCGTCATCTTGTCAGACACCTCTTTTCTATCGATATCATCCTTCATACAGTCCAACCATCGCCCATATTTTCCCTTCTGATATTATTTATGCTAATTTAAACAAAACATTGCACATGCTAGTGTCAGTCAATGGACGTGCGACAACAATCTCCTTCAATGTCATTAATTAAAAGAAGTGCATTCAATTAAAATGGTTGCAATACGATGTCGACTGTCTACATCTATACAAATAAATAAAATTGACCGTCAAGTCTTACTTTTTTATTTTTTTATTGATACTAAATATTTACAGTTTTCTTTACCAATGCTATAGGAACCCCTCAAAATTACTTTATAAAGACTACCTTTTGGAATCAGCCGTTGGATGCCAACAGGGTGACCCTTTTGGGCCAGTCATTTTTAGTTTAGCAATGAATCCAATTATTCGGCAGCTAAATTCTAATTTCAACGTATGGTATTTGGATAATGGAACCCTGGGAGGTGATGTGGACACAGTCCTAAAAGATTTAACTTTTTTTAAAGAAAAATTCAGTTCCATTGGCCTAGACCTTAACCTTTCGAAGTACGAAATTTACCTTCCTGAACCACTGACAGACAGTCTACCATTTCAAAATTGAACTCGTTAGCACCAGATATCAAAATTACTGGAAACAATTCTGATCACCTCCTAGGGTCACCAATATTTGACGAATCTTTTCCATCATTCATTGAAGAAAAAATTCAAAATTTCAATGATGTTTCAGAGAGACTTTTCAAAATTAACATTCATTCGGCCTTCACACTTATTCGATACTGTTGTTTTGGACCAAAATTCACGTATAGCCTTCGCTCCTCTCATCTTTGGAAACATCCACAGCTTTTAGACAAATTAGACCAAATTATTAGGAACACTCTAACTTCAATATTTAATGTGGCCCTGGACGACCGAACCTGGCAGCAAGCTACACTCCCCATTCGCTTGGGTGGTCTCGGCGCCCGCAAAATTTCAAGTATAAGTTTATCAGCCTTCCTCTCCTCTGTCTACGGTACCGAAAAATTAACCAGAGATATTTTGTCATCCTCACTGGTTGATTTTGAGTTGCCGTATTTGACCGATGAGTTGAACGCTTGGAAATTGGCTTGTCCCAATACCGATTTGCCCGACAAACTGTCTTCCCAGAGACAGTGGGACGTGCCGCTCTGCTGTATTATACGGAATACCCTTTTACATACGTCTATCAATACTGTGGAACGTGCCCGTCTGCTGGCCGTGGGGGAATGGGAGTCGGGTTTGTGGCTTCAGGCACTTCAGTCACCCACCATTGGAACTATGATGGACGACACATCGTTCCGTGTCGCTGTGAGTCTACGCTGAGGCGCACCTTGTGTTGCTCCGCATCGGTGTCACTGCGGTGAAGCTGTCGACAGCCTCAGACACCATGGCCTGTCGTACTACAGAAGCGCAGGTCGCATTGTAAGGCACGCTATCATTAACGACATTATTCATCGAGCCCTAGCCAGCGCCGGCGTACCAGCGGTATTAAAACCAAACGACTTGGTACGTGACGATGGGAAGAAACCAGACGGCATGACGTTGGTGCCTTGGAAGGTGGGTAGGCCTTTGGTGTGGGACGCAACCTGTGTCGACACCCTTGCGCCATCTCAAGTTGCAAGCACGGCGGGCTGTGCGGGCGCTGCTGCTGGGGCTGCTGAAATCCTCAAGCGATTGACGCTGCGCAAGTACTGTAACCTTATCGGTAACTACAGTTTCGAGCCGTTTGAGGTCGAAACGCTCGGGTCATGGGGCCCGAGTGCACGTCTCCTTTTTAAGGAAATATTTCGAGATGGTCGACACCTTGCGTGACCAGAGGGCTCTTTCTTTGGTCAAAGAATTAGCATTGCCACTCAACGTGGCAATGCTGCCAGTCTTCTGGGCACGTTTCCGGATGACATCAACGGGGCGGATTACTTTGAAGCCTAAGTGTCCTATTGTCGTCGTTGTATATATGTAGGAACTTAGTTTTAGTCTTCTTTTTAGTATTATTTTAGTTCTATTTGTAGTCTGTATATAATGTACATATTAAATAATGAGAATTTGCTCTTAACAATAAATAAAATTGAAGTCATCATCATCATCATTTCAGCCGAAAGACGTCCACTGCTGAACATAGGCCTCCCTCAAGTGTCGCCACACTGACCGGTCCCGTGCGACTCGCATCCAGTGGATCCCCTTCACCAGGTCATCGGTTCACCTAGTGGGAGGCCTTCCAACGCAACGTCTTCCGATTCGCGGAAAATTGAAGTGTCTGTTTGTAATACCAAAATAACAGCTTTTTACTAGATGCATATGAAAGTAATAGGGTACTTACAACAAAAAAAAAATTGTTTTTCAATTTTTGTCTGTCTCTCTGTCTGATTGTTCCAGCTAAACTCCGAAACAGCTGAACCGATTTTGACGCGACTTTTTCTGGCAGATAGCTGATGTTTTAAGGTCAAACTTATTTAAGTAAAAATATGAGGGTTCCGCGCAAAAAAAAATAAAACCCTATGAAATTGCTAACAAAATTCAATTAAAAAAGGAAAGTAATATTTTTTTCTAAAGCTGCGTCTATGCTAGGCGAACACGAGCAGAGCACAAGCGGAGCACAAATTCCCTTGGCGGGAGTGCTCGGTCGAGGCTTCTAAGTCCGTCTACGCTAAGCGAATTCGTGCTCCGATCGTGTTCGGCTCGCCTAGCATAGACGCAGCTTTATAATTTCACGTGAATGAAGGTCCCGGGCAACAGCTAGTTCACAATAAACTAGGTACTAAACTAAACATCTGAAACATTACATTATCTTCATCGTTCTACTCTTAACACTGACTGTGCGAGTGAGGGAAAAGAGAGTGCATTTGTGCGCTATAAATCTATTAGTTTCCTGCGCCGATTGGCCGCCATGATTGAGAACGAAGAGCTAGATAATAGGACTAATAAACTATGTTTTTAAGACGTGTTCTTCTGTTTGGATAACAATACTATAACCAACAAACTATAACAATCTAAACATCGTCGTCATCAGACTGTAATAGGTACACCACTGCTGAACAAATGCTCCCCTAATTGCTCACGATTTTCAGGTAGGTACTTTCATTCTGGAACAGCTTTAACGGGAATAATTCGATTATTCCGAACCTGACTCGAAATCCCAGATTTGCACAGATAAAAAATTTTTTTTTTTTGTTCTGGGCTATACCTTCTAGTTACGGAGATAGTGGGGGTCAAACTTCCAACTTTTTCACAAGTATTTTTTTAAATACACATGTTTTTAATGTAAGATTTTGACTGTAAACACCTCTACGACCCCCGTACTATTCCATCCATCCATCAGCACAATGTTTTGAGTGCGTTACATTGAGTCCTACCGTAAAACGTGATTATCCACCCCAAAAAAAAAGTCGATTCCCAGCAATAATTTTTACGTAAAGTTACTTAGTTTGATGTACATAATGCTTGGTTGACGCCTTCGTGAAGGGTCCTGTTACACCCTGTATAATATAGAATATTAAACTCTTATTTGATACATAGGTAGTTTTTATTCAGAAAGAGTATAGGTAATAAGTACTTATAGTAAAAATAATAACATTTATAACAAGTGTCATACTTTAAACTTACTTTAAACTTACTTTTTAAACTTGTGTCAAACTTACGGGGTGGAACGGACACCAGCGCGAAAACGGTTATCACGTATTCAGTACATCATGCTGTATACATTCTTCAAGGGTTTTTAAAAAAGAAACAGCATTTCAATACATTTTGACCCTGTAGTGATTGCACTTGTGTGGAAACATCAGATTTTTTTTAATAACCTATGCAATTAAGTCCTCTGTATGAGATATGGGGAGATATTCGTTATTCTTCCAAAACTACGGCTTAGTTCATGTTGCTATGAGCGAAACGAAAGACCCCACTCCAACCAGCGCATGTTTATCACATTCGATGAGCCATTAAAAAGCTTATTATTAATACTCCGGTCGTACATCAAAGAAACTCAGAAAGATAATCATTGATATATAAATACGAACGTCTCAAACAATAACATAATTGTAGATACAGGTCGAAACTTCAGATAACCCTGTTAGTTATCGCGTTTGACCATAAACTGAGTTACAACTTGGCTGTAAAGTTAAATTGGATGTTATTGAACCAATAGATGATAATATTATCAGACAAGTGAGATAGTGATCTGAAGAAGCTAAAATTCAATGACTGCTGAGTAAGTAACTTGTTAATTTGGTAGCTAGTAGCGACATCTATGACGCAAAATAAGAAAAAAAATCCTGCCTGTCGCAATTAATGTTATCCGCAAGATAAAGCACACAGGTTGGTCCAAATAGACATAAATGGATCCCTCTATTCAAGTATTATCCGAAAATACACCATGTATGTTCCGTGATTCTGCATAGTTTTCGAATCAGAATTTCATGAAATTTAATCCTTATTTTTACACTGCTTTTCCCATTCTTAAGCGGTCACTAAAGTATTTTCTAATCTGATTATCATCAAGAGTAACAAAATCCGTATCACAGAACATACTTATGACATTATCGGATATATTTCCCTTAGCCATGATGATTTTCTTTTATGACGTCACAATTTGTACCACCCTGTATAGACCACCCGACAATAACAGCTGGGCAGTAGCTCACCAGGCACAGCACCCTTTTGATTGGAAGATCTTCCCTTTTAAACGGAGTATGAAGAACTTAACAGTCAGATGATTATACTATGACAAAAAAATCGCCAGTCAGCAGGATTGGTAACGACCGACCGTTCAGGGTGTCTCGAAGGCTTTATCTCCCCGCCCTTTTCCGAACCCTTTTCAAAGAGCTTAGACACAGTTACTGTTACACAATGGTTCAAGGCCGAGACCTAGAACCTAATGTGATAACCCACTGGATCGAGTTAACTGTTTACTTCACATGACCTTAGAGACTTGCTCAATGTCAGACGTGTACTGTGTCTGAGAGTAATGTCTGTTACATTACATACACATGTTAGAAAGAAAGAAAAAATATTTGTTTATCGCAGGGACATGACGTGCATACAAAATTAGAAAAAAACAACAATAAACATACAACGCATAACAAACATTTAGAATACAAAAGGACAAAACAAAAAAAAACGTTCGTAGCTTGCACGTCGTGACTGCGACAAGCAGGTTACCACTCAGCATGTGTGCTACGTATGGGACCCACAGGACAGCGCTGGTTTTCAGTGGCCACCCGTGAAAAAACGTACGCCAATATAGCATAAATATTTGATTAAAATGTTAAATGTTTTATTTTTGTTTATGATTTTTAATGAATTGTGGGTGTAATACACCTCCGCATAATCCGTCTCGTTTATTACTGTTTTATTCCGTACTGTTTATTTTATTTTCTTATTAATGTATCTAATCAAATATTTAGCATAAATATTTGATGACATGTCTTGTTCTTTGGCTTCCGTACGTTTTTTCACGGCTGACCACCGAAAACCAGCGCAGCGCTGTGCTGTGGGCCCCCCATAGCACAGCATCAAGCTGGGTGGTAACCTGCTTGTCGTAGCCACGACGTGCAAACTGTCAACGTTTTTCGTTCCGTGCTGCTGTATTATAAATATTTGTTATGCGTTGTATGTTTATTGTTTATTCTTTTTTTTGTCATTTTGGATGATGCATGTCATGCCCCTGCGACAAACTAATCTTTTTTCTTTCTTTCTAATCCTTCATAAATAAATTCTATCCCACGGGCAGGTTGTTAATATGGAATTCAGGTATAATGTAGCTTCCTATGGTGAAAGAATTTTCAAAATCGGTTCAATAGATCCAGAGATTACCCCCTACATACAAACAAATTTTACCTCTTTATAATATTAGTATAGATGTATAGATTATTCGTTGATATAGTCATCTCGGCTTTTTGTTTTGATTTTAAAACAATGTACTGTTTTATATTTTGGTTCTGGGATTTGTTTACTTTTAATTTTGTGAATGAAAGGGTGTTATTTTTATAACTCTCGTGTTTCTCAAGTTTGTAAAAACATTTATCAAGGTACATTTACTGGCGGCGGAGACCTCTCGCGTCCGGCCTTGTTTCATTCCATGGTCCGGAGCGAGACGGAATGGGACGCCGTCGCCTCCTTCTGCGAAGCAGTCATGCTAGCGAAGGAGGCGGCGGAACGTGAGAGGGAGAGAACCTCACGTCCCAGCCGCCGCGGGAGACGCGGGGCGTCGGGGGCCACGTGGTGGCCCCCGGCCACCGCAGGCGCGGGCTTGTGGACGGTGAGCTATGGGCTAGCTCGCCGTCCGTCCGTCTTTTGACGACAGGCCGTGTCGACGGCGCGTTCGTGTTGCACGCGCGCCTCAAAGAGATGTCAGCAACAGGAAGGGGTCCGCAAGGGCCGATGCCTGCCGGGGCTGCGGGACTGTTCGAAAGAGATACCGTGGCCCCGGAACACAAAGGGCGATGGAGGAATATGGATGGGTTTTAGTCAATAAAAGTCTGACACTCTCCCTGCTCAGCCCAGAGCGGGAGGATAACTCCTCCCAACTAGAGGAGTACTCCTAACACTTTGAAGATTTCCCACCCGAAAAAAAAAAAAGGTACATTTACTGCCTCGTTGGTCAGTATTTGCAAGTGGAACTGCTGAGCACTGGTCCGGAGTTCGATTCTTCATTGTTACTGATTTTTTCCATTAAGGCGTAGCATCCATGGAGCCTGGATTTGTGCCTATCTTTATTTATATATATATTTATTATTTTCGTTTATTCATTTTAATACATAATCTTTATATTTTTAAATATTTCTTTAAAAATAACTTTAAAAAATACATTTAGAAATATAAAAAAATAGTGGTTCGCCGGTGTCGGGAGCAAGGTCCAAGCTACCGGTGGTTAGGGCTCCAGAGACAGGAACCTCCTCACAATGCGAGCCGTATCGAGGAGTACTGCCTTCTGAATCAAGCCCTTGATCCAACCGCCTAAGAAGAGCCTCGAAAGATGTTGAAGGCAGGCGGGGTAAATGTGCAGGGAACACAAATGCCGGCAGAGAGTTCCACACTTTGGCTGTGCGCATAATAAACGTGGAGGAGAAGCGCTTAGTACGACTCGTCGGGATATCAACCAAGTGCGGATGGTACGCCGCAGTACATCTGCTAGTCCGGTGGTAAAAAGGTGATGGTGGGATCAGGTCGTGGAGCTCCTGCGCGCATTCTCCGAAGTACAATCTATAGAAGACCAACAGGCAACATTACGCCGGCCTGCCATTATGATGGCAAGAGGCTCGCCAATATCACATTGGCCTGAAACATAACTGACGAAATGTGGGTGTACTAATAGGTACACCTCTGCCTTACCCTTCGGGTAATACAGGCGTGAAGTTATGTCAAAATTATTACTATTTGACCATGACTCATGACTAAATGACACTCCTTTTCAGTTTGGTTAATTATAGAATTATCAGAAGATGCTTTTATCTGTTTTCAGTATTAATTTATTACCCTGGGATTAAACTCTTAGTTTATTAGATTACAGAACTGCGGAAACTACAGTACAGTACAGTTCCTTTATAAAGAGTGTTTTCTGAAGGTACAGACGCCAGCACATCAAGCTACTCGAAACTGTCAAATTCTCCTAATCAACATTGAACCTGATGGTATACCGATAAAGTTGAAAATCTATTAAAGTGATAGATTGTAGTAACTTGGTATACTAGCGTCTTTACATAAATAAAAATAAAGTACGAGAGTTAGAAATTAAAAGATATAGATCAGATACAAGAGTAGATCCACGCTAAAATATTGATGGGTGCTAAAATAGGACTTTGCTTGGTGCTCCAAGCATTGGTGCTCTTGAAATCGGTACCCAAATGGGATCCATACAATTTTTTTTTCCTAGCTGTCTGCTTACCCTAAACGGTTGCCATCATTTCGATAAGACAAACTTTGAGCATGGTTTTTTTTAACACATAAGATACAGTAGAAATAACTACGCGTTCGAGTTTGATTCCCTCTCGTAATATTGTGAAGACGTCCACAATTTTAGTAGTGTTGAAATAATAATTAGTTTAGGATTATACTGTGCCCGACTAATGATCTTATCAGTACGGATACTTAGTTCTTAGACAAACTTAGACTGACGGCTGACAGATATCAAATATAAGTTTTGAAGGCATAAGCACATATAAGCATAATTAGCCCATAATGTTTCCACTACTGGGCCTCCACTTTATGAGAGGGAATGGCAATAATCCACCACGCGGGCTCAGTGTGGGTTGGTAGATGTCACATGTCTTCGAATTTTTGGTTCTAGCACATGCCGGTTTCCTCACGATGTTTTCCTTCACCGTTTCGAGAGCAGTGGTGATGAAATAAATTACACAAAATTACTTTGTGTATATCGCATTACGTGATGATACAAATTGTTCGTCTTATTTCAAAAAAATGTCTTTCTTTTACCATGGTTAAATAGCCGAGCTAGTTTTTTTGAAGAGGACCGTAATATAGTTGTGATTGTAATAGCTACAGTTCTTTTTACTTATCTGTCAACAGAATCCGATACCTACTCAGATGTCATATTAATCCCAGTCTTAATTTTCCAAACAGGAGATAGACCAGGGGCCTTAGTCTGCTATTGCAATAGTGCCAGAATGGTCTATTATTGATTTAATAAGGCCCCGCTCCGCGTCAAGGGGAGCAGAGGACCTACGCACGAGCTACAAAGGATATTCCTGCGCGGCTCGCCGTAGCGATCTGCCTCTCGCCTCCATCACGTGACATGACCACTGACGAGGCCGAGCACATCAAGCTCAGCCTTGAAGACCTCGTCATGGACGCCGACCCCTCCAAACCACTCCCGGCCTTCCGCGGTTACCCTCGGGTAGCGGACGGCACGGTTCAGATGTGGTGTGAGGACGACGGCGCCCTGACCTGGCTAACAGATAACGTACCGAAGATTAGACTGCCCAACACAGACGCGACACTGATAGTCATGAGACAGTCCGACGTGCCGACCCGTGTCCGAGCAGCGCTCTTTGTACCCAGGTACAATGGGGACATAGCGCGGCTCCAGAGCGTTCTGACTCGTCAGAATACTTGGTACGACATAGGGAGGTGGTCGCTGTACAGGGCGACATCAGTCGGTGGTGATAACCATGGGACTTATTTGACCCTGGGCATCCCACCGGAGGAAGTCGAAAAGGTCTTGGGGAGGGAGCGGCGGGTATCGTACCTACTTGGGTCGATATACGTGCGCTTTTTCCCCAACACCCAACCCTCTGACACCCAGACTACGACCACTAGCACTGCACTGACGCAACCGACACCGACAGAACTCGACATGACCATGACGCAACTGGAGGAGGAGATGGCCAGAACGGCAATGGCTGATGCTGTTGCTGGGAGCATGCCAACCTCACCACCAGGGTGGACAGAACAGCTGCTCACCTCGTCACCGTCAATGAGCGACGACCGGCATGGACTGGAGGATGGGGGGGATTTATCCGATGGATCCGTCTCCTCATAACTCCACTCCACCGCCACCGGCGCCCACGTCTAGTCCCCTAAACATCATCCAGACCAACCTCCAGCATAGCCAGACTGCCACGGCTTGCCTGCGCAGGGCGCTGGAGATGAAACCCCGAACTATTGCCCTAATCCAAGAGCCGTGGATTCGAAATAACAGAATATGCGGCCTCGGAAACATTGGAGGTAAGCTAATTCTTGACACACAGGGCACAGAAAAACCAAGGACCTGCGCCTACATACCCAAAGATGTGCCCACCACAACACTCACACAATTATGTTCCAGAGATTTGACAGTCGTCAGGCTCAAAACTGACGGCGATGCACCTGACATCGTCTTAGCCTCGGTTTACATGCCAGGCGAGGATGAAGACTGCCCACCAAAAGAGATGGCCGACCTGGTAAGGTACTGTGAAGACGCCAACCTGGACCTGGTCATCTGCACGGATTCGAACGCCCATCACCCGCTTTGGGGTTGCAATAAAGCCAACACTAGAGGTGAGGTATTATGCACATATCTATTCTCCACTAACCTTAACATCGTTAACCGTGGTTCGGAACCCACTTGGGTCACAGCTCGCGGACAAACAATTATTGACCTAACGCTGGCTTCAGAAAGCGCGACAAAACTTATCTCTAACTGGCACGTATCCAACGAGCCTTCTTGCTCTGATCATAGGAGGATTCGTTTCTCACTAGTAGCTAACACAAAAAAACCCGATCCTAGGCGCAACCCACGACGTACCAACGTACCCGGCTACAAACGGCTTCTGGCCTCACTGCTAACAAGGCACCAAAAACCCCTAAATCTAACGGATCCCAAACAGCTTGAAGACACTGTAATTAAACTCTCAGAATATATCATCGAAGCCTACCACGCCTGCTGCAAACTACCAGATCCAAACACCAAGAGCAAGGGAAACTCTTGGTGGACTGCAGAGCTCGGCAAGCTCAGGCAAACGATGCGCAAACAATTCAACAGAGCCAAGAATTCCAGGCTCCCAGAAGACTGGGACCTATACAAGAAAACACAGTACACCTTCAAAAACCAAGTCAGGTTTGCCAGCAGGGCAGCCTGGCGGAAATTCTGCGAAGACATTGAATCGAACAGCGAAGCTGCGCGAGTAAGGAAGATCCTATCCACCGATCAGGATCGCACCCTCGGATCGCTGAAAAACCCAGACAACACGTACACAAAGTCGGACCATGAAACAAGTAAAGTTCTTCTGGAAACCCATTTCCCAGACTGCAGCCTCTCCGAGGACAGAGTATGGGCAAGTGAACCAATGCACTCACCAAACGACCAGGACTGGTCCAGAGCCCGCACAGTAGTAACCGAAGACAGAATAAAATGGGCAATCAAGACTTTCAAACCATACAAATCCGCAGGTTTAGACGAAATTCTCCCAGCCCTATTGCAATGGGGAGTAGACGTCCTTACGCCATGGCTGGCTGTCATTTTCCAAGCCTGCCTAGCACACAGATATGTGCCACTTCAATGGCGAGAGGTGAAAGTCATTTTCATCCCCAAACCAGGCAAACCCGATTATACACAACCTAAAGCGTACAGACCAATAAGCCTGACATCTTTCCTACTGAAAACCCTTGAGAGACTCTGTGACCGACACATTCGGGACGGACCTCTTCAGGAGCTGCCACTCCACAAACAACAACATGCCTACTCCACAGGAAAATCCACAGAATCTGCACTCCACAGTGTGATCTCCAAGATCGAATGTGCAGTAGACTACAAATGCTCCTCACTAGCTGTTTTTATTGACATAGAAGGTGCTTTTGATAAAACCATTTTTCATAGCATCAACGCAGCCCTCGAGGAACACGGCGTAGACTCGACCCTGCGAGGATGGATCACAAACATGCTCAGACTGAGAGCCGTACAGGTTACGGTGAATGACACTACTAGAGCCATCGTGGCGAAAGGCTGCCCTCAAGGGGGCGTCCTTTCGCCACTTCTATGGAACCTCGTGGTAGACAGCCTCATCAAGCGTCTAAATGACAGAGGCTACTTCACGGTGGGCTACGCTGATGATATAACCATAATAATTAACGGCACACACGAAAATACACTATGCAACCTTATGCGTCAAGCCTTGAAAATGGTAGAGGACTGGTGCAAAGAATATAAACTGGCGGTGAACCCTACCAAAACTGAACTCGTCCTTTTCACAAAGAAAAGAAAGTTGGCAACCTTACAGTTACCACGCTTCTTTGGGACCACCCTAAGCCTGTCGACTGAAACCAAATACCTGGGCATCTATTTGGATAAACAACTGAATTGGGCAAAACACACCGACTACATTACCACAAAAGCCAGCATAGCCCTATGGCAGTGCAAAAGACTGCTCGGCAGAAATTGGGGCCTAAGCCCTAAAATCACCTACTGGCTATACACCACAGTCATCCGACCAATCATCACATACGGCTCGTTAGTTTGGTGGCCCAGGACCAACCTGAGCACAGCCCAGAAAGATCTCGAGAAGCTACAGAGATTTGCCTGCGTAGCAATCACCAGTAGCATGAGGACATCACCCACTGCCGCTTTACAGGTGATGCTGGGGCTGTCACCTCTACACCTCGTTGTAAGAGAGGAGGCGACCCTAGCGATTTTCAGGCTCGAAGTATCCGGCACCCTCAGTAAAGATTCCAGAATCAAACATACACGCTTAAAAGATGATGCTATCAAGCGGCAGCCCATGATGGCATCACCCTGCGACAGAACCCTGAAGACCCACTGCTTTCATAAACACTACAGCATAGAGCTCACAGCGGAGACGCGTGACTACTCAGGTCCAAAAGAGCTAAGGATCTACACTGATGGATCAAAGACCGAAGACGGGACAGGTGTCGGAGTCTTCTCCAACGACCTAAATATTAAAATATCCAAACCCCTGGGAATGCTCAACTCTGTCTATCAAGCTGAGTGTGTTGGCATTATCCAAGCGGCACACGCCATTGAGGTCAGGGAAGTTACGAATACCCATATTCGTATACTCTCCGACAGTGCCTCAGTCCTTCAATCCTTAAAGAGAAACCAGATAACATCGAGACTAATACTAGAATGCCATAATGCCCTAGAACGTGTTACGGTACTAAACCACAACACTGTGACACTACAATGGATCAAAGGACACAGCGGATCACTTGGAAACGATGCGGCTGATGAACTTGCCAGAAGGGGATCCAGCACAAAAGCCTTCGGACCCGAACCCATTGTGCCCATTCCCTTCAAGCAGCTAAGGAGTTGGTTAAAGGAACACACTCAAACGCAAGCGGGAAAATGGTGGACCTTGACACCAGGGTGCAGGCAATCCAAGGAAGCTATGCCATCCCTGGACACGAAGCTAACCAAGCGCCTTCTGCGCCTGGACAGAGATAGCCTGCGACTGGTGGCGGGGACCATCACTGGACATTGCTCACTGAACAAACACTTCCACACCCTAGGTATCACTGATAGCCCCCTGTGCAGAGCGTGCATGGAGGCGGAAGAAACTGTAGCGCATGTACTCCTCGAGTGCACCGGCGTCACCCAGATCCGTGAGGATACTCTTGGAACACCGAGATCCCTTGAGGATGTCCTGAGAAGACCGGGAAGTTTGATCTGCTTCTGGAGGGAGGTGGGCTGGTTGGAGTAACGGCCACCATGGCTCACGCACAATGGTCCAATTTAGGGACTAAGTGCGGAAACCAAACCCTTAACATAGAACATAAGGCCCCGCGCAGACGAATTACCCTTTTTACGCAAGTCAAACGAGTTTCGAACGCGCTTCAATACGCCGTGGGCTAGGAGCCTTATTAAATCAATGATAGACCATTCTGACACTATTGCAATAGCAGACTAAGGCCCCAGTACTCTCCACAAAGATCAGAACACCCCCTTCCCCCCGTTCCTCGGAAAGCACGTTAAGCTGTTGGTCCCGGCTGACAATCGCCGGTCTTTGTAATTCGGATAGTCAAAAGGCCAAAAGTCAGACCTTTCGTCTTTTCAAGGGGTATCATGTTATTCAATAACAACGTGGAGGTCAGATAGGCAGTAAGTCCATAAAATACTGGTATTCAGCTCCATACGATCAGTCTGGAAGACGAGCCCAAAGTTAAGAAACAATTTAAGTTAGCTTGCATGGCAGTTCAAATGCAGATCGTATGCAAGGGGGGCTCTGCGGGTATTCCAGCATTCGTAACCTACGCATGTATCTTGCGCTACATGCTCAATCTGCTAATTGAACAGAACTCAACTGGACGCGTACGATAGTTGCCGACATGCTCCCGGCTTTGGTGTGAAGGTTCCATAAAACCGACATGGTTGTACAACGGTTCAATCAGAAGATCGCGCATTGAACACGACACACGATTCCCATAGAAGCAATGAAGTGTTGCTACTTGATTTTCAGTGGTACTTCAAAACTATCAGACCACTCCAAACGATGAATGGGTTTTTGAAAGCCTTATGAATTCTGCGGGGAAATTGAGTGACACATTCACAAACACAATACCTTTCATTTTGACAGTTCAACAATAACTATTCATAGCGTTGTTTACCAAAATTATATTGTTCACCTCAAAAAAAAGTCGTTTCACAGCAATAATTTTTGCGTAGAGTTTGATGTACAGAATGATTGGTTGACGGTTTCGTGACGGGTCCGTCTCCGTTTACAACTTGTATATAGTACAGATTAACGGTCAAGTCTGTTGTTCACTGTTACGATTGGTTGAACGAAATGACAACAAGCCAACAACCCATCAGCTGATTAATTTGAATAGGCTTTCAGCAGTGCTTTAGACAGTTAACTTAGACTGGGTTTCCAGCTGAGTTCCGCTGATTTATCCACCAACAAACACTGGACATTTTGTTTTTGATTATTATTATCTTAACATGATTGTATTTTGATTATTATTTGAATGACATGATGTATTTGACAATATTTTTGTTTTATTTAACTTTTTATTCTCCATTTTACCTTTTTATTTTATCTTGTGACATTATTTACTTATTTAAATGAATTAATGCATTTTTAATTAATGTTGATTATTTTAAATGTTACTCATCAGTATTTAATAAATTGTGGTGCCCGACAAGGGTCCAAGTGAACTTTAAAATAAAAAAAAAATAATTAATCGAAGACCCACATTTCGCCAGTTATATTTAAGTACCATTTAATAGGGGGTGAGCCTATTGCTACCAACCGCGCACAAATCCCGACTGTGGTGAAAAAATTCTGATGGAATAACCCAATAACACCTTGCCCTTACACATTTAAAAGGTTTAGGTAATTCTTACAAGATACCTCTGCTTGTCCCTAAACGCTTTAAGAAGTTAATCTCGCATCTAATTGCTTATCTCTACGAAATTAAAACTGAACACACAGATTAAAGGTTAAGTAAACGTTGATAAGAGTGAGTGAACGGAACAAGAAGGGTGAATGGTTCGGTGAATGTGACCGAGGCACACACTCTCACATACGTAGGTATACCTACAATCTCTTCACAGTTCCTTTTACCTAGCAACACCACAGCAACCTTATCGTTGGGAGAATTTTATTAAGATCACCATAATGTTGAGGCATTTTTGTTTTGAGATGTGCATTTGTGCAGTATGCAAAATACTTAAATGGGCAGGACATATTATGCTGAGAGATAAAAATGAGCCTAGCCTTTCCCCAACTAAGTTGGGGTCGGCTTCCAGTCTAACCGACTGAGCGACTGCCTATCTGACCTCCATAACCCAGCTAGTACTGGGTAAGTACTGTGCTGGGCTCCCCATAGCACAGCGCATTTTTTTTTCGCTTGGGAAATCATCAAATAACTCCTCCCGCTCTGGCCTGAGCAGGAGGAGTGTCAGACTTTTACTGACTAAAACCCATCCATGTTCCTTCATCGCCCTTTGTGTTCCGGGGCCACGGTATCTCTTTCGAACAGTCCCGCAGCCCCGGCAGGCATCGGCCCTTGTGGACCCCTTCCTGTTGCTGACATTTCTTTGAGGCGCGCGTGAAACACGAACGCGCCGTCATAGCACAGCATGCTGAGTGGTAACCTGCTTGTCGCAGTCACGACGTGCAAGCGACGAACGTTTTTTTTTATTTCAAATTTTTGTTACGAGTTGTATTTTTATGGTTTTTTTTCATTTTGTATGATGCACGTCATTTCCCTGCGACAAATAAATATTTTTTCTTTCTCTCTCTCTTTCATTGCAATCTTATATATTATTTATTTAATATTGATGGACTTATCAGAGGCAGCAACCCACAAGCAAGCTTATAGCAAGGAGAATAAAGAACACAATCATTTTAACAGTGAAGTGAAATCATCATAAGTAAATTAACTGTGACAGGACTGAACCTACAACAACGTATTTTCTAAAAGTTGTTTTAGTAAGTTTTTGATTCGGAGAATTATTATTCGATCACTTTTCGAACAAGGATAAAAAGTATCAGTGATATCCTACCGAATAGCAACAATGATCGTACCTATTAACTTTTAAAACATGTGTTATCAGTAACAATAAAAAAATACAGCTAGGTTAAGTTAAAAAGTAAAATTGCGATAATAAAATGAGTTATGGGAACTATTGGGGAAACAATAGTCTTTAAAGGGAAGTTTAAAACAATAATGTTCCCGATTATGCAGCATTACGGTTATGTTATGCAATCATGAAACATTAAATATCTTTCATAATGTATTTTCTGAACAATATTACCCTCAAAAGTCCTGACTTTCATTCAGAAAAACACGTAAAAATGACTACAAAAACAATAACACAAGTTAAGTCCTCCTTTCTGTCACTTTGGCCACTCCACAGACCTTCAAAACTCACTGAAAACCTTTATCACCTCATTTCAAAACCATCATAAGAGCCACAATAAACTTTACAACATTATGAACACTATACACACGGTTTACCTTTTGTTTTTAATATTAGTCGTACACAACCGATCGTACGGGCACAGCGCGTGGTACTCAACCACGATAGCAAGCGTTTAATAAAAACGTTTATTAATTCTTAGGCTGAGTACTCAATAGAGGACAAATTGTATCACAATTGACGCGTCATACATGTGTCGTATTGTGTATTTACTTGTTATAGTGTATTCTGTTAGGTATGCTACGATCGCAATTGTATATCCAGACTTGTAAACAGATTTTGGGAATAATACTTCATAGCATCACGCCTACAATCTCCGAAGGGCTAGGCAGAATTGTACCTCTATTAGGTACACTCACATTTCACCAGTTATGCATAATTCCCATGTAATAGAGGGCGAGCCTATTGCCATCAACCGTGCACTAATCCAGACTCCGTGGCTGCTACTGAGAAATCCTGATTGAAAACCCCAATTACACATTTCCCGGCCCGGGAATCGAACCCAGGACCTCACTGCTCAGCAGTTGCGCTTGAGACCACTCGACCAACGAGGTCCTAGTTTTTAAGTTAGTATACAGATAATTTAAACCCAGCCCGACGCGTTACTAGCGCTGCTCTCAAATCGGTGAAAAAAAAAATCAGTTTGAGGAATCCGGTCTTAGAACCTAATAATTAAAGACATGTGGCATCTACCAACCCGCACTGAACCCGCGTGCAACAATTTGCATGCATGATATACACAGGGGCTTGCTCCAAAAATCAATATCTAATCAGCCTTTCTGAGTCCATTTGTAAATATACATAGGCCTCTCCGAAGGTTTCCTCCTCAAATAACCTTTTCGACTGGAACCCTGAAAGATACTTCAGAACTGTAGTGGTCCGTTAGTCGAGTATGGCTATGATGCAATTGCTGAGCTGCAAAAAAAAGCCAGTCAATCAGAACCTGGAATACAGTCACGGGTCCCTGCATAATTTGAAAATTCCTTCCTAATTCCTCTACACTTACATACTGGTAGCATGTACACCAACAAAAATAAAAGCAGGTTCTCAAATAAGCCGCTATAAATTCCAACACCTAGTATTTCATGATTTCATTCATGACTTCTCAATGAGAAACGACCAACCTATGGCTAAGAAGGTCCCCGCCCGCACCTAAAGAGATATCAACAGCACGTAGGTAGTCTGTCGTCTCCCCAGTCGTATTAGTTGGTCGAACCTTAGAATAAAAATGTACCAAGCATGTATACTTATGTATGTAACTTGAACCCCTCTCTAAAAAACGTACCTGCCAATAAAATACATCAAAATCGTCACTGTAATTCAGCCCTGAAAATCTAGCTAATAGACTAAAGTCGAACATCCGCTGCTATGCAAAATGTGTGTGGAGAGATTTGCCACCGTTCATTTGTTTCGTTCATAGCGTGAGGTTGACAGCCAGGGAAAAAGCCTTACTTAAAAAATAAAGAGATCAAATCGGTACGTACACTCAAATTGAATTTGGTACACAAAAATTCCATTTAAAAAAGGTACTCGTATCTTATACAGTAAAATTCTGATAAAAATGTTGCCAGTATGTTGAAGAAAACGACAAATGAAAAACGATGGATTTTGTAGCTAGGTATGCTGACAGTCCTACTTTTCCGTCAAGGTTTAGTCATTTACTACCATTCACTAATAACATTAATAATAGACAGTAGGTGTTTGTTTACTATTAATTAATCAAGATTCTATAAACTAGACGCCTTCGTAATTCGTAAAAACTTTACATTCCTTTTGGAACAGTGAGGTAAAAATACAGTTGTATTCTTTATTGATTATAGACATACAATATTTATGCATGCCAAAAGAAAGTTACAATAAACTACTGTCATCTAGTTTTCCCGTTCATTAATTCTATTATGTTAAACATAATCTAAATTCCATTTTCAGTGGAAATTCAAAATCAAAGTCAATGTTTTTTATTTGCTAAACACAGGAGTAAATGTAAAGGTCTAAATCTTTATATTAGAATCAAATCGAAAGGTGAGAATTCCTTCTAGTTTTCAAATCTCTGCCTACCATTTTGCCTTTGAAAAGTAGGTACTTCTCCAAATAAAATAGAATACGAGTATATCAATAAAGACCTGTTTATTGATATACTCGTATATGTTAGATTACATATACGAGTATATCAATAAACAGGTCTTTTCATGCCGTTTACAGTCAGCTATGTCGGAAACAATACTGTAATCATTCGTGCATTTACAAACTATTTTCCGTTTGAATTCGGTTCCATGTTTATGTAATACTGCAGTCTGCTATACGTAAATAAAGAAACCCCATATCATATATTGCATGATATTTTCTAAACGGTACATCACATGCTATTTGCCTGATGGAGATAATAACGGTATGTAAAGACTTGGTGGAGCATAACAATACTCGCATAAAACATTATTTACTGCAGTTTGTTACACATTCAATTTTATTTACTCGTATTTTCATCATCATAAATACTGCAAGAATATTACAAAGAACAAGATGTCTGTGCTATTTACAGTTTTTAACCGAATTCCAAAAAGGAGGAGGTTCTATGTTCTGCAATCACTTGGATTTTTATTGTTTACACAACATCATAACATAACATCAGGCCTATGGCTACGCTCTGAGGGGGTACGCTAATGTGTACAGTACACCCACAGTTCCATTTTATTGGGGAAAGCTTATTATCATGAAATGTTTTGTTTACAATGTAAAAATATTTGTATAGGATAAACAACTAAAATATATATTGTATAGGATATACAACTAAAATAAATATATATGTAGGATAGGATAGACTACCAAAAAACAAAAAAAAACTTTTTTGCAAAAAAATAAAACCGACTTCAAAAACCCAAATAAGTGAAAAATTACTTTAGCTTCAGAAGTATGTGACAAAAAAACGAAATCAAACAAACAAAAGTCACTGCTGGTTTTATTTTTTGCAAAAAAATAAAATAATTTAAAAGATACATAATATCTCCATTTATCTCTCTGTTTTCTGAACACGTTGATTTAATATTCTAATTCAGCCAGACAGGACGAGAAATAAGATAACTCTGCCGTGTCCCGCCTGTCCTGATGATTGCATATTACGGGAGCTAGCAGGAGAAATATTTAGCCCCAGTCTAGGATTTTCTCCTGCATCGTGGGTGCGTTTACAAACATTTAAACTCACATACACAAACAGCCAGACCCGGAACGGCTACCTGTAGGCCATGCAAATGTTTCTTCCGTGTGGTAATCGAACCCGCGACACGCAGCGTAACAATCAATCGCTCAGCAAACTTCGTAAAATTGTATTGAAAAACAAGATGGCAATTTCTCATTTTGGCCAAACTCTAAAAGATCAAGGATCTATAAACTTCAGGAATAAAAAAAAAACTCTTCATACCAGTACCACTCTTATCAGTCCGCTGTTGTGTCCTAACCACTAGCCCGGCAAACACTATCAGCTGTTTATACGCATTGTTTATAACCCCTCAGTACTGATAGCGTTCAGAGATAACTGACGCTGTAAACCGTTGAAGTTGTAAAACTAATGCCGTGACGAATTCTCAGAGAATTTGTAACAAGGGGATTATTTTATAGATTTTGGCAATATTTTGCGATGAAGGAAAGAAATTAATAAAAAGAAAGAATAACTTTTTTGTATTCCTTCTTTAGGGTTGGGCCAAACTGCGAATAAATTGCGGACGCGACTCCGGACACCGGATAGTGACGACCGAACCTTTGCGGTTTTTCACAATTATCTAATTCCCTAATCCGAAAGCCAGAATTAACTGTGCCAACCCTAACCGGGTCAAACGCTGCGAAACAGAAGTTCCGGAGAATTGATTCAATTGACAACGGATAATTCTCGAACGCACAAATGAGCGCGAAGGGGGAATTAGAAATATAATTTTATTCCCTTGTCAGACAAGACATAAAAGAAACTATCATTTTATTCTTATTTACATTGGCTTAATTAACATTATTCTGTTTAAACAGGTGTGCAAAAATACCACGCAAATGCAATGACCGCAATGCGGCTCTCAAGACAGGAATTTAGGTATTCCTGAGGCAAGGACGGTTCTCGGAGGAGCAATGCAAGCTGTGCTCAAGCTACACTCCCGTAAAAATGCTGATGTTATCGTGGATAAATAGAACATTACTGCAGCGGCCCGAAACAGAGACATTGATGGACGAACATATAAATAAGTAAGTCCATCAATGCCTAGTTGTGTCCAAGGCTTGTATAGTACTTTTTTCAAATAATGCGAGTAAATTAAAACTCTCGCGTTGAAGAGTTCATTTGCTTTTTTTTTTTCAATAAACCGCTTTCTATTTGCAAGCCAATTCGAAATTTAAAAAAAATCTTTGTTAAGTTACCTCCTTGGTTGACATGTTTCAGAGTAAAAGATCGCTCCATTTTTAACACGACAGTTATGAGTTTACTATGTAATTTATTTGGCCGCTAAACACGACACATATGGATTTTCATACAACTTGTGCTGGCCGCTGGTCGCATGTATCTGGCCAGTACAGCAATTTCGATTTATCTCGAAGAAGGTTGTCAAAATAATGCTCGAATTTCCAAGCATGTTTGACAAAACTCCTTATTAGACTTATTCACTTCTTGACTTAGTTCCAGATTAAACCAATATTTAATAAACAGCAAATAAACAGAAAGTGAAAACAGCTGTGTTTGAGTTGAACTTTTCAGCGACCTAAAAAACCATTTAAGTACCTATTTACATAACTAAACTACTTAATTTGCTTAGGCGTTTATGAGAGATTAGCCGGAGAAAGCCACACAGAAAGAAGAGTGGATGGGGACCTTTGCCCAGTAGTGGGAAAGTAGCGCGATGTGTTGTCCTTCATACCGCTACCGCTAAGCAGTGCTTAGGGTGTAAGGCCCGAACCGGGCGGATTGCCCGTTTAAGCAGACTACAACCTCCTTGGTTCGGGGAACTGCGAAATGCCTGAAATGTGTCAAGCTACATGGACGCATCGCAGTGGCTATTGGCATACTGTGAACAGCTTTTCGTCTTCTTTCTGTCAAGACTCGCGAGATGAGTAGCTATCGCTTGAGCGTGTGCTAACAGGCTATAGATCTCACATCTATACACATCTTCTATACAATACTACAATACAAATAAATACAATCAAACTATCTGTTTGTAATATCAAAATAACAGCTTTTTACTGAATGCTTAAGAAGATATATCCTGCACTTATAACAAAAACACATATTTTTTAATTTTTGTCTGTCTGTCTTTCGGTATGTCTATCTGTTTGTTCCAGCTAATTTCCGAAACGGCTGGACTGATTTTGACGGGATTTTTACTGGTAGATAGCAGATGTTATAAGCTCTAACTTAGGCTACATTTATTTTAGAAAAATAATAAGGGCCCCGTGCAAAAAAAAAAAACTCAAAAAGGGAAGTAATATTTTTTTGATAATCATTTCACGCTAACGAAGGTCCCGCGGGGGCAACAGATAGTATTTTATAATTTTTCAGCAACAAAAACGAATAACTAGCTAATTCAAAAATAAGACGTCAAAGGATTCATATTTTGATGTTAATTTACCTTGTAAAAGAAATCTCAGTATGTAAATAAGTTCTGAGACTGTTTCAGTTGAAATCCCAAAAGCAAATACTAACATATTATAATGAAAAGAAAATTGCTTCATAATTTATTTCATAACAGGCATCCTACGCATCTCTGCGTCACAGTTCATTTGTGTAACCAAAATTTATTTTTTATTCATAAAAAAATATTATGAATATAAATATGTAGAACTTTTATTTTAAGGAGTCTGTCCAATACACCGTACTATACCATGACCGTGCTATGAACGTATCAGGCACGGAAAGAAACATGACACGGACTACCACAAATGAAAATCAAAACATTTATTTCAAGTAGGTCAGTTGCAGGCACTTGTCGAAACAAAGATAACACTGAAATGTAGCTACAGTCCCAGTCACAAGGCATGAAAACTGTGAAAGTAAGTACTGTAGTTGCCCATTCCCTAGCGTAGATCTCTATGGAGAAGAACGGGCAAGAAACTCCATGGACACTCTTTTGAATCAGCAAATTATTACAAAACCTTGGATAAATCATTCATGTTGTAGTGAAACAATGTGAGAACGATTTAGCAAGATGTGCACGTTAAACGTGTCCAAAGTAAAAACAAAAAAGACAATTCAAAAAATAAAAATAATTAATCAAAAAAGCCGTGGCAACTAAGAGATGACCAGTGAGATGACGCATGGATCTGCACCTTTCAACTCAACCATTTTGAAGGGGCGCCACCATCGCCACGCGCCACCGTCAGCGAGACATTTGAGTGAGCATGACATACTCTCAACCGCCAGGGCACATTCAAGTCAAGAAAGGACGTAAGTTTCCAGTGAATGATAGCTTTCTAGTACATAGTACTCACACAATATGGGCTATGCGATTATACTCTAAAGAGATTGAATATTTATCTACTTAAACGTATCAACAGCGTTTCATCCCCATTTATGGTACGGTGTAATTAGTGGGCACACTCCTTATTAGGTGACAAACAAGCCGACCGCACATTGTAGCGTTGCCATTTTAGAATCAAGGCTAAAATATCTCATTCTCAGGTTACCCAACGACTTAACCTATATCAGTTTAACGTTGGACTTGGGTAGGCCTCTCCTAATTTGCGGTACTCAGCATCTAGTCTGCTTCTACCTTTCTTTTGGCACTGGCACCTTTTCTACTGAAACTGGAAAACAGTCTACTGCTGTTTCGATATCTACGATATAAGCTAAAGAGATAGTGCCCTCCGGACGAGATCCTTCACAAAGAGTTTACGGTTAAGAAGGTATAGACGAATACACGGTGCAATGGAACTTCATGGGGCAATTTTACCAAGGAATCAGGGGGGTTACTATGACGTCTTAAAGCAGGCGAAATTTCAGTGTGGGAAAGAGACAGAGCTAAACAGTTCGTCTAGCGCCATCTCTTTCCCACACTGGAATTACTCATGCTTTAAGACGTCACGGCAGGCCACCAGTACATACCTGCTATCCCATGAAACTGAAGTTTATCCTTTATCGAATCTTTGAATTCCAAATCTCGGAAGAAACGTTCCGTAAACATAATAAATTATTTTTATTTTCCATCAGGAATTTCTCAGTAGCAGCCATGGAGTATGGATTTGTGCCCGGTTGTGAAGTTACTATTAAATACACATCTGTCGAACCATTCGTAGATGCCAGACGAGATCTTATGGTATGTATGTATGTTTTCATTGAGACCAAATCCCTGCCGCTGATGAGAAATTCTTATAAATTACTTATATGTAGCATTTTACCAAACAATACTATTCCAGCCATTGTCTTTGTTGTTTATAGAGAGCCTCTAAATCACTAAATATTCAGATACGCATTACCCACGCCTTTTTGCTAAAACATGCTCTTGAGACTGACTCTATCAATTTTATTACGGTTTACTGAACAAAACGCTGGTTCAACGACCTTTTGACAGGTGCATTGAAGTCTATCTCAATTTATTTGATACGAGAACATTCATTCAGAAAGCTATGTATCATGGAACTAGGGTTGCCAATACCTAAACTGACGATGCCGGACAAAAACTTATAAACCTCGGACATTACCAGAAGTTAGTGCCAGAAGCCCGGCCACACATCTGGCCAGGGACCTGGATACCCACCCGTGATACAAAAAGTGACCTGATTTTACCCGGACACTTTTTAAAACCCCACCCGGACGGCCCCCGGACATCCTCCAAACTAGGACAAATCCGGGAAAAGCTGGACGGATGGCTACATGGAACTAACGTAGATACTATCTACTGAATGGCGCGTGGATGCGAATTTTTTAATTGTAATGTAGGTACGAATTTTAAAACTGTCTGGCTTATTCATAAGTTTATTCGAACATCAGGCTAAGAAGGATTTAGGACAGAGAGATTTTCTAAGATCCAGAACTGGGTAGTTAAGTAGATACCTACATTGGATACGCTGCATACGGTTTTTCACTCTTCGCTTTACCTGTAACTTTCACAAAGTGAAGCCTCATAAAGTTGAACAAGAACTCGGCCACGGCCTACAATCTGCGTGAAAGAAAAGAAACAAACTTTAACAATTGCGCTAAAAGGGTTCTTACTAAATCGGTCTGGGGCCACGGAAACAGCTGAGCAAGTCACCTACCTCAGTAAACTTTAGCTAGCTGGAGACTGCGTTAAATAGCGTATAACTTTCAGGATAGCATTAAGCGACCGTCATCAACATCATCCGCGTATCCTTTTCCCAACTAGGTTGAAGTCGGCATCCAGACTAAGATGCAGCTGAACTATCTATTTAACCTCTATCGTACGCGTGCTTTGTGTCATCGCTGTTAGGCTAGACTGTGGTCAGGCCACAAAAGTTTAAATTGTGCCTAACTTTTGACTTGACCATAGTACAGCATTCCTCTACAAGCCATAGTCGTCATCGCCCTTTTTAAGGCCATAATCCGATTTTACGTGGATAACATTTAGGCAGCTTTTCCCCAAGGGCAGATCAGCTAACCATTTGAAGCTGAGTCAGCGTTTCCCATTCAGCTACGTGTTAAATTAACACCTTGACCCAGTAACCCAATCATTTGGAACGCTTTGGTAACTTGAAAATTGCTTTCAGATAAAAATACAGAATTGAATAGCTTGAATAGCTAATTGTTTTAATATTACTGCAGCATTCACTTTGTGATAAAAAAAAATGTATACAGGATGAATTTTTCAAGTGGGAGAAACTATGAGGCATATAATAATCAAAGCAACAGCGAATAATACTCAAAGGAGGCCCGAGCCAGATTTTGACTAAAACTTTCCCCTCCTGTATGACGAAATCAAACAGCTTCTGAAGGGCCTTAAGTAACAGTTTTCTATCCGCCTTCGGGAGTTCGGCTGTCATTCCATCATCACCCGATGCCTTGTTGTTTTTAAGCTGATTCAGTGCCATCCTAATCTCGTACAGGCTGACATCCGGGATGTTTTCAGTATAGTGTCGGGTCAGTCTAGCTCTTGGATCGTTTGATAGATTTACAACGGGTTTACTGGTTGACCTGTACAACTGCCCATAGAATCTCTGCATCTCCCTCAGTAGCTCCAGTTTGGCGGATACGATCTTGCCGTCGTCGGTCGTCACTATCGTGAGCTGGCTTTGCCCAATAGCCAGATCTCTTAAAATTATCTTGGAGCCTTTATTCCGCTCAATTGCGTCTTTATCTTTATCTTTGTCTTTCCGCACACGTTGTGATAAATGAAATTTATCCACGTGTGTAATTGTAGTGCGTTAAGAGCCATTTTTCGAGGAAGTGCATTGAAAATATATTAATTGTGGAATGTGGGTAACGATTGCTTTTACCAGTAACCAGTGTTTGTTCGACGCACGCAGTTTTCTCATTATTTCTGCATCAACTTTCAAATGAAAAGTTACAGGAATACCTACCTAAGTAAATAGAGAATTATTCGTGTTAACACGGGTATACCAACTTTGTGAATATAAATCGTAATATTATAAACAATACAGTGTATATAATACAGTGTGAAGTTAACAGATACTTCACATCAATTGGTAAAGACTTAGCAAATTCAACTCTAAGTAAACTCAATCAGGATGAAGACACGCTAGCAGCTCAAGCACAGAAGTCGCTTGGTTTTCTTCATTCGATGGCATTATCTCCCACGGACGAATACGAAGTTATTCAGGTGATTTCCGGCCTTAAAAACAGCAGTGCCTCTGGTCTAGACAATATTCCAGCAAACATTCTAAAAAAATATAAATTGAAATTAGCATCTCCAATAACACACCTCTGCAATATAAGTTTCTCTTGCGGTGCTTTTCCTGAAACATTTAAGAAAGCGGCAGTCACTCCTATTTTTAAGGCTGGTGATAAGGTTCATGTTGGTAACTACCGCCCCATATCTGTACTTAGCACACTGTCAAAAATATTGGAAAAACTAGCAAACAAGAGACTAATTAGTTATTTAGAGACAAATAAGATACTCTCATCAAACCAATTCGGTTTTAGAGCCAATCGGTCCACTAATGACGCTATTCTAAAGCTAACCGAAAATTTAGCCAATTATATAGACAAAGGAGAAAAATGTGTTGGCCTTTTCCTCGACCTTCAGAAAGCATTCGATACTGTGTCGATTCCTATTCTAATAAGCAGATTAGATAACATCGGAATCAGAGGAGTGCCACAGGATTGGCTATTAAGTTATTTGTCAGGAAGAAGTCAATGCATTCGCCTTGATAATACAACTAGCGACGAAGCTTCCTGCTCATATGGAGTTCCCCAGGGAAGTACGATTGCCCCAACCCTATTCCTGGTATACATCAACGAACTGTGCGATATCACAATCAATAAAGCCGATGTCATAATGTTTGCCGACGACACAGTTCTTCTGTTTCATGGAAAGTCATGGAAAGATCTAGAAATAATCTGTGAAGCGGGTCTTGCCAAAGTAACCACTTGGCTCGAAGATAGTCTGCTTTCACTAAACACCTCTAAGACAAAATATCTATGTTTTAGTAAGACTAGAGCAGGAAGTCCCAAAATCTTCAAAATTAGTAGCCACACGTTTCCTTGCAATAGGAATAGCAATAACTTTTTCTCCTGCATGTGCCCCAAGCTAGACAGAGTGAACTCCATTAAATATCTAGGAGTAATCGTTGACGACAACCTAAAATGGGCACAACATATCTCGGTTACCGCCAAAAGAGTGCGCAAGTTGATCCATATCTTTAAAACCCTAAGACATGTTGCTAGTGTAAAACTTCTGTTGCAAACATATAAAGCCTTATGCCATTGTGTCCTAGGTTACGCTGTTTGCGCTTGGGGCGGGGCAGGCAAGACCCATATGATTGAGCTGGAGCGAGCTCAGCGTGCCGTCCTAAAAGTACTTTTGTCATTGAAATACCGGACGCCCACGACCGAGGTATACGGAAAAGCCAAAGTACTTAGCGTCCGCAAGCACTTTTTTTACGAATGCCTGCGAAGATATCACCGATACGCCATCCCAAGTCTGCCTATGTCATCCAAGAGAATTGTCAGGTGCCCAGTTCAAGGTACCAAGAGCTTTTTCGCCAGCAAACACTACCAATGTATTACCCCACGTCTTTACAACAAAATCGGCCATGAAAAGGGGATACAACACCTTATGAAACTCAATAACTTCCAATTCAAAAAAACTATTATTGACTGGCTAGATAATCGCGATTATGAGGAATCAGAAAATCTATTTGGAAGCCTTACATGACACTTTGTCACTTTCACACACTCATCACACACACACACACACACACCTCCACACCACACACAATCACCCCCACACCACACACTCATCCCAGTCACACTTACCTAAGAACGCAGTTAGTGGTACTTAACCTAATTTAATTTATAAAAATATTCAAATCTCTTAATAATATTATTTTCACTTTTAATTTTTTTTTACTCTCTTTTACGTTTTAAGTTGTCAATACTTTTAAGTTTAATGCATCACCATATTGTATCTCATTTTTTTTGTCTATCGTTTTTTTTTTTCTTTATATTCTCTGTAAATTGAGAGGTCTGGCTCTTGTGATACAGGAACTCCTAGTACAAGAGCCAGGGCTACACTGATGTTTAAGCCATAACTTGTCAATAAAGATTTATTATATTATTTAAAAAAAACCCAATCACCCAAACACATCATCCACTGAAATTCGTTCCGAGGTAAAATACAAAAACACGTGTACACATCAAAAATTTTGCTAGACACTAGGTACGTACGCTATATAATTATGTGCAATTGCTTTATTTTAGTTGAAAAATAAATCAAAAACATTACCCTCCTTCTGACGCAGTCGGGTTAAAAATAGACTTGGATTTTTCGGCACGTCACGCCTTTAAAACTTGTGTCCTAAGGTCAAATTTTTTTTTCTGTTTTAAATAGTAGGCTGTTTTGCGGCTTCTCCTTCAACCTGCGAAGGCAAAGCGAGGACAAAGAAGCAATACTAGTACCTACATTTTGATTTAGGTGGGAAAACTTTGTAAATGGAGCCGAGAACTGCAGTAACAAATCCCCACGCGTATCAAACGACGTTTTTCAATACACTTTCGAAGAAATAAAATATTAGAACAAGAAAGTATTTTTGTCAGGAATTAGAAAGTGATGATTTAATTTGATTTTTTTCCGCGTTTTGCTTTCACCAGGTTGAAGAAGAAGCAAAGTTATACTTATGATGCCGATAAACAGCCTAATATGAAAAACACTAAATTCAAATATTTTTGAATTTAGAACACAAATAAATGTTAATTTATTAATAAAAGTAAATATTTGTTTTAAAATAATCATGTGTATCCATGATATTCTATTTATAAACACAATTTTAATAGGTACTCAATAAATATTTACGCCTTAAAAAACGCATATCTCTTTGCCAAGATATATATTTTATATATAAATAAAAAACAATCACCGCCGTCGATAGCTATAGTCATTGAACCCAATAGGTAGTATAGTTATCTGTGGTTTCCGCACGTGTGCGGAAAAATATTAAAAATCCATGTGTTTGAAACACGTTGCATGTTGAACCTAATCGTAGTGCGCTAGGAACCAGTTTTCGAGAAACTGTATTGAAAAACGTCGTTTCATTCACGTGGGCAATATTAACTGCACTTCTGCTGCGTCGGCTGTAGAGATGGGTCGAGGGCAAAAACAAATATGGGCACAATGGGCATAAACTTGGCATGTTGGGCATAAATGAGTTTACGCCCAAATAAATGCCCGATCACTGGGCACAAAAACTAATAACTTTGTTTTGTAAAAAATAACTCAGGAGCTTATCTTAAAATGAAACTTAAATGTCAGTATTTTGTAAATTAAATTAATCAGTTTTGTTAAAAAAATCGTTGTTGTCACAGTTGAAAATTCGAATAGGTTAAATTCCTGTCTGACTGACTGATATTATGAACGCACAGCCCAAACCGCTGGTCCGAAAGACGTAAAATTAGGGTGTAATCATTGAGAAGAGTAGGTATCCACTAAGAAAGGGATTTTTGAAATTCCACCCCTAAGAGGGTGAAATGGGGTGTTGAATTTTTTGTGAAACATTTTATTCTTGGGGTCGACTGACTTGAAAATTTGTGTACCTACATACTCTTCAGTTAAAACTATGAGAAACATACAGGCAGAGCTGGGCAAAATACATGCTTTGCTTTAATTAAAATACAAATTACAAAATACTATCTCGTATGTATTTAAAATACGAAATACAAAATATTTTTAAGTCGTGTATTTGAAATATGAAATACAAAATACAGTATTTTATCTATTTTTAATTAAAATACAGGCTAGACACTTATATCGATACTTTAACCTAGGATGTTGTAATTTTTATTGTAGGTTCCTACTAATTTAAGAAAACCTTTTGTGAAATTTCAACCATCGGAGATGAATAGTTTCGGAGATATTAATTGCAGAATAATTGATATTATTGTATAGAAAAAGGTGACATTTTACACCATGACACATGATAATGAGTATTTTGAACCACACCACAGACTATTTTAGCATAGAGTATAACGTACGTGTGGAATGTTCAGCGAGCAAAGCACACTTACTACTGGAAACACCCAAAAATTCCAAAAAAACTTTATTCAGAATTTTGATATTCCGATACTTCAAATGGATAAAATATCCATTAGTGGACAAGAATTTCGAAGTTCAATTTTTTTTTGTAGATAGTACACATAAATAGAAAGCTTTTTTCAAATTTTCAATAAGCGGACGCCCACCCCGACCGTCTCGCGGCAGTATCATTTAAGGGCGGCATGGGCACCGGGCCGTAGGCCGACGAAGGAGGCCGGCGGAGGCCCGGCACTTTGGGGACAGAAGTCAAAGAGTGTTATTTAATATGCGAGCGAAGCGAGCGCGCGTCACGGAGTCGTAGCATGGTAAAATACCCCTTTTCCACGTAAAAAAAAAGAAAAAAAAAAGCGGGAAAGCATATATTTTGGGCTAAGTAACAATGCTCTTAAATACTACTTGTAATCTTGTAGACTTATGTACATGTTTTATTCAGTGTGGAGTATTATAAGTGTAAGAATAGTGAATAGAAATATAATAAGAATAAGTACAGGATTCAACTCGGTAAGTAAAATAATAGGTACGGAATTTCTGTGACGGAATACGCTTTTTAGGTGAATAAAAAGTGTTTTGAGGTTAGATTACATTAATCGGTTTTGGTGCATTACCTTTTCATGGGAGTGATACCAGGAGGCAAGGGGGACCCCCCTGTCCTCCACCTCCAAGCCCCCCCCCCCGCCTGCGGCACGGTACTAAATTTTTACTATAAAATATGTCACTTTTAAAAAGCTCATAAAAAAAAACTATGTATCTCCGACGACTTTCGCTCCCCTCGGAGGGTTCCTATGACCTCCCCCCTCCCCCCCACCAAACCCCAACCTCCTGCCTAAAAGTAACGATATAAGTGTCCTTCCATTATATGAACTTGGAGGGTTGTATTGATTTGAATGATTATAATTCTGTAACTCCATACGTGTTACTGGCGCGATTCATATTTTCATGAACATACAACCTAACACTGACCTGCAAATTGCAATAAAAGTAAAATTTAAATTTCGGGGTTTCGTGACTTTTCGGGGTTTTCCGACTTAAATAACTGTTTAAGAATGAAAATGACAATTGACAAGATACTTGACAATTTGACGTACGGGAAAGGTGCAGTGTTGCCAACTTTAAAAATTGACATATTTAGCGGTCGCCATTTTGCTTACGAAAGCTGTCGAGCGCTATTTTCTGCAGAACGCACCCATTATTAAGATTGCTAAATGTATTTGTGTTCAAATGTATTTTGAAGCAATAAGTATTTGAAATACTAACTACAAAAAACCTCAACGTGACGTATTTGAAATACCAATTACAAATTACATTTAAGTATATGAAGTAATTGAATTACAAATACCAAATACGTATTTGTATTTCAATTACGTATTTTAATTACAAGTAATACAAATACTGCCCAACCCTGCATACAGGGTGTAACAGGACCCTTCACGAAGCCGTTAACCAAGCATTATGTACATCAAACTTTTTCATTAAAATTATTGCTGGGAAACGATTTTTTTTTTTTGGGGTGAAAAATCACTTTTTACGTTAGAACTCAATGTAACGCACTCAAAACATTATGCTGATGGATGGATGGAATAGTATGGGGGTTTTGGAGGTATTTAAAGTAAAAATCTGACATTAAAAACAAGTATTTATAAAAAAAACTGGTGAAAAATTTGTAACCCTGACCCCCAATATCTCCGTAACTAGAAGGTTCCCAAGTTATGGTCTAGAACAAAAAAATGATCGCAATAACGGGGAGAACAAGTGCCTTTCGGCTTCGTGAAGGGACTTGTTATACCTTTTATATCACAATTTTTGCAAAATCATCCCCCAATTCAAAATTCCAAGTCCTGACTGGTCTTAAAGACATGAAATTTGAAGGGTGTATTCTTTGTGAAGATTAGGTATTTATTAAGAAAGGGTTTTTCGAAATTCTAGCCCTTTTTTTAAGAATGGGAAATCATCAGATAACTCCTCCCGCTCTGGGCTGAGCAGGAGGGAATGTCAGACTTGTACTGACTAAAACCCATCCATGTTCCTTCATCGCCCTTTGTGTTCCAGGGCCAAGCTATCTCTTTCGAACAGTCCCGCAACCCCGGCAGGCATCGGTCCTTTCGGACCCCTTCCCGTTTGCTGACATCTCACACACGACACGGCCTGTCGTCATAAGACGGACGGACGGCGAGCTAGCCCATAGCTCACCATCCACAGGCCCGCGCCTACAGTGGCCTCCGACGCCTCCGATGCCCGGTGCGTCTCCCGCAGCGGCTGGGACGTAAGGTTCTCAGAGCAGTCATGCTAGCGAAGGAGGTGGTAGAACGTGAGAGGGATCTCACATTCCACCACCTCCTTCGCTCGCATGACTGCTTCGCAGAAGGAGGTGACGGCGTCCCATTCCGTCTCACTCCGGACCATGGATTGAACCAAGGCCGGACGCAACAGGTCGCCGCCGGCCGCCGATCACCGCTATGAGGACACGGTAGTGCTCCGCCCACGCGGAACAGACCTCCACCGTAACCTCCGGTCCCGGACGATCCTTGCAATGGTAACACTGGTGGCGGGAAGAAACGCCCGGGGCATGTCCTCCCGCCCGATTCGGTGCAGGAACCTCCTGAAACAACCGTGTCCGGTGAGGACCTTCGTCAGGCGGAAGGTGAGGGCGCCGTGGCACCTCTCTAGCCACTCCTCAAAGAGGGGACTTATCGCCATTATTGTGGCGTACCCTGAAATTCTACCTCTAAGAGGGTGAAATGCGGGGTTAAATTTTCTGTGAAACTTAATATTCTCTGGGTCGATTGACATGAAAATTAGTGTACACACTCTTTAATTAAAATTATGAGAAACGTTTGTCACAGTTTTTCCAAAATCATCCCGCAATATAAAATTCCTAGTCCTGACTGACTGATATAACAACGCATAGCCTAAACCGCTGGTCGGTGTATTATTTGTGAAGAGTAGATATCCAGTAAGAAAGGGTTTTTCGAAATTCCTTCCCTAAGGGGGTGAAATGCGGGGTTGAATTTTCTGTGAAACTTTATATTCTCCGGGTCAATTGACTCGTAAATCGGTGTACACACTCTTCAAGAGGCACGCCGGGCATGCAGGGTGCGGGAGTACTTACCTATTAGTAAGTAGGTAGGATTTTTTTGAGGTAGACGTGTCTGTAAATATATTATTATGTAAAATCCCGATTTTCGCATTGGCGTATCAGTCAGTCAGGAGTTTGAATTTTATATGTATAGATGCGATAGTTTGTGATGAGATGAGATGGAGGGATGGATGTTTGTTACTCTTACGCGCAGAAACTACTGACACAAATAGTTTATAACCTCGATTAACATATAGGATACTTTTTATCCCTTTAGTATGATCTCGTGGGACACTTATCAAAGTCCACGCGGGCGAATCCGCGGGCATAAGCTAGTAGAAAATATAATTTTAACTGTCGTAAAAATGAAAAATAAAGTAAATTGAAGTCTAAGTTTGTCCTGTGCAGGCCAATAAATAATTTTTCTTTCTTTCTTTCTGATACTACAATAGTCGGTTAGTTACTATAATATTAAGTAATAATTCATAAACTTTAAGACTTCCGAATAAAATAAAATTAATACATATATCTCAATTTTACTTTCATCGTGGCCCTAATTATAGTTTTGGCTTGATTTTTACCTATTATAATTATCAATTTCTTAAGTTTTATTGCAATATAAAAGCTATAGTCCAATATGATTTTGTGAATAATTAACCTATTCTGAACACTCAATTATAGCTATTTGAATGCAAAAATAAAAACTGTTAAAGTTTTTGCCCAGGTAAAAGGCATTTATTCGGCATTTACGGGCATTTAGCCGGCGTTTATTGAATACGCCCAATATGCCAGGGCATTAACCCATCTCTAGTCGGCTGCAATAACAAAATTTCAACACTTGTATCAAAATGAACAATTTATTTACCTACAGCCTAACTCATAGATACTGATGTCGCCTTTTGTATCTAAAGAAAAAATAAAGGAAATAAATGCCCTTTCATGTTCACTAAGGCGGATCTCAAAAATAAAAGCACAAAAGTCTTTTCTATCAGCCGGATTAACGGAAGCCGCTAATACACTAAATTAAAACCTTTTGTAACTAAAACTAAGTTTTAGTGTGCGTGCGTAAACGGCCGAATGATTAATCAAGCTGTCTATGTCGATACTTTCTAACACAGAGCACGAAATCGCCGCACCCGCAGCGCCTAGAGACGGCAGTGAAAATAAATGAAAATTCAAAAGATAGCTAAGCCATTTGAGGTGGATGCAGTTTTCTTATAAATCAATACTAAGAGTAAGACTTATTGCTGTATGAGTGCTGATACCGTAAGCCTGCGTCTACCCACAGCTGGGCAAAGGCCTTTCCCCGTGGACGGATTCCGGACGGATTCTCAATCCAGGATTAGGTGGCGGCCCCGACTTACGAACAGTAAGTCGTGGGTTTGACGAACCCAGGCAGGCGCATTACCTTTGAGTAAATTATTTCATCACCACTGCTCTCAAAACGGTGAAGGAAAATCATCGTTTGGAAACTGGCATGTCCTAGAAGCAAAACAATCGAAGACATGTGATATCTACCAACCCGCACTAGGCCCACTTGGTGGATTATAGCCCATTCCTTCTCATAGAGAGGAGGCCTTGTGTCCCATTTTCGCCGTGCTTACGCACGTTTCGATGATTTTTTGCGTCAGTGGCAAACGAAGGTTTCGATTCATAAGCTCCTTTATGGACCAAGAAGCTCTTCCAGGTATTTTCGGTTCTTCTTGTGACTATAGTCCTAGTCTTTTCTGTACTGGAAAGGTACTAATTAGCTCAAGCAGATTTATTCATGGACATACTATTGCAATTTTTCACCATTCACTTTGATTCTGATCCTATGCTTAGAGGTGTTGTACATCAGTTTGGTCTTCGACATGTTCGCTTCGCTTGCTCTTGCATCTTAAGTTCTTTGCAGGATCCTAGAATGCAAGAGCTCCACCCTTAAACAGTAGGTAGGTATGATATGTGTCAGAATAAGAATTGAAGATGCACTTCCATGAGTAAAATCCTTTCAAACCTGCTTAAAATTTAAAAGGAAAATCGCAAGAAAAAAATGTGTTTTGGCCCCCAAGTGCCAAGCCCCATATTCAGGTGTCGGCGTCCAGCCTAAAGAGGGATCAGCCGGTGGACCAACTGCTTAAGGTGGCAGCGCCAGCGTAACCCTAGAAATTACAATTTTCTTAGGTACGTTTTTTGCTATTTGTAGGTCAGTGTCAAGTTGTATGTTGATAAAAATATAATTCGCGACCGTAATAAATATGGTTTTACTGGCTTGATAATCATTAAAATCATCAATACAACCCTCTAAGTTCATTTAATCCCACTGTATGACTTTTTGATGAAAAAATCACTTAGATTTACTAACTCAGTAAAGCCATATTTTGTTAAGGTAACAGGCTTCGACGGTATACGAAAATGCTAAACTTAAAGTAGGTAGTAGGTAACTAAATACCTACCTACACGTTACTATCTACATAGTTTCATGCTTACAATATTGTAGGACAATCTGGACGTAGCCTACAACACAAGGTGACCGTGTGACCCTTAGCGTGTTGTACCTGAACCTGGGTATCTAGGTACAATGTAAATACGATTATGTGGGAGTGGGATACTTCCTACAGCTTCACCTTAAAATCAGAAAATTGAATTTAGATAGATAATTTAATCTACCTTGAACCTGCACATAGTGGTGTGGTCCTCGTGTAAGTAAATAATCTTCTCTAAGTAAATTGTTGGAATTTTGTTTATTTGTTTAGGACGCTAATGTAATTTCTTTCATGAACTGGGGTAAGGTCGTATTAGTTACGTGGGTACGTTACGCTTGTGTCACGAAGTTTCTAGACATATCAATTCTTAAAGTTTCTCTTTTTACAAGATTTTACGAGATTTTTTTAACTTAATATAGGTCTAGAGCTAAGAAATATTAAACTTCGACCGATTAATTCAAAAAAAGGGGTGCGACGGATGTCCCATAATAACAGTGTAAAAACTCAAAGAAATGGTCAAGTGGAAATAAACCTTGTCGATTATGCCCAACGCTCATTGAGAAAAAAACCTGGAAACCTCGGAAAACACCAACTCACAGAAATTGAGCTCACCAGCAGGGAGGGCTATTGTATATCTCTGTTGACAGTTCATAATGATCATCACTTGGCGAGTTTTGTTTTGATATACAATGACAGTTCAACTCAGTTCAGTTCAACTCGCCAAGTGATGATCACAGGATCACTATGAACTGTCAACAGAGATACGCAATAGCCCTACAGCCCACTAAGATGGGAGGGGAAGGGTGCGTGTAAAGGAGTGCACAGAAACTACACTTCGTTCTACGTAAAGTGTAGCCATGTTCTATTTCTGAAAGTTTGAGGCAAGGAAGTATACTTATTTTAATGATGTAATTTGTTTAAATATCTGCTAATTAAAAGAATGTTAGCACTTTGTACTTAAAATCGTAAGTTAGACCGACTTCAATCAATATTAATTTATTTTAGCATTCAGTTTGTACCATTACCCGTTTTTGACATTATGTACCTATCATGACTGTCACCACAGAATATATACTGACTGTCACTGACATGTAATCAAATCGAGATTTCCCATTGTAATTTTGTATAAATTTTCTTTGTAGTGAAAAATAGTATTGTTAAGCAGAATTAAAAATGGCTTTTCATATAAAAGACGTGACATTAAAACCGGATAGGCCTAAAACGTTTTTACTGAGGAAACATGCAGATTATTTGGCCAAATATGGAACTGAGAGTGAAGAGTATGAGTATAACATGACTGAATTTCTACGAATGTCGGGAATTTATTGGACATTAACTGCTATGGAATTAATGGGAACGTCTGACAAGTATGTACTCCTAGTTTTTGTTAAAAAATCACTTCGACGCCGAAAAAGAAATGAGTTTTTAAAAGGGTCATCTGTTATCTGAAATGTTTTAGTTGACGTCTTAGATTTTTTTTTTGTTTTGCTCTAAGTAGTTTCAGGATTTAAACAGCGTCTAAAATTCAGAATAAATCCGGTTTCACTTAATAAAATCAAATTGAATATGGAAAGACATTTTACAAACAATTTTTTTAATTTTTTACAGGATGCCAAAAGAGGATATCATAACATTCATCACAAAATGTCAGGACAAGGAGACTGGTGGTATCTCAGCTTGCTATCCACATTCCCCACACATTTTGTACACTTTAAGTGCTGTGCAGGTTGGTTTTAAATTGTTTGTGCTACCTATTCATATTATATTATGTACCTGTGACTGCTTTGTTTATCTGGTGATCACTAAGTTGATCAAAATGCAATGAGATTAATCAAACGGCAAATCCCATGTGGTTTTATCAATATCATTGCATTTTACCAATGAAAGGAATTTACGTACGTTTGACGTCTTGGGCTTAATTCCCAAGTCTAGCAAAGTGGTAAAATAGCTGGCCTGCGTCTGGATTTGTGCTTGTTTGATGACAATAACTAGGAACTGGAAAAATATAGGTGTACCTTTCTGCCTGACCCTTTGGTGAATTTTCCAGTAATATAACATGTGGTGAACACTAGAAACAAGATATTTATCATGTTTACTGTTTGTTTTGAGTTCTCCATATTTCGGTGCTGTTGTAAACACCGCTTCGGTCGTCCAGGAAACCGGGGTTTTGTAACTGGTTTCCATTAAGGCTTTATTTATACTACTACGTAACTGGTTTCGAAGGAGTAATTATCCAATGTCCCTTAAGCCACCTACCATGATCACGGATAAACAACTAACAGAAAACATGGTAAATATCCCCTTTCTAGTATTAATGATAATGTTAGTGACTATCTCAATTTAAAAACTTATAATAACTGGTGAATTGAGACACTTCTGCTTACCCCATTCTTAATTTTATAATCATGTAACATTAACTCCTGCAGGTCCTTATAATGTATGACAGGCTGGACGCTATAGATGTAGAGGGTGTTGTCAAATTTGTGGCATCTCTGCAGCAAAAATGTGGCGGCTTCTATGGTATGTCTAGTTGCTGACGTACATATAAACATATTCATTATATCTGTCTTCAAAAGGCTTCTTACACAAATTCACCTTTTTATACAAAAAAAGAAGTAGTAAGAAAAATTTGCTAGCCACTAACAACTGTTTGAAATTTTTACAATATTTAGAAAATTAAGAAGTGTGGTTGTACGCACAATGACTAATCAAGCTACACAAAACCAATGCGGATTTCTCATGGTATGGGAAATCTATAAAAAGTGAGGCCATGTTATACTAAATGTAAATGTTCTTCTGTTTTTGTAAATAATATAGACAGGATCAAGTTTAATTAGCTGCGGCAGATATGAATATCAGAACATTATTTAAAACGAATTGATGTTTTTTTTGGTTGGTACAATGACTTTTTTCCACAATCACCCATGAAACATTTCATAAACAGTTTTAAACCATATTGCATACTCAAAGTTCTTTTTTGTCCAAAAGGTGACCCATGGGGTGAGGTGGACACAAGGTATTCGTTCTGTGCAGTGTCATGCCTCTCACTCCTGAACCGACTGGATGCCATAGATTTGGACATGGCTGCTAACTTTGTGCTCACTTGCATGAACTTTGATGGGGGCTTTGGATCCAAACCTGGATCTGAAAGTCATGCTGGTAAGTTAAATAGCATTAACTGCTTGATTAAGTTGGTATTACAGGCAGTTGGTGTATAATCATTGTGGGCACTATTTATTTTCTGTTTTCTATGCGGTTTGTGTCCAGTCAAAGTTAATTAATAATAACAAAATCAATTGCATAAGTTTGGATAAGTTTTAATTTTAATGTGCAACTTTCCAGGTCTAGTATATTGCTGCGTGGGCACCCTATCTATTTGCAAGAGGTTAGACTCAGTCAAAATAAATCGCCTTGCGTGGTGGCTGTCTGAGCGACAGCAGCCCAGCGGTGGGCTCAATGGCAGGCCGGAGAAACTACCAGACCTATGCTATTCTTGGTAAGGAAAACTTCAAACTGACATCACACTGCACTGAAACCCATACCAACCCAAAACCCTAACATAGAATATCAGCCGCCATACAATATCAGCAGGGCCAGAGAATCCATCGGATTCTCTGGCCCACAACAACAGTGGAAATGTCATAAGAAATATTGCGCTTGCTGTTGGATTTTAAATTTTCTATGCTAAACCAAACAGCTTCATTTCTTTTCACCTCCTTCTTTAGCAGTTTTATGTCAAACTAACTTTTGCCTTTTTTGTCACTTTCGATATTTCTTCCCTCGTCGGGAAGGTTTTAAATATAGCCTGTGACACTTGGGGTCTCGGGGATAATGTAGCTTCCCATTAGCGACACTTGGGGTCTCGGTGATAATGTAGCTTCCCGTTAGTGAAATAATTTTCTGAATTGGATCAGTAATTCCGAAGATCGCCCACACCCAAATCGCTACAAACTTAAGGTGCTCCAGGGTTGCCCGCGAAATTCAAATTTTCTTACGTTTTTTACAATTTGCAGGTAGGCCTGGGTAGCCCGCGAATAATTAAAATCATCAATACTACCCTCTAAGCTCATTTAACCCCATTGAATGACTTTATCGTGAAATAGGTTTTGAATGGGGTTAAACCCAGGCGCTTCCACCTTAACCTGAGCCCTCATACCATCCATGCTTCATTCAGTATTGCCAATACAAAAATCATGCTTCTTTTTTCAGGTGGGTGTTGTCATCACTGACCATAATGAACAGACTCCACTGGATAAAAAAGGACGAACTAGAAAATTTCATCCTGGCTTGCCAGGACCCAGAGACGGGTGGTTTTAGCGACCGGCCTGGCGATGTTCCCGACCCGTTTCATACGTTGTTTGGTATTGCTGGTCTTTCGCTATTAGGAAACACAACTGTTAAAGCTGTCAACCCAGTCTATTGTTTACCACAAGAAACGGTTGACAGGTTGAAATTGGAACCACAGATAAATAAACATTAACATTGTATAATTATGTTACAGCTTACAGGCAAAACTGTTGTTAATCGGTCAAAAGTAATTTTGACTGGATTCAGTCAAAACCGTTGTTGTTTGTATTAAAATGCGTTCTATGTTTCAAGTTTTTAGAACATCTATGTTATAATAACTTAGAATAATAACTCTATATGTTTTTAAAAGGGTCAGGAAAACCTAACGCCTTTTTAAAATATATTTATTAAACCCGTGGCAAAATAATAACAACCGCTGGGTCGATCTTTAGGTTACGCCGTGCTTGCCTAGGTTGGTCTGCGGATGGGTGACCGCCCATTACATACCGAGTTTCCTCCGTGCCTCGGAAAGCACGTTAAGCCGTTGGTCCCGGCTGTCATCTGTAGATCTTTGACAGTTGTTACAGGTAGTCAGTTACCCAAAAAGTCTGACAACAAGTCTTGCCAAGGGGTATCGTAATACCCAGTACTAACTGGGTTGTGGAGGTCAGATAGGCAGTCGCTCCATGTAAAATACTGGTATTCAGCTGCATCCAGTTAGACTTGAAGCCGAACCTAACATAGTTGGAAAAAGGCTAGGCAGATGACCATAAGACTAGTTAGGACCTAATCAGTTTCTAAGGAAGTTGTACCAGTCAGAAGTAGCTTTGACTGATTTACAGTTTTGACTGTGACATACTATAGATAAAATTATGAAGTCTGCACATGTAATTTAAATGAAAAAGCCATTAAGGCTTCATTTTTATCATTTTATGTAAGAACACGTTTCTATGTATACTATGTATATACTCGAAAATCTTGTATCTATTCTAATGCATAAGTATCTTATGTTATGAAATATAATGTGATAATATATTATAATCGAGGTTGGTTTCCATTCATATCCCCTAACTACCTAAGTCATAAATTAACATACATTATTCTATGATAAATCGATAAGTCAAGGGGCCTTGGGGCCTTGCAGATAAAAGTAGGGGCTATTTTCATTGATTAGTCTGTTTGGAGCACAGAGGAATACGTACCCGTTACATTACTTTGTGGGAATCATGCTGAAAAGGCCAGAGGGGTGGTTCATGATAGAGATTTATCGGTCTATAAATTGTTCTTTTAAAAATATTAGGTTTAAATTACGAGTAGTAGTCATTAAATTACAAGATACTTTTAAAATGTTTTATCTGCCTTTTTTTTTTTTCGAATTGGAAATCATCAAAAAAAAACCCCTCCCGCTCTGGGCTGAGCAGGAGGGAGTGTCAGACTTTTACTGACTAAAACCCATCCATGTTCCTTCCTTTGCCCTTTGTGTTCCAGGGCCGCGGTATCTCTTTCGTACAGTCCCGCAACCCTGGCAGGCATCGGTCCTTTCGGACCCTTCCTGTTTGCTGACTCACTTTGAGGCGCACGTGGAACACGAACGCGCCGTCCGCACCGGCACGCGGCGTTGGCGAAGTTCTGCGCCGTTTATCTGCCCTAAGTTTCAATTTTAATGAAACAACTTATTTTGCATTTTTCCCCTATGCATACATATAGAACCGCCATTGGACTAAAGGCTATAATTTTATTGCCTTTGCCAGAGAAAATCGACGTCTGTCAATGTCAAAAGAGCTTGACGTTTGTTGAACGCATTGCCCATTGGTTAACCGTCGAAAAACAATATTGTAAAAATATAATGTAAACAAACTTAACCTAAAATTGCATTATGTATGTAGGATGTTTACAAACATTTTAATGAAACAACATAAATCTAATCAATAAATAAACTAGAATTCGACATGTTAACATTATACTGTTTTCAGTTCTTCCTCTTTAGCCTTTGTGTTCACATATTTACAGTGTTTACATATTTTGTTTATTATAGTGATTTGGTAACCACGATATATTTCCAAAAAATTCAACAGGAATATGACTATGTCATTGGTAAGAGCTACGTTTAACTATTACAAATTGAATAAGGCATGAATTTCAGAAGCAAAAACTCTCGAGTAGGCTTTTGTAAACTTTAGTTTTATTTGTATAAATATATTACCTTAACATAACATCACGCCTGTAAATCATGAAGGTTTAGACAAAGGGGTACCCAAAGTATATCCACATTTCCTCAATTATGTTTATAGTCCCATGTAATAAGTGGCCAGCCTACTGTCACCAACCAGGCACAAAGCCAAAACCAAGGCTGCTACTGAGAAATTCCTGTTATAAAAACGTCATAACACTGCTTGACCTAGAAATCGATCCCAATACCTTATAGTCAGCAGTAACACTCAATACCACTAGGAAAACTTACTATGTACATTTTCAGTTGGTTCCGGCACAGCAGGGTCAGTCATTGCCCATAGACTAGCAACAGAAACAAACTACACCTTCATCGTGGTAGAAGCAGGAACCAAGAGTCATGCATTACTTGAGGCACCGGTGCTTGGTCCATTCTTCCATGGGTCACTGTTAGACTGGCAGTATAAGACTGTGCCTCAGAAGCGAGCTTGTTTTGCAATGAAGAATAAAGTAAGTTTTTTTTAAATGAAAAGTTATAATTCTTTTATTACATAATTGAGAAACAAGTTGAAGACTACCATTTTGAAAGAAATCTTAAGATTGAGAGAAATGGTGTACTTAATGAAAAATTATATCATTTCACTCAGTTTCAAAAATTTCCTAGTAGGACACCAGTATTTTATTAACCTGCAGACTAATCAGTGAATTGTTAAAGTGAACATGGGATTTTATTTACAGGATCAATTTTCAAAATGGGCGTGGATGGCCAAATCCGAAACTATGAGGAATAGTGAAAAATGCTGAAAGGAGTCTCGAGCCCAATTTTGATGAAAACTAAAACTGGATCATTGGATTTTTGAAAAATCAATATCCCAGGCCAGGAATCGAATTGGTTGGTTTTGAAAAAAAAACACACTGTATTTTTACATCATTCGATAGTGTCGCTAATAAGGATCAAATTCTGGGGAGTAATAAATAACATGCGGCAAATTGAAGGAAAATGTAAAATTTTATGTTTTATCATATTTTAAATTAATGTTCTTGATTGATGGCACCCACACAACAGTCATCTTCAAAACATTATGTTCCAATTTCATATTTTTTATCTCTTCGTGGTTGAAGGCCTCAATAAAAAAATGTGAACAATTGAAATTAGATCTTACAAGTGAGTTGGCGCCAACAGTGATTTTGTTGAGGTTTCTCTGAATAGGTACTACTAACTGTTTGCAGACTGTTAGGTATTTTATCAAAAATGAACTCCTTCCTTTGGTTTGTCATATGTCATTACTTCCTAGAATTGGATTCTTAATGGCGACTCTATCGAATGGTGTAATAATACAGCATGTTTTTTTTTCAAAACCAACAGATTCGATTCCTGGCCAGGGATATTGATTTTTCAAAAATCCAATGATGCAGTTTTGCAGATGCAGACTCCTTTGAGCATTTTTCGATATTCCTCACAGTTTCGGATTTGGCCATCCACGCCCACTTGAAAAATTCACTCTGTATATAATATTGCCTCACTATACATTTTTGGATTGTTAGCTGTAATCCACCCAAACACAATAAAATTAAATTATGATTTATTTTTTCTGCACTAAGCAGCATTCAAAATCAATAAATATAAACTCTTCAACAACTTGGGTTTTTAAATAATTTTAGAAAATATTGCATGAACTGTTTTGCACTATCTTCTTCATATAATGTAACAAGCCAGTGTTTTCTCACTGCAAAGCAAAACGTTCATCTCCCTTTTCCACACATATTTTAATTTTCTATTCAGGCAAGTCCTCAACTCCTCACCTCTTCTAAAAACACATTTCTTTTTTTTTCAGAGGTGTAAACTAGCCCAAGGCAAGATCATAGGAGGCTCATCCAAGCTGAATAACATGATACACGTCAGAGGAAACCTGTCACACTATCTAGACTGGTTTCATGGAAAACACACCAAGGACTTCATCACAGAACAGTTTGAGTTTGTAGAGAAAAATATTTTACATCTAAATGAAGTGCAATACCAAAGTGAATTAGCAAATGCTGTTTTAGGAGCAGCTAAGGAATTAAACTATAATAAACTAGGCATAGATTTTAAACTAGGTTTTAGAAAAAATATTGTCAGTCAGAAAAATGGAAAGCGATGGTCCACTTCTGACAATTTAGATCCATACAAACATGTTATTACCAACGCTTTAGTAGAAAAAGTATTTTTAAATGGCAACATTGCTAGAGGCATTGCCGTCTCACGGTATGGTAGAAAAATTAACATTACTGCTAGAAAAGGCGTAATTTTATCCGCTGGAGCAATCAATTCGCCAAAAATTTTGCAGTTGTCTGGAATCGGTCCTGAAAATCTGTTAAAATCTTTGGGGATACCGGTGGTCAAAAATCTTTCTGTTGGTAGAAATCTTCAAGACCACATAGGAACTGGATTAGACTTTGTATTATTTAATAAATCTGTTTCAATTAGTGCTTTGGATATGATAAACCCATTTAATGTGTTACAGTATTTTATAAATGGCAAGGGTCCTTGGACAACGCCAGGTTGTGAAGTGATCGGTTTCCTGTCTACAAAAAACCAGTCAGAGCCAGATTTACAATTCATGGTGTTGCCAGTAGGCTTATCCTCAGATAGGGGTAGTTTACTAAAAAGTAATGTAAATATAAAGGATGAAGTATGGGATAAATATTTTTCTAAAAGTTTTGATAGTTATGTGGGAACCATTTTACCTTTGATATTACATCCCAAGAGTAGAGGCCATGTCTCTATCAATAGTACTGACCCTAAATTACCACCCTTAATAGACCCTATGTATTTATCACATAAAGACGACAGAGAAACAATAATAAATGGATTGAAACTAGTCATAGAATTTGTTAATACAAAGGCAATGCAAAATGTCGGAGGTTACATAAACAAAAATTATTTTCCTGGGTGCGAAAATTTTGAGATTTTCACGGATTCGTATCTTGACTGCTACCTAAAACATTTAACTTTGACAAGTTACCACCCCGTCAGTACTTGTTCTATGGGGTTGCCAGACTCTAAAAACACTGTTGTTGATACTTCTTTTAAAGTTTTAGGGATTGAAAGACTGTATGTTGCTGATGCCTCAGTGTTGCCGAATTTACCTAGTGGAAATATAAATGCGGCTATCGCAATGATGGCAAGCGTTTTCTTTGAAACTAATATAAGAGTGAAAACGAACATTCCAGTTTGTGATAAAAATGATTTGTTTCTTGAATATTTTTTAAATGTTTGTATTTTAGAATGACACGGAAATTATTATTAAATGTGAGCAGTCAATTATTTTTGGGCAAGTTTCATCAGTGAAACTGAACGAGTTCAGGACTTATTAGCCGCGTTCAAGAACTGTCATTGTCATAACTGCTGTCAATAATCCATTAACAGTTCTTGAACGCCCTTTAGATAGGTTTATTGTGTTCAATTTCATTGGAGAAAGTCACTCTTAGTTTTAAAGACTGAAATTAAACACATACTTACTTGAGATTAAACTGAGCCATCCCCAAATAATGGTAACTCGAGATTATAGCCATTTGCTATTCTTGTATTGTATATAATTAGGTGCAGCCAGGAAAAATAATTATTTTCAAATTGACCCACACAACTTGCCATACATACAACTGTCAAAGTATGACAGTTGCAGTTTGAATATATGGATAATAATTTAAGTTGGTAGTCAATTTGCCAAATTATTAATTTCCCTGAGATTACCCACCTACTTTGACATTGCAGTTCCACAAACATTACATAAGGGAAACATTATGTTGCTTCTAGATAATTTTGTGAAAGTTGCTTTATTGTAGATGCTTTTCAGACAGAGGCTGCCTATAGTGGCGGGCAGTGGCACTTTGTTACTGTACTATCCTCTAAACTCTATCTCTACGCATTAACTGTCAATATGGATGTAAATTCGGGGAATTGTTAAGCACCTTCGACTAACAATATAGCCCGTATAAACATATCACACAAATGCTTTTCCAATTCACTTTTGACATTGGCAGAATGGTCGATATCGGCTTTAATAAAAAATACCTAATAAAAAATAAAAAAAAGAATAGAAACAAATCACACCTGTCATTTTTTGACACTTAGCATGGCTATAATACTGCAACTTGTCGTAGGGTGTCAATTTCATTAATAAAATTGAATATCCCTGAAGGTATATTAAAAGAAAGCACGTTATATTTCAACACTTTATTGAATGTTTTAAGGACACTTCTAAACATGAATTCGCGTACATGACTTTGAGCGTCAATTTCAAAACAACCTTTTTTTTTTAAAAAATAATTTGACACGATTTAAAAAAGACAAAGATAATTTCAGTAACACGTGTAACATGTTTCTAACAATTTACTCAAATACTGAAACGTTTTATGACAGGTTTAGTAAAACGGTCTGTTTGATTATCATCACACGGCTCAGGGTCGAGAGACGAAATTCCAATATATAATTTTTTTTTTTTGTTTTTTTTTTTGTATATTTCTGTTTTTTGTTTGGCTTTCCACACAAAATTTAATTCCAATAGTCGAAAATATTAAGCAGTCATTTAGGGTGTTTGAGAGAACAAGCTTAAATGCAGGTGTCATTATTAGTGAACCTAATGAATTTTATGATCGTGTCAAATTATTTAAACTACTTAGGTGCGTCGTTCACACGAACTAAAGTCGAAGCGGCGTCAAAGAATGTGAAGGAAGCATTGCCGCCTGCGCCTCGACTCCACGTAGAAACCCTATCATCGGCCGTGCCGCGACGTCGCCTCGACTTACCAGTGAGCGACGCGCCTTAGGTACATTTAAATTAGTTTAATTACAATTAATATAATAATAAGTGCATAACTTAGGCGTAAGAACAAAATAGGAAATTATTTGTGCCATAAGAAATTATTTTAGTTCACTGTATTATAGATATTATTACTTATTAAATTTTACAAAATAAATTACAATTATACTTATTACATCTCACATTTCTATTTTTCTAATTCCTAAACACGTAAACACAAATTTTATAATGACTAGTACATGTTGCAGACATTTAACATAATTAGCCGTTTTGTCAAAAATCTAATTTTAGTATAACATCGTTGTTTTATATTAAGTATTTTAGAAACGGGTGTCTAAATATGCCAGTTTTCTTTTTTTACTTTTTCCGCAATTAGATATATAATATTATAAAATTGCCAGTTTCACAGACTGACCATAAATACATAATATTAAATACAGTAATATCTCAGTTACAGTATATCTAATTCTATTTAATACTCATACATGTAAAACATATGGATTAGAATTAGAATTCCTCATATCCAAAGTCAGCCCGCTTCGACTTAGTTTTAATTATGTTTCTTTAATTAATCAACGTTTAAAAATCGAGAAAGATAAATCACAAACATGGGGTAATAATATTAAGGCAAGAGTTTTTTCATCATTATTTTTATAATAAGTAATACATTCGTTTTGTTTAAGGTCAAATTGAATTAGCTAGCAAAATACGACGAACGTGATGGTATCGATATCTTAGCATGACAAAACAAAAGAGTTATCGATACTTACCCATAATAAATAGACACTTAAACTCTTAAAAAAAAGTGTTCTACTCTTTATTATGTACATACAAGTTTCAGGTATCGAAACAAAATAGATACCTATTATACAATAGGCGGTCTTATCGCTAGAGTGATTTTTTTTAGACAACCTTGCTTTCTACTGTAGGTATCGTGTGTGCCGAGTTTCCCTAGCTATTTTAATTTGACTCAGTATTATTAATAAACCACTTCAACAATACTCCTTTAAAAGTTTCAAGAAAAGCAAAGATTACTGCCATCATAATTATATTGACGACAGCATGTTTTTTTTTTCATATAAAATCGTTTATAAGTTTTAAGACACTCACGGACGGAAGATTCTTCTACATTTAAATCTAAACTTTACACAAATACTAAACACCGTATTTCTAATTTTGTGCAAGTAAATAAAAGACCTACTTATAATGTGGTTTTCAACGTAGACACTTCTTACATTAGCGGACTATTTCAACAGTTAAAAACAAGAATACATTTTGCATAAACACTTATTTTTCAGATCGTAGGTAATTATAACCTTTACCTACGATCTGAAAAATAAGTGATTTTCATTATCAAGCTCATAAAAAAGCTGAACCTTTGTATCAAAAGGGAGTACAATTTACGAATCAGGATTAATATATACCTACTACATAGACATTTCTAAATATTACTGAAACGGATTTTTTATTCGTTTTCTTGCCAAATTGTCGAAATTATTGCTGATGTCATAATAAAATGATATCATTCAACATTAACTTTTTCGACCATCAAATCGTTTTTACAATTTTTTTTTTTTTAAATCAAACTCTAAAACCTTTTTTCTTTTTCAGTTCGAACACAACAACCTTTCAAACTAAATACTAAACAGTTAGAAGCATAAATGCTCAATCAAAATAATGAAAAATAATAAACCTTTTTGAGGTGTAACATTTTTTTTCATTGCTTTACAATATAAGATATTTGTATACCTTTTCTGAGCAAAACGCAGTTCACTGCTCTTATAATACTGGACGGATTATCTGACAAAGCTTGAATAAGTCATTTATAATTAATACTTTAAAATATTGCCACACATCTTAATAGTAATAAATAAGTATTTATTAATACTTTGTACATCATAATACTGAGCGGTAAATGCGTCATTGTATACAATTTTTACATAGTAAGCTTATATTAGAGCGATAGAGTTAGCAACTATGAGACGTTTTCGTTTTTTTTTCTGAATTTCAAGCCTTCGTTTTGCCTAATTTTGATTATTCTTCAACCTACATGAGCTTAGCAAGGTCTCATACAGTCAAATCAGTTTTCTTTTTGAGTTGTGTTATGAACACTTTTTTTTTTGGGGCACCCATTCGTTTTATATTTAAATAAAGTAGTAGTTAAAGGTAGTAGTAGTTAACTTGTTCTTAGCCGATCCTTTATCTTAGTAAATATTATTAATTTTACAGTCCGTCTTTATAATCACTCCCTTTTGTTGCTAACTCCTCCACCACGTGCTCTAATCCATATACGTACCGACACTTTATCAAGTAAATATAATTTAATTAAAATATTAGCTACATTTTATTGTGCATAACTTCCAATATAATAATACTGTTTTGTTTCAATAATAGCCCAATTTGTTAGGCCATCGGCTGAGCTTTCATTGAGCAAAATGATTAATTTTGAGACAAGTAGTTTTGAAGTATTTTATACCCCGATATGAGCTAAAAATATATTGTGCATAAACAATTCAGTTTTTAAGCTAAAAATAGACTATTTATGACTAGGTTTCAAAACAGTTCACAACATTTGATACACCACTGATTGGGACCATGTATTTATTAGAAATATATGATTCATATATGAAAGTTTTACAAAGCCACATAATATAATGGGTGTAAGAATACCCCTAACGACGAAGCCGAAAGGCACTTATTCTCGCCGTCATTGCGATATTTTTTTTGTTCTAGACAATACCTACGGGAACCTTCTATTTTTTTACGTTACGTTTTTCACTTTTTTTTTTAAATATATGTGTTTCATCTTATAACTTTTCTTTAAATGCCTTCACGACCCCGTACTACTGAATTCATTCATCAGCACAATGTTTTGTGCAATGCTTTGTGTGTTGTTTTGTTACATCGAGTCCTAGCGATTTAACCGTTTCCCAGCAAACATTTTTGCGTAGAGTTACTTAGTTTGATGTACGGTCTACAGAATATTTGGTTTGAAGGGTCCGTTTACACCTTGTATAGGTACTTTGCTTAATAAATAAATAAATAAGAAGATATAACCTATGTGGACGGCTTTCAACATTACATCTTATCTCATATTTTCTTATCGAATTTAATTAATCTTATGAAATATCCGGAATACTAAAAATGACGACTTTTAACACACAACAAAAGTGATATAAATAATTTTATCTACCAACAGTTACTGTTATTGACTTCGTAAAATTCAGTTGTAGGGTTAGAAATAAGTGTCCCTAAATACGAAACATTCCTACATTTAATATAAAACAAATTCAACATTATAATACTTACCTATTCTTTCGCAAAAGCCTTTTTTGACTAGACTAAATTATGTATCATGTACAAATGAAATAAATATAAAAATCTTTTCACCTCAAACTGCTATTAAAAATTACATGAGAAATGTCTTGTACTTCTCCAAAAGCTCTACAATTCTAATTTCAAAGCCTACCGGACGGAACCAATTTGACATACTTAACTATTTAGATTTTAAAACGCCACATGAAAGTTATTTTTCGTAAGTACCTATTATTATCAACAAGGCTTTTTAAATATTTACTGCCGCACCATTAATAAGAATTCACGAGAAAATATAAATAAAAGTACACACAGTTAATGTCGTAGTCATATGACGAAATCGGACACCTACAATAGACACCAATTTTTTCAATTAAAAAGTCCAAAATAAATAATTATCATCGTCTACTTCTAAAACGAAACTGTACACTCACTAACATCGAATCGGAACGAATCCACTAACAATAAATGCATAAAATCTTACTTGAAACAAGAATCCAGATAGTTATCCAACATGTCGAGTTGCAGATCGTCCCAGTCCGTTGGATTCAACAGCAGGGACGATAGATCATCTTCAGGGATAATAGGAGGTGGTATGGTTGGTTCGACGATCACATTGGCTCCTATATTGGTCTCCAAATCTATGTCAGGCAGGCTCTGAATACTGCCGAGATTGAAATCTGGCAAATGCAGTGTCACAACCTGATTCATATCGTTCGAAATATCATCCGCTGCGTTGATATGCGGAATGTTGGCGACTGCAGATTTTTCTTCAGTGTTTTTGTCTTTAGCTGACGATTTCTTCTTCTTGTGAGGTCTATTTGAGATTCGTTTAGTTCCTTCTAAATGTGCGAGGTCAAGTTTCCAGAAGCCCCCTTTCCCTGGCTCTTGTTTTGACCGAGCCACTTTCACAAACACTTTGTTTAGGGATAGGTTGTGCCGTATGGAATTCTGAAATTAAGAGAAAGGAATCGTTAATATAATTATATGAATTATAATTATATGAAATAAAAAATATTATTTTTAGATTACTGCGGTAAATCCACTCACAAAAACATGCATTTCAAAAATCCATGTGTACCTAAACCTTAGTTTCCAAAATGTAAAAATATTCATAATTCACTTCCCCTTTTATAACGCGTATAATGCGTACCAATCACTAAAAAGATTATGCAATAAAACCTATCAATCATACACTCGACTCCCTATTCATAAATCCAATTAGACGTAATCTTATCTCACTGTTTGCGGATCACACGTTTATTAAATCATGAGGCTTCCCTACTGTAGCGATAGCACTCACCTGCCAGGTGGGGTCGGCGTTCCTGTAGTACTTGAAGTTGTCTCTGATCCACGAGTATATCGCGGAGAGCGTCATCTTGTCGTCGTTGTACCTCATCGCCATACAGATCAGCGTACTGTACGAATACGGAGGCTTCTTCTCACTTTTGGTCCGGTACTCAAGCTTGTTCTCCATGAAGTCTCTCTGACACTTCGCTATCGTCTGGTTAAACTTCTGCAACCTCGTGCTCTGCGGCTGGGTCTTCACCTGAGGGCTCGGCGACATCGGAGGCAGCGGAAACTGCGGCACTGACATAATATTCGTTATATTCTGCAACCACGTCAAATTCGTTAGGTCAGCCTCCGGCTCCTCATCAACAACCATCTTGCTAGGCTTGTGTTTACTGCGTATCTTTTTAGAATAATCATGTTGATCTGCGGAGACGACCGTTTCATTTTGTGCTACATCCGTTTCTTCATCTTGGTTTATGGCGTACGTGTCCGGTTGCTCGTACACGTACTCGATTTCAACGGTGTGAGATGACTCGGGCACCATGTGGTCCACGGCGAAGTACGTCGTCCCGTACTGGTCTCCCGAATCTCCATAAAAATTGAGCGAAGTCGCGTCCAGCATCTCGCCGGACGCCGGAGACAGGCCTGACGTTATATGCATCGCAGCTAACTACATCGCTTGCCCTGAAAATATTGCGACAGTGAACCGATGAGTCACGTAGTTCATGATTCAGCTAATATCGGAAACTTCGATTTCTTGGAATTATGAGTATTGAAAGGCGTGGAATGATTAGGGAGTTAGTTGATCACTTAAATTAAAATACCTGAGAGAATAGAAGGTGGTGGACGGTGTTGTCCAAGATGTCCGGAGGGAATCGATCGGCGCGGCGCGGCCGGTGTGACGTCGCGACGGTCAGCGGCGCCCCCCCGCGCGCATGGTGGTGCGGTGGCGGCTGGTGCGTGTGTGCGCGCGGAGCGACGGCGCGCGAGCTAGTGGGCAGGTGCGCACCCCATTGTGTGCACCGTCGAGCGATTCCGAACAGGTGTGTGCTGCGATCGATATTTTTCCGCCGCAAGACAACGCCGGCCCGCATGGTTGATAGCTCCGGACAATTAGTCACGGTTATCGGCCGCAGGACCGGACTGAGCTGCTAGTCAGCATCATCTTATCCACTGGCATCGACCTTTATAATAGTTCCAGCCTTCACGACACGGGAATGCAAGCAACCTCAATAAAACATGAAAATTTCCATTAATTTTAATGGAGTAGGTACTATTGTATTTTATCAAACCATTAATATTTCTGTTGTCTATTAGCACCCTAAGTACGGGCCTGATCGATGATTTCTGAAGCATATCGTCGCAAGTCAGCGTGTGCGGGTACTTCCGTTATATCACTCACATTTTCAAGTGACGCGTTTTTTTTTGCTATTGAAATATATAGGTAGAGTTCATTTGTGGGTTAGAAAGCCCCCCCATCCATACGTGCTTAAATGACATCATCATTTTGGTATCTCGGAAAACTCTCTTCACATCAACCTCCTTCCTAAAAGTCCGTTGATACCTAGCCTAATTGAATCGAAGCAGGCTCTTCTCTCTTCTCGGATGAGCTCGTAGCTAAATAATAACAGACGGTCGTGTCGATCTTTAGGTTAAGCCATGCTTGCCTAGGTTGTTCCGTGGCTGGACCCATTACATATTGAGTTTCCTCTGTGCTTCGGAAAGCACGTGGAAACCAGTCTTACCAAGTGTATAATATTACCCATTACCCACTGGGTTGTGGAGGTCAGATAGGCAGTCGCTCTATGTAAAATACTGGTGTTCAGCTGCAGCCAGTTAGACTGGAAGCCGACCTGAGCTGATGAGGCACTTCTCTCCTTTACGCCTTTATCCAAGTTACTGATATCTCGATTTTAAAGGATACTTAACTGAAGATACTATCTGCTAAGGGAATTAATGAAATAATGAATCCGATAGGCATGCGAAACTAGAGTATTCTCAATTTTTCATCTTTCATACAATCCACAAAAGTTCAAAAGTTTTTACCAGACTGCGAAAACCTCTTCTTCTAGGTCATCCGAGCCTCCCGTGAACTATGCCATAAGTCAACCTGTGCTACTCGCCTCCAGGGCCAACCTGCGATTTTTACATGTACCTACCTACTTAGGTACGTATATTTTCTACCTATTCATTCCAAGTATTACAAGTGTACCCTTTTCATACGTAGAGTTACTGAGTCATTATCGATATAAAGTAAACAAGGGTAGCGGAGGGTGACATTGGACAAGCACTTGCTTTAATATTGTGTTTAGACGGATCAAACATATTGAAGCTAGTAATTTACATTAGGTACTTATCTTTTTTTATTTAGGGTTTGTACATACGTAGGTAGGTAGAAACATGGGGTAATTTAAGATTACCTAAACATTTCGCCACCGTCCACCTTTACCAGAAAAAAAATCTTAGGAATTATTTACTTATGTATAAAAAATCATTCACCTTTGGCTCTCTGTAAAAAAGTTATACATGGTCATACATTAGGTCATAAAAAATATATATACGTGTCGACTTGAGAACCTCCTTTTTTTTCGTCGGTTAAAAACACCTGAAAAATGATAAACAAAAGAAATTAAACCAGCATTCGATGAAACCTAGTTGCTTTTCTTTTGTTTTTACGAATGCCATTCGCCAAAAGGTCAACGACTTCACTGGTCTAGTTATGGGGTGTAGGAACCATAGGTATGGCGCAAATGGGCTCCCTACCTAGGTACTTCTTACCTAAGTATAGCACATGCATAATACATACATAATTATACTCACTCCTTATGTTATGAGGATAGGCAGCAACTACAGAGAACCCCACCTGCTTTGATCCATATATACTCATTTTGCTTCGTCGACTTTCCGACATCTGTGTAGGAGTACAAATGAATAGGACAGCGAAATAGTTACCTACCTGGAGTAGGTAATTACCCCAGGTCGAAGTTTGTGATTGGAAATGAAAGGTGAAGGGGTCGTTACACTTGACCTTAGTCAACTCTTGTGTCAATCACATTAGCATGGAACGTGATTTTACGTCGATATCATGTGTACCGAGACTTTTATACTAATCCGAATCGTTTCTATGTTATCTTTGTTACGTGTTGAGTAAAACGTAATTAATTACGTTGGGGTTAAAGGTCACTGTAACTGAAAAGTGTAAAATGACTAAGCAAAGTTTCAGGAGCTTGAATAAAGTTGGGAAGGTGACGTCAGGAAGGTAGTGTATAACTTAGTAGAATAATACCTTGTCCTTTTTTTAGTGGTCGTTGTGACAAGCGACGAATATACATATACAGCGTGTAACAGAAAGGGTATAATCATATAGAATACTGTGGTACGGACCATCAAACTGAACAACTTTCTCTATGAGAACACCATCGAAATCGTAAAAAATAATCAGCTGTCCTATACATAATTTCAATACCTACTCGACCCAAATGTATGGGACAGCTGATAATTTTTTTACGATTTCGATGGTGGTCCCATAGAGAAAGTTGTTCAGTTTGATGGTCCGTACCACAGTATTCCATATGATTATACCCTTTCTGTTACACGCTGTATAAGGTCCCATTAAAATAGATGGCCAAATTTTAACACAGTACGTCTATCTAACCAATTATATCCTAACAAAAAAAACACTGATTAAAGTGATTTTATTTTGACCTTAAATAGTAAATTGCCGGCGGCACTTTAGAATAAACACATCCATTAAGTCAAAATTAAAGTCAATCAGTAATCAGTTTTTTTTTGCTTGGATATCATTGGTTAGACGTATTGAACGCTGTGTAGCATCTATTTTAATGGGACCTTATATAGGCGAATCGAGACGTAGTATACGTATAGGGGGCGAGCCTATTGCGAACAGCCGGACACCATCGCTGTTACTGAGCAATTCCTAATGGAAAACCGAAATACATAGCCCGAGCTGGGAAACGAACCCAGGACCTCAGCTACTCAGCAGTAGCGCTAATACTACCTAAGCAACTAAATGTCATTATGCTAGAATAGCACAGTTACATACTGTGAGAGCATTAATTTGTTCTAGAATATTGTTTTAAATTTCATAAAACCGCAGCCATCAGTGATCAAAAAAAAAAAAAAAAACGTTGACATTCAAATTACAACCCAAAACCTGACAGCCTAGAGTGGGTTTTTATCTTTCCTCTTGAAACCCCATTGCAATTACATTTTTTAATAATAAGGGATGAATTTGGAAACGGACCCGGCGACTGGCACGGTGCGTTCCGGTTGGCGGCTACACCTGACAATATGGCTGCCGACGAGGGTAAAAAATGCGGGAAAAGGATTATTTTTTACAATAACTTTATATCTCGTGTAAATAATTAGCGATTGTGATAATAAATAATTAGGGTGAATAGAATTCAGGCCCAAAATATTATTAACCCTTCATGGAAAAAATCATGAACCGATTTGAAGAACGATTATGTAGGTAAATGAGTATTATAAAAACAAATCAGAATAACTGACTTGTTGCTTACCCCGACCATCGTTTTATTTCAATGAAATTTAAATCTTGAAGTCGATTTTGTGTTTCCGGACATAATTTTCTATTTGCTCAAAATTTTTACACTCACTGACTTCGGGCTCGAGACAGTGTTTTGGGCAACGTAGTGGATAGTGGAGGCACTATTTATTCTGTGGTGGAGATCCAAGATTTTTTGATCTAGCCAATAATCTGTGATTTTTCTGATAGGATTATGTGAGAAAAAATAACGATGTTTTCTCATACCACATAATTTTTTAGACTGGACTTTTTTTGTCTTCTAAGTGATCATATCTATCATAAACATAATTGTTTCAAGTGCATGTATCGCACTTAGGTAGCACTTAATACTAATTAATGGCGTCACAAATGTCCGAACATGTGGACTATGCGTTTCACAACACATGGTGGGCACCTGTCTCGTTACGGTAGGGGAGTGATACCACAGAGAAGGGAAAACAGTAGTGAAACTGCGTTCGGACTGGCGAAACATTGACATAAAATGCAAACATTTTGTCTGAAGCGTTATAGGATTTCAATTAAGAGACGGGAGAGAAATAGCGATTGAGTTATTAACATAGTTTGTAACACAGATTTTTGTCGGTAACTTTGTTATAAAGGAGCAAAAATGGCCGATACCTTTAGCGTTCGTTAAAATTCGGAAAAACTTAAATCTTCTTTTTTGTGAAGCCTATTTTCAGATTGAAATACCGTTTCGCGGTTTATATGGGAGGGATAAAAAGGTTCGCTAAATTGAACCTCGCAGAAAGTTAATCAGAAATTTTCAGGAGATAAAACAGTGCCCATACCTACCATAATCATTCGCAGGGTACAAGGTGGGTCAAGTTGATAGTAATAAGTAGTTGCACCACTCTTGGTTAATCTTTTTTTTTCGCGGCTTCAAACAGTTGTGCATGGCTTGAAAGGCAATTATCGTATTTTTAAGCACGTACCCAGTCTCAAGTCTCAATCTATCAAAAATATTTAAAAGAAATTCGCCGAGATTTCGACTAGATTTTGAATTGACTTTCTGTTGCCAGTTAAATTGACTGCATGGTAACTCCTCTAGCCATACTTATACGCCACTTCACCTACTGTTACACATTTACTACAACCCAATCATACGGGTGATTAGGTGCCTAGCTGTGTAATTTTACTTTTTATTGGCACTTTGTTTTACCGTACCGTTTGCTATCAACCCCTATTTTAACTCTCTATCAACCCTAGTTACGATAATATTGGCTCTTGTCAGGCTTTTGATATTCTATAAACTTGTTTTTATGGTACTTATAATTCGTTATTTTGTATTGTAGGTATTGTATTGTATAGCGGGCTGGTGGCCGCATCTCCACGTCTAAGCGCGTATTTTTCGTTATTTTCTAAGGATTAAGTTTCGTAAAATATTTTGGTTTATTTGATGCTTTTTCCATGTAAACATGTAAAGGGTTACCGAAATTATGGGTTAAAACGGTTAATAAAAAAAAAACCTCACAAAAACCGAACTAAAAAGTTGCAAACAAGATTATGTAGAAAACAAAAAGAACTCGAAAAGTAAACGAGAATTAGTATCGTACTTATACAGACTGTGTTTTTAAAGTCGATGAGGGTGGAAATCTGGAATTATGAGGAATTACGAAAAATACTCGAAAGGAGTCTCGGGTCTGATTTTTATGGAAACTAAAATGGTAACATTAGATCTTTTGAAATGAATTGAAGCGAACCAGTTTTTTTTTTTTTTTGAAAAAACACTTTTATTACGCCATTCGATAGTGTTCGCTTTATGGATTGTATTTTGGGAAGTAATGCAATACGGCAAACAGCGCAGCAGTTTTAGCTTTTTAAGTTTTCATTAAATTGGGCCCGAGACTTTTGAATAGTTTTCGCTATTCCTGATAGTTTCGGTTTAGGCCCACCCTGCTTCAAAAATTCACCCTGAATATGCGTGAAAAACTTAACTTTGTCTTTGTTTGCAAACGGTTAAAAATAATGAATTCTAATGTTCTAGGCAGGTTGATAAAAATAAAACACTAAATGTGATTTCACTGATTTATTGGCATTTTTTAGAAAATAATTTCAGTACATATACAAATTTTATTACAATCTTATTTAATAATTACCCTGGATGAGGGATGGAGCTGCACAAACTCAAAAAAAAGTCTCGTTCCAGCATCCACATTTTATATAATGCTAATGCTTATTATCTATGAGGTGAGCCAATTGTACTTTTCATTGATTAATCTGGCAGTAGGACATTTTCAGTTTTTGATATAGAAACTGACGCCCTCGCACGAGCGCGCGGTGTAGATGTAACGTAAATACATCGATTTATTAATCGAAAATACAAATATCCTATAGCATTTTAGTTAAATTGTTAACAACAAGCACAAACAGTATCATCCGTAGATATGAATTAATTCTTAAAATCATAAAATATTATATGATGAACTATTATAGTCCAGTAAAATTGTGGCCTGAAAGTACGGGGTAGTTTGCGTCAAATCCGGTAGTCTGCAAAAAATCAGAACTACCGGATTTGACGCAAACTCTGATGTATAATTTTACTGGAATATTAGGTATATTTAATTTAAAAATCGACGTATTTACGTTACGTTAACACCGCGCTCTATCTTTGGCACATTTTACGCCCAACAGGTTGAGCGTGAAAATATAAAAAATATGATATAATCTATAAATCAGCACTAATCGATACATCTCTACTGGTTGTACCCATTTTAACTGTGCGCGTCAGTTCTTAGTTCTTACAACCTTCAACCCTCAACCAACCTTCACACCTTTACTCAAACAACTCCCAAAACAAGCTGAGAAACACGTTTGTACAGTCATTATTACTCAAAGAACATGTTTCCCGCAACACGAAAACATGTTTATTTTCCAAAATTTATTATGGGATAGTCGGGCCAAAGGTGCGCTGAAGGTACATCCAAGGTACTCAAAGGTCAGTATTCTTCTTGGGCTCCTCCAGATGTTGCATGAACCAGTCGACACCATTGATCAGGTTGTCCATTTCAGCAGGGGGAGAGGAGAGGGAATGGTTGTCTTCATACATGTAAATTCTGGAAATAAAGTACAATGTTAGCGATATAACATCACGGCTGTATTACCTGATGGGGTAGACAGGGGTATACATGGTGTAAAGTTCAGCACATGATTCTATACACCTTTTCTTTTTTTTTTTTCGGATGTGAAGTCATCAAATAACCCCTTCCGCTCTGGGCTGAGCAGGAGGGAGTGTCAGACTTTTACTGACTAAAACCCATCCATGTTCCTACCTTTGCCCTTTGTGTTCCAGGGCCGCGGTATCTCTTACGAACAGTCCCGCAGCCCCGGCAGACATCGGCCCTTGCGGACCCCTTCCTGTTTGCTGACTCTCTTTGAGGCGCGCGTGGAACACTCTTGCGCCGTCGACACGGCCTGTCGTCATAAGACGGACGGACGGCGAGCTAGCCCATAGCTCACCGTCCACAGGCCCGCGCCTACGGTGGCCGGGGGCCACCACGTGGCCCCCGACGCCCGGTGCGTCTCCCGCGGCGGCTGCGACGTGAGGTTCTCTCCCTCTCACGTTCCGCCACCTCCTTCGCTAGCATGTTGCTTCGCAGAAGGAGGTGACGGCGTCCCATTCCGTCTCGCTCCGGAGCATGGATTGAACCAAGGCCGGAAGCGAGATGTCGCCGCCGCCGATCGCTGCTACGACGACACGGCGGTGCTCCGCCCACGCGGGGCAGATCTCCACCGTGTCCTCCGGTCGATCCTCACAATGGTAGCACCCGGGCGTTTCCTCCCACCCGAATGATTCTTTACCTCTTAGGGTAGAATGGTTATTGAAAGAATCAGGTGCAAAACGGTAAAAATGTGTGGAACAGCTGATTTTTCTAAATTCAGGGGTCTAGAATCTTATGGTATTTCAAATGTTCACCGTCGATAAATAAATGCGTGTAAAACTACCCTTAACGAAGCTGAAAGGCACTCGTTTCTCCCCGACGTTGGGGTCCTGGGAACCTTCTAGTTATGGAGTTATTAGGGGTCAAAGTTCCAACTTTTTCACTTTTGTTTTTGTTGAATCCAAGTTTTTAAAGTTATAACTTCAATTTATATACGTCTACGACCCCGAACTATTCGATGCATTAATGAGCAAAATGTTTTAAGTACGTTACATTAGAGTCCTACCGTAAAACGTTACTAATCACCCTAAAAAAATGTCGTTGCCCGAAATATTTTTTGCGTATAGTTACTTAGTTTGATGTTCCGAATGCTTGGTTGAAGGCTTCGTGAAGGGTATGTTAAAAAAAAAAAAAAAGTCAAAAAAATCGCCAATAACCCTAACTTGATCCTAATCCTATTTCCACCACAAACAAGGCTTCGAATAAATTCCGACCGGCTCGCCATGTCTGTTGAAATGCCGTTAGAGGATTCGATTAACTTACCTAGTAGTGACTCCATTAGCCTTCAATCTCCTGGCATACTCTAGCCCCTGGTAGTGTGGGACCCTCTTGTCTCCCGAGCCCAGCATGAGGGCTGTAGGAGCTTTCACTTTGTGCACGTGGACTATAGGCGAAGCTCGCCTCATGGCCAGCAGCATTTCTTCAGTAACGGGACCTTTCTCTGTGAAGTCGAAACCAGCTTCGACTGCACACCTGGAGAATGGTAAACTGAGCATGAAAAGGATCGGACTGTCCAAAATGATCTGAACAACTAAGGAAATTAAACTATATATCGATGACACAAGAGATGTTTTAGAATGCATATGACATGCATATTTTTGGCAAGAATTTTATTCCAATGAAATAAAGATTATTATGAACAGAAATCAACCCTGTATACTGTGAAGCCCTTAAAACTCATACAAAAACGAAGATTGGTAAAACCATTGATGTGGAAAGCAAAAACTGTTTTAAAGCGCAAAAGCAATGAATGGTTAATCGCATGAAACATGATACCATTTCCTATTCTAAAAGTATTAATAACAAGTGGTAATTCAACGTTATTTTACATAACAAATACGAAAACGTTGCAAAACATGTCCATCCCCACTTTAAAATACATCGCCTCAATTCGACCCGCTCGGAATTCTTTATAATGGGTGTAAAAAGATCTTTCACGGAGCCAAAAGGCACTTGTTCTCCCCGTCATATTTTTTTTTCTGGACCATATACAGAATGAATTTTTTAAGTGGGCGTGGATAGCCAAATCCGAAACTAGGAATATAGATTTAGATTTATTTAGAGGTTTCATCAAAATCGAGCTCGAGGAATAGCGAAAAATACTCTAATAAAGACTTTAGGGGTAAGCACTGAATCTACTGAAACGATTTTTGAAACCTCAACCTCACAAACTCACAAACTTTACCTCGAGTATTTTTCGCTATTCCTCATAGTTTAGGATTTGGCCATCCACGCCCACTTGAAAAATTCACCCTGTATCTACAACAGTTTTACATGTTTTTTTTTTAATTTTAATACAAGTTTTTAATACTAAAACTTTACATAAAATACTTCCATGGCCCCTGTACTATTCAATTCACCCATCAATAAAATTTATTCAAATCAAATCAAATCAAATCAAAAATGTTTATTTGCAAGAAAATACATAGGTACAAATTACAAGGGAAGATCTTATGTCCTATAAGTCATTGTATTCTGCCTGCAAGCAAGCGTGCAAATTATTTAAGTACATCTATTTATGTCATTATTATCATGCAATTAATATTATTACAATTATTAAAAACAATACAATTATTCATTTTCATTCATCATTAATATTAATTTTTAAACTCCATAAATTCCTTAACGCTATAGAAACAACTGTTTTGTAACCACTCTGTCAATTTTTTTTTATATATATTACTCTGCAATAATTTCAAATCATTTGGAATTTTATTATAAATCAGGATACACATATTAAACACATTATTTTTATAAATATCTTTATGACTTGGCCCTTTTTTGTCTTGGTAGAATCTCACTACGTTGCTTAAAATAATGCATGTTATTTTTGGTAAAAATGCAGATGTCTCTTATATACATACAGGATAGTGGAAGAATGTTACATTTTTGGAAGAGAGGTTTACAACTATCCAAGAACCATGCTTTGTTTATAACCCGGATGCAACGTTTTTGAAGCTTGAAAACTCTGTCAGAATCGGTCGAGTTGCCCCACATTATAAGTCCATAGCTTAGGACAGATGACACATAGCCATGATACGCCGAAAGAGCAGCTTCTACAGATACATTTTGCCTTAACTTTTTCAACGCAAACACAAACCTATCAAGTTTCTGACAAATATGTTCCACATGGCATTTCCAATTTAGATGTTTATCTACATTAAGCCCTAAAAATTTTAATTCATCGACTTGATGTACTTTTTCGTCCTTGCAAATAATGTCTAAAGGTAATTGTTTGGTATTATAGGAATTGAATTGAATTAATTTTGTCTTACTTATGTTTATATTCAAATTATTACTTTCCATCCAACTAATTATATCTGATAGGGTCTTTTCGGTGACTGATTTGTAATCTTTTTTATCCTGACATTTTATAATAACTGTAGTATCATCTGCAAAAAGGATACATTTCTGCAAAGTGGCCTCCGGAAGATCATTTATATAAAGCAAAAAAAGTAAAGGGCCGAGAATGCTACCCTGAGGCACACCACACTTATTTATTGTTGCTATTGAAGTAAATTTCTCTTTGGTATAAGTTTTGTCATTTTTCTTTACAACTTTGGATATCTCGGTACACTGTTCCCTGTTATTTAAATAGCTGGATAACCATTCAAGTGCTTTTCCCCTTATGCCGTAGAAGTCTAGTTTGTTTAAGAGCTTCGAATGATTCACAAAATCAAAGGCCTTGCTCATATCTAAAAAGAGACACACCGGTGGATTGCCATTGTTTATGCTTTCTGTAACAAGTTTCATTAAGTTAAAGATTGCAAGAGCAGTTGAACTACCTTTACGGAATCCAAATTGCTCTTTGCATAATATTTTATGTGTACAGAGAAAATTATTTAACCTAATAAGCATTGCCTTTTCAAAAATTTTAGACATAATGGGTACTATGGTGATAGGACGGTAGTTATTAGGGTCTGACTTTTTTCCCGTTTTAAACAGTGGTTTCACGACAGACATTTTTAGCTGCTCAGGAAATACACCTTCCAAGAAAGATAAATTTATTAGATGTGCCATTGGATGACATATCCAAGTAGCACACGCCTTCAAAACTTTCGTGGTAATGCCGTCATATCCACTTGTCTTGCTATTATTTAGGGACATAATGATTTTATAAACTTCTATTGCATCTACAGGGTTCAGGAAGACGGTATTTAAATTTTTGTTATTTTGATTTAGCTTAATATTATTAGAATTTATTGGCTGATTGGATGTCAAATTAATAAAATAGTTATTAAATAAATTGCAGATGTCTAATGGATTGTTAAATGTCACATTATTTAAATTTATTTCGTCAATGTCATTTTTAAATAAGTCATTATTACTTAAAGTTGAAGAAATAGCATTCCAAGTGGCTTTACATTTATTTTTGTGCTTTTGTATACGCTTTGTCATCACAATTGTATGTGCTTTCTGTGCACATCTTTTAAATACATGGGTATAAAGTTTATAGTTTTTCGCGTTGTGTTTTTTATTAATTTTACTAGTTATGAATTTTAGATATAGCCGACGTTTCGTTTTACTAGACTTTTTAATGCCTTTCGTTATCCAGTTTTGTGTGACTGGTTTATTATTAACTTTAACCTTAATTACCGGAAAGCACAGATCGTAAAATAAATTAAATGTTTCATAAAATAAAATAAAAGCCTCCGCTAGAGTGTCAGAGTTAAGTGTTTCCGAAAATGAAAGAGAAGACATACATTCGCAAAATTTATCGAGATTGTCCGAGCAGTAGTCACGTTTCAATTCAGACCAACAAGTTATTGTTTTGTGTTTTTCCGCTTTTATAGTAATCGTTTGTGCTGTTTCATGATCTGACAGGCCAAAGTGATGAATTTCCGACTGAACATTCTTAACGTTACTGGCGATTTGATCAATGCAAGAGTATTGAGTGCGTAACATTGAGCCCTACCGTAAACCGTGATTTCTCACCCCAAAAAAGAAAGCCAGCTACCCAGCAATATTTATTGCGTAGAGTTACTTTGTTTGATGTACAGAATGCTTGGTTGACGGCTTCGTGAAGGGTTCTGTTTACATCCTGTATAAACCAGCGCGCACTTAGAATCGTAACGATATCGCCTCGGATCGGAAACAGCTAGTAAAAATGGGGTGAGGTGAAGCCGATGTTTTGCAGTGCTTAGTGCTATGAGCTTAGAACTGAACTCACCCATCAGAGTTATCAGCATAATGGCCTTTAACGGCCAGATCTATCAGAGGATTCCTCATCACCATTGCCCTGAACCTATCAGGGTATATCCCAGCCAGATGGGCCACTATCAGCCCTCCATAGCTTCCTCCATATAGAAACACGTTATTCTCACATATTCTTCCATATCTTTCTAGTGCCGTGGTTAGAGTGAGATAGCAGTCTTGTACGTCGTACTCGCCTACGTGGGATATAAGAGATCGGGCGTTGTCGTCTCCGTGGCCGATTGAGCCTCGGTAGTTTATTCTGACTGATGCGAAACCTAGTGAAGAATGTTCGTTTTTAAGTCGGGTTGTGTAAAAAGTCTGAGATAGCCAAGAGCGCTTTGGTATTTAAAATAAAGGGTGTAACAAGACCCTTAACGAAGCCGAAAGACACTTGCTCTCCCCGTCATTGCGATCATTTTTTTGTTCTAGACCATACCAGGAAACCTTCTAGTTACGGAGATATTTGGGGTCAAAGTTCCAACTTTTTCACAAGTATTTTTTTACATGCTTTTAATGTAAGATTTTTAGTGCAAACACCTCCCCGGCCCCCGTACTATTCAATCCATCCATCAGCACAATGTTTTGTGTGCATTACATTGGGTCCTACCGTAAAACGTGAATATTCACCCCAAAAAAAAAAAGTCGTGTCCCAGCACTAATTTTTGCGTAAAGTTACTTAGTTTAATGTACAGAATGCTTGGTTGACGGCTTCGTGAAGGGCCCTGTTACGCCCTGTATAGTGGTACGGTAAAATGTCCCTATTAAGATTACGGGGATAAGCACACGAAGTTTTATACCCGCGTTTCATTCACGGCACATCGTTGGTGTCTTTTTTGTGTTTTTCAACCAGCACTTGTTGTGTTTACAGTTAGATTAAGTGCTTCCACGTCGCCATAAAAACCTGCATGTGCTCAGGCCATTTTAATACGGCATATTTTATCGAACATAGTCTGACAACCAGGCTTATCAAGGGGTATCGTCTTACCCAGTGCCAACTGGGTTGTAGTCAGTTATGCAGTCGCTCCATGTAAAATACTGGTATTCAGCTGCATGCGGTTAGACTGGAAGCTGACCCTAATATAGTTGGGAAAGGCTAGGCAAATGATGATGATATTTAATCAAACTTAAAATAATCAGAAACAAAAAAACTAACTCATTAAAGGCCGACTACAACTGCGATACAACTCAACAACGGCTTACAACTCGTGTGATATATAACCTAGATAATAACGTTCAATTACCACTTACAAATAACTTGATAAATAGGAAATCACATGACATTCAACCTACCAATACATAAATCAACTCTGCGTACTGAAGTCCACAGCTGGACGTACAACTCTCCTAGTCCTAACACAACCCTGGTGGCAGTCTATGAAAAGCAAGAGTAATTCCAGTGTGGGAGAGAGGTGGCGCTAGACGACCTGTATAGCTCTGTCTCTTTCCCACACTGGAATTACTTCTGCTTTAAGACGTCATAGAAACCCCCCTGTTCTCTGCTTCCCAAATTCAGTCTGTCCCAGCAGCCTTATACATACTTTAGCGTTTAAATTATAGATTATTCCACTTTACCCAAGATTGTTAGCTCCAGTTTGTCTCACTAGTTGATTTATTGCACTAGGGCAGTTAGTGTTGGATTCAAAAGAATTAATTTCACTTGAACACCACCAGGGTAGCCCGCGAAATTCATTTTTTTTTTAAAGTTTTTTGCTATTTGCAGGTCAGTTGATGTGTAATATAATAATCATCAATTTACAGGGTAGTATTGGTGATTTTAATGATTATAATTCTGTGAATACATAACCCCATTCAATAGCTATTTTTATTGTGATTTGAATGATTATAATTCAAAACTCCTTACGTGTTACTGGCGCGATTCATATTTTCATCAACATACAACCTGACACTGAACTGCAAATTACAATAAACGTAAGAAAATCTAAGTTACGCGGGTTTTTCGGCTACCCTTGCGCATCCACCTTAAGTGGAATAACCCAAAATTATCTTAGGTCATAAAACGTGCGAGAAGGACACACTCACCAGGAGTGTTGAGCGTTTAGGACATGCGTATGGCATCGCTATGTTATTAATGTATGTAACGAAACCATGCTCTATAAAAATATCTCACATGCTTATGAAAGAACATTATGAATGGGAATGACAGACACACCATTCATAATTTCAGCCGAAAGACGTCCACTGCTGGACATAGGCCTCCCCCAAGTGTCGCCACACTGACCGGTCCCGTGCGTCTCGCATCCAGCGGATCCCCGCAACCTTCACCAGGTCATCGGTCCACCTAGTGGGAGGCCTTCCAACGCAACGTCTTCCGGTTTGCGGTCGCCACTCCAGAACTTTTCGGCTTTACACGAACTTTACACCATTACAATGTGAAATACTTAACCTTTCACTCCGAGCGTGTACATTTTTGTTGACTTTGCTAATAGGCTCGACCTGCAGCATCTACAGTTACCATAGACAACAAATACAATAACATGCATACATAAACATTGCACAAGTTTCTACACAGGACACAAGGGGCCACAGATTATCAAAAAACATTCAAAACTCACCAGTCAGCTATATCCGTGGAGTTAAACATACTGGCGATATCTATGACCGGGTTCCTGCTGACAACAGCGGCATACGTATCCGGGTACTGTCCGCTTAGATGCGTGACCAAGAACCCGCCATGGGACCCGCCCATGAGGCACACCTTCTTTGTATCAATGGGGTAGTTCTCCACTGTGTAGTCTGTGGCTGTTTTACAGTTTTTAACGTCAGTGTCCCCGCAGCGGCTGAGTAGAGATTTTAAAGAGTTCTCTCCCGCGCCCGTTGAACCGCGGTAGTTGACTTGTAAGCAGGCAAAGCCTGGAATTTTGTTTTGTTTCTGACTATTTTGTCGAGAGATTTTCGTGTTGTGTAGAGTCTGTACTACCAATTTCGATCACCGCGAAATTAGACCCCTACGGTCTTAATTCTTTTTTTTTTCTATAATAGCTGAGGTGTGAGGTGTGGTTTAATTAAAGTACATAATGTTACATAGCTTTTCACAAACGCTTCGATTCGATTTCGATTCGACATGTCGTATGTCTATCTCGCTCGTTTTCGTAATGCCAAAAAATAATATAGACATACGACTTGACGTACCTACGTGAAATCGAATCGAAGCGTTTGTGAATAGCTATGCTGGTGGTCTAAAGTTAACAATAAGAACCTAACGGTGATTGAAATACAGTTATTTATCCAAAACTTTTAAGAAATCCCGGTACTAAGTTTTGCATGAAGAACTTTACCATAGAAATAAAATTATTTATAATATTTTGCGAGTTAGAACTTAATTTCCTATATCTAAGTTAGCTGAGTGATTATTACGGTACCTACTCAGAAATTAAAAATCCTAATTACCTATGATAAGAGTTAGGATTCTACTTAGTAAGTCAGATAGATTCCTTTCTTCCCGTCTTACTGTTAGCCTGATCATCCTACAGCTAGGCAAAGCTTCCTCCTCATGACTTCCAGTTCTTTCGAACCTAATGTGGACCACTGGCTGTCGGTTTCATCCTTCCCGACTTTACTCGCTTAAGTTCTAAATAGGATTCCTTAATTCAGAGCAGTGTTTTAGTCAGCGTCGACTTTACAATCACTTACCCATCATATTAAACATGGCTGCTTCAAAAGCGAAAGCGTTGACAAAGCTGGAGTGCGGTCCGCCGTGCGGCCACACGATGAGAGGTAGCTTCTTGTCCTTGACACAAGGTGTGAAGTATATCGCCGTGAAGTTTTCTGTGGGACATATAATTGCGGTGAAAATTGAGAATACAACACATGCAAGGTGTAATAAGATCCTTCACGAAGCCGTCAACCAAGCATTCTGTACATCAAACTAAGTAACCCAAACATTATTGATGGTAACAGATTTTTTTTTGGGGTGTAAAATAACATTGTGCTGATGGATGCATTGAATGGTAAACGGTCATGGCGGTACATACATATTTAAATAATAAAAAAAACTAATGACGGGGAGGACACGTACCTTTCGGCTTCGTTAATTAAGGGTCTATTACACCCTTCAGAGGTTAGTTTAAATTTTCGATAGAATCACCGATGGTCACAGGGTGCTTTTCTGTGAGATTGGATTGAATGGATTAAAAGTAAAGGTTTAAGTTTTTTTTTTATGAGCACTTTTTTAACAGATACACTTCTGGTAAACATTAACTTTAATAATAGCATCTTTTCCAGAACTATGAGGAATAATGCAAAAAAACTACTCATACACAGAAGGTATTTAGAAGAAAGTATGTATTCACTTTTTATTCTCAAACTATATTGATAATTTTTTATACGCGTTCACCATCAGCATCTTATGAAGATAAATAAATTCTTTATTGCCATAAAAACAGAGTACAGAAAAATTTAAGACCCTGTCTCCGGAGCAAGGTTAGAGTACCTGTATTTCAGGAGCCAGTGACTTCTTCCATTTAGGTAACAATTGGGCAAGTTTTATGCAGCAAAAGGTTACAAAATAAAATTACTTTAAAATTAAGTTTAATAGTTATCATAAAAAATAGAATTAGATTTGTCTATAACTTTATTTTAAACTAGACCTTGCGCAGGCGGATAAAGGAATCAATAAAAATAAACTTACGCTTAGGTTTTTCCCCTAACTCAAAGTACACGACGTCCGACTCAGTGACGGAGAATGGCGCCTCACAGTTGGAGCTGACGCGCTTCCATAAGATCTCATGCTCGCGCGACACAGGCGGGAGACGGGCCACGAACAACTGCAACAAACAAGATCACATCAAGTCTATATTCCATACTTATACTCGCAACCGGCGTACGTGTATGACCTGGTGGCCTACCATGACGTCTTAAACCAGGAGTAATTCCCGTGTGGGAAAGAGATGGCGCTAGACGACCTGTATTAGCTCTGTCTCATTCCCACACTGGAATTACTCCTCGTTTGAGATGTCATAATAACCCCCCAGATGTAAGAACGTGGACGAAGCAAATTAAAGACGGCACGGTTGGCGCAGTGACTGAGCGATTGGCTGCTGCGCTGCGTGTCGCGAGTTCGACCCCCGCACGGAACAAATATTAGTATGACCCACAGGTAGTAAAAAAATAATAAAAAGGCCCCCCAACATTTAAATTTTTCAGAGTTTGTTAAAAAAAAAATTGCTGTTCCATATATTTTAACCGTGTAAGGTATTACACTTTTGAAGGAAACAGCTGTTTTTTTTTAATAACCGTTAAAGAAAATCTCTATGTGGGCTCAGAATGATTTACTGAATACATGGCAACCGTATTCGTGTCGGTGTCCTTTCCACCCCGTATTCATACTTCCGAGGCTGTGAAAGTGTCAATAAACATAAACAAAGTAGTTACCTGCCCCGGAGTCTTAAGATCAGAGCAAGTGGCGAGTACGACGTCACCGCGGACGTCCAGGATGGTGGTGGAACCTCGCTGGGCCCTGTTCGATACGTCAACTAGTTGTCGGCTCTCTGTGACCAAATGTAACTGTGTGAACGATTGGATGGTGTGCTTATAGTTGAGGCATCACATAAGGGAAAATGCTAGCATATATTATACTCGTATTATAATATATTACTATATACGGTGTATCTATTCATACACGAAATCTTTTAAGAGGTCATTGTACTCATCATTATGAACAACTTTCACTATGGGACCAACCCCGAAATCACGAAAAAAAATCAGCTGTTCAGTACATTTTGACGAGTTAATGCAATCATATTGTAGGGAACAGCTGATTTTTTTTCATGTTGATGTTGTTCATAATGATGAGTACAATGACCCCTTAAGAGATTTCGTGTATGAATAGATAGACCCTATATATTACTAAAAATAAGTCTCATACATGGTGCATGAGACTTATTAATTCATTACAGTATGCTGCCAACACAATCACACATAAAATTGGGCTTGAAAAGGTATTTAAAAATCTATTGAAGTGAGGTTACCGGTAGTGTTACACGATCACAATGGCAATACCTTTTAAATGTGCTCGCATTTACGATGTCAATCAGCGAGTTTTTCAAACGTACAAAGCAGTGGATTTAAATCCTAATGAGATTGCAAGCGTGTTACGCAATTGGGGGCAATTGTCAAGCAGTCTAGGTAATATTTTAGTGGCAACATTAGATTTAATGAAGAAGTAAATAAATACATACCAATATTATAAACATAGGAGCGCACTTCGGTCTCCTGTGGACTAGAGAACACGATTCTATCCCCAGCCGCGTTGAAGCAGCGCCCAGGCAGCGCCTGGCAGTAGATGCCGAAGAACAGCTCCGAAGCCTCCCCGAACTGGATGTTTACTGAGGTGTCCACTATTTTGATCAGTGTGGATAGTGTGTCCTGAAAGCATTAAAAATGTAGATAAATGGTAATTTATGTCTTTCTATATACAGCGTGTATCAGAAAGGGTATAATCATATGGAATACTGTGGTTTGGACCATCAAACTGAACAACTTTCTCTATGGGACCACCATCGAAATCGTAAAAAAATAATCAGCTCTCCCATACATTTGGGTCGAGTAGGTATTGAAATTTTGTATAGGACAGCTGATTATTTTTTACGATTTCGATGGTGGTATCATAGAGAAAGTTGTTCAGTTTGATAGTCCGTACCACAGTTTTCCATATGATTATACCCTTTCTGTTACACGCTGTATATGTGAAAAAACTTTTTACACGTCAAAAATAAATGATATTTTAAGACTATCAGATCGGTGTTTCATATGCAACCACTAAGAAACACCGCCTTGAAGACGTTTTTATTTTAAATGGGCCTACTGTTGACCTCAATCTTGCCCTGATGACAGAAAGAAAATAAAGGGAGGAATATCCGAAACCGATTTTCACCGCAAACCGCAGCGACCATGATTGCGGTTTAATTATTTCTTAAAATATTTTTTTTTTTTCGAGAAATCGTTTCGTGATCTTACGACAAATCGCGAAACTCCTTGCGACTTCTCGAAAATACGAATTTCCTGAAGGTACAACGAACTTTTAATTCTATGCTTAGGGTTACAGAACTCATCTGCCTGATAACGAGCTCGTGGCAAGCGTCCGCACCACGCTTGCCACGAGCTCGTTATCAGGCAGATGAGTCATGATGATCCATCGGCCTTGCGGTGTCAACACATCAGGTCTCTAGTGGAGTTGAACCGACGAGACCGGACAGTTAGACCTTCGGCAGATATCTGTTCTAGTACTCTATAAAGTTACTTACTGCACCCTTCTTCCTGATTACGAGCTCGTGGCAAGCGTGGTGCGGTCCATCGGCCTTGCGCTGTAGCCACACCAGGTCTCCGGTGGAGTTGAACCGAGGAGATCGGACCGCTAGGCCGTCGGCAGTTATCTTCTCTGAAAAAAGAAAAATAAAGATAGCTTAGCAAGTGAGTATCAACCAAAAACACTTAAGTATACAATTAGATCTCGAATCTCACTTAAATTTGGATCTGCTATTGAAAAATTCACAGAAAATATAAAAATATCTTCACATAATTTTATTATTCTTGTTACGTTATTATCTGTGATCGGAATAGGTAGAGCGAATGTACCTATAGTTCAAGCAAGGAACAGAAACGAAAAGTGTTCCATATGAATAATTTTTTTTTACGAATATTTTTTTTATGAAAATCCGAAATGTCTCTGAATCAGTTAAGTACATTTAATAATAATTTTATTTATTAATCAGTACAGTAAACTAATTGAGTTCATTATTTTTCCTTTTTAACCGACTTCAACAACAAGGAGAACGTTCTCAAAAAGTTACGTTAGTTAGTTGTTTACGTTTACGAGATTTCCCACCCGCACGCAAAATACGCGGACTCCAGACCGCTATACAACACAATACAATACAATAGTTGTTTACGTTTAGTTCCAATAATTGTACAAAATGAATAAATGGTATGAAAATCTATAAAATAATTGTTTTTCTTTACCTTGTTAGTTCAAACTATTAAAGCTAGTATGAAAATTGAATTAGCTTCCGCACTTACTTACGTTTAAGTTTAAGCCGCGGCGTTCAAACGAAGATAAGAAGATTACCTTTATTTTTAAACAATAAAAATAGTGCACTTTTTGAATTCGATAGTTGTTTTACTTTATTAATTTTAGTTGTACTTAAGTAATGTTCCGACATTCGGAACAATTATTCCGAAAAAAAAAAAAAAATTGTCGTAAGGAAGTCTCCACTTTCGTTTGTGTTCTTGAACTTTAGGCTATTCCGATCACTGATTATTATTCCCAGAAATCCATAAAATTGTATACGTATCGACCACTTTGGAATTGGCCCCTAACTTATAATGTTTCATTCAGTCCATGTAGGTTTACATAAAATCTATACAAATATTCAAAGTAAAGATTGTAGGACTTAATTATTTTGCCGAAATTCTGATGGAAATCTGCCACAGAAAACATTATTAGAGTGCCATAGCATTTTTTTGTCGACGAGGAAGATGTCGCAGACAGAAGCTAGTATTATTTCATTTGAATTCGAGACGAAAGAAAAAAATATGAATATACTCACTGAACTCTCCCTCGAGCGTACACTCAAAGATGTAGCTCGGCCGGTTGGTGCAGAATATGAGCCCCAGTCTTCGCGGCTCAGTCTCCCACACCACGCCCGCCACGCTGCTGCCGTCCGGGGAGAAACGGACCTGACGCGAATACAAAACCAATGAACAGGCGGCAGCACAAACAAAACTATCAAATTTTCCTAATCAACCTTGAACTTAAGAGCGGCCAACCCGTCATACTTTTCATAAAAACGCTCGTACGTGATTATGCAGTTGTTACACATCTATCTTTGATTTTTTTGAACTAATAGGTATTTTGTACACTATATCTAGGTTTCTATGGTAGCAAAAAATAAAAAATTGTAGAAACAAATTCAGTAAAGCCTCCAAAAATTGCTTTTTGACACAAATTTTAACTGAACTTTGGCCGTTCATAATGTACTCATAAACTGTAAAAGTATAGAAATCATCTCGATAGAAACCTTGCACATGTAATGAAGATTCTTAATGATAAATATTTATTTCACTATTTTTCGTTCAATGTCATCGCGTTAGGCGGTACGAGGTGCACGGGAGACGAGTTGTGCGGGGTCGGGGCGGGGTAAGATGGGGGAATTGAAAGAAAATCACCTCTGTGGCTCTGGATGAAACAACAACCGGGAAGGGCCCTCTTAAGCGATAAAGTTGAAAATCTAAATTGAAGAAATTTGACAGATAGTAGTAGCTTGCTGTGCTAGCGTTGTACTATAAAGTATTACGACCATCAGCAGTAGGCCCGCCACGTTTGACGAAGAGCTGACGGCCGATTGGATAAACGAGTATTGAAGTTGAGCCGCGTATCGGCAAGCGGAGTGCCAGACGCCCCCTTAGCTCAGAAAACAAAATGTACTGGCTGGGGTCACATTACCATGATTCCGTTGCGAAAAAGAGATAGTGATATCGGTCATGTATAGTTTTTCCAGTACGAGTGAAAGAGAGACGGCTCTCTTACTCACACTGGAAAAATGAAAGCATTTAAAAACTGACCACACTTATCGAAGCGATTTTTTTGCACGGAAATAAAGCTTTTTTCTGGCCGGCTCCACGTCGATAAGTTGGTCACTCAGTTTCCGTCCTGGACAGATCCTTGCAACTTAGACATATGCTTGCTTTGTATGCAGTACCTACCTGTCCCGGACACATACTCTCCGGAACCCCGCCCAGCACGGTTAGCTCCTCCCCGTCCAACTTGAACACGACTACGACGGATAGATACTTGCCCCCCAACTGCTCGCCCCAGTCTTGTCGGTATAGAAACTCTTCGCCCTGAAAGAAAACGTAAATTAGTCATTGCATTACCTTACGGCTTCATACCCCCGCAGTATTGGTCGTAGATGCATCGACCCAAGATTAATCAGATAACCTTTTTTTTATTTTATTTTTTTTACCGATTGTAAATCATCAAATAACCCCTCCCGCTCTGGGCTGAGCAGGAGGGAGTGTCAGACTTTTACTGACTAAAACCCATCCATGTTCCTTCCTTTGCCCTTTGTGTTCCAGGGCCGCGGTATCTCTTTCGAACAGTCCCGCAACCCTGGCAGGCGTCGGTCCTTACGGACCCCTCCCTGTTTGCTGACTCTCCGTGAGGCGCGCGTGGCGCGCGTGGCCTATCGAACCAAGATGAATCTGATCACCTTACGGACTATTTTTGATTGCGCAGCATCAGGCCGATATAGAAGCACTTAGTTAAAAACTTTCTCATCCTTATAACTCACCCGTTTGGGCGCTGTTTCTCCACTGCCATCGTTCTTGGGTTTGTCATCTTTCCTCTTGATATAAGGCTCAAATTTGGGCAGCTTCTTCTCAGCGACGTAAACCAACGCCGTCTCGTCATGTGACCATTGCAAGCCTCCAAATTCCGCTGTAATCATAAAGTTAGTGAAGAAAATTGAGAAGAGTATCATTTTAAGAGAAGAATAGCAATGAAAATATTAAGCCATATTACCAACATTTTGAATGCAAGTAACAGATTGAAAAGGTGGCATGCGCCCCCTTCGAGGGTAACAAATTTGTTTTTTATTGTAAAGTTTTTATACACCTATAGTATTAGTAGGTACGCCAGCCACCGTTGACGTATACCCTAGAATAGGGGTCTGTCCCATAACTTATAGTTATTTAGCCACTCCCAACCCAGAGCCGGAATTTGTGCCTGGTTGATGGCAATAGGCTTGCCCCCCTTACATAGGACTCCCAACATAATTGGCAAACCATCAGTGTAGTAGGTACTTAGTACTACAGGTACACCTGTAGTGGCTGTAGTGTCTCACCCTTGCAAATCATCAAATAACTCCTCCCGCTCTGGGCGGAGCAGGAGGGAGTGTCAGACTTTTACTAACTAAAACCTATCCATGTTCCTTCATCGCCCTTTGTGTTCCGGTGCCACGGTATCTCTTTCGAACAGTCCCGCAGCCCCGGCAGGCATCGGCCCTTGCGGACCCCTCCCTTTTGCTGATATCTCTTTGAGGCGCGCGTGGAACACTCGCGCGCCGTCGACACGGCCTGTCGTCATAAGACGGACGGACGGCGAGCTAGCCCATAGCTCACCGTCCACAGGCCCGCACCTACGGTGGCCCCCGACGCCCGTTGCGTCCCCCGCGGCGACTGGGACGTGAGGTTCTCTCCCTCTCACGTTCCGCCACTAATGTCTTACCCTTCGAGAATTACAGGTGTGATTTGACGTTTAAAGTGTTTTTAAACCATCTTACACAAATAAAAATGTTTAAATAATTTATTAATGACTTGCGACCCGCCCCGGCTTCGCACGGGTTCAATGTTATAAATATGAACCTTCCTCTTGAATCACTCTATCTATAAAAAAAACCGCTTCAAAATCCGTTGCGTAGTTTTAAAGATCTAAGCATACATAGGGACAGACAGCGGGAAGCGACTTTGTTTTATACTATGTATAGTGATATTGTGTAAAAACTTACAGTCAGCGTAAACGTCGCCATGTTTGTCCAGACTGGTGAGGTCCACGCTATGCGCCAGGGTCTTTTTACTCCACACCTCTAGGAAGAACTTCTTGGGATCCTTGCCATTCTTCTCCTCACGAATCAGAGCTCTGTAGGTCTCACGAGGGGATACCGCTGATAGTATTCTGGAAGTAAAATGGTATAAGTAAAGTGACATGTTATAAGTAAAGATTTTTCGTTTGGATTTGTATGCACACATCTGTAAGTAGATATTTTTGGAGCTTGAATGAACAACAGAGTTATTCACGTACTACCGAGCTCTCGGAGAGTCTGCCAATTTACACCCTTATGCCCTAAGTAATAGGGTTGAATAGTGGTCCACCGTCAATGCACTTGGTAGTATATTTTAAGAAAATGTATTGAAAAAACGAGATTCAAATAACTATTTTTAAAGAAGTATTGTGCAATGCTAAGAAACCAGCTTTTGCCCGCTGCTTCACTCGTGTCAATTTAGAATTTGACAATCAATTCGGGTTGTACTTTGACACGTGGCGCCATCTATTATCATAAGAACGTTATTGTTGTTTTCCTCGGGAAAAGTACTTTTTTTCGGGATGAAAGGTACCTTTAGGCGTGAAAAGTAACAAACAAAACTTTCGGATTTATTTTAATTCGTTAGGATTTTAGAATTTCGTAATCAGCATCCTATGCACCAAATAATAACAACCTCCAAAGCCCAACAACGGGCTGAGATACTTACTCATTACTAATATCAATTCCAAAGTCACTTTCATCAATAACATTGAAGTCGTTGTCCAGGGTGTACGAGGAAGCAAACTTTGAGACTTTGCCTTTATCCAGGTTTCGCACAGACCACTTTGCGTTGATCTTGTTGGTTGCATTGTTGAGCTTCGCACCGGCCACTGACGGTATCTTCGCCAGGGTCCTGTATGCACTGATTATGTTTTCTAGCTGTGGAAATATTTAATAATATGTTATTATTGTGTAGCTGCAGTTGAGGCAAATAAAAAATCCTAAAGGGCTTTTGTCCAGCCCGCTTGGTCATATCTTAAGGGGAAGAGCCCTCCTGCCAGGGTTGCGGGACCGTTCGAAAGAGATACCGCGGCCCTGGAACACAAAAGGCAAAAGAAGGAACATGGATGGGTTTTAGTCAGTACAAGTCTGACACTCCCTCCTGCTCCGCTGCGCCGCTGCCCAGAACGGGAGGAGACATTTGACGAGTTCCCATCCGAAAAAAAAAAGAGGAAGATCCGATTTGTTGCAAAACCAATTATTTAGTCCTAAAAAGTCAATATAATATTTTCCGTAAGGCCATTTGGAAAGTTAGCTATATCTGTACAAAAAATAAACAACAAATAACCTCCCCTTTTAGTTGGTTTTATAGTACAAATACAAGCATATCTGAAAAGTAATTGTCCTGTTTTTAACAGACTTTGCATTTACGTGAGTTAAAGTATTGATTTGATAATTTACTATTAAGGCTGATTTTAAAACCATTCGTTTTGAAACAATTTTAAAAAATACGATAATATAGTTGGTTTTGCCTTTCTATTTCTTAATAGATGTCTTCGAATTTAGAATGCAAATTGTAGGTACTAACATTATTAGTTAGGTACTGATTTGTATTGCTTAAATCCTTAAATCATCAGCCAGTACAAGAAAATTACTAATGATTATTTAGTTTGAATGTTCAAGAACAAAAAGGTGTTAATTAAATATATTATTTTTTACCATTACTGATTAAGACCTTCCTTTGACATTATTGTAGGACTAAAAACAACGAAAAAAGTTAGGTATGTGTGCATCTATATTTTGAAATATTGCGGACAAAATATTACGAATTATAGGTTTTTAATTCTCTAAAAATACACTTGATTTATTTGTTTCTTAATTCAGCGTAATAAATAGATAATCGGTTTTTACATTCGGTAACTCGGGAACAGTAAGTCTTGCGGTTTAGTTGGTTTTACCGTTAGATAAAGAATCCAATACCGATTCGAATGGTATATTACAAGTGAAAAACTGCAAAAAATCACAGATAGTCGGTTTTGCCTTTAACCCGGCGATATGTGATAATTACATAATATAGTCTTTATTATAATATTATTTTAATTGAAACTGACCTGAGCAGACATCTTCAACATAGCAGTCCGTAAGGCACAATGAACACTACACTATCTGCAAGGTAAATACATTAAACATTTATTAGCATACAATATGATAAGATGCAGCACGGTTTCTTCAACACATTATTTAATTGTTACATGTTTTATCATTTTCTTATTCTTTCTTGCTTAAATTGCCTTATTCTTGAAACTGAGAAATAAATGGTCTATACACAGTCTACACACAGAGTGTAGAATACCAAAAGCAACTTTATCTATCAAATGTGTTAGATATTTTCTGTCTGTGGTAGTGTTTGTCTGATTACCCTGAAAACCACATCCAAATTAAATAGGTTTCAATGTGGTTTTCAACATGATAGAGAATTCACATTAAACATTAGAATAATTGAATTTACTGGAAACTAAGGTCTCGATGTTTTGCAAAGCAGTGGCAATAAAGAAATCTTTTTTCCTTTTTACCGTTAATGCCCCACTGCTGGGCAGAGGCCTCCCCCATATTTTTCCAAGTACTATATTCGTGCGCCACCTCAAACTATTATTTATAACTTCATAAATTTATTTTAAGACAAAAAGTAAAGTGTGACTTTTGGTTAAGGTTTTTCAATCACAATGCAAAATAATGAAATGAAATGAAATTTTGAATGCAGTTAATTTAAATAAGTATTAATTTAAAAAATACATATTTTATGGAACAGACTAAAATAATATGTTTAAGTGTGTGTTTTTGAGAATGGCCCAGAAAGGTGCAAACATAATATGCTCACAGAACTACAAAGCCAGCCTTATTTATTTAACACATTTATTACACCATCAAACATAACCAGGATAAGATAAACTTAGTGTAATATATTATGAACTTTGTAGATACATTACATAGCAATTAAGAATAGACACAGACTATTATTTTCATAGTTCACAATATAACGCCCTAGGACAATGTTTTTTCATGCATGATCCATAAAATAATAAAACAAAGACTATACAGTGTGGTCTGTATATGTGTGCTTCTTCTTCTAAACTATGCAATGGTTTTACCATCAATTATTTAGCAGAAAGTTTATAATTTAGTCATATTCTTTCTTTCTTTATCATGTGGTTAGTGCCTAACCCGGTGTCAGAGATTTATGCCGCCCATGGGCCTCTGACTTGGCTTTACATGCCGTCAAAAAATATCTCTCAGGCATGCTGGCTTCCTCACGATGTTTTCCTTCACCGAAGCAAGTGATAATTATACAATAAACAAATTAATCTGAAAAATCAGAGGTGTGTGTCTTGGTTTCGAACTTGAAATCTATGACTTGGCAGTCCAACGGTCACACCACTAGGCTATATTTAATATTTATATTGCTGCTATTTATTTATATTGAAATTTACAGACAAAATTGATACAAATAGAGAGAATTGCAAACGAGAAAGGGAATCCTTTGCCGTTTAATGGTAAGAAATAGGCTAAAGATATATAATTAATGATGTTGAAATTATTAAGACAGAAATATTGATGTTTTGACATGTCGCTACATCAGTAGACAGACCTTGAGAAGAGTAGGCAATCAGTCGTTATAAAATAAAGAACTTATATTGGTACATCCCTTAATTTTATCATATTATTTTATGTCAAGGAACAACAGAATGAAGGGTGCTAATATTTATTTTAAAAAAAAACATCATAATTATCAATGAACAATAAATAATAATGCTGAAGAGTTAATTTTTTGTTTGAACCCGCTAATCTCTGGAACTACTAATCGGATTTTTAAACATATTTTTGCACTTGATAGCCTTATTCTTGAGGAGGGTTATAGGTTATGTAACATCATGCTGCGGCCCATAACAGCCACGCTAAAAGACAAGTGGCCAGTGAAACTGTGGGACCCAGCTAGTTATTTTAAAAACTGGTATAGCTTAGATAATACTACTACTACTTACTAGCTTTGAAAATACAGAGGTCAGGCTCAGTTGACTGCTTCGATAGAACTAGCAGATGTGAAGTTTAGTGAAGTGGTACTTTAGTCATCATCAATCCTAATAAGGGTTTTACATACCAAGGTTCAGGCAAACTATGAGTAGAATAGTCAAACACATAAATAGGTGCCAACTGCATAATTGGTTATGACTTTGTAAACAATATTTACCTGAGTAAATAGTGAGATAACATTTTTAATTCAATACTTGCCTACCAATCAGCCGATTGTGACCACTCATCGGTATTCGGAAAATATTATCCGAAGAAACTAGGTAGGTCACGAATTAACGATTAAAATTATAAATGTAGAGGTGGTCTGACAAACAAGTAAAGCACTAAATGTTTAAATGCAACTAGATATACAATAACAATAATTTTCAAGCAAAGCACAAATCATCAAAGCAAACTTGTCATTTGTCAAAGCTAGTGTCATTTGTCATTGTCAAAGTTTTGTCATATGCTATGCCTCTATGGCTAGTTTTTAGAGTAGTAACTAGGCTAGGGCTAGTTTACGTAAATATAGTTTGGCTTTGGCCCTTTGGCACAGAGTGCTTTTGGCAAGCTCACTTGCCACAGAGTATCATTTCAGTCTTCTTGTCTTGGTGCTGTCAACGAAAGGTATATTAATCTATGCTGCCAACTTAGTTCAACTAGTTAACGGATTTCCAATATCCACATTGTAATAAAAAAGACAGCAGTCATTTCAGTTCAACTGATAACTTTTGGCAAAGGTGTCGCGACTCGCGAGCAGTAGCGAATGTAGTATAATCTCTTGACCACTTTAAGTGTGCAGTCCAAGGAACCGTTGCATTTAAAAAAAATGTGGGCTATCGTTTTTGAGCTCACCAGATGGCGCCACTGTCGCTTATGGTCATGTCAATAATTCTATTTTATACTTTAAAGTACCAATAACTTCATAAAAAGTTTATTTGATATGTATAACAACATAGTGTAAACTTCAGATCACTTATTTACAATATTCTTCCTAAAATTAGCAAGCATTCAGAAACATTTAAAAATCATTAAACCTCCAAGTACTAAACAAATAAGAACATAAGTTGCTACTTAAAACCTGTCATAATTAATCAGGAATAGCTCAACCTAGAACACAATTGTGAATATCAGTAAAAATAAGTGATAAAAAAGCACGTAACGCATAAACTTTCTATGACATCTGACATTTCGGTGACCTCACGCTACACTAGCGCCTCTAGCAGTGAATTCACACGCGATAGCCCCCATTGCGATGCTACCACGAGTTAAAAAAAATTGTTATTGTTTTATATTTGGAAATATATTTTTAATTATTAAAACTACCCAACTCATGTAGTTACATTTTAATATTTTTGAACCATAGAGAAGATAAGTCTTTATGACTACAGATTATATTTAAACCATAGAGTAGTGAATATATAATAGAACACCTCCCCTTTTAAAATTAATACAAACTGATTAAAAATTACAAATTAAAATTCTTAATAATGATTACAAAATTTACAAATTAAAATACTTAGTAATTAAAATTCTCAATAATTATTAAAGATCTAATCTTGACCTGGGTTTGACATTACGACCACTACGAGTTCTATAATATACATTATCAGGGATGTTACCAGTATTCTCTTGAGACATATCCTGAGTGTGAGAACTTGGAGGCAACACTTCTGGGACATCACTGTTATCTAAACAAGGCAAAAAATCACTTCTTCTAATTTGCTGACTATCAGTAAAAGACTTTCTAAGGTGATGGGTATTACGTCTGAATATTTTTGAGTTGCTATCATCTACTATCAGATAGGATCTTGGTTCTTTACATTTTTTAAAAACATTTCCCTTTTTCCAATATTTATCTTTATCCGTTCTGTATACAATTTTATCCCCCGGTTTGAAAACAATTTCCTTATTTTTGAGTGTTTGTCATGTTGATGCTTAGTAATCTTCTGTTTTAAAATTAATAGTTTATGAATATTTGGTATAATTTTGGGCTCTAAATATGTTGAAGCCACTGGAATATTAGATCTCAAATTTCTGCTATTTAAAATTTGTGAAGGAGTCACAGATAAACCAGACAAATTACTATTATTGTAATTAAAGAGATAGTCACGGTAATCCTTGCCATCCTCTAAAGCTTTTTTAACTAGATTTTTACTTATATTGACAGCTTTTTCAGCCAAACCATTGCTTCTAGGATAGTGAGGACTACTTGTTACAATAGTTATATCTTTCTTTTTATAATAGTTAAGACACTCTTGTGATTTAAAGGGGTTATTATCGGCTATAATTTCACATGGAAAACCCAAATGAGTAAAAACATCTTGACATGCATTTATAACAGATTTTGAAGTCTTATCCTTCACAGGTCTTATCTCTAACCAATGGGACAAATAATCAATAATTACAAGATAAGCCTTGCCTGCATATTCCATGATATCCATTCCTACTTTATAATATCTGTATTTAGGTATTGAATGTGTCATTAAAGGTTCATGTACATTAGCAGGTCTAAACTTTTCACAAGTACGACATTTGGATATAAAATTCTGTATATCCAAGGATAAATTCGGCCAATAAAACAATTGACGTGCTTTAGCAATACACTTGTTCATTCCCAGATGTCCTTCATGCACTAATTCTATGACATACATGCGTAGTGAACTAGGCACTATAATCCTATTGCCAAGGAATAACAATCCATCCTGTACAAAAAGCTGATCTTTAAATTTAGAAAAATGTTTCAATGTTTTAGATAATTTCTGAGGCCAACCATGATAGTAATAATTACATATTTTGGAGAGTATTGAATCATTACTTGTCTCCGTACGGAAAATTGTTTTTCTTTCATCAGACATAGGCAAATGTTTTGAAACAGTGTGTACCATCTGCAGCATTTCTTTGTCATGCTCAGTGACAGCTAAGCTATTTCTAGACAACATGTCTGCAAAGTGTACATATTTACCTGGCACATAGTATACATTTAATTTATACATAAACAATTTTAATCTTAACCTTTTCAGTCTAGGAGAACCAATCTTGCTTATCTGTTTACCCATGATAGATATAATGGGTTTATGATCTGTTTGTACATCAACATCTGAACCATAAATGTATTTGTGAATTTTTTTTACACCGAAACAAACAGCAAGTAGCTCTTTTTCGGTTTGTCCATAGTTTAATTCAGAATTATTCATGGTTCTCGAAACACAAGCTACTAATTTTAACTTACCAGAATCATCTGGCTGAAATAAACAGCAACCTAAACCTTTGCTTGATGCATCACATTGCAAAATTATTTTTCTTTTTGAATCAAAAGGACAAAGTGCTGGAGCTTGACTAATTTTCTCTTTCATTTCAGCAAAAACTTTATCATGTATAGGTAACCACAAAAACTCTACCTCCTTCTTTAACAATTTACATAAAGGAGACATCAGCTCTGCCATCTCTGGCACATAACGTCTGACATAATTAAATGAACCAATGATCCTCATTAACTCCACCTTATTAGTTGGTGTTTTTAGTTTTGTCAATGACTCTACTCTAGATTTATCAATAGACATGCCATTCTCATTAAAAATTTGACCTACATATTTGACTTCCCGTTGCCTAAATTGAAACTTTTTCTCATTAAATACAATTCCTATGTCCTTAGCTTTACTCATCACACTTAATAGTGCTTGGTCATGATCCTCTATAGTACTCCCCATGATTAATATGTCGTCTGCCCAAACAACTACATTTTTTAAATTATTAAAATGAGACTCTAGTACATCTTGAAATAACTCAGGAGCATTCATCAAGCCATAAGGTAAAACTAAATACCTATAAACCCCAAAGGGTGTCGCAAAACAACACTTCCATGAAGAGTCTTCATCTAAATGTAAATGATGAAATCCTTCTAAGAGATCCAAAACTGAAAAATATCTTTTACCATTTAACTTCAAAGCAAGCTCTTCTAAAGTGGGCAACGACTTGGGTTTCTTTAAAATATACCTATTTAGATCAGACGGATCTAAACAAAGCCTTATCTTTTTGTTAGGCTTTTCAACCAAAACAATACGGCTGATGCATGCATTTTCATTAAGATTATCAACCTTTAAAATAGAATTTCTACTTTCTAATCTATCTAATTCAGACTTTAATGGATCCAGCAGACAATTAGGTATCCTTGAAGGGGGATGACAAATTGGTTCAGTAATATTCCTCGTTGTAATACTATAGGTGCCTGGCAACTTACCGATGCCCGTAAAAACCCCTTTGTGCTCTGCTATAAATTTAGCTTTTAATGTGTCAGAAGTACTTTCAGCACTATGCACCCTCTTAACTAGATTTAATGAAATACAACCCGGTAATCCCAAGAGCATGGAGTGACAATCAATAACAACAAAATTTTCGTAACACTTAATATTTTTGTACTCACACAATAAATTTACCATGCCCAAAGGTGAAACTTTACTGCCTTCAAATGATACTAACTGTATATTTGTCTTTATAATTTTTAAATTTACTTTATCATTTATCTGATTGAATATTTTTAATGGCATTATGCTGATATCCGCCCCAGTGTCCAGTTTACATTTTACTGGAAAACTCTCAATATTTATGGTTTCTAACCACTCAGACTCTGCTTTACACTTAGCCACTACCGCATTACAGCATACACTTTGACTCTCACTTTCTGACGAATTTTCACTTTCACACTGAACTTCTTTAATAGCTTTATTACGTACTTTACAGCTGACCGCAAAATGGTTTTTCAACCCACACTTCTTGCATGATTTCCCAAAAGCAGGGCACTCTCGACGTCCATGAAGAGTTTGGCAGCGTCGGCATTTAAATTTACCTTCAGATTCAGGATTCTTTTTATATTTGTTTGCATCAACCTCAACCGTTGGATTCATTTCCATAACCTGTAGCTTACTTTGCTCTGAAGTCCTACAGAAGTTTGCGGCTTTCTCCAGAGTTAGTCCATCCAGCCTCAGCAGTTGTTCCTGAACATGCTTGTCAGAGATTCCTTGAACAATTTTATCTCTCAACAACTGATCTTCAATAGATTCTTTAGATGTGTCACCATAATTGCAATTTAACAACAACTGTTTCACATCAGTGAGAAAATTGTCGAAACTTTCACCCTCCTTTTGCTTCCGATCGTTAAACTTGAACCTTTCAAAAACTTCGTTGGTTCTCGGGCTTACATACTTTTCGATGGCCTGTAAGACAGCGTTGAAGTCTCCAGCCTTTTCCTTAGGTATAGGCAAAGTTTGTAACACACGTGCTGACTCCATACCCAACATATTTCGTAGGAGAGCTAATCGAATTTTATCGCTTGCCTCGTCTTGACCTGTCGACACCAAATAGTCGTCGAAACATGTCCGCCATATTTTCCACTCCGCAGCGGCACCATTAGCCCGCAAATCAAAATTCGGAAGTAATTTCACACTTCCCTCCATTCCGATAAAATTTTATACTTTATACTTATTATACCACAGTAAACATTTACTTTTTTACCGGCTGCGCCATGTTTTATATTTGGAAATATATTTTTAATTATTAAAACTACCCAACTCATGTAGTTACATTTTAATATTTTTGAACCATAGAGAAGATAAGTCTTTATGACTACAGATTATATTTAAACCATAGAGTAGTGAATATATAATAGAACAGTTATTGTGTTGCTTTCGATATTTTTGCGGGGTTTTTTATTTTTATCATCTACCACGTGAATAAAGTCATGAGTGTGACAGATCAGCTCTAGTTTTTAGGGTTCCGTAGCCGAATGGTAAAAAACGGAGCCATCATAATTATATTCGCTTTCATCATCACAGATGCGTTATAATCTGTCTGTATTCTTTTTTATTCCGAAACTATTAGGACTACACAATTGAAACTTGGTAGGCAGATGTGTTCAGTGAACGGCTTTATGACTTTTATACAAAAAAAAAATACATGGAACAGAAACTGAAAAATATCATCAAACTTAAACGTGCGGGGTACCTATCTATAGAAAAAAAAAGAGATTGGAGTTCCTAAAACCAATTTGTCTCAAAGTCAATCGTTTGAAAGATAAGACACTTACAAGGTGGAAAAATTCCCCCCCCCCCCCCTCATAATGTCTAAAGTAAGAGGAGGAAAAAATTTAGGAATGTAGAACGTACAAAATACTATCGAAGCAAATTGGTTTGAAACTTTGAACATTTGATTTTTAGTTTTTGAGATATGGGAGTTTTTCATCAAACTGCAGCAGTAACTTTGTATTTCATTAATATACTATGAAAAACAAATTTAGTTTTGCTGTTGCATGTAATACAATACAACCTAAGAATCAGCCTTCAATATATTTTTATTACTTATATTGTTTGGCCGGTTTTTAGTTATTAAGACATGTATACTTACTTGGGCTTGTTGGGTATTACATGTTTAGTGTAAATATGAAACTACGTGTAAGGTAGAGGAATTCGCATTATGCCAGTCTTTGCTAGCCTACTGTATCACCATCTGGGGCGGTACCTACTTCTAAATCGTATATAATTAATTTAGAGAGAGCTCAAAGAGCTATATTAAAAGTCAATTGTTTTTTCCCAATACGCTATCCAACCTTCGATCTCTACCAACACTGCAAAGTTCTAACGGTCCGGCAGTTGTTCATACTCATGACTGTATTAAAAAAAACACTCTGAACTACCCAAAGACCACGATTTCCTTTCTCAAAATAGAAGATCAGCAAATGTCTGTCCAATCATCCGTTTTAGCACCAGTTTTTCCCAAAAATGTTTCGCCTTTCTTGGCACTTTTCTTTATAATTCAATTAATAATAAAATATCTATTTTCACACAATATTAAAGCTATTTGTAAAATAAAATTGCGCACCTGGCTATTAAGTCCTGACTACTCTTCCACAGAAAAGAGACTTAAACCTGTGTCCTAACATTCACACATAAACACTCAAACATTTACGCTCTCACATTCGCACACACACACAGCTACTCACACATTGCATCAATGCACTTTCATCACGCCCATTTACACTTTCATCCTTTTAATTCATTCATTTTTATTTTTGTGTTGTATGTACCTACATACTCATGAACATCCTAACCCACTTTTTTGTACAATCCATATTTTTTATTATGCTTGCAAGCATATTTCATACTAAGTTTTTTTTTTACTTTTCAACTATTAGTAAATATGTCATAATTAGGGTTTCATTATGTTGATGTTTTTTATGCCAATTTCATATTTTGTAAGACCTTTTTTAAACGTAACTATAGTTACGTTTAAAAAATGTCTTCAAATAATTAATTTTATGTTCTTGTTTACCTATTTCTAATTTAAATTGTATCTTTAGCATCTTGACAAAAATGTAGCTAGTAAAATGTTATAATAAGCCAGAGAGGTGATCTGTAACTCAGGACCTTCCTACTTCAGACACCTTTCTCTATATAAGATTGTGCCACAAAACAGTGCCTGTATTTTTTGATGTCGAGAAAAATAAAGATATATATATTAAAGATAAAGATATATATAATTATATTCATTGCCCAGCAGTGAGATGATACAGGCTAAATTAGATAAGTTATAAACAGGCTGTAGTTTTGCATCCTGGTCATATTCAAGGAGGTATCTATAGTAATGATTCTCAACCCGAACCTATAATAAAAAGGGTAGTTTTTTTTACGGATATCGGTAAGTTTAAATCACCCGTATTAAAACGCAGCCCATCTGTTCCTAGCCCAATAAACGCGCCGTCACACACACAAACGCAAACGTTTATTCCACAGTATAATTATGGACAGTATGGAAACAAGGGGGTGGTTTACGTTTAATGAATTCCGTAAAAAAAAAAACCACCCTTTTTATTATCGACTCGGATCACTAGTATAGATACCTCCTTGAATTTGAGTTTTCCAAGTGGGCGTGGATCGCCAAATCCGAAAATATGAGGAATTGCGAGACCGATTTTGATGAAAACTAAAACTGCATTATTAGATTTATGAAAAATCTATTTTCCTTACCAGGAATCGAACCCATTGATTTCAGGAAAAAAAACCGCTCACTGTATTACTACACCATTCGATAGTTTCGCTAAAAAGGATCAAATTCTGGGAAGTAATGACATACGGCAAACATAAGAAAAATGTTAAATTTTATGATTTTCATATTTTAAATTATTGTCCTTGATTGATGACACCCGCAGAGCGCAGTCACCCTGATATTCTTCATTAGAAGTAACGATCAAAAATATTTTTTTACTTTTCAAGGGCTTGATTTAGAAAGAAACTTCTTGACACGACTTGTATTTTTAGAAGATCCTCTCTCTTGAGGTCAGACCACTGGTAGCTTAAACCCAATTCCTGATAACGGTCGGTCGGTATTCAATAAGTAAAAAGATGATTTTAATCCTACAGCTACAGTCAGAGTACTTACTAATTCCGCGCATTCTAGTCATGTTCGTCAACATTGACATTTTAACCACCACTGACGGGTCTGACGGTTTAATGTTTACGTGAATATTGGTATGAGTACCAAGATAAAGTTACAAAAGACATCTCACATCTCACTGTACTAAACTCGTCGTCGTCACTCACTTGACCCGTGAATTTTTGATATTACTTCTACACAATACAATTTTTTCGTGTTATTTAAAGTTCCCAGATAGTAAAAGGTTGTTACGGTAACAGTAACCGTCAAGCATGAGTTCTTCATTTCAGTTCGATAACGTGACAAAAGTTTGTCCCCAGTGTCAGCATCACAGAGTACATTAGATTATACTGAAAGACAGCATCTCAATGGTGTCAGTAGACATGAAACTGGTAAGTATTGAGTTAAAAACTGCTACAGCTCCCCCAGGTGGTTTAATTAGTTTACTGTTTATGAAAAATGACACACATCTAATTGGCCTAATAAGAATGGTAAGATCTATTACCATTCTTATTATGCCAATTAGATTACTGCCCAAATCGATATTACCCTTACAAAAGTGATGATTCTACCACTGAGGTGTAATGGAGGTGTCCATTACTCCTCAGTGGTAGAATCATCACTTTACTGCCCATAATGTAATTTATTTCTTCTCTATTTATCATCAGTGTTGACAGAATAACTAATAGCATGGTTGCTTGAACAAGTATTCAACTGTGCACTGACTAGTAATATAATAATTATCCTAATTGTATTATCCATCCTCAAGAGGCCTTTACATGGTCCTCATGAGAACAAATTACAATGCAATTGTATAGATTAAGAGACTTGGTTTGGAAGCACTAATTAATGTCATCTACAATGTGTAAAAGTCTCATTCAATCATTTTATCAAATAAATTTTATTTTTGTCATAATCTCTGAAAATATTTGACTGATTAAAGAATCTGAAAAAATATTAATTTGTTTATATCACATGTTTCAGGGACCAGAATTGCTGATAAAACTTGAGAAGTTGCGTGTACACAGATGCGAGAAATGCCCAGAAGTCTTTCCAAATACAAGTGACCTGATGAAACACAAGTCTTTTCATGATGAATACTTCTTGTCACACGTGAGTTATTTGCCAATGTCATACTGGGCGTTGGAGCCTGGATTTGTGCCTCGTTGAAGGCAATATGCTCACTCCCTATTACATAGGAGGACAAAATGTAGGTTTACTATTTAGGCGCACTTCTGACCAACTGTTTGGGATTACAGTTGTGATGTTATGTTATACTTGGCTTCCAACATTCTCTTACTTATCAAAGACTTGTTTTTTTGATATGGGGATAACATGATCTAATCCTATATTTGTAAATAAAGAACAGAAAAAAATTGTCACCATCTGCATTAATAATTGAATACCATAACAAATTACTTTCCTTCAAAATGCTTAACATTGATGTGTCACCAGCTCTAAATAACGGTTTTTTTTGCAGCTTGTTAGTGCATATGTACTTGTGGAAAGGGCCAAAATTTTCAAATGTGATAAATGCACTCAAAGCTTTGACAATAACAGAGAATTTATGCTTCATAAGGTTGCACACATACAAGAGTCTGTGTAAGTATTTCATTTTGAATATAAACATAGTACCTCTGCCTGCAACTCTGCGTCAACATCCGCGTGATTTCATATGTTGACCACAGCACTATGTAAGTTTCAACTATAGCTGAGACACATCTAAGTTGCCTCCATAAGTACACAAAAAAAATATCTTTAAAATTGGTCATCCTGTTGTGCAGGAGAAGAATTACCAAAATACGCAAAATAATCAAAAATTTTCATTTCACAATTCACAGGAACAAAAATTGTTTTCTGAAAAATTTATCTTTTAAAATTTTATGAGCTAGTAAGTTACTTTTGGTTTGAAGCGGTAATATATGCAATAAATCATTCCTTTCTAATTTATATTTCTAGGAGAAATGAAAGAAAAAGAAACAAATTGCCGAATCCTGATATTGTGAAGCCCTTCAAGTGTCCAGATTGCAATATTAGTTATGCTGCACAAAGTACTCTTGATGCACATTCTATTCTTCACTTACCGTTCCCTCACACCTGTGAGTGTGGCATTGGATATTATAGGGAAGAAGATTTGAAAGGCCACATCAAATTGGTACATGGAACTAAGATCAAAGAAGAGGATATTTTACCACCAAAAGAGGAAAAAGTTATTCCCCAGGAAAAGACCCAAGTTATGCCCCCAAGTAAGCCTAAATCTAAATCCAAGAAGGGTCCAACAGTAAAAGAAGCAGTAAAGAGGGAAAAAACCAAACAGAAGAAATGTAGAGTGAACCTCAAAAGTGAAGATATTACCAGCAATAGACCAAAATTGGAATCGGACATACCAGACCCAGATGTAGATTTCAGAAAGACTCCTGATAATAAGTTTGAATGTCCTGAATGTAAGAAATTATTTAGTTCCAAACGTACCGTTATTACACATTACCGTTTCCACTCGGGTGAACTCCCTTTCACTTGCCATTTATGTACGAAGGCGTTCAGCCAGGCCATCATACTCAAAAAACATATAGAGAGGCACACGGCCACAGAGAAGATCCATGTGTGCAGACATTGCCCTAAAGCGTTTGCATTGGAATACTATAGGGACCGTCATGAAGGTATACACAGCGCAATTAAGCCTCATGGCTGTACATACTGTGGGAAGGCCTTTCACGATCCATCTGCACTAGTCCGTCACAAACGAATACATACGGGAGACAAACGATACCGCTGCCCGTACTGCCCTAAGGCTTTCAGTGATATCAGTGGCCTCATTGGACATAAGTTACGTCATGAGAATAGAAAGCAGTTTCAATGTGAAATTTGCTATAAGAGATTTTATAGTCGGTCTGATGTAAAGAAACACATGCGAGTACACACTCTTGATAGAAAGTATGCTTGTGATTATTGCAAAAAGTTGTTCAGTTGTAAAGGCAATTTAATAGGCCATATTCGGTTCATGCACATGTTTGAAAAGAAACAGTTTGAATGCGAGCAATGTAACAGAAAGTTTATGAGAAAGGATTATCTGAATAGACATATACAGGCGAAACACAACAAAAATAAAATCAGACGATCACATCAACGAGAATGTAATGTTTGCTTTAAACATTTCAGCAATCAAGAAAGTTTTCGGCAACACAATATGAAGATCCACTCAGGAATGCGTTGTGATGAGTGCTCTCGGTATTTTGAAAGTCCCGCCCATTTCAAAAATCACAAGCTGATTGAGAGTGTACAATGTGAAATATGTGATCTAAAGTTCAATTGTGCAAATATGAGAGAGAAACATTTAAAAGTTCACTTTTCCAAAAGCGTACAACAGATTAAAAGGGATTCTGATAGCCTGAATGAAATTTAAGAAACTCTTGACTTGTTATTATACTATTTAAAGCTCATTAGCTTATAACTGGGCCATTAATGCGAATTAGGAAATTCCTTCATAATAAATATACAGGGTGTAAACGGATCCATCACGAAGCTGGCAACCAAGAATTATGTACTTCAAACTAAGTTTTTGCCTTACGCAAAAATTATTGCTGGGAACTCAGACCAACAAAAAAAGCTTTTTTTTGTTGGTCTGAGGCTGGGAAACGACTTTTTTTTTGGGATGAAAAGTCACGTTTTACGTTAGGACTCAATGTAACGCACTCGAAAGATTGTTCTGATACATGGATTGAATAGTACGGGAGTCGTGAAAGTGTTTATAGTAAAAATCGTTAAAAACGTGTATTTAACAACAAAAAAAAGTTGTAACTTTGACTTCCAATATAACTCCGTAACTAGAAGGTTTCCATAAAGAACAAAAAATGTTCGCAATGACGGGAGAACAAGTGTCTTTCGGCTTCGTTATGGGTCTTGTTACACCCTATAAATGACTTGAATAGGATCTTCAGCTCGCTCGCAATACGATCACTAAATGCTTTTAGCGCTTAACGTAAACGAATTTAAAACAACGTTCTATTTCTGAAATAATGTTTGAAATATGTTTAGCACTAAAAACATTCCATGATTTGTGGTGCAAGTGGGCCGATTTTAAAATGATTTAATGGAATTACTTCTAACTATGGAAGCTGTTATTTTTGTTTTATTTAATTAATTTTGTTTGGTGAACTTATATCCCCTAAAATAAGGGACAAAGTTGTTACGGAAATACTTTTTATACACATTAGGAAAATAGGAATATACAGGTTGTAGCAAGACCCTCCACGAAGCCGTCAACCAAGCATTATGTACATCAAACTAAGTAACTTGACGCAAAAATTATTGTTGGGAAACGACTTTTGGGGGTGAAAAATCTCGTTTCATGATAGGACTCAATATAACGCACATAAAACATTGTGCGGATGGATTGGAATAGTACGGGGGTCGTGGAGGGGTTTACTGTAAAAATCTTACGTTAAAAACATGTATTAATTTTTTTTTAAATGTCAGAAAGTTGCAACTTTGACCCCCAATATCTCCATAACTAGAATGTTCCCAAGTATGATCTAGAAAAAAAAATGATCGCAATGACGGGGAGAACAAGTGCCTTTCGGCTTCGTTAAGGGTCTTGCTACACCTATATACATCTACAGCGTATACAATACAAATGTTAATTGGGCAAAACGGGTAACAGAAAGACTTGTCCGTACTGGAAACTTGTATCTTTATGCAAAACTTGTGTACCAGCAATAAGGCAAAAGCTAAATAATTATAAAAATTGCATTGAAATATCGAGAAATATGTGAGTAACAGATCAGATCAGTGTTCTTTAATTACATCAAGGAATGTTGCTATTTACATAAGAATTGGCTACAAATAAATACGCTTTATTAATAAGAAATTCATTAAAATGAAGAATGAATGAAAAAATTATTAAATGGTAGCTAGATTATAAAAATGACTGAAAATATGATTAAGAATTAATTAGTTTTAAAAATAATTTCTTTTCTAATATTATTAACGATTGTTATGCTTATGAGTTACCTATATTATATAACTTTCATGTTATTGCTGCGCCGGCCCCAAATAGATTGGGATAAGGTCAGGAGAATAATGATGAGGAATTTCATATTATAATAAAGTTATGAAACATACTTAAATATTATTTTATTAAAAATCTTGGATTGTCTCCACCAACGCGAACGTAATCAAAAAACAACTTTTTTCGCAAAAAATAAAACCGACTTCAAAAACACAAAAAAGTGAAAAATAACTAGCTTCTGAAGTCGGTGACTTTTGTTTGTTTGATCTAGTTTTTTTTGTTACCGACTTCTGAAACTAAATATTTATACTAATTTTCAATTTTTAGTTGTAATATCCTATACAAATATTTGCTATGCATTTATTTTACATTGTTAGCCTTAATTTGGTAATACTTTATTTACAATTTTCAAATTTCTTTATTTTAAATAGACTTTTCCCCAATAAAATGTACACATCTGCGTACCCCCTCAGAGCATAAAGGCGTGACGTTATGTTTGTGTAAACAATAAACATCCAAGCGATTGCAGCAAAAAAGAATTTTGCAAATACGTCTATACAATATGGCGGAGTTATGCCGAACATACATAAAAAAAATATATATAAACATGCGAATTGAGAACCTCCTTCTTTTTAAGTAGGCTAAAAACAGAATTTATATTCAAATTGGGCTGATAATCAGCACTTTTTGAACGTCAAATTGACATAAAACCATAATACAGTCCCAGAAAACGCCCGCTCTTCATCACTTTGTTATTTTTTTTTTCGACATGGCGCCTCGCAGTTCAACCTACGAGGCTGGCTTCTCCTTAACCGGACCAGCTTGTGGGTGCCTTGAGACAGGGGCAAAAAACGTATAAACCAAGCCATCTATTATTCTAGGGGAGAAAGAGTGGCGGTAAAATTCGGCGACACATACATAATTAATTATGATATAACAGTCATAATTAATTAATTATGTGCCGCGTGTGTAATGAATTAATTAATTTCCACACGCAAACAGTTGATGTATAATAACTTATGGATACACGGCATTACATCATATATTCGTATGTTGTGTATAATCTGTTTCAAAGCTTCTTTAGGAAAGTACTATCTGTTGCTAGCGACCTTCATTCGCGTAAAATTATTGTAAAAAAATATATTACTTCCCTTTTTGAATCACAGTTTATTGCCAATTCGAGGGTTTTATTTTTTTTTGCACGGAACCCCAATTATTTTTGTAAAATAAAAGTAGTCTATGCTAAATCATAGAACATCAGCTATCTGTCAGTAAGTCCTGTCAAAATCGGTCCAGCCGCTTCGGAGAGTAGCTGGAACAGACGAAAAAAAAAGTGTTTCTGTTATAAGTAAGTGCCGTACCTACATATTTTCATATGCATTCAGTAAAAAGCTGTTCCTTTGATCTTACAAACAGCCACTTCAATTTTATTATTTGTATACATTATTATCACCATCGGCCTACAGCAGCACTACTGGACTAAGTCATTAAGGTGGATGCGCAAGGGTAGCCCGCGAAATTTAAATTTTCTTACGTTTATTATAACGATTATAATTCTGTAACTCCATACGTGTTACTGGCGCGATTCATATTTTCATCAACGTACAACTTGACACTGACCTGCAAATTGCAATAAACTTGAGAAAATTTAAATTTCGCGGGCTACCCTTGCGCATCCACATTTGGGTCGATAAAGTATTGAAATTTTGTATGGGACAGCTGATTATTTTTTACCATTTCGATGGTGGTCCCATAGAGAAAGTTGTTCAGTTTGATGGTCCGTACCACAGTATTACATATGATTATACCCTTTCTGTTACACGCTGTAGATCGATGGGACCACGAGTCGGATTCGCGCACTGAAGGGTTCCGTACCATCGTAGTAGGCCCCTTTAATTTTATTTTTGTTACTTGTTGTTATTTCGGCAACAGAAATACACATTCTGTGAAAAGGGCTTTTTTTTTTCAAAGTTGCAGTCACGCCTTCCGAGATATGAGGCGAGCTATCAAAAGTTAAAGTCCATTCAAACAAAAAAGTATCTATGTAGTAGTATCAACTATCTAGTGTCCACGACACAAGCCTCGTTGCTTAGTGTGGCACCTAGATGGCGCTGTGTGTAATGTCCAGCGATATTTTATTTTTATTCACTGATGGCATCTTTAACCTTTCGTATGCCGAGTATATAGACACAATTAAAAAGCTATTGTGTCTCGCGTAGATCCACGTTCCCAGCACACGAAGGGTTAAGTATATCTCGGAAACGTGACACTTTAGAAGATTTTATCTCATACAAAACTTGATTGTATTGATACCAGCTATCGATTAATATAGGTTTTATGCGCGACAGCAACTTTGAAAAAAAAAATGGAAGTTAGGCCGGCCATTAAATTCAAACCCCTGTCAACTGTCTACCTATTACGGATATGAAATACAGCCCGCTGACAGACAGACGGATAGCGGAGGCTTAGAAATAGGGTGCCGTTGGTTAGGTACCCTTCGGGTGTGGAACCCTAGGGTTCCATACTCCGTGATTACTGGTCCGATTTAAGTAATAATAATAAATATCGCTAGACATTACACACAGCGCCATCTAGGTGCCACACTAAGCAACGAGGCTTGTGCCGTGGACACCAGATAGTTGATATTACTACATAGATACTTTTTGTTTGGAAATACATACTTATTATACATATAAGTGATCCTTTCTAGAAGGGATCACTTACCTAAATCCGACCAGTAATCACGGAGTGTGGCTACCTACATACTCTACAAACTTACATGAAAAAAGAAGATCAGTTGGAATACATAACCTCGTTCTTTTAAAAAAACTTTTTTGCAAAAAATTAAACCGACAACCAATCAAAAACACAAAAAAAGTAAGTTTTTTATTTTTCACTTTGTAGTGGTTCACATGTGCTTACCCCTTAACAGCGTACCGGCGTGATGTTATGTTATGAACTGGTGTAAACAATAGACAAACATGAGATTTCAGCAATCCCAGTCCATTTGCTATCATTTATTGAGGAGTTCCGTTGCCTATCTCCGAAGTTCTTCATCAGATCTTCACCAAATTGAAATGGGACCACTCCGAGAAAGTACTCTTCCATAAACTACCCAAATCACTTCAAGTGTGCCTATAAAATTTGAAGAGTCCTCTCTATTTCTCCAAGATCCCATCATCAGATCCTGAATTGATGATCATGGGACCACCTGGGGAGTCAATAATTTCATATGGAATTACTAGCTACGGTAGAACGTTTAAAACTTACATAGACAAAATATATAACCTACAACTTCGTTTATTAAAAATAATAATTCCAAATAAAATAAAGAAAACACTATAAGATGGTGATGACGTAACTGGTTTCTTTAAATATTGTAAAATCTTGCCAGTACACACAAAAATACGAAAGTGGTTATTGATAGAACAGTTCACCAATAAAGATCTACAAATTTTTAATCATGGCAAGGCAACGAGATTGGCAGCCCAATCAAAACTGGTAGTACCGAGATACAAGAACTATTATGGGAAACGAACTGTCGCTTATTTAATACCTACTTTAATTAATGACATTCCACCAAAAATTCAATCGGAAATAACAAATAGTAATTATAAAAGTAAATACAAACAGTTCTTTGACTCTCTCTGAAAATGCATCATTCTGTTTAAATTTCATTCAATTGGTAATTTGGCATCGTCGCGATGTCTCACCCGCGGCCGCGCTGTCGTTGTTTTTTGTAAGATTTCTTAGTTAGTTATTATTTACGAACTACCTCACAACTTGTTTTAACTACTACGTACTATGTCCATATGACCATACGACCATACATTAATAATGATTATTTGCTATGTTAGTATTAAGATAATATTAAGAGCTTAAAAGTGTTTCAACATCCGGACAAACCTAATGAGGTTTTTGTGATGTTTCTGTTAACATTTTCTTTTGTTCTATAATTAATAAACAATAAAAAATAAAAAAAGTATGCCCTTTCAAACTAAAAAAAAAAATATCCAAAGCGGTCCAGCCATCTTCGAGTAATTGGGGAACATACATAAAAAATAAAAAAGATTCCGACGAATTGAGAACCTCCTCCTTTTTGAAGTCGGTTGTAAAATAGAATCAGCCGCGCTCAGAGACGTCACTAAAAATAAATAATCTTTAACTTTATTGTAAGCACGCTATCGGTATTTTTTATATGAACGTTAGTTGATATATTTCTCGTTTTCCTGGAAAGAGATAAGCAGAATGTGGTTCAGTGATGTCCGAGTTAAACACACAAATAAGTTTCAATAATCCGGGCTTACAATCAGCTAATTATTGTGTTATTTTACATAGGTAGTGGATTCGAAGTTTGTTAAACATTTTTATTTGTTCTATTTAGGTTCAAAAGTACCTACCGTATCGATTCTACGTCGCGAATTGTTTGAAAAAAATGTAATAAAATAACGATTCAGTAGGTTCGAAAAAATTGGTAATTAAAATTGGTCTGGGAAAAGAACAGAGTGTGCGTAATACCTACACGGCGCCAATTAAATAACTCAAAAGTATGTAACATTACCTATACTTAATTAAACAAGGATATTTTGGCGCGTGACCAAAATCAGGACTAACGCCGTCACAAGTGAAGAACAATTCGATATACTTAAAAGAAACAAATTCACAAATGTTTACCAACGCCCCCTCAGTACGTCATTCGAGCGACAAAATAATACATACTTATTCCCATTCACTTGTTTCCTAATCAGTAAAATCAATAAAGTTGGAGTTTGCTAGGGACGTGGGGCCGGGCGCCGCACCGGCCGCGCCGCCGCGCCGCTCGATACGCGCGCGCCGCGCGTACCGTGCGTCACCCACCTCCTCTGATCATAGCCAGCCACCCCATTTCACCATCAGACCGTCATTGTGTGTCATTAAAAAGCTAAAAAAAAGATACGCTCTAAAATTATTTAAAAAAAGTGAGCGTGTACCTATTAGTGATTTTGGCAACAAAAGCCGGCTTCTGTTTACGTGGACCAACTGCGTAGCAACGAAATTGTTAAATAGTTATTAGTAAACTAAATCATTCAGTGCGGTAAATCTCGCGAAATTGCGTCCGTGTCCCGTAAGGCACCGTAAAAAAAACAAAATTGCACAGCCAGCTACAAAAAAAGGTATAAGAATGAATGAGGTGGATTTGATCAAAGAGGTTGAAAAGCGCCCAATTTTGTATGACAAGTCTGTGAGCGGTTTCAATAAAACAAAGCTTAGAGACGATGCCTGGAAAGAGGTTCAAGAATCACTCCATGTTTCTGGTAAGTACAGATTACCCATTATTTTTGTTTGTGTGAACGCGCCCAAGTACCTATACCCTATCTAAATTTCATCAAAAACAAGATAATTAATAAATATTTTTTCTTTCTTTCTTTTTTCTTTCATCAAATCTCTTTTTTTCCTAAGTTCTATTCGACTTCTTGTCTTCCTCGTGTCGTCCCTCTGGATAAACAGCGACAACATTCAACAGTTCGGTATCTTAGGAAACCCGTCTCAATATATCTTCTATAGCGTGTGGTTAATGCCTAACCTGGTGTCAGAGTTTGTATGCCGCCTAGGGGCTTCTGACTGACTGGGCATTACATGCCGTCAATAAATATGTTTCAGGCATGCTGGTTTTCTCACGATGTTTTCCTTCACCGAAGCAAGTGATTTACAATACTCACATGAATCGGAAAAATCAGAGGTGCCTACGAGTACGTGCCTTGGGTTCGAACTCGAGACCTATGACTTGGCAGTTCGACAGTCACACCACTAGGCTACACTGCATCACCACTATATATTATGTTGTTATTAACACAAACACCAATGCCAATGATCTAGGGATCGTACTACTTGCCTACTTAAAAAAGAGCATTTAGTTAACTCTAATTTTTACGTGGTGTTCGTGTTTTCTTTCGTAGAATCGGAATGCAAGAAACGGTGGAGATCTCTCCGTGATTCGTTCATAAAGCTGCAGAGAACGCATGGAGGTCGTACAAGGTGGCCTTACCATCAGCATATGAGGTTTCTGCTGCCGCATATAGAACCCAAAGAAAATGGGTAAGTAGAAGTACCTAGGTATTTTTTTTTGTTTATTTATTGACTTTTCTAAGGGTTTATGGAATATGCTCTATGTTGACACTGGGCAACGCAATACAATATGTTTTTCCTCTTTGTTATTGGCAGTTTGAACACTTAATTAGAGCTAAAACTCAAACTCATTTCAATTAAACCAAATATCAAGATGTCGGTCAATTAGTCAGTTTGAAGCGGGCAAGCTTCAAAACGTAGATCTCTAAGAACGGACTAGAAACTCTATTAATACTCTTTATATACCAACAACATAATCAACAGCAATTTAGAAGAAAACACTTCTGGACTAACCGTTTATCGTTATTATGTCTACAGAACAGCCGCCAAAAAGGAGCCCGAAGATTCAGACAATGAAGATGATGTACGTCAACGTCAATGCTTACCGGAACTGTCCTACAGTCAAGACACCAAATACGAAGAAGACGACGATGATGAAGACTCCCAACCCTCGCCTAAGAAAGCTCGTCAGAACTCGACTGACGAAGAAGTGACCTCTTGTTCGTGTAACAGATCGGACCCCGACGAACTTTTCCTCGTTAGTTGTGCCCCCACACTTAAACGGCTGAACTCTAAACAGAACGCGCTTGCCAGACTTAAAATCCAACAAGTATTGTTGGAAGCGGAATTCGGATCGGATCTTCCTTATGTGACACCGGCTAGTGATTGTGATTTCGATGCGGTTGAATAAGGCTGAATAGATTCCCGGGTTTTAATAGATATTACATAGCACATAGATTTTATTGAAACAAATATACACGAAGTTAGAACGATTTACATCATAAATTTTAAGAGCGACATTTTTTGTTAGCAAAAAAAGATGCCATAACTGTTAATGCAAAGAGTCCCTATATATTGCAGTTTATGAGTGATATTTGAAAGATTTTATCTAATAATGCATGCATCTTTACCTTTCAGGTGGTGATTTTATAATGTAGGTTTGATACTATACATCTCACCTTATGTCGCTAAAATCTTTCTTCTCCACTTTGCATTTACCCATCCCAGGTACCCATCTTTTTTCTATGACTACATAATTTTGTTTTTATGTAGATATCTCCAATTCTACATACTAACCTCATAAGTAAATCCATAGGCCAGCAGCCCGCGTAGCGTGACCACCGTAGAAGCAAGTTTTGTCCAATTGACTTGTCATTGTATGACAGATTGTGGAAAGATTTCTATCGTCGCAAGCATGGCGATGTTAGAAATGTATGAAATGAATGACAAGACATGTCAAGTTGTATAGAAAGAGCTTTGTCGAGTCTTGGTAGACTAGAGATAGTATTGCCCCCCTAGGGCAGGGCCGTTCTTGTAAGTTTCAACTGACGCTACCCGTGCTAAACTGTCATTGTATATCAAAACTCGCATAGTGATGATCACTATGAACTGTCAACACACCTTGCAAAAGAGATACGCAATAGCCCTGCAGGTCAGGGTGTCTATAAGGTTTGATGTCATCACTCTGGGTCTTGTATTATATTTCTTCTTGTCTCTTATTCCCACATTGTGAGGTTAATATCCTTGGTCTTCCGAGTGGCGGCGTAGGGTAGATTGGCACCCGGAACGGTTTTGTATTGAGCACCCCTACTTAAAATAAAACATAAACATGCTTAAGAGATTTTATTTTACTGAAATATTCGATCACATTATCAAAATTGACTTCCCTGCCTCTTTCAATAATATAAAATCGAAAGATTGGTTTGTCGCGCTTGGCTCATTGTGGAGTTGTGAACCATACGTAAGATTTTATTAATTTTAACTTTGAAAAGCTTCTTTCACATGAAGAATACACAAATTGTTAAAAAATCGAAGACATAGCGCTCTATCACTGCGCTGTATGTTGACAAGTTCATTTCGCTCTAGATATAACGCTCGGTATAAGATCAGACCAAGCACAACATGAATTAATTGAAAAAAAAATGAAAATATAATTACGGTTTCGTTTTAAAATATAATATTAGTATTTAGGTAGCTAGGTACAAGAGTAGGTAGTTTTATTGATATGTCTTTATAGATGGAGATTTTGTGCGCCTTCCTTGGATTTACGAGTGAGTTGGTGCTTGGTGCTTGGCATCCGGGGCAGACCGCCCTCCCTCCGCCCACCCCCTTTACGCCGCCACTGGGTCTTTCGATTCTCCACAGAATAAGATGACAAATTTTCCTGTATCATCGATATTAATGGCAAAAATTCAAACATTGAAATCTAAAAACAAAACTGTGGAGGATTTTAGTCAGTCCCTTGGTGAACTCTTTTCATTTCCGCTTTTATTAGTATAAGCCTTTGAAGGTAAAACTACTCTATGTTTTGGGTACATCGCAGTTTTCTACTAAGAAATAGGCTAAATTGTTGATGTAGGTAGATAATCTTCAGGCACAATAACTTTAACATCAGCTTGTAAAGGGACCCAGTCAAATGCCTTTTTAAATGGCATTAAAACGACACTTACGATGTTTTTTTAGGAATTTTAGTTTTATAATTGTAATTATGTAGGTTGATAATCTTAGAAAGCAGTGGTTCATTTGATGGAAGCTAATAGTGTGTGCAGGCTACAGGGCAGACGATTAAAACTTTGGAATAACTTCAACTAAATTATTTATTAAAATAACCGTTAAGTTAGAATGCAAATGATTACTTATTATAAAATAGTAAATTAAATAAATACGTGCTATAGCGACGACGCAGCAAAAGGACAAGAAGAGATAAGAGGGAGGTAAGAGTTGCCACAGTAAAGCTTACAACAGATTATAAAAACTTTTACAGATAAATATAAATTCATTGATATACCTCATTGTTGAAGAAAATAATCGCCAAAAAGGTTTAGTTTGTAACATTTACGTAAATGTAGAGTTGGAGAATGAATGAGTTTTTGCATGAAGTTATAGAACCTACTTAATATTCAATTATTTTGGTGGTTGGCCTCATTTCAGTTGCATTTATTAGGTTAATTAAATATTGAATAATATTTGAAAAATAAATCTTTTAAATAAGAGGCGTTTTATTTTTGCGATATCTGTCTTACCATGTCTATTTCGATTTTCATCATTATCGTAATTGCCTAGTTAAAAAGTACTGTTTACTCAACAACAAACTACACAAAAACTTCTAAAAAAAAACTGCCTATTATAACATTACGTCTGCATTTCCGGAAGGTACAAAAGGGAAAAGCCGAGTGCAATTAGACAAAAAATACTCAAAAGGTAGAACGAAGTTTATAGTGCTCGGATTTTCATGGGACTTTTTTATTGAGTTCTCGTAGGAGTGGAGATGAAATTAAAAAAAATATTTCTCCAGGCTCGCGTCTTTTTTCTTAATTTCCTTTCGAATAATTTTCTTCGTATAACTTCTAATTCGACGAGTTCACATTGTGGCGTGATAATTTGACCTGCGTGCCAATTTAGTAAGTTTCTTTGTTCATTATGGACGATATAATGCATATTTCAAGTATTTAACAAAAAAAATCCTATTTTATTCAATTATTTCTAAAATATCGAATTTTAAGACTAAGATTTATTTTATAGGTACCAATGTACCTGATGCTTTTTCACAGATAATTGGACGTAAAATATTATTCGTATGAAAATCCGAGCACTATAAACTTCGTTCCACTTTATTGTATAATTGCACTCAACTATAGGTACCGACATTTCGCCTTTATCTAGAAACCTACCTACATAATAATGGGTAATGTTAGTAGGTAACGGGGCAACCCTATCACCCAGGAACAAATTCCAAATGGAAAAAACCAACAACACTTTCCCTGACCTAGAAATTCAGTAAATTCATTATTCTACAGCTATTTAGTACAACGCATAGTTTTGACCGTGAAAAGCTACGATAAAATATCTGCATACAATAGAAATGATTAAAAAATATTTTTTCAGTACCAATTAAAATTCAATGGTAGCTAATGTGATTGTAGCGTGATTTGCAGTACTGAAACAAGTACCTTCTATTATGTACGTGACACCTATACTTGGTAAGTACTTAATGACAACATGAAATATTGTGTGTGAAATATAGTGTAACAAAAATTTGTATGGTATTCTACCACTAAAATCCCGACTACTAAATAATCACGCTCTATTGAAAATCGGGGTTATTTTTCGGTTTGGAGCCCATGTTACCCGCGCCATAATAACGAATCGATTGATACCGTATTCATCAAAATCGGTTGAATAGTTTACGCGCTACGGAGGAACATACAAAAGATATATAGACTGCTAAAATCGTAACCGTTCCTTTTGGCTTCGCCGTAGTCAGATAAAAAGACTTGTTCTCCCCGTCATTGCATTTTTTTTTGTGCTGTCCCATATCTTTACACACCTCTTCATTCTACTTACGAAGATTTGGAGGCCAAAGTTCCAACTTTTCCCAATTTTTTTTCTTAAACAAAAGTTTTATTGTTAATCATACCTCCGTTACATTTAAATAGTGCGTTACATTGAGTCCTGCCGTAAACGGTGATTTTTCACTCCAAAAAAAGTCGTTTCCCAGCAATAATTTTTGCATAGAATTGCTTAGTTTTATGTAAAGAACGCTTGATTGAGATACCTACCTGACTTCGTGAAGACTCCGTTAATCCGTTCAGACCTTGAATTATGTAGCACAGTCCAGAGTTGAAGACCAGAGGCTAACAGTTTTTATGGCTCATTTTATTTAAGTTAAGGAAAACAGACAGTAAAGGCACGGGTCTCTACTCACAGTCAGGCAAAAAACCAAAACTATGTTTCCATTATTATTTTTTCAGTCAGCACCTAGTAGCAGGCGATAGGCAAATATTGTTGATGGCAATAAGGCCTTTAATAAGGTCGCTTGCATTCAACCGGAAACGATGGCTGCGGCAAACCTCAGTAGATAAGACTGGAGCAACGTTGCGTATTACAACAAGCACGTCTGCAATCACCTCTGCAGTCAACATCTAAGGAAGCATTTTCATATTACAGAAACCAGTAGAGTGGGTAGTGTTGCTGCGGTCTTATTTTTTTTAAAGGGCCACCACACTGTTCCCAAACCACTGTAACTCCTGAAAGCCGGAATAAATAGTGGCGACCACGAGAAAAGCGCCGAGACAATGAAGCTCGACGACTGCGACTTCCCAGAAAAACAACAACGAAATTAATCAGAATAGAATAGCTGAGGAGTAGAAAAAAACATAATTTCCACTTCCCTCCATATCAGCAGGAGACAGAACAAAACAAAGCCAAAATAGGCACAAAGGGAAGTTTATTATTAAATGAAATCCATGTATTTCAGGTTCTTCCGTATTAAAAATCACAAGTTACGAAACACGATACAAATAGGTACAATTCACATTATAAAAATAAATACAATGCAATCAAGATTACAACTCGGACACAATGGCAACCGAAGTCCAGTTGACTGTTGATGTTGCGGTCTGTCATTGCAGTAGGGCGTCACTGCTGCTGCTGACTGCTGTCCCCTTCGAAATTGTACCTTCAACACAACTGGCAAAAAAAGAGAGTATCCATCGGTTCGGGACGTTCAGCCGGTACGATGCTACGATAAAAATATGTTACCTTGAAAGTGGTCATACCAGTTTATGTATGTATCCATGGAATGTATGTAGCTAAGTGTAAAGTCTAGCACACCTGTAGCACATTCTATGTTGTTTCTAGGTCGGTAGTAAGACTTGTCTAGACTTCTATTATCTACAAATATTGGTCACTGCGGCAATGGGTATGAGTCTATAATACAAAGAATATGACTAGCAGTAGGTAATAAACAAACAAAAGTGCAGTAAATATGTCACTCCTTGTCCTGAATTGTGTAGTAAGTTTCTGTTAGTTTAAAACGTTGTTTTTTTGTAGGAAAATGATTTCCGCGAAAGGGTTTTCCTTACCTAATATTGATGGATGAATTTTGAGTTAAGATAATACGAGTAGGTATAGATTGTCACTTAAGGATCTCAACCTACTTGCTCAGGAAGCAGGAACTCTGTATCTAGAAGAAATATAAACCTCCCTGAAACAATAAAGCCATAGGTACAAGTTTTACCAGGAACCAGGAGTGATGCATACTTAATCTAATCTGAATCACAGGGCCAGCATGAAGAAGGAAGTCCTCAAAAAAGTATCTGCAAAATTGCCTTTTAATTTTGTCAACGGCACCAGGCTCATCCCAATTCAAACTTATGCTGTCACTTACGGGATGTCTTCCGTGATTGTTCAGTAATAGGGGTTATTATTTGGGAGTTCAAAATTATAAACAATCACTAAAGATATCCCGTAAGTTTAGTTTTAAACCGTGAAAGCAAAACAGTGTTTCATCCCAATTTAATTGGAGTCTGCGCGGCATCTCTTCTTCCACACTCTATAAATAGTTGTCATCTTAGCAATTACCCCCTTTTTAGTCGTAACAGCATTCACAATTGTTCCATCAACCTACGATTAGTCACAAAAAATTTAAATTGCACCTTTAATCGTTTTGTTTTATTAATTTTATAGCTTAATAATGTTTATAAATGATTTGCTGTGCTAGAGCATTTTATTGTAATAGTTATGTAGATACTTCGGTACAGTCACGACCACTAATAATTAGTAGGTTAGGTACCTACAATTCAAATACTACGTTCAGAAGAAAGTGACTGAGTTAGCCCACGCTCGGTGCTCTGTCTCTTTATTTTTGGTAAACAGCAGTAGGTATTTAAACGATGAACCCAAATAATATATGTACTTATATAACAAGACCTTAACGAAGCCGAAAGCCACTTGTTCTCCCCGTCGCGTCATTGCGATATTTTTTTTTGTTCTTGACCGTACCTCCGTAACTAGAAGGTTCCCACCTTCTAGTTACGGAGATATTGGGGGTCAAAGTTCCAATTGTTTCACTTTTTTTTTAAATACTTGTTTTTAATGGAAGATTTTTACATTAAACACCTCCACGACTCTGTACTATTCAATCCATCCATCAGCACAATGTTTTGAGTGCGTTACATTGAGTCCTACCGTAAAACGTGATTTTTTACCCCAAAAAAAAAAGTCGTTTCCCAGCAATAATTTTTGCGTAAAGTTACCTAATTTGATGTACAGAATGCTTGGTTAACGGGTTCGTGAAAGGTCGTGTTACATTCTGTATATACATAATGCGTTATATTATAGGTCTACTGATGTGAGCGATAAGACTGTTAGGTTGAAGTGGAATTGGGCGGCCCAATATTTGTAGAGAAGAGTGAATGGTTATGGAGGAGAGCTTTGCCCATCTGTGGGGATATATTGGTTAAAAAACCATAAGAGTAAACATATTGGTGCTCGTGACTGTACCTACTTATTATGATAGATCGGAATGTTAGTTGTTTTTTCAGTAAAACAATTAATTAAGTATTGAAATTCAGCATAATTAACGAGTGCAAAAATTACTTATGTTGTTTAAATATCAAGGTCCGAAGTACATTTGAGTCTTTAGGGTTCCGTTGCCAGATGACAAAAACGGGAGCCTTATAATTATGTAGATTCGTCCGCATATCTGTCCGTCTGTCTGTCTGTCCGTATGTCAGTCATTTTACTCCGAGACTGTTGGCAACACACAGTTGACAGTGTCTTCTAAGAACCGCTAGACAAAAGTGATGTGAAATCTATATATACAAATAAATGAAATTGAAGTGTCTTTTCGTAATTCCAAAATAACAGCTTTTTACTAAATGCCGAAAGTATATGATGACACCTATACAAGTTTTTCATGATTTTAATTAAGATGGGAAATATCCCATCTCCACGGTGTAATTATTCGCAGAATACTGCGAAGATGTTGTTGCACACCTCCAAGAGCCATTGACCAGCCCTTATATGACACCATTCAATCATTCACATACTCCATTTAGCATAACATCATAACTAGCCTCAAATGTTCCCACCGCTGGGACACAATTGCGACTTCTTCGGTGTGAGACGGAGTGGGTTATAACATAATCCACCACGCCCAGCGTGTGTTAGTGCATCTCATAATCATCGCTATCATAACCATCACTTTTTTTTCGAATTTTTGGTTGTAAGGCCTTCCAGGTTTTTGAGAGCAGTGGTGATGCTGATGAATAATTTAAGTACACAAGGCCCTTGGTCTCAGGCCGTTGGGCTAAAGTTCCTTGCCTGAGTTCGAACCTTCGACATACACTCTTATGTCACGGCCGTCTCTACTGGGCCATCATGTCAGATGCCAGGGCTTTCGTTTTACCACTAGTGTATGTGGTTCATTGGTCTCTTGGTCGCGGACTGCTGATTGTAGGGTTCTAGGTTCGATATATGCCGTTAAAAAATCTCAGTAACAGGATCATAGTTAGGCAGAGGGGATGTATGCAATTTAAAACATAACTAAGTAAAAACATGATTTATTTTTATCTTCATTAGTCTTACGTAGGTACCTATTTGTGTTCAATATTAATAAAATACTATAAAATAATAAATAAGCAGAACAACATTACTAACGCGTAATTTTCCATCCATCGCATTTCCTTATTGGTATGGTCAGCAACGTAAATTGATTAACACCTAAGATTGTTGATGTTGATCGAGTTTCGTTGCTCACCGTACAAGACTTACAGCTCGATTTCTGACTAGTCATGAAATATCTAGCAACCTGAGGTATCTAATTCTACTCGTACTAGCGACTCGCTCCAAAACTATTCTACTGTTCAAGCTGGAACCAACCAGACTAACACCGCCCGGTTGGATTACCGTGTACGGACATAGTGACACGAGCACGAGTTAGTGAGTTTTATATAGCAAGAAGATTACATTGTAACTGGTCAATAATAAATTAAAACAAAGCTAAATATCTGGTTAATCTTAAAATCTGTTTTATGTTAGTAGGTTAGATTCGCACTCATGATGACATTTACTTATTACAGAATTCCAATTCCGAAAATGACTGAATCTAAAATTGGTCGAATACGAAAGCAGCGTAAAAAGTGTAGTGTAGTGTAGGTACATTAGTTGGGTAAAGTGAAATACCTACCGTCACAAGTTTCAAGTTTCACAAACAAGTGTCATGTGAACTTACATTGTCGTGTGGATTTGAGTATTTAAGAGTAGGTAACACCGTAAAAGTTGCTACCTACCTACTTACTTTGAAATGCTAAGTATTTGCATTGCAAGCCAAAGGGCAATTAAGATTCATAGAAGTCAGTAAATTATTTAGCAACACATACATAACAATACATTTGATTATAGGTACAAATTACATCTATTCTTACATTATTGATTCACAAATCGAAAGTTTAAATTCACTACACCATCCGCACAGTAGGCAAATTGTTTTCACCATGCTCATCAAGCTGTAACTCCTTCCCGTATCTTTGTAAGAGTTCCAAAACTATTCCGTTAGTCCATCCGAACCCAGACTGGACGGAGTACTCCCCCCCTCCGCCGTGAGCCCCCGCCTGCACACAGCTATACTTCTCAAACATCTTCTGCCACTTCGCATAACCTATGTAGTTCGCACGAATCCACACCGTGACTTGTTCCCTTGCCAACTTTCTCGCCTCTTCGTAACCGCTTTTCTCCAAACCGCCGATCACGATACTCTGGAGAGGCGGCCAAGCGTTCGGGAAGTCCCACTGTTCGCCTGTGTGCCACAACGAGGTAGGGATCCCGCCGGGGAAGTTCAGCGCGCCGCTCTTTAGCAAGTATTGAACTAAATGTGAAGCGTAAAGCGGCGAAGTCGCTGGCTCCACGGCTTCTGTCCATAACGGCGTAGCACAGCTCGGGTAGAACTGCTTCTTGCGAGCCTTTGCCGTGGTATCATAATCATACCACACACCATCGTTCGGGTCCCACAACACATTTTCTATTGCTACTCTCCAATACTTCGCTAAGCTCCACCATTTCTGGGCACTTCGCCTATCTTTTAATTGATTTCTTAGGTCACCTACTATTTGTAAGGCGCCAGCAAACATAGAATTGAGGTCAACTGGGAGAATTCGCGACGTGTGGACATCAGTCAGATTGTCTGTGGTTACATTTTTTGCGTTCACAAACCACCTCGACGAGAAGTCCCAGCCGCTCTCCGCCGCACTCCGCATTTCTTTGTAGAACTCTTCACGTCTGGCGTCGGGTAGTACTCTGCTGCTGGAGTAATCTTCGAAATATGATTCTGGACGCGGACCCGTGTCTTCTTCATCCGAAATGTAGCGTAATAACCTATACTGTTTGCCATCTACTTCAACGGTTAATTTCTTTTTCTCCAACCAATAATATAGTTCCCTTTCTACAGTACCGATATTCTGTTCGAGCCAGGCGACATCTCCCGTCGCTGTGTAATAGTCGTACACCATCAGCGCTAGGAGAGGCGGCTGACTTCGTCCCAAATAATAAATTCTGCTTCCATTAGGAATATAACCCAGTTTATTTACAAGGTATATGAAATTATCAATCATTCCCTTTGCAGTTTGCGTCATATTACTGATCAGGAGACCACGGATGATCCAGTATGAGTCCCAATAGTACAACTCTTTGAACCTTCCACCAGGAACAATAAATCCGTTGGGCACATAAATAAAACTGTATTGATTAGAGTTCCGGTGCACGTCGGGCGACACTATCCGGCCGAGTCCCGGCCAAATATTAATAATATCCTTCGCAAACTGCTTCAGCTTTGGATCAGCGATCTGGTCGAGGATCGGTGGGTTGGGGTCAAAATCCGGTGGATTCCAGTTGAGCAACTCGTCTCCATCGATAAAGTTTGAATCCACAAATGAAGTAATTTGCTCACGAGATGGATTATCATTAGTCGCTCTCATAAGATTTGTGAAATTGATCAAAGTTTGATCTTGAGAGTGTGCGAGTCTTAGATCGACAAAGGTCTTCGAGTCGGGGAAAATCCTGGCGAGTTGCACTGTACGGAGGAGGTCACCACCGCAGTAGATAGAGGAGTTGCAGACGGAGATGATGTTGATCGCCTGCGCGCACGCACCCAGCAGCCCTAGCACCGGATAGAGAGGCACGAACCGCGCCGAATATATCTTGAACATGGTTATTCACTGTCACAATTTTCGCCTTACATTAACTGGTGTGTGATGGGAAATGCGAGATGACCGCAATTTTTGAGCGCACCGTGAACTCGTACAACGGCGAGGGCCGACGCGGGGCGAGTGGCCGCGAATCCGACCAACACCGATTAAATGCATTTCGTGCATTATGACGATTAGTTGTCGCGAGCGCGCTGCGTTGCCTGTAAGTTAGGTCGCCGACCCATCTTGCAGCTGATACACCGAGCACTTTTACTAGCGCGTACCGCGGACTATCGGTACATTCCGCACGTAGTTAGAACTAAATAAATTACAAGGTCACTTGTTTCCCAAAATAAACACACACGGACACGTACCCTCCCCCCGAAGTCAGATTGCGAACTGTCAGTTAGTTTGACATAAGATTGTTGTCTATGTTTACCAGATAACCAATCTTACACGTGTGTGTTATCTTGTGTGTTATGCATGCATATTTCTGCGTCATTTTATTCGTCTTAAACAGGGCGGATTTTTTCAGGAGGGAAACTACTCGAAATAATGGAGATAGAAATAGAAAGATTTTACTCATAGGAAACATTCCTTTATTTTTAAAAATAAATAAATCTACATTCAAAGATTTTCGATAATTCGCTTGCCACACTCGTTCATTCATTCTGTCATTATCTCAATTTATTTGAGGTCGGCGCCGCATGTCTTCTTCTTCCACATTCAACTCGTCAATTCAGCAGTCACCTTCTTACTTCCCGTTTCATCCTTCACACTATCCATCCATTTCTTTGGTCTTCTTCTGCTCTAGGTAATAGCCAACCAGTCTTCCAGTCCAGTCAGTAAGTTCAGTTCAGTATTCTTCTGTTCTATAGGTACCTATTCATACTCAAAACTTTACCCATTTTTATCGAGATTAATGATCTCTCAATTAAAAGAACACGTTTTATTTGACAAGGAGTTCTGAAACTCGTGTACCTAGGTACTGCCGTGCGCAAAGCATAGTTGCGTTACAATTTTTAAATGAATAAAATAGTTCAAAAAACGGATATTAAAATAACAATAACAACGTATGTTATACAAGGTCAATCGCTAGTCTTCCTCATTAAGCATATCAGTCCGATAATAAGTTAGGTATAACAACTACAGTAAAAACTAAAAATACGGAAGAAACTTAACGAAATTAGAATTTCAGGTCGAGTTCTCCTTTCTTTAGCTCGCTAGTCAGGGTGGCCTCAATTGCCAAGAAAATAAGCTAGGAACACTGGGTCATCTGTTCCATGCCATGCAGCTCAATTTTTTTACTGGATAAAAGCTGCTTAAGACTGATATTAGCTAAAAAAATATAAATTATATATGTATATATGGTGACTGGTAATAGTGGCCGATAATTAAACACGTAATTGTACTAATGTTAGTAAACAACTTTCCCAAAGAAACGTTTTTTTTTGTATACAAAAAAAAACGTTTCTTTGGGAAAGTTGTTTCTATAGTCATTCACTTTAATCACATTAATAACACAACAGCCGTATGAAATTAACCTAACTTATTAACGAATTAAAAAAAAAAGTTTGCATCCTATACATACAGCAACTTGCCTGCGTAACATACCCGGGTTAAGGAAGTTCCGGGTCATTATAAACTACATTAGCTACTTGTGTTAATCTGTTGTTCTAACGTTGAGGAAGACTATCCGCTCGTGATACAGTTTTATACTAGTACAAGGGGATAGGGCGAACCAGTCTAAAGACAGCCAAACCATCTTTACATTGCACCAATTCACATTCAACGATCTGTCTATTTTGTGTTTATTATTAAGTTACTCTGTATGGTTGTCTCAAATTCGTGAATAAATAAATATATTATTATAGCTACTAGGCTCTAGGCCATCCGGGTCCATATTTATACTTTGGCCCGGGGTCGGTTTTATTTTACGTCAAAGCTTGCTTACATCGTGGAAACTGGTTCATGAAAAATATGTGCCATCAATATTTTTCCCTTTCATATCGAGAATTTGGGATACTAAGCCAGTATAGTCTTGAGTTCAGGAAGCTACTACCCTCATTGTGTGGATGGGGACCCAAGTTTGATCCTCATGCTAGTCAGTCAGTATACTGGTTTACCTACACCTGGTTTCCTAACAAGATAACTAACGCACTTTGGAATGTTTCACCTAGTGAATAGCAACAGACTGAGATCGTTCGAACCGTTCACTGAACTTGATAAATACATGAATCCGTCACCAGTTATACCTACTGTGCCTAGATACTAACATGACAAAGCGAAGATATAACTCACAAATAACGGTAAGCTTAAACGCTATCAGTGCTTTTTTGAAGACTAAAAGAGTCTGCTTACCCTGTTCGCTTACCTCGCTTGAAGTGTGAAGAGTTCAATGTACGATTAACGCCATCTATACAGAGTTTACAGAACATTATATCCCGCCAAAAAACTTAGTCCAGTGTAGTTCAAAGTATCAAAGCTAGATGGCGCTATTTTCAATAAATTAAAAGGAGGTTCTATGGTTTTTCCTAAGGTGGTCATAGGACAGTGACTTTTTCTTGTATGCAAGTAAGGTAGGTATCGTGGTTGGTGAGATAAAAAGATTATATTGACCTCGTTAGTTCTTTTTGTGTAGATCCTGGCATTAATCTTGGCAGGGTCGGTCGCTTATACGTAAGATTCAACTACCTCTCACTGCTTAGATTTAAACCACAAAGGACAGAAAGCTCCTCTGTAGTAATGGTGGTTGAATCGTGAGCTGTAACTTTTTGGCTATCCAATTAGGTCAAAAACCCATGGGCACTAAGAGTGGCTGTAGCCGTAATAAGCGGTATTACATCAGTACATGATAAGAAGGACTGCATAGACACACACAGGATAAAGAGTTAGAACTATTTCATGGAGTGTCTGATTTATAATACATAATATCTAATCTTCATAAAGGTTTTTCCCCTATTAATTTCTTACTTTGTACCTAACCTACCTCATGTTAATGTAAATAAATGGTAAAAATCCTCTAATACAATGTTTTTATAAGTTTTTAATGCTAATTTTCAGAACATTACCTACTAAATGAGACTGAGAAGTTTTTCTTAGATTTTTCCTTATAACTGCATCTGAAGCAATGCCTCGAATCCGTACAACTACTAGTTATTGAGGAATTTTACAAAAATATTCGTAAGTGTATTGGATTGTAGTTACAGAACACGCCTTTACCAACGACTTAACGGTAATTTTGGTTTACGCTAACAAGCATAAGTGAATGCCTTTCTAACATCAACCAACTGCGGCTTAAGGAGTGACTGGTTAAGTAAGTACTTAGGCTTGTACAATTTACTTAATTCTTAAAAAAATATACGTTTGAGGTGTACCTTATAGTACCTACATCCACAATTCACTAGTTATGTTACAGTTCCAATTATAATATACTCGATATTGGCATCAACCGGGCACAAATCCCGACTCACTCGCTGCTACTGAGAAATTCCTGATGGAAAACCCCAATAACAATTTGAACCGAACCCAAGACCTCATACTCAGCAGTCGCAATTGCGACCACTAGACCAACGTGGCATATTATGTGTAAAAATTATATAATGTGACAAGCATTGAGCAATTGGCAGTTCCCAAGTTGCAAAAATAGTTAAGTCACCGTTTCTTTATTTGGAATATGCGTTACTGTTATACTCGTACATAATATACTGAAAGGTGGACTAGCGACCCGCTCCGGCTTCGCACGGGTGCAATGATATACATATAAACCTTCCTCTCGAATCACTCTATCTATTAAAAAAACCGCATCAAAATCCGTTGAGTAGTTTTAAAGATCTAAGCTTACATAGGGACAGACAGCGGGAAGTGACTTTGTTTTTTAAGTAGTGATATAGATGTAGTTGTACTTATGATGACTATGTACTTCTTGGTTTTTTTTGGCAATGATTTGGCGTTCCTAAACTCATTTTGCACGATTTTTTGTGATAGAGGTGTGTCCTGAATATTCGATCGTTACATTCTATTTTTTTTTCAATCGCTAAGTTACATGTTATGTTACAATTTTAAACTACATAGTTTTTTTTTATCAACCATTGATCTTGAACCGTTGCTACAAGGAACTTAAATCAAATATCTATTTTAATCGTAACAGGTACCTTTAAGTAAAAAAATCGGATAATTTATTAAAGGTACTATTCCGAAAACGACCGTGACTTAGGTACTGCAAATCGCAGCGTCAAAGCCACTCAATCGCTATGACGGAACAGTACATGACACGACTATACAGAGTCTTTCTATAAGTTGAAAAGACTAAATGAATGGCACAAAATAAAAAATTGGTCACTTTCATGGGCTAACTTTCACGCATTAGGTATGAAAATTTAAAAAAAGAGCTACAGTTTCTGATGAAAGTTTACCGGTTTCTCATTTCCCCTTGTTACCCAACTTAGAAGAACGGAGAGAATCACTGTATCAACTGGTTTCTAAGCTAATCAGCATAAGGACAAGAGGAAAGACAGGTCGCCATCTACGGAAGCATTTCCTAACAACAATGGGTGAGTTTAGGGTGGTTTAGGGAATCCTGCCTCCTGAATATAAATAAACACACGGATATATTGACACAGCCTTTAATATAACATTGGTAACGGACGAAAAACTCATGGTTTACAAGATTATTTAAACTTAGCTTACATAATTAAATTGGTAACTAATGGGTGAATTTTTGTCGGGGCAAAATCCAAAAGTTTGTGACGTAGAGCAAAATCCTCAAAAGTGTCATGTGGTATACATATTTTAGAAAAACTCATAAAATAAAAATCCTTTAAGTAAGTCTTGTCTGAGTGTTCTAAAATTTTTTTGGTCAAAAACAGGCCCATTTAATGGGCCTGTTCTTGACCCCAATCTAGTCCTGAGGATAATAATTTGTATTGATTTGTAACTACATAATAAAAGGAAACACCATTAAAGAGATAAATACTTAAATTATAAGTAATAATAACTTAGAAACAAAGAATGGAATACAACAATTCATAACAACATTATGTATGTAGCAGTAGGTACATTATAAAAACATCAACACATTATTTTGTTATTAACAGTAAATAAATTATACTGATTTTAAATTAATGGTTAGCAAGTATGACATTGTACATCACATAGTGCCGATCTCCCAGGAAAACTATACACTTCGGCAATTATTCTTCTTTTTCTCGAAATACGAACGCGCGATGACGATATGATTACCGAAGCGTATAACTTTTCTAGTTTAACTGTAATTAGGTGTTATTAGGGTACAGTCCACGAAATAGGTAACTTAATAGGCTAGCAGCTAACTTTTGCCTACGCAGTGAAAATATGTTACATTCTCAGCCGGTAACGATAGTATTCTTTTTTGCTGACTCTACAATGTAACAGTTACTTATCACAATATTTAATACTAAGGTATTGATATGATAAAATCATATTTTATATTGGTCTCTTACTATATTAGTTAAGTACTTTGAACATTTTACTATTTAAATAAGATTATGCTAATAAATGCCTACTTCTGAAACTGTAGGTACTATTAAATAAATAGGTAACATCAAACTATGCTTTTTAACCCTGATATAACCCTGGGCTTTTAATTACCTAGGTTTAAGTTATTATAAGTAACGTAAAACACAAAAAATATGATACATTTGACCAGTGGCGTGCGGTGCTTCCCGAAGGCAGGCAGGCCAAGCAAAAAAAAAAAAACTCGCAACATCACATCGCTCTACTTAGGATGACCCTCAAAGTAGTCACATCTATTGATATATTCACTAACCCTCCCAGGCCCCCGCATGTCTTCTAGTCTTCTTCATCGTCTTTTTAGTAAGCAACAACAACGCCAATGAGAAACAACGCCATCTAGCTTAAATATAAGGAATTTCAATGGTATTCTGTCAATACAAGAACGAAGGATATCGCTTCGTTACAAAAAAACCTAAAAAATAAAACAGAGGGCGCTGTAAACAAAAAAAAATAGTTTAGTTTTCGTTCCGTACCCAATTTTGAGCGTCTGACCGGAATATTTGAAAAACAAACATTGAAAATAAGCCTGTAAAAACCAAAGTTATAAATACAAGAACTCACCACATTAATCAAGGTTCAAATCACGATTTTCTGACAATGCAAACAGAAGAAAGATTCATTTGAAATACCGAGTACGAGATGAATTTTGGGTTAATTCTCGTAATTCGGGTATCTACACATTTTCCTTTAGACACAACTTGAATCTTAACATCAAACAATCGTGAATACTTATTGTTTTTAACTTCTGACAAACACATTATCAGCGCAAACTTCACAACAGAACACCATTTTTAAGTAAATAAACAAATACAACAAATAATATTTACACTACTGTAAGTTTCAAAACGAATTACAACCGTCAGATATTATAATAATCAAAACATTCAAGACCACGAAATAAACTTTGCTTGTCACATGAAACAAATATGGCTTCTAAGAAAAATACAATTGTTATTTTGTCAATGAAAAAAACACTACCAAATATAATTGCATCACCGCATACCGTTTTAGCCGGATAATACTTTGTGGGGCAGCCAATCAGTGGCCAGCTAGCCAGCTACACTCGCAGGAGTTTACGCCCCTATTTACTATGTGTGCCGTTCGTATTTCCGTGTATATACACGAAAATACTTATCAGTGTGCTTAAATTTATCAATGGAAATTAGGCCGGCTGGGGCCTTGCCTAGACTCGTAATATTATTACCAGTTACGTCACACGGCCGCGACAAGTTGCTTTAAGTATTATAACAGGCGTTTTATTTTTTTATTTTTGGTTAATATAGTTATAATAAATGCATTTGTTGCGTTGTTGGTAGGAATGGTAGGGTAGGCTAGGCCTAATTGCCTCTATGGACGGCACGCCCCTGCATTTGACTAAGTACTGCAGAAAATTAAATATAGGAAAAGCCTTTTCCAAAATTAGGTCGGACTGACTTTTAAGTCCTGCCAGCAGTATTATTCCGTAGTATACTGACAATCGCAATAATTCGCATTCATTTTAACAGTTACCATTTTAGAACCGAAACTGTCGAAGACAACTGTCAAAACGAAAGCAAATGCGAATAAAATTGTTACAGAATAAGGCTGCTGATGTAGCAAAATCTGTTTTAATTGATACCGAATACGGTTCTCTTTCATACAGACTACAAAGTGGAGAAATATTCAACATAATTTAAGGTTAGATGCTCCTGGGCGTGCCAGTTCTGATGGGCACAGAGGCAGAGAGCCTTTGTTTTGTCTAGCGTGGGTAAACCTGCTATGACTTCGACATAATTATATGCATAGGATTTCAATTTGAGACATTCATTTTAACAACATTTAATAGGTAAATATTTGGTTATCCCTTAATTTCCTATCGGTCAAGAATTCTAAATTGTATCGTCCATACAAGGACATCCCTTGGTATTATAGCTAACTTGAAGTACTTAGGTATTTATATTTGTACAAAGTTTACTTGCCCTGGTGGAGTCCAAAAAAATTGTTTGTCTGCATGACATTAGTCTTTATGGCACCCGTTAAGTTAAATATCACTTATTTTAAATTAAAAACGTAATTTCACAACCTTCAATTATTATTATAATATAAATCAATAAATATTTTTATTGCTGATAGGAAAATTAAGAAATTGTTTATAACACCCACGCCTAGTCATGCGCTGTTATTCAGTGGCTGAGGGGCTGTTGTAGTACTTGTAGTAGCGTTTACATTATTGTCTTCGGCAGTCATAACACTGCCATATTTGTGCAAGAACTCAAGAATGGCTCCGTTGCTCCACCCGAAGCCGAACTGCACGTTATATTCGCCACCTCCGCCGAACTTGCCAGGATTCTCTGCATCGTACTTCTCAAACATCTGCTTGAAGTCCAGGAAGCCCCAGTGGCAGGACCTCACAAACGTTTGCGCGACTTCCAAGGCAAGTGCCTTCGCCTCCGTCGTTCCGATGTGATCAATAGCATTCACAACGATGCTCACTTCTGGTGGCCACACGTTTGGGAAGTCCCACTGTTCTCCGCTTCTGATGAGTGATGTGGGCACACCGCCGGGGAAGTCCAGACCCCCCGACTGTTCGAGACTGCTCATAATCCTGGGTCCGTTGGCTTTAAGAAAACTAGAGCTAATGGCATTCTGCCACAGCGGCGCGACGTTAGACGAGTAGAAGTATTTACGATGTATATTGTCCCTAATATCGTAATCGTACCACATTGCGTCTTCTTGGTTCCACAGCACTGCCTCAATGGCGGCCCTCCATTCTGTGGCTAACGCTGCGAACTCAGCAGACTTTTGAATATCTAATAATAAAACATTGAACATCGCCATGCACTGGAGAGCACCAGCGTAGATAGCATTAAGATCAACAGGGAGGATGTACCTGGTGTGGATGTCGGTAATAGTACCGTTGTTGCTTCCATCCGCTACGATGAACCACCGCGTTGAGAAGTCCCAGCCGCTCTCAGCTGCACTTTTGGTGTCAATATAGGAATCAACGCGATCTTGTTCACTCATGCCAATTGTGTTGTTGTAGTCTTCAAAGTAAGACTCAGGTCGCGGACCGGCGCTAGGAGCATAATATCTGAGAAGCGTGTGGTTATTGCCTCCTTTTTCAACAGTAACGGTTCTGTTTTTCATCCAAAATTCCAATTCATTTTCCAAATATGCAATATTGTTCCTTATAAAGTCGATATCTTGGGTGTATTGGTAGTAAATAGCGACCATCGCCGTCAGCATAGGTGGTTGACTGCGTTGCTGATAGTACCATCTGCTTCCGTTGGGGATGTGACCAAACTTATTCAACAGTTCAATTAGATTTTCAATCATCCCTTTGGCGGTTTCTTGCATTCCACTAATGAGCAAGCCTTCGATGATCCAGTAAGAGTCCCAGTAATAAATCTCCTTGAATCGTCCTCCGGGGATGATGAACCCATGAGTGACTGGAATTAAACTGTACTGTTCAGGTTTTTCGAGAACCTCTGCTTTGACTTTCCGTGCTAGAAGAGGCCAGATGTCGTTGATGCCTTTTCCGAACGCTCTCAAGGCTTCGTCTGTTATAGTGTTGAGGAAGGCAGGCGCATCACTGTGGTCTGATGGGGTCCATTCCTCGAGCTCGCCTTCGTCAAAGAAGTGTTCTTTAACAAACTCTTTAATCTCTGCTACAGAAGGACTTTGATTGGTGTCATTCATCATAATCTCAAAATCGGTTAGAGTTTTGTTTTCGTCGTACTTCATCTGAAGATCGACGAAGGTTTTGGAATCGTTATAGATCCTGGCCAACTGGACGTGATGGAGGAGATCGCTGTCGCAATAGACTGGTCTCTCGCAGCTGGGGGGTAGGTCTGCGGCGCCGGCCAGCCCGGCAGCCACCAACAAGATCAAGAATTCCCGCATCTGAAACAAGCAACAATATACGTTAAAACAAATGTGTGGACAAATGTAAGTGAAGTATGTATCTTCATAAACATCACACGTAACAGGCAAACTACGAATGCAAGAGCTATTTGTTGATAGTATCTTTTATAACTACTAGAAACCGTGAATTGTCACTAGACTTTGTAAAACAGTCGATCACAATCTTCTACAGACCGTGACGAATCATCATTAACAGAATGATCGAAACGATTAATGTCGTTAACGACTCGACAAATAATCAAAACGACCGTTAAGTTTTTGCATACTTTTGAATGATATTATTATTACTTATTTATGTAACTTAAAAAAATGTTTTATAACTTTTTTATCTTAAGTATGCATTTGCTCACAAAAAATTTAACGGTTTGTTATTTTTTGCCGTGATTTGTTACGTTAGCTGTTCAGAAGATTCTTCATCTTATCTTCAAGATACCTACTTCATCATCTACAATTATTTTATTATTTTTACTTTATTGATTTTGCGAATGGTGAAGCCTAAACGTTTTTTGTAAAGACAAATTATGCTTTGAGTGACCATGAACCGTTGCTGTTTGTTAAGCAAATTTGGCAGCGGTATCACGTTTTTATTTATTAGCACCAGGTATATTGCAAATAGTTTTTCCTTGACTTTAATTATAGGCGAAATTACACTTCGTCGCTGCATACCTATTCTCGATTTGCTTATTTAATTTAGTAGGTAGTACAACAGCTCTCATTTCTCAATGTTTAATATACAGGGTGAAACCGATATGAAAACGGTTACCACGTAGGTATTCAGTACCTACATCATTCTGAGCCCTACATAGAAATTTTTCATTGGTTATTAAAAACAAATGAGCAGGGGGCCTAACATGACTGCTTTATGAGAACCATAATATGAATCACGATAAAAAAATTAAACTCTTAAAATGGTCTTTAAGGTTATGACTACAAAGTCGTTAATAATTTAAAAATCTTAAAACCCATTATAAGAGTTTCAAATATTTAACGTGATTCATATTATGATTCTGATAAAGCAGCCATTTTAGGCCCCCTGTCTCCTACAAAAATGCAATACCTGCACGGTCAAAATGTAGGTATGAAACGGTCGGTTTCTCTTCCACCCCGTATAGTGTAGGTAATTACGATCAAAATTGACTTAGGTCATTTTGTTTAACCGTTTTGTTTTATTATTTTGTAAAGGAATGTCAAAAAATAATCCAGAAATGATTAACCAATAATAACGAACTTGTAGGAAATGTGGTAAACTAACTAACTAAAGTACCAGATATGTACACCTGAATTTCCCCTAAGCCGGGGAAATTCTTGTGATGTTACTTGTAGTTAGATTTCTATTTTCTGTTGATACAGATCTATTCACATCGGTAAAGATGACAGGTAGTACACAACGCAATTATCGCAAGTCCAACTAACAATATTCCTTTAAAGGCACCATATCTTTTTCTTTAATCCTACAACGCCGTATGTCACGTACTTTACAACTAAAAGATGTAAATAATATTGTAAAAAAAGAATCGGAGTACCTTACGGTTACATTAAATCAAGCGTAACACAACGTAACCGATTACCGTCGCCTCGGAGATTTTGCCATTTTGTTTTAAGAACCGACTGTTATATTTTTTTTTTATTATCATCATCTGTCTAACCTGTTTCCAACTAACCACGGCTTCCAGTCTAACCCAGTAAATACCAGTATTTTACATGCCTATCTGACCTCCACAACCCAGTTAGTACTGGGTAATACGATATCTCTTGGTAAGACTGGTTGTCAGACTTTTTGGGCCACTGACTACCTGTAACGACTGTCAAAGATTTACAAATGACAGCCAGTACCAGTGGCTTAACGTGCTTTCCGAGGCACGGAGGAAACTCGGTATGTTATGGATGGTCACCCATCCATAGATCAACCTAGGTAAGCACGGCTTAACCTAAAGATCGACCCAAGCGGCTGTACAGTTGCAGTTGTGCTATATTATTTTCATTAACTGTAAATAATAAGATTATTAATTTAGTTTGTATCTATTGAAGTTACAGACAATCCAATCAAGTTTTGTGTATAATTAGGTACAGTATAAGAGCAACTGAGCTCGCCAAGGTCAATGTAGAATTGCCAATCTTTGATGGTCAAACGATTCTTCAAGTCAGACTTCGCTATTTAAGTGACGCAAATGTTGGCGTTAATTATTCGACAATGTCAATTCAATGCTAAATAAAAATACTATAAAGAGGTAAAGTTTGTGAGGTTGTAGGGGGTAATCTCTAGATCGAATGGACCGATTTTGAAAATTCTTTCACTTATCGGAAGCTACATTATCCCCAAGTGCCATAGGCTACATTTACAACGTGCCCGTGGGATAATTTCCGACCAAAACGCGAGCGAAGCCGCGGGCAACAGCTAGTGCTAAATAAAACTTTCTGGGGCTGGAACAAAACAATGGAAGATCAATAATATTTTAATTAAGAAAATAGAAAGTACCTATTCAAGTCAAAACAGTAAAGGTATCAATTAGGTAAATGAAAGTGCCAAGTACAATGTTGACTCACTTTAATTATTGGAAGAAACGCTTTTCACAGACAGTCACGAACGTTGTTATAATAAACACTAAACATCACCGCAAATTGGTTGTAGAAAATCAAATAAAATTGTTGGGCGTCTTAGTGTTAATGATGGACAGGTCATAATATAATTATGTACTGTATGTCCTCTTTTGGTAGATCGTCTGTACTACTCTTAGATATTTATTAAGCTTAAGAGCGGCCAACCCGTCATACTTTTCATACAAACGCTCGTACGTGATTATGCCGTTGTTACATATCTATCTTTGAACTTTTGAACTAATAGGTATTTTGTGCACTATATCTAGGTTTCTATGGATGCAAAAAATAAAAAAAAGTAGAAACAAATTCAATACAAGCCTCCAAAAATTGCTGTTTTGCACAAATTTAACCTGATCTTTGGCCGTTCATAATGCACTCATAAACTGTAAAAAAAAAGAAAACATCTCGATAGAAACCTTGCACATGTAATGGACATTCTTAATGACAAATATTTATTTCACACACTTGTAAGACTTATTCAAAAACAACAAGTTTAAGTTTAAGAAAGTTAAACAAGTTTAAGAAATTTTCGAACACTAGTGTTCGAAAATTTCTTAAACTTGTTCCAGGAAATACTGTTTTTGAATTATTTAATAATTATATTTAATTTAAGTAAAATTAATTTTGACATTGAACTAAAATTTTAGTAAAATTTTAATTCAATGTCATCGCGTTAGGCGGTATTGAAAGAAAATCGCCACTGTGGCTCTGAATGAAACAACAAGCTTTTTGACCATGCTCGCGTTGACGATAGACGGGCCGGGAAGGGCCCTCTTAATATTTAGTGAATCTTTGCTTTTGCATTAAATTTAAAACTAAGTTTATCTGCAGACAGTAATTGCGTTTCTAGTAAACTTAGATCATGATAGAAAACACTAAATTAAAATACCTAGATTATTTCCTTCTTATGGTTGTTTATTTGATTAAGGTTTAAGCCTTCGATTTTCTCACCTCGTGAGTAACAATGAAAGGATAAATCAATCAATCGATATTATTTAAATTGACACAAAGTCAATTCAAAGTCATATTTTACGACCGAAGACCTACTGACTAGAAATAACTTTCTAGAAGGAGAACAAAGTCGGTCAGCAATTGAAAGTTGTTCTATTCAAAATAAAGTAACACATTATCTGAGGCATTATTTAAAACTGTGACAGTTTCAAATAGGTAATGCAAATGTGATACTTTAACTTAATATTGATTACAAATAACAGTCGGTGACATTATTATGCATTAGATAGTTACGCAAGAGAGAATCGAGACGAACTAGTTACATTCGATCATAGAATATTGACTAGCGAGACGGATCAAAGTGAAGCTTGAAAACAACGAATGTTGCCGGTTGTAATAAGTATAGTGACAGTCGGTGACTACTTCTCCAGACGACCTGCACCCCGTTCGCGTAACACACGTTACTATCACAATCCGAAGAATTTTGAAGGAAATTCGCAACTTTGAAGGAAATTCGTAACTTCATAAGTTTGAAAAATCGTCTGCTCAACAACGTAAAAAACGCAATAAATGTTGTTGAATTGCCAAAATTAAAAGCACTGCAAATTTAATGATAGATTCGAGTCGAGAATCATTAGTATAGATAGATACGTCCTTGAATTTGACCAGGTTGCAAAGCGACAGCCTGTAGGCGCGCCAAGATTTGATTTTTTACAGAAACAAGTTAATCTGAAGTTTGACACTACTGGCGAATGTTCCTGGTGAGGGACCTCCTTAATACCAGGAATGTCCAACAGTGAACTGTGGACGTCACTCGGCTGAATCATGATGATGGAGATGGATGACTCAATCATATAACATACTTGGAAGCTTCGATCACATTACGACTCACTTAACGTGACACCCTATGCATAACAAGGTGCGCAGTTCGCGTATCAAATACAGTTACATTTTAAATAGAAAAGTACCTACATCGTAACATGATTACATAAATTAGTATTATCAGCGTAAATAATTGGATCACGTGTCCTAATACTTATTATTTTTATATTTTGTCACACAGTTCGTCATGGAACGACTTTAAAATAAAACATTTGCAGTCCCATAACGACAATTATTTTTTTCCTTTGGCAATAAACTTTTTTTATTGATGGAGGTAACACTAAACAGATGAATATAATGACTATTACCAGGAAGAATTGAATACTAAATTCGTTACGAGAGATGAACATATGAAGATACTACACCAATGAAATGAAAATCAACCTAAATCTCGAAACTGACAAAGTACTATAACGATTCTTGGTAGAGAATCTGGTTTTGCTGGTTATGGTATAAATTATTTATCATCAAACTGATACGTCGGTAGTCGGTACTTATTTATTTAAAAACAGGTTTCGATCTCAACTATCTCTAAATTTAGATCTTAGTGCAAAAAAAACATTAAGTTAGGTGGAACTAGTCGACTGTACGAATGCCTTATGTAAAGGCCATATGCTTTAATGTGTCAATTTTTTGCAGAGTTTATGCCGGAAAATAAATTAACGCGTTCGCGTGTGCCGGACTAAAAATCATTTTGACTAAGGGCGCTAATTTTTTATGTGAGTAGCGATTTTTCAAAGTATGTATGATTGGCACTACCTGTAACCTTGATAATAGAAGCACAATATGATGTGCAAATTCTTTTAACCATTTTTTTTGTTTGTGAAGATCCCTCAAAACGGCTGAGCATAAACTTTTTAATTTTTCTATTCTTTGTATTTTTAAATACCTATGTTGATGGGGGTTCATGGACGGCTCAGACCTCAAGTGCGTATGCGGCGTCTCCCCACAGACAATGGCCCACCTTCCATCTTGCACCGCATGCCCTATCACCTGCGCACCTGATGACCTACTCACTGCATCAGTGAGCGGGGTTCGCGTGGCTGAGTTTTGGGCTAAACACATTTGTACTTTTTGCCATCGACACGCTAAGGAGAATACCTATGTTGTTATCGTCCCACAGTTGGAAAAATCTCTTCTGATAACGTTAAAAACTTCCCTCAGTATGCCATGGATTTCTCCGACCAAACTCACATCAACGCACGGACTTACAACCTTAATTTCTGTCAAACTTGATTTAGTATTGCAATTTTTAAAATAAGTAACAAAAACCAAATCAATGTGAAAGGATTAAATTTTGCGGAAACGAATGTGACCCACTAGCGATCGCAACAACCACGGTCGCTTTCGGAAGGTCATCAGTTGAATGACTGTCTTAATTACTTAAGATATGGTGTCTAATAAATCCTGCACCTACTTAGTTTTATTTTCCTTATACTTTAATTTTATTCAGTTTTAAAATTGATAGAAATATAATCCTGACCCCCAGCTAAGTTGCAATGTGCAAAAATACTGCTTCTAATTCGTCAACGCAATGAATATCGTTGTTCTGTCAAAATCAATATTAGAGTGAGTTACGGAATAAGGAGCCCGTACTATGAAACAAAGTTATTATGTTACTTATCTAGACTCCTTGGTCTAGTGGTCGTAATCGCGACTACTGAGTGAGCATGAGGTCCTAGGTTCTCGATTCCCGGGTCGGGCAAATTGTTATTGGGTATTTTCATCAGGAATTTCTCAGTAGCAGCCACGGAGTCTGGATATTTCGTAGGACTTAAACATAACTGACGAAATGTGAGTAGGTACACCTCTGCCTACCCTTTCGGGGATTACAAGTCTGAAGTTGTGTTATTATTTATAATATTTTTAGTAAAAGGACTCTGTACTATCTGTCATTTGTGACATTGATATCAGGGAAGTATAAAATACTAATAGGTAGGTAACATACATATTACTGCTAGATGAAATAACCAGAGAGGTTTTCCTGACCCATTCAATTCCATAACGCCTTTAGGGCGAGGTTGCAGTACTTTTTAAGATTTTGAACGACTGAAAATCTACACATAAACTGTCACTTACGGCACAGATATTATAATACTTCGTCTTACGGGAATCTTCTGTGATGGTCTTTAATTTTGAGCTCCCGATATTTCGACGCTGTGACAGTTTATGTGTAGTTATAAACCGAAAGTTTAAAACAGTGTTTGACTGAGTATGAGTTTTTTTATAAAATACTAGCTGCTGCCCGCGGATTCGCTCGCGTTTTGGTCGGAAATTATTCCACGGGCACATTGTAAATATAGCCTATGGCACTCGGGGATACTTAAGCTTCCTATTAGTGAAAGGATTTTCAAAATCGGTTCAGTAGATCCGGAGATTACCCCCTACATACAAACTTAAACGAATTTTACCTCGTTAAAATATTATTATATATTAAATTATAATTATAATATTAGTTTAGAAAAATCGTTACATAAAAGTTAACAAAATAATTCAAGTGAATCGTGAAGATAGAAACGCGATTTAGAACAAAGGGCTCGATAAAACAAAAAAAACAAACATGACACTAAATCACAATTTTAAACGTGTACCGCTAAGAGATTCCATCATGAATCCATCATCGCCGTCCTTACTAAATATTTACAAAGTTAACGCTCAAGGGCTGCCCGTAGTTAGTAAGTAACCGTTTTTTAATCGCTCTCGTTCAATATTTTCCTATAGACGCCCTCGCCCTTGCTTTTTATCAGACAATTGTCGGTCTCGTGGCGTGCGGTGCTTCAGTTAATGTTAATCGTGACTTACTTACTTTGTATATTTATTTACAATGTTACTTGGAAGATGAAAAGCATTGTAGCCCACCATACCACTGGCTGTACCCGGCCTACCCCTGGTGGTATGGTGGGACTAAAACTATACGACTGAGAAAATAGTGTTGTGGACTACAAGAGCATAAATTATTCAGGAGCTACCTATACTTAGGAATGTCTACTTTAAAGAGCTCTTCTTGCCTGTTCATCTTAATCTGTCTGATATCTCTCTCTGACTTTGTTGGGGCCGGCTTTCAGTCTAACCGGAGGCGGCTGAATATCAGTATTTTACACGGAGCGACGGCCTATGTGACTACACAACCCATGAATGAACCCAGTTACTGGACAACAAGATACCGCATAGTAAGACTGGTTGACAAGCTCTCTGTCTTCTAACTTCCCGTAACTGTCAAAATCTACAAATGACAACCTAACTTGTCTGTTAATATCTCTTATTTACTGTCTGAGGAGCTCGTGGCTAAATAATAACAGCCGCCCGCGGTCGATCTTTAGGTTAAGCCGCGCTTGCCTAGGTTGGTCCGTGGATGGGTGACCACCCATTACATGTTTGACCATCAAAGATTGGCAATTCTATATTGATCTTGGCGAGCTCTAATTAGACTGTAATTAATTATACACAAAACTTGATTGAATTGTCTGTAACTTCAGTAGATACAAACTTAATTAATAATCTTATTATTTAGAGTTAATGAAAATAATATAGCACAAATGCAACTGTACAGCCGCTTGGGTCGATCTTTAGGTTAAGCCGTGCGTGCTTGCGTAGGTTGGTCTATGGATGGGTGACCACCCATTAGGTACATACCTAGTTCCCTTCGTGCCTCGGAAAGCACGTTAAGCCTGGTACCGGCTGTCATTTGTAGATCTTTGACAGTCGTAATGTAGTCAGTAGCCCGAAAATCTGACAACCAGTCTTACCAAGGGGTATCGTATTACCAAGTACTAACTAGGTTGTGGAGGTCAGATAGACAGTCGCTCCATGTAAAGTATTTGCCGGTTTTAAAATTAAGAATAGTCTACTTTGGTAGTTTGACATGGCAGAATAATATATGACTTCAAATTAAATACTAAAGTAAGAAGGCTTCAAGATTCCATCATTAATAGTTAATACAGTACGTCCATTAGTCAGTAACTATTCTTTTCTATTTGACCAGCCTGGTCAGACCAGCTGACCACAACTAAACGCCGCACGATGGCTGACAAACACCGTCAAGGAAGTTAAGCCTCTCTAAATGTAAGAACATAAAATGACGAATGGCAATGATTCGTTCCCCAACGCATTTGAACAGTTCTAACTGCCCATTGTCCGTCCTAAACATGTATTGAATTGTTATGTACGAGAAAAAATATATGTATAGGCAAACAAGGCGGTAATGCAACTCTAGTAGGACTGGTATGTCATAGAAATATTTTTAAAAGAAGTCAAAAGAAAGACGGGAATGTGCTGTGTTGTGTAGCAAGTACATTAGAGCGACCTACTTGAGATCGGTGTTACTGGGTGCTCCAAAAGGAATTTCTCAGAACAGCCCATGTCTTGATAACTTGCAATATGTAGTTATTAAATAGTACAGTGGCGATAGCTGGCGGCCCGTGTATGTTTAAATATTTAAAAAATCGTAACTATGTTGATTATTTTAAAACTTGTCATTTTTGTTGTGTATTTTTAATGTAATAAAACTTTGATTAACTAAAACTATTGATATACCAAAATCGATTATTTTTTAAAGAAAACCCGATTATTTTAAATCGATGTTTACCTAAGCTAAAAAAAACAATCGATTAATTAATAATCGATTTGTAATGTCACATCCCTACCGCGTAGTGTCCAGTCTTGATAACTGGCGATATTATACAAAGTGAAATTCTATCAGGATGACGATGAAATGTCAAATATGTGTAGGACTGACATCACACCACCGAAAATCTTACCTAGAAACGCTTGAAAGCGATTGATAAACTTGCCCGCAGGACTATTGCGTATCTCTGTTGACAGTTCATAGTGATCATCACTTTGCGAGTTTTGATATACAATGACCGTTCTTGTTGGTTTCAACTGACGCTACCCGTGCAGAACTGTCATTGTATATCAAATATCGCCAAGTGATGGTCACTATGAATTGGCGATATTATGTGGTTATAATATAGTGGCGGTACTTTTATATAAAGCTAAAAGCTCGGTTTGACCTTGTAACCTAGAACTCTTCATGATGTAAGGGTTTCTGAACAGTGTACTTGCCTTATGGGCATGCCGTATTGTTGGCCCCTAGTTAGGCACCCCACTGATACTAAGTACTCCTTTGGTTCATTTCTGTTATCCTCGACAGATTTCCGGGGTTTACAGGCATGACGTTGAGCAACTCTTTTAAAACTTGCGAACCACATTTTTGTGTGCAAAAAACCATGCTGTTTTCGGTTCGGTAAATAACTTTATCTTATCAGCATCAAGCAACAAAGATTACGAGTACGATGAAGTCATTGATAACACATTAACACACAACACAAGTTTTAATTAGAGACACAAACAAAACAATTCAACTATCTTATCTATTCAGGCACCTAGGGACATTTGCGTATTTGAGTATTTTCTGCAAGTTAGGTAGGTACCTACATAATATCACACTTCCTTTAACAATCAATTCAATCTGACTTGTTTTCATTTCATGCCAATAAAGAATCTTGTGAAATCTTAATCATAAAACGCAAACTAGACTCTAAAAATATGAATATGAATAAAAATCTTGTATAAAATAGAGGGCAACATAGTAACAAGCGTATGCAGAGTAAACGTCCACCGAAAAATATTGTTGGATGGAGTAAAATTGTGAGCCAGTCATGGAGCGGCCAGGGCGAGTTTTCGGGAATGGCTATTGTGTGGTAGTCCTACTACTGGTGTTATGTTTACTAAAATATGTGAGACTAGGAAAATATTTAAGTCGCGTTTATATGGTGTCAGAACCATCAAAACCAGTTAAAAATGGACGTTCTAGCAGCTAAACATAGCACGAAGGATTTCAAGGGGTTCTGGAAAAGTACTAACCGTTTGAGGATACGCCCTGGTCTTCCCGTGAGTGTTGACGGGACGAATGATTTGAAGGGTATAGCAGATAAATTTAAAAACAATTTTATTGTAAGGTCACCGCTGGGATCGTCCTCGTCTCTGGGGGGGGGGAGGGATGGGTGGGGAATATGTTGGTACCAGATTTTCAGCCAGGGATGTGTCTATGGCGGTAAAATCGATTTCCCATGGGAAATCTCCTGGTCATGACGGGTTGGGTGTGGAACATATACAGCATGCTGGCCCTCATATGTCTGCACATAGGTGTTGGCTATGTTCTACAACTTTTGTATTTCACACTCATACTTGCCGGCCGACATGTTGAGGACGATCGTAGTACCTGTAGTAAAAAACAAAGCAGGGGATTTGTCGGATATATCTAACTACAGACCTATTTCTCTAGCTACAATAGTTGCAAAAGTGTTTGACAGCATTCTTAATACACAATTAAACAAATACATAAAGTTACACGACAATCAGTTCGGGTTTCGAGTGTTCAGAGTGATATACAATGACCGTTCTTGTTGGTCAGTTGACGGGTAACGTCAACTAACGCTACCCGTGCAGGACTGTCATTGTATATCAAATCTCGCCAAGTGATGGTCACTATGAATTGTCCACAGAGATACGCAATAGCCCTGCTGGGTGGTCCTAATAGAAACTACAAAAAAAACGGATCTTCATCCATAATCCGTAACGCAATTGCAAACGCTTTCGCCTGACAATTGAACAAAGTTGCGATTCTGAAGAAATAGACAAATCACGCCACAGACTATACAGCATGTAACAGAAGGGGTATAATCATATGGAATACTGTGGTACGGACCATCAAACTGAACAACTTTCTCTATGGGACCACCATCGAAATCGTAAAAAAATAATCAGCTGTCCTATACAAAATTTCAATACCTACTCGACCCAAATGTATGGGACAGCTGTTTATTTTTTTACGATTTCGATGGTGGTCCCATAGAGAAAGTTGTTCAGTTTGATGGTCCGTACCACAGTATTCCATATGATTATACCCTTTCTGTTACACGTTGTATATACGGATCAGCAGGGTAATAAATGCTGCTGAATGATGAAATGATTGATACATGACAAATGATTGAAAATCACGTACAACAACAAAAAGTATGTGAGTCAGTTTCTTATGGTAGGCGGAAGGCTAATTTTCCGGGCACGTAGAAATCACAGGTTGGTCATTGTCAACCAATGAGTACCGAATCGAAGAGGAAAACTTTTTTCCTTATATTGTATCACTAGTGCATTTGTCAATAATTAAATAAAAAGTAGCTAAAGCGTACTTTTTCTGTTATGGTCTTGTTTACATAGAAAGAAAATACTTAAGGAAAAAATAATAAGTCGCTTTGCATTTCTTGAACGTGGTTTTTTTGTTTATATTTTTAAGGAAAATCAGTGTTGAATATCATCTACGAGTAGGTAATAGTCATTACGGTCATCATTATAATTATTCAACCACAATATTAAGAAGAGCGCAACATGCGATTATGATATTAAGTATATCAAAGGAAAACTTTTCATATTAAAATACGGCTTTGTGACAAAATAATCTCAAATTTCATGCATGTAACTAATAGCTGTCTATTCTATTCTATTTTTATTTATGGCAAAGCTGTCATTGGTTGACAGAAAGAACAACAGCCAATCAAATCTCTTGTCAAAGATTTGACAGATTTAAATGAATAGACTTGCCAGAAATTGGGGGGTAACTCTTAATGAATCCCCAGTTCACGTTGTTTAGGAAGTGTCCCTAACAACGTGAATCGGTGAGTATTACACTTAACTCAAGTGAAGTATTAGGGCACTTAATGAGACAAATGATGAGTAAAATTAAGTTTATTAGGTAAAGCACCTGCTACTTGATAATAATAATCACGTGCCGGGCAGTATGACAGCTATTGATGACACTTCATGGAAGTCATGTCCTCTGTTATCTCAAGATGTTTTACGTGGGCCTGTCTTTCTGTATCACTATTGATAAGATGTTATTATGTATCATCGGCTTCAGGCCTAAGTGGCGTCTACCACCTACTTGTGTGGTCGTATACTGAGGATACTGATAATTCATGTGTTTTTGAGTTGATATTCACTACTCTATTACTCGTAGATATCCTACTGAAAATCTAAAGGAAGATAATTGAGTTCCTGTAGTTATTACAATTACTTATTAATAAAATAAAAATCCTGTATCCCTCAATAACTGACTCATTAACACCCGTCCCAAACGCTTGGACCTGGTATTTAGGCTGTTTTCGAGTTATAAATTTATGATGTATGGACAAGGAATAAGGATTTTTCTAAATTACCCCATGGATTTAATTTCATTTCATTTATTCAATAACAATAACATTGTGTCTGAATGTGTTACTGTTACAGAAAAAAGTTAAACAAACAAAAAAAAAAACCATATCTCGAATAAAAAGAAATAGAAAAATACACCATCACCATCACAAATTAAATTAAATGGTAAGAAGATGTACAAGATATCCAGAAACAGTGATATAACAGGAGATGTAGAAGCTAGCAAAGATCCTTTATGGCTTATTTGCCATGCAGATTTGAATAAATCTGTTGATGAACAATTTTCAGAATTCTTATCATTTCGTTTATATTTATGTACCTGCCCTGTGTTATGTTTTCGTTATCAATGTAATCAATACGAAGTGGATGCTATCACTTCACTAACAATAAATTGTTTTCATCGCTTGACATATTTTTCTCTTTGTGTGTCCTACTGTCGGTCTATGTAAAGGTAAAGTAAAGCAAAGTAAATTCCCGACAGCCACTTCATAAAATCTCGAGGAAAATTGCATCGTACATAACACCTTTTCTATTAAGTAAATAGAGAACCGTTGCGTTGAGTAATAAAATACAATACAGGGTGTAACAAGACCTTTCACGAAGCCGGCAACCAAGCATTCTGTACATCAAACTACGTAACTTTACGCAAAAATTATCGCTGGGAAACAACTTTTTTTTTTGGGGTGACAAATCACGTTTTATGGTAGGACTCAATGTAACCCACTCAAAACAATGTGCTGATGGATGGATTGAATAGTACGGGGGCCATATATTTAAAAAAAACTTATGAAATAGTTGGAACTTTGACCCCCAATATCTCAATAACTAGGTTCCCAGGTATGGTCTAGAACAAAAAAATGATAGCAGTGACGAGGAGAACTGTGGATGAAGGAGAGGAAGAACCAATTGGATGGACTGTGTGAAGGATGATATGTCAAGAAAGAGCTGTCTGATGAGATGAAAGTAATAGAGAAACTATACAGCGTGTAACAGAAAGGGTATAATCATACGGAATACTGTTGTACGGACCATCAAACTGAACAACTTTCTCTATGGGACCACCATGGAAATCGTAAAAAAATAATCAGCTGTCCTATACAAAATTTCAATACCTACTCGACCCAAATGTATGGGACAGCTGATTACTTTTTAGAAGAAGACTTGCTGTGCCGGCCCCAAATAAATTGGGGTACCTAAGGGCAGGAGGATGATTATCCTAATATCACTACTTAATTGCAAAATCAAAGCATTGTTTCTATTTGAGAAAATAAGGGAAAACTACGCGTCCCCGATAACGCACAAGAAAGATTGGACGAGTTTTATAAGTATGTAATTATATAAATTAAAATAAATAAAGTTTCCTCATTCAGGTTTTACCGTCTCGCGGTAAAACAACCACAGAACACTCAATCTAAGTTTATCAGTGGTGACCTCTTAAAGTGTATTTTAATTAATGCGTGTATTTTTTATTTCATATGTAAATAAGACCAGAGTACCAGACTCATTAACATAAACTAATTTTAGCCGATACAGAATCTGCGAATATACTTTTATAAACCAGTATTAAAAAACACAACGAGGTAAAGAACAGGTCCATTAGGCAACATAGAGCACGGTCCTAAATTTTTAGGGTTCCGTAGCCGAATGGCAAAAAAGGGTAACCTTATAGATTCGCCAAGTCTGTCTGTCTGTCCGTGTATGTCACAGCCACTTTATTCCGAAACTATGACTACTCAGTTGAAACTTAGTAGGTAGATGTATTCTGTAAACCGCTTTACGATTTTTATACAAAAATCAAAACAACGAAAGATTAAGGAGAGCTCCCCATATATGAAACTGAAACTAAAAAATATTTTTTTCATCAAACCTATACGTGAGGGGTGTTTATATTTAGATAGGTCTTATGAGTGTGTGTCCCTCTAATTTCTAAATTATGAGGAATAAAATTTGTGAAAAAATTTAGAATTGTAGAACGTAAATACAACTTTCAACCAAAATTGGTTTGAATAAGATTTGTTGTTTAGTTTTTGAGATATGGGACTTTTTCATCAAACTGCAGCAGTAACTATGTTTTTCATAGTATGTTACTATGAAAATCAAATTTAGTTTTGTTGTTAAATGTAAAACAATACAACATATGAATGAGCCTTCAAAATATTTGTATTATAATGTTTGGTGCTACGGAACCCTGTGTGCGTGTGAGTACGACTCGCACTTCCAACATGACAACAGTTGCCTGAAAGTAATTGCTTGAAAAATAGAAAGTCCTTTAGGGAGGCAATGGATACAAATCCATGTCAAATAGTTCCTCATGTATTACTAACATAGTTTGTAAGTTTTTTATGTACTAAGTATAATAACACTATTTTAATCTGAATTAAATAAATTGAATTGAATTTAAAAAAAGAAACAGCTGTTTCCCAGCCACAAAACTGCAATCAAAATGTATGGAAATGTTTGAAAATGTATGTTTTTTTTTTAAATTACCCATGAAAAATGCATGGCTTGAAAAATGTGTGTTTTTTTTTTAATTACGATGAAAAATGTCTGGATGTTGTACCAAATATGTGGTGACGTCGCGCTTCGCGTCGGCGTCGTCGCGTCGGTGCACCTTCCACCCTGTGTAAGTCATGAATTCATGGTGTTTTCAGTTTCAACGTAACTAAAGTTAGAACACAAATACAAATTGTGTTTACACAAATATTGTGTAAACACTAAACAAGTGTTTACAAGAGCTCTTAATTCGACGTCTGATAAAAGAAATATGATAAAAATGATAAAGTAATCTGTTCCAAGGTCGAGCAGATGAGCAGATCAGTCTATTTCTGTGATGCAAGTTGTAGGCACTTTGCAATTTAAGGCTTTCTACTGACACTTGGTCCGTTTCAGTTTGTTACGTAACACCACGCTCGTTTTCTTCTACGGGGTAGACAGATGTTTAAGAAATTTAGAGAGTTTATACAGGGTGTAACAAGACCCTTAACGAAGCCATCAACTAAGCATAATGACATCAAACTAAGTAACTTTACGCAAAAATTATTGATGAGAAACGATTTTTTTTGGGTCAAAAATCACGTTTTACTGTAGGACTCAATGTAACGCACTCAAACCATTGTGCTGATAGATGGATTGAATAGTATGGGGGTTGTGGAGGTGTTTAAAAATCTTACATTAAAAACATGTATTTCAAAAACTTGTGGAAAAGTTGTAACTTTGGCCCCCAGTATCTCCGTAACTAGAAGGTTCCCAGGTATGGTCTAGAACAAAAAAATGATCGGAATGAGGGGGAAAACAATTACCTTTCGGCTTCGTTAAGGGTCTTGTTACACCCTTTATGTTTATGTAGTTTAATTCCGATTTGAGTCTAAAATGTGAGGTATTGCGAGGTACCATTATATTTATTTTGATTTGATTTATTTAGATTTTTAATATTACATTTTTTTTTTAATTTGATTTTGACTATTAAGACTCTAGGCTGTTAATTAATAGAGTACGTTTTCATATACCAGGTAATTAATTTAACTAGGTACCTGACTACGTAGATAGATACTTGAATTAATAAATTTAAGTTAACATCGTGGTCTACAGCCATAATAAAGCCAGACACTCAATCATAATTACACTTTTGCCTTGTGCATTGATTAGATCATTTCAAAAATGACTTGGTCTCGGCAGTTACATTATAAATATGTAATCAATTATAAAACGACAATTTTATAATAGTAAAATAAGCAGTTTGCGGTAAGTAACTCGTAAGATCATAAGTGACGTGATTTTGACAGATGGCCGAATATTATAAAGATAAAATGCCCAGAATGCTTGACCACTGCAAGTAGATAAAAGTTGGTGGATGATTAGTTGGTCTTTCTTTATCGTGTGGTTAGTGCCTAACCTGGTGTCAGAGTTTTGATGCCGCCCATGTGCCTCTGACTTGGCTTTTCATACCGTCGAGAAATATCTCTTAGGCATGCTGGTTTCCTCACAATGTTTTTCTTCACGACAGCAAGTGATAATTATACAATACGCAAATGAATCCGAAAAATCAACGGTGCGTGTCTTGGGTTCGAACCTATTATAGTTGGTGAGAAGTTAATTTGCACGAAGAATAACATTTCAAAACTGCGTTAATTATAATGTCAGTGAACCACAACCTAAGTGAAGCTTGTTAGTACATCTTGAAATAAAATTATTCTAATGACTAAACCGGATTTACCATTGTTATAAAATTGAACAGAATCAAAAGACGTCATTGTTTTTCGGGCGCACAGAAAACGTATTCTGAATAATTTGTATTGTTTACATTTTCCTCTACCGTTTGATGCAAATAGCTACAATATTAGCAGCTTCTAATGCTAAGATCCTCAAACTGAGTGATCACAGGTCACAGGCAATATAACAATATGTTTATTGTTCAGCAAATATACCGAAGATGAATTGATTTGCTCACAACTTGCTTAGTGTGTGGTACAATCGAATAGATTGTACCACACACAGTTACTCTAGGATTTTGTTAAAAGTAAAGCCGAACTGCATATTTAATAGGTATCCCAAAATTCAAATATTTGGCTTCCCAATATTCGGACGGATATTTGCAAAAAAAAAGCCTGGTACAGCACTAAATCACTAGCCACATCACCGCGCTGTCATTATCTCTGAGTTTAATTGCAGTGCGAAAATCTGTGGCCGCAAATTATCCCTAATTGGTATGTATTTATTATATGTATTTTATAGCCGACTGATGTACCTATGTATGAAAAGTGTAAACATAAAAATAATTATTTTATGTTTACAGTATTTTATCATACGAATAAAAAATATTTTACTAACGTTTTCCTAGTCATATCAGGATTTTTTAAATGTTAAAGCGATGGAAGTCTATTATTCCAAATTTAAAAGTTCCTAGGTGCTTTCGGCTTGATATCCCCGTATGCTCTTCACAGAAAAAAAAAAGCTAGCACAACTAATTATTTCAAAGGTAAATGAGACTACTACAGATCTAGTTTTTTTAAAAATCTGCATCGCTTAGTTAGGTCATTAAATCATCATCAATGTCTATACTTAATATATTAAATTCAGGTAAATATCAAAAAACTATTTTTACCTAACCGTATATGGTTTAGAGGGAATCCCTATGAATAATATTGTTGTCCTTATTTTACTTTGTCAATTTCCGTTAGTTAATTTTAACCAATTAACCATATGTGTTAATAATTAATTTGATTACCAAATGAGTTAAATTGACAGCTATGTAAAACTATGTTCACCAGGTTTGTCCTGATTAAAACTTTACGTAACTAGGTATATTCGTAAATGGGTTGGACATAATAAAAAATAGAAGGTACCTAGTCAAATCCTAACGGGAAATGTGCTGTTTATATGTATATACCAGACATTTAATCTTAACGTGGTCCTTTTAAGGAAACTGATAAAATAAAGTTGCGGTATTAAATGAACTGGTTTTTTTTTTGTTGAAACTTAACTGATCGCGGACTTTAAACTAAATGTACTAAAGTAGCATTAGTAGAGTCAAAATAAAAAAGATGACTACGCAAAACCGGAACTTGAAAGATTTTCTGCTTTTTAATTTTCTTATCCGCCTGAATATTTGGCAGCTATAAACTTGAAGTACCCTTCAATGTTTTCTAAGCTGGTAGCTGGTAGAGCTTGAATCTTAAAATCCAGATACTGTTTGTTTTTGCTTTAGTAGTCAGCTTATGATGAAATTTAAAACAATGCATTATTATTATTTAACATTTTTTTTTTAAATTTAATACAATGTTAATATTCCAAAAATTCTAAAATCGCTATTAAAATATAGTGCATTTTCTGTATCCTTCATTTATTTAGTATCTACTACTAGCTGTCGCCCGCGACCTTCGTTCGCGTGAAATTATTATACAAATAAAATATTACTTCCCTTTTTGAAACGAATTTAGTTACCAATTTCAAGGTTTTTTTTTTGCATGGATCTCTAATTCTTATTCTAAAATAAAAGTAGCTTTAGATACTCTTTATGACATAAGCTATCTGCCAGTAAAGTCCCGTACAAATCGGTCCAGCCGTTTCGGAGATTAGCCGTTTGAGACGGATTTTGTTAAATTTCAAGGGTTTTAATTTGTCTGCGCGGAACCTTATATTTTTTTCTAAAATAAAAGCCTATGTTAGACCTTATAACATCAGCTATCTGCCAGTAAAAGTCCCGTCAAAATCGGTCCAGCTGTTTCGGTGATTAGCCAGAACAAACAGACAGATAGTCAGACAGACAAAAATTGAAGAAAAAAAAAATGTTTTGTTGGAAGTGCCGTTTACTTATTTTCATTTATGCAGATGTATGCATTCAGTAAAAAAACTATTATTTTGATATTACAACCAGACTCTTCAATTTTATTTGTTTGTATGTATGTATGATATATAGATACAGGGTGTATTTTATTAAAATATAAAATAAGGTTAAAATTTAGCCGTCAAACCTAATTGTTAGAAACTTATGAATAAAATAAGTAAGAATATCGCCTTACCTTAGAAAAGGACACCATTCACTTTACAGGCTTCAAACCACAACTTGTTCCAACGAACTCGATATTTCGTAAAAAAACACGAATTATCAAAACTGCACTGGAACAATGTTTCTACTTCACTGGTACAATTAAATTATCATATGATTATAGTATCGATTTAATTGATCGATTTGACATTTCGTCGTAATGATCGATTTGACATGCGCTCGAGTCGCGAACGCAGGCACGACTGCGCAGTGACAGTAACTGCCTTGAAGATCACTCGTGAATAGATGCATGGTGCGCAAGAGCACGCTTTTATACTATACTATGCCTGATAAGAGCATCGCGAGTACAATAGCTTTATTTTTTAATTAGAACAGGATTTGGTATGTGAATTTGGTTATTTTGTTTAAGTTTACGTGGAGGTGTTTTTTTGTTTTGTACAAATTCTTTGGAATGTAGGTACATAAAAAATAATTGTAGTCCAAATTCTAAATGCGAAAAAAGTCTATATTATTATTAAAACATATTTATAGAGTATTATATGACCTAAAAGATCTAAGTGTGTCCTTTGTACCAACCTAAACCTACGGCCGGATATTTGAACTTGAACTGCGCATGCAGCTTTTGAGAAAATTCGAGCTTTGCGGGAATCACACATAATAAAGAAAATGCTGCAAATGTTTTTACAACCGAGTCGTTGACCTCTCTTCCTTACCGGCAATAATAATAAAATTTATTTGTAGTCGTTATGAGTAATAAAATAGGCACATAGGTATTTAAATGAAACTTTTTTTGTAAAATTTCCACTGCCATTTAATTATGCAAGCTACTAATGGTATCATTTGTTCCAGTAAATAATTCACAAGGGGTCTATGGAATAATAATTCCACACACACAATAAAATATCACCATGCCTATATCCGCCAAGCAGGTGCAAGCGGGTGCGGGAGCAGAGGTGTCCTCATTTCGACCCATGAAATACGGAATGAGCTTATTCCTATGAACGGTCATAAATCCAGACTTCAGACTACGTTTTTGAATTTCCATAAAGAAAGCTCAGTAACAATGTTAATAATCCGCACTTTTTAGTTATTTATATGTATGTACAGGTACACACAAAATACTTAACAGGACATTTAGGTCATTACATTAAGATAGAAGACTACTCGTACAAATGTTAATTATACCTTATCAATAAAAAAACATATTCCTATTTCCACTTTTAGTTTTCAATTACTTTCTAGAAATTGTATTACATCACTATCACTTTATTTTAACCTACATACAGCCAAAAGTAAAAAAAAAAATGGCTGGTTTCGGTAAAAAAGTAAGAAACACGCTGTTTCAGAGTTTTGGAAACTTAATCAAAGGGCAAAATGGGAGATCATCATCACCTTCCTGCCCTCGTCCCATTCTCTTCTTCCATTCTCCCCCGTCAGACGTCACGGCATCATTTACTCCTTTCTCTGTCATATCATTCTTCACACAATCCATCCATCGTTTCTTTGGCCTTCCTCTCCCTCTCCATCCATCAACATTCATATCCATCACTCTTTTAGTCACATGCGTTTCATCCCTTCTCATTACATGTCCATACCAAGACAAACGCCTTCCTTTAATTTTTTCTGTAACAGGCGCCACTTGCAAACTGATACTCATTCCTTATTTTATCCATTCTTATCACTCCACACATCCATCTCAACATTTTCATCTCCGCTCCATGCAATCGTTTTTCACCCATCTTTTTCACAGCCCAGCATTCTGATCCATACAGTACGACAGGTTTAATCACATCCGTTTCTTCCAGTGACCTGTCGCCATTTCATCCATCCTGAGTTAATCCGGTGCATACGTCTCGGCCTACTTCGCCATCCCCTTGGGCAAGCGACCCGAGGCACCGGAAGTCGGTGCAGATCGGTATGGGCGTCCCGGCAAGAGTTATAGGAAGAAAGAATTATACTGGACCTCTTGGCCACCCTCAGCAACCAACACAATGTCATCGGCAAACAGCATACTCCAGGGTGCCTCTTGCTGGATGTCCGACGTGGATTGAGAGCCGACCCTTAATGCAAGCCGACAGCCACATTGAAGCTGCCGGTAGTGCCCGCTGTAGACCGTACTTGGGTTCTACATCGACGGATCAACGCCCAACACAGAACCTCACGGCGTACCCGGTCGTATGCCTTTTCAAGGTCGACGCACACCATGTGCAAGTTGTTATGTGCACCTTTGTATTTCTCCCACAGCTGGCGGATAGCGAAAATGACATCCGTCGTTCCCCAATCAGGCATAAAACCGAATTGGTTCTGTGAAATTTCTAACACAGTGAAAATTGTGCTTATTTTTCTGTTGCTTTTTTATTGTCTGTGTCTGTATAAAGGTATGTTGTAAATACTTAAATATTGTTCATGTAATAAGTCGCTGGTGTCTGTGTTTAGACTAGATAGTCTATAATAAGTACCTAATAATAGGTAATCTAATTTGCATTAGCATTTTGTGCCAATAAATTGGTATTATTGAGTCCATAAAAATAAATTTAAAAATGGTTGTTATTGGACCACGTATCTAATTTGAAACAACAAATTACGATAAAAATTCAAATTTCAGTTTTATTTGCTGTTTTTGGTTTTTTGTTAAATGAATATTAAATTACAGACGTTGTTACTATCTTTTTTTTTAAATTCGGTGACTAAATCGAGCTTGATTTTTATTTTGAAAAAGATAAAGAAGACTTTAAGGTGATATCGTACTGTTTGGAACCTGTATACTAAATACTAATAGGTAATTAGGTAAGTACAATTCATTTATTGCAGACATTCTCCATACACATGAAATTTGAATCACATAATCCACATTGTACAAAGAAATATAAATATTTGTTTCATAAAACCATGTAGCCGCCGCTCGTCTTGAGATTGGAGCTGGTCCAAAATTAGACCTTACTTTTTTCTGATTAACAAAATGACAATAATAATAGAGTACAGGACGGTTGATGTGTGTCAGGCATGCCAACCTCCGGGTGAGTCCATCAGACATATTATTTCTGGTTGTTCTCGTCTGGCTAACGGCGAGTACTTGCACAGGCACAACCAAGTAGCCAGGATTATTCACCAGCAACTTGCCTTGAAATATAAACTTGTGGTACTTAACAAGTATGTGCCCGACCTAGTTCTCGAGAAAGACCATGTCACGCTGTACTGGGATCGGTCTATCATCACGGACAGGACTATTGTCGCCAATAAGCCTGACATAGTGGTGATAGACCGTTCAGCGCGCTGCGTAATGATAGTCGATGTTACCATCCGAGTTCACATTCCACATGTCGACAACCTCGTGTGCCAAGTCGAGATATTTCATTTGTTTCTCTTTCTCAGCTTTCACGAGGTTCTCGTCATACGGAATGTGAACTCGGCTATCATTGTGCCGATTGTCGTGACAGCCAACGGCCTTATGGCCAAGAGCCTCGACGACCATCTTTCGAGGCTCTTCTTAGGCGGTTGGATCAAGGGCCTGATTCAGAAGGCAGTACTCCTCGATAGGGCTCGCATTGTGAGGAGGTTCCTGTCTCTGGAGCCCTAACCACCCGTAGCTTAGCTTACCTTGCTCCCGTCACCGGTGGACCACTATTTTTTATGTTTTAATGTTTTTTGTATTAATTTGTTTAGGAATATTTAAAAATGTAAATCATATGTATACAAATGAATAAAGAGAATAATAATAAAATAAAATAAGTAATTAGGAAAACAAACATATCGCACGGTTTTTTCGGAGTGCGGAATTTGTGCGTAATGAAAAACGGTACAAAATAAAGACAGGTAAATTATTGTATAAATACTTATTAGCGAAACCCATAAAAAACGTGCACTTTAGGTACTTTGTCCTTCTCCTATGACGTATTAAGCACATATAGAATTCCTTTAGGCACATACATTGTTATTTTGTAGTTACGCGGCTTACGGAATGGGGGCTTGATCATTGCGTCAGACAGGTAGTAACATAAACAAGCTTTGACGTAGCGCACCGCAAACTAATTGACAGAGAAATGAGACATAGTATTAGGTATAGGTAAGTTGAAATTATGATACACCCACCTATTTTTCCTACGACTTTGAAGTTCAGAGAACGCAGAACTGTAGCACTGAAAACGGAAGTGCAAACCCAATGAAACTTTCAAAATCAAAATCTTTTTATTTCACATATTCCTAGATGGGCACTTATAAAACGTCGACAAAAAGGTACACGGTTCGGGTTGGTCGTTTCCTATGGAGAAGAACCGGCAAGAAACTCCATGGTTACTCTTTTTTTTTTTACTTTCATTATGAAAACCCTATCCTTCACAGTTACGCCGTGTTTCCCCTACTAAGTTTAGTAGTCCATGGAGTTTCTTGCCCATTCTTCTCCATGGAGATCTACGCTTTGGAATATGCAACTACAGTACTTTTTCTAGATTATGACTTGTGATTGTGACTGTAGCTTAGCTTTTTCTTTTTTTGTTTGACATTCAAAAGTGCCTATAGTGGTTTAATTGAAATAGATGCTTTGAGTAGTAAAAGAACGACGCGCATAGTGTTGACTTACCATGATTTCAGCGTATTATTCGTGGCCTACGAATACGGCCCCTTTTTTTTTTCGGGTGGGAAATCACCCCGTCCCACTCCCCCTCTGGGCGGAGCGGAGTGTCAGTCTTGTACTGACTAAAACAAACCCACCCATGTTCCTTCTTTTGACCTTTGTGTTCCAGGGCCGCCGTATCTCTTTCGAACGGTCCCGCAACCCTGTCAGGCTATCGGTCCTTTCGAACCTCTTCCCGTTTGCTGACATCTCTTTGAGGCGCGCGTGGAACACTCGCGCGCCGTCGACACGGCTTGTTGTCATAAGACGGACGGACGGCGAGGTAGCCCATTACTCACCGTCCACAGGCCCGTGCCTACGGATTCGTAGACCCATCAATTTGGGTTTTATTAAATTGTATATACTGAACTAGTATTTGGGTGTTGCGCGAGGTGCAAGCACCTCGCGTGCTTGTGGTGGTAGATCTTTCACTTTTAAAACCCCTAAATTTTGTAAAAATGTCAAACATAACCCGGGGGACGCTTCAGCTTCGCTCGCCACCTCCCCCCTTCGCTCCACTCGGTCTCGCAGGTTCGCTAAGGCTATCTAGCCCTTTCAGTTTTAGAGGAGGTTGGGGAGGGGAGGGGAGGGTATACAAATTTCAACACCCTCAATGATAAAGAATAGCAAAAAATCTAAAAGCTGCTACGTGTCCCAGTTTCCGAGATACGATGGGGGGAGAGGAGGGGATTTTGAAAAAAGATTTTTACTTTTCCGAGCCTCTTCTATACGAATCCGTAAAAAAACAGAACACGGGTCTCTCAGATTCCGAGATCCGCCTAAAGGGGGGGAGAAGGGGCAAGGGGGGCAATTTTGAAAAATGATTTTACTTTTCCGAGCCCCCTCTATACGAATCCGTAAAAAAATAGAACACAACTCTCTTAGTTTCCGAGATACGATAGGGAGGGGGGGCGAAAAGGGGGGGTTTGGCACTTTTCCCATACTCGCGAGAGTTACTTGTTTACGAATCCGTCAAAATATACCCACCTCCCCATCCACCGTCTGGGAAAACAATTATGTCAGTCAGTGAGTGGTAATCGAGCTTTATATAGTACTAGCTGACCCGCGCAACTTCGTCTGCGTGCGTGCGTACATAAAAGAAAGAGAGGTTAGAGATAGTGTGCGTCAACCTTAAAAGTTAGACATATGGCCATTGCGGATATTTTATTATAGCTTTTTAAGAGGGACAATTCCGACATACATGATAATTGCGTAACTTTAACCGTTCACACACAACGGAAGCTCTCAAAAGGAGAAAATCCCTATTATATACTATTACCGATGGATAATCATCAAATGACCCCTCCCACTCTGGACGGAGCGGAAGGGAGTGTCAGACTTGTACTGACTAAAATCCATCCACGTTTCTTCTGTTGCCCTTTGCGTTCCAGGGCCGCGGTATCTCTTTCGAACAGTCCCGCAACCCTGGCAGGCCTCGGTCCTCTTGGATCCCTTCCCGTTTGCTGACATCTCTTTGAGGCGCGTGTGGAACACGAAAACGCCGTCACCACGGCCTGTCGTCTTAAGACGGACGGATGGCGAGCTAGCCCATTACTCACCGTCCACAGGCCCGCGACCCTCGACAGCCTTACGTTTTCATCTTTAGACACTCGATGACAATCATACACCAGCTAGAACGAAAATTCTCATCAAAGTTCTTGAAATGAGCCGAGACACGATAAAACTGCTGTAAACTGTTGCGGACCTCTTGCAACTGTCTTTCGTCTCCATCGTCAGACCTTTGATGATAGACATACTCCAGGCAGGTCTAAAGTTCTCATCAAGGTGCATGAAATCAGCCGAAACACGATATAGATGCTGTAAACTCTTGAGGACCTCTTGCAACTACCTTCCGTCTCCATCGTCAGACCTTCGATGACAGTCATACTCCAGCTAGGTCAAAAGTTCTCATCATGGTGCATGAAATGAGCCCAGACACGATATAGATGCTGTAAACTCTTGAGGACCTCTTGCAACTGCTTTCCTTCTCCATCGTCAGACATTCGATGAAAGTCATACTGAGTTAGGTTTAAAGTTTTCATCAAAGTGAATGAAATGAGCCCAATAACATTATACCGCGCACCATTAACATTATAACTGTTTAGGACCGCTTGCAACAGCCATTTGTCTCTATCGTTTGACCGTCGATGACAGTCATACTCCAGCAAGGCCTAAAGTTCTCATCAAGGTGCATGAAATGAGCCCAAACACGTTATTGTTGCTGCAAACTCTTGAGGACCTCTTGCAAGTGCCTTCCGTCTCCATCGTCAGACCTTCGATGACGTCATACTCCAGCTAGATCTAAAGTTCTCATCAAGGTGCAGGAAAAGAGCCCAAACATGATTTCTCAATTTAAAAAACAAAAGATCATGCATAACGGACTTCTCAGTAAAAAGTTATGCGTGGTCAGGTCATACATGAAATAAAAAAATATAGACGCGGCGAATTGAGAATCTCCTCTTTTTGTTTCGTTGGTTAATAAACCAAGCTTCAGACATTTGACACGGGCGAGGGTCATTCTTTCACGGAAAACTTAACACCGCGACTCAGAAAATGGAGTGAAATTAATAGCGCCATCTATCGAGCACGAAATTAAACCGTTAAAATATAATGCATGTAAAGCGATCGAACACACACTCTATACGGTTATAGGCGTCATGTAGACTAATCTAGAGTACTTTTTGCTATAAGAACTTTTTTATTAAGCTGGTCAACCGATTTAAAAGTTATCTTGTGAGCACATTTTTATTAATTAGTACCATTTTGGTGCAATAGATGTCGTTGCATGTATCTTACACAATGATGGTAAGTTCTTCTTGAACACTTTAAATTCATAAATCTTTTGATAGAGAGCACTGATTACAATGAAACAAAAACTAAAACCCTCTAAGTTACGCAGAATATTTGTGCATTGGTTTTCCCAACAACATGAACGCCCGCCTCGCAGCGCACGCGGGTCATGAATTTGATGCGGAGTTATTTTAAAACTGTGATATCTCCTAAGTTATTCACCTAAATTGAATGGTGTAAAGGGCAATTTTGGTTACAATTGAACGCTTAAGATGACTAATATATTTATTTTGATAAGGATTAATACTATGTCGGTAAAAACACCTTTGCAAATAAGGCATTATTTTTTACCAAATTTTAAAATCATAAAAATGGTTATTGTTACTCAACCTTAAAAGATAGGCATGTGCTGTCGCGGACTTTTTTTTAGACATGTTTAAGGGGAATAATTCCCTGATACATTACTTTTGTGCAACTTTAACCGTTTAACCAGCGCACGCAACGGAAGCTCTCAAAAATAATAAAGTTTCCCCGATTTTGCAACATTTTTCATTGATGCTCCGCTCCTATTGATTGTAGCGTGATGATATATAGCCTATAGCCTTCCTCGATAAATGAGCTACCCAACACTAAAAGAATTTTTCAATTCGAACCAGTAGTTCCTGAGATTAGCGCGTTCAAACAAACAAACAAACTCTTCAGCTTTATAATATTAGTATAGATAATTATATTTATGTATAATGTATGGTATCAGTGCGCGTTGATGTGAGGAGCTCATGGCTTAATATTAACAGCCGCTCGGGTCGATCTTCAGGTTAAGCCGCGCATGCCGAGGTTGGGCTGTGGATGGGTGACCACTCAGTTACAGAGTTTCCTCCGTGCCTTGGAAAGCACGTTGGTACCGGCTGTCATTTATAGTTCTTTGACAGTCATTACAGGTAAAATCAATAAGTCAATGGCGCCTGAAAGTCGGACAACCCATTCTCACCAAGGGGTATTGTATTACCCAGTACTAACTGGGTTGTGGAGGTCAGATAGGCAGTCGCTCCACGTAAAATACTGGTATTCAGCTACATCCGGTTAGACTGGAAGTCGACCCCAACATAGGGAAAATGCTAGGCAGATGATGATGAATTTAGGTACATCTTCACCAGTGCTCCCAAAACGATGAAGGAGGAAACCGACATGTAAATATATGAACCTAAAATTCAAAAACAGGATATTCACCAACCCGCACAGCAGGTTCCGCGTCCCGCTTGGTGGCTATTCCACCTACAGGAACCTTTAACAGCTTCTCCGCAGTAGCTGAAGCAGCGCAGCCACTCCACAGGATAAGGGTTTGACAATCGTATATTGGGAATACCAAACTCCCTAAACACCACACGTCATCAAAAATGTACTTTGTTTGTATAGAACTTGAACGTAAATTCCATTGTTGAAATAAGGACTTTAACTGATTCAATTTTAATGACAAGATGGTTATCAACGAATAGATTATGATGTGAATGCACTTGAACAATAAAGTGTTTACAGTAGGTATATAATAGGTACTGAGAGCTACATCAACTAGGTACCAGAATACCTATTACCACATATATTCTAAGATCGACCTTCGACCAAAAATAAATACTTTTTAGAAACGGGTTGCCCGATGAAAATCATGTTGTGTCTATAGTCTCGCGTGTGTTTATGTGTGATTGTGTGTCCTCTGCTGCAAACTGCAATTTCAACTCGACACTTGTATTTACTTGTTTATCCTCATCAATAAGAAAAAAATCGGTCGATCTAATCATAGTCTACTAGACATCATCATAGTATTAAGTAATATTAATTAAAAGATCAATTAATTACAGATGTCTTGTTACGTCACAAGCATTTACGATACGATGCGTTAGATATGAATAGCTTAATGACACTGGTTTCACTGCCTACCTACGCATAGTATTCAGACTTCTTAGAAATATATCTAGGTTTTCTACAAATTTAAATATTGACGAGGTATCAGGAAGGAAGGAAAATCTAGGTGGAAAAACGGAAATCAAGACGGTATGACATACAATTTAAACGGAGGGCGAAATTCAGGAACCAAAATAATGCAGTTGCGGACAAATAAGACGGGAAATATACATTATGAATTTGGAATAGATAAAATTGACACAGAGACTTTTAAATATAAATTATTACCCATTTCTATAGTTGAATGTTAAAGTGAGGAAAACGTCATGAGGAAAGTTTTGAGTATGATAGTGGATGGGTTTAGACTATTTAAGAGTGAGGAAGACCAGAGAAACGATGGATGGACTGTGTGGCAAGGAGGTGACTCATGAGATGACTAGTAACAGAGAAGTATGGAAGAAGAAGACATGCTGCGCCGACCTGAGGGCCAAGAGAATAATGATGTTTCTATAGCTGAATGTTCGTAAATAGAAAGGAATTATCAGAATTGTAATTTAGGTTAAACATTTTGACATCTGGTAATGCAAAGGACCTTGGTGACAGCGAAGGGAACAGGAAATTGAAGCCCTTTAAAAAATACTACTTTCCTTTTGACTCACGATGCGTAAGAGCATCATCACCAGTTCCTTACTCATACATGCATAAATAAAATGACGTAATTAAACCTAACGCAATATAATTCGTATGCAAAACTAGAAAATGTAGGTACGTATGGAATTAAAACTAAGGCATAGGAGGCGTGAGACCTCGCATGCACTACACTTCTGTTCGAGGAAAATATGACAATGTGACGACAGTGTGAAGGGGACATCTTCAATACCTAAATAGTATAGTCTGTGCAAATTTTGACATAATCACCTCACACCTGTAGTGTAGCCCCCGTAGGGTTTGGTAGAGGTGCATAACACTTCTGAAGTAGGTATATCCATATTTCGCCAATGTTTTTTAAGTCCCACGTGGATCCCATTGCCATTAACCATCCACAAATCCAGAATTCGTGGCTGCGACTGAGAAATTCCTGATGGAAAAACCAAATAACACTTTCCCTGAACTGAGAATCGCACCCACGAGACAACCACTAGAAAAACAAGGCAATCTTTTGAACATTTTGGCAGTTTGGACTTAAGTTTATATTAGAACTCTACGCGAGCATGGTCAAAAAGCTTGTTGTTTCATCCAGAGCCACAGCGGCGATTTTCTTTCAACTCCCCCGTATTACTCCTCCCCGACCCTGCACAACTCGTCTCCCACGCACCCCATACCGCCTTAACGCGATGACATTGAACGAAAAATAATGTTCGAAAATTTCTTAAACTTGTTCCAGGAAATACGTGTTTCTGAATAAGTCTTACAATCCCAAGTAACACAGAAAGCATTCTAACAAACGAATAGCAAACTTGTGTAGAACTTAAGGTCCTTATAAACTCATAAATAAGTTCACCGAGCATCTTGAAGCTTTATATTGGTATTTCAAAACCATTAGGATGCTTTACACTGTATAACGGTTGGATAATAGCATATCAAAATGCTTTTGTAAACCCTTTAGTTTTAGCGCAGCAAACCACAACGCAGCTGAACGGCTTTCAGCAGTTTTTAGTGCATTTGGAATTACAATAGCATTTTAAGTAGTAAATAAATGCTTAATGCCGTTTAACAGCACAAAATATGAACCATTATAATGCCACGTATACCGCTATACAACTTTCAGCTGTTTTTAGTGCCTTAGGTTCTACAATAGCATTTTTAAGTAGGAAGATAATGCCTAATGCTGTTTAAAAGCTTAAACTTTTACCGTTATAATACACCGTAAAATCGTTATACAGCTTTGAGCTGTCTTAAGTGCCCTTTGTTGTGTAATAGCACTTTTGAGTGGTAAGTAAAAGCCTAGTATTGCTGAACAGCATAAACGTGAATCAGTGTAATGCTTGCGTTTTTTAAGATCAACTTAGCTGTGTGGTACAGCTAGCAGCTCTTTAATCAAATATACGTGAGTTATTGTAATGCGTAAAACTGATACATTAATTTTACTGTATTCGTAGAACCTTTTGTCGGACATATTGGGGAAAAGCATATATTAAATGATCAATAAAACAACAGCAATTTTTATGGTTGATTTTTATTTTCATTACTTCTTGATTTTGAACTATTGTCGTCCAGGGTGCAAACGTGCCTGTGTCATTCACGTCTGTGTCTGAATGTTCTTCCATGATTGATAATTCAGCTTCGGCAAGCTCATATGTTCAAATATTGTTCATTTTAAAATAGCACTCCTATAATGTCCATTCTTTTTATCGGGCTTTGATTGCTCATCTTTCATTAATTTGTACTGTGTCTTTTTAGGCGGCCACCACAATTTACCATTTTCTTCCCACAAAGACTACCTCGTATTGTTTTTCCTTTCTCTCTATCGTCTGTTCCATTTTGTACGGCATTGTATGGTTGGTATAAAAATCACTGAAAATAAGAAAACAATATTTTTTAAAAGCATCACCCATAAAAAAGATATTATTGCGTTTTCTGAAAAGTTTGGCCATTTTAAAGTGTACAGGTATATTTGATGGCTACTGTACCTAACTACGTACTACACTACACCGGGTATGAAATAAATAACGGTCCTGTCTATAAAATAGTTACGGAAAAATATCTTAATGACGCCTTTTTATCAACTTGGCAAACGAATCAAATTGTATAAATTCTGAAATGGGTTTTATTGTTTTGCTCAAGGATCCCCAAAATTGCGTTCAAGTAATGGCACTACTTCAGTCTACATCAAACCTACTGGTATACCGGTGAACCCATATAAACCTACTTTATAGACAATGCCACTACAGTGGTTCATCAAAAGCCTTCTCTCTTGCGTCTGGCTTAATAATGGTTCACGTGTGAGTATTTATACAGCTGGCAGCATTAATTAGCCTTGTTAAAGGCTCACCGGGCTGCTATACCCCGACACCATTTTGTAAACATTTTATAACCAAAAAAATTATCATTCGGACCTATTTATGAAAGCAAAAGATCTTTAACATAGTGATATAACTTGATTTAATACTGCCCAACCAATACTATTATTTTAATTAAGCAAAATTCGTTCTATACTAGGAATACACAATTGTTTTGATGATTTCACTCATATTTTAATATGACATTTTCTATCAAAACCACAAAATATCGAAGGCGCGTGAAAATTTTCAATAAAACTTATATAGACATTTACAGTAAACTACATTGCGAATAATATTTGAAGGCATGAAGTAACAAAAGAGTCAAAAACTTACCCAGTAAATTTTGTTTTGATGCAAACAAATATGGTGTCACTCACTCAGTTTTGACAGTCTTCGTCCATATTATATTCCACGTTATTTGTATTATGACATTTATACCGTGGTATTAGAGATGTTTTTGCAATGATGTAGGGTTTATTTAAGTTCTAACTGTGAACACTTAAAAAGCTCCAATCATTCTTTTACTACATTCAAATGCTAGTCTAATGCTTTTGTAATGCAAACAACATCTTCATTATCAATAATATTGCTAGTATAATGCTTCTGTAATGCGATTGGTACGTTCTTTGGCCATAATAATGCTAATATAATGCGCCTGTAATGCAACTAAACAACTATTGTGAACCTATTTAGGATCTAAAGCCGTATAATTTGTGCCCAAATAAGCATTACAGTAGCCGTATAAACGTTTGTAATGCTACTATAGAACTAACTCAAAATGCGAAAACGATACAGAAATGCTGTAAGTCGGCCGTTATACTGCTTTGATGTGTTACTTGTAAGTGTGTGAAATAAATATTTATCATTAAGAATCTCCATTACATGTGCAAGGTTTCTATCCTATGAGTACATTATGAACGGCCAAAGTTCAGATAAAATTTGTGCAAAACAGCAAGTTTTCGAGGCTTACACTGAATTTGTTTCTACTTTTATTATTTTTTGTATCCATAGAAACCTAGATATAGTGCACAAAATACCAATTAGTTAAAATAAAAACAAAGATAGATGTGTACATCTATCTTTGTTTTTATTTTAACTGGGTTGTGTTCTGTTGATGTGTGTTACAACACAAATCAACAGAACACAACCCAGTTAGTACTGGGTGGCTAATACGGTACCCTTTGGTAAGACTGGTTGTCAGACTTTCGGGGCACTGATTACCTGTAACGACTGTCAAAGAACTATAAATGACAGCCGACTCAATTGCTTTCCGTACTTCCCGAGGCACGGAGGAAACTCGGTATGTAATAAATTAGTGGTCACCCATCCACAGACCGACCTTGGTAAGCTCGGTTTAACCTTGAAGATCGACCCGAGTGGCTGATATTATTAACATACAAGAAATATAAATACTAAACTTCTATTTATTTTCTCGCAGTCAATGGTAAAAAGTATAGTAGACAACTCGTGAAACAAATTCATCTTGGTTATTGTATCCCTCGCTCCGCTCAGGATTCTACTCTAGAATCCCTTGCTACGCTCGGGATTCTACTCTAGAATCTTTCGCTGCTCTCGGGATACAACTTAGTCCCTCGAATTAAATTCCCTTTTTTTCACTTGTTGTATAATCTACTATTAGCTTCAGAAGTCGGTGACTTTTGCTAGTTTGATTTTGTTTTTTTGTCACCGACTTCTGAAGCTAAAGTTATTTTTTACTTTTTTGAAGTCGGTTTATTTTTTGCAAAAAAGGTTTTTATTTTTCTCTTTTTAGTGGTTCACATGTGCTTACCCCTTCACAGCGTACCGGCGTGATGTTATGTTATGAACTGGTGTAAACAATAGACAAACATGAGATTTCAGCAATCCCAGTCCATTTGCTATCATTTATTGATGAGTTCCGTTGCGTATCTCCGAAGTTCTTCATCAGATCTTCACCAAATTGAAATGGGACCACTCCGAGAAAGTACTCTTCCATAAACTACCCAAATCGCTTCAAGTGTGCCTATAAAATTTGAAGAGTCCTCTCTATTTCTCCAAGATCCCATCATCAGATCCTGAATTGATGATCATGGGACCACCTGGGAAGTATACCCTTTCAAACCAAAAAAGAATAATCCAAATCGGTCTAGCCATCTTCGAGTAATCGGGGAATATAAATAAAAACAAAAAAAAGGTTCCGACGAATTGAGAACCTCCTCCTTTTTGAAGTCGCTTAAAAAGAGAGGGAGTATGAGAATCGTACGTAGCAGGCCCAACCTACCAGACTAGTCATGGATGCATGTATGTAGGTATAGAAGGCATAGTGACGTGTGTTTTTACAAAACCGCGCACTCGTCGCTCAACACTGCAAATCGTCATAGTCCAGTTCTGACGCATTTTGTAACAAGTGGGCTTGTCCCTAGCGGTGGACTTGTTTACTTACGAAGTATTAAGTACGTACAGTCGCGAGTCGTGACGTATGTATGTGCTTAACAGGTACATACGTGAGTGCCGAGCTTTGAGGAAAGTGGCGGGGAACTACACTTTTAGCTAAGAGGAAAAGTTTTATTGGACAACTTTTGGGGTACTATACGGGTTGATGCAGTTTAGGACATTAAACATAAAATTATTCATATGACTCAAACTGGGCAAGCATATTTATATTGCTATGCTAAACACAGCTTTGCACATATTATGTAGCAGGCTCAAAAACCTATGTGCTGGCGTTAGACATCGAAAAGCTTTCGATATGGACTTGAACTCTCTTAGAGACATTTTAGTTACTAGAACTAACAAATATTTAACAAATATAATTATTAAGGCATGCATGAATGAATTGACCTGCATAAAATGGTTTGGCCAGCAAACGGAATCGACGCACAAAGGCAAGGGAGTCAAACAGGGATGTCCGCTATCCCCACGACCATATTTCACCATAGTAATGGACGACGTTCTCAGAATATTAGAAGAAGAAATAGAATGCCTTCATCTAGACCAGGACCATGAGATTCAACTCCCTATTATACTGTCCTTTGCAGATGACGTGATAATAGTAACAAATAATCTGAGGGAACTGGATGAAATACTCAACTAGTAATCAGAGACCCCCACAGCACCGAAACCCGAAGTCTTGTTAGAATTGGAGGAACCAGTATTCAACCGGTAGACGAAATTATGTACCCAGGCATGTATATAACATCGACACTTAATAGAAACAACACAGTCAACGCCAGATGTAAACAAGCGATGCATAACTCCAAGGCCCTAATATCCTTCATAAAAATCTCGAAAATGGAGTGGAAAATTGCGCGTCTCATCTATAAAATGGTCATAGAACCTACAATGACTTACAGTCTTAAGGCAGCGACACTCATTTAGGCAAACCGATCGAAACTCAGACGACATGAAAGACTCATTCTCAAAGATATGATAAAGAGTACGTGAAAGCCCCCTATCAAAACAACACGCGAAATTCATATGGGAAAAATAATTACCATGCCTACGGTTGTGCTACTACTACGGGCACATCCTCCGACGACCAGAGCTCCACTTACTACACGCAGCTATTCAATGCGATACGGCTAAAAGTACGAAGACCAATATATACATGGAACGAGTCACTCCAACAAGACATGGAATATTTCAATAAAAGCAAAGAAGAATGGATTCAGTTAGCAGCAGGTAGAGAAAAATTCAAATCAGCCACCCAGGAAATATATCACCTTAGCGAAACTGACAGTGAAACAAATATGAAACATATACGCGAACATAATATTATTAAATAAGACGTGCCAAAAACGAATCAATCGCAACCACCACAAACGAATACGATTCTCCAATGATAGAAGGATAATATATATATAGTATATATATAGTATTTTGTATGTTTGTGTATCTATATATATATATATATATATATATATATATATATATGTATTAAGTTTATTATACAGTGTGTAACAGAAAGGGTGTAATCATATGGAATACTGTGGTACGGACCATTAAACTGAACAACTTTCTCTATGGGACCACCATCGAAATCGTAAAAAAATAATCAGCTGTCCCATACATTTGTGTCGAGTAGGTACTGAAATTTTGTATAGGACAGCTGATTATTTTTTTACGATTTCGATGGTGGTCCCATAGAGAAAGTTGTTCAGTTTGATGGTCCGTACCACAGTATTCCATATGATTATACCCTTTCTGTTACACACTGTATGTTATGTATTAGTTTAGTAAAAATAAGTAAATTTAAGTTTTAAAATGTTCGTTTAAGCGCACAGGTTTATCCTCATTCGCAAATCTCACAATCAAACTAAGGTTTGCTGTAAGAAAACCCAATTCTGGGTTAAGTTCGCCGTTGTACATAAGTTATATATTGTAATTTTGTGTGTCCTACTTTTATATTTTGTGTGCAATAAAGAATAAGAATAAAAGAGACCAAACAAGCGAAGGTCAAAACACCATCAATGCTCATTCCTATGGATTGTAGGTACCTGTCTTTACCACTATTCCTATATTGGGCTCTAGGCTGCATAGTCGGCTGATTGTGCCCGACTGGCTGCGGCTGGTTGGGCTTCCTTTCCCATCCCAGAGCATGTCTTTCCTCACAAATTCGTTCCCCCTGGTGTATCCGGCTTTTCCGGGTCAGGTTTGCTTCTGGCTGGGTGTGGTGCTCAATCATCAATCAATCAAACATAGCTTTGCACATATGTAGAAGTATGTAGAATTACAATAGCTACGAAAGCCAGAAAAACATTAGTAGGGTTATAGGGTAGGTACTTGTCTACTATTTTATTCCTTCACCCGGCCTCGTCATAATAGTGCAGGAGATATTTAAACAAGCGCCACTACTTCTGCCAACAAAGCCAATACTGTTGCTATTGATGTTGTTTTTATACTAGCATAGGTACTGCATCCTGGGTTACAAGAAATAAAGTCAGCGACGCGATGGCAAACCTGATGTGAGGGGCGTGCCACCTAAGTAATGCGTAGGCAAATATCGCCAAGACGTCACGTATAAAGACCTAAAACTGCATGAAACGATGAGTGTTAGGTCTAAAGGTGACAATAACACTAATTGGAAAGTTGACACGTTAATTGCGTCAATAGACGGTATCCCCTAACGAGGTGAACCAGCCACAGATGCAGTACCTAACTATGCTCACAATGTAATAGGGAAAAGTCACTTTTTATCTGAAAAGGTAACAATAGTAGGAGAGTGTTCCATTCGTTATGGTAAGTCACAAGCTCGAAATCCTGACAGCCAGTCCTTCCAAGAGGTATCCATTAGTAACTGGGGTTTGGAAGTCAGATAGACAGTCGCGCCATTTAAAATACTAGTATCCAGCAGTGTCCGGGTAGACTGGGGGGGAAACGCTAGGTGGAAGATGAGACAGCGAGCTATCGATCATATTGCATTCAATTTAATTTGTCAATTCTTTTTCGCCATTTTTGTTCGCCTGAACCCGAATTATGTAGTTGGCTTATATCATTTGCATTACTTACAATGGAATCCTAAGGCTTTACCAACGTTACGAATTTGTTGAGATATCAATTGAAGATCAGCAAATCTATCAGATGTGTTTTCGTGTAAGTATCTTATTTATCAAAGTGTTTTTAGATCAACATGGAATACCGCTAATCCGCACAGATTAACGGTTTTACTGTCACAATGAAATCTTATCAGTTAACCCATTATCCGTTAACAGTGTGACTACAATAAAATTATACAGCCACGACTCATGTTTTCTGACAAACTAACTGTTTTGTGATCAGGATTATGAAGATAAGAAATTGTGACGTTTGTTGAAAATTCTGTAGTGCGTGAATTACTGAATTCGTGACCACTCTGCAGAAATACTAAGCAAAAGTAACAATATATAGGGTGACTGGTAATTGTGACCGATACTTAAACACGTGATTATACTCATGATAACAAACAACTTTCCCAAGAAACATTTTTTTCTAACAGCTGATAGGTCACAGGCGCGGGCGTGCGAATTTCATGCGGCTGTTGTGTTAAGAACTGATACTGTTAGCCTGCGTCATCCCACTGCTGGACAAAGGCCTCTCCCCATGGCTTCCAGTTGTTTAGATCCAGGGCTAATGGGCCACTGTTCGTTGGTTTGCTGGACAAAACCAAAAGTGTGTGAGTATAAAAAAAAAGTTTCTTTGGGAAAGTTGTTTGTTATCATGAGTATAAGTCACTAAATTACCAGTCACCCGTAAGTACCCTATACAGGATTAGTATCCAAAGACCAGCCAAATTCTCAGATGTGGTGTAGTACATCATTCTGAGCCACATAGAAACTTTTCACCGGTTATTTAAAAAAAAAAACAGCTGTTCCATACATTTTGACCGTGTGGTATTAAACTTTTTAAAAATTCTATGTGGAATGATGAACTGCATCATATCTAAGAATTTAGCTGGTCTTTGGACAGTAATTTAACGTTGTATAGCCAATTAGCCTCTCTCCTAACATGCCTGGACTAAAGAAAATCTGTTTTTAACATAACATCACGTTTGTAAATATTATGTACATATCCAGTATCCTCAAACGGTTAGGCAGAGCTGTATCTCTGTACACCCACATTTGGACACACGTAATAGAGAGCGAGCCTATTGCTATGCCGACCACTTATCCAGACTCCGTCCGCGCTGCTAATCGAACCCAGGCTCTCATAGCGCTCTTCAAAAAATCCGTTTTTCTTAGTCCAAAATGGCTATTGTTCCATTTATTATGTTGTTCTTCTCTTTTACCGCTTCCACACCTAAGAAAATGGTGGTCATTAGGAGGTGCCTCACCTTCTTCGTAACAGCCCATTCTTGTGATTTATTGCACCAAGTTTCCGTAATCTGTATCTACCGATGTGTTGTTACTATTGTTATTTATTTTTCGCTCCATACAAATTCTGCTGGGTACTTACCATGCCCTACTTTTACTAATTAAACATAATTTAAGAGTCTGCACCAACAAACAGAAATTAACAATTGAACAGAGAAACCAGTGAGCCATTTTGAGTTCAAAACACTTCATTAACATGGCTTTAGAAAAGTAAAGTAGATACTTGAGGATAAAGGCAAGGCGGTAGTGGTTCCACATATTAGTCATTAATTTTAATGATAACTGGTCCTTGAGACTTGAGAACTCGTTACATATCTACGTAGGTACCTCAAAGATAAAGGAAAACAACTCCCCTCAAATGTTCCTCAATTAAGGCCTATCTTTAGCAATTAAAAATAATATTATTATAGGAATGGCAGTACAGTCTGTCTGCTAATAAATACAAAATACATACCTATTTTAAAATCCATTAGAACACTCGGCTACTCTCTCTCCGTCCTTTACCAGAGTTACCTGCGAAGATCGTCGCTCCACCTTGACTCTGATTTTTTAAACGAGTAAAACAGCCTCAGATGCTGATTGTCCTAAGATAAGAAGAAACTCCTGTAATTCCTTTGTGTTTGTAATTTAATATACACTATTTTATGTAGAGTCTTAGGTTTTATGACCCCAAACTTGTCTAAATCTGAAATCTTTAACCCGCAGCGAGCAAGCGTGTTGAATTGGAGATCAATTAACGACCAATGCTCGTTATTTTTTGCTGTTTAAGAAGAGGCGTTTGTCCTGCAGTGATCCCATGTTCCTAAGCCCCATTGATCACAATGGATATAAAAAGCTTGTGCCGTACAGTGGTCACGTGCTGCCGTGCACACTTGAGGGAAGATCTCTGTATAGTCAGCCCCAGGGATGTGCCTTAACAGGCCTTGCACAGAGGGGGGTTCCAGACAGATGTTATAAGAGGAAACGGTCCCTCCATAGTCCCTCTCATGTGCCGATTGTGACCACTGTGTGGGGGTTTTAGTGAGGTAAAAATCCCACAATGGGGAGTGTGGGACTTTTTCTTGTCCCCAAAGACCGGTCGTCTTTTGAAGGCTTTCCCTCGAAAACAAAAAAAAAGATATTTATTCCAAGAACGATCTAATTCAGAACATTGTATTAGCTAGCCTTCCGCAAACTCCTGCGCAAATTCTTACGCAAATACGGCAATAACGGTATGTTTATTATACGAAGCGATAATATAAAATGTATGACAATGAAGTTAAAAATATTCTTATAATTATAGGCCTATCTTGAAACATGCGGGCAAGGTTTCAGCAATTAAGACGCGTTAGCGCCAATGGCATAGTATGAAGGTAACTATTCTGGGACAGGTTATTACAGAATTTAAAACATTTGCACATAAATTGATAAGAATTTATTTGCTTATGTAGTTAATAAGTGATTATTACATAAATAGTTAGTAGGTACAAGGTGTTACGGTGTAAGGGACAATAAGAATTCATGAAAATAACTTTTACCTGTATCCAGTATCTACATGATTCTAAACCCACCAGCAAACAATCGCACTGGAAGGGCCTCAAAATGGATGGTCGGGTCGAATTTCGGCTAGTAGGTTTTAGTGCGGGAACAAAGGCCCTTCGTTTGGGTGTTATTTTAAAATAAGGTCCCGTCCAAAGGTCCCATCTTTAAGTTGGGTAGTAGGTACCAGGTACCTTTCAGATGAGGCCTAAATTTCATAACCGCCATAGCGAACCTAAATTGGCTAAAATGATCGCATTTAAAGTACCTATATCTAAAGTTTTTCTTGAATCCTCCCAATTTAAACAAGGAAAGCACATCGTTGGCCCAAATCTTTGGCATTTCCTCGGTGTCGTCGTCGGTACCAGCGCAGAGGTTACTATTAAGATTTGGCGAAGTTTTGTGCCACCAAATTTTAAGGTTAAGGTGTGCAGGCGACAATGAAGAAGGCACAAGTTGTAGGAAAATTACCTAAATATTTACGTACGAAACTAAGTTCTTAGTCTTAAATACAAAGTCATCTTGCACCGTAAACAAACTTTATAAATAGATCTGCGGCTGGTTGTCATAGCCCAGTTTACGGAGATCCTTCGACACCATGGACCAGGACACAGTCACACTTCCATAAGATTCTGTCCTCAGCACTGGAATCAGAAAAAAATAGAATTTAAGGATTTTAAAAGGCACTACGGATGTGGAAGACTTCCTACCAGGGGAATTTCTGCCCCAATTGTAAAAGTAAATGAATTTAACTCAACATAAACAGGCACCGGCTTTCGAATACAATGCGTATACACAAGATGTGCCTGCGTCTGTCTAACCCACTAACAAATGCGTGACACTAAGATGTAACATAAATAGACTTACAATAATTATCCTTCCCACTTGCCAGCATTTTAGGGTCCGCCAGCTCAGGGTATCTACCAGTTATCCAGGCCATCCATTCGCCGAGCTGAGTGGCAGCTTGTGGCCGCACGAGAGGGGCGGAGGCAAGACTTGGCCCTGCAGTGGGCGGCATGAGAAACAAGGCATAGCCTCTTAGGGCATCACCACTGATGGTGTTTTGAGATCTCACTGTTATTATTATCTGTGGCCCTGTCAAAACAAATTAATATCTATGATGAGGTTGCGTGATTCGTCGTTTTTCGGTCATGGCATCAGCCAATCTGATCGGAGATTCAGTGTTGCCAGATGACCGATTCTCGTTCCCCCCAAACCTTCCCCGAAATCCCCCCAAAATGTAGGTTTTTAAGAATAAAACCCCCACTTACGGCAATTTTCTTTTATTAATGAAATTTTTACCAATTTTATACTATTTCAGCATTAGCTTCCATTACAGAATCCGCATCTTCACTCGTGTCGCGCGTTGCCGTGTCGTATACAGTTTCGTACATTTTTTCTGAGTTAAATCTTCATAATTGAACAGGGTTTAAAATGAACACATCCTTCTAGCAATGAATTTCTTATTACCAAGATGGATTGGCAGTGTGAATATCTAATTTGTATCGAAGCTTGTCTTTAATAATTGCTACTGGGAGAAGGCTTTTTGCACAACAGCGTTAGAAAAACGCAACGAAATTTCCTAACAAAAATACAAACGATATCCCCCAATTCTCCCCATAACTTTAAAAAACCCCCAGATTTGGGGGGATTCCCCCCAATTTGGCATCACTGCGATTAAACATTGTTGCGGGAGACATTATAGTGCACATGTCTGTTCCTCATTCACTCTCATAGTCCAATGAGACGGCAATCCGTCACGAACGTAGAGAGATCAGAGTTCAGAGATTAGCGTTATTCCATTAGGAATTTCACAGTAGCAGCCAAACCTTAGAGGTGGTTCGTTACGTCATTTTCAAGAAATGTAACGAAACCAGTTACTTGGTCGGCGTCACCTGTTTCAAAACTAGTGATTTTTGTAACTAGTTATTTTTATTCAGCTACTGTGATTGTTAGTATAAATACCTCCACCAACTATACAGTTACACATGAAACGAAAATAAATTGAATCACTATCTACTTTAAGTGTATGTAGCTATACTGTTAAATCAATAAATTAACTTCCCTTCATGCTTTACTCAGGCTTAGGGCTGACTGCATTAAATGTATTTATGACTAATTATTAGTGTTTACTATGAACCTATGATCAACCAGTCGACCAACCGACACTACCGACAGTCTACTCTATTCTCGATCGCTCGAATAACGTAACGACTACTCAGCTACTCACACCCAACAATCACAGATAACTGAAATAACGCAATTACAAAAATCATTACTGTCTTATAACTAGATTCGAAACTAGTGATTCGGTTACATGCCGCGTAACTAGTTATTGTATCTAGTGACGTGAAAGAACGCACATGCCTACCGGGGTTTGGAAGTTGGCGTTATGCCACCCCCGAAGCACGTTAAGCCGATGGTCCAATGTAATTAGTTACAGCGCTTATAGTCCTTTGCTATAAATTATACTTACAACCAGAAACATTAGTACTGCTGAATACCAATTCAAAAGGTAAATTCAAGACTACTCGTTCAGGGTTAAGCCCAGAGCGCGCCATTTGACTCGTGCCTGATGTAAGACCCGAAACAGGCTCCCAATCCGGTCCCCAAACGGTTTCATACTGTACGTACAGTTGATCATCAAATACGCCAGCAGGAAAGGTCACATATTCAATCTGACCTGTAAATGATACTAAAAACTTCGTGATCTCACTATCTTTCATTGAATTTATAGACTTTAGTCCAGACAGCACGATAAACTTGAATAATGCTTGAATACGTCTTGATAGCACAATGAAAACAAAACAATCGTTGCTAAGCAACGCAATATTGTTGCCATCATCTAAAAATAAACGGGACCTATTCTCATAGCCGCTCAATACCCGCCAAATGGTTCACTTTTTTGGGAATACTTCGCAAATAATAAATAATCTATCTCCAAATACACCCGTTTCATTTATTTGCATATGTTTTGCAGTTAAAATAAAGTTTTAACAACTTTGTTTTTTTTTCCAGCACGCGGTGTTTTTTGTGAACCAAAGACAAAAGAAAACATGCTTCCGTTCTGCTGTTTTACCGACTTATTTTTGAAATTTTGCCACAAGATGGCGTTGTATGTGCTTTCAAAAACCTAATCGGCCACCATTGTGAAGGCGAATCTATTGAATACTTTGAGAATTTTTACGTTTTTTGTGATAATTATCGGCGAAATATAAAGTTTTATTCGGTAAGATACAGTGTCCAGTATTCCGGCAACCGAATCCAAACTACAATTTGTGATAGAAGTGCTTAATTTCAAAACCTAAATGCGTTCAAAATGTCACGCGAAGTGAGCATCAAATTCGTGAACACCATACCATGCACTAAATAATCTTAGTTTTCTTTGGAATAAGTGTTTGCTACCGGTGGAAGTGAGTTGTTTCGCGCCCGGAGTACATGTGGCACGCTGTGGATAGTTAAAAATTTAATATGCGCTGATGAAAACGTTTCAGAAGTATCTGTACACGTCGTAAGGGAGCGCAGTTACGCGGGCGAAGGCTTCAAACTTGCCGGCATCATTATGGTGGACTGAGGGAGTGTTTATTGACGGACTGGTGTTGAATACGTGTAGTAAACAGTGCCGCGACACGGCCGCGCAGCATGTCGGGCGGCTCGCAGCACAACCCCAATGGGCGACAGTCTCAGCTGGGCTCGGGATGGAGCCCCCTGCAGGTGGTGCTTATTATTCACGTATTGTTGATCACTAACTAACCTATGAATTTCGTAATATCCTGTCGGAAGTGTTTCATTTGCATGCTGTTTACATTTAATGTTAATTTAGGCAGTATTCTTTACGAAAACTCATATATAGTTTAAAATGGTAATATCCTTTGTGTAGGTAAGTTTGCCCCTGAGTTGTATGAGTGTGTTAATAATCACATACCAATCAGCTGTTTTCATTGACATACTTGCCTAAATGACACATATAATGGCATGCTTGGTATCAATGTGAATTACCACAGACATCAATATTGTTGTTATTTACAGTATTTATTCAGAGGCTGTACTGAAATAGTCCAGTATGCAAAATAGAGACTGCATCACTAATGTAGTTAAAGGAGATTGATTCTGTGACATATAAACTTATAAAACAAAAATATTCTGACTTCTCTGTGCGACTTATGATTAAGATTAGACCTCTAAGAAAAGATGAAATGAAAAAACAGTTGCATGAATTAAGATAATATTGTACACCTACAACAAACTGAAAACTAACACAATATATTCTAGAAGAAATATAATAATTCTTCAAAAATAAATGTAGCCATGTGGGCCACTACCAGTTTAACTACATATCACAAATTAGTGACCAGCAATAAAAATCAGTCATAGATTTGATTAATATTGGACACTAATTTAACTATGCAATGCTAAAAACCAATTAACTTTAAACTCTTTGATTGGCCAATAAGATGTTTGCTTTTAAAACCTTTTAGTTTGTATTTTCAGCCCGTGTTGTCCCACAGCATGGTGAAGGTTTACCATTCTCTTTTCTCCAGTCCTCTTCATTTTAAAACATGCTGTGGTAAAACATAAAGTTACAGTTTATTAAGTTATTTTTCAAAATCTAGTTGTAATCCTGTAACACTTTCTAATTATTTTAAATAATTATCAACACAAAATTTGGAACCTAGATGTCTCAATGTCGATGTGTCTAGTTCATAATTATTTAAATTCTGATCTATCACTCCACTCAATGGTGGTTTGTTATTTAAACCATATTATTATGTATGTTTGTTCACATAGCTACTGAATTGATACTTTGATGTTTTTTAGCAATTTTAAAATTCCTCTTTTTCTAAACTTAAATTAGATTTAAAACCAGAAACTGATAAGAATACAATTGTTATGTTTTAATAGTACTTTTTATCAAACTGTTTTAGCTAGCTAGCTACTCTTATAACTCTTATACTCCACAGTTTGACTAAACTTTTCCAAACCTTAAATGCCATATTTTACAAACACACAATACTCTGAGTATTGCAGCCCTTTTCATAAACTTTTCAACACTTAATCTGTAAGAAAAAGAAAGTTTAATTCAATGGAACACCAAACTTTGAAGTTTGCTTTATGAAAAGTTTCTGTGGCACTTTTTACATTGTTTGAAAGTTACTGTTGTTCCCAATCTTTTCAAGTAAGAATATCCTTTTATTGTGGATTAAAATAAAACATGTAAGGCGTTAGTGGCAAGTTTTTTTCTTTAATAAGAATTTATTTAAAGTTCTAGGCTTCTGGGAAAAAACCCTGTCTTTATGGGAAAAATGCCTGAGTTTATGTATGCATGTTAAAGTTATTGTTTGGTCTATGTTAATGCAAAACGGCAATTTTGTAAAAGGTATAATTTTATTAAATATTTCGCATGATAGTTTAAGCACAAAATTTACTGACACAGACTTAATACTGTAGGCATATTATGGGTGAGAGGCGCATATAAACAGTACAGTAGTTGCCAACTTCCTAAGTTTTCAATTTGTTCCAGTTCATACAAATTCTACTTGTAAACAAATAAATATAACAAACAAATAAATATTTATTTGTTTTTTTTTTTTTTTGACTACTGTCGTGTCTAATGACTAAAGGAATCACTATAAAAGCTGTCTAAAGTAGTATGAAAAGCTAATGTGAAGCAGCCATCTATACATTTTTATACATATTTATTATCTATAGCTATAATAATTTATGTTCTATTCATGTGAATGATTTCAGACTTATCTTTGTGATTTGGCAGGCTCCAATCAATCAGTTTATGTTCCACACATTTATTCTAATGAAACTAAAAACTGTACTGGAATACTCTAGAAATGTCTGGCCTAATTCAATTCAGAATTAGCTCATACAGGCCATTAATTTGTTTTTCATCTCAATTTAACTCTTGTTTGGTGAATTTTAGGTCAAATAACTTTATTTGATTATCATTAATGAGAATCATCTTACAGGAAAGCTTGTTTTTTAGTTTATACTGTAATTTCAGCTGAATCAAATTCTAAAAACAAATCAATAAAATTATGATACATTTTCTATTGATTTTGGTAGCTTAAAGCCCTCACTGGAAGCCGTTATAAAGACTAGTTTAGTATCTTAATGCCCATTTTCACTAACCACTAAGGACACCTAAATGAATGCCTAAATTTGATTGCACTGTTGTAATTTCGGCTCATGGCGCTCCTCCGAACGTCGAAAATTCAAATGTATCCTTTTCTTTAGGTGTTACTTAGCGTCAGTAACAACGGGCATTATTCTCGTATCCAAACCGACTGAATGTTGTAGAAAAAAACACGGATTACCCTCAAAAGTATTCGTTAGCTAAAATCGACACGCAACATTAGTCGGTGTCCACTAAGCATTAATGCGCGACCCCTACATGACCCCTGAAGGCGGTCACCGATGACCCGGAGTTGGGTTGAGTGGGAACCGAAAATCGAACACGAATCCGAGACATCCGAGAGCCGATTTTGGCCCAGCTAAACTGACGGAGCGAATTACTCGTTAGTAGAACGACGGTATTCCAAACCTAGGTTCAAAGTAGGTAGCTACGTCATCAGATTTTCTATTCATTAGTCGACTGTTAACATTTTTTTCGTGCCTTAATTTTGTATTTATACAACCGAGAAGTTAAAATCGTCAAACCAACCCTGCAAGGATCAAACCTGTATACTACAAAATGCGAATATTGGACTCTGACATACACTTCAGTACCTTCAATCTGTCAGAATTCAGTGTCTGGAGCCACGTCCGTAGTTGTTCCTTATTAATATTACCTTACCTTTATAGTCATCAGAATAGGTCATCATTCAAAAGCCAGACATGCAAGGAATAAGGTGGAGCGTAGACGAACTGACATCGCAATGACGCACGGTATCACAATGACGATAAAGTCCTATCAGGGTCGTCGTACTCATAAACCTATTCGACGGTATCTTTATCGTCATCACATCACTGAAAATAGTTACATTGGCATTACCTAGATTTTACCCTCTGTTTTCCTGCAAAACTTTTTCTATTTATTTTTAATATTAAAAATTGTTTCAGTTTTGCCATTATTATATGCCATGTGTTTTGTCCCCGGCTGCATGTTTCATAGACAAGCACAATCTGTTTTTATATTCTAGGTTCTGACCAAAACCCGGCTCTAATATCAAGTATACTAAAAGGTAGGTCCTGAGACCATCGGCAGTATGACAGTTATATTTCAGGCTTGGTTTTCATAAAAGCGGAGGCGAGCGGAACGAAAAGAAGACGTGCAGGAATCGACCATAGCTCTCGTTTCTCCTGTGAGCTTTAGAATCATGTATCCTTTCCACCGCCCCGTTCGTCTCTGCTTTAGTAAAAACTTGAAAAGACTCACATTAGTATGAATGACAGCCGATGTTCTACAAGGCCAAAGTTTTATGGTGGCTGTACACCCTCAACCGTCATATGTATATTCTCGCAACAAACTGACATGGGACGTAGATCAAGGAGGAACACCAAGACTAGGCTCTCGCGCTCGCCTTTCCTCGCAGTGTCTCGGAGATAGTGTACAGCCACCATTACAAATACTAGATGTGCCCTGTTAGGGCCGGGTATTGCAGAGTCCGGGTATTATGCCCGGGCGTTTATATTATGACTGTCGATATCCTGAAAGTTGGTCACTTCGTATAATAAAACGTCCCGCCAATCAGTTACAGGTGGCGAACCTGCTGGCGCGCGCGCCTCAAGCTCACATGGCCTCGGACCGAGGGGTGACGTGGCATACGCCCACTCCCCCGCCTCACCTGTACCATGTTCCCGCGCCATCGCCCCCTGACCCCCTTCAGGTACACGCTTTGTTCTTAACTAGTTTGCTTAGGAATTGGATCGGACCTGGCGAAGCAGCCCTGCCAAATATGCTGCTCTGAACAGTGAAGCTTGGGTCCCTAAGGCAGCGGTAGACAAATGACGCTGTTGTCTTAGGAAACCAAAGCACATTGAACATTTTGAGGCATTGCGTGCATTTTATCTCATAGCAACTCATGACATACGTGGCAATACATTTTCAAACCTATTTCTATTAAGATACAATTATTTGTTTATTGACGGTATCAAGGCTGAGCTTCACCAGGTCTACTTAGTCTTAAGTTGTGCTATTTACAGTTAAGTTTGGACAGGCACAGACGACGCGTTTTCATTTCATGATTTGTGCTGTTCAAATATTCGAATCTTTCTGGTGTTTCGTGCTGATGAGTGTCTGCCAAACGTGTCCTTAGGTACATAGAAATAAGCATACTTTTCGTTAGATGTAAGTACGCACTAGTAATGTTGCCTTTATTGTTCGAAGTGTACAATATTAGAATATGTAAGACATAAGGCAGTCCCCCAAAAGGTTGGGGAGATGGAGTTGCGGAATAAACTCCCCAGCAACACACCTGGTTGTTAAGTGAAAGAAAGACGAAGGCAGACATATTTTTTTTAGTTATCATAGAAAGTTACCTTCTTCCGAATTTAAGGTAGACCCAAATTAAAGGCTTCTTAATTACTAGTCAATGGTACTTTTTTGATCGGTTGACTTGAGTAGCTAGCCATGTTATAGCCAAAGCTAAATATTAGTATTTCACAAAAACTCAACCACTGCCACCTGACCTTGGCCATGTCAGGAGCATTTGTAATTAATATTATATTTATACGTTTTTTTTGTGAAGTTTGATTTATGACAAGGCTAGGTAGCTAATCATAGGTATTATATCGGTAATATTAGTTATAGATTATCATAATATTACAGCATTCAGGGGCATCAGCAGCAGGGGCTTTCGGAGCATAATGTCATAGCAAAAACCTACATCTATTTAATAAAAAAAACATTAACAGTCAATGCACATACCACTCGATCTAGAAGCAAGAAATTTTGCAGATCTAGGTGATCACTAATGGTTGTTTTTTCAAAAAATATATCTTCTACGGGCTATAAAAATAGGGAATGAAACTTTAAATGGAAGTTTATCATATTTGGCGATAGGAAATCCCATCGGTGCAAGGCTTGTATTTTGTAAACGTTTAACTACGGGTCTTCGAAATTTTAACTCAAATAAGCTACGAAATGTTTGCTTATTGAATTCTGAGAGTAATCGCATCTGTTTGTCGGAATTCAAACAATTAATTTAAAGAAAGAGTTGATCTTTCATGTTATACATACTTAAGACGCTGCGTGGTTCAGAGCTACAGCGCGATTATTTTGAGAATTTGTTACTTATTCGTCTATAACGTTTTCACTCCAGGGACAAGGTGACAAGGACATATTAGACATAATGAGCCTATAATGTTCCCACTGCTGGAACACACGGCCTCCTCTCTATGAGAGGGAATGGGCTATAATCCACCACGCGGGCCCAGTGCGGGTTGGTAAATGTCACATGTCTTCGAATTTTTGGTTCTAGGACATGGTGTCCGGTGTCCTCACGATGTTTTCCTTCGCCGTTTTAGAGAGCAGTGGTGATGAAATAAATTACACAAAGTAATGCGCCAGCCTGAGTTCGAACCCACGACTTACTGTTCGTAAAATGGGGCCACTGAAGAAAAGTTAGTAAAGACCTATTAAACCACGTTTAACTTCACCGTGATAGAAACGCCATATTTTAAGTAATTAAGGAAAGGTCATCGTAGCAGGACATGTCTGATGTTAGAGTGATGCCCTCCTAGAAGGTCAAATGCGTAGTATCCGGCGCGCGGGTTTCACCAGATGTTAATACGTGGACGATGTTTACCTCGTATAGTAAGTCGAGTTCTGTAATATTTTTGACAAGTTTAACCCCGTGAGAAACATTTCTATAGGCCTAAAAGCCTATAGAAATGTTTCTCACGGGGTTAAACTTACACTCTGTTTTATAGTGGTTCAGAAGTTTTTTTTCAGGGGGGCAGGGCTGGACGAATACTTATTCAGTCTTGTACGAGAGATATTAATTTATTTATTAAAATTTTATTCACAAATTAAAAAAACTGTACAATGGCGGACTTAATACCTTGGGCATTTTCTACCACTCTACCCAGTCAGTCAGTAATAGTGTAATGTCAGTGTATATCCTACATAGCTATGTTTATCATCACTTAAACTTCTACCTACGCTAGTGCAATCTGTCGTGGTCGTTAAACACATCTGGACGCTTATTAGGTACCATTAGTTTAAGTAAAATACCATCTACCAACACGGGGTCTGCCAACACGGGACCGTGTTGATAGTGATCTACTTGTCTAAACTATCTTAATGCACTCTGTGAAAGACGCATACGTGAAACCGCTGGGCTTCTAGACCCAGCAGCACATATTGTAGAAGAGTTCTTTTGCAATGGATTTTTGTGAATTCATTCTCTTATGTCGGTTGTCGGTAACTTAGGAAGTTCGTAATTTTTGCGGATCGGGAAATCCAATCGGGGTCAGCTTGTAATCTAAATAACGACCAATAGTATTGTAAACATCGTCAACATATTTTAATTTCACAGTATTGTGTCTTGAAATCACTATCTTAGGCTTGTTGAAACAGATACTAATCATGAGAGTTCTTAAGTAAGAGATTTGTTAATATGCAATGGGTCCTGATATAATCGTAGTAATACAAATTATGCCTTCATGCAGGCTAGCACAAATCCGACTTGAAGAATTCTTAGCAACTGTATACAGTGGAATCCCATCGTAGCACAATCTTTTACCATGGATTACATGATTCTAGAACCCGGATCGTTGACACAAAAACAGCTAAGTTCAAAAACAAAAAATGTGACTAATTGAGAACCTCCTCCTTTTGGAAGTCGGTGTATAAAGTACAGAACTTACATGGACAATATGTATAACTGGCGCAAAATTTGAATTGTATACGTAATGTCTCAACATTGAAATTTGTAGCCCAGAATTCTGTACTGAATTTTTAATAAAAGTTTGTGACACGATATTACACTTACACCGTGTATACATGACTAAAATATTACCAAGGTTAGGGTGTACAGAGGAGCTCGTGGCGAAATAATAACAGCCGCTCTGGTCGATCTTTAGGTTAAGCCGTGCTTGTCTAGGTTGGTCTGAGGATGGGTGACCACCCATTACGTACCGAGTTTCCTCCATGCCTCGGAAAGCACGTTAAGCCGTTGGTCCCGGCTGTGATCGGTAAATCTTTGACAGTCGTTACAGGTAGTCAGTGGCCCAAAAAGTCTGACAACCAGTCTTACCAAAGGGTATCGTATTACCCAGTACTAACTGGGTTGTGGAGGTCAGGTAGGCAGTTGCTAGACTGTTAGACTGGAAGCCGACCATAACATAGTTGGGAAAAGGCGAGGCAGATGATGAGGGTGTAAAGACAAATCCAACACATAAAGCCATAATCGGTTCTAAGCATTTTAGTACGAAATAAGCGGATTCTCTATTAGAAACTGATAAGTAGTGTAAACACAGATAATTATAGTTTTTAATAATTGTCTGTTTTCCCCTGTAGTCGTATTGTTACTATTTATCAGTGACCTCGTTAGATTTTGTTGAGGTAACGAAGCAATTACGATGTAGTATGGACTTTCTATGATGGTGATCCCGGTGCAATCGCTGTATTTCGACGATACTGTGCCGCAGTCTTCAGTTTTAGTTCTTAAAGAATTACTGGTACCGTTGGTGCATAGAATTTTAGCGCGGGGTCAGCATCGCCTCAACTTGGCCGTTCAGGATTCGTTCTATGGTTCTCCATACTACAACGGCTACAACACACACTTGTATGCATCGTAACGGCATGGCCGCTGATCGGCATCAGCTATTTGCAAAATGAGGTGCGGTTATGCCGATCCGGTGACGTGGTATAAGTTTGCTATGAGTTGCAGGACCCTCAAATAATTTTGAGTACGGTGTTGGTCGGATGGCAGCGGTAACATGTATCGTAGATAAGTTATACAGCCATTAGGCTAATTTCACAGTTCCTACATTCTCACTGCGATAAGAGAACAATTAGAATACGTTTTACGCAATTTAAATTTACAACTGAAAAAGGTTGCAATATTAGGCCTTTGTTGTGAATATATAACTAATATTTTACTTATTCAAAGCTGTATATGAAACCTAAAGAAAGTCAACACATTTTTTTACGGAGCAGACGCAATTATAGATATTATATTCAGGTTTCATTCGTTTCATGCATCTTCCATTCGGCATCTTCCGTTCGGCATCTTCCCTTGCTGAATCATGTTTATGTCGGCTATATTTTGAGCTAAGTTGAGCGGGATTTACCCGAACGTGTTTTATTTTAATTTAATATCTACATATTGACCAGAAAATATGTCGAACCTTGAGCTTTAAACACACACTGCTTTCTAATTTAACCTCCATATTCATACCACTAACTTCTTTATATTAATCTGCCTTACCGGTGACTATCGTAGGGTCTGTTGCAATTGCAGGCGTTGAAGTCTGCGGGCGGCAACTCGGTGTTCAGACATACGGCCACACCGCCTGAACTGTACAGACACACGCCCACTCCGCCAGATAAACATCACATGAGGTAAGGTTCTAACTTTTCTTCTTTTACGACGACCACTTGCACCACAAATCACTGAATATTTGCATTTAACGACAAATGTTTTCATCAAAACATTCTGTCATTGTCATCTTGAAAAGTTGACACTGTTGACAGATAAATAAAGAACCATTCTCACATTTCAGTGTTCATTTGAAATACTGAGTTCTTGAAGTGGCCTTAAGGTCCTGTTAAGTGTAGGTATCATAGAATGAAGGACATGATACTAAGGATATGTCAAGGGTACCACTTATCACAGACCAACACTACATTTACACTCCAGGCTCAAAACTTCTTTTAAATCTCCACCTGAGCAAGTTATTTTAGCTTTTTGTTAATTATGATTTAACATGGCTATACTTTCGACATAAATTCAGTGAATGTCGATAATCACCTCTTGGTTATCTCAACCCCAAGCAATGAAGCTTTAAATTTATTAACTGACGTCAAAAATAAGAAAGTTTTCATTTCGACTGAATGTTTTGAGGATGAATTGAGATGCCCTCCTCACAATTTTGTCAGAAAGTGGCTTATGAAGGTTGCGTATACATTTAAGTATAATGTTTCAGACACACTCCATCTCCGGGCGACATAAAAGCCAGTGCAGCATTACCTCCTGTAGACTTATATCAACATTTGGCGCCGTCGAGAGGTAAATAACATCCTCTAGCACAACTTAGGTTTATAATATTGTAGCGTTATCGCACGAGTTGGAAACCAAAATAGGGATGATTCCTGAGTAAAAAAAATATGGTTCTATTTAGTCCGTCAGTTAGATTATCGAAAAATATTGGTTACGTAATCTTAGTTTTATCAAATCAATACAAAGTGACGTCACGGGAATTTTCGTCGCACTGTATCGTCGTATCGTCTTCATTTTTTGTTTACGTGAAAAAAGAAAAATACGTATCCAATATTTTTTTGTAAATCTGTCTAACGGTCGAATTAGATTTTTTTGGTCATCTAGCCTATTTGCCTTCGCAAGTTTCTAAACACAGTCCGAGGTTGCTCAAATCTTTGGAAACTTCGTAAAGTGCTCATAATTGTTCCTCGGGGTCTAAATCTATTTGCGGATTTTTTTTGCAAAACTTGTAATGTCACGGATCTCTGCAATGTAACGTGTAGTCATGAGTTTTCAGTTTGTTAAACTTGTAATTATGTTCTCATTGTAGCCGACAAACTCCGCGCGGATGACCTAATGGCATATACCCGGGTGGGCGTGGACCTGTCCCTCAGCGGCGGTCGTGCAGCCAACGGCGCGGCCACGTCGCCCGCGCCCCCCGCGCACCAGGCCGCGCCCCCCGGCCCGCCCTCGCTGTCCGTGCGCGACGCGCCCACCATCAACAGCCTCATCGCGCGCGCGCAGCCGCGCCACCCGCACGCACGCGTGGACGCCCTGCTCGAGCGCCTCGTGCCCTCGCCCGTGTCGCCGCACTCCGTCATCGTACACTCTCGTGCGGCACCCACGCCATCGCCTCCCTCCTCTAATGAGGTACGTTATACTCTTTTATACAGTAAATATAATAACTGGAATGATGCTAACCTAACCTCGAATGTATTCTGCAGGACTCTGCGGACTCGTGCGGCGCCCCGCCCGGCTCCAAGAGGAAACGCAAGCCGGAGCGCACCGTGCGCGTGGCGGCCGCGCCCCCGCCCCTCGTGCTCCCCGTGCCTGTCCCGGCGCCCCTCGCCCCCGCCCCCGTGCTGCCGCCGGCCGCGCCGCGCGTGTCCCCACCGCCCAGCCCGCCCCCCGCGCCGGCGCCCCCGCCCCGCGAGAACGGCGACGCGCCGCACGTGAAGACGGACGCGCCGGACGAGCGCCCCCCTTCCCCGCGCCCGGAGCAGCCGCACGCGCGGAGAAAAACACGCTCCGGGTCCGCCGAGACGATAGACGACATCGCCGCCATGATCGCGGACACGGACCGCGCCCCGCCCCCGCCCCTCGCGCCCCCGCCGCCGCCCGTCTCGCCCGCCGCTGCCGTCACCGTGGACAAGCTGCGCTCCGTGCTGGCCAGCCCCGACGCCGTGCGCGCCGAGCCGGTCCCCGAGCCCGCACACTCCGAGCCGGCGCCCGCAGAGCCGCCCGGTGAGCCCGCCGCGCCGGAGCCCGCGCCCCCGCCGGCCCCGGCCGCCGCCCCGCGTCGTCGCAGCGCGCGCACGTCCAACGCGGAGGCGCCTAACGTTCCAGTGGAGTCGCCGTCTGAAGGCAAGCCGGCCGAGCCCGAATCGAGCGACGCGCGCACCGCCGAGCCCGCCACGGCCAGCTTCGTGGAGGTGGAGAACCAGCTGGAGAAGATGTTCGCTGGACTGGAAGAGGAACCGGCGGCGAGTCCTACGGCTGCGCCGGATGCGGCCGCGGCGTCGGCCGACGAGGCGGCGGCGCCGGCCGCGGCACGCAAGCGGCGCCGCTCGGCTCCCGCGCGCTCCGACGAGCGCAAGAAGGCGCAGCGCAAGAAGACAGACCCGCGCCGCCCGCGCAAGGGCACGCGCGAGCACCGGGACGCGTACGACTCGGGCAGCAACGCCAGCTCCAGCAAGTCGCGGGGTCCCTACATACAAGTACGACCGCCCTTTTATGACCTTTTAATTCTTCATATCGCATTTGTCGCGCGGTCTTCAAGATGTCTTGGCAAGCATAGTAAATAGAAGAAAATAGAAAAAAAATTATTCGACGTCAGTACATCAGGCACACACACAATAATATTTAAAAAAGTTACAAAAAAGAGGAAATACATAGTGTGACTGTACTGTGTGCCTCACGGCTGCGCCAAAAATAGTAGCAAAAGACAATGCGGTTTATTAAAATCATTCTTATTTTACTTATTCCCAACCCCACTCCACAGATCCGCGGCCCCCGCGACTCGCCCCTCTCCGTGAGTGTGATGAACAACTCCACGGGCGAGGAGGAGGACTCAGCCTCGCGGCGCAAGGTCGGCGAAGAGTTCCGCAACGGCGTGCGAGGCGTACGCGGCGTGCGCGGCCTGCACGCCAGCACGCTGGGGCTGCGCTACGACGCCACCACGCCCGACGCCTCCTGGCTGTGCGCCTTCTGCCAGCGCGGGCCCCACGCTGCCTCGCTCGGGGACCTGTTCGGGCCCTACGCTCTCGATACCGACTGCGATGAGTACAGGTATGAGTGACGTGTCCACTATTATCTGACTTTTGCGTCCGTCAGGCAAATATTTTTTCAGATGGTTTGGTATTTAGACATCTGTCCTGAAGAACCTATTCAATTATTAGGAGAGCAAAAGTAAGCATACCTATGTGAGAATATGTAAGCCTACATAGAAACATAGGCTTCTATAAACACGAAACTGAACATAACGTATATCTGAATTTGGAATTGGCTTTCTGGTGACTATGGTTTGCTTTTTTGTTTGTTTCTTTAAGCTGTAAATCCTCCATGTACTAAAATAAATAAATCTGTTAGGTCGTTGGACGAGGCGACGCGGCGGCGCTACTGCACGGGCGCGAATGGCGCCGCCGACGAGGTGTGGTTCCACGAAGCCTGCGCCGTGTGGGCCCCCGGGCTCGTGGCCGCCGGGGCCCGCCTGTGGGGCCTGGCGCCCGCCGTGTGGGGCGCGCGGGCCGCCCGCTGCGCCTTGTGCGCGGGCCCCGGCGCGGCGCTGGCGTGCGGGGCCCGCGGGTGCCGCGCGCGAGCCCACCTGCCGTGCGCGCGGGCCCCGCCGGCCTGGTCGCTACACGAGGACGAGTTCCGCGCTCTGTGCCCGCACCACGCCTAGCGACCACACCCAACTAACTATAACATAGAAGAAATTGTAGATAGATTTCCTGTTGACATTTTGTAGGAGTAATTTATTGTGCCCGCCGCCCGCGACCTAGTGACCGTGCCGCGATATGTACAGACGTTATACCGCACCGGCGAGTAGTGTTCGCGCGACTCTTGGTAATCTGAAGTCTAGAGTTATGTGTAAATATAGTGATTAATGTAAATAGCAGTTTCAAGCATCGGAACACCATTTTGTAAGACGTAATGTACTTTATGACATCATGTGGCATTGTAATCGAATGGACAGTATTTGTTAGTACACAGGGCGCGTTACGTTGTGCGTAGACGCGCCGCCGGCACCCGACTAGCGCATTTGCAGTTCACGGAATGCAACAAGCGCACACAGAGGTTGATGCATGCTCTCAGTACTAAGTGTGGCTCAATCTGCTGCGAGTGAATGTGACGTACGGTCATCCGGTGGTCAGACCAACACGGGTTTATGGTGAGTAAGTACACACATATATTTATTCGATATTAAATTGAAAATCTCATTTCGTTTATTCGGAAATATCTACCTAGTAATATATTTTATATTTTCTTTTTTTTATATAGTGTATGTGTACTCATCATGAATTATTTGTTGTAACGCAACAATTTCCAATTGTTTACATGATCATGTAACAATGCAGTGATATTTTAAAGTAATAAACGGACCTTGAATGTAATACTTATATTTTTTATGTAAAAAATATATAAATAAATAAACAACTTTTTAGTTGCCATTATAGTATCAAAAACTAGTCTAAATAAATAGTGTCTTGTGATTTAAATAAAAAAATATATAAAAATCGTTTTGGGGTCTATGAAAATTTACATTTTTAGCTTGGTAATGGATTAATATGTATGTTTGTGGATACTGCATTGTTATCGGTGGATACATAAGTAATACACGATGTGTGTAGCGCTCTTATACTTAATGGTTATTTATACCGAAAACTTTACGCTTACATAATTTAAACGAAGCACTTCAAACATTTCGAGCTATCAGAGTTTTAGCAAGTTCCTTTTACTTGAAGGTGTCCTAACGGAACTTATTTAGATAATCAAACAAGTCTCCAATCTAGAGAGATTGTAACGCCGATACTGCCAATAGGAACAATAAGCAAATCACATTGAGAATATGTAAAAAGAGAGTATAATTTAGATTGAAAATAATTTTATAAGTGTACGTCGGCGTCGAGACGTTTGAAGTGCGTACGTCTAAGGGTACATAAGGCGCTGTCTTCATTTGCCAGACAGTGCACACGCCAGCTTCGTGCGACGTTGGTAACGTACTTTAATTCCAGTGAATAGAAAGAATAGACTTTATTTAGAAAATGTTAAGGTACAAATTTATAGTAGGGAGAATCAGGCCAGTTTAGTGTTTTTAAAAATTTATTCGGACAATGAAACGCATGAACTCGAACGAACAATCAACATCATCCAAAGCCTTGAATGTAAATGGTGTAAGAATTTTTTTATCACTTATGGCAAATGATTACTTTATTAAGTATGTAATTGTTATAAATTATATTTATCATGACATTATAAGCAAATTGAAATACAACATGTTTAAAATGAGAAATTGACTATTATTTGTACTGCCTTTTGAATTCATCACATTTATAGGGTAAAAGGCTATCACATGTTAATCTAAATTTGAGGAAACACAAACATATTCATACAAAATCTTTATTTACAACCACAATTATGTATATTGCCTTACGTTACACTGCAATTTCACTAATATGCATTTTACAATCATAAAACGAGCATGTAGCCACAAAATCATGGTCAAACTGCCAATCAGCACCGTATGCTATACTTTCGTGTTCTAAATACTCGCTACGGATCTCCATTTGGTCATCAACTCGTAGAATGCGGAACCCGCCATACATACAGGCTGCTAAAACTGTGTTTGGTTTTTTAGGATGCCATTTTAGACGCCAAACGCCGCCACCGACGTCGATTTCTTCGATGCAGGATTTTAGGCTTCGCGTGTCCCAGAGACGGACTTTTTCGTCGTAACTGGAACGAAAATTATATACAATTTTGAAGGTTTATGTATAAGAGAGTTCTAGACTCAAGAGTACTTTCTACGCTAACATGCACTTTCCATAACAAATAATAATATAATATATGTTAATATGAACTTTCATATTTGTTATTATGAAACATCGGATTTTACAAGGAGACTGTCACACAAGATTGTCCCAGAGAGAAAATAGCATAACACCACGCTTATAATCTACGAAGGGCTAGGCAGCGCACCTCTATAAAGTCAGTTATGTTGAAGTCCCGTGAAAGGGCGAACCTGTTGCAATCAACCGGGTACAAATCCATGCCTAAGCTGCTACTGAGATACTCCTAATGAACCCAATAACACTTCCTGATCAGAAAGTCAAACCCAGGGCCTTATGTTCAGCAGTAGTGCTTGTGAACACTAGACGATCGATGCCATGTAACATCGAATTTTAGTACTGAATCACAGGTGAGACTTAAACAAGATTTTCTTCTAAAACAGATAGTGCTTTAGCGGCCGGATACTGCATACTAGAAATACTAATACTAACTCCAAAGCACTATTACCTCCCAGTCAACAATTGATGTTCCACATCTATGTGGCTCCTGATCGCAGTCACGCCAGCCTCGTGTCGCTTGTTAACTGTTGTAGGTACATCTGGAACTCGGACGTCGTAGCTCTTGAAGATGCAGTCATCACCCCCTGGAATGTTATAGAAAGATTATTTTTTCTTTATTATACATATTTAATCTTTAACCTTTTGAACGCCAATGTCACATACGTGAGAAGCAAGCGCGTGCCCTGTATAGCAAACGACAGAAATATGTGACAAAATGGTAGTGTGAAATTGTGGCTTAGCGTGGAGGGCACGCGCATGCGTTTCTGCTCTGGCGTTCAAAGGTTAATATTCCAAAAAATATAAAAACTTGTAGCCGTGCTCCAGAGAAAGGAACTTCATAACAAAACGAGCTGTTTCCAGGAGTACTGCTTTCTGAATTAAGCCCTTAATCCAGCTGCCTAACGAGAGCCTCTTCAGGTATTGATCGAGGCTCTTGGCAATTAGGCCATTGGCTGATCTGACTATCGGCACAATGATCGTTGAGTCCACATCCCACATGTCAACAACCTCGCGAGCTAAGTCAAGATAGGTACTTGATTGAAAGATTTATTATTAAAGTGTCTTAATTTCCCAATGCAGGGCCAACGCTTCTCTACTCGCGGGCCTGTGGACGGTGAGTAATGGGCTAGCTCGCCGAACGTCAGTCTTATGACGAATAGGGAAGGTCTGGGACGCTTCACTATTTTTTACCTTTGACTGCGGCGAAGCCCAAACGGAGGGTTAAGTGTTTGACCTGTATGTATGTATGTTTTATTGTAGGTATGCACCAACTCTAATGCGATACCTGGTCCATTTTAAATATTTTTGTGAAATAAATCGTACTTCACGCCTTGTGATAAATATGCATGCAAGGAACAGATCGAATCAGCACGATTACGAGCTTCTTTACAAACCTGAATAAAAGACATCTGTATTCCAGTAATTAAACGCAGCGATCCACGCCTCGAAGCCATGACTCTCCCATTTCCCCATACTCTTCAACCCTTCTTCAACGATCTTCAAAACATGTATCCAACCAGCAGAATCGCTGACCACCAGGCAAGGATCTTTTGCACTCGTTTTGTTCGTCGACCAATCAACGGAGAGAGCCAAAACGTCTTGACCAATGGCGTGCTCTATCCATAGCTTCAATTTTAAAGCTCCACTGTCGTTGGTGAGCCGGTAAAGTTGTAGGGTGCCTACGGAAGTTACCACGGCTAGTGTAGGATTGTCTTGGACGGTGTGGTAGCACCATTTCTGGTCCAGTATTCCTGAGGTGTCAATTGAATGAACTGGGACCAATTCTGTGGTTTCCTTGTTGATTTCAAATAGGTATATGCGTCCTAGCCTCGTCTGCTTTGCTGAAGTATCCTCTGGCAAATAGAAAACATTTAAGTTACAAAAAACTATGTTTAAAGAAGTAGTTTTTTTTTTTTAAATTGATTTTACCGTTTTCAATTGAGATATCCTACAAAAAATTGGGTCATATATAAATTTTACTTTATAACGAGAAATTTATAATGATATCATCATGTCATCAACATACGTATTTTATAAGACTAGCGACCCGCCCCGGCTTCGCACGGGTGCAATATTTTACGTACAAACCTTCCTCTTGAACCACACTATTTATCAAAAAAAAACCGCATCAAAATCCGTTGGGTAGTTTTATACCTAGATCTAAGCATATATACCTAGTGACAGACAGCGGGAAACGAATTTGTTGTAGATTAAGTAGTGGTAGTGCTAACTCATAAACTATCCAAGGAAGTTGATTAAATGTATACCTATGGGAATGGGACCACCGCGCCAGCTTACCCTACCAAATGTAAAAAATGCTGCTCAAATACATAACCTCCTCTTTTATTAGAAGTCAGTTAATAAACTCACGCCTTTATCCTATGAGGGGCGTCAGAACAATATTGTACCTACTATATATTATTGCCCCTCTTGGTACCTAAGTGGCCACTTACCTTCTAATTCTAAATCTAATTCATTACCGGCTAATCACAGACTTGGAGCTCTTATATAACCAACTAGCTGTTGCCCGCGGCTTCGCTCGCGTGTTGGTCGGAAATTGTCCCACGGGCACGTTGTAACTATAGCCTATGGCACTCGGGGATAATGTAGTTTTCTATTAGTGAAAGAATTTTCAAAACAGATCCAGAGATTACCCCCTACATACAAACTTACAAACAAATTTTACCTCTTTATATTATTAGTATAGATATCCACCCAACACTGATGAAATTTTATTTTGTATACAAAATAAAATATCAACAGATTTCAGAAAGATTCATAGAGAAAAAGGGAACCATTGACACCTTGAAGAAAAACAGATTTCGATATAATTTGGCACACAAATAGTGAGGTAGACCTGGGTTAAACAGGATACTTTTCATCCCGCATTTCATAGTGCATTCCCATGGGATAATTTCCGACCTACTAGCGGGCAAAAACTAGTACTACATACAGAAATTGCAACAGACGAGAGATTCAAACTAACTGGATCGAAAATAAACGACTTTCAAAAGGATGCTAGCAGCTACTACGTGGTTACCGTTGCAGCACATGCTACCTTGCTCAGCATTCTTATCGAGCTGATAAGTCCCGCAGACGAGCACATCGCGGTATGGCTCCACGGGACACCACTCCACCGAGTCGGCGCTGTATCCCGTGTCCCAGCGCCACTTGTTCTGCCAGACCGCCATTCAGCTGAAAGGATTTCAAACGAAATTGTTAGGTTTTGGAGATGATAGCGGTTGTTGACAGGGGATGGAATACTGCCAATAATGATAGCATGAGATGGATAACAGAAAAAGTGAAAGATCTTGAAGATGGAAAGACGATTTCCTGTTCTCTATTGAATTAAAACAGCTGGCTGGATAGGAAAAACGACCGAAATCATTGATTCTTAAAATAATACACCGCTGTGAAGTACATCCCCCGGTCGATGGACAGACGATCTTCAAAAGGTGGCTGGAACAGACTGGATAGGGAGGCCGGAGGACAGAGTGCCGAGACGCAGCCAGGGAGATATCCCTGTGTTCCGTAGTATGCTGCGCAGCTTGAGTTGATTTTCCCAAATTGATTGGCAAAAATAAAAGAAGGATTACTATTTTAAACCCATTTATTGTAATAAAAATATGCCCATACATGAATAATTACAATTACTAACGCTATAAAGACGAGCAAAGTATCTCTTCATTACATTCACGTTACATAGTAGATAATAATTTGCTAAAATTTGTACTGTGTTGTGGTTCGCCACTTACATATTACATTGGGACACAAAGGAAGTAATATACAATATAGGACTGTCCCGAAATCACGATTGTTTTGACGGACGACGGCGCCAAGTGGACAATTTTTAATATTTTTCTTAGTAGATGGATCGAGTCACCACACTCACCACGGGTTTGAGCAATAAAATGCTCTAGCACTGAACGGCACAGTCAGGCTCTATCTTTGGCTTATTTGAGGAATTGGAATTAGCTGGATTGGGAGCAGCTTGAGCCCATCAGAAAGGGCTTTGTGTCTGTGAAATAAGTGGTCACTCCCTCCCTTCACCCCAAAGCTAAATGCAGTAGGTTTAATACCAATAGGTACTTGGCCCATACAGGATAAGGGTTGAACCTTATCTGGCAGCACGGAATTGCACTTTTCCATACTTCTATCCTTTTCAGTCGCTCAAACCATCATTTGCTAGAGTGAGAAACAGAGCAGGAATGCTATCGCACATGGCATCACCAACAGTGCGATTGGCTGCACGCTGCGCACGCGCTACTCGCTAGGAGCATGTAAAAGTGCGATCCCGCGCTGCCAGGTGAGGTTCAACCCTAAAACAGATAATGTTAGGCGCCGTCGTAGTAATCAGCAACCGTATGTACATTATGTATACGAATGCTTTAAAATTACAATAATGCTATCATATTGGTATGCTTTGCAGAGTATAATAATAATTCATACTATCATCAGATTTCATAAAGGTAATCTATCACTGTTCATTTCGTATAATTCAGTTTAGTATAAAGTTCTAAGGTTTAATCAAAATTGTATTAGCATATAATCTCCCCACTGCTGGGACAAAAGCCTTCCTCTATCAGAGAGACTGGGATTATAATCCACAACGTGGGCCCAATGACAGTTAGTAAAAAACCCAAGTATATTATTGGATGCCAATGTTACTAGGAATAATTTGTTCAAAAATTAAACATTACCCCTCTTATTAATAAACACGGAATAAAATTACACCAGGAATAACCATACATTTTCAAAGGTTTAAACTTTGAATAACTTTAGTCTGTGTTTATTAATAGGAGGGTAGAACTTAATACTAATACTGAAAAGTATTTAAAACAATTTCACACCAAAGTACAGTCGAATACATAGATATGTAAATATACTCTCATCATAACGTAAAATCTATGTATAATTGATTTTATTGGTGATATAGTAAAATAGAACTTTCAGTTTAGAAAAATTCTAAGATCTGCTTATGTTACCTACAGAAGTATACAGTAAATTACAAATCGTATACGCTATCATTTCATATTGTCGTAATTGTTATAATTCTGTCTCATATGAATTCAAACAAAGTATTTTACTATTATTTTTGTAAAATCAACATTCATTTTACATGTTTATAATTCTCTCAAAATATTGTTGAATTATTATTTAAAAAAAAACGTTTTGTTAAGATACAGCGATTCTGAGACAATTCCATACCGTGAACCGAATGTATTATGGGTGTAAATAACTCTAATCTATAAAACTGATCGGCTAGTATCTTGTCAAAGTACAGTCGTCGGGATGAAATTATAGTCATTTAATTTATATTTTTTACTGAAATTTCACAAATGTGAAGGAAAGACAGTTATTAATATTTAATTAAGTTCGATGACGAAGACTGTACTTTGAAAATCAATCCTAAGGCTCTTCGCCCACAGCAACTTTTTGCAAGCAATGCAAACGTAAAACGGCCGAAATGCTGTTGCTGGCTGTGTACATTCGCCGACGTAACCATGATTCTATATTACTACTAACGCGATGCTGTCGTGCTTTAGTTAAGATGCAGATGCGATTTAGCTCCAATACCGAAATGCATCCGTTCTCCGCTCTTCGTTACCCGAAGTCATCAAAAACCGTCACGCATTTGTGTGGATGCAGTAGACAGCATCCATCTTTCTACTCTTGTCCCATTCTACTTGGTGTCAGCGCAACACGCTTTCTTCGACAATAGACAGCATTGATCCAAAAATCACCGTGAGCGAACGCCCTAAGCCAAGCAATAAAGAGCATACAGTAGAAGATACAAATAGAAAAAATGACAGGTAAAATATATAAAATACAAAAATATCAATCGAAATGGACTCCAAGGGGGGGTTACATTACAATAACATATAATTACGTAAGTACATTATTTATTAGTGGTAACTTATTTTATAAGAGTTTAAAATCTACTTCGTAAATTCTTCTTAAATCTAGTTTTAATCTAAGAAGTATACTTGACGGCAGTTGGACCGAAATTCCTAACATTCGAACATGGATCAGTACAGACGAGCAAAGAAGTTTCTGATTCAAAGTTTTTTATAGTCTATAATCGGTGGTACTTTTTGAGTATATTCTTATTGGTGTTACTATCTCTAAACATACAAATATCCTTCCAGGCTAGACCCAATGCGATATTGTAGCACACTTAGCAACACCAATAATGTCATAGAAGAGTTTAATAGATAATTAGGGGGGAATTAAATTATGATTAGCTTTACGAAGGAAATTAAACCATGAAGACCATAATTTTGATATAATTTAGAAACATTGAAGCTACTTGTTAATCTAGTACCTACGTGCCATGCAAAGATACTCACATAGCATGATCAATTGGACATCTGTCTGAGGATTTGTTCGCAAAACTGTCAGAACAATTGGTGCCCGTCTATACTCTTATATATTGAACTATTGTCGTTGAATGGTAGGCACTACAACTAAATATATACAACCTAAGACTAACAAACGATAATGATCATAAATCAATGAGCACGTTTCTTACAAGCTATGACGTAATATATCGTGAGGTCACAAATAAACACAGTGGACAGACATAAACAGTAAAATGGGTGCAGGAACTGAAATTGAAGTTAATTTTTCTTACTAGTAGAGATTATGACAAATATTCAGGTGTTTGTGTATTAATGACTACTATTTTTGCAAATTCTCTAATTAGTTTTCTAATATATTTTGGTCAAGCTCGTACACACTACACTACGACCATTTAAGTTATACTAATCCAGTATAAGCAGAATTCTGATTGTAAAGGAAATCTATGCAAAAGCCATATTATACTGAAAATGTATAGCTTGTGTTGTGTCGCCGTGTGTACTGTAAGCATTGCCAGTAAATAGGATGAAATAGATTTTAATTAATATTACTTTCGCTTTTAGTCACATATTGTTGCCAATAGAAACAAGAATTACATATTGTGTAATTAACAAACATTTTTATATAATTTACTGCTTAATCTGTCCACTGTGTTAAAAGCTTGATTTTGGGATTTTACAAATATATGACTATAAAATAACCACTCGAATAATATCAACATAATATCGTCAGAAAACCAAGAGTAACCAGTTTGTTTCATATTTTCTATATTTAAATAGATTCAACTTTATTGTGCTGTTTATAAAACACATTTTTAATAGTGGCGCCACTGTGCTTGTTCTATGGCGAGTATTGCCGATTTATTCAATAATATCAAGAAATAGAATGCAAAGTTTATGAATTCCTATAACTTGAGCAATCTAACAATAGTAAAATATTATAGGAATAACATTCTTAGTAATATTTTAGATGGTGCTAGGTCTCAATATAATTATTACTTTACAGCTCAGTAGCGCCACCTACTCGGTAAATTGGAAGAATGCTTATATTTTCAAAATGTTACATAAAAAGTTATGTTTAAGCTATGCCAGAGATTAAATATACGACAATGACATTAAACATTTAAAATATTAATATTTTGTTTGTGTATGAGGTAGATGTTCACAATAAATGTTGCGATCACAGCCTGTTTTCGTTCAGGACATTTTAACTGTTCATAATCCGTTTTGACTCCCTAGTATGGCGATTGCATGGCTAGGAGAGGTACTCTTGAACGTTTTGAAAACTTCATTCAAGGATATACAATACTCTACTGCTTCCCCTATCAAGCTCATGTCACATAATCAGTTTTCAAAATCACCCTTGTTCTTCTAGCCATTAAATCAATTACTATTGTATTCTCAACTGCCAAACTTACATTTACCACTTATCACTATCAAATCAAATGTTTTATTAATAAATATGGATAGCCACATCATTGTTATAGTTGTCAAACATGCATGTAGCTATCTAGCATTCTCTTCATCAATCATTCTTGAGCAAAATTGACCCAAAAATACTGAAGTTCGCTTGAAGAGAATGCTTCACGCATGCTTGTCAATCATGCTTATGTGCAGCAGACTAAAAGGATTGTTTTCTTTGGAATCAGGGGTGGCCTTTGGTCATCACATACTTCATACAGTATTACAGTCACTAACATACAAAACAATTAGGTAAATTAGTTGAATACAACTCAAAAGTGGTTGCTAAAGTGCAGTCCACTCATATTAGTGCTCCAGATTCGAAACAGATGATACTTACAAAACAGTTGACTATTAAATACATTTCAAAGGACTAATTCTGTATTCTACTAACTTATGTATGAACACAGGTCCCTGAGGCCACCTCTGCTAATAAATCATGATATCTTGTAAAATATTGCAACCATTTCGTATGGGATCATAACTTTTAACTAAATTCTCTTAAATTTATGTCTAAGTACCCTGAATTATATTTAATTCTAATAAATAAGATGGTTTAAAATATCCTGCTAAATTTAATACTTTTGTTGATTCAATTGGTGAAACAAAAAGTAAGTATTATTTGTTTTTATATAACTAAAGTTTTATGAGAATTAATACAAGAATTGCTTGTGGGAGCCATTAATATTGCTTAGTTCATAATGTAAATAAACAATATTCCATTATTATTGCATTTTACACAACAGCTTAATATTATTATCTAGGTACATGAAAAGTGTCAAACTCAGCAGTTTACCTAATGTTGCAGGAAAACATTAAGTTAAATCTTTTACAATTAAACCAATCACAAAACCTTTACTTACAATCATTTCTGAAACAATCAAATTGCCATTTTTGTCAGTAAAATCAATATAAAAATTAGTTACAGCTTATAAGAAAAGGAGAAAATGTTATGTATACTGTTCAAGTTACTTTGCAACCAATGATTTGAAGATTTTTCAATTTGTTGTTAGGGATTTAAAAAGTACTTGGAAGTGAAATAAAATACTGGAAAGAACTTCATTGAACTGCTACTAATTGTGTCAGGTGCAGTATTTTATATATGTAGAAGTCTTGTAAACAATGAAATTACAATAACTTGATTCCAAATCTTTAAAAAAACAGGTGTTCAAAACATTGGCTGCTCAGGCAAATATTACAATGAATACAACAAGAAGTATTCATAATGTGACTCCATGTTCCAGAGTCCATAGATATTAATTTATGACAGCTCAAATTGGGCATTGTTACACTGATTTGATGTGACATCTCAATGGCCTTCACTTATATTTTATTGAAGCATTGTCTTATGATAGAACATGGTATGTGACATATTGGTAAATAAATAACTGGTCTTCTAATTACATTGTTGCAAAAGGTTTTGAAGTATTATTTTATTAGTGATCTAGCCACTTCCATTTCTTTTAAAGGAATTCTGAATATTTTTTTTAGTTCCTGTTCAGTTAGCAATTTCTATCATAAGACAATCAACAATAACAAACATACAGTTTTACAATCCTTTTCCTAATTCCATATCATGCTTTTCCAAGACTCGAGGTACTCTAAAATTGACTGTGAAAACTTCTCGATCAGCAAGCTATTGCCTCGCAGACCTCTCAGTCTCAATGAGACATTCTCTCACGAGGATCCTCGCATGGATTATCCCACGCTTCAGACGTTCAGCAGAGCTACGACTGCCTGAGTAACTTGGTCTGACTTCCTTACCCATCTCCTCAATAACAGCTAGCAACTGAGCATATTTCGACATTCCATTATCTTTATCCTTCCCAACAGACGAGGGCGACGTCGCAGGAACAGTAGATATAGTTGCCTGACTGTTACTCCCATGGCTCAGGTCTTTATGAATGTTCTTCCCGCTCATGGGTATCGCCGTCACAGTGACGTCACTTAATTTCGACTCCACGGCCTGAATGTCCATTGCTTCCATCGTTCTCTGAAAGAGTTTGGGTGATATTAGCAAAACAAAGGAAACCGAAATGATACATCAACAAAACGAAACTTACCAATCTTAAAACTAATATTTAAACGTTTCCACGAGCAAAAACACGATTGAACACAGGCCGCGGGTGATAAGTGATAAATTCTACAATAAATTATGTGTTATGTAGGACATACCTAATCCGATCACCTTCGGGCTCTCCAAGAAAACCAACGAATATAGCGTATAAATATAACACTCTTAGCGGTTCTAGCAAGATATGCTGGAATGTATCAAATTCTCTGTAAATGCAAATTACTTTTGTCAATGAAACCCGTATTTTAAGATTTTATTGTAAATAACAAACAAGTCTACAAATTACCACATTGACAATTATGATTATTTTTTTTGTGTCCGTCTGCTTTGTCATAGACATGAAGCATACAGCCTTTTCAAAAAAGGTGGGGTATTTTGTGTTATTCTAAAGTTCAAAATAATAACACTAAACTTCCAAGATACCATTTTTTACTCCACTGAGAATGTATTGTTCGTGTTTTATTCTTTTAATTTGAAAGTTAGAAAAAAAATGTTGATGCATTGTGGCTAACGTTCCGTTTGACGTAAACCGCTACAAAAGTACAAAAATATACTTCATTGTAAACTTTTTGTCTGTCAGTCATTCATTTCGTAAATCGTATCAGAAATTCAGAAATTGTCAACTCAGTTGCGGCTGGTATTGGTTTTCTTTCTTGGCATTTAATTAATTTTGTCTACGAAAACCTATTTTTATGTGACCAAAACAAATTATAAATCGGCATCAGATTACACAGCCGGGTTGAATGTTGTGGGCTGCTAGTGTCGTTAATGATGTGTCGTTTAAAATTTATTAAATAAATGTAAATAATAAAACAATAAGAGGTCGCTGTTAAGTGATTTCTCCGCCCACTGGAATCATTATGCGATTAGTGAGACGGGAATTAAGTGGCGAGTGGATGAGATCCCAGATAGCCCACGGTATCTGAGGATGTCTGGGGAAGGCGAGCGGGCGTCGCGGCCGAGCTCTCTGGTGCTGGAGGCGCCGCCGCCGGAGCGCGAGCCGCTGCATTTCGACGTGCAGCTGGTGGGCGCGCCGCCCGAGGTGGAGCAGCTCGTCAACAACATCAAGCAAGTCGCCGAAGACTTCCTCTATCATTGGAAAACTTTCCCCATTGGTGAGAGCAGTTTTTCTGGTATTTGTTTGGTGTCGTGCCTGATTGTAGTTAGGTCAAGAAGTTGCTGCTAAATTAATATTTAAAATTTATTATTAAAATTAATTGTAGGTAACCATTTCTAAATAATAATAACTGTACTGTGTACTGTACTATATCAATAATATATTAAAAACAAAAAAGAGGCTTTTTCATAGCAGAGCTTTTTAACAAGATGTTGCCTAACATTCTAAAGCCATAGATACAAACAAAAAAAAAACAGCAGTGCACCATTAAATTGACCTACTTTCTATGAGTTGTTTATTGTTTGGGCTTTCTGAAAGCTTACTATGTTAGTGTGAATTGAATCTATTACTGTGTTAACATAATGAGTGCAGACAACAAATTAATATTGTCAATACTGACAAAATGTTTAATAAACTATCAAATTCTTTTGGTAGTATTTTATTGAAGTAAAAATAAATATTTGTTTGTCTTGTCCTGGAGACCTGAATGTGCATTACTGAGACTTAACACTACACCAAAATTCAAATTCCTACATTGCATAGATCTCAAGAAAAGCCTCTTAAGACATGTAGACATAAAGTGAGAGTTGAAATGTTCTGTTTTTCTTCTTTCAAATGTATCCTAATTTTAATTTATAATTACAATGTTTTACAGAACAGCAATCTAAGGTTAATGTGCTGAAAAAGAAGTTAGAAAATGTCTAAACATAGTTATAATTTTTTGCATTAACACAAAGAATGTCTATTGTTAACAAGTTATTCTCATCCATGTCATTAAAATAGCTTGTTACAAGTTAATAACTATTTTCTCTTGCCAGCAAAAATGGTAATCACTCAGGAATCTTTGTCAATGGTATGTTTTCTTTGTATCAACAATATTATCGTAATTTTTTATGTTTTGACAAGCTGAATAAACACAACATGTTGCTTTGTTTCTTTAGGTATCTTTATTGACATTATTATCTAGATGATCTACCACTACATCAATGGTCTAGTAGTCAGAAGCTCAACTGCTGAGCACAAGGTCCTGGGCTTGATTTCCTGGTCAGGCAGGTGTTAATGGGTTTGTTCATCAGGAATAACTCAGTAGGACATAGTCAGTATTTGGTCTGATCGATGGCAAATAGTCCTGCCTCCAATAGGGAGCCTACTTAAACATATCTGGCAAATTGTGGGTGTAGGGTACTATAGGTACACCTCTGCCTAACCCTCCAGGGACTATAGGCGTGATGGTATTTGTCATGTACATGATTGTAGTTTGTTAGGATGGATATGTGTATAGACTATTGAGGGTACTTGTTTCTCTTGTTGACATATAAGATGAACTAAGTTGGGGGAAGGTTTGAATCTACACAATGTGTCAGGGTACCTAGCTGAATAAACATGCAGTTACCTAATTTCGTGTTTTAATGATATTTCTGGACATAATAGTATTTTATCATAAATCAGCTAGAATATTTTTGAGAGCTCTAGTGAAATTGCAACAATAAGAACTCACAGAAAGTAAGGAAAAAATAATTTATAGAAGAGCCAAGTAATTTAATGTACAGGAACATGTTAATTATCTCAATGGTAGACAAGTGACATACCCCATGATGTCAGCTTAATATGCATTAATTGGCCTTGACAATAAATTAACAATTCCTATTTTTAAACAACACTTTCAGGGTTAATAAAGGTTCTTAGGGTGTACTTAAAAACATTAATGGTTAAATCATTATTTAATAACCATCCCAATTTATTTAGGGTGGCAGAGTCTCATCTCAGATTCATCTATATCAGCATTCAGCAGGCAGTGCTCACCCACTTTCTAGCCATACCACATAGTTTACACACACCATTTCATCACTTTTTGCACCTCTATAGGTTTCAGTAAGACCCTTTCTAGCCATGTTTTATCATATTTTCGCACTGGCTTTGCTTTCTTTCGACTTTCGCTCTCTTCTCTTCGATCTTATCAGACACATTATGTTGCCAGTCCCTGTTGCCATTCTTAGACCTTGGACAGTTGTTACATGTGCTTCTATCTGGAGCCCAAAAGTCAGTCTTACAACGGTCCTATTACCCAGTGACAGGCTTGTCGGGGTCAGATAGGCAGTTGCACCATGTAAAATACTGGTGTTCAGCTGCTGTTGGACGCCAAGCGCAACTTATTTGAAAAAGCTGGGCAGGTCATGATGTGTTTTAGGTGCCATACTAATTACAATCCCAATCCACAGTGCTTCCACCATCCCGGTTCACGGGTCCCGGTAATCGTCCCTCGGACATCATCGTAGCCCCACCATGCGACGAACTCGACGCTGCGGCATTGGACGCGGGTGTCGAGCCCCATCCTCTCTCCCCCAAGCAACTGCACGCCATCAGGGAAAAGGGGTGAGTAGCACACCAGCTGCAGTATGCTGGACAGCTGGATTAGCTTAGTGCTTCATACATCATAGCTCACTAAGGGGATCTTAGGTGATAGTTTGATAGATACAGTTTACTTCATTTTATGTACATCAAAATTCCAGAAATGTCTTATCACGTTTTGCCAACCAAAAAAATGTTAACAGCTCTCAAAGTCATCAAGGAACTAGGAAGGATGAACAACATCCTTCCTAGTTCCTAAAATCGACTTCTATGGGTCTTTGAGATCTATGTAACAAATACGAAAATAAGGTCTTCTACATAGCGATAATTTTAGGAAGCGTGATTGTTTATCTACTTAACTGGTTGCCATAAATAAACAAATCATAATAGGTACGTATCTGGCAGTCGATATTAACCTAACACCGACATGTTTTGGGCAAAACTTTCATAATCAGGAACAGCTCAACACGCAGGGTTTATTAGTAGCTAATGTTTTGTCCAACACAGGTAATTGGGCACACCAATTATAAACAAAAAATGTGCCCGAATTAGAACCGTTTGTAGTCGAAACTCATTTATTGGGCAAGTCTTCAGACTGGTCGTAATTGAGGCTATCGGTGAGGCAAACATTCCAACACGGCTTGCATTACGAGTATGTCCAACATAGACCATGTAGCACGCTTCAGTCGCCGATATAATCGTCCGACTGCAATAAATTGTAAGATCGAGCGAAATCAGCTTGAAACAAGTCGTGTATCAAAGATTGTTTCATAAAAGAAGTTATTTAATTAACTATTCTTAAATTCGATCCCCAAGGCGAGCAGTGTAATCGTATTTTTAGGAAATTCTGATTAACATCGACATAAACCGGCGAAATGTGTGGATTAAGACAACTCTGCCTAGCCCTTTGGGGAAATTAAGCCTTATGTCATCTAATTTTATAAATCTCACAGTTCTGTAGGCGTAGAAGGGTTTTTGATTCACTACTTTTTCTCCTCAGATGAAACACTAGGAAGTTGTAAAGGTGATCATTTTGGAGGACGGTCTTATGTATTTTTGACGCTTGAAAAGTACTGATTTTCCGCCTGCTATGCCCCACGGTTTCACCCGCTATTTCTTGTTTTTCTCGTCGTCTCGTAAAGGGCTTAGCGCGATGTTAAATATCAAATAACCTTCTTCAAAAATTGGGCTATCAAATTCAAAAATAATTCTTCAACTCCGACGGTAGTTACAGAGATTAGGGCGTCAAAGTTCAGCTTTATCATAGGCTTGGTTTTGATCTTGCTTTGTACTAAAGTAGGTACTGTGTAGTATAAAATGTCTCAAGGCAAATATTCTGATCGGTCCAGCAGAGATACGATGACAATCACTGATTGACTCACGGATGCCGTTACATGCACTCGACTCGGTTATAAAGTGATATTAAATTATAGCATAGCGTTGTTCTCAGTCTACGTCCTGCGAAATATTACATTACAATCTTAAACAGATATTGCTTTATGATGTTCTCTGTACGAGTATAGCAGGTCTTTTGATTGAGACTTCTTCGGAATAAAGTTAAACTTTAAGGCGCCTCCCCGAGCAAAACGCAGCGGTAGCCGTGTTTTGTGCAGCTTTTTGGAGCTTCTTTAACCAAAATAAATACCAACTTATAAAATAAATATGAAATTATTGCATATTCTTGACTCCAAAGTGTTAGTTTTGTTTTTTTTTTTTGTAGTAAAATGTAAAATTAATCTCCTCACAATGAAACCACAGAAATGAGACAGGATTATTGATGACTTGCATCTCTTCGTAAAGTAACCATAATTTTGATTTGCTTTTTACAGTAGATGGTAGGCAATTTAATAATAAACATTATGCTAGTTTTATTTTTTTCAAAAGACCTAAATTTGATTTTATAAAGATTTTATTCCAAAATCTTAGCCTACTCGCTCTTATATCGCTATTTTCTATCTCGCGATCTTATGCTGGGTGGCGTGCGGCGAAAAGGGAAAATGCTCAAGGTTATTTGGTCAGGGTACCGCCTTAAAGTACAGTTTACTATTTTCAAGTAAACAGCCTGAAAACCTTAAAAACCTGGTAAGAAACTCCATAAAAATTATTTTATAACCAGTTAATGTTACATAAATCATGGCTATATTATTCTCTTGGTACTAATTACGTCAGTTAGTTAACCGACACCAATTAGTGATAGCTAAAGGCTTTCAGAAGTGTAATGTGACAAGCGACTACTTTATTGATATTTTAAATCAGCCTATAATGTTCCCACTGCTGGGAAATAGGCCTCTCTGTGTCAGGGAGAAGGCCGTATCCACCACGCACGCGGGTCCAGCTCATGTTGGCGGATAACGTTATTGATAGCACCGAATAAATTCCTCTTTACAATTCTAACCATACCCGTCGGGCCACGTAAATGGAACAGAGTAACGTGGTAATGAAATGCCATTGTTAGTTAGTCCGTATACTGCCGCCCACCGGACTACCGGTCAAAAGAATCCTACTTGAATGGTCAGTACTCGGTAGCAATGAGACGGACTATAGGGTTGCCGAGTGCTCACGTGTTCTAAACGAGACAATTTGTTTGAAGTGCCTACCAAAAATGCTTCGTATATGTATAAGGAGACACAACAGACGACACTTCTATTTAAGGAGTTCTCAAAATAGTGCTCGTATATCGTTATGTTAACATTCCATTGGGCATCTAAAAAACCGCGTAGGGCCATCCCTGGCGGAAGTTTAACCGCTGTTTGGAGCTATTAAGATGCGACGTGCAGGGGATCCCTGCATGCCCTTTATTCATCAAGTTCAATTAATGTTTTCACTCAAACGTATGAGCAGTACATACAATGCTCTCGGCTCGAAGTGTACAATTGTGTCCCACGACACTGTGATCGCTTTACTCATTTCTTTTCCTTTTCTACCGCCGCCGTTCAACAAATGTTACTCATGTGTTGTAAAAGATAAAAATATGAAACTGGGCTATTTTTATCGATCCCAATTGTTTTAAATAACGCACATATTGTAGGAATGCATCCATGTGTGTCACAGTTTGCGATGTCTCTCTTATTGGTATCTTGGTTTTGCCCACGGTTTCGCTCGCGTGGAGGTTGGGTATCATTCCGTAGTAATGTCCTACCCAGATAAAAGTAGGACCCAGGTCGTTTTCAAGTCTATCCGTAGGTCCAATTTCATCGAAATTCGTTCACCTGTAAAGGCGTCTATGTGACTTTCCAACCTTTTTTATGATTTTAGTTAAGATAGTTAGGATACAAGTCTTCTGTACTCTTCGTTCATAAAACCAAGGGCATAAAGTGTCACATATCTATCCACAAACCGCAGTTAGACAACTAAAGTCATGCATGGTAAATCACACATGCGTCAGAGTTAGTGCTGGTGCGCTCTACATCTTATTTATTTTCTAATACGAGATGTTTGTTTGAACAATGCCTGTGCATCTTTGTTGCATCATGGTCGTAATAAGAACATCCAGAAATATTGCTGGTATAATCTCGCTTAGCAGTTGTATATGTGTGTTTCAGAGTGCAAGTGGAATTAGGGCACGGGTATATTTTTCCCTCCAGACTGGTTTCAGGTTTTTTTTTTAAGATACAGGGCATGTTAGGGCAGATAATAGTGCGATTCTTTATAGAACTCACTCCAAAAATGTATTGCTGGACCTCACGCCTTGACAAAAGTCCGTCCTGCTGGTTTCACAACACCCCCTGAGTCTTATAACAGGAAATATTTTCCTATTCCTGTTCTTGCGGTGTTTGCTTGCCAACCGGCCTTGGAACTGTTTCATACGTTTAGCCGGTTTAATATTATGTTATCTTCTACAAAATAAATCTATATCTATAAACAAACAATAAAATAGATGTGTCTGTTTGTAATTTCAAAATAACAGCTTTTTACTGAATGCATATGAAAGTATTTATGGTACATACTGCGATGTGGAGGGAAGGAGGGGTTAAGTAAATACCATGTCGTGTACTTGTCCATGAGTCAACTGGAGACTGAAGACCCCAGACTCCCTTTATTAGTGTAATATATACCTAGTCCGTGCGTGACATATATCATAATATAACTATGGACATAGCTTATCTACCTTAACTTAAACTAAGATCTAAACGTGACGTACGTGACACACCACATCACCCTTCCTAAAGTAAAAAAAAAAACTTAGTTACATTGTTTTTTTTTTCCCCTCATCTCTTTACATTTTTAAACTTACATTCTAAGTCTTACAGTATAACTTTGTCCTATTTTTATGTATTACATCTATCTTATTTTTATATTTAACTATTACATTTGGTGACTCGTCCTTTACAACTACAAATGGTCCATTATAAATACACTCCAACTTATTGCCTACTTCGTTTTTTATCAAAATCAAGTCACCTTCCTTATAAGTTATAGAATTAAGATTCTTATCATAACAATGTTTCCTTGATAACTTACTTGATACCAAATTTTCTTTTGCATCATTTTGAGCCCTTTGTAACCTGTATTTAAATTCTAAAGGATAATCATCAAAATTATACAAAGGTTCAACACTTTCACCTTGAAGACTACTTGGTAACCTACAAATTTTACCATAAACTAATTCATAAGGCGTATACTTAGTCACAGTATTAACTGTTGTGTTATAAGAAAAACACCAATATGGAATCCAAGAACTCCACGATGATGGATTATTATCTGTTTGTATCCTTAAATAAGCACCTAAAGTTTTATGAACGTTTTCCAAAGACCCTATACTTTCATGATGATATGACGTTGATAAGATTTTATTGATGCCCAAGACATTACATAGCTCTACCATTACTTTCGAAATGAACTCAGAACCCCTATCCGTAGCAATTGTTCCCGGTATCCCATATCTCAACACAAAATTTTCTGCCAACGCTTTTGCTACCTCATTTGCGGATTTATTTTTTAGTGGATAAGCCTCCACAAACTTCGTAAGTTCACATTGAAGAGTTAATATGTAAACATTACCATTTTCGTCCCTATCAAGTGGCCCCACTATATCTAAATAAATCTTTTCAAAAGATGAAGATGCAGTGGTAGTAACTGTCATTGGTTCTTTAGTATGTTTGGAAAACTTTTGTTTTTTACACTTATCACATTTACCAACGTACTCCGCTACATCTTTCTCAATTGACGGCCAATAATAATATTTCTTTATATTATTCACCATCCTGCGTATTCCTGAATGACCACTCGTAGGTAAAATATGAAAATCATTTAAAACAATTCTCTTCTCATCTGCCCCTTCTATTTTCCGCACACCCTTCACTACACATATTCTAAAATCTCCACATATCGAATTACTATTTTCCTTCAAATATTTGGCCATTTTTGTAATAAACTTAACGTTATAACGATTTTTCAAAATAATAACTTCTTTTATGCCCTTTTCAATACAAAAAGTGACTATGTCTCTCGACAACTCGCCTCGCGATGATGCCGATAAAGATTCATAGTTTACGTAAATACTCGAGTTTTCTGGCACATACATTAAATTGCGCGACTTTGAAAATATTTTTTCACCATTAGTGTTACGTAACATCTTCTCCCACTCATTCAAACATATCTCAATGTCATTTCCTTGTTTTTTAAGAACTTCCACGATCCTAGGGTGATCAGTCCTAGATACCACAGGGTCCGTATCACAAACATTTGGTTCTTCCAACTGTTTGTACTGCGCTCTCGTCATTACGGATATAGTTTTTTCACGCATGGTTTCCAAATCTTCACTTGAAATTACTATCCTAGAAAGTGCATCAGCTAATACATTTTCTTTCCCCTTAATATACTCGACCTCAAAGTCATACTCTTCCAAACATAAACGAAACTTAGTTAACCTACTTGATGGATCTGTCATGTTAAACAAGTATAATAGTGGCCGGTGATCCGTTTTTACAACGAACCTCCGTCCATACAAATACGGTCTAAAATATTTAACTGACCATACTATAGCCAATAACTCCTTCTCTATAATAGGATAATTTAACTCACTTTTCCCCAAAGACCTACTAGCGTATGCAACGGGTTTACCGTTCCCATTACACAAAACACTTCCTACCGCATAACCCGAACTATCGGTTTGCAATATAAACGTGTTGTCTTCAGAAAAATTTGGATAATCCAACACTGGTGGATTCATTAACGCTTCCTTAAGCAACAAAAACGACCTCTCACATTCATCGGTCCAACTAAACACTACATCCCTCTTACATAGCTTATTCATAGGTATCACTATACTAGCAAAATTTGGTATGAATTTCCTATAATAATTTGCAAACGCCACAAACCGCTTTACTTCATCAACTGCCGATGGACGCGGATATTTCTTTATGGCTTCTACCTTTTCAGGATCTGGTGAAATACCTTCCGCTGAAATTACGTGTCCTAAATAAAGTATTTGTTTTTTCATAAATTCACATTTGGATGGATTCAGTTTAAGATTGACCTTTCTCAGGCGAGAAAACACTGACATAAGGTTTCGGTTGTGCTCATCCAAATTCCGCCCGAAAATAATTAAATCATCCAAATATATCAAACATTTGTCATAATTTAATCCTGACATGGCTACAGTCATTAACCTGCTAAAAGAACTTGGACTTATCTTTAACCCCATTGGTAATCTACACATCTGATATTGCCCTTTATCTGTCGTGAAAGCTGTGTATTTCCTACTACTTTCATCTAAAGCACACTGATAATATGATTGTGATAGATCACAGTGGCTAAAGTAAACTGCACCCGACAATGAATCCAAGATTTCATTAATATTTGGCAAAGGGAATTTATCATCCCGTATCTTTTCATTTAACTGCCTGTAGTCTACTACTACACGCCATTTTTTTTCCCCATCACGATCTGCCTTCTTGGGTACAACCAAAACAGGACTAGACCACTCACTAACCGCCTCCTCAATAATATTACTACCCAGCATCTCCTGCACTTGCCTATCAACCTCCTTTTTCTGTACATAAGGTATTCTATACTGTTTCCTGTAAACTGGAGTAACATTATCTTTCAAACGTATTGACTGCGCATATACATTCGTGACATCCAATTTATCTCCCGGAATATAAAAAATATCTGGATATTTTGCACATATTTGCTCAACTGACAACCGTTCCTCGGCATTCAAATAATCAAGATTAAGCAAAGAAAATATTTTCTTAACACGTTCAACACTTACTTCTGTTTCCGCAAAACTACAACAATTAAAATCACTTAACGGATAGACTTCTACATCGGACATACTACACACAACTTCCTCCGTGGTTGTGTTTAAAATCCTAATGGGCATCATCCCATTCTTAGGTCTAGCTACTACATTTGCTAAGAAAACCCCTTCTCGCAACTCTTTCCTAAACACTACACAATCTTCTGCTCTATTAACGGGCAAATACTTAACCATTTCACAACGCGGAGAAATAGTTAAAGAATAATTATAGGATTTAAGTGGCATCGAAACCGTCTGCTGCTCACGGTTCTTTAGAGATAACCTGTTCCCCGAAAAGTCTATAATACCACTATACGCCTGCAAGAAATCCTGGCCTAATATGCCAACTGACCTACATGGCAAATCATTGAATATATAAAACTTATGCACGAACGAACATTGTTCGTATTCCAACGTCAAATATACATAACCTATAGCCCGTAAACTACCCCCTACACCATTAATCACTAATTCTTCCTTAACTACTTTACAGCACAAAGCATTATTCCTCAAGAAATTACTTTTTATTGCCGATATCGACGCACCCGTATCGACTAACCATTCCGAATCCACATTATTTGCTAGAAAATTCACCCAGTTAACACTATTGCAAGCTAAAATATGCTTAGCCTCGAAAAAACTGCGTTTCATTCAATTGTCTGCCTTCGCTACTTCGTGACATTGACACTGCACTTGAGTCAGCATCGCCCCGCACGTGCTCTAGACACGCTACGCGCTGTCGACCTTGCTGAGTCTGCCGTCCACGATGAGTACTACTGCTATGACCGCGCATTCCACTACTATACCTTACGTTTCCATTTCGGTACGTACGCCCAACAGCTGTTTTTTGCTGCGCGTATCCATTACCTACAGCGTGCCGCCTATAGTTATTTCCACGACCCCTATTTCCCGTAGAAAAACTACCACCCGCGGACCACCGCTGGAACGTCATGACTTGACCCGACGAAGCACAATTTTCGTCTTCCGCTACCCTGATAGCATCTTTCAAACAAGTCAAGTTCCGTGCCGTAATAATTGTACCAAGACGCTGATTACGAAGTCCGTCAGCAAACTTTTTAACCGCATACTTCTCATTTAAAGGCCGCAAAATTTTATAAGCTTCCGAATTTTCCCCGGCTTGAGAAATAGTCAAATCCACCATTAACTTCTCTATCTCTGCCCCGAAATCCGTGACCGACCTATCATTTTGCCTAGCGCGAGCAAATTTGGCTTGCACTGCAACGTCTGACTTAACCGTCAACAAATGCTTCTTCATGTCCGTTAAAAGACTGTCTACAGTCGTATAAGTAGAGGACAATCGCATCTTAGCCCCCTGGGTAAGTCGTGTAGTTAGCACGAATCTAATTAAATGAGCACTATCAGCCGCTTCTAACATAGAGCTGTATAAATCTATGGCATCAATCAAATCTTGGGTTACCTGCTCATCCCCATTCATTTTCGGGAGTAAGCTAACCGCCGTTTTCAATGAAAACCTTTCCAACGCCATCTCTGTATCGGTTCCGGTACCGTTTTCAAACTTAATAGTGTCTACATACAAATTTTCTATTTTACTCACTAGCTGTGCTAATTCCTCCGAAAATTTGCTACACTTAGAAACTACACACTTAAATTTACAATACAGGGCTTTTACCTCGCTTATCTTTCCATCAAAATTTTTGCCTTTCCGCCTACTGGGACCTAACTTGACAATTGATTCCCTCAATAACTTAAGCTGTACAAACAGTGACGTTAACTCCACTTCCATTCAAAATTAATGCCTCTAACTGATAGATGACCGAAAATACTCGCCACTACACTTAAGTTCAAATCACATCACTTACTCCTCTTGTCGCTCCGCCAGCTCCCGGTCAGGCCATCTGCACAGCTCGCTGCACCTCACGCTGATTGATCTTCTCTTCGATCCAATTCTGATGACACCTCCTGTACAGCCGGACTGCCACGCCAATGATGACAATCGCCAAACACACGGCGATAAACAACAGCATCGCGCTGATGGTGGATATCTGCTCTTGTGTTACTGTCGCGGTATTTGAACCACCCGCTGCTGTCTGGGCTATAATAACCTCTTCCTTGGATGACGTGGTCCCCATGGCCTGTGACTAACCAACTGTCGAGAAACTGACTGAAGCCGACTGAAGTGACTCCGATGAGATCCCGGTCGGGCAACTATAACGCCGTCCAGTCGACTGGCAGGGTCGCCATGCGATGTGGAGGGAAGGAGGGGTTAAGTAAATACCATGTCGTGTACTTGTCCATGAGTCAACTGGAGACTGAAGACCCCAGACTCCCTTTATTAGTGTAATATATACCTAGTCCGTGCGTGACATATATCATAATATAACTATGGACATAGCTTATAAGATCTTATAAGATCGATCCTGTTTCTGATCAAAAACTCACTCGATATCATTGCAGGTCCTAAGAAAGAATTGGTGAATCTGAAATACAAAAAATAAATAAAAGACAAAGTGATCACGAAGACTGTATATAAACTTTAGTTTTTTTGCGATTTCTGACTTTTTAGTTTTTGGTGCGATAGAAGATTTTGATCAGCATTAGAAAGGGGAATTATAACAAAACGAATATACAAAAACTTAGCGACTGATGATGAGATACTGTTCTAATGACTTGAGTGGTATGAATTTGAGTAAGCGAAAAATTAAGCAAGATCGTGGCATCAAACAAATGTTTTGTGTAAAATGGCCATATTCTTGATAACTGTATTTTTTTTTTTTTTTGAAAATCTGTGAATGGTGATCAAAATTTCACGAGTTATAATGGATAGTCTCCTGAGACCATTTTCGTGTAGCTGCAACGGTTCAGGTAGTTCCCCTTACTGCCCCGTTGAACGTATCCACCCTATATAACAAAAAAACTTTTTTTTTTCTGTCCGTCTGTGTGTCTGTTCGTTCATTCGTTGTGACTAGTCTTCGAAACAGCTGGACTGATTTTAACGGGACTTTTACTGGCAGATAGCTGATATTATAAGGAATGGCGTAGGCAGATGTAGGTTCTTTTATTTTAGAAAAAGGATAAAAGTGCAAAAAAATTAAAAACCATGAACATGAAACCCGTATCAAATAGGGACGTAATATTTTTACAATAATTTTACGCGTCGCGGGCAACTATTAGTTAGTTAATAATCTTGTTCACTAACAGATAACGCTCAGCCTGAACGGCCGAGTCTAGAAGCTTGCAATTTTGCACATGAGTTAATTATAGAACGACAATGTGCACTAAGCAAGGATTTTGAAAACTCATACTCCCATCATCTCCCTGCCCTCGTCCCATATTATTAGGGGTCGGCGCAACACGTTGTTTCCTTCCATTCTCCCCTGTCAATCGTCACGCTATCTACTCCTTTTTCCTTCATATCATTCCTCACACAATCCATCCATATTTTCTTTAGTCTACCTCTTCCTCTCCATCCATCATTTATATTCATCACTCTTTTAGTCACATGTGTTCCATCCCTCCTCATCACATGTCCATACCAAGACAGACGACTCCCCTTCATCTTTTCTGTAACAGACACCACTTTCAAACTTCCTCTTATATGCTCATTTCTTACTTTATCTATTTTAGTCAGTCCACACATCCATCTCAACATTCTCATCTCTGTTGCATGCAATATTTTTTCAGTCTTTTTCTTTATTTTCACCGATGAGAAATCCCTTCGGGCAGCGGCTTGTTAAGAAGATAATTCTCTTGAATACATAAACTACTGTTGATTTCTGACAGTGGAGTAGACACACAACACCACTACGTTGTCGGGCCGCCCATTGAATTAATACAGTTAATTGTATCCATGTAATAGTATCCGCGCACCCGCTGGCGCTTCACGGTGTCATGTTGCGCCTGCAACTTATCTATCATACATTATGTATATTGGTGTCGTATACTCATGTACAGTCGGTCACGGGCACTTACGAGTAAATATAATGTATACACAGTGTCTAAGCATCTTTAAACAGTGTTTTTCTCCTCTATATATAAATTGTAATATTCAATTTTACCGAGGAGTATCGTGTTGTAACCTTGAAATGAGGTTGTGAAGGTCAGATGAGCAGTCGATCCATGTAAAAAAAAAACTAGTATTGGTTTACAGCTGCATCCGGTTAGACTGGAAGCCAACCCAAACATAGAGGATTGGCGAAAAGATTATGATGTATTAATTTTTTTTTTGCTCTTACGATCGTTTTATTTCAGAACCGTATTACGAAGTATTTGTAATTTTGTATATATAGACCTCCAGATCTCAAAGTTTTAATTGATAAGTCACGAGAAAATTACATTAAAATTTTGTTAAGTGAATACATATTTCTGCTCTTGACTATACACGCATGTGGAGAAACATGGAGGGACGAATGTTGGGCTTCTAAGTTACAACTTTATTCTTATCAGTCTTATTGACTGTCTGTCCGTTAATTATGATACAGCTAGAAAACTGAGTTTTGATAAACGCAGTTTTTAGTAGCTGCAACTTTGCAGGCAAATTCTCGAATCAAATTTTCGGGGATGTTTGATTTTTTTAACCTCAACATAAGTAACTGGCGAAATGTGGGTGTACTGAACTGTACTGAGGGTAGAACTAAACTTTATTCTACCCATTTGGAGTACAGGCGTGACGTGTGTATGTATATTTATAAATATTTATACGGGCTGTCGCTTTGCATCTTGGTCAAATTCAAGGAGGTATCTATACTAGGTTTTTAGGTTTTTTTTTAATTTTATTTTTTACGGAAATCGGTAAGCGTAAACCACCCCCTAGTTTCCATACTGTCCATAATTATACTGTGGAATAAACGTTTGCGTGTGTGTGTGTGACGGCGCGTTTATAGGGCTAGGAACAGACGGGCTGCGTTTTAATACGGGTGATTTACACTTACCGATTTCCGTAAAAAAAAATAAAAAAAATGAAATGAAAAAAACTACCCTTTTTATTATAGATTCGGGTCGAGAATCATTAGAACCCTTGAATTTGACCAGGGGCCTTAATCTGCTATTGCAATAGTGTCAGAATGGTCTATCATTGATTTAATAAGGCCCCGCGCAGACGAATTACCCTTTGAACGCACGTCAAACGAGTTTCGAACGCGCTTCAATACGCCGGTTTTGCATCCTGGGGCCTTAGTCTGCTATTGCAACGGCGCGCCGTGGGCTAGGGGCCTTATTAAATCAATGATAGACCATTCTGACACTATTGCAATAGCAGACTAAGGCCCCAGGATGCAAAACGCCAGCCTGTATATCACATCATTATGACTCTTATCGCAGTAAGTGATATTAGGGCAGTTATTTTGTAAGACAACCTAGTGTAGACTATGTTGCCTGTTGCCTGCGAACTTCGTTCGCGTGAAATTATAATAAAAAATAATACTTCTCTTTTTGAAACGGATTTTGTTAAAGATTTCAAGGGTTTTAATTTTAGTGCACGGAACCCAAATATAAAGTAGCCTAAATTAGACCTTATAACATCAGCTATCTGCCAGTGATAGTCCCGTCAAAATCGTTCCATCCGTTTCGAAGATTAGCCGGAACAAACAGACAGACCGACAGAGAGACAGACAAAAATTGAAAAAAAATATGTGTTTTTGTTATAGTGCCGTATACATGTTCATATGCATTCAGTAAAAAGCTGTTATTTTGATATTACAAACAGACACTTCAATTTTGTATGTATGTATGTATGGATGAGATGTCGTGCGGCATAAATTATTTTAATGTGGCTTTATACGCGTCTTTAGAGATCATTATTATTCAGGATCACTTTATTTGGTCTGCAGTCTGGGAGAGATATAGTGCCATAAAAATACGTCACAGGCGGATTACTCATAGACAAACTAATTGTCTACTCGCCTAGATCTCCCGCGTAGTCACCTATTTTAGTCAGGATATTGAGGATCGAAATAAGAAACGCCCTAAAGGACATTGACGGCGATGTTAGATTTGCAAGACTGACGAAAAGTTAAAAATCCACCTACACGTCAATGTCCCTCACGATATTTCCAAAACAGCAGATTTACATGCTGTTTTGATAGGATAATACTCCAATTGCTGAACACTTAATGTCAATTGTTTAAACAGAAGATCAGCTACCAAATGTAATGTTTACTGCGATGATTGATTACCACTATCACTTACTGCGAATTTCACCAATGAAAATCGCATACAAGAGTGGAGTGTCCTAATTACTATAGTATATTGACACTGATAGCACTTGAACGCCGTTTAAATCTACTGATCGCGTTTAGTTTCATTAAAGAAATCCGTTTTTAATTACTTAAATAGGATTTGACGTGTTTTATTTCAAAAAGCTTCTAAAAACCTCATGTTAATTGTGTTATTTTAGCAATTTGTGGAGAGTTATAAAACTCCAGTTCCCCGCCATAGCAACGAGCGGCGTTTTACATAAATTATGAAGGATAGCATGCGTCGACCTTTTGCTAATTAGAACGGGTGACATTGTAAGCCAATTCTTGGTTGAATTTTGTTTACAGTATTTATAGCATATTGAAAAGTAGGGCCTTCAAGCGTGCCCACAAAATATAATGTGATTTGAAATTTCAACGATTTTTTAAACGACCAATCTAAGTACGGTATCTGAAAGCGCCATTTCAAATTCGCCTCCAACAAATTAGAAGCTTTTAGAACCAAGAATGATCATCCCTTAGAAGTGAGCGTAGATGACATACCGTTTTAGACTCACAACACTAGAACTTAGGTGTCATATTCGCCCCCATTGATAATGTGTAATGGTCAATATAGTTGATTTTTTTCTCATAAAGCTTGCACAAGGACAAAGTATTTAAGCCGAGGAAGTTAAGCGCTAAGCAATTGGAATCGATACGTGAATGGGGGTATGTCGCCCTATCTATATATGTATGTTACTATATTTACATGGCTGTTTTATTTTCGACGTTGGCTCCAATGATGAAATCATTAATGATATTTGTAGAGTTAGCTCCACTTGAGTTTTGACCAAGTTTTAATTGGCTAGTTTATCTTTCTTTATCAAACAAAAAATATGTATTTTACTGTAACATTCAGGTAGCTTAAACTGGTACAAGAATGAACCCTCTTGAAAATCAAATAAACATTGGATAAAAACAAGATTGAATATTTCGCCTGAAGATTTGCGTTGCAGTATTTGACGTAAAATACCCAATGGTGGGCCAAAGTTACCTGAAAATAAATTAGACAAGGGATTTTTTAGCTACCGCTAGATATACTTAATTAAAGTTAACAAGAAGCCTAAATACATTGGAGCCAATGTCCTACCCCCATACATAGCATGACCATTAGAAATGCATTAAGAGTATCTGTGCAGTGCTATCATAACTATTTAGTGTACCCTATACATTCCATCGTACTGTAGTCTTCATGATTCATGCCATGGAAGTTTCTAGAAACCCTTATATCTTCATTGCTGTTAAGATTATCGTTAAATAGCACTGAGTTTTCCACTGAGTATAAAATGTATTTACAACTAAACGAACTTGAAATGTTTAGTTACTCCTGTAAGAAAAGTATTATTTCTCTATGTTGCTTGGTAGGTGTAATCTGATTTTTAGTACATAGTACCTATATCTTTACCGTAAATTAAGCTCTTGACTGTACTGTTTTCTATAGCCTTTTGTAAAGACGGAGTATCACATAAAGTCACACAAAATAGTCGGGTATCCAAGTGAATTGTGTTTCTGAATGTACTGTGGAACCTTTTCAAAGCTAGCCTCTTTTGTACTGTCGACGCAACTCTACAACAATATGTCTATGGAAAATCAATTCGTTGACGTCAGAAAGCGACAATTTAAAAAGGTTCTATTGTATACCAAAATATTATTCTTTTTTTTTTATGTGGCTCGTCCAATGTTTCTGTTCAGTTGTTGGCTGGTGTAAGGTTGTGAGTGGTTTTGATTAATTGAACTGTTGAAATACCTTACAATAAGCTTCATTTAACCTTTTTACGACGGTTAACTTCAAATAACATATATTGGTTGTACTAGAAACATCTACTACTAACAATCTTTCCACTTTGGACCGGCTTGCCATCGGCGTTTCTTGATATAATTTCTATTTCATGTTCATAAGAGCTGATTTTATCAACTTGTCTGTTCTATCTCCACTTTTACGAATAAAAACTTTATTTTCAATATCATTCAACCATGCAGTTCAATAAGTCAAAATGTTAAGCCATGGACTTTTAACACTCAATTTTGTGAAATACCCGAATGCCAATAATTTCATTTTTTTATAACAGTTCCACGAAAGCGGAGGCGAGCAGAGCGTAGAGGAAACGTGAAAGTTTCGACCAATCGCAGAAGACAAGAAACACGCGATGTGGATTTTAACCATTGTGATTGGTCGATTCCCGCACGTCTTCTCTATGCTCCGCTTTGATGGAAACCGAATCTTACTGTCGAGGAATAGAATATCAGTTTAGTAGTTCCTCAAAAATGTAACTTATCTATCTATACAGAGAGTTCGAGGTCCCCTCCCGCCACTTCCCTGGTCAGACTCACGTATGGCGCGTGGCGGGCTGGCTGCAGCGCGGTCGTGCACGCGCACGCGAGGAGTTGTACTGCCACGTGGCACGCGCGCTCGCGCTCATCGTCGTCGTGGCACGGGACAGGCTGTTAAGAGATGAGCCACTCTCTGTCATCGCTGGAGCCAAGTCTTTGCTGCAGGGGCTGCATAGGTAATCCAAGGTTCCCATTTATCAACTTGTATTATCCGCTCCCGCAACTCCCCGGTTACGCTATTGTATTGACGATCATTAAAAAAAAAACGTATGGGGTCATCGACACTAAAGAAGACGAAGATTGAACGTTTTTAATTTCATAGCGCGATAATCCCAACCTTGCAAGATTTAACTTCGATCTCTCCTCTCTTTGATGGTGAAATATCTGTAATTGTTAATTTTTTTTCAGACTTCTGGACCTGGCTTTCGGCATGCCATCTCTAGAAGCTCGCGACCTGGACAAAAAGATACGAGAAGAGAGGTCTCGTTACTTAGTAGCAGAGCTGATATGCAAGGTAAAAAATGTTGGCTGTTCAGTTTATCTAGATGTACGAGAGGGCCTAAATAAAGGGACTTTTCATCATTCAGGTGCAAAATGTATTGAATTCTCGTGAGCTACCGATAAGTTTATGTCAGTCCTGTTGACATTCCTTGTAGAAATATGATATAGTTTATCAGCGATGGCCACTTGTCTAGGCCCTCTAGAGACTTTTGAAGGTGGCTAGAAATGCTAGATAAGAGAAGAGAAGCAGGTTGATGTGATGAAGTGAACGTCCTTCAGGTGAAATGATGATGATGAACCAAAGACAGATTTTAAAAGTTTATGCCAATAAATACCGCATGCATTTAAGTTTCCCTGCCATTCGACTTCAATAAATCATTTTTGTGTTTTTTGTTGAAGCCGGAACACCAGGAGGACATAGCGGCGCTAGCGGCGTGGGTAACGCGTGCTATGCGTCGCGCGGCCGCCGAGAAGACTGACGCACGGGAGCCGCCCCGCCCCGCGCCCCCCGTGCCCTGCCTCTACACCACCCCGCAGCGCACACAGGTACGATGAACCAGGAGTATATGGGAACGTAGGAGTAGACCGAGCTTCACGATCTTGGTTTCTCTCCAACCTCGGTGCAACAGTCTGATACCCAGTTTCTGGACATAGGTCTCTCCAATCGCGCACCATTCAACTCGACTCTAGACAACTGTACGGATAATATGGCCAGCCCATTTCAGCTTACTTATTCTATGACCTTTGTCGCCAATTTTGTTTCTCTACCGGATTACTTCATTCCTTGGAGAAGCCATGGCCATAGCCCTTGAACAAGCTGTGGCGTATACCCAGGTGGACCTTCGCCTGTACCGCCGCGAGCTGGTGCGTCGCGCGGCGACCACGCTGCAGGCGCTGCTGGAGCGCGAGGCGCGCGGCTGGTTCCTGCACTTCCGGGAGCGCCGCGCCGCGCAGCTCGCCAGCCAGAAGATGCCCATGAAAGATATCGAACAGGTCAGTTCAACTTAAACTACCCTGTCAACCGTTACGCTCTCATTTATTCCTTTGGTTTTATATCATACCTCATACAATCTATTAATAAATTGGCGAAAAATTTAAAATACACATGTTGTGTAAAATATAATCTAAACCAGTAGATATTACATAAGGCTCGGTTGTGACCAAAGCGGTCGATCGGTCGAATGATGGGCGTCTCTGCTCCGCTCGTCTTCTCATTGGTGGAAACCAGGCCTCAGTATAAGACTACAGTCACAACTTTAAAGCGATAAAATTGGACACGATAACTCCGTCATTCTTCCGCATCACAAGCCCATACCTTGACCACCGATTTCCAAAAAATGCCAGTGCCTCTTCCAGACTTTCTCTTCCGAAAATGCTACTTGAATGAATGAATGATTTATTTACTAAAATTTTCTTAACGCTAGATAATGTATCTAGCGTTAAGAAAATTTTAGCCAAGCCCCACAAAATTGCTTACGCAGTTTAACTGTGAGATCGCTGAGTCTCTTTTACAGTAAACTTACTATCAGGAACATCTATAACCTTAATAATATGTGATTAACTTAATAACAATCTTAACTTCATTCCCTAAGACAACGCACAGCTTATAACGCTGGTACTAAGCCCAAAAAAGTCCACGGGGTCTTTTTATAAGAAACTTGAGAACCAAAGAAGGATTTTTGAAAACTCATTCCCAGTGAGGGTTTAAAAAGGGATGAAAGTTTTAATGGAAATTCGTAATTTTTGCCGAAAGGAAAAACTATTGTGGCATACGGCTTGTATCTCTGTAGTTTGCACCGATACACTTCAATGAGATAGGTCAGATAGGTGCTGATATCGTATCGCTACAGAATATTGCATCGATATTATCTACTCAGGTACGGATTACGCAAATGAGCTATGTAAAAGTAAAAAAAGTAAAATGTTGCCCGAATACTTATATTTATTTATTTTGGATTACCAAGAAGTCACGTTACAATTTATCATATAAATGAAAACTATTACAAATACATGGTATTGTAACGCACACTCAATTACAGGTAACCACAGCATACACATTATCGAGTACACAAGCTCTAAATACATAATTTAATAGAAATTAAAATTAGGAATACAATTGAACAATCATGCTATTATTAATACCAGAACACAGTCAAGTCAAATAAAAAATTAAATAGTAATGTCATGATCAATTAATAATGGTTGGAATTGAGATTAAAAATAGAAATACAAATATATATTAAATTAAAATACAAATTAAATTAAACTACAAATTAAATTAAAATACAAATTGAGTAAAAGTTGTGATGATAATAAATATTATTTAATTAATCAATTATTAGAATATTATATACAGCGTGTAACAGAAAGGGTATAATCATATGGAATACTGTGGTACGGACCATCAAACTGAACAACTTTCTCTATGGGACCAACATCGAAATCGTAAAAAAATAATCAGCTGGCCTATACAAAATTTCAATACCCTTTCTGTTACACGCTGTATATATATTCTAGAGAAAACGCAACTGATGCAATTTTGGTGTACTGAACCTACCGAGTGCTCTTAAAGAGAGGATTCTTTTAAAGTTTCAATAGCTCTTCTTTCTTAAAATTTATTTTCGCATACGAATTTCTTGGTGAGGTGGCAAAATTATTTTTTTTCAAATTGGCCATCTTCTTTCATTTTTATGGACTTTTTATGGGCACTAAACTGTGGATATGCACCCATACCTTCTAAAACCACAAGCGTGATGTTATACGTGTGCAGGAGGTGCGTGAAGCGGCGATGCGCGAGTACGTGTCGCGCGTGTGCGCGGCCGTGCTGGCCAGCGAGCCGCTGTCGGCGCTGGGGCCCGACGTGCCCGCGCTGCTGGCCGCGCAGCTCAGGGCCTCCGCCATCGTCACTAGGTACCCACACCTTCCAATACTAATAGTAATCCTCCCGATCAAATTTCAGCCATGGCGGCCAATCTCAGCGACTCTCTCAGAAACAGCCACCTTATACTCACGTCAATAAAGATTATTATAATTATGGCAGTGATGCAAAAAAACATGGCGAAATATATGTGAAAGGGCTGTTACCATCGACGTAGAAGATATAGATAGACGGCACACAAGTAATAGCTATTTTCCCCTCTCATAGTTCGATGGGACGGCAAGCGGACACAATCGGAGAGAGATCAGGGGCAGGACCAACGATATGATGTGCTTTTCGAGGCATAAAACCGGACGATAAAAAACTTAATTAGGGCAATTTTTTCGCAGAGCTGAAGAAGGCGTTCGCAGAAAGTTAGAAGCAAGTCTAGCGACAGCCGAAGCACGAATATGTGCCACGCACCCGATCCTCTCCCGAGCGGACGCGTGGCGCAAGGAGAAGCTCGCGGCTGCAGCGCTGCGGCTCAAGAACGAGCTGCGCTGGACGCCCATGGAGGACGCCGCTGCAGCGATGCAAGCGCACAAGTTGCATCAGCACCGATACTTCTTGCTCAGAGATCTGGCTTTTCTTAGAGATCGAGAACCGTTGCTTATGAAGGTATGGATTTTTCTTACAATATCGTTATCTTGGATTCACTTGTATCGTTCTGTTTTTATTACACTTTCCAAAACCTTGTTAAATAATGTTGACTGCTATCAATAGGTACCAAATTCTGTCTAAAGCGTGCGAAGACTAAACATCCTTTGTAATATTTTTTTAACATGGTCGATTTGGACTCGGCCCTGACTAATTGGCCGGAGAAGGCCAATACAGACAAAATTGGAAAGTTTTGGGGAGGACTTTGTCAAGAACTGAGAAAGAAAAGGCTATTAAAAAAAAATAAGGAGGTAAAGAAACATCTGCGAGCGTAACCAAAAAGCCTTTCTTGAAGATGAATAAAAGTTGGTTCTATTTCCCAGGAGCTCCGCAGCGCGGTGTCCCCGACGCGCTCGTTCACGTGGTCGCGGCGCACCTGGCGGCCGGCGCAGTGGGTGGTGCTGCGCCACTTCCGCGGGCGGCGCGAGCGCGTGCCCACGGTGCTGTCGTGCCGCGCCACCAACATCGTCACCCCGCGCTCGGACCCCTCGCAGCCTGTGTTCCTGGTGCATCGGGAGACGAACAGGACCACCACGACTAGGTGGCCAGCCTGGAGGCTCCTCAATCTTGCGCACAGGTAACGATCCAAAGTTTCCGGGAGTAGTCCCACACTCAGACCGTTTGCAGCCTGTGTTCCTGGTCTATCGAATGTAGTAGCCGAATTTATAAGAAGGCAATTTTCTACGTTATTTTGTGAAGTCGAGTATGAAGTATTTGCAGCAGTAGTGGATCACTATGGGCAGATACTTAAATGGGTCGCGTGTGAATTCGCCGCTGGAGGCGCTAGTGTAGCGCGAGGCCACCGAAATGTCAGGTTTCATAGAAAGGTCACGCGTTGCGTGCTTTTTTATCACGTATTTTTACTACTATTTACGATTGTGGTCTAGATTGAGCAATTCCTGATTAATTAAGGCTTGAAGATTTTAAGTAGCAACCTAAGATCTTATTTGTTAGTACTGGGAGGTAAAATGAGTTTTAAATGTCATGCTTGCTAATTTTAGAGAGAATATTGTAAATATGTATCTGATGTTTACAGTATGTTGTTAAACGTAATAAAATAAACTTTTTATGAAGTTATTGTAAAGCATAAAATTATTGAAATAACCTTACGCGACAGTGGCGCCATCTGGTGCGCTCAAAAACGATAGCCCTCATTACAACTGTAGTTCTTTGACAGTTGACACAAATTGACATAGGGTGTCAGATTGCTTAACTCAGTTACACCTGTTGTGTAGGACGTGGTGCTGGTGCTGGAACATAATGTTCGTGCTGGGCGTGCTGGTCCCGTGGTGCTCCCCGCTGTCGCTGCGCACGCTGCTCTGCATCAAGCCCTTCGTGCCCGACTACGAGCTGTCGCAGGTATCCTAGCTTCTGCCCGGGGTTTTACAATTCCATAACCAGTCATTAGCCCGTTTTTACCCGACTACGGCGAAGCCAAAAGGATGGGTTATGATTTTAGCAGGTTATGTATGTATTTACGTATGTTCCTCCGTAGCGCCTAAACTATTCATCCGATTTTGATGAATAAGGTGTCAATCGATTCGTTATTATAGCCCGGATAACATAGACTACAAAACGAAAAAAAAACTGATTTTAATTAGAGCGTGATTTTTCAGTAGTCGGTTTTTTAGTGGTAGTATACCACACAAATTCTTGTTACGTAGTAGGGTTATAGTTTTTTTAACTTTATTTTGTTGTTAGTTTCCTATACAGGGTGTAACAAGACCCTTAACGAAGCCGTCAACCAAGCAATATGTACATCAAACTAAGTCACTTTACGCAAAAATTATTGCTGGAAAATGACTTTTTGTTTGGGGTGAAAAATCACATTTACGGTAAGATTCAATGTAACGCACTCAAAATGTTGTGCTGATGGATGGATCGAATAGTACAGGGGTTGTGGAGGTGTTTAAAGAAAAGTTCTTACATTCAAAACAAGTATTAAACAAAACTTGTGAAAAAGTTGGAACTTTGACCTCCAAAACCTCCGTAACTAGAAGGTTCCAAGGTATGGTCTAGAACAAAAAAACTGATCGCAGTGATGGGGAGAACAAGAGTCTCTCGGCTTCGTTAAGGGTTTTGTTACACCCTTTATTTTCGTCTGCGTGCGTAATTTCACTTGCAAATTTAATTTGATCTCGAATTTATATGAAGTGAATTTTTCACGATTTTTGCGATTAAACCAACATAAACTGAGAAAGAGTCACATTCGTAGTTCTGGTATATAATGTTATTCAATACAATTTGTATGTAACAGGTGAACGGAACCCTATTCCCGAAACGTAGCAGTGAAACGCAGACGATGTGGTCGCGACTGCTGACGCTGTGGCGGTACGTGTCTAAGGAGAGGACGCGCTTCGAGACCGAACCCGATACAGGTGACGATGCATTTAAATAGGGTGCAAACTTTTCTTGTTTCTAGGCGGGAAAAAGATCTACTATCTCTGCATAGTTATCTATGTATAATAAGTATGTATTTACAAACAAAAAGTATCTATGTAGTATTATCATCTATCTGGTGTCCACGACACAATCCTCGTTGCTGAGTGTGGCACCTAGATGGCGCTGTGTGTAATTTCAAGCTAAGCGATATAGCTCGAATATACTTTTTTTTACATGTTTATTTATTTGACATTTCATGTACAGAGGCGGACTTAACGCCATAGGCATTTTCTACCAGTCAACCTTTGGGTCATGCAGAAACAAACAGCGGCAGGTGTACCTAAACAACTGCAAAAAAAAATACGTTAATTTTACATTTGTTTTATTTCACGTTGCCCTTCAGTAGGAACTTCTCCTTTATCGTGAGTGCGTTTACAAACATTTAAATCCACTTGTATACACAAACAGCCAGACAAGATACAACTACTTGTAGGCCATACAAATATTTATTTTTCCTTGATCTTTGCGAAGTGCCAGAAGCACTGTGATTCCGGTCCATTCACATTAAAGTTTTTTTTTTTATATGTTCGGTCAGGTCTCCTGGGCAAAGGCCTGAGTCGGCTGGCGCACCGCGTGGTGACGTACGGCGTGGTGGGCGGCGCGGGGTCGCTGCTGCTGCTGCTGGGCCTGCCGCTGGCGGTGCTGCTGGCGTGCGCGGCGTGCGCGGCGGCCGCGCTGCTGGCGCCGCTGTGGGCGCCGCCGCTGGCGCTCGCCACGCACCTCACCAATGCGCTCATCTATGATGTTGATTGTCCGGATCCTGATCATCTTAACAGGTCAGTGCGAAGACCATGTTTGGTGTTATTTGAGACGTTTTTTTTTTTGCTTAAGACATTCGAGTCCACCCCCGTTTCATAGTGCGCATGTGCCATCCCACCATACATATTGCAAGTGGACCCTCCAGGTGGGTCACTGGCATTACGTTTGCGCAAAAGTGAACCCACCTGGAGGGCTCTCGGCATTAGGTTTCACATTAAGATTTAAAACCCTTAAATAAGTGGTAAAATAGAGTTTTCAGGGGGTATTATCGCTATATTTGCAATCTGTGGGGGTATTTTCATGCCCTAGTAGGGTAGGGGAAGTGCAATAATCAAGAAATAATAAAAAATTGAAAAAGTAAAATCGCCCGCTCTGATCCCGTGACAGGGCCGTTCAACCTTTTGTGAGATTTTTATGCAATTTTTTTAAAATTTAATTTACGAATCGCACTTACTGTTACTTTTAGATTTTAATAAATAACATTTTAAAACTTTTGAATGATTACAAACATTGCATTTGCTTTGTAGGTAGTTTATTTGACAGTTAGTTTTGTGTGAACCACCCAGTAACTCTATTAATTACATATTCTATTCCTATATATATTTGTAATACCGGATTAAATTAGCTAGCGATACTCCGCAGCTGTGATGGATATCGATATCTTAACATAATAAACCAAACAAAAAACGGATTTGATGACATTTTGTTAGGTTAACGACCATAAGTAGTGCAGTTATTTTAAATACAACATCGATTTAAATCATAGATGTGCCCTTGCCGTACTTCGCGCGACCGTGTTCACACTGAGACAAGCTTGCTCGTTTAAACTTCACGGTATATAAATACGATATACAAATAAAAGGTTGCAAAAAAAAAACGAATTAAAAACAAAACACAAAAACGTTAAAATTACTTTCGGAAGTCGGTGCTTTTGCTTGTTTCATCGACATTTTGTATGTTTGAGGTTTAAAGAAACCTAACACGAAGGGGATCGTAGTCTAGGTAATTCAATTGAAAAATGCTAGCATTATGTATTCCAAATGTCAAGTCTGTAGCTATAATAGTTTCTGAAATATGCAGCTGTGAGTGCCTGTGAGAGATAAACGGGCAGCCAGACTAAATCGCACAGTAATAAGTATTAGTTTTTGTTTATTTTGATACCGAACACTAAAAAGCCTCGATTTTGAACTCATTTTCGTGTCCTAAAATGTAAAAACAATTATTTTTAGAAAATATTTGAAATCGTGCCTTTGGTTTTTCACCCCTGAAATAGGACCCACCACGTGGGTTCTCGGCATCTAGGAAGAGGTCGAAAATTTATTGAAAATAAAAATGCTTGTAATTTGAAACCACGGCGTAATCTTATTAATCTTGTTAAAATATACAACTGTTTTTATTTTTTCGTTATTTGATTCTGTATTCGCTAAGAAAAACCTACATTTAAAATGAGCCCACCAGGTGGGTTCTTGGCATCCCAAGTGCGACTTGAGTGAACCCACCAGGTGGGTTCCCGGCACTGAATGTGTTAATACATTTTTGGGGATTTTTTACTGCTTGTTTCGACTAACTCAAAAATTCTCAAATAATCTGGAAGTCAATTATTATATCGCTAATACTGTCCCACTAGTGGGCAAAGGATTCCATCCAACGGTCACGATTCTGTGCTACCTCTTTCCAATTCTCAAGAAAGGCATCCAGTTCGTCCCGCCATCTCCTTCATGGTCTGCTCTCGCTTTTTTTTCACTTGTTGTATAATCTACTATTGCTTTCATCAAAAGATTCTACATCAGTCAACCGGTTATCTTGAACTCTGTAAGAAGTATCATCTGCTACCACTGGATCGACGAAAAATTTCTAACTGTTTGTTCTTGCTCAAAATCCTCAATTACACTATTGATAACCCTGAGTTAGTGTTAAAATTTAATTTTAATGTACCAAGTAAAACATTTCGTTTTAATCCTCCCATACGTGTACCTCATACATCTTCGAATTATAGGCAGAACAGTTATATTGTGCACGCAAGCAGAAATTTCAATGACATATGCAAGGAATATGATTTGGATCCATTCACAATTACTGTAAATTTGGCTAGAAGGTGCCTAAGCCTCAAATTTTTCAAGTAGCGGTAGGATATTTTGTTTGTTTTTTTTTTAATAATTTAGTCATGATAGTGCAAACCAAGTATATTATATTCTTCTTACTTTGATTAAGCGGTGAGTTTTCTGTTTTTGTGCTCACACCATATTTTTTTTATTATATGTGTGGACGTCTATACGTGAGGATTTGTAATTGGCTTTCTGGTGACTATGGTTTCCTTTTTTGTTTGTTTTTATAAGCTGTAAGTCCCCCATATACTAAAAATTATAAATAAAGTTTTGTTTTTGTAAGAAAAGTTTTTTTTCTCATTTGTTGAGTTTGATTGTAAGGCTGGCCGGGCTTTTCAGCTTGTATGGTAGATGCGCCCCTGGTGCCATCGATATATAGTCCTTCGGGATGAATAGCCGACAAAAGTGACATCATTGACCGTCTAATTTCATTTAGCATCTCACATATCCAAGACTTTCATTAAAGTAATACACAATCGCATAGACGGACCTTCGTTTAGTATAGAAAAGAGTGTTAATCTGTTGTCCCGCTCTCTCCGAAATTATGCACAAGCACTGTCAAGGAGATATTTAGAACATTGGTAGCCTCATGGGCGACCAAGGGCATTGAAGTTGGCAGTAAGCGGCTAACAAGACCAGACAAGACATTTGTTTGTAGAAACATGGGTAAACATACAAGACATGCAGGTTATTCATAAACAAAAAAGATACATCATGTTCGGCCTTCACCAACCAACCTTTGCATTGTCCTTTTTGCACTTACGGCTCTGGAACTACAGACCATGCTCCAAGAACTGAGCACTGATTCTGGGAGACCTGAACCAACCCTCAGGATACGCCGCGGGCTGGTTCCAGGTGTTGCAGGATTATAATTCCTGCAAGGACTTGGGGCAGAGCTTTGCCCACCATTGTATACATCTCTTAAATCCAGTACATTTAAACGCAGAATTCAATTGTGGCTCAAGTAAGTCTGATCAAGTCATACGCCTGAACTGTGTGTTGTATGCAGATGGCTGGTGTTGCTGGAGGTGGTGGTGTGGCGCGTGGGCGTGCTGGGCGCGCTGCAGGTGTGCGGGGCGCTGCTGTGCGCGCTGCTGCTGTGTCCGCTCGCGGCCGCGCTGCTGCTCATAGGTAACATACTGCTGGTGGTGGTAGCTGCTTGCTGCAGCCAGCATCTTAGATGCAGATACTCATTTTTAACATCAGAGATCGAGAAAACATATTCTTAAGCATTCTAAGGCATAATTTATATGCAGAATAACTTCACATACTCGCCATCTTTGATTTTTAAACCAAAGTTTATTGCTTAAACTATTTCAGTCATTATCTAAATTGGATAGCATAAGTGTGCGTTCGGAAAGAAAGAGAAATCGATCGTCGAGTCGAAAATGCCTGGAAAAAAAAAACGTCCAGACAAGAGCCTGGAAAAAGGACGCTAATGAAGGGTGATCTTCCAATCTCCCTGAAGCGCAAGCTCATCACTTACCGCCCGCCGCACTCCGGACAAGTTCGAACTTGTCGAGTGTATGTGTTGTGCGCCGCGGATTCCCCACCCGCGATACGCTTTTACTCAGAACCCACACTTTGAACCTTTGTCCACATTTTGGTCTTTCTAAACTTAGCGAATACATTACTCTGCAGGCGGTGTATCATGGTGGGCCCTGCGCGGCGCGTGGGAGGCGGCGGCGTGGCGCGGCGTGCTGGCGCGCGGGGCCCGCGTGCCGGCGCACGACTCCGCCTTCTGCCGCCGCGTGCGCGGGCCCGGCCTGCACGCTACCACCTACTACCAGATCACGTGAGTACTGTAGCAGACGCCTCATGGTGGGCCCTGCGCGGCGCGTGGGAGGCGGCGGCGTGGCGCGGCGTGCTGGCGCGCGGGGCCCGCGTGCCGGCGCACGACTCCGCCTTCTGCCGCCGCGTGCGCGGGCCCGGCCTGCACGCTACCACCTACTACCAGATCACGTGAGTACTGTTGCAGACGCTTCATGGTGGGCCCTGCGCGGTTTAACAGGCGCCTGCACTAGGCCCGGCGTGGTGCAAGATGAATTTCTCAATAACAGCCAGAAGTCTGGCTTTATAGCTACGCAATAAGCTCCCTTTTACGTGAGACTTAAACATATCCGGCGAAAATATGGGTGTAGTACGGCATACCGTTGCCTAACTCTGTTATGAGAGTGTCGTGATGTTATGTGGTCGGCACAGGAGCGGGCAGGCGCTGGCGGCGGTGATGGCGCGCGCGGAGCTGGACGCGCTGGCGGGCTGGCTGAGCGAGCGCGAGCACGCCGTGGAGCGCCCGCTGCGCGACTACGAGCACTTCGTGCACGCCTGCTTCGGGCCCTTCTCCGTGCAGATCGCCAAAGTAAGAGACGATTGTCCAGCGATTTATCTTCCTAGACAGGAATCACCGAGAAGCATGTAATAAAGAATGTTTTAGTTAAAGCGCATTCGCCTGTTAGTCCAATATTCGATTGAAGACCGAGAACGTCTATTTTTAATCTGGTTTTTTTCGCAATTTCAATAGCAATTTCTTTTTTTTTTTATATAGGTACTCAAACCTCAGTTATTCTCATAGAGTTTTGATCCTTATTAGAATCAGTCAGGACGCACAGAACAGAGAAGAATTGCAGAAGAAAGGGGAGGCCTATACCCAGCAGTAAGTGATTCCGGACTGAAATGATGATGATGAAGAATCAGGACCAATTAGCATCAAAACGTTTTTGAGAAAATTGGCGCCATCTTGAACTATTATTATTCATCATTATTTTTAAATAATAAAATGCAGAGGAACTAAAACAAAATAATAGTCAATTTATCTAATGCGACCATTACTCATTCTATCTCGTTCTCCCCTATAAACTTTCTATTTCTGCCCCTGTCGTAACACGATAATTTTTGGCTTGCCTACAAGACGGTGCTACCGGCCGCGAAGTCACGTGTGCGCGGACATACGAATTATATTTTGAATTCCAACACGCAAGCGTATTTGGCGTTCGGGTGTACGATTATGTTGACATAAAAAGTTTTGGCCCTTTTTGTAATATTTTCAATCCTATGATATATTTTTCTTTAGTGTGATGTGATACGCACAGATGTGTATGTTATACATTATTTGACTACAGTAGACACTATGTAGAGCGGTTGTTCCCGAAAGGATACCAGCAGGAATCGGGTTCTTAGGTGCCTTCGGGCCTGCCAAAAGAATTTCATCTTGTACATTTCCGCTACTTCCATGCGGCTGACATATTTTTTTGGGTTGTAGTTTATTCCAAAAAGTATCCTATATTGTTTGGCGTGGTATGAAACTTCCCAACTACTGGAACAGCTAATGATCAGATCTAATATTTAACAAGTGAAACTATTGTTACATCATATTTAAGATTTTCGTGGACTGCATTTGGGTTCAGAAAGCATTGGAAGTTTGTACGGAACATCTGATTATTTTTTCGCGATAACGATAATGGTGGGACCATTATCGTTATCGCGAGAGAGTTGTTCAAATTGATGGTCTGTGTTCTGAAACACGCTGCATGTGTGCTTACTGTTCTAACGCGAGGTCGTGTATCGACAGACGGGCTCGTATAAGCAGCTGGAAAAGGAATGCAACTCGCTGACTGCGTCACTGCGTGAGAAGGCGGGAGCGCGGCGACGCGAGCTGGCACTCGGGCTCAGCGACGCGGCGCGTGCGCGAGTGCGACTCACCTCACACGATCTACGGGTCAGTCAGCCATATTATTTATTGTTCCATATTTAAACCCTTGTTTCTACTCTATATATTGCTGTGAGAATCCACACTGACAGTAAGCACTTGACCCATCTCGTCTGCGAAGGTTCGCCAACCGTTTGTTTACTCCCCGTAGCGTGCAGTACAGGCGTGCGCGCAGGAGTTAGCACGCGCGTGCGGTGGAGCGGCGCGCGCGGACGATTGGTGGGCGGCACGCGGCCTGGACGTGGCCGACTGGCACGCACTCGCCGCTAACACGCTCGTCGAGGTACGTCATGGTGTGTGTGTGTGAGACCGACTTCGGCAAGTGTAGCGTTACATCATTAATTCTACTCTCTCTCTTTATTTCCCAATAATACAAATTGCGTGTGGTACAGGTGTTCGACTCCGAGGTGCTGGTCGCGCTTGAGGCGCACGAGGCGCGGCTGCCACTGGAGCGCGGCGAGGCAGAGCGCAGCTGGTCGGCGCGCGCAGGCCGCGACCCGGCGCCGCCCGACGTGCTGGCCGAGCGCGACGACTGGGGCGCCGCTACACGTCAGTACCCACACACTACTGTAGGGCGCGCGGGGCGGGGCGCGGCTAGGAAAAACATGCATTGCATCCAGCCGAATCGGCCGTCGTTTAGCATAACTTAAATTCACACACAACTCAAGTCTGAAGTTACGAATGACTGAAAAGAAGATTCTAAGAGCACACAGGCCTTCTCCATATGAGACGAAACGAACCGTAACACACCACGCAGGCAGAGTGCTTGCTGAAATTAATTTCAGCACCACTGAATTATATTTGACTATGAAACTTGTGTTTGTATTCCAGCATCAGGCGTGTGGTGCGAGTGGGGCGGCAGTGCGCTGCCGCGCGTGGCGGCGCCGGTGCTGGAGGCCAGCGCCTTCAGCCCGCGCGCGCCGCTGCACCCGCCCGTGCCGCACCCCGCCGCCGTGGCGCTCGTGCTGCACAACCGGTGCGTGCCACGACCTGCATGCTGCATGCTGCATGCTGCATGCTCCTCATGTCACTTGACCAACATTATGATATATCATGGCTGTGATATCTGAATTTGTTTCGGATGCTTCTTTTCAGCCAGAGAAGTCGGATACAAAATACCGCCCTCATCATAAGATGAGGGCGGTATTTCGTATCCGACTTCTCTGTTATTTGGTTTAAACAATACTTTCATACGTCAAAAATATATTTGTCATTTATATGAAAAATATATTTTTTGACGTGTGAAAGTATTGTTTAAACCAAATAACAGAAATAAATATGATAAGTTTGGATGATACACTACAGACACTGACACAAATACAGCCCATACTCGACCGCTGGCCCGAAGGTACCTAAGAACTCGATTCCCACCGACTTCTCTTCGGGAACAATCACTCTACGTAGTGTCTACTGTAGTCAAATAATATTGTAATGGTCACATCTTACAGACATTTAATACATCAGATGATTAAAAACATAACTAAATTGAAAAGACAACAAAAGGTTCCACCATAAACCTGCGCTCGGTCAGAATTCAATACTAAATTCATATGTACACACGTGCACACGTGACTTTGGTCGGCAGCACCGTTTTGTAGGGAACTAGGCAAGCCCAACATTATCGAGTTATACAGTGGCAGAAAGAAAAATATTATGTAGGAGAGAACGAAATAAAATGAGTAATGAAAAAAAATTAAAATTCAAGATAGCTCCAACAAAAACTATTGGAGTTTTTCGTCATGTTGTCATTTTTATGGTTTTCGGGGTTACTTATAACGAAAATCAAGTCATCAAGATGGTGATGACGAAATTTTTCGCCATGGGTGTCATTTCCATGGTTTTTGGGATCGCAGTCAATACATTTCACATTTTATATTTTCGGCTTCCCTTTAGAGAAATTTGACGCTTCGCCACTGGCGGACCCCGTTCACCAAACAAGAACACCCTACAAATCTTGCCCCGCCCCGCTCCGTGTCAGACGCATTCCTAAGTACTCGCCTCCGACATGCACACCTAAGACATCATGACAAGTTCAACTATAACTTGACAGAGTATTGCATACGTCATCCGTCATAATAACTTACTAGCTTTTGGCCGCGGCTACGCCCACGAGAACGTCGGGAACTATTTTGCAGGCATTCTCCCGGGATAAAAAGTTCTAACCCATATCATAGTCTGTTTGCCAAATATTGAAATCCGTTCAACCGTCAGGTGTGAAGGGTCAAACGCACTTTGACGTATATTTGAACCTCCTTTGTTCCTACAGGGAGTCTGACAACCCGGTGCCGCTCGACTCGGAGCTGTGCGCAGAAATCCTGAGGAGTCTGGAGGACGCGCCCGACTGCGACGATAAACGAGGTAATGGGTAATGAGGGGTGATGGGCTGTGATATGACCGCCTAATAAAGCCGTTTACAAAGTTGGATTACGGAGGTTTTCGTCGATTTCCGTTTGTATTATTGTTTGTATTATTGTTTGTATGTATTGTTTGTATGGAAAATGTTTTAAATATTATTTTCTAGAAAACAGTTTTTTTTTATTCTTTTCTGGCTGTCAATTTATCGCTAGTAAAGGACCGTGGGCATTTTTCTATGGACTCTGGGCGTAAGATCAACAACATTTAAATGTATTTTAAACAATAAGTACCTCAGTCGCCGGAGAACAGAAATAGAACCACTTGAAATAGGTTGCAATTTTCTGTATTTTGCAATAATTTGTCCTAATAAACAAACTAACGATAAACCTAGTTTAACACAGCCGGTAGTCTAGTTATCGGATGGAACCTACAACCATGTAGTCGTGCGCAGGGCAATAGGCAGAGGAACGGTTTTGAGGGATGAAGAAACCAACCTATCTGCGGCATGCAAATATTTTCGAGCTCGCTTCGCTCGTACTACTGTCTAACCAATAGGGAATATGCAAGAAATACAAAACTTTTTTTATTTCTTTAAAATGCCTTGTATCGGCCCATAAAACATTGTGGTACACTTGTTTAATTCTTTAATACAACACTCATTTTACAATTTAATATTTTATGTAGCCTGTTTTTGTTGAAACGGAACGTAAACTAAAACAGGCATAGTCCTCGATAACGCCGGTAGTGACGTCAAATACTATGTGTCAAAGAAACACTTATTTGAGAAAACTTACTAAAGTTTCACTAAGATTTTATTTTACTATGCAATTTTTGCTTGATTAAAGCACATACAATTAGTAAAACTATTCTAAAATGGGGAAAAAATTTGATGTAAACAAAGCAGATAGAGGTGAGTCACGTCAAATAACGTGACAAGAATGGCCGCGACAGTCAATTGTAGGAGTTTAATTTTTTTTTTCAAAGCGACAAGCTATAGTTCAACTTAACTTTTAATTAATTTCTTGGGTTAATAGTTTTGTATTTTAGTAATTTATGTGAAGGAAAAATTACAAGCATATTCCTATTGCTCGTACTGCTCGTATTTCAATTCCTGGCTACGGCCCTGCTTATGCGTACACTGGTACTACTACAACTGCGAGAGATATATCCCTAATCTAGGTTAAACATAGTTACTTCGGATAGTACTGCAATGTAATGCATGTGTAGACGATGTGGAGCGGTACCGCGGCGGCGGCAGCTCGGCCGGGTCGAGCTCGGCCAGCGAGGGCTCGCCCGACGACGACGACGCGCCCGCGCTTCCCGCGCTCTCCGCGCCCACCCCGCCAGAAGACTCACTTTGCAGGTACACTCCAACTATTTGTCGTTTTTATTATCTTTTTTTAGTAGCCTTGAATATCTCACTTTTGGCCAAAGGCTATATCTTCCCCGGTACTCATTTTGTGCGCCACCAAAAAAAAAAACAAAAATGAGCTTCAAAACAAATCTAAAAGTTTTATTTAATTTGAGGTCATTTTAGTCACAGAATGTAAGAAAACAGAAGCAAGACCCTATTGATTTTGTTTATAGGAAATGAAATTGTCGTTTTTTTTTTTGCGATTTCTGACTTTTCTAATACGAAAACCACTGAGGTTTAAAAGTACTACAAAAGTCAAACGTCAAGTAATCCCATTGACATTTTTAATCCTTTTATGAAACACGATCGATTGGCTTAAAAAAGCTTATTTTCTTGCTGACTGTACACCTTTTCTAAAATCTGTGAATGCAGATCGACATTTCTCAAGAAGATAAGGTTATTAGTCTCCTCAAACCGTATCTTTGTAGCTAATCGGTTAAGGTACCTTCCCTTACTGCCCCATGTCAAAATTCCCACCTGTATACATTATGTAAATGTAAGAATGTCCAGCCTGTCTCGTTAGTCTTTCATTTGATTGATTAGTTTTTTTATTCCCGGGTACGGCAAACTGCTATTGAGTTCTTTCATGACGAATTTCGACTGTCCTTAGATCTATCGAAAGTGAAAAGTTCTTACTTTACAGGACAGCGATTTAAAGTTTATTTTATGGAAAAAATATTTCGAACTCATGTATTTGGAACCCAAAAAAAAGAAGAAAAAAAGGTGTCTGTTTAAATACAGACACCTTTTTTTTAATGTCGTGATTAATGACGTCCACCAGTAGGTTTTAAGTTGCATCATACTTTAGTGATGAGATGATGCCTTTTTTTTCGGATTGGAAATGATCAAATAACTCCTCCCGCTCTGGGCTGAGCAGGAGGGAGTGTCAGACTTTGACTGACTAAAACCCATCCATGTTCCTTCATCGCCCTTTGTGTTCCGGGGCCATGGTATCTCTTTCGAACAGTCCCGCAGCCCCGGCAGGTTATACAGACACCTCACAGACGTTTTTGTCTTGAATGACAAAGTTATCCAGTGGCGTACAGTGGTTCCCCACGGAGGGTAGGCCAGGCAAACTGATACCCAAAAAAAAAAACGCAACATCACAGCGTCGAGCTACTAAGATGACCCTCAAAGTAGTTACATCTATTGACAACTCACTCGTCCGCGCCCCCCGCACCTGCCCCTGGTGTTTTAGTAAGCGTATGAGAAGCAACGCTATCTAGCTTAAATATCAGAAATTTCAATGGGGTTCTGTCAATACAGGAACAAAGGAAGTCGCTTCGCAAAAAAAAACTAAAAAATAAAACAGAGTGCGCTGCCAACCAAAAAAAAATCTCAAAATTGGCTAGGTTTAGTTTAGAGTTTTTGTTTGGGGCTCAATTTTAGCCATGGGCGTCTGGCCGGAATATTTGAAAAAAAAAAACATTGAAAATGAGCCTGTAAAAACAAAAGTTATAAATACAAGAACTCACTACATTATTTAAGGATCAAATCACGATTTTCTGACAATGCAAACAGAAGAAAGATTCATTTGAAATGACGAGTACGAGATGATTTTTTTTGGGTTAATCTACCTATAGACACAACTTTAATCTTATCATTAAACGATAATTGTGAATACTTACTGTTTAAAACTTTTAGCAAACACACATTATCGGCTCAAACTTCACAACAGAACACCATTATTATGTAAATAAACACAAAAAATAATATTTACAATACTGTATATTTCAAAACGAATTACATAAAACTTAGGAGATATATAAAAGCAAAACAATCAAGATCGGATGTAAATTGCTTGTCACATGAAAATATGGCTTCTCTATAGGGTTGCCGATACTTATTTTCCTAACTCCCAAAAATCAAAGCGAAATTTTCCAAATACCTATGAGGAGAAAAATAAAAAAATATGTATTTTTTAATTATTTTTATAGGGCTTTTGCTATTCTTTACAATTTATAATTTTTAGAAGGTATAAACTCCACAATACCACCCTGTTTTTTAATTGTCTCTAGTAACCATTAAGGAAACTATCGTGTCTGTGTCTGTTTCTCAAATTCCCCGCAATTCGGGGATTTGTCAAAAAATGGGAACCCTGGTCTTCAATACTTTTCATTAATTAAATCTTGATTTTACACACAGCCAATCACAACACGCGGTGGCCAGCTACAGTCGCAGTAGTTACGCCTCTAATTTCAACCATGTGTGCCGTTCATACACACGAAAATGTACACCGGTGTGCGTAAATTTATCAATGGGAATTAGGCTGAGCGAGTTCGAGCCTAATGCGTGCGTACCGAGCTCCGTCGAACTGTGAGTTTCGTCACACGGGCGCGACAAATTGCTTTAAGTATTATAACAAGAGTTTTCACTTTTTTTTAAATCTTTCCTATTATTTTATTACATACTTTAAAAAAAATGCATTGGGCGTTGTTGGTAGGGTAGGCTAGGCCTAATTGCCTCTATGGACGGCACGCCCCTGAAGTTATCCATAAAATAAATCGTTGTCATGTAAAGTACCTAAGCAGTTGCACTGTCCATAGTCAATAATGTGACAGTCGATTTCTCAGTAGCAGCCACAGTCTGGATTTTTGCCCGGTTGATGGCAATAGGCCCTATAACATGGGACTTAAACATAACTGGCAAAATGTAGGTGTTCTATGACGTTCACGTCTGGTTAACCTTACGTTACAGGCGTGTTATGTTATAAACGTGTTGTAACACAGGTCTATTACTTGGCACAGGAGTCAGGGACTTCACACAATTTGTAACGGCTTTCTTGTGTATGTATCAGGGCGGGTAAGGGCGCGACGGGCGCGGCTTGTCGCTGGACGCTGACGGGGCGCGGCGTGCGCCTGCGCGCCGACCTGGCGTCGCCCGAGGACGTCACGCTGGACCCGCCGCGCGCGCACGGCACCTCCGTCTGAGCACACACTACTGACGGGCGCGGCGTGCGCCTGCGCGCCGACCTGGCGTCGCCCGAGGACGTCACGCTGGACCCGCCGCGCGCGCACGGCACCTCCGTCTGAGCACACACTACTGACGGGCGCGGCGTGCGCCTGCGCGCCGACCTGGCGTCGCCCGAGGACGTCACGCTGGACCCGCCGCGCGCGCACGGCACCTCCGTCTGAGCACACACTACTGACGGGCGCGGCGTGCGCCTGCGCGCCGACCTGGCGTCGCCCGAGGACGTCACGCTGGACCCGCCGCGCGCGCACGGCACCTCCGTCTGAGCACACACTACTGACGGGCGCGGCGTGCGCCTGCGCGCCGACCTGGCGTCGCCCGAGGACGTCACGCTGGACCCGCCGCGCGCGCACGGCACCTCTGTCTGAACACGGGACGACCCGCTACATCACTACTACTGACCTGGATCCCAGTGATGTCACCAAACGCCCACCTGATTTCTACGCATGTAGAAACACTCATCTCTTTTCACTCTTATTCTATCTCTACAGCGACATCTATGACTCAACACATGAACTAAACTTTACTCCCTGTTCCTAACACCTCTACACATCTGACTTGCATCACTGTCAAAAATCAAAGTGAATGCTTCATTGTCAAAAATCACGGTGTAGTTGGGGTTGATGGCCACTAGCAGTCTGTCATAGTTACAGTTAGCTTTATTCTCATTGAAATACGGTACCTTTTGGGTTGCTCCTGTCAGAGGTAAAATATCTGTGACAAGAATGCTATGACGTCAAACGTCCCCGTCCCTGTATCACACGAGGTTTATTTACCGCGTGAATCATGTAATAAGAGTCAATAACCATTGGCTACTGGTCGGGAGGTCCCTTTGTTAACTAAGGTCCATTTTCTTACTAACAAACTAACATACGACTCTCTTTTTGCCCGACTGCGCGACAAGGGTTATGTGTTTTTATAAAAACATCACAATCCTTCTGTTGTAACGGTACGAACTTTTTGCAATACCATGATATTGTAAAAATATTTGCAAGTTGTCAGTAGTTCTAAAGGTTTAAAGGTACGTTGGGTACATTTCAGTATCGTGTACGTGATAGCTAATTGGAAAGTGATCACAGCCATCGACGGGAAATCGACTAAAGCCGATTACGGAACACTACATTAGTTACATTAAGTCGATGCGGTGTCGAATCGCGTCATATGAACCGAAATGTGGCGAATGACGTCTTTTGCGCTTTTAATACATGTACATAGAGTTCTTATTGATCTGCTCAAGCCTATTTCACGTCGTTAATTGTGCTCACTCCCTAATGCTTATACTCCATACGACACTGAGAATCACATTTCAGTAAAATAATCGTTGCGGAATATTGAGTATTTTTAAGTTAATTTTCACTTCTGTCTAATTTTCACTGATTCATTTTATTATTCTTTGAACTACTTACTTCCACAATTGTAAAAGAAAATTGCAGCTGTAAAGATAAGATGAAAAAGATGAGGTGAAAGGATTATACTAATTTAGTTACGTTTTTGACAACTTGCGGGTTAGTATTTGGTTTTATGTTGATCACAGGGAGCGATTAATTGGGTTTAAAGGATAACCGGTTAGGCTTATAACCTATATGTTTGATTAACTATTATACGTGGTAACTATTCTATTATATGGGGTAACTATTTAAATATTGCTGTTTATCCAGAATGAAAGAAAAAGCACCGAGCGCGGGCTTTCTCCGTCAGTTATTAGTTGTTAGTTATATTTTTATGTACAAAAATGAACTCTGTGCGTGAACTGGTTACTATAGGATGATCAACTTGGCTATACAGGTTAACCTATTTAATAAATAACTCGATTAAAACACAATCGGGTAACCTTTTATGTCCCTGGTTGATCGAAATATGATTTGAGACCGTAAACAAATGTATATACAGAATTCATTATTATTCATAATCATTAGACCCAAGTGGACAATCATGAAAATTCTAAAATGTATGAGATTATCAATTGTTTTAAGTTATATTTTGACAAAAACCGATATAAGTTTGTATTTATTTGTAAGAAGATTTGATCGAACTTCGATCACAGTCGACCATCGCGAGAACTTGCCTATAAAACTTTATGTCTACCGTATTATTTATGACTAGATTTCTATAATCCAGTAAAGAATGCAGATACTGCAATTATTACTGGTATTTTCATACGTTGGAGGTACCAGTAAGGTAGAATATATATCTGCTTGTATTCCGGCGAAGCAATATTGTTTTTCGCGACAAAATACGTGTGTACCTATATCAGCCTTATGGGTTATTTATGTTAGACCGTCACTGGTGCGAGCCGCATCCGTGTCTCGACATGTAGGGACCAAGACACGAACGCCACACGGTTTAGCGTAGTAACTTTTATGAAATGTTCGTGGTGTTTTGGATCCGTGCCTCGTCCACGCTTCGCGCCCGACATAGTATAGCATAGAATCATCCCTGTGAGGGATTACTTGCTCAGCGCAGACCTTATTTTTTGATTCCGTTGAATAATAAATTTTATATTTATTGTCCTAAAGTGCAAACAAGTATTTGTGGACGCTAAATACGTTGGATGTCTTGGTCATTGTTTGTACAACTCTGCTCCTTAAAAACAATTAAATTAAGGTGTATTATTTAATGTCATGTCAACGCAGAGCCTTCCTGAGTTTATTATTATGTTGATCTGGCTTTTATATCAAGGAAATAGGACTGCAAGTACTATAACTCATTCATTTGTAAAACAAACTTCTTAGTGCCTAGACTAACAGATTGTAGTACCAAAACTTGGTCCTTGTAGTATGTACTGTAAATAAAATAATTGTATATAATTGCGGCATATAAATATGTATCATTATTTATCATATTTACAATTATTACAAAAACAAAACATGTTTTGGTGATGTTAAAAACATCGAAGGATCTGAAATAGAATCTTGAAAAAAGTAAAATATTGCATGTTGTATGAAAACATATGTTTTGTCTAAGATTGTATTTAAAGTAATGAATTAAACCAATGGCAGCTGTAACTCGTACTACGTATTTTAGGAGGCAGTAAAATAAGACTTGAGATGATTGCTGGCCGAGAATCAAATAAAATAAAATAAAACATCCAACTCAAAAAAAAAGTAAATGAATTTCAAATAACAGTGCCTCCACACTTTCCTTCCCTTTTATTCAGGTTGCAATGAACTTTCTTTTGGCCGATGCGCTGCCGAAATGAAGGCCATTACGATTGTGAATAAAGTACAGCGGAACTTGTAGTGAAACGTCAATTAAAGTATATGAAACAAGCATGCGCAGACTGAGCCAGAATAAGACCACTTTCACAATAAATATATAGGTAATTTAATTATTTAAAATAAATTTATTCAAAATCTAAGGGATAACATTAAATACACATTCACTTACTAAGCATACACATTTTAGTTTTGTCGTCATTCGATAGATAACCATGTCGATTGTAAAGTTTCTCCAGCTAATTTAATTTATTATCTTTTCTAACGAACTTTGTGTTTTTTTATCATGAACAATGTCACAGTAACCAAGTTTCTTATTATCGCCTGACCAGGACCATGTAATATAACATTTGTTCCTTATCTGAGCAGAGGCAAATTTGCTATTGTAACAAATCGGCGTCGAGCACTACACTACATACATGCGCATGCGACGGCGAACATTTATACAAGGTTTTTAATTAACTAGCGAAACTCCGCAGACGTCCTGGGTATCTTATCACGATAAAACAACAATAAAAATGGGGTCAACGACCACATGAAGTGTAATTAGTCGTAGTTTCGCTCGTTCGTAGGTACGTTACACGTGAATGGTCTCAGTGGTTTATTATGAGGATCATGGGTGAAAGTGGCCTTATCGCAATGTTAACGAATAAAAACGCACAAAAATACTTCGTTGTGGAAAATAATTTGTATAGCGGTTGGATAGTATTTGGCACAGATTTGATGCATGAGTTTGAATGTTGTGTAATGATATAGGGAGATAAATACTGCCAGTTTGGAACAGAACTTTTCTTGTATGTAGTAACGCGATAGAACTCCGAAGAGATAAAATGTTAAATTTAAGATCAAAATCATTCTTATCATATCGCACCTCCGCTCAAATAGTGTCATAAGTCAAAAAAGCAAACTTTCGAGAAAAAGGCGTTTGAAATTTATTCCTACTTTATTTTTTCATTTTTCGGGTGTTAAATCGAAAAATAACAAAATTAGCGCTATAAGTTTTTTGGAAAGTTAGAATGGTTTTTAAAGCTCTATAAAATAGTGTATTAGTTATCCTGAAAGAATGAAAAAAAAATGAGTTGTGACACTATATGGATAAAAAAACGAATAATTTACGAAATATTGTTTAATTATAACGAATTAACAATAATCAACAGTACAAAATTAAACAGGAAAGTACCTAAGTCTCATATCTTAGAGGAGAACATCATTAGAATCTTTTAATTAGAATTAACTTCAAAATAACTCTCAAATTGTTATAAAAGCCAGCAAATTGTTATGAAATGTGACAGTTTCATTGCGAAAAAAAATAAGATGTTTCCATAGCCTTAAATACATACACTGTCATAACTCGACAAACAACACTATATACGATATTTAGTTAAACGACCACCTGGCGCAAGCCGAGACAAGACACTGTTTTTGTTTGGTATGACATAACTTTCACATAACATTATAATGACACTAGTGCCATCTAGGGATAAATATTTAAACCATAAGCACGACACTATTTGAGATAAGAAATTGAAGTTTTCTGAAACAAATGGTGCAACAAAAAAGTTTTTAATTTTTTTTGAGTTAAGACATTATTTGAGCGGAGGTGCGATATGTGCGCACGATTGTCAATCAAGTCTATACAAATCCAGTTTATGAGGATCTCTCATTGTATCAGAAATCTATACAAAGCGTGGCCATGTTATACTGGATACGTCGCCGTGTGTACGGGCGAAATACGTTATAAAAGTCCAAAAAAACCTAATATGCTTTGACCATGTCACAAAATAACACAAGTACCACATTTTAAGTTCTTGAACAAATGTACAGAGAAAACTTACCTCGAATTAGTAAGAAAACTTAGTATTTAGAGTTTTGCATTTCTTTAAGACCATGACTGTCAGCTTTATTTAGGTTAGGTTGTATTTAGATATAGATGTATTGTAAAGGATTCACCTCACGCAACGATTGAGCTTGTATCACTGTACTCTGAAGCACAGAGTACTGACGCAGAATGCCTGTTTAGGGAAGGCGTTTTACGCGCGTAATACCGAACGCAAGACGACCAAGGGGCCTAAAATGGCCGCTTGAGCAGAATCTTATTTGGATAATAATATGCATCATATAACAGCAAAATGACCACAATTTGACGATTCGTAATATTATCTACGTACAATTCATAGTACGCCATGGGGGCTATCGCTTATGAATTCGCCGCTAGAGACGCTAGTGTTGCGCGAGGTCACCGAAATGTCAGTTGACAGTGTTCGCGCGTGGCGTCCTTTTTTATCACGTATTTTTACTAACATTCATGATTGGGGTCTAGATTGAGCTATTCCTGATTAATTATGACTTGAAGATTTTAAGTAGCAACATATGATCTTATTTGTTAGTACTTGGAGGTTAAATGATTTTTAAATCTTTCGTGCTTTTAATGCTAAGGGAGTATTTGTAAGTTTATACTATGTTGTTATACGTAATAAAATAAAGTTTTTATTAAGTTATTGGTAGTTTAAAATAGAATTATTGACATGATCTTACTCGACAGTGGCGCCATCCGGTGAGCTCAGAAACGATAGCCCTCATTCATCTGTTTGACAGTTTTGTATGGAAATTCGCAAAATGATCCACAAACTATGAATGAGGGCTATCGTTTTTGAGCTCACCAGATGGCGCCACTGTCGAGAAGGGTCATGTCAATAATTCTATTTTATACTTTAAAGTACCAATAACTTTATAAAAAGTTTATTTTAATATGTTTAACAACATAGTGTTAACTTCAGGTACATTTATTTACAATATCTCCCTAAAATTAGCAAGCATTAAACATTTAAAAATCATTTTACCTCCATGTACAAACAAATAAGATCATAAGTTGCTACTTAAAATCTTCAAGTCTTATTTAATCAGGAATGGCTCAATCTAGACCACAATCGTGAATATTAGTAAAAATACGGGTTATAAAAGCACGCAACGCGCGAACACTATGACATCTGACATTTCGGTGCCCCCGCGCTATACTAGCGCCTCTAGCGGCGAATTCATACGCGATAGCCTCCATTGCTTTAGTGTCAGCTAGAAGATTCTTTTGCTCAGAGGATTTTTTTAAAGTGGCCTTTTTAGACCCCTGAGCGTCTGCAACGCGCGTGTACACAAATGCCTGACGACAAGATACATTCGCCACGTGCGTAAAACACCTTAACTCAACACGGTCGTATAAGTAACGTATTTAAAAAAAAGTGTTTGATATGATAATAATATGGTCACCGTCGAAAACTTCTTGTTCAGCTAATGTACAGACGCCAGCACATCAAGCTACTAAAATCTGTCAAATTTCTTTAATAGATTTTCAACATTACCGCAAAAGCATTAGGTTCAAGGAAAATTAGGAAAATTGTACAGTTTCGGGTCGCTTGAAGTGCTGGCGTCTATACATTGTACAGTGGTTACTAGCAAACTAGAATTAGACCGCCAAAGTATAAATGGCTTAATTCATTCAAATTTGCCTTTTTAGAAGTTAAGAATGATGTTTAAAATGACAAACATATAGTGCTAGCACACGTACTATGTATGTAATTATTAATTAGACTGGCAACACCTTTAGCAATGTAAGATTAGTCTCCGTTTTAATGTTTTGCAAATATGATTTACTGTGTAGAACGTATTATTATTTATTCCATAATACAGTGTGTCACATAATAAACTCAATACCTCTTAGGTGCTTCAGTCAGACCAACGAACTAGAAAACAGGGACCGAAATAAAAAATTGGACTCTTCATACCAATTAAGTTAGCCGATGCGATAGTTTGTACGAAAGACATATTTTTTCGGTTCATTTACTTTAGGTAAACTTGTCCGGTTTGATAGTCTGAATCACCTCTGAGGTACTGCACTTATTTTGTTACAACCTGTATATTAAGGCATCAAATCCCAATATAAAAATTATACAATTATTTAAAAAGTTTACTGAATATGTGACATATTATATTTGTTATTATTTCGGTACCTACCTGTGTCAAAAATCTTTACGAATATATGTGTGTATCTGTGTGAATATATTAGGTACTTAGGTGCAATTGACTAATTGTAAAACTTATCTATGCGTTTTAAGTACCATACATAAAGTCATGTGTTTCTTCAATGGAGAACATTTGCTTATAGATTTACCCAAAGTCATTCATAGATTTATATCGTGACGTTTTACGCACCCTAGGGTCAGTTTCACTAAGCGGAAAAATCCTCGCCCACTCTTTTGATGTCACTGAATAAGGCCTCACCACCAAATGCATGCTGCAGTATCGAGGATGCACTATATATATTTTCTCTAACTCATGACAGCATCGAGGTTTTTCGCTTGGGGGAAACTGACTCCTAGAGTACAGACAGGTTTGATGGCCTAAAATACGGCCAGCTAAAGAGACACATAGAAACGTTCGTTTTTTGTATAGAAAGCGTCGTCTCCGTCACTGGTATGCAGAGATCTGAATAGATTCAAGTAAATAAGTAAAATGTGGATAATACCTATCTATAAAATCCCGAAATAATTTGTAAGTTCCGAAATAAAGCGGTTAAAAATTAGAGGGAGGTATTTTATCCACATCATCACTTACTTCCTTAAAGTTTACTTATTCAGATCTCTGTTGGTGTGTGATAGTCTCTCACTTGTAGGCAAAGAGTGTCACACTGACATGAGAGAACGAGAGAATAATCTTCAAGGATAACGTTTTATAAAACCCGATGTGCTATATTTATGGCATAAGTAAGTACCTCGCAACACATGTATCCTACCCCCGCATCCTCAACCAAGCGATCGACCGTGCGAAAACACAATCATTGCGTTCATATAAAGGGTGTAACAAGACCCTTAACGAAGCCGAAAGGCACTTGTTCTCCCCGTCACACAGTAGTCTGGAAATTGAGCTCCATACTCATAGAAACTTAAAGCAATAGCCCTGGTATACCTCCCTTTACGTCATATTAACGTATGGAAGGTATTGGTAGCTCCACGCCTGAAAAAAGAGAGTTTTTTTTTTGTATGGGAGAAAACACTTCAAGTACATTGTTTTGAAACTGAATGGAACTGAAGGGCTGGTGCTCACATGAGCTATTATACCATACACGGCGATCAAGATGACATCTAATTTATGCGCCGTTGGTTGCCGCTTTGCATTTATTAATCACCGTGATTATGGCCGAGTTATAATTAGATAGTAATGACAAGAACATTATCCAGTAAAGCTCTAGTGGGGAAAATGGGCCCTCAGTCACAATAAAATTCTATTGTCTGTAACGTAGGTACTTCATTTTTCTCAGGCGTGGAGCTACCAATATCATCCATACGTTAATATGGCGTATATAAAGGGAGGTATACCAGAGACATAGGTTTTTTTTTTTTTTTTGGATTCCTGGCTTTGAGTTTCTATGAGTATGGAGCTCAATTTCCAGACTACTGTGTGACGGGGAGAACAAGTGCCTTTCGGCTTCGTTAAGGGTCTTGTTACACCCTTTATGTGAACGCAATGATTGTGTTTTCGCACGGTCGATCGCTTGGTTGAGGATGCGGGGGTAGGATACATGTGTTGCGAGGTACTTACTTATGCCATAAATATAGCACATCGGGTTTTATAAAACGTTATCCTTGAAGATTATTCTCTCGTCCCCGTATGTATGTAACTTACCTATTTGTTCGGAAAACCGTAAGGCGCCCTCTGTCGGCACGACGTTCACAGAACAAAATGAACGCGATGGTCGATCGCTTTGGTTAAGGTGCGGTCTACTGTTCCTAAGAGTTGGCTATGAATGATTGTTTCTTAAACTTTACCAAAGAGCTCTATAACTAGTGGTGTTGTCATGTCAGTTAAGCTAGTAATATCGCTTGATGCCTAAGTGATTACCGTTATTGACGTAGTCTAACATACCCGCTCTCTCATAGATTCTAAACTTATTGATAGATTATAAAATTATGTATCTGACGGTGAAATTATTTTAATATATTTATCAGGCCTATTATACAACCTGTTGAGATATAGTTTAATTTGCTAAATTGTTTAAATTGGCGCCGATTCCCTTGTTCTAAAACTAAACTGTAATTAGAAAATTGACATCTCTTACTGACAAATCGCCCCACAACATTCCAGAAGAACTAAGATGTTGTTGAAGTTTGGTGAGGTTGTGGTCGATGCGACCTGCATAGATAGATATGTATACCTACCATTAGCTCAACTACAATTGAGAGCTCGTGTATAGGTTTGTCCGTCCCTTTATTTACTTATTTATTAAATAACCTCCCTCCCTCCCTTTCTTGTTTTATGAGAGAGAAAAAGCTGGAAATTGCCTAAATTAAGTTTAGTTTGTGCACAATAGAATCGGCACAATTATTAATTTAGAGTATAAGTGTAGGTCGCCCATGTTACCGGGCTGACGTAGCGGCGCGGCGTTTGCTCATGTTTTCATGTTTACAATATAATACCTAGTCCATAAGGTAATTATGTCATATTCTAACGTAATTCATGCACAATATTATTTCATGAAGAATGTATAAAATTAACCTCATAAAATATTTAATTTTGACACCCTTAAATCTTTTTCTCATTTCTTTTCTAATCAAAATAACCATAGCTGCGCAAAAAGAGTTAGTTTTGTATTAACTAAAGCCTAAACTAAGTTCAATGTTTTCGGCAGCTTTAAATATGTTAATGAAATCTTCGATAAAGATGTGTTGACACTTCGGAAATAAAGAACAAATAAATAAATCTCTAATTTATTTATTTATTTACTTTTGGCAGCAGATTTTTAACTAAAACATCATATCCGTCCTTTTATATTAACTCAGAAATTGCTTTGTTGCTAGACCTGCGTCATTTATTTTTTAATATTCCATTGAAGTAAGTTATTTATTAAAAAGAAAACAATTGATTATGTAAAATAGTACATGTCTAAAATGTCAGTCTATGAGTTGAACGTTATTGTACCTACACATTTCTTTTCTGTACCTACACTACCTTCTTATTTCACTCAATGTTAATAAATTTCTCAGACCACACTATTATTATTCTACTTGAGTTTTTCAAAGAGGCTAGTAAATTATTAAATTATGACATGTTGTAGTATCCTCGTGTTCTCTAAAATATTGCCCAATGCATGATCTCTGTTTTATTTTAATAAAATTGATGGTTAACCACGAATTTGTAAGTTCATTTATATTATTTAATAACAATTTGAAGACTAAAGATCTATAAATTAAGTAGGTAATGATTTAAAGTGTAACAAACAACATCTGCTGCTTATTTTTGGCTGTTTGTCGGTTATAGTCAGAGCTGTTCCATTAGCGACTGTAATCTCTTGAACCAAAAAACCCGCCAAGTGTGAATCGGATCCCGCACGAAGGGTTCCGTACCACTATATTAAAAAAAAAACACGTTTGTTGTATAGGAGCCCCCCTCAAGTATTTATTTTATTCTGTTTTTAGTATTTGTTGTTGTAGCGGCAACAGAAATACAATACAATCATCTGTGAAAATTTCAACTGTCTAGCTTTAGCTATCACGGTTCATGAGATACAGCCTGGTGACAGACAGCCAGACGCACAGTGGAGTCTTAAGGTGGATGCGCAAGGGTAGCCCGCGAAATTTAAAATTTCTTACGTTTATTGTAATTTGCAGGTCAGTGTCAGGTTGTATGTTGATGAAAATATGAAACGCGCCAGTAACACGTATGGAGTTACAGAATTATAATCATTCAAATCATCAATACAACCCTCCAAGTTCATATAATCACATTCAATAGCTATTTCATGAAAAAGTCACTCTTTGAGATTATATGAACTTGGAGGGTTGTATTGATGATTTGAATGATTATAATTCTGTAACTCCATACGTCTTACTGGCGCGATCGACGGTGAACGGCAAGCAAATATAATTCAAGTTATGATGTTTTATAACATTATAATTTTAGTTTAGGTATATTCTCCGGAGTGTAGTCTTAAGTGGAGATGAAGCGGATAGTAGTTTGGCCGGATACCGGATATTCGGCAAGCTTGGAGGCCGGATATTCGGCCCTTTGTCGCGTTACATGATGTAGGGTAAATAAACTAAATTTGATTCTACAGTGTATTTTTTCATATATTTTTTTAAGTAGTATCTTACGACTTTTTGACCAAGTCTACTGAATTGTAGAAATAAAAATGTGAATTATATGTAAAAGGCACACCTATTAGATGTTTTTTTAAAGAGATATTATATTTTTAAATTTCTGGCAGTGATGGAAATGACGATAGTAGGAAGGAAATGATATTCTCATTTCTGGAAATGACATGACATGACTGGCAATGATTTGTTGTTACAAACAATATGTTAATAGATCAAGAATCCGAGTTGATTCAAATGATGTAAAGGATTAATCGATAATAACTCAGGGTTTATGAATAAAATATCATTATAATAAACACAAGCTTTATTTCTTTAAACATTTCAATAATTCTTTGGTAAAATCAGTCATAGAAACATAATCAGGTCTTGTCAATTTCGTATAATCTCTGAACAATATTTGGACTTCTGAAAGCTTACATGATTAAAAATATGCTTTCAACATTTAATCTCGAGCAAGTAGGGATATCAATACTCAACACTTATCATTACAATAGTCAAATACTTAGTTATAATAGTTAAAATAGATATTTTTTACACTTAAATTGGCTTACATTTCTTTATAATTTCTGACCTAATTAAAAGTGAAAACATCATCAAATCAACCCACGTTCTAAAGTATTAATACCTTTTTATTTATTTAAATTAAAAGAAACCTTTTTGTTGGACAAAATAACAATATTTTTTGGTGTACTAGAAATTATATTAATGTTAGGGGATGTATTTGTTACATTAGCAAGAATACGGCGAGATTTCTTGGTCCTAACGAGAGGTGCTACGTATTCAGGGGTATTTGAGTCTCCAGAACTCGGCCCAGGGCGTTCTTCTTCAGTTGCACAGAAATTGAGGACTTTCGAAAAACCTAAATGTTTATCGTGAACACAAAAATAATCACAGTCAAAACAGCTGGCTTTCCTGAATACAAGACTAAATAAATCTTGTTTCCATAACACTTGGTGAACATTTAACGTGCCCTGGAACGGTTTCAAGTTTTTGGGAAGTAGAGCTTCTTTGGCTAAAACCTCATCTTCAATGACAGTCATTATGGTAATATTTTCAATGTTCTGTTTTACAATGTCTATGAACTGATCAAATGTGCTGACGTCTTGACCAAAAGTCACAAGATTGTCTGCAGTCCGTTTTAGCACTCCTCCAATCCCATCTGGGGCACCCTTCCCATGTCCAGCTTCACTGTAATTCCAGGTTATTGCCTTAAGTTGTGGAAAATCCTTACAAAGAACCGAAATTATGTAGAAGATATATTTATTGCGGTACTGGGAACTTGGAGAATCAGATTGGAAATGGATGGTATCTATAAAAACATTTATCTCTATAGCCAGTTTAATCATGGGTATTAGGTGCGCCCAGATGGCAGCGGCGTCGTGTCTCAAGCACTGGCTAACTGTGCATGCACAGGTAGCGCCAATGGCACTACGATGGAAGTCGTAGGTATATATGACACCAGTATGCAAACAAATCTCTTTACGACTTGGCCCAAAATGAAGACTCTGCACTTCTTTTCCGTATTTGAGTCCAAAATTTTCTGAAAAGTCAACGTGTATGAATGCTTCTGTTACAATTAGATTATTCTTCTTGTGCCTCATAGTGTTGTATTGTACGTTTATAATAAAAGCGTGTTTGAAAAAATTTGGTAGCTGGTAATCTAGTTTTTCTATAACTTGTAGTGGAGACATTTCAGTTGCCTTTTTCGTAGTAATATATTGTGTTTTCATACCTTTTTTAGTCTTTACAGTTTCTTTGCAACGTACCCACTGGCAGAGTGTAAGACTTTGATCATTTGAAAATTCGTTATAGGATAAAACATTATCCTTACATAAAGGGCAGTCTCTTTTTAAACATTGATCGTTGTATTGAGAACAACACAGGGACTGTAAAATCTGTTCAAAATTAGTCTCCTTTATTATATTTGCTTTATGCAGACATAGAACTGCCAAATCTACATTACTGTGAATTATGCAGGCACAAGTTTCCCTGAGTGCTTTGCTAGGAAAGACTACCCAAAATGGGCGATGTCTACAGAAAAAGGCATAACTAACAGGAATTCCATGCTCTGATTTAAATTTGTTATGTAATTGCTTTAATGGTAATGTTAACTGTCGTTTTTGTTTTTGAACCTTATTTCGAGTGATGTACTGCTTTTTGCCAGGAATAATTACGCTGTTTGAATCTTGTTCAAAAAACTTCTTAATTAGTATTGATAATCTTTCCTTTGTTCGCGTTTCTTGAGCTGTTCCTTTTTTACCCTGTTTCTCTATCTTTTTTGAAATCAACTGTGATTTGACCACCGACATCTTTCTTAACTTCTTCTTTAGACTCTCATTTTCTTTTCTTAAGTTTTGTATAATATTAATTAACATTTTACGTCTTTTTTGTTCTTTGTACCTTATGCGTCTTATTTTTGTAGCCGGTGAATTTAAAGGATCTTCTATAACTGTAGTCGTTTGTGTTGTCTTTTTAACTAATATATCTTCCTGGTCCTGATGTTCAAGCAGTACTACTTCTGGTAACTTAGTTACGTTTTTCTTACCTTTTCTATTTTCCCTGTACCTTTTTGATGCTTCACGCCATTTTTTCCGTTGTTGCCTTTGATCCCTTGGTGATTTTTCATCAATAGGAATAACTTGTCCCTTTTCTTTCTTCTTGATATACCGTAGTCGTTCTTTTTCTTTTTCTCTTTCGTACATTTCTGGATCATTTTTAAGTTCTGCATACCTTTTACGCTTGTATGCTGATAGATTGGCTGTCGATGGTTTTTTGTTCATGATCACCAAACCTAGAACAATATTTTCTATGTTGCTTAAAGGTACGAGTCCGAGACGAGCTGCAATCCGTCTGGGACTTGTACTTCTTCATATATAACATATTAATGAGTAAATTTTCACTAATTGGTGTTACTGTGGTTTATCTTATAGATAATTCCACACGAAAGTAAGAAGGAAAGTTAATGGTCATTACCGGTAACCACGAATCATTTCCGTCTTTAACATTTTACTGGAGATGATCTTACTGGAAATGACTTATTTTATTTCAAGTCGAAACTTGCTCACAAAATACAGTACCAACGTAACAATAATAATCTCAAATGACACACGCGAACATTCGGAATATATGTAAAAAGTAATAGATAAATGTATTCGTTACTTACAGATTAATGCGTCCTTTTGGAAATGATGTGATGCGTGACAATCGTCTTCCGTAAATTTTTAACAATAAATTTTGAGAGCCAATTGCACTGCGATCACGCGTCCACTTACTTGGCGGCCTGTTTGGAAACTGAGGAAGGTGCGGGCGCGGGGCGTCATGTGCTTTGTGCAACAGAGTAAGAAAAAAATACTGTTTGACGAACTTTTACGGAAATGACGAAAATATCGTAACATTTCATGAATCATTTATTTTAGACTTAATTTTATAGTTCACTTTCAAAATGTTTAGCAGTAATGCATCTTTGTTTTATAGTCGCTCTATAGTTATTTTCAAAAACGCACCCTTACAACACGTCTTGGTGTTATTTTGATATTTATAGTTAGATAAACGATTTTTCATTGGGTTGGAAATGATGTTAGGTGCGTGTTTTGTTAATTTTCCATAAATACGTAATATTCCCGGACAAAATATTATTGGCGCCTTTAAATATGATTTAATTGACACCATATGCTCTTGATTTAAATGACTGAGATCTATAAATAACGGCACAATGATGAAAAACTTTTTTTTAATTGCGTTTAGTTTATTTACCCTGTAACGAGTTTGTTTTGAGCTAACGCTTCCGCACAAGTGCGGTGATTACTAAGCCAAGTGGAGTCGCTTGTTACCGTCAGACGCTTAATAAATAATTTACATCTTGTTAATTTTGGGTACCAAATTAAAATGAACTAATAATAATAATATCTGTGGGTCGGATGTCAAATTGACGTGACACAAAATTTTCTGAAACCAATTTAATTTAATATTTTTACCACATTTCCTTATCAAAACGGATTAAATAATGAAAATATGAGAAGAAAAAAAAACTTTATCAAAATAAAATGAAACACGACAGGATTGAACGAAAAATGAAAATACTTAAAGGAAAATCTATAATACGTCATAAGATGCTGACCAGAAGCCGAGCCAAACAACAAGCACACCCACCATCTCCGGGCTCGTCGCTCAGCTCCGCCTCGCAGTCGCCGGGACGCGCCACATCCGTGAGCATCGTGTCGCCGGTCGCTGCAGTTGCGTCGAGCTCGATTGACGAGTTTTTCTCCCCGCCGTCGACACCACCACCACCATCGCCTCGACGACGAGGAAGAGGATGGCCACCAGCGGGCTTGGGACCTCGAGGCCAACCGGCCCCGAACAGGGCCCCGCTGCCGGTGGAAATGTGTCGCGCATGCGATGGACTCATTCCATAAATGAGAATGTCATGCGCGCATATTATGGGGCTACAGAGGGAGGAAACAACCTGACCGCGTACCGTGTTCGGATGCTCTCTCTGTTTCAGGTGCTTGAGCCAGCTGTCAACGTGTCGGCGCAACGACTGTCGGATCAGGTGCGAGTCATCCAGCGTAATCGTATGTTGGATGACACCGTACTTGATCGCTTGCGGACTGAAATGCAGAGTAGCCATGTCATTGCCACGACGTCACAGGCTGTGGTTCCACCACAGTCTACCATAATACCAAATCGCGATAACGACGTAAGTGATGACATGGTTATTAATGTAAGTACCCAGTGCAATGAAGAAATGAGGAGTGCTTTGGAAGGTGCGATTCGGAAATATCAGTTCATGCCACCCGACCTTAGGCCACGCATACCTCGTTTGCCCATGCACAACAAAAATAGGGCGCTGGTGGCTGTTCTGGATTCGCAGTTGTCAAACTATTTTGATAACTGCGAAGACCTCATCGATGCTCATTCAATCTTGTATTGTGCAGCTGTAGCGGCATGTCGTGTAGCTCACGTCAAATTTTCTGATGACAGAGCTACACGACCTAAGCCAGCCGTACCAGCATGGCAGTACAGGATTGAACGCGTATTGGTGGGGCCAGAGCACTCATCGGCAAACTGATCTGCTTCAGGGAGGTCATAAAGATGATTTTCCTAGCAATCTTAAAATTGCATGGTCAAGGAGTTTGCAACATTATTTATCACTGGCTAGATTAACTTCAAATGACGTTAGGTTTTTCTAATAAAATTATAACTGACGCACATGTCATTCAACGATTTAATTCTACGATTTATTATACAATATTAATTCTATTGAAATATACCTACCCATTTAAAATAAAAATGTATAGAATTGATGAGCATACGAAACATAAAATAGTTTATATGTGTGAGGAAGGTGTTTCTAAATCAGCCATTGCAGAAGAATTAGGCATATCGGTAAGCAAAGTAATTTTAGGTATTTGTCCATGTTTTTCGCTGATCTCTAATGTGGTAATTTAATAAAATCGTTCTTTAACAGAAAAATACTGTTACATTATGGTGGAAAAGGTGGCAAGAAGAAGGAAATCTTACAAAACATGTATCTTTTGGCCGACCTAGGAAAACAACTCATGATCAAGATATGCAACTGGTTGAAAGTGTTCGAAATGCAAGATTAATCAGAACATCTACATTTGCAGCTGATCTGGCTGTATCCAGCTTAACTATACGAAAAAGACTTAATGAAGCGGGAATTCATCACCGAATTCCAGCTAAAAAAATGTTACTAACGGAAAGGCATAAAATGTTACGTTTACAATTTGCTAACAGATATTTAAATTATGATTTTGACACGTCGCTTTCATGGACGAGAAAGTTTTTTCTCTTCGGCGGACGGGCGGATCTATTTGTATCGTGCAGCCAATACACGATATGATGAAGAGAATGTATTGCCAAATAGACGCAATGGATGCATTACGATCGGGTTTTGGGAGTGGATAAATTCCGGTGGACCCATAGAATTGTGCGAAATATCTGGCCGAATGATGAGTGATACCTATTTAGATATTCTAAAAGACGTGTTTTTTCCCAGTGCAAAAATCGTTTATCCTGATAATCATCGAATTACTTTTATACAGGATAATAGTTCCGTTCACAATGCCAGACGAGTTCAAAATTGGATAGCTGAGCAAGTAGACTTGGAATTATTAAAAATTCCACCGAAAAGCCCGGTCCTTAACCCCATAGAGAATCTATGGGGGTTAATGGTACAGAATTGGGACTGTAATGAGGCTCGCACGGAAGAGAATTTAAAGACTCATGCATATGACATCTGGAATAGTTTTAGAAATAGTGATTGTTGCCACAATATGGTACAGTCAATGAGAGCTCGACTACAAGCAGTGATTGATGCGAACGGATCATACACAAGATATTAAGTAACTGTTCTATCATTTTTAATTTGGCCGCCAATAATTGTTTATAATATCTAAGATTAATTTTAGTTTAAGATAAAATATTGTTTGTTTTTTTGTAACGTAAGTCGTGCTATTTTGTTCCATATTACTTTAATATTTAAATAGATATACTTGTTACTTAGATATACTTGTCAAATAATACAGTTTAAACTTAATGTAATGATATTCTTTTCTTTCCCGTGACGTGAATTCAATTCACTGTCAAACAACTTCGTTAGTCATAAAAAAGTTGTGGTGACAAAGTAATCAAATTTTAGGTCGAACCGTATTGCTATATAAATGACATGTGGCACATAATTTTTTTACAATTCTTAAATGGCCATGCTGTACGAAAAACATACGGCATTGAAAGCCTCTCATTTTATAAACAAACGCAAACGCGAGGAAAACAATGGAAACTACTGTCACTTCTGTAACAATGTAAACTAGATCTTATTTGTGCAAGCAAATAATTAACTTTCCCATGCATGTAGAGATAAATAAGAAACTTACCCTGCTCAGATATTATTATAAAAGCCAATACTATATTTTTGAAAAGGGTGATCACATATTATTGCCTAATGCACAGCATATTGTATTATTGAACCGTTCATGATCACATATTATTGAACTGATCATGATCACATATTATTGCACAATGCACAGCATATATTATTGAACCATTCATGATCACATATTATTGAACTGTTCATGATCACATATTATTGCACAATGCACAGCATATATTATTGAACCAGTCACATGAGGACATATTTTTGATCTATAGGTTCTATAGAATTTATTGAGCTTTCCAATGCTCACAATATTTTGAATCCTTGACAGTGCCAATATATTAATGAACTCGACTGTACAAATACTTAATGGTTTCAAATCATGCGAGGCAGGGGCTAGTTATAAATAAAACTCTTAAGCTATTGAATGGAATTTTAAATTTATTAAACCTACCTATCTAGTAATATTCATAATCTTCACATCTCTGTTACACATTAATTTGTATCACATGGATTTGAAAATTACTTTGTTAAAAAATATCTACTATGATAATTAGAAGCTATATTAATGCATATTTTTGTAATAAATAAAAAAAAACATTTTGATCTCCAGTATGTGAGTGTGAACGCATGTCTCAATTTGTTATCTACTACAACATTCTATTTCTAATTTAACAATAAAAATTTGAAAGAATTTGTTGGACCTACCTACCTAAAAATTAAATAAAATTAAAAATATGTGTATAATATATATTAAGTAAAATAGTCGAATGCTGTTATTATGCACATGCAAAAAACCTTAAAAGCCTTTAAACTACATTGGTCCTTAAACAAACTAAAAACAAAATGCAAACTGTGGGTATAATTATTGATTTAAATGTTGGATAAAATAATTGCTTAAAACGAGGATAAAACAATGGGTACATAAACAATAACCACACCACGCCACGCCCGTCGATCTAATAGGTCTGATCTAGCCGGCCCGTGCAGCGCCGACCCTCACCGAGCACATGGCCCAACGGTAGGTGCACGTGGTCAACTAAACAAGAGAGTTGCTTGCACGCGCAAGCAGCTCTCACGTTTCGTTGAACACGTACTTGCTTTATGACTTGGACTTCATACAACTACAATGTTTTTTAGATAGTATCAATGACAAACTTTTGATCTGACACAAGAGATAAAGCAATTAAGAGATCGACTATAACATATTTCTAACAACGCGTTTACACCCAAATACAAGTTGTGATATTTTGTTTTCAATTGACATGAAAAGGCTCGACCAAAATTTAAATCATACAATATGTAGTAATGGTATTTCAGACATGTCTTGTTCACACACATTACTTTGTTAGACACAACATTTAGAATACTTATGTGTAAACGCGAGGTAACAGTTCCTTCGATGTTTTTAAACCCGCACGAGTTAAGTCATTCGAAACTAAAACACGCAAGGTACAGATAGGATCCACGCAATATCTATAGCAACCACAAAATTTCATCAACAAAATTACACTCTCCATGTGATAAAGATTTCTATATAAAAATAAATATCGACTCTAATACACATCTAAATCTCAAATTATTAGCAAGCTAGACTATATACGCCATGGCCACACAGAACATTTTGTTTCACGCCACTTATTCTACACTTTTCAGACACAATCATTGATCACGATATTTGTGAAGATCTCTTCTAATCTAAGATAAACTAAATTTAAGACAAGTAACTCCAAAAGCATTTCACAGCGATATTCGACAAGCAAATAAGTTGTTTCAGCTGATGGGAATTCAGGTCTCTAAAGGTAATTACGAAGCACAGTTAATCGCCCTCAGCGATCACAATATTATAGACAAATGTCTGAATTTTACATCCCTATCAAATTTAAATCCAATCAAATAAACTTGTGTACCTGTGTATGTATTCTTGTTATAGCACTGTATCTGTTACAAATATAGGTAATCACCTCGACTTGGGCCGAGCCGGGCCGTGCCGAATTAATTGTTTAAAAACACGTACATATCTTTTTGGTTTGAACGACATTGGTCAAGTTTGATATTCGTCAAATAGGCAATTCGACAAATTTGGTATTAGTCAAAGCTGTAGTTCGTCAAATCTTCTTTTTGTCCAATTGACCAATACGCTATTGGTCAAGTCGATGAAAACATGCGTTTTGAATTCACGTAACTTACTTTCAAAAGGAAAAGCCGCCTGCTGTAAGTTCCTATTTACACCATTAAAATGCAGTAAATAGTAATTGTGTATTTTGAGGTTTAATTTGTTTCGATTGTTACCTCCTTTGAATCTGTAAGATTAGGTTGGATCTAGGCGGAAAAAGCTTGCTAAATAGGTTTGGTGAAATATATATAATGGCTTCTATTATAATAGAGGTAAGTTTTTTTTCATTTAATCAAGCAATTTATAAAAATGCAAAAGCACTTGGAATGATGACTGACAGCTTGAAAAAAATAATGTTAGACTAATCACAAATCTAGCGTTACTGCCCTATCAGTTCCTGAAGGATGGTTAGCAACACTTGAGATGATGCCAGAAAATGTTAGTAGGACGGGAAAATTTCAATAACATTTTACTGAGCAAAGGCAAAATAGGATTTCTCAGAACATGTGGCGTTGTGCAAATGAACTCGTACCACCAACGCAGTCGAGGCTTGGCATCGGAGATTAGGGATTTAAGTACAAGAAAAACAATATTTTCATGTACATAAGTATTTAAAAAAAAAGAAGTGAAATATTATTTAAATAAAGTTAAAAGAGAAGATGAGAAGCAGAGGAAAACATCCAACATCATAAAGATGCCGAAACAGAAAAAATAAGAGAAGAACTATTATTGACTGGAAAATTAAATGCGTTAAAAGTTTAACAGTTGTGTTGAATTGAATAAATGAATTAATCAAAAAAATCATGAGGTGCTTTCATTTTTACAGTTGATTGTACCTAAATTAGTTGACCAATAGCGTATTAATGGCAAATTTCATAATTGGACAATCAGACGATTTGGCGAACCACACCTTTTGGACCAATATCAAATTTTGACGAATTGCCGATTTGACGAATATCAGACTTGACCAATGTCGTTCAACCTCACTCTTCATCGTGGCTCTTACGTCACGAATGCATCGACTGCAGGTACCGAGTTTTATTATTATCGAATCATTTAAATACAGGTGACTGAACGAAGACGGTTTGGTGACCAGACTGGCCAACTCCAAACATATTTCTAATTTCGTTTGATTAGCTATGAAAGGCGGATAGTACCTAACCTTTAGTAACAAATGAAACATGATTTCAGGCCTATTCTTCAGTCATATAACTAAAGTAATAAAATCGAATGTTTTGACAAAATATTATAACAAGTAGGTATTTACGGTACCCGCTTACCGTAACAGATAAGTTTTCACAGCTACTTGCAACATGAAACAATAAATTGGTTCAGATCGAATATAAAAAATTGATTGAAAATACTGATTCACCGATTACTGGAAGAAACTATTCTAAAAAGATTCAAAGCCTACCACAGAGATCTTATTTAATTATTGAATTACAAAACCAAGCCAGTATACAAAATGTGCCGTGTCGACATAATTCTATAAGGGCCGCGGATCACAGCGGAGGCGTTTACAAATTACCTAATACATTCTCTTAGCTACTACCTACGTGAATGGTTGATATAATATCGTAACATTGGGATTTGAGCCAAACGCTGCGGAGCTCCATGCATGTCAAGTGATCTGTCGGCGCCTCGGCCGTCAAAAATGTGGTTATTATTTAGTGGACCTGAGAAATGATCCTAGGACGTTGGTATGATGGTAAATTAAAACAGGTTTAAATGAATTAACAAAACTGCATTGAATACATCAATTCTCTCTATTACTAGTCAGTCGCGCGCTTGTGTGTACACAGGCGAGGGGGGGCGAGGGTGGAGGGGTACATGGATTGACAAACGACTCCGCGTGTGCGCACCGTTCAACATTGTATATATCTGAATATTATAAAAGGCGGCTGTGGTCATATTGCTTCTGTTTTTACGATACAAGACGCTTCTACACACTTAAAACAATGTCCATTACAATTTGAAAACACTACTTAAATCTAAGTTATATATCTAAGTTAAATTTGTTATTACTATTATATCCATATAAAAAAATTAAAGTTTCATAGTATAAATATATTTAAATCTGACCGCCACGCACGAAATACCCTACAATATTTTTATATTGAAAAAGTATGTGTAACTGTAATAAACATTATTTTGTTAAATATTTTTATTGCAGTATGTATAGCAAAAACTTTTTTGTGAAAGACGAAAGGTGTACCAGGATAAAAGGAATGACTATTGCAACTGGATTACTTTTCTTAAAAATGAATGGCATGCAGCTTGTAGTACCAGAAGCGAGGTTCAGCTGACTGCACACACACTCCATCCATATAACACGACGAACACAACAACGCGGTCATCGCGTCCATGGCGGTCAAATCTTAAAATAGTAAAATATAAATAAAATATGTATCTATAAAACGTGTTCTAGGAAACTTGTTTGAATTACAGTAGAATGGTATATTTGAATAATTCGTAATATTCAACCCGTAGGTAAAACAACTGAAGAAAAAACAGTTACGATTTAAGACTACACAACATTATGGGAGTAACCATACTTATGGTCAGCTTGACCGGTCGGAGCGCTTTAAGTCCACTCGAAACACGTCGAACTATTCGGTTTTATCATATAGACCTACCGCAATATATGGATGTCTGGTCAATCCCTTAAAATGGTGAATTCCTGAATGCGTGACGTCCACAAAAGAACACAGTTATGACTCAAACGCTCAAGGGGATGCTTTGCATGTATTCGCAGGCTTCCAATACCGAAGGTAAGTCATGTCATTCCCATCTTACCGAAACTGCAACAAACCGTTGCGCGTTTCAGAGCAGAATTGCTCCCACTAACAATACAAACAGAAATACTTGCTAAAGTAGTACAAAACTAAAGTACGTGACAAAACACTTTTTCCCGCCATAGAACAACTTTCTTGTCATTACACTGAGCGATGCAAGAGTTCTACTTGGATGCAATGGTCATTGCAGGTTTACAAAAAAAATATGAAACTATTGTATTAGTAAAATAAATAGTCATAACTCTTAAAAAGGCACTTGCATTGTGTATGGCCGTGTCTTAATATAAGCCAACGTCGCGTGTATCAAATAATTTCGTTAATTTTGCGCGCGTTCGATTTCGCCGATCAAAATGAGCGCGATCACTTATATTAGGACAAGGGTTATTCTATGAAGTCATTTGGACATGTCACATATCAACTAAAGTCTCAAATGGATAATACGCTTTACGTAGTAAGTTAACAGATAATAATATTCATTAAAGCGTATTATTATTCTTCATAGAACAATCTTGTACAAATTTAAGAGTAAAATCAACAAATAAGTTAAACTTAACATTTACAATGAGGTTGCTCCATGGCAGGAAAGCTAAATACAAGGTGCAGTTGATATGACTGAAAACTTCTTGGCACCAAACCTCAACGCGACAAAAAAAAAACAGTTGTACGCTTAGCCGGTGAGAGGTTTTCAGTTATTTCAATGATATCTTGTATACAGAAGACAAAACTTATTTTGTGTGTGTTTAAATCAGGGACCATACATCCCCGGTTAAGAGTTAGGTAAGTATTTTAGAAGGGTTAAGTCGGTTAATGACGACCCCTTGGTAATGCAAACCAGTGAAAGGGTTACCTACCATTATGATAATGTTTACAATATAATGGTTTTGTTTGGGTTACCATATTATGGTTTCATTAAACTTGTGCTAAGTGGGTGGAAGGGCACCACACACTAACATATTAAGAGAGTTAGTGTTACCCTTTCTAAATTGCTTAAATTAAACCGTGCAAAAGGTACCCATATTGTTTGGGTTTTTGATTACCCGCTTAGTAAAATCCTTTTAATGGGTAACCAACATGGTCCCTGGTTTAAATTTATTCATTTAGTAATAAATGTATCATCTGGTAAAAAAATTAAATGCATTCAATGTGCTCCTAAGTGGAAGTTGCAAAACCTGCGATTGTTTTAACCAACATTGTGTAAAGGTTAGAATAAAATTTTATAATATCCTGTAAGAATTTCAGTTAGTCCTCTACACCGACGATGGTAATGATAGGGATAATTGAATACGAATATAATATCTAGTGATTAATTGGGAATGTTAACAGAAAATGCGCTACGTTTTGTGTATAATTCTACTTTTTCGCTCGATCTCTAGAGGCGGCTGATTAATCATAGTTTTATGTAATAATAAACCTTTCTGCCGGCAACTTTTTCTTTTCTTACATTCAATCAGGTCCATCTCAGTGCAGCTTTCCTCGTCAGACCGTCCAGCTGGCGCAGCCTAGAGGGTTTCTGACCAAGCATATTCAGCATGAAAACTTGATAGCCGAGTAGGTAGGGCGTGACAAGAGAACGCCATAACTATGTAGTTGGATTTATAGAAAGTCCATATTTCCTTAATGTTATGTATACTTACTTACCGCGCCCCTCCCCGCGCGCGATGCATGGGAGACATCTGTCAATAGATCGTGTGCGTTACGATTGCTCCGCCAAGTTAACTAAACAGAAACAAACATCGCCAAAAATTTGCGAAATTTGTCAAAATCGAAGGCAACAAACCGAAAATTTGTCAAAGTAGAAATAAAGAAGTTATAAGGGTTTTACGTTGACCCCGCGAACTTAACGTGGAGGATAGCGCAGCCACGGAAATCTCAGCTCTATTTGGGTTAGAGATCTAATTCTTTTTGTCAATTGAAGACTGAATTTGTCAAAAAGTTTCGAAAAAGGAATTATAAGCTCTGGATCAATATTTTACGAAATATTAACCTTGGAAGTTATGGCCGCGCAATCCTTCACTAATCAACCATTTGTTATTTCTTTAAAACTTAAGACTTCGTAACTCAAACTATTACAAGAAGAAAGGTCTTAATTTGTCAAGACTATCGAAAGCAATAAATACTACAAAAACTTAGTTAAACAGACGAAATTAGTCCAAAACAAAAAGTACGTGGCTGCGCAGTTGAAACGTTACTTTGTACGCTCTTTTTTTATCGTGTGGTTAGTGCCTAACCTGGGTGTCAGAGTTTTCAGGCCACCCATGGGCCTCTGACTTGGCTTTACATGCCGTCAAGAAATATCTCTCAGGCATACTGGTTTCCTCACGATGCTTGATGAACTTTGCACGCTGATGTCATTGCTAGGATTTCGATGTGAACATCCATTTATTTGGCATATTAACCTTATTAGAATGACATATCGTTTTACCCTAAGAGTAGTTTTCAACACGTGTAATCTTAAAAATTATGTTATCTCATGTTCGAGCAGGGTAACCATAATTTCGTTTTGATTTGGGAATACTTCTAACTGGAGACTAGCATTTATATTGGACAACATCTAGCTCAATCTGCAAAATGTATTATTATTAAGTAAAAACCTTGTATATTTCAATAATGAGCATTGTCCAAAAAAATTTTTTTTTTATTGTAGTATTATAAGTAACTAATTTGAATATTTTTGAAATTCAATGGCTAGTAATTTATATTTAATTTTAAAGTTTTAAGGCTGATGACGCTTATCAACTTAAAACCAAACCACCAAACCAAACTTATCCAAACCAAACCAAACTTAACTTCTTTATTTCTACTTTGACAAATTTTTGGTTTGTTGCCTTCGATTTTGACAAATTCCGACAATTTTTCAGGCGAAGTTTTTTTTCTGTTCGGATAACTTAGCTGAGCAATCGTAACGTACACTGTCATTTTTACCCCTTCTCATGTATCTGTTTACTTACACTTTCAAATATTTTTACCTATTTGAATTTAACTTTCCAAAAAACAATCATAACCATCAGTAAAGCATCATTCGTACACGTCGCCGCTAGAGATCGGAGTACAACGAAATTCAAGTTAATAACTATATAAGATTCTTTAAATCGCAAAAAGCGGAAAACAAACACGTGATAGAAATCGATTATGTATTAAACAGTGCTTCTTCATGCGATTATCATGAAACATTCATGAATGAAGCACTTAACGTTGTCTACAAAAATATATTTTTTCGGCTTCTTTAAATGTGGGGCATCTAGACAAATATGTAAAGCAGTTATAGTCGTTTGATCTAAAAAGAGCTCGCGCCGCGGCGTGCTTCGCTCGCTCCGCCTGCTCTAGCCGCACGGCGAGCGCTCGGAGCACATCTCTCACGCTGCACCCGCTGCACGCACGCCTACTGAACTACTATAGTCACGATTTCAATACTTTAATAGAAAAATTTGGTCCTTAGATAGCTAGTTATTAGTGAAAATCATGTAATGCGATAAACACGAGCAAGCCGATACAAGCCACACTCTCTCAATAGCCGTGTTACACATTCAATACACCACTATAATTATTCTATTCTGAATATGTAAAATGATTTGTAGATATCTGTATAAAACTAAATACTACATTTAAATATTCTCCGATACTTTTAATCACTAATATATTCATGGCCGTGCTTCCATCAATATCAATATATAATATATACCTTACATATAAATTGAGTCACAATGAGAATATCCAAATTGATACAAAATTTTCTTAAATCTACGATCATTGGTGAAAGCATAACCACAAAGTTTAATTTTCAAGATAAAACCTCATAAATACCTATTTTATAAATATCTTGTTTGTATCTTTACGAGTAAAAGCAACAGTCCACTAACACGAGAGGCTAATAAACAAAATGTTAACATCAAAAGCATTATATCCATAACATTACGTTCTAGTATAATTATGTCGTAGTATGTATGTATTATAAATATCAATCAATCTGATAATAATATATACCAACAAAGGTATTATATTCTCCATAATATAATTATCTGCAACTTTGGTGAGCAGGTGAACATGATAAGTTAACAATGAGAAGATATTAACTGTAGACATCATTAATTCATCATGATAATGTAACTGTTTGTGAATAAAGATTGTTTCTTGGATCGAACCGACATGCTCATCGTATCGGCATTTAAAAGGGAACCTAGATTACGCGAAATATTCTGAGTCGATACCTTAACATTATCTACTCACAACGAGTAAAACGTCGATAGAAACGTTCCAGCGTTTAGCGGCTACTGGTGGCGCTGCACGGGCGTCTGGCAGTACGGGCACTCGTCCACCGTGGCGGCGCAGGCGTCGCACAGCACGTAGTGGTTGCACGGCGCCAGCGTCACGGCGCGCGCGCGCTCCTCGCACGTCATGCACTTGGTGGCCGTCTCCAGGTACAGCACCTTCTCGATGTCCTCCAGCTCCGCGCGCGCCGCCACCTGCAGCGCCTTCAGCGCCGTCAGCGGCAGGCCGCGCAGCTCGCGCCGCGGGGCCAGCGCCGCGCGCGCCGCGTCCAGCTCGCGCCGCAGCGACAGCGCGTGTGCGCGCGCCTCGTCGCGCTGCCGCTCCGCCAGCGCCGCCGCGCGCGCCGCCTCGTCCGCCTCGCGCTGCCACGCCTCGCACGCCGAGCGCGCCTGCGCGATGCGCTCGTCCCAGCGCGCCACGGCCGCGCGCGACGCCACCACCTCCTCGCGCAAACGCGACAGCTCGGCGGGCGCGGACGGCGACGCCGCAGCGAAATCGTACGCGCCGCCGCCGCCGAAGCTGCCCGCCTTCATGGCGTGCGAGTTGAACAGGCGCTCGGTGTCGTTAGCGTAGCGCAGGAAGGGGGGCAGCGGCGAGCCGGGCGGCGGCGGGCTAAACCCGCGCAGCGCGGCGCGCGCCGCCGGGATGTTGACGGGCGCGGAACCGGCTAGCAGCCCCTCGCCGTCCGCCAGGTCGCGGTCCAGCGCCGCAACCAAGTTGAGCGGCTCGTCCAGGTGCAGGTCGTCCAGCGCGTGGCCAACCACATCGTGCAGCACGCCAGCGTCGAAGGGCGCGCGTGCAGGCCAGGCGGGCGGCGGCGCCGGCTTGTGCTGGCCGGCCGAGCCGCCGGACGACGTAGACGCGCACTCGGAGCCGTCGCCGCTGCCGTTGCTGACGGGCGCGTGCGCGGCCAGCGCAGCGGGTGGTGGGGAAGCGGGGCGCTCTTTCTTGTCGGGCGGTAGCGCAGACGACAGTAACTCGGCTAGGCTGGTGCCGCAGTCCAGCGCGCCGGCCAGCTCGCGCGCGCCCAACTCCTCGGCTGCACAGACACGCGCCGTGAGCCCCGCGCAGCCGGCACGTAGCGGGTGCGCGAGGCTCGCTCAGACTCGGATACTCACGCTCGACGTGCGCGAAGGCGCAGAAGAGGCCACGCGGGCAGTAACCGGCCTGCTGCACGTCGTTGCACTTGGTGGACTTGTAGATTTCAGGGTGGAACTGCTGCTCGGTGCGCGTGTGGCAGTACCCGCACGCGTCTCCCGCCTCGCAGTTGCTGGGCTCTCCCCACTCCTCGCCGTGCTTTACGTTCGGACAAGGCGTGCTGCGATATTTATATTTCCTTGGTGATCTGCGTTTATCCTAAAAAATATGAGTTAAGTTGTGTTAAGAATTTAATGACTTAGGAAGCGATAACAATACAATAATTTTAATTATAAGCACTAATTTTATATAAGAAATAGCACACTACTACGCATAAATGTACATTTTGTAGTACTTTTTTAAAATAAATTATTTATTCTTAATACAGTAATTTATAGCAGCGCATTTTGTGGAATAAGAGAAACGATACATACAACAAAGATAATAAACCAGAAGTCTTTGAGCAAATTACAGAAAATATAATTGTGTATGTTTTGGTTCTTTGCGTCCCTTAAAGGAGCATACTCACTTTACTATTGTGATATTGAGGACAAGCATAACCCTGTCTGCATAACCTAGGTGGTCTTTTGCACGGCTCCGTCTTATATGACGATAGAACGTAATTTGTATCTGAAATAAAACAAGTTTTATAGTATTTACAAAACTCAATTTTATAAATAAAATAAATGAAAAGAAAGAAAACATTCCTTATTTTTCGATTCATAGTTTCCTAAACTTATAAGAAATGTTGGCTAATTAGTTAATACCTTGCCACTTGGGATCTTCGTTCTGAAGATTTCTTTCTCTATCTAAGGCGTTGGGTGCCGCGGCGTCTGCGTCGGCGGCGTCGGGGTTGTCGAGCGCCTGCAGCTCGCGCATGTCGAGCACGGGCGGCCGCAGGTCCGGCGCGCCGTGCGCGAACGCACAGTGGGCGCCGTTCTTCGTGCACAGGCCCCGCGCGTCCGTGTCGTGCACGCACATACATGTCTTGTAGTACCGCAGGTGGTACCGTCTCTCTGTGTCGCCCGCCGTGCGGTGCAGGTATGGACACCTATCGTAACAAAACAACACTCTAGCAATGATAACTAGTAGATGGTCAAGTACAAATAATAAACTTGAATGGAGCAGCAGAATTAATGACTTAAGGGTACATTAGTCGGTCTTACTTCCATTCCAAACAAACAAACAAACGTAGTATGGCGATTACTCCACTGTTTGATGGTGTACGTTCAAAATAAAAAAAAATATCTCGATTTGTCCCATCATTATCTAGCCCTGTATGGAAACAAAATCGTAAAAAAAAAGTATTTGAAATTTAAAAAAAAAAAAGTATTTGAAATTTAAAAAAAAAAAATGTTTCTTTTTACTACTTTCTATTTTTTAATATTTTTATTTTGAACGTACACCATCAAACAGTGGAGTAATCGCCAGACTACGTTTGTTTGTTTTGTATGGACGTATGACCGACTATAAGTGTACCCTTAATATAGCAATATGCTGAAAAAACACAACTTGCCCTGACCTTCAAGAAAGTAAATAATTCAGAATATTTCAATAGATTTAATAGCACTGCTTATCCTGCTTATCTGCCAGAGGTCAACCAAAAATACTATAATTTCCAACTTTATTTAGTTGGAATTATTATTCTTTGTCTTACTAAAACTGTGATTAATTATGCATGAATCATATGAATTACTACTGTGAGTGCGAGTTACTAAAGTTTTAAATAATATTTTGTATGATTGATGTATAATGTTTAAAAGTTATAATGTCTACATTTTAAAAAGTAGACATTGTAACTTTTAAACAAAGATCTACAATTGACAGCTGGGACCAATGGCTTAACGTGCTTTCTGAGGCACAGAGGAAACTCGGTATGTAATGGTCACCCATCCACGGAACAACCTAGGCAAGCGCGGCTTAACCTGAAGTTCAATCGGAGCGGCTGTTAGTATTTAGAAATATTATTTGCCTAAACTAAGTAATGTGTGGATAATACGTCCCTATAATTTAACAACTTTATTTCGGAACTTCCAGGATTTTTTTGGCACTAGAGAGGTATCATTGATATAAGCAAATAAACTCTACCTATTCCATTATCTGTCTAAGACATATGCAAACCATAAAAAGCTAGCATTTAGAATATTTTTACTGTTCTTATTTATTTATGGTGTTAGAAGTTGAAAACCTACTTTAATTATCAAAACATCTTTTGCAGTATTGGACTCCAAATTGTAACAATCACACTTGCAGGTGTCAAATGCTTGATTCAATAATAAATATATCCAAGTTGATAAAAACCAGGATACAGGATAAAGGTCTTGACACATATATCAGGGCCGTGCCCGGGACGTGACAGGGATGCATCAAGCTTCGTCGCCGGCCTGGGCACGGACGTGTATGTGTATACCCTGATATGTGTGGATAGACCTTAACTAGTAAAACAAAACAAGTATAAACAAACTTATGTCTAGTTAAAAAGATTGCAAAACAAATATTTTTACTATTTTAATAATTTAACTAACCAATAATCTTACATAGGTCACATTAATTTGAAATTAGTTTCTTGTAAACAGAATGATGCATTTGACACAGATTTTGTTCATATATTCAAGAATGACAAGCCTTAATACTGTGCTGAAATGAATAAAATCTAAAAAGCTTACATCCAGTGTTTGCAAACCAATAAACTGTTTTGTTTATTCTAAATACTTTCAATGCCATGATTAGTAGGTGTCATAATAAGCTTTCCATTATATTATTTAGTATGGAATCGACCTGTTATACTTCAACACTCACAATGACTCCAATTTCAAAACAAGTGTGAACAATGAGCCACATCAATATAATCTTGCCAAACCACAATGCCATGAACCAAATAAATCATGTACTTAAGTTTGTACACTCATAATTTGGTCGGATTATATTTTAGATAGCAGTAAACAAATTAGGGAAAGCAATTAGTTTCAAATAAAATATCGATTCAGTATCAGTAATAACATGCATCTCGAAACAATAACCATCCGATAGAAGTAAACAGTATGAGTAAACAAAGTAAAATTAGTAGCAAAACAAAGCAACGACTCACTCGTCCCCATCTTCACAAATGCCCGATGTCTCGTTATATTTCGTACAGTAGTTATCAGCGCTATAGTTAAAAGTCCCATCTCTTTTTCTGACCGGCCTCCGCCGTCTTTGGTTATTAAAATGCCAATGAAAACATGTAAAAGGCCTATGTTGTGTACATTTATGTTGTAAGAAAGACGGACACTGCTCTACTCGAAACTCCTTTAGATATCTGGAACATAAAATCGTAGACTCAGAGCTAATATACTATATTGAACCTCACATGAAACACTATCACTTCACATATAACACGAATAAAAACAAGCAATTACTTATAATGGTTCGGTTTTTCTGTTTGAGCTGCTAACAAAGGTTTAGATTCCGACGGCATTTTGGAAAATTATTGCGCCTCTCGCGTCGCGCAGGGCACGCTCACCGACGACCAATTAAAATTCAATATACGATCACGTGATACATAATACTTTAGAAAGGGAAAAAAGGTAAATAAAGTTCAAATTTGTTTTAAAAGTATCAAAATAATATTGAAATCACCACACAATTTAATTTTAAACGGCCTTGAACTTATACTAGCGTTATCTATAAGTCTACCTTAATTTCGGCACATAAAAAAATAAAGCGCAATCAATTGACAGCACAGTCGCTCTGTCAAGTTGAATGTTTTCTATTTAGCTCGCTCTGTTCAACGACGGTAGAGTTTAGAGAAACCGAGACAAAAAATAGGACACGTACTTCTTCATCAAGTAACAATAACAATGGACGACACTAAAAAAAGATGGTAACTAATAAAAAAGTATTTGAAAAAAATATAGTTTACTCCATGACTCAAAACTTGCCCAAAACAGTGAACTGCGTATTGGGCTCAAGTAACAGTCATCAAGTTTGCAAGAATCCTCGCTCTTGCCTCGTGAACAAATACACTTTAATGACAGTTCTGATACGGTTTTTTTATTCAGTTATTCAGTAAAAATGACCATGAACTAAACAAATGGGCTCTGCAACATTAGTTTAGTGAGCTCTAGGTAGGTCAGTCACTGGCCTTGTGGCCTTTCACTGGTCAGTGGTCTCGTGTGGAACTGGATACATCATTTGAAGATAGTCAGTTAGTGACAGCTTCGCGTCTTTTTGGAACTAACTCAAATCATCATCTGATAAGCTTTTTCCAAACCATATTGGCATCAGCTTCCAGTCTAACCAGATTTAGATAAATACCACTATTTTAAATGTATTGACTATCTGACCTCCACCCCTGCCCTCGACAACCCGGTACCTACTGATTCATTTGATAAAGTATGGTAAGACTGGTTGTCAGACTTTTGGACCACTGTCAACCTGTAACGACTGTCAATGGCATAACGTGCTTTCCGAGGCACGGAGGGAGGGAACTCGGTATTTAGTGGATGGTCACTCATGCACTCATCCTCGGACTGACCTTGGCAAGCGCTGCTTTACCTTAAATATCGACTTGTTATTATTTAGCTCTGTTTAAATAATCAAATAAAAACTTAAGTACCACAAGTGTAACTGACTGTAACCTGGCCATGAGGCCAGGAGGCCAACGCGTCAGACACGTTATAGGCTATGGATATGAATCCAGAGCCTATAACGTGTCTGACGCGTAGATACACAAAATGTATGTAATGAGTTGTAAGATTTCGTCAAAGAGCTAACACCAATATACTGCGGGAATTTTCACTACTTTCATGTAATAGCAACATTTCGTAACGGCGTTAGTAGATTTTTGATTTTTGCAAGACAATTATAATTTATGGCTACACTCTTCTTCTGACAACCAATCAAACATCTTGATTCTAAAAGTTCTGATTTAGTCAACCAATAATAGAGCTCGCATTTCCCACCAATCAAATACCCTAAACTTTAATACTGTCTACCAATCGGCTATCGGAAACATTGGCGTCTGTTTCACCCGCCATTCCCTTCGACGCCATCTTGAGCATATGATCATTGTTGTGGATTCCCTGATCCCATTTTATTAAAAAATTGTGGTTTATTTCTTGGAAATAACTTTAAGAGGTGTGTTAATTAGTACAAATTAAGTTGATTGTTCAGTGTGAATTATAAGTGTACTCTTCGTATTACGATACTCCCAGTTTCGCGGGTTTGGAGAAACCCTGTTGAAGGCATTGTCATAACTTAACGCTTCATCTTTCTTTTAGTGAAAAATGGCACGTACCAAGCAGACCGCGCGTAAATCTACCGGAGGTAAAGCTCCTCGTAAACAATTGGCCACCAAAGCAGCGCGTAAGTCAGCGCCAAGCACTGGTGGAGTCAAGAAACCTCATCGTTACCGCCCTGGTACAGTAGCGCTTCGTGAAATTCGTCGTTACCAGAAATCGACTGAGTTGCTAATCCGCAAGCTGCCTTTCCAACGGCTGGTGAGAGAAATCGCCCAGGATTTCAAAACCGACTTGCGTTTCCAGTCTGCTGCTATTGGCGCTCTGCAGGTGAGCACTGATTTGACCTATGGTCAATGACTAGGTCGTCATGTCAACAGTACAATAAACTTAACTCTTTCCTTAAATTTTCAGGAGGCTAGTGAGGCATACTTGGTCGGCCTGTTTGAAGACACCAACTTGTGTGCTATCCATGCCAAACGTGTGACAATCATGCCTAAGGACATCCAGCTTGCCCGACGAATCCGTGGCGAGCGTGCTTAAACTTAATCATAAATTATTTTGTAATTCAATACCTAGATCTAAATTCCATAACAAGTTTAAAATGTCTCTTTTAATTTTTATAATACTTAACATCATATTCATTCATAATAATAAGGATGCAGCAGAACTGAGTTTTTATTAAATACATTCTTATTATGTAAGTTGGCTAAGCAAATGTAAGAAATACTAATGTCGGTTGATCTACAATACTAGTCGACTTCAGCAGTATTCCATACATAGGCATAGCATTGTGTTAGTAAGTTGATCTTAAGTAGTCTAATAGGTAATGTGAACCATGTGCAGTGTAAGAATATTCTGTGTTTGGCGTAATTAAGTTGCATCATATGATGTTTTATGAGAAAATTGGTGTTTAATAAATATGATTAGTGTCGAGACATGTGTTTTTATTTGTCATACATAACAATCCATTCCAAATAACATGACTCACATTCTTGCACCATGTCTGTAAATTAACAAGTTGAGCTGCCAAAATAAAACTTTTCACTTTTAACTATTCTCTAATAATATCTTAGGGGAATGGGAGTATCATCTGAGGCCCTCTTAGACATTTGTATAAAATTACTACCAACTAGACCAATCAGATGATAACTTATTTTATATATCTATGGGCCAAAGTAGCCTGAAAATAAATGGATGTTGTTGTTAGTCATCATTCTGTGAGCTCGCAGAATAATGACTCACTGCTACTTAGTGTTAATACTTGTCACTATTTTTTTATGGCGGTAATACCACATGTTATGGCCATGTGGTGAAAGTTCAGGGTTGATAAAAAATACCACACCAATGAGTACCGGTCCACACACCATAGGTGCCTATTCAAATACTGCTGTTTCTCTTTTTCCATCTAGCTGTCACAAACAGTAGATGCATCATCATCATCAGCGAATTTTTCGTTTATCATCATGACAGAAGCCAAATCAGCGTGTTCAATTCCCAGTAGACGCAGAGTTTGACAATAGGTATATATTGGGCAGGGGGGCACATTGCTCGCAGAATGGATGGCTCTGATGGGGCCGTAAGTTCTGGAGTGGAGACTGCGAACAGGAAGAAGTTGCGTTGGAAGGCCTCCCACTAGGTGGACCGACGACCTGGTGAAGGTTGCGGGGATCCGCTGGATGCGAGACGCACGGAACCGGTCAACGTGGCGTCACTTGGGGGAGGCCTATGTCCAGCAGTGGACGTCTTTCGGTTGAAATGATGATGATATATTGGGCGTCCAGCATAGCCGGTCAATGATCGGCGCAGTGGTCGCCGGTTCGTTTCTCGCATGATAATAAAAATATTGGTACGGATAGATTGCAGACACCAGACTGATAGATATTTTAGTACATTATCAGTGTCTGCAGTCTGATCTGAAATCTATTCATACCAGTTTAACTGCACACCTTTACAGTTGTCTGACAGACAGACTGCCACAGCTCATCTGAAACTTTCTAAATGCAAGCAAAGCCAGATAGCCAGTAGCTGCAGACACAACTTAGGTACTTATGTGGGATAACAACTAATTGATAAGTCACAATGCCATATGGTACTGGATCTCAAACAAGGCCTTGCCTCCTAAAATAATCTTTGTGCACTATAAAAGAGTTATGAGGGTAAATAAGCTAACCTAATTAATGTGGCTGAGTTCTGGTTAAAACATAATAAGTGGAATCATCAATCTCCTGCCCCTGTCTTCGTCTTCCAGACTTTTCCATTACTCATCATTTCAGCAGTCACCTCCTTTCTAGCCATATCCTCCTTCTCACAGTCCATCCATCATTTCTTTGGTCTTCCCCTACTCTTATAGCCATCCACATTCATACTCAAAATTAATAGAATGGATGTGGAATCATCAATATTATATAAGAAGAACATGGGCCTAGAGCACAGCACAGCCCAAACACGGCCCTCGAGCCCTTTAGGTATAATACAAGGTGCAACGCTACAACGGTTCCCACGTACATATTCGCAGTACATCAAAGCCCCGCCAAAAAATAAAGTTTTTTTTTAAAAAAAACCTTGCCCCACACTTGGAATTCCTCCTGTATCGTGGGTGCGTTTACAAACATTTAAACTCACATAATCAAACAGCCAGACCCGGAACAACTAACTGTGGGCCCTACAAATATGAATGTGTATGTTCCGTGCGGGGATCGAACCCGCGACACGCAACGCAGCAGTCAATCGCTCAGCCACTGCGCCAACCGTGCCGTTGTTACCTACAAAACTGCACAGTCAAAAACTAGTGATCTGTGAGCTACCGTGATATTCGTTCGCGTGAAATTATTATAAAAAATATTACTTTCCATTGAATCGGATTTTGTTCATAATTTCAAGGGTTTTAATTTTTTTGCAAGAAACCCTAATTATTTTTCTGAAATAAGAGTAGCTAAAGTCAACAGCTCTCTGCCAGTAAAAGTCCCGTCAAAATGGGTCTAGCCGTTTCGGAGATTAGCCAGAACAAACAGACAGACAGACAAAAATTTAAAAAAATGTTTTTCTCTTTTAAGTAACGTATATAAATTTTCATATGCATTCAGTAAAAAGCTCAGTCATTTTGATATTACAAACAGACACTTCAATTTTATTTTTGTATAGAATAATGATTAAAAAAATTTGATCTTCCAACCTGTATATACAGATCAGCGTGAGTTAATATCCAGTATGTTGCAGTTGACTAACAGACATGTGGTTATGACTGAAAAAAAACAGGGTCACAGCATGATCATGAAAGCATGCATGAGGATGCTTGAATGAATACTTGTCCATGTATAAATATATCAAGCTATTTGGATATTATGCATAATTAAGTGTCACTAAGTGTTGGTGAAAACAAGCATTAGTGTAGGAGCAATAATAACTTATAATAACACGATAATGATATATTTGGAAGTAATTACACTTCTGTGATACAGTTATTTGTTTTCATCCTTACTTCATACTTTTATTGGTGATAAATCACATCCATCTACCTACATTAATTATGAAATACAAAACACATTTGTTTTGCTTTTCCGCTGTATCAGCTGCTGCTGCTGAGGCCTAGCTAGATATAGCAATAGGTTGCTTACTGGTCGGTTGGAACCAGCTACCATTCACCAGTGATGAGAATAAAAGACACTATAACAATGAACAAATCTATTTATATATTGTGTACATATCTATTTCACTTATACAATTATCTATGCAACTAGTTCAGTTTCTTTTTCTTCTAATTCTTTGAGTCTCTTTTCTATATCATCTACATTTTTCCCATGTTCTTTATTGAATCTGTATGACTGCAAAAGTTGTTCTTTTTCTAGACCTTTTATTCTATCATACAATGTTTTATCAAATTCGAGGTCTATATCGCTCTCTTCCCGTAAAACGCAGAAGTATATAAGGAATACTGCAACACTTCCTACCACAGAGAATGGCTGATACCATGGCATATTTGAGGCTACCTTCTTGACTAAAGGTCTAGCTGTTTTCCTTGCAGCTTCACTAGTAGAAAATTTGATGGGCTCATTTTCACTAGCTTCCACTTTACTGCTGAATGATCTACCTGTCCTGCAATCCCGGGCTAACCTCCTGAAAGAAAAAGAGTTCTTGTGAGGCTCCATTTCACTTTGGTTTGAGATGTAAACTGTAAATAACATTTAATTTACCTAAAGCAGGTGAAGATATGTCTGTTCATTGTTGTGGATTGAAGGTAGAAACCATTATAATCGGATCCGATAAACAGCTGAATTTTTCAGTATTTAATTCAATGAGAAATCATTGACATCTTGCCTTGACTTGCCCAATGACATACATGACATGATTTTGACAGTGACATCTTCCTTTGGTCGCTCAAACACATGGAACTATTAAATACTAAGTGCAACATTTGTCTGAGCGCAGTGCTGTAACACACTTCTTCGGATCGGCACATTTTATTCAGGAGTATTGAACATAGATTGAATCAACAAGCCGACCCCAAGCAATTACTACACATTTGTTTGGCTCGTGCCGATCGGAAACCTTCATTCGGTATAGTACTATCGATGAATCTTGTTCATCCCGGACGTTTTCAATATTGCTGCCTGGCTGGACCGAATCAAGCTGACCCATTGACATAGAGAGCTGACCCGAACACGTTTGAAGCCTTTTTTTCATTTGGAATCCCGACCGCCGCCGCCGCCGCCGTAGGGCTGACGAATCCGGAGGGGTCTGTCAGACTTCTTACTAACCAAATACACACGGTGTTCCTCCTCGTCACTTCTGGTTAGATACCCCACCACAGCCAGAAGTGACGAGGAAGAATACCGTGACATAACCCCAGCACATATTATTTTAGAACGCTAAGGTCGGATAGGCAGTCCACAGTAGCATGCAGGTACTCAGCTGGATCGGTTTAAATTGAAAACTGGTTTAAGAAGACTAAGTATTGTCCGGTTAAGCAGTAGCCAGCCTCAGAGGCTGAACTGCGAGATGCCATCTCCAAAAAAAAAAAAGAAAACTAAGTAGGTGGATGATTTTAGAAAGCTAAGGAAGCCACAGCTCAATTTCTTCTATTCTACTGGTGATTCCTATTATCATTAAAATACGTTAGCAGCTATCTCCATTGAATATTGCAGAGCATTTTTAATACTGTGAAAAGAAAATGCGTTTATCAAAATAAGGAGTTTAAAAGTTAAGAGGATGAGGAAACAGATGCACACATGCTGTAAACACAAATTTAAATCTGTTAAAGTCATAACCCCTTTGGCTTTGCGTGATTCCTAAAATCAAGCCTATAGTTTATTAGCACCAGACGCCATCACATCAAGCTACTACAATCTGTCAAAGTTAATAGATTTTAAACCTTTTTGATTTTAAACATTGTTAAAGCATAAGGTTCATGGATGAATGGGAAAATTTGATAGTTTCGGGTAGCTTGATGTGCTAGCGTCTGTACGTAGACCGATGGACCAGATACAATTAGGTAGGTACCTACTTTAACTCTATCACTCACCGAACGAATTCATCTCCAACTTCAGGCTCAGATAACAAATAGTTGCGTTCAGCAAGTGCTTTTTCTCGTCTCTTTAGAGCATTTTCCAGTTTATTATCGTCATGGATGAGTTGCTCATCATTATGAGTGTGTTTTAGGCATGGAACTATTTCATTACATGAAGGTTTAATAAGTAATGCCCAAATGTCGCACTTGTCTGCGATTCCTTGAATAGTTTCGAGTAACTTCAACCTTTTATTCCAAACAGTAGATACGCCATCGCTCTGTTATTTAAGTAAATAAAAAAAAAATGTAGTGTACAGACGCGAGACGCCAGCACATCCAGCTTCTACAATCTGTCTTTCTTTTATAGATTTTCAACTTTGTCGCCTATCGATTAGATTGAAGGTTGATTCGAAATTACCAATTTGAAATTTGTTTTTTTTATATCGATGAATACGGTCCACCCAATGGACCAACCATATTTTTCTTTTAAGGCTCTCCCACATAGGCGCGTTATTATCGGTCGATAATACCCGGATGCGTTATTGCGATAATGCATCCCGAATCGAGAATCGGGATTCCCGATTCTTCTAAAAAATCTGCGTTTTTATCGTCCAATAATTCCATTTTGTATTCGTGTTTTTGGCAGGTTTTTCCCTAATGTCTAATAACGATCTCGCAGCTGTGTGAGGGATCGCATGCGTCCCAATACAAAATATTCTAAGAACTCATATCGGAATATCGCAGGACGTAGATATGCAAAAGCGTCCTACTTCTATTGCGTCGTTATTATCGCAGCAGTTTGTTAATTCGTAGCCGTCCTAATACAAAATGTAAGTACTAAAAACAGATATCGAAGTAACGCACCCGGCATTATCAACCGATAATAACGCACCTATGTGGGGGAGCCCTTAAACAAAGAACGATTGCAACCAAAACCTACGGATCTTTCACGAAGTTCTTCCAATTCTTTGTAGCAGCTTTCTATTTGATGTTCAAGAGAGTTGTGTCGTGTTTTCTCCACGGTCAACTGATGCAGCAACGTATCAGTACCAAGCGTTAGGGATTGATATTCCTTTGACAGTTTTCCCAGGTGTGTCAATGTATCACGTATTGCTCGATTGGTTGACAATATTGCATTATTTACTGTTGAAAATATTTTAGAATTAGTATCTGCTATTTCATATTTTATGTTTAAACTGGAGCCCTTGTACAAAAAGCAAAGAAAAATAGTCAATCAAAAGATCTGATCATAACATCATTCTTTATTAACTTTGGAAAATAAACTCACATTCACGTTTTTCTCTCAGTTTCACTTCATTATCCTGTTCTTGCAGTTTTATTCTTTCAATTGTTTGCCCTATTGATGAGTCCATAATTAATATGTGGTGATAGGTACTACACTGGCTCAAAAGGTGAAATCACGGCCTGATATGGGAGCGACTGTTGAAGGAATATTTAAAGTACGTAGTATTTTCAAACAAAATGGCGCCAAAAGTGACGGCGGTGACTGACTGGGCCATGATGGAACAGCAGCATGGCCGTTTTAAGTACGCATGACGACCACTCAAGCCATTAAACCAATTTACGTGGGTCTCTCATTGTACAGGAAATCAATACAATGCGAGGCCATATTATACTGGACCCAATAGCTTGATGTGTCGTTGTTTGTACCATGTGCTGAAGGCATGCTGAAGGACTGCTGTAAAAACAAAAGAACACGTTTTCATTATTCTATGTAAAAAGTGATTAATATTTATTATTAACATTTAAAAATATTATTTAGCACACTGTTTACTTAAGAGGGGTTGTAAAGGAATGTAAAAAAAAATTGGCATTATAAAAAATGGTTGCCTGGGAAATGTTGTAAACAAATAAACCCAAACCGCAAATCACATTTTTTAAGGAATCCTTTAAAATGTTTGATCCTGACCCTGACGGTTTTGTAAATGTAACTTGGCCGAGTAAAAACATTCCACATGGGGGTATTTTCCATACACGTGTGGCTGAACCAACGGAGACTCAGCAACAATTACTCAAGGGTGGGTTTACTCATATTTTTTTAAGGTCTTATCAGACCAAATTTTCTTACACGTTCCCTGTAGATAGATTAAGTTTTGTAATAGAGTTACCAAGCATCATTCAAATTTAATGTAAAAAGGCAAAATAACTTTCGTTTACCCAATTATTGTGATCATCATTAAATCTACTACTAATTTTATAAAGAGAGATCTCGATTTTTGTGAGTTTGTTTGTACGCGGACTTGCGGAAAGTAAATGTCCGGAACCACAGCACCGATTTCCAATAATTCTTTCACCATTTGAAAGGTACATTATTTAGGATGGTCATAGGCTATAGGTATACAGGGTGAATTTTTGATGTGGGCGTGGATGGCCAAATTAGAAACGATCCTTATTATCAACACTGTCGAATGGTGTTATAATAAGTCAGTGTTTTTTTTTTTCAAAATCAACGGGTTCGATTCCTTGGCAAGGAATATTGATTTTCCAAAAATCTAATGTTGCAGTTTTCGTTTTCATCAAAATCGGGCTCGAGACTCCTTTGAGTATTTAGCCTGATATAGGATTTGGCCATCCACGCCCACTTCAAAAATTCACCCTGTATTATACCTCCTTGCCATTATTATAGTGCACAAGTGTGTGCGCTAGCACGTTGCACTCTCCCTTCACACGACCAGAGAGATCAGGCGCAGGACTAAAGGACATGCTTTCTGAGGCACGGGGGTATCATACCGCCAACTTCCAAAGTCCAGGCTGCTACTGAGAAACTCCTAATGGTAAAACTCACCACTGGACCAAATGGTAGGCCGAAATGGAAAAAATGCAGATGTCATGATTTTTCCCTAGAGTGCCAAAGGAAGGTATCCTTTCCTAAGTTCCTTCATGGCAAATAAACAACAATGACATACATAATTATCAGACAAGGATATTCAAAACTTTTTTCTGTACTTATTTTGTTTCAATTTAAAGTTCTCCGCCTTTAGAGCCTCCACTACACGTCTACGGATGCATCTGCTGACGTCATCTTCGGATGCGTCCGTCTCAAATCCGATTGTTGTCGGTTTTTGTGGCACGGATCAAAGGGTTTCGGCACAAACGTCCGGTGTCTGTCCACCCACACGTCTGACGACGCATCGGTTTGATGGGAGTTGCGATTGAGAGCGCACGCGTGCTTCTTGCGGTTTAATTCGTATACCCACTTTACGCAGCATTCGTAAAAACGCTTGAAATGAGGAAACTTTTCAGTTTCTTGAGCTATATGAAGCTGAAAACTGGTTGAGGAACTAGAAAAATAAAAATGTAAGTGTATTATTAATCTAATTTAATTATTTACTTAATTCAATTAATTCATTCTATTGAGGCTACTGTAAACTAAATACATAAATAGCTGCAGCAGCTACGGTCTCAATATATTAAACGTTACGTGCGAGTTGCGTCTGTCGAGAATAAACATAGACTGATCGACCTACAGACGTGTGGACGGCTCGTGGTGATCCATCTGCTGATGCATCTGTCAGCGTCAGCGTCCGCGGACGCATCCGTAGACGTGTAGAGGAGGCTTAATAAAAACATCCCTTAGATCAGAGTTCCCCAAACTTTATTGTCTCGTAGACCCCTTGCCATGTTTTACGATTTTGGGTAACTAATATGTTTTGCTTAGCTAATATTACATTTTTCAAAATTCATCGAGTTCAAATGTATTTTGACTGACTTGTAACTGTAATGAGGAATAGAAGAAGGAAAAAACCATGAAAAACACATTAATGTTTTTAAATTTATAAATAAAACTTAAATTAAAACGAACCAAAATAATACTTTTTGCTGGGAGGGATGCCACGCTGAAACCTTTTCCACTAAATAAGAAGACGGAAAAGCAATCAAAACCATTCTCGTGATATTCCATTTTTTTTTTTATCTTTAGGCTGTCACCTTGTAACTGCAGGTTAGCCTCATTAAATTAACTGAATAAATCTGATAAATAGGCAAGGTCGCGATATGCTTAAATATGAGCAAACTATCGTGGACCCCCCTTTACGTCTCATAGACCCACAATTTTTTTTCCACTTTCATGGAAGTTTTGTAAGTCGTCATCGTTTGGGTACGTAGACAGAGAAAACTTTCTCTGTCTACGTTTGGGCATGGTATAATATATTATTATACCATGCGTTTGGGTATCATTGCTTTTTTAGATGTAACGATCAGTGTGACCATCTTAAAATGATCGATACTGCCATACTTTGGTTTGAAACCTGCCATAGACTCGAGTAAAAATGCCCAAAAATTGCCAAGTGTGTTTAGCGTTCTAATATTAGTAGTAAAAAAATAAAAAATACTTTTTTTACATATTATCATATTTTTATTTGTAATTAGGCCTCATATTCTTCATTTTATAACTCTTTATACAATTTTTATTCAAACGATTTAACATTTCTTTGGTTGGTTTGAATGCAATGCAATCGCCATGCTCGCCAATGGCTTGTTTAACCTGCAACACAGATGCTACATGTTGTTACTAAATCTGTTTCGTGTTTTCGTCTTATTTAAATTAATTTGCGAGAATATTCTTTCGAATGCAGTACTTACAAATTATTAAATGAAGTTAATCGGCCATGCTGGCCCATCTAGTTTGTTGCAATGGCCGATGGCGTGTGGATTCTATGAAGATTGTCTACCCTATCGTTTTTAGGGTGGCCATTTTCGACAATTTGAGATGTCAGTATTGATTTATTTTCTACTTTGCAATACTGCTAAGTTTGCCGGAGGCTAAAATAGAAGGCCAATCCTGCCAAAAAGGCAGGAAACTGCCACATATTACACTGGTAACGATTGACTTATGCTAAAAGCTTGAAGCAAAAGTGAGCGGAGCGGGCTCAAAAATTTTTGTTTCCTAGATGGAACGATTGACTTATGATAAAAGCTAGATGCAAAAGTGAGCGGAGTACCTAGGCTCGAAAATTTTAGTTTCCTGATATCCTGCCCGGGATAAGTTGCGGCCAGCACGCACGCGCTGCAAGCCCGCGCCCCAAGTTTCTTTTGACAGCCTCTAGCTTTGACAGTTACAATAACTCGGGGCCCCCTTGGATCGTGGGGCCCTGAGCAAGTGCTCAGTGTGCCCAGTGGAAAAGATGGACAGACTTTAAATCTATCTCTGTGCCAAATTCCCTGAGCCAAAACCCACGTCCGTACCTCCTACCGCGGAAGTAAGCTGAATACCAGACATTACTCTAAGTTCAAATTCTAATAGCAGCAACCCAATAGCAGCCAGTAACACTGTGTCTGAGAAAGAAAAGATAAAGAAAGCAAGAAGAATATTTTAGCGCTTGTATAACACTGACGGGGGGCGCCAGGGGCCGCTGTTGGAAAACATTAATTTGTAACATTATGAAAATTCATGGGAAAATTGTTTTGAAAAAACAAGATAGTGGCTTTGGATCACCTCCCTCCAGATTACTCAAGACTTATTTTTTTTTTTTTAGAAAAAATATGTTTAAATATAATAATAACGAAATATCATCCAAGCAATATTAAATTTTCAAATTTCGAAATGAATAACACAGTGCCCACTATTCAAACAAAAAGGAACTAAATATTTACTTTATTAAGGTCTGTGGTGCCCAGCTGCCCACAGTATCTGTAGTCTGTACTGAAATAAAATTGTAGTGTGGCTAAAAGGCAAGGAAAATAATAAAAACTTGCTAAAAGGTCTCTGAAACCAGGCCATAAAACTAATTATAAAAAAAAGATTGTATTGCGATTTGAGGGAAGTACTTTGTTTTTTTTTTTTCTATTCGACATAGATTTCAAATAAATTGTATTCATTTAGTTTTTTTCATTACTCTCTCAGTTGTGTATGTGTCGCAGTCATCTGGTTGAATCTGCTATTTGATTGAATGACTAGCGCGTTCAATGAATGACAACATTCAGCGTGCGTTTTACATTTACATTCAATGTAGCGTTCAACATCTTGACTGAACTTCATTTAGCGAAGTCGTTGAATGGGATATAGCCGACTTTGTAATGTTTGGTTAGGGTGACCATAAGTTCGCAACTTAAAAGGTAACCTTACTTTAGATAACAAAAATGAGAACATGATATGACACACTCTATTTTACACACATAACAATTTTAGGTCGTCCATAGTGGGGTCGCATGCCCTCAGGATGCTCATGAGAATTTTGAGAGAATTAAAAAATTACTGATTTAAAAAACTGCTAAGTTTAAAATAATAAAAGATTGTAGCATGATTTCCAAAGCTTTACTTAATCTCATATTTTTGCTTAGCATAAAAAAGTAAAAAACATAGAAAAAATGATCATATTATTATTTCAAAAGTAATTTATTAAAATATGCGAATCTCTGGGACTCCAAAAAGTTGTTAACTTAAGTCTTTGTCACTTAGTGAAATGATGGTTTAGATAAAAAAAAGACTACCTAAATATTTAAAATCACAGGAGGACAGTTTCATTTATTAAAGTATTAGTGAATTCGTATCACCTGACTGATTTTACGTCCGCTCTGTTCAAAGGGCTATGTTCAATGATATTTTAGTAAACAGATATGATAGGGGCGCGCAAATCGTGAAGACAAACGAAAACGTTTGTGAAAACGTCCTAATTGGGACGTATTGCTATTGCCTTTAGTCTGTGTCACGCACGTCTACGCGAGTGATACGGTGCGGGCTGCTGCGTAATTACCATCCAAAATGCCATCTTGTGTATTTAGAAAGTGTACCAAATAAAATACCAAAGTAAATAAAACACAAGGGATCTCATACCACACGTAAGTAAACAATATACTTCGATTTATTAATATATTTCAATTATTTTCCTAATATTCTGATACTTGGAGGTTAGAAAAAAGAAAGAGATGGAAAATACATTTTTTGTCGTAAGAACGACAAGGATGACATTGAACAAAAGTACAGATGCGAATATTAAGCAGTAAAGTTATCTTTACAGCAGAGTTCTAGTTTCCCTTTTAATAACTTTTCTTTATAATTTTGTTTGATATATTTAATTATAAATTAAACATGTCATATGTAGGAAAACAAAATATTAATAGCTCATCGTTACCATAATATGTCACAGATAGTGTTAAAATAAAGCTACCATTGAGATCCAGGCTTCAAGAATGGATCGCAATTGTTCGTAAACAAAGAAATGAATCGTTTAAATTACTTTACTGTGTGACAACAGCGAGTTTGACTATTTATTTACCGTCTTCTTCGTAGGTTTCCAACCACTGAGATCCGGCTTCAAGAGTGGATCGCAATTTTTCGTAAACTAAGAAGTGAATCCAGTTTGACGCCTTCAAAAAGCAGTAGAATTTGTAGCAATCATTTCAAGGCTACTGATAAATATATTTTAAACAAAGGTCGAACACTTCTCAAAAAGAACGCTGTCCCTGTTATAGAGATAATTAAAAGTATAAAAAATGAGTATTCTACCCTAAGATATGCTCTAGCATTTGTTCTGGCATTTTAAATAAAACCATAAACATTATTCAACATTCAGTATAATCTCAATCCGCCACTAGTTTCCCTTTACTTATAACGTCGTTTGTATTTGTATTTAACTTTTAGCCTACCTCGATGGTGACGAGATGTATTTAACTTATTTTGTTTTATTTCCCAGGAATACATTAATATAAATATTCAAAACTCCCCGATAAGTCTCGACAATGTCAGCATACCGGATATGGAAGATATTTTTGAAACACCCAGAAAAGCGGCACTTAAAAAACGCTTACGTGAATTAACATGTAAGAAAAAACTGTTACAGAAAAAAAAACAAAATACTAGTTCAACAAAATAAAAGACTGAAGAAACTTGTTGCCACCATAGCCGTGATATTGAGAGATTTAAAGAGAAAAGATTACATTTCAAAAGAACAGTTTGCACAACTTAATTTAAAGACCGAAGTCCTAAATTTAATAAATAGAATCCATTTAAAGAAAAAATCAAAGAAGCCATATCGCGTAAAGTATCCCCCCGCACTCAGAAAATTCGCACTTACTCTTAATTTTTATTCTTCTGCCGCTTACAAATATGTAAGAAGTGTATTTAATACTGCTTTGCCACATCCACGTGTATTAGTGGTATGAAAACACTTCTTGTTCGCCGGGGTTCACGCAACAAGCCTTTAATATTGTTACGTCGTCGGTTGCCTTACGAGAAAATTCTAGATTACGTGCGAGTCTCGAATATTCCTGTAAAAACCTGTTTAGACGATTAGAGTCTAGAATGTTCCACTATAGAACTGTCTAGAAGATTCGAGAAACTCGTGGAAGTTTCTCGAAGGACAATGTTCTACTATGGAGCTTTCTAGAAGAATCGAGAAAGCTTAGGAAGTTTCTAGAAGGATGATGTTTCACTATGGACTGTGAAGAACGTTCGAGAAGGTTGTAGATCTTTCTCGAATGATCGGTCGTCATATAAATAGCCGTCGTGTTTGCGGGAGCAGACAGTCTGATTTTGGCTACACAACAAAGCGAATCGAAGTGAACTAGAAGTGAGATATCTAAGTGATCAGTAATGTATTTGTGATTAAGTTTTAAGTGTTTTGAAATTAATAAAGTTAATTCGTGTTTAATCGGTAGTATTTAATTTATCCCATACCCAGCTCGTAATAATATTTTGGAAAAGAGAAGTGCTTTTAACAGGTAAACGTATAATATGTACCCTTGTAGCAGATGAAATGGCGTCTTAGGCATCAAACAATTTGGACTGGTAAAAAAACTGACGGTCTTGTTGATTTCGGTATCGGTTTTAGACCCAGCAATGATGATGAATGATGCCTTGCTACACAAGTGTACGTCTTCATTTTAGTTGCTCTTAACGAAAGCTGGAAGTTGCCAGTAGGTTACTTTTTTTTTAAAATCTATCGGCAGAAATACGGGCAAATTTAATAAACACTTGCATAAGCAAATGTTACGATGGAGGTGCTGATGTTGTGGCAGTCACATTTGATAGTTGTCCAAGTAACTTGGCTACGGCTGAACTTTTAGGTTGTGATTTAAAAACGACTTTTTTACATCCTGATTGAGGCATTGAAGTTGCTGTATTTTTGGATCCATGCCATATGATCAAATTAGTACGCAATACCTTAGAAGCAAAAAAAGTTATACAACGTGTAACAGAAAGGGTATAATCATATGGAATACTGTGGTACGGACCATCAAACTGAACAACTTTCTCTATGGGGCCACCATCAAAATCGTAAAAAAATAATCAACTGTCCCATACATTTGGGTCGAGTACGTATTGAAATTTTGTAAAGGACAGCTGATTACTTTTTTACGATTTCCATGATGGTCCCATAGAGAAAGTTGTTCAGTTTGATGATCCGTGCGACTGAATTCCATATGATTATACCCTTTCTGTTACACGCTGTATTTGGAAATAATATTGAAGAAATAAGATGGAGCTTAATTGTTGCTTTAAATCAACTTCAAAAAAGTCAATGATTAAATTTTGCCAATAAACTCTTGCAAAGACATTTACATTTTCGAAACGAAATAATGAAAATTAAATTAGCCACACAGCTATTAAGCAGAAGTGTAGCCCGTGCTTTAGAACTTTGTGATCAATTAATAGTATGATCCAAAATTAAGAATACAGAACCAACCGTAGAGTTTATATCAATCTTCAATGATTTATTTGACATTTTTAATCAGGAAAATATGATTTCAAAAAACCCATTAATTCAAATACTTCTGCTCAAATTTTAAGTTTTTTAGAGAAGGCCAAGGAATATATTTTATCATTACGAATTTACAATAAAACAAAACGTGTAATGAGACAAAGAATCATAATAAACATATCCAAAAAATCCACACTTGAATGCAAATCTAAAACTGGCTTTTTAGTATTTTTGATTTGCATTCAAAGTTTAAAACATCTTTTCACCACCTATGTAACTGCAGCTACAACATCAGGACACACCAGCATTAGAGTACATAGCAACTTACCGATTATCTCAAGACCACATAGGAATTTTTTTGGTGTTATCAGACGACAAGGTAGTTATAATAATAATCCTAACACAGTACAATTTCAAGGATTGTACAAAAAAAAATTCAACCACCTAGAATTACGCAGCGCCTTTAGTGGAAATTGCATTCCTAAGGAACATATCATTGAAAATATTAACTCATCATCAGGACTTCGTGCTTTAGATTAAGGTGGATGCGCAAGGGTAGCCCGCGAAATTTAAATTTTCTTACGTTTACTGCAATTTGCAGGTCAGTGTCAGGTTGTATATTGAGAAAAATATGAATCGCGCCAGTAACACGTATGGAGTTACAGAATTATAATCATTCAAATCATCAATACAACCCTCTAAGTTCATATAATCTCAAAAAGTGACTTTTTCATGAAATAGCTATTGAATGTGTTTATATGAATTTGGAGAGCTGTATTGATGATTTGAATGATTATAATTCTGTAACTCCATACGTGTTACTGGCGCGATTCATATTTTCATCAACATACAACCTGACACTGACCTTCAAATTGCAATAAACCTAAGAAAATTTAAATTTCGCGGGCTACCCTTGCGCATCCACCTTAAGACGAAACTGAAAATATTTTGGCTAACCCTACATCTTTCTAATGACAAAAATTGTGAAAACAACATAAATATTCTTTCTGAAAAGTTGAATACCTAGTGAAAATTGCTCAGAGTCAATTAAACGAATAACAGGTTACATTTCTGGTTGGATTGCACGGAAATTAACGAAAATGATTAAGTGTGAAATATGTGTTGATACATTAAATACCAATCAAAAATTGTGGTTCCACAAGTTTATGCATCAACAGAAGACTCGTTTTCAGTGTGTTTAAAATCCGAAACGGTTATAAAAATGAATACGGTACCCATTTTGTTAATAATTAACGTAATAAGACGTTGACTTGACGTTGTTTTGACGTCACTACCGGAATCGATGCGTTTTGTGTTTGCGTTCCGTTTCACCAAAAACACGCTAAATAAAATATTAAATTGTAAAATAAGTGTTGTAATAAAGAATTAAACAAGTGTACTGTACAACAATGTTTTATGGTCCAATACAAGGCATTATAAAGAAATAAAAAAAGTTTTGTATTTCTTTTCTTGCCTACACCATAATACGGTAAGCTATATTGAGTGGTACCACAGTCCACAGAGCATCTTATATATACTAGTGGTACTGAGTGAGTGCAGACATGGTGCAAAAAAATAAAAACTTCACCGTTTTATAATCAGGATTTCAGGATCTTTTCTGGAGCTTATCATGGCGTTTTCGGATTTACGTTTGAATTTGGGTGGATCTGATTGGAGCTGCAGGCCAATGTTATTATCCATTTCAACTAGAGGAATTGGTCTCAACCTGTGTTCATTTTATGCTGATGCAGTGAGATCTTCGAGGAATGATCTCCCAGATATATACGCTGTGTACCGAGCAATGCTCGCTATTGTGGAAGCAAAATTAATTAAACTAGGCATACCTTTAAGAAATACTGAACACGTCTATGAATATAACCGCAGATTGGCATATTTAACTCTTGATCGGGGAGTTTTTTTATTCCTGTAACTTTAAAAAGAATTATAGATGCTATTGGAATAATCACGAATGAAGACGAAGGTGTTTATTTTCCTGCAATGTCCAAAAACACCGAAATACATGGTAAATTTGTACCAAGACCTGAGAATATCCTTCTATCAAATCTTCGTAAAACAGTAGAAGTATTGGCAGACTCTAATGACTCAGAAGCTGCAGCATTAAATAGAAAGAATTTTCATCTAAATAATCCAATACCAGCATCTACATGGGATCAGAGTCACACCTTATTAAATGCTGAACAGATCATTCCAGCTGAATATAACTATGACAGTCATCTCCAACTGGATTTGAATGCATTAGACTCCTTTCCAAAATGTTGTAGGTTTACAGCTAATTTTCATAGAGTCGATTTCAAAAATGCTGCAGGAAATATTTCGAGCCTAATGAGCAGTCAAATGAAAGAGTTACGAACGCCTGACCTACGATCAGGAGAGACGCTTACTGATTACTACCGCTATGCTAATCCTGAAAAAGACATAACCAACTTCTATAGCCTTGTAAATTTAAGTGAAGAGGAAGCTATGAGAGGAGCAACTATGCTATGCTATGCTATGCTATGCGATTTATTATTATTATTATTATTATGCTATTGGGAGAAAGGCCAGTTATTGATAACTGCCCTCAAATCTCTATATATGCTTCACGCTCAAAAAATATTAACCCTTTTTCTTTTAGAAGTAGCTACCATTTCAGTTATTTTAAGCAAAATGTTAATAACTGATGTCTTTTTCATATCTATTTAGTACTCTTAGAAGAATCAAAGCTTACTATTGCCCAGCGGCAAAAATCTGCCTTCAAGCTTCGTGACAATGATGAAAAGAAATCAGACTCTGAACTACTGGTTCAAATGCCGCTTGTTCGCCCAAGAACATCTCGTCGGCGATCACTGTCTACTATCAGGGAGTCTGGAATCTATGAAATGGATGGGTAATTACATATTTTTTGTTTTTAACTGATATTTCTACAATTTTCCTTTAATACATGATGCTTATTTATTTCATAGATATCGCCCATTGGAACGTGGACAAGACAGGGAGAAAATGAAGGAGAGACTGGCAAATACAATGGCCTATGGTGACAGCCAGGAACAACAGCCACAGCCACCACCTCCAATTATGAAAAAACCACAGCCCAAGTTGCCAACTTCTAAACAAAAGTGGAATGAATGTGAGACTTTAATGATAAAATTCTTTTGCTCCTCAATCAGCACAATTCCACAACAATAGATAAAGCTTCAACTACAGGAAAAAAACAGTTCACCTGTTTTGATTTTAAAATTCTATTTGGTTTATTATTTTAATTTCAGTGGTAACTCAAATTCGAGAACGTACTGAATGGCTTGCTGAAATGGAGTATTTGGGTCAAGCTGCCCCTCACCGAGACATTATAAAAGATCAGATCGCTGAGAGGATGCGTGCCCTGGATGCTTTGGGCATTGATGACAGTGAGTGCTCGACCCCAAAATCAGCAGCTTCTGGATTTACATTAAGATACCAGGAGCCAGAACCAATTGGTCAGAGACGTAACTCATCAGGTACTTGTCTTTTTCAAGCATAATTTGTTTTAATGAACCGACTGTCTCGTTGGTTTACTGGTTGCAAGCGCGACTGCTACCAACGTGCGGGTTCTGTATTCCGACCAGGCAAAGTGTTATTGGGTTTTCCATCAAAGATTTCTCAGTATTAGCCACAGAGGCTTGATTTGTGCCCAGTTGATGACAATGAGCTTACCCCCTATTATTATTACATGATGTTTAAACATAAGTGGTGAAATTAGGTGTGCTATAGGTACACCTCTGCCTAATCCTTTTGGGATTACAGACGTGATGTTATGTTAGGTATAATAAGTCAAAGGATATCATGGATATTCCAAAGATGGGCAGACTATTTACTTGCACATAATTCCACGATCGCGTACCTGCGCACATTTCACAAGCGAATAGTATTCAAAGGAGATCATTCACGGCCCGTACAATACAGGGAGTAAGGGATAGCCCTCCACAAACCGACAGGGTGCATTCAGCTCCTTATTTTGAATCATATTCCACTGGAAATTTTCTCTGGAAAATGTTCATATTTTAAATTGTTTTTTTCAGTTACTATTCCTGATTATTTCAATGTAAAATTACATTCCTTGGACGCAGCACTTCATTTATGTAAATAATACGGCTAAAATAAAAAATCCAACAATGGATATTTATTGAAATACTCTAACGAACGACGCGTGAAATCAGCTGTTCACTTCCTGCCTAGCTACAGAGTTCGACGAACTCATCGTCGCACTTCCCGTTCGCTACGTGCGTATTTCCACGGTAACGATACATTGCGTATCAGAAAATAAAACAAATCAAATAACTATTTCATGAAAAAGTCACTCAGTGGGGTTAAATGAACTTGGAGGGTTGTATTAATGATTTGAATTTAACTCCATACTAGAGATGGGTAACTCAGGAGAGATAGATAAAAAAGATATGTATCATTCCGTTTCACTCAATCACTCTTTATATCACTTTGAATCCGAATGTATCAGTGTATCTTTTTACAACTTATTCAATCGTCGTCTTTTTGTATCTGTGTGATGTGTCGCACATGCGTGTCAAGCGTTTAGCGTATAGTGGCCGGCGATGCGGCTCTATTCGGAAAGTCTAGACGTCTCTTTCGCACCTCCCTATTTAGAATGTTCTGTTGCGCTTTCGCAAGACAGAGAGAAAGAGTTGACTGACCATTGTAAGCTGATATACGTCAGCACAAAACGATACATTGATAACTCTACTACTAGTGAGTAGGGCTTAAAGTCGTAAAGCAGTACTTGAACATTTCAAGTATTATACTCGAAACGAGTAGTCCAATAAATCAGAACAGAAAGATACGTAACGTACCTAAACCAATCTATTGCTCGTAGTTTGTACTGATGTATTGGATTGAATTGTGCGAAGCGAAGCGAGCCACGCTGAGCAAGTGAGCCACAGTACAATGTCGCTACGTGTCATGCGCGGATTCGAAAGGATATAAAGATATAAAAGAGTGATACATATCCCAGTGATCGAAAGATACATATCAATCTTTTCTTTTCAATGATACATTTTTCCCATGTCTACTCCATACGTGTCACTGGCGCGATTCATATTTTTATCAACATACAACCTGCGAATTGCAATAAACGTAAGAAAATTTAAATTTCGTTGCGCTTCCACCTTAACCTCGGCCGCATTCCGAATTACAAAATAATCACTCACAGCGCTCACAACTATATTTTGCGTTCCGTTTTAGATATCACGATTATGACAGCTGAGAGCTGTCATCAATTTGGAACGCTCGTGAACGCGTTCACAGTGACCATAACCCCAAACCGAAACCTTTGACAAGACCTATTTTTGAAAATGGACGATATGCTGATTGACTCTGCTGCACATTCAACCCTCCAAGTTCAATTAACCCCATTCAATAACTATTTCATGACAAAGTCACTCAATGGGGTTAAATGAACTTGGAGGGTTGTATTGATGATTTGAATGATTATAATTCTGTAACTTCATACGTGTTACTGGCGCGATTGTTATTTTCATCAACATACAACTTTACACTGATCTGCAAATCGTAAGAAAATTTAAATTTCGCGGGCAACTCTTGCGCTTCCACCTTAGCAAAACAACACAACCTGTGAACAGAACTGTCATTTTTGACAGCGCTCACGGTGATATTTATTTGGGGCATGTCATGACGTCATCTATGACGATTCAAGGGACATCAATATCGCGCTCACGGTAATTTGGAACGGGTTTATGGACGCTCAAAGCAATTACAGCGTAATTCGGAATGCGGCCCTCGTCTATACAGTCAAACAAAGTGTACAGGAACCTCAAAAAATAAAACGTGATCACATCCGTTAAATCAAGACCCCTACTATGGGTGTACAGTCGTACTCGTATGTCCCCATATAAATATAGTTGACGCCAATTAATTTTTTTTAGATAATGGTACGGAACCCATCGTGCGCGAGTCCGACTCGCACTTTGCCGGTTTTTTATTTGTTTTACTACTATTGGTTGGCACGGTAAACAGATGTAGACATCGTCTGCACGGAACTTGGTTTTAAAAATGGGTAGATCCAGAATGATCCTATGAATCCCATCGTTAAAGGACCTTGGGCAATTTTCTACGAGATCGGGCAGATTTTTTTTTACCTAGTTTAACGAGGGGGCCCTAGTATACCGCGAGGCCACTAAAATTTCAGATCTCTTAGAGTTCACGCGTTGCGTGCTTTTTTATCACGTATTTTTATTATTAGTCACGATTGTGGTCTAGATTGAGCTATTCCTGATTAATTAAGACTTGAACATTTTAAGTAGCAACTTAGGATCTTATTTGTTAATACTTGGAGGTAAAATGTTTTTTAAATGTTTTATGCTTGCTAATTTTAGGGAGAATATTGTAAAATGTATCTGTAGTTTACACTATATTGTTACGTAATAAAATAAACTTTTTATGAAGTTATTGGTACTTTAAATTATAAAATAAAATTATTGGCATAGCCTTACGCGACAGTGGCGCCATCTGGTGAGCTCAAAAACGATAGCCCTCATTGAAGTACCTACATAAATAAGATTTGACTTTGACTGATTTTGTTTTGCACCAACAATTTATACACCTATGTTACACTATCTTATTTGATTTCAGTGCCATCGAGTAGATCAGACAAGAGTGCGAAAAAGCAAAGTGCCCGGAATACAGTCAGAGGTCGGAACAAGGAAGAAAACGTATCGTCCTACTCTCAGTTATCGCCATTACAATACTCTCCTAGACGTCGCCAATGAGCGTTCAATGAAACGAGTCTTTTTTTTTCATTATTGTTTTCGGCTTTTGATTCTGCAGCATCTTTTAAGGCCCTCCGTCACCAGAAGATTCGCTTGCAGTGTAACAATCCAAGATTCGATAATTAGCATTTCGTTACAATACTGGCTCACTACCTGCAGAGCATTCGTCTAGTCGTCTGCACCGCGAAATGGTCAATAAGTGGTGCGCATTGATGTTATAAATTGTATCATTACTGGTTGCGCACTCTAATTCTCGTCCACTCTCTGTTCTTGTCCTCATCCACTGATCTAATTTTAGAATCTGACTGTTGCGTTACAGGCGAACGCTCTCGGTGAGAGAGTGGAGCGCCTTAAGGCTTCTACACACTATGCTGGCGGCACGGTGGCTTCCTGACTGTGCCCCATAAATGGGCCCCCGCGCAGTAAAAGGTTAGCACCAGCCTGCAAAGTGCAGTATGTAGAAGCCCAAATTTTAATCACAAAATTTCGTTGAGCAATAGTAAGTTCATTTATTCTTTGTTACTCTTTTAAGTTTTTATTCCGTCGTTTTTTTTTAAATTGTAATTTTAGGTACTACAATTTAAAAAAAACGACATTATGCACCAGAGAAGGCTAGGCTAGTAAATAATATACTGCCAATTTTGCATGCGGAACAATTGAAAAGCTGTCTCAGCTGTGCCAATATATTCAGCCTCTTTACGAAACGTGTTTTAACTTTGTCTCAGCCCAAATATTTGAGGCTTCAAGCTACTTTTAAAACTGGCCCTAAAGAAGCGAATCCCTCACGGGTCGCGGGACGGAATATGCTCGCACCGATTAAGCCAACGTTGTATGGACGTATTAAAAAATCGCGTAACTTCAACAAACAACGCGCACACTCGCGTCTTGCGCGGGATCCGCCTCAATGTGGCCAGATAATAAGTACGAAACTTAAGTTTTTTTAAATATCTGACTTTAGCTGCTGCCAATTTTGTGAAGATCTTTAAGTCTGTAATGGCCTATCATCTAACATAAAGTTAGAACTTGATTCGTAACAAGATTGATTGTGTTCTTACATAATCTATGTATAGAATATGTACTTACCTATTTTTTAATTGTCATCATTTGATGCTATAATAAAACGTTTGTGTAATTTGTAATAATATGAGTATTTTTATTTCCAACTCGGTACCTAATTCTTTTGTCCTTACGGTATTTTTTTTATGCAGGCTGCATATAATAGTGCCTAATTAGTGTGTCTAACAGTCTGAATGTCTTTACACTTGTCTAAATTCAGAGTCTAATTCATTTAGTGAACTGAATTTAGCCAAATGTAAAGGCCACTTTTATCGGATTCCAACAATAGTGGTCGAAAAAAGGTTGGTAAATTTTGAACATAGACTCTCCGAATCGAAATCTCAGACCGAGGGCTTGTGATTACGAGGGAAGGGCTAAAATTATAAACAGATACACAGGTAAGGTAAAGTAAGTAGGTACACACGGCGACACATCAAGCATAACATTTCACATTTCCAGTATATGATAAATGATGTTTATTTTGCAAATAGGTTTTTAAAAACACTTTTACACGTCTCTTTTTTTAAAACTAGATGGGGCCGGTGTTTCGTACCTGACTACTCTGAGAAGAAACAGCCGAAACAAACTCAGAGGTCGTAGTCTCTTTTAAAGTCCAGACATAATCTTGGTTAACTCACATGAGGACTATGCAGATTAGTGTCTGAGATGGTCTCTTGAAGAAAGAACCACACAGATTTGAGTGGACCTGTCCAGTCAGTGCAAGCATCTGTCAGTTATCGTGTAGCTCGACTTATAACTCAAGGATAACATGGCCTTGCTTTGTATAGATTTCCAATACAATGAGGGATCTGCAAATCATGATTTGAAAATAATAATAATGATCTGAAAATGATCTAAACTTATTGAATTCTTCGATAATTGTACTTTGTCGGTACCGACTTTGTTTTGGAAATTTGACACTCCTTTTATTACTAATTTACGCCCAAAGTTGCGTTAAAATTGGCAATAAAAACGAATCTTTAGTAGCTCGTAACTTTTGAATGGCTTTTTATTTTACTATTCTGTTTCCGCACAGACAAAAAAAATAATGATACAAAACGATATCATGTTTAACTTTGAATGTACAGTGTCAAACAATGGAGTAATACCCTCCCGAAATTTCTATGGAAAAAATGTCGACAAGTGTCACCTTAAACTGGTTTTTTATGCTTGATTGGTCGCCGTGCGTACTGGTTCGATATCGAAATAAACCACTGCAGATTAAAACTATATTTGCATTATTTACAGAACTAGGAACAGATTTCATTAATCACTATCATCAATTATTGTTACTGTCTTAGTTATTTTCGACTTTGATTCATTAGAAGCACTACACTTCCGTTTTTTTGTTTGACCCCCTTCATCAGATTTTTCAATTGTTCTGATTGGTTGATAGTCATTAGGTGGAGGTGCTTGAAGTTCGAAGGATGAATATCTCCTTATTGGCATATTTAGTATAAAGCTATCATCATCAACTGCATCCATATTTGGGCCAATCTTTATGTAACTTATAGTAGAATATGCAGTATAGTGAAAATCTTCTATCAAATAATTTCCAACTAATAAGTATGCAATCACATCTTCACCTAATACTCTTGAGAAGTTAGGCTCCTTTCCTTTAAGTCTTAGACTGACTGGCCCTTTGAGGAACCATGCATCAAGCAACTTCTGAGCTGTTAGTTTTATATCTTGCTTGTCTGCATTCTCAATAATCCCAGATAATGTTTTACAGAGAGGCTTTAGATTAACTTCTTTAACATTTGAATGAGGATGGCAACACACATCACACATTTTGTTACAATCGGCATCACCCCATGTTTCATCAAAATGCTCAGCTATAAGAAACCTCCTACACAATGTGCCATTGAGACAGTATTTGACCATACCATATAGATGCTCCAGACTCCCAACAGAGGAGAACACCATAGTACTAACTTTGAATACATCTTGCATTCTGTACATAGTAACACATTCTGCTCGAAGACCATCGCGACCTGCCCTGCCGCTCTCCTGATAGTAGTTCTCCATAGACTTACTTATTGTGTGATGTATAACAAACCTAACATCAGGTTTGTCTATCCCCATACCAAAGGCTACAGTGGCTACAATGGCTTGGTAGCGTTTCTCATGCCACTTCAAATGAACTTGTGATCGGGTGTTAGCTTCTAAGTTGGCATGGTAGCATCCTACTCTCAATCCCCTTTTACGCAAACCTTCAGAAATGTCTTCAGAATCTTTAATGCTGTTTGTGTATATAATCCCACTTTCATTCTTGTATCTTCCCTTCAACAATTTTTCAAGAATTGAAACACACTCTTCCTGGGATGTTGGCTTCTCCAGTATTTTATAAAATAAATTTGGTCTGTTAAATGTAGACTTGATAACTAAACAACCAGAAATATTAAGAATTTTTTGCACATCAGTCAAAACACTAGCTGTGGCAGTAGCTGTCAACCCTAAGATAGGCACATTTGGAAACATGTTAGACAAAATACCTAAATACTTGTAGTCTGGTCTAAAGTCATGGCCCCACTGAGAACAGCAATGGACTTCATCTATAGCTATCCTTTGCAATCTACCATCTGCATAACATTTTTGTAAGTTTGACATAAATCTTTTGCTTTTAGCAAACCTTTCTGGGGTAACATACAGCAATTTGATCTGTGTCTTGTTATCTTTTAGTATGTTTAAAGCTGCAGAAGTTTCTTCTTTAGAGCTAGAGCTTGTGATCAGCTTGGCTGGTATATTCCTGTTAGTTAGTGATCTTACTTGATCTTCCATTAATGATATTAGGGGTGAGACTACAACAGTCAGGCCAGGTTTTACTAAAGCTGGCAATTGGTAACATAAGCTTTTCCCCGCGCCAGTCGGCATTACAACAATGGCATGTTGCCCTGACAGAGTTGAATTAATTGCGCCAAGCTGTTTAGGTCTAAAGCTTTCAATGTGAAACACAGTTTTCAACGTACGCACTACGTCGTCAGACCATTCGTAAGTGGTGCCTGCCCAATCTACACTCGCTAAAGTATCTGTCTTCATTTTGTTTATAGAATTTTTCAACGAAACTTTCTTTTCGTGCAGCACACGTTGGAGATTCTTCCATTTTGATAACTCAGCGTCAACTTTAGATATTTCCTTATCTACACTTTTTAGCTCTTTTTCGAGGTCTTCTATAGTTTTCATTTTTATGTATTGTGATAAATGTAATGATATTAAATAAATTGCGAATAAAAACGTTCACATCGGTGTTTAATAATAACAAGTTGTCTTTCTGTCAGGTAACTGCCAATGTCAGTCATTCTTTCGGCGTTTTGACAATGACATTTCTGGTTCATGGTCCACAAGGCATGTTTATTTATTTTTTACAGGAAAACAAAAACCATCTTATTGAAATAAAACATAAATAACTACTATTTATATGTCTGTGAGAAATATACCTACAAATAATGCTTACTACAATTTCCACTACACATCACATTTTCATTAATTATTCACTCGATAACATAGAGGAAATAGCCCTAGAGTTGGCATAGATGGACTTACCCTCTGGGGTACGTTTAAGCCGGCGAAATTTTCGCCGGATAAAAATTAAACTAGCGAGGGCTAGCTGAACGGAGTCATCGGTCTAGATCAATGTTGACTGTCAAATTCAATTGACAGCTCAGCTTGTATATCATTCTGCCCCTTTCGTCTACAACAATTTGCATCATAAGTAATCATAACTTCATCACAAATAAAATTCACGGAGACGATGATTAAGTACTCGTTAGAAATATTCGTTTCTAGGGCGCGAATCTAGCAAATAAAACAACAGACAGCTCAATGTCAATCTGACAGCAGAATAAGCGAGGTAAAAAGGTCACTAAACATATGAGCTATCATTCATTCGTTTCCACGGTTCTAGCCCTATGCCAAATCACTTAAATAATCTAATTAATTTAATCTTACCTACCTTAGCCCAATACGTTACAGTTACGGCTACCAATGTACAGACGCCAGCAGATCAAGCTAAGTACTACAATCTGTCAAATTTCTTTAATAGATTTTCAACTGTATCGCCAAAGCATTAGGTTCTAGGTGGATTGGGAAAATTTGTCAGTTTCGGGTAGCATGATGTGCTGGCGCCTTTTTGTCATAGTTCTGCATTCTGCGGCTGCCTATTGACAGGCGACCTTAATAGTATATTATGATACAAGTGAGCTAAGTTGCTCATTATAAACGAGGCTGTGGGTTGCAGCCCGAGCCGTAGGCGTGGGCGTAAACCAGCCGAGTGTCTAGTGAGCAAGTTGCTCACGAGTTTCATACGCACTTTTTGAACACACTTGCGAGGAAAAGCAAACATATATTGCAGAAATCGTTTAATTAAAAAGCGGTCATTCTTTGTTTTTGTTGAACGGAGATCTTAGTATTTTTTCACTATTTCACGAATTTTTCCTTGGATTGTAAAAGATCCTGGAATCTTGGTTATAATCTGGATAATTTTGACAAGAAGCATACCTTCGTGGGTTTTTACATCTTTTGTTGTAATAATAGACAGCTCTTGTCAGACGACAAGAGCTGTCTTCTATCTGTCGGTACTTGTAGACACAAGTACCAGCCACAGAGCATCTTATCACAGAGCATCTTATATATACTGCATCTTATATATACTGGAGTACCAGTAACACCGAATATTAAGGCAACCTGCAAAGAAATCAATTAATTAGTTCTTGAAGTTATGCTAAGGTTACGCACTTATATATATATATTGTAGATACATTTCTATTAAAAATAGTAAACGTACCGTTGTTGCTAGATACTGACTATCCGGAGCCTCATTCAAAAAACGTCGGCAGGTGACAAAACATTACATTTCCGACCAATATATCCATCTGAGCGTCTCTTCAAATAGTACGTTTTGATATTAACACCATCACCACAGGGAGCTGGGTAACTATGCATTGGCGAGTTCAGAGAAATAGGTACGCCAAAAACACATTTACAGAAAATTACTGGGTTTTTTCTGTAAATGTGTTCTTCCATTGTAGGAAACTATCGCAAGCAGCTAAGTACTTTTCTCTAGATTTTGCAGGTATTAATTAGGCTTTCGTTTGCATTTTGTGCTGCATGTAGTATTTCTGGCGGGGTTAAATACTTAAATCTATCAATTGTTCATCTTCTGTACTAAAACTTGACATTTTTACAATTCAATAGCTATTTCATGAAAAAGTCACTCTTTGGGATTATATGAACTTGGAGGGTTGTATTGATGATTTGAATGATTATAATTCTGTATCTCCATAGGTGTTACTGGCGCGATTCATATTTTTATCCACATACAACCTGACACTGACCTGGAAATTGCAATAAACGTAAGAAAATTTAATTTTCGCGGGCTACCTTTGCGCATCCACCTTTATTGTGATTATAAATAATTTGATAATAATAAATGTTTTTTCGTCATAATTAGGTACACATTTATTTATTCCAAAAACGTAAATGGATTTTCAGCGGCATAAAACCTCTTTGTTGTTTATACAAAAAAAAAAACTGTATTACCCGGTTAAATTCGAAATGCTCTGTTTACTCGCATATAATTTGCAATTAGGTACTAACTTAACTTTGTAGGGATTAAGCACTAGTGTGTAATATTATTATGCACGTGTGTGTTATAGTTGGGTTTATGGTCTGAACGATGTAATATGGCTCACTTTACGAGCAAGTGTGTTGAAAAAGTATATAAATTATTCTTTGCAGGCGACTATAGGCTTAACATGGAGTCACATTTTGGTATACGTATTCTACTCTTTGAATCGCATGTTCTGTGCAGCTTTCCAAATTTAGAGCATTTATGTTTCCAAACGGAGACATAAAAATGTACCTAACAACTCCAGTAGATAAGCGTTCGGTAATAATCTCAACCTAATTTAATTCAATTCACCATATCTATTGAAGACTTCCGTTCCGACTGCGGAAGTCTTTCTTATTTAAATCGACGAAGTGTACGGGAGCGCACGAAGTAGGCGCAAATGAGTGGCTGTCAAATTATTCATGTAATGTTTTTTGATAAAAAAAAGTCTCTACTTCTTATATTTATACTGTCTAAGCCCTAAGCTATGTGATAGTGGAGCGCATTTGTTTTGTGAGTAAACAATGTGGTTTAAAGTTCTAACTATTGTAACTATGTGAGTATACTTAGTAATGATTGCTAAGTTAAAGTTATTTCTTTAATTTAAGTTCTAATATTTTATTTACCGCATCCGTTACTTTACTCCTTTATTATTTTACTGTAAACCGTTCAAAGTTTTGTGTTTTATTAGAAATAAATTTAATTAAAACAGGATCATACTATCATACAGTAATAGCTCTCATAACAGAGCTCTATAATAATTTAGGTATTGCATAACATAGTAGCATAACTTCTTCGTTGTTTTAGTGGTCTCAAGTAGCTCTACCCTAGTAGCAATTACCGTTGGCTTTCATATGCCAACAGTTGGGAATGTATTGGCAGACGGTTAGTTATTCCGCCAACCTAAACTTAAAATAGGCCCATTGTCGTAAACATGCACTATTTGCCCAACAGATAGCCAACGGCGGGCCTGCTGCTTCTGTTCCTACTGTTGGGAGATTTTAGTAGGGATTTAAGTTATTTTAACAACATCGGTCCAACTTAAAAACCCTTCAATGGCCCTGTTACAGCCACTCCTACCTACGGGTTGATAGCGGCCTAGCGGGGTGCGCGGGGGGCGGGCGGCGGCGGCACTGTCGCCCGACCCGCCCGCCATTTTGTTATTCATTCGTTGTTTGTTGTTGTGCACCTGCAGTTGCGGAGTACCTATTTGTTTTTTTCGCGATCGCAAGATAACATTAATGTATAAAGTTGTGGAATTTTTCGACAATGATGGATGCGGTGGGGAACTCGGTGTGGTACGTAAAGAGTGGATGACGCCGAAGAAGACTCACTGCATGTGGCCTCCGTTTAAAACCACAAATAAATTTAACAAATGCCTTGCCAGTAACGAGTCTCCCAATAAGCTAACGTGGACATTATGTCCAATAAAACGTTTATTCTATGAAACGGGTAAGTACCTAAGTTTTTCTTGTGGTAGTTTAATTAGTTATGTACCTAAAACCCGTGCGAATAAACTTGAGACCTGGGATTATGATGCTATAGGAAATACAACAGATCTGTTCCAACAACAATATACTATTTTGTTCATATTAAATAATCTCTGCAAATCTCTAAAATTTCATATAAAAATAGGTACTACGACGAATCATTAACCAAACTTTAATTGAATTTAATCCTCGGCCCGGTCTCAAGTTAATTCGCACTTAACCAGCTTGCGTGAAGTTCACATTCTAGCGCCGAGAAGTCGTGAGACAATCAGTGAACTGCTAATTATGTACCTAACTTTAAAGCTATAAAGCAAGGAAAATTGAATCTTGAAATAAATATGAGCGTCATTACTCATTAGAAAACTTATACCTAGGTAGGTACTTACCTGACTAAAACGCTCAATAAGTCAATTTTATTTTTAGATAACCTCTTAAAGGCGCGCCAGAAGTGTAAAATGGCAGAAAGTGATTCAGAACTGACTACTGATGTAGAAGAAGGTAGTAGAAAAAGAAAGAAGAAGAAAATTGTTTTTGATAGTGATGGTGAGACCGATGGAGAAAAGGAAAATGAAAAGTATGTAAAAATAAGTTATCCGAAACCACCTCACAGATCACTGGCTAGTAATGGTAAGTACCTAATACTTACTTAAATAAAATGTTGTGTGAAGTGTGAAGATTAATATTGTATTATCTTCACACAACATTTTATTACATACATACTAAAGTTATTGAGAAAATATTAATACAGTTGGGACCACGCCAAGCTTGACACTATAAACTTTGGACCGGCCCTGTAATGTATGGCATGTAGTACAAATCAGTGATCAACTTAAACTTGTAGGTAGTGTCTTGACGTGCTCCCAACTGTACCTATGTACCTAGCTATTTATTTAGCGCTGATCTACCTATTTAGTCGACCAAAAAAAAAACTAGATGAAAAAATAAAATCAGCATTTCAACATCTCTTAAACAAATAGGCATGTGTAAGTATGGTACCTACAGTGTAATTTTGTTTCAATAATTTTATAAGTGACCCTGTTGATGTTAATATTTTGTTCTATTTATGTAGGTACCTACCTATTTTTGTAAATAATTAAATAACTATTTAATCTTCTTACCTACAGTGCCTTGGATGGCAAAGGCAAGTACAAAACTGTATTGGTAATGCATCTGTTACTATCATAATAATAAGATACCTAACTAGGAAAGCTAATTATGAAAGATTAAGTTTGGATGTCTGGATGGATGTTTTTTACTCAATCACACCCAACAAGCTCATAACCCATTGATCACATTACACCAGAATAGCTGAATGGATATGGATGAAATTTGGCACAGAGAAAGATTATAGTCTAAATAGCACATAGGCAATTTTTTATCCCGGAAAAATGCACAGTTCCCGTGGGATAAAAGAATAGTAGTCCAAAGCAAAGGCAAAGCTGTGGGTGTTCACTAGTAATATTAGGTATTTCTCATAAATTTTATGTGTAAATAATATCATAATAATTATCCCAAAAAAGTGGGAACTAGAGATTTAGGTATGAGGATCGCACAATTCAAAATTTGATTGTGGTGCATGTTTCATTGTGATTTTATCTTTGTTTCTTCTATAGATTCTTCCTCAAGATATGACTATGTAAGCAAACCCAATAAAAAATTAACTCAACACTTTAATGTTGATGGTAAGCTTTTTTTTCTCTATTTTGACAGAATTAACTTCCACCGTTTTACAATTTAATCTAAGTAGTTCTATATGATTGCTTGTTTTTAGATTCTCCAATGCCAAATAGCCCACACAGTGTGGACACACAGCAAGACAGTAAGTGTACCATGTAATATTAAAATTAGGTATTTCTCATAAATTTTATATGTAAGTAAACTAGCTTTCTGCCCACGACTTTGTTCGTGTAAAATTCGGTTGTCCGCAATGACCACTTTAAATGACCTCCTCATTGTATAAAATTTAGTACTATGGATAGGTCCAGCTGTAGCTCTGTTTCTACCTACCCGAATGAGACCAAACTCCCTTGCAAGTGCACACCAAGGGCCTTCTACCACTGCAACTATGAATGGGTGGCAGTGGGTGGTCATGGAGAAAACGCTGGAGACAATAACAAACACTTTCCTATATATTGATAATATATTGATTTAGCACGAAAAAGTGAAATAAAAATTTAGGAGCATACAATTTAAAATTTCATTAAGGTGCATGTTTCATTGCGATTTTATCTTTTTGTTTATTTTATAGATTCTGCCTCAAGATACGAGTATATTCCCAATAAAAAATTAAGTCTGCAAGATTTTAATGTTGATGGTAAGCTTTTTTCTATCTTTTGACAGGATTACTAAACGCGTCATTCATTGTCGTTGAAATGTCAGTGCAGGTACATTGAGTGACAGTTATGTAATATTCTGTAATTTTGGTTTGATAAATATGTGAACGTGTATTTTATTTAAGTAAGTAAGTGAACGTTTACTAACATAGGTATTATATTAAAATGCTACTTTGTAGCTAATAATCCCAAAACTATTTTATGAGCCAACAAGATATTCGTCGGAAGATTTCATCTGTCAAAATTGAATGAACAATTGAAAATATGAATTTGACTCTTTTACAATGAAATATGGTCTTGGAAACATTAGTAGCAACCTAAGAAATAGTGATAATTCATTATTTCATGTTTTCGAGGCATAAATATTCATATCTAAATAGATTTCAAGTATTTTCAATTCAAGGTTTCCAGCGCAGGATTGGCATTGAAGTGTCAATGCCCAATGCCCAATGCCCAATGCCAAATGCCAAGATCCAGTGGGATCAGGCCGTTTACGTTCAGTCCAGTAGACAGTCTTACTGTGTTGAGGTACATTACGCGGCGACCACTGACACGCGTTGCGTTTACACGGATCCAGTGCCCCTGGCACATGGTGTACGGGGGAGGACACTGGATTGAAAAATAGGAACGTAGTCTATTCCAATCCAGCGCTGGATGCTGGACGCTGTACTGGACCAAGTGCTGCAGCCTTGAGAGTTATTATAAGTGGAGCGATAGGCATTTTTGTGATTTAATCCTTGTTTTATTTATAGATTCTTCCTCAAGATATGAGTATGTAAGCAAACCCAATAAAAAATCAACTCTGCAAGGTTTTCATGTTGATGGTAAGCTTTTTTCTCTTTTGACAGAATTAAGTTCCACCATTTTACAATTCAATATAGGCAGTTCTAAGTTATTGCTTGTTTTTAGATTCTCCAATGCCAAATAGCCCCCCCTGCAGTGTGAACACACAGCGATACAGTAAGTGTCAAACTCATTTTGATGATAAAATTATGAAGTCAATTTTATTATTCTTATCATATTACTGTCTTAATTACAGGTCCAGTATTATCAACACATTCAACACCAAGCCAGCCACTAATACTGACAGAAATCAATTCTTCTCTATGTAAATATGATTACTTTTCAAGTACATAATAATGACTAGCTTATGCTTGCAACTTCCTCTCTACTAGTTAAAGTGGACAGCCAATAGTATAAACACACTAAAACTCAGAGCTCACATAAAAAAAATAAAAAAATATATTAACAAAGATTTAATGTTTCAGCTAAAATTGCAAACTACCTAGGGGAAATCACGTCTGCAATAAAGGAATTACAACTGTCCCAAGGGGAAGTTTTATCAAGATTATCAACCACATCTGCTGCTATACCAGAGCGTTTACCAGAGAATGTATCTTTACCATTAAAATCAGGAACAGATATAATCAGTTTGGAAGTTTGGCTGGAGAACGAAGAAAACAAAGAGCTTTTGGTACTTATTTATTTGCAACTCAAAATTTGTATATAATTTATCGTTAAGTACTGGCAAATTTGTTGCTTACTGGCATACTTACTATAGTGGGTTGTTTTGTGTTTGTTGCAGATAAACTACTTGACCTACATTGGTGGGAACAAAACTGGTCCTATCACAAGAAGAATCCTTGAACGAATATTTGACAAAAACTTAGCTACAAAGTGTAACTGGACAGGAAAAAATAATAAAATTGCTTTAAAAGATTTACAGCTGATTAAAGTAATTATAGGTAAGTTAAGCCTTAATTATGTTTTTTCTAAGAGAGTGATAAGATAAAAAATTAAGTACCTAACTGTAACTATCATACACACTCATAGCCTAGGAAGATCCTGTATTGTGGGTGCCATGGACACACAAAGAGATATGCAAACTCAATATCTGCTCTAATCGGGAATGAACCCGGGTCCTTCAATAACATTTGGATGATTTAAATAAACTGCACACTGGTAGAGTGATCAGGTTACTGTGCGAGTGGTCACAGGTTCGATTCCTGCATTAATATTTGTAAAGACTAATTACTTATTACTTATTTTTGTATTGAAGTGTATTTTTGTATATTTTAGGTGCAGTACGTAAAAACAAGGCTGCAGAGAAAGAAACTGATCATGGAATAACTGAAATTATAGTTAGTTGGTTTAGATTCGCCAAGGACAGGGATGGAGGACGTGAGAGTCGTAGAGCAAGAAGCAATTAATTTTTCTAGTTACTCTGGTGTGTCAGAGAGAACAAAATCCCGCCATCGAAGTGCTATTAAAAATAGTCTTACACGTGAGTTACAAGTTGAGGTTGAACGTATTTCGAATAACTATTTTAGTTTGAGTCCACCCTTAGTTTTGTATAATGTTAATAATGATAGTCCTAGTGAGATTGAAAGTAATTTGGAAAATAATAATGCACCGCTTATATCTCATAACAATAATACAGAAACGAATTTTGCTACATCTCTCATTTCGTGGTCTCATGACCACAATATTTCGCACTCAGCTTTAGATGCTTTGTTAAAAATACTAAAACCTTATCATGCATCATTGCCTAAAGATTCACGGACATTGTTACACACGCCAAAGCAAATTAATGTTAGAGAATGTGATGCCGGCTCTTTCATATATTTCGGACTTTTACCTAATATACTAGAAAGAGCTTCTACTGGGTTAATTGACAATCAAAACTACCCTATAATTGATTTAAAAAAATTAGAAATTAATAGTGATTTATTGACTGTAACTGTTAATGTGGATGGCTTACCCGTACATTCTAGTACAAATTATTCTTTTTGGCCCATTTTATGTATTCTAGATCAGTGTATTAACAAAAAGCCTTTCATTGTCGGGCTTTTCTATGGTGAATCAAAACCAAATAATGTTAATAATTATTTACGACCCTTCGTTGACGAGTGTTTTGAGTTAGAAACAAATGGTATAACCATTCAAGGAAAAAAGTATGCATTTAGATTGAGTTGCATTGTAGCTGATGCACCTGCACGTGCATTTATAAAATCCATTAAATCACACAATTCTCTACATGGTTGTGAAAAATGCACCCAGGAAGGAGTGTACATTGGTAGAACCACATGGCAATACTCACGAAACTTAAATCTTAGAACTGATCTTGACTTTAATAATGTGCACTATGAAGATCACCAGATTGCAAAATCTATTCTTACAGAACTGGAAGTCGGTTTAGTGACACAAGTACCCTTAGACTATATGCACTTAGTGTGTTTAGGTGTAGTAAAAAAATTAATACGTGTTTGGATTGAAAATGGACCAAAAAAGTGTAAGCTTAATTTTTTAAAAGTGACTACAATATCACAAAGGCTATTAGAAATTAAAAAACATTATCCAGCTGAATTTTCTAGACGACCAAGACCTATACAATTATTTAAACATTGGAAGGCTACGGAGTTCCGATCTTTTGTTTTATACCTCGGCCCTGTAGTTTTACTGAACATCTTGTCTAAAAATTTGTATGAACATTTTCTAGCATTACATTGTGCAATATATATTTTATGTAGTGATTTTTTTTCAGTAAGCGAATGGCGCACGTACGCCAATGACTTATTGCATTGTTTTGTCCGTAATGTTCCAACCCTGTATAGTAAAGAACTTCTGGTATATAACTTTCATAATCTTTTACATTTAACAGCAGATACTGAAAAATTTGGTAATCTAGATAACTTCTCTGCTTTTCCCTTTGAAAATTTCATGAGTAAAATTAAACAAATGGTTCGATCTCACAGTCACCCTTTAGAACAGGTTGCAAAAAGGATGGGTGAATTTAAATGTTCAAGTAAATATTCACAAAAGAAAACAGTGATAGTTAGAAAAAAAAGAATTGTAAAAGTAATTTTAGATAATAAATGTATCTTAAGTGTCAATTCTTGCTTTAATACTAAAGAAGGTGATATTGTGGTCATAAAATCTATCAAAGAATTTCCTGAAAGAGGGTCTTACAAATTGGAATGTGATAATTTTTTGGATAAGGTTGATTTTTATACAGTACCAGTAAGAAGTAGTCTGATAGGCATATATAAAGTTAGTCGTACAGAAAAAAAATATATTTCTTCATCAACATTAAATAAGAAGTGTTTGTTGCTACCAAATTTTATTGAAAATGATACTTTTATTTGCATTCCATTTGTAAGTATGACACTTAGTCATTAAAATGTTAACGTACTTACTTTATAGATATTTTTAGTTCTGTTTTTTGTTATTATAGAGAAGTTATTTTTAAGTTTTGTTTTTTTGTTATTCCAAAGAAGTTATTTTTAAGTTTTGTTTCTTCTTCAGCCGTGGTGTAAAATTTGAACTGTACACAAATATACTTATTCAATTACTTAACATAATTTGTATTTCATTTAATTTCAGCTAATTAACTGACAGAAAGTAGGTCAATGCAGACGACACAACGTCCTCTCATGTACTCATCACTTCAAAGTGCAAAAGAGAGACAATACTGTATCGGTGACGTTTGTATGTCGTCGTCTGGGTTGGCCTCGAAATTTTTCAGCCTCAAATATATACTATTCCTAATTGCATATAAGGCCTCGGGGCAAGGGGCTCATTTATTTCAGGCTCCGTCTATACGTATAGGTCGATCGATGCAAAAATCCAATAGGAGTGCCAATCCAGAGGTACAAGCCTTTTTGATAAATGTTTTTTCGCAGGTTTAAACAATATCTTAATCACAATCACATAAGATTCCATTTTACGCTAATTTATTACGTACAATACCAGTCTATGGCATCAGGCAGGGAAAGCTATAACTTTTAAAAATCCTGAGCCTCTAGGCTGGGGCAGCTGCCTCCTCTTGGCGACGCCCAAGACAATATATATATAATACTCAACTAGAATAATTAGTTTTAAACTAGTTCAAGCTTGGCTAATGACGTACCTATTTGGTCCAGTTCAGGGGGGGGCAATTGCACCCATTGCCTCCCCCCCCTAACTGTATCCGCGCCTGCGCCGGCCGCATGCACGTCTCTGCAGATGTACCTTATCTGCTTGAAAATAAGGTTGGTTTTTCAAAACACATCGCTAAAACCAACTTTATTTTGAAGCCACTATGGTTCATGTACAGCGACGGCCGATACGGCCGCGGTACGAGACGCGTCGCTCTGAAACCAGCCATAGAACCAACCAACATACAACCGCTTGCCTACATGTAATATGTATCGTTGGGCCTACCCATAACACGTTGTTTTTGGGCCTTCGTAGGGCAATGCACGTTGGCCCCATCGCAAGTTGGGCCTTCGTAGGCAAATCCACGTAGGCCATCAGTGTTTGGCCCAACCCGCAAACTGCCCGCCAATTGTATGCATTTGCCAACTAACCAGAGGTATGTGGCCCAACTAAATGCCAACAAAAAATGCTACTAGGGTAGCGACTGCTGAGCACGAGGTCCTGCAGGATTCGATTCTTAGGTCGGCCAAAGTGTTATTGGGTTTTTTTATCAGGAATTTCTCAATAACAGTCACGGAGCCTATGTTTGTGCCCGGTTGATGCCCATTTATATGTATATAGTAGGTGGCGAGCCTATTATAAATGGGACTAAAAATACTGCCGAAATATGGGTGTACAATTAGGGGCTCACAGCTCTTAATCTTTTGGGGATTACATGCGTGATGTCATGTGTAGCATAACTTATTTCTTATTATTAGTAAGGTGTATAAGGCTGAAATCCCGAACCCGCCTTGAGTAAGCGTGATGATCAATGCTCACTATTGCTCGCGCACGCTTTCTGTGTCTGTGTATGAGAAGTTCCCTTTGTCCTGCAGTGGGTCCAGCTGGTTTTATTATGAGCGAAAATTATATGAGACTAAAGAATTGCCGACACGAGTTAACGCGAGCCATTGAGGGATTACTATACTTGAAATCTATACTGGCGACATTCACCTCTGCCTAGGCCTACCCTTCGTGACGTTAAAATTGACGAACATTATTATTAAAAATAGTGTGTTTCCTGTCCAGCTTGTTTTACAGCAGCGCTGAAGTGGCGGTCCTTATACTCGCAAGAGGAGGCTCGAAGGGCGTGCGTCTTAAAAATTTGCAAAAAGTGGGCGGTACGAGTTTGTTGAGTCGTACAATAAACACGGCTAAAGCTGCTGGCTTCCATGATATAACCGTGTCCACTGATAATCCATTAATAGCGCTTCATTGCATTAAAGGTTTGTAGCACGATCCGTGTTCCGTTTCCTAATATGAAGCAATCGTCGCACAAATCGAAATCGCGATCATCTGCATGATCTTTTCTCTGATCGTGACGATCGAGGAGAAGCTCGTGGTTAATTAATAAAGGCCGCACGGGCAGATCTTCAAGGTTCGATAGGTCCGTGGATGGGTGATCATCCATTACATAACGAGTTTCTTCCCTGCCTCGGAAAGCACATTAAGCCGTAGAGCTTTGACAGTCGTCATAGGTAGTCCAGTGGCCCGAAAGTCTGACAACCAGTCTCACCAAGTGGTACCTATCGTATTACTCAGTACTAACTGGATTGTGGAGGTCAGATAGGCAGTCGCTCCATGTAAAATACTGGTATTCAGCTGCATCCGGTTAGACTGGAAGCCAACCCTAACGTATTTGGGAAAAGGCTAGGCAGATGATGTGACGATCGCGTATTTGTGCGGAGATCGTTTTCTACTAGGACAGGCATCACCTCATTTGGAAACACACTTAAATGATATCTTGTTTGAATTGTTTTAGATAATGTTACCGTTTTTCATCGAAGTTTTGTAACTGCAACTGATTGGGCACCTTCGATTTGGGGAGCGCTCGAATTTATGTCATCTCGACCAAATGTGACGATTCTAATATTGATGCAAGTTACGTCGCCGTTTACTCGACCAACACAGTTAAGAAGAGCTTTTAAAAAATTAACGAGTCCTGTTCCATTTGATTGTGTGTTTTCTGTGACAAGGTAATAATTCAAAGATTCATTAATTACTTACGCATTATCTAGGTATTCTAGGTAATAGAATAGGTATAGGTATTATCCGATTTTTGCTAGGACTAGAAAATTGTCTTAGCCTTGCCAAAATAAAACGTCTTTGTGTGTATATTTAAATAAGTGACTGAGGTAACGTACTTGAAACAATCAACAAATAGGTACCAGTTTTATAATATTAAACTTTCTCTTTTAGGAGTAACAAGTTTCGTTGGCAGCTTTTGAATGGAAAATTACATCCAGTGAACTTTCAAGTTGATGGTCGAGGTCGTAGGCAAGATTGGAATGGAGAGTTTTTAGAAACAGGAGCATTTTATATAACGAGGAGATGGCTTTTGGAAAAGGGGAAATTTCAAAATTACAAGTACGTTACAATACGTAGAACTGGAATCATTCGTGTGCTCCACTCGTTTTTTAACCGACTTCCAAAAGGAGGAGGTTATGTTCGTACTATTCTTGGCCATTTTGTTATCTTGTCATGCTAGTCAATGGCGAGCTTGAGCCATGCCACGGAAGGCACGGATCAAAAAATCTCTAACATTATTTAGAGCACTAAAGTAGCGTCCCGGATGTTCTAGACCCACAGGCCACACATCGTACATGTGATACTTAATGTTGTTTGGTTTCTGCATTGGGTAATTGAAGTTAGGACTTACCTAGATAAGTTTTATTGTTGCACTTGCATTCCGAGTGCTACATTACCTACATTGAGGGAAACACCTTTAGTCAGAGTTTATGTAGTTCTATAATCAAATCAGGAAAGCTGGCATTAATGATGCTGATGACGTGCCTATGCAGTAGCTTTGATGGCGGTTTGAAGATAGGCAACCCTATAAACATTGGACTTGGACCAACCATCACGCATCGACTGACCTTACACTCTGACAGATATATTTTTAATGGCAATTCGTACTGGTGCTGTCAGCTGTTTTCTTAAATCTGTTTGACTGACACTGACACTTGACAGTTACTACTTACGTGTTTTCGAACATTGTAGACAAAAGTTATTTTTTTTATTTAATTATGATTTGTTCACGCTATTAATACGAAAACATCTATTTTAGCTGTACTGTACTAGAAGTTAGTGCCACAGAAAGTTTAGAAGTTGATACACCTGGAGATCTGCAGCTTGCGAATACATTACTTAACGCTAACTTAGTTGTATAAAAGAGTATTCGTTAACAAACGGAGCTGTAAGCAAGGTAACGCAGTTCTAGTTTACATTATACTTTTAGTACTTACCTACGAAATCAAGGAAGTCTAAGGGTTGCGCCTTATCTAGGAACACAGTATCTCATTTTTCTATGCTCCTATCCATTTCCGTGGTTCAGGCAGTCATTTGCTAGAGCGAGAAAAAGAGTGGGAGTGGTATAACACGCAGTAGCAGCGGTCGGCAGAAAAGGATAAGAGTATAGTTTAATGCGATTCCGTACTGCTACTTGAGGCCTAACTCTAAATATAGAGTTGGAACTTGGAAAGTTCGGGAGGTACATCAATAACGGATATGAAAGGCATCCTAATGTTTCTGATGCAGTGGGTTATGAATTTTTGATTCACATTCAAAATACATAGGTACAACCCGTCTAATGTTGTGCTTCTGACTTAGTGCAGCCTGTCACTCACGCTGTGAATACTTAACATTGGAGCAAGATAACTCAAAATTTAAATATACACAATAGAGCAGTATTGTGTATTTAAAATTTTCACAGACATAAGATGCTTCTGTAAATATACAAATATGAAATTGTTGTTAAACCAATGGGGGCTATCGCATATGAATTTGCCGCTAGAGGCGCTAGTGTAGCGTGAGGTCAAATGTCAGATGTCATAGTGGTCGCGTGTTTCATGCTTTTTATCATGTATTTTTACTAATATTCACAATTGTGGTCGAGATTGAGTCATTCCTTATTAATTATGACTTGAAGATTATAAATAGCAACTTAGGATCTTAGTTGTTAGAACTTAGAGGTAAAATTATTTTTAAATCTCTCATGCTTGCTAATTTTAGGGAGAATATGTTGTTATACATTATAAAATAAACTTTTTATTAAGTTATTGGTACTTTAAAGTATAAATAGAATGATTGACATGACCATATTCGACAGTGGCGCCATCTGGTGAGCTCAAAATGATAGCCCTCATTGTTTCATGTTATTAATTATTCTATAAACATGTATGTACCTAGTTTCATCATATGAATATTAAATTCCAGTGTGTACGATGACAAGTGAGAGAGTGACATTCGAGGACTTGGAAGCCACTGATGTCATTAGTGTGGAGCTTGTGCCGGAACGTAAAGGTCTCATACTGAAACATTGCGAATACTATGTCAGCTCTAGAAGACATGGCACAACAGTTTCAAGGAGATACAATGATTTTGTGCATCTATATGATGTGTTATATGCCAAATACCCGTATCGGTATGTTTGTAATTTCTCTTTATTGCAATTTTTCCAATTATATTGTGCTGTTAAATTAAGATAATTATTAAGTCTCAATTAAGACTGCCTTGTCGGTCTAGTGGTCGCAAGTGCAACTGCTGAGCCTGAGGTCCTGGGTTCGATTCCCAGGTTGGTTTGTTATTGAGTTTTTCCATTAGGAATTTCTTAGATGGGCACGGGGTCCAAAAAAAATAAAAATTAATAATTAATTATTAAGGTGTGAAATCAGACATTAATTTACCCAAATGCGCAACGGCATAGACAGGCAATTTTTTTTTTGCAATTTTCTTTTGTGGTCGTTAGTTGCGAAATGCAAAGAAACGACAACTGACTCCTTCTAATATGGAGGTCTTATATAGCTGTATCAGACAGCTGTCGGCTTCCCCGTACATTTGGGTCAACTAGGGGAACTATCGCAAAGTGAATATTTTTCCGCGATTTTGATATTAGTAGGGAAAGTTGTTCAGTTTGATGTTCTGTACCACACCCTTAACCACACCTTTCTGATACACGCTGTATACAAGTCATGCTGTTACACCAATGTGTCCATAGTCTATGGCTGTATGCCATTATATATTGTTTCTTTTTACGAAATCAACATAATACAAATTCTAGCGCAATTTGCCGCCTACCACCAAAGCGCGTGGTGGTCGGTGGAGGCAGTTCTCGGTTCCTCTTACGCCGACGCGCTGCCCTCCAGCGCTGGCTAACCCTAGTCGCGCGGCATCCAGTCATGGCCCATGATGCTGATCTCAGAATCTTCCTATGCGAGACCACCATACGTCTTGAGAAGCCCAAACATGATGAGTTTGTTCTTGCTGGCACTCAAGAAGAAGGCCCAGTAAGTTTTTTTTTTAATTTTATTTGCGTTAGGAATGGGTTTACTTCAATACCTACTTACTACTCGTATTTACTAAGTCTTACGTGGTTTAGGGTCTTTTGTTCACGGAGGACGAAAATCTCCAAAGCCTGCGAAAAATAATACCACAATTACTTCCTGGCAATGGCAATCTTAACGATGCGGATTTAAGGTGAAAGCTAAATCCGCATCGTTATGATTTTGCGACCGAATTCGGTTGTTTTGCGATCGCTATTTATGTCGAGACTGCAGGGCCTGGTATTTTTTACGATCCGGTGTGTCGATTTCCTACGCGGTACTTCTGGGCCTTTGTGTGATGCAGTTGCGATCTGTTTTGACGGTCAAAAAATTACGCTGACAAAAGTACCTCGCCTGCATAGGCATTCAGTCCTTCCTACACTATCTATAGTGAGACTTAGGAACTCGATTTTACTTCGCTTATCTGAACCACAAATAAATATGGTAGTTATTATTCCAAGCATACACACCAGGGATAACATAGTGCTCTGAGTACCTACTGATAATAAAATATGGCAGGACTGATAACGAAGACAGGAAGAATGACCTTTTATACATCCCATAATTCACGAGTTTTTAACTCTTCATTCGGTACCTACTGGTTTTTTCAGTGTTGATTACAGTCAAGTGTTATTTATTTAACCTAATAGGTACAAACAGCAACACTCTTAATTATACACAATTTTATCTGACATATCGCAGGAAAGAGACTCACATTTGACGTTGACAATTATAAACCCTAGCCAGTGGCTGAGTAACATAGCTTAATTTCGTCGGATAATTTATCAAATCGAGCAGTCGGTAAGAGTCGTTTTTTTCGTTTTACATTAATGCGACGACATCTTAACATCTTATAAGTAATGATATTAATAATTTGTTACTGTTCAATATTTTAGGAATTCAACATTACGGGTTTAAAGGATATTATCGACTATCCATAAATAACAACATTTAATTAAAACAATTTATTGTAATTATTATTTTATTTACATTTTGTGTAATTATTTTAAATTGTATGGTCAGCACATATAAACTCCAACTCAAAAATAACTTTAGTTTCGTAAAACATTGGTATCATCTGAAAATCGTCATTATTGAGCGAAGCGAATTGTAGCTCGATTCCTCCCGACTCAATATACTGTTATTTGACTAACAAAATGACCTCCAGATAATCATAGCCGGAAAATATCATACAGGCGGTAAAATGAGATAAAGTTGCACAGCACACACTTCCAAATAGATGCGACCCAATCAGTGCGTCTCTATAAGTCCGACTCCAGTCTCCCACAGGTGAAAATAAATATTGATATTTCATTTGTGGTAAGAAGTAAGTAAATGAGTATTCTATTATATTTTAATCACTTATAAACAGCAGGACCAATTTTCATGACATATGGACACGGGCCAATAGAAGAAATCGAATCCGCCAGCCAAGCGTGGAGTTTATGGCAATAACCTCCACTTTTTCGGGAAAGGCCCTCAGTATGGAATGTGACCTTCACCGTTTTCCAGTATACAAGTCATCCTGATTCACATTTCCTCCACTATGTTCCAGCATATTTCGCTGCCTCTTAACTATTGGTCTGATTACGCACCTCAGTGGGATCCCAATCTAGAATCATTTGTGCCCAAAGATTCTCAATGAGATTTAGATCAGGGCTTTAGCTGGCCATTGATTTAGTGTAAAATATACGTGCACATTTAGTTGTCGCGATATTTCGGCAACTCTCATCTCCATTTCTTTCAAAATTACGATGCGTATTCTTTCCGCAGCGGTGAGCGGTGCAGGCAATGAGGTTATATTTTACGGTGCAGGCATTTTATCAAATTATTGTAGATTTTGAAAATTATTTTAAAAGGTCTTTTGTCAAATACTTAAGTAGACAGAATTGACATCAAGTTTTACTTTTTAAAACATTGCATCTGTGATCCATGCAGTTTATATTTGAAACTAGCTGTTGCCCGCGACCTTCGTTCGCGTGAAATTATTATAACAAAATATTAACTCCCTTTTTTAATCGCATTTGGTTACCAATTTCAAGGGTTTTTTTTTTGCAAGGAACCCTAATTATTTTTCTAAAATAAAAGTGGCCTTTGTTAGATCTTATCTGCCGGTAAAAGTCTCGTCAAAAGTAGTCCAGCCGTTTTCTAGATTAGCTGGAAAAAGCAACAGACAGACAGAAAAAAAACAGTGTTTTTGTTATAAGTGCTGTATATACTTTCATTTGCATTCAGGAAAAAGCCGTTTGATATTACAAACAGACATTTCAATTTTATTTATTTCTATGTATAGAGAACTTTGAGTAAATGTCAATTTGAGTGTTCTAAAGTTGCAAAACGACCGAATGAAGAATTATTACCCTGGAAAACTTATGACTCCATTGAAAATGACAAACATATATCTATCCCTTTCGAACGGTGATAATTTCTCTCAGTTGCGTCTTTTAATGGGCAGTTAAGTGTGTTGCTGTTTGTACACCATCTAAGACGTTAGACGGATTTTATTTATTATAATATATTATAATTTTGAGGAAAGCTTACAGCATTCAAGTAGTCAGTAACAATAATTATTATGTAGAAGAAAGCCAAACAAGTTTCCACTTATATATATATATATATATTTATATATTTTTTACTTTGCCCCACACTAAGAATTTCTCCAGTATCGTGGGTGCGTTTACAAACATTTAAACTGACATACACAAATAGCCAGACCCGGAACGGCTACCTGTAGGCCATGCAAATGTTTGTTCCGTGCGGGGATCGAACCCGCGACAAGTAACGCAGCAGTCAATCGCTCACAGTATAAAGCACATAGGAATTTTCTACGAGTCAACCTTTGGGTAAAGTAGGCAACAATATTTATATTTCCATCTCAGCTAGCTGTCTGACGTTTAAACAAGATGCATCGGAAGGGTGTGCTCATATTTAAGGGGGTAGACTATCAAACAAAGCAATTTTTTCGCGATTAAAATGTTGGTACAATGGAGAAAATGGTTCAGTTTGATATTCGTACCACACCCTTAAAATGACCGCACGTTTCTGTTACACACTGTATACAATATACTTCAGACAGCAACAACTTGCAGTTTATGGTTACATTGCAAGTAGGTAGGGCAGCTGCTACCTGTATACTCACCTCACTTCACGTTTCTATGTCTGCTCTGGCAATACGCTAACGACGATACGCGGCTCATCTTCCATCAGTAGGGCTATTGCGTATCTCTGTTGACAGTTCATAGTGATCATCACTTGGCGAGTTTTGATGTACAATGACAGTTCTGCACGGGTAGCGTCAGTTGAAACCAACAAGAACGGTCATTGTATATCAAAACTCGCCAAGTGATGGTCACTATGAGCTGTTAACAAAGATACGCAATAGCCATGCAGATCTGTGTCCGCCTTTAACGATGATCTTTAGGATCACTTTGTTGTCCGTCTGTCCGACTGTCAATACCCTTTATCTCGGGAACGCGTGGAGGTATCGAGTTGAAATTAAAACCATATACTCAGGTCTACAGCCCCTTGAAGCTGTAAAAATCAAACTTCTAAGATAACGTAAAAATAAGGTACAGAGGTTTATGCCGCAATAAAACGTATATTTCGACACTCTCAAGGGAATCAAAATTTATCGGGTACTTCCTGTTGACCTAGGATCATGAAATGTGGCAAGAAGCAATGTCTTACGGCACATGTAAAGGAAAAAAAAACAAAACCGTATATAATTATGTAAGTAGTTTAATAACAAAATACTTAGAAGTTTATACGGAACCCTCGGTGCGCGAGTCCAATTTGCGCTTTTCCTATTCCGGTTTTTTTAGTAACATATTTCAGTTACCTGCATGAAAGTTTCACAAGCTATGGAATTTTTTTTTATTTGTTACTCCATTATGTCTGGTAACACATGTAGGACATTTAAGACAACTCATCAGTCTCACTTACCTTACAAAACCTAATTGTACTCTCATAGTTTTACTTATAAATGAACTTTTATCTTATACATGTGAATGTCCGCAGAGCGAGCTGAGCACGGAGGACATGCAAGCGGCGTTCGTGTCGGAGCAGGAACAGCTGCGGCTGGCACACCTCGGCCTAGGCAGGCTCACACAGATCTTTGAAAAAGGTACCTTCATCTATGCAAATAGTCAAATACCATGTAGCGACAGCCAAATATAGCATTTTGATGCCAGAGCGTAAACGCATCGATGCCGTCCCTTCCCACGCCAAGCTACAAATTCATCGCAAATATTTACGAATAAAATATCCAACATCTTGTCGATAATCAATTAATCATTGCTTTTCGTCTTATGTTTTGGAAATAAAGTATTATTAAAAAGAAGTTTCAAAGTTTAAAAAAATACGTTTTCTTGTCGGCTTTGACATGCTGGGCACGTTTTCATTTATCGGCTATATCCGACTGTAGCGCTCTAAAGGTTAAGAACTAAAAATCCAGCATCGCTCAATCAAAATTATACGCGGGATAACGATATACATTATATGAGAACCCGACAACAACTGCCGGACATTGCCCCCAGAAGCCCCCAGAAACTGGTCTGGTCGGAGGATCCTCCCTTTTATGTTGGGTATGAGGGCTTTATACGCTATTCCTCATACCTCTAAAACTATAATAAAAGCTTCAGCGTTTTCTTTTTGTCAAACGATATATCAATGTCAATCCGACTGAAACTAGCAGTCGGATTAAAAAAATCTTTTTGCATTTGTGGCCCAATTCTAGAGGAAGGTTAAAGGATATTTAACATCAGAACCAAAGCATTTTATTTCAAGTAGGCCAGTTACAGGCACTTTGAATTGTCGAAACAAAGATAACAATGAAATGTAGCTACAGTCACAAGGCATAAAAACTGAAATCACGCTAAGATTCCTAACAGCCGAGCTGTGGGTGAAATTCCGGGGCACAGCTAGTTGAGATGGATCTGTTCCGACTTTCGGTTCCCCAGATCGTTTGTCTAAGAGAATGGCGGAGTAGACTGAGACGTTACGCACCGGATCAACTCTGAACTCAGGATGGATGAAATGGCGACCCACGAATGCCCCTCCAGTTCATGGGAAACTGGCTGTAGAGGCGATGGATGAAGAAAGGTTGGATGTAGTGGAATAATTTTGAGATGGATGTTTGGAGTGCCAAGAATGGATTAAGTAAGGAATCAGTGGATGTATGAAAATAACTTTGACCGTGGGCGGAGACGCTGCGACGTTCTACATAGGAATAAGTATGACATGCCACCCGTTGTGTCGATGCGGCGACGGAACGCGTGCGCGTCGGATCAGAGATACGAAGCGGGGAGGGGGGGTGCACTGTGTGCCGAAGCGTCATCGCAGCGAAGCGCAGTATTGTTATAATTTCGAAGGTCTGCGACGTTGTAGCGTCGTTATGGCACGCGTTTGTTTCGATTGCTCGTGTGGCACAGTGCTACTCAGGCAAAGAGCAATAGACCGAACTAACAGTTAAGCACATTAGCGTTTCATCCGAAAATAAACCTTGTGCGTATTAATTTTATGTGAATATTCCTATAAGTTAATGTTCATATTCGTACAATATGAACACGAACGAATATGAACATTAACTTGACACAAATAAGGTTCATTTTTGTATGAAAGTTAAGTCAAAGTCATCCCTGTCACAGTTGAATACCTGGCGTGTTGTTCCAGTGCAGGACCGATGCGGAGCTGAGCGGAGCGACATGCGCGAGCTGGGCGCGGCGCTGAGCGCGCTGGCGGCGGAGGCGCCGGGCGGGCCCGCCGGCCAGGCGCGCGCGCTCTCTGCCGCCGCGCAGTACGTAACCTCACATCACTTCAGAAATAGCTAATAAATTTGTGTTTGAGTCACATAATATAGGAGGCGAGTCTCTTGCGACTAACCGAGTTCAAATACAATATCCGGGCTGCTAACCTGATAAATTCCCGGTGGAAAAACCCATAACACCTTGCCTGACTCGTGGGTCCACCCCAGGACCTTACCGACCTTACCCAGCAGAAAAGTTTGCGGCCTCTAGACCATTGAGTCTGACGATCAGTCTTAGCCAAGGGTATCGCGTTACCTAGTGACTGGGTGTGGGTTGTGGAACTCTATGTCAAATACTGGTATTGATTTGGCACGGTTAGACCGGGAGCCGACTGCAACATAGTTGGGAAAAGGCGAGGCAGATGATGAACTGGTTATTGTAGGTTAGCATGCACGGTGTGTCCGGACGGCGAGGAGTGCTGGGACGAGGAGGGCGCGGGCGGGCTGGTGCGCCTGGCGGGCGAGGCGTGCGGCGCCTACCGCGAGCTGGGCGCGCGCCTGTCGCGCGGCCTGCACGCCGAGCGCGCCGCCGCCGCCGCCGCCGCGCCCCGCGCGCCCGCCGCGCGCCTCCTGCTGCACCGCCACCGGTACGCGCTGCGCGCCGCGCTGCAGGTACGACGCCGTGCCACTAGTGCTCTGCCTACTTACTATTGGGAACATGATAGCTGACAATGCTTGCTCGTGCAGGAGGGGTGCGTGGCTCGCGCGTACTTGGCGCGCGCGCTGCTGGCACTGCCCGCGCTGTGCGCCGCGCGCGCCGCTTCACACGCGCAGCACGCTGCCCTGTGGCAGGACCTGCACCGCGCAATCGCGCACGCATAGCGCTGTGGCAGGACCTGCACCGCGCTCTCCTAACACTACACCACTCGTGATGACTTCGCTTCCTACACAACTTGAACGCACAAAGGACCTATTTTACGGCTCTCTGCGTTATAACCAACCAACTTGCCAACTTTCAGAGTGGTAATGTTGCAGGGCGTCATTATCGCTCAGCTAAAAAGGAGGCTTTCTGGCTGAGCGATAATGACTCCACACGATGCGTTGTACGGGTACGTTGCTGTACGTAGCGACATACCGCGACCGCATTGTTCGTATGGCCGTCGGCGCGATGATCGTGTGAATTCACTATAATGGTCGATGGATAGAATAGAAATATCAATCGAATTGAGAACCTCCTTTTTGAAGTCGGTTAAAATGTTAAAAAGCCAGGGAACGCCATGATTATTTATACGGAGTAAAGTGGTGAGATACTGCCAAGACAGAACTCGACCGATCGAACAGTGACTAGCACTGTTATTTAACTGTCTTGGCACTATGTCGCCACTAAACTTGATAGTGTAAACAAGGTATTAATTGATGAACAAATTGGCTATAATATTATAAAATGGCCAAATCACGGCAAATTGACGTAGTGCCAATCTGCTCAACTATCATGTTCCCTTACTGTAGATGGTTATTTAGTAAAAAATCGAATTGGGTTTAAAATGTATTATTATCAAATAATATATTAACTAACATTGTATTTAAACTTGCTCATTATATTTTTATTATATACAATAATTAATTCATAATTACTTTCATAAAAAAAGGGAAGGGTGTAATAACAATATAATACTATTTTAATTGACGAAACACTAAAACTAATTGTGTATTTTGCTAATAAGTAAGTATAGTCACCTACAGGATAAAAGACCTAACTATTAAGTAACATAAACTAATTACCAGATTGAAGTGTTATGTTTATACGAGTTGGAAAGGACATCGTCGCACAAACGGTATCACTACCCTGTACCGAGTGTGTATCTTTGTAGTCGGCGACTAGTGGGCAAGAATGCCGAGCAGTCGGCTGCGAGTGATTGAATAGTAGATTATACCACAAGTGAAAAAAAGGGATCCCGAGGGCAGCGAAGAATTCTAGAGTAGAATTCTGAGCGGAGCGAGGGATACAAGAACCGAGATGATTTTTTTTTCACGAGTTGTGTGCTCTACATTTTACCATTGACTGCGAGAAAATAAATAAAGGTGTAATATTTATATTTCTCGTGGGTAATAAAAGCCACTCGGGTCGATCTTCAAGGTTAAGCCGGGCTTACCAAGGTCGATCTGTGGATGGGTGACCACTAATTCATTACATACCGAGTTTCCTCCGTGCCTCGGAAAGTACGTAAAGCCGTTGGGCCGGCTGTCATTTGTAGATCTTTGACAGTCGTTACAGGAAGTCAGTGGCCCGAAAGTCTGACAACCAGTCTTACCAAGAGGGTATTATCCACCCAGTACTAACTGGGTTGTGTTCTGGGTCAGACAGGCAGTCGCTCCTAGTAAAATACTGATATTCAGCTGCATCCGAAAAGACTGGAAGCCGACCCCAATGAAGTTGGGATAAGTCTAGGCAGATTTATCAATTTTATTATATAATCGGTACCTATATAATAAGAAAACAAAGGATTAAATATAAACATTAAAAATGTGTAGTGAAAGTAGAACAATTTTCGAAATTCAGTGTTATATTCTTGTCGGCGGCACGTTTTATTTATTTTTTGTTTATAATTTTTGCTTGTTCCAAATTCAAAATGTTTTTATTTACTCAGTGAGTAAGTAGATTGTTGCATCGAGCGCAAGAGCGTTATGTTACTAAATTAACACGAGTGCATTAGTTACTCACTTTAGCAAGGTGCGTAATCTACTTTTCTTTCAACTACGAATCTACCTGCCGTGAGAAAATATACCTACTCAAATTAAAACTCAAATTAATGAAAACAAAGTATCTCCAGACTTTTGTGGCAAAAGGTTATTAACAATTTCATTTGCAACTTTCTGGAGTAGAATTCATATCGATATCGCTGTCTATTTCCACTTTTTAAAACTATTTTTGCTAAATACGAAGTATCAAAGTTTTACAATTTATGGTACAAAATGCGCGCCATTTGTATTTTTTTTTTCACCAAGTCGATTTTATTCAGCCGATTTTTATTTTCAGCCAGTATCTTTTTGATCAAATGCATAGGTACATTTATTTCGTAAACTTAATGGGAGGCAGTAAATCTCTGTGGTAAATTAAAATCTAAATAAAAAATAAAAACAGTGCATTCATGAAAAACTGTGCAACAATGAGATTTCATATAACATTTCTGCACTGTTTTGGTTCTAAGCAAAAAAGACGTCCTTTGTGATCGGTTTTGTAGTGATTAATGATAACATTAGTACGTAGTTGAAAGAAAAAGAGTTTTATTCACTGTTTGATGAATAAAATGCCCTTTTTCGAGTGGCAATGGTAAAAATGAAATTATACCATTTTTGTTAATAATCTCTACTTTTTAATCGTGCTATCGTGTGTAGGTAAAGGTATTGCACTTATGTAGGAAACCACAACAAGATGATGATGTTGGATGATGTTTGTATGTCCCTTCCACCCTGTATAGTCTGAATTATTCAACGCAATATTGAGTATGTATGTAACTTAATACTGTCGGTAACTTTGGTTAATATTTACTCAAAACAACAAAAACAAGGAAAACTAATTTTAAGAAAGTACCGTGTGTACATAATATATGCCAACTTAATTGTAAAATTTTTAAGAAAGTATGTAATATATGCCAACTTACTTCGTAAAAATTAGCATCTACATGCTGCCTTCTTAATTAAAAAAAAATGTACTTTTTCCGTTGATTTGTAGAATTAATTAGTTATTAATTTGTAATCTCAATGTAAACTTACATACATTCCATTATATCTTTGTAGGAAAATTGCTCAAAATATATTGCAATATTATAATTTTTATGATTTAATAATTATAAGCAAATGATGTTAAAAAAAAAGCAATTTAGTATTATGGTAAGCAAATAAAGTGCCTTATTGTAATATTTGAATCTGATTGTTATGAAGTTTTACTAGGTAATAGGTACTTTATGCACGTCTTTTAGCTGAGACTGAGCTTGCTGCGGGGTGCGGCAGGGGTTGACAGAATGAGGTTGAGGCCTATCGTTTTTGAGCTTACCAGATGGCGCCACTGACGAGTATAGTCCTATCAGTGCTTCAGTACTTTTATTTTATACATTAGAGGGCTAATAACTTCATAAGAAGTTATTTTTTTACGTACAAAAATATTATGTGAACTTCTAATATTTACAAAAATACCCCTAAAATGTGCAAGCATGAAACACATAAAAGTCATTCTGCCTCCTGTACTGTATTATCAAATATCGTAACCCGATACTTAAAATCTTCAAGTCATAATAAATCAGGAATGGCTCAATCTTGCAGAAAAATCGTGAATATTAGACAAAAAAGCGCGCAAACAGAGAACACTATGACATCTGAAGTTTCTGAAGACCTTAATCTACACTAGCGCCTCTACCTCTGGCGTATTCGAGCGCGATAGCCGCCATTCTCGCAACGTGTGACGACACCCCTCCCGCACTACGCAGCACACATCCTCTAAATTAAAGGATATACCTTTAGTAAAATTGTTGGTTTAAGTAATTTAAAAACTCGAATATTATATTGATCTACTGTGTTATTTGTTAAATATGGGCGACACTCATGAATATGAACAACTTTTTCTATGGGACCGACCATGATACGAATTATAGGTATGACCATAATGCCATGGAAGTTGGGTAGGCCTTTGGTGTGCGATGCAACTTTCGTCGACACCCTTGCGCCATACCATCTTCCTAGCACAGTGAGCTGCGCTGGGGCGGCTGCTGCAAGTGCTGAAAACCTCAAACGGCGCAAATACAATAATTGGTAGTAATGTGTTTGAGCCGTTTGGGGTTGAAACACTAGGGCCATGGGGTCCGAGTGCCCACTTAGTATTTCAGGAAATCGCCAAGCGGTTGGTCGACTCTTCACATGACCAGAGGGCGGGCCTATTTTTTGGCCAAAGAATCAGCATTACCACACAACGTGGCAATGCTGCCAGCCTTCTGGGCACTTTTCCTGTTGACAGCGATATGGACGAATTTTTTGACGCCCTGTAATCCTTTTGTACTTATTTTTATTACTATTTTAGATTAAAGATTTGTAGTTTGTAAAATAATAATGTAAATAACTAGATCTTAAATAAATACACCATGATACCGCTAAAAATTTCGGCTGCTCCATACACAATTGGTCTTGTAACTCGTAAAAATATAGGCAACAGCAGATTTTCTGTACCATACTTATGACGACCCGAATGGCGCAGCGGTAGTGGGGCTGCCTTACGTTCTTAGGGTCCCGGGTTCGAATCCTGGTAGGAGCAAATGTTTGTTTGATGAGCATGGACATTTGTTTCCGACTCATGGATGTTTATATGTATAATAAGTATGTATTTACAAAACAAAAAGTATCTATGTAGCATTATCAACTATCTGGTGTCCACGACACAAGCCTCGTTGCTTAGTGTGGCACCTAGATGGCGCTGTGTGTAATGTCAAGCGATATTTATTTATTATATTATTTCATAGTAAGGTCCCATGCAGAAAGTCGCTCATATTTTTAAGCACTTCACTACCTAAGGGTGGAAGCCAGGCTAGCCCGCGAAATTATAATGTTCTTACGTTTTTTTGCAATTTGCAGGTCAGTGTCCAGTTGTATGTTGATTAAAATATGTTTCGCGACCGTAACAAATATGGCTTAACAGAGTTGTAATCATTAATATCATCAAGATCTCTTTCATTTAATCCCATTGAATGACTTCTTCATTAAAAATATTATTATAATTCTGTAACTAACTACATACTTGTTACGGTCGCGAATCATATTTCTTTTTTAATTCCTTTATTAATATTCTTTACATAATACTATTACTTTTACTATTTACATTTTTAAATATTTTTATTACATTTTTTTTTTTTAAATATTGAAAATAGCCTGCCCACCGGCATCGAGAACAGGGTCCGAGCTACCTGGTAGCTCGGACCCTGTTCTCGAGAGTGGAACCTACTAACAATACGCATCGTACCCAGAAGTACTGCTTTCTGAATCTCTCTGGCTCTCGCATGGCAGCTGGATCAAGGGCTCACCCTTGATCCAGCTGCCAAGCGAGAGCCTCCTCAGTTGTTGGTCGAGGCTATTGGCTATAAAGCATTTTTTATTATTATTATTTGATTTGAATTTCGCGGGCTACCCTGCCGCATCCTTCTTAGAGTATTGCTAAATGTTTTATACCTATATCCTATGATATCTTAGTGAACAGGGCATTAACTAATGAGAGATAAGAAGTGAAAGAAATTAATGAAAAACTCCACTGTTTTTTGTCGCCGATTGTCACTACTGTTCATTCAGTTAGTCTAGTCTACTTCTGATTAGGTATAACTTTCAGAATGACAGGGATCTTTATGCTTATTAGAATAAGGTTGTTGTTCGGTTGCTGCCGTCAGAAGTAAACTAATATGTAGTGTTTACGCCACATCTCATGAGTACTCTCTATCTCTCTTTACTCATGTGGCCATATAGCTCAATGACTAACTCTTATCTCTCCATTTGTTAATTGTCCGTGTTTTTTGCTGAATCTCTATGTAGATCATTTACACACAGTCTTTCATTCCACGTTTACAGGCCATAGTTTTATTACTACCAAATAATTTAATCATGTTTTTAATTTTAAAATATTAGGTGAGACGTATTCAAAATAATGTTAAAAGTCCACGATATGCAATTCGTTTTTTGCAATTTTCCGTTCAGTGCCAGGCTGTATGTTGAACAAAATATGATTTGCGGCCATTCATAAAACACTGAACTGAATACGCAAATGCTTACCAAAAACACATCGCTGTCGAGGACATTAAAGCGCCGAAAGATCCATGTCGCACTATAGTTGTACAATCCTGAAACGGTTATTTAATCTCTGGCAGCCAAAACAACAGCAACCTTATTGAGGAGATCATAAGGCTGATTTTGACAGTGATTCAGAATCAAAAGTGAAAATTATTGACAAAGGACTTCATATTTTTAAGTTTAAAGGCGCTTCTCCACTGGGAGCATTCGCCTGTAACGCAACAGTTCAGATTCGAGCAGTACATCAGTGGATGAGGAGAACCGAGCGGTACAGTGCGCAACCCGTAACGATACAATTTGTAACAATCAATTATTTTTGTAGTCGCCAGCTCATCAAGTCCACAAACTGACATTTTCTCCAAATGATTTTAAACCATAAAATCTTGACGGTCAAAATACAAAATCGAATGTTGGATTGTTAGGTACATTACAGGCGAACGCTCTGGTGAGGGGGCGCCTCAATACCACTAATGTCATGTGGACGATAACCATTATAATGAGCCATAGTATGGACTTATTTACTAATTAATAGCATATCAAAGGATTGTAGGTGTACCTATTATTGTTAATTTATTATATAATAAACATATCTAAGAGTATCTATATTTTGTTATTGGTTTGTAATTGTAGTATGTAATTTAATTTGTATTTAAATAAATACAGTATTTTAACCAAAATATGTTGTTTTTATTTAACTTGCAATGTTTGTATGTTGGTTTAGGTCAAATCTTGCAACTGAATTTTAAAACGGTTAACTCGAACAGATTGAGCTGAAAATTTTGGATACACGTTTAGTTTGGATGACAATGTATGGTTAGCTAAGTGACGTCATTCTAAATCCAATATGGCGGACTAGTTATTTGCTATGCACCCACGTCATATGGGTATCTTTTAAAAGGGTTTGCTGGGAAGATATGTAAACAAAAATGACGTCACACTTGTATTTAACATTTTTAATGCCATTGTCACATACCTATACGTGACAAGCAAGCGCGTGCTCTGTACGCCAAACGACACAAATATGTAACAAATTCCCGAGAGGACCTAGTCCCACGACTATTTTCTCGCACAAGAAACGTACAGACGCCAGCAGATCAAGTTACCCGAAACTGTCAAATTTTGCCATAAAGTTGAAATCTATTAAAGAAATTTGACTGATTGTAGTAGCCTGATATGCTGGTTTCCGGCGTCTATACAATAAATTAAGGTCTCATGTGATTAAAAGATTCTTCACACCCTGCCAGCCGGCAGAACTTTCTCTACTACCTATGTAGTTTGTCGCAGCGATAAGAGGCAAGAGCTATCAAAGAAAAACTCGCTCAACGACCCTTGCTTGGCAGGCAGAACACTCGCTGAGAGACTTGCTTGTTACATTCGCACGCCAGCAAGTGTCTGGTCTGGGCGCGAGTGGGTACCTACTGTCACGATCACTAATAATATGTATATACTTATCAACGTTTAAAAGCGATTCTCTCGCAGAACATCGGTTTCAACTTTGAGTTAGACACCTATTTTGTCATTGTATAAGTTTTCAAAATACTATGTTCGTAACCGCATTTAAAAGTTGCGACATGTATACTAGCTAATGACTTTAAAGTGACTATTTATAAACGCCCGTCGCACTCGCACACTCGCTCGCTCATCATAACTAGAGTATAGGTACCGAGACTTCTAATTTGCCGTGTTCGACACGAGAAACAAATGGTCGGGAACTCGAAAAGCAGTAGGGCCTAAACTTGTATAAAACCAAAATGTTTTGAAAACCACAATTGAAAAAAACGAAAACTTGATAGCTTAAGTAGATACCTGCCCTTATTAAAATATTGTTCATACAAGATACGTGATCAATAACTGCTCATAATATTATAATGGGTTATATTAAATGAAAAGTTTATTTTAAAACAAAATTGGTCTATGGTGTGATGTTTATTCATATTGGGACGGAATGAGTTTTTGAATGCTATGGCAACAAGACTCTGACTAAAGTGATGGTTATACCGAGTAGCTTGCAGTGACGTAGCTAGTCCGTAGTGCAGTGGCGTAGGGCCCTATAACAAACATCTTTGGGGGCCCTACAAAACCGAGTGCGGCTAACATAAAAAAAATCAATATCAAAATGGCATCCTGACTTGCACAGCTTATGCTGTCATTGATTTAACTAAGATAGGTAAAAGAACCTCCCACGTGTTTGTGCCGTGCGTGGAGACCCAGAAGGGGTCCTGGATCGTTGAGCTCGTCAGTGGACCGGAGTCAGTGTCCGCTGACAGCAACACGCATGTTTGGCCTTGATTTCTCCCAGGTCAATCGGCTGTCGGCATACCCGTCTGAGGGATGTCAGGCGAGGTTCCTGCATCTGTTCGAGGCGAGACGGCTCACCCGCGGTGCCCGGTGCGACCTTGTGTGGTTATACCCTTCCACACTGGGGCTAATCGTACCCGGGCACTTCGGACTGATGTTCGTCCTCGCCTTGTTGAGGAGGGAACCTATATCCTCGGGGTAGTTCTGGCGTCTGTTTTACAGTGTCCCCTTTTGCGGGCTCCAAGGAGGGTGGAACACCGCTGAGGATGAAGTCTTCCATTTCTTACCAATGGGTAAAAAAAAGGCTTTAAAACAAACAACTCACGGGCTGCATCCAAGGATGCGCCGAGTACTACTGCGCCGCAAGGCGCGGAGGCAAGTTTGCCTGCTGCAACCAATGCGCTGCTTTTGCTTCCTCAGGCTGCACTCGCGCCTGAAATACCACCAGCAGTGGTACAGGTGGAACCTTCTGGCTCCACCAGTACCAATGTTACCACCTCAATTGACCTTACGGCCCTGAGGGCAGTGGCGTGCAGTGCTCCCGAAGGCGGGCAGGCCAAGCAAAAAAAAAAAACTCGCAACATCACAGCGTCGCTCTACTTAGGATGACCCTCAAATGAGAGACAACGCCATCTAGCTTAAATATAAGGAATTTCAATGGTATTCTGTCAATACAAGAACGAAGGATGTCGCTTCGTTACAAAAAAACATAAAAAGTAAAACAGAGGGCGCTGTAAACAAAAAAAAATAGTTTAGTTTTCGTTCCGTACCCAATTTTGAGCGTCTGACCGGAATATTTGAAAAAAAAAACATTGAAAATAAGCCTGTAAAAACCAAAGTTATAAATACAAGAACTCACCACATTAATCAAGGTTCAAATCACGATTTTCTGACAATGCAAACAGAAGAAAGATTCATTTGAAATACCGAGTACGAGATGAATTTTGGGTTAATTCTCGTAATTCGGGTATCTACACATTTTCCTTTAGACACAACTTGAATCTTAACATCAAACAATCGTGAATACTTATTGTTTTTAACTTCTGACAAACACATTATCAGCGCAAACTTCACAACAGAACACCATTTTTAAGTAAATAAACAAATACAACAAATAATATTTACACTACTGTACGTTTCAAAACGAATTACAACCGTCAGATATTATAATAATCAAAACATTCAAGATCACGAAATAAATTTTGCTTGTCACATGAAACAAATATGGCTTCTAAAAAAATACAATTGTTATTTTGTCAATGAAAAAAACACTACCAAATATAATTGCATCACCGCATACCGTTTTAGCCGGATAATACTTTGTGGGGCAGCCAATCAGTGGCCAGCTAGCCAGCTACACTCGCAGGAGTTTACGCCCCTATTTACTATGTGTGCCGTTCGTATTTCCGTGTATATACACGAAAATACTTATCAGTGTGCTTAAATTTATCAATGGAAATTAGGCCGGCTGGGGCCTTGCCTAGACGGCCGGGAGCGAGCCAGTTACGTCATACGGCCGCGACAAGTTGCTTTAAGTATTATAACAGGCGTTTTATTTTTTTATTTTTGATTATTAAAGTTATAATAAATGCATTTGTTGCGTTGTTGGTAGGAATGGTAGGGTAGGCTAGGCCTAATTGCCTCTATGGACGGCACGCCCCTGCCTGAGGGACGTGATGCCCGGAGTCGCCTCGCAGAGGCAGGTTCTGTGGAACGTGGCCCTTAAGACCAGGCCGCCTAAGGTTGATACCCCTCAGTCCGGGTCGAAGGCGTCGCCCAGCAAATCGCGTCGCGCGAAAGCGCGCGCTGATAAGCGGAGGGCTCGCCGGCAGGCGGGGGCAGGGGGTAACCAGCGGGGAGGCCCTGGCACGACCGTGCCAGCTAGCGACCTGAACCAGCGCTGCCCGCAAGGGCCTGCAGCAGGTTCGGTCGTTACTTGTTCAGCCAATCCGGTTCAGCGCGGCCCAATAGGGCCTGCAGCAGGATCGGCAGGTGCTGGACACAAACCCGCCAGCAGGTACAGAGTACCCATCGGCCCCGCGGGAATCGTGCGGGCAAAAAGTGGCGCACCGCGAATGCTTCTGGTGCGGCTAGTGGCCAAACCAAGCCCGCTAAGCGGACTCGTTCCGAGGACACTTTGTCGCCCCGGGACGGAGGCAAACGCGCCAAAATTGGTGCCACGCCCGGACGTCTCCCGCACGGACGTCATCACCAGGGCGCGGCCAGTTACGCGGACGCGATAGAGTCCAACGACCTTGCCGTGGCCGTCACTGAGCCGTTCCACGACCTCTCTGAGGAACACTCGGCTACCGTCCAGGCTGCCATCAACTTGCCGCTTGACGAGGCGATATTCGCCCCGTCTTCATCGACGGACGCTGACCGTGCTCCCTCCTTCCGCGGCAAGCTTTTCCTCAGCGAGGGAGTTCTCAAACTTCGGTGCGAGGATGACTTCTCGCTGGAGTGGGTTCGCCGCACCATCGTTGGGCTCCCCTCTCCTATCGCGGGAACCAGACTGGCGGTCCGCCGCCAATCTGAGATCCCGCGCAGCATCAAAGCGGGGATTTTCTTGCCCAACTTCACGGACGAGACCGTGGACAGACTGCGTATCAGGCTTCGGCGTCAGAACCCCTGGTACAACGTCGACTCCTGGAGCCTCTACCACGCCGAGAAGCAGGACAACAAGAATGGTGTGTTCATTGTCCTTTGTCCTTGGGATCCCGCAATCGGAGCTTGAATAGATCAGCAGGAGAGACCGCCGTGTCTCATTCAAGACGGGGTCGGTCTACCTGCTGTTCCAGCAGGAGGTGAGGGCAGGCAGTCCTAAGGGAATGTCAACGGAACCTCCTGCCTCCCTTCATACCGGACCAGAGACCGAGCGGGGGCCGAATTCCGTCCAAGTGGCGGAGGAAGCAGCCGGGCGGGGCTTGGGTCCGGTACATAGTACACCCCCCCCCGTGTGGTGGGTCAAACCAATTCCGCATCATTGCAGGCGTCTGGTGAGGACCCGCCAGTCACTCCCTTGGTCGACGTCGTTACTGTGGCATTGGCGACGAAGAAGTTGGACTGGTTCAAGGGTGAGGGTCTGGACGACAAGGAGAAACTGCTGGAGGGTAGCAGCGATGGACCAGGCAGTCCCCCCCCCCCGAGACAATTAAAATCGTCCAGTCCAACCTCCAGCATAGCCTTACTGCCACGGCCAACTTACGCAGGGCGCTGGAGTTATCCACCATGACCATAGCCCTAATCCAGGAGCCGTGGATTAGGAAGGGCAGAATCTGTGGTCTATCCAACATAGGGGGCAAGCTCCTTCTGAATACAACCGTAAGTAACCCAAGAACATGTATTTTCGTACCAAAAAATGTACCATCAGTTCTATTTACAGAGTTCTGATCCAGGGACCTGACTACCATCAGGCTCCTGGGTAACCCAGCCCTCAACTTGCCAGGAGTGGTACTTGCCTCCGCCTATCTGCCGGGCGACGAGGAGGTGCCAAAAACAAAAACTTAAGGGGATCCCAATTCCTAACTATGACAACGCCGCGGAGATTGACACCCACAATAATCTACTCACAGACTCTCTGCTGAACTGCTTTGAAAAAACATGCGCACTTGGGAACCCAAGGAACGTCTCCGCAGGTAGGAACAGCTGGTGGAGCCCGGAACTGGAGATTCTGCGTCGCAAGGTAAGAAAGCTGTTTAACAGAGCCAAAAACACCCGACTAGACAACGATTTTGACAATTACAAAGAAACCCAACTCCAATACAAGAAGTAGATCCGACTCAGGATAAACCAATGCTGGAGACGCTTCTGTTCGAACATAGAGTCCAACAATCATGCCACCAAAATAAAGAACATCCGGATCAGCGAACCTGAGCGCAGTATCGGTTCTTTAAAAAAACTGGACGGCACATACACCAAGTCGGACGACGAAACGTGCGAACTGCTGCTTCATACGCACTTCCCCGGCTGCGCATCACTGAGACGGAAAGCTGGGAAGCGGGGACCAGCAATTCGGCATCCAATACCGACTGGACCCAGGCCCAAATAATCGTCACACACGATAAGGTGAAGTGGGCTATCAACAGCTTCCTTCCATTCAAATCAGCTGGCTTGGATGGTCTATTCCCAGGACTACTGAAATGGAGCGACGATCGTTTGGTTAGCAGACTCTGCGACCGCGGCCATTATACGGTAGGCTATGCAGACGATCTTGCCATTCTCATAACAGGACCTGTTGAGAATGTTTTGTGCAACCTGGCAAAGCAGGCTTTAAAGATCGTCGAACAATGGTGCTCGGAGCACGAACTATCAGTGAACGCGTCAAAGACGGAGCTCATTATGTTCACTCACAAACGCAATCTGGGCAGTTTACAACTACCCAAACTGTTTGGTACCGAGCTGTCCCTAACGAACGAGATCAAATATCTGGGCATTATAATAATAACGCCAGACAGCAAACTGTTATGGAACAAACACTTGGACCACAAGATTAATAAGGCTAGCATAACATTTTGGCAATGCAGAAGACTTCTAGGGAAATCCTGTGGCCTTTCGCTGAAAATTACACTATGGCTCTATAAAGCCGTAATCAGACCTATAATCACCTACGGTGCGGTAGTTTGGTGGCCCAGAACTGAACTCATTACCACCAGTAAAAAACTGCAGTCGTTCCAGAGATTGGCTTGCTCAGCCACCACTGGATGTATGCGGACAGCACCAACTAATGCCTTGGAGATAATGCTTGGTCTGCAGATCTTTTCATCCGGCAGGAGGCCTGTATGGCGGCAATCAGACTAAGACACTCAGGCATGTGGAAACAACAAAGGGGCATTCACACCACAATATGGGACATAGCGCTGCGTAAGGTACCGCTCATTGACGCGCCCTGTGATAGGATCCCCAAAGTCCACGTGTTCGATAAACTCTATCGAATACAATTAGCAGAGACCGAGCGAGATCAATCAGGAGCCGACGAAGTCCGTATTTATACGGTTGGCTCAAAAACCAAAACCGGTACTGGTGCTGGTGTTTTCTCCATGGATCTCAATATCATATTTATCATTATCGCTAGGGGAACAAAGCTCCATATTCCAATGTGAATGTGTAGCGATTTCCCAAGCTGCCAACGCAGTCATAAAAAGAAAGATTTCTAATCGCGGTATTAGAACTCTCTCCGATAGCATGGCTGTCCTAATGGCACTACACAGTAATATTATGTCTTCCAGCCTTATTTATGAATGTCACCTAGCATTGCAAACCATTTCTGACCACAACAGGGTCACCTTGCAATGGATCAAGAGGCATAGTGGATCTTTGGGTAACGATGCAGCAGACGAGCTTGCAAGGAGGGGCTCGGATGGGGTTGTGGCCGGCCCCGAGCCTCACTTGCCGGTTTCATTCAGTCAGGTCAGGACCTGGATGCGTCTGTTAACCCAAACAGAACACAATGCCCGCTGGGCAACTACAACCAACTGTAGACAGTCTAGAGAGGCGGTACCTGCACTAACACCGCGACTGACTAGTAGACTACTCAGTCTCCAACGAACGGACCTGCGAATTGTGGTGGGTATGCTCACAGGCCACTGCCCACTCAAAAAACATCTGTTCACCCTCAACGCGACGGACAGCCCGCTGTGCAGGGGCTGCCTTAGCGCGGATGAAACGGCAGCCCACGTAATCCTGGAATATAACGGGGTTGCTGACCAACGGGCACAAATCCTCGGCAGTCCGGGGTCGCTCCTAGAAGCCTGTGAACGTCCCAGGAGACTTCTGAGCTTCTGGAAGGAGCTGGGTTGGCTCCTGTAGCCAACCGTCCCACCCCACGCATAATGAACCGCCTTTGAGTCTAAATGCGGAAAAGGGAGCCCTCAACAATACAATAGGCAAAAGAACGAGCGAAGTTAGATAGAGAATTTAGTAAGTAACCACGATCGCGGCTCGCACTGGTAAAGCCTTCATCGAAAATCGAGCTCGAAATATTCTAGCTCTCTGGTACTGGGACGCGATGAGTCGAAATTTTGGAGTCATCTGGACTGCGGTAAGTTATTTTTATTATTTAACCATTACGGGCCTCATATCAATAAGCAACAACTAGATGATTATTAAAAAGTCAAGTTGGTATTTACCCGGTTCCGAACCTCTCTTAGCTTTAACATCTTCGCTACCACAACATTACATGTAATTTGTATGAAAACTTATACCTTATTATGAACCTTCTAATTCCCGGGCTGCTTACAATGTGCAACCGCTAGGAGGAGTTAGTGACGATTACGCATTCTTGCCTATCTAAATAAACAACCTTACAAAAGATGATCTAAGTAAAAAAATTATGTAATTGTTTACAATTTGTTCCGTACTAGAACAAGCGGTTGTGCAATATATGTCATCATAATTAAACAATAGGTTTACAAACATATCCTATTGTTACTTTCGGGGCGTAATTACGACTAGATAATTTTACTTCTGTAGGCTTTAGTGTTAGAGCAGACTCCTACTGAGATGGTTTGTTGTGTAGTGTTCGCTCTAATGGCGGGGCTTTGCGCGGTCGCCGCCGAGCTCGCGCAAGACCTTGCGCACATCGAGGACTTCATACAGCAAAAGAGATACCTACTGAAGAAGAAGTACCGCCCTATGTACCATATCTCCGCACCGGTGGGCTGGCTCAACGATCCAAACGGATTCATATTCTTCAAGAAACAATTCCATATATTCTACCAGTACCACCCGTACAACGGCGCGTGGGGCCCGATCCACTGGGGCCACGTGATCAGCGACAACCTCGTCGATTGGGCGTTCTACCCACCCGCGCTCGTGCCCAAGGACCACTACGACAAGCACGGCTGTCTCTCCGGCTCCGCGGTCATTCACAACAGCTATCTGACGCTTTTCTACACGGGACACGTGCTTTCTAACAACCAGACGTACCAAACTCAAAACGTCGCCATAAGTGCGGATGGCATCATCTTCCAGAAGTATTTGTATAACCCAATAGTACGAAATGGACCATTCGGCAATGCAGACTTTAGAAACCCTAAAGTGTGGAGGTTTAGAAACTCGTGGTACATGCTGATCGGAAGCTCGAGTTTGCAAGAAGCATATTTATTACTATACACTTCGCCTGACTTATTCAACTGGAAATTAAACGGGACAATAGCCAAATCCTACGGAGACATGGGATACATGTGGGAGAGTCCAGACTTTTTTGAAATAGATGGATTTAACGTTCTCATTCTGTCAGTTCAAGGTATACAAGGTGACGGCCATCGATTCAGAAATCTGTACCAGACGGGATACGTCATCGGGAATTTCAACTATCTGAACGGACAGTTTGAAGACTTGGAAATTTCAACAGCAACTTTCAACGAACTGGACTACGGGCACGACTTTTACGCAGCAAAAACGATGCAATCCCTCGACGGACGGAGATTATTGATCGCCTGGTTGGGAATGTGGGAGAGCGAGTTTGAGGAATCGAACGACGGCTGGGCGAGCATGCTGACTTTAGTCAGAGAACTCAAGCTTACTTATCAGGGCAGGTTGCTGATGGTGCCGGTAAGAGAAGTAGTTGAGTTGCGAGCTGAAGTGCTGGAGGACGCCTGGTACAGTCCCGGGGAGGCGTTCTTTGCGGGCTCCAGAGCGTTCGAGATGCTCGTGAACTCAAGTACAGTGATGTACGACGCTGCGATCATCCTGGAGTGGAGTGGGGAGCGGCAGTACACCATCGGGTTCTCGTCGGAGCGCGGCTTCGTGAGCGTGGACCGCGGAGGCGTGGACGGCGTGCGTCGCGCCGACTGGCAGCCCATCTCGCACATCCACTGGCGCATCTTCGTTGACTACAGTTCCATAGAAATTTTCTGTGGTTTGGGCGAGGTTGTGTTCTCGAGTCGCATATACCCGCGGAAATCGATGCGCATAAGGATCGCAGGTGAAACGCAACTACATGTGACACAATATCGACTCAGGCGCAGCGTTGGTTATGACAGCAAAATCCGCAAGCAGATGAAGAATCAAGTTATTAAAAGATATCATTAAAGTTACATTATCAAAACCACGTGGCTAAATAATTGGTTTAGTTATAAAAGTAACAATATCGAAGAATGCTATGAAACTTATACGTCTACATAAAAAGTCGTTTGCCTACAATTTATTTAGGTAGATTTGCCTGACACAATTAATAGACGTAAATCGTCAAAAGGAGTTCAGAAGTCCCTTAATGCGCGGTATAACGAATGGGTCAAAAGTGGACAATTAAGGGTCTGAATGGGGGTCATTTTAACTCGAAAACTGTTTTTTTTTTGTATTTTTGTTGTATTTGAGCGCGTGATTGAGTAATCAATAGATGAAATCATGAAAGTGCGTTGAGTAATGCGTGATGATGTGTTGGACAATTGCTGTACCCCATACAATAGGTATTGTGTTTCTCTTACGCAGCAAAATATAAATTTCTAATTAGGTAATAATAGGTATCTGTGTTAATAAATAATTTAAGGGTATTGAATTTTTTGTTTGTTTTTAGATCCTTTCCCTCGCTACAAAGTCTCTCTAAGACAATTAGTAGAAAGGTCCTCACCGTCGTCATTCAATCATTTAGCCTGAATTCACCCGCTTCTGTGCACGGGACTCATATGCTTGTGCTTAGGATCACCCGGATCCGGATTTTTGATCCTCCAACTACTGGACTTTGTCCGGCCTTGCCTTGTAATTTCCCCACCAGGGTAGCCAGCGAAATTATTTTTTTCTGTAATTTGCAAGTCAGTGTCAGGTTGTATGTATTAAAATATGATTCGCATTTAGCGGCCGAAACAATTATGGCAACCCCTTTAAGTTCATTTAATCCCATTGATAGACTTTTATTGATATTTTATGTAATAAATTTTTGTATTGATGATTTTAATGATACCTACAATTCCGTAAATACATGCGTATTACGGCCGCAAATCATATTTTGTTCAGCATTAAGCCTGGTACTGACCGGCAAAAAACGTAAGAAAATTTGAATTCCACGGGCCACCCTGGCGCTTCCAAGGGATTTTTTGAAGGATCTAAAAAAGTTAAATGAATAGTTAACTTAACTTTTTTGTAATAAAATGTCTAGAACTCTTTGCAAATGACCGGGAATTTTAAGACGTCTTTCAAAATCTTACCGAACCCTGCTCGTGCTTATCTCCACGCTCAGCCAGCTTCATGCAGGTTCTCTACAGGCTTCCCTTACCCAGGTTTAGAAACCTGGTGGAACGGGATGAAACTAATAGGACCATCGAAGCTGAGCGTCATACCTACCTATTACCGTCGTATTATGGCGTCATTGATCATTGCCATATTTTTTCCTATATGCATATAATTGCATGTCCAAGTCAGGCAGTCTACTCTCTTTCTCGTAACTCTCGCTCTAGTCAAAATCAAACCTCATTCATACAAATAAGGCTGTTAATCAGCACTTTTTGAACGTCAGAATTTACAAGAGACATTCCCCAAAACGCCGGCCCTTCGTCAGGCCACTGAACCTTCTTGGGATCTGGGATGAAATGGCGGTACCAACAAACTCTCCAGCAACAAATATAAAGTGACAATAGAGTCATTTATAAATACAACATAATACCACGCCTGTTTCCCTGAAGGGATAGGCAGAGGTATAGGTACTCACCTATAAGAACTAGTAGCGCTAGTGCACCCAAAATATCGCCTGATAAAACCTATTTAGTAGGAGCCTGCGCATCAAGCTATACGTTTCCAGTATAAGCTGACCTCGCATTGTACGGAAATCCGATACAATGCGAGATCAGCATAAACTGTAAATGTATAGCTTGACGTGTAGCCGTGTGTACCTACATAAACAACATTTTCATGTCGACGCATTGCAAGCTTTGTGTGTAGGTACCTATAGCAAATAATATAATAAGAATATAAGAATCCTTTTGTGCTTACACGAAAATATCACGAATGTCTCCGGGGTAAAAAGGTCATTTACCGCCTACGGTTACGTTCCGACACAGTTAGGGTTGCCAACTTTTTTTGAAAAAAATAAATAAATAACGTATCACATTTTAAGACACACACACACACTCACATTCTGTTTTTTTTTTTTCATTTTTTTTCCTACATAAGTAGGAAAAAAAAGTATTTTTCAATTTTTCTTATATTCTTGGAAATGTACTTTTGCGAGCTTCTAGCCCACGCTAATAGTTTTTTATTGTCCTTCAAATTTTGGAAGCTACCTTTACAATCCCAATTTAAATCAAAAAACTCTTTCAGTGAAAGCTTACGTCGCGAGAATAGAGTTTAAGTAAATAAGAAATATTTTTCTTTACACCTGGTAGGCTATCAGATGTATGTTTAATCATCCATATTGCCATTTGGCAATACTGTTTTTTTTTCTGAAAAATATCATGACAATTTCTGGCGATTTTTCAACTCGTTGCAATCCTATTTTTTATTTAATAATCAGTTTTTCATTCGTTTAATTCGTTTCGTAAATAAATCTGGTATGGTTACAGCATTCCCTTCTAAACGTTGTTTTGTTTTTTTTTTAAATATGTTCAATATGTGGCTTGTAATAATTATGTAAATAAACTATAGTTTCGTGATCTGTAGGTCATTTAACTTTAAAAATTATTGGAAACTTTTAAAATAATTGCATATTGGTCCCCAATTAAATAAAAGTCATCAATACAACCTTCTAAGTTCATTTAACTCCATTGAAAGACTTTTTCATGAAATAGTTATTGAATGGGATTTAATGAACTTAGGGGCTTGTATTGATAATTTTAATGATTATGATTCGGTAACTACATACGTGTTACTGGCGCGATTCATATTTTTATCAACATAAAACCTGAAAATGACATGCAAATTGCAAAAAAAGAACGTAAGAAAATGGCATTTGGCGAGCTACTGGCGCTTTCACCTTAAAAGTATCGATAATAGTTCAGTAATTATCCATATAAGTTTTTCATTTTACGTATCACAGTAAGGATTGAAAAAATAGAGTATTTTCACATACTTTATTTTTATGCAAAACTTTACCAAAAATAAAGTAGGATACGTTATTATAAAGTAAAGTTGGCAACCCTAGACACAATCGTCACAGTACACATTTAGTATCAGCATAGGTCGATACAGTATTTCAACTAGGAACAAAATTGGCGGAATAGACTCACACACTCATGCAAAGCATGAGCTGAGCATTGGATGTTCTCAGATACCTAGCTATCAGTTTACTTGTGACTTGTGACAAAACGGTCTTGGTATGGACATGTGATAAGGAGGGAAGAATCGCATGTGACTAAGAGAGTGATGGTGATCAATCTATAGGTTGATAGATGGAGGGGTCTGGTCTAGAACAAAAAAAATGATCACAATGACTGGATGAACAACTGACTGGGTGTCTTTCGGCTTCGTTAAAGGTATTTTAACACCAATTAGATTAAGAATATGCAGTGCAACATAACAACAAGATAGCTGAACTTGTTGTTGTCCTTACAACGGCGCGCGGCGCGGCGCCGGAGGGAAAATGTAGAAATAGTACAAAGTCCCTATTCTGAGTGCTTAATTTTTTTTTATAGTCTTACTAGGCTGTATTTTGATCTGGTTTTCACCATTATTTCGATTTTGCGTTCCACGTATGTATAGCGGCGCGGCGGCGTGGCGGCGTTGAATTTCGCAAAAAAAAGGGGTTATTAATTTACTGGTTATCTTTACACTGTGGTTCCGTCCCTTTTATGAAGCTTTTATGCCGCCCACTACAATAATATCGATGCTGTAATAGGTAGGTAGGTACCTATACTTATTGGTGTTGGGTCATCTGACATTTTTCTTACAAAAATAGCCCATCGTCCTTCGTTTTCAATATAATTATTTTAGTGAAGACTTGAAGACTTATTGATTATGTAAAGTGTTGTAATGAATGATACTTGTGACATATAATCTGTAAAAATAAATAAAATTGAGGTGTCTGTTTGTAATATCAAAATAACAGCTTTTTACTGAATGCATAATTATGAAAGTATAAACGGTACTTTTATCAAAAACACATTTTTTTAAATTTTTGTCTTTCTGTTTGTTCCGACTCATCTCCGAAACGGCTGGACTGATTATGACGGGTTCTTTACTGGCAGATAGCTGATGTTATAAGGTCTAACAAAGGCTATTTTTATTTTAGAAAAATAGTTGTAACTCTTGAAATTGTTAACAAAATCCGATTAAAAAGGGAAGTACCTAACATTTTTTATCAATAATAATTACACGCGAACGCGCGACGCGTCGCGCTCAGAGAAGTCGCAAGCGCAGTGGAGTAACGTACGAGTACCAACAAGTACTTGACTCCTACACTTTTCAATAATCTCGATTGGCTAAGAAAGGATAATATTGGAATTAGTAAACAAACACTAAAATATAAATTAAAAACTGTTTTCCTCAATGAAGTTGTTGCAAGGTGTGAAAATACTCACTAATTTGTTTTTGTTTTAATGTCACTGTTGTGAGTGAAAAACCTTATGTTAACGAGTTAAACATTCATGTGAAGATGTACTCATAGGTAATCGCTGAGTTAGTGACTTTATGTGAGGAGTGTGTAATTCACTAATTTTTGTATTTCTGAATGGTTGTGGCGACCCGGCCCGCCGCCGCGCCGCCGCTGCAGCGCCGAACGTTGACTGCGCCGGCGGCGGCGGCTCGCGCTGCCACAATATTTATTTATTTACTACTTTTACTTTCATTTCTTATTACCTACTGTGCTATTACTATTTGAACCAAATGTATTAAGACGAGCGCTAATCCCGCCGACAAACTGTTACGCAGTTTGGTGGGTGCATAAAATGTACAAAATGTTTGGTCCTGATTAAATGATTTATTATTATTATTATTATTATTAACACAAACAGGAGTCGGACAGCATACGGGGCGCCCAGCTGCCTAAGCAACGGCTTACACGCAGACACAGTTTTTTACAAACCGCAGCGTCCCTTTCAGGAGATCCGGCTGACGCCCGATGTAAGCTGTGGGAAGATAGCTGTCCCCCTCCCACTCACTACTTACCTCCAAGTGAGTATCTTCATGCAGGGTCTAACCTTCCGTGGTCCACCTGGAAGTCCTTGAACCGTCTTCGGACTCAAGTAGGAAGAGGTAATTCCAACCTCGTTAAGTGGGGCTACCGCAATGAAACAGTAGCGGGGTGTGGTTGTGGAGCTGTGTCACAAACTATGCTCCACCTCCTATCCTGCCCTCTTAGCCCAATAACATGTAGTCGAAGTGACCTCAGCGCTGCCACCGACGACGCGGTGGAAGTGGCAAAGTTCTGGGCTAACAAAATATAAGAATTGTCGTGCCAGCGACACGAAGAAGAAGATTACACGCGAACGAAGTTCGCGGGCAACAGCTAGTTTATTAATAAAAACACTTCACAGTTGATGAGCATCGTCCCTACCTAGTGGTTTATTTGTAGCTTATAGGTAGGTAATCGAAACCGACAGGAGTTGCACTTCAATCCATACCGATAAATCAAACGCCACCGCGTACGCTTTCAAACATGCCATCTTGAAGAAATAGACAATCATGAAGTGCCACACACGCAAAAGTCACTAAAGGAGTAAAGGACTGTCTAAGTATAGGTAGATACCATGATCCGCCACTAATCAAGCTTTCTTCTTCTGGTTAAATCTGACAAGTATATGTGTCGCATCAACAACTCGGGAAATCATAGCAGCCAAAAGATTTCCTGTGGTCTTCACTAGGTCATCTGTCCGTGTAAGGTAGAGCCCCTCTACTGGACCTGTCCACTTATTGGCCACTCGCTACACGTGTCTTGCGACAGCTGCGAAGAAAACAAAAGAAAGAAATTGTTTCGTTCATGCTACGAACTTTGTTAGGTACAATCGACCCAAGATGAATCTGATCACCTTACGGACTATTTTTGCTTGCGCAGCATCCGGCCGATAAAGAAGCGCTTAGTTAAAAACTTTCTCCTCACACACAACAAAAGAAATATCACAAAAAAAACAACACAAAGAAAAGAGAAAAATAACACGTTATTTAGTCAAAAAGGGTGGTCAAACATCTGTGATCATTAACAGAGCCTGACAATTTTTGTAAAACAAAAGATAATGGAAAAAGGTCGCACTTATATATTTTGTTTTTATAGGTACTACTATTGGTCCGCACTCTCTTTGTGCTGGGGTGCGTTTAAGTCAATTATCTAGTTTAAAATTTAAACTGACTAAACGTCAAACACCCCGTTCAAGCACACCGCGAGGTGAAAAATTAAACTGACTAAAATTTAATCTGCCCCGTTCACGGTCGTCCGCTGGTATAAGTTTTCGCCTGACTAGGATAAATTTTAGCGACCTTTTTACCTCGCTAAATTTTATTCTGCTGTCAGATTGACATTGACATTGAGCTGTCTGTAGTTTTATTTGCTAGATTCGCGCCCTAGAAACGAATATTTCTAACGAGTACTTAATCATCGTCTCCGTGAATTTTATTTGTGGATTATGGATAAAGTTATGATTACTTAGGATGCAAATTGTTGTAGACGAAAGGGGCAGAATGGTATACAATCTGAGCTGTTAATTGAATTTGACAGTCAACATTGATCAAGACCGATGAGTCCGTTCAGCGAGCCCTCGCTAGTTTAATTTTTATCGGCGAAAATTTCGCTGGCTTACTTAAACGCACCCCTGACCATAACATACCTATAAAAAACAGGAGAAGTGGCAAGGGGGCGTGTCGGTGTCGCCACGACGGGCGCACGTTAAGCATGTCATAGGCAAATGGCCGTCTCCGCGAACTAGTGTGGTTACGACTGCGATCGCGACAATTTATAAGATTGCCGTGTTGTTCAGTGGTTTTTTGTAAAAACCGAAGCATAAACCAAAACTTTGTAAATCATAGAATCACTTTCTACAAGTAAACACCATGAAAAACAACAAATCGTAAAATATTTCTAGCTCATTATTTTTTATTTTTGTTTTCAAATATCACAGCAACTGTACTATTTTTGCAACAAATACATTGCACTACCAAAGTTTATCGCTAAGTGACTGGACAAGCAATGTAAAAATAACAACACGATACTTTTTTAAACGGATGCATCGCATAGTACGAGTACGCTCGCTGCTTCTTGCGACGAATAAGTGATGTGCTTGTGCAGATCCACTAACGTAGGCTATCGACAATGTCGATTGACGAATGAAATATTATAAGTAGTTTGTTTTTCAATTTATGAACCGTTCTAACCCGGTTGGAAGATCAAAGTCAAATAATATTTTTTACGTATTTTGATAATTTTACAGAGTAGTAGAGAAATGCGTAATTAACTTTCGTAAAGTAAGGTAATTGAATTCCAGTTTAATAATCGGTGGAGTGTTTTTGGCTTTGAATTATCATAATATATAATGCCTTATCCTCGTGCTATTTCCTTACTTTTTATGTTTTTTTTTGTATTTTACTTCCGTTAAAGTTTAGAATGCCTTATAGTAATCGGCATGGATCAGATAATATAATAGTGACTTTTCTCTAAAATAAGTCAACATACTCATGCTAAGTATTTATTTGTTATGTATGGGTTTGTTTTTATTTATTAAACATGTTTTACTAACTAGGCTTTTTTATAACAAAAATCTATTACACACATAATATATAGTAGGAATTGATTTCATTGTGTCAGTACAACAACATTCATTGATTTACATATTTACTTTGTTGCTCAGACCAATTTTTAGAACACATGAAGGTTCGATAGCTTTCTGATTTAGTCAATCACAAGCGTAGGTAAGGTAAGGTAGGTAAATTAAATTGCTTTTGCACAGCACAGCGAACGATGTTTTTGTGTGGGTAAGTTGTACCACAGTATATATTTATATTGTGGTTGTACGGTGCATTGGGCGCGTTCTTTTAGGCAACTAGCCGCCCACTATCTGAACGCGCCCCAAAGGGTGATAGCCGTAAGGCTGGCACGATCTCCGGCGAGGCGGCGAGCCTCCTTGCCGCCATGGGATCTGGAGGCGATAGTCCTCGCGCGCCTGCAGGAATGGCGCGTGGAGGCACTACGCCGGGGGGAAACTCCGCTGCCGCGGCAAATTGTCGTTCAGCGGACAGACTTCCGGCGTGATCTCATGGCGACATGGAGAGAGCGACTGTCGCACTCGCAACCCCGTGCAGGGCACGACACAATAGTGGCGGTAAGTCCCTTCTTCGAGGAGTGGCTAGAGAGGCGCCACGGCGCCCTCACCTTCCGCCTGACGCAGGTCCTCACCAGACATGGTTGTTTCGGGAGGTTCTTGCACCTAATCGGGCGGGAGGAAACGCCCGGGTGTCACCACTGCGGGGATCGACCGGAGGACACGGTGGAGCACACTGTGCAGGTCTGCTCCGCTTGGGCGGAGCCCCGCCGCCGTGTCCTCGTAGCGGCAATCGGCGGCGGCGACCTCTCGCGACCGGCCCTGGTTCAATCCATGGTCCGGAGCGAGAGGGAATGGGTCGCCGTCACCTCCTTCTGCGAAGCAGTCATGCTAGCCACGTGGTGGCCCCCGGCCACCGTAGGCGCGGGCCTGTGGACGGTGAGCTATGGGCTAGCTCGCCGTCCGTCCGTCTTATGACGACAGGCCGTGTCGACGGCGCGTTCGTGTTCCACGCGCGCCTCAAAGAGAGTCAGCAAACAGGAAGGGGTCCGTAAGGACCGACGCCTGCCAGGGTTGCGGGACTGTTCGAAAGAGATACCGCGGCCCTGGAACACAAAAGGCAAACTAGGAAGGAACATGACACTCCCTCCTGCTCAGCCCAGAGCGGGAGGGGTTATTTGATGATTTCCAATGGGTAAAAAAAAAAAATGTGTTTGGTGCTGCACCAAACACATTTTTTTTTTAATATGTATGTACCATGCACCAATGGTGCATGGTACATACACGCTGTGTTTGATGGGATAAGGTTTATAATTGATTGTGTAGACGTTTAAAGCAATGCGAGTGTTTGCGCGACTGCGTATCTATTACTTTTACTGAACTGCATGTGTAGTAGTTGCCGCGTGGTAGGGGCGAACAGAAGACAGACGGTACCGATACATTTTCGTCTAACGGGCACATTGTTTTATATATCTATGGTGCTCACCAATAGTAGTAAGGGTGGTGAACAGATGTGGATATCGTGTGCACGGAATTTGAAAAGTGAGTAGATTCATATTGTGGGGTGATGGTACAAGTCACTGCGAAGGAAACAAGACCACCGCATATCTATGTCGCTTGACACAACCCGTGTCGCAAGTCATCGGCATCGCTAAAGAAAGGGGGCTCGTTACGAAACAAGGGGGCAGTCAACGTCAAATTGTTACTATGGACGTGCGATTGACTATCTAGAATTATACCTACCATTGTAAGTGGGAGGCTGGGAGGCACCCTATTATCGACCTTATGGTGCGGCCACCCGTGGCGCCACGTCCAGGGGGCGCTCACCACATGCCAGCTCAGTGCACGTATTTCCTATTGTTTTAAAACATAGCATCACGCCTCTAATCCCCGAAGGACTGGGCTGAGGTGACTGGGTATTTAACCCTATTGAATTACTTTTTCATGAAATAGTTACAGAATAGGTGAGGGTTGTATTGATGATTTTAATGATTATTATTCTGTACATACGTGTTACTGGCGCGACTCAATTTTTATCAAGATACAACCTGACACTGACCTGCAAATTGCCAAAAAACGTAAGAAAATTTGAATTTCAAGGGCTACCCTTCCTCAAGTTGGAACTTTTAACATCAGCTATTTGCCAGTTAAAAATTGTCAAGCCGTTTCGGAGATTACCCGGAACAAACAGCCAGACCGACAAACAGACAAAAATTAATAAAAATGTGTTTTTAATATAGAGGTACCGTCGTATACATATAGTTTCATATGAATTCAGTAAAAAGCGGTTATTTTGAATTGTGGAAGTGGAATTACTCCTACTTTAAGACGTCATAGTAACCCCCCTCATCGTTAAAGATTACGGGAATTCCAAGGATTTACATTCATGATATTAAAGGATTTCTTTCTGCTGTTACGAAAAAAAAGATAGGTAGGCACCCCCCATGACTGTAAATAGATAAGAACATTAAGAACCTATTCAAATTCAAATTAAACTGAACATCTCTTTGTTTCTCTGCCTTTTGCAACATCACATCACGATTCACGCGTGGATGGAGTTTCTTATTTGTTTATAATAAGTAATAATAATCATGACGCATCACTGTTATTCTGGTTCCAGCAAATCACATTTTTCCGTTGATTGAATTGCCACGGAGTAACTGACGTCATGAGGGATGCGGGTGACGTCACAAGTTACTGGACAAAGATTTTAAACAAACAGATACGAAAATGGATGGGAGAATCAAAAGCACACAAATACAAAGGCGAATACAAAGGAGTATGCGTCTAGGTAAAAATCCAAGATTCTATTTTTCACAGAAACAAATTTATTGATTCTCACAAATTGTGTTACAGCCGGTAACACAATTTGTGAGAATCACTTGTGTGTGTCTGTAACTTACAGGATGGCCACCGTAATCTGATCTGATCACTGGTGTTATGCTCGAATACGAACTGTTACATTACAGCCCAATGCTCCTGCTGAGGGAGCGAATTACATTAAAAATTAATTCGGACCATTTATAGGTTACTAACTAGGTACATATTTTTGTCTTAGTGTAGGTATATATTTTTTATTAATACATACTTACCCCACAACGGACGGACTACTCAGATTGACTGCTGATATTCAAAGATGTCATTTTCAAAATACCAACACTTAACGTAGGTACAAAAGAGCCAAATGGTAAGAACTAAGAAATGAAGTCATTTCTACACCAGCAGTAGCTAATCTTTGCCGTTTGGGGTTGCTCAGACAATAATTTTCCCATAAATTATGGCCTCTATTGTATATGAATTAGATTTTATTCTTTGTTTTAAGAAATTAAAATATTATAAGGAATTGCTATTATGAATTTCATTTCGTGTGCAAATTATTTCACGCAATAACAGATTCAGTTGTCGTTTTTTTACATAAATGGAGGACATTTTGTTTTTGACGTTGTAACCCTAATGTGAACTGTCAAAATCAGTTGTGTCAACACGAGAGGTGAAAGGTTGTCGAAACTCTGAACAAGTTTCACAAACCTAGTTTTATCAGTGATACTGTGTGAAGTGGCCGAGTGCACTTAACAGTAGTAAAGTGAATACGAACATATGCTTCAAAAGTACTAAAAAGTCTACCTGTGCATTTATTAACGTGATTAATCATGTCTAAATCAATGCTTTATTTGGTCATCGCGTTAATTTGTTTTGCATCTGTAAACACTAAAAAAGGAATTAAATTTTATGAGGAGAAGGTCAGTATTATTATTAAAGTGTTATTTTAGGACTCATTTAAACATTTATAAAGTTTTTATTTATGTGTCAACAAGTTTGGTACAACTTTTTAAATCGTAAAGTTATTTCGTTAACTCAATAATTCATTATCCGTGAACCGTCTTATTGATAGTGAGCATGATGTTCTGTATTGTTATCTGTTTTATCATTTTAATTTCAAAACAAATGTAATTTGATTTCAAGACATTTTGTAAAATTATATGATTGGTTTAAATAGTTCAAATAGTTTAATTAAATTATCCAATAAATTGTTTTTCTTTCTTATTAAAAGTCACTAGACTTCTACTAAGCGACTTTTTTTTAATAAAGTAAGTAATTTAAATCTGTGTGATGGACCATGTAGATAGTGGATTTCGGGTGTGTTGTTAGTTTCAATTTAAATTATAAGAAAAATTCAAGAATTCTATGTAAAAATTTAAATTTAATGTTTTATATACATGTTAAATGTTTCTTATTGCGGACTATTTTAGTGTAGTTTTGCTCCAGCGTCACAAAAAAATTAATATGTCAAATTGCCCAGCACTCCACAACTAGGAATAAAAGACAGAAACTGTAGCACCTTGACACAATTATTTGGATAGTTTTCAGTTTAACCTGAAAAATGCCTTATAATATGATGATAGTGCTTAAGAAAAATGTACTTGTAATAGCGATATATACTTATACGTCAATGCGCAGTTTCCACTGCTGGATGTAATTTTGCACATGCGTTCCTTCCACGAAGCAAGTCTGTAGGGGTTAAATAACGAATAAACATCTGTAACATTTTTCACATTAGGAACTTGTAAATTGGTACTTATTTTGATATCAGTTTATGTTAACTTTTACTCATAAATAGTCAAAGTATGAACTCAGTTGTACGAATCATAGTTTTTTTGGAAATTTGTCCTCCAAAATTCCTGAGAACTTGCCAATGGGAAATCTTGACGAACATAGACAGCAATCATAACGGAACAGGTATCATATTTCTTTGAATGCCTGTACTTATAATCTTGTTAGGATTAGATAACTTGAAGAGCCACTTAGTACATGTTTAAATGGTACTTGAAATCAAACAAAAGTACTTAAGATAGAGCCTAGGCCTACGGGCCTACTCACCTATAGGTAATAAGTGAATAGGCCTTAAGGTGCATCTACTCGGAAGTACTCAGTCATTGTCCATTTATTTTAAGTAGCCAATTCAAATACACTTTTGAATGTCAAACACGGAAATACAATTGAATGTATAATTTTATAGAGCATCATTTTACTGTCTCTTTGTAGACAATAATGCAAAACTTAAAAGTGTTATTATCCTGTGATATTACTTATTTAAATACAAATAAGCTGCAAAAGTAAGTGAAAAATGATGAGTGTTTTTCATTCCTAAATAGTTATTTATTTGTTTTAAATAAGTGACAACTGACAAAAGTTATTTTTTTCTATATATTTTTTTTTAGTTTAATAATTCTAATAAAGTTTACGTTTGCGAATTATCTATATTCTATACAAATAAATAAAATTGATCGTAATTTCCAAGTTTTTTATCGTCTGTCTGTTTGTTCCGGCTAATCTCCGAAACGGCTGTACCGACTTTTACTGGCAGACTGCTGATGCTATAAGGAATAACTCAAGCTACTTTTATTTTAGAAAAAGGATTAGTGTTCCGTGCAAAAAAACCCCGTGAAATTGTTACCAAAATAAGTTTCAAGAGGAAAAATCCTGATGGAAAAACCCGTAAACTATTTGTTGCCTGCTATTGATTAACTCAGGTTGTATGCGTGGCTGCTGCTATTTTGAAAATAAAGTCGCGAATATTTAGGCAGGTCATGTTCCACGAAAATATCGAAACCTCTTTGTTCATTTATTTATAATTATTCCTTACAAATAGGTGTGTGACAAATTGCAACTTAATAAAAACTAATAAGTGGCTCATCGGCCATTTTTAGATACACCTACTGCCTATGTTTTTTCAGTACACTAAGATGCTCTGTGCAGTACACTTAAGGGCCTGTTCATGCACACACCTATGCCTTGCTAAACTTAATTACCCTCCTTTGAGTCGCGCAGTCGAGTAAAAAAGAAGCACTTCTTGCACGGCGCCGAAGCGACGCACGGTGGGCTCAAAATGGGCTTTCATAGACTTAGGGATTTTAATTTGCGAGTGCCGGATTTTTTGCACGATATCGCTTCTATTTGTTATAACTATATACAAAAATTACACCCGAGTTAATTCTGCTCAAAACCGAAGGAATCATATTTTTTTTACGAAAAAATTCTATAAAGCTAGTATGAAAAGACAACACGTAACATAAAATAGCATCACCCCTATCGCGGAAGGAGTAGGCAGAAGTTTTTAGTAAACCCCCACTTAGATAATTATGTTTGAGCTAGATATTTATCAACACAAAATGAGTTTTAAAACTTTGCATTCAACCAAAATACCAAATAACAAATTATTTAGTCTTGCACTGAGTCTGAAAACAAGTGAAAGTAATTACAATGATTTAGTCTTCTACTGACAGATAGGGATAATACTATAAGGACGGACGAACCCAAAACCATGTTCAGCTTTGTTATGTTTCCAGTTCAGTTTACTTTTGTAAAGGAGAGCGAAGCTGTTGTCATTGATCTCAAAAGTCAAATGGATGATGAAATTAAGGCCCTTGTCCCCACAAAGCGCAGTAATCGTAACAGGGTGATTCATCAACTAATGAAGGCAATGATCGACGCTAAAGTCTGCACTTACCTTTCTGAAACCAGATCAAATGCAGGTAGCACGATGCATTTGATCTGGCTTAGCAAAACCTACAGAAATGGACCACTTAGATGCTGGGACATCAAAGACTGTGTTCTGACGACATCTGTCAGTAGAAGACTAAATCATTGTAATTACTGACACTTGTTTTCAGACTCATTGCAAGACTAAATAATTTGTTATTTGGTATTTTGGTTGAATGCAAAGTTTTAAAACTCATTTTGTGTTGATAAATATCTAGCTCAAACATAATTATCTAAGTAGGGGTTTACTATAAACTTCTGCCTACTCCTTCGGCGATAGGGGTGATGCTATTTTATGTTACGTGTTGTTATAAGTCTGTGTTTTTCAACTTAAACACTTAAAGGAACCGTTATATATGCAAAAATGAATAAAAATATTTTGACGAATTTTAAAAAAAAACGGCATAGTATTTTTCGGCGAATCGGCAACCAAAAAATCATAATAATTAGTACTATAACCACCTGTAAGGATATTACGGTTTTCTATTCCGTTTAAGAGATAATTCGATTTTTCATACTATCTTCATAATTTTTTTTCGTAAAAATATTATAATTCCTTCGTTTTTGAGAAGAATTAACTCTGGTGTCATTTTTGTGTACCTAATTGAAGCGATATCCGGCAAAAAATCAGGCACTTGCAAATTAAAATCCCTAAGTCTATGAAAGCCCATTTTCAGCCCACCTTGCGTCGTCGGCGCGTAAAAATAAAAACTGACAAAACTGACTATTTTGGTATAAGTAAAGGTCCATCCACACATCAGGGCCGTGCCCGGGACGTGACAGGGCCGTCGCCGAATGTATGTATGTAGGCACTGAAGCTTTGTCGCCGGCCCGGGCAGGGCCGAGTACGGACGTTTGTGAACCAGTTCATATAAAATGTACACACCGATATTTTTTTTGGCACGGTCTGTACACGTCTCGGGGGTCCGGCCCTGATATGTGTGGATAGACCTTTAGTGTTCTACTCTTTGACCACAGAGCATCTGTCTTTGACTGACAAACTGTCACTAATTTAATTCGTGTGTGTATCGTCTATTTTAATCCAGGGATTTATTATAAAATGAGTATTCTCTGATAGTCTGAACATTCAAAGAGATGGGTACAAGAACAGGATTCCTCACAGCATTACGACATTTGCGATACCGTACTCGACAGCTGTGTCAATTTTTACTCATTCGCCGCGGTCTACACCGAGGATCGTCTCCACAAAATTCTGCAATACTACAAGCAATTTTTAAATTTTTGCAATATTTTGTCAGAATCCCATACTTTCCTCAATTACCCAAACATCTAACTATTCTTTTTTTGCAGAATTTACACGAAGCTCAAGAGCTATCAGACCAAGATGTGAAGGATATAGCAGCATTGAGCGACATGACTCATTTCAGGTCTGTTCTGAACGAGATTCTGGTCCCAAGAGTTGTGGGCACTCCTAACCATGATAAAGTCGGCAACTACATATCGCAACAGATGAGGGACCTTGGCTGGGATGTCACTGAGAATGTATTCTCAGACTATACACCTGTTTTTGGCTCATTAAACTTTAAGAATATTATTGCCAAACTGAACCCTAATGCTGAGAGGTTCTTGGTGCTAGCGTGCCACTATGACAGCAAATATATGAGGGAACATGTGTTTGTTGGTAAGTACAAGTTGTTATTAGTCTAGGTTGAATTTTTACGTGGTTTTTGAGTCCAGTGAATGTAATGTAAGGCGCTTACAGCCCTTAAGGCGCGTCACTCACTGGTAGGTCGAGGCGACGTCGCCGACGCGGCACTGCCCAGGATAGAGTCTCTACGTGGAGTCGAGGCGCAGGCGACTATGATTCCTTTACATACAGCGCCCGCGCTTTGACACCGCCTCTACTTTACCTTAGAATAGTATCGAATGAGATTCTCTCCTTTGAGCCAAGGCTTACGCCGAACGATTACGAACCAGAAAATGTCTCATCGAACGTAAGCCCTGACAAAAACATCGCTAATATATCGCGTTCCATCCATTCCCAATGTACCAAATAAGTATGCCTGTATTCTTCATCAGGGTTCCGAAATCTCCATAATTCATTTCATCAAAATCGGTTCTACACCTTCACACGCGTAGTAATATATTTTCGCGCGCGTTAATTTTTTACGATAACTCTTACGATATTCATTTAAATTATATGGTGTAAAAGATTATATTATTGTGCTTGGAATGCTTAAGGTAACTAACGTATTTAAATTGAAAAGGACTCATTTTGTATCCGTGTAAATAGCTTTCCAATTACCGCATTGTTCTTGACCATTTTTTAGCAGATAGATTGGATATAGCAAGCTATCCTTAAAATAAACATAGATAGATATAAATGCCTGCGCGGATTTTTTGTAGATGTATAATATATATCCCACCATGCATTGTTTTGTTATATCTCAAAGGGATTAGGCATAGGCAGCGTTTTTCATGCAAACTCCCAGGCGGCTTGGCTTTTTCCAACAATATCATCATATTTCAACCAATTTACACAAAACCTTGATAAATTATATACCTAAACCGTTCTCATAAATCTATCTATTGGTGAAAACCGCATGAAAAGCCGTTCAGTAGTTTTTGAGTTTATCACGAACAGATAGACTGACGCGGCGACTTTGCTTTATAATATGTAGTGAAGTGACAATGTAACAAACATATAGACTTGCTTTGAGGTTTAGATCTGTATATCTAAATCTCAAAGTAAGTCTGTGTGTGGTGGTGAAACGGTTCCGTATATCATTCCGACAAGTGCGATACCTTGAGCTACTTACACTACACGTTCTAAGTGTATCAATTGAACAGTTGATTCCTTTTTCTAAATTAGGTACCGATGAAATCTATGTGGTTCTGTGGATACGTGGTACCTAAGCATTTGTGCGTCCACCCTGTAATATAAAATATAAAATCGATAACGCAAGTTCAATAGTAATTGTGATGAAATTGTGACCGTGTGTAATTGACGTACGACCTCCCGGCGCGCCTTTGGGACTAGGAGGGCGACAGTCGCGGGGGAAATACTCTCGCAGATTGATTATTAACTTTACTCACGACGCGACGCCGATGTGTGCTTGCACTATTATTGTTATCCATATTAAAAAAAACTGCCCCGTTTGTTGCAAGATCTTCTACTGAGCATAAGGTCCTTGGTTTGATTACCAGATAGGAAAAACTTTATTTGAGGTTCTCAATCAGAAATTTCTCAGTCTAGGGCAATAGGCTCGCACCTGTTACATCGGACTTAATTAAGTGCAAGCAACATGAGCACATGACTTTGTAGCACGATGCTTACTTTCGCACTATGACATTTTTTTACATTTTATAACCACCGTACGTGACCATACATTAAGCCCGCAAAATGCCTACATTCGCTTAGTGACAAATATGTATAGGTAAGGTTTAGGTGTAGGTGTAATAGGTATCCATTACGATGGGATTTAGGGAGTCACCATATTTATCGACGCAGAATCGGCTTGAGCTTGAGATGGCTAGAAAACACTGGATGTCCATACAATATTACCGTCGGAGTATTCGCTTTTATTTTATGGACATACCAGAAAATCTTTTTATCGGCTCAAGTCAAGTCCACCTCGATAAGTATGGTGACTCCCTAAACCCCACGGAACAGAAAAAACAGTGGAAGTGCTAAGCGACGTTTGTATGGTCGCCAAATTTTTGTTTTGATATAAACTAGGTTTTTACCATAAAACAAATAAAATCGTAAGTACTTTCCGACGATAGGAAAAACCTCGACCGTTATGATTTTTTCCTACTGTAATTTTTTCACTTCAAAATGAAACAATAATACGGGCAATACGGCATTGTTATGAAAAAATGAAATTGTCGGGAGACTAACGACTAGAAACGATGTTAGAACACGACTAACAAACCTGCTTTGCAACTCCACTGTTTTTTCTGTTCCGTGCTACACCTCATTAGGGCGTTTGTGCACTACAAGGAATGTTATTGTCCGGCACTCCGATTTTTAACGGTCCGATGTGGCATGAAAAAACGGATGATTGGCTTGTGCACTTGTCCGTCTTTATTCGGATCGGTGCGGCGCAGTTTAGGGTATCTCTCTTCTCTTTGAAACTACACGCCACGCACGCGGAATTACGCTCGCGCTAGGAACCATGAGTTTCTTGGAACGTCGGCAGTTGCTTGCTTTATTACTCTACGTGCGAAGACGCAGAAGGCAAAACGAATTTTGGGTTCATCCCTTTATAAGTGAAAGATACCTGACGGGGTCATTTTACATAAACCACAGTAAGTTGAGGCAGGACGAAATAATTTTTTCATTAGGTACTCATACTCGGAAAGTAGGTCTGAAGTTGCCTGAGGAGCGGGTTGAAAGTAATACTTTGCATCACTTGGGAAAATCGTTTTCAACTAACAGCTGTCAAATTATTAAAAAAAACTAGTTCTATTTTCACATTTCTATTGAACCATGTTCCGACTTTGTATGCAGCCACTATCCACTATACCAATTACAGCGCGAGGTAAAATTGAAATAACATAAAGTTAAGTATAAATTAAAGAATATATATTTTTAATGACTTTATAAAAATTTAGTTTCAACTATTTCTCTAAAATAACATAGATTTGGGCAAAATTTTTTCAATGATGAAAATGAAAAATAATTGCTGAATAGCTGGCCAGCCATAGAAAAGAAAAATCAAAATAGGGAAGCGGCAATCCCATCTTCATTTGGTTTTTCAAATTGTAGAGTTTTGTCTATACTTGCATGAGTTCATCTGATTCAGATATGGATTTAACGTCTGATTTCATAAGGGAAGAGGCTAAAGCAGTAGTGGAAAACTTTTTACCGCCTAAATCAAAACCAAGACTTACTTGTACAAACCCTCAACATTGTGGAGCGTGTATTCTATGTTAAAGACAAAATTAAGTACTAAGCACAATGTACATTTAAAAGATTTCGAGAGACTAACATCGTTTCTCAAAGGGCAATCTGATGGATTTAAATCTAAAAATTCCAAAGTTTTCACTTCTCAAGAGTTTCCCATAAAATATCAAATTAATATCAACGATTTTACATACCCGCCGCGGAGATAACCTCTAACTAACTATAACTAATTGATCTAATTTTACCATAAACTTTAAATAAATATCTCACCAAAGTTGTTGATTTACATATGTAAAATAAAATGCACTCATTTTTTCTTTAGCTAATTCATGTTTTTATTTTTACTTTCCTTGTATTCGTAATGAAAAGCACAGTGTTTACCTCGGTTTAAAGACTTATTTAGTCCCTCGAACTATTGGCGCCCGCGCATGCTCGGGCGCCAAACCCCGTCTCGGGACTAAATAAGTTACTTTCACCCCTAGGGTAACAATGTACTATTTAACTACTATCGGCTAACTAAAAATACGGCTCGGAATGGGGAAAAGTTAAATGTCGGACGGTAAAATTACTTGTAGTGCACAAAAGTCCTTATTGCTTATTAACGGCATGTGAACTTTACTTCCTTTTCTAGGTGCGACAGACTCCGCTGTGCCGTGCGCGATGATGATAAACCTGGCTAAAGTGATGTCAGCGCAACTTGAGCCGCTAAAGAACAACCGGCTGAGCATCATGTTCATATTTTTCGATGGAGAAGAGGCCTTCAGACAATGGGGCCCTGACGACTCCATATATGGAGCTAGGCATTTGGCTAAGAAATGGCATGGCACTCAGTATAAAGATGGGGCCAATGAGCTGCAAAGAATGGTATGTTTTTTGTTTTGCTTTAAATTTATCTATCTCTTACTTGCTGGCTTTGGTCGCGTGGGACCCGTGTGAACTTGGCACCCAACTTTGGATAAAAAAACAAACAACGTTTGTCTCAACTTAAGAGCTTCTAATCAACTTGTATCTTTAAGTTTACTACTAACAAAAATTCTTCCACTACTAACCTCCACCCCCTTAGTCAATTCTAACGTTAGTAGTAATCGTATTCATCTTCAAAAAGACTTTATCTAGTAAATTTTGCTCCGATTTTTATTTATTTTTCTGTTTTACTACCAACGAATAAATTGCACTACAATCCACTACTAACGTTTATCTATGAGAAACAGCCGGAAAAAATCGATTTTTCGAATTTCGGGAGTTTTTTTTTTTTGTTACTACTTACGAAAATAGCTTCGCTTCACATCCACTACTAATCGAAATCTTTCGAAAAACAATAAAAAAAAATATTTTTTCCAAAGTCGGGTGCCAAGTTCACGCAGGTTCGCGTGGGGAACTTTTATCGGTATGAAAATTATCCTAGGTTGTGATCTACCTGTATGCCGAATTTCACCGAATTCTTTTCAACCGTTCTGGCGTGAAAAGGTAACATATGGACAGACAGATTTTTCCGCATTCATAATGGATATAAAGGCTTAGTATTTCGGGCTATATATACTGGTATAACTGATGCAAATTTTACACGATTATACTGCATGTTTTTTTTTCTATAGGAATGTTTAGTCAAACTTATACTTGACTGATTGTCGCTGTGAATAAAATATTACGTAACGAAATAAATAAGATCCTTAGTATGGAAATCTACTTTATAAAACGTGGACGCAAACAGAATAGATAGTGTACTACGACGGTCGGTACTAAAACTGCATTTAGCTGTTTTTTTTAAATCATATTATCATACTTGTAACCGCCGAAGGGTAAGTCAGAGGTGTACCCTATATGGGTGTGTCATTTAGCCAATTATGTCCGGAAAAAGAAAGAAGAAAAGAAAGAAAATATATTTATTTGTCGCAGGGACATGACGTAAATCCGAATTCCAGTTGCTACTCAGAAATTCCAAGATCCAACTTTTGTGCCATCCGGGAATGGATACCAGGAGCTCATGTTCACCAGTCGCTAGCTAACGCTAATAACTGTTCTATCAATTGAATAAATGACTATTACTAACTTTAGTTTTGAAATACAGGTGCCGTTTATCAAGAAATGTGTCATTATACTATACTCATTATAGACTTGTTGTTCATGACCTATCAGTTTTAATGTTTCGGAATAACTTAATTCACTGATAACCTTTTGTCCTCCGCCGTACGCGCGGGGCCGATGCCCAGAGACTATAGAAAAAGAGTTATGTACGGTCACCAAAGGAGATAAGTAACCATATAGTCGTCGCATATAGTTGAAGTTTAGTAAGAAACCGATGGATGTTTTCGAATAAAAATTAATTTAGTTAATAGAAACAATAAATTATCAAATTAAATTTCATTCGAAAACATCCATCGGTTACTTATCTCCTTTGGGACGGTCCAAGTTCACTGACGGTCTACCACTTTTCAACGGGTAAGGCACATTTCTGTTTCTATTTAAAAAAGAAACTCCTACTGAGGGTAGGAGTTTCTTCTGTACCGTAGCGTACGCGTTTACAAACATTGAAACTCACATACTCAAACAGCCAGACCCGGAATAACTATACAATGTCATTCCGAGCCGATTATTGCAGACACTTTTCAAATGTCATATCTCAAAGTGGAAACCGGTATTTTACAAGAAAATCGTTTTTGTAATTTTACTAATTGTGCCTACGGACACGACAGATATTTTAGTACAGGATCTGAGCCACTTGGTTTGATCTTCAGGTTAAGCTACGCTTGCCTAGGATGGTCCGTGGATCGGTGACCCGTCCACCGCGCCTCGGAAAGCACGTTTAGCCGTTGCTCCCGGCTGTCATTTGTAGATCAGCAGGGCTATTGCGTATCTCTGTTGACAGTTCATAGTGATCATCACTTGGCGAGTTTTGATATACAATGACAGTTCTTGTTGGTTTCAACTGACGCTACCCGTGCAGAACTGTCATTGTATATAAAATGCCCAACTGGCTTGGTTTACCTAACTCGACATTGCTTGACGTTAGTGAAAACTGGCGTACCCAATGTTATAAAAATGTCAAGCAAGAAAGCATTCATAACATGAGTGAATCTTCTTCATAATTAACATTTCTACTTTAATAGCCAATCATCAATATTTCTTGAAGTCCCAATCCGTCACGTTCTCTGTGAAATTCATCGCACGTTCCGTTTCGGTAGAAGGCTACTTGCATTCAAACAGATGGAAACACGTGTAGTCCAACTTTTTGAAGTCATGTTAATTGAGTAGCTCGCGACAAATTTCACCGTGTTGAATAGCGTAGACTTGTTTAGAACTAGGTACCGCGACCTTACTGTTTTCTGAAACAGTACAATTAGCGGCTTGCAGCTGAATAAAACCGGTCAAGTTGGAGTCGGACTCGTGCATGAAGGGTTCCGTAACATCGTAGCAGGGGGGCCCCTTTAAAATTTTGATTATTTGTTGTCATAACGGCAACAGAAACACACATTCTGTGAAAATTTCAGCTGGCTACCTATTACGGATCATGAAATACAGCCCGCTGACAGACAGACGGACAGCGGAAACTTAGTAATAGGGTGCCGGCGGTTACCCTGCGGGTACAGGACCCTAAAAGCAGTCACACGGATTGATCTTCCATTCCATTCCATTACCTAATGCTTGCCGAGGATAGTCCGTGGATGCACGGGATGGACCCTTTCGTTCCTTAGAAATCACGTTAAACACTTGGACCCGTCTGTCATTCGTAGGTACATCTTTGACAATCGTTTCGTTTTGTCAGAAGTCCAAAGGTTTAGAAACCAGTCTTTCCAAGGGGGTGCTTTCGTGCTACTCGGTAACTGGATCGTGACGTCAGATAGGCAGTGGCTCCATTTAAAATATTAGTAATAAGCTGCTTCCGGGGTGACAGAGCCGTCCCCGATATAGCTGGGAAAAGTCTGGACAGATGGGTAATGACGAAGTTTGACATAAAATGATGAAAACCTCGGTGGCCTAGTTGTCGTAATCGCGACTGCTGAGCATGATGTCCTGGGTTCGATTCCCGGGTCGGACACATTGTTAATGGGTTTTTCCGGCTCGCCCCCTATTACATGGGCCTGAAATAAAACTGTCGAAATGTGGGTGTATACTACAGTACTTATTAGGTACACCCACATTGTGTGATGTTAGGTAATGATAAAAAAGGTCAATTTGAAAACAGTAAAAATGCAGAGATTTATCCTCATTGATTTTAGGAATTCCCGACTACCTAGTTTAAAAGTATAAGTGACTGACTGACTTCGATGCTATTGATGCGAAGGCTAATCTTAAAATATTTTTTAACAGTGACACTCTCGGCCTTGCCTTGTAAGGTGAGTGAGAGATAGGTCGGAGTTAAAAATAAAGCTCCTTCGTCTCGGCGTTCTTTCCGAGAGCTAATGAACGAGGAAAATGATCTGTTAAATAGGGACTTTCCGATAATTAGGTTAATTAGGTACTCGTTTTTTCTTCCAGAGGGTCTGTCTCGGTTGACGGCGGTCGTAAAATAAGTTTAACCTTTTGCCGTCCAAACGCACGCGCCTGCCCTCCATGCCAAGCCACAATTTCACCTACTCTTTTGTCACATATTTGTGTCTTTTGACGTACAGGGCACGCACTAGCTTGTCATGTATATGTGACTGTGGCGGTCAAAAGGTTGAAGGTGTAAGACCTTCTAGGGCTAACTAAATGCTGTCTTGTGTTTATTTATTTGATAAAAATGTGAACAGTTATATGTTTTAGGTACGTTTTTTTGTAAAATTGCAACTTTTTAGTTGCAATTTTAGTTATTGGCAAAGTCATAAACTCGCAAACTGGTATTTTTACCAGTTTGCGACTTTATGACTTTGTCAATAACTTCCGGGGTGGAAGGAAGACATCTTGGCACAAACGGCTACCAGTGCTACCACGTGTTCAGTGCATCATTCCGAACCCCACAGAATTTTTCATCTGTACTAATATTTTAAAGAGGTATAGTTTGTGAGGTTGTAGGGGGTAATCTCTGAATTTATTGAATCGATTTTGAAAATTCTTTCACTATTACGAAGCTACATTATCCCCGAGCGTCATAGGCTATATTGACAACGTGTCCGTGGGATAATTTACGACCAAAACGCGAGCGAAGCTGCGGGCAACAGCTAGTCGATTATAATTCCAACAAAAAAGATTGCTGATGAAAAATTTCTATGCACTGAACACGTGGTCAGTTGTTGGGCGTCGATGTCTCTTTCACCCTGCATAATTTACATAATCATAATAATCTTAATCATTTATTAATTTGCGAAATGGTACAAAAGAAAAGGTTTTAAACAAATAATAGTTGTCCATTAGCTTTATCCTACCAGAAGGCATGCAAATTTACACACATTATACAGCGTGTAACCGAAAGGGTATAATCATATGGAATACTGTGGTACGGACCATCAAACTAAACAACTTTCTCTATGGGATGTTTATCCTGTAAATATTCAGTGACAGAGTAATATGCTTTTTTTAGTAACAGTGTTTTGATATTGTTTTTAAATATATTTATATCACTTATCTCTAGGAGTGAGTTTGGTAGATGGTTATATATGCGTGGAGCCATACATAATATACTTTTATTTAACAACGCTGTTTTATTAAAAGGTAAACATATATTGAATTTCTATCTTTTGCCATGTAACTTATTAAAGAGGTTTGTATTTTTTCTAACGAACAATTTATCCTCTAATATATACTATAAACATGGTAACGTAAGAATAATTAATTTAAAAAATGATGGTCTGCAACTTTCAGTTACTTTTATACCAGTTATGGCTCGTATACATTTCTTCTGGGCTTTAAACACCGCTTCTCTATTAGTAGAATTACCCCAAAAAATAACACAATACTTTAGAATAGGTGAAACATAGCTATGTTGCCCTGCCCGTTTGCTTAACACATTCGAGTCCACCCCCGTTTCATAGTGCGCATGTGCCATCCCACCATACATATTGCAAGTGGACCCTCCAGGTGGGTCCGTGGCATTACGTTTGCGTAAAAGAGAACCCACTTGGAGGGTTCTCGGCGTTAGGTTTGAGATTAATAATTAAAAGCCTAAAGTAACTGGTAAAATAGAGTTTTCAGGGGTTATTATCGCTATATTAGCTATCTGTGGGGGTATTTTCATGGCCTAGTAGGGTAGGGGAAGTGCAATAATAAAGAAATAAAAAAATAAATGAAAAAGTAAAATCGCCCGCTCTGATCCCGTGACAGGGGTGTTCAACCTTTTGTGAGATTTTCATGCAATTTTTTTTTTTTAATTTAATTTTCGTAATCGCAATTATTGTTTCTTTTAGATTTTAATAAATAACATTTTATAACTTTTCAATGATTACAAACGTTGCATTTGCATTTGTAGGTAGTTTCTTTGACAGTTAGTTTTGTTTGAAACACCCAGTAACTATTAATTACATATTCTATTCCTTCACTTGTAATACTGGATTAAATTAAATTAGGTAGCGATACTTCGCAGCTGTGATGGATATAGATATCTTAACACAATAATCCAAACAAAAAACGGATTTGATGACATTTTGTTATGTTAATGACCACAAATAAAGAAAGAAAAGAAAGAAAGAAAAAATGTTTATTTGTCGCAGGGACATGACGTGCGTACAAGAGATAAATTAAAAATAATCATTCAATACATAACAAATATAAGTAGTGCAAAGTAGTTAAATAATAGATGTGCCCTTGCCGTACTTCGCGCAACTGTGTTTACACTGAGATGAGTTCGCTTGTTTAAACTTCACGGTTTATAAACACGATATACAAATATAAATGTTACAAAAAAAAAAAACTATTTATAAACAAACACAAAAAAAGTTAAAATTACTTTCGGAAGTCGTTGCTTTTGCTTGTTTCATCGACATTTTGCATGTTTGAGGTTTAAAGAAACCTAACATGAAGAGGATGGCGGGATCGTAGTCTAGGCAATTTAATTGAAAAATGCTAAGCATTATTTATTCCAAATGTCAAGTCTGTAGCGATAATAGTTTCTGAAATATGTAGCTGTGAGTGCCTCTGAGAGATAAACGGGCAGGCAGACTAAATCTCACAGTAATAAGTATTAGTTTTTGTCTATTTTGATGCCGAACACTAAAAAGCCTCGATTGTGAACTCATTTTCCTGTCCTAAAATGGAAAAGTAATTAATTTAGAAAATATTTAAAATCGTGCCTTGGTTTTTCATCCCTGAAATAGGACCCACCACGTGGGTTCTCGGCATCTAGGAAGAGGTCGAAAATTGATTGAAAATAAAAATGCTTGTAATTTGAAACCACGGCTCATTCTTATTAATCTAGTCAAAATATACAACTGTTTTTATTTTTACGTTATTTGGTGCTGTATTCGCTAAGGAAAACCTACATTAAAAATGAGCCCACCAGGTGGGTTCTCGGCATCTCAAGTGCGATTTGAGTGAACCCAGCAGGTGGGTTCCCGGCACTGAATGGGTTAAGTTTAAACAATGCATAGGAAAAGGTATTTAATCTAGTGCATAATGAATGTATATGTTCTTTAAAATTTAAATCATTATCTATCTTTATACCCAGAAATCTCGTAACGTCTACTTCCTGGATCTTATTATTTCGGTAATTTATGTTCATGTTTGCTATTTTTAAACCCCGACGCAAAAAGAGGGGTGTTATAAGTTTGACCGCTATGTGTGTCTGTGTCTGTCCGTGTTTCTGTCTGTGGCACCGGAACCGATTTGAATGCGGTTTTTTTTATTTGAAAGCAGGTTTTCTAGCGATGGTTCTTAGACATGTTTTATCAAAATCGCTCCACTCGTTTCAAGGTAATCAGCTCTTTTGTTAGCTGCGGTACGGATCTTAGACCCATAATGGGTATTTACTTTACTTTCAAAAATATGTGTGACCTAACATTTGAAATACCCATGTACGCTATATAAATATGCAAGATTATGGAATTCTTGGTTCGATGCTCCAGCACACCAGTACACTCTTGAAAAAAATAATAGCAGATATATCGTGTTTGGTTTCGTTTTGATCAGCGTGTAATTCTACATACAATACAATGGTGGCAACATGATGAGCTGATGCTGCAGCCAGGATATCCAGCACACTAGTACACTCTTGAAAAAATAATAGCAGACATGTCGTGTTTGGTTTCGTTTTGATCAGCGTGTAATTCTACATACAATGCAATGGTAGCAACACGATGAGCTGATACTGCAACCAGGATATCCCGCACACTAGTATACTCTTGAAAAAATATATAATAATATATAATAATATATAATATACTCTTGTCGTGTTTGGATTTGCTTTTTAACCCCCGACGCAAAAAGAGAGGTGTTATAAGTTTGACCGCTATGTGTGTGTCTGTCTTTGGCACCGTAGGTCTTAAACGGGTGAACCGATTTGAATGCGGTTTCTTTTATTTGAAAGCAGGTTGTCCAGGCGATGGTTCCTAGAAACCAGTTCCTTTGAAACACCGCCGCGACATTATAGCGCCATTTCAACGAGCAAACCTTATCGTGCCATCCATCAATTTCTACCTGATTAAAATATACATATGGTGTTACTTCATCGAATTTGATGACTCAACGATATGCATTATTTTTGACTTTTTAAATGTTCGCTTTTCTTTTTTGCGTTGGCGTTTTTTTTTAATTTTTAATTTAATTTTTACTTATTCTACTTCTGAATGTCGTGAAATTTGTTTTGTCGATATTTATGTGTTAATTGTTTGATGTCAACCAATTTATAATGCTATCTAAAGTCATATTTATCTCAGGTTCCATATGTAATTTATTACCTCCTGTGAACAGTACTGTACTACTCGTATCGTCAGCAAATAGAATTGTGTTGTATTTTGTCACTTTTGGAAGGTCATTGATGTATATTATAAAAAGAGGCGGACCCAATACTCTTCCTTGTGGAATGCCAGATGTAACCTGTCTACATGAGAATGAATAATGTTTCATTTTTCATGTTTCATATCCTTGTTATTTGTGTTATTTGCGTTCTATTACTTAAGTAAGATTTAATCAGGTCATAAAAGTTTCCTCTGACACCTTAAGCGTATAATTTATTTAAAAGTATTTTGTGGTCCACATAATCGAAAGCCTTTGTGAGGTCCATAAACAGTGCACACGTTTGTTTACCTCTATCCATCTGAGTTAGTATGTTGTAAAGAAAATTATAAACTGCTATGTTAGTCGATTTATTTTTACGAAAGCCAATCTGTTCATTACAAAATAAATTGTTTCTCTCAAAGTATACCATCATGGATCACTTTTCGAAAATTTTCGATATGACTGGTACAAGCGCTATTGGACGATAGCAGCTCAAATCATGTTTATTGCTTTTTTCTAAATAAAGGTTTAATTAGAGTTAATTTTAACTTTTCTGGGAAGAATCCATTTGCTATATTTAAATTTATTATATGACTAAGTATAAATGATAACTTAATGGATACGTGTTTTAAAACTTTTGTTGATATATTGTCATATCCGGTACTGTTTGTGTTCTTGAGATGTCTAATTATTTTGTGAATGTCTTCTGGTATAGTTGGACGCTTATACAGCGTGTAACAGAATGGGTATAATCATATGGAATACTGTGGTACGGACCATCAAACTGAACAACTTTCTCTATGAAACCACCATCGAAATCGTAAAAAAAATTAGTTTATTGGTATTTCTAATCTTCCAAGTAGCTTGCGATTTATTTCGGGCAGTTTTTATGTAATTATCATTGCGAGACATTTGCGTTAAGTTAAAAATCTGGTTTAATCGTGAGGATAAAGTTAAGAATTTAGTTTTATTATTTTTCGCAGGGTTTTTCCCGAACAGCTCTCCTGACGCAAGCTAAGCTCCCTCTTATTGCTGTAGTCCCACAAAAGTTGTCGCTTACGTTTACAGCATACTCTAAGACCTTTTGTAATCCACCTTTATCTCTATAATGGGGAAGCAAAGATTATAGAATAGGTGGGCATTAAATGCTAGGTTAGGATCTGTGTTGACAAAAACGTTACTGAAATGAAGAGAATTTATGCATTCTTTTAATTTATGAATGTTCTCTTTAGAGTAGTCCCTTTTTATATGTTCCATGATTTAAGGAGGAAACTCGATTTGACTGGACATGTGGGTAACTGAGCAGTGTGATCAGATAGTGCAAATTCAACAACTTTTTCGGAACATCCCTTAACATTATATATAACATTATCAATGCATGTCTTGCTTGATAACCGTGTTGGTTCGTTGATGCCTATATTTAGGTTGTAACTGTGTAGAATTTGCATACATTCAGTTGCATCGTAAGTTTTCTTAAGCAAATTTATTTTGAAGTCGCCACAAATTACTATTTCCTTTTTACCGTAACAAAAGCGACTAAGAAGGGAGCACCCATATCCTATGTGTTAAATTTTGCTTATCTGGAAATATTCTGGAAATAACATTTATTGAAAACAAGGATTTGAATATACATACATATCTACAACTTCAGTTTTGTTTTCACACATTTAAATCAGCTGTTCGATTTATGTGCGGGTGAACAGAAATAATAACCCAACCCTCCCCCAACTTCCCCCTCCCCTATGTTATAGGGAACAGCTTTTTGTTCTTGCCGATTTTAACCTACCTACTTGATATAAGGCCCCGAAGCTGTAGATCTCATTTTGATTAACAAGTCAACAAAATCATAATTGAACCTTTGTCCACAGGACGTACTAGTCCTCCTCGACCTACTAGGTGCTCCCGACCCAGTGTTCTACAGCTACTTCCAGTCCACTGAGAAATGGTACGTCCGCCTCGCCGTGGCGGAGCAGCGGCTGGCAGAGCTCGACCAGTTTCAAGCCTACTCTAGAGGGAAGATGGAGCAGAAGTACTTCAGACTCAGGAGTTCCGGCGCAAGCATTGAAGACGACCACATTCCGTTTATGAGGAGAAGTAAGTTTCTTTTCACACCATTATCTGGTAGCCTTTTTCGGAGTCGGCTTCCAGTCTAACCGCATCTAAATACCAGTATTTTACATGGAGCGACTGCCGAGCAGACCTCTACAAATACACCGCCTGCTCGATAATTTTGAGTAACGATTGTGTCATGCAAACTTAACCGAAGGCACTTGTCCTTCTGTCGACGAAAAGCGAGTACATCTAGAAGATAGTTTTTGTTTGAGAACTCCCACTGGCGGTGTTACTAGTCGGCGACTATCAATTTCATAATAATAATTATTATTTAATAGACTACAGAGAGGTCCACTGTGTAAACAGTCTGTCAGTCTCTGTAGTGTTTGTGTGTAGTAGTGTCTGTGTGTTCTGTTCTGTGTAATATTATAACTTAGCCTATGTTAGTAGTTAGTACTCCTCAATAACTAGAACAGATCGGTGCGATTAGTTAGCGCCCACACTAGCGGGCTGTCTGCCCGGGCGGCTATCGATTGCAGGATAGTGTTGAGACTGCCACGCAACCTGTGGAGTAGCGAGGCAGATTTCTTACGCCACAACGCATCAAATAATCTCTCTTTAACTGACACGGGACTTATTTGCGCAATTACACTTCGTCTTTGTCCCGTACTCTGGTGCTCGAATTTTATTACACTATTTTTACCCGACTGTGTCAGAAGGAGGGTAATGTTTTTTAAATATACTACAATTTGTGTTGGAACTTCTTATTGCCGGATAAACCATTAGTCGGGTTCTCATGGACTCGGGGTATGGAAAAACCTGACTAATGACATTTCGGTCGCAGCATGGGCTGACTAAGGGTTAATTTTACATTTTCCTGTTTAGTTCATCCTGTGATCCTGTTATGAATTTGCCATATGAATGGAAATGAGATATTTTTCTGACCTTAGGTTTAAAATCTACTACTAATAGTTATGATGACTGACTCACTTACGGATAGCAACAATAAACAACTATCGACTTAAATTAAGTTGTCTCACAGAATACCTAATTTTGCCTTCGATATTCCGCTCGGAGTCTAGCATGCATAACTGACAACTGTGTCATCAAATTAAATGTGTTGATGTCTAATGATGCATTTAATATGACCGTTAACACTAACACTTAGGTACTATCGCGGACACTCCTGCCTGATCACCACTAAGCTCATTTTTGCTTGCACTCAAAATATTGAAGCGCTCTCTAGCTCCGCCCCGTTGTCGTTGAATGGAAAAAATGAAAGAAAGACAATACCGACCGGCCGAGCGCACTGACGACGGCGCACGCCGAACGAGATGTATTGTTATTTTCATACTATTATTAGCAAAAAATACCTTACTTGAATTCGGCTTACGTTACTCAATTATGTTTGTGCGTGTGTCGGTTTCGATACGATTTCGATAAAATTGGAAATAATGGGGCTTTAGCGGGTGAAAAGCTGTTTATCTAGCTAGATCAATTTGGTTATTTGGTTTATCAATTTTATTACCAAAATTATATACTTTGTTGTTTTGTCATACAACAAAACAGAGATTATCGTAAACAATTTATTGGGTCCAATATATGAATTGGATACAGTAAAAAGGTTAAACACAAAATCAAAAAACAAGTAATAGAATCAACTTAAAATAGTTTACCAGTTAAACAAATAAAAAACATCCCTTCCTGTGACCTATTATTACCACAAGCAACAGCTTTTATAAACAATAGTTATTCCATTCATGATTTTTTTACAAAATTACGATACTTAAATTATGATTTGCTCGTTCTTATTAAAAAAAAAGAAATATTTTTAAAATAATTAAGTAATCAAAAATATGTGCAGATGAAAGCAGCCACAAATGACAGTACTTAAACATAAGCATTTTGCAATAAATGCGAAAATATCAAAATTATTTGAAAGTAAACATAAAAAAAAGACAACAATAGACAAAAACTTCACTAGAATTAAATTTAAGTCGATAAATAATATTTTTTCTATTACTTATTAAATATTAAAAACAGGGTTACAATACAATATAATTAGTCGCTCACTAATTCCCGTAAGAAGTGGCTCCATTTAAAAGAGAATTTCGGTCAACCTTAACTATAATTATAGATATTTTTTAAGTTAATACTGATATTTACACAGTGGCAAGCATTGTTTCTTTAAAACCAACCTAAGAAATTGAAACAAGTAGTGCGTGTGTGAGCGAGAAAGTATTCGAGTTCGCCCGTAACAACAAAACGATAATATCCGTGCATAGATGTATTTTTTTTTATAAAAAGGCACAATTAAGAAAAACTTCTCTAGAATTAAATTAACAGTTGGTAAATAATATTTTGTATTGCTTACTTATTAAATAATAAATCTAAGGTTATAATATAATCAGTCTAGAATCAGTCACTCACTAATTCTTATAAGAAGCGGCTTCATTTAAACGAGATTTTTAATCAACCTGACTACATTAATAAAATTATGTATTAAAAAAAAGTTAATACTGATACGCAACCAAATTAAAATCAACCAGCAAACCTAAAACATTGAAACATATAATACGTTTGCTAGCGAGAAAGTATTCGAGTTCGCCCGTAACAACAATACTCGTGAATGCAAAATTACTTAACTAAGTTTTAATTCACGTTAATATTAAAATTGGACATTATGTTCAAAATGATTCAATAAATCAACAAAAACTTCCCTAAAATTAATGAACAGTCGGTAAATAATAATATTTTTTTACTATTTTATCTTCTTCACTATTTTATCACAATGATTATTGTGATAAAATAGTCACTGACTACTCAATTTTAATACTACGAAAATAAATACACTAATCGATAGGGGTTCCCGATACCGGTGGACAATTTAATGTTTTTTTATGTTTTGTTATATTGTTTTTTAATAAAAAATTATTACATTTGTAAATAAATAAATTAGCGAAAATATTAATATTTAGTCATCGCGCCTCCTGCGTCCATCGCATATCGTTTTTATTGATTGAACGAGAACTTCAAATTCAACAGAGCAATGGTCAATATTCAAAAGGTCTGCTAAGCGCGCCAAAGTTCGTCCGTAAAATTCGCAAAAAGAGTACACAGGATACGTCACTAAGCTGCGCAATGCAGATTGCAACTAATTGCGTAAACGCTTTCCTAATGGGCCTAAACTTTAAGGGGGCGTGGCTCGGCGCGTCCGCATGATTTAAGCGAAAAAATTTTTAACTGATCAGGCGGAAAAGGCCGCGATAGTACATATAAATGATCATCGCATAGAGTCGAAATTCCAGTAATATTTAGGCATCCTTTTAGGTTTCGGTTAGTTTAAGTGAAAATACGTGTTAGTATTTTATCTTTATCAACAACGCTGAACATAATATTTCCATAAAATTATCAAAAGTGATATGGCATTTGAGTGTGAAGTCAAAATAAAATATCTAGTTATCTTTCTGATAAGCAACCAATACTGATAAAATTCAGTGTCCAAATTAAATCATAATGTTATCGGTGGGGTTTTCCTGAACCGCGCTTCTACGTAACCTATTCATTTCGGAGAACTCATTTGTTTTGTTTCAATGTTTATTAAGTAAAGCTCGTTCTTGGATAATAAAGCATTACGGTCTAGCTAGACCTCAGCAGTAGCGCTTAGCATGAGGTCCTGGATTCGATTCCCGTGTCGGACAGTGTTATTGGGTTTGTCCATCAGGAATTTCTCAGTAACAGCCTGTCTTTGAGCCCGGTTGATAGCAACAGGCTCGCCTCCTATTATTGGTTCCACGTCCATCATCACGGGCGAAAAGTGGTGTAGATACTAGATTATGTCGATCATCTCTGCTTAACTCTTCGGGGAAAAGGGCGTGATGTTATGTTATGTAAAGGCACAACCTTATGTACTTTTCAAAAAGTCTTAAAATAGCTAAATAGCTAGCTACACTACCTTATAGCTATGAAAAACAATTAGTTTTTCGCTTTAATTTATCAAACGGCTCATTTGTATGGGTGCCGTGTAGTTTTTGTGGTCGTGTAGTTTGTGTGTTCCTATGTAGTACGCGGCTATACATTCATGGCCGAAATTACATTATTAGATACTGCAAGCTTCCTTATTTACATAAGATTAGATTATATGAGTCCCCTTTGTTCTTTTTAATATACTGGTAAATATTCAGGGTGTAACAAGACCCTTAACGAAGCCGTCAACCAAGCATTATGTACATTAAAATAAGTAACTTTACGCAAAAATGATTGCTAGGAAACTCTTTTTTTTTTTGGGCCGGAAAATCGCATTTTACGGTAGGACTCAATGTAACGCACTCAAAACATTGTGCTGATAGATGGATTGAATAGTACGAGGGTCGTGGAGGTGTTTAAAGTAAAAATCTTACATTAAAAACATGTATTTAAAAAAACGTTGTGAAAAAGTTGGATGTTTGACCTATGTCTCCGTAACTAGAAGGTTCCCAGGTATGGTCTAGAACAAAAAATATCGCAATGACGGGGAGAACAAGTGCCTTTCGGCTTCGTTAAGGGTCATGTGCGAAACCTAAAACTAAAGGTTTAGGGTAAGTAACAGGTTGCTGCCTCAGTATTACAGTTAATGTTACATTTTCACTTTTTATAGGGTAGTTTAATTTAGACCCAGTGTAGTGACACTGGGTCAATCAAACCATCATCCGTCATTTCAATTCCATAAAAGTGAAACGTACAACCCTGTAATATTAGGCCAAGAGATACCGCGGCCCTGGAACATAAAGGGCAAAGGAAGAAACATGGATGGGTTTTAGTCAGTAAAAGTCTGACACTCCCTCCTGCTCAGCCCAGAGCGGGACGGGTTATTTGAAGATTTCCGAAACTATAACGATTTACGAATCCGAAAAAAAATAAAGCGAGATGTTTCAAGAGAAAGAACTGCCCACTTACATTTTATTCAAAAGGTTCGGTTTCGGCCGAAACCTAATCAAAACCGAACCTTCGGGTTCGGTTTCGGCAAAAAAACATGTTTCGGTCGAACCGCTAACCCAATGTTAAACTAAATGTAAAATAACTTAATAATTTCTTCTTCTGATATGTATCTTACCTACTGTAAACTGTAGTTGGTAGCATTTAGGAGTCTTTCAGAAATCTGAATTCCAAGTTTTCTAAAAGTAATTGATTTATGTATACAACTTAACGAAATACTGTATTAATATTAATAGATTGTTATTATTGGCATTGAAGCTTACTCTGAGATGTAAAAGTAAACGGCACGTTCACAATCACGACACAACTAAGTTGTGACATTGAAGAGGCAAGGCCAGAAGACCTATTCCTATTTATTAGGTATACTAAATAGCTATCGATTGATTAAATTAACACCCAGTTTCTGGAATTATCAATACAAACATTAGTTAAGGTATTGTCATACTCCGTTAACTGAGAGTTAAGCTGATGTACGGCGAACTTCACCAAACAAATACACATTAACCACGGTCAAGAGCTGTGTTAGTGTCATCATTGTTGTGAAATATTGGAACTGACAGCCATTGAACGTGGTTAAACGTGCTGATCGCGTTCAGTATTTTTCGCGAAATTCAATCAGTTATCACATGACTTGTTAATAGATTAATAATGAGCTTCCAACACACCGGGGTTCACTCTCTTGTTGCTCTTGAGGTCACAGGCGCGACTACTAATCGTGGGTTCAATCCCCAGTTATACCATGAGGAAATTCTTGTGCCTACTTTGCAGAATTAATTTGCAGCCCGGAGCAAAGGTTTTTAATGTCTTTTTTTTCAACGTATATTTAAAAAAAATACTGCACGTCATAGGTTTACAGTACATAAAGTTCTTGTGGTATCGATAGGAGTTTAGGTTTATTCGAACGCATCAAGCACGCATTACAGTACAAGGATCACGTGGCGCGTGGCCAAAAACGGAACTAACGCCATTTTATATTTGTAATACCTGCATTTTGCACCGGGGCTGCCTTCAAGCGGCTCTTGCCCAACCTGGGGGGTCCAAACGCCTCCTGCCGGAGGCTCTACGCGGGGGTCGTGCGGTCCATGGCCCTTTACGGGGCCCCGGTGTGGGCGCGTTCTTTGAGGCGGCGAGCCGCCCATTATCTGAACGCGCCCCAAAGGGTGGTAGCCGTAAGGCTAATCCGGGGGTACCGCACGATCTCCGGCGAGGCGGCGAGCCTCCTTGCCAGATTGCCGCCATGGGATCTGGAGGCGATAGTCCTCGCGCGCCTGCACGAGTGGCGCGTGGAGGCACTACGCCGGGGGGAAACTCCGCTGCCGCGGCAAATTGTCGCTCAGCGGACAGACTTCCGGCGTGATCTCATGGCGACATGGAGAGAGCGACTGTCGCAACCCCGTGCAGGGCACGCCACTATAATGGCGGTAAGTCCCCTCTTTGAGGAGTGGCTGGAGAGGCGCCACGGCGCCCTCACCTTCCGCCTGACGCAGGTCCTCACCGGACATGGTTGTTTCGGGAGGTTCCTGCACCTAATCGGGCGGGAGGAAACGCCCGGGTGTCACCACTGCGAGGATCGACCGGAGGACACGGTGGAGCACACTGTGCAGGTCTGCTCCGCTTGGGCGGAGCAACGCCGTGTCCTCGTAGCGGCGATCGGCGGCGGCGACCTCTCGCGTCCGGCCCTGGTTCAATCCATGGTCCGGAGCGAGACGGAAAGGGACGCCGTCACCTCCTTCTGCGAAGCAGTCATGCTAGCGAAGGAGGTGGCGGGACGTGAGAGGGAGAGAACCTCACGTCCCAGCCGCCGCGGGAGACGCACCGGGCGTCGGGGGCCACGTGGTGGCTCCCGGCCACCGTAGACGCGGGCCTGTGGACGGTGAGCTATGGGCTAGCTCGCCGTCCGTCCGTCTTATGACGACAGGCCGTGTCAACGGCGCGTTCGTGTTCCACGCGCGCCTCAAAGAGAGTCAGCAAACAGGAAGGGGTCCGTAAGGGCCGACGCCTGCCAGGGTTGCGGGACTGTTCGAAAGAGATACCGCGGCCCTGGAACACAAAGGGCAAAGGAAGGAACATGGATGGGTTTTAGTCAGTACAAGTCTGACACTCCCTCCTGCTCAGCCCAGAGCGGGAGGGGTCATTTGATGATTTCCCATCGATAAAAAAAAAAAAAAAAAAAAAAAAATACCTACATTTTACAAATATTTACTCCTTGTCAACGTCATTCAATCGCCATATTTGATGTAGCATTGTATTAATGATTTCTATTTCATTTGTTTCAGACGTGGACATCCTACACCTGATCCCGTCGCCATTCCCCAGTGTATGGCACACTCCGTCCGACAACATGTCGGCTCTAGACTTCAAAACAATAGACAACTTAAACAAAATCACGCGCGTCTTCGTCGCAGAGTACCTCCATTGCAAACCTAAGTAGCGCGAAACTAAACCTAACAACAGGCAAGATTGTTACTTAAAACTTGTAAATGCGAAATGATGTACCTAAAATGAAATTATTGTAAGTATCTTAGGTTTTTTAAGTCTCGAGTGCAAGCACATCTCATGTTATATCAAACCATAGTTTAATACCGGAATGTTCATATTCACGTACGAAAAGGTACGTTATTGAAGACTGCCTGGTTTACTGAGTTGTACGCATCGATATGAAAGAGCTATTCAGTAATAGCAACTCTTTCATATCGATGCGATTTTTCGCTGGAGTCTGCGATCTAATATAGTTGCAGCGCAAAATATTTCATCAGTAATTTTCTACAACTCGCGTCTCATAGCATTCGATATATTATTATGCATATACCTACTTATTTGAAAAAGCGATAAACTACTTGCTCTGTGGTGATTTTACTGTCTTATGTAAAATGTATGTATATTTACACATTGTTTGTTATATTATACACTTTGTTTGTTATATTATACACTTTGTTTGTGTTAGCCAAATTTTCGCTAGGTATATCTACAAGTGAAACTATTATAACATTGGCTTTTAGGAAAAATTGCAAGAAGTTACCAAAATAATTCAAATTACAAAGAAAATTACTGAAACGATACATGATATGAACCGCTAACCGGGTTTGTTCACATTTAATATAACTAGACTTAAATTAATAAAAACAACCGCAAAGTAGTATAAAAACAATATAACAGATGATTAGTACAAATCTTATTCCCATACATTCGGTTCGAATAGGTATTGAGGTTTCTGTATGGGACAGTCTCCGGATGAATATTTTTTGATCCCATGCAGGAAGTTGTTCAGTGTGATGGTCTGTACCACACCCTTAAATATGACCACACTTATCTGTATAAATGTTTATACTAGGCTACTAGGGTCTTTCAGCGCTCAAATGACGACTAGCGATACGTGACCGGCTTACGCCGATTCACGTCGGTAGTGTGGTCTATCGTTAACTTGTGTCACATCGACCAACGGCTGTTTTCTTTATCTTACTTACGTACCTATAATGGTTAGTTAATATGCCTTACTTTATAAGCTATCGGTGTTTCTATAAACAAAGTTAGCAATGAATTGACAGGAATATCCTATCCACTTATCTGTCTCTCGGAGGGTTGACAGTTGATATTTATTTAACTGTTTAGTTATCTGAGATAGCAACATTGCATTAACTGTTAGTAAGTTATTGAAAACGGCCGTAATATACATTGTCGTTTTATGTGTGACGTGCAAGTGACATTCAAGTTCAACTTACATGGTAAAGCAATTACGACGTCGCTTAAATATATAATAAAAAAACTTGCGAGTTTTTCTGTTAGCTAATATTTTTTTAGATGTTACTATTATCGTCCATTTCAACATTTGATATTATGTTCCGGCCGTTAATTACAAGTTCCAGTTTTGAATCTTGTAATTGAAACTGGTTGACGATAAGAAATTTTGTTGAAATTATAACAAATGTCAGCGTCTGTAAGGGCTGGCGCGGACAATCAATTTAGCTGGTGTTTTGATAGCAAAACATAATTTCTATGGCAACAGGTAAAACGCTAATTGTCTCAAGCACCATTTTAATAACTACTTATAGGAAATCATTTGTCTATAGTCTACACTTATCCAAACTATGTTGGGTGGGGCCGGCCCCAGTCCAACCGGATGAAGCATACCAATATCTTATTTTATATAGATCGACTGCCTACAACACCTGCCAATAGCACAATACTTACGATACATAGGAAAGCTAATTAAAAAATGTGTGTGATAATGAAGTAATGTTGCTTATAGCCTTTTTTGATTGTTCGCTAAAGGCGATTTCTACGTGAAAAAGCACTATATTATTATAAAAAATATCTCTTCGACATTCCAAATCTTTTCTCATTACGTTTTATTTACTTTGTAAGCTACGTAACGATTGAGATTATGTCTACCTTGTTACTTACCTATATTCTTTATATGCCTAGTCCAATGTTTTATGATAATCTTTTATTGTATATAGCATTTAATAATTATATTTATTAAACTTCATATACAATTTGGACATACACCCGGTTCTACAAATACCTTGACAGAGCCGAGTATAACCGATTCTTTCAAGGTATTATAAGAACCGGGTGCATGCCCTATGTACAATAGTGGTGCATAAGCGGACTTAATGCCACAAGACATTCTCTACCAGTCAACCTTTTTAAATTATCTTTAATCAGATGCCTCGTTTTACTAGTTTAAATACATGTCTATTTTGTCTATGCCATGTCTAAGGTATGTTATGATTTTTTAGAGATGTCTCGATTTAAACGATATTTGCAATATTTAAAAAGCAGCAGTTTCTTTTATCTGATTGATTATTAATAAAGTTATTTGGAGTAGGTAGGACCTACGCACTAAATTTAAAATTATTATTTACTCGACTGCTGAACATGGAGTCCTGGGTTCGATTCCCAGGTCTGGCAAAGTGTTGGGTTTTGCCATCAGGAATATCTCAGTAGCAGTTGCAGTTACGGAGTCTAGATTTGTACCTGGTTGGTGGTAATAGGCTCGCCCGCGATACATATGTGGGTGTACTGCTAGGTACTCCTCCGCCTAACATTTCGGGGATGCCAGGCTTGAGGATTCTCCACTTCTACCACATCGCATTAGAATGAAAATTCAGTAACTCAGCAGCTTGATTTTTTACGTGTTAGCTAAGTGCACCAGTGCATGCTATGTGCTAGCTTATCTACCAAAAAACATGGGTAACTTTATTATACAATATTACGTTCCTAAAACGGTTGTGGAAATCTAAACTATTTACACAATGACGAATCTTATTTTCATATAGTATATGCAATGAATATAATGTAAATATGTATCTAAGAATCAATCTATCATAGACTTTAATGCTTTTGTGTAAAGTTGACATTCCCCTAAACGTACTCAATGTCAGTATTTGTGAATCGAATATATTTTTCGACTGGTATATAATTAAATTTCGCAATTGTACTGTGGTCAGTGGAAGTAATTGTTGAACAGTTAGTTGTATGTGTGCATGACTTATTTAACTGCTAACGGCACTCGCCGAAACTTCGTATTTAGCAACGTTTTAATCTGACAATGATATTTTTAATGTGTGTTAGATACTCGTCGTATCATCAAAAATGACACTGGCTATTTATACGTGTATTCAGTGTTCAAAATTCTGAAAAATATAAGGCCCATACTATAATATAGCTTAGACTTTGGTTTTGTGAATGATAGACAAAATATTCGGATCTAAGTTACGCACATTGATTTTCAGTAATTTAAAATTGTTTTTAATTTTCTTTCTGTTCAAAATTCCTTTTTATTACCCATTGGTGCAAAATAAAACAAATTATGAATTGATGTGATACACTTGTATACAAATTTTTATTGCAAATGATATTATCTAAGCATAGAAAAAATAAATACGTTGATGTTTTCATAATTGTTTTCTGTTATTGAGGTGCATCTACACTAAAATTACTTTTTGTGAAGCGACGTTTGCAAGTGTCAGTGCGCAACAACGGATAGAAAAAGGTATATAATGTAATTTGTTGCAAAATGTTGCTCCACAAAAAGTAGCGTTGGTGTGGATGAACCTTTACATCCCTTGTGGTTCCCTTTTTCCTGTGACTAAGAACAAAACAAAAGATGATAAAGATGACAAATCATCGGCTCTTGTTAAACGGTTGAAATTGGTGCAATAAAATAAATTCCATATCAGGCCATTTTCAGCTGTATACCATTGCACTTAAAGTTCATATTGCCACCCCTTTCCCCACAAATAAGTAGTAGCTATTTACATGCCAATCATCCATGGAATAAAAAAGCTGTATAGTTGTACACGGATCTTTTGGCGCGTGACCGTTGTCGGAAATAACGCCGCTATCTAATTGTTCAAATTCGCAAATGTTTAGCAACATGGCCATCCCGACACTGGCATTAAAGTGCCAAAAGATCCGCGGCGCTGCAGGTATGCAACATCTCTACATGGCTAAAGATTGAAGTGTGACCATTAACTTACATAGTACCTACAATAATAATATAATGACGGTAATGTTTATGTAACGTTACGTACCTATTAACTGGCCGAATTGACACCACTGAGTGTAATTTAAGGTATACAATATAGTATTTACATAATGCGGGCCACGTAGAGTAAGATATTAATTTTTTTCCTTATTACAACATTCTGACAAAGATAATCAATTATTTTATTACAAAATATAGGTAAATATTTCATTATATATATTATACTGCTTTTAGCACAGATCATATTTCCTCTGTCTATATTATGACTAGATTGTTTAACACTACTTCTACGCAAACATTCAGAGCGTAGATACATTTAGAACTAGGAAATAATTTACGTATCGACTATGGTAAGAATAATGAATATTTCCGTATGGGAAATTATTGATCGGGCGAATAAAAATTTAATTGGCGACTAATATACTGAATGGGCGACTATTATACCCAGTAAGTAACTATCTATCCGGTTATTGCGGCAAGGCGAACATAGGAAGCTACAACGAGCGAAGCGAGCTTGGGACTTGTGGTACCCCGACTCTGACAGGTTAAGATCGAAGGGGATGGCGGGGTCTAGTGAGCTGGCAAAGCGCGCGAACTAAGACCCATCCATCCCCTTCGTGTTAGAATACTTTAAACCCTGCAAACAGTAATATATCTACAATCTAGTGGTAAATAAGCTTGTTTTATTTGTTGTTTTTTTTTTTTTCTAAGTCCTTGAATGATTACACTGATCGTATTGAACAACTAGTAACTCAAAATTGTATTTTCAAGTCACCGTTTTAAAGATTTATATTCGCCCACTTAGTATTTCAGTAGCCCTTATTCAATATATTGACACCTTTAATTTGAAATTATTTTCGCTCGTTTAAAATCTACGCTTTCCGTACTAAGAGGAGCAAGACGAATGCCTTGAAAAAAAAATACATTGTAAAAAGCTAGTTGATTCTGTAAAGCCTACAAGAAATGGGATCACAGGAATAAGACACGGAAAGTGTTACAGATAGCCTTTTAAAAACATTTATTGTAACATTCTAAAACGTACTTAGCCTACACTCACACTCACTCATTTAAAACAGGCTGTCTAACAAAGACCCCTTGAATTTCTTCGTGACAGTTTCCTCACATTCTTTCATTTTCACATCTAAGTTTAATCTTTTAAGACTATTAGCGGCTTGCTCGGTGCTCCCCCTTGTACCCGAAACACTGGTTTGCGTATTCTTTTCATCAAATTTCTTTAGTATTTCACATGTTGCAGTTTCACTGCTGTTTGCAGTCTTTTGTCTTTTAGCTAAATGTTCAGGTTTGTCTTTTGTGTCCAATTCTTGCATTTCTCTATTTAGCTCATCAAGATTAATTTTAATGATATCTACTTCTTGCTTATTAGTACTTACTTTTGATTTAATTTTTAATATTTTTCTATCATTCTTATCATCTCTCTCAGTATCTGAACATCTTGAAGATGTTTGTGAAGTAACGGTGCTTGTACTTTTCCTGTTGGCTGTAAATAATGGATTGTGAGTGCAAGCCTCGCCTACTGGTTTACACGTCAGGATTGTGTGCGGTTCGATTTCTTTTCTGTCTGAAGCTGTAATCCCTTTTGCAGAAATAGCATCATCAACCACGCAAATTGACGTGTCTATTCCTAACATTAGCTCATCGTATTCTAGTAGTTTGTTGCCTGAGATTTGTGCCGCGGCACCAGGTTCCTCATCTATACCGATTAATTTGATTTTTTTTTCTGTGTTTAGTTCGCTGCTGTCCGTGCTGCTTTGTGGTTGTCCGTTACGTTGCCTATTTTCCATCTTATAGTTTTCGCAACAGAAGTCTACGGCAATATCGTATCCTTCATCGTCTTTACATTTAGGTTCTTCTGATAGAAGTTTGGTTAGTACAGCCATCGGCACAGCCGATTCAAATGGTTTTTTCAAGGTTTCTGAATCTATTCTTGTTTTGGAACGTTTTATTTTGGTACCGGTCGCATCTTTGTTTTTCTTTGATATAGTTACTGTAGGTACAGGAGTAGGTGTATGAGGTACGATTACGGCTGGAGGAGTTATGGTTGTATCACCCACAGTAAATATACAATCTACACTTTTAGAAGCTATAGCCATATCACCTAAATTAAACATACAACCTGCAGTAGATGGAGTAACAGTTGTATCACCTACATTAAACACACAATCTGCATTAGATGGAGTAACAGTTGTATCACTTACATTAAACACACAATCTGCAGTAGATGGAGTAACAGTTGTATCACCTACATTAAACACACAATCTGCAGTAGATGGAGTAACAGTTGTATCACTTACATTAAACACACAATCTGCAGTAGATGGAGTAACAGTTGTATCACTTACATTAAACACACAATCTGCAGTAGATGGAGTAACAGTTGTATCACCTACATTAAACACACAATCTGCAGTAGATGGAGTAACAGTTGTACCACCTACATTAAACACACAATCTGCAGTAGATGGAGTAACAGTTGTACCACCTACATTAAACGCACAATCTGCAGTAGAGAGGGCAACAGTTCTGGGAGTTACGATTGTGTTACCAACAATATAAGAAGCTGCTTTTGCAGAAGCTCCAGTCGGGCGTATAGTTGTGTTACCCACAGTCATAAAAGTAGGCTGCTTTGTAACATGCTCTGAAGTTGCAGTATGAGAAGAGTTGGTAGTTACAGTATGCTGTGGTAGTGTTTGCTGATAAGGTGCTAGTTGGTGACTCTGAAACAAAAAATACAACTTAGTTTAGAATATTATCAATTAAATTATAAGTTACGATTTTTCACTGATCACCTAGTTATCAGATGTAAATGCTTATCTTTAGGAAAGATTTTTTCCACACCCAGGACATCAGGTATCCATTTTTTCAATCTAAAGAATTCGAGTATTAACATGATCGTCTTGGTAATCTAAACCAAGGCTTATTTTAATAAGCCTTGGTTTAGATTAACTTGGTTTATTTTAATGGAGCACACGGTGGAGATCTGCCCCGCGTGGGCGGAGCACCGCCGTGTCCTCGTAGCGGCGATCGGCGGCGGCGACCTCTCGCTTCCGGCCTTGGTTCAATCCATGGTCCGGAGCGAGACGGAATGGGACGCCGTCACCTCCTTCTGCGAAGCAGTCATGCTAGCGAAGGAGGTGGCGGAACGTGAGAGGGAGAGAACCTCACGTCCCAGCCGCCGCGGGAGACGCACCGGGCGTCTACGGTGGCCGGGGGCCACGTGGTGGCCCCCGGCCACCGTAGACGCGGGCCTGTGGACGGTGAGCTATGGGCTAGCTCGCCGTCCGTCCGTCTTATGACGACAGGCCGTGTCGACGGCGCGTTTGTGTTCCACGCGCGCCTCAAAGAGTGTCAGCAAACAGGAAGGGGTCCGAAAGGACCGATGCCTGCCAGGGTTGCGGGACTGTTCGAAAGAGATACCGCGGCCCTGGAACATAAAGGGCAAAGGAAGGAACATGGATGGGTTTTAGTCAGTACAAGTCTGACACTCCCTCCTGCTCAGCCCAGAGCGGGAGGGGTCATTTGATGATTTCCCATCGATAAAAAAAAAAAAAAAAAAAGGCTTATTTTAATCCAAACTCAGGGTTATTAAAAGCAGGCGCGGATCCAGCCCTCAAAATAGGTTGTGGTCACGGCTCTAAAATCGGAACAAAAAAAGGGAAAAATCTTCGTGGAGTGGTACTAGTTTTATGATGAATTTTACAAGAAGAAACTAATGCATAATATGCAAGAGCAAATGCAGCGAGCTCGATTTTTTGCACCCGCCTCTGATATGTTCGATTTTCAATATAATCAACAGACTTTAGAATTCAGGAGCGAGCGCAGCGAGCTCCAAAATTTTTTGGTCTTTCTCGGATTTGTATAGATTTTATTTTTACCATTCATACAGGTAATAATTATTTTTTATTTTTCATTAAAACATTTTTTTTATTGAAAATGATCTCTCCGCGGTGGCCAAGCTGACCGGGCGACTCACGTTACAAAATCTGAATGCAAGTGTAAACTAGGGTTATATTTTTAGAACATCAGACTATCGACCTCAATTAGGTAATCAATATAATTAATTAATTATTGATAATGTTGACAAAAAAATCCTATTGCTGCAGTACTCATGGACATGTCTAAGGCATTCGATCACGTGGATCATACAATATTACTGAGTAAACTAGAACGTTATGGTGTCCGAGAACTAGAATTTGTCCCAACTCTAGGAGAGAATTTGCTCACAAGTCATCCATTAGGTATACAACTTGCGGTGTACCCCAAGGGAGTGTCCTTGGGCCCTTGCTGTTTCTCATTTTTATAAATGATTTGCCGAAGTGTACCGACTATCAAACCGTCCTGTTTGCCGATGATAGTACAATCATTATACCGTGTAAAAAGTTAGAAACATATGAAAATTAAATAAATAATGCCATCCATAGCATTATTAACTGGTTACGTAAGAATTAACTTAAAATAAATTTAGAAAAAACACAGGTCATGACGTTCGAACAAAGGAAAAAAAAAACAAAATTTAAATATAAAATACGCGGACCAAAAAATACCGGAAACCACCAGTGCCAGATTTTTAGGACTGTACTTGGATAGTCGTCTTAATTGGAAATGTCATGTAGAGACAGTATGTAAAAAATTAAACCAGTATTCGTACGCGCTTTACAATCTTGCGAAAATATCCAATGAGTCTGCTGTTTTGATAGCATACAAAGCGTATGTCTCATCAACGCTACATTTTGGAATAATGTATTGGGGAAATTCCACTGATAAAAACATTGCATTCAAAGCTCAAAAGAAGTGTGTGCGTGCTGTGTTTAAGCTGAAAAAGACTGATAGTTGTAGGCCATTATTTAGTAAGTATAAACTTCTCACTTTGCCCTGCATGTACATCTACGAGACGGCAGTATTCGCAAAATCGAACTTGCATTTATTTCAAACACTTAGATCGAAACGACGAAATAGAGAGATATGTGCTATTCCACACAAGACTGCGCTCTACTCAAAAAGCTTTTTGGGAATGGCACCCAAGTTATATAATAAGTTACCCATTTGTATAAAATATCTTGACAGCATACCTACACCATTTCAAAAAAGCTCTTCTTAATTTACTAGGCGAAAAAGCTTACTACACAGTCAACGAGTACCTAGAAGACAAATTGTAATATAATGACATTTTATTCATTTTTTTTTTCATTAAATGTTTTTTTTTTTTTTCTTTTATTTGTAAATAAATTAAATTGTTTTATTTAATCTAATTTTAATGTAATGTTTTGTTTCTGGTTTAATTTATTGTTATTTTAATTAATGAATTGAACTTTTTATTTTTTGAAATGTTTTATATAAATGTATGTGTAATAATGTGATGTCTCGATATAAATTTTTGACTGTGTTATTGTTAATATTTTAAACCAATTTCTCATCATATTATTATAATTAGCATATTTGTACGCCGTTGACGGCAAGACATAGCGCTCATTTTTATTAATTTTGACATCTGTACTGTTGTTTACCTATGTTCCACAAATAAAATTATTTGAATTTGAATTAGGGATTCGGGCATGCCCATCGAGCTCACAACGGTAGATCCGCGCTTGTTAAAAAACACATAAAATTCATGAACATAGGTCTCGTGACTAAATAGTAACGTTCGAACGGGCCGATTTGCCGCGCTGGCTTAGGTCGGCCCGCAGATGGATCACACCATCTACCGAGTTTCCTCGGAAAGCACTTCAAGCCGTTGGGCCCGGTCATACGTAGATCTTTGACCAAGTCTTAGTCTTACCAAGGGGTATCGTATAACTCAGTATTAACTGGGTTGTGGAGGTCAGAAAGGCAAGCGCTCCATGTAAGATACCGGTATTCAGTTGCATCTCTTTAGACTGGAAGCCGACCCCAACTTAGATGGGAAAAGGCTGGGCAGATGATGAGCTAATATAATAATGTCCTTCGTCATTACTCACATTGAACAAGTGTGTGCGTAAACACAGATACACCCCGTTACTTTACTCTCGTAGTCGGATGGGACGCCAGTGTGACACGGCCGGGGAGAGGGACCAACGGCTTAATGTGCGCACCGAGTGGTCTACCACGAAAATCATTTCTTGTAAAACTATAAACTAACCTCAACAGAAGAACTCTTATCATTCCTTCTCAGAACTATATCTTCAAAGAAAGAGTCTAACATAATAGACTTTTCCACGATATCTCTAGGATCGTTACGGTCAGGAATAAAATTATGTTTTTCGAATATCTCGCGGGGAAACAGCCATTTGTAAACTTCTTCAAATCTGCTCAGGTTAATCTGTAATCAGAACACAATTATGAATATTGGCTTAAACTAAATGCACAGGCAGTTTCAGATAATAGTTTTATTTTAGCTACTGATTTCACAACCCTTTTTCAAATTTGTTTGAGGGCGGCGCAGCATGTCTTTTGGATTTATGCCCGCCTAGTACTGTTCATAAGGTTACTGTCCACTAGCACAACTGTATTAACACTACTCGATCCCATGGAATGTTTTGGAGTAATATTTTATTACTCAAAAATACGGTGGGATCAATGGGAACAATTTTTAATAATTTTAATTAATTCCCGCTGGGCCCACCAGTGGGGCCACGGGCAGTGGGGTCAACGGGAATACACCCTTTTTCCGTATACTTCCATATAAAAAAAAAAAACTCAAAATAAAATATTCACTAACTTTCATATTGATTGAAGTGTTCCATATCTTGAAGCAGGCTCTAAAAGGTAGCTTCAATATTGGGTTAGGAGATTTGACCTTATCGCCTTCCACGATGATGATGCTCCATTCGCGAGCACAGAACAGGTGTAGGTTCACCATAGGGTTGATCATCACCATCTTCTTGACGTGGGGATTCAGTGTCTCTATTATCACGTCTGAAAAGAAAACATTTAATATAAGATTATAGCCTGTGACAGACGAACGGACACACAGCGTAGACTTAGTAACAGGATCCGTTTGGCAACCATTGTGAACAGAACCCTAAATGTTTTTAAAACTAATGTGGCCCATTTGTAACCGACTTCAAAAAAAGGAGGAGATTCTCAATTCGGTTGTATTTTTTAATGTATTTGTCACCTCATAAGTCCGTCATTTACGAACAGATTTGTTTTTTTTTTTGTGACTGGATATTCTTCCTGATTGGTCCCATAGAAATTTCATCCCAATCCGTTCAGTATCCTCACAAAGTTTCGCATTTATAATATTAGTAGGTTAAAGTTACCATCGAGCTGATCCAGCCTCATGCCACCACAATTCCAGGAAGCTCGTAAAAAAACTAAAGTTTCGAATTTTAAAACCTTTTTTAAAGTTTTGTCTATGCTTGATCTAGCTTGTTCCGGTCATCATCAACATTTCAGCCGAAAGACGTCCACTGGACATAAGCCTCCCCCAAGTGTCGCCACATTGACCGGTCCCGTGCGACTCGCATCCAGCTCCCGGAAACCTTCACTAGGTCATAGGTCCACCTAGTCCACCGGTCTTCTATTTACCAATTACATTATCCAGGTGAGATCAAGCATTATGTACATCATATTAAGAACTTTATGCAATAATTACTGGGAAACAACTTTTTTTTTGGGGTGAAAAATCACGTTTTACGGTAGGACTCAATGAAACGTACTCAAAACTTTGTGCTGATGGATGGATATAATAGTACGTGGGTCGTGGACGTGTTTGAAGTACAAAATCTTACATTAAAAACATGTATAGTGTCTCACATGTGTACATATCTATAGACACTGAGGACATACTTTGTACTTTTTTACATTTATTGCGTAACTTTCGCGCAAAAGCAAGCTTAGCATACTATTGAAATCAGCAGAAAGGCAGCTGTAAGTATTCAGCAATGAGCAGAAGTTAGCCAAGATATTGTCTCACCATTGACCAGCTTTTCATCTGTCCAGGTGTCGAACCTAGCAACCCAATCCCTTGCGTTCAGTTCCTCACACAAGATTAGTACCGGCCTATGAAGCAACGGGCGAACCGCTTTCAGGAACAGACATATTTGAATATTCCTACCAAAGCTGTATGGATCATTTAATATCACGCCATTCCTCCTCTGTAAATTAAAACATATACATAATAGTAAATTTTATTTATAATGTCAAAATCTGGCCAAGAATATTTTTTTATATAAAACCAACGAAAGAATATGATAATTGATAATATAAGTACAAAGTGTTTTGCAGTGTTTTGTTTTGTGTTGTGTGTTTTGTTTGGAGGAGCTCGTTGCTAAATATTAACAGCCGCTCGGGTTGATCTTTAGGTTAAGCCGCGCTTGCCTAGGTTGGTCTGTGGATGGGTGACCACCCATTTCACACCGAGTTTCCTCCGTGCCTCGGAAAGCACGTTAAGCCGTTGGTCCCGGCTATCAACAGTCAGTCAGTCATGCGAAAGTACAGCAGTGCACTGACAGCAGCAACAGCAGCAGCAGCTGCTGCAGCTGTGTGCAGTGTGTGCTAGTGCAGTACTAATTGGGTTGTGGAGGTCAGATAGGCAGTCGCACCATGTAAAATACTAGTATTAAGCTGCACCCGGTTAGACTGGAAACCAACCCCAACATAGATGGGAAAAGGCTGGGCAGATGACGTCATCATCATCTGCCAAGTGTTTTGTACCAATGTGCGTGCTTACTGGAGAAATAATTACACAAAAACATGTTCTAATAAAATCATATGAGGTCTGAGAGTGGCACCGGTGGCTGAAGACGTGTGTGGTAAGCAGTTGTAGTGGTATATGATGCGGAGGAATGAGGAAAGTTTTGAGTATGAATGTGGACGGCTATAAAAGTAGAGGAAGACCAAAGAAACGACAGATGGACTGTGTGAGAGATGATATGGCTAGAAAGGAGGTGACTCTGAGATGACGAGTAATAGAGGAGTATGGAAGAAGAAGACATGCTGTGCCGGCCCCAAATCAATTGGGATAAGGGCAGGAGAATGATGATGATGTTCTAATATAATCATATATGTCATGATATAAAAAAAAACTAAATGGACTAAAATATAGATTTAAACTAGTGTTCGACCGTAGATTCGGTATCGGCCAGATTCGGCCAAAGACTCATACCTCCATATGGAAAGCACTAAAGACTCGCACCATAGAAGTAAATTCCATAACCATTCTGAAAAATATCTACACTAACAGCTCAAGCAAAATAAGGCTAGAAACAAAAGCGGAAGAGATTCGCAATAGAAAGGGGAGTCAGGCAGGGCGATCTCCTGTCTCCTAAATGATTACTTGCAGTACTGGACGATATATTCCAAAAATATCAACTGGGACAAAAGTATTTGGATAAATAATAAACATTTAAGCCACCTAAGATTTGCAGATGACATTGTTATCTTCGCTAAGTCAGCCAGAGAACTGCAACAAATGATACAGACTCTAAGCGAAGAGCAAAAAGGTGGGACTACACATGAATGCAAGTTAATCCAAAGTGATGACAAATGGCCTCCAGGATCCAATCCAAGTAGATAACAAAACCCAAATAGAATATGTCAGTGAGTATATACATATACCTCAGCAAACATGTATCCTTCAATCAAGATAGCAATGAAAAAGAAGTGGTAAGAAGAGTCAACTGTGCATGGAAAAGCTTTTGGCTTAAAAATAAATAATGAAAAGAAACTACAGCAAGCCATTAAAAAGATGATAATAGAAACCTACATTTTTCCAAGCCTAACATATGGCTGCCAGACATGGGTCTTTACAAACAAGATAAAAAATAAAATAACTACAACCCAACTAGCTATGGAAAGGAGTACCTTGAAATTGAGAAGAATAGAGAAAGTACAAAGTGAAGAGTTAAGAAAGAAAACAAAGCTGACAGATGCCCTTAAGCAAGCCTTGAAGCTGAAGTGGCAATGGGCGGGCCACATAACAATATATGCAGACAAAAGGTGGACTTCACAGTAAAAGTGGTCTGGCCCACTGGGACAAAGAAAAGTTGGAAGACCAAAAAAACGGTGGGCAGATGATATAATAGAAGTTGCAGGCTGGAACTGGTGGAACCTCAGTGCAGAAAGAGAGAAATGGAAGTAGATGGAGGAGGCTTTTACCCAAAAGGGTTCAATTACAAAGGCAGACATATAAATACTAAACTAACATAACTATGTATACAACTATGTATCACTTTGTAAGGGAATAAAATAAGCTTTAAATAAAATAAATAAATAAAATATTTCGGTCACACTAATTTAAACATAATATTTTGTGACATTTTGCTACCGGGTATGCAACACAATAAAGATGTGGGTGTAATAGGCACACAGCTGCCTAACTCCTCAGGGATTACAAGTGTGATGTTATATTATAATTATCATTTGTTATTTACCCTTTTACCTAGGTATGTATAAGTTTTTACATATTTTATGCAATTTCCCTTGACCCACATGACCATAGATTTACCTAGGAAAACAAGTGACATTCAGTAAAACAAATAACGAAGAGGAAATACAAAGGAGAGTAAACATCACATGGCAAAAATATTGGTCACTAAAAGAAATCCTGAAAGGCCACTACTTGAATCTCAAGAAAGTAGTAATGGACACTTGTATACTACCCTGCCTATTATACGGCTGCCAAACATGGGTTCACACTGACAGAACCAAGCAAAAAATTACAACCACCCAGAGGGCAATGGAGAGGAGCATGCTAGGAATAAGAAAAATTCACAAGGTGCGAAGTACAAAAATTAGGAAAAAGACTAAAGTGGCGATGGGCAGGACATATCGCAAGGCTCACTGATAACAGATGGACAATACAAGCCACTATCTGGAAAGGACCACCAGGGAAAAGAAAGGTTGGAAGACCATATAAACGATGGGCAGACGACGTAGCCCAGACTGCTGGCACAAACTGGCTGACCCTTGCCAAGGATCGGGAGAATTGGAAGCGGATGGAGGAGGCCTTTACCCAATACGGGACTACATCTCCAAAAGATACCCAAACAAATAACACTACTAACTAGAATAAGACGAACACTAACATAACTAACACTTATTTCATTTAAAAAGTAGTACATAATATAAAAATTGTAAATATTGTGAGATAAGAAATAAAAGGCTTATTATTATTTACCCTTTTAAACTGCTTGTAGAGAAAGCGGATGCCATTAATGGTGTTTTGTGGTATTTTGACATGGTCAATGTAAATGATGTCCTCATCGCCCTGCGAGAGATACAGCCGGTCAATCATGTTTTGGTTGCGGATCATTTTGAGTTATTGTAAATTAGTTTAACTGAAATCAATGTTATTATATATCATTATTTTAACTGTTACAGTATTATTAAAATGTTTTTATGTATTATTAATAGATTGAAAAATGCTAAAATCTATCAGGGTAAAAATCCAAAATTCAGGTCATAGGTTGTGGTCTACCCGAGTACAAAATATCATCAGAACCTGTTCAGCTGATAAGGTGTGACAAACAAACAAACTCACATTCATATGTATATTAATATTTGTTTTATTTTGTTTAAAGTGTGAGAATTATACCTACTCATTTACTTGTCACCATTAAATTATTATGATATTAAGCGTCCTACTCATAGAATCAAGCAGAAAACTGACTCGACATTGATGTATCTCTGAATACTGTCTGTACCGTCTGTATTTCAATGTGGGCGGCTACTAAGAATATATACATATTTATTGATTAGATTGAACTTTACTTATTTTAAGGACAAAATGTGGGACTGTTATGCTATTTAACAATAATTCTATGTTCATTAGTGTAACTTAAGAAATAAAGCTGAGACTATTGATTTCATTATGGCTTAAATGAACCAGGATTCAAGATGTTTAGAAATTGTAGTTTGATTTCTCTATTATGATTGATTTTTGCTGCTATTGATATACAATACATTGTAAAAGTGAAAAGTGCAAGACAAGTTTAAAGTGCTGCACTTTCCCAACTCGAGGTTATAAACCAAAAATGATCAGGAATTAAGTTAAAGATAAAAAACATATGTTTACATGGTATGTAAATAGATAAAGTAGGTACTTACAGTGAATGTAGGTTTACGACGGTAAGTTTTGGTTCAATCTATTTAGAATAGATAGCGTCATGATTAAAATGTAAAGCATTTCTAAATAAAACAGGGCCACAAACACTGATACACTTGTTTTGTGTACCTCTATGTCTTCGAACTCCTGCATGATGTGCCTGTTACGATAAACATGATCCCAAAACATGGACACAGATTATTAAAATAAAAGCGTTCGACACTTGATAACACACCGAAGCTACACATATGACTAGTAAAGTTCTCTTTGCATTATAAATAAATAGGCTAGAAATGCTAATTCATTCATTTAAACACAGACAAATACATGCGTACCAAACAAACTTGTTATCGGAATAACATCATAAACTAACAAATTAAAATGTTGTCTGTACACGCAAACTTGGTGTATTTTGTGACTTTTAGAAGGCTATCTAATTTAGTTGTGTTATATTTTGACAGTCCCACCCATAATTCATTCCTGTTGACGCCATTAAATGTAAGCAAAGGTTCGTAACTATACTGCCAAGTCATTCATCATCCCCATCTAGCCATAGAGTAAAAATATAGCCTTACTGCAATGCAGTGCAACCCACATTGACAAAGGTTTATCACAGGTTAAAAATACATAATAATATAGTATAGCTTGAAATTTCAAGACCAATATAACAAAATAATGCCTTTAGAAGCTGGGACTAGGATATTAAATTCCAATATCAAAGTGGGAAGCAGTCTAATTGTCCCAGAGAACCGTGTCCAGACTGGCAAAAATTCACATAGAAACATGTTGTCTGATGAGATAAAACATTTTCAAAATATTTATGAGAGTGTTTCGCCAGTACGAATGCAGTAAGATTGCAGAATACTGATATGGGATGTCAGTATCCTCTTTTGGGGTTAAGATTGGGATTCGGAGATAGGGATCACATGCCACCTAAAGAAACAAAATAATAATTTAAAGATCCAAAAATAAATTCATTTATTATAAACAAAATACAAACTGGTTATCAGGCATCCTGGATCTACTGTGTATATAGCACCTTCTCTTACAATGTACGGGAAACATGATTAATTAGACAGTACGTAAATAAAAAATCATTATTGAACAAATTATTCATTTTTGAAGTTTGGTGGTCTCTTCTCAACGAAAGCTGTCATGCCCTCTTTGCGGTCCTCCTGTAACATTATAGAAACACAAAAATTAATATTACCACATTTTAAGCGTACTTTCATAAAACACGTATTTTCACGTTTTATCTTGTTTTGCAAAAACATTACTGAATGTCTGAACGATGCGACGCAAGACTTTTTCCGAGCGCATTCAAAAATGCTATCCTAATCTACAGTTTTAGGGCGTATGATTGGCCCAGTTATAATGTTGTTCGGAGTTTCATTAAATTTTTCGGTGTGTTGTCTATCACATGAACATAAATCGTCTGACCGGCTTAGTCGATTCCGTCGATTGCGTCGATAAGAAGTGTGGTGAATGCATAAAATACAAACTCACAGTAGCGAAAGTTCCATAGAAGTAAGCTTTTTCGAAGAGCAGTCCTGACTTCAGGGTGGTCTCGTAGGCCTGGTTGACTGCCGCCTTGGCCATCTTCACGATGAGGGGGGAGTGAGTGCCGATCCTCTCGGCCAGTTTGATGGTCTCCTCCAGCAGTTTGTCCACGGGGAACACACGGCTCACCAGACCTGGGGACGAAGGATTATATTTAAGTATTTTTGGAACAAAATATCGATGGATTTTATTTAATTTCTATGTGGAATTCTGACATGACCAGAATGCTTCGTAGAAAATCGTGTGGCTAAATGTCGATTGAAGTAGTAAGTTCTCGTAAACAATAATTGTCTTGGACTAAATACCTACGTTATTCTCTTAAAGTTATCCTAGCGCCTGACCTCAACAATTAAAAAACAATGACAGGCAGACAAGGCTATATTGATAATGCAAAATGCGTTATTGCGTTATGCGTTATATGCGACGCATCATCCGTAAGTCTGTCTGTGTACATAATATACTCGAGAACCGAATCGAAATCCGGATCCGAATTGTGTACATTTTTTATTTCATTCTTATTCTGATAGCAAGCTAACAATGAAAAATTGTACAATGTTGTAAATGCCAATTCCTAATTCATTTCTACTGTCTCAGATATTCGACTTACCCATCCTCTCAGCTTCAGCAGCATCAATGAAGTTGCCGGTCAAGACGATTTCCATGGCCTTAGACTTGCCGACGTATCTGGGCAAGCGCTGGGTACCACCGGCCCCGGGAATGGTTCCGATGTTGATCTCTGGCTGCCCGAATTTAGCCTTCTCGCCCGCGTAGATGATATCGCAGAGCATAGCTAGCTCGCAGCCTCCACCGAGCTGGGTTACAGAAATAAGATGATGCAGTTTTGAATTAAACAGGAATGCATAACTATGAGGGAATGCTAAATGCCTTGAGATTTCATACAAGCAAGTATAATAACATAGGCTATTGCGTTTTTAGATTGGAGTCGGATTGGATCGGAGTTTGCGATTAGGTTTTGCATCCTGGTCGCATTCAAGGAGGTATCTATACTAATGATTCTCTACTCGAATCGATAATAAAAACGGTAGATTTTTAGTTTATTTTTTTATGGGTTTCGGTACTTGAGTGTAAATCACCCGTATTAAAATGCAGCCCGTCTGTTCCTAGCCCAATAAACGCGCAGTCACACACACAAACACAAACGTTTATTCACAGTATAATTATAGAAAGTATGGAAACTAGGGAGTGGTTTACGCTTACCGATTTCCGTAAAAAATAAAACCTACCTTTTTTATTATAGATTCGGGTCGAGAATCACTAGTATCTATACCTCCTTGAATTTGACCAGGAAGCAAAGCGACAGCCTGTATAACGACATAGCAGTATTCTTTTACTCTTACTTCAATGAGGACTATACATATAGAGTGATTCTCAGGACAATATGGCGACAACCGATCCATAAGAGATACCGGGAAACTTTCAGAAACTATAGCTCTTTTTTTATCAAAATAGTGGGAGTTGGCCAAAAAAATGAAACTAACCAAATGTTTTTTTAATGCCTTTTAACTCTGTTTCGTGAAAGGATTTCGTCTGTACCTATGGTGTCATCAGAGCCACCCCTTTCCCGCAAGAAGTACGATTACTGCTTTAAGAGATGGTGGTAGCCCATCAGTTTCAAAACCTGTTTCGATGTGTACTGTGTACTCACAGCAAATCCATTGACAGCAGCGATGATAGGTTTTCCGCAGTTGGAGACATCTTCCCAGGTCTTGAGGAAGCCTTTCTTTATGTTCTCACTGTATGTGTTGTTCTGCATCTCCTTGATGTCAGCACCAGCAGCGAAGGCCTTCTCGTTACCTAGGGGAGAGATAGTCTTTATTAGTTTATCCATAACGACGACAATATGGGCTAAATAAAAAATATCATGACCAATATTGTCGGCAGTGGATGGAACCAGGCTCCTAATGACAATGATGATCAGTAATGTGAATACTTCAAGTCATTCTAATTGCCTGTTTAAAGGACTATATAAGCTACTGTAGTGCGCTGATTACGCGTATCAAGTAGGTCCAGTGGGCAGACAGTGCCAAGACGGAGCAGAAAAAGTGCACTAGACCGATGGCATCTCCCAAGCAATGGGTCTCTGTCTTGGCACTGACTTGCCATTGTGTATAGTCATCCTGAGTTTTCCTGATACCGGGGAGAGATCAGGCGCAGGACCAACAGCTTAACGAGCATTTCCTAGGCTCGAGGCTATACTATACCACCAACATCTAAACTCCAGAAAAAAAAACCTATTGCGCCGACGCAAGTAACACGGCACAAGAGTCCGATATCCTGATATTGGGATTTCCGTCAGGAATTTCTTCTGGAGTTTGGATCATCGTCTTCCAGGGGGCCTCAAATGGCTGCTTTATCAGAATAAATTTTTAACGTGATTCATATTATGATTCTGATAAAGCTTCCATTTTAGGCCCCCTGGAAGACGATGATCCAAACTCCAGAAGAAATTCCTGACGGAAATCCCAATATCAGTTTGCCTGACTCGGAAATTGAACCCTGGACCCCACGCTCAGCAACACGCTTGCGACCACGAGATCAACGAAGCAGGGCCGACAATACGGCAAGCCGACTGTTCAGAAACTCTAACATTCTAAAGAGTGGTTATACTGACAGGCCAAGCTTGTAGGCTTTTCCGCCATTAATAATTGTACTCAGCATATATTATTTATGTACCTAACCAGTAACAAATATAGTTAGCCTAGTGTTAACTCAATATATTCTACATATTATATAATACCTATTGAAAAATATTATCGAAGTTATCTGTTAATACACTAATATTTTTTATTGATAATGATATTTGTACAGTTCAGCCATACTGGGTGTGTTTCTTTACGTAATACGAAGATAACAAGAATGACATAGATATAATTTAATATTACGAAGCATTTTTTCTGTTATTATGCTTAAAAATTAGATATTTGATGAAGGTCGAATTATTTATCAAAGTTTAACTTCTTATCGTATCCTTAATCCCCAATAAAACTATCTGACCTGGGAATCGAACACTGGACCTCGTGCCCACGCTCAGCAGTCGAGCTTACAGCTACTAGACCAACAAGACAGGCAAGTAAATTATGCATTTCTTATTTACTATTCATTCAAGCATTTAGCATAATCTAACAATGGGCCGGTTTATTGATCCAATAACTGCAAATTACACACAAGAGCTAAACAAACTATTTAAGGGTACCTGCATAATAAAAAATATTACACTGTATTGTCACTTAGGATGAACTTACCATGCATACATAAACTTACTTTTGTCCATAGGGCCAGGTAGACACTACAGGAAGCCTCCACCTACAATCTTTACATACTTCTTTTGCTTTTGAACTTACCAGTGATGATAATGGCAGAAATCTTTTCATCAGCATCAAAATCTGTGACAGCCTTGCCTAGCTCAACGAAGAGGGGCCCACACAGAGCATTCAAGGCCTTAGGCCTGTTCAACTGGATGATGCCTACATTCTTCTTGGTGCCAACAACATCTATTTTGATGTTTTCATATGCTGGGCCTGTGGAATATATAAAAGTTTCGCACAGTTAGTGGCGAAAGACAGTCTTAAGCTTTTTTTTATTTTTTTTATCATGGCATCTCGCAGTTCAGCCTACGAGGCTGGCTACTGCTTAACCGGTCTAATCATGTGGATGCCTTGAATTTAAGGCTTCCAGCCAGGGGCACAGTCTTACGCACCTAGAGCATCATATATATATACATCTTAAGTACAGTCCTTTCAATGATAATGTACCTCTGACTTTGTGTCACTGTCAAAATCATAGTGAATTTTAGCATAACAATAAGGTTGCTGTTGGGTTTGACCTAGACATGTCAATCAAGATTACATTGATCTTTATTCACACTGTAATAAGGTTGCTATTGGGATACAGCTATTAGAGGTAAAATAAATTTGGTAGTACTGGTAGCAGGTAGCCAGGTTACTAAGCCTAATTATTTTTTAACTCAAGTTGTAAGTGAGCTAATTATCTAAGTGTAAGTTACTTCATCTTTGTCATTGCTTGATTGTGTCCTCAGATGTTCATTCTCAGCCTAAACATCTGTTCTTAACCCCTGATGAAAAAGGTGGCATGTTATAAGTTTAACATGTGTAACTGTGTACTTGTCTATGGCAAGGTGACTCCAAAACAGATAATACAATTTTTTTGCCGACTATATTTAACATTTTAAATTATATCACCAGGGATACTAACAAATCATCATTGTATTAAATAATGAAATTAATCTTCTTCCAAAACAACTTTATTGTGATAAGGTATCAGTTTTATTGTCAAGGCCGCCATAATGTAATATCTAGCTTTCTTGCACAGTAACAAAATTTCCTTTTAGATGAATAAAAATAAAAAGAATGTCAGTAGAAATAAAAACTAGTAAGTAGGTAAGAAACATTAAACAAACTAAAAAACTATTTTTTTTCCTAACTATACTACTAACTTAAGTTTTGACTTCATTAAAGTTGTTGGTGATTGTGAAATCATATGAGGCAATTGGTCAAAATCCTACAATTGTGACTATCTGTGTAATATAAGCTTCTGCTCCTGCAACAGCATCTTAAGAAGAGTTTATTTCAAGTTTGGCTGTTTTCTGTACCAAACACTAAATTCTGAAATTAATCTTAGGACAAGATAAGTTGTGTGGGTCATAAACTTTATGTGGAATGGACGTTAGGTAACTTTGCTTCAAAGATATTTAAAACAAGGAGTAATCAGTAGGTATACATGGGCTAACAACGTCTTCCGCGAACGGGAACACGTTGCGTTGACAGGCCTCCCACTACGTGGACCGATGACCTGGGGAAGGTTGCGGGGATCCGCTGGATGCGAGACTCATGGGACCGATCAATGTGGCGACACTTGGGGGCCTATGTCCAGCAGTGGACGTCTTTCGGCTGTAATGATGATGATGATACATGGGCTATTAAATCGATAAAAGATGTAATAAATCTAAGAAAGTAGGGTCTTAAAATATTTCTCTTAGTCTATTCCATAGAGAGATTACTGATAACAGTTGCTTTAACTCCGCTATCGCTTACATCACACCATTTAAACCCAATCAGACCCATGTTTCGAGCTAATGTTTGTCAAAAAAGTTTTGCTTACCAGTGCTGTAGAATTTAACAAAACCGGTATTGGTGGCAGCTACTCTGTTCACCACATTCTTTCCTAACAGGACACGGGTTACTACACCAACTGAAGCCATTTTCTGTGATTAGTATTATTAACGACTATAACGTCGCCTTTCTTATAAAATACTGAACGTTTAACGCAAGATAAAAGTAAAACATCGGCGAAAATAACTTCGGAAGAATGAACTTTGGTACTGTGATAAGACTGATGTAATTGATAAGAATAATAAACGAGGAACGAAAAAGAAACAGATATATACGTTGCTCTAATGTGTGAAAGAGAAGTAAACTAGTTACATTCTTTCGAGTTGCATAACACGACTGGGTAAAGATGCCTACATTTTAAGTGCAAACACTGTGAAATGTAAAACATTACAATTCGAGTGCTTCATTCAATGGGTTGAAATGTCAATTTCGTTTAGTTGGATCTCACCTAATGGTTTTTGCTTAATTTCTTTATTTTCGTATAAACTAGTTGGAGTAAATATAACTCAACTATGACTAGTACATTTAAAAGCATTCTGTTTATTTTCTAATAAACTGAAAGTAATCGAATAATTCAAGGAATCGTTTTTTTTTTAAAGAAGTGGTTGTTGCGAATTTGGAACTAAACGTACGTCTACGTAAGCAGTATTTGTCAATTGTCATGTCAATGACATTTGCATTGCATAAAAATAAATAAACACTTGTCCTCAATCAGTTTTTTATAGATCAAATAAAATTGATAATTTGATACTTGCTTATGTATTTAATTAAAATTCGATTATTAATTCTAATTAATAGATGATCATTGATAATGGCGACTAAAAGACATAAATTTTTCATTCTAACCGGCGAACCTGGTTAAGTACCTAATTGTAAGTCTAACACAATTGAATTAACCTTTCGAATGTTTTAGAAAACCAATATGTTTTTCAGGAATTGGTAAGACTACCCTGACAAAGAAAATATCATCAGAAATCGCAGGCAAGGGTGTTAAGACTACAGGATTTTATACTGAAGAAGTTAGAAAAAATCAAACAAGAGAGGGATTCGATATAGTGACTCTGGATGGAAGCAGAGGCCGTCTAGCAAGAGATCAGAGCCTCTTGAGTGGCTCAGTGAAATATAAAGTTGGAAAATACGGCGTTTTAATACAAGAATTTGAGAATGTAGCATTGCCCTCTTTAGTTATGGTGACCAAGTTTTTATCTTTTGAATGAACCTGTATTTCACATACAAATTGTAATTAATCTTGTAGAATAAAGGATAGGAAGCGACAGCTTTTGATGCAACTCAGAGAGCCAGCAAAGAACTGTAATTTGTTTTTTTTTAATTTCTAGCCAGATAATGCAGCACAGGCACATTTACTAGTCATAGATGAAATAGGTAAAATGGAGTTCTTCAGCGAGCCTTTCAAAAGTGCTATAAGAACAATATTCAATCCTACATCTAACTGTACTGTGCTTGCAACCATTCCTGTAAGGAGGGGCGATCAGTTGATTGAGTCCATCAGAAATAATAGCCAGGCCAAAGTTTGGATGGTAAGTTAGGGGGCGTCCATTAATTACGTGAGCCATGAAAGGGGGAGGGGTTACATGTCTCTCAATTAAAAATCGCAACAAACACAATAATATTTATAATTAATAATCAATCAAAATAACTAAGCAAATTGGGTTTTTAAATAAATCCAACAAAATCAAGCACAGATTAACATATTTACACTATAGTGTATGCGCGTGCGTGTGTGTGCGTATTATAATACGCATATAATTGAAAAATCTCACGTGAGATTGGGGGGCAAGTCAAATTCACGATATCTCGCCAAGGGGAGAGGGACTCGAAAAATCGATTGACGAAATTATTGGACGCCCCTCTTGGGTTATAGCATAGTCCGCCAAAAATGTTCCCACTCTTGGGTCATGAGCCTCCTCTCCTCTCTCTCTGTGTGAGGGAGAGGATTATAATTCCCCAGGGTCTAGTGCGGGTTCGTAGCTGTCATATCTTCCTCTCAATGTTTTCCTTCACTATTTTGAGAGCAGTGGTGATGGAATCAATTACCCAAAGTTAAGCATTTGTCTGGGTTTGAACTCACAACTAAGTCCTATTACCACTGCTCAAAACTGATTGAGCATGTGGGGTTGTCAGATTAAATAAAGCCTCTATTATTCTAATATTTTTAAACTCCATTATTCTAATATTTTTATCTCATTATATTTGAAACAACATTGGTCCATTACATCTCCCTGTCATTATCCCAGTAATATGTCGAGAACTTTGAGAGGAGCTCATGGCTAAATAATTATAGCCGCTTGGGTCGATCTTCAGGTTAAGCGCTTACTTAGGTTGGTCCGTGGATGGGTGACCCCGTGTCTTGGAAAGCATGTTTAGCCGTTGGTCCCGGCCACCCATTATCGATCTTTGACAGTTGTTAAGTAGTCAGTGGCCTGAAAACTTTTGCCATTGTGCAATGATCGACGAGGATTCGTAAAATGTAACATTTGTACATTGTTTTAATACACCCATTTTTAATTTTCAGGTAACCAGAGAGAATAGAAACAACATCCATGAGGAAATATTAAAGGCAATAAACACAGCGGTAAACTTTACAACATGAATTATTTATTAATATAATAATAAAGGTACCTGTACAATATTTTTGTTGTATTATGTATTAATGTATTCTATGTGAGCACCATTATAACTGCTTTGTACCATGGTAGCTACCAGATTTTATAAGATGCTGGTAAAGATAGTAGTAGCGGCTTCCACAGGGTACACAACAACTTACAAGACATACATACTTATGTATTCGAATCCAATATTACCGCGCAGTCGATTTTCATCGGTCAGCGTTGAGAATCAAAAATAGCGCATCCATGTGCGTATAGACAGCTTAGTGTTGGTTTCTCAACGTTCAGAAATGGAAAACGAGCGCGCGGTAAAAAAAACGCCGCGTTAAAAAAGCGCATGAGTGATTACGGCCACAAGATGTAGACTTCAACAACGCCGGTCAATTACATCAAGTAGATATTTAAAACTAAACAGTCTTAGCATTTCGGTGCATGCGTCTAGCCGCAACTGAATCGAACTGGCGCAGGTATGTCTGATCAAAGTCATCTGGTAGCCCTATCAACATCAAAATTTTACCTATTACAAAGTAAATAATTCAAACAGTCAACAGTTTGTAAATATAGCAATATTATAAAGAGGTACTCGTAAAGTTTGGATGTATGGGCGTCATGGGCGCCGGCCGGCCAGTGCCGGATTAGCCCATAACCAATTAAGCAATTGCTTAGGGCATCACGTCTTGGGGGGGCACCATAAACAGCAGCAAAAAAAAAATTGCTAGCACATGAGTGTGTGGCTGTTTGAAAATCCGCGCGTTTTTTAATACCCGTTTTTGTTTAAAGACCGATACTAGGTTACTTATGGATGGTGGGGGGGAGGGACACAGTCGTAGATTGCTTAGGGCATCAGTCTTAATCCGGCACTGGCGCGGCAGAATTATTTCCAAGGGGAAATAATCAATAATAATTAATTATCTTCAGTTCTATGAAAACAGCTCGACAATTTTTGCACTCCACCTTGGATATGCTAGATTTTCGTTTGCCAATTCAGTCATTTGATTTAAACACAATTTGCCTATTTAAAAGATAAAAGCAAAGGACTTATGACATTTGAAAGAAGTGAAGCGAGCTCAAATAATTTAGGATATTCTCGGATAAATTAACTCATTTTTGTTCATACAAACAGTTACGATAATAAGAGTACTATTTCAGCTATCCGCCTCGGAATCACGGTTGGTTTGTATCTATAGTTTAGTTGCCAAGATTTCGCCCACCCTCCGCGAGGTGCAAATGCACCATGCTGCCGAATGCCGGGCATGCTATGATAATGGGAAGCTACGTTATCCCCGCGTAGTGGGATAATTTTTAATCACAACGCGAGCGAAGCCGCGAGACAAAGTTAGTTGTAAGATAATAAAGAAGAGTTAGGCTTGAATAAAATTAATTTGGTCCTATTTAGATGAAACTAAAAATAACATGATATCAAGTTTGTTTTCGCAGAGGGTGGGCAGAAACTATCATACACACTAGTTAACATTTAAATATAGACCTTAAGTACATCTGGATTGCTTGCTGTCGTTCAAATTGGAAAAAGAAACAAACTCTAACACTAAGTCATAAGTTCATTACATTTATGGAAAAAATGGTAGTCCCTTTGACTTACCGGATGGTAGCCTTGTCCTTCTCGCACAATGTGGCAATGTTAATATACATATAGCTTATATCTCGGGAATGTGACACTTTACAAGATTTTGTCTCTTAAAATGCTTGTTTGTATTGATACCAGCTATTGATTTATATAAGTTTATGCGAGGCTGCTATTTTGAAAATAAAATGAAATGCCGGAAATTAGGCCACGCTTCATACAAAAATCTTCCAACACCATTCAAAATATTTTTAAATTGGTTTATACATATAAATATAATATACTCAGCTTTCCCATCATGTCCTATTATTAACTAAAATGTATGGTTAGCTCTATCGAAAAGAGACAGAGTTACTATCTTTGATCCTCTCTTTCAGTACCAAATTTGTGGTGCACGTAAACATTCCAGTCGCGTTTAGTACATATTAGTTCGAAGCATTATAATATAAATAGTTCTTTGTTAGATTCTGATCTTGTTTGTCAAATTGATACAGGTCCTAGAGTCACACTATAAAAAAAAATATCTTAAGAAAATACTTCTAAAAGGGCTTTTTGGGCTCCTTAATATACGCAACAATAACAAAAAAACAACTAGGAATACCCTAAGAAACAGAAGGCAATGCCGTTGCCTTTCAAGTCAATTTAAGGAAGGGAGAGAATTAGTTATCAAAATATTAACAAATAAAGAAAATTGTCTTCTCTATAAATATTAGTTTGATATAATAAATCAAAAAATGCTATGAAGAAACCACCCAGCCCAGTGAAATTGTTAATCAGCTATCATCATCAGAATAATCGTCGAACTGACCGTCTATCTCAACTACAACAGGAGGATTGCAATACTTTTCATATTTCACTTTATCTGCTATAGACACCGGATGCACATCCATCGGACAAAAATTGCCTTCCGCCATTTTCTTTTTGACGAAGAAGAGCCAAGGCGAGCTTGGTGGTGTCACTGAGTTGTAGTATTGGGGAATCCAGTAATCATCAGAGTCCCAATCTTCAGGAGTACTGCACCTGGTATCTGGTACATCTGAAAAAGATCATTTTTTTTTTTATGACCTATTTAATTTTTATGGGTTATGAGATGTCTTCAATGCCTAGTTGCTAAATAAGAGTCACCTTAAGTAGTCATACATAGACATGGAGGTCAGGTGCCAAACTAAACTCCACATTGCGCAAAGTTGGTTTGGCTCCAAGGTACTGGGTAATTGTTGTCAGATCTTTGGGCTTCTAACTACCTGTAACAACTGCAGTAAGATATTGTGTCTAAAAGCCTAATATTGTAAAGTCAAATGTCTAATATCTGTAAAGTTGTATTCTTGCAATTTGAGTTACAAAATACTATGTGCAACTATGCTCAGTGCAACCAACATGAGTGTAACCCAGAAATGGAGAAAAATAATATAAAACTGTCAAATATTTCGCTGTTATGTTTAGCTCATCAATACTACTCAATTCAATCAAGAAATATGGTTGTGCGTTACACTGAAATATTGAAGAATAACAATGAACTGGGTGTTATGGTTACACTGTAGTAGTTATGCAAGTGTATTATAGCTAAAATTCTGGCCCCTTAGGTGAATAGGCGTGATAAGCTAATGGCAGTTAGAAATGCTGTATTAGATTGAGCTACAGTTTAGGTAAACTAGTTTCGTTTAACTCAATATTAATGTTATAAATGGAAACTCACCATGGCTTTCAAGATTCCCACACTCTTTTGATACCAAATCATCATAAAACTCCTCATCGTCACTTGTGTCACTACTATGTATACTATCTTCTACGACCGGTTCAATTTTTCTGAAATTTGATTTTTATGTCAATTAATTAGAGCAAGTTTTACGTCGAGTAAGTTTCAAGTCTTTTTAGTACTGTTTGCAGTCAATAGTGTTGTGCAAAATGTTTTATTTTATTACAGACTAGCTGTTGCCCGCGACCGTCTCCGCGTGAAATCAGATTTTGTTAACATCTTCATGGGTTTTGATTTTTTTTGCATGGAACCCTAATCCTTTTCTAAAATAAAAGTAGCTTATGTTACTCCTTACAACATTAGCTATCTGCCAGTAAATGTCCCGTAAAAATCTGCTCAACTGTTTCGGAGATAAGCCAGAACAAATAGAGGGACAAAAATAAATGAAAAAAGTTTTTTTGTTATATGAGTAAGTACTGTAGGTATGTAGTTTAGTATGCATTCAGTAAAAAGATGTTATTTTGAAATTACATACAGACATTTCAATTTTATTTATTTGTATAGATGTATAGATTAAAGTAGCCTAAACTAGACCTTATAAAGTTATAACATCAGCTATTTGCCAGATTAGCCAGAACAAACAGACAGACAGACAAAAATTGAAAAAAATGTGCTTTTGTTATAAAATAATATCATATATATTGAAATGCATTACATATATGCATTCAGTAAAAAGCTTTTTTTTTATATGACAAACAGACTAATAGTAAATATAAAAAAATCTTACAACCATATTAGATTTTTGTAAACATACCTTCCATCATTTCTCTGAAGGCAATTTACTCTTAACTTTTCTCTCTTCACCAAATATTCCTCATCATTGGGTTCATCAAAGTAATTTTGACCTAGATCAACTTCTTCCAAGTAATCTAACTTATCTAAGGCTTCATATAAGGCATTGTTGTACACATCCAGGACTTTTAGACTAGTTATTTCATGCAATGTTTGTGGAAGCATGCATAGCTTATTATCATTTAAATATAGTCGCACTAATTTGGTTAATTTACCCATATTGTCAGGCAGTGACAGAATCATATTATATGACAGTTTACAGGTCTCCAAGTTCTTCAAATTACAAAATTCATTTGGCAAGTAGTAAAGATTATTCTGTGCCAAATTAATTTCTTTTATATTTTTATAAATATCTATATTAGAATTGATGTGGTATAGTCGAGTGTTGCTTAGATTCATTTTCTCCACCTGGCGGCATTCTTCCAGGCCAGCACATGGTAACTGTTCTAAAAAGTTCATATTCATAAAGTTCTGCAGATCTTCAGATCCAAAACTCAAAACTTTTGCATGGCAGAACGTGGCCATAAGTTTTACATAGTTACCTAGGTTACACATATGTACATCTATTTCATTGACTAGAGTTTTGTAATGCACTAGTTCTTCAAAATAACCATCGGTAAAAGACTGGCATATATCCTGGTTGTTACTTAAATTCAGATATGCCAATTTGTTAGGTTTTTCTGCCCAAACCCAGAATGGTGGTCCCTTTAAGTGATTATTTGATAAATTAAGCCATTCTACAGAATGGCAAAAGCTAGGTGTATCGTCGAAAAACACAATTGAGTTATATGATAAGTCCAGCGTTTTTAAATTGCTTAGTTTTAATACTTTAGGTGGTACTTCAGTCAACTTGTTGTTGGACAACTTTAGATGGAGTATGTTCGGTGGTAGTTCAAGGTTTTCATCAAAACTTGATAATTTTCCATTACTCAAGTCCAGGTCGGCGATATTAGTCACATATTCTAACATTTTTGTGTCAATATTTTTGGAAATACCGTTTTTTATGCCATTCTTGTTATTTATCTTTTCTTCGTTTCCAACCATTTGCACTGTTATAAAGTTATTAGGTATGTAGTTATAAGAATTGTTTATAACTCGGGAACTATTTACCAGACATTTATTAATAAAATATAATGAAAATTATTCGAAAAGTTGTCTAACCTCTCCAAATGTTCAACAAATCCGGTGGCAAAGCTGGCTGCCAAGCCAACACAAATCAAACTACCTACTTTACTTTTCAGTGTCACTACTGTCACTGTCAAAATTGACAATGACAGTATCGCATAAAAAAGCTTGTTTTTTGTTGTGGTTCCATGGATTTTCAGACTATAGTGGGTTTAGTGCTTTAGAGAAGCAAAAAGGCTTGTGTAAAATGTGTGTCTTATGTTCTTAAATGGATGTGGTCATATGAGTGCGTTCATGATTTCGTGAATGGATGGAGGCAATCATGAGACGAACATTTTGGCAGTTATCTATGTATAGGTACAATGGGCAGCACATCTGTATGAGGTCATGGGTTTGATTCTCGGGTCAGGCGAACGGTTGTCGGTTGTCTTTTGAGTTTTCCGCTCTTACAATGTCCAAGAGTCTTGCGCCGAGAAATAGATATTTGTACTGAGAAGGGAACACAACAAGTAAGCGGGTCAGCACCCCAAGTATGACCACTAACTTCCCAGAGTCCGTCTGAAGAGACGAACACGTTTCCTCAGTGTTTCCCTTTGGAAGATAGTGCGACAATCGAAAGATAGAATAAGCCTAGCGTGGACAAAAAATTATACGTTCACAGACATTCACAGTATATCACTCCCGCAGAACAACTACTCTCTGGTCACGGCCTGCAGTGGCCGATGTAGAAATCTGTGTACCGACTGCAGGCACAACTTGGGCGCTGCAGATTTAATCTAGCTAGATGGGGTATAATCGATCCCTCTCAAACACAATGTGAGTAGGGAGCCACCAACAGGATATGCTGGTCTCCAAGCCATCGTGCAAAACTACCTGCACCCTCCAGGGGGGTTACTATGACGTCTTAAAGCTGGAGTCATTCCAATGTGGGAAAGAGACCGAGCTATTCAGGTCGTCTAGCGCCATCTCTTTCCCACACTGGAATTACTCCTGCTTTAAGACGTCATGCAAGGCCACCAGCAGGGCTATTGCGTATCTCTGTTGAAAGTTCATAGTGATAATCACTTGGTAAGTTTTGATATACAATGACAGTTCTGCACGGGTAACATCAGTTGAAACCAACAAAAACGGTCATTGTATATCAAAACTCGCCAAGTGATGATCACAATGAACTGTCAACAGAGATACGCAATAGCCCTGCAGGTCTTATTAAACGAGGTTACTGGTCGTCATCGTTTCGAGAAGAAGAAGATCGCGTTCGACGCGCTGCGATGGGTTGTTTGATTAATATGGGTATAAAGCCCCCGCCTGCCACTGCCGCCGCCATCGTTACTTGCCGCGTCGTCGATAAGAAGTATTATTTTTGTAGTGCGAGTTATTTTAATTCTGTGATATTTCATAAGATATTAATATAAATTGAATTGTATTTGATGTGCTGAATACGGGGTAACCATTTTCGTGCCGGTGCCTTCCACCTCGTATGCTCTAGTGCGGACTCAATTTTAGAATTCTCTCATACATTTTTTTCGTGTAGGTATTATACTATTTTCGCAGCGCACCCAAAGGAAACTCGGAAGGAACGATTTTTTTCGTCTTAATTCAAAAATAATGATCGTAACGGTAGCTTATATTCGCAAAATATTCATATAGCCTATAGCGATGAAAGAATTCAGATAAATCTGTCTTTTTAATGGGTGTAAACCGTATGAAAATCTGTACAGTAGTTTCTAAGATTACCCCAACTTCAGTTTATAAAATTTTGTAAAGTCCCGGCTGTCGACTGGTCAGGGATCCTTTTTCAGTTCGAGAAATTATAAAATTGTGGCTATTACCACTATGGTTAAACGGTATAATAAGTAACACAATGGTATTTATGCCGCGTATGTTTTTTGTAATTTACAAACACGGCTTGATGTAACAATTTATATTGTTGCTTAGGCAAGGCTTGAATGTGTAAAATTTCCCCCCATGGGGGCAATGTTTTGTAAATACCTTTTACTTGAAAAATCACATATTTTAGAATCCATTACAAAAGTCGTTGAAGCAAGTAGTCGCGTTTAGAACATAGAATGATTTCAAAAAAGTATTTAACGGTTAAAGTGATTTTTGCATTGCTATTTGTTACATTAGTTCACAGTGGTAAAAATTCAGATGAATATGGCGGTAGTAATAACCAGAATAAGCCAGAAATTGCCCGGCAGGGGAAAACGAAAAAAGCTCTGATGAGTAAGTACCCAGTGCGTCTGTATCCAGTGAAACCGTTGGATCAGAGCCGTCTTTTCCGCAGGCCATTGCCCAGACGCTTCCTAATTCCTGCTAGCGTCTTAGTTAGGGGATGTCAAAAGATAATTTTAATTACTTATGACGGGCCCCACCACCAACTTTTGTTATCCTACATACTTTTAATTCATAAACTTATAGTGGAGCCGGTCCGTTGGACTTTCAGTTCATTAAGTATGCTCAAAATAATACCAAACACATCCCAGTCAGGGTGCTAAAATATTTGAGGTTGCTACACTTCCTTTTGCATTCTACCTAATACTTAGGTCTTAGGGAGGAGTCTCAATTCTTTTTTAGATTTTCGAATCTGAAAAGTTCGGAAAACTTCTTTTAGCCCTCTACCACCTTTCGGAAATGAGAAAAGCGTAAAAAAACTGGCCAAGTGCGAGTCGGACTCACGCATGAAGGGTTCCGTACCATCGTAGTAGCCTCCGTTTATTTTTATTATTTGTTGTTATAGCGGCAACAGAAAAACACATTCTGTGAAAACTTCAACTGTCTAATACCTATTACGAGATACAGCCCGCTGACAGACATACGGACGGATAGCGGAGGCTTAGTAATAAAGTCCCATTGGTTACCCTTTGGGTACGAAACCCTAAGAAGAGCAGAATCTTGAAAATAAAATGAAAAATACTCTATTAATTTTACATTGAAAAATATATTTCTTAAACCTCCAAGTATGACAAACTTGACTAGACTTGTTCTGGACCGATGTTACCCCAATGCCACGCAATTCTGCATCATTTTGTTAAATCTGTAATTAGGACGTAATTTTAGCGTAATGTGGAATTACTCTTATCTAAATCTGAGATACCTACTTTGTCTTTGTGTTTTTTTTTAGCGTCTTTTTATCAAAATATTTGACGACTGTTTTACTTTTTAGCGCAAAAGACGGCAACTGGCACGTTCTCAAATGTAATCACTCAGATACAGAACTTGCCGACTATGGACCTCGGCAGAAAGTTCCGGACACCATGTAAGACTGGCAATCGATGTGGAAAGGTGTGTATATCCTTTCTAAGCTATTAATTGAAATGCCTTTCTTTTCTGTTCGGTTGCAACAGTCCCTTAGGAGTGCCCATTTGGGACATGGGCACAAATTCTGTTTCTTCCAATACTTCCGGAAAAGGATCTTTCGGCCCGACGGCCGCAAACCGAGACTTTTAGATATTTTTAAACGCTTTCATTTGGTCCATGAAACATCATCACTTATGCTATATTATACTTTATCCAGGTGATCAAAAGGCTGATGGTACCAAAACTGGCGCAGCTGGAGAACACGATAATGGGCATCATGAAGGATCTGATGAAGATGCCACCAGGCTCCCGTCTCCCCGACAAGTTCACGAAGACAGAACCTATTAAATTGATGCTGGATCAAAATTATAAGTGAGCGAGTTTTTGATTTACTACTTCTCCATTAATTTAGGGGCCGAAGAGATCCCGAGTGGTGACCGCGTACCGGAAGACGCAGCGCTGGCAGACTAACCACAGGGTGGACCTACGACCTGATTGTTGCGGGAATCCGTTGGATGAGAGCAGTGTAGGACCGGTCGTTGTGGTGATTTCGGGGAAGGCCTTTGTCCAGCAGTGGCCCTCTTTGGGCTGAAATGATGATGATGATGATTGATTTATAGGGTAACGGCGTTATACTATGACTGGTGTGAAATGATATTAAATTTAAAGGTTTAAAAAACATAAATAAGATGGACAGAAATGGTGCTTGGAGCTTTAATATCTCAATCAGGAACGTATTCCTAACCTGACATATTTTTCAGAATCTGACTTCGCTCAAAGTTAGCTCACGGTTTGCAAGGGTCTCAAATAAGCTACGATTTAAATATTTGTTTGCGTTTCAGGGAGGAAGTGTGCATGGACAAGCTCGAGTCGTGTCTTAAAGAAGACAAACGTCGGAAGCGGATCCTAAAGAAACTGTTCTTCAAGAAGTACAATTCTCTCCGGCAAGACTTGATCGGCTACGGTGGAAGAAGGCTTTGGGGAGGGGAGGGCAACCTGTTCTATAGGAAATAAATGTTAATCGTATAATTATAAACTTACTTATAATACCTAATAACTACCTAAATATACCTACTTATAATGAATTTGGACATTTTTTTTCACTACAAGTTAATATTAGAATTGAAAACCATATCATCAGACGTATCTTTGAATTTTATTAGAGACTTTAGTTGAAGTAGTTTAGTTTGCACCACAACATAAAAATGACTAAATGCATTATAGGTACGGTCAGCATCAGAAGTAGCATAACATTTCATAATTTTAATTATTTGATGTACAGGAATCCAGCTATTATTTTTAATGTTTCAGAAGATTATACTTTAAAATATTCCTTACTCTTCAATACCTTGTTAGTAACGAGTAATATCTAACAAGTTTTTATTAAAAAAACCTGATTTGAAACTTTGAGTCAGTTAATCTACTTCTGTTGCTGACTGTACATTTTTAAAACATCGGTCTGCCTTTGTCGTCTTTACTCCAATCACTAATGATTGACAGAAAAGGAATTAAGAAAATTCTTCTTTTTGTAATTTGTGGTGCAAGAGGTCCTAAGGGTATGGTAAAAACCCGCTTTCATTATCTCTATAAAATCAACGAGATCCAGACTAGGTCGTAAAATTCGGCCATTATGCTTCTAGTGAGTAGGGCTACGGAAGTTGGAGAACAGGGTATCATGGCGCAGCTTTATAAAGGCCGCTACATCCAGTAATGGACTGCGATAGTCTTAATTGATTGATTGGTGCTGCTTGTGCAGAAAATAGAGAGGGATAATAATTGTGTCTCTTCTGCTTACTGTGCATGCAATAATTAAAAATAATATGACGTGTAGGCAGATTGAAAGAGTTTCAAAAACTAATCCGCTACCTACTAATTTTTTATAAATATAAATATTCTCCGAGAGACTTTTTGGTATCATTTTCCTACTATGTTTTTGATTCTTAACAGGATTCAAACATTGAATAGGTATAAATGATTTTATGAAGCTTAACAGTCAATCATGATTCATGACATAACATCAAGCCTGGTAACTCCGATAATTTGATGAATTCCTATCCAAAAAAAGGGGTGTACCTCTACCTATTGACACCCACATTAGGTACGCCAGTTATGTTTTTTTTGTTGTCCCGTGTAATAGGGGTGCTGATGACACTTCTGGCTAGCAACTATGATCCCACAATTGCTTCACAAACGCTGCAAAAAAACCTAGACAAAATATCTGACTGGCTGCAAAAGGGGCGTGTAGGAGTCAGCCCGTCTAAATCGGTACAGGTCACTTTTACGCTACGCAGAGGCGATTGTCCGCCAGTAAAGCTAAATAACAATTTACTACCACATAAAGATTGTGAGAGATACTTAGGAATACACCTCGATAGCCGCCTGACGTGGAAGCAGCACATAAAGACCAAGAGAGATGAGCTCAACTTGCGCTACAAAAACCTACACAGGCTATTAGGGCGGAATCAGTAAATTATCGACTGACAACAAACTCCTAAAATATAAAACGGTTCTAAAGCCTGTCTGTATGTACGGCATCCAGCTATAGGGGAGCTGTAGCAACTCTAATATTTCCATTATAGAATTATATACAATGGGCCTTGGTTCATTACAAATACTGAAATTTGTGTATTTCAAATGAACTCGGTGAAAGAGGAAATCTTGGCCATAACCAAAACATACTTGGAAAGGCTGGAGAGGCATCCAAATGAACTGGCCGCTGGACTGCGCAAAAGGACATTCTGTTTGTACCCTCATAAGTAGCATAAATACATGCTGCACATATGAGTAGTTGCTCTCGCTGGAGAGCACACTCCAACTGCCAAAATGTAACTGTAACTTACCACATCTGCTTAAAGTACTCAAGACTGATTGCAGATACAAAAGAAACAGAAAAAAAAGTAATAGGGCCCAACCTATTGCAATCAACCAGGCTCAAATTCAGACTTCCGAGAAACCGACCTGGGAACCAAACCTAGGACTTCATGCTCAACAGGAGTGCTTACGATCACTAGACCCGACGAGACAGTTACAGTTAAGCAGAAGAAATGGTTCTAAAGATATTTGTGTCTGGGTGAGAATATAACTCGTATTTACTATAGGCCGAAATGAAGTGATCAGAGAAATGGTGACCTTAAACTTATGACCGCCAAAGCCTATCGCCGAAAATTATTACATAGTCTGGAGGATGATGCAATGATGTAGTTAAAGCTACAATGAATTCTACTCGCGATTCACTATATTATCTTCACGTTTTGCGAAGTACCTACAATTTTAATTCTCTCAATCATCAAATTTATTTTTGTACCCCATTCTGTCCCACTGCTAGGCAATGGCCTCCCCCAAGTCTTTTTAAAAGTTCTTGTCCCGTGTCCCACCCAGCTCTTGAGCGTCGTTGTACCACCCTTCTTGGGCCTCTCTTGGCACTGGCAGTCGGCCAGACTGCACCCAGGCACCCAGTGTGAGGAAACTTTTACCCAGCGGTCATCTTACATGTGGCTGACGTAACCCGCCTAATTTCATTTCAGCCTGGCAGTACAACAACCACAACCAACGACAACCCGGAGAAAGGCTAGTTTTTTTTTTCAAGGAACAATAACAGGAACCTCCACCACGAGATTAGTCAAAGTCACGTGCAGGAAACCTAGTTATGCAATCCATTGTTCATAATGTCTACGAAAGAACCGCTAAAACACCAAAAACAATTTAATAAACACAGCTCATGTTTTCCAAACTTTCACAGCAACGGAAGTCGAAATCTACAAACCGAACTCGATTCAAATTCAGATCGAAACTTTTTACTGAACGACCTGTTTGCAGCGATTGAAATCTAGTTTTTTTTTAGTATGATTTTCAAACTGGTGTGCTAGAAAAAGAGAATTAAATTGGTGGCCAGTTATTACATAGTTCTTTAGCAAAAAGACTGTATTCAATCGAATAAAATGTGTGAATCAAAATTAAAGTTACAAGTAGTGTTAATAGTTTTATGTGTTGCGTTAGACGGGTTTCAAGCTGTTGATGATTGTAAGTGGTACTTGTTATGTTTCGAAACTGAAAATTTTTGTGACTTCTTTTTTCTTTGATAACTAACTTTTCTTTATTAACTTTAGTTTATTGTTCTCAAAGCATTTAGACATCCTTCAAAAACCTTTTAATTAATAATTATTATAGAATTTGTCGTATTTTTACATTCCAGCTCTATTATTTACGGTAACGCGAGCACCTAGGTATTTTGGTATTCTCCAGGATCATAGAGGACAGCCGTTGTCCGTGGAGGTTTCAGAAGAATATATGGATCAGGATTATATTGCTACGAATAGGTAAGAGAGTTTTATACTTTAGTTATAAATATTGTAAGTATTTAAAATGATAAGGTATTAATAAACGTACGTAATATTTTTCCACCAGTTTAAATATCGTTATAACCTATAAAATAAATTAAACAGGAATAAAATCAACGTCACGATAAATAACAAAATGTAATAAGGAGTAGTCGACGTATAGCCCCAATACCCGGGCTTCCTATTTTTGTCTGCTGGGTTTAAAGTAACTTAACCTAACGTCAGGGTGCCCCTAATCCCGAGCTCGCTGCGCTCGGTCTTGTATCCTAAGTTATAGAGCCTAAGAAAACAATTACTTTAGCAGAACATGTTTCCGTAACTTAGTATTTTTTTTGCAATCTTATTTTTTTTTCGTAAGGTTGGTATTGTTTTTGGAAATTTAGCTTATTATTTTTCGTAGAATTGTAATTTGAATGAGCTCATGTTTGTTTGTTAAAAACATCATTTTTTGCCGGTTAATTTTGTATTAACTTTTCGGTACTTAATTCATTGTAACCAAGCTTAGTATTACAGTCAACCAACCACGGATCGTTGGAAGTTTAGTTTTCTTTTCGGACGCTTTATTATTTCCCAAAATGTTACATTATGTATAATAACATTTAATTTCAATTTTTAATAATTTCAGAAAACGGCACAGAATCGCTTGGAATAAGTGAGTACCTATACACAAATAATTTCGATTGATACTAGAATGGTTAGCAAAAGAGCAATCATTGAACAAAGACCACTTAGTTTTTATTAACCCTAAACTTCTTAAAGTTGCATTATAAACAACTATTAATAATCATCCTGAAAATCCTGAAATCGGGGAATAAAAACAGCTATCCCGTGTTCATAAATAATAAATCGCCATAATGTAGGGAACAGCTGTTGCTTTTTGCGATTTCAGGAGTCGTCTCTATGAGACGACTCCTGAAATCGCAAAAAGCAACAGCTGTTCAAAATGATCTTAAAAAAGAGGCTTAGGGAAGCTTAAGCGGCTTAGGGTAAACCAAAACTAAGGTCGTATATTTATGCCGCCATGGGATCCGGAGGCGATAGTCCTCGCGCGCCTGCACGAGTGGCGCGCGGAGGCACTACGCCGGGAGGAACTTCCACTGCCTCGGCAAATCGTCGCTCAGCGGACAGACTTCAGGCGCGATCTCATGGCGACAAGGAGACGCCACAATAAGTCCCCTCTTTGAGGAGCGGCTGGAGAGGCACCACGGCGTCCTCACCTTCCACCTGATGCAGGTCCTCACTGGAGACGGTTATTTCGAGAGATACCTGCACCGAATCGGGAGGGTGGAAAGCAGGTGTTACCACTGTGAGGATCACTCTGGGGACGCGGTGGAGCATACCGTGGCGGTATACCGTGGCGGTCTGCACCGCCGTGTTCTCGAAGCGGCGATTGGCAGCGGCGACTTCTCGCGCCCGGCCCTGGTTCAATCCATGGTCCGGAGCGAGACCGAATGGGAAGCCGTGACCTCCTTCTGCAAAGCAGTCATGCTAGCGAAGGAGGTGACGAAACTTGAGAGGGAGAGCACCTCACATCCCAGCCACCGCGTGAGACGCCCCGGGCGTCGGGAGCCACGTGGTGACCTTTAGGAGAAAATTCAATCAAATATTTAGCTCTCCTCAGGTCAAGTAGAACTTTTAACTCTTCTCATATTTGCACCTCCCAGTAATAGTCTAGTGAACAGACAGCTGAATTATATTTGAGGCTTTTAAATTTTTCAAGAAACCCCCTGGACATGGACGATTTTGACGACGACGACACGGACGAAATTCTGGATGAAAAGGACAAGGATGTTAAACTGCCCAACAAACTTAATTTACAAGCTGGCCCCGTGTAGGAACAGAATTAAAAACTTAATTTTAGTACTAGAATTAAGATAATTGTAAGAAAAGTATGTATTAAACCAGTCGTATATGAATGTTGTTTTTTTTACTTACTATAAACCTTGCTTTTTGCGTTAGTGCAACATCGAGCGAAACAAATGATAGGCGCTTTAATAAATGTTGGATGTACAACAGTAGCGCTCCGAAAAAAATATTAGCTTTTTTAATAGTTTCTCAATATTTATGTAAACAGACGCCATGACGAATAGCGAAAAAACACCAATTAAATCAATCTCATTCTAGCTATGTGGATGAGTATATACATATATCTGGCGCAAAACATATCATGACAAAACCATTGTGAGAGCAAATAAATAAAAAAATATTTATTTATTAGGTATATCATTCCTAAGCCGAACATCTCTTGAAGTAGATCGGCGATCGCCGAACGCCGCTGAAGGAAATATACAAAAGTAAATTACCAATGCATCTTTATAGGAAAGCGATGGACTCCGTTGTTATGCTGACAATATTGTACGGGTTTTAAACTTGATCGTTCACAAAAGACATCGTACAAAATTTAAGATCAACGTGTTCCAAAAAGCCGCAGACCGAAGTATGTTGGGTGTAAAGCAAAACACATACCTACATTAGATCCGTATCAAAGGTAACGGACGCCGTCGAGCTAGCAAGTAGACTGAAATGGCGATGGGCTGGACATATAGCTAGAGTTTATAATAGATGGAGTGAAAGGATATAGCATTGGTATCCTTACGAAGCCAAACGCCCACGTGGCCGACCTAGGCGACGCTGCCGGGCTGTGACAATATCTAGGTACAAAGTAGCCGGATCTACATGGACTCGCCAAGCACAAGACTGACAGCACTGGAAAGAGTTGGAGGAGGACTACATCCAGAAATAGGTAGCCTAATAATACAGTTGTACCAATTATAATGGGACAAAGTACCTATTCCAAAAATCGAATATATATAATATTAACTGAAAGCATGATGTAAACCGGCATGTCCTGGAACCAAAAAATCGAAGACTTGTGACATCTACCAACCCACACTGGGCCCGCGTGGTGGATTATTGCCCATTCCCTCTCATAGAGAGAGGAGGCCGTGTGTCCCAGCAGTGGGACAGGCTGATTATGCTATTGTATAAATAAATTAAAACCAAATGTAATTTAAATCTTTATTGTAACTCTAATATAAATGTAAATGTATAAAAATCCAATAATTAATCGAATATACTCGTAGAATGTAATTATAATTTAATATGAATTGGTTTTGTAATGTGCATGAAAAAATGTTATGGAATTATGTATTTATTTATTTATGTGTACAGAAACTTACTATACATTTATTTAGAAATTGATTGGCCTTTCCCTGGTGATAGTACAAGGGGATCACGAAGTGCAATTGTGTTTCTGTAAATTAAAATCATGATTCTACATCCAGCGTAGTACAAATTTTTCGTGTGTTTGCCTATCTACATCGTTGTCAACTTGATATAGACCACGAAATCTTCTCTATGCAAGTAACAAACTAGATCTTTAATAAGTAGATACATACAACCTTATCAACATGATTAAGGAAATACGAGAACGAACAAAAAACCGTTTTACTATAAAAACATTTAATCAACTCATTAGCTGAGACCAAATAACTTTTTTATTTGGTCTGTGCGCAGTAGGTATAAAAATAAAAGAGTAAAAACAAAAACTAGATATCTAAATCGCTGTACATATTGTCTATTTGTGCCTCTATGGAGAGCGGGACTTCTGCGGGGAACAGAGGTAGTCGAGCCATTTCCAGGGACTCTCCAGAAGCGTCCATAGACTCTTGAGAGTATTGGTCATCTAGATGGTCCTGGTAAATCTTCTCGCATTCGCTCGGGTGCTCGCTTTTCATTGTGCTAGGGTGGTATCCTATAGCTTGTATGGTGCCTACGGTCAGGTACGGCAATGGAGTTGTCACTTGAAAGTGTTTGTCTGGAAATTTTTATGAAAATCTATGTAATGCATTCAGATGAAAACAATTAATTTAAAAATGGATTTTTATGAAACTTCTGAGTACCGACAGTTTTTTTTTTTTTTTTAGATTAGCACAAGTTATACGAAAATAGTTTCTGTCTTGCTGACTGCTGCCAGCAAACGTAGGTTAATGGAGGCACCATTTAGAATGCCAATCATTGTATTCTGAATATGCAAATAATCAATTATTGTAAACTTACGGTCAATATGGTCGGGAAAAATGACAGTAGCTACTGTCTTCGCAATTTTGTCATCGTAATAGTCCGGAATGATGTCTACTACAGGACCCTCAATCACTTCTATGCCACCCGGCTTCTTCTGGCAGTCATCTTGTAAATGTCTTCTGCCTGATATTTGATCGGGTGGGCCATGAGGGGTGTGCATAATCCCCGCTGGTGGGGGTATTTCTGTGAGGGCCACAAAGCTCTTTGCGACTTGTGCGCCAACCGGCTGCACTTTTGCGAGTCTGGGGAGAAGTATTCTGTGGATTACTATTTGGTAAATCAAGGGCAAAATTGAGCATGGACATTTGTTTTCGAGTCATGGATGTTTATATGTATTATAAGTATGTATTTACAAACACAAAGTATCTATGGAGTATTATCAACTATCTGGTGTCCACGACACAAGCCTCGTTGCTTAGTGTGGCACCTAGATGGCGCTGTGTGTAATGTCCAGCGATATTTATTTATTTATAGCTACAAAACAATAGAAACCAGAGGTTAGCGAATCTTAGCGAGACGGGGTAGAGAACACTCAGTGATCAACTGGAACTATTAATGTATGTATCTCCTTTACTAGTTACCCGGGATCTACAGTCTTTTGTATGTTTGTTGATGGAAAAAATTGTTAATAGGAAGGTTTTCTCGACGGCATCGTGACCGGCACAGTTGCCTTATCAATACTTATGCAACCTATGCCTTTTTACGATGTTTCCGAACAATGGGCGAGATGCAAGTGTATGAAAAAAGTTACGAACATTGTAACGAATCTATATAAATCGATTATTCCCTCAAAAGTTTTTTTTTTAAATATTAATTAGGTTTGCGTTTGGCCGCAACTCGCCTGATGTGGAGCGATAATTCAGCCTAGGGTGGAGCACGCTTGCCTAGAAGAAACCGATTCACTCGAACTTTGAATAAATCCAGATTATAATAATAAATATCGCTGGACATTACACACAGCGCCATCTAGGTGCCACACTAAGCAACGAGGCTTGTGTCGTGGACACCAGATAGTTGATACTATTACATAGATACTTTTTTTGTTTATAAATACATACTTATTATACATATAAACATCCATGACTCGGAAACAAATGTCCATGCTCATCACACAAACATTTGCTCCTACCGGGATTCGAACCCGGGACCCTAAGAACGTAAGGCAGCCTCGCAACCGCTGCGCCATTCGGGTCGTCAGAATATAATAAAATATCAGAAATAATGATCTGGGAACAGAGAATCCGGCAGTGAATTCCACAGACTGGCGGTTCGCAATGAAGCATAGCGCTTTGTTCGGGTGCGTGGAACTTCAACCTTATAGCGGTGACGCTTCGCCGTCTGCTCATCCTATGGTGGATTGGGGATGGGGGAATTAGATTGTGTAATTCTAAAGCACACTCCCCGAAATGAAACCGATAAAAATCGATACTACGGCTGGCAACTTTCCGCCGATGTTCAAGGCTTTGGAGCTAAGCATAAGCTAAGTCATTGGTGGGTGGGGAAAAAAAAGTGTAATAAAAAAAAGGGAAATAAATTATTATCTTTTAACTGTTGTTTGCTTTGTGACAGATTGGCCGGGGAAAACCGCACAGAGAGAAGAATGGAAGTCTGGAAGGAGGCCTTGGCCCAGCAGTGGGACAATATAGGATAAGAAAACAGTGCCGTAACTAGCCTTTTATGCGCCCGGTGCGAGCTTTCAAAACTGCGCCCTTGAAAAATGCTCTAATCAGGCTCTGACAATAAAGTGGACAAATGTGCATAAAAATAAATCTATCTATTTTTTGTTTACGAAGGTACTTAGTAGATTTCTTTAAGATAAAAATTGTTTATTCAAAAATATTTGCTCAAATACAGAAATGACACAAAGTACTCGATAGTAAAGACCCAAGGCTAAGGTAAACCGTAATCACAAGAAAAGGACAGCTACCTACTCAAAGATTTACTTTCCGCGCTTTTCTCATTGCGAAGTCCTTGATTACATTGTCATACGACAGGAGCCGTGCTATGTCGCGTTCAATCGACAAAATCGCTAGGCCAGACAATCTTTCTTGGCCCATCGTCGAGCGCAGGTACGTCTTTATTAATTTGAGCTTACTGAATGATCTCTCGCAGGAAGCTACAGTCACTGGCATCGTTAAAAATATCTTTATAGCGACTACTACATTGGGAAACATTTCCTTTAAATCCAGTTCCACTATAGCTTTGAGAAGACCCATACTTGACTGACATTCACATTTATCAAATAATGTAGTCGCTTCAACTTGACTCTTCAAAGTTTCTATTTCGGCCCAAAATTCTCGATGAAAAGATTCTCGATGTATCGGGGAATCCCCGAACATTGGGTGGGACGGCGCGGCAGAATGGAACGTTTGTGAATCGTTTAGTTTTGTAAGTCATCCTTTTCACTCTTGTCGAACGATGAATTTTCTATCTATCTCTCGCACACTAGTGCGTCAGTAACGCCGCACGTAGTTAATGAATAAAATCAAAGATAAAGGGAGGACCAATGAATGTGGCTGACAGCAATGACAGCGTAACGTGAACTATATGTACATCTCCTCAGCTAGATTGACAGATTTGCTTAGAACTTCTAAGTTAGAAGTGGCGCCCTCCAAATGAATATAGACAGAAATTGTCTCATAGTTACGGTATAGGTACTTTTGTTTGTGTATGTAATATTGCGAGCAAGACAAGGTGGATTTATATTTGTCTGATGTGTCGTGACGTGACGCGTCAGAACTGTATCGGTTCCATACATAAGCCATCACAACACAACACGTTACGCACTAGTGTGAACGTTACCATCCTACTAATATTATAAACGCGAAAGTTTGTATGGATGGATGGATGGATGTTTGTTACTCTTTCACGCAAAAACTACTGAATGGATTTTAATGAAACTTTACAATAATATAGCTTATACATCAGAATAACACATAGGCTACAATTTATAAACATATTGTTCGAAATACTAATCCTGCGCAGACGAAGTCGCGGGCACCAGCTAGTACTAAATGTATGAAACCGATACCGTTCTGACGCGTCACGTCACGACACATCAGACAAATATAAAACCACCTTTACAAGTGTTGTTGTTTCAAGATCGCTTGAAAAATGCCATATAGATATAGATAGTACAGAGGGCGCGTCTACACCATATTCGCAATAAAACAAAATGTACCTACTAACTACCATGCATGAAACAATAAACAAAACTAGATACTGGTCTGGTCATTTCTGCGCCCCTCCAGGGTCTGCGCCCTGTGCCTGGGCACCGCTGGCACCGCCCTAGTTACGGCACTGTAAGAAAAAAAAAGCTGTTTTCTTTAAGTTCGATTTATACTATTTTATGAACCCATGTTAGAACTTGAGTTAAGGGACTAATTTCAATTAGGTAAGTATTTCGTATTCAGGGCTTTTATATCCCCAAACGTTTGTTTTAAACAGCAAATACAGAGCACTGTGTTTGCTGTTTTTTTGTAGCAACAAAACACAGTTGTACAATGCTACAAGATCCTTTTGGTGCTTAGAACAACGTTTTCGATAAACATTTGGGAAATTATTGTGTGATTGTTTAAAAACAAACAAGATGGCCGCGTTAGTTCCAATTTTGGCCACGGATTAGAAGATCTTTGTGCAGTTATTGTATAATATTGTACTCACTTGTTCACCATTAAACTTGATCTGATTTCAGCCACCGCATAATAAACGTGCAACAAAACTGTGAAATACAAAAACTCCATTGCGTTGTTCGACGGTCACTATAGCATTTTAACAATTTGACTGAACATGCAAAGGTCTTTTAAAGCCTCCTTTCGGATGTGTAACAATGAATGAAATTCTTATTGTTTTCTGCACAATGCAACAGGTGGTTAACGATACTTTTTGTTTTAATTTTCTTTTATTGCATTAATGACTGGGAAATGGTTATGTTATATCAGTGAACCTTTTGGGTAAAACGGTGTTGAAGTTACGTCTAGATGTTCATAGAACCTCGGACATTTTCTGCTTTTTGTAGTTTTTAGGAAAAGGTGAATATTGGCGTTTGGTTTGCGTAAGACATCGACATAGAGCATGGATTGAGCCTTCCCTAGCTAAATGTCAAATAAAATTGAACATGAAGTGCGAGAGAGACAAAGCAATTGAGCGGCCATGATTTGCCCCAGGTATTCGCTCTGTCTCTTTCTACAGAGTGGTCACTTTTTGGAGGCTAACGCCCAGTCTATTCTCTATGTCTATGGCGTAAGAAAACAGTCACTGCAAGATGTAATAGTCTTGAATTTGCTAAGCTGTTTGTAGAAATCTATTTGAAATAAAGGTTTTTTAGCAATAGGTTATGTCTCTGGATAAAAGGAAAACTTTTTTTTCCGAAAAGTCTAGGATTTTTGCAAAAGCTTCAGTTCGTTTAGGATGATTGGAACCTTGCGTGCCGATTGGCTTGTCTCGGAGTCAATTTATTTTGGTTGGTCAAAACATTGCTCAGGTGAAACTGTTAACGGTTGACCAATGAGCGCATCCGTCATCAAAACGTTCATATATCACCTAATCAGCGCCCACATACTTTGCGTCGGGGTTCGCGATTTACCAAAGATTATTTTTATTGCTAAAATCCTTGGATCGATTTGTCCAGTTATCCTGCGACCAATACCAATAGGACCAAAAGAAGTCTCGAAATAGAGAAAGGGTTAATAATAAACAAACAAAAAAAGAAATTTGAAAGTACCATCTTACACTGTTTTATGCTTTCACGGTTATTAACTAAACTTATACTGTTATTTACGGGATATATACCGTGGTTATCCATTATTCTGAGCTCCCAATATTTCTCCGCTGTAGCCAGCGCATGACGTCACCTCATTGTAGTTCTGGCGTCAACCCGCGATCATTGCGCTTGCAACAGTCGAAACATTGGGAGCTCAGAATAATGGATGATCGCGGAAAATCTCCCGTAAGTGACAGTATGAGTTTACCGTAACATATTTTATTGAAAATAAAGCTAAAAGAATCGTCCTTTCTTTTTCTTGTAGACGACGGGGTCCAAATGCCAGGTCTGGTTGCCGCCGCAGGAGACCAGGGTGAAGCAGCCTCCGAACACGATGGGTGGGTCCGTGTCAGGAACACAGATGTTGTCTTGACAGAACGTGGCAGTTCCTGGAGAAAAACATTAGTTCAAAGGAACTCTTTGCTTTTTGACAGGAATTTGCTAATCTGAGTCCCTTTACAATTACTCTGTCTTTGCATTAGGTACTGCCAAAAAATTACAGCGATGTTTATTTTCATTACAATAAGGCAGCTGTTGGGTTACCTACTGTTGATCTTCTTCTTAGCGCTATCCCCTTGCTGCTGTCACAGGTAAAATAATTGTGAAACGGACATGTAATTGTAGGTCTGTTACTTTTCACCCTTATGCCCTAAGAAATAAGATTAAAAAGTTCGACCGTCAGTGAACTCGGTAGTACATGGAATTTCTAGGCGCGTGGCCAAAATTGTCAACTTATTTTTAGGGTTTCGTACCCGGAGGGTAACCAACGGGTCTCTATTACTAAGCCTTCGCTGTCCGTGCATCGGTCCGTCTGTCCGTCTGTCTGTCAGTGGGCTGTATCTCATGATCCATAATAGGTAGACAGTTGAAATTTTCACAGAATGTGTATTTCTGTTGCCGCTATAATAAAAAATCATAAAAATAAAATTTAAAAATTAAAGGGGGCTCCCCTACTTCGATGGTACGAAACCCTTCATGCACGAGTCCGACTCGCAGTTGGCCGGTATTTTTTAATAAAATTTCACAAATGTTTCCCAAGAACGTTTCCCATTAAATGCAGTCTGGACTGACCACTTTGAAATCGATCGATCCGAGTGGCTGTATCCAAAATTCTAAATTAACCAAGCACAACATCCCTTACCAACGTATCCAGTAGGTCTAGCCTGCCGTTTATTCTTCACATAATCAACGACGGCCTTCGACAGCGCATAGAAGTGCTTGCTGGCCTTGTACCGCATCTTGGCGAGAGCAGCATCGCAGTCACTCTTGTCGGCCCTGCAGTGGTAGACCAGGTTCCTGGTGTTGGTCTTGATCATCTCTTCTCTTAGCACTTGGTACTTACTGTCCGTGAACAGCATTTGGCCGAAGCGGACGTTTACTGGGGAGGAAATGAGAGGTTTTGGGAGTGAACGCATGAGTTATTTATTTGTTTATAGCACATGGAGGACTTACAGCTTATAAAAACAAACAACAAAGGAAACATTAGTCACCAGAAAGCCAATTACAAACCCTCACGTACAGGATTTGGCTTGACCAGGCCAAGGACGTCTATTTAGCTGTTATTGCTTGGATATAAAGCATTTTCTGCCCGGCTCAAGCCGACTCCGCGTCGATTGGATTGTCTCTCCCTATAATTATGCTCAATTAAAGCAGGAAAAAAAAAACCCAAAGAAAATTCAAACCTTGATTTGTGAGAAACTGCGAGCGGCGATCTATGTCCGTACTGATATGTCAGTACTTAATACAAAAAACAGATTTGTTGTCTATTGGCATAGACTTTTAGGAAGTTATTACTGACTGGTGAATCAAGATTTGTCAAACAAAAGACACATTCTGCACTTCATCATCATCATTTCAAGCCCGGAATCACCCACTGCTGGGTAGAGGCTTCCCTTTTCTTCTTCCATACTTCTCGGTTCCGTGCAACTCTCATCCATCATCCAGGTGTTCCCGCGACCTTAACAATATCGTTTACCCCACTATCCTGCATTTAGTTACATAAGGCAAAACAATCTGAACTCACATCCAGCCCCAACCATATATCCGTCCAACAGGCCAACATGGTTGGCCAAACACGTTAGAACGGTGGCCAACACGAGTCTCCTCATCTTCTTGGGTTACCAAACTAAGCACTTTAGCGCCCTAAACCACCAATAGCCAATCAACCAATGATTTCAAAGGCCAATTTATACTAACGACTAGCAAATTGGCCACCGAAGATTAGAAACTAATTGGAAAATATATTGGAATTCATGATAATAGGTTGAATAGACGCAAAAGTTACAACAGGAAAATAAATAAAACAAAATTTGGAACAGTACAAACAAAAGTCCCTCCAATTTTATTTTAGATGACATCCATTAATTATTAAGTTTTTAGACAACAAATAAAAGCATTCTTCTATTCGGCCACTAAGATAACCCTTTTCATTCATAAACATTCCAAATTCAAAATGCGGCCTATTCTTTTATTATCTTGTATTACCGCCAAAACACGGGTACCACAAACAAACATGGCTACGAAAGAGGTAAGACCAGAAACAATTAACAATAGCTTACACAATCGTGCGCTGGTCGGGAGTTAATTGCCCTCCCTCCCTCCCTCTCCCTCCTGACAGCTGATAGCACCTAATTATACCAGCATTTCACGCTTCACTGTAATCTAGACTCCATTTAAGGTGGCATGAACTAATTTGTAGAGTTAGAAGTCTCGTAGAGGGTTTGTTGAATTATTATTATTTATAAAGTATAACCTGCAAAGTTTAAAGTCCAGACGAATTATGTTGGAAACAATGTTCTTGTTTGATCTGTGTAATACTTATGACTGTATTGATATTCGCAACAAAATCAGCTACGTAGTACCCAGAACAACTATATGCCGTGGGGTGCGCGCCAGACCTTTATTTGCAGTAAGTTCCTGTCGCACAAACGCGGGCTTGCGAGCGCCCTTACGCCGCCTTACCAGCCAATATAATAAGATCTTTGAAGACATCGACTTCTTCTTTGTCTCTGCTCAAAAATTTAGAAATCTTACCAACAAAATAATTTTAGAATATAATAGTTAGTTTAGTTATTTATATTATTTGCTCATTATCTCTCTCTCTTTTTTTGTTTTTTTTTTGTTGTTTGCATGCCTGTCTATGTGTAAGTTCATTTTTAACTGTTTTTCTGTATTAAAATATTAGAATAGCGCATTTTTAAATATAACTTTTAAATATGTTGTGGAAAATGTCGTAGGTTATACATTTATAAACTTTATATATTTATAACATAATGTAAGATTTTAATGTATAACTGTTTATTTTCCCGAATAAATAAAATAAAAATAAAATAAAATAAAGAGTCCTGATTTGTTTCATATTGAATGGATAGTTCATATTTTTTTCAATCTATTTTGTTTATTTGCCAATGTAGTGACCCGATGTCCACTCGTCCAGCGTTGGCAAAATACATACCTACCTACGGTGCGCTACGTCGCGTAGACATGACTGTTTACGCTGAAACCACGTTATGGTGACTCGTGGTCGTCGTTGTTCCTGCGTCTGATTTTTATTCAAGCGTCACGGAGACGCGGGACGGGATCACATGTTTTTCTGACGTTTCTTCTGATCGCCTCTCTAACATATAAATCTCTTAAATCTGTCTGTGTAGACGTAGCTCTGTGTAAGCACCAAGTAAGGACAGTATGGCACGCGTGCTATCGCCACTGTCCATCGTCTATAATATTGTATGCCTCTTGCACTGTTCGATCGTTTCCCAACGTGACATTTTTCTATACATTTCTGCTGTTAGAATCAGAACTAAGGAATTGACAATTCAGGGGCATATGCTATTAGAAATAATGTTGTTGATAGGTCACCCTTATTTGGTTATGCTTTTCTCTTTGAAGATAATTTCAATGATAGCTACTAAACAATTTTCCTTCTAGAAATATCCTCATTTCACTTTTCCGCGATGGCAGCATAAGTTAAGTTTGAGTATTCGAGGAATATCCTGCGAGCTGGACCAATCTCGTAGCTTCTAAATAAGATGACCTCTCAATAAGTATTTTAATGCTGTTTACACAACATATCATAACATCCCGCTTCATTGGACTACCACTTCAGGGGGGTAGTCAGAGCTGTATTCAACCGTTCTTCATTATTTTTAACCGACTTCAAAAAAGGAGGAGGTTATTATGACTTATTAGGTCTCTTGTATAAGTTAACGAGCCTATTAGTCGTGCTTGCTTCTACACCAATGAGGCAATGATACTGATTCTATACAAAGATAAAAAAAAAATAAACAGGATCCGAAGCTTCCTTAACCCACCAATGTATTTCTCCTAACAAATACAACCACCGATCGGTTCCCAACAAATTGCAGCGTTCGTAACAGACGCACTAATTGTCTAACAAAATAATGCATCAAGTTTATCTGTGCTCGATACAGCGGCGCCGCCACAATATAATTAGACGATTGTATCCATTGTCTATGGTCCCCGTGATATATTGGTGCGGAATTCTATGGTTTACGCGTTTGGTTATATTTCAAAACTTGTTAGTTTGTGCTTCTTTAGTATAGAGGGGAAAGTTTGGAGTCTCGGTTTGGAGCCTATAATATGCAGCTCAATATTATGATGATGGTCAAATGACCAAATGTTACAAATTTTTTCGTTCTTCTTTGCGGGTTCTTGACTCAGGAAAGCAGTACAAAATGCCTTGTTGATGGGCTGGTAAACTAAAGAAGATAACGGAAGAAGATCGCATGGAGGAACCAATGTTGTTGTAGGTAAGGAAAGGCACCAAAGAAGTATCGTTGCCATTTAGAAATTGCTGCACAAAAATTCCATTTAAAAAAGAAAGCATAAATGGCTTGCCAATTTCAATAAATAATTCAGTTTCTATAAGCGTTGATATCTTGTTCTCCAAGAAAACCTGAAGGAATAAACTAGTTTTATCAGTAATTGCAGGTGACACTCCATACAATTATTGGATTGTGAACCAATTTCAATACAGGTATCCTAGTGGGTGTCTCGCGAAGAGTTATGATGGACAGCCTGACAGTCTGTAGTTGTACTAGGGAATTTATACCCCCGATACCTATTAACCATGTAGTAAATGTGAATGATCGGCAAACTTAACTTTGCTGCTACACGGTACGAATATAAATCTTATGACGTTTGTATAAAGGGTTGTAACTGTGCTATTTGATCGAAAATGTACCATTGTAATTGTAACATCTATGCGGGGTGGTCAAGTCGATAAAACGATTTTATTGGCGGATAATATTAGGGAGATGGAGCCGATTCTCGGCAAGTGAATATGATTAGTGTTTACATTATTGTGATTATTATAAGTATATGATTATACTCATGGTTTAATTGAAATAGAAATCAGTTTACAGGGAATTCAATTAAATTTTGACAGTTATTTTATCGGTAATTGTACATCTAGGGATCTCGTCCCCTTCCTTTGCAGTTGTAAGACTCATCCGCTATAACTCAAAGCTTGAAGTATTTACTGCCTAACTTTATATATATATATGTATGCATTAACAATGGTATTTTTCCTTGTCTAAAAGATTGTCAAAAGATTGTTGAAGGTCAGGTGCGGAATACCTACTCGCAACTGGCGTGCGTGTTTGACCAGATGAATGAACGTGGACGGAGTAAAAGGAACAACTAAGTTTTGTAGCAGGTGCTTTTGTGTAGGTTCTATCTAAGCTCTGTGGTAAATAAGGCTAGAATTTATTAGTAGGTAATCTGCGTCTTGCAATAGTTGCATCCACCCTATTTATCGTGAATTATGACATGTTAACAGATATTGGTGCAGTTCTGATGACTTATATTTAACCGACCACACAGAATCTAGTAAGTATTTTGATTCAAAACCCTTCAAGTATTTCTTGTTTTGTCAAAATGCTGGTCCAATAATAGAGTTGACGACGGAGGTTTAATTAAAATTGTAACAACACGTATGTATATATTTGCATACTTAACTCCTTAAACAATAATATAATTTATTCTTGAAAAGTATTCAGTTTTCCTTTCAGACTCGTCGATTGTCGTTATTTTAGTTGAATTTCTTCAATATAACTGAACGCGATTAGCACATCTACAATACAATTGACACTGATACCTCTTGACTGAACACGTTCAGTTTTATGACTTACCTATAAACTGAACATTTTAATGTGTGCAATTCTATGATACCTACACGTTATTTTCTGATTAGCCAGTAGATTGCACAAGGATTTATAAAATGTTTGCATGAGGATTGGAAATCACTGCAATCGCTATTTGCGTACTAAGTTGCGTGCAGTGAATTTTCGTAGAGAAAACGAAGGATTCGCTTATGTAGGGACCTGCTGTGGCGTTAGTGATATACATTGCAGTCAAATAAATCAAGCAGAAACAAGCAAAACAACGAGCTACAATAGATTACAACCGCATTACAGTTTTGTAACACCCATAATTCGTATTTAACGGTTTATCAAAGCTGAAGCGGCCCGATTCCACAATACTAAAACTAACTAGACTAATAATAAATCTCGGGTTGAATAATAACAATCTAAATGCTTTCAAAACTAGTACATTATTCAGAATCCGTGCGGAATAATGGAGGTAGACGGTTATCTCGCCTATTGTTGCCATTAGCAGCCATCTTATAACAGTATTGTTTCCACCAATCCTAGCCGCACGAGCGCCGTAGATTGCCGGAGATGCACGAAGTTCAAATTTAAATGTGGAATTGTTTTTTTGCGATTTTATTTTGAGAGAGTTCGCTGTAATAATTGAGTGGAGATGACACTTCGAGTTTTTTATCGCTTTTCCAGTGTCTCAACATAATCTTACTTTCCGATTTGAAGAAAACGATACCATAGACGACTGCAACCTGGGTAATTTAAGAAAAAACAACAAATATCATGCAGTAGAGTATTTCTCAGCCTTCTTATTTCCTATTAGTTTATACTTTACAACGTGTACCAAGAATCTATTCGATGAATCAGTTCAGTAGGCTACGTACTACGCCATTAGGTCGTTGAAACCGAAGCCCATAAATAATATGATTTATAGTCAATAAAGGGCAAAATATTAATTTTATAAAATTATTTCCTGGTCACCTAAAGGTACTTAACAGACTTATAAATCATGTTTACATGCAGTTATAACTTAGAAAGTAAATAAAAGGGTCGTTATTCTACCAACGAATGTAACTTTTCCAAATCTTTTACAAAAGGACTGAGGTTTTTCCTGATTTTCATACATACTGTTCCAGTAAGTGAACGCCAGGGGAAATGAGGCGGGATAAAGAAAAATAGAAAATGGTTATAATTTCTTCTCTTAGAGGAAAAACGGATTATCGTGGTACAAAATTGCTTTAGCACACTTTGCCTGACCTGTAAATCGAAGCCAGGACATCAAGCTTAGCAGAAGCGCTTGCAACCATTACACCAACGTGACACTACCCAATTTTATAATGACATTAATCTTATAGGAGGAAGCTTTATATACCAAATAAACGATAGATGGACTGTGAAGGATGATATGGCTAGAAAGGAGGTGTCTGATGAGATGACGAGTAAAAGAGACGTATGGAAGATGAAGACATGCTGCACCGACCCTAAATAAATTGGGATGACGGCAGGAAATTGATGATTTTATAGGAGCAATTCATGCTGAACGCCAGCAATTCTTTTCTTAGAAGATTTCATATCAGCAAATCCGTTCATTCGTAGTTCCTAACATTCGGCACAGCAAAGCAACTCGTGTTCTACGAGTGCATTGTTTACTCGACGTTGCGCCCTAACTCTTTGTGCAGCCTCTATGGACAATAAATACCGTGTATTGAACAGTGGGCCCAAATTAATTAGTATTATGTAGCGATGTAATCAGTAACGATTGTTTCCAACGATTTGTTATTGTTTCAGACCTTTTGGTTGCGAGTTTAAAGGTGGGCTTGCGACTTTGTTTCGGTTTATGGTTGAATGGGGCTTTGTAGTTTTGTAGCTATGTTAGATTATAGCTGGATCTACAAACAAGGTTTCTGGTTTTGGTTGGTTTTAATTGAATAACGACACGCTTTTCGTAATTAGTGTACCGTCATTGGTTCTTAGCCTGGATCACCTGATCGAGATTAGGGAAGAATATGCTGGACAACTGTACAGAATTCCCTCATATTCGTTTTGTAATTCCTTTTCTGTGACTTCGAAACCGTCTTGAACACTGCATTATCTTCAGCTAGATTAAATCAATCTTCTGAATAATCTTGCTTATAGTGCTCCATTGACACTTTAAACAAGTAGGAGCGAACGATTCCACATGGTAGCTGCTGTCAGACTACATTGCCTTCCGTCGTTATGCCATTTGAAATTCACACCTATGATTGTAAGCTCTGAGTTTCTTTCGGTGTTTCTTCAAAAAGTAGTCAGCTATGAAACTCCGACCTCATTTAGTTAAAAAACATAACATAACATCGCACCTTGCAATCCCCGACGGGTTAGGTAGAGGTGTACCTAAGTACAAGTAAGTACATTTCGCCATTTGTGTTTTAGTCGCATTTAAAAGGGGGCGAGCCTTTTACCATCAACCGGGCACAAATTGAGACTCCGTGGCTGCTACTGAGAAATCCCTGATGGAAAAACCCAATGACACTTTGCCCGATCCGACAATCGAACCAAGGACCTCATGTTCAGCAGTCGCGCTTGCGACCACTCGACCAGAGGTTAGAGTTTCCTCTAACCTCTGGTCGAGTGTTCGCAAGCGCAACCTCTCAGTTAGGTTAAAAAAATACTATTCAATACGGTCATTTAATTTACCCAGTTACTGTGTAATACGAATGCCCTTGGTAAGACTGGTTCACAGATTTTCGCGTTACTGACTGTGCCTGCCAGAACTCTACACAGTCCTCTCGGTCAGCTCACAGTTTGCATTCCTTCAAAGCAGATCATTAATCTATAGCAGTCCATCCTGACCTGCCGTACCTTAAATACATGTATTTCAGGCAGTGTTATCGGCTGTGGATCTACGCAGTAGTATCACGGGCGTCCGCGGCGTGGCGTGGCGTGTAAAAATGGTGCGCACGCGCGTAAACACTCTAGATATTTTACGTTCGTGCTGCATGTGAGGCAGTGGGCGAGTTAGCAGATGTGGCGGTTTGACGAGCCTTTTCTAAAACTGTCACTAGACATACTTTCAACATAATTTGTTTAACAGATTTAACGCTAGACTGCTATTTAAAGATCATTCTTAATTGTCACTCTTTGACAATCAAAGCATCACTGCAATGCTTAGTTTATCCATACTAATATTTTGAATGATACATATAAAATATATTAAAAAATACGATATACAATACGAAATACAAGTTCCCCCTAGTTCGGCTCCAGATGAAACAAAGAAAGAAATAAAAAGTATTTATTAACCCGGTCAGGACAATACATAACAAGAAAAGGATGGCTAAACGCCAGACACCGATGACTACGAGTAGATGCTAAAACTTGTGTGTAAATAATACTGTACATAGCATTTATATGTAGATTAAGTACATATTGTAAAAGAAAAAAAAAACTGTCTGAGATGTTACAAACAGTGTTGTTATATTTTCACGTCTTAACCTCTGCAAACAGTTGAGTTTGCCATATGGAAACCATGATCTGGGATACGCCAGCAAATTCTTTTTATCGCGGTACTACAAACACAAGAAGTACAGACGACATTTTTTGACTATGCTTATAGAAAGACTTCTCGAAAAGTAATATTAAGTTTCACAAACGCTGCATCTCATCACTTCCACCATCCACTAGATCCAACCCAAACTGTAATACTTAACATCTGGGTGTTCTGATGCAATGACTCCCCAACTCTTAATACCTTCAATAACTTAGCGTTTCCTTTTAATATTAGGAGCTCATTCCTAAGAACACTGATTGCGATACTCGGCTTAAGTTTAACTTCGTGATCGCTACCTGCGGTGTTTTATTTATCTTTTATCTTGAACGCAATAAAGCGGTAGTTGGGTTTAGTTGAAATACGTATCACTGGTGAAGTGGTAAATAAGGTCTTGAACTTACTTGTGGTGTTTATCTATTAATATCCGTCCGTTAGAACCGAGGAAGGCTTACTTTTCGAAAATATTTCGGTCCCAAAAAAGCTCCAAAACACTCTAAAATGATTATATGGTCTCTTTTCATACTGGTCAGAGGATTTTGTGATCTCGAGTCTGTGGTTGGCTCTTGTCTATCATAGTGAAATAATCCTTTGGAAGCCTTCTACGGTGACAAATAAAAAGCAAAATCGGCGTATATTGTTTCCACTGCTGTCATCCACCAAGCAGGCCCATTACGGGTTGATGGATTACGGTTAAGTCTAGGATTTTTTAGTCCTGATGTTCTCTTTCACCGTTATGAGACACCCGTGCCAAAATAAAATTCACAAAATTGCCTACTTAGGTTCGAACCCGAAACGACCTCGTAAGTCATGACCGTTACGCCACCATTGCTCCTTCTCCGAAAATAGTATGTTCGTTTCTGCCCTGCTAAAATAATCCCTTAGTAACCCACAGTACCCAAAATAGGACATTAACTGTGTATGTCCTTGCAGAACAAGAATTATCTGGCCCCTGTCCATCTTGTCCATTTGTGTCCATTCCTGATCAGGCGATCATAATGATTCTTATCGGCTGATCAGATTGTAAACAGCAATGTCCTCCGTCGGTACAGATGGTAGTTAAGATGTATGGAGGTACGGAACTAACCTTTGTTGCTTTGGTTATTGTTTGACTTGGTTTGTCTAAGGGTTAGCTTGGAGTCTTGGACAAAGCTTTTGCAAACTTTGATCAAAAATAGTTACTGTCCTTTTCTAGGTGATAAATGATATTTATTTTGTAAATTAGTGGTGTAACGCACTTTTAAACGTCCAAAATATTACGTTTTAAATTTAGAAGCGGTCGCTGTTCCCTATGCTCCTCTGAGAGAGAAAAAAGCGAAACAAACTCAACAGAGTTCACAGTGACATTTAAAGTCCTGATGAAGTCTAATGAAGACCACGCAGATTAGTTTTGTATTTGACTGCCAAATTATATAAACGGACTAAACAACCAGATGAAAGGACTAATGGATATTTGTTACTAAGACGGTTGTAAGTAATGGTTCATTAAGTACCACGCGATGTAAACAAATTGGTGATCCAAGTGCATTGTATAGGTCGAAAGGAAGATGCTGGCGCTTTTGCTCATCATAAAGTTCTTTAAATATTCGGTAGGTCAATGATGATAGAATACCCGTTTCTTTACTACCATATAACCTTCATCGCAAAACAATAGTAAAAAGAACAATATCCGAATCTCTCAATCCTACTTCGTAATCGGGAATCCTCGGCCACTATCGGCGATCTCCGGGTCAGCAGCAGGTTGAACCGAGACAACATCGGTACATTTAAATATCCCAGGGGCTGAATGTAAACAGCTGATATCTGATTAAAGGCTCGTGGCCAGATATCGGTATCGTTGTCTTACCACTGATTTTCGATATAAAAGTAAATAGGACCATGGAAACTGTTATTTTTAAGTGAATTTTTGGTGAGTGTGCTTTGAGGGAGGTTCGATAGTTGGCTGTCGAAATAATATGGTCTATTTTGTTTTTTTTTTCCCCATTGGAAATCATCAATTGACTCCTCGATCTCTTCGTCCCACTGACTTCGTCCCCGTAGTGGGACGAACGGGAACTTACAAAAATAATATTAAATTTGTTCCCGATCGTCCCATTCATGATTTAAGGGGGACTAACAAGTTCTTAGATTAGCGCCATTCGTCCCACTAAATAATTTTGTGCGTTTTGTTTAGACGTTGTTTCGTAGTTTACTTTCAAAGGAGATGTTTGATTTTGGGCTACCACTATGTACACTACATAGATAAGTAGGAAAAAAATAAGGGAATTACATAAAAATACTAACAAATTAATTTGAAGAATGGTACAAGCGTTACAAAAATGATCATTTAAATTAAAAACGTTTACTAGATTACACAGGTAAATTTACATAGCGTATACATATGGCGCTAGCCAAGGCTCCATACATTTCTGGAACATCTCCTTTGTCGGGATATTATTATTGGGATATTTTAACTGTGATTTTTATTCCTTAATAAATGACTGATTTTTATTTTAAAATTTGTTTTTTTTTTTTTTTACCATTAAAACAACCAGTCTGAAATTATTTGGTGGGACCAAGAGGACTAAAAAATAATTAATAAATTATTCCTGTTCGTCCCCCTAAAAATCATGAATGGGACGATCGGGAACAAATTTAATATTATTTTTGTAAATTCCCGTTTGTCCCACTACGGGGACGAAGTCAGTGGGACGAACGGGAATACACGCGGCAGGTATCGGCCCTTGCGGACCCCTTCCTTTTGCTGACACCTCTTTGAGACGCGCGTGGAACACGAACGCGCCGTCGACACGGCCTGTCGTCATAAGACGGACCGATGGCGAGCTAGCCCATTAGATATTTTATTATCGAGAACGAATTAGTGACCGTACTAACTGAAATTCCTGCTAAGTTGTATATGCTGTTTCTGGAAAAGTAGTCAGCCAGCAGATAGTTGGCAGTATCTACACAGTCGTACACCTGGAACACTTGACCCAGCATCACAGTAAGAATCTAAAAAAGCGATTTATTCTTAGTCCCACTACATTAGTGACTCTCAGAAACACCTTTTATCAAGGTTAGCAGAAGAAACGTGATTTACTACCGTTCAGCTACTTTGTTGCAGCACTGGATTTGGTGTCGTTGCTCCAGGTAACTGAAGAAGCCTAGATCTGGATTGTAGTTCTCATGACGGAGAATGATTGCAATGCCGATATTTAGGTGAAATTTAAAATTATAAAACAGCATTATCTATGCCTTAAGCCTGAATTTGAAGGAGGTGTAGACAGGGTAGCAGGGACATCGATGTATATGAACTTTTTCATGGGAAATGTGAAAAAAAAAAATCTGTTGGTCGATACATTTCGACCGCAAAGGTACTGCACTATTGTAGGAAACAGTTGTGTTTTAATTACCCATGAATTTCTATGGGGAAGAGGTGTGGTCGGAATGATGTACTGAATACTGAAGATGATAATCGTTTGTGCTATGGTGTGCCCTCCACCCTAAAGCCTCCTCCTAAAGGCTTGGCCATTAAGAGGGTATACTACACATACATCTGCCTAGCCTTTTTCCAACTATTTTGAGGTCGGCTTCCAGTCTAACGGATGCAGCTGAATACCAGTATTTTACATAGAGCGACTGCCTATCTGACCACCACAGCCCAGTTAGTACTGGGTAATACGATACCCCTTGGTAAGACTGGTTATCAGACATTTTGTGCCACTGGACTACCTGTAACGACTGTCAAAGATCTATAATTGACAGCCGGGACCAACGGTTTAACGTGCCTTCCGAGGCACGGAGGAAACTCGGTATGTAATTGGCGGTCACCCATCCACAGACCAACCTAGGCAAGCGCGGCTTAACCTAAACATCGACCCGAGCGGTTGTTATTATTTTGCTACGAGCTCCCTGTGAGATTTCTAACAGAAAAGCTCAATTAAACTAATCGCCCTGGAAGTAGAATCCCGGGGCTTAGTGATCGCGCTCCGACCAGAAAATTATCTCGCCAAAGAGGCTAAACATTTGTGTTTAAGCCGCAGTACCCAGTAACTAAGCAATAATACAATACAATACAAGATTTAAGTATGGTGTACATTTACGAGGTCGTATCATCAGGATCGCTGTTAGGAACGCTATCAAAACACGCGGTTTATTGAGTCCTAAAACTTTAATATTTACTTAGCATGCTTTTATTAAATATGCTTGTATTAAATTAGATGCTAAGATATGAACTACATAGCATGCTTCCTGTCATAATCAAGAACCCGAGGTATGCAACATTTGGATTTTATATGTTAGGTAAGTAGCGCCTCGTGGGCGCTGAGCATGAGGTCCTGGGTTCAATTCCCAGGTCAGGCAAAGTGTTATTAGGTTTTTCCATCAGGAAATTCTCAGTAGCAGACTCGGAGTCTAGATTTGTGGTGGTTTATGGCAATAGGCTGGCCCCCTATAACACGGGACTTAACACATTCAGTGCCGGGAACCCACCTGGTGGGTTCACTCAAGTCGCACTTGGGATGCCAAGAACCCACCTGGTGGGCTCATTTTAAATGTAGGTTTTTCTAAGCGAATACAGAATCAAATAACGAAAAAATAAAAGCAGTTATATATTTTAACAAGATTAATAAGAATACGCCGTGGTTTCAAATTACAGGCATTTTTATTTTCAATAAATTTTCGACCTCTTCCTAGATGCCGAGAACCCACGTGGTGGGTCCTATTTCAGGGGTGAAAAAACAAAGGGACGATTTTCAATATTTTCTAAAAATAATTATTTTTACATTTTAGGACACGAAAATGAGTTCAAAATCGAGGCTTTTTAGTTTTCGGTATCAAAATAGACAAAAACTAATACTTATTACCTACTGTGCGATTTAGTCTGCCTGCCCGTTTCTCTCACAGGCACTCACAGCTACATATTTCAGAAACTATTATCGCTACAGACTTGACATTTGGCATACATAATGCTAGCATTTTTCAATTAAATTGCCTAGACTACGATCCCCTTCTTGTTAGGTTTCTTTAAACCTCAAACATACAAAATGTCGATGAAACAAGCAAAAGCTCCGACTTTCGAAAGTAATTTTAACTTTTTTTTTTTTTCTTTTTTTTTTTGCAACATTTTGTTTGTATATCGTGTTTATATACCGTGAAGTTTAAACGAGCAAGCTCATCTCAGTGTGAACACGGTCGCGCGAAGAACGGCAAGAGCACATCTATGATTTAAATCGATGTTGTATTTAAAATAACTGCACTACTTATGGTCGTTAACCTAACAAAATGTCATCAAATCCATTTTTTGTTTGGTTTATTATGTTAAGATATCGATATCCATCACAGCTGCGGAGTATCGCTAGCTAATTTAATCCGGTATTGCAAGTGAAGGAATAGAATATGTAATTAATAGAGTTACTGGGTGATTCACACAAAACTAACTGTCAAATAAACTACCTACAAATGCAATGTTTGTAATCATGCAATCATGTTATTTATTAAAATCTAAAAGTAACAATAATTGCGATTAAGTAAATTAACTTTTAAAAAAATTGCATGAAAGGTTGAACACCCCTGTCACGGGATCAGACCGTGCGATTTTACTTTTTCATTTTTTTTTTTTCTTGATTATTGCAGTTCCCCTACCCTATTAGGGCATGAAAATACCCCCACAGATAGCAAATATAGCGATAATACCCCCTGAAAACTCTATTTTACCACTTATTTTAGAGTTTTAAATCTTAATCTCAAACCTAATGCCGAGAGCCCTCCAGGTGGGTTCACTTTTGCGCAAACGTAATGCCACAGACCCACCTGGAGGGTCCACTTGCAATATGTATGGTGGGATGGCACATGCGCACTATGAAACGGGGGTGGACTCGAATGTGTTAAAAACATAACAGGCGAAATGTGTGTGTACTATTAGGTACACGTCTGCCTAACCCGCCGGGGATTACAGTCGTGATGTTATATTACGTAGCTACGTATCTCCTAAAAACGGTCGTTTCGAGTAGTTGGTAACCCAAAAGACTGAAACCCAATCTTACAAAGGGGTATCGTATAAAGCGAAGACGGGCAGGAAAACAAACACAAACTAATCACATCCACATCACATCTTTCGTCTCTCATGTGGTCAAATCTTACACGTCTATACAGGATGTAACAGGACCCTTCATGAAGGCATCAACCAAGCATTATGTAAGAACATCAAACTAAGTAACTTTACACAAAAAATATTGCAGGGAATCGACTTTTTTTTGGGTGAAAGATGGATTGAATAGTAAGGGGATCGTGGAGGTGTTTAAAGTAAAAATCTTACATTAAAAACACGTATTTAAAAAAAAAAACCTTTGTAGAAGTTGAAACTAAGACGCCCAATTTCTCCGTAACTAGAAGGTTCCCAGGTATGGTCTAGAACAAAAGAATAATCGCAATGGCGGGGAGAATAAGTTCCTTTCAGCTTCGTGAAGGGTCTTCCTTTATACGATTTGGTAAAGAGTTCCCCAGTAACTAGGTTGTGGGATACTGGAAGTTAGCTACGTTCAGTAAGACTGGAAACCGAACCTAGTTGGGTAAAGGCTTGGGTACTTGATGATATTTTCCAAAAACGTGAATCACTAAAGCTGGATCAAGGTGGTATGTTAAAAAGATTAGATTGAAAACTGACTGTGAGTGGCTAACGAAACCTTCCATTTATAAAGACGGTATTTTCTACAAGAAAATATACTTGGAAGTCTCTACGAGATCAAGTCAGAATTGAGGAGTCATCTCAGGAGAAATTTCGGGCTATAGCAGACCGAAAAAATTAACTAGTACGAAACTAGCAATTCTGCGACTGGAATTAGGAATATTGTAAAAGAGTTGTGTACAATAGAGCAATCTTGATGTACACACGGCGGCCAATCAAGCTAATACACACAGTTCAGGTTATACTGGATTTGTATAGCTCGAAGGTGGCTTGAAGTGTCGCCATGTGTACAATTATGGTGTATATTCTACCTATATAACCAAAAGAAACCAGCTATAGGAATAACTTTTCATTCGTAACTCCATTTAAAGTAAATTATGATTATACTGAAAATCCCATACAATAGCAGCCTCAAGTAATATGTACTTCCTAACCCTTGCCGTAGAACAAGAAGGCTACGCACAATCTGCATTGTTCTGGTTTCCTCAGTAAGCAGTGTTCTTACAAAGGCAGGAGCTTCCAGCGCCGGCTGTATGTCTCGGAACCAATCTGTAACAACTGCTTAACGTCACACTGATGGGAAACATACGGGTTATTATAGTGTACGGGACTGTCAAAATCAAAATGTTTTATTTCACATAGGCCTAGATGGGCACTTATAAAACGTCGACAAAAAGGTGCACGGTTCGGGTTGGTCGTTTCCTATGGAGAAGAACCGGCAAGGAATTCCACGGTTACTCTTTTCAAACCATTTTGTGTTACAATATTATCATGTTACAGCATTAGTACTTAAGTATGGGGGGATAGCGTAGGCCCGACAATAAGTCGTTGCTTAGGTACTACACAAAAGATAACAAAACAAGATAAAAAGTTAACAAGCATCTACAAAGCCTACAATGTTCACACATTCACAAGCAATTGGTGTCGATACATGTTGCTTGGTTTGTCACCTAACAAAACAAACTCATGAACGCAAGGTTTTGGGAAAGAAATTATCGAAGGGTCCAAATTAAACACAAATCAAATGATACGATAGGCTGGTGAGTGTTGATAATTCAGTGAACCAATCACAGTTTATTTGTTAAAATGATTGTTGATTTTCGAATGAGAAACCAGGCGTAAGTGAACAGCCCACCTAACGGTAAGTCGTGACTTTCGCCTATGAATTCTCCAGCACAGCTTTAAACCAGAACATAGCTATACATAGTGATGGTGGTACATGCTTCCCCGGAGAAATAGCAGGTCCTGAACAAAGACTCTTTTGTAACATTTTCTAATCCTAAACATATAAAAAAATATCTAAGAAGCTTAGCTTCCGCCCACAATCCACACCCGTATATTTCCTCATAATGTCTTATTTACGAATAATCCGCAGTGTATGTGTTTCAATAAGCGCGCATGCGTTGCCGATGTCGTAATTATGGTGGTGTCTCACCATGGGGCCACTTAGTAACGGCTAAGTACTGATAACAGAGGGCCCTTTAAGTGTAAAGGGTATTAAATGGGGAAAGAAAACTGAGAAACCGGCTTGTCCTCATCATCATTCTGCTGCCCTTATCCCAATTTATGTGGGGTCGGCGCAGCATGTCTTCTTTTTTCATACGACATACATCTCTTCCTTCTAAGACATATGATGATGTGACATCTATTTCCGCACTGGGCCTGAGTGGTGAATTAAAGCCGTCTTAGAGGGAGGCGTGAAGTGAGAAATTGGGAATATTAAAGGCTGTCTATGACAGGGCATAGTAACGAAAACCGTAAAAAAACTAAAAGTAGGTAGGTAATCTTATTATTGGGATTGTTAACTTCAGCCAGTATGTAATAGTACATTATGATATAAGTGCGGTAAGTTGAAAATTACAACCGAGGCGATATTGCTAGCCCGAGCCGTAGGCGAGGGCTACAAGAAAGCAGAGGCTGCAATTATCAAAGCGCACGTATGTCATACGAAGTTTTATAACATATTTGCGAAGAAATAAATAAAACTGCCTCTGAGACTTCTGGGGTGTCGAATTAATACATACATCATTACTTGACGACATTTTCAAATAAAAACAATACAGTGAAAAGAAAAAGCGCGCGGAATATTTTTTACTTGTTCACAAATTAGCGATGCGCGCGCTTCAGCGCTTCTTTTTAAGGCAAAGTCACAAAAAACAGCCACTATTACTAATAAAGTAAAATGTTTATTTATTTTATTTCCCAAAGTTAATTTTATTCATAAAATGTTGACCACTTTTCTGACATAAAAAATCTTTACTAAGATTTAAAAAAATACCGTTCGTTTTAGACGGAGCATCTTGATAAACCGTGCGTTTTACATTACATTACCGCACAAGTCCGTAATGAGATACAATACGATATTGAAATTGGTGAAATAAGAGACCTTTTACGAGCACATGTGTTATAAAATAAATAACGACATGTGATGGCACCGCGTTTCATTTTGTTTTTATTTATATGTCAATTCTAGGGATGAACTGCGAACGAGGATGATATCGGTACCACATACCCTTTTGAATCATATCGAGACTGCCGCATTTCTGGAGATGCATAAAAGCTATGTAATTAGTTTCTCGATCGCAAATAGTATATTTCATTAAAAGTGCGGAAAGACTGTCATTGCAGAGTTCCGACAAATGTCTACCCGAGCTGAGGCGCAGCCGAAGGCGAGGGTTGACAGTCGGAACAAGTTGCAATGACGGTTCCGCAGGTGTACTGAACGACTATTTTTAATACAGTTGCGAAAAAATGAAGCAATTTAATAAAATAATAAAAACACAATAAACTCAACTAATCATTTATTTCTTATAAAAGTTATAGTACATGTACATTGAAATTGGTACAGTTTTTTAAACTAACTGAAAAAAAAAAGAAAATTTCTGGAAAATGGCGCCAACCTAACCTAACTCATTCAATTAAATCATTAAATCTGATATTGAAATAAATTAGTAGCTTCTTTTTAGAAATATACGTATTTGTATGAATCACAAAAACTCTTTATTAAAAACTTCATGGTTGGTTTTTCTTTTTAATAGACATTATTTTGACAGTTGGGAAAGAGAACGCACGAGTTCGGGAAAGGTAAAAAAAAGCACTAGTATGTAATAGCCCACATCCCGAACGCTATACGTCCCTGCAATACACCACTTTTTGAGCAACTGTATTAAAAAATATATTTCGACCTCAGAAAACGCTTTAAGTATCCAATAAACTAAATTTTACTTGATATTTAATAGTACATTTTTGTACCTAAATAATAAAGATAACAGTCTTCGCCAGACCTAGACCACAGCATCCCATTACCGACAACTCTTATCAAACGCAATCCAAATGCGGGTGGCATATAATACCAACATAACTTCTGATAAGAAGAAAATTATCAAACAACCTTGTCCCAAAAGAAATAAGGCTGAAATTCCGCTAAAACGATGGTAATGTAAATGTAAATCCAACTTCGCACACCGAATAGATATTGCCCCGCAATGACTATTCGACATGTCAAACAATTGAAGAATTCCTCCAGCAATAAAGACTGTATTCGTTTGAAGATTAAGCGCCGCATTACCGTGTTTCCAAGGCGGATGGTGGACTGTGCAAGTGATATTGATCCCTAAAGTAACGAGCAGTTAGAATGTGTCTTACTAACGAACGTGATAGGTCTGTAATGGACTGGCTTCACGCCACCGATGACATCAAGGACAAAAATCTGTGGAGTAGTGAGACTGCAATTATTTGAGATAGAGTACCGTTTGTGCGCAGATGAGATCAAACGGTGCTGAGAAATGTAGAGGAAATATATTTACACTGGAATTTATTTATAGGTTCAATAAGCAGACGAACAAGGGTCTCTGTTGCGAAGCGTCACATCCATTAATGTTGCAGATAGCGGGAATAAAGGACGCGTACAGGTGGCCTACCATGACATCTTAAAGCAGGAGTAACTTCAGTGTGGGAAAGAGATGGCGCTAGACGACCTGCATAGGTCTGTCTCTTTCGCACACTGGAATTACTCTAGCTTTATGACGTCATAGTAACCCCCCAGGGAACGAACGAACTAGCGACATCCTTTTATTTGCAACCAGAGTATGATGACTTGAATCTGTTCTACCTCTACGTGATATCACTAGATCGTCACGTCTAACAGACAGAATGGTGAAAACAATATGCTTTAAATAGTGAACAGGAGGCTGATGCAGCTTGTTCTTGTCACGAAGTGTTTCTCCTACCTAATTAAGAGATTAGTGAAAAGTTTACGAGTAGACTGAAGTTGATCTGTAGAAAACATGAGAGGCTTTCATGTCTAGATTACCAGAATGGGTTTTGATAAGACAATCAATCATCAATTAATCAATACAATAAACTATCCAGTACCGGCTCCACACCATGTTTTTGCAATTCAGCGAAAAACTTCAAGTTGTGGTTAAAATTGCGTCCGTCGTTATGCGGCTAATCTCGCATACAAATTGTTGTTTACGCCGTATCTCATTTGTTTATCAAACAAACGAGGGCTGGACTCAAATAAAAGGCAGTTGTGGTCATTCTGTAGGCGATGGAAACATCTTGATTTTTGTTGGTACAGGTAGAACATTTTGTATGCAAAGCTATTGTGGAACTGTTGATCTGAAAATGAGGCTCTTAATGTAATCTCTACTACACTAACATGTTCATAGTCGGCTCGTCTGGTTACGATCTGAGATGGAAAGATAAATAGAATATACGTTATCGCAGAATTGTTTGGCGCTTGAGCCAAATTTCGTTTTTTTTTTCAATACATTTCACAAAAATGTTCACCAACACTGCAAAATAATGTTAATATCATTATAGTAGCACTGTTTAAGCATGTTAGACCATATTAATGCGGGCTGCGGGTCTGTCCAAAAGAGATATCGCGGCCCTGGAACACAAAGGGCAAACATTTCTGCGAAAAAGAACCGACTTCCAAAAAAACACTAAAAAGTCTAAAATAACTTGACTTTCGGAAGTCGGTGACTTTGTTTGTTTCATTGGCTTTTTTGCTACCGACTTCCGAAAGTCAAGTTATTTTAGACTTTTTAGTGTTTTTTTGGAAGTCGGTTCCTTTTCGCAAAAAGTTTTATATTTTACCCTTTTTAGTTGTAGTATACCACACAAATTCTTTTCATGAATTAATTTTTACATTGTAGCTATTTAGAGATCGTCATGTCATCAACATAGCCCAAGAAGAAAAAATACGTATTAACACGTTCATTGCCAAGTCAAAATGCTGAACTTACCTAATACCTAGATGGCCAAAATAAAAATTCGTTGTCCCAATACGTTGCGGCCGCTATTTTATACATAACAAGCTTTTCCCTGCGGCTTCGCCCGCGTGTGTGTCGAAAAATATCCGACAGAAACGTACCTACTACTAAGATTTTTGGATTGATGTATCTTAATTGAACGTGTACACAAAATTTTGTTGTCACGCTAGTAACCGTTGAGGAGTTCCTTCGTGAGAAGTCGATCCTGGCTGCAGGATGAGGTCGTGATAAAAATCATGTTTATCTATCAAACTTGAAGGCGTACACAAAGTTTCGTGTCCGTGCTACTGAACGTTGAAGAGTACTCTCTTGAGGAGACGGTCCTGGCTGCAGGATTAAGGAATGTCTGCAATAAAAATGTATTCTCACCAGGACCAAAGCTGTGTGCAAAATTTCAGCTCATTCGGTTGAAAATATCTGCTGCTAGCTGCCACCCGAACAAACATAGTTACACGCCTTCATCCCCCTTTTTAACCCTTCCGGGGCAGAACGAAGCCTATCCTTTGAGATGCAAAAAGCATTTTTCAAATCGGTTTACAAATGACGGATTATGAGGTAACAAACATTAAAAAAAAATACAACTGAATTGAGAACCTCCTCCTTTTTGAAGAAAGTTGGTTAAAAAGAAGTAACATGGATGGATTATAGTCAGTACAAGTCTGACACTCCCATCCGCTCCGCCCAGAGAGGGGTTATAAAAAGACCTTAATTATGCGTCAGACTTCCTTAATGTCCCTTCTATCAGGAATCCAAGTTTAGGTCTTTAATTTCGCGGGCTAGCTTGGCGATATCTTTCGTATTAAAATAAGTAAGTTAATATCTCACCCACCCAAAAACTGTAGTCCACTTATATACTTGAATTTAAGATTATTTCAGTTAAATCTAATTGATTTTTCCCCGAGATCCATCCCACGATATTGTAGATTAGATAAACGTTTTATGTGTCTGTCCCGTGGAAGTTAAATCTTAATTACTTTCTCACACGAACATTTGTACATCCCTACCTACAAATGTATGAATGTATGAACTTTTATGTAGATAAATACTTTGGTACTTACAATGTCAACACTGTAAGAACAGGGGCGGATGCTGATCATTTTGTTAAAAATTATTGAAACAATCATTGTGTCAATTAGATCTCGAATCTCGTGAGAAGTCGCGTTGTTAGGGTATATGACCAATATTTAGTACCTATTTCGCAAACATCGAGTATACTCGATGTTTGCGAAATTGGCTTAACATCTTTATAACACCACATATTCCAAGTGCACCGTGGTTGTTTGACATTTTGCGTTCCATTGTGACAGGAGAGCGCTGTTGTTCGCGCTGTTTCTCAAGGTGTCTGTGGAAAAAAACAAGACGCTGGCTTTAGGTTCGATTATGGCTACCAAAAGGAGCATGCTGGCATGCAGCACTATTCAGAGTTGATGATGAGATGTGGTTTCAAATTTAAGTTTTGGTTGTATTTGACAGCTCTTATTGTCTTCCCTCCGATCTTCCCATTGACTACGCAAAGGCTTTCGACAGCTTAAGCCATGAATACATATGGGAAACTCTAAAGCAACAAGGATTACCAGCATCATACATTAACATTATCCAAACCATTTACTCTAACAGTACGGCTAGAATTCAACTGGAATCTGTGGGAAACGAATTCCACGTAGAAAGAGGGGTGAGGCAAGGTGAAACACTATCTCCAAAATTGTTCTCTGTCGTGTTAGAAAACATCTTCCGCAATTTGAACTGGGAAAATTTGGTCTGAATGGGTTGAAAATGAACCACCTCAGATTTGCCGACGACATAGTGTTATTCGAAGAAATCCCAGAGAACTTGCAAATCATGATACAAAGTCTGAGCAAAGAAAGTGACAAAATTGGTCTGAAAATAAATTACAGCAAGACAAAACTAATGACTAACTCTAAAAAGGTAGATATCAAAATAAAAGAGGAAGTTTTGGCCTATGCAGAGGACTACATATACCTTGGTCAAGTCATCTCTACCAATGACCAAACTAGCCAAGAAATTAATATGAGGATTGCAATTGGTTGGAAAAAATACTGGTCCCTCAAGGAGATCATGAAGTCAAAAGACCTAGGCATGACTTTGAAAAGTAAGACCTTCAACTCATGTATACTCCCATGTCTAACTTATGGGTGTGAGACATGGGCACTCACCAAATTGCTCAGAGAAAAGCTTGTCAAGTGTCAAAGAGCAATGGAAAGAAGCATGGTAGGCTCAAAGAGACAAGACAAAATAAGGAATATAGATGTCCAGTCCAAAACAAAACTGACCGATGTTCTAACAAGAGGAGACCAACAAAAGTAGAGGTGGACAGGCCACATGATGCGAGACACTAAAGGAAAGTGGAGCAAGGTAGTGACAGAATGGTATCCAAGGGACGGCAAAAGAAGTCGGGGAAGGCAGCCTACCCGCTGGGAGGAAGAAATAAAGCTGACAGTAGGTCCAAACTGGAGGAGGGTACCTCGTGACAGACGACCATGGAAATTGTTAGAGGAGGCCTATGCCACGAACCACACCGAAATTCGAGACATTTTGTGATTTTTGTTTTAACCATTATTGTAAATGTAATTGTCTGGTTTTCGGAATAAAAGGCTTTATTATTATTATTGTCTTCCCTGTCTCTTATTTCATCTTCAACATAGACACCTGTGCCACTCACTGTTGAGAAAAAGCCACCTATTATCCTATACTGCCATATTTCCCTGGCCTTCCACTGCGAGTTATTTTTAACACTAAGTTATCAGCCATAGTCCAGCTGCACAAATAATACTATCAATCTTCTGTGGCGCAATCGGTCAGTCAATGAAATATTGACCCCACAACAGCTTATCATCTTATCCATTATTACTTGGGGTCGTCGCAACACGTTTTTTTCTTCCATTCTGTGTCAACCGTCAGGATATCATTTACTCCTTTATCTTTCATATCATTCCTCACACAATCCATCCATCGTTTCTTTGGTCTTCCTCTCCCTCTCCATCCATCAAAATTTATATTCATCACTCTTTTAGTCACATGCGATTCGATTGACCCCACAATAGAATAATAACGAATTTCATCAATAAACTGACCGCGATCAGCATATTTAGGTAAACTACGTTCAAAAAACAGTCGGTTCGTGCTTTTGAAAGCTGGTTCGATACTTAAATCACCTGTGATCGCCCAAGGATTAGGCAGAGGTGTAGCTAATAGTAGGTACACCCACATGTCACCATGTGTAAATCACGTTCAGTTTCAGTGGCGAAATTCGCTCTAAGTGGTTTATTTAACCCCATAAATAATTCCAACCCGTTGAAAGCCCAGTATGCAGCTATAAACATTATCAAGACTGGAGAGGACATATCCACGCCAATTGATGACGCCATAAAGCTCTTAATTAGAAAATGTGCAGAATTGTGCACTTAAGACGAAATTTATTTACTTAGCTAATCGAATTGCACAAAGATTGCCTGCGGCATTCACTTTTGCCAATAAAACTTTAGCTTTATTGACTTTTCTGGTCAAGGGTTGGGTGAAGCACCGAAGACAAATCGAGCAAGCTGGGTTGGACTGGCATCTCTCATTGACTGACCCAACGAAGTAGGCTAGTTATGCAAAAGTGGTAAATTATGATAATAATTATGCCATGTATCAACTTGGTTAGTTCCAAAAATGGTGTTGCTTATTGGACTAGCTCTGTTCGTTCTCCTGCTTGATATAGAGAAAATATAAATTATTTTTTTACTCTTCCGCTGTTCTTTTCCAATTAGTTTCGTTGCGGCATCCAACAGTTGAATCGTCTCTCCGGGATACTTCAAACTTCTTTGCCTCGACGCTTTTCTAGAGGTCGCCTCTGTTGATTTTGGCTTTTAGGAGTTGTAGTTGTGGATTGCAGAATGCAGCAGAAAGCAGACATGACGCTGCCAAATCTAGTCAGCATAGTGGTTTAAAGTTGGCCGGTTCGGTATACGGCAAATTCGATTAGAACATACGTACGCATTAGAATGAATGTAACAGCAAACTCCCTTAAGGCAACAAAACATCCAACGATCCTGCATCAAAAAATATGCAATACATTACCAAGTCGCCCAATTAAGAATAACCTGGCCGAATATAAACAGTCGGCATCACATTCGCTAGTTTACGAGTGTTGTAAGCAATTTATTGAGAACACGACGCCGATTATTCTCGGTCAGTTAATCATTGGGAGGCTATGAATTAGAATCAACCTGTTGTTGATCTGCATCTATCATAATTATTCGTTTCGCTTGTAAATCCTTGCAGGGAGTTAACACAACTCCCTGCAAGGTTTTATTGGAATTAGTCGATGTTCAACGGTAATGAAACTAATGTGTTTCTCACCCGGTTTTTAAATGATTCAAAAAAAAAAAAAAAATAGTTTTATCTGTTCTAGTTGATGATTAAAAATAATGAATTTGACAGTCTGTCAGAAAGTATTTGCTGTTTTAATGTTGATACTCGTAGACTTTTTTATAGTTTTGGAAAGAGAACAACTAGCTTAAGTAGATGTATTCATGCACATTAGGGCGTGCGGAACCAGGTTTCGGTCCCCCTAGTAAAACCAGTTTTCCCGGGTTTTACTCTAAGACCGAAACCGGGTTTCGCATGCCCTAATGCACATATTGCAATTCTTTACCATTCGGTTTCTTGGATCTTGTATTTGGTTGTGTTTGATATCAGTTTGGTCTTCGACAAGTTCATCACGAGTCCAACCTCCTCAAGGATTGCATTGCTTCACTGAGCTAGTTTAACATAAGCTCCAGTTCTGCCACTGTAGAAAAAAAATCATCATTTATTATCATTTGCCTAGCCTTTTCCCAGCTATTTTGAGGTCGGCTTCCAGTCTAACCGGATGCTGCTGAATACCAGTATTTTACATGGAGCGACTACCTACACACATCAACAGAATCTAGGGATACCTTAATCCTAAATTAATTACGATTTTATAGTTTAAAATCTTTTTAGTTTCCATAAAAAGTTTATATACAGATTGAAACCTCTTTTATTCTATTTTCAAAATTTAAAAATGTAAATAAAAGAAAAACAAAAGAAACAACAAAATACGGCGGCAAAATTGTTAGTAATTCGTTACGTTAGAAAGAAAGAAAGAAAAATATTTATTTGGGACAAGCACAGGAACAACAAAAAAAAAAAAAAAGGAAAAAAAAAAGAAAAAAAAAAAAGGGGAAAATTAAAATTGTTTTGTTAATATTAATTAATGAAAAGAGATTCGATTGTTTTTCTTTTTTAATTTAACGTGCCGTGTGAGCTTTAAGAATCATGTCACGTCGTCATCTGAGTCGAGATGAAATGTTACGAGCTGTCCGGCATGATAGAAAATGGTGCTATTCAAAGCGTCGTTGCTGAGGCCCTATTCACCAGCCAAAACGTGTTATCAAGGTTGTGGTTACGTTATCGCAGTACTGGGGATGTGGCGGAACGGCACACGGGTAGATATCGTGTTACTACGCAGAGACAGGATCGATTTCTCCAAATGACCGCCAGAAGACAACCCAATATCACAGCGATGCAACTAGTACAAAGGCTTCGTCAGACGAACAATGGTCTTTGGTGGTGTTCAATGATGAGTCCCGGTTTGGGTTTCATCCCGATTCACGAAGAACACGCGTTTGGAGAACTCCAGGGAGAGTTAGCCGTCTACGGCACCCTCAGGAGGTCCACTCATACCAAGGCGAGACAATCATGGTCTGGGCAGGAATTAGTCTTGGCGGACGAACCCAGCTCGTTTGGATTCAAGGCAACATGACTGCACAAAAATATCACGAGGAGGTGTTAGAGCCTGTTATTGTCCCACACAGATTCCAAATGGGCCAGGAATTTCTCATGCATGATAATGCTCCTTCCCATTCGACGCGGCTGGTATCGGCCGCTCTCCGAGGCCACGATATTCAAGTTTTGGATTGGCAAGCACAGTCGCCTGACTTAAATCCTATCGAGCATGCCTGGGACATGTTACAACCAAAAGCTTTGAGAGATTTCCCGCCAAATGTGACGACGGAACAACAACTTTACGAACACTTACAAAGAACATGGGATCTCATAAGTCATACCGCAGCAAGGCATTGACAATTTAAAGTGTGAACAATCGATGTCGATGTGTAATTAATGTAAGAGGTGGCAACATTGATTATTAATAATTAGATTTTATAAGATTTTTTCAATTTTAATTAAAATTAGTAGTTTTATAAGAAGATTTTTTTTTTTTACATATTAATTTTCTACGGCAATTAAAAAGAATAATACTCTTATTTAAAACAAAAAAAAAACACGATTTTCTATACTTCTTATTAAAGACCTTAAAATAACGTATCATTCTTCCATTTACTAAATCAGAAAATTCTTCATAGATTTAATAGACTTTTTGGGGGAGTGAAGAGAGGGGAGAGGTCGTCAGGAACATTCGGGTTCCAGCGCCCGCCACTAGATGCTTCACAAGGCTTTCATTCAGGGGTGAGTATTACCCAGTACTGGGTAATACGATACCCCTTGGTAAGACTGGTGGTGAGACTTTTTGGGCCACTGCCTACCTGTAACGACTGTCAAAGATCTACAGATGACAGCCGGGACCAACGGCTTAACGTGCTTTCCAAGGCATGGAGTAAAATTCGGTATGTAGTGAGCGGTCACCCATCCACTGACCAACCTGGGCAAGCACGTTAACCTAAAGATCGACCCGAGCAGCTGTTATTATTTTGCCACGAGTTCCTCGTTTCGAAAAATCGTTTCCCAGCAATAATTTTTGCGTAGAGTTACCTACTTAGTTTGATGGACAGAATGCTTGGTTGCGGCTTCGTGAAGGGTCCTTATACACCTTGTAGTTCCAAGGTTTCATTGTACGTTAATCGATGTCTACTAGAACGGTAGTAAGCTTTGAAATTGTGTTTTCCTTGTTAGGTGTTCCATAAAAATAATAGTTAATGTGCTTGTTTCATTTGAAGTTAATGGGTCGTTTGCACCTGCTTAGTGCAATTGTAACGTTCACCATAATATGCTTACATCTAACACTGTCAAAACAAATTAAAACGTATGCGTCTTAATTATAGAGGTGCGCAGGAGTTGAGCATAATAAAATTAATGAAAGTTGCATGTATCTTGTGTTTAGTAAAAGTATTTTGGTTAAAATGTTTGTATACTCTTTATTTACTATGTTTGTATACTTTTAATTGCCTTACTACAGTGCTACAAGGATATTTTGGCGCTTGAAAGACATTGGCTATAAAATTGTTTTGAAAGAAGAAAAAAAAAATAAGATGGTGTCGTTGGTTCCGATTTTAGCCGCGTGCTAAAATGATCGTTTGAAGCTTTAAACCACTTCTGTATGTGTAACTATTGTATTCAAAAAACAAATTATTATAGGTATTACGATTTATGTAAATAATTATTTGAGGATCCCTTTGCATTTTTATGAATATTTCCTGTATTTTAAAAGCTGAATTTTACTACAGCATACAGGAGCAAGTTGCATGAACCAATAGTACGAATTCCGAGTGATACAACTTTATCACGGGGTGCATTTTAATTTACAGTGCACTCGCCGTGTCGAGCCTTTATTGTCGTTTGCGATGCGACTGCAGTCCATACTAGGTTACTGTAGGGTCACTAAAATTTTAAGATATTAAAGACATCTTAAAATTTTGGTGACAATTTTTGGTTTTTTTAAACTTGCAGCATCAGCTGATCGTGTTGCCGCCATTGCATTGTATGTAGAATTAAATACTGATCAAAACAAATCCAAACACGACATATCTGTTATTATTTTATGAAGAGTGTGCTGGATATCCTGGCCGTAGCATGAGCTCATCATGTTGCCACCATTGTATTGTATGTAAAATTAAATGCTGATCAAAACGAAACCAAACACGATATATCGGCTATTATTTTTTTCAAGAGTGTACTGGTGTGCTGGATATCCTGGCTGCAGCATCGAACCAAGAATTCCATAATCTTGCATATTTATATAGCGTACATGGGTGTTTCAAATTTTAGGTCACACATATGCTTGAAAGTAAAGTAAATACCCATTATGGGTCTAAGAACCTTACCGCAGCTAACAAAAGAGCTGGTTACCTTGAAACGGCTGATCCGATTCTAAAACTATTATATCTAAGAACCATTGCTAGAAAATCTGCTTTCAAATAAAAAAAAACCGCATTCGAATCGGTTCACCCGTTTAAGACCTACGGTGCCACAGACAGAAACACGGACAGACACACACACACACATAGCGGTCAAACTTATAACATCTTTTTGCGTCGGGGGTTAAAAATAGAAATTTTGAATGCATGTAAGTACACGGTAGTCTCGCGGTATCGCAGTTTACGAAATATTACCATGTTGTGCAATGCACCATGATATTTTAATAACCAACAAAAACACCTTCCTTCTCGCACATTTTTTTACATAACTTATCAACACGCCTGCTGAAGGCAGAGATTGCTTAGTTATGTTAAGTCCCATCTTAATAGAAGCGAGCCTATTGCCATCAACCGGGCACAAATCCAGACTTCGTGGCTGCTACCGACAAATTCCTGATGGTAAAACTCCAATAACGCTTTGTCCAAGCTGGTAATCAAACCCAGGACCTCATGATTAGCAGTCGCGCTTGCGACCACTAGACCAACAAGGCGACTTGCATCTATCAATTAAAAGTGACAGCTTCATAATAGTGTAAACCGGAACTTTAGATGGGCGTGAGTTAGCAGCCCTAGCGTTGACACTTCACACCTCGCTACAACGTCACTTCTACCACTCTCTGTCAATTAGTTACCTTTGGACTATGAATACTCAATTACATAGCCTTTAAAGGGTGAAATAGTGAAATCTTCAATTATATTGACAATAGCCTTGTGTGCGATTGTGGTGTGTCGCCAGAATAAAGCAGTAGCTTTGCATATCACATTTAACATGGTGATTTAAAAAGTGCGGTGAATATTTTAGAGGCTACAAAATAGTTTAGAGGTTAATTGCTAAACTGAAAGACAAAGCGAGAAAAAAAGTCTATTTTTTTATTGTTTTTCGGATTGTAGATCATGAAATACCTCGAATAACTCGGCGGAGCAGGAGGGAGTGTCAGACTTTTAGTGACTAAAACCCATCCATGTTCCTTCTTTTGCCCTTTGCGTTCCAGGGCCGCGGTATCTCTTTCGAACAGTCCCGCAACCCTGGCAGGCATTGGTCCTGCTGACATCTCTCTAAGGCACGCGTGGAACACGAACGCGCCGTCGACACGACCTGTCGTCATAAGATGGACGGACGGCGAGCTAGCCTATAGCTCACCGTCCACAGGCCCGCGTCTACCTACGGTGGCCGGGGGCCACCTCGTGGCCCTCGACGCCCGGTGCGTCTCCCGCGGCGGCTGGGACGTGAGGTTCTCTCCCTCTCACGTTCCGCCACCTCCTTGGCTAGCATGACTGCTTCGCAGAAGGAGGTGACGGCGTCCCATTCCGTCTCGCTCCGGACCATGGATTGAACCAAGGCCGGACGTGAGAGGCCGCCGCCGCCGATCGCCGCTACGAGGACACGGCGGTGCCCACGAGGGGCAGATCTCCACCGTGTGCTCCACCTGTCCTCCGGTCGATCCTCACAATGGTAGAACCCGGGCGTTTCCTCCCGCCTGACTCGGTGCAGGAACCTCCCGAAACAACCGTGTCCGGTGAGGACCTGCGTCAGGCGGAAAGTGAGAGCGCCGTGGCGCAAGACTTATACACAGCAGTGTACCGACCGTTTTCCGTGTGCCGTGTGATCGTGTAGGTCCCGGTCACTACTACCTACTCCTGAATGCTAAAGGTAAACATCGTCAGGAAACAATAACAAAAACATGGGTTAGACCCAGAAGAAGAAGTAGTAAGAAAACATGTGACATCCATTAACCCGGATTGGGTCCTCATTTTACGTTTTCTTTTATCGCCACCTATGTATCCAGGTATCAAACCCTTATAATTATATCGACAATCTCGTTTTAAATAACGTTCTAAGACAAAGAGATACAATACATGATATCATGATGATTATTTGTCGAGAAACGTGTCAGAGGACGTGGAAACAATCGTTGGCTGTGTTCGCTTATGTCACGACGCGCGTCACTATATTGAATGTCAAACGCATGTCAAATGTCACATTTAGAGCGGAGATCTCACGATTTTGTGACAAGATCTCGAAATTAAATAAATGTGTTTTAGGATATATTTTTATCAGACCAATTAATCAGCAATTAAAGGAATTATAGTATTACGACAGGCGCCTTTAATTGTCGCATTGTGTGGGGACAGTTATCTGTTGAGTAAACACGGCTACACATCAAGCTATACCTTTCCACTATAAGCTGACCTCGCATTGTACGGAAATCATATACAATTCGAGATCAGCATAAACTGGCAATGTATATAATGATGTGTAGCCGTGTGTACCTACTTGTAGGTGATACGGCTCAGTTTCAATTCAATTTTTAATCGTTCTATAAGGTCCTGTTTGAGATGGGCATCAGTTCGAATAGAAAAAAAAACTTCAAAATGCCAGTAATAAATAACTACTTCAGTCGATTACTTACTTTTTAAGTAATCGACTGAATTAAAATAACAACTGTAGATTGCCTATTGTCAGAGAATTTAGTGAGAGTGTCATCAAGAACTGTCAGTGTCATTTATTTGCTATGGGCTATGGAACATACTGACAGCTGTTAAGGGGGAAGCTTCAGGATAGCCCGCGAATTCAAATTTTCTTACGTTTTTTGCAATTTGTAGGTCAGTGTCAGGTTGTATGTTGATGAAAAATGAGTCGCGCTAGTAACACGTATGTAGTTACAGAATTATAATCATTAATACAACCCTCTAAGTTCACTTAACCCTATTCTGTAACTATTTCATGAAAAAGTCATTCAATCCTTGCGCTTCCACCTTAAGGTGAAAGTGCCAGGTTAGCCCGCGAAATTCAAACTTTCTGACACTTTTTGCAATTTGCAGGTCAGGTTGTATGTCGATTAAAATATGATTCGCAACACAGATGTAGTTACAAAATTATTTAATCATTAAAATCATCAATACAACCCTTTATGTTAATTTAATCCTACTCAATGACTATTTCACGAAAATAAATTAATAGTAGTTAGCAGCTTCCTTGTTAATTCACCGATTCAAATATAACCTTTGTACGTGGAAATATTCCTAGTCTTTATCTAGACCGTATCTAGCGAAGAGCGGGCGCAGCTTTAATAGTATTGTTTAATTGTATTCGTTCGGCTGTAAAGAATACTTATCGCGATCAACTGAACTTTATATGATATCTACTAATACGAAATCGTGTGTGTTTGTGTTTATCTACGAATTAAATTGCAATGGAATAGTATCTGTGGGCAATGTAGGAGACTACTGTTTTGTTGTAGATGTTGTTAAAGACTTTCTTTGGCTACAGAGTTTTGAGTCATGTTCTTATTAGACGCCTTGAACGAATGTTCAGTTTTGTTCCATTCGACATCGACAAAATGTACAGACGCCAGCACATCGAGCTACTACAATCTGTCAAATTACTTTTATAGATTTTCAACTTTATCGCTTAAACATTAGTTTCAAGGTTGATTGGGAAAATTTGAAAGTTTCGGGTAGCTTGATGTGCCCAGTCTGTACATTAACGAACGATAAACGGCAGATTTGCGAGCGTCTTTCGCTCGCAGTGTCAAAATAAAACATCGTTGGATCGGTTCATTAATGAGTTAATTATTCATTTTGTGTTCGAGCGTTTAACTTCGAGTAAAAGTTGCGAATTGATTTGTGCTTTCCTTGTTTCGGATTTCTCAGGATTCATTGAGAATTTCATCTTGTAATAAAATAAGGGAAGAATAAAATCCTATGACGTGTAGAAATTAAGTTTAGAGTATGAATGTGAATGCCTACAAGGGTAAAAGAAGACCAAAGAAACGATGGATGGACTGTGTGAAGGATTATATTACAAGAATGGAGGTGTCTGATAAGATGACGAGTGATATTTAAGTATGGAAGAAGAAGACATGCTGCGCCGATCCCAAATACATTGGGACGAAAACAGGAGAATTAAGAATCATGATGAACATGGCTAATCCTGTTTGATCACTAGGTACTTTTATTTACTAACTTTTCTTTATTCATTTAAATATGATGTATGGAATTAAACTAAATAGCAATATAAGCAGCAGAACCTGGGCCACTAACACATGTATGTAACATTTGAATGATACAGAGCCAACAATGGTTATTGTGGAACGATTGATGTCTGTATGTCCGTACTACTAAGTTATAACACCATAGCTTATTCAAGCTTAGTCAGAGATATTGTGAACTTAAAAGCTCGCTATTTACTTTAGTAGGTAGGCAGACTCGGGGGTGGGTACTGAGGGGTGACATTCTTAGGTCTTTGAGAGACGTTACGGGGGTAGTCAGAATGCCGAGTTTGATAATCAGTCTAGACAAAGGATATATCGTGCTAACCAGAAATTGGGCTGTGGAGGGCAGTTATGCAGTCGACCCATGTTTGATACTATGTATATTCAGCTGTATCCAGCTAGATTGGAAGCAACCCCAATATAGTTAGGAAGAACTCGGTAAATGATGAGGTTGACTTGGGAACTATTTGTTAAGATTAAGCTAACTGTACTTTCAAATATTTATGAAAAACTATCCGCATTATCTGGCATTTCCTCAATAGGTCTGGTTATATTCCAACCAGATGTCATTTGATATCAGTAAAGGCATTAAATAGTGAAAGCGATATAATATTTCTAACACACTTCTATAAAAAATGGCCTCTAATTCAAACCAGGACACGGACGTTCATTACATTACCACGAGACCTTTTGAGACCCCAATATTTCTATTCCCGCCATTTCATCTGTCAAAGTCGAGGCAAGGCAAAGGAAATTATAGCGAACAGCCTCTTCGCCTGACTTAATCTGTGGTCTGACAGTTTATAAGTACCGCTTAATTTGCAAAGACAAACCTTTAAAGGGGGCGTTGCGCTGATCATCCATCATTGTAAGGTAGGAGCGTTCGTTTTGCGGTGATTGTGGGCTAAGAAAGTTTGGGAAGCGTTTTTAAGCCTTGCTACACATTTGTTTTTAGATGTTAGGTACTGCTGTGGCCTGTGGCGCAGAAAAGACATTAAAAAAAATAGACAAAGACTTTACTAGAACTTTGCAAGCAAACCTGAGTAGGTTTGATTTCAAAAGAGGTTTTATTTTCAGAAAAGTGATATCGCCTCTGGCCGTTCGACATAGAAAAACTCTCAGATGCCATTAAAGTTTTTGTTCAAGCAAATGGCCAGTGGCGGTGGTGGTGGCGGTGGTGGTGGTGGTGGCAATATTTCTAACAAAAACCCGCCATTATTTTTGACGTTATTGTAGCAAAACCTTACCTTATTGTGAATAAAGCCTGCTTAGGTATCCTTCATTAACAGAGATAATAGTGCTACAAGGATATTATATAGGGGTGTGTGATCATCGCGGGCCTGTGGACGGTCGCGAGCCTGTGGACGGTGAGCTATGGGCTAGCTCGCCGTCCGTCCGTCTTATGACGACAGGCCGTGTCGACGCGGCGACGGCGCGTTCGTGTTCCACGCGCGCCTCAAAGAGATGTCATCAATAGGAAGGGGCCAAGGGCCGATGCCTGCCGGGGCTGCGGGACTGTTCGAAAGAGATACCGTGGCCCCAGAACACAAAGGGCGATGAAGGAACATGGATGGGTTTTAGTCAGTAAAAGTCTGACACTCCCTCCTGCTCAGCCCAGAGCGGGAGGAGTTATTTGATGATTCCCCAGCCGAAAAAAAATAAAAAAATTGTGATCATATATACAGCGTCTAACAGAAAGGGTATAATCATATGGAATACTGTGGTACGGACCATCAAACTGAACAACTTTCTCTATGGGACCACCATCGAAATCGTAAAAAAATAATCAGCTGTCTCATACATTTGGGACGAGTAGGTATTGAAATTTTGTATAGGACAGCTGATTATTTTTTTACGATTTCGATGGTGGTCCCATAGAGAAACTTGTTCAGTTTGATGGTCCGTACCACAGTATTCCATATGATTATACCCTTTCTGTTACATGTTGTATAGACGTAGAATCGGCTTGAGCCCATCATGTTTCACAATATTTGCTTCAATTTAGTTAGACGTGGTGTCGAGTCGTGTCGTCTAGATTGAAAAGAATGACGTATGTCTGGACTTTGTTTTGCAAAGACATGAAGCTCTTTCGGACCGGCTCGAGCCAATCTATGACAACTTTTCTTTTCTAGTTCAAAAACTCTCTCCGCTTTTGACTCATACCACATAATTGGTATCGTCTTCTATCAATAACATATTGATAGTATAAAATGTAGTTCTGATAACGTCATTAAAGATGCTGCAGCTCTATTCAGTGATTATAAATCATGTTCGTATGAAGTATGTTATCGATAAAGATTTCTATCTATTTGCGTGTAAGACTTAGGTTAATAACAAATCTATCGTTCATGAAGTATTTTCTGAGGGATGTATTAAATAATCAATCAAATATTTTTGAATGTACAATTATTGCTAGATGAAAACTATAGCTATATATACAGCGTGTAACAGAAAGGGTATAATCATATGGAATATTGTGGTACAGACCATAAAACTGAACAACTTTCTCTATGGGACCACCATCGAAATCGTAAAAAAATAATCAGGTGTCCTATACAAAATTTCAATACCTACTCGACACAAATGTATGGGACAGCTGATTATTTTTTTACGATTTCGATGGTGGTCCCATAGAGAAAGTTGTTCAGTTTGATGGTCCGTACCACGGTATTCCATATGATTATACCCTTTCTGTTACACGCTGTATACAGTTGTAAAATAATCTTTTAGCATGTCACCAAAACGGAACCAACGCAGCCATCTTGATTTTCAATACATTTCGCAATACAGATTTACAAAAGCCTTACAGCGCCCCACTGTTTCTAAAGCGCCAAAAGGTTCTTTTCTAGGTCCATGGTTCTAGCATTGCTTAACTGAAAAAAGGCTTGTTTTTAAATAACGTTAAAAATAATGGCTATTTTTGTAGAAAAAATAATGCACCGGCCATTTGCCAATTATAAAAAAGATTTAAAACTTTTTTTTTTAAATAATGGCATGCGAGTGTTTTTCTATAACAAACGGCCAGAGACAACGTCACTACTTTGAAAATGAAACCTCTTTCGATAACAAACCTACCTAAGTTGGAAATTGAAAGAAACAATAGGCATATTGTAATATAAATAGTTTTTCTTTCTTTTTTTAAATAAATTGATAAAGGTTTTGTTTATTCTTAAATTCTTTTGACACACTTGCAGACTGTTATATTTTACTATTACTCTTGCTAAGGTAACTAATAGCTTTAGAAGTCAGTAAATAAATGATTAAAATCCACTTCAACGCGATCCTATTTACAACTAAAACGTTTACGTCGAACGCAAGCAACATTGCGTTTACTTTCTTAAAGGGTATGATTTACTCCATCGCCGTTTGATATTTAATCAGGATTCCATCAAAATTGACCAGGTGTTGATCACTTAAGGCTGGTCTGGGAGGCAGCCTGTTATTTCCACAATTTTCACACCTACCGCAGTGGGTAATTTCAAGACATAACTTTGAAAAGATTGGGTGGCGCTGCTCAGTATAAATACGGGGTTTGAAGTTGCCTCATTGGCGTTTCTAGTTGTATTAAGATGTCCCAATTCTATAATGTTAGGGAATTACGCTACTTTTACTGTTGCCTAAAAAACTAAACAACCTATTGGTAAGAAGTTAAACCTCTACTTTTCTGTGTGATGTTGTCATTTAATTCTCTCAATGTATATCCTCTTTTATCTCTTCTTTATTTCTCTGATTCTGATCACTTGTTTTATTCTTAATTTACAACGGCCAAACAACCCCAGGTCACAATTCAAAGCCGAATCCTAGGCAAACTTTACAACCTGGTCCTAAACAAAACGTGACGATTATATTCTATGTATCCTCTATTAGTTTTATATTTCTTCTGAATCGTTTTAATTATGTCAGCCATTATTTCAGTTTTCATGTTTATCAAAACATTACATCTTAGTGTATTGCATATGTAAGCAACTTACAAGCCATTTACATGCAAAACAGACTATTAAGTAGGGTTGATACTTTCAAATTGAAGAAAATATCATGTTTTGATTTTACAATGGTCAAATCAGATTCTAAACAAAGAAATATTCCAAACCGAGAAAATGCTTTTGAAAAAAGAAAGGTAAACGGAAACGACCTTTTTGCATACCTATGAATTTGTAAAGTCATGTTCTCGGAAACGAAGATGCGTGTCTCCAGTTGCTGCCCAGAAACATTATCAAATGCGAAGGAATCAAATTGAATCCTGTAGCGCTGATGGTCGACATCTAAATTAAGTAAAGTCAACTAAAAAGCTGTTGCAGATCTCGTTAGCCAGTCTATCGTTATTCCTTGACAGCTGTCTTCATTCTGAGTTGATATTTGACAGCTATTCAGTCTCTTCTACTGGCAGCAGCCCTGCCGCCACAGGACCGTCACGCCGGTGGTCCACCGCTCCACGAACACATTTACACGCGCGCCCCCTAACACACGCCTCTTACTTATAACCATCGCAATCAAACTGTGCCTTATCATGTCCTAGTATCAGAGATTTAACCCTCTTTCATGTGCTATTAAGCATTAGGTTGGAACTAACAAAATGCCTACTATAAGAGCTATAGCTGTCGCCAGGAAATTAATTTTTGCGAAACGTTGCGTTAGTTCTGAATTTCAGAAATGTGTAGTTCTTCTTTGTTTCCTTTATGTATATTTGGCTTTCACCTCTAATGACGGTCCTTGTTCCACGCTGTCTGTTACAAACTGTTCAAATGATGGGTGATGGCCTTATTTAATAAATAACAATCGGCCTTCAACTATATCCAAGAGAAAATTCCACCAGATTGAATACGTCACCATCATTCCCCAGCCTTATTCCAATTTATTTTGGATCGGTGCAGTATAATCTTCTTGCTTCATAATCATTTCTCTATTAGTCGTAATCCCTGCAGTCACCCCTTCCTTCCTAGCCATGTCATCTTCCACCAGGCCATCTATCGTTTCTTTGATCTTCCCTTACTATTATAGCCATTCACATTCACACTCAAAACTTTCCTGACATTTTGTCTCATTCCTCCGCGTGACATAAATAAATAAATAAATAAATATCGCTGGACATTACACACAGCGCCATCTAGGTGACACACTAAGCAACGAGGCTTGTGTCGTGGACACCAGATAGTTGATAGATACATACATACTTTTTGTTTGTAAATACATACTTATTATACATATAAACATCCATGACTCGGAAACAAATGTCCATGCTCATCACACAAACATTTGCTCCTACCGGGATTCGAACCCGGGACCCTAAGAACGTAAGGCAGCCTCACTACCGCTGCGCCATTCGGGTCGTCATGCACATAGCACATGCTCATATCATGACAACCGATGATTGAACACTTCAAAAATCCTTTAATTAAACTAGGTGAACACTTTTTAAAAAGCCGAACTGTAGTCAAATGAAAATGTAATTGGCATTAGCAACTTATCTAGGTGTTTAGATCTTTACGCAGCGGCTTACCTAACACTAGATAGGTATCTATCGGTTTATGCGAAATGGAAGAACATCTTCTACAAATGTTGAAGGGTAACGAAAGTGTGTGCTGCGCTGTCCATCCGTATGTCACGATCATTATCTAAACCAAAATGATAGAACTGACGTTGTCTGCTGTCACACAACATTAAACCATTAATTGGTATGCTGAAATTAAAGGAAAGGTTCCTTTGCTTGTTACCTGTCAGCTACCAATTTGAAAAGCTGGTGATAAAAGTCTTCATTCGGTTTTTTTAATGTTTCATCGTGTTTATGTCGTAAAAGTGATGTTTTCCTTTTTGTTTCTTATGTCGTAAGATATATCGCGTAATTGGTTGCAAAAGTAAGTTAAGTAAAAGTGAGAAATTTGTCATTCATGAAGTTGATACCATTGTGACGAAGTGATAATATATTCCTAAGATGGGATAATAACTTCATCGTATCACTAGCTTCTTGATCATGACTCATTACCGGAACAAAAGTATTCTAAGTGTTAATCCACGTTATAAACTAAGTGTGTCAAATCATCTTAATCCTTTCAGCCGTTTTTACGTGATTGAGTAACAAACATGCAAACTTTCACATTAGTAATAATAAGAAAGTAAGTAGGATATGCTCTAGACAACGGTACCTTTAAAATAAATAAATAGTAACAAAAAGTTCAAGGAAATATCAGTCAAAAATACGGCTCCAATCAATTTCATGCATGGATGTTTAAATATCAAAACAATGACTACGAATAAAATATGAATGAATGCGAAATGAATTAAAATACCGCTTCGATTAATTATTTACAAAAAAAACCAAATGGCGTCCTCATGTCAAATTGACAGCCCGCCATTTCGTTACACTTGCGACGTGCGATTGTAATCTGGCGTGTGCCATATTTATAAAGAAATATTTACAAAAAACGCAAGAAGGATTTAAAAACACGGGTTCTGTCGCTTGCCTACATACAATATATTTTGAAGAGCAGAAACTCTTCATGGCCCGGCTGACATGAATGAGTTTGGTTCAGTCGTTACAAGCAGTCTCATTTCCGAATAGTGTCTTCCACTATGCTTTTATTAAAACGATGTAAACTAGCCTTTGATAACATTTCACAACTTTAGATTTACATACATTCTGAGGTTAAGAAGGTAGCTAAAAATCGGCATCACACTTATCATAATTTATTTGGGGTTCTGAGTAGCATGTCTTCTTTAATATTTCTCTATCATCCGATCAGCTACTTATATTATTGTTACACAGTTTATCGCTCAATTATTTAGTCTTTCTTATTTATTTTATTTTTATTTATTTATTTCTATTTTGAAAATATTAATACCGTATCTAATCTGTGCACAACTTGCTATTGTTTGTATTAAAAGCGGAACCCTAAAAATATGGTTTACTTTAAGGCTATTGACACTGTTTGACTAGGATGTATCAGCAAAAACCAAGCAATATGTTTTTGTAATGGCATTGTAATGACAAACTCTGTGTTTGCTTCAAATTTTTTACCGTCTTTATATGAAAATGGTTGATATATTTGAATTGATTTGGATGCATCTTGGGTGTGTATCTAAATCGCCGAAGTGAGAGCAGTGTTTAAAGATAAGAGAGGTCGTTGATAACCAATGGAATATCAGGTAATTAGGAGTCCTATCACAATTGTTTATCCTGATCCTGACGTTTCTTGTAATTAGCTGAATCCAAGTTTGCCTTAGGTATCAGTCTTTTGGTAGTACTAGGAATGTGTGAAACCTTCCGGGACTTTCAATTACTTTACAGAAATCATGTATCGTAAAAATCTAACTACCGATAAAATTCACACAAGTATTCCATGCTATACGCGCACAAAGCACATCGTACATCCAGAACAAGAAGTGCCCATAAATTACAAAACTCAAACAAATCCTATCTTACCACGCTTATATTCTCCGCACGTACAATCCGCAATCACGCAAAACTTTATTAACTCTTCAATATCCATTTCCAATAGAAGCAATCATGGGCCATTACTATTCTTTATAGACATAGTTAAAGGCATAAATTACAGCCCATATATTATCTCAGAATGGCTTATGTAAACGAGGATCAGGCAACGTGCACGGATCGGAAGCTATGACAATGCCAAACAATTTATTTTAATGGGCATTTATTAAGTTGGCTGTATAAAATCGCTGGTAACTCGGCGGGTGGCTGAATGCTTAGATTATCTGTGTCATGCGCCCGAGCGGCCGAGATGCGTATCGGGTGTATTCGGCTTTATTCGGCCCGTATCGGCAGCGATGACAATGGCAAACAAATGCGATCACGTTCGCTCGTATGTTCTGTAATATATGATTTTGATGTTGCGATTTGAATTTGAGTTTTAGTTCTTAATGATTGTTTAGAATTTCTGAAGAAAAGGACCTATTCAGTACTACAAAATGAATTATTTTATCTGAATTTAAGTGTAACATTTACGGAGCTTTCTTTATCATTCAACATTGCGAGACTATTGTCATTACTCTGGACTATTTATCTTCTTACTTTCATCTAATCAAGATATTTCAGCCTAGCGACGCGCTCCGGGTTCGCACAGGTGCAATGTTGTAAATATAAACATTCCTCTTGAATCACTCATCTATTAAAAAAAACGCATCAAAATCTGTTGCGTAGTTTTAAAGATCTAAGCATACATAGGGACTTTGTTTTATACTATGTAGCGATAGTGTTATCTCGATGTTTTAATAATTTATCCAAAAATTGCATCAACTGTGCTACCTCAGTTGGTATGCCACTTCTACTTACGCCTTGACCATGACATGACCTGTCGTTATGGCGAGTCGGAACCAAACAGGTTCCGTTGATATACTCGAGGGTAGATTAGATAGCTAGGAATGTTCTGGAGTTTGGAGCAAAGTCAAGAAGATAATCGTTGCAAAGTCTGGGTAAATCGCTTTTGAATGTTGTATAAGTGTATTTATGCCCGCGACTATACTGTTGGATATAAATGTAAGTGAGGTAAGGGCACCTCGTAAGTAGCCTTTAAGTCTATAATAGGGAGAGGGCTATAAACCAGCACGCGGACCCAGCGCTGGTTGATGAATACCAGCCGAGAATTATTAAATTAAGAACGGCCAATGTTGCATCGAGAATCCTACTGTAGTCTTCTTTTTTAAATGCAACGGTATCAAGTCTATCATGAGCCAACCTTCTTCTTGATAGCGTATCTATGGCAATCTAAAGTGAGTCAGCTAATTGCTGAGACGATTTATCGTATCAGTCCTAGTACATTAATATAATTATCATGGGTCCAACACCGCAAGACTCAAGCCCTGAGACCGCTAGACGTGGTCGCGAGATCGATGAGAAGATGGTGGGACGAATTGGATGGCTTCCTTATTAATAAAGAGTTTGGAAGGAACAGGGAAGCTTTTGCCCAAGAGAGGGACGGGGTCATGGTAAGCACCATGACATCTTTAAGCAGTATTGTTTTAATCTGATTCCAGGTGGCCTACCATGACGTCTTAAAGCGGGAGTAATTCCAGTGTGGGAAAGAGATGACTCTAGACGACCTGTATAGCTCTGTCTCTTTCCCACACTGAAATTGCTCCTGCTTTAAGACGTTATAGTAATCCCCCTGAGTAAAAAAATGATGGGGCTGAACGTCCTGTATAGCTCCATCCCTTTCCTACTTCATGGTAGGCCACCAGTTCGCAGGCTCTGAAAGAAGAACGTTCTTTGTAACACCTGTTAGTAAGGAGAAATCACTCTGTACTAAAATCATAGCATAACAGTTTAAGAGATGAGTGTCGATTTTCTATAGATAGTATACGGCTAAGGCTTTCATTTCAAGTGATAGTTAAGTTGGTAGTTATAGCGGACTGTTTAGTGTTAAAATACAAAGTTTGACTGATATTAAACAAATTGCGTCGATGGAATGCATATCTTCTAACCGCAATTACGAAGCAAATAATAATATAGAGAACCCGTAAATTATCACCTTATTTTATAGTTTCAGTTGACAAGATATTATAGGCAATATGCTCTCTCCCTGTACATGGGACTTAAACATGACTGTAATGTAGGTTTATTAAGTACACCTCTGGCTAACTCATCGGAGAGTACAGGCGTTATGTTATTTACATAACGCGGTGGTTTAACTACCACCGTGAATTTATGCTAGCCTGGTAGGTACCTTGTTGTTGAGTAAAGTCCAAAAAATCCAAAAAGACAATTGGCGTTCCACACTTTCTTTTTCTATCGACGTTTTTCAATACTCCAACACGAGACGACAAATCGATTAACAAGACGACATATCTCTCAACTTTTCTAATTCCCATATTTTTACCCCGCGACCCCTTCCCACTTGCGCCGACGCAAACCAACAGCAATTTAGAGCCGATACGAAGCGTTAGTCTGTCCAGCCGGGTGCTAAGTCATGCAAGCCGAGCAATAACGCTGCATAATTCAAGGACACAAAGCACTGGAGTGATAAACGCACTGGTTCGTTCACTGGTATCCAGGCACCTTTGTCCGGCATTTGTTGCTTATCCAAAAAGGTCGGTACTATATTGAGTTTCGATGTAAAAGTGAAGTTGGGGAGTAAAATGCTACTGGCTGGTTTGTTTCGTATCGTATCTAAAATTGCAACAAAATAAATGAGTGTTCGGAAGCCAATGTGAATCTGGAAAGGGGTACGATTTCCTTGGAGTTGCCATTTTGAAGGAATGATTAGAAGATTTTTTTTTAATGTGGCTGAAAATACTTAAACCCATTTACCTGATGTTTACTGTACTTTGAAGTCTAAAACGTACGCTTATGCACAGGATTCTCAAATAAACTCTTTATCCTGAGGGCCAAGATAATAATGAATCGCTTAAGAAACGTTTCATATTTTTACAGCTCCAAGTGACTGTTCCTAAATAGGATCTACGCGTCAAGCGATTCATTATTTTTTATGTAAAAATTGGTAGGCACAAAATTATGCTTTCGTATCAGATAAATACCATATTTGCACTACAGTCGGCTTTATGACAAAGGGCTTATTTGTGTTATGCATTGTCCGAAACATAGGAGTGTCCGAAATACATCAGCTTCTAAATACCGCAGCAGCTGCCCAACTTGCATATGAGATACAATAAGCTACTTGACATCACAACAAAGGTTCACAAAGCCACCGTGTAAGGCTCCTGTCCCGCAGTGCGAGGAAGCGACGAGCCAAGCTATTAACTATTTATTCGCTCAAGAGACGTATAAAAGGTGTAGGTCTCGTGTTAGTAAAAGAGACTCATATATACTTATCCAATCGCAGACTGATATAACACCGCGGCCCGGCGCACACTGGTCCCAAATTAAAAAAAAGTGGACATTGATAGTAGACCGCTGATATTTTTTTTTATTGTTGATATAATGATAACAGATAAGGCAAAAAAATATTATTGTCCTACTTCAAATACTTTTCTCTATAAAAAATATTTCTTTTTTTTTTGTATGGGAGTGATTACATTTTACTCAATTTCTCAAAAACCTTAAGCGATGTCGAGATGGCATTCACATATGTTAGAAAACTAATAATTCTGAGTATTTGGCTCGAAGAAACTTATTGCTTATCTCTGCGTACTTTCGAGATAATAGTGACAGAAAATAACAATTTTTTTTAATGTTAATTGTTCGCTTTTTTTTAATCATAGCCTTACTCATATCGCAATAGGTCCGCTGGCCAGCAAAATGGAGCTTCGACGCGAGTTTGCCGGGATAACAAGATGGCCGCCTCTCATGACGTAACGTAATACGGTCACGAATCGCGCGCGTACACCTCACTCAGTGTACAACTAAATGTGGTTGCGATAAGACGTGTCCTTATTTTTTCTGTGCGCTTGAAGAAATGCTTGTTGTTTGTTTGTTTTGTTATTGTTGTATTTTGAATCTTTGGATTTTAAAATCAAATAATTTTTGTTTGTCTTTCTTTCGTCGAATTTGTTTTCGTAATTTTTTTTGTTAAAATCAAAGTCACTTTGTCTTTGATATCTTTGATTCTAATTTGTTTTCAATTTTCCTTAAAATTATAATATGTCCGCATTTGTCACCAACTTAGACTTATACGTTGTTCTTAAATCAGGAGGTGGTTTTAAAAATGTCGAATTTTTATTTAATGCCCTTATTGAACGTATTGGTGTTGAATTGTCTTCCGAAGATTTGAGTAATATTAAATTATTTTGTCGTAATTTTTCAAGTAATATCTCAAAAAGATGGTCTGCTTCCAGTAGAGCTCAAAAGACCTTTCTTAACAAAAATTCAGACTGGTTACAATCCCAAATAGTTTGGCCAAAATGTCAAAATATCGATTTAAGCAGCATTTTTAAAGTTGCCGAGGAAGTAATTCCAAATTTCGAAACGCAAGTGGATACTCATCAATTAAGTTATGGTACAAGTAAAAAACCATTATTTTGTTGATATATCTGATAAACAGAAGAAAAGGCGTTCTCTAACACTTCTAGATCACACAGAGGAGGAATTAGTTTATGCTTTATGTGCCAAATTAAAAGAGTCTAAAAAAACAAAATTAGCAGCTATATTAAACGAACTCAGCCAAAACAAGGAAAAATGTGAGATGGTACATGATGTACTATTCGCTAAAAAGACTGACAAACCGTGTTTACCAGATGATAAAACGTTAGCGCTTTACACCTCAACAAATTTGTCAAAATGGCAATATCGAAATTTAAGAACTATTCTTGTTTCAGAGAAAATGTATGGTCTTCCATCCTATCAAAAGCTCCTGGAAGCTAAAAAAACTTGTTATCCTCCAGAGTCAGACATAACTGTAACTGAATCTGATGCTAAGATAAGACTTCAATCGCTTCTAGATTTGACAACTAATAGGATATTAAAAACAATTCAGCACAACTCTGCCGACAAAAAATCGCTAAAACTAATAAGCAAATGGGGTTTTGACGGGTCATCTTCTCAAAGTAATTATAAACAAAAGTCACACTCCGACAATAAAATTGACGATTCTTCAGTTTTCATGATTAGTTTGGTTCCGCTTCGTTTGGAAGAAGAGAGTGGTACTATCTTGTGGCAAAATCCTGCTCCCTCTTCAACAAACTATTGTCGTCCAATTGGCTTTATATTTGCAAAAGAAACAAATGAATTGATAAAGAAGGAAAGTGCATCCTTAGAGGAAGAAATTCGTAATCTTGTTCCCACAATTGTAGATAATTTTGACATTAAACATGATTTGTACATGACTATGATTGATGGGAAAATTTCTACTGTGATTTCCAATACTTCTTCTGCAGCTGTTTGTAATATTTGCAATACCCCACCTAGCAAAATGAATGACTTGGACTTTGTATCCAAAAGACTCATCAGAGAAGATATGTATAAATATGGTCTGTCTTCGCTTCATATGTGGATAAGATGTATGGAATGTATTTTACACATTTCGTACAACTTAGACTTCAAAAAGTGGGCTGCACGAAAAGAAGATAAATTGTTAAAAGAAATTAAAAAGAATTTGACACAAGAAGAATTCCGGGAAAGAACTGGTTTGTTAATTGACATAGTAAAACAGGGATTTGGTACAACCAATGACGGTAACACAGCAAGAAGGTTTTTTGAAAATTATGAAGTATCTGCTGAAATAACGGGTATCCACCCTGATTTAATCAAGAGATTTGCAGTCATTTTACAAACAATTTCATCTGGTCAACTTATTAATACCAACTTGTTTAGGGAATATTGTAAAGAAACAGCAATGCTATATGTAAACTTATATCCATGGTATTACATGCCTTCAAGTGTCCATAAATTGTTGATACACGGTGCTGATATTTGTGAAAATTTCTCCTTTATTCCAATAGGCATGCTTTCCGAAGAAGCTTCCGAAGCGAGGAATAAAGATTTCCGGAATGTTAGAATGGCACATACAAGAAAAATCGGTAGAGTTCAGACTAATTTAGACATTATCCACAGCTTTCCAATTAGCTCAGATCCTTACATCAGCCATATCAAACCAAAGTTTGCTCGTTTACATAAACAGTTGTTTCCAGAGGCTAGTGCTTTGATCTTGAACAATGAATTGCTTTCGTTGGAAAACGAGGAAATAGAGATTTCTCAAGAGAATATAGACCCAAATATTAATCTTTCACCATAATATTTTTTCAGAATCGTTTGTGAACATATTCAACTTTATGTTTGCAGCTTTATTTGTCTTCATTTTGATTGTTTTTTAGAACTGATGAAAGTACTCCTTCAGAAAGGTCATAGCTTTTCAGTCATTAGTGAGCCCCCATAACCTCTTTTACAGAGAAGTCTCTTTTTACTTATTTGACATTACGCATACATTATAATTATGTGCTAAAGTAAGGCTATGATTAAAAAAAAGCAAAAAATTAACATTAAAAAAAAAATGTTATTTTCTGTCACTATTATCTCGAAAGTACGCAGAGATAAGCAATAAGTTTCTTCGAGCCAAATACTCAGAATTATTAGTTTTCTAACATATGTGATTGCCATCTCGACATCGCTTAAAGTTTTTGAGAAATTGAGTAAAATGTAATCGCTCCCATACAAAAAAAAAGAAATATTTTTTTTACAGAAAAGTATTTGATGTAGGACAATAATATTTTTTTGCCTTATCTGTTATCATTGTATCAACAATAAAAAAAAATATCAGCGGTCTACTATCAATGTCCACTTTTTTTTAATTTGGGACCAGTGTGCGGCGAGAACTTTGTCAACAAACAACTCGATTTTATTACTGCTCTATGATTCTTTTGGCGCGTTGTCATATTAAGAACTAATGCCACCATCTTGTTTTTTTCAATAGACAATTCCACATACCATTTCACAAATATTTATTAAGAGCGCCATCTTGACTTTCATTATTGTAAACTGTGGACTTAAGTATATCCAGACTGGCCTTGTTGAGTTGTACCGTAACGTGTAAATGTAGAATATGTTAGAAATTGTCTTATTATTAAGTAGATACAATGACCCTGATGGTGAGGTTCTTCAAAAAGGTCAGGGGGTTTACTATGACGTCTTATAGCAGGAGTAATTCCAGTGTGGGAAAGAGACAGAGCTATACAGGTCGTCTAGCGCCATCTTTTTCCCTCACTAGAATTACTCCTGCTTTAAGACGTCATGGTAGGCCACTAGGTGTGCACTAGTGCACTAGGTGTGTAGTACTCGTAACCGGCGCGGCGTGCGTGTATGCCCAGATATATGAACGTGGACGAGGCAAAAGGAGTATGTAAGGATCGTAGCAGATAGCGCTCTGTGGTTTCTGCACCCATAGAAAATGGCGTGAGTATGAGTATATGTATGTATGTCTGTATGTACAACCAACGTTGCTGGTTCAACTCACTTGTCGCTTCTCGCCGGCAGTAAGACCGGTGCATAATAAGCCGCTGAGGCAAGGGCCACAAAACGGCCGCCTGACCATAATCTGAGCGCGATGTAAACATGTTACAATTTGCTACGTTTACCTATTACATGTTCCGAAGGCCTGACCTTACGTGTAGCCTCGGTGTTAGTGGAAAGAGAAGCGGTTAGATTGGTTTTAATGTACAAGAGGTAAGTAAACTGAGGAGAGCAGTGGTGTCCCAGTGGCCTTGACTACAAGTCAAAGGCTGATGGCATTGATTTTAGCGAAAGTTTCGTGAGGAAACCTTCATATCCTAGAACTTCGAAGTCATGTGACAACATCTACTAACCCACACTGGGCTCACGTGAAGGATTACAGTTCACTCTCTCTCACAGAGGGGAAGCTTCTAGCACAGCACTATTAACATTATAGGCTTATAATGAAGTAAACTGTACAAAACTTTCTGCGAAAACAAAACCGACTTCTAAAAAAACACTAAAACGTCTAAAATAACTTGACTTTTGGAAGTCGGTGTCTTTGTTTGTATCTTTTTTGTCACCGACTTCCGAAAGTCAAGTTATTTTAGACGTTTTAGTGTTTTTTTAGAAGTCGGTTTTGTTTTCGCAGAAAGTTTTGTACAGTTTACTTCATCATTAGCCTATAATGTTAATAGTGCTGTGCTAGAAGCTTCCCCTCTGTGAGAGAGAGTGAACTGTAATCCTTCACGTGAGCCTGGGCTCACGTGAAGGATTAAACAACTTTCTGCGACATCTTCTAACCCACACTGGTGTGGGTTAGAAGATGTCGCAGAAAGTTGTTTTATTTTACCCTTTTTAGTTGTAGTTTACTACACAAATTCTTGTCATGAATTATTTTTACATTGTAACTAGAAGTTAGTTAAAGTACTCGTCGAGACGAATCATACGAGCCCAAACTCGATGAGGTTTTGTCGTTTTATAATTTAGTTCCTATGGCTACCGTCCAGCTCCATCATCAGACACTGGATACCATTTAGGAAGAAAGTACTTGACAAGACGAATCAAACGAGTCCAAATTCGATGGCGTTGCGTCGTTTTATAACGGAGTTCATAGGAACTCCGTTATAAAACGACGCAACGCCGGGTGGCCATAGGGCCACCTTCCAGCTCCATCATCAGATCAGTTCCATGTCATCATAATATTGCATTGTCTCGCGATATACACATGCGTGCAAAATTTCAGGTCAATCAGAAATCGGGAACTGTGTCTAATTTAAGTATCACGCGCCGTCGCGTGATGTACATCAAAGCAGGCCTGCACGCGACGTCGCGTGATGTGATAATTAACGTGAGGAATACAACCAAATTCCTAAGCCGATTTTGATAAAATTTCTATGGGACCAATCGAGAACCATATCCTTTCAGATGAAAAAAGATTTTTCAAATCGGTTTACAAATGACGGAGTTATGAGGTAACAAACATGAAAAAAATACAGCCGAATTGAGAACCTCCTCCTTTTTGAAGAAAGTTGGTTAAAAAATTATGTCTCGATATGTTGAAAATATGACATCCATGGAAGCAGGGACGGTTACCGTTACCAAACAAATACCGGTAAAATTACCCAAACATTAACGTTATGCTACGTTAAATGTTAACGTTAAACATAACGTTAATTTATAGAATTTACCGGTATTTAAGTAACGTTACTAATAACGTTAATTCACTAAAAACTAACAATATCTGGCGCGACGTTGCCAAACCGAACGCGCGCCGCGCGTCTTTTCGTTCGGCTCTGCTAATCAGAGCGGCAACAGCTAGAATTTTACAACGATCGGACAGATATCTACGAAAACGCGACAAATTGCTTGCGCTTACGCCGTTATGCGTGTTTCATTTTATAGTCCAGTACCAGTACGTCATAAAACATTGCGTACGCCAAATTAGATTTGTTTTGTTGTTCTGTTCTTATAATTAGTTGTTTGTTTAAAAAATATTATTATGGGCCGAAAGAAGTGCAACAGAGTTTATCAGTATTTCAAAAGTTTTAAAGAAAACATCTACTTGCACATTGTGCAATAAAACATTAAACGTAAGTACACACGGCTACACATCAAGTTACTACATTTCCAGTATAAGCTGACCTCGCATTGTACGGATATCCTATACAATTCGAGATCAGCATAAACTGGAAATGTATAGCTTGATTTGTAGCCGTGTGTACCTACTCACCTTTCTACTTAAACTATAACATTCTAATTATGTATATTAATCTTTAATTAAAATATTTATTTCGACCATAAAAGTCCCATTGAGTGCTTTTGAGTACTGTTTAGTTCTGTTCAAGCTTTATGGAGGTTCGGAAAATCGGAACACGGATTAGGTTCGGAAGTGCGCTGCAGCGAGCGAGTGACTGTCAAGCAAGCAAGATGAATAAGAGGATGCGTCCGCTGCGCCCGCGCCCCGCTGATACCTAAAAGTGTGTTCTGTGCAGCTTTACGTTAGATGTTGATGATGGGACTTCTATGTTTTTTTTTTTAATCATTATTATAGTCGACCACATGTCCCTGGATACTCTTTCATTACGAAAATATTTAAAAGACAAATTGTAGAGGTCAAATTATATGAAGCTACGTGTTGTTGACTGTAATAATGATAGGTACCTAACAGTAATATGAGTGGGTTTTTTATTAGTTATTATCTTCGTAAAATAGGTACCAATACCCATATTTTATATTTTGTCAGGTTTTTTTAACCAGTCATTAAACTTATTAAAGAAATTATAGTTTTTTTAGTTACTTAATTCTACTACCAAAGTTTTTGATTGTATTGTATTGTATAGCGGGCTAGTGTCCGAAACTCCACGTCCAAGCGTGTATTTTGCGTACGGGTGGGAAATCTATTCGATCCACCCTAACTCCTCGAGAAAGCCCAGCAGCGCCTCCATGTTGCTGGCAATCTCGCGGAGAAAAAGTTGTTGTTTACTGGGAAACCAAAAAACACAAGTTTCCTTATTTATATGGGTTAAGTCAGGTTGTGTTGGTTGCCCCGGCCTCACAAGTCAGTGTAGAGAGGCTATTTTCATCTTTAAAATTTGTAGTATCTAGGTACAGATACAATTTAAAATCTAATTTAATTGAAAATATTGTATTAAATCGAAACAATGCGTTATACAGTAAGAACAAATAGTGATCCTTCACTATTTTTTTTACCGTATTACGCATTGTGTAACCTGAAATCGAGAAAAAATATCAGGTTTTTTCTTTGTCTAGATATAGTGCTGATTATTGCCAAAGTTGTTCTGTTATAAAACTTATAAACAAATGTTATTTTTCTGTAATTATAGTCTATGCGCGAGCTGCGAGGAATCGGTGGCTGGCTTACTTAAATCATCGGTGATTTTACCCTTACATAATGATTTCATAATTTTGCACTCTGCGCGAACTAAATTATGAAATCATTCTATGAGGGTATTATGTACTTGAAATAAAACCACCGATCATTTAAGTACTTAAGCCACCTATTCCTCTGAGCTCGCGCACGGACTCTAAGGTCCGTTATACAAGGACAAATAAAAAAAACTATAATTTCTTTAATAAGTTTTAAGTAAAAAGTAAAGTTAATAGTAGGTAGTAACAGTTACTTCATAATATTAACTTTTACTTTTTTTTTAAACTTTTTTTGTTTTACAAAATTAGAAAGAAAATTAAACTTACTAACGAAATTATAGTTTTTTTATTTGTCCTTGTATTAGGTATAAAGAGAGGGAAAACGAAAATGAACCCAGCTCACAGCGACTGGGTTATTTATTAGTTATTGCGTTAGGAAATAAAACTAAATTGTATACATGGCAATTATTTATTATTATTATAAACGTGTCTAGAAAAAAAAGTCCTTTGGTAATTATTTAGTTTGAGTGTCAAATTGTATTTCCTTCTCATGGCTGCCAAAATGTGATGATTTTTGCATAAACATTAGGCAGAATGCAGGGCATTTTGCTAAATTAGTGGAGTCAAGTTTAGAAGACATATCTTCTAAACTTGACTCCACTAATTTAGCAAAATGGTAGTTCATATTTTTGGGGTCGACTTTCGTTTGGGTACATGCTTTGCAGTTTTCGTATGTGTTCCCTGTCATTACCAGGAATTACGGCTGCTGTTTGGCTGGATTTTTCAGCACGTCCTCCGAGATTTTGATTCTTCGTTGGCCTTGCTAAAATCGATTGGGACATAACATCCCAATCATCGGCGAGAAGGCTCGGGGAGACAGTGCGTCTGCGTAACCGTTTACCATCTGCAAAGAAAAAATACAAAACTTATTTTATTACTTTTATTAGTACCTACACATTTGTAGCTGCTACCGCCTCGAGGAATGGCCCATTCATCGAGTAGCGGTTGCTACTAGCTACCTATTAACTACATATTAAATTTAAAAACATAGATAATAATGTGTTTTTACCCGTGTCTTCTCGAGTGATAAAAAAACGGAATTTGTTTAAATTAGATTAAAACCCTGTAGGTACCTACTTATTTAAAACTTTACATGTAAATACCAAAATACTTACCGTTTCCTGCCATTTCACAATTTGTTGATACACCCACCAATCACTAATTCACTAGGTAATTCATACACGCGCGACTAGAGTTAGTGCGACTGTGCGAGCGCGAGCGCGACCCACATCGTTAGAAAGAGATTGGCGTATAAGTTATCGGTATAAGTATCGTTACTTTTACCGATACTAATTTTAGTTGTTAGGTAACGTTAACGGAGTTACGGGTATCGTTATTCATATCGTTACTTTTTTATCGTTATCATAACGGTATTTGGTATCGTTATAAAAAAGTAACGGTAATTCGGTCCCTGCTGGAAGACCTAAGCATGATGGTGAGACAAACTAGACTGGAGGAGCAGAAAGAAGCATTTGTCAGCATTATATTCGCAGACAGTTTTCCAGTATCTTTGTTTTCGGAATTATAAATTTTCTTAGAATAAAAAATACCTCTATCTACTCTCTGTGCTTACCCGCTATAGTCTTACCCTAAATTTTATCCGTTTACACGGTGCAGACTGCGAAGCTTTCTTATCCATTATATTGTGGTGGTCAGCACATGTCTGAGTATTGGTGACCATTTGCGCAGGAGTGCGGTAGCTTGCGACCGAATGATGCGCGGTTAGCGACTGCTTTGTGTATTGATTGCGGTTGCTACTTAGATGATTTATTTATTTGGTTCTACTAGAAAGTATTCTATAAAGGGGAATGGCAGTCACGATATGTATCGGACCATAGATCAAACAAGAAATTGCGTAACCAACTAGAAATTAAAGACCAAAGCCTCGGATTTTCCTGTCAATAGCCGTTTTCTCTATAGGTACTCTCAATCTCAGCTATAAAAGATGCATCCACGAAGACACGGCAACATAGGTACATCGATATGAAATTCGTACTTAATAGAGAACAAAATAATTTATGTGCAAAGTAATGCATCTTGCGTCGGTCGCCTCGGGCTGGGCGGTGATTTTACGCATTGCGAATCGTTCCCAGGGCAGAGCTTTCTTATTGTTTCATATAAATGAAGGTTGAGCTTTGATCGAACGTGATGTTATAGGATTTTTAAACGTCCAATCAGAGTAATGGGAGTATCAATAAGTTGAAAATATTCATTTCCAGCTTCGTTGTTGGTTCATGAATCATGATTCTACTTAATTTGATGAGATCATAATGATTGAGTCCGCTATCAAATTTCTGTCTAATTAATTCCCTTCCGGCCGTTTCCGCAAATGTGATTCGCAACCAGTTGCGTTCCTATATTAGTAGCATGTGATGTTTTCATTCCACAAAGAGGTGACCTCATGGTGACCGATGAAAAAGAAAAATAGGAATATTGTTAAAGTTCGTTTAAGATATTTATGTCCTATTTTGCATAACCGTATCACCCTCTCTGGTCCGTCATTTACTCCTTTCTCATTCATATCATTCCTCTCCCTTTCCATCCATCAACATATTGGTCTTATGCATTGTCATTAAAATAGGCAAACACGACTTTACGTGCGACACAAGTTGCGGCCCTAAGCTATAGTTTCATCATTAATTATATCGATTTAAAATTAACTATGTACTATAAGAAGGACAATAACATTAATACCCATTATCTGTACATCGCCGATCATTCGATTCTCTGACCATTGCCACACTTTAGCATCTAATCGGGGATGTATTGAGCACAATAAACAACAATTACGGCGGATAATGAATGTCGCACAAACGTCATTAGTCGTGTTAGTACAACGGTACTAATACAATAAATAATATAATGTTATGGAGGACGCGGATAGCTACGGACGGGCTCGGACGAGATATTGCGAGCTCGCGATCTACACGCTTTGTGGTGCCGCGGGGTTAGGGGTGGCACACTCTAAGGTGTCATAAATGAGGAAAATTTGAATTAGCTTCTTTTCATAAGCTGCCAAGTAAGACCGCGGATGAAGCAACAGGAGTATGTTGAAGAACGTAGTAGATGTCGTTTAGTAGTTTATGCCTATCTGCTGTGGAAAAGAAGGTGATTCAAGTATTTATTCAGCTGCTTGAAAATTCAGCTGAGTAACGAAGGAGAAATAGTTTAGTTAGTTCGATTTGGCGTAGAGCCATAAGCTCCCAAAGTTGGATGAGATTGATACGAAAATTCACCACACAGTTATAAAAATACCAGACGCCTGAACTTCGACTATCGTTTTAAAAACAATGTTTTTTTTAGAATCTTATATACCATTTATAGCATTTTTAGCGAAAGGCGCAGACATTATTGGCATTAGGGTTTCGATCAATACGTCATAGTACATACATGTATTAACGTTGACGCAAAAATCCCACATTTTTTTATCAATTCTAAATTATTAAAATTCTTAAGCTTCCTAACGTTAAAAGAATAGCCGCCATCAAAGCAGCCATTGTTACGTGAATCCCTAACAAAGTGAAGCACAAAATAGCAGCTTGATTGAAGCGGGTTTATTGCATTAAATTCTCGCGGTGTCAGCCCTAATTCCAAGTGCATACGATACGGGACGAGCTTTGTTTTGTGATGCCATAGACTCAAGAGGAGACTGGACGTGGATTGTATATTTTAACACGTAATAATAACAGCTTACCTGATTCCCTATAGGCAAGGATGAATACTCTCAATTTAAGCTAGTTATGTTAAAGACCTATGTAATTGTTGGCGAGATGGAAGTGAGCCTTTTGCCATGAGCTGGGTACACATTCATCTAGATTGTTGTAACTAACGAGAGCTGTTACTAAAAAAATCCTATTGAAAGAACCTTGCTTGAGTTGAGTACTTGCGTATTCAGGACCAGTTTTCAAAAATGGGATGGATGAAGAAGAGTGTACCAGAGCTCCATCCTGCATAACCGACTAGATATGTCGAAGAGGATTGAATTAACAAAATTCTCACATTTTTTCTTGCTAAGGGATAATATGCTACGCTACGTTTCCATATTTACAAGTCATTAGGTAGGTACATATTCAAAGGGGGTCTTCATCGACAGTGTTAACTTGTTTACTACAGTTATTAAACTCATAGACAAACATATTTATCAAGCTAACCCTCCAGCGGTCCCACCTGTTATCAAGCCGTCTCTATCTAGCCCTAGCTCGTGGGTTGCCAGCTATAAATATATTTTGTAGCGCACGCACAACAATTAAATTATCATAGGGAAGTCACCGCACGCGACCCGAGAGTTATAGGGACGAGTGGATGCCGACAGTCGCGTGGTGAAGTGACACAACTGATGAATTGAGGAAAAAAGGTTTTCATAAGCACTGATGAAAAGGAGGGAGCGATGTTGTTGCCGTTGCTTGGCTGGCTGGTTGGAAGTATTAAATATGGGAACATCACGTCGACTGTCTACGGTGGTCGTTTATAAGACTCCTAGCAGAACCGATTCCTCCGTAAGATCACCGGAGCTCCCTTTTATGTCCGCAACGAAAGCCTTCACTTAGATCTCAAATTGCCTACCACCCAGCAATTTATGAAACGTGTTTCAAAACGTTTCTTCGACTCAGCTGTCAAGCACAGTAACCCCCTTATCGGATCGGCCGCCCGATACGAGCCATCGCGTATCAGTAATGTTCGCCGTCCACGGCACGTTCTTCTCACCCCCGATGACCCCACCACCCTCCTCCAGGAAAGCAGTAGGGAAACCAGCACACTCAGAAAATACAAACACAGACCGCCGTCATTCCGACCCCGCCGCCGTGGTCCGTCGCGACGTTCCGTTTCAAACCTCCCCCGACCCTGGCTCATGCCAGCCCGCGATGCTGAGCCAGTAGCAATAAAACAGCCCCTAAATCAGATCCAGCCTGTCCCCTTGCTGCCCTCCCCAGCGACGCTCTAAGCCGAGGCTCGTACCCCACAGGGGGTGCCCTTAGCGAGTGGTCGCTTAGCTTTTAAGTTCATTGGCCCCTGGCAGGAGGCCTTCAATTCTAGGCATCCACAGGGATAGACCGGTTAAGCAGTAGCCAGCCTCAGAGGCTGAACTGCGAGATGCAATAATGAAAATAACATAGCCTGAAAAGATATTTCAGTAATCGGAAGAATTGGAATCACATGAAGATGAATTTACCAACTCGCCAAGTATTGCTAAAGTAAATAACAAAAAGCTCAAACGTATAAGCAGTTTACAGTACATACTCGTAATAGCAGTAAGTTTTAAAGCGATCCATTCACTTTGACAGCTATCGCACCGGCATCGCAGAAGCACATTTTAATAGACCCGTAACTTCAAAGCCTCACTAATTTCCTAAATTCCTTACTTACCCCCCTGCGGCTTGCCCCCCGCCGGCTGGGTGGCTGACGTCAATTACCGGAGTTATAGCCAGGACTGATCGTGAGTCGCGTCTTCGCCGCGCATGTAACATGGCGACCGGAATGCTCAGCGGCTCAGCGGCCAACCGGCGAGTATTCACCGAACGTAGCCTACGATCGGATTCGTTGCCGATTTGATGGACATATCATAAAGTTTGTAATGTTTGTCGTGTTTGGTTATGGTCTTGGTCTCGTTAGCTTGGTTGGAATTGTTTGATTTTTCGCTATTTTTTTGTTTGATGAACAAAGAGAGATTGGGCCTCGGCAGCAAGCCGTGAGAAGGGAAAGGAATAAACGGAGGCCTTTGCCCAGCTGTGGGACAACGTGGGCTGATATTAAAACAAAAATATTTCTGTCTCAGCTCGTTGTTAGGTAACAACTATGCAGGTGCATAGTGCGTGTATACTGGGGCAAACACGGAGAGTTTCCAAGTATCCCATTCACATATTGTTTTTCTAATTTTCTTCAGGATATCTATTTCAGAATTAGCTAACAGCAAAATTACTTGGAACTTGTTTTGTGACAACAGTTATAAAGTGGCACGGCTCGTAACTCATCTTTGTGTCTATGTTACCGGAAATGTATGAAACATTGTACACAATGAATAATTGTACGCAATTCCTAGGAAATATGTGCAATTCCGAGCCTACTTAAGAAATGTGTAAAAATATGTTTCAAAGATTCTATAATGCACACATTTCGTGTGAAATGTATGTCTTGCTTAGGAATTGTATGCAATTCCGATAGATGTTAATAGGAAAAATGTATAAAAACGAATGGTCTCTGTGTATAAAATAAATAAAACACGAAAAAATCAACATCAAGGTCAATATCAAAAGGCGTAGTCGGCGTAGCCCCGCTACGCGGGACTACTATTTCTATCTGCAGGATTTAAAGTAACCAACTTGGATAGTCCAACTCCGAAACTCAATACGATTAAAACGGAGTTTGGCCAGTAAGTTAACATGACGTAAAGTTCAAGGTAAATATCAATATTTTGCAATAATACGACCATAGTGAGGAAACCAGCATGCCTGAGAGATATTTCTTGACGGCATGTTAAGCCAAGTCAGAGGCCCATGGGCGGCATAAAAACTCTGACAACAGGTTAGGCACTAACCACACGATAAAGAAGAAGAATAAGGCGACCCCGACTCGACAAGAAAAGAACTGACATAATCAAATCCCACTACTACCGTGACCAGTAGCCATTTTCTAACCCAATCCGTGTCGGAGACGTAACGAGGCAAGTCAAAGGTCGGCGCCGCCCATATGCGTGTACGCACATACACACGCACATTACATTGTGTGTGAGGCGAAGTGAATGGAAGTGTGAAAACGTCGGAGTTCAATGTGTTTGGTGTAAGTTTTCTCACTTTTTATCACTGACAATAGAGCTACTCGATCGGGTAAAAGAAACAATCATTTGTATGGAATTATTGTTTTTCCTATTTTGTTACCAGACGGCGCTAGTTAAGTTTCAGTATTAATTGAAGATTTCGTTATTGCGATTAAATAGCTAAAGAACTCACAATAAACCCTTTGATGGACACAGGTTTACACGTGTATTCCAGTATATTCTTTGTGGCGTCAAATATTAGACGTGAAAAATATTGCGGGAGTAACAGAGATCTTGCATGTTGAGATTTTGAGAGTTTTGAGGTAAACAGTATAGTATAGCAAGTGTTTACTAATTAAAATAAATTATTCAACAATAAAAATAGCTTTTTGTTTGAACTTGGGAAATGAAAAGTGCATTCGTGTAATTTTTGCAAACAAATTACTACACATACATGGGGCTTAAACATAACTGCTGAAATGTGGGTGTATTATTAGGTACAATAGGTACACCTCTGCATAAGCCTTCGGGGAGTGTGATGTGATGTTATTTTAATAGTCGAAACGTTGGAAAACCAACTATGGCATGGCACAATAGAAAACTAACAATACCATTTGCAGACGAGCATTTGTAAGTATTTAAATGCATTATACAGTCGTTGCCAGCGGTGACATGGGATCAATATTTTTCAAGAACTAACGAAAGAAGACGTAACTTGAAGAAGGTAAAATTTTACAGAAGTATTTTTTTTCTAACAACTTTAAAAATTAAATTAAACAATTTAAAAATTATATTAAATTTTAAAAATTGAAAAAGCCTTTATCAGTGGTGACAGATAAACGCTTTTTCATTTTGTGTTTAATGTATATTTTCACGCAATACTTATGAGAGTAGCCAAGGACTAAGAACAAGTCATTTATTTAATTACCACTGCTCTCAAAACGGTGTCGGAAGGCCTGAGGTAATCAGCAAGCGCTAGAACCATAAAACTTCGTAGACATGTTACATCCACACTGGGCACGCATCCTAGCAAAGCTAGCGAAGGACTGAAGAATCAGGAAAATGCCTAACTAGCGAAATTGTCAACCTACGGAAACTGTATAATGAGTAAACTGGTGAATTAGTGAAATTGACGAGTAAGGAAACTACCCGGTGGTACGGTAACTCATAGCTAGGGCATGCGGAACCCAGTTTCGGTCCCACAGTGTAACCCTGGTTTTCCTAGGTTTTACTATGGCACGGAAACGGGGTTCCGCATTTCCTATTTATAGCCCACTCCCTCCCATCGAGAGGCCCGTCTTAAGCTTAAGCTACATAACTTATCATCGGCGTTCTTGGACCACCTATCAGCCAACTAAAACTCAGATACATCTAATACTCTGATACACCTAATACTCATATCCAAACTGTTAGCCATCCAATTACAAGTAATATTAATAACTCTGATACATGATAAGAGAGGACTAAGTATATAGCCTTTGATAAATTGTAAAAGTGGCCCAAGCAGGATTATTGACACGGCTTAGCGGAGATGTCGGTGTATAACATGTAGGTGAGATAAAGTACTGATTTGTTTTTATTGACGTGCTTAATTAGAAGGATTAAGAGTAGGAGTCATATTATCATCTTTAGTTAATTAGCTTAGTATCTTTATTACTTTAAGGATAGAATTTATGGGTCGATATTTATGTACTTTTGGTTCGCTGAAATGTTTATAGCTGTTCGCGATCGACTGGCCGAAACGAACGTGTATGTATAGACAAATCTAGTTCTTTTTTAATGTCATAGAGTGGCGTGTAGCTCACCTGCTTGTCATTGCGTCGTTGAAGTTCTAACACCACGTAAGTAAAAAATAGCAACTTTAAGTACAGGAGAATGCAAAAAAAACTACCATGAAATGGTACAATACTATTATATGATTGGTTTTCACTTCAAATTAGATAGAGACGTTGCTTGTTCTAAGCTTTTATTTAACTAGGCTTGTTAGTATGAGTATGTGTTGGTGGTCAAATTTTGCAACTGATTTTCAAACCAGTTCGCCCCAACCGATTGAACTGATTTTTTTCTGTGTTTGGGTAAAACCGCACTGCTAGAAGTGCCAGCGGTTAGGACTAACCTACTCAAGTTTGCCCCTATGTCGCGAGCTGCACGTATTATTAAGGCCTTTGGCACGGTTCCTATTCCGCTGCTATTGCAAAAGCTTGAGAGAATAGGAGTCAGAGGTCTGCCATTGCAACTGTTCAAGGATTACTTAAGTTGTAGGAAGCAACGAGTTAAAATAGACAACTGGATAAGTGATGAACTAGCTGTTCATTATGGCGTTCCACAGGGCAGTGTCCTGGGTCCTAGCCTTTTCCTTGTCTATATTAATGACCTGCTTCAACTCCACCTTAAAAGCGGAAAACTAATATCTTTTGCCGATGATACTGCGCTATTTTTTAGTGGTAAAAATTGGGAAGAAGTTTTCCAAAGTGCTCAACATGGTTTCAATGAGGTTTGTCAATGGCTTAAACATAATGTCTTGACACTCAATTTATCAAAAACTAAATATGTTGCCTTTGCACCTAGGAGAAATCTTCTTCCACCTTCAACTCTCAGTATCATGGCTCACACTTGTTCCTTGTCCAATTCGTCATGCCTTTGTTCACCTCTTCAGAATACAGACGTCATTAAATATCTTGGAGTGCTTATAGATCAAACACTAACCTTTAAGCCTCATATCGACATACTCGTGACTAGGATTCGTAAGCTGATCTACATTTTTAAGACCTTAAAACATGTTGCTGATTATAGGACTACCAAAATGGTCTACTCGGCACTCTGCCAGTCAATAGTAAATTATTGCATAACCTCCTGGGGAGGAGCAGGCAAAGTGCACCTCCTTGAGGTTGAAAGAGCATAAAGAGCGGTTCTCAAGGTAGGAGCTGGACTTCCTTTTCGTTACCCAACTGCTGAGCTTTATAAACGTTGGGATGTTCTAACAGTCAGGCAGAGCTTCATACATTCCATAGTTTCCAAACAACATAAACAAATAGAATATGAACCCAATCTTAACAAGGATAAGCGGAGGAAGGGTAATGTCTGTCCTACAAGCTTTTTCCGTACTTTTCTTTCCCAAAGATTTTACAGTTTTCTAGGAGGTTATCTGTACAATAACATCAACACAACACTGTCGTTAAATTGCACGTCTGTAAATGGTTGAAAACTCTAGACTATCGGGCAACTGAAAGTCTATTGATTCCAATCCGCTAAACACCTATCTGCTACACAAACACACACTATCTTCCATAGATCGCACATTCCACATAAATCACACATGTATGTCCCTTTAAAGTAATTATAATTTTCTTATTTTATTTTACAACATTCTGTACCATGTATTAAAGTAAAATCATCAGTTCATCACGCAAGAGTTGTTATTTATTAATCTAAATCAGTTCTACCTTTAAGTCTTGGCCTGGTGACCCGTAACACAGGCATTGTATGCCTATTTCGGGCACCAGTCTCTCACAAATGTTTACCCTGTGTATTAGATTTAATAATTCCTGTTCAGTGTAACGTTTGTGATGAGAAAATAAACACATTATTATTACATTATTATTATTAATATTATAACGGTATCGGAAGATATATTTGGTCTAAACCTGCCGAAGCTTGTCCAGAGAGCACAAGTATTAATTGTAAGAGGTGTGCAACTGTAAACATTGTTATGTTCAATATAATTATTTTTACTGGGTGTAATCTTACTTATTTCATATTGTATGTTTTTCTATTTTATAGTATGTGTTTGTATTGTATAAAGCATCGTATTGGACGAGTCTGTAATGATGTTGTAATTGGTGGTAAATAAATAAATAAAACTTCCGATTCTCTACCAACGGCATCAAAAATTAAAATGTCAAAATCGTCTAAAATTACTTTCGTGTGTGGTGTTGGTGTGGTGTGTGTGGTGTGGTCGCCATCTATAGATATCTGGTATAAAATAGTACTAAGTGCACTTGCTATCCTTTTTGGCAGGTTCTTTAGACGGAAATGTTGAAATTTTCCCAATTTTTTATTGAAACCCTAATACTTTGGTATCTAAGTGTTCAGGTATTTTCAGAATATCACAGTCAACTTGTCTACCTTCATTTAGCACCTAACTAGGTCCTGATATAATTTGATGAGCCAGAAAGGTTTTAAAGTTTTATTTCATTTAGTTTTCTTAGGTTTATCCACATAAGGGTAAAGCATGGCAAACAATAATATTTAAAAATAAACCTGCTTTTCAATGCAAACAATGCTTTTCTCCACGCCATTACAGACCATCGCTCTAATATCTCCAGGCGATGCCAAGTGACCTTAATGTTATAAAAGTTTATTGTTATAACGGGTTCAAAAGTACTAACAATGCTTTGTGTTCGGCTCGTGTTGCACCTAATTGCAGTTTGAATACCTGAAGGATATCGATCTGTTAACTGACCGTGGGTAGTTTGAGAATTGTTAATGTAATTGTTGTGTTGGGTCGCTTTGAGGAATCGAAAGGGATTTCTGGGTTTCTGAATCTGAAGTGTCGGATGGTGATAATTTTTATCTTATTTTTGTTACTTATTTGTTGTTATAGCAGCAACAGAAATACACATTCTGTGAACATTTCAACTGTTTACCTATTAGGGATCATAAGATACAGCCCGCTGACAGACAGACGGACGAACAGCGAAGGCTTGGTAATAGGGTCCCGTTGGTTACCCTTCGGGTACGGAACCCTAAAAATGAGTGAAATTATCAAAGAGAATGCTGAACATATAGAATGATGCTAGAAACTAAGAGGTTCGCGCTTCAGGGTAGTCATGAATACTTAATGGACACTTTGCTGTCTGACTATACAACGACGTTTTGCCGCCTATCAAAACAAAAATAACTAGGTATTATTCTTGGGGTCTAGTCAAAGCGGGTCGAGTGGGCACTAACCCATTTTTTTCCGACTGATTTTTGGGCTGTGCATTCTGATTAGGCAATTTAGCAAAAAGCTGTTATATATTTCGACGTTTTGATAAATTGGGATTACTCAGGACTATTTAGGTTCTTTTGCCGTGGGATATGCTTCTATATACTATAGGCCTGACGATTTATGTAGTTTTTAGACTACCTACTAGTGTGATTAGCCTAGTCAAGATGTTACAGCTTTCTAAAATTAAAAAATGCGTAACAGCAGTTTCAAGCCTAGGGCTGAGAGATATTTAAACTCGATTTTGCAAATGGGAATTACTAACTTCATCATCCGTTATTGATGATACTAAAATATCAACGTCTTTCAGTGATGATAGCATATCACTTTGAGCACTTATCAGTACAACAGGGGAGGTTACTCGGGAAACATTGTATTGCGGAGGCTTTCGAGTTCCATATTGTTCAATGCTCCCCTCAGTCCCTTCATCGTAACGTTGGAAATTCCCGCTTAAAACCAACTGCGCAAAATGTGCTATGTTCTTTATTGGTGTACCGCTAAACACATGAGCCAAGGCCACGGATGCACGTAATGCTTCATGGTTAAAAGCCTTCTCCATACCAGGGTATAAATGGACCCTTCACGAAGCCGTCATTCAAGCATTCTGTTCATCAAACTAAGTAGCTCTACGCAAAAATTGTTGCTTTTTTTGGGGTGAAAAATCAGAACTCAGAACGGTATAACGAATCACCCTTCGCCAATGGTACGGTTCGCTGAAATCACTCTTAGTCGACGGTTGGTTCCACGAATAAATCCATCGCTGATAGAACTATTCGCCGAAAACATCGTTCATCGATGGTCGCTTCAGCTACAACACCTTTTACCGATGGAACGGGTCGCCTGTAGAACTATGTAAATGATTCCAAACATTATGCATTATGCTCCGTAACTAGAAGGTTCCCAGGTATGGTCTAGAACAAAAAATATATCGCAATGACGGGGAGAACAATAAGTGCCTTTCGGCTTCGTTAAGGCTACTTTTACATCCGTTATAAAGGAACATGTTTGATCCAGTTTTAATCGTTTTCTTATTATTAAGACTTCCAACAACACTAATTAAGAATTATCAGTAATCAGTCAAAAGATCTCACCTAATTGAAAACGTAACCTTCTTAGATTGCAGCTCTGTTCTACCCAGAGGCTACTTGTTACCTTACGATATCTTATTAGTATTGATCCATATTGATACCGATAATCATATAAACAGGTATCATCGAAGGTCCACTACAAACAATTTTATAAATATTATCACTAGAAACCGTACTATGAAATCAACGTATTAAATTTTCGCCCCAGAAACATCCTCATCGCTGCAAAGACGACGAGGTGGCCTACCATGTGGCCTACCAAAGGGATTGCGTTAGACGACCTGTATAGCTCTGTCTCTTTCCCACGCTGGAATTACTCCTGCTTTAAGACGTCACGGTAGGCCACCAGGAATCAGACGTAGGACCAACGGCTGAGCACGGGGGTATCATACCTTCAACATCTGAGCACCGAGCATTTACTAAGGAATTACTACTGGAAAATCCTAGAACACGTTACCCGACCCAGGAATTGAATCTACGCTTAGCAGTCGCGCTTGAGACTACTGCTTTTGTGCCCGCATTTTAGACCCGTGCGGCCGAAAATCATGCACGCACGTTTATTTCTTTGTATTTATGTCATTAAACTGTCTAAATTTTAATCTTCTTTTTCTAGCTTGCTCATTAACATTACAATTCTGAGCTGTCATCACGAGTGTCATTATTGAAATATTGTCCTTTGCGAGTTTTTAAAAGTTGTATTGATCGGCAGTTGTAGGCGAATAATTATGTAATGGCTGCTCAACTTAATGCGGGCGGTTCAAGTTGCTCACATAAATTATATTTTATTGTAGTTCAGGATTTAGGAACTTTGGAGGTGGTATCTCAGGTATTCATTGAAGATGAAAAGACGAAGACCGAAGAAAATATCCATTTTGAATGAAAAAAGGGCATGATGGTTGACAGGGGAGAATGGAAGAAGAATACGTGTTGCGACGAACCTAAGCTTCATGGTACAAGTGCAGGAACATGATGATGGTGATGCCAGGTCTTCATATTTTATTCTATAAACATAACATAACATCACGCCTCTATTCATTGAAAAGGCAGCTGTGAATAACACAGCCACGAGGCGAGCCCTAAACCGCCACTAACGGAGTACGATTCCTGTCTCCAGGATACTAATGCTTTGCGGGACTGTTCGAAAGAGATACCGCGGCCCTGGAACACAAAGGGCAAAGGAAGGAACATGGATGGGTTTTAGTCAGTAAAAGTCTGACACTCCCTCCTGCTCAGCCCAGAGCGGGAGGGGTTATTTGATGACTTCCCACCGGTAAAAAAAAAAAAAATGATACTAATGCTGATGGCGAAATCCATTATCAGTTTACCCAACTTAAGAATCGAATTCAGGGGTTCTAAATTGGCCACTTTAGCAGAATCAAAATAGGAAATTATATGAATTACGTTACAATTCGTAAAATAGTCACAATCAATAGTATTTACTGCGACTGTGACCATTTTAAGAATTTTAGCGTGATTCACAATTCTGCTAAAGCGGCCATTTTAGGCCCCCAGGACTGATTTTTCGGAAGTAGAAGCGAAGCTGACTATTTAGTTTGATTTGCAGCCATGGGACATTATTAAGGATCTGAGTACCATCATCAGTAGGTATCACCCTTCGTCTTATCCATAGGTTTTTAGTTTTACCTACATCTATGTATATCTTAGACCGGCAGCATACTTATAACCGACCAATCATTTTAAAATGTATCTTCAAACAAAATTAAACTCGGACTTATCATCAAATGACACTGCTATTACATGACCCATGTTAGTAAGGTAAATTATATATAAATACACGGTAAACTAACATTTATGAAGTTTGTTTTACGAGTGAAAATCCTTTGAAATGTTGGCAGCTGTTGACACAGCTGTCCTGTTGACTGTACCAATTAAAAGTTCGAATGTCATGTTGATAATATAATTATGAATTTTAAAAATGCTAGTGAAATTATGTTATTTATCTTTGAAATAATAACATAAAATAAAAATGTCCCTGTCTTAACAAAATGACAGGAGGGCCTATAATAAATTGGAGTCGTTTTCAAAGAGTTACGTATTTCTGCAAAAAACGTTCAACAGGATTGATATATTGACGTTTTCGGTTGCTTATTTAAGTCAATCAAATATGATACTTAGAACATCTTGACAGTTTGTTTAAGTTCTCGAGTTTTTAGGGTTCCGTAGCCGAATAGTAAAAAACGGAACCCATAGAGATTCGCCAAGTTTGTCTGTCTGTCTGTTATGTCACATCCACTTTATTCCGAAACTATTAGGACTACGCAGTTGAAACTTAGTAGGTAGATGTATTCTGCGTACAAAAATAAAAAAAATAAGACTAAAGGAGGTCTCCCCATACATGGAACTGAAACTACAAAATATTTTTTTCATCAAACCTATACGTCTTAGGTCTTTAAAAATGACATCAAGGTTCCTAAAACCACTTGAAAGATAGACACTTCAAAAGTGGCTAATTGTGTGTTTGAAAGTTTTATTTACGTTCTACAATCCTACATTTTTTCAAAATTTTTCTCCTTTTACTTTAGGAATTAGAAGGGGGGCTCTAATTCCTATTTGCGTGTTTTCCTGGTTTTTTCTTTTACAAATACTAACCCTGGTAGGTATGTATAGTCAAGTTGACTTTAACTACTTTTGCAACCATTTTAATGCAATAGACAAGAATTTTGGCAATAGAACCAAGGTTACCGATGTAGCCCGAAGAATTATCAAAATGAAGTGGCAGTGGGTAGGGCACATTGCTCGCAGAACGGATGGCCGATGGGGCGAAAAGTTCTGGAGTGGCGACCGCGAACCAGAAGACGTTGCGTTGGAAGGCCTCCCACTACCTGGACCAGACCAGCGGATCCCCGCAACCTTCACCAGGTCATCACCTGGTGAAGGTTGCGGGGATCCGCTGGATGCGAAGCAAGCAAAGCTATGAGTTCTAACTTTTGACAGTTCTAACTTCAAGCAATTACAAAACTACAGAATAACAATCGTGTCAGTTATTACTTTTACTCAAGTAATCACTTTGACTTCGTTATAGATTCGGGTGTAAGTATTTTCCTAAGTTTTCGTGTTTTGTTTCAGACTAATAAATCGATATTTCGACACAAAATTTCTGTTATCCTAAAGCTACTGATTTGAGAAAGTTGCATTGAAATTATACCCTAAATTGCCTTAATTCTTAAGTTTATGGCTGTAAATAAAAATGTACATAAACGATAAACAATAATTAAAAGTATTTGTTCAGTAGAAATCACTTTCAAAACTAGGTGAAACTTAGATTAATGTAATAATGAACGTAGCGTAAACACAAAATAGTCATTAAAGAACACAGCTGGAATGAATTGCCTCAATTCTAAAGAAAAAGTCGTTTTGGAGTGTGACATTGATAAAATAGGCATAATATTAAGGAGATCAGGGTAAAAATTAATACATAAACTCACGCCGTTCCTTTATTGGGGTAGGCAGACACCACAGGAACCTACTACAATCCTAACGTAATCCTTTCGCCTCGTCCATATTCATACATCTGGCCAGACACGAACGCTGGCTGCGAGTACCTACTACACATCTGACCTTCCCGAAAAACCTCACCAATAACGTAAATCATAAGAGCTAGTGGACCTTGTCTTAATAGCTGACAAACGTAACCTACCTACTTTAGTCGATCAGCATACTTCAGCAAGCACAGCGGGTCGTTCGGAGCAGCTGGGTCCTTGAGTGGTCACTCTGAAACGGCTGTAATGTGAATTCTTAAAAGGAACATGTTACCGTTCCTGAAGGCTAAGGGCCTTATCATACTAGCGGTTTGGAAGCGGCTGCGGGGCGGAGCGGACGCGCAGCGCATGCGTCGCGAACACGCCGCGGCTGCGCAGCGAGGACGTCGCGGACGCGTGGCAAAGACCTTACGTTTTCATCGCGTGTTTGTAGCAAATTTGTATCAGTACAAAATGGCGTCCACTTTGCTGTTCGCGGCTATCCCGTTACGCGTCCGCAACGAATTCGCTGCGAATGCGCGGCGTGTTCGTTGTGTGTCCGTAACAAATTCATTGCGCGCCCGCTCCGTTTTGAGGACGTTCGCAATCCGCTAGTATGATAAGGGCCTAACTATCCAGTTTACGTGTGTTTTTACCTAAAACTTAAAAACTAACTACATTTTTGGAGAATTAGACGAGTAACCCGCTTCGCCTAAGCACCTTGCACCACACCCAAAATCGTCGATAATCGTCTGAGGCGATTGTGCGCCGCCTTCAGTCCTGTAACCAATAATTTGTGGACATAAACCACAAGGTTACGATCTAACCACACAATTGGGACAAAGAAGATATTTGCAGAATGCAGAGAATTATATCGGTAAATATCGGTATAATATTAGTGGTGCGGATTTTGATTAGATTTTCTTGACCAGTTAGCTTTTGTTTGTCTCGCGTAGTTCCTTAACATCATGAAATTTAACCGTCTGCATACTTGTCGTAATATTATGAATAAAATACTTACATATTTCCATACCTACTGAGGTCATATTATTATGAATTTATGATCAATGAAATTACATGTTGAGATTGAAATGTTAGAACATACAAATCGAAAATATTATCCCACGCTGAGAGAACCAGTGAAAGTTAATATTAATAGATTTGTAAGTTAAAAATCAGATGTTGTTATTGGACAATTTCACATTCAAGCTAGCTAAGTTCAGGCTGGTTTCGGTTCAAATATCCTCCTGTAACCCACAAGACTAGTGTAAAGCCTTCTTCACACAGCATTCATTGTACCTATTTGTGTTGCCAAATAATGCCGCATATTTTAAACTAGCTTCTTCCCTGCACTTTTTTTTAATTTTTTTTCGGATGGGAAATCTTCAAATAACCCCTCCCGCTCTGTGAGTGTCAGACTTTTACGGACTAAAACCCATCCATGTTCCTTCATCGCCCTTTGTGTTCCGGGGCCACGGTATCTCTTTCGAACAGTCCCGCTGCCCCGGAGTCCCGCAGCCCCGGGGTTCCGCAGCCCCGGAGTCCCGCAGCCCCGGTTCCCTGCACTTTAGTTGGAATATTATATTTTTGTTAGTCCAGCTGGCTTACTCGTATTATGACGTCATAGAGCAGTTGTAATTCCAGTGTGGGAAAGAGATAGTGCTAGACGACCTGTATAGCTCTGTCTCTTCCCTACACTGTAAATTCAATTGCTTTATGACTTCATAGTGCCTCCTGGGGGGGTTACCCTGGAGGCACTTACTATTTTTCAGTAATATTAGGAAAAGTTCTATTTCGATAGTGTGTTTTCTAAACTAAGCATTAATCTTATTAAATAGTAATACGTCTTATTTATTTATTATTCATACTTAATTTGAATTAATCAATTAATGAAGGTAGTTTTTTAAGTAAAATAAAAATACGTAGTATATGGTGTTAACTACTAAACCTTTTTAGAGTACAAGTAACTGTGAATACAAAATTAAATAAACAAACTTTTTTGCAAAAAATAAAACCGACTTCAAAAACAAAAAAAACATGGAAAAATAACTTTAGCTTCAGAAGTCGGTGCAAAAATATTCAAACGAACAAACAAAAGTCACCGACTTCTGAAGCTAAAGTTATTTTTCCACGTTTTTTTGTTTTTGAAGTCGGTTTTATTTTTTGCAAAAAAGTTAGTTTATTTTGCCTTTTCTAGTTGCAATATTCTACACAAATATTTGCTATACATTTATTTTACAATGTTAACAACTTTTTTCATGGTAATAGGCTTATCCCCAATAAAATGTAACTTATATCGTTATCATACCTAGCTCCTCCTTTTGGAAGTCGGTTAAAAAGTTAACAGTTTGTTTTGAAAACTGGTAATCTTAGGACATGACACAGTGTTTTAAAGTTTATGGCCCACTTGCACTTAAAGAAACTTGCTTGTTTTCGCATCTTAAATAAAATTCCCACCTAGGCCGAAGGAATTCATCACTAAATCACACCCTAACACCGTGCGATCAGCGTAAAGTCCAGCCACAGCTCCCCAGCTCCACAGATACTCCGTGCGCGGGCGCTTACCTGAACAGTAGCACAATGAGCGAATAAATTAGCCAGGAGGTTATTGCGATGTCCGCCTGACACAGACGACTCAATGACTCCCATGATATACGGCCGAGAATTGGTAGTGAAATACTTGTATTTACTTACTTGTGCTAAAAGATAGGGATTTACACGTTTTACTTCAGTTTTGCATTGAAGAGAGGTTTTACGTAATTAACTTTCTTTATTAAAATTAAGTGTAAAACTAAGATTCAGATTGTATTTTGTTTATGTTTTATATATTTTTTTATTTGAGCTGTATGAAGTGATTACCGTTTTTCTATACATAAGAAAAATTTACAAATAGAAATAGCAAATGTAAGCGTTGTTTTACCATCGACTCGAAAGGAAGAAAATTAAAAATGCATACTTATTTGCATTTATTACTGTAAAATTGCTTTGCCCTTACAGGGTTCATGTCAGGTGCTGGCCTACCTTCCAAATGAGTGCAATAAATACTTATTTGAATTTGATTACCACAACATAAGGAATACAACGGCACATTAATTAGAAATCATTGTAATTATGTGCTTAATGCGCATAATTACGATCACTCAATGTACTGAAAACTAGTTTGATGAATTTGCCATTAATCACCCATGTTAATTTAATGCCACACCATAGTGCTAACGGCGCATAGACAAGAGGCAATCCAAAATGTTTCGAATTTTAACAATGAATTTCAACAAGATTAACAAAATTTTCCTTGACATAATGTCAATCCAATACATTTTTAACTTTCCATTTTCGCTCACGAATGCTGCCATCTTGTTTTTTTGTAAAAACCTCCAACTATCAAGGTCATTCGAGCGCCAGAAGATCCATGTACCACTATAGAATATCACGTTGTCCATGTCCCCAAATCCCCAGTCCAACTTTAAAACCTGCACCAATATCTATGCAAATAATAAAGTCTCGTTTATTACATCAGTCAGGTCAAGCTGTCTATTACGTGCAGTCGGCTGCTAAATAAGGCCCATAATCAGGGTTCAGGGGGCCGTCAATAAATCCTCGGACACTTCCCTTTGTGCGCGATTGTCCGCCACCTACGTCACCTGTTGGTGTGGCAAGGAATGATGTAGTATGGGCAGAGGGGATTGGCGTAAATATGGGAATTAATGATTCTGATAAAAAAATTGGATATTGTTAAACATAAAACTGGTGTGGAATTGTTTTTTGCATAAATTGCTTTATAAATAAGAGGAAGTCTGAAGGTAACTGAGAAGTTGTGTGGTAATCGCTAATCGGCTATCGTGGTATGGACAGGTGACGCGGAGGAATAAGGAAAATATCGTGAGGAAAGTTTTGAGTATGAATGTGAATTGCTATAAGGATAGAAGCCCAAAAACGATGGATGGACTGTATGAAGGATGATATGGCTAGAAAGGAGGTGACTACTGAGATGATTCATAATTTATATGAATGATCTCCCAAAAGTCATAAACAATCAAATGATACTATTTGCGGATGACAGCACAGCCATTTTTACTGACCATGACGAAGTTGAATATGAGACAAATATAAATAAATCACTAGAAGCAATTATTAATTGGCTAACTCGTAATAATCTTAAAATCAATCTTGACAAAACAAATTACATGACATTTAAAAATAAAAACACAAAACCAAAAAAGCTACAATTAAGCTATAAAGGAGAAACAATAAAAGAAGTCGTTAACACAAAATTCTTAGGTGTGCATATTGACCATGGTCTGAATTGGAAGAAACATGTTGATCAGGTGTGTAAAAAATTAAATCAACAGTCCTATGCACTTTACATGCTAAGGAAAGTTGTAAACGAGAGTGCACTATTAAACGCTTACCATGCCTATGTGGTCTCCACGCTAAAATATGGCATTTTGTTTTGGGGAAATTCGCCTGATAGAGAAAAGGCTTTTAAAGCCCAAAAAAGATGTGTGAGAAGTATAACCGGACTTAAACACACTGACTCATGTAAAGAAGCGTTTAGCAGGTTAAAAATTCTAACTCTGCCTTCATTATATATTTATGAAGCGGCAAGACGTATAAAAAGCGATATAAGACAATATGAAACACTTAGAAGTGCGCGACATAAAAATGAGCTATCCGGAATAAGGTGTAGAACAGTTAAATTTAAATCTAGTATATTTGGAATGGGAGTAAAAATTTATAACAAACTTCCAAACTGTATTAAAAGTATTTCAGCCATCAATATCTTTAAACTTAAGCTCAAGGAATTCCTGATAGATAAAGCGTACTACACAATAAATGATTTTTTAAATGAAAAAGACGTAGTTTAATGTATTTGACTAATGTTTGAATGTTTTTATTGTGTAACTTGACGAAAGCAATTTAATTTTATAATATTTTTAAGGTATAATTTGATTAATGCAAAGAGTGACTAGACCAACTGTAAGAATGTTTATAAATATAATAACATATAACATAGAATATTGTACACCATAAAGGTATGTTACAATGCTACTTCATAATAAATATAAGATCTTTTCTACATGTAACAAACAATAAACATATTTGAATTTGAATGACGAGTAATAGAGAAGTATGGAAGAAGGAGACATGACAAATAAAAAATTGGGTCTAATGGCAGGAGAATGATGCTTTACTAGCTGATCACCTCGCCATAATATGTTTTCTGGTTGTAATAAATACCATTTACAGATACACATAGTGTTATGTTATAATATGGTCTAAATTAGATCAAACGAAAATATTCTTGACATGGGATGTGCTTAATTAATTAATTCCTTGACTACCTTCTGGAAGAGTAACTTCTAACTGCAATTGCTTTGAACTTATGATGTTTCAGAGCGTTATTGATAGGTAATTTAAACAAATGTGCTAACAAGATTTCATCATCATCATCATCATTTCCCCCGAAAGACGTCCACTGCTGGTCCTTCCCCAACTGTCGCCACATTTACCGGTCCAGTGCGACTCGCATCCAGCGGATCCCCGCAACCTTCACCAGGTCATCGGTCCACCCAATGGGAGGCCTAACATGATTTATGTCGTCAAAATGGCTTTGCGATGTCCAAATAAATCACGTCTGCCACTCCATATCAATCCCACTATATACACTGAGGTGTGCATTCTCGTAAATTGAAGATAACTTTATTCATGTGATAGTAAAGTCAATGTAAATATATATTTTATGCATTTAATTGTCTATGCGTTAGATTTGACGCCAGGGAATAGCTTGCTTAGAATTTATTAACCAGCTGTATGTGCATTAACAGCTTAGGAAAGTAGATTTTGCATTTTATATAACTTTTAGAACGAGTTTGTCGAAGTGTTGATGTCCTTATCATCGTTTTATGTGTCTTAAATCTAAATATATGCAGTTTACTTCCTGTTTACATATTAATAATCATGAATGAGCTAACTGGAGGACTATTGCGTATCTCTGTTGACAGTTAATAGTGATCATCACTTGGCGAGTTTTGATATACAATGACAGTTCTGCACGGGTAGCGTCAGTTGAAACCAACAAGAACGGTCATTGTATATCAAAACTCGCCAAGTGATCATCACTATGAACTGTCAACAGAGATACGCATTAGCCCTGCTGGTTAATAGACGCAAAACTGGCATGAAAACTGCTTCTTCTAATGTTTAAACTTATTTACTCATATTCTGAATAATTATCTGTTAACTACTGTTTCGTTCTAAGCAGCACTAATGGGCCTCTGACTTTGCTATACCATCTCTCAGGTATGCTGGTTTCCTCACGATGTTTTCCTTCACCAAAGTAAGTGATAATTATACAATACGCAAATGAACCCGAAAAATCAGAGGTACGTCCGTTGGGTTCGAACTCGTGACCTATGACTTGGCAGTAAGATTAATAAATTAATTAACTCGTACTTTTTATGTTTAAAGTGTAAAAACAGATATTTCACTGTCCTCAAAAAATTGAATAGTAAGGGGTTTTTAACATATTGTCAACCTCTTTGCATGCCCTAAGATACATTTGAAAACTCTTCGCGAAATTGTAACCGAAAGAGAGAATTCCTACTACTTGATTCCTTTCGTCAACATGGTTTGAAAGATTAATTCTATGGAACAGCCCAGGTGTTAGTTACCGTGTGAAGCTTGCCCTCTAACCTGAATCTTCCTACACATACCAATGGTAAGCAGAGATGTCAACACCTCCATTCTGGGAACCGCGCAGCAGTCTTTGCGTTCCTTTAAGAGAGGTCAGAATAAATTATATGAAGAATTCTGACAGACTAATCAGAAAATGTAGAATACCAAGTACATAGCACAGTAAGTATGTTAACACATAACTTGAGGTGTTCGATCCTCATAAATTTCCGGCAGGGTTGGGCGGTGTTCACACCGTATAAGTATTCAATCGGACTGTAAATCAGTGGGTTGCACGCGTGCCATTGTATGTACAATGTACGGTGTGACAGCGGCCGTTATTCTAGAATATTTTGCCGGTTGTAACTTCATCAGGCTGGTATAATAGTTATATATATGTCTTTGTTTGTAGAATAGGTGAAATCTGTGCTGATTTTAGAATCATTTTCTCTCTGTTGGCATCGCGAAAGTTCTTTATCACCTACCTATTCAACTTCATCACAGAGGTTTTTGTACTATAAATCATATCTTTACATTATATCAGATTATTGAAAAATACACATGCAGAGTTTAGACAAGCCCTCTATCTCTATCTGCATACTTCCATGCCTTACCTTGCCTTACCTTATATATGGCTACGAAACATGGATCTTGACCAAATACACGAGAAATAAAATTCAAATCTGACAACGAGTTTTGGAAAGAAACTTACCTAACATCAAGTTGAGAGATAAACATAGATACACTACCATCCGAAAAAAGACAAAAGTAATAGATGCATTACAACATCCTCAAAAGTTGAAGTGTAAATGGGAGGGCCACGTAACATGTACGACGAACAAAGAATTGACTACAAGGTAAAAGAACCCCTTCTTTTCCCCCCAAGAAAAATGGGCAGATTAAAATAGTCAAAAAGGATCTAGATAACAGTACCGCGAGACCGTGACCACTGGAAGAAAATGGAGGACTTTCTCCAAAGAGGGGTCCATAATTAACTTCTCCTACTTTTATGTAACCATGTTTATAATTGTAACTCATTGTAATTAAGGAGTAAAGAGGTTTCTTTTACCATTTATTATTCAACTTCATGTGAGTGTTGAGTTATTTTTTATGACATCTCGTTTTTTGTTGGCTTAGAATGTTCGTCCACTCCAGGAGATACCTTTAATTACACGCTATGTACCATATCTCTGATCCAGTGTCACTAGCCACCCTGCGGGGATAGCTCCACATGTTGTGAGGGCCACCTACCCTGCGTTTGCTAATACAACATGAGAAAAACCAATAGTTGCTAAGTTGAAAATTAAAGTAAATAAGCCAGCAGGTTATTAATGATTGTGTTTGGTAATAACTGTGAGACTGGGGTGTGGCTGCCCCTGCTCCGAAAGCAGCCAGGATGTTGTACAGGCTCATAATTAGTGGCATTAATCGCAGAAGTAGTTTTAAATTATTTTGAATTTTGTTTAGTATTTTGGGTTGATTTGTGACAATGAGGCTGGCATAATCTGTCTAGATTAAAACCCTTTCAAAATAAATAAAGAAAAAAAAAAGCTAAAGTAAATTGAGTAAGCTACGGTGACGTCATTGGTACAATGGGGGCTATCGCGTATGAATTCGCCGCTAGAGGCGCTAGTGTAGCGCGGGGGCACCGAAATGTCAGATGATAGATTGTTCGTAGATGTCATAGATTGTTCGTGCGTTGCGTGCTGTTTTAACACGTATTTTTACAAATATTCACGATTGTGGTCTAAATTGAGCCATTAATGTTAATTATGTCTTGAAGATTTTAAGTAGCAACTTAGAATCTTAATTGTCAGTACTTGGAGCTAAAATGATTTTTTCACACCACCTGCTCGAAAATGTCAAATTATATGTCAAGCAACCTTAACCTAAAGTGAGTCATTAGTGGCCGGGGGCACAGCCGGTCAATAATGTTGTACTGGATTTCATTATGACCCGCTGGTCAATAATGTGATTTGAATTTGGAATCTCACATGCTCAGCTAAATTGGCAGTATAGTACTAACAAACACCCTTTGGTGCCAGAAAGAGGAAAGCTATTCTCTTACTACGCGTGGATGATATTCTCGATTTCCTACAAAATCAAAACGACTGCTTCTTCATATCGTTGCCATGTTTTCGAAGACATAATATTGTAAGAATAATTAGATAACTACGAACCATTTTTTAAAAGGAATGGAATAACATTAAAACTGGCATTAATAATAGCAAATATCGTACCGCGCCGTAATACCGTAATAGTAATTAGCTGTAACATTAGTTAATTTATTTTAAGAGGCCGGCGACCGATGCGTTTTTCATACAAACGTAATACCAAAATAACTTGTAAATCAAAAACATTCTTATGGTACTGTCTCTTTATTCCGATCGAAATACAAAATATCTAGGTTCCCAATGAAATATTTTGAATGGACACTGATTTAAACAAGAGTTATGAGAAAAATAAGTTTTCTATAGAAATTTTAAATTCCTCATATCTCGTCTTTATATCATTGTCCTTTCAAAATATTTCATTGGGAACCTAGATATTTTGTATTCCAATCGGAATAAAGAGACAGTACCTTAAGAATGTTTTTGATTTACAAGTTATTTTGGTATTACGTTTGTATGAAAAACGCATCGGTCGCCGGCCTCTTAAGTAAACTGCGCTAAGATTTCTGTGGATTTTGTGAATAAATAAATAAAACCTATGTATACTACAGTCGATTTATCACATTTTATCAAAAATACTCTATTTTCACGATCGTCTCCAATGACGTTCTATATTCAAAATGCATACAGCCAATCATCCAAAACCATTCTACCAGCCCTGTATAAAGCTTAGTTTACACAAACGCCACTTCCATGAAAGTGATATCAATAGACACACTCGACAAAACCGTAGAAGAGACTTTTTTTTTTGAAAATCGAATTGATCGAGTCTTGGCTACTTATTGGTAGACGCAACAAAGGCGCAAATATGTTATTCTTACTGTTTGTTTATTTAATAAATACTTTGTTTTTCGTACTATGGCTATTATTTTCTCACAGTAGGTGTAAAAAGTAGAGTATCCTCCTCTGGGCTAAAGTTGTGTCTTTGCCTTGGGCTAGCTTGAATCCCTCGCTGCATTCAGGATTCTTGTATTAACTCCCGTAAGAGTTTAACTCCGTGAGTTAAACTCTTAACTCCGTGAGTTAAACTCTTAACTCCCTCGCTGCGCTCGGGAGTTAAATCCCGAATCGTTCATTGCGCTCGAGATTCAATATGACGCCCGTGACATAAGACACAACTTTAGCCCCTCGGTGCATAATCTACTATTAAATGTTTCATGCTCGCTAATTTTAGGGAGAATTTTGTAAATAAATGTATCTAAAGTTAACACTATGTTGTTATCACTACATAGTATAAAACAAAGTCGCTTTCTCTGTCCCTATGTCCCTTTGTATGCTTAAATCTTTGAAACTACGCAACGGATTTTGATGCGGTTTTTTTTTAATAGATAGAGTGATCCAAGAGGAAGGTTTATATGTATAACATTGCACCCGTGCGAAGCCGGGGCGGGTCGCTAGTACGTAATAAAATAAACTTTTTATGAAGTTATTGGTACTTTAAAGTATAAAATAGAATTATTGACAGGACCTTAATTGACAGTGGCGCCATCTGGTGAGCTCAAAAACGATAGCCCTCATTAGGTACCTACTGAGGTCCTAGTCAAGAGACATTCTATCAGCATAGCGACGACTGAAACTTAAAAATGTATTGGTTGACATATGCTACCGAAAACCCGCTTTTCTCGAATCCAGAGGTTTTAATTACTTAGCGAAATAGAAAACATCGTGAGGAATTTCCAGGAGACAAAAATTCGAAAATGTGTGAATTTTAACAAGTCGCACTGGGCCCGCGTGGTGTATTACAACCCACTCCCTCACATAGAGAGGAGGCCTGGGTCCCACCGCTGGGGACCTTGGAGGCTGATTATGTTTTTGCTTATGATAATAATCAGACATTGACATTGGAAACATGTTGCCAAATTGTAAGCTGGCTCAGGAAAACATTTAAGAATCATCATTATATCTTGGTATTGCCAATAGGTACCTACATAAAATTTCCATCCCTATAGTCAAGTGTTACTCAAACTTGAAAAAAAGGTTTTACCATATTTCCACTAACCCCTAAAAATAATACCAAAAAATATACGTACATTATGTAAAATGGCGGCAATCAGATCGCGGAGCGGCGCAAGAGCAAAGTTACCGTTTTGTCCCACATTCGTATAATTAACACGTTAAACGATTGAGGTGCGATGGAGCAGAAAACTTCTTCTAGATGTCTAACAGTGGGTGAATACTACTGTCTGTATGTCTATTTGTTAGTTTTAACATATTAGCAACCACTGCAAAGCATAGTAAAAATGTTTCTGAAGAAAAGTAATGATGATCCTCAATATTCGTCGGTCATCAATAGAGACCGGATTATACCGAATACGCTATTGCTTATTATGGCCATAATATAATGCATATTTTATACATAACATATTTTTTATATAAAGCATATTTTAGCTAAATTTCGAAATAATGTATTATGTTGTATTTATTGTTTACCTTGATTTTGTTTTTACTACGATGAAGAATGACATGTAGCATTAAGTAGAAACCTTAGTGTTTTAAAAATGCTATTCTGCTAAAACAAATGTAATTAATTTTTAAATGGTAAATAAATGAAAAAAAAAGCTAAAACCGGCTTATTGGGTATATGTTGGGCGTTACATGTATCTGGATAAATGCAAAAATGCACAAATTGCGGGAAAAAAAACATCTAAATTCAAATGGTGCTTTCTTATTATGTCACGAGCCATCTAAGGGACGACGGAGATTTTGAGATGGGAGATATTAAGATGTTGTCTGTGAGGAGCAATATGCTTGCCCGCAGGTTCGCTCGTTGTAAACAGACGTTGAGACGTCAAAGTGACTTCGTATTAGGCGTTCTGTCAATCATTCTACTCGAGCGGCCTGTGGATGTCATACACGCGACGTGTTCAATTTAATAACGCCTTCAGGATGGTGTTGGGACTGCCATGGCAATGTAACGCGTGAGGAATGTTCGCGGAGGCTTGCACAGATGGCTTCCACGCCATCATGCGAAAGCAAGCGGCCTCCTTACTACAAGCTCTTGCATGCAACAATCATCTTCAAAATGCTGTTGTCGTGGTGACAAAAAATTGCTGTTCGTTCGTTGTTGTCGCCCGCAGGTTCGCTCGTTGTGACGTCAAAGTGACTCCGTATTAGGCGTTCTGTCAATCATTCTACTCGAGCGGCCTGTGGGTGTCATACGCGTTCATTTAATAACGCCTTCAGGATGGTGTTGGGACTGCCATGGCAATGTAACGCGTGAGGAATGTTCGCGGAGGCTTGTACAGATGGCTTCCACGCCATCATGCGAAAGCAAGCGGCCTCCTTACTACAAGCACTTGCATGCAACAATCATCTTCAAAATGCTGTTGTCGTGGTAACAAAAAATTGCTGCCAGACCGGACTGCCCCCACTAGAGACACTGGGTGGGGACAGTCATAGGCCTCTATAAATAATTAAATGGCAAACACTAACAATACTAACCCATTTTACTTAAGCACCATTGATACTAACACTAAAATACTAACCAAACTATGGAACTATGGAACTATAGTCTGAAATAAAATAAACAAAAATAACATACATTTTTAACGCTGTCAAACACAGAAACTTAACCTTTAAATTGTATTGAACCGTATTTCTACACAATCAAAGTCGATTATTGGTTGTTAGACAAAGTCCTCCATCAGGTGAGGCGGTCCTATGACAATGTATGTGCATCAGTACCATAAAATAGGCGTGTGGCACCTTAAACGCCGTAGTTTATAGTTTAATAAACGTCCATATTTATTTATGTGGCTTTATACTACTTGCCCCTGTCTCAGACATCAAATGTTTGTGATTGTCACCGGCGTGGGAGTCGTGGGAATTAAATGGCAAGAAAACGGGGCAAAGGAAAATTCTGCAGAGTTTTGTAAATTTTTCTCAATTTTGCCAACTCCCAAGATTACGCTGGTAATACAGGGTGTAATAAGACCTTTAACGATGCCGAAAGGCACTTGTTCTCCCCGTCATTGTGTGTGTTGTAATTTTTTTTTGTTCTAGACCAGGGATCCCCAAACTATTTTGGACAAGTGACCCCTTTTCCAAAATGAACTGTTACCTCAGACCCCCATGGCCAAATTACCTACTTTTAAGATCAACCCCCTTATTCATAATGGTCCGCTAACTTAAAACAGCTGCTACAGTGTGTTATTTTTCATTCTGACTTAGGTCAATAGAAGAAGACAGAGTGAGAATTAGCAATGCTTTAAGTTAGCAGACTATTATGAATAAGGGGGCCTATCTTTAGTTTTTTCCTATTGACACAAAATACCTAGGTACTAAGGTACCAATTGGAAAACTTTGCACTTGGTTAAGTGAGTAAAATTGACTTCATTTTCGTATCAAAATTTAACAAAATAAAAAGACATACAATTCAGTAAATATCAAGTTTAATTTATAACGATTCCCAAGTAACACAGAAAGCATTCTAACAAACGAATAGCAAACTTGTGTAGAACTTAAGGTCTTTATAAACTCATAAATAAGTTCACCGAGCATCTTGAAGCTTTATATTGGTATTTCAAAACCATTAGGATGCTTTACACTGTATAACGGTTGGATAATAGCATATCAAAATGCTTTTGTAAACCCTTTAGTTTTAGTGCAGCAAACCACAACGCAGCTGAACGGCTTTCAGCAGTTTTTAGTGCATTTGGAATTACAATAGCATTTTAAGTAGTAAATAAATGCTTAATGCCGTTTAACAGCACAAATATGAACCATTATAATGCCACGTAAATCCGCTATACAACTTTCAGCTGTTTTTAGTGCCTTAGGTTCTACAATAGCATTTTTAAGTAGGAAGATAATGCCTAATGCTGTTTAAAAGCTTAAACTTTTACCGTTATAATGCACCGTAAAACCGTTATAGCTTTGAGCTGTCTTAAGTGCCCTTTGTTGTGTAATAGTACTTTTGAGTGGTAAGTAAAAGCCTAGTATTGCTGAACAGCATAAACGTGAATCAATGTAATGCTTGCGTTTTTAAAGACTTACTTAGACAACTTAGCTGTGTACAGCTAGCAGCTCTTTAATCAAATATACGTGAGTTATTGTAATGCGTAAAACTGTTTATACATTCATTTTACTGTATTCGTAGAACCTTTTGTCGGACATATTGGGGAAAAGCACATATTAAATGATCAATAAAACAACAGCAATTTTTATGGTTGATTTTTATTTTCATTACTTCTTGATTTTGAACTATTGTCGTCCAGGGTGCAAACGTGCCTGTGTCATTCGCGTCTGTGTCTGAATGTTCTTCCATGAATGATAATTCAGCTTCGGCAAGCTCATATGTTCAAATATTGTTCATTTTAAAATAGCACTCCTATAATGTCCATTCTTTTTATCGGGCTTGGATTGCTCATCTTTCATTAACTTGTACTGTGTCTTTTTAGGCGGCCACCACAATTTACCATTTTCTTCCCACAAAGACTACCTCGTATTGTTTTTTCTTTCTCTCTATCGTCTGTTCCATTTTGTACGGCATTGTATGGTTGGTATAAAAATCACTGAAAATAAGAAAACAATATTTTTTAAAAGCATCACCCATAAAAAAGATATTATTGCGTTTTCTGAAAAGTTTGGCCATTTTAAAGTGTACAGGTATATTTGATGGCTACTGTACCTGACTACGTACTACACTACACCGGGTATGAAATAAATAACGGTCCTGTCTATAAAATAGTTACGGAAAAATATCTTAATGACGCCTTTTTATCAACTTGGCAAACGAATCAAATTGTATAAATTCTGAAATGGGTTTTATTGTTTTGCTCAAGGATCCCCAAAATTGCGTTCAAGTAATGGCACTACTTCAGTCTACATCAAAACTACTGGTATACCGGTGAACCCATATAAACCTACTTTATAGACAATGCCACTACAGTAGTTCATCAAAAGCCTTCTCTCTTGCGTCTGGCTTAATAATGGTTCACGTGTGAGTCTTTATACAGCTGGCAGCATTAATTAGCCTTGTTAAAGGCTCACCGGGCTGCTATACCCCGACACCATTTTGTAAACATTTTATAACCAAAAAAATTATCATTCGGACCTATTTATGAAAGCAAAAGATCTTTAACATAATGATATAACTTGATTTAATACTGCCCAACCAATACTATTATTTTAATTAAGCAAAATTCGTTCTATACTAGGAATACACAATTGTTTTGATGATTTCACACATACTTTAATATGACATTTTCTATCAAAACCACAAAATATCGAAGGCGCGTGAAAATTTTCAATGAAACTTATATAGACATTTACAGTAAACTACACTGCGAATAATATTTGAAGGCATGAAGTAACAAAAGAGTCAAAAACTTACCCAGTAAATTTTGTTTTGATGCAAACAAATATGGTGTCACTCACTCAGTTTTGACAGTCTTCGTCCATATTATATTCCACGTTAATTGTATTATGACATTTGTACCGTGGTATTAGAGATGTTTTTGCAATGATGTAGGGTTTATTTAAGTTCTAACTGTGAACACTTAAAAAGCTCCAATCATTCTTTTACTACATTCAAATGCTAGTCTAATGCTTTTGTAATGCAAACAACATCTTCATTATCAATAATATTGCTAGTATAATGCTTCTGTAATGCGATTGGTACGTTCTTTGGCCATAATAATGCTAATATAATGCGCCTGTAATGCAACTAAACAACTATTGTGAACCTATTTAGGATCTAAAGCCGTATAATTTGTGCCCAAATAAGCATTACAGTAGCCGTATAAACGTTTGTAATGCTACTATAGAACTAACTCAAAATGCGAAAACGATACAGAAATGCTGTAAGTCGGCCGTTATAATGCTTTGATGTGTTACTTGGGTTATTACAAATTAGGTACTTAAAGAATTTTAAGTAGGTAGGAAATTATATTTAAAAAAGTATTAATTCGCAAAGAGAAAATAAAACATTCAGTGTGATGGATGAACCTGGTGACTATCTACCAATCTAGCTACATCCGGTTCAATATTGGTGAGTTGCAGCCTTAAATCTCCACGTTCGTTGATTTTCAAACGGTTTCTTTGTTTCGTCAAAATGTTTGTTACCACACTGAAGCTTTTTTCAACTAGGTATGATGATGGAAAAGCGATAAGGTATTTTTCAGCAATGTTCCACAATGTAGGATACTGTGTTTCAATGTTGCGTTGCAACCAGAACTTCTGATAGCCTTGGTTGAACTTCTGCTTAAGCTCTTCGTCTGTGCTGATGGTAATCAACTCTTCTTGCATTATCACATTGGCTTCTTCTATGGCTGTGGTATTGTACGGATTTATTATCCATTGAGGAATTTGTAAATTTAAAAGATCCTCAAACCTCTCCGTAAAATCCTTATGTAATGCGTCCAAGTGAGTGACATATAATAAAATGTCATCATCTTGAAGCGTTTCTGGTAATTTTGACAAATGCAGAAACTGCGAATATTCTTTTCTGCCTAAATTTTGTTTATAAAGGATTAGTTTACCCACGAAGGCCGATATTATTGATTTTGTTTTAATCAAGTTAAGATCGTCACCCTGCAGCTGCAAATTAACTTTGTTGAACATTCCAAAGATATCAGTCAAGTAATAAATATCTGTTTTACAATTGTTCAGATTTTCTTTCAAATTCGGATCTTTTTCTTGTAAAAACTCCAACACAGATTCAAAAACGGCTGAAAATCTTTCTAAGCAAGAGCCTCTTGATAGCCAGCGAACTTCAGTGTGAAGAAGTAATCGAGTAAAGACTTCGTCGTTTTCCTCACATAGCTGAGCAAATAACCGAGAGTTCAAAGAATTGCTTCGAATCTTGTTGATAGCATTTATTACATATTGTAAAGACTTATGCAATCTAGGACTCAGCTTTTTTGCTACTAAATGCTGCCTGTGAATCACGCAGTGAATGACCAGTACATCAGGCAGTTGTCGCTTTAAGTGAGCTATAAAACCACGATGACGACCAACCATAGACGGTGCACCATCAGTCGCAACAGAAACAATGTTCTTCCATGGAATAGCTTTGTCAGTAAAAAAATGTTCCACGGCCTGAAAAATTGATTCTCCTCTGGTATCAGTCTCTAAATATGTAGCAAAAAGCAGTTCTTGGCACATATTTTCATCTTTGATATATCGAACATATCCTAACAACAGAGCTTCATTGCCGGGTAATGTAGACTCGTCCAACTGGAGAGAGAATCTGTTGGTCTGTAAGAACTTGCATAAAATGTTTTCCACATCGCGTCCCATCTCGTCTATGCGTCTCTGAACGGTGTTATTGCTCAAAGGTATTCTCTTTAAAATATCATGTGCGGGTTTGTGCAATACATTGTTAAGGACCTCCGCAATGGCTGGTAAGATAAGCTGCTCTCCAATTGTGTGGGGTTTCCCCGACTTCGCTATTAGTAAAGATATATTATAGGACGCTCGTAAACCATCATCGTCTTTAATAGATGATGACGCAAACATCGATCTTATGGATGGCCTTTTGTCTAGTTTTTCTTTAAGTGCTTGAAAAAATGTCAAGGGCTTACTTTTTTTGTCAGCATGTACTCTCGATAAGTGGTCATCCATTTTTGAAGGCTTCATGGCATCGTTACTGAATACTTTTTCACATATGAGACACATCGGCAAGTGTTGATTTGATGGAGATGCAATAAATCCGAACTTCAAGTAGTCCAAACTGTATTGTCTGCATTTTTTTTTCGTGTCCGCCATCATAAAACTCTCAGTAATCCTGCAAATAAAAAAATAAGAAACTAAGTACCTAAATTAAAAACAATACCTAATAAACTGTTAAATTTACTGGTAAATTTTTACAATTGAAACAACTGAGGCAACTGCAAACTGTTGCAAACAATCTACAGATAGCTCAACTGATCACTATCACACAGTGTGCAGTGGGGCAATGCTGATGCGCTGTGCCGGATAAAAACTGTTTGGTACTTACCCTGTTAATTTTTCATAAACTGCAGATATTGTGTGGTTACGCTATTAACTCGCGTAGGGAGCTCAGCATTTTGTAAATTCTTTTTCAGTCACTTTACTTCACTTAATTTAGCTATGTAATAACTTTGTAATCTCTTGAAATAAATGAGTACTTAGATGAGTTATTATCGTTCAAGCTCCAACGAATTTCAAAACGCAAATGAACTTTCAACCTAAGTGCAACCTCGTTAAATAGTAAAATATCAGGAACATGTTTGGACTTGCAACTTGATCATGAATTCGTTCGTGTTAAATCGCGCAAGCGTCAAATAGAGAGCAAGTCAAAACGCGCCTGAAAGACGTACGCTCGAACTCATTATCTTGCACAAACTTGTCCACACTGACTTGCCGAGTTTTTCATCTTGTACGAACTTGAGGCTTTATATTACTACAACAATGCTATTTCCTACATAAATATTAATTATTCTTAGTACACGTAACACAACATAAACAATACAGTACCTACCTACCTATCTTGAAAGTTTTAAATAAGAACTTGTGTTAATTTAATAGGGGTCGATTTTTAGACCTCGTCGACCCCCATAATCAGTTTTCGTTTATGTCGACCCCTAGGAAACCACTTTGGGAATCCCTGTTCTAGACCATACCTGGGAAGCTTCTAATTACGGAGATATTGGGGGTCAAACTTCGGACTTTTTAACAAGTGTTTTTTTTTAAATACCGGTTTTAAATGTAATAACTTTACTTTAAATACCTTCACGAACTTCGTACTATTCAATGCGTCCATCAGCACAATGTATTGAGTGCGTTACATTGAGTCCTACCGTAAAACGTGATATTACACCCAAAAAAAAAGTTTCCCAGCAATATTTTTTGCGTTAAGTTACTTAGTTTGATGTACAGAACGCTTGGTTGAAGGCTTCGTGAAGGGTTCGTTTACACCCTGTATGTAGTTATACACTCGGTTCCAGAAATTACGGGTCAGTCACAAAAATTGAAATACCTCCAGAACTGTAAAAGTTAGATCAATGAAATAAAAAACAGAATAAAGACTTTTTAGTTGCGCTTCTAATAGCATATTATTCAGACTGGTTGATGAAAAAAACTTCATTAGAAAAACAAAATTTAAAAATGACTACTTAAAAAAAAAAATTGTTTCATGTCATTATGGATGCTTACCATTTCTATTCTGTCGCAAAAAAAATATCGTGAACGTCTTCCACGTGCATAATTATTATTCTGTGAGGTGAAGCATGGCAGTCACGCTAGAGAAATGTACCCGAATCCTAACTTTTTTGGAACTTGGGCGGAGCCAGCGTGAAACAGTCAGAAACATTGGTGTATCTTTGTCGACTGTTCAGCGGGTAGTCCAGCGAGCGGTACCAAGAGACCGGATCACACCTTAGAAGACCAGGAAATGGCAGACCAAGTTGCACAACGGCCAGGGAAGACAGACAACTGGTGGCTACAATGCTCCGAAATCGTTTTCAAACTGCTGTTGGTCTAAAAACTCACTTATATCGCTTTGGAGATGGCAATTTAAGCGCTCAAACAGTAAGAAGACGTCTTGCTGAAGCAAATTTGAAACCATTGAGGCCCGCAAATGGCCCCAAACTGGAACGGGGACATCGAATTGCAAGACAGAGATACGTGCGCGAGCACCTAAACTGGACACTAGACGATTGGTCTAGGGACGGACGAGTCTAAATTCATGCTTTATAAGCATGATGGTAGGCAGTTGGTGTACAGAAGACCAGGGGAGCGCTTGGAAGGACACTTATATCGTTACTTTTAGGTAGGAGGTTGGGGTTTGGTGGGGGGGAGGGGGAAGGTCATAGGAACCCTCCGAGGGGAGCGAAAGTCGTCGGAGATACATAGTTTTTTTTTTATGAGCTTTTTAAAAGTGACATATTTTTTAGTAAAAATTTAGTATCGTGCCGCAGGCGGGGGGGGGGGCTTGGAGGGGGAGGACGGGGGGGTTCCCCTTGCCTCCTGGTATCACTCTCATGAAAAGGTAATGCACCAAAACCGATTAATGTAATCTAATCTCAAAACACTTTTTATTCACCTAAAAAGCCTAAAAGGTCTACAAACACTAGTATTTAAGAACATTGTTACTTAGCCCAAAATATATGCTTTCCCGCTTTTTTTTTACGTGGAAAGTGGGTATTTTACCATGCTACGACTCCATGACGCGCGCTCGCTTCGCTCGCATATTAAATAACACTCTTTGACTTCTGTCCCCGAAGTGCCGGGCCTCCGCCGGCCTCCTTCGTCGGCCTACGGCCCGGTGCCCATGCCGCCCTTAAACGATACTGCCGCGAGACGGTCGGGGTGGGCGTCCGCTTATTGAAAATTTGAAAAAAGCTTTCTATTTGTATGTACTATCTACAAAAAAAATTTGAACTTCGAAATTCTTGTCCACTAATGGATATTTTATCCATTTGAAGTATTGGAATATCAAAATTCTGAATAAAGTTTTTTTGGAATTTTTGGGTGTTTCCAGTAGTAAGTGTGCTTTGCTCGCTGAACATTCCACACGTACGTTATACTCTATGCTAAAATAGTCTGTGGTGTGGTTCAAAATACTCATTATCATGTGTCATGGTGTAAAATGTCACCTTTTTCTATACAATAATATCAATAATTCTGCAATTAATATCTCCGAAACTATTCATCTCCGATGGTCGAAATTTCACAAATGGTTTTCTTAAATTAGTAGGAACCTACAATAAAAATTACAACATCCTAGGTTAAAGTATCGATATAAGTGTCTAGCCGAGCGCTTCCATCAAGCGTGTGTGGAGGAAAAAGTGGCGTACGGTGGAGGCTCCGTACAAGTTTGGGCTGGGATTTCTGCTGAGGCCCGCACCGAGCTGGTACTCATTCAAAATGGAACTTTAAATGCAGAGAGGTACGTGAAAGAGATCCTCAATGAACATGTAGGTCCTTTCATGGCCAGGATGGACCGGCATGGCATATTAATGCATGATAATGCGCGTCCCCATACCGCCAGAATTGTACATGACTACCTTGAAGAGGTCGGTATCGAACTCATGCAGTGGCCAGCGCGAAGCCCGGACTTAAACCCCATCGAGCACGCCTGGGACGAGCTTCAGAGATGCGTGAAAGGTCGAAACCCCCCACCAATCACGCTTCCCGAGCTCAAACCAGCACTGGTGGAGGAATGGGAAGGTATTCCTCAGCACCGGCTCCGAAATTTGGTGTACAGCATGCCTAATCGCCTGGAAGCTGTCAGAAGAGCTCGTGGAAGCAATACAAAGTATTAAATGAAGAAAGTGATGAAAAACAGCAAAAAAACAATCATAAAAAAATGTAATCTTAAGAAAAATATGACTACTTTAGTTTTTTTTTAATTTAGAGATTAATATTGTGGGTGCAACTAAGTTTTATTTTATTTTTTATCTGTATAATTAAATTCTCAATTGAACAGTCTTCGTTTCATTAGGATGGCATACCGAATATCTCCCGAACTACGGGAGATATTCGGGTTTATGTGACTGACCCGTTATTTTTGGAACCGAGTGTAGTTAATTTTCCATAAAACATGGACATAAAGATTAGCTCTCGAGTCGCGTGTGTATTGTTGCCTATGCTTGGCCGTTCTGTATAACTTTCCTTAACACTTGAAAAACTGGAATGCGTTATAATTTATCAGCAATTTCATTAATTGTACTTCACTCTCGGTCACTACCAATGTTTACAACACTGATGAGAACCTTAAATTGTTTTTACTTCATTCATGGCTTCTGAGAACGCGTTTAAACTAAACCAAGAACAATGAATATCGACTGGACGACTGGGGAGCCTTACTTTGTTTTAATACGATGAAGAAATGCATGTACAGTCAGTAAAAGTGTCCAAGAAGGCGTGGCCACGTAGTGGGACTAACTTGAAGCTTCTTGTTATTTATTCGAGAAAACATGCACAACATTACACACGTTAATAAGCTGAATAGCTAAATAGCTAATTATAAGCTGACCTCGCATTGTACGGAAATCCTATACAATGCGAGATCAGCATAAACTGGAAATGTATAGCTTGATGTGTAGCCGTGTGTACAGTTAAACAATGAAAAAAATACATTCTTCTTTATCGTGTGGTTAGCTGTATATGCCGTCGAGAAATATCTCTCAGGCAGATATTGCAGGGGATTACGATGTTTTCCTGCACCGAAGCAAGTGATAATTATACAATCCGCACAGGAATCCGAAAAATCAGAGGTGCGTGTCTTGGGTTCGAACTCGAGACCTATTTTGGCAGTGCGACGGTCACACCAATAGACTATCACTGCCTAAAAATACATTGAAACTAAGGAAGTATTTACAAATAATAAATAATACAGGTAAAAATAACAATAACAAGTAAAACATACAAATAAATGAGTAAAAAAATTCGGCACAAAAAAAATCGTCTACAAGTCCATCATCGAAAAAACTTACGTTTTATATTTCCTCAAACGCAAAAATGTGAGATACTGTGAAAATACGGCAATTAAAAAAATAATAGTATCTTTGAACACGAAAAGTAATATACTTGCAAATATAAAAAACTGAAATTAAAATTATATAAATCGAACATGTAAGAGAAAATCACTTTAAAATTTCGATGACAGATTACGTAGGTAATTACGTCTTCCTGCCGATACATTAAACTTGCTCATAACAACAATCATAACACTTACATTCACACCTATACATATTCTATTAATATCACTGTTGTTTTTGCTAGACAAGTGTATGCACGAACACTTTCTTTTAAATTCTTTTCCATCACTGTCCGCCCGAGCAACGCCTTTTCTGTTTCAATAAAAAGACACTGCGACACTGTCGCCGTTTGCGCCATTTTATTTTTCTGAAAAAAATCGTCAACAGAATTGTAAAATGCAGTGATTTAGCAGAACGCATTCCATATTCAGTCCTTTCAAAAACTCCCAGATATCCCATCACCGGGCTGTTTCATAATCCTTTCCGCAAATCAAACCTCGGTCGCAATGCTCCCTTGCTACGAATATGTAAAAACGATATAGATATTCTTCTATCATTACTTAAATTACTGTTGCATTTTTGCCAGACGTAATAGGGGGGATATGGCGCAGAATTTCCCATTAGGCACTTAAATTTTCGTTGAAATGCATCATATGATAATTTATTCTAGTTAACGCTTATTTTCCATCTGTGTTTTAATTTTCAAAAATGCAATTATTTTAGAAACAAAAATTACCAATATCAATTTTTGTTTTCACCACACGCAACTTAATACAATCTTGCAATCATTTGGTTTGGGCTTGTGGAGTTAGGCAGCGACTGCAGAGAACTTATTAAAACTTAATAGGAATAAAGACAAAAGTTGAATGCAAACATTTCAAATAACTTTAGAACACGAACGACGACGATATGAAAGGGTGTTGAGTGATGATAAAAGGTCAAGTCCTGCTTAGTGCTTTGATATACACACATCAAAAGTGTCTAGGGATCAAGCATTTTTATGTGGATTTCTTGAGATTGAGATGTGGCTTTGTAATAAATTTATGATTTTATAAATTTATATGGATCCTTTTTGGTGCATTTCATAATTTGAATCAGGAACTGTGAATCAAATTCGAGTAAAAGATGAAAATCAGCTGTCAATATTTTCCCTATAAAAACATACAACGCATTGAAGACATTATTAGTGCTACTGTTTCCCTACTACTGATTAAAACCAACGTTATTATGGAGCGGCGACGTCATTTAAGCAGGGAAGAAATGCTCAGAGCCGTGGGAATGATAGAAGCTGGTTCCCGGCAACGTACTGTGGCTTTAGCTCTGAATACAAGTCAGAGTGTTATCAGTCGACTTTGGACACGTTACCGAAGCACTGGTACCGTGGCTGAGCGCCATGGAGGACGGTATCGCTGCACCACACGGAGACAAGACCGATACATTCAAATCTTAACTCGAAGAGCTCCAACAATAACCGCCATGATGTTAGCCGTGAGGCTTCATCACTCTTCAGGGAACTTAATTAGCGACCAAACAGTCAGAAACCGCTTGCATGAAGTGAACCTTCATTCCCGAAGACCGCTACGGGTACCACCTATAGCAATGCACAATCGTAGGATACGATATCAATGGGCTCTTGAACACAGAAATTGGGCAGAAGAACAATGGCGTTTCGTGTGCTTTTCTGATGAGTCTCGTTTTGGTATGAGACCGGATACAAGACGTATACGACACTGGAGAACCCCTGGACGCCAACAGCGATTAAAATCCTGCCAGGAAGTCCATCCTTATAGTGGTGGAACCATCATGGTATGGGCGGGTATTTGGATCGGCGGAAGAACTGAGTTGATTTGGATCAGAGGCAACCTCAACGCTCAAATTTATGCTGAGACGATTGTATCAGACGTCATCGTTCCTCTACAAGTGCAAATCGGTCCCTTATTTCAGTTAATGCATGATAATGCACGACCGCACACCGCAAGAGTTGTAAGACAGACTCTCGCCGCAGCTAACATCAATGTCCTGCCCTGGCCTGCTCAGTCGCCAGACTTGAATCCGATTGAGCATGCATGGGATATGCTACAGAGAAGAGCTCTGCCGAATATGGAGGGTATCCAGTCGCAAGAAGACCTTTTTTTGTTGTTGCAACGAACATGGGCGGCCATTCCACAGCGTGATTTGGATGAACTCATTTTGAGTATGCCAAACCGATGTTCTTGTGTTGTTAGTGTTCGCGGTAGAAACACGGATTATTAATTGTTTAAGCTACCCAATAAAATTTTAAAGAAAACTGTTATTTCAGTCTTTTTTTCGAACATTTGTGTTAGTGGTTCAAATGTCAAAAATCCCTTTATTAGGAAAATGGCAAATTTCTTTATTAATGCAAAGGTGACTTGGTTTATCGTTACTGTGACAAACGAAAACACTTTATTTGATGAATCCTTAAAGAAAATTTTAATTAATATCAATCAGGAGAAAAGTTATTGCAAAAATATATGTTGATCCCTAGACACTTTTGATGTGTGTATATTATTGAAATAAGAGGAGTTTTTTAAATAAAAATCCTTATAACATGCAGCTATGTAGCTACACACATACATTAATACATAAATACGTGACTTAGAAAGTAGACTTTTATAATTACTTATCGACATTTTTTTTTTCATTTTTTTTTATCGTTCTCGTCATGGTTCTTTTGGCGTGTGACCATTATCAGAACCCAATCAGAACCATATCGGAATTAATACCGCCATTTTGTATTTTCAATACAATGTCATATAACTGTCACATTGAAGAAAAACAAAAAATGGCGTTGGTTGTCAGTTCCAGCTAATGTTATTTCCAACGGTTTCAACATTTTGTTGACGTTTACATTAACACTTTTTACAGTTAACAAAAAATTTTATTAATAAACAAGGCATGCCTTTTTAAAATGGTCTTAATAATTAAATAAGAATTAAGGAGTTTGTAACTAGGCTGAATAGCGTATTATTACCTTGGCCAACATAAATGTATCATTAAACTTAATATTGAGGGTACAACTAAAAATATTGTGGCAGATTTTGCAGTTATCAGAAAATATTTGTTCTAAATGCACAAATGTCTGTAAAACCAGTCATTTATTTTTAAAACAAAAGAAATTAAAATCTTTGAAAATAGTGAAAATTATGATGAATAGATCAACTTTTGGCAAAAAATCTGTAAGTAAACACATTCTTGTCAAACATTATTGGTTTAAGTCGTGAAAATGTTGGTGTTTGCTTAAAAAAAAATAATTTCATTTACATTTCACCATTAATTGTAAGATCCCGTAGTAGTTGGTACGTTACACTTGCAGTTTAAGTAAGAAGCAGCAAGTAAGTAAGTACTTAAGAGTTAGGTGAGTCGACGTAAACACCCACAGATTTGGTAACACTAAAAGTTTAGCATACCGATCACAACAAAGAGTAGATTGGATGCTAATCCGCGGTGTTCGCGTAATCTTAGCCGGGTAACCGTCATTCTACGTGATATCTTTTTAAAAAGAGTGCTCCTTCTACGCGCAATCGTCACGAAATAGAAAATGCGTGCTATTTTCTTGATTTCCGCGTTTTGCCAAATATCATACATTGCGACATCTAAAGCAACTAACATACATTTTTAATGCATTATTTTTCAGATTATGTAGTTAATTTCATGTCAAAAACATTATTCAGTAGATAGTAGATTTTAATACTATGTACTATGTATACTATGTCACTGTAAACAATATGAAATTTCATCCAACACGCTCTTTATTCTATTAACAATGAAATTCATACATTCCTAAATATAAAACGTTGCATATGTTTTTCTTAGAACAAAGAACTGAGATATCGAATTAAAAAAACGAAAAAAATGCTTCGAATTCTGTTTAGAAACCATAAAAACATTAAAAAGGTGCTAACTTCTTCATTAAAACTAATTACAAAACATGGATCATTAGTTCTAACAACTCCTTCCTGAAGACTTTTTTAAATTTTCTTGGGAATCTTTTCTTTTTGCGCGATAACAGGGTATTAATAAGTTAAATATTTTCTCTACAAAACCTATATGGATACAAATGATAAGAACAATAAATTTAGTCGGTGCTTACTGCATGTAATAAACTAGACCTATTACATATACCTAATAGGTCTGCGCCGCTGCGGCAAATGATTGGCACTAGTGCTGTGAGAAAAAGTATTGATTTAAATGACCTTAGAGATCCCTAAGGGGCAATCCATGTTCACTGCTATGTGGTGCATGTTTTTCTGAAATAATTAATTTAAAAAACAACGTAGTTTAATTTCTATGAATGCTTCGTAAATTAAAAAAAAAATACTGCAATGCAATTTCGAATATCATAAGATTTTTTTGAAGTGGTGTTTCGAATGAACATCATTTTGGAAATGTACGCAAACACGTTAGAAAATACACAGGTTTTTTTTTAAACCTTGATTCTTTCGTTTTTTAATACTATCGAGTTGGTACCAATACGGAGTGATTTTGTTATGGTATAGCACAATATACGTCATTGCACAGCAGTGGGACAATATGGGCTAAGAAAAAGAAAAAAGTATGACATATTATTATATATTTGTTTGAAAATGAATCTTTTGAAAGTTTCAACATGTCGAATGCCTCAGTTCACGTGGATTTCTCAGTACCTAATAGTGATGGTCGTTGGATGTAAGCAATTTACTTTTCTAAATTCGAAAGATGTGTGAAAAAGTCTCTTTTAGTGAGGAAATTGTGTTCAAAACATGAATGCAAAGGGCATTTTTATAATCACGGTTGATGTCATCCATCACCCGTGATAAAAAAAATGCCCTTTTCATTCATTCGGTCATTCTTGATATCACATCATAACCTAACTTCAAAAAAGAAGGTTATCCATTGAACTAGTTCTTTTTTCAGTTTATTATTCGAATACAAAACATATTTCATTATCAGGTCAGGGGGGTTACTATGACGTCTTAAAGTAGGAGTAATTCAAGTGAGAGAAAGAGACAGAGCTATACAGGTCGTCTAGGGCCATCTCTTTCCCACACTGGAATTACTCTTGCTTTAAGACGTCATGGTAGGCCACCAGGGAGGTGAATAGATGAAGGCTGCAAAAAAAAACATGTATTTTTTTGCACTGTACTGTTTAGTACACATATTAAATGTGTCTTAAACTTAGACTGACATTTTAGTTTCAGTTATGGTTGACGTTCAGCTGATAGTTATCGTTTCATTCGTCTGTCATAACGTTATTATAGTGTGTTATCAATATCGGTTCATATTTCGTTATAATGGTGTCATTAACATCATTAACAGAAAACCACTCTCCGCTATACTTTTTCACACACATGGACAATAGATACAAAAAAATCTACTGAACAGTGTATTCAAAATGATATAATTGGTACTGGAAGCGATTCATAACTCCCGCCTTATATTTAATTTTTCATAATTTTTTTATTCACAAATATTAAAGATGAGACTATATATATGTATATCCCCCTGCAAATCCCAGGTAACATAGGTGTATTTCACAACGATTGTGGTCGGGGCATGATAAGATAACAGACAAAAGGACACAGTTACTTTCGGAATATTGAAGAATGTATGCTTATTGGAGGAAAAATCAAAACAGAGAAAATACAGATTCAGGTTTTCTTTTTTCAATGTAAAACTTTAAAAAGTATTTGTATACCATTATAAAACTAAAAATCAAACATAATTTTGAAAAAAAAAAAAACAAACATGAGCAGGACACGTTTTCTGGTCATGTGTTTTGTGTTCATACGTAACTACGTATGAACACAAAACACATGACACAAAACACGTGAAAAACTTTTCACTAGACCAAAATAGAAATTAAGAATCCTAGAGCTATAGGTCGCTTCCAAAACCTCCTGAAATAGTTATATACAGGCAAGTAATACTATGTTTTCCAGGTTTCTGTGTAAGCCTTTACCATACTGTTGGCGGTCCTGCCTTTCAGCAGGAAGGTAGTTAGTTATTTCCATTGGCAGGAGTTAGACTGTCGCCAGAGCGGTGACATAGAACAGCATCTTGGGTGATTTGCATTGGTTACTAGGTTCATTATTTCAGGAAAAACTAAGAAAATTCAGTCGCGGGTGGTACTTTTGCTTGAAAATTTACGATATGGTGCACGTAATGCTAATATGTTGGGAAGTTATCAGTCAACAGAGAAAGTATTTTAAATCAGTTATGTATGACAAATGTGTAATACCTGATATTTAGGTTATTTGTTGGTTGGTTGGTTGTGTGTTGTTGAATATTTACTCATTTGTTGTTAAATACGTATTGATTTGTGATTGCTGAGCAAAAATGTTGGGCATGGCATACTGTTTTGATGTTTTTATTTAGGCTTTATTTTTATTTTGTTCTAATGAGCAAGTAGTCTCATTTGTATAATTAAAACAAACTAAATATGTACCTGTACTGTATATGTGTACCCGTACATGTCGCCACTTAAGAGAAAAACGTTTTTAAAAAATCATTAATTGGTGACTTAAAATAAATTGTTTTTTGGCGGAAATAAATAGTATCTACGGAACCCCCATATTAGTACAGCTTCGATCTTGATTAAGTCGTTAACAACAAAACAGAAATTGATAAATAATGTTATGGAATAGCGTACCTCGGTTTAGCAAATGTTGCGCACTTCAGTGGTCATTTTCTAAGAAGCTTGCTAAGCCAGTGCGCACATTCCCAGAAAACGGGCGATCGTCCGCGGAAAGAGCATTAACCATTCCATGTATGTATTGATACAATTCTGAGTATTTCGAGTAATGTTACTAGAAAACTAGTTATGTTTCGCAGTAGCGCTCTTGTGGTGTTTGATATAAAAACTGTACTATACTTTTATTTACAGTTGAATGGGCAGCGACCCCGTGTGGATAGGTTCATAGCTCCACGGGAGCAGTTCCCGGAGTTGTGCAGAAAGATGAGATGGGCCGCCAGGGAGAGCAGCGCCGATGACGTTTGGGTGAGTCCAGACAAAAAAAAAAAGTGAAAATCTTGAGGATAAGAATCCCTATTTTTCTTCTGTATGATTTTTAGTTTCAGAAGATGCTTAATATGTTTTTAAATTTTTAAAGAATTACAAATAAGACATTCATCAATATGACATAATATGCAGAGTTCAAAATAGACAAGTGAAGCGGGAATGGGCCACTGTTAAACTTAAAAAATGGTAATTTTAATTAGCTACAAATAAATTCCAGTTTGTAAGCAATAATTAATAATATCATTTGACAGATAATGTGTCAGTGCTGGTGTCCGCAGTCAGTCACAAAAAATGACGTACACACATTTGTGGATATATTTGTCGTAAGAAAACAATGCAAATTCTGTGCACAATGTTTTATTTGTAAGATAAATGGAACGGAAAAGATTAGCACCTAACTGTTTATGTCTAGAAAGTTTAATCGTTATTACTTTTTTAACCAATTATTTAGGGAAGACGGCAACCCCCGTCGCATGACAACCATGGAAACGGTTTTTGTCGACGGAAGAATCGACAAAATGTCAGATTTATTTTGTTGGTCTGTCATTTTGTCGATTCTTCCGTCGACAAAACTCGTTGCTACGGTGGTCATGCTACGGGGGCTGCCCCCGATGTGAGAAGATCCGTCGCTGTGACGGTGTTTTGGGAAGGCCTATGTCCAGATGTGGATGCCTTTTGGCTTCCTAGCTGTTGCCCTCGACCTACATCCGCATGAAATTATTATAAAAATTATACTTCTCCATTGGAATCGGAGTTTGTTAACAATTTCAAGGATGTCCATTTTTTTGCACGGAACCCTAATTCTTTTCCTAAAATAAAACTCGAAGTTACTCCTTATAACATCAGTTATTTGCCAGTAAAAGTCCCGTCAAAATTGAACCAGCCGTTTCGAACGAAATGTTTAGCGATTGCAAGTGGATGGGTCTTACTCATCAATCTGTTAACCGATTTCGTTTGTAAGTGTCTGCTGAATGGCAATGTTTTATGTTTTTCAATTGGACTTTTATGATGGTTAAAGGGTGTAACAAGACCCTTAACGAAGCCGGAAGGCACTTGTTCTCCTCATCATTGCGATCCCTTTTTTGTTTTAGACCATACCTGGGAACCTTCTAGTTACGGAGATATTGGGGGTCAAGTTCTAACTTCTTCAAAACTTTTTTTTTAAATACATGTTTTTAATGTAAGATTTTTGCTTTAAACACCCCTACGACCCCCATACTATTCAATGCATCCATCAGCACAATGTTTTGAGTGCGTTACATTGAGTCCTACCGTAAAACGTGACTTTTCACCCAAGAAAAAAAAATCCTTTCCCAGCAATAATTTTTGCGTAAAGTTACTTAGTTTGATGTACAAAATGCTAGGTTGACGGCTTCATGAAGGGTCTTGTTACACCCTGTATGTTCAACAATGAACTTTTACAGGTGATTTCTGGTGCGAGTGTCGTATTTTTAGTAGGCTCATAAAAATAGGTCTTTTAGCTAAATGAGATTTCTTGAAAGGCGATCATCTACTACCTACTGTTGTGATTTCAAGATATTTAATGTGATGAAGACATTCAGAGTCAGCGTTTTGCAGTAGCGCCCACGAGCCCACAATAGCCTTATGAGCGACAAGCATGCTTCCTTTTAAGAAAGTAAGCTTTTTGTTAAAGATACATCAACTATCATAATACTCACTTTTTTATGCTTTTTTTTAGTATCTATACAGCGTGTACCAGAATGGTGTGGCCATGTTTCGGGGTGTGATTCAGACCATTAAACTGGACAAATATCAGTCTCGAAAAAAATGTATAAGACAGCGGTTTTTTTTTTTCACGTTTACTATGGTGGTCCTATGGGGAAATATAGTCAGTTTGATGATCTGAATCATACCCTGGAAAAAATATGACCACACCTTTCTGGTACACGCTGTAGAAGCGATACGCGATACTAATTGGCATAGGTAATGCCATTAATTACTAGTAAATGTTTTTGTGTTCTTAAACATGCTATGTTTTGTTGTGAGCAGTTGATTTTCTGGTCGTTAATAACATTATTCCCTGCTGATTTGTACGTAAGTAAAACTCAATACTTCACGTTTTTGTACTTCACGCTCTAGAATCCTTCCACCTGTCTTTTTATGACGTAGTTGTCAAACCAAGCGGTAAGGGGGTGGCATCACTTCTAGCCATCCAAGTCAACCTCTCTTGAAGGTGCCTCTGCTGAATGACGAACGGGGCTCTGACGAAACACTCGCCATTACGCACTGGCCAGCGTGGCGTTTTAAGGCTAAACCCTTCTTTATGAATAGTGCCAATAAACCACGGATTTCAGTTCCGAAAACGGCGTGTTACAACGCCAGGACGCTGCGAACGGACGACCGATTATTAGGACTAAAGAAAAACGTTGGTCCTCCGGCGGCGAGATGGGCAGACGACATTGTTGCCATTGCGGGAATATCCTGGATGAGGCTGGCACAAGAGCGTGGAGCTTGGCACAAGCAAAGAGAGGCTTATACCCAGCAGTGGGTGAAGTGGGGCTGTGGGTGATGATGATGATGTCAAACCAAAATAGCATATATTTAAAGGCTATAATGACTGTTTATATGCCACAGTTATGTTGCAAGAACAAAAGGTAAAGATGTATTATCAGATGTTCCTGTTTTAATGTGAGCCTTTTAATTAGGTTCAAGTTTTGTGTACCTAATTAATGGATGGCGTTGGAAAATAGTTTAGCATGTCAACATACCTTCTTCTTTATCGTGGGGTTAGTTATGTTAGTTAGTCAGGTTAGAGGAAACTAGCTAGCCTGAGATAGAGATATAGAGAGAGATAGAGAGTTAAAGATATTTCTCGACGGCATGTAGCAAAAGCCAGAGGCCCATGGGCGGCATCAAAACTCTGACACCAGGTTTGACCACAAACCATACGTTATAGAAGACGATTTGATTAGCTAATAGATGAAAGAAAGAATGCTCACCTTTATCTCTATGTACATTTATGTATTTTACGTTGTGTTTTGCTTCCTACAGTATACAAAATACCTACAACAGAAAAGATACGCGAGCTACTTAGACGAGGCTTTCGGCTTGGAGCCGGTGAAGTCTGAACCGTCACAGAACGGAGACGAGGACTCTGTGCAGCTGTGGCCCTGTGTTCCTAGGAAGAGAAGCTACCTGTCTTCCGCTGACAGCATCCTGGATCTGCCCACTTACAGCTACGCTGCATGTATGTTATTCATTCATTAAATACAGCGTGTAACATAAAGGTGTGGTCATATTTATTTTAAAATAGTATTACCGAAAAAAAAACGGCTGTCCCATACAAAACTTCAATACCTACTCGACCATAATGTATGGGACAGCATATTTTTATTCCTGACAATACTATCGAAAAAGTGGTTAAGTTTGATGGTCTGAATCACACCCTGAAATATGACCACACCTTTCAGAAACACACTAAGTTGGTTGATCATTTCCTCTCGGGCGATAACTTGTGAAACGCTTGAGAGAGTTGTATCATGAAGCTCCGTGAACGTCTGCTGCGGTTCAGTGGGTACTATTTTTTTTTTTCTGCCTGGTTTGGAGGCTACCGCTGCTTAGCCCACCGAACCGCAGCTGACGTTCAAGGAGCTCCATGATACAACTCTCTCAAGCATTTCACAAGTTATCGCCCGAGAGGAACTTGGTCATGAAAATCTGTTGCTGGCCCGCGGAATAACTGTAGAAAAAATACATTACAGCGATAAATACATCATAATATTTTTTTTTCTTTTAAAAACGTTGCCCCACACTAGGAATTTCTCCTGTTTTCCTCCACAAACATTTAAACTCACATACAATTTTTGGAAGAACAGCCGTCTGGTTTAGTGGTCACAGAGGGATCCTCACGTAGCGATCCTCCTCGGTATCACGAATTTCTCTGTAGACATCCGGAGTCTTTAAGTGTGCCCGGTTGATGGCATTATACTCCTCCCTTTTACATGGGACTTACAATATAACTGGTGTTTGGGTAAACTATAGGTACATCACTGCCGAACCCTTCGGGGCTTACGGGCTTAATGTCATGTTACGGTGATGTCTGGTTCTAAGCTATTTGTACGTTTTTATGTTGTTTAACCGGAGGCCTCCTTTTTTTTTCGGATGGGAAATCATCAAATAACTCCTCCCGCTCTGGGCTGAGCAGGAGGGAGTGTCAGACTTTTACTGACTAAAACCCATCCATGTTCCTTCATCGCCCTTTGTGTTCCGGGGCCACGGTATCTCTTTCGAACAGTCCCGCAGCCCCGGAGGCCTAAGAAAACAATAAATGAGGTCAAACTGCTGACATTTCGCTCGCTAATCGCCAATCGCCAATGATTATCGTTATTCAAATTCGGAAAGTAATGTCATTATTGGTAAATTACATTATCGTTTTGCTTATCATTTAAGTGGTTACTGTTACTCGCAAGTACATATTTAAACTTTTACGGTTTTGAGCTACCTAGATAGTAAATTGTCACTGACTTTTGTTTCTTACTTAGTTTAGTTCGAAAATTTTTGCATTTTACCTCGAATAGCTGAAGTAGGTTGGCTTTTATAGTTCTTTTTCAATATTTTTGAATGGTTTTTTATATTTTATTTAAAAGAGGGTCCATCCACCGCTTGGTGTCCATGCAACTAATGAAATCTAAAATGTGCCACTGTTTACTATTTAATGACCTCTTCCTGTTTTTTTCTTTAGTTCCCGAGTTGCTCGACTGGTCAAACGACAACATCCTGGTAGCAGCGTTAGGCAGGAACTACCACAAGTGGTCCTGGAGATCACAGAGCCTCATCAGCCAGGGATTCACGGATTATGAAATACACTGCTGCAAGTTTGACCCTCAAGGGAAGCTGCTCATTGTTAGCATTAGAACCTTCATATAATATTTAACAAATATCTATAACTTTGTTATTTTAGAAGATTTTTTGTAGTTTAATGACAGAATATCACACATAGTCACATTTTTATCTGATAAAAAATTTCATAATCAAATAACACCTTTCGTTATACTTCTTAATCCGATGAATTTCGAAAAGGCCTTATAGGCATAAAAAGAGAATTAAAAACATAAATAAATTAGTGCCAACTGCGAAACCAGGGCTGTGCTGTCACAAAAAGTCTATTCGATAACAACTGTAATAGTATAAAACTGTGTTGCACTCATTAACTGGACCTCCAAAAAGTCGAGAAAAAAGCAAAACTAAAATTAAAACCAACCAAGTAATACCAAAATATTAAATTGGATTTTCTCTTTTTTTTCACAGGTAGGCACTGAAGTCAAAAGGGTAGAGGTGCATGACAATGCGCAGAGCAAGTGCATCGAGAAGAACAGCTGCCGGTGCCAGGAGAAGGCGAGCACTGAGTACTGCTCCATCACTGCCATGGACTGGAGCCCTACTGGGAACTCGTTTATCACGTCTTTATCCATACTTATTCTTAATATCAATCAAAGACTTTTGCTCATTAAGTATTTTTTCAAAATAATGTTCTTTACATTCTTCCCCAGAGGCTGTTCCCAAGGAATGTTGAGCACTTTTACACGTAACGCGACGCCAATCAGCTGGCGTCAGGCCAAACGGAACGCAATCCTCATTGTCAGGGTGTCTCCGGACGCGCGGTACGTCGCGGCAAGTGCTGTCAATGACGACGATGTCTGGGTCTTCACCTGGCCCAGTCTGCAGCTATTTTCTAGTCTGAAATCGGACTGGACTATTAAGGTACCACCATCTTAAAGAATATAAGATGCAAGAGCGAGCGTAGCGAAACCTAGAAATTTGGCTTCCCACCTCAAACCAAAGATGCGCAAATTATCTACTCGCTTGATTTCTTGTAACTTTGTGTAATGTATATGCCTTTTGAAACGAGTATGCACACTATGTACTGTAGTATAATATTATTTTTCTGATTAACCAGTTCGGCTTTTCAATCCTGGGAATTGTGTGGTCATGATCAAAATGTGTGGTTTGTGTGTATTGTAGGCTTTGACGTGGCACCCATGGCGCAGTGCCCTCCTCGGCATTGGCGCTGTAACGTCGAACATGCACGCACGCGTGGCACTTTGGGACGCGCCCACCGGCAAGGTGCGAAAACAAAACCTTGGGAGGTACCACTACAGCCTCGACGCAATGCTGTTTAGCAGGAGGACGGGCGAGTTGGTGCTCAGCCTCTGGAATACAGGTAGTACCTGAGTCTTAACAATAGATGTTCCTATTCAAAATTCTTATTTAGCTTGCTTGCGTTTTTGTTCTTGCTTGTTTGTTTTCTTATATAGTTTGCTTTTTTAAGGTTCCGTACTCAAGGGGTAAAAACGGAACTGTCCGTCTGTCTGCCACCAGGCTGTATCTCATGAACCGTGATAGCTTTTTTTTTTTTTTCCTATGTGATATCATCAAATAGTCCCCGCTCTGGGCTGAGCAGGAGGGAGTGTCAGACTTTTACTGACTAAAACCCATCCATGTTCCTTCCTTTGCCCTTTGTGTTCCAGGGCCGCGGTATCTCTTTCGAACAGTCCCGCAACCCTGGCAACCGTGATAGCTTGACAGTTGAAATTTTTACAGATGATGTATTTCTGTTGCCGCTATAACAACAAATATTATAAACAGAATAAAATAAATATTTAAGGGGGCTCCCATACAAAAAAGTTTTTTTTTTGTAGATAATGGTTTGGAACCCTTCGTGCGCGACTCCAACATGCACTTGGCTGGTTTTTTATTTAGCTTGTAACTGTAAATTAGAGATAGATCCCACTTGTAAATATTATAAAGTCTTGATATACAGCGTGTAACAGAAAGGGTATAATCATATGGAATACTGCAGTACAGACCATCAAACTGAACAACTTTCTCTATGGGACCACCATCGAAATCGTAAAAAAAATATCAGCTGTCCTATACAAAATACCTATTCGACCCAAATGTATGGGACAGCTGATTATTTTTTTACGATTTCGATGGTGGTCCCATAGAGAAAGTTGTTCAGTATGATGGTCCGTACCGCAGTATTCCATATGATTATACCCTTTCTGTTACACGCTGTATAATAAAATTATTTTTCCTGGATCCTAGTTGAAAGAATTCTAATTCTGCCGACACAAACAAAAAGGACGCTTCTGAGGGAAAAAATTAAGAAAAAGAAGGCGCATCTAGTAAGGTTCACTTTCCCTATTCATTTTTCAGATGCGTCCCTTTTACTTACGGCTGCAGGGATTTCTATCGGGGAAATTATTATCCACTAGCTTTTGCCCACGGCTTCGCTCGCGTTAATTTAGAATTTGACAATCAATTCGGGTTGTACTCTGCTTGTAATAATATAATTCAATCATGATTCGAAAGACACGTGGCGCCATCTATTATCATAAGAACGACATTGTTGTTTTCCTCGGGAACAGCACTTCTTTTCGGGATGAAAGGTACCCTATTTCCGTTTCTGTATATCTGACAACGTATATGCAAAATTTCAGGATGATCGGTTCTGTGGTTTAGGCGTGAAACGGTAACAAACAAACAAACTTATTTTCGTATTTAGACTCCTCCTTTCTTGCCATATCATCCTTTTTTTTTACGGATTGGAAATCATCAAATGACCCGTTGAGACGGGTCAAGTCACTGGTCAACTTTGACTTGTACTGACTAAAACCCATCCATGTTCCTTCTTTTGCCCTTTGTGTTCCAGGGCCGCGGTATCTCTTTCGAACAGTCCCGCAACCCTGGCAGCTGCCATATCATCCTTCAAACAGTCCATCCATTGTTTATTTGGTCTTATTAGTTAAGATTTACCTCTTTTCTTGGATGGTTACTTTGAAGAGTGAAAGAGTTATTAGAACTTTCTATTGTTTAGTAAGCTTACACGTTTTTTAACAGACAGGGAGTCAACGACCCCGAAGACATCTTCTCAACTGGTGGTGATGAGTGACCCGGACACCGTTGTGGACCAATGGGGAGAGGGCCGGTCAGGGCTGGACCGCGTGCGGACAATGGTGTTCAGTCCGGACGGGACTAAACTTGGTAATTAAAGTATATGGTTGATTATCAGATAATTTATGAACTAAAGGCCGAAACACACCGGATGCGTACACGTAGACGTGCACGTGCACGTGCACGTACCATGACGTTGTAATATATGGAACTTTATAGAGACATGGCACACCGCTTGCGTGACGTACACGTGCGCGTAGACTACATGCGTAACGCTACGCATTGCAGCTGCCATGTGTCAAACTTGCTGCGTACCTACGCAGAGCGGAACAGCAATGTCACATTGATGCGTGCAGTGATGACGTTGTAGTCAATGGCATTCCGTATTGGACGTCACACCGAACAAGTTTGAACACGCACGTATCTTTGCTGCGCGTGACTACGCGCGTGACTTACGCATTCAGATGTATTTGTTTTCAAGTTTTACTGATAGTAAGTGATGTTTTGTTTCGGTTTTAATGATAAATAATGAAATTAAAGAAAAACTAATTGTTTGTACGACACAAAAAACAAAGAGTCAAAAATATGTCATATAAAACTTGAACCCATTGTTTTTTGGCACACCCAGGAATATTCTGTCACAATAACAGTAATATTGCTTCTTTTTCATCAGATGAACTACTTGGTACATTTACCCAATCTTCTTCAGACATCGTGCACAAGAATTGCTGGGTACGCAAAGGACCGGTGCGTTGCGTGCGTACCACGTATGCGTAAGCGTAAGCGTACGCATATGCGTAACCCGGTCTGTCAGGGGTTCACGCGCGTCACCACGCGCGTGTACACGTGTACGTCACGCCACGCATCTGGTCTGACCAGGCCTTAAGATGGATTGCTTCGTTAGTCTACTGGTCGCAACCGCGACTGCTAAGTATGAGGTCTTGGGTTCGATTCCCAGGTCGGGCAAAATAATATTGGGTTTATCCATCAGGAATTTCTCAGTAGCAGCCACGGAGTTTGGATTTGTGCCCGGCTGATGGCAATAGGCTCGCCACCTATTACATGGGATTTAAACATAACTGGCGAAATGTGGGTGTTATACAGGGTGTAACAGGACCCTTCACGAAGCCGTCAACCAAGCATTATGTACATCAAACTAAGTAACTTTACGCAAAAATTATTGCTGGGAAACGACTTTTTTTTTTGGGGTGAAAAATCACGTTTTACGGTAGGACTTAAAGTAACGCACTCAAAACATTGTGCTGGTAGATGGATTGACTAATACGGAGATCGTGGAGGTGTTTAAAGTAAAAATCTTACATCAAAAACGGGTATTTAAAAAAAACTTTTGAAAAAGTTGGAACTTTGACCCCCAATATCTCCGTAACTAGAAGGTTCCCAGGTATGGTCTAGAACAAAAAAATTATCGCAATGATGAGGAGAACAAGTGCCCCCTACACACACCCTACACACCGTACACCCTTTATTAGGTACACCTCTCCCTAACCCATTGGGGATTACAGGACAGGAGTCATGTAATGTTATGTTATGAATTAAGGTTTTGCTATTGACTTTTGGTTGTGATGTGGTATTCTTATTTGAATCTATGTCACTGTGACGCGAATGAATAGTTGTGCCTAAAGACAATTTGTGTGTTTTGATTTAAGTTCGAATACCTACTTTAGGGCGATAATTCATTGGGATTAAGCCATTTTCATCGCAGTCTGTACCTAGAACAGCAGGTGGGCTTACAATCCACCCAATGGTAACCTCATCGTCCAGATCGCGCGGTGTAAACGGAACATAGATACGTTGATTTTAAAATTAAAAGATTATACTCGTTTCACGTTTAATATTTTCATAATTTTATGAATATATTCATACCAATGGACGATACTGATTGTGCTTGTAGCAAACAATTTAACTAAAATACTATCAGATTGTTGTAATTTCGATTTAAAACTCTACGTATTTGTGCTCGTGCTAGGGCCTATGACCTTCAATAGTTTACTTTACGTTACCTAAGTAGTCTGTGATTTCTAGCAACGGCGACAGCGGACGAAGACTTGATTATCTGGAACTTTCTCCCAGAAGATAAGAGGAAAAGGAAGCAGTCTTGCAAGCGATTCTCCGCCATACCCGTGTTTTTGGACAAAGTTACTAATGGTGTTTCCTTTAGATAGGTTCTCTTATACGGGGTGTAACAAGACCCTTAACGAAGCCGTCAACCAAGCAAAAAAAATAGCTGGGAATCGACTTTTTTTCGGGTCAAAAATCACGTTTTACGGTAGGCCTCAATGTAACAAACTCAAAACATTGTGCTGGATGCATTGAATAGTACGGGGGTCGTGGAGGTGTCCATTAAAAACACGTATTTAAGAAAAAAACTTGTGATAAAGTTGGAACTTTGACCCCCAATATCTCCGTAACTAGAAGGTTGGTATGGTCCAGAACAAAAACATAAATTAATGACGGGGAGAACAAGTGGCTTTCGGCTTCGTTATGGGTCTTGTTACACCCTTTATGTGTAATTTTTGTTTATCTATTAAATTATTGTAGAGTCATGTTATGAATTTATTTATTTGATAATAAATATTATAGTTATGTAATTATGTTGTTGATTTTTCTTGAATCCAGTTTAACTGTCTATTCTATTTACTTACTTTTTGTGGGATAATCTTCAATGTTCAATGGCTTTTCTGCGCACTCATTGAGGTATCGTCAAACGGAACGGTGAATAGGAACGCAGGGGTGAATCGAGACAAAACTTTGAAAGGAATTTTAACGCAAATGCAATAAAATAGCTCATGAAGTATATGTTTTTAAAATATTTTTTGATAATTGCAGCTCTGTAGCAAGTCGTATGTTGATCTAAATGTGATATTAATTTGCTGATTTATATTTGTTGGGAAATGCCATGTCTTCATGAAACAGTTAAATTTATATAAAGAAGAAAGAAAGAAAAAACAATAAATAAACATATTTAATTGTCGCAGGGACATGACGTGCATGCGCGCATGTGCGTGACGTGCGTGTGTATATTCCTTTATTTATCATTTCTCTTATTTTATAATTTTTCTTAAAAAATAACCAATTAAAAAAAAAAAAAAACGGCATCAGTAACAAGGTCCAGGCTGCCGGTGGTCAGGGCTCCAGAGTGAGGAACCGCCTCACTATGCGTGCCGTGTCCAGGAGTACTGCTTTCTGAATCAAGCCATTGACGCAGCCGCGCAATGCGCCTCCTAAGGTGTTGGTCGAGGCTCTTTGCTATTAGTCCATTAACCGTAACGACTATCGGTACCTACAATGATTGCAGAATCCACGTCCCACATGTCGACAACCTCGTGTGCTAAATCAAGATACTCGATCAGTATTCTCCTTATTATTAAGTTGTACAAAAAGATCGCGTTTTAACATGATCGACGGCAATGGTGTCAATCATGATAATGTTCAACATGATCCCAGTGCTTAAGCATCAACTGCTAATATTTAGTTCATTGATTGATCAATCATCATAATTATCATTAATCGTGTCCACTTATCCTTTTTACTGGACATTAAAAATCGATTACTTTGTAAATTGATGTTTGTTTGTATTAGTTTCTAGTTTTATGGAAATGATAAAATTGCATATAGGTACAGCAACATACAGGGTATAACAAGACCCATAACGAAGCCGTCAACCAAGCATTCGGTCGAACAAGCTGTTTGGTATACGCGCGGAAATTTTCACAATCCAACGCCGAAGCGTATACTTTTCCAAATTTTATTTAATAAACCTTTTTCCATTAAGAGACTGACTCTTAATGACATAAGCTTTATAAAATCAAATTGCTAACAATATTGTCAGTGGATTGTGAATATTTCTGCGTGTATACCAAATAGTTTGTTCGACCGTACATCAAGCTAATTTAAGTAACATAACGCAAAAATTATTGCTGGGAAACGACATTTTTATTCTTATTTAGACTTATTGTAACGCATTCAAAACATTGTGCGGATGGATGGATTGAATAGTCTGGTGGCCGTGGAGGTGTTTAAAGTATTAATCTTACATTAATGTATTTAAAAAAAAAAATATGTGAAAAAGTTGGAACTTTGACCCCCTATATCTCCGTAACTAGAAGGTTCCCAGGTATAGTCTAGAACAGAAAAATTATTGCAATGACGCGGAGAACAAGTGCCTTTCGGCTTCGTTAAGGGTCTGGTTACACCGTTTATTAATTCGGGACAAGTTAATTAAGCTCCTTTAGACTGCTATTTAATTCAAAAGGACATTACGGAATTTTCTTTTCATTCCAAGACTGACAATGTCTATTTACTACGTACACTTTCATAAAATAAAACAATATACGAGTAATACATATTTTTAACTTTTTTTTTGGTCAGTGTGCCCTTTGCATAATTATTTTCTTTGATCATGCTATACTGCTCACAATAATTAGTTTCCTTTAACAATACAATTTTTATCTCAATTACTAAAAACACAAGTTAATTGTTTTTTTTTCTCTGCATTCCACGTTACCAAGACAATATCTAGTTTAGCGACGCATAGCAAGATGAGGTGATCTCAAAGATCGGGTGCCAGTCCTGCATCACAACCTGATATGATATTAGTGACAAGTTCAGTCATTAACGAGTCAATTAACCTTTCATTCCTCACTGCTTAGGTGGAAATTAACGCATACCTATATAATATATGGGCAACGGAATTCGTTTCAGAATTTATAATCAATTTCATGGAATCATCCATATTTTATGTTTAGATAAAGATAGTGCTTTCTCTACGGAACAGAATACCTCAATCAATTAGGTGGGACAGCTGTGGATTTTATAAAAAACAGGGAAACTATTTCGCTATTTACACCGACTTTATTAATTTCCTAAAAACCTCAGAAGTTGGCTGGGTTCGGTTTTCACCGAAAGCAGTCGATCAACTGCTTTAACCTACAGTGCTAACATTGCAAAGTAGCAGTTACGTCTGTCTACCTTAGTTTTTAATCTCATTAGAATAGTTCAAAAGAAAGAAGTCGGTTCACGAATCAAAGATGGCGGAAATTAGGTTTTGTGCCAATCTTCACGGTCCTTTTTTAATTTTGAATGAAACTGTTAAAAATGCCTATACCGCACCGTCTGGGGAGACGACTTGGTTATGTGGGGCTTGCACCCACTAAAAAACACTGTCGTGAGCCTACTGTCGCCTTGGCGGATGAGCCGCGAGAACTGCTATGCATGACGTTCGCGACCCATCCAGCGCAGCCTGCCTCCGGGCACCAAACTCCTCAATCTTCACGTTCCTGTGCCAGCCTCATACAGGTTTTTCTCTTGGCGACGAAAATTTCGTCTGCCTATCTTGTCGCCGAACTACTTATGCCACGTAAAATAATGAAGGCGTTTCCAAGATGGAGTTTTCATTCGTGTTAATGAGGTCAATATCCAATTTAAATTTTCCTTTTTGAGTTCGTTTGTATGGCTTGGGTACTAATACCTTATATGTAATTCATCCAGTTATTCCATCTAGATAAATTAGTCCAAGATTGCTATAAAATCGTTCTCCCTATCTTTGTACTCTTCGCCAGTTAGAAAGACTAATTAATCACTAGTCAGCCGATGTGATATTTTGTATGGGTAGTTCAAAATACTTCCCATACAAAATATTGTTCTCCAATTTGATGTGTGATTCCAATTCACCATCTAATAGGTATTGCGCATATTCAGTTGCGTCCCTGTTCAATCCGTTCAAAATAAGCTACAATGAAGCAACAACAATTTATTGTAAAAAATATCTCAAACTATAAGCGGCTTCTAGCGCGTGTTTGAAGTCCGTGGGGTGTAACATTCTTGTCTATTTTAAATTATAATATGGAGAGAAACAGCATACCGATGTCTTCCAGTTTCTGAGTTTGGCACTTGGTGAAATTCTGTTGTCAGATTTTGAAAGGCGGCGATTTCTAAGAAACGGTAAAAAGAGGTAATAACTGTTTTATTGAAATAGTAGCATTTGACCATGGTTTCCTGGTAATCCGGTTAAGGAGTAAACTTAATGGAAATGCAGGTGAAAGTCTAAGTGCTCATACCATCCAAATCCGTTCAGCATCATGCTTTTAAGACATATCGCCACATACCTACTCAAGCTTATCATCATCATTTCAACCGAAAGATTTCCACTGCTGGACATGGCCGCCCCCGCAAGTGTCGCTACATTGACCGGTCCCGTGCGTCTCGCGTCCAGCTAACAAAACAAAAATGTAGGAAAATAAGAAAGGTTTGCCAATACCAGAACGTCCCACTCTTATTTTCTTCTATAGCGTCGGCATGAGATATATCGTCGCTCGCATGACTAACGGTCCTATCTCATTTTTTAGCTGATTTGAGGGATAGGACAACTACAGTTTTCAATTCGTAACTCTTTACATTTTTCACTAACCGTCGTTTCTCTATGTTATTTGGATCTCAAAATATAACCATTTTGAAAGTCAACGTATCTCATATTAACTCAAAAAAATTATTACTAAAAAGCCGAACTCATTTAGGACTTTTAGTAAAATTTAAACTCACGTATTTGATTTAAAAAAATATCCTATCTCAAATAGGACTTTTTAGTGAAATTTTGTATCGTGAATTATTTTTAAAAGAATTAGATTTACACTGAGTTAGGTACGCTTTGACAGTTGAAAGTTAACTTTATGGCACTTGACAATAAGACTTAATTTAGGCCGGTAATTTCATAATGTGAGACAGGGTTGCGGGGAATATAATCACACCACATCGTCCGTCACAGCGATATATCTTCCTCCCGCTCTTACAATTCAGTCGTTGGCTCGCGGCTCGCGCGCATAACGCCGCCTCACAGCGACACGATTAGTCGTAAGGAAGGAATAATAAGTGAAGATAACACGATACACTGTCGTCGTGCAAAAAGGGATTTGTTGGTAAGTAGTTTGTTGTTGTTGTTTGTTGTTCAAACGGTACAGAGCCCGCAACGTACCAGTAACCTTCTGGCTGACACGAGCGACTTGGGTATGCCATTTCATACTGCTATCAATATGCAAGCCTAGATCCTTTACATCAGCACTAAAAGGAACGACTGTACTGTCAAAAAGAACTGGTGGCAAGGTTCTACCATCCAACTTACTGAGACTGCGAGAACTCTCAATAATGATTGCCTGACATTTATTAGGGTTAACTGAGACACCAAATTTATCGGACCAGGTTTTTATTGCCATCAGGTCCCTATTTAAACTAGCGATCAGATCTGGTATTTCGTCAACCCTCCCCTGACAGTACAACTGCAAGTCATCGGCATACAGATGATACGCACACTGAAGCTCAGAAGTTAGAAGATTAATAAAGATAGAAAATAGAAGAGGAGAAAGAATACCGCCTTGAGGAACACCAGTTTCCAAATCGCACCAACTTGATGAGGAATCCCCGACATGAACTGACTGCTGGCGTTCCTGAAGGTAAGAGGAGAACCATTCCAGTGCTCCGGGAGAGACCATAACATGGGATAAAATGGCTAACAGGATGTCGTGACTAACGGTATTAAAGGCATTCGAGAAATCAACCAGCACTAGTACAGTTACCTTGGTGTCTTCAAGACCTGCCCTTATATCGCCAGTCACTTTAAGAAAGGCGGAAACAGTGCTGTGCCCGGGCCTGAACCCAGATTGAAGAGGGCTGATAAGAGAGTTCTGATGGACAAAATTAGAGAATTGTTTGTGCACACAGGCCTCAAGCACTTTGGATAGAAAAGGAAGGATCGAAATGGGACGGAAATGGATAGGAAGAGAGGGATTAGTGACCTTGGGTAGTGGACAAACATAGGCTTTGCGCCACAGGGAAGGAAATACTCCAGAAAACAAGGAAAAATTCACAATGTGGGTAATTGCAGGTAGGAGATCATCCAAAAGAGTAGTTATCATACCACGGGTGATATTATCACAACCCACTGCTTTGGATTTGATAGAGAGAATGATCTTTTTGATCTCTCCTGGTTCAACTGGAACGAAGCAAAAGTGGTTAATATGTGGACGCGTTAGACCAGAAATTACGGACAAAGTTTGTTGCTTAGTTATGCGATCCATGGTGGTGGCGGAAGAAAAATGACGGTTAAGCTCGTCCAGGTTGATAGAGTTTGGAAGGTCTAAAGGTCGCGGTTTGCCGATACCTAGAGTTCTAAGAAATTTCCAAGTATCTGCAGAAGAAGAAGAGATTAGGTTATCCAGAATGTGGCGGCGTTTACCGTTGCGTATCATCTGATTGCATCTATTCCTTGCAACCTTGTATAGTGACCAGTTTTCGTCAGTACGATCCCTCTTAAATTTACGGAATGCTCGGTCCCTACGTCGCATTGCCATCCGTATCCCTCTTGTCATCCATGGAGCAGGAGGACGTTTCAATTTAACTTTTTTGATGGGAGCGTGGGTATTGTAGAGGTTGACCACAACATCATTAAAGATCACAACCTTATCGACAACCAAAGGGGCTTCCAACATAGGCTCCCAATCAATCAAGGATGCATCCTTCTTAAGCTTCTCAACATTTATCCGCGCAAAACAACGCCTGTACAGAACCTTGGGTTTAGGTTTGGGAGGTTTCAGGATATATGAAAGGAAAATCATGTCGTGATGAGAAAAGCCAGGAGCGTCATGTTGACCGTGGGAGGACACGAGGGAAGGGTTCGAGGTGAGGATCAGATCAAGCCAGGCGTCATCACCAGCGGTGTTATGGTGAGTAGGTTGGAGCGGCAACACGTGCAGACTAACCGACTCGATAAGATGGAGGAGTTTACGGGAGCGAGGGGCGTTACGGGCAAGTAGGTTAGTGTTGAAGTCACCCATAATGATGTGGTGTGCATACTCTGAACCCAAAGATTCAAGTACTGATTCGAATTCAGTGAAGTAATCAATAGTGGGAGGACAGTAAACGACACCAATAACAGTTTTGGCTCCTTTGACACAGACTTCAAGGAAAATAAACTCGGCAGAAGCAGAATAGTGCGATGAGGAAGAAGCAAGTATTTTATACGGAAAGTCACTCCGGAGGTATATGGCCACACCACCCCCTCCCTTACCAATTCTGTCGTTCCGTATAAGAATGAATCCAGTAAGAGGGTAGGTAGCGGACAGGAGATGTGGTTTGAGCCAAGTCTCGGATATCAGGATGACATGAACGTTGGTGTTGTTAAAGGCATCGCACAGCTCACTATAGTGGCTCGGAACGCTTTGAGCATTAATATGACACACATTCACCAACCGATTAGACGTATCATTAAATTTGTGTTGCAAAAAATCGCCAAGAGTATCACCGTACAGTACCCGAATTCGTTTCATTTTATCGTTCACTGCATCATTAAGATAGTACCTATAAATTCAAACTGCAAACCACCTAAAAATAATTACAATTTAGTTTTGAGTTTTCATAAAAAGACTGATTTTATGATAGATACTCAATTACTTGCTTCATGTGATCTCACAATATGACTGAATGATTAGGTTTTTAAATTGTTATTTAATTATTTTTTATTTTGTTTGCTAATAATTTGATTATACTTTTAAGTTGTTTTTTTTTTAAAAATACTGTCTTTTTAATTGTGATTCTTAAAAATAATATTAAGATTTTTTAAGCGTGTTATGTTTCTCTTATGTTAAACTCTTTTCGTAATAAAAATTTAAAAAGCTAAATGTTTTGCGTGTTTTATTTCCAAACTTAATCCAAACCGTAAAGTCGTAAGTAGAAAAAAACTGTTCAGATTGATAAATAAAGTTTTCACAAAGTGTCCTATCTGTTTTAATAATTAAAAATAAATACTAATATTGAAAATAAATAAGTAGCTATATCGTAAAATTAAAGTACGATAAATACTCTTTACGAATAAATATAATTAAATATTCAGAATTGCCGATAGATTATAATTTTATCGTAGTTAGATATGTCGTAACCGCAAAACGCTTTTCCTGAACAATTGACAATACGGAGATAGGACTGTTAGTCATGCGAGCGACGATATGTAGGTATGAGAAAAGCGCAAAGTTACCTCTGGGTCTGAAGGTAAGTGCCAAGCATCCGCGCTGCGACAGAACACGCTGTAATAATGAGTTTATAACCATACTGAATGAAAAAGAATGAAAAAGTATTTATTTCATTCGCACAGGGAGGCTACTATGACTTCTTAAAGCAGGAGTAATTCCAGTGCCGGAAAAAGACAGAGCTATACAGGTCATCTAACACCATCTCTTTCCCACACTGGAGTTACTCCTGCGTTGAGATGTCATGGTAGGCCACCAGGACAAAAAAATAATGTAAAATTAAATAAAAAGAAAACTAAAAAAAAAAATAAGAATATGAACTAAACTGGCCGTGCCAAAAGGCATGGTAAGGCTTATCTCAGCATGGAGCTGTAACATTTAATAAAAAAATGTCAAAGTCAATGTCAAAGTCGAATGTATGACACCGATACACCGATATGCTTCTGACGCGGCACGACACGACACGACACAGTACTGTTTTAGGTTTCAACTACGTTGACGTTAATTATTGGAAAGATGGATGAAATTCTTTACCTACAAGAAACACTATGGAACATAAATTGCGTGTGAAAATGGTATGCAAAAAGTATTTTCGCTGATTAATTATTTGGCTTAATGCTGTGCCAATTAATTATCAAACTGCTTAGATTTTACTGTGCTTGAAGAAATATGTTTGAGTTTTTTGTGCCATTGTTGTTGTCATGAGATGACGTTGATGTTGCTTTTAAAGGTAAAGGATTGTCACGATTAATGATTATTTGTTGAGAAGAATGATTTGTTGCTAAAGCAATAATAGAAGTTACGTTTATTTAATGGATACGATCTAAGAGTAACGTTCTGTCCTCGAAGAAATATTGTCAGCTCCTTTCTGTCATCCTACAGGGTACGTATTATAATTGTGATAGTTTTTATTTATAGTTTTATTAAACAAAGTGTTGTAGCGAGTTAAGTGGCTTGCGATTGAAGAGACCAATGTGTGGGTTGTAGGTTGATGATGATGATGATACTATTTTACATTTAAAAACACTGTTTTAAGCTTTCACGGTCACTTTTTCTCAACTATACCCAAAAGAGAGCTCAAAATAATGGACTATCACGGCAGATATCCCGTAACTCCCGTAAGTGACAATATAAGTTTACATTTAAAAAAATCAAGGTTTTAACAATCTAATATTAATGTTTTAAACATTAAATGAATCTAGAGATCGGGCAACCGAGCCTGAGTCGGACTACAATTTTTTAATTAAATCGAATGTGACGATCGAGTTATGTCTTCCTAGAATCTGCAGGAGATTTTTTGACAACGGATTGGGTTTGAAATTAAGTCGCCTGAATTTGAGGATTCTGTGGGTGTCAAGGGGGTTTATCTGAAGCGCCCCCATGCGATTTTAGCTGCCGGAGTAGCGTCGAAGTATTTAAAATTATTTTTCTAACATATTGGTAAATCACTAACTAAACTTGAAACGGAACGTACATTTAACTAAATTCTAACGTTTTTGACGTTGCATCTGTCAAAATCATTTCAAAATGCGTAAAATGAATCGCTAGGCCAGCCATTTTGTTGACATTGACAAATATAGGCTTTACGTCATTCCGTTGCTTAGTGACTGAGCTTTCGTGAATGTGCTCCCTGTTTTTCGACGAGTTCGCTACCCCTCTGGACACCGAGTAATTATAAAAGTTAATATTTTAGTGTTTTATTGAGTGATTGGCAAGAGCGACCGAAGCGAGCTCGGAACTTGGGGCACCCTGACTCGAATAGTTTAGGTTAGAAGACGCCATTCCCTTCGTGGTTATTTTTTTATAAACCACTCAGAAGTGGGAGCCCCGCGAAGCGAGCAGGCTTCCCTCTCTGCGCCACGTTGAGTGGCGTAGGGGGAGTGGGGGCTTCCCTTAAACAAGGCTCTCTCCTCATAAATCAGATATAAAATGTCAAAAACATTCCGAAAACATAACGCACGTCCGCCAGGGGGGGGAGTTGGGGGTTACTCGGTGGTTACGTACGAATGGGGGGCGATTTAATTTCAAATCTTACCCCAATCATTATTAAAGCCCAATTAACGGCGCTACGCGAATGCAGCGGCGGCAACAAGGAAACTCCGAAAAACGAACTTATTTTACATATTGTTTGGCGGACACTAAGCCCGCAAGTAATACTCAGTCATACCGATTTTTTTTCAGAGTTGCACGCAAACTACATTTTTTACTTATGTCGGAATATTATTATATGTCGATAATCCTATTTACTTGGGTTGAAACTCTAGGACCGTGGGGTCCGAGTGCTCACAGGCTTTTCAAGGAAAGGACATGTTTCATGTTTGTATGGGACTCCGGCCATAACATTTACCTTTTAGTAAAGCTAGGAAACAAACCACTGAATAGAATAAAGTAACATTTTTTGCATAATATTATATTTGTCGGAGTGTCAGGATTTATTCCGCTAGGCTTCTACATCATGTGGGCAGACGATGGGTTTCGTGCTATGAAAAGACACAGCGATACATTGTCTAACTCTAGCAGTCTAGCAAAACTAACGAATTACTTGAGATTACAACTTAGCAAAATAGCAAGGGGCACAATGAATCGGGTACAGTTCCAAGAAGTCTTAACTCGCCCGCGATCAGACACTGACTGACTGTCGTCCTGGCTCAGAGTTTACCACCTTGACTCTGTAACAAGTGACACTGTGGTGTGAGTAGCCTTGTAAGTAGATTGCGTGATGTCACCAGCGTGTAGGTACTTGTGATTCATTTTAAGCCCGTACCAATGACCGTCTCCGACATATTGTTTTTATGCACACAATAAAAATTTAAAATGTTTGGCGTTTGTCGTGAGTGTTATGACATTCATGAGAGGTTGTAGCGATGACGTTTACATAACCTAGAAATTGTTATTTGATAATCATTTTACAAAGCAAAAGCCGTAGGAACAAAACATAAATGAGAGTATGTATAATAATACCGAAAGCCATGAAAGTCGAAACCACTTTGAACAGAACGAGATTCGACTGACAGACACTGATGGGTTTTAGGAACGGAAGAGAGTGATGACATTAATTTAAAAAGGCAAAAAATAAGACGACGAAAATGAGTGTGCGTTCTGAATAAAACGACGTCTGTGGCAAAACTTACTCACGTCATTTTTTTAAATAAAAATTATTACTATATGTAAAACTGTCTGGGCGTTATACGATATATTTTCTATATTCTAAAGTTAAATTGTTTCAATAACTCTTAGTCGTTACAAGGCGGAAAAAAGTAAAAACCGATCTTTGCATTTCGTGAGATACTAGACCATTTAGTTAAAAATCATTTTCTGAGATGTTAAATCCATGTTCTACATTCATTCTAAAGCAAAACTAACAAGAATAACCACATTGTTTTTGACTTATCACCTTAATTCCGATAATAAAACACATTCGATCGCTTATTAAGAAACCATTAATTAAAAACGAATGATATGATATCAGACAGAACGATTAATTTCGTATTTGAGTGACGGCACAAGACAGAGATATATACAGTTATCAGTAATACCACTCGGAATCAAGCGACAGGAACCGATGATTTACTGTCAGTTGGCACGCGATTTGAGAAACTAATATAAACTTATTATGGGATCGATATTATCGCAGGCAGTGGCTAATCGGTACGGAGATGTGAGAGGTTAGACAACGCTGCTGTTTCGAACTTCGATGTACAAGGTACACGCCTGTATTTCATAAAACGTGAGGCAGAGTTGTACCTCCCCGATTGTACCGGGTATTTCATGTATCTGTAACGAGATGGGTGTACAGATAAAGTAAATAATACGAGGGCCCATAACTAAAATTTTTGACTCATCGTTTTACGACCAAATCCGTATAAAATCGATAGATTTTATGATTGTTCTGATTCCAAATATTCTATTTTCTTTCATATATCTGAAAACAAACAATTATCGCAATAAAGTGATGGAATCTACATACATATTTTAATATCAGACATATTCCATCTGCCAATTTCTTTACATAGCTGAAAATCCCATTAAACTGTGTCATTTCCGATTTAATAAAATTTCACAGAAATGCATTACATTTTCCGTTGGATTTCAAAGGATAAGCTTAATTAAAAATATAATTTTAACCAAAAACGAGAAATTATAAATATAGAACATGTTGTTTCGAGTTATTTATGAGTTTTCTTAAATGTCACCCGAAACTCATTAGTTGAGACTGGATTTTGAATATAGCCCAAAATTGAAAATTCTCCGGGTATTGCAATACACATGAAAATGAATAACTAAATCTTAGTAAAGAAAATTATAAATCTAGAAAAAAACTTTCACTCGCTTTCATAGTGTATATGGACCCATAAGTATCCATTGGCTTTACTTATATGTACGAAGTTTTTTCACTTACACATACACACCATTGGTTAGAATTCTTATTGGACTTCCTGCGTCCATACGTCGTAGTTCAGTGAACAATCCAATAATCATTAACCATAATATTTTTTTTGATTAATCAATTCGGTTATGCGACCTGCCATGAAATTCTATGCACTGAAATAAATATACAACATTCTATGTTGATATTTGCCAAGTAAAATAAGCGCGTAGTTCTACTCAATTGTGATAGATGGCGCTGCTTACCCGATTCCTCTTCATTTGAAGTGGATGTCAGATAGATTTATTGTCGCTATGAATTTGTTGGTGTAATTTTTGTTCATTCGGAGTTTTTATTTCAAATGTAATTATTTTTTTGTAATTTTTTTTACATTGTTTACATTCATATAAAATCCTTATAACCGATAGCAAGTCTATTAACGTTGACCTGGAATAAATCCAGACCGGCCAGGGGTGCTACCGAGTTTTTTTTTATGAAAAAAGTATTTAATATGACTCTATTCTACCTAGAGCCGGAATACGAGACCCTACGCTTCTAGACCAGCGGCTCCCAAACTTTGTAGGGCACGGAACTCAGTAAAACATTTTGTTTACAAAAAAGGTTTAAGGGTAGGTAGAACAATAATTAACAATAGAAAAAAACAAACAATTTGTTTCGTAGAATGATACAGATTTAGTTTAAAAAAATAATATTAGCATTAATTGTGTACTTACATCTTGCTAATACATTCATACTATTATCTAGACCTGGCTCAACCAATGATTCGCGGAAACCTGCGAACTTCTCCAAGGGTCCCCCTTAGCCTAGCTTAAGAACCGCTGGACAACACGAACGAGAGAGGCAGTCTTAGAAATGACTATTTATATTATTAACAAGCTATTGCGCACGCATAAAAACATTACTTCCCCATTTGAATCGGATTTTTTAAATAATTTCAAGGGTTTTCGTTTTTTGCACGGAACCCTACCGTCTTCTAAAATAGAAGTAAGTTACTCATAATAATAGGTGCCGCTATCTGCAAGTAAAATTCCCGCCAAAATCGGTCCAACCGTATCGGAGATTAGCCGAAACAAACAGTCAGACAGACAAACATTTAAAAAAATGCTTCTTTGTTATAAGTACCGGATGAACTTTCATACGCATTCAGTAAAAAGCTGTTATTTTGATATTAAAAACAAACACTTAGATCATTTTAAGAATTCTAAATTTTTAACGGATTTCATATTATGATTCTGATAAAGCTTCCATTTTAGGCCCCCTGAACCCTTCCTTGTCATCAGTTACAACAGTCGTGAGTGTATAATTGTACCACTTTGTATCCAATTAAAAACAAAATATTTAGCTATATTCACATTTTTTTTAATTTTTTTTTTTCCTAGCCGGCTTAGTTCATTGTGTAAACAATTATTATTTTCCTGGACATAATAGGGTTAATAAGTAAGCGGAAATTTAGACTTGTTTAAGCATGTCTAGAAGGTGTGGAAGACAGGTGGTTCCGCCATCGGATTCCAAAATGGCGGCACTATCATTATAATCAATTTAAAAAAAAGTATGATAAAAAATATTGCCTACTATTTATATACTATACTTGCCTATTGAGTGCCTCGTTGGTCTAGTGGTCACAAGCGCGACTGCTGAGCATGAGGTCCTGGGTTCGATTCCCGGGTCCGGCAAAGGTTATTGTGATATTCCACCAGGAATTTCAATAGGCTCGCCCCCTATTACATTCCAATGTAAAAAAACATAATTGGCGAAATGTGCACCACTGCTTTTAACCGACTTAAAAAAAGGAAGAGGTTATACAGGGTGTAACAGAAAGGGTATAATCATATGGAATACTTTGGTACGGACCATCAAACTGAACAACTTTCTCTATGGGACCACCATCGAAATCGTAAAAAAAATAATCAGCTGTCCTATACAAAATGTCAATACCTACTCAACCCAAATGTATGGGACAGCTGATTATTTTTTTACGATTTCGATGGTGGTCCCATAGAGAAAGTTGTTCAGTTTGATGGTCTGTACCACAGTATTCCATATGATTATACCCTTTCTGTTACACGCTGTATATGTTCGTGTGTATGCATATTTTTTTTATGTATGTTACCTGTTTCTCCCCCATTTGTGGACCGATTCCCAAAATTCTTCTGAGGTATATTAGGATCTTCGGAGATATATTAGGGAACTCTTAAAAAATAGACGACAAATCTGTCGTGATTGCTGCAATCGCTTAGATGTTTATTGTTTATACAACATCATGACGTAACATCACGCCTGTATGCTCTGAGGGGGTACGCAGATGTGTACAATACACCCAGATTACCATTTATTGGGGATAAGCCCATTACTATGACATGTATTGTTCATCATCTGCATCATTTTCCCAACTATTTTGTGGTCGGCTTCCAGTCTTACCGGATGCAGCTGTGACCAGTATTTTATACATAACACAACAGCCACGACATAATGTTAGTAAAAAATAATTTCTAAAGCTATGGAGACATTTGCGTATGGTCATTATCATCTCATGACGCTGAGCTGATAAAGGAAGGTACAACTCTTTAACGGTTAGGAGTTGTGATTTCTTGTTCTAAAATAATGTACGGATAATGCGACTTGTCGATATCTATAGTTGATTTCTATAGAGACAACAGAGTGAGTGCTAGAAACTAGAAATATTCGTCATTTTAACCGACTTTAAGAAAATAACTGTTGTTGTCATTTGGCGCGTATTTAATAATGTAAAATAAATTCATGGCGACATGGGAACAACTAAAAATGGAAAAACAAAAAAAAAAATATAAAAAGTGAAAAATAACTTTAGCTTCAGAAGCCTGTGACAAAATCACCAAATCAATCAAACAAAGCTAAAGCTTCAGAAGTCGGTAACAAAAACACAAAATCAATCAAACAATGGTCACCGACTTCGAAGCTTGACCTTTGTTTGATTGATTTGGTGTTTTTGTCACCGGCTTCTGAAGCTAAAGTTATTTTTCACGATTTTGTTTTCGTTTGTTTTTTTTTGTTTTTTATTGTGTTTTTTTTGAAGTCGGTTTTATTTTTGGCAAAAAAGTTTTATGAGATAATTTTGAATTGTGACTAAAAAATGTTTTATAAAAACTTTGTAAATTACATATACATGGTGGTGTTTGACTGAGGGTATTTTTAATTATTTAGTTCTAAGAATCTATTCATCTATAAACACAAAGTTATTTCGCGTGAAGCTACTGAATATTTCAACTCATATTGGACGCAATTCAGTTGTACATGACACAGCAGTAGCCATTTAAGAATCGCGTTATTTTCCCTATTGCATGGAAAAATGACCGGGATTAGTGATAAACACTTACTTACACACACGGAGAAGCTCGTAGCAAAAGAATAACAGCCACAGGTGTCGATCTTCAAGGTTAAGTAGTGCTTTCTGAGGTTTTTCCGTGGATGGGTGACCATCATAACGTAACAAGTTTCCTCCGTGCCTCGGGGATCACGTTAAAGCCGTTGACCCCGGCTGTCATTTGTAATTCTTTGATAGGCGTTGCAGGTAGTCAGTGGCCCGAAAATCTGACAACCAGTCTAACCAGAGGGTATCGATATACCCAACTGGGTTATGGAGTACAGGGGGTCTATAATGGAAGCTATAACAGAATCATAAGATGAACCACGTTCAAAATTTAAAATTCTTAAAATGGCCTTTATGGTTTTGACCACAAAGTCCATTTTAAGAGTTTTAAATTTTTAACGTGATTGAAGATAAGATAAGATATTTATTTGCTCAAACATGTGTACACATACTATAATTAAAATTGTGATTTGTAATATATCAATAATTGTGAAGTTAATATAGCAAAAAAAAAATATTGAATGGTAAAATTAGACATTGCAAAAATAAAAATAAAAACAAGGTAAAATTAGCATCGATGAAGATCTAAATATCAAAATGTAACATGTCAAAAACAATAAAACAAAAAAAAAATGAAAAAATCGTAATTAAAATAATAAGCACATAATAATAAATGTCAAAGTATATACAGTCATGTCAAACATAATTACTAAAATCATAATTTCGTTTATGTCACAGCAAATGGTTTTGTCAGAAATTTTATTCATCAATATTATAGTATGCTTTGTCAGTTAGGAATGATTTTAGTTTTTTTCTTCAATTGTACATCATTAAGCTCTCTCCAACCTTTAGGCAACTTATCATAAATAATGGGAGCCATGTAGAAAAGACTTTTGCGCATAAGTGCAGTCCTACTGCTATGCAGACACAGCTGATTTTGATCACGCCTGTTTCTGGGGAATTTTTCGTATTATGATTCTGATAAAGTGGTAATTTTAGGCCCCCAGGTAGGCAGTTCTCCATGTAAGATAATCGTATTCAGCTGTATCCGGTAAGACTGGAAGCCGATCCCAACATAGTTGGAAAATGGATAGGCAGATAATGAGTGACACTTAATGTTTTTCAGTAATCAGACCACAAAAAGGCGCTGCTGTTTGGAAATATTCAAAATAACCAGGCAATCATGATAATAAGTTATTTATTAATGTAGACTTCTCGTGTTCTTAAGAGCTCTCGTTTTTAAACGGTTCGAGTTTGTTTTGTTACAAAACAATGTAATCCTGATAAAAAATTAGCGTGTGAAAGGCATTAGCGCCATCTATGATCCGAGTCAGTAACCACAAAATATTCCAACCCCACAGTGAGTTCCGCCTGTTAAACCAAGTAATTCCATGATCAGTGGGCCTAAACTGGAAGCTTTATCAGAATCATAATATTAATCACGTTAAAAATTTAAAATTCTTAAAATGGTCTTTATGTTTATGACCACAAAGTCCATTTTAAGAGTTTTAAATTTTTAACGTGATTCGTATTATGATTCTGATAAAGCGGCGATTTTAGACCCCCAGATGGCCTACCCTGACGTCTTAAAGCAGGAGTAATTCCAGTGTGAGAAAGAGATGGCGCTAAACGACCTGTGTAGCTCTGTCTTTTTCCCACACTGGAATTACTCCTGCTTTAAGATGTATAGTAACCCACCAGCAATGATTACGATGAAACGCAGTTTTAATTGTATTTGGCGTATGCAATTGAATGCAATCTGAACAAAAATATGTGAAATTATGTAACGTTTAAGCATTCCTGTTATTTAGATGGTAGTTATACGACGGAACTCAAAAATGTAACAATGATCTCTTCCTCGTCTATCTCATTAGATAAGCAGAACCGATCCTGGAAATTCCGTAAAAAAACACCTCATTATACAGAATGTTTGTCTAGTCACCTGCATCCGTTGTGGGGTGATTCTACACGTTATACTAAACAATGTTGCCAAGGGAATTCATATCCAGTTTCCTAGTCTTGGGTTCCTTAGGGTAATATTTTCATGGAGCGTAGCTGGTTGATTCGTCAACAATTAAAAATAAGTTCTTGCTTTAACATCTCATTAAATTGTTTGCATGTAGCCATAAGTTTACAACATTCCTTTAGCCACCGACATTTGGAACTAAAATAGTACCTACTTATCTTGATAATGGAAGAATTTAAGAGAAACAATTTTAAATTATGTTTTCGTCCAGGTTTTCAAATTTCCTTTTTTTGGTATTGCTCATCGTGTAGTTGAGCTCCTTGAGTTGTGAGTTGAGCTACACGATAACTAACAAATGCTGGTGACTGGACACTGGACAGGTTCTCTCAAAACTGTGTGTTTTTTTCTTTAAAAGACCATCTCAGACACTAATCTGCATAGTCCTTGTGAGTTGATTTAAGATTATGTCTGGATCTTAATGGAGATTATGACTTCTGAGTTTGTTTCGGCTGTATCTTCTCAGAGCAGTCAGGTACGAAACACCGGCCTCATCTAGTTAAAAAAAAAAGATGTGTGAAAGTGTTTCGAAAAAACGTAATTTTTCAAAATAAACGCCTTTTATCGTAAAGTTCTCGCTGCTGGGACGCCGGTCTTCTCTCGGCGAAAGAGAAGATGCCATAATCCAAAACGTGCCACCAATGTAGGCTGATGCCCTGGATGACACCGTAATGTCCTCGAATTATCGGTCCTTGGACTTGATGGGTTCCTCACAATGTTTTCCGACACAGTTTTGAGAGCTGTGGTGATGAAAAAGGGTAGTTCCTGGCTGGGTTCAAACCCACGGCATACGAGTAGGTCCCCCGTTACCACTGAGCCACCGCCTCTCGAAGTTTTCAGTGCGGTCCTAATCTGATTTTGATCGCTTAGGGTAAGTCTGACACATCGTCTCGGTATTGAGAACGTCGCGTGCGCACTGCAGGTAAATCATTGCCGCTACAGTCCCAGAACTATATTAATGACTAGCATAGCCGCGTGACTTTATCCGCATAATCGTTTAAATGAACTCTTTCATGATGAATACAAGATTAGATTACTTTAAGATAAAAATGACTAAAGCAATAAATAATTATTGATACAGTTGGTTTTCTAGAAACCAAATATTTATTCATTATGACATAGCATCACGCCAGTTTTCACCGAAGGATTAGGTAAAAAGACACTTGTTCTCGCCGTCATTGCGATATATTTTCTGGTCTGGGCCATACCCAGGACCCTAGGGGGACATGATTATATACTCTAGTTACGGAGATTTTGGAGGTAAAGTATCAAGTTCATCACAATTAAAAAAAAAAAAAGTTTTTGACGTTATAACTTTACTTTCAATACCTCCACGACCCCGTACTTTGTTTGGTGTACAAAATGCCTGTTTGACGGCTTCACTTGTAGGCCCCTTTTGTCCCGTATTATTATCGTTTGACGTTTTCTTCTTCCGTTCACCAACGACTATCAAATCCAAAGACATTTAAATATTTACAAGCAATAAACGGGACAAGACGAAAAAATCGAAATCCAATACTTGTATTTAGTCATCAGGTAGTAGTATTCGTGAGTCAAAATCGAAAATGTTCGGGATCAAAATTTTTGTATGAAAATATTCTCAACATCTTTTAAAAAATGTGTTGATCAAATCTATGTCAAGTTATTTTTATTGCCTGCCAACTCTTGCACACATCGCTACAATTATACTCTTCGACCCGTCAATTTGACGTCATCAATACATCCATTTCTATGCTCATTACGTCTCCATCCGACTTGACGTCTAAATGATACTAAACATGCTATTGTATAGTTTGAACCGAACCATACCGAAGTTTCCCGTATAGCCAAAGTTATCTGGTCATCAAAATTGAATGAAGTGTGAACTTTGTTTGCATACAAATATTTTACTTTTTCTTTGTTTAGATATTACCTAAACCACATCACTGAAAGAGTTAACTGCTCTGAAGTTCCTCACCCTGTTTTGAAGTTATCAAAACTATTATGTTAAGCCAGGTAAGCCTGCCGGTTCCGCCAAATGCAAGCATATAAAATACACAATACAATATTCGCGCATTCAGAGTACAATACGCCTAAAGCGGCATAAACCGAATTGATCAAGTATTATTTTAATAAATTGATATCGATACTAATGATAATTATATTCCACCAATAAACTAACCAATAGGAAGGTGTTGTGCTTTCTAATCGGCCAATTAGAACACTTTATAGGTCTTTACATACATATAAGGGAACACTTAAATTCGATATTATACATAGTTAGACCACACCGCGCACCGGTAGCGATTCATAAACCATTTGTTTGAATAAAATATGGGCAATGTGTTTCATAGTGAAGATTTAGATTGCACAAGCGGTTACACTTGCAAATAGTATTTTTATTACTTCATTCACAAGGCAAATGGCACGCACGTTAAGGGCCCTCCCCTTGTGAGTTCAAATGGGGTGAATTAAATTAGCCTCTCCGAGTTGCGATGATGAGCTTAAATGTATGTCCGGCACTTCCTGTTTAGCTTCGCTGCCACCTTGCTGAGTGGCTCGCTAATAGCCTTGGCACATGAGCTGTTCTCAAATAGCTCGGGTCAATTACGAAGGAAGAAAATGTTTAACAACAACAACATGTGGGATTTTGGGAGTGTTCGTTGGTAAGTTCTCATATCATCAACAATTATAATACGAGTACCTACTTGTAACACTAGAAAAAAATTGCCTCTTTTAAATGTGTCTATCTTACGTCTGTTACGTTTTTACCAGGTAAACCATGACCTGGTAGGCTATACAATACTTTTTATCAGAGGTACGTTTCCTTAGGATAATTCCCGATCACCAGGCAAAAGATTGTAGAAGACAAACTTAAATAATAAGCTTTAAACATACAATGTAGGTATTCCTTTTTATCGTGTGTTTAGTGCCTAGGCACAATGTAGATAACATGGTGTTTATGGCTTCGCGGGTAAGCTCACGGCCATTAATTAATGATTTTACTGGATACTGTAAATCATGCCTTAACGCCATCTATCGCGATTCAACTGAAACATTATTGAATAGAGCTGCTGGTCTAGTGAATCTAATGTCACAGCTACTTAGTGTCCCTAGGTTCAATCACCAGATCAGGAATTGTTGGTTGGTTCGGATGACAACTCCAGAGAGGAAAATACCTCGAATTTCCCTACATTTTTTTTAAGTTTTTGACATTGATTATCGCTGAGATGAGATCGAGAACAGATTTTCAACGTTTTTATTACTGCGAACTTGGATGTTGTGGCGTTGAATCGCTGTAGGTCAGGTCCACTTATACGGGGTGGAAAGGTCACCGAAGCGAAAACGGTTAAGAGTTGTAATTACCTTTTTCCTACAAAAGTGTGGAACACCTACACGGTTAAAATGTATTAATTTTTATTGAAATTTATTTATATTTTTTTTTTTTTTTTTTTTATATATTTTGATGTACTGAATTCCTGATAACCGATTTCGCGTCGGTGTCTCTTCTACCCCGTATGTGCGTAATGTTGACCTATACTGTACCTGTCTACCCATCCGCTTTGAGTACAGGCATGAAGTTTTGTAAGCATCGCCAAACTCATCATCATCATCATCATTTCAGCCGAAAGACGTCCACAGCTGGACATAGGCCTCCCCCAAGTGTCGCCACACTGACCGGTCCCGTACGACTCGCATCCAGCGGATCCCCGCAACTCTTACCAGTTACCAGGTCATCGGTCCGTCCAGTGGGAGGCTTTCCAACGCAACGTCTTCCGGTTCGCGGTCGCCACTCCAGAACTTGTCGACCCCATCGGCCATCCCGTTCTGCGAGCAATGTGCCCTGCCCACTGCCACTTAAGTTTGGCAATTCTTCGGGCTACGTCGGTAACCTTGGTTCTCTTTCGGATGTCTTCATTTCTGATTCAATCACGCAAGGAAACTCCGAAGATAGCTCTCTCCATTGCCCTTTGGGTGACTTTAAGCCTTCGAATGAGGCCCAATGTGAGCGGCCACGTTTCGGTCCCGTATGTAATCACTGGCAACACATACTGGTCATAGACTTTCGTCTTGAGACTCAGCGGTAAGTTGGACGTCAAACTAGATCTATCTATATTATAAGCAAGAAGACATTTCAAAAGTCAAAAGAAAAATTAGCATATCCTAGATCACCCACTAACTTTTAATTTCAGATTCAATCAATCGATTGATCAATCGAGATATGATTGAAACGTGTTTGTGGCGGCATGGTATGCAGGACTGGCAGTGCCGTTACGGTGATGAATATTCATTGATTTAAGTGACACTGGTGATGGCCTACAGTTTAGCGTAGTGGTTGGTGGCCGGGTACACAGTGGTCGTTTACCTCTTGATTTATTTTTAAATTATGCAGATGTTTTATCAGATTAAATCTGAATTATGATAAAAAATAATTAAAACAATACGAGGAATGGAGATAGGAACTCGTTTTAAAGATTATATGTTACCAAGGTCAAATATAAATTGGTTTAAGGGACGTTACCCAAAGAGAGGTATTGGGTCGGACGTCTGCTGCATGTTACATGAGAAATTGGTAAAAAAATCAAGCGGTTTTCATTAAATGCTAGGTGACATAAAAGCAAAAATGCAAGGCGAAGATGGCGGAACGATTTAGGCGCAGAAGGCCTAATTCTCAAAATGGCAACCGACTCCGTCAACTCGGTTGCAAACTCGTCAGTTTGACTGATCCCGACAGGGTTTAAGTGGAAGAGTGTGGTATTTGTCCAGCAGTGGGACAAAATAGGCTATTTAGAATAAATTTGATTTGTTATAACTCTGTTAGGAACCTACTAATATAATTTGAAATCGAGTGTGAAACATGAATTTTGAAATCCAATGTTAACGAATGTTAACATTGGATTTCAAAATTCATGTTTACGTTGTTTTGCATTTAACTAAAACTTTTTAATGAAGTTTTTTTAAACTGTTAGTTTTGTTTTCATCGTTTATTTGTATTCGTACTGCATTAATTAAGTATTTTTATTTGCATTAAAAAGATTTATTAAGTAGATACGTGACAATAAGTTTAGAAAAACTAAGCAGTCACTCGAAAAGCGAAACTCGAAAAATGATGTAACCTTATAAATAATGTGTTAAGACGAAGATAGCTTCAATGTGAAGAATGGCAGTGTTCTCCAAACAATAATATACTATCTATATCGTACAAGTTGTATCTACACCAAGCGCACGCGCCGATGGTTTACAACGGCAGTTAATAACGCCTTGAAAGACGTACCGTGGCGCCATCTGTTGCATTTAGTATGAACTTAAGTGGCTACTTAATTATTACAGAAACTGGTTCCTACATCATTATAAAGGAATCTGCACTTATTAATAAGTAAATAATTTAATTTTAGAAAAATAAAACGAATCTTCAGGTACCCGTTGTGTTTCACGTTCTACAAAAATAAATAAATAAGCGTGATAGAATCAGATATCAAAATAAAAAATGGCGTTAGTTGGTTATTTATTTTATAACACTACCAAGATGTCAAAAATATTAAATGACATACCTGACTCAACATAATGTAACGTAGTAGTGCAATCATATTAGCGTAATGTCACACAATACTCACTTTATCTGACAAATATTTTACGTGGTAACACCCCTGAAACTTGCAATAGTAACTAAACTACAAGTATAATTTATCTTTTATAATACATACAAAATATATAATAGAAAACCATACAACTATTTCTATATTATTCTATTTTAATAAACAAATCTCAAAAATATTTTTACATACCTAATCATCAAATTGAAAAAAAACAAAACATTAAATAGATTGATTTCTGTACATTCATAAGACACAATATTTGTAGTTTAAAAATTGATATCCACCATCTCACATGAAACAACTAAATGTAAAATGACCGTGGTCGTTAGTCGCGAACTGCTACATAGAAAAGACATCAACGAGTGCGTACTGTAAGTGCTTATTTTCTTATAAGTTTTATTTAGAAGATTGACTAACAAATTATGAATAAATCAAAATTACTATTTAATTATAATTCTTATTATATCATTTGATAAACAAAAAAGCTAAGATGAAAAAATAAACAAACTTCAATGCAAAAAACAGATCAAACATAAAAAAAACGCAGGACACGGATAAATTACTAATAAACATTTTGATATAACAGTGTCAGGCATAAAATTGATGGTCGCGCCATCACAGATGTGTTAGGAGTTAGTGAATTAATTAAATAAATATAAATCTTGTGTTAAACACGACAGCCCCACTTCCGTTGTTAGGCACACTACGGCACTTGTCTCAGACAGCACACTTGTGCACGCGCAGAAAAGGATTAGAGAAAATATGTTTGAAATAGTTCTTCGGCTCCTCATTCGCTGCGGAGACCGCGGGCAGAGCGCGCGCGTTCGGCCTTTAGTAAAAAAGAATAAAAAACAAAAATACGATATACCAGTTCATTCACGGTTCGCCGGCTGGGAGCTTTTTGGGTGCAACGACCTCCGGTTATATCATACTGCTGTCATTTTTTTAAAGCGAACGTCCTTGCGATGGCGCGAACAGCTGACGATCGAAATCCCGACGCGGCATTGCGAACCAAAAAGTTGAGTGCCCGAATGTTTCAACTCGTAGTTAGTGAATAATCAGTGCAAGTGCGCGAATGTTTTTTTTTCAGTGAAGTGTTTAGTGCCAGTGATGTACAGTGACGAGAAGTAGCAGAGGTAAGTTTTTAGTTCGTAAATAATGCTATATAGGCGGTTTCACGTTGCCCATTTGTTAACACTTGCTTAATGCCTTTTGGCGTTTATTTTTGCGGCATAATTTAGGTCGTCATTAATTATTTAAGTGTTGTAAGTAGGGCCTAGAGGTATTGTAATAATTTTTATGAAGTTGATTGAGTCATAAAGGCTTTCGTAAGTTAATCGCTTAATTATTTTTAACTTTTAGTTAATGGTTAAAAAGGCGTCCATAATTCTTAAGATAATAACCATGGTTAACTTAACTACGTTTAACAAGACAAGTGAGGCCTGTCAAAACAGATAGGTTTTAGCCTAAAGGGACACAGGCACAGGTCTAATATCTAGATCTAATCTAACCTTTAGCAACGTTTGTGATGAGAGCATTAATCTTATACCCTTAGGGTGGCGTTTGACATTCAGCTATTTTATTGTTTTAGGGAAAAAGGATGATTCAAAGATAGGTTCGGAATTATTATGAAGACATATTTCAGGCCGTGGAAGTCCATCAGATAGGATAGATAAATATGGGATGTTGTTCATGCCTATTTATTTTACTAACTATGTTGGTATGGTAATAGTAAATTCTTCATAAGTAGAAACCGTACAAGTTTGTCAATGATATTTGGAAGAATAAGTTTTCGTTAAATTGTTATAGACGATGACTTGGCACAGTAACTTCCAACAAGCTGTACTTTGCTAAAGTTTGGGGGTAATACTTGGATGACATTGTTTTCATAACTAGGTATGATGCACTTAATCACCTGATGATTGCTATGATTTACTAGCTTTTATTTACAAACTAATTCTCCAATTTTTTAAGCAAACTTTTGAATTTACTTTTTATGTCTGTCCAGTAAGCGCCCACAACTTGACATATGTTGGGATTAGTGAATAAACTACTCAAATATACATAAGTAGCGAAATAACGGATTATTTCTTGCTTTAATACAAATATAAAAATTGGGCATTTCAATCGATTGAGAATGAAAATGAGAAGCAAAATCATAAGCAAGACACAACTCCAAGAAATAACCATAGCCACAATCAAGGATAAGCTGTGATGCTTTGGAGTCTGCAACAACAAATTCCTTAGAATATTGAGTTTGTGTGCTATGGGCTTCGGTCGCAAAAGAGTTTACAATGGGTATTTAAAGCTAAACAACACATTGCAATATTTATTTAATTTAATAGTTTATGAACAAACGTATAAACAGACAAGAAGAAAAGGACAGAAAACATGGAAAAGGGTGAGAAATCTCTTCATACATACTTATAAAACAGGAATAGATAAAAAAGGGATGATATGACAACATTAAAATATCAAATGATTGTATTAAATGTTCCATCCAATAGTTAAACATTTCAAGCAAACGAAGTCTCGGGAAACATGTAGTCTAGTATAAATGCTGAGTCACAATCTAATTTAAATTGTTATTGTTGCTTTAGACTCCAGGCGTAAAGTAGACCGCGGCGGCGCTTGAAATCTTGCGCCGGCGCCGATCTGAGATGAAATGACATTGACCTCACAACTGATCAACAACTAGAAGAAAGAAAATACATTTATTTGCACTGAGCCTGACGCACAGGTAAAACAGTAAACCATTTAAACAAGAAAAGAAGAAACTGGGGGAGAATATCCGACACATACAAACAAAACGGACATCGTTCAGCATTCAAAATTGAGCCACAGCACTGATTTTCAGCATCAGACCTGTAGGTCTATTGCTTATCTCTGTTGACAGTTCATAGTGAACATCACTTGGCGAGTTTTGATATACAATGGCCGTTCTTGATAGTTTCAACGGACGCTACCCGTGCAGTACTGACAGCGTGTGTAGCCCTGCTGGACAGATCTAGATTGCCTTTTTGACTAAAGTGATGACGGTCAGATTTTAGAGTTGAGATCGTGGAGCAACCGGGGAGAAATAAAAGGGTAATGGTAGACTCATAGCTAAATTATTCTTATTTATTATGAGCCTGATGTGTCCCATTGCAGGACAAAGGACATTTTTGTTTCTGTCTTTACCACTTGGATTCCTTTTGGTTAGTGTTTTCATTCTTCTGGGCCTACCGCGTCTCCGGATTCTGTTATTCGGAACCCAATCTGTTGCCACTTTGACCCAACTTTGACTCATAGCTATGCACCTAAAAGACTACGGTGTTCTTTCAATCTTACATTAGATTTGGCGTGGTAGATAGGTCTCACGAGTTTAGCTACCCACTTTGTCGCACTCCAGAATTATCAATAAATGATGTGCATAAGAAGCACTTAATCTAATCTAATCCTTACAGTTTTAATTGGATTGCCAATGCAGACGCGATCCTTGATTAAGTTAATGCAGTAAGTAGAATTTTGATAGAAACGTCATTGTATGCTGTTTCTTTGAGATTCTCATGTTCAGCTGATGGTATCGTTTAAGACTCAGAAATGGAAGAAAATGGTTTATTTTGCACAAAAAAAAGACGCACATGTTCTTTATATCACCATCATCATCTGCCTATCCTTATCCCAACTATGTTGGGGTCGGCTTCCATTCTAACCCGAAGCAGTATTTTATATGGAGCAACTGTCTATCTGACCCCCCCAACCCAGTAAGCACGTTATCTTTAAATTACACACTCTTTATCTTCTTCTTCTTTTTGACGACCTGAATGGCGCAGCGGTAGTGAGGCTGCCTGCTGCTTACGTTCTTCGGGTCCCGGGTTCGAATCCCGGTAGGAGCAAATGTTTGTGTGATGAGCATGGACATTTGTTTCCGAGTCATGGATGTTTATATGTATGATAAGTATGTATTTACAAACAAAAATTATCTATGTAGTATTATCAACTATCTGGTGTCCACGACACAAGCTTCGTTGCTTAGTGTGGCACCTAGATGGCGCTGTGTGTAATGTCCAGCAATATTTATTTATGTATTTATTTTATTTATGTAGCTAAAATTATTCTGATCTATGACGAGTGTAAGGTCCATTCTTCTGTCGACTTGTGATGATTAGAGTTTACGGCGTCATGTAGTGTTCACAAAATTGCTAATCAATTGGGTGAATTGATTTTGTAACAATAGGTATTTCCTTCAAACAGTTTGGTTGATCCCAATTACGATAGTTGGAAACAGTGCTGCAACTTTCTGAGTGAAATTTCTCAATCTAATTTACTGATGATGCTGAGAGGCTAATGATCAGGTGACATTGCTAAGCTTTCAGAAAATAATACCTACATTAAACGGAGAAAAATCTGTCCTGTTATTTTAATTAGTATACCCAATGTTCTTTGACTTAGTTTATTATATATTAATCGTAAATGTCTTGTGTTTATTCATTATCCACAATTATTTTTGACTATTGCCAATTTAGTTACTGCAGTTCTCCTTCCTTAAAATGAATGACATTTAAAATAATGCTAATATGTGATACCTCGGGGTTGCACTAGATGGCGCACAGATACTCGATGCGTATTTGAATAGATATTAGACCGAAATAGGGTAAAGAACGATATTCTACTAAAGGAGATGTTCGAGAAATGTATGGAGCCTAGGCCAGCACTCTGTACACTATATGTAAATATCGCTATGTATTACAGTAACCTTTTTTTATTGTTAATTTTCATTAATTTCACTTCGTTTCAAAGTACATTCAAATTAACTTGGGCAAGGAGAGGAACACAAAATGAAATTAAACATGGTGGATCAGATCAGCAGCAAGCGAAAAATGACATTTTGACAATAACATTTGATTGATGTGTATCTTAATACCTGCGATAAAAATAAACAATACGAATTTCGAAAATCTTCGGTTTCAGTTTCAATAAAATACTATAGATCCAAACTCAAAGCAAGGAAAGACTCAAAAACGTCACTTCTTAAAACTGTCAAAGTAGTCAAACTTCATTTGTCAAACGCAACTGTCATGGCTGCCCTAAAAATAGGGTTATTTTATCAAAAAAACTTTTCAAATGATTATTGTACCACCGTACCTTTCTTCAAATTATTTTTTTAATATTTTTATAAAATTCCCTATTTTTTTTCCTATTTATCTATACAGTGTACACAGTGGTGGCCCAAAATCAAACTTCTCCTTTAGATAGCAAGCACCTTAAGATGGTCTATTCGGTATACACTTTCATAGATGTTATTCATAAGGTGATTATCAAAAACACACTCACTTTAACTCGAAGACAGTTGGCGAAACAAAAGTATTAAAAATTTGCATTTTCTCGTTTTATGATCACAAATTTCTTCTACTGAGTGATATCAATTTCAATGCTCTAAATTCTCATAAAAAGCCGGTGATAGTGGCAGTACGTAATTAGGTGAAAAATATCACTGAATTCCACATCATTTAGCAACATAACCTAACCGGTAACGAACAATTAAAACTATATTACACAATCTTGCTCGAATCTCTCAATTGATTCGAAACATGTTCATGAGATAATGACTTGAAGATACAATCAGAGATTTTCTTTCACTTTCAAGTTATCACTTCGGAAAATCTTCATTATAACTATATTTACATCATTATTATGTAAACAAAGATATCGTTACGTGCAATAATAACAATTCATGTTTACAGAAAACAATTTTTCTGTAAAAATGAATTGTTAGCCTCCGTAACTTGCTTTGATTTCGCCCCCTTTTTAGTAAAAAATGTATCGAATCAACTAGTTGATCCGATAGGAACATATGCCTGAATCGACTTCACTTTGATCAACTGGTTGATTCGTTCAGTTGATCGGAGTGGAAAACCTGTTATTGACACAGAGTAAAGTTGTCGGAAAGTATATGGTTGATCTGCGTTTATTAATAAGAGGTCGGACTTTCAGCGACCATTCACAAATGGCACTAATTCTAGATTACTTCATGTGGCTGTAGATTGATGGCATAGTGCCAATTTTATGTCAATAACAGCAAATTCGTCATAATCATAACATCACACCTGTAATTCAAGGATATTTAGGCAGAAGAATATTTAAAAAAAAAAGTGTTTTATTTCAGGCAAAAACCCATATAAAACAAAAATAAAATGGAGACAAATAAAATAGTAAAAACCCTAAAGAAATCATTAGAAAATCATAAAGTATCATTAAATTCATTAAAAATCATTAAAAATAAATAAACATCACCAAAAAAATATAAAACATTCAAACATTTAAAACATAGAGGTATGTTTAATTACCCATAGTCTTAAAAAATAACATTAATTTTTTCGTATTTTTTTGTTCCCGCTTATATGAACAGAAATCCATCGCACAAATATAGGGCTTGCGTTGCACGAGACAACACTTAAAATGCTATTACTGGAGCATCTCAAACTTTGCCAAAAGGACGCGACCCGCGTAAGCTAATAGTAATCCCCGATTTCAACAGTTATGTTGTCTCACGTACGAGTAATACAGGCCGAGCCTACTTCCATCAAACGGGCACAAATCCAGACTCCGTGGCAGGCGTGGCAGTCACTGAGAAATTCAGCTTTTTTATTGTAAAACCATGCTTTCTTAAATTGCCTATTTAAAGGGACCTTTAGACGAGCAGTTCGGAATATGGAGGTCCTCGCAAATAGAGATACAAGTCAGAGCATTATGCAGCCGCGACGGGGCGCGGGGGTGTAGGCAATTGTTAATGTCACCGGTAGTTGATAAATTGCTCTGTAACGTTACATTATGGATTTTGTTCTTTGTTACTGTGTATCTTACTTTGTACATACATGTTAATGTCCCGTGGTGTATTGTGGAGATGGCAAATTGTTGTTGTTTTTTTATTATTACTATCTAATCATTATTAATCTAATTTTAAGTTATTTATAATTTATGACTTTCTACACACTGTATTTTGTTAAGAAATAAATGTCTTAAGGCAGATTTTTAAATTCGTAAAAAATCAATTATTCATGATTAAAAATAACGTTTAATCGGAATCATATGAGTAGATAAAGTATTAATTTTGTGCTTCCAGATCAATCGGTTTATGATGAGCTTTGCCAGTCAGTGGATTTAAGAGTTTTAATAGATAGATACCAAAAAAACGGCAACAAAATATAGGTACCTACATACACATAAAAACGTACCTGCACATTTACACGACTTTCTAACTATTTATCTATACCAGGAGAACTTTACTAATTACTTCATGTTCTCCGATAAAAAGTATGCTTTATACTAATTCATTTATCTACTCACTCATTTCCAAACATCTCGTTCCTTACTTGATTCTATTTGATTCTGAATACAGTAAAGCATGTAGCAACTCAGTTTTTACCAGTTTTCATGCAATTAGTCGCGCATCAAATTCTTTGAATACGAAATGCACAGCGCTGCATAAAAACTATAGCCGCAGTATTTCGAGGCGGAGATCTTCACGACTGTGAATAGTTAAACTCGCGTTGTGATTTAATATTATAATGATGGATGTCGCCCATTGTGAGTCTTCTGTCGGAATTGAAATTGAAAATTCTAGGTCGTCGTGATATTCGGAATTTTTAAAAGCAAAGCAAGCTTTATAAAGGTTAGTATTTATTCTTCCAAAATCCTTGAATGTTCTTTCGTCTACATTTTAACTCTAAACACGGTGTAAGTAAGAAGTGTAAATCGCCATGAAATTTTTTATGAATTCTAATAATTATTGATTCGAAAACGAAAAGACAAAAATATTCAGCTCTGGCTGGGTTGAAATTCTTCGTCTACTAGCTAAAAAGAAACTGCTGGTCCACACAAGAAGACAACACCAAAACAATCAAAATATATGGGACAGTTAATTTTATTTTACGGTATTAAACTATTCTAAAATTGAACAATAAAGAAAACTGTCACACTTAATAATGAACTTGCAATTGATTTCTCTAAACCACACAATCCATCTTACTTCTTCTTCTGTGGATACAATTTGCTAGTCGTCAGTAGTGGATGATTCACTTCTAGATGTCAAAGACACTGGAGATCTGATGCCGAGCGATCGTGCGTGACACTGCGCCGTTTTTTGTCTGATTTCAGACTATTTAGGGTTCTGTCGCGGATTCAGAATATGAATATTGAGCTATTGATTTATCAGTCTAAAAGATCTGATGTTTTATATTTTTAAAGCTTCATTCAAAATACTGTTTTCAAAACGGTAAAGGAAAATCATCGTGAGTGAACATGTTCTAGAGCCAAAACTTCGAAGACATGTGCTATTTACCATCCCGTACGGGGTGCGCATACTAGATTATGACCCACACTTTTTCGCTAAGTCGACTTGTGTCCCAGCAGTGGGCACCTTATATAGGCTGACTGTGTAAAAGATACTGAATTTCTTTAAACTTATGGTTTATTTCAAGTTTTCTCGCGAAAGCAATGTCACTAAAGATATGTCGCAGAGTCTTCTCTGGAAAAAACAATTAGTGATTTGGTTGGCATTCCTACTCAAGTAGAAAAAAATACAGATACTCAAGTATCTGTATTTTTTTAGGTAGGCGTTGTCGATGGTTATCCAACGACAACCTTTGTTATTGATAAGTAAGCATCATCATACAAAACGGCCTAAATGAAAATGAATGTCCACGGAACCCAGTATCACAACACCTATTAGCTTGACAAAATTGTAACGTTTTCTGCTTTTTATATCAATCGTGGCGAGTTCTATGAATTTAATGGACTATAAATATAACTCATTTTAAAAGCCTAACACTCCTAGTTCCGTCAGTTGGTCAGAAAAAAATATATATTGTATTTGACAAAGAGACAATGGCATATTTCCACGAAGTTTTATATTTCAAACGTTTATAAAATCGCACTCTACGTGTGATAATGTGCAGCTGCTATTAAGATTATGGGAAGTCCATGGAGGTTACCGTACTGACTTCCATATTTCTGACTTTGGACCATAACAACAAGCATTTAAATACATGGTTTGACACTGTTTCGTATAGTTCCGTTTATTTAGCTCCTGTAATAAACATAAATATGAAGCCACTGTAGGTATATTAAATTGTAGTTACTGTTGCATAGCCTATTAAGTTACAAGTGCAAGCCAAAATAAATAGTAATACAAACTGCAACCAGGAATGACAAAGAAAACACAAGTTCTATTGTACTTATTATCTAACGCGAAGTAGTCTTCTATTTCTACCACATCACTTTCATTACAGGCGCACTAGATCTACTGCATCATCGCACATTTTGCATAAAATAAATGGGCATCTATTCTCTTAGAAGGCTTTCGCTAATTGCTCGAATGTAACCAAACATTATAGTGTAGCGGGTAATGCAAGTTATACTGCGGACTAACCTAACAAACGACAAACTGTTGTCTTCTGCATTACTTAACTTAAAGGATACAACAATGTATCTATCAATACTGTCTACCTACGCACCTATATGCACTAAATAAATGAGCATCTATTCGCGTAGAAGGCGTCACTCATTGCTCTAACGTATAGCGGGAAGGTAGCCCATACTATCTACACTACACGTCGGCCGTTCTTACCCATATGTTCAGTATCAAATACATAAGCAATAGCTTCCTAACATTCACTTTCTAAACATTCCCGCGCCTTGGGTGGGGTATGTACATAAAAACGGCGCAATCCGCCGTTTATTGGGCGGTCTCAAAGACGCGCACTCAGGCGAAACCCACTCCCTACTACGCCGGCTTTCGCGAGGAGAGGGGCCTAGTGTCCTACGTTTTAAATAGACTGTTTTAATTATTTCTACGACGGCGTGTTTCCGTGTAGAGAGGCGGGCAGAGGTGTTGGTTGGAGTGAAAGGAAAAGGAGGGATGGGTTTAGGGTGGATTTAGTGAGAAAGTCGGTTGAAGAATGATGGCTGTCTTGATGATATATTATGTCGTTTTTGTAGCATACCAGCACGAACGCGCGATGTAAGCTTAACGTAAATTGGAATGATTTTAAAATCGAAAATACATTTACTTTATAGCATTTTGCGACAAGCGCAATACGTGGGATACGTGTTGTGCTCGTCCCAAAAGTACCACGGATATAGTTAAAGACTTAAATGTAAGTTCATAATGTATAACGTAGGAAAGTATTTAAGTTTAAAATCGTTTTAATTTACGTTACGTTTTATCGTGCCGTGCCCACCGTCTCCTGCCAACTTTGAATCGGTTCCTGAGTATTGACATTCTCAATGGCCTATATTTTCAAGATGTTGCTTACGTAGGTCATTTGTATTTATAATTACGGGTGTCTTGCTTTTTCGCAGAAAATTGTTTGCCAGATTATCACTTGCCAACCAACGTTTCACCGATGTTTCACTTTGACAACTAACGATTAGCAAATTTTTGTATGACAACGTTTCATTTGGTAGAATTATTGTTAAGCTGATTATTATAATGACACAAAACGTTTGGGACATTTAACATTTGTCAACCATTTCACTAGGCCACACAACTATTAGACGAATGACGTTTTGTCAGTGTAACAGTTCCCTTTTCATACATTGATATAATGATAAAAAATAAACTTTTACATACATTTTTTATTTAACAATCTCAAAAATAACATTAAATCTTTATTTTTATTTTTTTAGTGTGAGTATTTCTGAGTATGTAGCTTTTACGATAAGTTAGGTTGGGTTAGAGTATGACAAACAAAGCACGAGCCGAGCGAGCGAAGCGAGCGTGCCGCAGCAGCGGCCGGCGATGTGCCAGAAGCGAATCGCTTTTGTAAAAGGAAACAGTTAAGTTAAACGAAACCCAACTAGATTTAGTAAACAATAAACAACTAAATGAATATTACGCCAATTAAAATATTCTGCTACTTTAAAGTTGGCATTTTAAAAAGTGTCATTATGAAAAGCAGACAAAACGTACAGTCGGTAACTGTGAGGTTGGGAAATAAAACGAAATTATATGATAAGTTGGCAAATGATTATTCGGCGAAATAAAATTCTGCGAAACGTTGGTTGGCAAGTGAAAATCTGGCAAACAATTTCCGGGAAAAGGCAGAGAACCATAATTACGATTGCCTGCAATATACACTAACTGATGCATCGGTGTGAATCTTATTTTGTACTTTATTTCCGTCATTGTAATGACATAATTGTCAAGCTTTTGTCGCCTTCAGTGTGAAGGACACATGACAAATGATGTGACACTTGCCAGGTCTTGTCACTGCAGCGCGTGTCTAGTTGACTCATCAGCTGATAGACCGAGGAGACAGATCTATTACCTAGTTTACTGATTGTTACAATTACAATTAAAACGGCCTACTATTATTGATTCAGTACATTGTTGATTGACACAATAATGACAATAATGAGAAGTTGCAAGCTATTCGTAGCGACTGGCCTTTGTATGATCTTTAGAGGTTCTAGGCTTTTTGCTTGGACTTTGGAAGAGTATCAAAATGTGAAATGTTCGCTTGTAACGTTATCAGTGGGTGTCATAACAAAAATCTGAGGAATTGACGACCCGAATGGCGCAGCGGTAGTGAGGCTGCCTTACTTTCTTAGGGTCCCGGGTTCGAAGCCCGGTAGGAGCAAATGTTTGTGTGATCAGCATGGACATTTGTTTCCGAGTCATGGATGTTTATATGTATAATAAGTATGTATTTCCAAACAAAAAGTATCTATGTAGTAATATCAACTATGTGGTGTCCACGACACAAGCCTCGTTGCTTAGTGTGGCACCTAGATGGCGCTGTATGTAATATCTAGCGATTTTTATTTTATTTTATTTGTTTTAGTTGCAGTTTCCGTTAACAACCTATTGCAATCATCTACAGCTATTGGTTTGTTAAACGAGTTGATGGTTAAGACAATATAAAATTTTCTGTTAATTAGGGAGTATTTAGGCCTTTTTAGGGTTACGTACCCAAGGGGTAACAACGGAACCCTATTACTAAGACTCCACTGTCCGTCTGTCTGTCACCAGGCTGAATCTCATGTACCGTGATAGCTAGACAGTTGAAATTATCACAGATGATGTATTTCTGGTACGGAACCCTTTGTGCGCGAGTCCGACTCGCACTTGACCGGCTTTTACCTTCATTTTTGATATCACACCGTTGACATTTTCTACAATCTGTCACGCTGTAACTATGTCTTTGATTTTTAAGCGTGCAGACATGACAAAAGTCTTTTGGGCACGTAGCAAAGAATGCACGTAAATGACAAATCTATCTCTTCACAAATCAGTGGTTTTCTTATAAACCAGTCATATTTCATATTGTGTTGGGCGCGTGCCAACATGCGAAGTGACAGATTGATTGTCTGTTTCTGCTTGATTGGAGATGTGCTCGTGAAAATTAGAAAAATAATGTTGCATACTAATACCCAACTATGACAACAACGGCAGCTAAAAATGTTTAAACAAGACAATAATGTATTATTTATCGGTTTTCGCATTACTGGATTCACACATTTCTACTCGGGATGCAACGATACCGATGCCGATAATCGTAAACCGCAGGTTATCGTTATTTTTGACGATCATCCGTATCGTAAAAAGTATTACGATTTATAACGATTCTTAAAACTAGTTTGATGTAAGTTTTTTTCGTGAAAAATAATGCAAGACAGCATCGATGTTTGCGCTGGAAACACTAGTGGCAGCATCTTTCATATTTTGGCACATTTTTGATTCGGAAAGATTGTTCTCCACAGCTGGTCTAATCCATACGGATATAAGAAATAGAGTGAAACCAGATAATTTAAAAAAAAATGTTTTCTTAATAAGAATTTAAAAGAAATTTTATTTTAATCATGACATTTATTCATTTCTTAAAACTTAATGCACAAGTAAAAAAACTGTACAAAGGCCGACTTAATGCCTTGGGCATTATCTACCAGTCTATCTTAGGGTGATGCAGACACAATTTACAGTAAGCGCAATAACAGAAAAAAAGACTAGAAAATATTTATAATTAAAACCTAAGAAACATATATATACATAAACATACATACACATAAAAAATACATTTAGGTGGTAAATATCGTCTTTAAAATTTAAATAAATGTTGATTTTACTTAATTGTATTGTTTTATTAAATGTAAATAAAATAGTCGTAATACATTCGTCATTCTTATCGGTATCGTAACAGACATATCGTTGCATCCCTAATTTCTACTCCTACATACAACATAGGTACCTGTAATATTTAGTAATGACGTGTGACTCTTCAGATAAAAACAGGCTACTCATTCTAAGAGAAAATCTGCTAGACATCAACGTTTCTTGCAGTGATCGCTCATAAAATAATTACTCTATGTCAAAATCATAGATCTTGTTAAAGATTTGTTAAAACTTTCACTTAGCTGGTACAATTATTATTAATAATCTAGATATGAGCAGTTTTGCACGTACTCACGTACTTTTGAAATTGCTCGACCGATTCAAACGATTTCTTTTGAGCTAAAATGTTTTTTACTTCGATAAAAACTGGACTATTATCATAGCTCTAAGTTAAATTGTAACTGCGACTGAAGGATTGCTTCTGAGAAACCTTTATTTATTAATGAACCATTAAATCGCACCCCTTTTGTTAGGTTAACAATTCTTGAAGAATGGTAAACCTAGAGATAATAACTTGACTCGGGATATATAGCGTCTATCTATTCATACACGAAATCTCTTAAGGGGTCATTGTAATCATCATTATGAACAACTTTTACTATGGGACCAAGCTAGAAATCGCGAAAAAAAAAATCTGCTGTTCCCTACAATATGATCGCATTAACTCGTCAAAATGTACTGAGCAGCTGTTTTTTTTTTATATACACCTTATATAACTGGCTAACTTTAGACTTATTATCTCTGTACAAAATGACTGACTATGAACAAAACCGTTTGATTTGGTAATCGAAACTATAACGCCCTACAACAAAGATTGAAATCGAATACAGGGTAGAATGGAACACTGACGTACAAACAATTACTACGTGTTCAGTACATCATTCTGAACTGGACATTGAAATTTTCAACGGTTATATCCATGACACTGAATACGCGGTAACCGTTTTTGCGTTGGTGTCATATAATGTAGCTATAATCTCTGGAACTACCAGCCGGATTTGAAAAATCCTAGCATTTGATAGCCCAATTCTTGAGGAAGGTTTTACGCTACATAACAGCACACTACTACCCTTGGAGCCAAACAAAAAGAGAAATGGTCAGTGACCCGCGGGTCATAGCTAGTCGTTGATATGAGTTCACGTTTTCTAGTATGAGTGACCAAACTGCCAAACGGTATGAGGAGACAAATGTCAAGAAAACATTATCATTACCTTAAAATGTTTGATGCGGTAGGGCGAATCAAACATTAAAATCTTTGTTCTACATCAGAATAACAAATAGACCCTTGCAGAAGTCATGGCATCCATCTGCTAAATGAACTAATGGAAGGTATGAAACACTGTAGCTTTTATAGCAGAATTTTAATTTAGACCATGATGATTTTAGACTTGAAAAGAACACCTTGTGCATCTGCATAGTCACGACTAACCGCTTCGTTAAGGCTGAAGAAATATCAATTAACAACCACAAACGCAATTTATAATTGTATATTACTTTCTGAAAGGTGCTAATTACTGAAATGTAAAACTAAAGTAAATAAACATCAAAATACAATTTTACTACAAATCGACTGACTGGTTAATAGCATTTTTATCGCGTCATCTTAGAACAAACAAAGATAATTTAAAACTATATTTTTTAATATTAATCTTGTATTGTACGATGTACATAATTATTACAATGTTCCTGTTTGTCTATGCTGTTGTTACGTCTCTTGTGTCTGACAGTCTGACGTTGATGAAAATAAAAATGGCAGGTCTCAATGGCAGATATAATATGCGGTTCGGTATAATTAAATTATATAAAATGGGTGTAAAAGGACCCTTGGCGACACCGAAAGGCACTTGTTCTCCTCAGTGTGATATTCATTTTTTATTCTGGACCCATACCTGGGACTTTTCGTTATATATGTATAGTCCTCCTGACCGTTTTCGGTCAAGGGGGTCAATCTCAACGCAGATTAGCCTCTCTGTTCCTTTACTCTCATAGTCCGATGGGACGGCAAGCCGACACGACCGGAGAGAGATCAGGTGCCGGACCAACGGCTTAACATGCTTTCCGCGGCACGGGGGTATCACACCGCCAACTTCCAAACTTCGGGCTTCTACTGAAAAATTTCGAATGAAAAACCTAATAGCACTTTTTGCCCGACTAATCGAACCTAGGACCCCACGCTCAGCAGTCGCGCCTGCGACCACGTGACCAACGGGGCAGTCCAGAGATATTGAAGGTCAAAGTTTCATTTTTTTCATAAGTTTATAATATTATAGTTTTAAATGTAATAACATGAGTCCTGTTCTGTCCAATGCATCAGGACGTTTTGAGTACACGTTACATTGGGTTGAGTCCTACCATCAATTGCCTAGCCTTTTCCCAACTGTGTTGGGAGCGGCTTCCAGTCTAACCGGCTACAGCTGAATACCAGTATTTTTACATAGAGCGACGGGCTATTTGACCTCCACAACCCAGTTAGAACTGGGTAATATGATACGCCTTGGTAAAACTGGTTGTCAGACTTTTTGGGTCACTGACATCCTGTAACGACTGTCAAAGATGACAGCCGAGACCAAAGGCTTAACGTGCTTTCCGAGGCATGGAGGAAACTCGGTGTGTAATGAGCGGTCACCCATCCACAGACCAACCTAGGCAAGCACGGCTTAACCTAAAGATCGACCCAAGCGGCTGTTATTATTTTGCCACGAGCTCCTCGACTCCTTGACACTACATTGTGTCCTACCATAATAATCATTTTTACGTAGAGTATCTGGGTTTCATGTACAGAATGCTTGGCTCACGGCTTCGTGAGGGGACCGTTCAGACCTCGTAGAATCCAACCATCGGCCAACCTCGGAATGAAGAAAATGAAAAATACACTTAGCATAAACAACAGTAACTGGTGGGTATTTATTGCCCGACAATTATAGTCGGGTTCTTCTTTAGGTCTTGACTAGCAACTAACTTTAATATCGATTCAGGATTTTGATGGTAGTTCTTCATTGGCGTCATCATCCGTCGCTACCGTTATTTTGGTCAACTTTAGTATGTCCTACAGTGTCCAACTTTTTTAATATCGTGTTGTTCAAAATATCTTTGCAGCAGTGTGACGTAGTTTTAATTTAAACCAATTTCGTTTGTATGTCAACTGTTCGTAATAAAACACTGTCCATATAATAATTATTATAAAAAGATGTCTTTTATTTATTTATTTATTCGAACCCGTTGGTCGGGTCGTTAAATTATAATTTAGACCAATTTAAATTGGAATCAACACATTAGAATAGTCAAAGGTACTAAATAAAACTCAAACAAAAAATCTTTTCAAATTAAAATTTAAACAAGACACAAGATTTATGATTATAGATATTACTTGTATCTAAATAAGGAGCAATTTTATTTAATTCAATTATAAAAATATCGAGTTAATGGAATCAGACTAACATATAACGTTACTTGAAGTCACAAACTTTATCATTCCCATTAGTCGAATAGCCGTTTAGTTCAAAAAAGGTTTATAAAAGGGTACTCCGATCACCCTCGCGATCTCTAAAAACAAGTAGATTTATGGAAAATAACATTAATTGGTCCAGATATGCCATGTAGGGAGTATTGACAGGACCCAAGTTATTAACGCAAGAATTAAAGACCGTACACACTTGTATTTTACGTGCGGAATTTATTTTGAACCGGTAAAATATCTTGTCGTGAACTCGTGACGTGACTTAAGAGGAAATGCGGTAGGTATTTAAAGAGGCTATCGCTTTCGCTCAACAAGCGCTATTTCAACATTTGGTGTGATAAGGACAACTACAGATCCGACAAGTAAAAAGTCATAATTCGAGTTTTGGCTCTCGACTATTTCCTCCTCCAATATTCGACTAATTTAAAAGATATTTCATAACCTGAATAAGAAGGACATATACTGTGCCCTTATGTTTTTATTTTTTCATTAATAATTATGTATTTCCCAATGTTAATCAAGTATATTTACGTTCTACAATCTGTATAAATATTAAAATTTATAAATTAAAATAACCTAAAGTAACTAACTTATTAATAAAATTAAAAAATGGCATCAAAAAACTCATCCTCAAAGCAGTCAACTGGTAATGTACCCAAGAGACTGGCGGCGGCGTTGCCACGCTGTATGGCAATGCTAAGCCTTTGGCCAAGGTAAAAGCCGGCCCTTGGGTCACGGGAAGTGTCAACTAAGCATTTGGAAATGTCCTTGAAAAGGCTGTGAGCACTTGGACCCCACGGACCTAGAGTTTCAACCCCAAACGGCTCGAAAATATAGTTAACAATAAGGTTATTATATACTATATTTACGCCGCTTGAGGTTCTCTGCAGCCGCAGCGGCAGCGCCAGCACAGCACGATGAGCTTGGAAGATGGGGCGGCGCAAGAGTATAATAGTTGATTAATAGTTGTCAAATTTGTACACTATAGGCAATTTAGAGCATTTTGTAAAGGTTCTAGTGCTGATACAGATTATGTCTCAACAAAAAGGAAAACATAGGGACATAGAAGAGGTTAATATCTATTGAACTGTAAAAATTTTAGCTTTAAAGTCATGAACCAAAAAGAAAACAGGCGATAGCGTTTGTTTGGAGAAAAAAAAAATTTGGTGGACAAAAGAAGGCGAATAAAAGTTACTATGAAAGTTGTTTCATACGAAATCCTATGACAATGATGACAGGCTGCAGTGTCGCCATCTACAGAAGTGTTTTTTGCGGAACCTAGAAACTAGACGTGTTGCTGCGGTCTTTTATTGCGATTGGGGCGACTGCAGATTGTAGGTGCGGTCAACTTCAGAAGATCACCTTTAGTTTATTTTCTGTTACTGGAATACTAGGTGGCACCACAGTCGTGGTGTGGTTCGGTTGCTTCGATTTTCGATGTTGAGGGTAAAATTGTCAACAGCTTAAGCTGTCAATTTCAAAACAGCGTTAAAATTCACCGTAGTTTTAGGTTTATATTTTATTACAATGCATTTTGATGTAGATTGCTTAAATGCGGTATGTTAATAACTAGCGAGATAGAGCTCCAACGGTCTTCTGGCGCTCAAATGACGTTGACAGAGGGGCGCTATTGGTAAACATGTAATTAGTGAAATAAGTAGCTACGCCATTTTACTTTAATCGGAATAATTTTAAGTGAGAAATCTTATTTCAATACATTGGGTTTTGTAGAAAAACCAAGCCATAAATGTTTATTTTTTTCACATTCCACTGATTCTCCGTCAAGTGTGTAACCTCCTCAGCACACATTTAAAAATAACGAACTCTGGTCACGTCTTCTTAATATTAATTAACGCAAGCGTAAATGGCACTATCTGGACCTCATGTAGGCAATGTAAATATTTCTTTGGCAGAACGTTATTTTACTTTGACAGTTCTCCTTTTTTTTCTATCGGCGCATAGACAAGCCATGGGTCTTCAATGAGGGTTATCGGTTTTGAGCTCACCAGATGTCGAGTAAGGACATGTCAATAATTCTATTTTATACTCTAATGTACCAATAACTTCTTAGACAGTTTATTGTTATTGTTGTATAACAACATAGTGTAAACTTCAGATACATACTTAAAATATTCTCCCTAAAATTAGCAAGCATGAAACATTTAAAATAATTTTTACCTCAAAGTACTAAAAAATAAAATCCTAAGTTGCTACTTAAAATCTTCAAGTCATAATTAATCAGGAATAGCTCAATCACACCACAATCGTGAATATTAGTATATAATACGTGATAAAAAAGCACGCAACGCGCAAAAACTCTATGAAAACTGACATTTCGGTGACCTCGCACTACACTAGCGCCTCTAGTGGCGAATTACGCGATAGCCCCTACTGAAAAATAAATAAATTGGGGTAAACACAGTAGAATGATGATGATGACATCATCATCCACATCCTGACTTCACCCACTGCTGGGTATCGGCCTCTCATTTCTTGTGCCAAGCTCCACGCTCTTGTGCCAGCCTCATCCAGGATATCATCTCGCCGCCGGACGACCAGCACTTCTCTTTCCAGTCATAGGACGCCACTCGGTCGCAGCTTTGCTCCACCTGCCATCACCGCGCCTTGCTAGGTGTCCTGCCCAACTCCATTTGAGTTCCATTACGCGATTTCCAATATCGAATACCTTCGTACGTCTCCGGATTGATTGATTTATGATGACATTGAGCAATCGAATAACTTTATTTATTACGAATTCTTAATATTGCGATTGACACAGAAAATCGGTTTGATTAATTATCAATCAAAAGTAAAAGATTTTAAGTTCCCAGTATTCCAATTAACCCTAATTATTATTTTTATCACAAGATCTTCATAAGTTTTGAATAAATCGAATCGAAGCAAAGTTACATTCCATAAAGTCATCAAAGCTAAAGAAATCTCGTGACACTTTTATAAGGATCAATAAAGACGATATTTAAAAAATAAATTATGTCAATTGCCGCTACACCTGTTTAATTGAAAGTGCAGATGATATGTAAGGGCAATAAAATTATGGCAATTTGGTTATTTAGATTTATATCCATTAGGTATATGATAATGAGGAGCTCGTGGCCAGATAATAACAGCCCCTCGAATCAATCTTCAGGTCAAGCCGCGCTTGTCTAGGTTTGGATGGGTGACCACACATAGCATACCGAGTTTCGGAAAGCACGTGAAACCGTTGGTCCCGGCTGTCATTTGTACATCTTTGACAGCCGTTACAGGTAGTCAGTGGCCCGAAAGTCTGACAGCCAGTTTTACCAAGGGGTATTGTATTACCCAGTACTAACTGGGTTGTGGAGGTCAGATAGGCAGTCGCTCCATGTAAAATACTGGTATTCAGCTGCATCCGTTGTTCGTCGTTGGGAGAAGGCTAAGGTATCTATCTAATTTCTAAAAGTGTGCCTACGGCTTTATAATTTAAATTCTGTGTAATGGTATTTTGATTTCAATTTTGTTACCGTAATAATCTCGTACGGTTGTAAATGAATGTTATAATTAATTTAACATTTAACTGCTGATTGCAGTGTTCATGAGTTGTTATAAATGTATCTACTAAATAAAGTAATTAATAAATATGCGAAATTAATTTAGTCTTACCATGCCTGTATTAATGTTTCTTGAAGTTATTCAAACTTGTTAGATATAACTGTATATCATAATTTTATTGGTAATGCTACTAGCACACACATTTTAATGATTTTCTAAGTCATAATATTAATATATCTGATTCTGCTTTACCCATCAATTTACTCATATTTATGAACTAGCTGATGCCCGCGACCTTCGCTCGCGTAAAATTATTAAAAAAAAATATTATTTCCCTTTTAGAATCGGATTTTGTTACCAGTTTCAAGGGTTTTAATTTGTTTGAGAGGAACCCTAATTCTTATTTCTAAAATAAAAGTAGCCTTGGTTACTCGTAATAAAACCAGCTATCTTCCAGTAAAAGTACCGTCAAAATCGATCTAGCAGTTTCGGAGATTAGCCGGAACAAACTCAGGCACACAGACAGACAGACAAAAATTGAAATAAATGTTTTGTTATAAGTTCGTATATATTTTCAAATGCATTCAGAAAAAGCTGTTTTTTTTTATATTACAAACAAACACTTTAATTTTATTTGTTTGTATAGAAGATTTCAGGTTGTGGTGGAGCCCCAAAAAATTTTTGCGAACTAATCCGTAGTCCAAGTATTCTTTTTCAGTAATATTATCCATCTTAATGAGGGCTATCGTTTTTGAGCTCACCAGATAGCGCCACTGTCGAATAAGGTCATATGAATAATTTTATTTTATACTTTAAAGTCCCATCAAAAGTACCAATAACTTCATAAAAGTTTATTTTATTACGTAAAACATAATGTAAACTTCAGATAGATTTTTACAATATTCTCCCTAAAATTAGGAAGCATGAAATATTTAAAAATCATTTTACCTCCAAGTACTAACAAATAAGATACTAAGATGCTAGGTACTTAAAATCTTCAAGTCATAATTAATCAGGAATGGCTCAATCTAGACCACAATCGTAAATATTGATAAAAATACGTGCTAAAAAAGCACGCAACGCGCGAACACTATGACATCTGACATTTCGGTGCCCTCGCGCCTCTACGGCAAATTCATACGCGATAGCCCCCATTGCCGTGATCCGTGGCTAATTTAATCTGATAACGTGATCGGTGGAGACAAACCCTTATTAAGGATACGGAGCTCTATTGCACTAATTTCAAAGGTTATTTTTTTTGGCTATAACTTTATTTTTTGGTGGGTATCACCTCAGCGTCTTCAGGGTTTAATAATGACAAAAACCCATGAATATTATCGTGAATGTGTAAAAGGCTAGGCCTACAAATAAAATACACGTCGTGTCACTGACCTTAATGACTTTTTTTAGCAAAATCGATCAGGTCAGACCAGAATCGAGATGGACGATATTAAAACAACGGGATTTTTTGCGTACGTTTCGAGCTGCAATCTTTTATTTTGGCCTCCATGATACTCTTACAAGCGCTTCTGGCTTTGATTTTGACAGATACGTGTTTCGGGCCCCAGCGAAATAATACCGTTAGGGCCCGAAACACGAGCACGTGTATTACTAAAGATTGTGTCACTGAAGCTTAATAAATGATTTATATTCTCAATTAAAGATGTCAATCAAACGGCAGTTTACATATAAGTCATTATATGATATCGTTGCCGATCAATTGTCAGTTTTATCCTTTCAAGATCACAACTCTGTTCAGATACCCTCGTATTATTTATGTGCCAGCCATTAGTTGCGTTTTATATAGATTATTTTTGCTCTGATGTGAATTAGGCTTTAGTTTTGAAAAACAGATAAGTTATTATTTGCGATTTTTTATCAATTTATTAATTCAAATATTTTACTGTTTTCTTATTCTGATTTTGACGGACTTTAAGTGTGTTTTTATGACATTTTAACGTTAATTAGACAAAAAAATAACAAGATTTGCACTTTTGAAGCGTTTTGACTCGTTTGCGTTTTTATAGTTTTGTGTGGAACTAATGGTTTTTGGCATAACTGTTTTATAATAAACTTGATTCGTGTTTTTTACAATTTTAATTTATTATGTTGTTTTTGGCGATTGTTATTTTTAAAATAGTGATGAGCATTTTAGGGTTTAACGGTGACCTTTATTTAATAAAAGATGGCCAAAAGACGCGTAAAATCAAATCGCAAATATTTGCAACATCATCTCAGCGTCAACTTAATCGTTTTTTCGACGAGTTCCTCCTTATTTTAGAATGCGAACGTTTCTTAAGTACTTTTTTTTGTTGGTTTTAGTCCATATGCAGCGTCTATGCACCTCTTAAAATGACTGCATAATATAAATAGTTCATTCAATTTGCACTATTGAAATAAAAATCTACTTCTAAAATTCCACATCCTAATATCTCAATCGTAGGTATAAGAATCAAAATAAATTACTAAACGGCCATATTAACACTTAATTAGACATCAGTGCTGCCCAATAAGGCCGGGTGGTATTAGGCGCTAATACATAGTGGTAGGGATGTGGTGTCGGACCTAAATTATCGATACGTATGTGTAGATGTACTCGTTAGTCACAATATTAATACCTCAAAAGTCACATCAGGTTAGGGTGCTTTACTTAATACTGAATAGCCTTCACGGGTGGCAGTAGGTACAGCTCAACCAAGAAAGTTATGCACTTCGGCAATCTTCGTGTTTCCGAATTATTACGTCCGATATATGTATGTATGTTTCTCTTTGTCGGGTGAATTACTTCGATCGCAGATCGTTATTAACTGTCATCCAAAAGCTTAGATATTTTTTTCGGAATAGCATTCAATTATTACTGTTTAAATTTATTGTCAGGGAAATACAAAATGAGCACGTCCATTGTGACTGTTTTATGAGTTGTAAGAAATAAAGATGGACGGCATCCTTTCTCACTGATACATGATGTAAGTATATAAGATCTCATCATCCCTCCATCACATTTGCTTGAGATATTTGACATTTGTACGTACCCTGGTAATTATGAAGCTTTCAATCGGGAGGATTGTTTAACCATGTTCCATATCAAAACGGTGAAAATTCTCTCAGAAGACATCTGCCAAGTAATGTTTTTGTTAATATCGATCTGAGAATCTTACCCGAAGTACTTACCTATCGACTATCGATATTTTTTCGGAACTGTACTTGAATGCAATACGCGTACACACGGCTACACATCAAGCTATACATTTCCAGTTTATGCTGATCTCGCATTGTATAGGATTTCCTTACAATACGAGGTCAGTTTACACTGGAAATGTATAGCTTGATGTGTAGCCGTGTGTACATTAGGAATAATTAACACGTACGCGATCACTAGGAAAATGTCGTCATCTGATGAATAATAATGAAAAAACTATTGTAATAGCTATAAGTGGGCACTGCAGAGAATTGTTTATTAATTTGAGGACATTCATTTGTAAATGAATATTGCTGTTGAATCTTTTTAAAGGTCTTTTTCTTTTTTTCGAGGAGTTTTCGCAGTTTTAGTCATTGAACAATGGCAGCGTATTAGAAAACCATGGAAAATAAATAAATTGGCTTCCACAATATCGAATAGACAAAATTATTTGAATATAAATTTGTATCGACTCCACAGCCCAACATAGTTAATTTTCTATCTACATTTACGGGGTACATTCTATTATTGCTACAATTTAAAACACGACTGATTAACTTCGGCATGTAAAAGTATGTTGTGACTGCATTCGGTGTTTTGTTAGGAGAATAATTTTGTTTTTTTTTAGCATGTTTAATGTGTGTAACAATATAAAGGTGTTAGGCGTTTTGCACGCTATGTTTTGCATATTAATCGGGTGTATAAGGTATTTTTTACGGCTTGAATAATGATAGAATTAGTAGAAGTTTTAAAGAAGATGTATAGCCCACGGCTTACACGTTTCAAATAGTTTTCCGTGTCATCACGAGCATTAAATACAAAAATAATTCACAAGTTGTAAATATTATTGTAGTATATAGGTACAATAGAAGAAACATATTTTGCTCCAACATGACAGACACATGTTACAGATAAGGTGGAATATTTGTAAATATGTATTATAATAAATAATAATATTAATCCATTTATTTCAGGTAACAAAGACCCATAGATAAATACCTTAACCTAAATATACATACACTATAAAGTACAAATTATGTTAGTAAAATAAATGGTAAAACTATGTAAGTAACACTTCACTTGTGCACTATGTCACTGCGCGTTCAGGTGGCACTTGCCCGTGGAAGCGACGGAACTCCACTCCCTGCGGCCAAAAATCCGAGGAGCAGGGGCCTTAGTCTGCTATTGCAATAGTGTCAGAATGGTCTATCATTGATTTAATAAGGTCCCGCGCAGACGAATTACCCTTTGTACGCCCGTCAAACGAGTTTCGAACGCGCTTCAATACGCCGTGGGCTAGGGGCCTTATTAAATCAATTATAGACCATTCTGACACTATTGCAATAGCAGACTAAGGCCCCAGATAACATGTTGGTATTCGCACCACGAACGCCTTAAAGTCGACATTGCGGCGCGACTCAAGCAGCTGCACTCTCGCCATGTATTTGGTCTTCTGACGCATGTACTCCACCACACATACACACACAGACAGACACACACCCATACACTCACAGACCCACACAGATCACACACACACACAGATTATACAGATCCCAATCTGTTTAAGATTGGCGCAGCATGCCTCCTTCTTCCATACTTCTGTATAACCTACTCGTCTCAGCAGTCACCTCTTTTCAGCCATAACAATCAACCTTCAAACAGTCCATTCATCATTTCTTTGCTATTCCCCTATTTTTATAGCTTTTCTCACGACACTTTCCACATTCCTCCGCATCATATGCTCGTGCCATGGCTCCTGATTACCGCACAACTTTTCAGTCACCAGCGCCATTCTCAGATTTCTACAAATTCTAAATGGAAGAAGACCTTTCACGAAGCTGTCAACCAAGCATTCTGTACATCAAACTAAGTAACTCAACGAAAAAAATATTGCTGGGGAACGACTTATGGGTGCAATGAATAGTACAGGAGTCATGGGAGGTATTTAAAGTAACGTTATAACCGTAAAAACGAGTATTAAGAAAAACATGTAAAAAGTCGGAACTTTGACCTCCATTATCTCCGTAATCAGAAGGTATGCCCAGGTATAGTCCAGAACAAAAAAAATATCGCAATGACGGGGTTAACTGACGTGCGTTTCGACTTCGTTAAAGGGTTATTTACACCCCTTAAATTTAAAGTTAGGCCAACACAACAACTGAGTGTTATGGAGCTCATTAATGAAAGGCATGCCATCACTTTTTACTAAGAACTGATTTGTAAACCATACACGTTCCAGAGATGCTACAGATACATTAAAATGTTAAAACCGCACCGCCTGCTGATCCCAAAAAGGCGTAAGATCTTGAAGATATTAGACAATGGTGAAAAAAAATCTGGAATATGGGTTCTTCAATCAGTAAATTAACTAGGTACGTAACTTCCATGCAGAGCATAGATTAACGAGTTTTTTTTTTCTAAAGATAAGGCACACGTCATTAGCATGCAAGGAAAGCCACGTGCTGTATATAGTCTGTATCTCTTGCTAAAATAAAAAAGTTGTCAAGTGCGAGTGTTAGTTTATGGTGTGTTCCGTATGCAGTTTGTTTATGGTTGCCATTTACATAATGAGCTGTGTTGGACAAGTTAGTGCCTTGTGATGGATCTGTAACTATTTTTATGAAGGTTTGAACATGGGAATGAGGTAGTTAGATTTTAATAATAAGCAAATAGTAACCAAAAGAGGTTTTGAATTGTTGTTTTTCTTAACCCTCAGTAGCTTTGACTTTTATTCTACAAGCAAAGAGGCAATGATAACGAGGTGGTATCTGTATACTACCTACTTAAAAGTCGTCGTGATAAGAATCGCTTATTAGTTGGTCGGAGTAAGTGTAAGAATGCTTGAAGACTAACTGACAATGCAATGGTTTGGAAAATCGAAATAAATCACTAAAATTATGTAGAAACTTGCCCGGGGCTTCACCTGCGTGGTGTCCGATAATTGTCTGGGATAAAAAGTATCCTATGTGCTAATCCAGGTTATAAACTATCTGTGTGCTAAGTTTTATCCAAGTCCGTTCTGTCGTTTTTGCGTGACAGAATATTAGTAGGACTAACATAACATACAGAACCCTAAAGCCCTTTACACATAGATCACTTCCAACTAATTAAGTCGTAGCGTCAACTAGTCTATGCCTATTTAAGATGGCGCGACCAAAGCATAGACAAGAAAAAAAGGTCAATTAGAAGGAACCATTTCAATTGATTTATTTAACGAATTCTTTTTAATGTATATCTTACATCTTGTTTAGTGGAAATTCATACATTTCCATATTATATTTCTTCGTATTTTCATATAAGGGTTTGTTAATAAACTTTATTAAAACGTAGATTAGAAGAACTCCTCTTGGAAGAGTTAGTTCTTTATTGATTAGATCTGTTATAAACTTGGATTAAAGATGTTGATGTTGTTTTGACGCTTGGGTTTGTCATCAAAAAACCTATCATAAACAGGTAAATTATAACACTTTGGTAGAACTTTTGCATCGCTCAATCATTTTTTGGTAACCTATAACATAGATCTTCAAGGAGGTTTAAATCATGTACAATTTGATTGACTGTCAAATAAATATCATCCCGATTTAATACCGATTTAATACTTTTAAAACCACTATGAAATCCATTGAAATCGCTCAGCGCGCAATTCTTAAGGTGTGTATTTTTAAACCTACCCTTTTTCCTACTGTCTCTCTATATCAGATTTGTGGAGTTCTGACAGTAAGACAACTTTTCATCCTCAACATTATTCTTAAACAACATACAAAACTACCTTACGACCCACTCGTGCAAAACCGAAGAAATAAAATAGTATGTATGGAACGGATCACTTGTAAAACCAAATTTAGTGAAAGATTTTTTGAATTTCTGGGTCCTCATTTATAGCAAAATTAATAAAAAACTAAATATTTACCCGCATACTAAATCTAAATGTAAACAAATAGTAAGTGAATATTTGCAACAACTAAATTATGAAGAAACGGAGTTATTACTAAACGTTGATCACTAATAAGAATGTTAGGTTCGAATTACTTAAAATAATCTAAGGTGATACAAGGCTATGGGCCTTGTTACATCCACGAAGCCGACAGGCACTTGTTCTCCCCGTCATTGCGATATTTTTTTTGTTCTAGGCCATACCTGGGTACCTTCTAATTACCTCCATTGGGGGTCAAAGTTCCAACTTTTTGAAAAGTTTTTTTTTTTAAACATATTTTTAACGTAAGAGTTTTACTTTAAACACCTCCACGACCCCGTGCTATTCAATCCATCCATCAGCACAATGTTTTGAGTGCGTTACGTTGAATCCTTAAGTAAAACGTGATGATTCACCCCAAAAAAAAAAGTCGTTTCGCAGCAATAACTTTTGCGTAAAGTTACTTAGTTTGATGTAAGTACATTAGGTTTGGTTGACGGCTTCATTATGAGTCTTGTTACACCCTGTATTGTATGTGAAAGGAGTATTTTTGATTTTAAAATCAAATATTTACACCGGGCACGTGCTAGGGCCTAGGGTTCTATAGACTTAAGTATACGTACGTCAATTTTGAAGAACGTAGTTATTTTATTTGCTTCTTTAATTATCACGCTTGCTGGTTAGGTCAGAACATGACACCTTAGCGGTTTTTAAATACAACAAAATCTTATTGAATTAAAGATGGTTTAAAAATTAGTGAGATCTGCCTTTCCTCTCCGAATAATCTATAAGAAACTCCGAAACAAACTAAGGGTTACAACCTGTATAGCTCTGTCTCTTTCCCACACTGGAATTTCTCCTGCTTTAATACGTTATAGTAACCCCCCAGTGGTCACTGGCTGTTTTAATACGTGATCCTAAGACAATAAGGCTTTTGTACATAGCTACCTCCGGATCATATTTTCTGTAACAGTAGCAAGCACATTCCGAAACGGTATCGTCCCTATAAATAAAGGTTAATGGAATTTAAAGGCTCTCTCACACTAGTTACGCGCTTTGCTAAATGCGGAAATGTTGTGTAAATTATTTTTTTGAACTAAAATTACCAATAGCAGTTCCGAATCTGTAACATAATGGCCTTTATTCAACAATCTTACAATACATGAAAATAAAAGTAAACAAATTTGAGAAAATTTACAGAAACTTAGTAGTAATAGTGCTTCGCAAAATAGCAAAAAGCTCATCCCGTGAGATGATGAGTACACACGGCTACACAACAAGCTACACATTTCCAGTTTATGCTGATCTCGTATTGTATAAGATTTACATTCAATGCGAGGTCAGCTTATACTGGAAATGTATAGCTTGATGTGTAGCCGTGTGTACCTATGTAAAAATATATTTAAAACTTAATCTATTCTTATTTGGTTTTTCTCGGATTTGTTTTACGTTACAATTCGTAAAATGGTCACAAAATGACAATAATATTAACATGTATTATTCATAATATTAACTGCATTTGTGACCATTTTAAGAATTTTAACGTAATTCATATTAGAAAACGCTTCACATATATCGGGCAATATGTTCCAGTTTTATGTGAGAGTACCTTTAAAGTACTTTGAGCTGTATTTAAATTTTATTGTTTAGTAGAAAGCGGTTCCGTACAAAACAGGTAATCATACCAGGGTCAGACTGTACCAATATACTACTGTAGTACTAATATATTATATAATAAATTGCTGTTATTGGCCATGAATTGTGTAGATATCCTCCGGTTATTGCCGCTCTGCTTTTCTGGGGTCAGATAGTGTTGCACCAACAGGGTAAATTGATAGGAAAATGCTGTTTATGAGTTCTTGTACTTCGACGAAACAACGGTTATTCCCGTTTGGTAACTTTCCCGATTCGCCAACTTAACAAAGACGTGCAAAACAAGTGAAACACACGGCGGCACATTGTACATTTGTAGTATAACTAGGCCTCGCTTTGTCTAGATTTCCTATACAATGAGAGATTCGCATAAACTGGTTTTGTATAGCTTGATTGGCCGTCGTGCGTACAGTTCAGTCAGCTCTCAAAGTTACAAGGTATTTCAATGTTATTATTTTTTAAATATGTAATAGTGTATTATTGGGACTATTTGTTTACTTAGTTAAGAGAAGTCATAATAGTGTTTTTTTTCTAATAGCAAGAAGGTTTGTTTTATGCACCTACCTTGTTTGGGTAACAACAGTAAGTTACTTAAAATAAGAACTTCCAGAATATTAACTGTGTTGTTTCTGATTAGTTCTCCTTATTCTTAGCTGTATTCGCCGAACAAAAAGTTGACCAAACGGGAATGAATACTCAAAAGTTGACGAAACGAGACTCAATGTATGAAGATCAAAATAGTTACGAAACGACCCTTTTGTAATGGTGTTTTCTTTAGTTGGCGAATCGGGAAACTTACCAGACGGGATGCAGCCGGGTTGGTATTTTGAAAATGGTTTTAATCATTTTAGGCAAACAAAGGCCTACTCAAATGGTATTGCAGTTCGTCTGAATGTTGGGTGGCTCATTCAGATCTGCGCAATGCTTTGACCACCTCTCAAGATCCACCTCGAACACCTACAAGGTCTTCGTATAATAATAAAGGCTGTAAGAAGATACTTAACGAAGCCGAAAGGCACAAGTTCTTCCTGTCATTTCGATTTTTTTTTGTTCTGGACTGTACCTGGGAAACTTCTAGTTACGGATATATTGGAGGTCAAAGTTCCAACTTAATAACAAGGTTTTTTTTTAATATACAGGTTTTTAAGGTTATAACTTTATTTTAAATACCTTCATGAGTCGTTTGCTATTTAATGCATCCATCAGCACAATGTTTTGAGTGCGTTGCATTGAGTCCTACCGTAAAACCTGATTTTTCCGACCAAAACAAAAGTCGTTTCCCAGCAATAATTTTGACGTAAAGTTACTAGTTTGATGTACAGAATGCTTGGTTGACGGCTTCGCTAGGGGTCCATTTACACCCTAAGTAGTGTAGGTAGTATACAAGTATTATTTTTACCATTTATCGTTAAGATTTCCAGTTCTTGGTTTTATTTTTCCTTAATAAACCAGAACTCGCGACTGATTACTTTAAAGCATTTAAAAGTTCATCACTTCCAGTCTTAAAATAACTTTTACTCTTAAAAAATAAACGAAAAACACGACTGCACTGAATGACAGCACCGGCCATCTTAAAACCAGTTGTCGGTCCTTAAAAAAAGATATGCAAGTGGAATTACCGTTTTATTACATCATGCTAAATGGCTGCACTTGTGCCTTGACTGTGTCAGCTGAGTGGTTGTCCGAGATTCTTGTAATTTTAAGGGAAATACCGCAATAATCGGGATGATTGACTGCAAGTCAATAAATTGGCAGGTTTTTTTTCTTCTAAATACACCTAGCACCCTGTAAAGCAGGGCAATGTATCTGTGGGTCATCGACTTTCAAGTGAATCAAAAAGTACGTACTGTTATGTTTGGCGTAAATAAACATTATTATTTCTTTCTTTTTTTCCAGTGGTGGTGAACTTTCCTTAAACTGGTAACTAAAACCAGCTCAATGTTTAACAAAATCAAACATCGCAATAGCGATTTCGGTTCGAACCGGCTTAGAGCTTCGGTTACTGAATTAATACCCACTTGGACGTGTCAAATTGTTCTTTATTGGTTCAATTATAAGTTCAATACATTGTTGCAGGATGTACGATACTGGTTAGTTTCTACGTGAGGTTTGTGTCCCTGTAATATGGTGTATGTAGGCATTTATTTAGGTGTAAAATAGTAGCTGCATTACATACCTACAAGATCTAGTTTATTTATTAGAATATTTAAGTTTAGGAGACATTTTTCTACGTATTACAGTTTAAACAAAAAGATTCATTTTTATGAGACAAACTGACATAACATGCTAATTTAAAAATGAGAAAAATAAGCATCTTGGACGAGAAAATTTAGGACGCGAGTCTGATACACAATATTATAAAATAACGCTGAAAGCATACTAACAAGATTTTAAATTCTGATAATTAAATGCATTAGGTAACACTGAAGTTTTTCCTCTATTCACCGTCGTTAGATGTTGAAATTGTTTACTATTTGAGTCCTTATATACACATATCACGGCTGTAGTTAGGCCGCTGCCCTATGTACTCATAGTAAACCCACATTTCGTCCCTTATCTATAAGTCCGATGTAATAGGGGCGAGCCTATTGCCATGAACCGGGCACAAGTCCTGACTGAGGGCTACTGCTAAGAAATTCCTGCTGGAATAAATCACAGAAACAGATTGCTTGGCAAAAAACCAGCAAGAACAGCCATTTACCCCCAATAGACAGCTAGGTTTAACACAATAAACATTGACAAGCATCTAATTTGATTCCAATCTGATCTGTAATGAACTTGCTTCTGAGAAGTGGCTCGTGGCTTCACAAATAAACGAGCGTTTGATTGAACGAATACTTCCATGACTTGTGGTTTGTTCTGACAGTGTAGGAACAGCCATACTTAGCTTATGTCACCTGAGTATTAAGCATGATTTTTCGGATTTATGTGCATGATGTATAATTCTCACTTGCATTGCAGCATGCCTGATTGATATTTCTTGACGGCATGTAAAGCCAAGTCAGAGACCTATGCGCGGCATAAAAACTCTGACACCAAGTGAGTTTTCGGTTTTCGTAGGCCCACAATAAATATAAATAAGATCCAAAAGAATAAATTAAATAAATTTATTCGTGGATTATCAATTATTAAACAGATTCCTCTAAGGTCTGTTTTTTAATCTCAGAGACTAAATTGACACATGCAAATGCCAAACTTACAAATAATGCTGCCAGCTCTTTTTTGTAGTGTTGGACCTACGATACCGGTTTGTTGAATCGTAACTTTTTATATTTATTAGACGATTAGAAAAAACATGACAGATGCCATCATTGTTGTTAGTACACAGTAAAAGGGATATAAACCCTTTTATCTTAGAAAACGGTAGAACTTTTAAAAATTACGGCAATTATTGGAACTTAACACCATGCAAACAATTACAATTTTTAAAAAATTGGTTAATATGGCAGTTAGTGTGCGATTTTGAATACGGCAACAATAAATTTAACAATTACAACACTAGACGCCGTTTTATTTCCCTAAAAAATGATACTACTGATTTTATTAACGGCAATTTACGGAAGTGGCACTTCACTATTTTAGAATTGCAAAAAACTGGCAACTACGTGGGTTGCCAGTTTGGTCAGGTCATGGCAGTTTAGTCTCTGAGATTAAAAAACGGACTTTAAATAAACTAAACTACCGCCAAATTATTTAAGTTTCAATAAATTTTTATTTACTATTTTAATTTTTAATTGACGATTTCAAAAGCGCTCATGTTACCCAATAAGATAAGTCAAAACTGTATTACCTCGGTAGGTAATGCATTTTAGTTATTTAGTGGAAAGCAACATAACACATTATACAAATTGTTTGTTCTCGTAAACCGAATTTACAAGATATTGCAAGTCTACAATGTTGCAAGCCCAAAAACCATTACTTCACGGGTAATTGTTCTGTTCACTCCATATTTGTCTCCCATACAACCAATCTAACTGATTTTCACGCATGGTATTGTGTATCAAAATTAACTTACACGAAATAATGAAGTATGTGAAAGTCCAATTATTAAACCATTATCCAAGTTCGGCAGCGAACTATGACGAATTGAAATCGATTGTTGTTGTTGTCGTAATTTTCCTTATAGTAAATCACTGTTACTCTTTCAATTGCACTTTTTTAAGTCGAGTACATACAAATACAAGAGACAACACACTTAGGTTACGTCACACCACAATCTATCTTTGAAATGAAAGCTTCTACCATCGCTTAACTTTCAAAGAATGAAAATCGTTTCTTACGGAGAACCATATTAAACTATTTTTGCGAATGTAGAATGAATTATATTTCTTTGTAAATTTGGAACTTCAATAAATTGAAAAAAATGGTTGGACACCATGCCGCTGCCACAAATTCTTTTATTTTCTTTGTAGAAAAGTAAATATGTATTATCGCTATTGGTGCTATTATCCAATTTTTTTGGTATGATAAAACATCTTCTACGAGTATCTTTAATTTGCATAAAAATCTGATTCCTTCTACACATCACAGCAGTAAAAAGATCTATATCAAACCTGCATAATTTAAATAATTATGAAGCAATCATTTAAACTGGATAATAGTCCAGCAGTCCAAGTTACTACTCATCCCCGATACTATCACTACACAATTAAAAGGCGTCAAATCGGTATAACGATCTCTATAAAAGGGTGTCTAACATCTGATTATGTCGTAAGGCATGCTCCACATTCTCTAATGTGTCCCTGTCCTTATACGCGTCGTCAGAATTGGTCACAGCAATGCGACAGATTAATGAAGTTCGTACGAGGGCTTACGGTGGTAAATAGCCATTCCCACGGGAAATGTGGCGAGCTTTGTTTGGTTACGTGCGGCGCCATGTGGCGGCGGGGTGGCGTAACGGTGGTGACGGCGTTTTTGGTAGATTCCGTGGCGTAAGCTAAATTTGGTTGATATGTTGTTTCTGGTCCAGGTGAACAATTTTAAATTTGTCAAAACTTTTTTATTGCTTGTCATGTTGGGCTACTAAGTATTATATAAGTGAGCAATCCTCCATATAGTAGGTACCTTGATAAATGAATATGATTTTGACGATGCCTTGGTATAATATTATAATCATTAGGCTAAGTAATTTTTGTATCATCATAACATCAGGCATTGTAAATATTCGCCAATCGCATAATATGAAAAGAATCATGGGGATTTGAATTCACAAAAATATTGCTATAAAGTCTTTACAGCTGTACAATCTCGCACATCAGCGGCATCCAAATAATTTCATTTCCGCGCACCGTCCATTACCATTCCACGCAAGAAATAACCCGTACATTTAAAATAAAGTGCGCAATGGACGCGTAAACTGCGCATTCCAGTTTACCCGCCTCGTAAAGTCGAGTTAAACCCAACATAAAGTAGAGGACACACTGTGATTTTTTGTATCTAATTGGTACCACTAGAGAATCTGAAAAGTCTTTATTAAAATACCTTATAATAAGGCTTATTTTTTTATTAACGTTTTAGTTATGTTTTCATTGCAACTGTGAGGAAAACATGGTTTTTCTTTGCTAGTTGTTAGGTTGAGTTTATTGGGCGTCGTGCGTCGTGTTGTGGGTTGACTTTGATTTTTTTACTAAGCTGTTGGGCTGCAGCAAATGAATGTTAGAAGAAAACCGAAAGGTACGTCAAGACGTGTCATCTCGTCATCATTTGAGTGTCGTAGAGAATTTCTATACAAACACACTTTCTTTTATTGACGTCAATGCAGTTCATAATGTTGAAAACCTCTACTAATCAGAGTTCAGTAACGACTAGCTGCTAAAAGCGATGACGACTGGGTTCTTTATGCTCTTCATTACCCCTCTTACCCCACAGCAATAAATAATATCACTACATAGTATAAAACAATGTCGCTTCCCGCTGTCTGTCCCAATGTATGCTTAGATCTTTAAAACTGCGCAACGGATTTCGATGAGGTTTTTTTAAATAGATAGAGTGATCCAAGAGGAAGGTTTATATCTACAACATTGCACCCGTGAGAAGCCGGGGCGGGTCGCTAGTTCACTATATTTTATCTCTTTAAGAACTACCGCATTCGCTCATCAAATGCTGAACACAGCTTGTTACAACGTTGTAGTCGGCTAACGCCATATTTTTTCAAATATGATATAAAAACATATCTAGTTAATAAATAGAGATTCCTGCTACTATCGCTGCTGTGTCGGGCATTTTTACTGCCTTGTCGCCTGATCGTTAGTGATACACACTGCTTTTAAAGCATTGGTGATTGAATGCCGAGAATTTTAAAGAATGACTTTGTTTCTCTCCTGGCTAAATGGAGATTGATCAGGGGGGTTACTATGACGTTTTAAAGCAGGAGTAATTACAGTGTGGGAAAGAGACAGAGCTGTACAGGTCGTCTAGCGCCATCTCCTTCCCATACTGGAATTACTCCTGCTTTAAGACTTCATGGTAGGCCACCTGGTAGGGGTTTAGGGGTAATAGCTTATTTTGGTGTTACTTCGCTAAAATATAGTTTTTCTGTACTTAGGTCTTTAAATTCTGACAACAACGGCTATGTCAATGTAGTACAAGTTTTTTGAAGATTATTATTTTATTTACCTATACCACTTACAATATTTCTATCTGTTTGTACTTCAGCTAGCCTAGTCCACCATATAGTTTCCCCCACATTCAATAACAGATTATCAGATTGCTTGCAAACCTACACGACTGTATATCACAAACATCCTGAACATAGTTCTAAGCTTCTGAATCCGCCCCTCCATGTGTATTATGTACATTACATACATGTAACTAAGTACACAAATGAGCAAACAGCCATTTCTTCACACAAACTACTCATAAGCACTTTTTATTCAACTCTATTAGCTCAACTTACAACAGAGCTGACTTTTTATCCATAAGCCTTGGATTAGAAAATAAATAAAAACAAGGTACTACTTGCTAATAATCTTAGGAATAACTTCTCAGCCATGTAGGAGTAGCTAATAGTTATCTATTACGACTTTTTTATTTTCTAAGGCATATGTACATACTCGTAACATAAATATGATATAAAAAGATGCACATATAAACGTGGATTAAAAACAGTATTTCTGGCCAATGGCTACAGTTCTGGTGACTAAATCGATGTAATTTTCTGCACGAATGATTTCTAACCTTAACTTTACTAACGAATTGAAATACTATGGAGATATGCTTTGAAAAAGTGACTACGGTCTGTCAATAAATCCGAATAAAATTAAAAGTATTTCGTTCCACATCGTAAAATTTCATCACTCCATAAATATTTATTGTTTGAGAAAATTTCTTACCGGCCTGTAATTGTTCCAGCAGTATGAGAAAAAAGCAGAGAACTGGTGGCCTAGGAGCAATTCCAGTGTGGAAAAGAGACAGAGCAATACAGGTCGTCTAGCGCCATAGCGCCTTCTCTTTTCCATAGGCCACCAGCGCTTCTGAAATTGAAAAGTGATTCCTGTTCCACCATATAATTCAGATTCATTTGGACCCAGATTTACACTAGCTCGATTTTGGGCATCCAGTAATACTAATAGATGACCCCAACATAGTCGGTAAACGGCCAGACAGAAGATAATGAGCCTAGATTTTCACACCAAGATTTATTTTTCAGTTAGTATTGTGTCTTAGAGTAAAACAAGGTAGTCTTTTTTAAATCTCATCGTGTTTTTTTTGGTGTCACTGTTTATTTATTAATTTAATTTCAGATAACAATGATCCATAATGGTTGCTAACAATTGGAACTTATAAATTAAACTATGCTAGTACGAGTACGTACAAAATACAATCACAAAATACATTTACGACAAACATACATTTATTTTCGTCCCAACCACAATGCTTGCAATGCTTATTAAATTGTCTAAAATCCTACTGACCAGACAACCCCATTTTTTATTCTAGTAAAATTAAAAAACCTCAAAATTCCTAGACCATCTGCAAAACACTAGGTTCAAAACTTCGCATGATAAGTAAAAGTTCGTATTCAATTTATTTAAATTCTTATTTTACCAGCTGTGTTTCCAAAGTCTTCATTAGAGGCGTGGCTAACACGCAATGTTTTTACTAAACATAAGACAAACATTACTTAAAAATAATATACAGAAGGCTCACTTTTGCATAAAGTCGAGTCAGACAAACACAACATTCGAGTTAGCTAGCGATACTCCACGGACATGATATCGATACGATACCTATCACGTCAGCAGAGTTACACTCGCTAATTTAATTTAACCTTGTATTTACAAGCGTTCTAGAGTTTTTAGATGCCTACTATAACTACTGAAAATATTATATTATGTACTATATACTATGTATTATATATTATTATGTATAAACAGGTAGCGTTTGGGAAGTTGCGTGGTATCTTCTCGACCAACTTACCGCAGTGGCTCAAGACGAAGAAAAAATCTCAAAATAGGACTCATCAGAAGGCTTAAAGTCACCCAAAGGGCAATGGAAAGGGCTATGCTTGTAGTTTCCTTGCGTGATCAAATCAGAAATGATGACATCCGCGAGGGAACCAAGGTTACCGACGTAGCCCGAAGAATTGCCACACTTAACGGCAGTGGGCAGGGCACATTGCTCGCGGAATTGGTGGCTGATGGGGCGAAAAGTTCTGGAGTGGCGACCGCGATAGGTGTAACGATGAGCTGGTGAAGGTTGCGGGGATCCGCTGGATGCGAGTCGCACGGGACCGGTCAGTGTGGCGACACTTGGGGGAGGCCTATGTCCAACAGTGGACGTCTTTCGGCTGAAATTATGATGATGTATGAACTGAGGTTCACAGGTTCACAGGTCAGTGACCAAAATCTTATAATGTCTATTTATTCGATTTAAAAAGGTAAGTTATATTCTTCATTATTTAATAAAAGAACTTATCTTACCCTTTAGATCGAATAAAGCAACATTATAAACTTTTAATTGTTATGTTAAAATAAAGAAATATAAAATGAATGCACTATTTTTAATGGAACTGTGCTGAACAGTGGGAGAAATCAGAAAAAAGCCTTACCAACATAACAATAATAAAAAAATGATAATCATTTTCATTTTGTTTAATTCTACTATGATCTAAAGTTGGTTGAAATAAATAAATTATAATAATAACAACACATACGTGCGTTCATCATCGTGTATTATATTGAACTTCTGCATTTCCCTACTCTCTGTCATTAAATTACTCAGGTTGATCACTTTACATAGTCTATCATTATATATGTGGCCAACTCCTCGTCTACATAGCGTGCTATGTTAGTTTTACGCTTATATTTTTTGTGCCTATCAGAACATTGTTAAGCGTTGATTTATGAATGTTGCATATTTATCGTTAGCTTACGTTACGTAAAAATGGCTGCATATTTATTATTATTTAGATTGGTTGTTAGTGTAATTATGTAAGAATGAGTCAATCTATCTCTATTTAATACACATTATTATTAATTCCGTCATATATAATTTGTCTCAAAAACTGTTAGCTTACCTTTGTGAAAAAAATGATTATTTGTATCGTCAATCTATTGTTTGAAGAATCACATTTTTTTTTATTTTTTTTATTTATTTAAATCGAACACAAATGATTCATATATTCATAACTAAAAATCAAAATAACCGCCTTAACGCAAATTTCTAATTTCTATTAAAATAATTAATCTTTTGTCGAACTAAATCGATTAAGTTCGGTCTGTAATTCATTTTCCGTTGTAAAACTACTTCCCGTGTCCACGGTATGACGGTAGGTACCCAAAATAAACACGGGATAACGCTTAAAATTGCCTTTGTTTCAATCATCAGCGCAGGAGTCAATGGAATGTTGTAGATTCAATATCTGTATTGTTTTAATAAAGAAAGAATTGTTTTAAGAAACATTTTTTCCTAAAGCACATCTAGAGATTTATTTTTCTGTCCTACGTCTAATCTACCTCACAATCATGATATAATTTAGTGAATAATAAATACAATAAGATATATCACGAGTCAAGACGGTTGGACTCAACTTCCTTTTGTCTTATTAAATCGGAAATTCAATTCATGAAATTGTCTGCCAAGCTTACTGATAGCCTTTTCTCTTAATATGAAAAACCATTTCTGTAATACTAACTTGCCCTCATTCATATCATAAGCTACGCCGCTACGCTAAGCCTACTTGTTCAGCAGTAAATTGCGATGGGATGGTTTAATTATTGTTGCCTAAATGCAATCATTAACTTTTCACATTTAATACAGTTGCGATATGCATCACATAGCGTATGCTGAGCATGTTAGTTTACAACATGATTACCGCAATCAATTTGTTAATTATCACTTATCTGCCGAGGTCATTCGATTACAAATGAATTGATAGGTATTTAAATATTGGTATTGTGCTACTTTTGCATAGTTTAATAGTTACATTATCTTCATCCTGCAAAGTTTTTTTTTTCATCCTGTCTTATTAGATTTCACTAAGGCCGCCCCTAATTCAGCCTTGCTAACTCTATACTTAGTAATGCCGTTATAGGTAAGCATTTTAGAGCATTTTAGTGTTCCGTAGGGTACCCAACCAACCAATTGGACCCTGTTAGCCTGTTACTAAGCCTCCGCTGTCCGTCCGACCGTCTGTCTGTCAGCGGGCTGTATCTCATGATCCGTAATAGGTAGATAGTTGAAATTTTCACAGAATGTGTATTTCTGTTGCTACTATAATAACAAATAATAATAATAAATTAAATGGGGCCGCTATTACGATGTTACGGAACCCGTCATGCGCGAGTCCGATTTGCAATTGGCCGGCTTTTGTGATTGTATGATATTGAAAATTGTATGACCAAAATAACTACCTCATTATTAGTCTAGGTCACAAGTACAAATGCTAAGCGAATAGTTCCTTGATCGGATTCAGGTTCGAACAGGGTTATTGGTTGTACTACACTGCTCAGCCCTTCGTAGACAAGGGCGATGATATGTGAACAACATTACATAATAAAATAAAGTTTTGACCTAACTTCTAAATCTTAAAATGTCTTTATCAAGGTATACACATTTTAGCCAATTTACAAACCCACAATCTCACACAACTTAGATCTCACCCTCAATGCGGCGAACATCCCAACAACATACATCTAATATAGCATTATAAATAAATAAATATCGCTGGACATTACACACAGCGCCATCTAGGTGCCACACTAAGCAACGAGGCTTGTGTCGTGGACACCAGATAGTTGATACTACTACATAGATACTTTTTGTTTGTAAATACATACTTATTATACATATAAACATCCATGACTCGGAAACAAATGTCCATGCTCATCACACAAACATTTGCTCCTACCGGGATTCGAACCCGGGACCCTAAGAACGTAAGGCAGCCTCACTACCGCTGCGCCATTCGGGTCGTCAAACATGCAGTAGCATTGACATCTATCCACGACTTAGCTACGATTAAATACTGGAATATGGCTATATAATTTATAAGTAACATAATTCTACATCGTCTGATATACCTAAGTGTGTCCTAATCAAATTGCCGTACCCATAAACCAATTTACCTACCCACAGTCTCACACAACTTAGGTCCCATCCTCAATACTGCCAACATCCCAACAATTTACATCAAATCCTTCCATTGACATCTGTCCACGAGTGAGCTACGATTAAATACTGGAATATGGCTGGCCACTCATAAATTATGAGCTACATAAATACAGAGAGCGAGGGATCCGAGACAATTCAATTACTATGAGTTACAGAGATGCAGGGACATTGAAATAAGCGTTCGGCGACTGCTATTTTATGTAAGGGTTGGTACACAGTATTGTTGAAGTGGGAATTGATTTTTATTTTCTGTGATGCATTTGGTTTGAAGGAAAGCAATTGTAGTTTAAAAGTGGCTTTAGGAATACTCGTACACATTATGGATCTTTTCGCGCCTTTCCATAATCGGAACTAACACATATTGTTTTTTTTTTAAATTCAAGTTTCTTTCATTGCACGAAATATGGGTACAACAAGTGTGTGTCTTAGAAATTAAAAAAGGTTTCACATATTCTCTGACTTTATTATGCATGCAAAAATAAAATTTAAATACCAAACACTATGTTCTCGTAATTTAGGTTGTTATAAATTTTACTAAACATTTATATAAAATAAAATATTATATCATTGACATATATTCAATGATAATATTGAATATAAGTCAATGCTGATGTATATAGATTGAATAATATTCTATCAGTATTTAAAATACTCGTGTTTAAATAAGAAAAAAATCAACAAAATGTTTACCAATAAGTCCGAGCCACTTTTGGCTCTGACATAATGTTATTCAACGGGCAGAAGATAGGTAATTGCATCACAGCAGTAGGTAGCTTTTACCTGCTTCATATAGATACAACAGCGGGACAAAGTTTCAGTAATATTATAAAGGGTGTAACAAGACCCCTAACGAAGCCGAAAATCACTTGTTCTCCCCGCCATTGCGATTTTTTTTTGTTCTAGACCATACCTTGTAGATAAGGAGATATTGGAGGTCAAAGTTCCAAATTTTATACAAGTTTTTTTTTTTTTAATTACGAGTTTTTAATGTAAGGTTTTTACTTAAAACATCTCCAAGACCCCCGTACTATTCATCAGCACAATGTTTTGAGTTACATTGAGTCCTACCGTAAAACGTGATTTTTCACCCCAAAAAAAAGTCGGTTCCCAGCAATAATTTTTGCGTAAAGTTACTTATTTTGATGTACATGGTGCTTAGTTGACCTCCACTCTTGGCTCCTTGTAGGGTCCGTCAAGACCCGGTATATTTGTTTGAAAGGGAAGCTTATATTATTTTGATATAATCAAAAAAGTTTAGTGAAGGCTTATTTAGTGGGTCTCAAACTTTGTTTATTTGAAAGCAAAATTATAGTCACGTTTCGAATTCCCTGTAGTATGTAAGAGCATTAGATGCCATCAAAGCGAGTAATGTTTTTCCTAAGATTTCGCCGGCGGCTCCACGCAGACCTGAACAGCTAATATTTATCATGTAGCTATTTCCCTTTCGTAGTGAGCAGATGTTTTGCGGCCTACAAAACTGGCAATCGGTTTCAAAACGGTTTAATATGTTATAACGACGTCCAACAAGATTGACATAGACTTTTCCATAGCCTAAGTCAACCCAACACTTTGATTTTCCCATTATATTAACTGCTCTTTTATCTAATTAAGCTTGCGTTTGGCCCCAACTCGCCTGATGTAAAGCATGCGGCGTAAGATGAAGGCGCGGCGCAGGCATGATCCCGCTTCAAAAAGTTTTCATACAAAATGCACGTAAGCTGCGTATCGTGAATTACACTCAAACGGCGCGGCGCAGGCACGCCGTCCTTTTTCTTCGTTATACTTTCCACGCCTGCGCAGCTCCTGCGCCGAGCCGTCACCTTACGTCGTTTGTGGATAATTCGCGCCTAGGGTGGAGCACGCTTGCCTAGAAGAAACCAATTCACTTGAACTGCTCAAAGAAAGTCACTTTGTCCTGGCCTTCAGGTACATTGAAAACCAACCATAATTATAAAAAATAAACATATTTATTAACTGTAAGTGATGGTACAGTTAAGATGGATGAGTGTATAGTATGCTTATTTCTTCCCCGATAAGTGGTTAGCCGTGTATTATTTAAATAATATGGTATTGCTTGTGTGGGCAGAGTCAGGTAGGATAGTAAGTAATTATCACATCTTCGTGATTTTACATTTATTTTGTCTTATATATATTATCTTTTGATTTATTTAATTTAATTTGCATTTGACTTTTATTATGATTTTATTACATTTTAATTGTATGATAATGCCAATGTTATTTTTCTGTGTTATATGGGTTATGTTTGCCTTAAATGAATGACAATTTTTTTAATTTATTTATAGGCAGTTTTCAAACAAGGGTGGATCTGTATCCGTAAAATTATGATTTTTTTATAAAAAATAGCAGAGGCGAGGTGTACCTAATTAAATAATAGGTACACCTTACCTTATGTTTAAGTCCCATTTTATAGGGAGCGAGCCTATTGCCATCAACAGGGCATAGAAAAGCTTTATGTCACATCAAACTGAACAATTTTCTGAATGAGCCCATCATCATCAGAATAATCTTCGACTCAAATTTACGGGACAGCGGTTTTTTTTTGTACCTGGAATGCTATAAATGTCCTTTTTGTCCTAATTGGTTGTACAGTTGTTGTACCTAGTACGTGTTGTGTTGTGTTTTTTTCTTTAAGAAGCATGTTTCTCCACACTAGACTTTCTCCTGTGTCGTGGGTGCATTTCACAGACATTTAATCTCACATGCACAAATAGCCAGGACCGGAACAACTACCTGTAGGCCATACAAGTCTATATCTATACTAATATTATAAAGAGGTAAAATTTGTTTGTAAGTTTGTATGTAGGGGGTAATCTCTGGACCTACTGAACCGATTTTGAAAATTCTTTCACTAATAGGAAGCTACGTTATCCCCGAGTGCCATAGGCTATATTCACAACGTGCCCGTGGGATAATTTCCGACAGAAGCGCGAGCGAAGACGCGGGCGACAGCTAGTAACCTATAACTTCGTACATTACTGGATATTATTATATTATATGTGTGGCCGCAGTGAAATTATATGCTCAGTAAACGTAACTTAGAGATTATACGAGAACACACTTCATAGACAGGGATGCAAAACATTTTAACTTACGATGTGGCGCCGTATTTAATCATTTTAGTATATTTTTAAGCGATGCTGTTACCCCAATGAATATGAAATACTCTCCAGCTTCTATCATAATTCAGTTTACTCTTTCTATTGCAAATACAATACACTTACACAATCTCGATCAAGATACTGAAAAGTAACAGAAAACGAATGACCCTATCCCAGTGGCGTGCAGTGGTTCTCCGCGGATGGTAGGCCAGCCACGCTAAGATGACCCTCAAAGTACTCACATCTATTGATATATTCACTTACCCTTCCGGGCCCACCGCACCTACCCCTGGTGTTTTTATTAAGCGTATGAGAAACAACGCCATCTAGCTTAAATATCAGGAATTTCAATGGAATTCTGTCAATACAAGAACGAAGGATGTCGCTCCGCTACAAAAAATTCTAAAAAATAAAACAGAGTGCGCTGTAAACAAAAAAAAGGTAGAGTTTTCTGACCGGAATATTTGAAAAACAAACCTTTAAAATAAGCCTATTAAAACCAAAGTAATAAATACAAGAACTCCGCATTAATCAAGGTTCAAATCACGATTTACTGACAATGCAAACAGAAGAAAGATTAATTTGAAATGACGATGAATTTTAGGTTAATTCTCGTAATCCGGGTACCTACACATCTTTCTTTGGACACAACTTGAATCTTATCATTAAACGATTGTGAATACTTACTGATTTTAACTTTTAACAAACACACTAACAGCGCAAACTTCACAACAGAACACCATTTCTAAGTTAATAAACAAATACAACAAATAATATTTACACTACTATACGTTTCAAAACGAATTACAAACGTCAGATATTATAAAAATCAAAACACTGAAGATCGCGAAATAAATTTTGCTAGTCACATGAAACAAATATGGCTTCTAAGAAAAATACAATTGTTATTTTGTCGATAAAAAAACACTACCAAATATAATTGCATCACTGCATACCGTTTTAGCCGGATAATACTTTGTGGGGCAGCCAATCAGTGGCCAGCTAGCCAGCTACACTCGCAGGAGTTTACGCCCCTATTTACTATGTGTGCCGTTCATATACACGAAAATAACGATCAGTGTGCGTAAATTTATCAATGGAAATTAGGCCGGCTGCGGCCTTGCCTAGACGGCCGGGAGCGAGCGTCGTAGTATTTATCAGTTACGTCACACGGCTGCGACAAGTTGCTATAAGTATTATAACAGGAGTTTTTTATTTTGTATTAATATAGTTATAATAAATGCATTTGTTGCGTTGTTGGTAGAAATGGTAGGGTAGGCTAGGCCTAATTGCCTCTATGGACGGCACGCCCCTGCCCTATCCCATAGCCTGAAGAGCATAACTACGTGTCTCAAATGCCAAATGCTATTTAAAAGTGGTATGGTGAATCGTGATGTTTTGTTTTTCGATGACGAGCGTAAATAGTGACGAGTCGAGTATAAACCTTTATTTACCACTAGCGGCCCGTCCCGGCTCGCACGGTGCCTATGTTACTCAGGGTGAATGAAGCTTTCTAATGGTGAAAGAATTTTTGAAATCGGCGCAGTAGTGTTTGAGTTTATTCATTACAAACATACACACAAAATACAAATCTTTCCTCTTTATAATATTAGTGTAGATAATATTAGTGTAGATGTAATGTGTGTGTTAGACTTTGGTCCATCTTGTCAAATTCAAAGGAAAGCCATCATTAAAGCCATAAAATTAAAGAAAAAGAAAGAAAAACTTTTATTTGTCGCAGGGACATGACGTGCATACAAAAACATAAGAATCATACAACGCATAACAAATATTTTAAGTACAAGACAGAAACCAACAAAAAAATAACAAAATACACGTCGTGACTGCGACAAGCAGGGGGCCTAAAATGGCCACTTTATCGGAATCATAATACGAATCACGTTAAAAATTTAAAACTCTTAAAATGGACTTTGCGGTCATAACCTTAAAGACCATTTTAAGAATTTTAAATTTTTGATGTGATTCATATTATGATTCTGATAAAGCTTCCATTTTAGGCCCCCAGGTAGGCAATTATCTGTTAGCCCACGATACATGCCCCAAACATAACATAACCTCACGCCTGTAATCCCCGACGGCAGAGGTGTATCTAATGGTACATCCACATTACACCAGCTATGTTAAAGTCCCGTTAAGGGGCGAACCGTTTGCCATCAACCGGGCACAAATCCAGACTCCATGGACTGATGGAAAAATCCAATAACACTTAGCCCGACCCGCGAAATGAACGCAAGACCTCTTGCTCGGCAGTCGCGCTTGTAACCACTAGACCCACGAAGCAGTCTCCAGAATATCTGAATTTTACCGCCTTCTATTGTCCAGTCATGTTAAGTATCCTGCAACTAGCATACAACGCTACTGTAAAAGCACACAAATATTTAGATAAATAATGTCTAAAATTAGAATGACCGTATCACAGCTTCCTAAGGCTTGTTACTTGATCACTTATCTTTATGATCTTGTCTTTAATAACAATCCGTGGATCGAGAACAAGATGTTCAGTTGAATAATTGTATTGGAATGCTATTCGGGAGCAGCGGTGGCGGCCCCGACTTACAAACAGTAAGTCGTGGGTTCGAATACAGGCAGGCGCATTACTTTGTGTAATTTATTTCATCACCACTGCTCTCAAAACGGTGAAGGAAAACATCGTGAGGAAACCGGCATGTGCTAGAACCAAAAAATCGAAGACATGTGACATCTACAAATCCGCTCTGGGCCCGCGTGGTAGATTATAGCCCATTCCCTCTCATAGAGAGGAGGCCAGTCTCCTAGCAGTGGGAACACAATAGGCTGATTATGCATGCATGCAATGCTATTCGAACCTGATTATACAGTTTGAAATGAATGTCATCTTTGGAAAACTGTTCGTCTTTTTTCGGAGAACATAAGCTCGTTCGGCTAAGTTCGTCATTCAATAGAATTTTCATTGGGATTATGTGGCCACCGACGGTTCCCAAGCCCAACCGATCCCTCCCGATTCCCAACTTAAAAATAATGAGGGCTATCGTTTTTGAGCTCACCAGATGGCGCCAATATCGAGTAAGGTCCTGACAATAATTCTATTTTAGACTATAAAGTACCAATAATTTCATAAAAAGTTATTTTATTACGTTTAACAAGATAGTGTAAACTTTAGATACACACTTACAATATTGTCCCTAAAAATTAGCAACCACGAAATATTTAAAAATCATTTCACGACCAAGTACTAACAAATAAGATCCTGAATGTTGCTACCTAAAATCTTCAAGTCCTAATTAATCAGGAATGGCTCAATCTAGGACACAATCGTGAATATTAGTAAAAATACATGATAAACGGCACGCAACGCGCGAAAACACTATGACATCAGACATTTCGGTGACCTCGCGCTACGCTAGCGCCTCTAGCGGCGAATTCATACGCGATAGCCTCCATCAATTATTCATATAATTTTGGGAATCGGTACTTTTTGATTTTACATTGGCCCGCATTTGCTACTTTCTAGTTAGAAGAAATTAAACTGTAAGAAGCGGTAAGGGGGCGTTCATTCTAATGAATTGAATTGAAATGAAGGGCCTAACGATTACGTTAGGCCCTTCATTTCAATTAGCTTCACCTTTAAATCTCACCCAATCCAGGGAGGGCGAAAGGGTGAAAATTATGTAATATGCCGTACCCCGGTATGGCATATCACGTAATTTTTTCCCGTAAAAAACATTGTAAAATGGCGTGAAAACTAGGTTGAGTAAACATGTTTCTCAATAAAAAAATGATTAAATCCTACACAATAATACTTAATAATAAATTTGAAAATAGTTAACCAATTATGTTTTTAAAAAAGTCTAACGCAATCAAAATAGTAATTTTGATTGCGTTAGACTTTTTGATATAAGTGGGGAAACTTTGTTATTGCATTCGAGCGCGGAATTAACATCCGAGCTGTAGGCGAGGGTGTTATGGAGCCGAGAACTGCAGTAACAAATCCCCACGCGTATCAAACGACGTTTTCAATACACTTTCGAAGAAATAAAATATTAGAACGGAAAGTATTTTTGTCAGGAATTATTACGAAACTATGATTTATCTATTTTACCGCGCTTTGCTTTCGCCAGGTTGTAGAAGAAGCAAAGGTATGTTAAGCTATTCAGCCTAATCTGAAAAAAAGAAAATTCAAATATTTTTTAATTACACAAGAACACAAATAAATGTTAATTTCTTCTTATATGTAATTATTTGTTTTGAATAATCATGTTTATCTATGATATTCTATTTATAAACACAATTTAAATACTCAAAAAATATTTATGCCGTAAAGACGTATATCTCTTTACAGAGATTAAAAAAAAAAACAATCACCGCCGACTATAGCTATATAATCATTGAACCCATTTGGACTTATCTGTGGAAATTTTTATTTCCGCACGTGTGCGGAAAAATATTAAAAAATCCACGCGTGTGAAATACATTGCATGTTGAACCTAATCGTAGTGCGATAAGAACCAGTTTTCGAGAAAGTGTATTGAAAACAGATTTTTTGATACATGTCACGTAAGATAGGGGGGGGGGGGTCAAGTCAAATCTCACAAAGGGAGCAGGGGGTGGGGCAAAAATTGCCAATATTGCCTCACGTAATTAATGTAATAGGAGAAGTGATTTGTGATTTTCAACCTTTTTTAAAAACATATGTAAGTACTTTGATTCATAATAATAATCAACCTAATAAATCCCAATGGCCGTCTACTCTACACCTTGCCACACAGTGATAAATAGAAAACGTAACATAATGAATTACTTTCGAATTATGAATCATAATTCTATTACAAGCTCTCTAGGTAACGAGTATATTCGTACAGTCTACGCTAGCTTAACAAGCCATTTATCCTTTCATCTAGATTATCACAATTAAGTATCCATACACTTTATCATCATGCCATTCCGACCTGAACACTTAACAGTAGTATATTTCATTAAATAATTATCGAGATTGGCTCTGATCGACCAATCATCTATCAATCATTAGGCTATATTTTATAGAGAACTTAGGGCTTGGGTAGACGAGAGGATTCGTCGACTTATCTTTTTAACCGATTACGTAGGTATACAGAATTTATTTTCATAATAAGCCAAATAGATAAGTTCTTTATGCGTAAAATAGAAAAGGCACTTACAAAAATATTTATTGTAGGAAAAGACAATTAATTTTTCAAATCCTCATCAATATAAAATCAAATCGTTTGACAAATATTTACTTTGTCAAAGAAATTATTTATTTTTATTTACATATACTCATACATAACATTATTTACTAACTATACAGACTTATTATAAAAACATGAGGGTGTAAAAAATAAAAGTACATGTATATACAAACATAATATGTACATATGTATATTTTCAGTTTATAGACTGGGAATGCTAAAAGCGTCTTAAGCGGTCGTTACATTTTGACAAACTCTAAGATCACGTTTTATAATTTATAGTTTCTTTTCCAGCAAAACTGTCTATTCCAATCAATATTCTATGCTTATAATAACATAGTATATACTAATAACTGCCAGTCCCTTTGTCACAGAGTCTTATAGAAAACAGTATGAAAACAAACCATCTTTAACGATTCTGCACCAAATTTCGATGAAAAGTCGAGAGCTCTTCGTGTATTCTCGCCCTAAAACCATAACTATCATAAAATCCCATTGATAATAGTCGAAAGTATGATCGACGTGTACAATTATATCGACTACCTATCATTATCAGTGGCTAATGGTAATTTAATAGGAACAGAACTGTTCATAATCTTCTGAACAAATATGGTATTAGCGGATCGATGTAATCGGTGAGGTTGATGTGATATTAATCAGTAATTCGTGTTCGTACCAGTGATATCAAGTGAGAGTAAGACATCACATATTTTAAGTTACCCACTTTAAATAAGCAGGGGCCTAAAGTAGCCGCTTAACAGAATCAATTGTAATTCATATATTATTATCCTATTATGATTCTGTTACAGCGGCCATTTTAGGCCACCAGAAGAGTTGATGAATGCAATCCAAAACAGGGCTCATCTGACACTTTTTAATACCTACGCGGTATTTTAGCTATACAAACAGTCGCTTTGCATCCTGGTCAAATTCAAGGAGGTATCTATATTTATGATTCTCGACCCGAATCGATATTATGTAAACAGGGTAGTTTTTTTTTTACAGAAATCGGTGAATGTAAAACGCAGCACGTCATGTTCCTAGCCCTATAAACGCGCTGTCACACACACAAACGCAAACTTTTATTTCACAGCATAGTTGTGGACAGTGGAAACTAGGGACCCGGTTCACTCTAACCGATTTCCATAAAAAAAACCTAAATTTTTTAGTATCGATTCGGGTCGAGAATAATGAGTATAGAAACCTCCTTGAATTTGACCAGGATGCAAAACGACAGTCTGTATATTGTTTAATCATAGCTTATTCACTTAGTTATTCAAAGTCAAAGTCAAAGTCAAAGCGTTTATTTCAATTAGACCTTCGCAGGCACTTTTGAAAGTCAGAAAAACAAAGGCGTAGCTACAGTCACAGACACAAGGCATAATAACTTGTGAAAGTACTGTAGCTGCCCATTCCAAAGCGTAGATCTCTATGGAGAAGAATGGGCAAGAAACTCCATGGACACTCTTTTCAATCAAAATATTGTTACAAGATCTTGGTTACATCATTCATGTTGAGATTATACATATATGTGAGAACGATGTAGAAAGACGTGCACATTAAGAGCGTCCAGAGTAAAAGATTATAACTATCAACAATTTAAAAACAAAGTAATTAAAATAAACCGCGGCAGCTAAGAGATGATAGTCCCAACTGACAGCGCCCGTTCACGAACATGACGCATGCATCAGCTCCATTCAGCTCAACCATATTGAAGGGAACTAAACGACCCAACACACCCGCCACTATCAGCGAGACATTTGAGCCTACGTGTAACTAAATGAATAAGCTTATGTGGGTAGTCAGCTAAAGATCTTTCTTTGAATCTCAATGATAAACACAGGAACATGGCTCAAACAATCTATTTGGCACGTACTTCTACTACTTTGTAGCATTTAAATAGGCTTTTAAAGAAATTACAATATCTTACCTGTGAGGTTGGCGGCAGTTTTTGTTAAAAGCTGATCCGCCCACGTATTGAATACTTACTGTAACTTAGAATAAGTAGTTAAAGATAGAATGTATCTCCCTGTTTGGTTTTCTTGAGCACGTTGGTCCAGTTTGACTAGATGAGACTGAATATGTTTGATTATATTAATTTATTTATTTATTTAACACTTCAAGCACATAGTACAGAGGCGGACTTAATGCCATAGGTATTTTCTACCAGCCAACCTTTGGGTGATGCAGAGACAAACATTGGTACGTGTACCTATATATAAACTACAAGGATATATAAAATACTATAAAAATATATCAAAATACTGTAAAAATATATCAAAATACTATACATATATATAATATATATATATACTAGCTTCTAGCTGCTGCTGCTGCTGCTATAATTTACTAGCTGTTGTCCGCGGCCTTCGTTCGCGTGAAATGACTATAAAAATATTACTTCCATCTTTGAAGCGGATTTTGTTAACAATTTCAAGGGTTTTAATTGTTTTGCATGGAACCCTAATCTTCACTCCTTAAAATCGCCTATCTGTCAGTAAAAGTCCCGTCAAAATCTGTCCAGACGTATCGGAGATTCGCCGGAACAAACAGACAGACAGAAAGACAAAAAAGAGCTTATTAATATGTGCTTACTTGGTCCCTATGTTACTCCACGGGACTCGATCAACCAAATTGTATTATCATAAACAAAACACAACTTTTCAAAACACTACGATGACCGTTAGAGGATCAAACCATAATGAAACCTTCTATATTCAATGCAGGGATAATAGCGAGATCATTTATTTGCAAATTACCTGCGCCCGCGCAGCCGGGCAGGCGGTGTCGAAACATCTGTTGGGCCGTTGTTTACTTAGCAACGATAAGTTAAGCTGATACGGACGTAGGGTGAGCATCTGTACTGAGATTCTAGATAAAGTGCAGTACAAACCGTTTTGTTTGTTGAGAACTTGATTATGTTCTGGAGAAGTGGTTAAGCTGTACCTATGTGTTATATACAAACATGTTCAGTCAGCCTGATTCCAATCGGGCGGTATCATACGTATTCTTTTTTTGCAGCCCGAACTGGGGGGTTAACAATGACGTCTTAAAGCAGTAGTAATTACAGTGTGGGAAAGAGACAGAGCTGTACAGGTCGTGTAGCACCATCTCTTTCTCACACTGGAATTACTCCTGCTTTAAGACGTCATGGTGGGCCACCTGCATCGAACTAAGCAGACCAAATTGAGCACCCCTAAGATCTGCGCTGTTAAGCTGCGTATTGAGATGAGTCCATGGATGGGTGATAAAACTCTTATATAGAAACCTGTGACTCGGAGCCCTCTTCTCCAGCGCCAGATCTCTCTCCGGTCGTGTGTGATTGGCGTCCCATTCAACTATGAGTGTGAGATAAGAGAGAGTGCTCGTGTGTTTGTTCAGGACTATTTAAAGTAATAATGGAAAACCAACAGCAGCCAACAGCATAAGAGTTACCATCGTATAAGTAAAACAGAGACAATAACATAAAAAAAAACTTAAAAACAAATCATGGCAACCACAAAAAATAAAGCAAACTCTACAAGCTCTACTGCAGAAGTGTAGCAACGTGTTTAGCTGAGTGTACTCGTAATATCGCATTGTTTCGTCAGGTATCTGCTGGTTGCTAATAGAACAGATGATCTATTGGATACCGGCGCGGATTATCATAAGAGTTGAGGCACCTGTTTGGCAGAAAGGGCTATGAGAGGCGGTGTTTGTAATAGTCAGGTGGGATTTATAAGAATATGAAGTCTATACTGGGGGTAAACGCACCCTTGCGGGCCTGTGGACAGTGAGCTATGGGCTAGCTCGCCGTCCGTCCGTCTTATGACTACAGGCCGTGTCGACGACGCGTTCGTGTTCCACGCGCGCCTCAAAGAGAGTCAGCAAACAGGAAGGGGCCCGAAAGGACCAATGCCTGCCAGGGTTGCGGGACTGTTCGAAAGAGATACCGCGGCCCTGGAACACAAAGGGCAAAAGAAGGAACAAGGATGGGTTTTAGTCAGTAAAAGTCTGACACTCCCTCCTACTCAGCCCAGAGCGGGAGGGGTTATTTGATGATTTCCCATCGGTAAAAAAAAAAAACCCTTCACGAATCCGTCAACCAAGTATTCTTTATATCAAACTAAGTAACAATACGCAAAAAATATTGCTGGGAAAGTAACGACTTTTTGGGATGAAAAATCACGTTTTACGGTAAAACTCAAGGTAAAGCACTCAAAACATTGTACTGATGGATGGATTGAGTATTACGAGGGTCGTGGAGGTGTTTAAAGTAACAACCTTAAGAGCGGCCAACCCGTCATACTTTTCATACAAACGCTCATACGTGATTATGTAGTTGTTATACATCTATCTTTGATTTTTTTTAACTAATAGGTATGTTGTGCACTATATCTAGGTTTCTATGGGAGCAAAGAATAAAAAAAATTTAGAAACAAATTCAGTATAAGCCTCCAAAAATGGCTGTTTTGCACAAATTTTACCTGAACTTTGGCCATTCATAATGTACTCATACACTCTAAAGTAAAGAAATCATCAAGATAGAAACCTTGCACAAGTAATGGAGATTCTTAGTGACAAATTTTTATTTCACACACTTGTAAGACTTATTCAAAAACACGTATTTCCTGGAACAAGTTTAAGAAATTTTCGAACACTATGTTTCGTTCAATGTCATCGCGTTAGGCGGTATGAAGTGCGCGGGAGACGAGTTTTGCAGGGTCGGGGCGGGGTAAGACAGGGGAGTTGAAAGAAAATCGCCGCTGTGGCTCTAGATGAAACAACAAGCTTTTCGACCATGTTCGCATTGACGATAGACGCACCGGGAAGGGCCCTCTTAATTAGTAGTATTAAAAAAAAAAAGTGAGAAAGTTGGCACTTTGACCTCCAATATCTCCGTGACTAAAAAGTTCCCAGGTTTGGTCCAGAATCAAAAAATGATCGCATTGACACTGGGGAGAACAAGTGCCTTTCCGCTTCGTTAAGGGTGTATTTACACCCTTTATAGAGACTAGATAGATAGACTGCCTCGTTGGTCTAGCGGTCGTATTCACGACTGCTGAGAATGAGGTCCTGGGTTCGATTCCTAGATCGGGCAAAGAGTTAATGGATTTTTCCACCAAGAATTTCTCAGTAGCAACCGAGGAGTCTATATTTGTGCCCGGTTGATGGCAATAGGCTCGCTCCTTATCACATGGAACTGAAACATAACTGGTGAAATGTGGGTGTACTATTAGGTACACCTCTGCCTGACCCTTTGGGGATTACAGGCGTGATGTTACGTTGAATAGTAGGTGGACCTTACCGCTGATCGATAGAGAAGACAGATTTCTAAATTATTATGTGGAGTTCAAAATTATCAGCCATTTCCAAATAAGCGTTCCTGAATAAAATGAAATGAAACATATTCAGTCAGCCTACTACTGTTCCAAATTACTGAGCACAACTTTACTAACCCTACTCGATCCCATACTTTGATTTTATTTTTATTCCTAACATTTTTCTACACGCTTGTACTCAAATTTGAAATTCGATCACATTTTTTTATTTTATTTTAACAGCGTGTCCATTCTACCAAAGACAATAAAATAAAAATATTAATTTAGTAAACTCAACCCGCGGGACCTAAATGAGGGGTAGTTGATCAGTTGACTAAAGAGCCCACATTCCTTTGGTTTTCTATCGAGGTCTATATCACCAAGTTTAATCTCGTGACTTAAAAACAACCTCGATGAAGATATATCACAGCATCCAGTCAATCTGAGAGCAAGGCTAGACGGCGCCGCATTACAGACGCACGCGCGACCGTGCGACCGCTCGCGTCTGTGCGACTTTTTGCCGCAAGCGTCGGATCATAATCCATCAATGCGTCATATCCGTCAACAATCGGCTGATGTTTTGTGTTATGTTAACTTTATGGGAATGATATAGCGATATAGGTGATATTGTTTTGTAGGTATTATTTGATGTAGTTAGAGACAGTCTGGTGTAGATTTAGAATTCTGATTTTAGCGAAGCTTATTGAGTTTCATATGCGTAGAAAGAACAGGCGCCAGCGCATCAATTTACTACAAACTGTCAAAGGAGATCACCCAGATTGGACTATTTTCAAAAGTAACCGGCCAACAAAAGTAAATTTATTATTTAGATAGAGCATCATAATAAACATTTATTATTCGTATATGTCGTTGAGCTCCTTGAGTTATAAGTCAAGCTACACGATAACTGACAAATGCTTGCACTGACTGGACAGGTCCACTCAAATCTGTGTTGTTCTTTCTTCAAGAGACCATCTCAGACACTAATCTGCATAGTCCTCATGTGAGTTAACCAAGATTATGTCTGGACTTTAAAAGAGACTATGACCTCTGAGTTTGTTTCGGCTGTTTCTTCTCAGAGTAGTCAGGAGGTCTACTCTCTAAGTCCGTCCACGAAAATACGGGCCCGTCCGAACGTAGTCCGTAAATACGGAGTAAACCCTACTCCCGATTGATTACGGATTCATGAGTTTCGAACGGAATCATAGACAATATTCGTGAACGAATGATGCACGGCGATAGAGTTGCGCTATTTTACCGGTCGATTACCGGTTTATTTACTAGGTGGTTTTCAAGTTTTTATACAAAAATCATTATTGTTATTGTAAAAAAAATACCACATTTTTAACAATATACTTTTTATTATGCCTTATTAATATAGAATTGAACTATTTTTACCATTTTTGTCCGAATTGTGGCTTTATCTTGTTAATTCCTTTGCCTTTCTTTCTTTTGACATCAATAATATCAAATGAAATGTCAGTTTGTTATTTACATTAAACATATATATACATAATCCGCATTATCAATACAACGCGGGATTCTTCCGTAATAAATTGTAATAGTAAAATACCCTCAACCACTCCAGCAGCAACTCATGCTCTCAAATAGAGGCACTCTTCAGTTTTATGAGTGAGAACAACAGCTTGCAAAACATCAGTGGCAATCGAAGTAAGTTCAAAGCTCGTTGCCACCGGTAACAAGCCGAGGACAGGCTGATGAAGAAGACTGAAGTGTGGAAAGGAAGAAGAGGAAGCCTGCTAGCGATCAGTCCGGTACCACATTGACAGATCCGAACATGTTGCTGCGCCCCGCTATTCCATGTTCCATCGACGCAGCTGTACGCGTACCGTCTACATCACACCACGACGCCAGAGGTGGTCGAAATATAGCAGGAGCAAGACCAAGTTCACCCTGAGAGTGGAGTCGCTCCACAAGATTACCTTCAAGTCTTTTGTGGTGAGGGTTCCAACACACATCTCTCGACTTCTATGAAGGAATTTTGGCCGCAGGGTGTCGTGTATCAGTGTTTTCGCGGAAGTCTATATGACACCTCGACTCAGTGCAATATGTGGTCGACCAAACATAGTTATTAACATAGTTAACCCTGTCGCTCATCATCATCTCTCCTCCTTCGTTTCCGTCCTCACTCCTCAAGTCGGTATGATGGTTCCTTTACTGTTCGGGCTGTGCGCCTTTGGAATTCGCTTCCACACTCCTTGCGGGATAGCCCTTCGTTAGATGTGTTCAAGAAAAGAATAAAGGAACATTTCCTGTCAACAGGATAATAGTATATATTATTATATAGTATTTTGTGTATCTATCTATATATATATGTATTACGTTTATTATATTTTATGTATTAGTTTAGTAAAAATAAGTAAATTTAAGTTTTAAAATGTTCGTTTGTGCACATAGGTTTATCCTCATTCGCAAATCTCACAATCAAACTAAGGTTTGCTGTAAGAAAACCCAATTCTGGGTTAAGCTCGCCGTTGTACATAAGTTATATATTGTAATTTTGTGTGTCCTGCTTTTATATTTTGTGTGCAATAAAGAATTAAGAAGAATTAATAGTTTTTTTGTAAATGTGTTTGATATTATGTATTATAATAGCTTAATATTGTACTTAAAAGATTATTTTGTGTATTGTATCAATGAGTCTTCGATGCCTGAAAATAAAAGTGATTGATCGATTGAAACTAAGTTCTTAGCAACAATTTATGACTGCAATAGATAAATAAAAGGGAATATGTTCTATTAGTGTATTGTTGATTGTATTTTTATTCTTTAATATTAATTTAAAATATTAAATTGATTGGTGCCAAATAAAAAAAACATTCTTTTATAAACATTATCTTTACTTTTATCACAATCTTCCTGTAAGCAAAATAAACAGTTTGCAAAATGTTTATTTTGATGTCACTGCTAAGGCTCACTGCACCTTGGTAGCTCCCCCGGGCTTACTGCTCTCAACAATTGAGAGCAGCAAGGATCTTCAAGTAAACAAAAACAAATTGGTAACACAACGCAATAATTTGCAGAATCTTCAATATCATTAGCAGTATTATATATTATGATGCTCTGTGTCTTAGTCCTTAATTCTTGGATCAAACCATAGTCCACTTTCATTCTGGGACCAACACGATTTCGTCGCTTGTAAATAGATCCTCACAAAAATCTTCAAATGATTCCCGTGTGAGCCCTTTCAACTCCACATCGGGAATAGGTACTCGCCAACCGAAAGTTTTGGCGCAAATAGAATCGGTGTCACCTCCGCTCTTCTTGTAGAGCTTCTTCGAGCATGAAAAAAGCAGCCATTGTAGAGATTTTCTTAAAAAAAACGTATTATTCGTAGACTGCACGATAACTATTTTGTTGTCGTTTCAAATGACATAACAATCCGTCCTAAAAAGTGTCAAACTCCTCTTTACGGACGGGCAAAAACACATCGGGAGTAGGGACAACTGTCAAATTGAGTTGTAATTCATTCTTAGTTCGGGCCTCGAACGAATCGTATGTCCGTAGGTGCTAGGGAGTAGGAAACGCCCGTATCTTCGGCCGAAATTACGGGTTTCGTGCTTAGAGAGTAGACCCCCAGGTACGAAACACCGGCCCCATCTAGTTTAAAAAAACAGACGTGTAAAAGTGTTTTTAAAAAACATTTGCAAAATAAACATCATTAATCGTTTATTAACCGACTTCCAAAAGGAGGACGTTATCAAGTCGTCTGGTTTTTTTTTTTTGTGTTTATGTTCAGTGATATTTCAGTCAATTCTAGACCGATTTTCAAAATTATTTTTTTATTCGAATGTGTATATTCTCGAGATGGTCCCATAGTCACCATGTCAGGATCTGATGATGGAATCTCAGGAAAATCGAGGGCAACCCTCAAATTTTATTGGCACGTGTTTTTTCTAAAGTTATTAAAGTATTCGCATTTAGGAGTCGTCATCGTCATGTTGATGAGGTGATGATGAAAGGTATAACTCCTTACCGGTTAGGAGATGAAGGATAATTCTTTGATAAAATAGTATGGGGAGCTGATTATGGAATATAAAACTCCGGTTAAAAGTCAAAATCAAAGTCAGAATAATTACTCAAGTTAAATGGCTTAGTTCAACTTACTACGTACTTACGATTATTTACACTAACAACTAAAAATGGAAAAATAAAAAACTTTTTGCAAAAAATAAACCCGACTTCAAAAACACAAAAAGTTATAAAATAATAATAATAATAATAATAAAATAATAGTTATTTTTTTTAGTTTTTGTGTTTTTGAAGTCGGTTTTATTTGTTTCAAAAAAGTTTTTTATTATTACACCGAAGTCGTAAGTCAATTCAATAGGTAATAAAAACTTGAAAATAACCCAAAAACTTATGGAGGTTGGGTGGTCTCCTTTTCTCTATCGATTTTGAACTTAACCCTCAACATTTTATGGTTTAAAATCATTTGGAGAAATTTGTCAATTTGTGGTAACTTGACTGCTGGCATGGACGTGATGGTACATACATCTAAGCATGCTGACCTAGTTCGACTTGACTCTGACTAAAGCACTTACTCAAGTAAAAGTTCACTAAGATTTGCTACAACAACCAAAAATCTGTATTTTACTTAGTTTACTTCTAAAACGAACAGACAGTCGACTGTATAACTGTCACTCACTATACAGAGTGGAATTTGTCAACTCCACCTGAAGGGAAAGTACTTTAAATTCTGAAGATAGAAAATTTTACTCGAAGGAAACATTCTTTTATTTTGATTTTCTAGGTTAGATTTCATAGTGTCCTTTGATTTAATTTATCATGTTTGTGAGGGAGATTTGATCCTTATGATTGACCCTATCGATTGATGCCATAAAAGTACAGGGTGTTATTTTTTTGGAATTTAGCCGATTCGATTCCCGAGTGTGCCAAGCGAATTTTCAAAAATCTTTGAATGCAGATTTATTTATTTTTAAAAATAAAGGAATGTTTCCTTTGAGTACAATTTTCTATCTCCAGTATTTAGAGTACTTTCCCTCCAGGTGGCGTTAAATATTCCACCCTGTATATGTTACAAAGTATGTATGATTCGACACCATTAACTATATACTAACCCTTCATCTGTCTTCATCCTTCAAACAAAATAACAGGGTGCTATCACCCTGCTATAATCACCTGATCACAATTTTAATACCTTTCGGCTTCTTGACACACTAAGTACTTACCCGGCACTCAGTCAGTAGTAATTCTAACATAATAAACTCACACGACATCGAAGAGTCAACACTCTATGTAGTCATTTAAATTATATTAATGAGATCGTTAATGCCTCTGGCAGGCGTAATGTTGACATGCCATTCAGCAATAGAATTTTATGAACGATCAAGTAACTTTTTCTTTCATTTCTTCTGTAGATTTTGTGTGTTTGTAAAACTGTTGTCTTTGAGAGATCATAAATTAGAAACGCTTGTACGGTTTACGAAAAAGAGATTTAACAAATATTTTTAGTGTAAGAATTTTAAAAAAGACAACTGCTATTGCATAGAAATTGGAGAAACAAAAAGTACAAACAAGAAAAGACCAAAATATTAAGTAGCATGAAACCAACTTGTGAACATCTAGTTAAAAAGGAGGCTTGCTGACTGTAACACTACGGAGGATTACGTCAAAAACTATGAGAGTAGAAAAAGAAAATGACTTCCAAAACATAATTATTACCAATAGCCTTGCTGAAAAAAGAACAAATACCTATACGTATCGGTAGGTTCTAATGTAGAAAGGTACAAATGAAGCTATCGACACCGAAATTCAGATGCTAGAAAAAGATAACGCTATCTACATTATATCTCCATCCCTTTTCACAGCAGATTATATATCTCCTATAGGCTCCCCGTTTATAAATGGCTTCTTTTAATGGTAAAAACTGAATGTTTTACAAAAGAATTATGCGTCAGAATATAAAATTAACAAGGCACACACAAGCACTTGTTTATTATTTTGGACAAGATGTTATTTGTCATAAAAAAGCGTGTAATTACGAGTTCAAGTAACATCTCTAATAACATTAAAAATAACATCTTTTGATTGTAGTTAAGGGTTGGTATCGAATCGAAAGTACTTATAAATAGACATGCAGGCATCGGAATAAAAGTATCGAATGAGTAATAAGTTGGGTATTATTTTAAAATAAGCAAAACTTATAATTTTTAATTCCTAATCCAGTCAATCCGTCATTATGGTAATTAAAAAAATCCAATGAGTTTGTTCTTGTCAACTTTGAATTTTGTTACCAAAATGAAAGGAACTGTTAATTTGATTCCAAGCGCACAGCAGTTAAGGTGCTGTTTTGAAAAATAACAAAAAAAATTGTCTGTTCGAGAAGATATTCCCCGGGATATTACAGTATCGAGTATTTACTCTGGTGTCTATGTCGCTTGAAAAGAATCGACTCTAAGAGAGTAGATAATCATCACCAATATAACTCAGATATCGATATTTCTCGCATCCCTATTCGTAGTGCTATTTTATCGCGTGTTCGAACATGCATGCAGATAACAAATGAGTTTAGAATTGACTCCTGTTTCGTTCTTATCTTATCTTTTTATATTTTGTACCGATAATTGCGGGGTGCTCAAAGCCATCCCTAACACGAACTTCGAGCTAATATCGTGTCAACATCGATAAATTGTTCAGAAACAAATTTTTAGAAAAACATCCTTATATAACATGACGCCTACAATCCCCGAAGGGTTAGGTAGAGGTGTAGGTACCAGCACACCCCCATGTAGCAAGCCGTGTGGGGCGAGCCTATTGCCATCAGCGGGGCACAAATCCAGACTACGTGGTTGCTACTGAGAAATTGCTGATGGAAAAACTTAATAACACTTTGCTTGAACCGGGAATCGAACCCAGGACCTCAAGCTCAGCAGCCGCGCTTGCGACCACTAGACTAACAAGGCAGTTTTAGAAATAAAAGTAGAATTTCTTGATTCTTTTCGCGGCTTAGAAGCTGTAGTTCGCATCAACTAAGTTTTTCATTTATTACTTTTCTGCAAACTGTACACAACAATGAAAACCTTAAAAAACCTATTTATAGCTTCTACGTTGTGTTTTAATCGTCTTTTATGCACATTAAAGGTAATTTATGAATAGTTTGGCCATTCAAGTTCTTTATTATCTATAGATGGGCTAGACGAATGCAATAATTGGGAGATAGATAGATATTGGCTAGACCAGTATACATATATCTAGGAAAAAATTAAACTGTTTACTTTTTCCTATTAACGTTAAGAGGCCCGCGACCGATGCGTTTTTCATACAAACGTAATACCAAAATAACTTGTAAATCAAAAACATTCTTAAGGTACTGTCTCTTTATTCCGATCGAAATACAAAATATCTAGGTTCCCAATGAAATATTTTGAATGGACACTGATTTAAACAAGAGTTATGAGAAAAATAAGTTTTCTATAGAAATTTTAAATTCCTCATATCTCGTCTTTATATCATTGTCCTTTCAAAATATTTCATTGGGAACCTAGATATTTTGTATTCCAATCGGAATAAAGAGACAGTACCTTAAGAATGTTTTTGATTTACAAGTTATTTTGGTATTACGTTTGTATGAAAAACGCATCGGTCGCCGGCCTCTTAAGGTATACATAGAAAATAGAACACACAACATAGGTGCTTCTGTCATATGCGTGAAAGTATGAACATAACACACAACATAGATGCTTCTGTCATATGCGTGAAAGTATGAACGTAACACACAACATGGGTGCTTCTGTCATATGCGTGAAAGTATGAACATATTAATTCATTAAGAGAGAACAGGTCGAAATATAAGTATTTAAAGAAACTATTGCCGTTGCACTGCGTCAAGCTCACCCCGTAGAGTGTGAGGGGCAGCTCAGACCGATTATATCACAAAATTTTTAAGAGATCGACTGTGTTCCCCTTTTTCTCCTCGAAAACTAAGCCGATGCAATTATTTTGTTTATATTAAAATTTAAAGAAAGTATATGTCTAAGTTCCTATCAGTTTCTTTTATGGTAAAAACTTTTCAAATTTCTCTGGTAGTCCTCCAATCACGGCCGTAAAATGGGGCATTTTTTGTCATTATTGGAGGGTAATTTTTTCTTTCCTTATTTGTTGCTGAAAAATAAAAGAAATGATAGGGACGTGTCTAAAGTAGACCTAGATTTTATGAAGAAAAAAAATATAGCTCTTGAGGCATTAGGAAGAAAAAAGGGGAACACATTTGTAAGGAGAGTCGCAGCCTCTGTTCCCTCTTAATAACATCATGATAGAACTGGGGCTCGTGGCTGATTATTAGACTATCTGAAGCCGAGACCATTTTATAAACGACGCCTTCACTTGTTCCCGTAAGCGTCATGCATTTGTAAATTGACAGTTAGTGCGATAGTGACAGGAATAACGTTTAGCCATGGGTCGTAGTAAGTAACTCTAGAGGACGATTTCCACCAAACGGCTCGCATCGCATCGGATCGGAACGGTTTTTACAATCTTTAAACGATATTAAATCGTGTACACAGTATTTAAAGTCTATAATATCAAGCCGCGCACAACAGCTTGACAACGGGCGTCTTCCGCGACATGCAGTCGTAGCCCAAAGTATGCTGCGACGCGTTGTCGTTGTAACCGAACGAATCCTGTTACACGTCAACACGGTTGGAATAAAACTATATGACTAGGCGCAGAAACGGATAAGTTCACAAGCGACGGTACGGAGCCGATCGTATGCGTCAACATCCTCCCGGACGCCATCGGCTGTCACCGCATCCGTTCGTATCCTTTCCGATCTGATGCCATGCGAGCCGTTTGGTGGAAATCAATCATCCTTCATAGATTTCGGAGTGAGGGGTACGCTACTTACCATCGTGAAGATCGACCGGAGGACACAGTGGAGGTCTGCCCCGCCTGGGCGGAGCACCGCCGTGTCCTCGTAGCAGCGATCGGCGGCGGCGACCTCTCGCGTCCGGCCTTGGTTCAATCCATGGTCCGGAGCGAGACGGAATGGGAAGCCGTCACCTCCTTCTTCGAAGCAGTCATGCTAGCGAAGGAGGCGGCGGAACGTGAGAGGGAGAGAACCTCACGTCCCACCGTAGGCGCGGGCCTGTGGACGGTGAGCTATGGGCTAGCTCGCCGTCCGTCCGTCTTATGACGACAGGCCGTGTCGACGGCGCGTTCGTGTTCCACGCGCGCCTCAAAGAGATGTCAGCAAAAGGAAGGGGTCCGCAAGGGCCGATGCCTGCCGGGGCTGCGGGACTGTTCGAAAGAGATACCGTGGCTCCGGAACACAAAGGGCGATGAAGGAACATGGATGGGTTTTAGTCAGTAAAAGTCTGACACTCCCTCTTGCTCCGCCCAGAGCGGGAGGAATCATTTGATGATTTCCCATCCGAAAAAAAAAGGGTTATGCTACTGCGGAGACACAACTTTTTTTTAAATGGTTTGCGTTTGGCCGCAACTCACCTGATGTGAACCAATGAGGTGGCCTATGGTCCACCATAGGTCACCTCATTGGTGATTTTTTCTAGGCGAGCGTGCTGGTGCACGCAAAAAATCGATTCACTCGAACTTTAAAGAGACACATTGGCAAGCTCGCTGATCTATAAATAATCGTTACTGCTGAGAGTGCGTGACGCTTTCAGTTCGATTTCACAGATTATGTAAATTATGATTGGGTTTTGCTATCAGAAATTTCTCAGTAGCAGCCGCGCCTGAAAGTAACTTTTTTTTCGGATGGGAAATCATCAAATAACCGGCGGCTTTTTGGAAGTCGGTTAAAAAGAAATTCTAATACTAACCAGTATTAGAATTTCATAAGTTCTGGTAGTAAATTAGAAAAAAAGTAATGAAAAAAAATGGGTAAGTTTTTTTTGTTTAATGTCCATGTATGTGTGCGTGTGTGTTTCATGTATGTTGTGTGTTTTCTTTGTGTATGTGACCATTATTTTTGTCCTGTTTGCTACAAAAAGAAGCAGATAATCATTAAAATAAATCATAAACTAAAGAGTACAACCACAAACCACAACCAAAAAGCAAATAAAATCGTTTTTACTTTATTTCCTTGTAGATACCTTTTGTATTTTAACAACACTGTCTTGTTCTAGTTCGAGATATAACTAGACAAAAAAGGAAACTAGTCTTGACAAAACATGAAAAAAATGGGATAATTTATCATTCTAGAGCGAAGACTGACTGTGGCCATACTTTGCTAGTTTTCGAGACAAAACCCATTGGGAAAATTCTAAATATTTCTCTTTCTTAGTATAAATAAATTGTATGTACTCGTAATTTATTAAAAAAAAAAAACAGTAATAATATAAAGTTTTAACTCTGGTAATCAATTAAATATAAATGTATCTTGAATGGGAAATCATACAATATTATTCCCATTTAGATAATATTTTAGTAGTAGTAGTTAACTTTGACGTTGTAAAAATAACCGAAGTACTCGCTCTGTGACTTTTTGAAATGCTGCAAAAAGTGGTTTATGTGGAACTTGATTGGTTTCGAAAAGCAAAGGTCCAATTTCTGTTTGGTACAAATAATGAATCAGATGTAAGATATTCGTATACTCTTCGAAAAGTGTTTTTTGACTTATATACGAAACCGGAGTAAAATTTTTTCATGTGCAAAGTTTTCGTACAGAGACAAATCAGTCATTCAACAAGATATTTAAATTGATGATGCCAGTAATCCAAGTGGATCATTGTACTAAGATGCATCATCATTTAAATGCCGTGTTACATCGGTCTTAATTTAATGCGTAATTAATGACAAATATTAAGTCTTCGGACCTCTTTGTCTCATGCCGGCATCATAGTATCGCATGTAAATGTTGTCATCCATAGGTATATTAATACAATCCTTGGATGACGTTTGCATCGAATACTTGGATCGTGATCCAATAATATATTGTGATATCAAGTGATTCAGTTGTCATCGTTTATCAACAGCATTGGATGCTGTTTTTATTAAAAAAGTGAGAAAAAAAACGAATGAATGTCGCAGTGGCGTGCACGTTAATAGCACCCGTTCTTTTCATATGTTTGTTGGTGTCTCTTTCCCTCACGTAAAGAATGGACACTCGTTCTTATTAGTGGTTCCCAACGGCGACACGGTCGCATTCGCTTAATTTACTGCTAAGCGATGGTCGAATTCCCATTCGGTCGGACTGCCTTACAGTTTTCCCACTCACTACGCCATTCGATGCGAATGAAGAGTTTTCAATTTAAAAAAAAAACAAATCGCAGATTCTGTTGTTTTTGTTTAAGCGGCCTAATATTTTTTTATTGCGACTGTTTACTGCACATGTTCGATAGAAAAATACTCCATCGTTAAGTATTTTTTTAACTGTTGACTTAATAAGACGATTAAACGCCACTAATATAAAATTCTGCAACGTTCGCAAAAAGTTATTGACATTACAAGAACAGCTTTTAGTGTGGTAAAGTTACAGTTTATATTTTAAAAGTTTTTTTTCCCATTTGCTACGACACACGCCCATAAACTTACATTGCTAATTGTTGTACTAAATAATGTCCGCCAATAGCCTACGTGACTTAGCATATAATTATTAAAAGACAAAGCAGCGTGCGTTTTATGAAGGAAAATGATAAATGTATTAATTTGACAGCAATTTATTGTATGTCACAACACATGTTATTTTAAGCACTTACTAAGGCAAGCATTCCTGTAGGGTTACAGTATAACGTGTAGGAAATATTCCCGTTTCAAAGGCAAAAAATGTGGATAGTTCGCGCTCTTTTAAAAATGTGTGGACAAACATGAGGCAATGTACAGTAGTGTTGTTTGTCCTGGAACCCTCCAATTATCTACCGTGGATTATCATAATAAATTTTAAAAATATATTTAAAGAAGCGTGCCAAGCTCGTGACAAAAATGATAATTCGTTCCATGTCGAGAGGAACAGCTCAATGTGTTCCTTTTATCTTTTAATGGACTCAATAAAAAATCGTTATTATCGCAATAAAAAACTAAAGACTTCAATTAACTTTTCTCTATTTAGAGAAAAAATGTTCAATAAGAATTTATGATGCTTTTTGCTGGCAGCAAAAAAACTAAATTCTATGATGAGACTGATACAACAAAACAAAAATTTTAATTAACCTTTATAGTGGCCAAGAATCCGCTATGAAAGGTCTTATGCGAGGTAGTGACACTAGTTTTCGATCATAACGGCTCGGATGCCATTTCTAGGTTTACAAAGAAACATGGTGTGGTGTCTGTGACACGCCATCTTGTATTGAAAGCTAATTGGCAGGTGGGGGTTTTTTATACTTTGGGTAATTAACCTTTCGCAGTGTGAAGTATACTCGAAATTGCAGAAGAAGAAAAAATACAATTATGAGGAAAGAAACAGGCATGACTTCAATTTTTGAATAAATGAAACGTTCTTTAGACATTATGTACAGTTTTATAAGGCAAAACACTGGGAAATAAGGTCACCAAGTTTTGACATTTGACGTAGAGATAGCCAGGATCTCAATTTATTAAACTAATTAAGGGTTCGAGGCATTGCACATGATTGTTCTACTTCGACACTTGTCGAATGATTATTAATGTATAATTAAGTGTAAGAGCACGTATCATAACGTTTTACAAAAAAAGAAACGGACTATTTATTGCCTTACATTGATTGATATAATTGGAAGGTCCCATTGTCTGGCTAATTGAAAAACGACGTCTTATATAATAGTACTGCAACTGCAATTCATACCGGACAATTACTGTCGCAGAAATTCTCATGCATCCTCAAACATTCAGGAATATAGTCATTTGGGGAGGCACTCAATCACCTGTTACTTTAACCGTAATACGATGATTACCTAATAAAATAAAGTGTGAAAATTATTATTCCTATTGATAATGCAATTTTAACAGAAAACGCCGTGTTATTATAGAAGCTAACATCTGCAGGGTCCGCAGATGTTACACCACCTTACTGGTTGGTTGGAGACGAACCATCTGTCGTCTCGTTGAGCGTATATTAAATAAAAAAAAGGAAATCATCGCTTCGAGCTACCCATAACACGTGACATCCATTATTTACAATAATAAGAAACTTTTATTTGTAAACATAACACCTGACATCCATTATTTACAAGAATAAGAAACTATTATTGTACACACGGTATGTGAGATGTTACAATATAGTTAGATTCTTTATGTTTTGCCATGAAGGGTACAAATATATTATGTATTAATTTTAAAACAATTTATCAGTACGTGATCCATGTAATAATTATTTTATGCAGTTACAAGTTCATCAATCAAATATCAAGATAAATTATACACATACATTATTTAAGATATCAGACATGGATGGCACTCAACTACACTGCTCCACGTTAATATTTGCTAAAAAGATCCTTGATTTTATTAAAAACTTGACGACATAAAAAGAAAAAAACTAGGTATCATTTTAATTGGACTCCAACATTTTGATGTAATAACGAGTTAAAAAATATAAATAAAACATTTTATTAATTAGATTACACCCTAACTAATACGGTACTGTGTGTGACTTGTTTTTGTGAGCATAATTAATAATTCCGTATAAAGCGCGCCCAATTAGAGAAAATACTAATCAGTTGAAACGTGCAGACATTTAGACCGATCTATTGAAAACGTATGCACCGGCCAACGTTGAAACGCGCTAGAAACTCACCCACACATCGACAAACGGCAATTTCGAACAGAATCCTACTGGTACGCACACATTCCCAACGGCTACGTCGCACGGCCCGCGCAAGCGTATCCGTTGGGAAAAGTTAAAATTGTGGCGACATTAATCCACACAAAATTCAACAATTAATGCTGCTTATCGGAAGCGACATTTTTATTGTGACCTTTACTATAACTGTTGTTTTGAATTTAAAAGCATGCACTCGATGTGTGCTGCTCACTTGCAGGGAAACGTCTTTATATTGTCCGATGTCGACTGCAGCAATTTTTTCATAGAAATATTGATCGTAAAATGGTATTTATAAGCATCAAGAATTTAATTATATATTCAAGTATTGAAAAAAAAACATTACAATTACATGGTCTTACATTTTGATAGATTAAAATAAAAACTTGTGAATGCATACAATATTTCTCTGAAAATACAATTAACGTTGTTCTGAAACTGAGTGTTTTTAGCCAATAATGAGTTCTCAGTTTTCAGTTAAAATTGTGTATGTTAGCAATTTTATCAATGTCTTTTACACGTAAAAATGCCTCTAACATTGGCACAGGTGGAAGTTCATTGACAACGGAGCGATCGAACAGTCAACAACAGCGACCAAAGTTTCAATTTTGCAGTCGAATTATGTAGAACAAAGTTGCGTACTTTTTTGCATTTTTTCTTATTTATGTGAAGTATTGTGAATGTATGGGCAGATATGTATTGGTATTTCTAAAGATAAGTAAAAAAAAATACACTAAAAAGGTTATAAAATAAAAAAGAGGACAACATGAATCATAAAGAGACTCTTAAAGCTTTTCCACAAACAAAAATAAAACTAATTGCTTTTAGTTTTATTTTTGTTTGTGGAAAAGCTTTTGCTTTAACAGCAAAATAACATAAAAATGCATTAATTCTTCAAAAATAAAAACTGACTGGACATGAAGCCTAGTTCATATTAATTTTATTTGTAATTAAACAAGTTTCTCCATGCGACTCCGGTATCGACTGTACTTAACACGTACCAATAACCAGGCGTCACATTTGCCGCTTCTTACGTCGTTTTGTCGCAGTCGCCGCGCCGCTGCAATTTGTCGCACCCGTCGTATGACATTTAACACATTTAATCGATTCGTCATTCGAGCGGACGTTTAGTCGAGAACGCAATTCGATTACCGCATCGATTTGCAAAGAAAACAAGGGAGGGGCATTGAAAATATCACGCGCGTTTTTACTGAATTTTTGCCTCGTATATTTTATTGATTTTTTATAATATTTTCTGTTCAGGGGAGAATAAATAGTGCAGTTTTGTCCGTTATGCGCCTAATATGTGAAAAGTGTAATTGGTTGACATTAATGGAATTAGGCATTTAACTTGATCATACATTTATTTACATCACGAAATGTCAGTTGAGTTATCTAGGTATGAAATTTTGTAAAAAAAAAAAATGACCTCAGTCTAGTGGTTATGGTCAGATAAGCAGTCGCCCCCCCCATATAAAATATCTTTATTCATATCTGTATTCGGTTTCCAACTTAATTATGAAAAAGGCAGATAGATAGTTTAGTCAGTCACTTTTGATATATTTTCGAATATTGTGTTACAAACAACAGAAGCAACAGTAAAGGAAAGCAAAAAAAAACAAAATGAATAAAAAGATGAACAAGATAGTCCTGTCGAAATATCATGAAATGATGGTACCCCGAAAATACATTCTTGTTACCAAAAATTACAGCGAATAAGAAATATCTTTTTTTAAGCATAATTTTTCCTCACTTACAAGATATATATGAATGTACAGACGCCAGCTCATCAATCTACTATATGTCAAATTTCTTTAATAGATTTTCAACTTTATGGCTAAAGCATTAGGTTCGAGGTTAATTGGGAAAGGATGATGCAAATTTTGGTAATAGCAATAGCTTCGTGTAATACATTGTTAGATAGGTACTTATAAGCTGCACAAAAGTTACTATGGCGCCAAGTTCCATGTACCATAGTTCCAAATCTTAGTCCGTTCAGAGTTATGCAGTATTAAACAAGTCAGTTTAACAATAGTCAAAAATTATGTTTTTCCATTATAGTGCACTTTTTGAATTAACTAGTATTATCTACATAACTACCGCTATCATCATATACGATGGGTGTATGAAAGTGGTTTGTGATAGGTAGCGATTCTGAAATCGGAAAATATGATTGTGGCAACACATTGTTGAAATATCTTTAGCGTCACAGCTTAAAATCGCGCTTGAACCTGCCGTTAACTTACTACACTACCTATTTTAACAGTTTTGGGTAGCTTGATTTGCTGGTAACTGTACTGATGCATTTGCGCTTGCGACAACTGCATTACAACTGTGAATTTTAGCAGTGTCCAAACATAAACATGTATTATTTATAACACAACTAGGTTACGCCCGCGGCTTCGCCTGCGTGGTGTTGGGTAATGGTCCCACCGTCCCACGGGATCCTACAACTGAGATAAAATGTGTCTGTTTTACTCCAGTGTCACAAACATCCATTTCAAAGAGTAACAGACATCCAACATCCTCACAAATCTTTTGCATATGTATTGCGAATACGACGGCCGCGTCTATTGGCGGTGCCCAGTAGTAGGACTAATCTGCTGAGTAAAGCCCCTATAACGCGCATCTTGCGTGTGCTTATTATAATGACATAGCAGACAGCATAGATCTTTTTACTTCTGCTCTGAGTGAGCTCACAAAAATCACTATGTACAGAATATGTTATGGTAATTATTAAAACTGTAATTATGGAAACACTATTGAATTAGGAAATTCCAGTAATGATAGTGATGATGAGTTAATAATAAATAAGTCTAGTCTGTCAACACTCTAGTCTTACCAAGGGGTATTGTGGTACCCTGTGTGCACCATAAGCGCCGTTATAGGTTTATGTAAAATAAAGTATTATGATTGTTTGACTCGCTACCTATCTAGGTTGTGGACGGCTAAGTAGAGTCTCCATCTATACTAATATAATGTTTGTAAGTTTGTATGTAGGCGGTAATCTCCGGGGCTAATGATCCAATTGCTACAGTCGCTGATCCAAAAGGTACAATATTCGTGGGTGCTATAAACTATATTATTTATATCATGCATAGGTATTTGTCAGAATATCATAATTTTTGCGGACGTGGTTGCGGGCGAAGTGCTAGTCTAAAATAATAGTATTTAGCTGCGAACCTGAAGCCGACCACAACATAGTTTGGAAAATGACTCTCTTCAACTTCAGATGACAGAACAATTTCGTACATACAGAAACAGATACAGATACAAAAATTTGCTGTCAGAACATAGGCGCTCTGAAGATAAACAAAACTGTGCTGTCAGAGCATAGGAACAGGTACCTACAGGTGTAATGTAAAGAATATAGATAATTAATGATGATAAATAAATAATTGACGAATTAACTATATTTGAAAAGCCAATTTAAGTCCAATTGTAAAATGATTAATGATAGAACATTAATTATATTTTATTAACTGACATAACAACTTTATTTTATACGATTGTCATGCTACTGTGACAGACACGGAATAGTAAAACCAGTAAACACTGTTTTGGTGACAGACAAATGACGTCTGTCACGATATATTAGAAACAAAACAGTCGAGGTTGCTAAGTACAGATGCCAGTACCTAGAGCTACTACAATCTGTCAAATTTATTTAATAGATTATCAACTTTATATACTGCAAGCATTAGGTTCAAGGTTGATTAGGAAAACTTGTCAGTTTCAGGTAGCTTGATGTGCTGGCGTCTTGGTCGGACACAATCTAAGTCATCGATTCGAGAAGACAAAGAAGAAGCAATACAATCTATACTAATATTATAAACAGTTAAAATTTGTAAGTTTGTATGTCCCCTACATATAAAAATCAAAATCAAAGCATTTATTTCAAGTAGGCCAGTTACAGGCACTTTTGAACTGTCGAAACAAAGATAAAAATGAAATGTAGCTACAGTCCCAGTCACAAGGCATAAAAACTGTGAAAGTACTGTAGTTGCCCATTCCCTAGCGTAGATCTATCTCTATAGAGAAGAACGGACAAGAAACTCCATGGACACTCTTTTAAATCAGCATATTGTTACAAAATCTTGGTTACATCATTCATGTTGAGATGATACATTATGTGAGAACGATGTAGCAAAATGTGCACATTAAAAGTGTCCACAGTAAAACAAAAAAGACAATTCAAAAACTAAAATAATTAATTCAAATAAGCCGTGGCAACTAAGAGATGACCAGATGAACCATACAAAATTGCAAATTAATCTCTGGATATAGGTATTGAACCGATTTTGAAAATTCTTTCACTAATTGGAAGTTACCTACATTATCCCCGAGTGCCGTAGGCTATATTTACAACGTGCCCGTGGGATAATTTCCGACAAAAAAGCGAGCAAAGCCGCGGGCAACAGCTAGTGTTATTGTAAAACGCTGGTTCTAAAGTAGTTTTGTATTGCGTTGCCCTTACATCCATTGTACTTAGTTGCTATTGACTAGTTATCAGGTAAAGTTGGGGTCATAAAACCAGTTTCATTGACGGCTTTCGTTTTACAAAGGACAATATTTTAAAATGAGGGTGATGAGAAACATAGGGTGACTATGGAGCGGCGGCGACCTCTCGCTTCCGGCCTTGGTTCAATCCATGGTCCGGAGCGAGACGGAATGGGACGCCGTCACCTCCTTCTGCGAAGCAGTCATGCTAGCAAAGGAGGTGGCGGAACGTGAGAGGGAGAGAACCTCACGTCCCAGCCGTCGCGGGAGATGCACCGGGCGGCGGAGGCCACGTGGTGGCCCCCGGCCACCGTAGGCGCGGGCCTGTGGACGGTGAGCTATGGGCTAGCTCGCCGTCCGTCCGTCTTATGACGACAGGCCGTGTCGACGGCGCGTTCGTGTTCCACGCGCGCCTCAAAGAGATGTCAGCAAACAGGAAGGGGTCCGAAAGGACCGATGCCTGCCAGGGTTGCGTGACTGTTCGAAAGAGATACCGTGGCCCTGGAACACAAAGGGCAAAGGAAGGAACATGTATGGGTTTTAGTCAGTAAAAGTCTGACACTCCCTCCTGCTCAGCCCAGAGCGGGAGGGGTTATTTGATGATACCACATACGAAAAAAAAAAAAAAGGGGTGACTATGGAATAAATTTAGGGTGAATCATCTTTAATTTTAGTGCACTCAAGTTAAGTAGGTACCCAATTATTATCTAAAGGTTCTTATCTTACGTTCTTGATTAAGTTTTAACTCACGCAATGAATGATATCAAAATAGAAATCGTTAGTTTATGGAGAACGTAGATAGAAACGTCATCGAATTAACTTTGGAAAGGCTAAATAACGCATAGTTACTTTCGTTTCCATTTGAGTATTTATACTGTCCTAGGTTACCTATGTTCAGGGCCGGATTAACCATTAGGGAAAGTAGGCAACTCCTACGGGACCCCGCGCGCGTAAAAATGAAATTGAAAATGTATCTTGGAGTGAAAAAAAGGCAGTGATTTAAAGTTACAAAACAACTTGTGAAGTGTAGCTTGGTCTATCCAACACAATAAACTTATGACAAACAGTCATAAGTTTACCGTCATATTTTCCCAGTCTATCTTAAACCTAATGCTGCAGCGATAAACTTGACAATCTATTATAGAAATTTGACATAATGTAGTAGCTTGTTGTGCTGGCCTCTGTACTTCGAGTGTCGGTCACTCGACACCCGCCGCGCGTATAAAAAAAGTGAGGTTCAGATAAGCGCTGCTGATGATGCAGCAATTGTAGCATCATGTTGAGATAACCATGTTGTTGCCATATCCTATCACAGCATACATTGAAGTAACAGAACAGGACAGGATACCAAATTTAGAGTCGATCAGACCTCTGGAAGTTGCTCACAACCCTTCATCAACGTGAAAAGAGCTAATGATTTTCAAAAAGGGGCCCGAGAATTGCATTGCCTAGGGGCCTCGACATGGTTAATCCGGCTCTGCCTATGTTATTAACTTATTACCAAATTATAAAAAGATTTACCTGAATGGGACTGTGGGAACACATGTTAAGTAACAAAGCTCTCAAAAAAACAACAAAAAACATTATTAACACCGACTTAAAAAAATACTGACTGAAAAAGATGGCTTAATAAAAGCAAGACAATTTGACTATCAATCAAGACATTAACTACTGATAAAACAAAATGAACATCTTTCAAAATTATGTTAAACTTCTTCGTACCTACTCGTATTTAGCAACCAACAATAGTAAATCACTACCCATTGTACGATCGAACGACAACTTTGTTTATTAGTTAAGATATTTTTTGTTAGGTTTTATTCTCTATAGGTTTTTTAGTGAACTGTGTGTTTCTTTATTTCCCTCTTTTTGAGAAATAGATTTCTAAACTAGAGAGAAATAAAGAAAGAGTTCTTCTTCATATCAACAAAAGGAAGTCAATTTTTCTACATCAGTGGGGTTGAGGTGCGTCCCTCGATTTGACTCAATGAAGAGGTTGTTTGTTTGTTTGTTTGCTAATTGCGTAGTTTGCGCGTTTGATTGGCTATCGGCCGGTTTCTGAATGATCCTTGGCGCCGAGCTAGCCTCACGAGTGTGATAACAGGCATGTCTGATGACCTGTGTATCCGAATGCGTATGCGTCATGCGTTGTACACGGACCCCACAGCTAGGTCGTGTTGAATGTGGGTGGACTTAGAGTAGATCCACCCCGAGTACTACATTACTGCGTAGAAACGGACTCCCCACAAGTATGGCGCCGCGACTGTATATATGTAAAGGGCAACGAAAACTTTAATAGCGCGATTTAGAACTTTTGCGATATATGTGACTTATGTTTATTCAAATAGACTCAACTCTACTTGATAGAACACAAATTAATTTTATCTTTTACAAAAATATTTTCATTTCGGAGAAATAAGCATTTTTACGTACGTCACGTGAAATGGGAATATATAAAAACACCAAGAGCGACTGAGATAGCGATAACGGTACAAATATTTCTGGCAACAGCGGTGCCATCTCTTATCGATTAGAAAAACTAGTTTTATTCATGTTGTGTGAAATACTGGTTGGGTTAGGTCGTTGTATATTGATTGAAATTGTAATTAATGGACATATTTATTAATTAATACATATATAAGATCTGATATCCATGGTTAAAGTATTTATGAAGAGATTTTGTCATTTTGTTCTATGTGTCATATGGTCGATAATTTAGTAACTATATATGTTCCCATTCTTTGAAATTTGAAACCCTATTTGCACAGGTGTTCTATAAGCAGCTCGTGTTTTTAAAGTTGATATTAATTTCGCGTAGTTTCAAATACTAAGGTACACCACGTTTATGTTAACTCTTGATTCTAATATTAAAAAAGCGTTTATTAATTTTATCGTAAAACACGACATTCGTTCTATAACAGAAGAATATTGTTTTAATACCTGAAGATATGATAAGTAAATATGTGTTATTAAGACTTTATGTACATAGAGGCAAAAATCAATGTCATGTATTTATTTGGTAAATCAGTTCACTTCTATACAACAGTCTCCCCAGAGTTTAGAGTTTATGACGATGTAGAACAACAATGGCAAAGTAATAATCTGTTTTTGGGTAATTTCACGTGCTTTTTATTCCTCGTCGGTCTAGTGGTCGCAAGCGCGAGTGCTGAGCATGCGGTCCTGGGTTCGATTCCCAGGTCGGGCAAAGCGTCAATAGGTTTTTCCATCAGGATTTTTTGTTGGTTTTCTTTGAAAACATTACTGTACTCTAAGTATGTCATAAAGACTGACGACTGCTTCCTTGGTGTATTGGAGGCAAGCGTGACTGCTGAGCATGAGGTCCTGGATTCGATTCCCGGGTCGGGCAAAGTGTTATTGGGTTTTTCCATCAGCAATTTCTCAGTAGCAGCCACGGAGTCTGGATTCGTGTCCGTTTGATGGCAATAGGCTCACCCCCTGTTACATGGGGCTTAAACATAACTGGCGAAATGTGGGTGTATCTAATATTAAGTGCCCCTCTGCCTAACCCTTCCCGGATTACAGCCGTGATGTTATATTATGTGTTTATTCACATACTAGCCCCTACCCGCGACTTCTCTCACGTCGAAAAAATCCACTCCATCATCCATCCTATGCCACTCGGCAATATTATGGCTTTCTAACTGTACTTAAATTATTTTTTGAAACCGGGTGAGTAGTTTCGGAGTTTAAGTATCCAAACATGTAAACATCTAACCTTTTTATTATTTTATGTAGATTTATTTATTGTAGAGCTGACGTAATAACTGGCCTATGTGCCTCTACAGTATGACCACTTTATGTGTGCAGTTGAACGTGGCGCTGCTTGTCAAGAAGAAATGCATCGAAATGTCAAACTTGGTATATTTATTTTAGTTTTGAATTTTTCCGCCTGCACAGTTAAGTTGGTTGATGTGTACCAAATTACCAATATCGTCCGCTATCAGTGGTCACTCAACTTACAATGTTCTATTGTTATTATTAGGATATTATGGCCTATGGGGTAATTGACTAATTACTGATAGGTATATCTATCTTCTGTTAATTAATATGCACGCATGATTTTAACCTAATTAATGTGTTTTCTTTGCATAATATCAAATAGCCTCAGTATATAAAAATAATCAGCATAAACATGTCATTGACGTCGCTTATATTTTCAAGTGTGCCGCCATTTTGTTAACAGGTGACAGTTTTATCAATGGTCGGCTCGCTCAATGGTCTAAACTCTAGGCATAGACAACGAGCGACCGTGACACCTTGACGGCTCCGCGCCCATCGACAATATGACAAAAACAATAATTGTCTATTACAACTGCTGCGGAACTCTTTCATTCCTTATCAGCATGATAACGAGATGGTAGATTATAAAAAATGGAATACTTTAACTAACATGAGAGTTGACATATCAAAGGGAGAGGCGACACGTCCCTCGAAATTATTGCAAAAAATATTACCTAATGATTTTTCTTTAGGTATAATTTAACACTTACATAATAATTGAATATTTATAAATACAGATGCATTTATATTTATAATATGCGTTTTAGAAATACTTTGTTATTCTTTTTAGTACCATAATATTTTAGTACAATGTCAAGCCACGACAATGGCGGCAGTGCAGACGCAGACCCCTTTTGTTGAACTAAGAGTCGTCTCTACATTACTGACCGCGCGCACCACGCGCCACGACCACGACTTGTGGCATGACCGGCGCTATCTTGAACAAGACTGGTCGAATGCCTGGTTATGCGACCAAACTTTCTTCCTGGTCAAAGTTTCTGTGGCCAAATATTCGTAGTCGTGGCCGCGTAGTACCCGAGGACCCTAAATGTTGACCATTACTTTTACGAGGTCAGTACGGTGATTAAAAAAATGTTATTAAATGTATATATTACAATAAGAAGAACTTTGTGCTACAATCCATAATACATCGTATAACTCAATCGAAACCATACAACATGAACTCATGAACCTGGTGGTTCAAAATCACGGTGTTCCATATTGGTGGTATGGTTACCACCAATATGGAACACCAGCACACAGTGATTTTAAACCAAAAATCCCTTTAAACCTAAATTCCCTTTTTTTCTAAGTAATACTGATTAAACTATTTACAACAACTAATTAGCAAGTCAAGCTGAACACGAGAAACATTTATATTTTTTTAATTAAGACGTCGAAATATGCCCCTTTTCCCAGCTTCTTCGGATTCCGAAACATAAGCATCTCGCTAGCGCCTGTTATTACACGCTCGTTCTCTAACCCGAAGTAATTACAATAAAAACGGCGGTACATTCAAAGATATTATTCATTAAACAAGAAGATATTAACGTATAATTATTCATCTATCGACAAGCCGACAATATGCGAGACTGCGGCATAATTAATTTAAAATTGAATGTTCCCGATGTGTCCGGCCCATATGTAGACAGGCCTGTCCCGCTAATCACCAAGACATTTAATAACTATTAAATTAATTTGAATCTATTGTGAACTTTTACGTTTTTAGGTGACATTTTTTTTTCTTAGTAAATTACATGGGAATTAAATATTTTCTCAGGAATTATATTGTCTCTTTGCCGGTATTTTTTGTATCATGTGACATGAGACCACAAAAGACCGTAGTTAATGTGACATAATGATGACATTCCGGTAGCCATATTCTGATGCCGCGCCGTTCTGTGACGGTCGCAAACCAAATTTGTCACGTGTTTTTTTCTTCCAATTTTCTTAATGGAAATAAAATTGCTTGTAATGTAATGTCAACCTCTTTTCCGGTACCATATATGGTTAACTAAGGGAAACGCACTAGGTAATGCAAAATTGCTATTTAAAAATTGATTAGGTAATTGAGGGACAGCAGAACAATCAACTAGCAATTACCCTGTAAAGAAATACATAGGTTGTCACCAAATTTGGTGCAACGTAATTATTGGTAAATGACAATTACAAACCCGCCAACAAAAAAGTCAGAACCAAGACAGTGATGTCGACTTCTTTCAATTTTTAACAGACTTCCAAAAGGAGGTTATCAAGTAGTCTGAATTTCTTTTTTTTTTTTTGTGTGTATGTTCAGCGATATCTTCGCCAAATGTGAACCGATTTCGATGATTCTTTTTTGTTTGGTAGAATATTGTTTCGCGGTGGTCCCATTTCAAATTTGGTGAACATCTGATGTGGATCTTCGGAGATATACTATGGAACACTTCAAAAATAAACGCCAAATCTGTCGTAATTGCTGCAATCGCTTGGATGTTTATTGTTTATACAACATCATAACATAATATCACGCTTGTATGCTCTAGGGGGTACGCAGAAGTGTACTGTACAACTTTTCGACAGTTAGGTATGTTAAGTTCTATTTTATTGGGGATAAGCCTATTACCATGAAATGTATTGTTAGCGGTTCACTAATGTTTCACCAAAACTCTTTTGACAATATTTTAACCGACTTCAAACAATATGAGGAGGCAAATGACACAGTCAAACGTAGTAACGCTTGACTGTGTGTCCCGTATGTTCACCGATTTCTCCGCTAATTCTGGACCGATTGTCAAAATTCTTTATTCGAAAGCCTATACTACTGAGGTGGTCCCGTTGTCACAAAGTTAGAATCTGATGATGGGATCCCAGGGAAATCGAGACAACCCTGACATTTTACAATGTTTTTCATATAGGTACTTTCTAACGATATTTGTACCTGATAATCATTATCTCATGTTGCTGAGCAGATGATGGAAGGTATAAGTCAGGATCTGATGCTGATCTTCGGAGATATACAATGGAACGCTTCATTATAAGACAGAAAATCTGTCGTGATTGCTGCAATTGCTTGGATGTTTATTTTTTAAATAATATTAGAACATAACATAACGCCTGTATGCTCTGAGGGAGTACGCAGATGATGTGTACAGTACACCCAGATTTCGACAGTTAGGCATGATAACGATATAAGTTACATTTTATTGGGGATAAGCCTATTATTACCATGAAAGGAGTTGTTAACAATGTAAAATAAATGTATATAAAATATTTGTGTAGAATATTGCAACTAAAAACGGAAAAATAAAAAATACTTTTTTACAAAAAATAAAACCGACTCCAAAAACAAAAAAACGTGGAAAAATAACTTTACCTTCAGAAGTCGGTGGCAAAAAAATTCAATCGAACAAACGAAAGTCACCGACTTATGAAGCTAAAGTTACTTTTCCACGTTTTTTTTTGTTTTTGACGTCGGTTTTATTTTTTGCAAAAAAGTTTTTTTGTCGTTTAAACGGGTTTACACGTCATTACTAAATATGTCAAGTATTACCGAGTTCACTGACGGTCTGCTACTTTCACCCTTATGCCCTACGTAATAAGGTTGAAATGTGAACGAAAGGCAGTGCACTCGGTAGTACCTACCGAATACAGACAACTGTGACTCCGGTTATTACAATAACCGAAAATAATATCTGTCAGTTCCAAATAACATGACCCATTGTGCTCTATTTTTGAATCAACCGTTGTATAGAGTTGATTTATTGGTATTTGAATCCTAACGTAAATTATAAAATAATTCAAAAGATACTGTTTCTTTGTCACACACAGCATAATAGATTTCGATGAAAGTTGCCACCCAGGTAGACTGTGACTTCGATTAGGATATAGGATACTTGGACGTAATTACACGAAAAGGATCCAATCCACAACATGGTCAAAATTTTTGTTAAATATACCAAACTGATGCTAAATATCAAAACTATCGGCCTGTAAAAAGATCCAAGCAAAAACATCTGTTTAAACTTTTTATCAGCAAAATACAAAACTAAGCTTGACTATACTAATAATCATAAAAAAAGTGTTATTATTCCACACATCAACTTTCAATTAATTTTAAAATGTATACCAATGAAGAAATATCTTCTAAACTTCAAACGTCAATATCTCAAAAGTGACTTTGTGTGGATTGGATCCTTTTCGTGTAACTACGTCCACTTTGTATACCAATAGCAAGTTCGCGTAGGATAATCTTCGAAGTCTTCCTGAAGGAAGTTACGGGAAAAAGTTAGTGTTTAAAATGAAGGTTATTTGAATAAACAACGGTAATTCATAGTTTTTTTTATTAAATCTAACATTTCTAGCATTCACTCTGGCGGGTTTATTGTTAATAATGAACATTTTACTGCCCATTTATGATACTTTTCCTTAGTCTCTATGCTTTAGAAAATTTAACTCGTTCGGAAATCAATTTCTGAATTATTTCAGTAGTTAGTAATAGTGCGTTATGGCGTATTACTGTGAATAGATTGTACATACACATGGTGACACATCGAGATACACATATTCAGTATAACCTGACCTCGTTTTGTATGAGCTTCCCGTACAATGAGAGATCAGTTTAATTTTGTTTTGAATAGCTTGATTGGTCGTCGAGCATACTTATGCTCGACGACCAATCAAGCTATTCAAAATAAACTTTAAAAAATAAATTATGATGAAATCTGTATCAAAATCTGTGGCGTAGTTCATTATTTGATAGGTAAACATAGACGAACTGTAATATATCAGCAAAATTATCTATAAAAAAAAACTATTTATTGTTATTGTTTCTGGTAATCATGTATTTTTGTAATCTTTTATGTTTTGTTTTGAGTAATGTATCAAACACAATTTAAATTGCTCCTGATAAATAAATAAATATGTAAAGCGTAAAACATTTTTTTTTGTGGAAGAAAACTATCATGCGACATGCACTCAAAAAATCGAAGACATGTGACATTTTACCAACCCGCACTGGGCCCGCGTGGTAGATTTGGCCCATTACCTTTCATAGAGAGGAGGCCTCTGTCCCGCTGTGCTGCTTATGCAAAAATAATTTTCAGATTAATAACAACTATTCATTATTGTAAAAAAAAAATTATCATAACTACATAGTATAAAACAAAGTCGCTTCCCGCTGTCTGTCCCTATGTATGCTTAGATATTGAAAACTACGCAACGGATGTTGATGCGGTTTTTTTTAATAGATAGAGTGATTCAAGAGGAAGTTTTATATGTATGCCATTGCACCCGAGCGAAGCCGGGGCGGGTAGCTAGTTTATTATTTTAAGAAAGTTGAAACCATCTACTTCTATCCAATATCAGGTCTTGTACCTACCGCAGCAATTCTAGCGGCAATAAATAGCTCGTTTATTCCCGAAGGCCTAGAGATCAGAGCCGTGAACACAAATTAGTGAGCTATTTTACTGTTGCGCTCTGAAAATGTGCTTCAGGCAATCAGAAATCGAGTTGGTCTGCATTATAAAGTGTTTAAATAGAAATAAATCCTTTTTACGTTCAATAAATAACAAAGTTTTAAAGGTCGTTTACTAGGAAAGCTTAGAAATCCGTAATTAGCAAGGAAGATCGAAAATTGCGGTTAACATCGTAAGGTTTTATTTTCAAAACAATCATCAAACAATCTATACAAACACATAAACTATACTATATATATGTATGTATATATGTATTTATTATTATATTGTAAGCTAGAAAATTTTCTGCATCATTGCACCTACTATGTTATGTCTCTGCATCACCCTAAGGTAGACTGGTAGAAAATGCCCAAGGCATTAAGTCCGCCTTTGTACAGTGTTTTTTTACATTATGTGCATAAAGTTTAATAAATAAAAAAAATAAACTGTCACTTACGGGATATCTTCCGTGATTGTCTGTACTTTTGAGCTCCCGATATTTCGACGCTGTTGCAAGCGCCATGATCGCGGGTTGACTGTAGAATGCGGGTGGATGGAAAATAAATTGTTAAGAGCAGACAAATCAACAACAACACAGTGTTGTTAAAACAGTGTTTGAATCTATACAAATAAATAAAGTGTCTGTTTGTAGTTAATAAATAACTGCTTTTTACTGAATGAGTATGAAAGCATATCGGTAAATAACCAACAACATTTTATTTTTGTCTGTCTGTTTGTATGGACTAATCTTCGAAACGACTAGACCGATTTTTACGGTTTTTTTTAATGACAGATAACTGATGTTATGGACTAACTTTACTGACAGATAGATGATTTTAAGGAGTGAAGATTAGGGTTCCGTGCAAAAATATTAAAAGCCATGTAATTGTAAACCAAATCTGATTCGGAAAGGAAAGTAATATCTGTATTATCTATACTTACTTAATATTATAAAGAGGTAAAATTTGTTTGTAAGTTTGTATGTAGGGGGTAATCTCTGGATCTACTGAACAGATTTTGAAAATTCTCTCGCTAATAGGTAGCTACATTATCCCCGAGTGCCATAGACTATATTTAAAACGTGCCCGTGGGATAATTTCTAACAAAAACGCGAGCGAAGCCGCGGGCAACAGCTAGTTTTATAATAATTACACGCGGACAACAGCGGGCAACAGCCAGTAAGTGATAACATAACAAAACATCACCCCCGTAATCCCTGAGCGGTTAGGCAGAGATGTACCTCTATTAACTACACCCACACTTCGGCATTTTTTATTTTTAAGTACCATTCAACCGGGCACGCACCCAAAGTCCGTGGCTACTACATACATACAAAGTGATTCCTGTCGGAAAAACCTATAAATCAACTTTGCCCGATCTAGGAAACAAACCCAATACCTCATGCGGAGCAGTAGCGCTCGCAACCACCAGGTAGTAATAAAATACAGAATAAACCAAATGATTCATCCTAAAACCAATAATACGCCATTAGAATTAAAATCCTAAGATGTAATTTGCAGTACCAAAACCTGTAGGAACTAGGTACCAAGTTCATTGACTGTCTGTCACTTCTCATCCTTATGCACTAAGTAATAATAGTCCTGACCGCTGTCGGTCACGGGCGTCACGGCGGTCAATATCAACAGAGATTAGCCACCGGCGCAGGAGATATTATAGTGTACAAGTGTGTGCGCAGACACAGGTGCACTCTCTGTTCCTTTACTCTCATAGTTCGATGGGACGGCAATCTGACTCGACCGGAGAGAGATCAGGCGCAGGACCAACGGCTTAACGTGCTTTCCGCGGCACTGGGGTATCATACCGCCAACTTCCAAACTCCCAGCTGCTACTGAGACTTTCTAATGAAAAAACCTACTAGCACATCTTTACCGACTCGGGAATCACACCCAATAGGGCACGCTCAGCAGTCGCGCTTGCGAATACAACACCAATGGAGCAGTAATAAGGATAAAAAGGATGAAAAGTGGTCAACCCACGCACGGCGGCAAATCAAGCTATGCATAACCAAATTAAGCTGATCTCTCATCTTACGGGAAGCTCATACAAAGTGAAGTCAGGTTATACTGGTTATGCACAGCTTGATGTGCCGCCGTGTGTACCGGTCCATTACAGACCAAAGGCCTACCTTCGCTTTTTCCACTATTTTTCTTCACAGCAATAAACTGTCAATAATTCGCAATAGAAAATTTTCCCAACAAATACCAAGCCTACAGTAAAACAATATGACAACCCGAACCCATTGCATTTTCCACACAAATAGAAATCCACAAACTATTCTCTCAATAAATCATAGGTTAACTCAACATTCCGCAAAACTCCAAAGGAAACAATAACTCGAACTAAACATTCCCTATAGATAATTTGTTACAGAGAAGATTTATATCTTTGTCAATAGCGAAAAATGGCCACTGTCTGGGAATAAAATGAACAAATGTAACCTCATCTATTAGTTAACTATAAATATTCGAGTTGGTTCACATAATTCTCTGCAGAAGATACATATGACTCTATCCGAAGGATCCCGGGGACGTGCGCGTACACTGCTTACGAAGGAACAAAGGATATGCCGCTTCGGGTTTGTTCGGCAAAATTAGGGCACGAAATATGAATACAGTCATCATTTTCGAAATTTGAAATTGTCGAATTTCTTCTGCTTCAGTCTAACTGTTATGGGCAAATTCGGAACAAGCTGCTGACATCGAAAACTGATAGATTAACACCCATATCTATAAACAAGTCAAAGTGATTACTCGAGTAAAAGTAATAACTGATACGATTGTTATTCTGTAGTTTATTAATTGCTTGAAGTTAGAACTGTCAAAAGTCAGAATTCTCATTTTTTTTTCGTTCGCCTTTAAAAAGGCAGGCATCGATCTATAGACGTCAGAATTCTCAGCTTTGCTTTCTTTGACGGTTCTTACTTCGTTCAAATCCTTGACTATTGATATAAACTCAAGTAATTACTTTAATTTGACTATAGATACCAGAGTTAGACTTCATTTAGTATCTGTCAAAGTCCTCTGACCGGAAACGCGTCCGCGCGTCTTCACGAGACACATTTTGCGATGTGTCAAATATTGAAACTAATCTTAGTACTAAGTTACTTTTACATTTTTGTTGGTCCTTACGTTTTCATCCACTAAAGAAAGATACTTATTAATGCCATTTCATACAGGTTGCGACTACACGTTATTAGTTACGGTCTACTAACTACGGCTTGTAATAACACACGTTGTTCTGAATCAGTTCACTTTGTTGCAACAAACAATAAACGTAACACATAACAATAGAAGATTTTGATTTATAAATACATAGTGAGAAAATCCTAAAAATAGACTAAGATTAACGTAGAGGTCGATACAAATCACTGAATTTACAGTAATACTTTACCAAACGCATACCAATAAATTTCATGGAATCTTAAAAAAAAAGTAAGTCGTTGACTTTTGATTTTCGAACCATCACGAACTGCCAAAAATTCTCTGAACTTCCAATCCATTCACAAAACGAATTTAGAATCCATCGAAATTCAAATAGAAAATTGGTCACGAGCTCGGCGAAATTCGTCGAATTTTGCCGAAGTTGGCTTGTGTAACTTCGTAAGCGGTGTACGTGCACGTCGTTGGTTTTTTCCTTCGGCTTGGTAACAAGGTAGGATGTAAATCAAAGCTGCTGCGATCTGCATAGCGCGGCCGGTGCATTCGTTAGAACAGATAGGAATACCTAAATGTATTAGAAATGATATTTAGTATACAGGCCGTTTGTGAAATAATTGGGCTGGGACTTTGGAGTATTGGACTGAGCTTGTGATGTGACAAAATGAAGTACCGCTGTGTTTTGAATATATAGGAGTACGGTTTAAATGATTGTATGAAATTGATGTTGTTAGTAGGGTATACGAGTATGCAAGAAATACAAAACTTATTTATTACTCTTTAAAATGCGTTGTATTGGCCCATAAAACATTGTGGTACACTTGTTTAATTCTCTAATACAACACTTTTGCGTGTTTTTGGTAAAACGGAACGCAGTGGTAGATTTCGGTAGTGACGTCAAAGAAACACATTTAATTGAAAAGTACTTAAAGTTTCACTAAGATTTTACTCTAATATTGTTATTGCAATTTTTGCTTTAATAAAGCACTTACAATATAGTAAAACGTAGTCGGTACGGTAACCGTAAAGTATTAAGGGCAAAAAATTAGATTTAAACAAGGCAGATAGAGGGAAGTGACATCAAATGCTATGACTTGAATTGCCGCGACAGTCATGGACGTTTGAACTGTCGTAGAAAATTGTAGGAGTTTAATATTGTTTTTGTGCGACAAGCAGTAGTTGAAATTAACTGTTAATTATTTTTTTGTGTTGATAGAACTGCATTTTAATGATTTAAGTGAAAAAAAAAATTACATGCATATTCCCTGTAAATTGGGAAGTTTGGTAAAATTAGAGGAGGCCTTTGACTTGTAGTTTTTTTGACAAGTACCAAGTTACAACTTGGCGAATCGAAGAGAAAATAAAATATCATCTAAAGTGTTTGGTGTGTTACAGTTGTCATTGTCAATCGCCTCAGATTGGGAAATGCGAATTATTAATCAATTGTTTGTTTTTTTTTGCAGGTGCTACCCCTGAAGGCTCAACGGATGAACAGCAAAATGTCTAATTAGGTAAGCGAATTATGAGAATCTTAATTTTATTCAACTTTCCATAATTTCTTTGTACTTCCTCACTGTTACTTTATGTTCCATATTGGCAAATATTCGTGGTGTGGTGTTATCATGTATTCAATACATGATTCTGAACATACCACATAGAAATTTTTCATCAGTTATTAAAAAAAAAACAGCTGTTCTGTAAATTTTGACCGTGTGAGGTACTGCACTTTTGTAGGAAACAGCTGTTTTTTTTAATATAATAACCGGTGAAAATTGTTTTGTGGGGGGGTTCGGAATGATGTACTGAATACGCAGTAGGTAACTATTGTGGCGTCAGTGGCCCTTCCACCCCGTGTAGGTAGGTTGATTTATACCTACGTCATCCATTTATTTGAATTAACGCCCATCTTGTCCCCAGTGTTACTGTGTACAGAACTACTGCAACTACAAATTGCAAGAACCAACCATAATGTAATTCTAAAAACTACTTACACCGGTGCGACTTACGATTAATTACATACATAAAAGTATATAACATGCAACTCTATATACTATAACAAAGTACCTACCATTAAAGTCTTTACCGAGCCAACCGCAACGAACTATCTACCACCAACCACATACTTAACACTGACAAATGCGAGACGTTATGTAATAATGACAAAATGTCACATACACGTTTTTATTTCATTACACAAACATTAGATTAAGACATTAGCAAGTCGGCAACATAACGACGGTAAAAAAGATGGCGGCGGGAAAGGTGCAGTGGCCCGCGCTTTATTAGAATCACGGGCATAAACAGTATTTGGAAAATGTCCGCACGGAAATTTTCATTTCATAGGGTTGCGATCGATTCGCGCTCATCGATAATTTCTTTGGAAATAGGGCTAGGAAACAGCACATTATTTCTGTGGATTTTGTGATACTTCGTTTTAAATCGTTGTAGGCAATGTGGTTCTGATAATTTGTTTTATCGTGTCGTTGTTTTTTGAATGTAATTAATGGTATGGGGATAGGTTTCCGAAAGCGCCCTAGCCGACAAGTTTGATTGGTCGATGCCACTTTGTTTTTGTGACTTGACAGTTTAGATGAAACAATTGCTTGTCTATGTGTTTTATAGTTCGGCCATTTGTAATGCGAACGTCACAGTTTTTAATTAATAGGTTTGTAATAATAGGGGGGGATGTTTTACATAGAGTCATAAGTACAAAGAAAGAAGTACAGTCTGGTGTTTCTAAGTCAGGCTGTAACAAAAATCTACACAGATCATGGGGTGGATACAGAGAGGAGACGTTGGATAAAAAGGGAAATTCGATTTGAAAGTTATGCAAAATCAAAGTTCAAGATAGTTTTGAGATACACTTAAATTCCACATACATTATTATTGTACTAAGAAGAAAAATATCTAAGTCAAAAACTGACAATCGTCATTTTGGGCAATAGATACGAAATCTCCGAATTGATCACTAATTTGGTGTTTTTTCAAATAATAGCACATCCCTAGCCAATGTGACTAGTGTCGATACAGACATAAAAAATACCATGGGTTACCAGTTAACCGCGGGTTCCATAGAACATTTAACGTGTGCTTGCACCATAAAAATTATAATGTTTCCAGGACCTGCTGTGTGGACAACAGTACTACGAAGTTCGCCGATATCCACTCGACTTTTTGTCTAAACACATTTCGAGAAAATAGGGTTTGCAACCAATTACAAATTCCTAAAAATCAACCTGGTTTCTTCTATTGTGTAGGAAATAGACGGAGATAGAGCGATTTTAATTTATTTTAATTGCGAAAGAAAACAAAATGGCGTCATGTTTTTTCGAAAGATGTATTTTTTTTCATTCTTGTGCGTATTTCTTAACACTTAGGCAGTAATGGTGCGAAATGGGCAAATCGAGATATGCATGTTTTTATCATCTTTATCACCATAAAGATCATAAAAAAATGCATCGAAAAAAGCTAACTTATATTTTATTGATGCGTTCGTTTGTTGACAAGAATGTTAACGTCGAGGTGTTGAATTGTTGCATAGTTATTTTCTGAGAATTTGTAGCTTGCACTTGATTAAAAAGTAATTGGAGAAGACTAATTTGTAGTACGTGCCTGTGGTTTGAGGCTGGTAATATTAAGACGTTGGTTATTCCAATTTATTGTCATTAGTTGTCATTAGCAATAGGCTGTGTTGTGGTTGCAAGGTCCAGAAAACATATAAGTACCGGCGACAGTTTGTGAATGGGTGTGGTTTAAGATATTTAACTTTTTAAGTGACAGCTAATAACCGTGTTATTGGTGTGTTATTAAAACAACTACATATGTGCTCATTTAACGGTTAAACGATGCTAAAGTGACGAAACAGTATCCTAGCATTTTTGCAGTTTAGACTTTACATGTACACTTCCATTTTGTTTTATTATAAAGCTACAGGAATCTTATGGCGCTTGGCTGACTGACAGGGGCGTTGTTGAAAAACACAAGATGGCGAGATTTGTTTCAAAAAGGATCACCCGTCAAAAATCTTATTCAGGGTAGATACGTTCAACCGGGCAGCAAGGGGAACTACCTTAACCGTTGCTATCGAGAATTATTCGTGAACACAGATTTTTGTTAGCAATACAATGACAATTTTACACAAAAAAAAATAACCTCAATCGATCCTGTTTCTAATACTAGGCAAAAACTTCTACGGGACCAACTCAGGTTAATGTACTAAAAAAGTAAAAAATAGCAAAAAACGTTTCCCATACATTTTGTTTGAAAACTTTAAGCCAATTTTTTTTTTTATCGGCCCTAAAATCGGTTTCTAATACTGATTATCGGAACAACCATAGTTGGAGTACTAAAAAGTCAGAAATCGCAAAAAATGTAAAGTGACATACCGTATTCGTGATCATTTGTCTTTTATTGTTTTTTTTTGTATTTCAGATTAACAAATTCTTTTTTAGGACCTGCAATGATTTCGAGAGAGTTTTTGATCCGAAGCAGGAACGATTAACATAAAAAAGTTGTTTATAACTTTCAAACAAAATGTATGGGAAAAGATTTTTGCAATTTCTAACTTTTGTTGTACTCCAACCTGGGTTGGTCCGATAATCAATATTAGAAACGGGATCGATTGAGATCAAAAATATTATTTCTGTAAAATGGCCATTTCCTTGCAAACTGTAATTTTTTGAAAATCTGTAAATGGTGATAAAAAATTCGTGAAAAATTATGGATAGTCTCCAAAGACCATTTTCGTTTAGCTGCGACGGTTAAGGCCACATTGAACGTATCCACCCTGTTTATAAAAATCTTGTATCACGGTGTTTGTGGTCGCACTCCTCCGAAACGGCTCGACCGATTTTTACGAATTTTTTTATGTATATTATATGTAGAGTTGCGACCTATTGTCGTAAAGTATATTTCACACCGCTAGGTTGTCAAATTCTAAATTAACGCGAGCGAAGCCGCGGGCAAAAGCTAGTATTGTTATAAAATCTGTCAGCTTTGATTCGATATCCATGCTTGAGCATTATTTTAAAAGGAAGTATTAGTCACCTGGGGGCCTAAAATGGCCGGTATAGCACAGAATCGTAATAGGATAATTTTAAGAATTACATTACAATTCGTAAAATGGTCCCAAAGTGACAATTCATAATATTAACTCCGTCTGTGACAATTTTAGTAATTTTAATGAGATTCTTATTAGATTCTGAGCTCAACCGGCCATTTTAGGCCCCTTGATTTCTCAAAAGTTTTTATTAATGAGAATTATACTTCGATGACACATTAGTAGCACATTACGGATAACGGACTTGTACAGGGAATTCTTATTATTATCTTTAACGCCGAGCCCTATTAGTTGTCTAATCCATACTTAAGGTGTAACTTTGCAAATATAGTATGGAACTACTGAGTGGAACTATATTATACAAATAGCTTTTGACGAGTGTGAAGCCTTAACACAAATGACACATTAACATTATCTTATGGACGCACACCATTATGAGAATTGGCCTAATTACAGTAAGATTGAGCCGTTGTCTTATGAATAAATTGCAAATGAGTTTATTCTAGCTTAAAACTGAGTAAAAAATCGTATACAGAAAGAATGCTCTAGTTTAATCACCCTCCACACAATTGGACGCCATAAAATTATTAATATAACTACTATAACTGTTTTTCATCCTTCCGCCTTTTAACAATGTTACCATATAAAATAATAATATGAGAAATAAAAACTTAATCAGATTCTGCGACGTGTCTAAAATAGGATTAGTTAGTTGCTACCTTTGTTACATAGGGCTAATTATTTGTTACATTTCTACCGTATTGACAACAGAAACCTTTTTGTTTGACGCTAAAGGAGTATATGGTTGATTTCCTTTAGATTTTAATAACTGTCATGCATGTATGTATGAAAATGAATGGGGTTTATTGATGAATATTAAAATATGCTGGATTTTTTGTGTATTTAGTTATCTAGGGCCTCCCACGTTGGCAAACTGGTGCTTTAGTTTGCATTTTGTCGCCGTTTACGGAATCATAACTGGGAATTATTTGTTTTCATTTGTTATTAGATCACATTGCTTCGTGGTTCCTTATTCCAAGGAAATTCAATTCATGGTCAGCGCTGTATTTTTGATCCGTATGCGCTTTTAGAATATTGATCAATTAATTAATCTTCAGAGTTGCGTAGATATTATCAGCTTCAGCAGTAGTAGCAGTAGTTTCTAATAGTTTGGGGTCTCGATCTTTATTACCAATTAAAATCCTTCTAGTTTATGGTCCCATTAAAATAGATGGAAAAAATTTAACACAACGTTCAGTACGTCTAACCAAAGATATCCAAGCAAAAAAAAAACACTGGTTAAAGTGATTTTATTTTGACCTATCACTTTAATCAGTGTTTTTATTGCTTAGATACCATCGTACTGAACGCTTTATTAAAAATTTGTCCTCCTATTTGAATGGGACCTTATTTATATCACGCAAGTTGCTCATCAACCACCAAAATTCTAAAAGTCAAAGCCTTTCTTTCAAAATGCCCTTACGTTTGGCCACCCGCATCACTTCAACACTTTCCAATTAAATTTAATCAACCTCCCGCCATTCGCACATCCCGTCAATTTTTCGTTAAAACAATTAGATGCGACATTTAAATTTTACACCGTCGAGTTACCGTCAAAATATAACGTAACGTGATTGTGTTTCTTATCCTTTCTGAAAAACTGCTGCGAATGTTGCAGGTCATAGTTACGAGGCAATCAAAATATATTGACTGTTTGATCTAATGTTCGGTGTGTGTGTGGTGTGTGGAATCGTAATATTTTCATAATGGATGGTCGTGAATGTTCTTAGCTGAAAAAGGCCCACCCGTAGGTTTAGATTTTTAATTAGAATTCCGGTACATAATACCTTTATAATGACTATTGGATACATCGGCATTGAAAGTCTTTGACTTTCGACAACGTTATTTTGTCGCTTATGTCGCATAAATCCCTAGACCTGAAAAATTCCAGCTGTATCCGGCTCGAAGGACAACTCCTAATTTAGGACATAATCAGAGTTTATACCTCTATTGTTTTACTTTTAATGGCATACGGATTTGCGATCACTATAGTTTGAGCATACACACAAACACATCTGCACTCCCCGACCTATCATTACGATCCTCTTTACTTAAAAATCCACCATTTTTCTAATAACATAATAAGCCGTACGAAATACTTGCGCGTTGGATGTTGGATGTTTCAATTATAAGGAGGCTGGATGCTGTTATTATTCTCTGCTCTCCCCATTAGTGCTGCGCCGTGATAGCTGGCCTACAGTGTAATAATAGTGTGGGCTACACAGCACAGAGGGCAGTAAATCAACTGCAAAAATTACTGTGGTTCTAGTGATTCTTTATGCAGTAAATAGAGTGTAAGGTTATGTGTTTTGGTTAGGACTACTGAATTATGATGATTTATGTACGAGTTTGTAAGTTACAACTAATATTTAGCGAAGTAGTAATTTTTGTTGTGTTTTTTTAAAAGGTGTTTGTAGATGGTTAGTAGTAGAAAGGACGAAATTATGAATTACTTTTTCTGTATTTATTCTGACAGGCGACCATATGAACAAAATTAATGCATACTGGATCAGCTGAGTAGCACCAGGAGGAAGAACGACATTTTTAAAATAAAATTCTTATCTACTCTAAATAACTAGGTCTTATAATTTTAGATCAAAACAATATTTCAAAAATCCGAACACAAACTTGTCTTTCTGACCGTCCTCCACTGTCCGCATACCGGCGCGCCTAATCAGGATAAATGCTATTGAACATTAATTGAGGATGTAATCCATATGGATGCTCCCAGGAACTGCCTGCTCTCAATATCATTTTTTATAAAGAAAATACTTAACTAAGGAAGTGTTGACGTGTATTCGAGTCTTTTTTTTCATGAAATTCCGAGTCGCGACTGGTTTTATTGATGACACGATATGAAAGATGATTTTATGTAGTTTTTTGTGTGAAAATATTTTTATAGTGGATGTCGTTATGGGTGGTAAATACCTGCGTTATAGCAGGCAGGTTCGATGGACAAGATAAAGCGTGCCAGCGATTTTTCTGGGTAATGCCATTTTTCTGGTCCTTCGAGTCGACAGATTAAAATTGTAGCAGTTCTTGTGTGGGTTCGTTATTTCTTTTACGCGTGTTGTTACATAATTTAGTACTTAGTAACACGAATAAACATACCATTAAAAGGTACAGATATTATCTTTTTATTCGTGTTCGTTGATACGGAATTTGTATCAGCTACGAGTAGCATCTGTACTTATTAACATCTAAAACATGTTTTGCGACAATATACCTTCCTGTATACCTCCTGAAAAAACAATACTTACTTTTTGTAACGTAATGCTTAAGCATTTACTATAAGTCAACCTAAGTATTCTTGAGACGAGGCAACACTATTCAAAACAACACAGTTTATTAGAACCTCAGATATATTCACTTCACAAATTAGGTGGTCCTTCGCATCCGACACGGTTGAGTGAAAGTGGTCTTTATGCGCACTTGCGCACGCGCAGGGAACGATAACGATCGCTATTGTATACAGCGGCGGTATAACTCATCACTGTGATATAGCGCCTCTATATTCTGTGTGGTGTAGGCAGCTAATTAAGTGGGACTACTGGAGGTTTACTGTGTGGAAATTTTAAGTGTCAAATAATACTGTTATTGGTCCACTGCTGGACAAAAGCCTCTTCTCTTACAGAAAAGGCACCAGCATTGATCACCACTCAAGATGGGTTGGCGATTTCAGAGTTTAAATAATTATAAGTCCAGTCTTCCTCACGATGTTTTCCTTCATAGATGTCAGTTGTGTCCACGATAAACTTAGAAAGCAGGTACATATGAATTGAAAATGTCACATTGGTACTTGCTGGGATTTGAACCGCGCAAGGGTAGCCCGCGAAATTTAAATTTTCTTACGGTTATTGCAATTTGCAGGTCAGTGTCAGGTTATATGTTGATAAAAAATGAATCGCGCCAGTAACATGTATGGAGTTACAAAATTATAATCATTCAAATCATCAATACAACCCTCGAAGTTCATTTAACCCCATTCAATAACTATTTCATGAATAAGTCACTCAATGGGGTTAAATAAACTTGCAGTTTCAATGACACAGAAACAAACAGATAGGTGTAAATACGAGTAAATCGCTTTTGAATGTTGCGTAAATTCAAGATATTTATGCTCTATCGACTACTGACCACTACATTACCCAAAAACATGCTTTTATCCAATAACTCAACTAAACGTGCTCCACATAAACAACATATATCTATAATTCTATGGTATCTACATAAATTTACATGCATTATCTGTTTAATATCTGTGAAATACAGATATTGCATACTCGTGCTTGTTCGGGCATGTTGGTGAAAGATATGATAAAGCGGTCCGGGGTCAGGAGTTACAACCTGACTCCTAACAGCCACCGGTCTACCTCTAATAGTGTGTCGGGGTTCACGACGGAAACTGTGGGCTATTTAGGAATATTATCGAATTTATTAATGGTACTGTTTGTTTCTTGTTTATGTTGTTTTTGAAGATTTAAGGTTTTAAGGAATTTGGAAAGGATTGGGTAGGCTTTGCGCAGGAGTGGGATAGAATAGGAAAATAAAAATAAAAAGAAAAAAAGGTATTTTCAGAATTCACACTTTTAGCTATTTGTTTTATGTAGGGCACTTGTAGATATCATTTGCTTTCGTAGTTTATAAATACAAATATAACGCCATAAAAGTCATACAGGAGTAAGAGGACTTTTCAATGAATACCTAATACCTATGTTAAGTGTTTTACGAATTCTGCAATTTTTTTATTTCAATGGAATTGAGTAATTCGCTGCTAAAAATAATACCACAAAAATATTTTCTGTAGTAAACCAAAACTACAAACTCTTCACACGAATTAAGAGTTCGTTTGTTTTTTGTTGAAAAAAAAAAACAATACTTAGCAATTACTTAACAAGAATGTCAGTTTTCGATTTTGAATATTGTTTCTAAACCAACATTGAAGAGATTTTAACATACATATAGAACGGACATTGGGAATATTTTCATACAAAAATATTGATCCCGAATATTTTCGATTTTCGAAAAGCGGGCGTATGACACTAGACATTATTTATTATTATATGAAAAGGCCATATACTCTTGTACAGACGCCAGCACATCAAGCTATTATAATCTGTCAAAGAAGATGTTTCATTTTTGTATGGGACTCCGGCCATAACATGTACACACGGCTACACATCAAGCTATACATTTCCAGTTTATGCTGATCTCGCATTGTATAGGATTTCCGTACAATACGAGGTCAGCTTATACTGGACACGTATAGCTTGATGTGTAGCCGTGTGTACCTTTTAGAAAAGCTGCGAAACAAACCCCTGAATAGAATAAAGTAACATTTTAACATAATAATAAGGGGGTTTTTATGCACACAATAAAAATTAAAAATGTTTGACGTTTGTCTTGAGTGTTATGTTACGATAGCTATGGAAGGTTGTAGAGATGACGTTTACAAAAGCTAAAAATTGTTACTTGATAATAATTGTACAAAGAAAAAGTCGTAGGAACAAAACATAAATGAGAGAACGTAAAATAACACCGAAAGCCACGAAAGTCGAAACCAAGTCGAGACGAACGAGACTCGACTGACAGACACGGGTTATGTCAAAACAAAATGTATTTCTGAATTTTTCGTTCAGAAGTACCTACAACTACAGAAAAATAGGACCTATTATATTTTTTTAAGAATGAAATCATCACTCTTGCTTATATTAGTCGAAAATGATGTATTAGAGTATAATAATTATTATTTATTACTTTTCATACATCGACGTGATATTATGTTTTTATGTGACGTGATTTCAGAACGAAAGCAGACTATGCAAATAGTATCTAAGATGCCATGTCGAATATGGCAATAATTGAAAAGCTATTACTACTTTTCACAACAAATCAGGCTTAAATTCTCTAAAGAATATTTTTCCTAAATTCGGACATCTTATGGCCGAAAATGAAACATCTCCTTTCTTTAATATAAGTATTTTCAACTTTATCGCCAAAGTATTAGATTCAAGGTTGATTGAGAAAATTCGACAGTTTCGGGTATCTTGACGTGCTGGAGTCTGTACAAAGCCAATAACTATCCCAATACATCCTCATTACTCCAAATCGTAACCAACAAATCAGAAAATTAATACATATCTCGAACACCATTAGAGTTCCTCAAGAAATCTATTCAAAATGAAAACAAGTACGTAAACATTTTGCAGTAAATTTCCCCGAGAGGACGTGATAATGCGACTATAAATAAGGCATAAGATGAGTTATTACGACACCGCACAATAGAGATTGTTATCTCAACCCGCTGTACTTAGATGCTGTACACCGAAATTGTGGACCGAAAATAGATGTCCACAGGTTTATGGTAAAAGGCTTGGGGAATAAGTGTGTACACATTTTATTTATTTAGCGGGGTATGACGACAATGAAGACTTGAATAAAAGCAAACGGTAATAAACCAAGTGTTGATATTTCAACAATGAGTAATATTTAGGCATTCATATTAGTTGTCCCAGCCCGCACTGGGCCCGCGTGGTGGATTATAGCCCATTCCCTCTCAAAGAGAGGAGGCCTGCGACCCCACCTGTGGGAACATTTTAATAGTTGTCGCTTATATTGGGCATCCTTGGAGTAGGCCTTCACCCAATTTGAGGTTCCTGTAGATAAGATTTAGCAATAACCAAATTATTATGTTATGTAAGTTACTAGTTATTTTGTAAAGAAGATAAAGGAAATAAGCTAGTTTACATGTATAAAATTAATTAAATTAGTAATAAATAAAGCAATCAAAGGAAAACTAGTTAAGTGTATCAAATTAATTCATTTAGTAAAAGAACGTAAAAGTTTATTTTATAAATTTATTCAATTCACTCAATTCATTCAATTCATTCATGCTGTTTTTTTGTTTTTATTTCTATGTTGAAGGTATAGAATCATGTATAAAATCTCTGATCTCCTTTCCACCGCACCGTGCATTTATACAATCACATCTAACCTGCCAAAAGTGGTATTTTAGTGCAGCCTATAATCTATGATTTTTTTGTTAAAAATCCACGCAAACATTATATTATTCTTCACGGAAGCAAGGTGTAAAACAAAAATCACATTCAAATAGAAAGCTACCATATTAGTAGTTTATGGTCTGTCACTAAGCTAAATTGAATTCTAAAGCTGGGACAAACCATAATATTGTTTATGTATTATCGATAAATAAAGCGTCAGATGAGTTATGTCGACACAGTACAATATAGATTATTGTCAGACCTCCGGAGCGGAGCACTTAATAGAGATCTGCGATATACTCCCTATCTGCGAAGCTGTTATCAATTTATTTGAGAAATTTCATGTAAAACACCGTGAGTTTTAACCTAGTCTTTTTTTTTTTTTTAAATAATCTGATTTTGACTCAATCACTAATATTGGTTTCATTAGGCTTTCCGTAACTAGTTTTCAACGCCAATCTCCCGAAATTAAACTATGATAATTATTATGTACTTTCAATTCATTCTAAGGATGACCTTTGTGTCAAATCAATATTTATGAAAACAACAGACTTTTGGAATTTTATTAATAACCTATAGCTAAAAATAACGTAGTCAAAGATTCCTTCCACCCTTCACAAAATAGTGTTGCGCATCGCATCTACTATTATCGACTATCGACAATTGTGAACCGTCATCATAACTCATAGTCCATTATTTATCGACTATTATCGTTAGTAACTGAGACGAAACGGTAGCTGCAGGCTCAGAGGCCAAGTGACGCGAAAATTGTACGGGAAAAATGTGAGAAGGTGCAATTTGTGTCACTTGGAGCTTACAGGCGAAAGTAGCGGTCTTCGGAACAACGAAGTGTAATAAGTAGCCTACTTATATGCCGTGTTTTTGTTTTTTTTTTTCTGACAATTCTTTAGTTCGAGATTTTTTTATATGCGTTTCTGTTTTTAACAGGTCTGCCGGATTTAACAATTATTACAAGTGTTATTAAGTTTTGTAAGAACAGTTTAGTTCAGGATGATGTAGTTTCCTTTATTTGGATAACATCGATCAAATCTCAGTTATGTGTATGTAAGTCTTTATCTAACTAATATTATAAATGCGAAAGTTTCTGAGGATGGATGGATGTTTTTACACTTTCACGCAAAAACTACTTACAGGATTTGGATGAAATTTGACACAGAGATAGTTTATAATCTGGATTAACACATAGGATACTTTTTATCCCGGTAGTACGATCCCGTGGGACATTACCGAAATCCACGCGGGCGAGGCCGCGGGCAGAAGCTAGTGTTTCACATTTTAAGAAGTTTTACATAAATATTTATATTAATATGTATTTGCATACTTTCAATTTGAAACTGATATCAATCTAACATTCAAACAAATGTATCATTTGCTAAGAAGACTACAGTTCAAGATCAATAAGGTGTTCCAAAATGTCAGAAACATGGGCCAAGAATAATTCACTATTTTCATATAAATATTAAACGCGATTTAGACGAAATAGAATCTGCCATAAATATAAGAACAACATTAATAACGATCAATTTAAGTGTTGCACCACATAATATAACCGTCTAGCTAGTGTTGTGCCTGTTACTGTCATATCGTAAGCGTCGATGAGTTATTGTCTTCTAAACTGCCTGCCACACTTCATAAACTAGTGATGGGAATTCGACATCGATAAAATAATCATTACACGATTAATGGAATTTTATAGCGTCATGAATACTTAGAAAACAATTTCCGTACATAATCTTTAGTGTCGATTAAGTTTACTCTTTCTTCGTGTTATCAATCATAATGATGGAAGGGTTTTTTCTTTTGTTCCCTTGCGTCTTATCTTTGCTTCAAGTTCGTGAAACTATTTCTAAAAGAGAGAAGAAGAAGAAGATAAGCTCATTTTCTCGAAGAAACATATCATAACAAAAAAAAAAAAGATAAGATAAGATAGATGGGAGTCTCCTGCTGCGGCATTGGATGAAACTCCACACGGAATAAAACATGTATGTCTGCTAACACTAGTATACCATTGTTACTAACGCTATAATAATATCATCTATTTCTTATTACATCAGTATACACGGTGTAAGCGACGTTGCTGGTGCTGCGAATTCAGTACTTACTTAACAAGACTACCAGTAAAAAAATGAAACAGACAAAATATTTCAAGAAAAAAAGTTTTGAATGTTTACAATCAAAAATGTTCCTCGTCCCCAACGATAGTGGCAGACTTTATTGTTCCTAACTTCGTTCTGACGTTTATTCTTCACTGTACACGCACTACAACACAATATTTGTAGTAGTAGTTAGTATTGTTATAAAGGGTGTAACAAAACCCTTAACGAACCCGAAAGGCACTTGTTCTCTCCGTCATTGCGGTTTTTTTTTGTTCTATACCATACCTGGGAATATTCTAAAACGGAGAGAAACCTAGTTACGGAGATATTGGGGGTTTTGTCTTTGTATTTATAAGTACGAGTATGTTAGTATATTCTTATATTATGGTGTATTATATTTAAATAGTTACTGCTTTATGTTTTATGTATTCCATTTTCTTTTCTTCTTTTACACACTATGTCTACATCTCTTTTTTTTGTATCTCCTTTCACAGGTATGCTGGAAGAGATTTCTTTAGAAATAAGCATCACCTTTTTGTACGATTTTCTGTTCCTTTCTTCTTTTCTGTATTTAGTGTGTACATAAACTGTTAAAAAATAAAAGATTATTTCTCTGGTATATTTTCAAAGCAATTTTAGGTTAAGGGTACATCCTTAAAGCGGAAAGCCTCATCACCAGCAGTCTAAGGGAAATGCCTTATTACCCGTTGTTTAGATAACTGAGCTAAGAGCCCTACGTACTAACGAGCATACTTCTCTAATCATCGATTGTTTTACTGCTTTTATTATCGCTGTACGACCTAGGAAATAGCTTTGTTTATTGTCTTGAACTTCGTTACTGTTTGTGAGAGTCTGTGGCATCAGCTGTCAGCATGGTGGAATCTAGAACTCATAAAAATGTTGTTCGCCATTTCGTTAATGTAAAATATGTATTAATCAGGTTTATAATAACAGCAGCTCAAAACATCTCGGACTTACGTGGGTTTGAACTCGGTTTTTTTTTCCCAAACAATGAAGAAAAATATTGCGAGGGAGGCATGCCGAAGATCTAACACCTTCTTCTTCTCTAGGCCCGCGTGGTTGAAAGAAGAAAAAGAAAGATAGGAGACTTGTGTTATGTTAAGAGGGCCCTTCCCGGCCCGTCTATCGTCAACGCGAGCATGGTCGATAAGCTTGTTGTTTCATCCAGAGTCACAGCGGCGATTTTCTTTCAACTCCCCCGTATTACCCCGCCCGACCTCGCACAACTCGTCTCCCGCGCACCTCATACCGCCTAACGCGATGACATTGAACGAAAAATAGTGTTCGAAAATTTCTTAAACTTGTTCCAGGAAATACGTGTTTTTTATCTTACAAATGTGTGAAATAAATATTTATCATTAAGAATCTCCATTACATGTGCAAGGTTTCTATCATGATGTTTTCTTTACTTTTACAGTTTATGAGTACATTATGAACGGCCAAAGTTCGGGTAAAATTTGTGCAAAACAACCATTTTATCGAGGCTTATACTGAATTTGTTTCTACAATTATTTATTTTTTGCTCCCATAGAAACCTAGATATAGTGCACAAAATACCAATAAGTTAAAAAAATCAAAGATAAATGTAACAACTGCATAATCACGTACGAGCGTTTGTATGAAAAGTATGACGGGTTGGCCGCTCTTAATGTTACCCTTTGTTTTTTTTTTCGTGTGTCACAAAATAACATGTCTTCACAAGCACACTTTATTATGGATCGATGCAGGATGTCTCCTAATTCGCTACTTCTTTATGCACCTTTATTTCAGTATTGGCCGTAAACGTATCATTTTTCATAGTAGGTAATATTTCTCGTAAAACAAATAAATGAGCAAATAAATAATTATTATTAAAATTAAAGTTATTACCATTTATGATGCTAAAACATAACAAATATGAAACAAGACTGAAATTAACTCAAACTTTAAAAATAATAAGCAGTTACCGTTTTTAATTAATGCTTTCAATGTTTAAAGTTACCTTAATAATTATCAGTATTTGTTATGTTCATGGCCATTCATTTTAAATGGGTATAATTACCAACAAGCCGAGCTTAACCGGATGAACAGACCTCGAAGAATCTTAGAAATAAGGTTTAAAAGCATTCGACGTGAAGATGATTCAATATTTTTTCATCTAACCCATGTTTTAGTTAAATCTAAATAACCTAACGGTCATTGAAGTCTACTTTCAAATTCAAGTTGGAACACTGCTAGGACTAATATTCATTGAGACTATTGCGTTGAGAGAGAATGGGCCGTTATCCACGCTTGGTAAAATAGACGTTGAGTACTTATTTGAAATTATGATTGTTTTTTTCATCTAAACCCACCCAGAACATTAATTAAACTCATTGAAACCAACAAGAAGTTTGTCAATCAAAAGAAAACGATCTCCTTTTTGTCCTACACCAAGATAATTGCAAAGCTCATTAAAAACAAGCAAAACACATACATTTGCTCAATCGTCTTCTAAAAAGTGGTTTGAAACGTCATAAATATCGGTGGGTTGGTATCAATCAACTGAAGTCGGTCGACATGCATTAACGGCTCGCGTTAGAGCTGTTACTGTCGTCTCGTACAACACTTATGAGTTATTGCATCGTAAATTGCTGACACGCGTCATTCTGTTCCGAGAATATCGATATCGATAAATACAGCTCTAAAGATCGTAAATTGCCAAGTGAATTGAGATTTTAGGTTTGACATTTGTTACTGGCACTTATGATAGTTACCGGCGGTACGGTACTTGTTTTTTTTACAGTTAATTGGTTGAATTGTCACTCAATTATTATTGACATATTATTTGCAAAACACTTAATTTCTTAATTAGAAATGTAAACTTTGGTAAGGTAGTTGTTTAATTTAGGACAAACTAGCTTCGTTACGCTGGTTATATTAAGATACCTATAAATAAAATTATTTCTAAATCTTTTAACTCATCTGAATGTGTCGACATTTTTGCGACGAATAAAATTATCGATACAATCTAACGTATATGTCACTTTGTCACGTCCCTATGAAACCTAACACCAATAGAGGTATTGTCTCGCATATTATCACTTCATTTCTCGTACACATATAATTTATAGGGACAACACGTAGATTTAGAGGTGTCTAATAACAGAAATATTATTTTACGATAAAATACGTCCCGTCCTATAGACATGTTTTCGAATGGTGGGCCACGAGATGGACGAAATAGATATAACTCAACTTGTAAGCACCATCTCTAATAATTGTTATGATTGACTGGCATTGCTACACACCATTCTCATATTCGAGGTTTCCTGTACCTATAACTTTAAAGATATTCCTCTGACTTCAAGCTTTACGTTAGACGGTTTTTGAAGCAGAAACGAAACCCTAATCCGGGGTTTATTCACAATAACAGAACTGGGATCTGCTCTTGGCAGGTATAAAAGTTAATAATCAGCAAAAAAGTATGCTCAATACTCCACTTATAACAATCCAATGGTTTTTATTTGTATTTTTATAAACAATTATGTTGTGACTGCCTCGTTGGTCTAGCGGTCCGGTCGCAAGCGCAACTGCTGAGCATGGGTTTTTCCATTAAAAAATCACAGCCACGAAGTCTGGATTCGTGCCCGGTTGATGGCAATAGGCTTGCCCCCTATGACATGGCATGGGTAAACATAATTGGCGAAATGTGCCATGGGTGTACTATTAGGTGCACCGCTGTTTATCCCTTCGGGAATTACAGGCGTGATATTATGTTATGTTAATTTATTTATTTAACACTTCAAGCACAAAGTACAGTAATTGTAAATGCGGGTGGTCTTTTCTCCATACAAACGCTCTCGCGACTATGACTTTAAAGCTATGATTTTGATTTTTTACAGATAAATAATTATCAACCTTTTCTATGTCCCTACGTTTTCCTTTTTGATGGTACGGTCGAACAAGCTATATTGGTATACACGCAGAAATATTCACAATCCCAGTACACTGACAATATTGTTTGCAATTTTATTTTATAGAGCTTATGTCCATAAGAATCAGTCTCATAATGAAAAAAGCTTTATTAAAAATTTGGAATACTATACGCTTCGGCATTGGATTGTGAAAATTTCCGCGTGTACCTTGTAACAAATCTACTTGATACTATTAAAAATGAAAGGATAAAGTAGACTTGTACGTATAAAAATGTAATAATGGAAAATGGATGGATATACAAGTGATTATAAAAAATACCTATCAAACCCGCACTCTGGAATTATACAATATATTTTACAATAAATTCACTGGATTCGTTTAGCACTGTTGATGAAGCACGATCAAACGTTGGGGTGGTAATGTAGGACGATGCATGCAGTTCTTTCAGGTCTGCTCCACAGGAAGGCGGCGTTTCGAAGAACAGGAGTAGAGGTCCCGGTGGATCTTTTAATTAGATGAAAGGCTGGCCTTTAGACACAGGGCTGCTCCGCGAGACTAACACTCGGGCTGGCACAAAGACAGTTTTTTTAATAAGATTGGGATTAGTAGTCCCTGGTGTATCTTTAGATGGATCACCTTGAAGAATATCTCTTGTCTCCAAATTGAAGAAATCTCTCCAGTCTCCCTTCAAGAATGGCTCTCGTCTCCCGGTTCGTCAGCTCGTTTTTCACAGTAGTCTCTTTCCAATTTTTGTATATTCGTTTTTTTTCTTGCGGCCATAATAATATAATCATCTCATCTGACAAGTGTCCTGGGGCCTTAGGCCCGTATTACAGAACATCGCTCAATACTCAAGCATTACTTAAAACTAGATTCAAGCCATTTCATTGGTTGAAACTATTTTTAAGTAACGCTTGAGTGTTGGTAGACGTTCTGTAATACGGGCCTTAGTCTGCTATTGCAATAGTGTCAGAATGGTCTATCATTGATTTAATAAGGCCCCGCGCAGACGAATTACCCTATGTACGCACGTCAAACGAGTTTCGAACGCGCTTCAATACGCCGTGGGCTAAGGGCCTTATTAAATCAATTATATACCATTCTGACACTATTGTAATAGCAGACTAAGGCCCCTGGCCTGGACATAACAGACTTCCTTCTTAAAATCATGAGTGCGTAAACAATTTATAAATATAATTTAAAATTAAGTTATTAGTAAACAATCGTTATTGTCTATAAAATACAATATTTCAGCTAAACATTGATAAATATAATTTAAGTTAGATAAACCAAAAAGTATTCATTATAGACTAAGCTAGTAAGAAACTCTATGACAGAAAGAAAAATTAACTGACAGTTTGGCAAATCTGACATACACGTCACAACATTGAAAATTATGAAAATTAATATTTTATTTCAGCAAATACAATGAAAACGAATCGTATTTAGATCGATTCGCTGAGTATAAATAAATAAACCAATAAAAAAGGATGATAAATGGTATATGGTATGACAAGTGTAAGTATAGCATATACTATAACCTATACCAAATAGCTTGTTCGACCGTACATAATCTGTATCAGGTCTAGAACCTTTACAAAATGCTCAAAAATAGCCTATTTGGACCCCTATCAACAGAGGCTAATGTACAAATTTGACAACTAATAATGAAAAAAGTAAAACATAGGGACACCGTTTATTCAGTTCATGAAATATCTTTTAAATTGGTCGAATATTGAAGGAGGAAATAGTCGAGAGCCAAATGTCGAATTATGACTTTTTACTTGTCGGATCTGTAGTTGTCCTTATCGCACCAATGTCGAAATCGCGCTCGTAGAGCGACAGCGATAGTTTCTTCAAATACCTACCGCATTTCCTCTTTTTGGCATTTTGTGGCTTTTAGAAATTCAAATGCTGGCTAAAAAGCTCAAAGTTCTAAAGATCACCGCTAATCGCTTGCTCACCCGCTGTTTCTACAGCCCTTGTCATATTTGTGGTATATCGTGTAGTGTAATATGGTATGTGCTCAACTTTATGCACAATATCCATGAATATTTGTTTTATGAAGGTGTTGCGTAATTAGATCTAAGTTAGAACTTCTTAGTTACAGTTATAGAAGTATGAAGAACAGAGTATAAAGTTCATTCTCCATAGAAAAGGGAGGATTCTCCATCCAGACGGGTGTTGTGTCTGTTGGGCTATTGCCCAACAATTGCTGTCGAGTTTTTCTATACATATAGTCTTAGGTCGCGGATACCTTTAATAACCCGATTTAGAATGTTGATATTAGTTCATTATTTTGTCATGTATGGCACTGTAGTACTTTTTGTACTGGAGGTGGGGTGGGATCGAGACAAAAGAACACGCCACTTTGCACTTTTCACTTTGTATATAATATGTGTTTTTTTTTGTTAGCCTGCGCACATACTTTTATATTTTTTGTAGTGTTTATTATATGTCCTATAGTTGTTTTATATTATAATTCAAGTACTGATTGTTTTATTTTCTTATTTCATGTAATCAAATATATACCTATGCTGTCTTGGCTTCCGTACGTTTTTTCACGGGTGACCACTGAAAACCAGCGCTGTGCTGTGGCCCCCCATAGCACAGCATCATGCTGAGTGGTAACCTGTCGCAGTCACGACTTGCAACCTGTTAACATTTTTTGTTTCCGTATTTATAATATTTAGCGTTGTATGATTATTGTTAATTTATCTTTTATATGCCCGTCATGTCCCTGCGACGAATAAATATTTTTTCTTTCTTTCTTCTTTCTTGCTGTGTTGCTGTAGTCCTTTTTGTTGTGCCGCTATGGGTATTTAGAAAGATGTCTAGTTCGAACACAATTCTGGGTGTGTTGCTGCTTATTTTGCGCCGTAAGTAATGGACGCATGTGTTGAAAGGGAATGGTAAAATTAGCCAACCTAGATACGCAGTTTTGACGTAAATACGTAGGAACTCTAATAAGGAGGTCTATTCGCAATGATCTGGGGGTGCATGTCAGAAATGTAGTTAAGACAATGTGACTGTAGGTACTTTGCGAGCTTATATCTCGAAACGTATAATAAATAGATGGCGGAATGGGAGTTGTACAATCGACCCAAAATGAATCTGATCACCTTACGGACTATTTTTGCTTGCAGCATCCGGCCGCTATAGAAGCGCTTAGTTAAAAACTTTCTCTTCATTGGTCCTTTTTTGTTTTTTTAAACAAAAGATAATGTAAAAAGGTCGCATATTTTTTATTGTTTTTCTACTATTGGTCCGCACTCTCTTTGTGCTGACCAATAGTAGTAAGGGTGGTGAACAGATGTGGATGTCGTGAGCACGGGATTTTGTTTTAAAAGTGAGCAGATTCATTTTGGTGCGATGATACCATCGTATTAGTTAAATGAGCCCAAACGGTAAAATACCTAGTAGGTGACCATGAAGCGCGTGGGCGTGGCTTAATACAGCGTCTAAAAATAGACAAAAGAAATTCCCTTTTACATACGAATTCACGAAACAATAGGGAGAGTGTCTTAAATAGTGACACTGCCAGTAGATTTTTTGTTTATTGAAGTCCATTTTTCTGTTTTTTTTTCACAGTTGCGCCCCTTTTGCTCTTGAGTCATCGTTTAGTTGCCTGTCCAACAAACAGTTTACCAAAGAGCTTCGTTAAACATACTATGTCCAAAACAATAAAATACAGAAGCTTTTCTAACACCACCAAGCGAACCCTCCACAGCATTTAACCCTAACCACGCAAACAGGTTATCCAATACCATTTGTTAGTTACCCGTAACCCGTAACATAGTGGATCGCATCGGAAATTACATCTCAAGCGTAAACGACGTCGCTTACTACATCGTGTTCATTTAAAGCGGTATAAGCGATAAGCTCTTGCACTTACCGCTTACATTATGCGCGGTAAGCAGTTCTTGATGGGGTTCTGCTATTCGTCAAGTCACGATTGTATAGGTATGGTGTGATCTAGACAAGCATATCAGTTGTCCGACCGCTGCTACGTACTGCAAATTTATTTTGTCATCTAACCTTGTAGCACTATCAAATTCACTAATATTGCTCTACCACTGATAAGTCTGTTGTTGGGTGACTGTCGCTGACCGGTCTGTCCAAATCACAATGATCTTTATTCAATTTACAATAAGGTTGCTGTTGAGTTCGAGCCACTGCTGGCAAGTCTGTTAAAGCTATAGTGATCTTTAGAACAGTTACAATAAGGCCTCTGTAGGTATTTGCTGTCAATAGAAAAATAACTTTGGAAGGACTAAAAGATATGCTTACCACGCTGCCACGGGTTCATTAGTTTGCAAATGTAGGATAGGACCATCCATGGATGCGTATCCATGGACGATCTCACCAACATGGTTATACAATAAATCAAAATTACACGCATAGCTTAGCCATCGTCGGCTGCTGAGAAGCGACGCCTTTGTTTCTCAAGCGCATCAGTCTACCATCCTGCTACGTAGGATGATATGACCACATCCGTGCGAAGCGTGGCGTTTCATACACAAAGCTAAGTTACACGTGTGTAGCTGATCCGTGGGCTTCTGTAGAACCATGCGCTTACGACTGGACTACTGAGCATCAACGTCGACTTCATTATCGCTTCACATCACCAGCAAGATAAAATCTCTGTGCGTGTGAGAGTGTTATCAGATCGCCTTTCGATCAGTCCTGTTGACCTGATGAGATGTTCAGATGACCTAGTTTAGGTTGTGAAGACGGTAAATGTGATGATGGCAGTCCCACCACATGCCGATTACATAATTCGCTACATTTGGGGCGAATGTGTGTGTGTAATGTCAAAGTATTTTATTTTTGGTAGTGTCTGTTTGTGAATGTTGTATGTGGATTTATATCTGGTAAATAAAAATGTCATCTTCATTTCAATGACGAATTGAAATTACTTATAAACTGGCAATAGTCATAAGAAACAAAATGGCAACCGAATCGCAAAAGGACTAGTTCTCAAAATGGTCAATTCTCAAAAAGCCAAATTCTCTAAATGGCCAATTCTCTAAAAGCCTAATTCTCTGAATGGCCAATTCTCTAAAAGCCTAATTCTCTGAATGGCCAATTCTCTAAAAGCCTAATTCTCTGAATGGCCAATTCTCTAAAAGCCTAATTCTCTGAATGGCCAATTCTCTAAAAGCCTAATTCTCTGAATGGCCAATTCTCTAAAAGGCTAATTATCAAAAGGGCACATTTTCAATAATCGTTAAAATGGTGGAGATCTTACGAGAGGGCGGATTGCAGGCAGTCTCCTTGACGGGTTAAGGTTCAGTACGTGCTTCAAGAGAATTCAACGTTCAGGGGGGTTACTACGACGTCTTAAAGCAGTAGTAATTCCAGTGTGGGAAAGAGACAGAGCTATACAGGTCGTCTAGCGCCATCTCTTTCCCACACTGGAATCACTCCTGCTTTAAGACGTCATGGTAGGCCACCAGCAATTGACGTATGTAGCAATTCACCAGCTGCCTAGCCTTGCCCAACTATCTTGGGGTCGGTTTCAAGTCTAACCGAATGCAGCTGAATACCAAAATTTTACATGGAGTGACTGCCTCTGACCTCCACCACTCAGTTAGTACTGGGTAATACAAAACGACCCCTTGGTTACTCTGGTTGTCAGACTTTCGGGCCACTGACTACATGTAACGAATGTCAAAGATCGTCAAAGGACCCAATGCTTAACGTGCTTTCCGAGGCACGGAGGAAACTCGGTATGTAATACGTGGTCAACCATCAACGGACCAACCTAGGCAAGCGCGGCTTAACCTGACGATCGACACGAGTGGCTGTTTTTATTAAAACACGGGCGCCTGATGTATTGGAACTTCAGTAACGTAACTTCAATTGAGTTCAGTAATTAGGAACGCGTAAAATAAAATATTTTTTCCGCCGATAAAATTAAGCATAGATTCCGTCATTTCGATATGTGCACATTATGAAGAATCACACTGTATATAAGCACCGGTTTTCGATGCAATTTGCCAACTTTCGAATTGCAAAAAATGAATTAGTATTCCAAATGCAATGCTATCGTGTAGTTAATTATGTAGATGTTCCACTAATTAAACAAATCATTGCTTAATCCATAATGCTAATCCGATAAATGCAATACAAAATCAACTTTCTCATTACAAATCGGTGCGTCAAATCATACAACGGTTAACAAAAACGGAATTATGTGCGTTCGAAACGAATAGGAATTAGAATATTTCATCGTACAATAGGCGGTTGTGTTGCCAAGATTGGCACCACACCCATCTTCATTGCGCCATACATGAAAACGTGCGCACACGCACTCCCCCACCTTCAACGCGAATCGTGACACCTCCCACTTATTAAAGTAGAAGGTATAGTTCCCCCCCTTGCATCTAAACTTGGGCGTTACTCACTAATGTAATCAGTTTATAGCATACCGCCGCAGACGCAGTAAGTACCTGAGTGAAGACAGTTAAACGTACAGCCACGGGCACAAATTTCTATACACCTAGGATTTCAAAGCGTAAGTTCGTAGAAAAATGATATATCTTTTAGACATGAACTATTTTAATATATCTGGTGTCGGAAAAGTATGGTCATATTTAAAGATCTGATATCTAGACCGTTAAATCATTACAATGAATAAGCACATTATTTCAAAGAATATATTACTTTTAAAAATTGCTCAGCGTCTCGTAACTGTACCAACGTACGATTTTTACTAGCATGTTTTCACGCATGATTAACTACGAGTTTCTATAGTTAGCTATGCACAATGAAACGGTTTGTAAAAAAAAATTTGACATAGTTAGTCTAAAAGAAACGTAAATAAACGACGTGTGTTCAGTTTGGCATGGTTAGCTTAGCTCATCATAGTGTCATGTTAGATTGGTATTAATGACAGGCTCCATAATCTCGCTTTGTTTCAATAGGCACTATTTCTTTTCTCTAGGGGGAGATGTAGGTGGGTAGGTGGTACTCGAGTAAGATGGGCTTGCAGAAGTCATACCGCTACGAAAAAAAGTGGGAGAGTCTAACTCAATGTAGCACATTTGGGATCTTATTGATCTATTGGTGGTCATTTGATTGTGTTTAATCTAACCTAAGAAAGGTTCCTAGGTCAGATTATAATGGGCTGTTGGTCGATGGCCTTGATGCAAGATAAAGGTAAGAGATAGCTTACGATCTCCAAATCGATTCTGTGATTAAAATAGTTCTGAAATCTGTAGCAACAGGCCTTGCTAAAATAGTAATGACACGTTGAGTCGTAGTACATTTTTCGACTAACATTATGATGCTTGCTGATGATTGAAGTCATGATTTTCGCCACAGGCGCTATTCAGATCTTGTGTTCCAATTTATTTCTTTCAAAAGCAAATCCAAAGAATGGAGGAGACAAATAATACATCCGACACAACACTCGAGCTAAAGACGACCCTAAATTACAGATAACGCAAAACTCAAACTAGACAAACACATTCCAACATACCAAAATGATTATACCAACTGATCAATATCCCAGCCTTTCCTAACAACATAACCATCACTCTCACACAACTATTATACTACCATAACATAATAACCCCACTTTTTAACCTGTCCAGGTACATGGGCACGCGCTGCATCAATTTTCTATACACCCAGGCTACATAATTTAGTTTAATTAAGTCCAACACAGCCTTAGTGGGTCTAATTTTGCTCTATACCTATAATACGGCGGGTTCTCCCGTGAAAGCAAGGAGAAATTACTGTGATCGGGTAAGGTAAGAAGTATCTGTGCTTAGTTAGTAAGTTAAGTTGCTGTCGGTGTGTTGGGTTGGCAAAATGCGGATGTTGGGCTGGTATTTGAAGCTGGAAAAATATCAGGAAATTCTTTTTATGTTTCGACACGTTATTGGTAAAAGGTGCAGTTTATTTGTCTATTTAACTATCTGTCCATCAATGAAATTCACTTACATCCCAAGCCGCTAGCTAAATAAACTATTTTTGTAATGAAAATTCAGAAATTTGTTTTTCCTATTTCATAGTTTTTTAGTAACTTCTGATAAAGAGAAGTTGCGGACGGAAAATCTCGTCAGGTACACAGCCTGTTTAATAATAAATCGCAAAAACTACTGCATGAATCCTTTGCTTCTGGCGTGTACCTGTTGAATTGCATAAATCGCAAAAGAACATTGAAGAAGTCTCATGAAATTAAACAATTCAAATAAGCTATAGCAGACAAAACAAATAACCAGCCAGCAGCCAAATCGCGTCTCCAATCGATGTCAAAAGCAGGTCAATCCCACAGACCACTCATTAGCAATCAGCTTCAATCACATAAACAATCACCAGATTACAGGACTGAACAAATGACTGTTCAATTTACCGGCAGTGGAGTTAGATTGTGAAATCTAAACGGCCGAAACGTTAGCTAATCGTGTGGTATAAACGGCTCCATATTAATTAGATTACTGTCCGACGTGATGGGACGTCTCAATTTTGTTGTGTCGTTTATAGGTTGCGATACGGGTACGATACGATTTTCGGTACGTTAACATTAAATGATGTTCCTGTCAACGGTTTGAAAAACAAATTACTGGTTGCTTAATGCTGTAATAACTGAATGCGAAAAAAGCTTGATTAAGTATACCCAAGCTAAGCTTATCTCTTCTTTTTATTCCTTTCTTCATTACTGAAGGTCTTGCTTGTCTCGAAAACCTTTACCATAGCCGTAGTTGCTGCCGAGCTGCTTGTCTTGGGCTCGTCTCATGGCAGTAACAGTGAGTCCCGTAAGCGGGACTCACTGGATGTAACCCACGAACCAACACGAGATTGACTTAGGCCCAGGCTCCTACGAAAGCGTAGACGAGACGAAAGTACAGGAGGTGTGGTGTAAACCAACATCATCAATCGAATTAAATTATTTACATTTCTTGTTTCCGCTTTAGTAGAAACGGGTGAGTAGAAAGGAGAGGACATGCCTTATATTTGTTTAGGTCAAGCAGGCACCAGCACACAGCAGAGACAAGAATACAAGTGACCGGCGTGCGGCAGTCGGTAAACTGGGCGTGAGAAGCCTGTACACATCTCCGCTCCAGTCTAGCTAGTAGGCATCTCCATATTTTTGGATGGAAACACCCTAGCTCCTAACCAAACCATCTCCTCTGCTCTCCGCTTCGCACATCTCTGCATGTCTCCGATTTGGAGGCGTCCGGGCTTTATTCTTATCAGTAGTCAATTCAACACATTTTTGACGGTTGCATCATCGTTGCCTCTGATAGAATGGCAGTTTGTCTAGAATAGTCTAGATAGACCCTCTGATGTCGTCCCGTCTCCGCACCCACTAAACCGCGTCGAACCGTTCACTGTATATTTATGAGCAAATTCCCAAGTGCGACTATGTGGTCACAGGCGCTCCGATAATTAACTATAACGTCATAAATTTTAATTATTATTTTAAGCAAGTCTTCCCGCTGCGTGCAATGAATACCAAATGTTTGCTCGTGTTATAATTTATCAACGATTAACGGTAAACTCCGTCCGCAGTTTTGTTACCAAAAATGTCAACAAATATGTTTTTGGAAAAAATAATCTAATATCTACATTGTATATGTTCAGATTTCGCTCCAACTTCAAACATTTTCATCGTCGGATTAGTCAGTCTGCAATGAACTTAATTCCAGCAGTTATAAAGTTGATATTCGCTTAAGTGGAAATAACGTCAAATGGGAAACAAGGATGTTATTCGACTTTAGATTAATACTTTCATGTGATCACGATCTATTTCCTTTTTCCAAGGGTGGGTAGGACTAACGAAGTGTTTAGCAGGCGCTGTTTGATACCAATAAATTATTATAGTGCAATGTTTGATTTCTAAATTGCTATTCGTGCTAGTTTTGTAATCTAGTTTCACATACAAGTGCTGTGAAATTAAATTATTAATCTTAGTTCTGAACGATCACAGATTTTGTACAGGATGTGCTGATTAAGTCTAGATTTAGAAAGGCTTGATCGATGTATACATCCCAGCCATCTATGCAATGCCTCTACTACATCTTTATTTTTGTCTAGTCCGACTCTTCTATTGGAAGCAGAGGGCCAGAGGGATATTTTACTACCACGATTTTGATAAAAGATCTACAAATGACAGCCGAGACCATTTGCTTTACCAGCTTTCTGAGGCACAAAGGAAACTCTGTAAGTAATGGGTGGCCACCCATCCAGCGACTAACCCAGCCAAGCGCGGCTTAACCTAAAGATCGTCCCGGCTGTTATTATTTAGCCACGACCTATTCAACCAAGACTGTTTAAGATAATGAAGGAACAGTCGTGGTGATGAAGGGTAGTATTTGTTCGCCTAAAAATGAGACGAAGGAATGTTGCATGGGGGTAAAGTGGGCGACGAGCAAGAAGGTACCCTCGGTTTGTACCCTCTTGCTCCTAGATTCATCTGTTAGATCCTCTAACAACAACTGGGATTCGACTAGTTTATTGTACAAATCAATGTAAATTGTTGTACCGATGTTAAGTGAAGTAGATGTAGTTTTGATAGGCCATATTAAACCAGTGCCATTCAAAACTCCCTTCAAAAGGAATGAATGAATTCGCGAAAACAACTTCAATTGAGGTTAGAATAGAGATAATCTAAATTACATTAGCATTAGAGCTAGCGTCATTAATGCCGAATTCCGTGGGTTAATAAAAACATACCAACACACGAATTGCATTATAAATGGTGTAACAAGACCCTTAACGAAGCCGAAAGGCACTTGTTAGTTGCGATTATTTCTTGTTTTAGACCACACCTGGGAACCTTTTAGTTACGGAGATATTCGGGGTCAAAGTTCCAACTTTTTCAAAGTTTTTTTTTTTTTTTAATTCATTTTTTTAATTTAATAGCTTTATACTTTCATGTTTCTCGACGCCATCTCTTTTACCGTCGTTATGTTGCCGACTTGCTAATGACTTAATTTTAATGTTTATGTTCTGAAATAAAAACGTGTATGTGACATTTTGTCAGTATTACACAAATAATGTCTCGCATTTGTCAGTGTTGAGTATGTGGTTCGTGGTAGGTAGTTCGTTGTGGTTGACTCGCCAAAGACCTTAATGGTAGGTACTTTGTTATCAGTAGTTTATAGAGTTGCATGTTATAAAGGGTGTAACAAGACCTTAACGAAGCCGAAAGGCACCTGTTCTCTCCGTCATTGCGATCATTTTTTTCTTCTAAACCATACCTTCTAGTTACGGAGATATTGGGGGTCAAAATTCCAAATTTTTTACAAGTATTTTTTTTAAACACGTGTTTTTAATGTAGATACTTTAAACACATCCACCACCCCCGTACTATTAATCCATCCATCAGTATAATGTTTTGAGTGCGTTACATTGAGTCCTACCGAAAAAAGTGATTTTTGACCTCAAAAAAAAAGTCGTTTTCCAGCAATAATTTTTGCGGAGAGTTACTAAGTTTGACGTACATAATTCTTAATTGACGGCTTCGTGAAGTTTCTGTTTACACCCTGTATAATGATAACAAAACAGCTTGTTATAGATAATTCTCAACTCAATAAATAATTATCAACACATATCACTCACCTCTTTTGATTCTATCCCAACGAAGAGGATCTCATAATTACTGTTTAAGAATGCCTATTTATTAACTAATAAATATTTAAACACAAAAAATATCAAGTCATACCGGGTACGTAAGGAATGGGACCATCTGATCTCATACCACAGACTAAAAACTAGCTCTCATTGTTGAATGAATGCTAACAATTTATCATGACCAGTTACTGTTACGAATGATTCATTATATGTTTTTATATACATGGATAGGTACTACACAGCAACACGCTTACCAATTTATGTAGACTCTCTATTCAGAATCATAATTAGTGATTAAGATCTATGTAGTCTGGAGAAGCTTCGGTACGAATTTAAACTTAAGAAAGGTCTATTTTTTGCTGTCTTTGCAATAGGTGGTTAAAACTGTCTCTTTTTCTGACTATTGAAGCACAAATAGCTGTACCAGGACGTTTTGGCGCGTTGCCAAAATCAGAACTAATGTCGCCATATTGTTTTTTCAAAAACAATATGGTGGCGGCGTATCAGTTACTAGCTATTAACTAACAGCGCCCCTTATCAAGTCGTTCGATTGCTTAAAGATCCATGCAGCATCGTGAATGCTTCCTATCTTCACTGAGGCATAGAAGAATAAGCTATAAAGGGTGTAACTAGACCCTTAGCGAAGCCGCAAAAGCACTGGTTCACCCCGTCATTGTGATATTTTTTTTTGTTCTAGACCATACCTGGGAGCCTTTTAGTTACGAAGATATTGGCGGTCAAAGTTCTAACTTTTTCACAGGTTTAAAAAAAAAACATGTTTTGTATGTGATATTTTCACTTTAACGACCCCACGACTTCCGTACTATTCAATCCATCCATCCGCACAATGTTTTGGGTGCGTTACATTGAGTCCTACCGTAAAACGTGATATTACACCCCAAAAAAAAAGTCGTTACCCAGCAATAATTTTTGCGTTTAAGTTACATAATTTGATGTACATAATGCTTGGTTGACGGCTTCGTTAAGGGTCTTGTTACACCTTGTATATCTAATTCCTCTATGTCACTGAGGTATCAAACAAAAACGTAAGTATCATTATACCTAATATTTCCCAAACCCAATTGGTATACTGTACTAAATCTAGATAACGTTATGATGTAACGTCAACCAGATATGAAAGCTTATCGCAACAAATATATCTGTTTGAGCATTCCTCGTTGTGTCTTACAACAGGTAATCTTTGAAATATATTCCGAACAGTGTCAAACCAGCTCCTTATAATACGCCTATCCGCTTTTAATAATCACTACATGCGACCATTATAAGTAGGAACGCCGTTCTTGATGGCAACGGTCTGTCTGTTCGTATGGGCTATACTAAAACTAGTGATAATAAACTGGGACGGATGTAGTTTTAATACTATATTTTATTCCAACTTGAAGTCAACGTTGGTATACGAACTTAGGCTCCTTCTATAATTTCAAAAAGACTGCTTAGCATTTGTTGAATAATTTTTAAGTCAGCTAGTATAATAAGTAGGTAACTGATAAAATGAAGAAATAACAGTTACCATCTCAGTAACTTTCTCATCGTGACAGAAAGCATTCGTGTCATTTCATTTTGAAAGGTGTATCTGAAAAATAATTCTCCCAATAGGTACCAGTATTTGATCTAATTAACTCAGCTTGTCACAGTCCACTAACCTATGTAATTGGTCCTATAATATTTTAAATAAATGAAACATCTATGTCAAAGGACTAAATCTAAAAGCCCCCTTCCTTAGAGGCCTAAAGACCAGCAAACCACAGGCAAACTCATAGCAAAAGGCTAGTAAAATACATGAGTGGTGTCGAACCAGCTTCTTATAATACGCCTATCCGCATTTAATTATAAGATTTAATGCAGCGCGTATCAACCATCTCGACCGAACAAAAACGGATGAACGCGCAACACACAAGTGGCATGGAGTCGCGATTTATACGTGTCTCGCATTTTCTCTTTTATTTTCATGGAGGGATGAGTACAGATAAATTGTAACTCTGTATGTCGGCAGAAATGGCGTAACGAATATTTAGTTTATTCATTTTGTAAATTGTATGCTGAGGTACTTAGATAATATTGCGACGATTCAAATTATAATTTGAGCTACATCTAATATATACTTAGATGAGTAAAAATGATGAAATTACCCTGCCCAATAAAAAATACATTCCAAATCGTCATAAAAAAATAAAAAATAAATTAATTGGTACACTTTGGCCCAAAATAACTTCTCTACTAAAAATACTGTTAGCAATTTCATATTTTCACCAAAAAAATCTCTCAACAAAGACAACTCTACACCTCTCTTAAAGATCGACAAAAAGCGTACATTTTATAATGTTTTCCGTGTAAGCACAAAAAGCCTATACGCTCTAACTGTCGACCGGGTACTGATTGAAATTTGGTAGCTAACAGCTTTTGCTGGAACCAGAGTTCATTCACATCCATACACTTTTTGAGTGAACCATTTGCGAGCGAAAAATCGGAATGCGTTTATTCTCTTTTATTTATTCTCTTTTTTTTTGCGAATATTTCATGGAAGTATGTTGCCTAGTTTTTTTTAGGTGGATAAGTTCCACCTAACAAAAACTGCACGATCTTTTGGTATAGTTTTTTTTCTTTGCTGAAAAAGGCAGTTTATTGATTAAGCTGTCTGTGTTACTGTACATTCTATTTTAAGACCGACGCTGTGTTTTATCACGACTCGTTAAATAATCATGGCTACTTTTTGTCTTTAATACTGTTAAACAAATTGATCTAAATTGTTCTGATGACGATTCGAAGTGGCATTTCAAAAAGGCCATATTTTGACACGTATTTGTACTGTGTTCACGATATAGTTTTTATAAATATAACTTGCAAACTCACACATAAAAAAAGAATGGTTTTTGCTTTAAATGTTCTACAGTAGTCTTCATTTTTCAGTATTATTTCTGGAACTTCGTTAACTGGAAAGGTTAGGTGGAAATATCATCTACTGTAGATAAATGTTTGAATAGACTTCAGAGTAGGCATATCGATACGAGCAGTTTCTCAAAGATTATCCGACAGCTTGTGTTGACAGTTAACAATTAACATAATGTCTGTGATGAATAAAGGCCACCCTCTTTATCGTGACAATCGATTGAGTAATAATGTGTTATAGAGCATGTTATTGTTTAATCCAACGATGTGAACAGTACCCACTTACTAATAACAGTAATCTTTTATCAACGGACAGGCTTTTCAAATTCCGTGATCAATAATGTCATTATTAGACTCTCTACTAACGCAATAATGGAACAATTAAAATTGTATTCTGAAAAATCGAATTCGCTCTCTGAAATGAATTAATAAATTAGAACTTACGTTTGTCTGTAGCTGTGCTCGTGTCACCAGATTAAGAGTTGGTGACTTCAGTCGGTCACAAATAACTTAAAGACATTGATGTCATGTAATATTGTCTAACGGTTGACCGTCAGACAAATGAAACCTTAAAATTAACTTCCGCCTGTAACTATGCCCGCCTGTTATGGAACTGTCAAATACTAAACTAAACACTTTGAAAATTGGAACATTCCTAAAAATTAAACAAATCTAATTTGTATCATGTATTGTGTATATCGAATATCGCTTCACATCAGGCAAGTTATGACTAAATGCAAACCCAATTAGAATTTAAAAAAAAAGTAAAGCTTATGTCAATTCTCTTGACGCTAATACCCCTTTAATCAAACAATTTGAACTCATTGCTTTCAAATAAAACTTGGGAAGGTGTTATCTAATACTTCTTTGCCAATTTGCCACAGCCATGGCATGTCACGACGGCATTAAAGCTTGCCATAAGTAATTATGCTAATGCCATCGTCGGAATACATGCTAATCTCGAGCGATTCGCCTCGCGACCGACGCGTCTCGTGGCACAGATATCTGCCTGGGTGGCGATTATAAGGATTTTTTGAGGTCTGATAACAGGATGTGTTTAGTGTGAAGAAGTAGGATTATGTGAGCATGCTGTACTGCTCTCAATGCTGAGACACTGACTCAGTCAGAGAGAATGGGCCGTTATCTACAATGGGCCGAACGTGATTTGGCTGATCTGATGTGTTCTGATTTCGATTGGTTGGTTCTAGGAAATGGTGGTTTTCCAATGGTTTCCTTCACCATTTGAGAGTCCTGGTGATGAATTAATTTATTGTTAGTGCTTCGAATCTACGACATACAACAGGGCCTTGCCAGTTGCCACTGCAACCAAAAGCTGCAGTATCAATGTTTTAAATGGGCTGGTTTGATAAAAGTCCCAATTTTACGTAATGATATAATTAAATTTTGATATGATTAAATTTGTTCTCATAACAGTCTACAGCGTCTTCGTAGACCGCCTCAACCAAAGAGATATTGTGGGAACGGCTGCAAATATGCAAAGGGTGTGCTAACTAGGCAGAAAAAGAGGGAGTGGTAGATATTTAATTCGCTACGGTAATCATATTTACCGATGTAACAATATGATAAAATATCTTTTACAAATTATGTCTGATAATTCAAGGAATTTCCTTCGTTTGGTAAATTATTAACATGGTCTTATTACCCTTTTCGGAATGTAGTACCATTCCAATTCCTACTTAAGTTTAAAGGTTCTGGTAATGTTCAAATTCTAATAGATTGACTTTTACTTGTATGGTGTGGATATAATGAAACCGTGTGTTTGGGGTACGCCCAATTCCTATTATGAAGCCACGGTAGCCCAACGGCTAACGTGCGAAAGGTTCCTCGCCTTTTGCATTTGTATAGTGGGTTCATTTTTAGTTTGGTCTTTGGTATATCAATTATGATAATATCGATAACACAAGAAGATGCAAGAAGAACCAACGCGTAATTAAGATTGAATTTTTTATTTTGTTCTATCCATAAACAAAATTGTCTATCTCATGTCCTTCGGTATATAGTTAAGCCTTATACTCCAATCATTTCAGGGTCACACAAAGCTACGAATGGGTAAAAATAAAATGAGCTGGATCGCTTTTCCAGATTTCTTCGCACAGCTTTCAGGAGCTAATTTGTTTCTTAATCTTGCACTTTTTTTTTCTTCCACATTTCTCTCTTAGTAACCTGTTCGAACTTCACAGCTGGTACATTTTTCATACTTGGTGATATTAAACGAAAGTAATGTAAACGAAACGAATAATAATCGTTAAAAGTTAAACCTATTAACAATTAAGCAAATAACATAATTGCCATTTACGTCTTATTCGATGGTATCTCGGGATTAATCGAACACGAATCATTGCGACAATGATATTAATTAACTAAACAAATGGACAATTGTTAATCATTCTTTATAATTGTGTCGCATGGGATATAAAGGAAAGGTTTTGCTATGAGAATTAGCTTATCAGTTGACGACCATCAGAGATATGATAATGTTTAAATTAAAATATTAAGAGTAGTAGGAGTTGGTTAAGCAGTTGAAGAAGTACTTCTAGCATGTTTGACAGAAATGGTTTATTATAATTATGGAACTCGGAAACGGCTTCATTTCATGAAATTAATATCGCAAATGCTTAGGCACCTATTACGTTGTTTATCTTTATTGTAAGACGTCCAGGTAGGTATTTCTTGGTATTTGTCTTCATTTCAATGTAGGTTATTTTTATCATAATTATCGTAATTGGGTGTACTATTAGGTAACCCAACTAACACACGTCTGTCCAACCATTCGGAGATAAGAAAGAAGTAGCCCATTTCTGGGTTAAGCTCGCCGTTGTACATAAGTTATACAATGTAATATTGTATGTCCTACTTATAAATTTTGTGTGTGCAATAAAAAATAAAGTAATAAATCATTAGAACACAGATGTGTTTTTATGTTATAATACTTTTGATAATTGATCATAAAAATACCTATATTATTATGTGCTATAAACAAACTTCAGCTTTAATATTCATTTTCCTATACTACTAAGAAACAGATCTATTTAAGAAAAAAAAACAAAAAAAAAACTATGTATTTATGCTTTAATATCTTTGGCGACATAAAAATTTGACGATAGTTTAGCTAGTAAAAACATTGGATATAATATTTAAGCTAATAGAAAACACCGTAACTAAATCACAATATAATTCAACTTTCACGTTACACAGAGACCGATCGCATTTATCTAAATATCAAAGTAGTTGTAAGTCGTAAGGTCGGGCAGTGGGTGTGCAAGCGCACGACGCCTGCGCCGCGCGCCGGTAGTCCGGGACGCCGGGCGAAAGGACCAGAGTTCAGGCGGTGCTGTGATTATCATATCAACGCTGTATGTGATGTGGGGTCAGGTGTGGAGTTTTATTTTTATTTTTTATTTCAGTACTGTAAGATACACTACAGCATACCGTTTAAAAAGTACATGCATACTTTTCTTAGGTTTTCAGAAAAGTTAAAGCAAATTATTGTGAAAAACCGTACCTACCTATCGGAAATCGTTTCTGTCTGTAGTTGAAACTTTAATCGTACGCAAAATCCCATTGTAGCTACTAAACAACAGCATGATCATAATAGGAGTAGAGTAAGTACCGTTGCGTTGGCCTCCCACTAGGTAGACCGATGACCTGGTGAAAGTTACGGGGATCCGCTGGATGCGAGACGCACGGGACCGGTCAATGTGGCGACACTTGGAGGAGGCCTATGTCCAGCGGTGGATGACCTGGGGAAAAACTGTTATTTTGAATGGTTCTTCATTTCGATGGTAACGTAAAAACTAGGTATTATTAGCCCAATACTTTGCTGCTTCGTCGGTGGCAGTGGCGGCGATATAGGTTAATTTAACTGCAACTTTTGGAGCACACAGGGCTATATGAGGCATAATCAGCTATGCAGTTTCACATGCCCAACCATTACTACATTATCAACATCCACAGCCTGAATTCACCCACTGCTGTCCTGGTTCCTGTGCCAACCCATTCAGGTTTTTCCCCCGATAGCAACTAGTATGTCGTCTGCCCATCTCGCCGTCGGAAGGCCCACATTTCTTTCTCCCGTTCTTGCACGCCATTCGATGACCGCCTTAGTACACCTGTCATCACTGCGCCTTGCTAGGTGGCCTACCCATTTGAGTTCCGTGACGAGATTTCCAGTACCAAAAACCATTTTACATCTTCGAAAAACCTTTACTTCGTGATATCATGTTGATAACCAACAGTCACTTATCATTTAACATCATACCCGCATGCAGCATGAACTTCGCTATCAAATGTAGAGATACTGCGTCAAAAGAAAAAAAAACTGAACACTGAAAATAACAAAATAGTAATCATAACTATATCTCGAAGTCTTAATAAAATAGAAATGCTCGTGTTTATCTAAGTATCAAATAGTTTCCAAGTGTTGTCGGGGGCGTGCTGGCTCACGGAGTCTGGCCGGTAGTCGGGCGAAAGGCCAAGGTTCAATTCCGGACTACTGCGATTATCATATCAACATCATCTACGCTGTTTTATTAGATTTTATGGATGCTGGTGTTTTCTAGTAGTTTATGTGCTACTAGCGGCCCGCCCCGGTTTCGCATGGGTGCAATGTTTACACTTAAAAACTTTCCTCTTAAATCATAGTTTTAGGATCTAAGCATACATAAGGAAAGACAGCGGGAAGTGACTTTTGTTTTACGAGTATACTATGTAGTGAAGTAATTAGTTTGCAAAAAAAGTAGTAGTAAAACAAATTGTTTTACCCAAAGAAGAGAAAATTACACGATATCGTAGAATTTTCTCTCGTTCGACACAAAATATGTGTACCTACTTCCTACTAATATTAAAAAATTCGAAAGTTTGTTAGGATGTATTGATGTTTGTCACTCTTTCACGCAAAAACTTCTGACCGAATTTGGATGAAATTTGACACGCAGATAGTTAGTAACCTGGATTAACGCATAGAATATTTTTTATCCCGTACGGTCCTTTGGGACATTTACCGAACAACACGCGGACGAAGCCGCGGGCATAAACTAGTATCACTACGTAGTATAAAACAAAGTCGCTTCCCGCTGTCTGTCCCAATGTAAGCTTATCTTTAAAACTACGCAGCAGATGATGATGCGGTTTTTTTTAATAGATAGTGTGATTCAAGAGGAAGGTTTATGTGTATTATATTGCACCCGTGCGAAGCCGGGGTGGGTCGCTAGTTTATGATAAATGCGAAAGCAACGATGTCTGTATCTATTACCTTTTCACGTATAACAGCGAAATGGATTTCGATATGTTTGGCACTCAGGTGGACCATGACCTGGTGGCCTACCATGACGTCTTAAAGCAGGAGTAATTCCAGTGTGGGAAAGAGATGGCGCTAGACGACCTGTAAAGCTCTGTCTCTTTCCCACACTGGAATTACTCCTGCTTCAAGACGTCATGGTAACCCACCTGGACAAGGCCATAAGATACGTTTTTATCCCGAAAGTGCGTTCCTATGTGACAATTTTCTACTAAAGTTTTGCCCGCGGCTTCGTAATTATAAAACTGCGGATTTTACCTTAGGTATATGGTGCAGTTATCCTACCTACTTAGCAAAAATGGTCCTTTTTATACCAAAAGACTACATTTAACATGATTGTGATGATTTAGACAGCAGCCCCTAATTACTTTCCCATTAAACAAGTGATAATGATCAGTATGTTGATAATTTGTTAACTTAATGAGTATTTCTACATTTCATTAATTGTTACACTGTGAACAATTAATATCGTTTTTATCTAAAATCAATAGATAGTGTTAAATACTTTGACGTTACATGTTCACCTGTCTAGTATCTAAGGATCTTAATAAAAAGCTCTGTCTTGTATTGATTATAAAACATAATTTGTCCTTACATTTGATTCTGTGGCCGATAAATAAAACATATTACTTCGTACCAAATGAAAGATAGCAGAAAAATACAGTAATTTTATTACAGCGATGATTGGGTCTGATTGTGTTTGATGTATAATTCAACTTCCAAAATGGGTGTAAAATACCGCACGCAAAATACGCGCTTGGACGTGGAGTTGCAGACACCAGCCCGTTATACAATACAAAACAATGGGTGTAAAAATATCCTTAACGAAGATAACACACGCACGTGTTCTCCCCGTCGTCATTGCGGTATTTCTTTTTTTTCTGGATCGTACCTGGGGACCTTTCAGTTACGGAGATTAGGGTCGAAGTTTCAACTTTCTCACAAGTATTTTTTTATAATTATGTTTTTATTGTTGTATCTTTACATTAAAAACCTCTTTGACCCCCGTACTATTCAATCCATCCATCAGCACAATGTTTTAAGAGCGTTACATTGAATCAAAACATGATTTTTCACCCCATAAATACTTAAGTCTCTCACAGCAGTAATTTTTGCGTAGAGTTACTTCATTTGATGTACAGAATGCTTGGCGGGTTCATGAAGGGGCTGTTTACACCTTGTATAATACAGAAATTTCTCTATAGAAGATTTTTGCGAGTTAACTAAATTAAGTTGTATAAACCGTGCAAAACAAGCCGCCAGCCACCTTCAAGTCCGTTAACTAAATGAAAGGCAAAGACAAAAGAAAAAAAAATTGCTGTTAAAATTACCGAACCGCTAAAAAACTCACAAGATCCTTATAAAAACAAATTCAAATTAAAAAGCTTTAAAGTTACGAACGTTTTTGAAAAACCACGCACAAATTGTTTAAAAAAAGAACAACCGAACATCTTCATACCAGTCAGTGGCGTAAAAGGTCGGAACGATTTGTAATTCCTTACGCCAAGCAAGAGCCTCCGTAAGGTTGGTATTAAATCGTAACTATTTACAATATTAATAGGTTATTTTGTACGTAAGCTGTTCGCTATAAATACTAGTTTTGTGCTGAGCCACTAGATTAATAGTTGTTTTGAATCTCGCGATCGGGAGCCCGCGAAATTGTTTGAGTTTTGTAATGTTGGTAGGATAAATTGTGGTGGTTTGGTAATTTTTGCAATATAATAAGTCTATAAGAGAAAAGTTTGGGTCTTGAACATTTGACGTGTTTACATTTATCTTAATTTGAGAATTATCTGTTATTTGTATTTTGCGACTGATACTGCTGTGCAAGTTAAGTTGGCTCAACCCATTTCAACCAGAAATTTTAGTTTGATTGAAGAACTGTCCCTGATGGCTGAACTGTCCTGAGGCATATTGTTCACAAAACCACATTGCAGCAACTTCCATTGGGTCCATTTTTTCCGCCTTTACCTTTTGGTTACGATCTCCATACCTTGATTGGCTATCCCGAAACATTAAACCGAAATAAACCAATCGCAGCTCCTTTAAAATAAGTGTTACAATTAGAACAGCCAATTACAAGAGCTTGTATTTTAATAATCAGTGTAAAAATCTGCACAAGTTACAAACAACGGACTGGTTCGTGAGCTACGATACTGGGATACTGGGGATTAACGGCTGTGAGGGGCAAATGAAATTATTTCGCCTCTATCCGCCATCTTCATTTCGCGGTATCACGCTAGGGCTGCGTTTGCGCAGAATGGAAGAGATTTGTGTTACCTTTATGGGAGACACCTCAGTGGTATTTGCAATAGACCCGAATTCATCAAAAAGAAAATGGGTCTATCGCCACAATTATCTCATGGAAATGGATGTTATTTATAAACAAGGTTTACCGCCCCTTCACAAAGCTGTCAACCAACCATTCTTTACACCTAACTAAGTAACTACGCAAAAATTATTGCTGGGAAACGACTTTTTTTTGGCGTGAAAAATCATTGAATCAATCAATTGAAAACTTGTATAAAAAATATTTATGAAAAAGTTGGAACTTTGACCCGCACTATCTAGACTCTAGAGGTATGGTCTAGATCAGTGGTGGGCAAACTTTATTCACGGGGGGCCAGAAAGTTGAAACAATTTCAGAGGAGGGCCAGAATTATAGCCAAAATGCATTATAATTTGAAATCTTTTAATCATAAAAATAAAAATTACACATGTTATTTACAAATTACAATTTAACTTTTATTCGAAGGCCCTACCATCTACCATGGTAGGTGTGTGAGACATATCAAATTGTTTTTGATTTGCCATAATATTTTCGAATGCAGGTTCGAGCTGCGACGAAGTAACTTTCAGCAGCGAGAAAAGGTGTTCATCATTTATATTTGGTTTTAGGGTTAGCATGTTTGGTGTTAAAATGGCGAGCGAGGTTAAAATCTTTAAATACCGCCATCGCTTCATTACATATAAGACATATTGGCTTACCCTTGTATTCTGTAAAGAAGTATTTCAAAGCCCACTCTTCTTTAAACAGTCGACACTCAGAGTTCGCAGACTTTTCGTTTTTTAACCCCCGACGCAAAAAGAGAGGTGTTATAAGTTTGACCGCTATGTGTGTGTGTGAGTCGGTGTCTGGCACCGTAGCTCTTAAACGAGTGAACCGATTTGGATGCAGTTTTTTTTATTTGAAAGCTAGTTGCTAGCAGCTGGCGATGGTTCTTAGATATGTTAAAAGTGGATATGAAAAATCGTATTTTTTCAAATCTACCCAAGTTCCTTTGTTGCGACCTGTAACAAATGAACTACGCGGCTAGTATCACTGGCTCCTTTACCTATGCATCTATTATTCTACTTCATACTGCTGATACGACAAAATATAATTATAGCGGGCCATATTCTATTCATTTTAAAAGACCGTCGGCGGGCCGGATAAAATCCTTTCGCGGGCCGGAGTTGGCCCGCGGGCCGTACTTTGTCCATCACTGGTCTAGATAACAAAAAAAAATCGAAATGACGGGGAGAACAAGACACCCATTATAACTCTAATTGGCACTGTTTCGTAACGTGAGCTCTTACATAAACATTTTAGTTTATAAATTAAAACCATTACTACAAATTAAAACAAATTGTTCAATGGACCTTTGCTCCTTGCGCCTTTTTTGTCCACAATCATTATTTTTTCACAAATACAAGATTACGTCAGAATAAATTCTTTTACAGTTATGTTACCTGTGACCGCAGCCACCCAACATCAACCTTATGCTGATTAAAATAAAGACCACTGTAGTATTGACAGACTTCTCAGTGGCAGCGACTTAACAGCAACCAGGGTATTAAAGACAATAATTGAGATTTTGACTTTCATGCAAAATCATCATCTAACTAAATACCACCATTTGTTTTGATGCAAGAGGGTCAGAAATAAAAAAAAACTGGCCAAGGTTCCGTACCATTATCTAAAAAAAAAAACACGTTTGTTGTATGGGAGCCGGACCGCGTAGATATTTATTTTATTCAGTTTTTCGTATTTGTTGTTATAGCGGCAACAGAAATACATCATCTGTGAAGATTTCAACTGTCTAGCTATCACGTTCATGAGATACAGCCTGGTGACTGACAGACGGACAGTGGAGTCTTAATAATAGGGTACTGTATTTACCCTTTGGGTAATGAACCCTAAATAATAGGGTCCTGTTTTTACCCCTTGGGTACGGAACTCGAAAAAAACAGTGAAAAGTCTGTAATCTTTACGTTGAAGCCCCTGCCCCCAGTTAACCGCTAAAAACTAATCTATTTCTCCCATAAACAATAAAAGCAAAATCTCCTGCGAACCCTGCGCTTGCGCCGCTCAATTTGTTGTCCGATCATATTGAGATCTCTTTATATCGGCACAAGAGCGCCTGCGCAGCTAAATTGAACTAACTGTACTCCGCCAGTAGATGATTGTAAATATTTGTGTTCGGTTAAAAATAGCGAGCGTTGATAGATTGGCTTCGGAATTAGATTGTTGTAGGCATTCTTTAGCTATGGAAGTTTAATAGGCTCTGCGCAGAACGAGACTGCCTTTATAACATCACGCCTTGTAATTCCCGAAGGGTAAGGCAGAGGTGTACCTAACAAGTACACCCACATTTCACCAGTTACGTGTAGCATAATCAGCCTTTAATGTTCCCACTGCTGGGACACTTGTTCTCCGCTCTATGAGAGGGAATGGGCTATAATCCACCACGCGGGCCCAGTGCGGGTTGGTAGATGTCACATGTCTTCGAATTTTTGGTTCTAGGACATGCCGGTGTCCTCACGATGTTTTCCTTCACCGTTTTGAGAGCAGTTGTGATGAAATAAATTACACAAAGTAATTCACCTGCCTGGGATCGAACCCACGACTTACTGTTCATAAGTCGGGGCCGCCACCATTGGGCCACCGCTGCTCTCAGTTACGTTTAAGTCCTATGTAATAGGGGGCCTATTCCCATCAACCGGGCACATATCCAAACTCCGTGGCTGCCACTGGAAAATTCCTGATGGAAGAAACCAATAATACTGCATTGCCCGTCCCGGGAATCGAACCTAGGACCTCATGCTCAGCAGTCGCGCTTGTGACCACTAGACCAATGAAGCAGTCGTCAGTCTTTATGACATACTCAGAAAATAGTGATGTTTTCTAACAAAACCTTCATTTTGTATTTACAACATTAAAATTTATTCCGAACCCTGGGATAAGGTCTAAGACAAATTCGAAATAAAGTAACGGCCACAGATGTAATTAATTCAAAATCAAAAATCAAAGCATTTATTTCAAGTAGGCCAGTTACAGGCACTTTTGAACTGTCGAAACAAAGATAACAATGAAATGTAGCTACAGTCCCAGTCACAAGGCATAAAAGCTATGAAAGTACTGTAGTTGCCCATTCCCTTGCGTATTAGATCTCTATGGAGAAGAACGGGCAAGAAACTCCATGGACACTCTTTTAATTTTTTTTTCATTCTTCAACTATCCCATCATTAGGGGTAAAAGTAGATGCTAATCCGGCACAGGATCGGTCGACACTTACGGCTTTCTCTAAGTGTCGGCCTATATCAATGCAACAATTCGTTTCGGCGATGTAGGGCTTTGTCTCTTCTTTCTTTCTTTCTTTAGCGTGTCATCATCATACCAGCCTATTACTGTCCCACTGCTGGGCAAAGGCCTCTTCCCAACAGAGAAGGCACGGGTTGGCGATTTCAGACTTTTATAAGTCCAGGTTTCCTCACGATGTTTTCCTTTGCTTTATCGTGTGGTTAGTGCCTAACCTGGTGTCAGAGTTTTTAGGCCGCCCATGGGCCTCTGACTTGGCTTTACATGCCGTCAAGAAATATCTCTCAGGCATGCTGGTTTCCTCACGATGTTTTCCTTCACCGAAGCAAGTGATAATTATACAATACGCGCATGAATCCGAAAAATCAGAGATGCGTGCCTTGGATTCGAACTCGAGACCTATGACTTGGAAGTACTGTAGGGCTTTGTGACATCAGCAATGTTGTCTAACGGCAGTTTTTAGTAAACTAACAATCTTTGTATTTACGAAAGTATGTTGCCAGCCGCTAAATACACTTTATCCACAAGTAACGAAATAAGCTGACAAACTGTTTATAGGATTCTGTTTAAGAGCGTTAAAGTCTTACGGCATTTCATACAAACTTTGAAGTCATTTGTTTTCGAAATGGCTGCAAAAAAAGCATAGAACATAGCGACTCAACAGTCGGGACCCATTATTGGGACGGATAAGCCGGTCTATATAATATGTCAATGGGTCCCGACTGTTAAGTCGCTATGTTCTATGCTTTTTTTTTTTACGCAGTCGGGTTTTTTAATTTTTTAAATGACCGTTTTTTTTTTGTTTTATTATTGATTAATTTTTATTTGGATATACCCAGTGTGACTCTCACAGTAAATACAAATCTAACGACAACTCTCAAGCTCTGAGCCGTTCAGGCCACAGAGCGTGCCAAACAATTGTACATACATACATACTCTCGAAAAACATAACCCTCCTTCTGGCGCAGTCGGGTAAAAAGTTGACAGAGAACATTTTTAAATGTTTAAAAAAAAAAGATTGGTGGACATTTCTGTTTCTATGGAAAATCTAAAAACAGTCTAATTTAGCTGTTACACTTTTTTTCGAAAATGTTCTCTATTAACTTTTTAGACCTATTTTTCATTAAAATCGGCTCAGTCATTTAAAAAACAAATGAGTTCAAAGATTGTATGAAGAGCCGTAAGACGTTAACGCACTCAGAGATATCACTGTAAAACCTTACATAACCTTACTTAACCTTACATCTACACAAATAAATAAATCGGAAGTGTCTGTCTGTGATTTCATAATAACAGAATTACTGAATGCATGGAAAGTATATACGGTACTTATAAAAAAAAAAACTTTTTTTTAATTTTTTGTTCTGTTTGTTTCGGCGAATCTTCGAAACCGCTTGACCGATTTTGAAAGGACTTTTACTGGCAGATAGCTGATATTATAACGAGTAACTTTTACTATGGAAATAATCCTTTCCATAGTAAAAGGGTTCCGTGCGCAAAAAAAATCAAAACCCTTGAACCCCTCCGATTCAAATATTGAAATCATATTTTCATAATACTTTTACTCTGACGCAGGTCGCGTGCATCAGATAGTAAAACACAAGTTGTTGCAAAGTACATTGTTATGTTAACACTTAAACCGATTAAACTTTTGATTGGTTTCACCTTTTCTTCTTGACCCACCTATACTATCTACCACTTATCAGGCAATGTCCCGCTTTACTTTTCAAAACAATCGAATAATCAGCAATTGGCAAGCGTCAAATTCAAATACCCTGTTTAAAAAGATAAGATATAATTTTAAAAGTAATTTTTTAAAGCTCACTTAACCGCCCCTGCTATCAAATTAAAAATAATCTTCCTTCCATTTACAAAATCAGGGTAAACACGAACATATAAATAGGTCTTGCATGCTCCAAATTAGTACACCTGAAAAAAAGGCATAAAAATAAGGGAAATACTCATACAAACTGGTTGCGATTTCACCTGGCATTTAGCAAGAGGGATTTAGTTAAGGGCCATGCTTTCATCACATCAATTTAGGGACTTTTGAAAAAAAAAAAATTGTCTCTGTGTATGTCTGTCTGTTTGTTCTGACAGGTCGCCGAAACGGCTGGCCTGATTTTGGCGCGACTTTTACTGGCAGACAGCTAATGTTATGAGAAGTAACTTAAGCTTTTAATTTAGAAAAAGGATTCCGAGCAAACAATTAAAACCCGTGAAATTGTTAACAACCCGATTCAAATAGAGAAGTAATATTTTTTTAATAATTTCATGCCGACGAAGGTCGCGGGCAATAGTTGTAAATAAAATTCTTTTTAAACTTTAGCCACACATTATGGAGTTTTATAAACACAAAAGAAGCTTTAAGAGCTGGCTGAGGTGACAAAATTTAAAACAACGGCTATTTCTTATTTTCTCGAATCAGATTTCTGTTATTGTAGAGGTCAGTAAGGATTTATTACTTTTTTAGTAATTGTTAAGAAGACAAAATTGAAAAAAAAGAAAACGTATGTATGTCCTGCCCTAATTAAACACAGTGTGGCTCCTATCACCACTATGTCCCAAAAACAATTATAATTTTATGTTTTAATCAATATGAAGTTCGGCCGACTCTCGTGCTGGATAGAACTCAAGAAACTCAAGTAGATTTTGGTAGTTTAATAAGTTTTTGTAATTCATTGTAATCCTGAAGCATTGCCATACATACCTATTATAAACATCATAGACATGCGGGAAAATGACTTTTGTTTCATGTTTAGATCCTCAACTATTAACAACTTTCACACAAAATAACCAGCACCAATTAACCTAAATGCAAGCCAAAAATAATCACCTTCGTACGCAGACAATCCCAACAAAGCAACCAATCTCACACTCCATTTGAGATAACAGATAAAAGCTGATGGTGTTGTGAACCTCGTTAGTTCAAATGGGGATTTGTCACGAAGACCTTGCACCACATTTATGATGACAGTGTGCTGTTCCGATCAGGGCAGCAGATTGGTAGGGCCATGTTGCTATCTGATTGGTGAGCTCTGCCTGGGGTGGTGATATTCTAAAAAGGGGCTAGGTGCTTAGTATTCTAGTCAGTCAAAGCTTTGTATATTTTTTTTGTCGGTAACATCGCTAAGAATTCATTTTGTCTCAGTGTCCGGAAGTAAACAAGTTCTTCAAGGACTAGTACAAGGTTACAAGGCCTCGAAGGGGCCTGCTACCGGTAAACATTTGTGTAATTGTTTTGTAGAATATATTGAAAAAACAAGGAACAAGATTAGCTCCATGTTTGACCACGCGCCGAGAGATAATACAGCTTGTATGTTACTTGTATGTGTGATGTATGTTACTTTTATTTACAATAGGTTACAATAATGTGACTAAAAAAAATATAATCAAACGATTTTTTAAGTACAACATTTTTGTATTAGTATCTGATAAAAAGGCAAAACGTTAATATTTCGCTAACATAACATCTTTCGCATGCAACTTAACTTAAACTTGAGGTTACAGAAAAGATAAATTAACTCAAGTACGGATAAAAGCTATCTAATTGTAGAAAACTCAATCTTTGAGATAAATACCTAATAATAATGTTTAGGATCACAGGAATGTACACTGTCTATCTAGTCATACATTATGAACGATGTAAAAAGGGCACAGAATAATCAAAAAGTGGTTCCCACTGATCATAGGAAATCGCGTAATTCATGTTTGCAATACATATTTCTCGTTTCAAATTAAAATAAGGATGGATGAATACACATGAAAACGATACTTAAACTTTAACCATAAAATTAATTTTCCCTAAGCAGTTCCAACGCCTTAAAGTACTGCTCATAATTTAAAATCTACTTACCGTAATATTTTTAAAGTTAAATGGCTGCTAAAGAGCTCAAAGCACTGCAAATAGTACCAGTAACTCACAGGCACTAAGTTAACCGGCGGTTAAACGCCTTACCTAATGGTGGAGCTAACTGGTACAAATCGATTGTTAGAGTCAATCGATTTGTGAGTTGAGTTACGGTGGTGTTGATTGATCGGAATGGTTTTGAGTGGTGACTATTTGCGTGGTGTCCTTTGTTAGTTATCAGTTTAAATTATATTATTGGAAGAACCATGATATAAAGCAAGCGGTTCCCTTTACCCTCTGGAATTTATCAGCAGCAGCAGCCTGAGGTCTATTCGAGCTCAGTTGATGGAAATACACTCGCCCCCATTACATGGATTTTAAACAACTGACGAATTGTTGGTGTGCTTTACAGAGAAGAGACACGGACGCACAAAAAAGTACACGTACAGAACATAATTCCGAAACATAGAATTTTTTACCGTCAATTTAAAAAAAAGCAGTTTTTTTTTATTGTCGATTAATTCCGGAATGATGTACTGAATGCGTCTTTCCAAATTTTTGGGTTAATGGCTGATTACCCATGAGTTGCGGTAAGCATTCAAAGAAAGTAAACAAAGGCACAGTAGCATATTTATCATCATAATGTATATGGGGGTCCACAAATTAAAATGGCAAGCATGCAACTGCTCGCGTATACATTGGAATCTAGAGTTTGGCGTGCTTATTCCGATCTATACACGATTAGTCCGGGGTGCGTTTAAGTCAATTATTCAGATTAAAATTTAAACTGACTAAACACCCCGTTCAAGCACACCGCGAGGTGAAAAATTAAACTGACTAAAATTTAATCTGCCCTGTTCACGGTCATCCGCTGGTATAAGTTTACGCCTGACTAGGATAAATTTTAGCGACCTTTTACCTCGCTAAATTTTATTCTGCTGTCAGATTGACATTGACATTGAGCTGTCTGTTGTTTTATTTGCTAGATTCGCGCCCTAGAAACGAATATTTCTAACTAGTACTTAATCATCGTCTCCGTGAATTTTATTCGTGGATTATGGATGAAGTTATGAATACTTATGATGCAAATTGTTGTACACGAAAGGGGAAGAATGATGTACAAGCTGACAGTCAACATTGATCTAGACCGATGACTCCGTTCAGCGAGCCCTCACTAGTTTAATTTTTATCCGGCGAAAATTTCGCCGGCTTACTAAAACGTACCCCAGTATGCGTACTGACACGGTATCTTATGGAGTAAGGTAGCTGATAAGGTTACTACGAAGTATGCGCGAGTATTTGCGTACTATTCTTGTTTACATTGGAATACAATATTAAAAACGTGACTTCCAATCTATACGCGATTAGTTACACACCCTTGCGTTCTGGCCTTGGCACCCTGGCGGCACCACTCATGTACCTTAAGCAACCCGTGTCGTACACTTCGTAGCATAGCAGTCAACGATCGGCCATAGAAAAGAGTTCAACGATAATCTACATATTGTGTGATCATTTTGTTGTGTTCAAATTGTACACATTTGTGTCCTCACCCATCGTTGATTACAAATGGTTTCATGTTTTCTACAAAAACTATTTCGAATTATTAAAAGTATCGTTTTACTTCCAGATGAACCGTCCGTCGTCAGCGTTCCGGCAGCAGTTAGCGGGTAAGCACAGCTGTAGCTCAGATAAATCAATACATCTACGAAACACATAATTAAGAAATTAGGTTTACGAACTTGTGAGAAATGGTGCAGCATGCGATTTTTTAGCGCAGACTTAACTTTAAGACTGCATTTAGATATACATGTCGGGGTGTCAGGATTTATTCCGCTAGCCTTCTACATCATGTGGGCAGACGATGGGTTTCGTGCTATGAAAAGACACAGAGCGATACAATGTTTCTAGCAAAACTAACGAATTACTTGAGATTACAACTTAGCACAATAACACGAGGCACAATGAATCGGGTACAGTTCCAAGAGGTCTTAACTCGGCCGCGATCAGACACTGACTGACTGTCGTCCTGGCTCAGAGTTTACCATCTTGACTCTGTAACAAGTGACACTGTGGTGTGGGTAGCCTTGTAAGTAGATTGCGTGATGTCACCACCGTGTACTTGTGATTCATTTTAAACCCGTACCAATGACCGTCTCTGACATACATTATATCATGTAGAACTAACTTTGTTCAGCTTGTTTTGTCCCGATCATTGGGCGAAGGTTTACCTTATTTTCGTCTTTTCATTTCTCTTTAGCAATTTGTCTCTAATCCTTCAAGCAGGTCGAACTCGTCACGCTATCTTCAGTCCCTGTTGTTCCAAACCCAATCTGTGGCTACTTTCACCTAATTCTGATGCAGATCTGTTCTGTCAGTTTCGTTCGCTCTTTAAAACCTGTGATGGCGACACCTTCGAAAAGTATACAGGGTGTAAGGTACAGCCCTCCACAAACTGATGGGGTGAATTCAGTATATCATACTAAGATGACGGATACAAGAAATTATTACAAGAAATTTTCAGGAATGTTTTGGGATTCCAATAAATTTGATTTGTTTTATTTCCTCACTAGCGACCCACCCCGGCTTCGCACGGGCGCAATGTGATACATATAAACCTTCCCTCCTCCTAGAATCACTGTATCTATTTAAAAAAAACCGCATCAAAATCCGTTGCGCACTTTTAAAGATCTAAGCATACATAGGGACACACAGTGGGAAGCGACTTTGTTTAATACTATGTAGTGATACGCAATGTATCGTTACCGTGGCAAAACACACGTAGTGAACGGCAAGTGCGACGAACAGCGGAGTGAACAGCGGATTTTACACGTCGTTCGTTAGAGTATTTCAACATCCTTTGTTGGATTTTAATTTAAGCCGAATTATTTACATAAATGGAATGCTGCGTACAGGGAATGTAATTTTACATTGAAATAAAGGAATAGTAACTAAAAAAAAACCGGAGAAAAATTCCGGTAGCATATGATTCAGAATAAGGAGCTGAATGCACCCTGTCAATTTGTGAAGGGCTTTCGCTTACACCCTGTATACCTACAATCGTTTAGAAAATTTAATGAATAAACAGATAATATATAGGTGCTGTTTCTAATGTTCTAGTTAACATAAATCTTAACACGTGAAAGATCTATAATAAAGCGTGGTGTTTTTATGATCTGTGAATGTACGTAAATACTCACTTAAGGACTTGTTCGTTAACTACATAACTTAACATAACATGAACACGCAACAGTAGTTAAATAGGAACGCAAAGAGGGCAGACGGGGCCAACACATCCAACCATTTAAAAACACAAACAAAATGTACAAACACATATCTCTACTTTCAATAATTATTATAAAAAAATACAGTCTACCCATTAAATCCTGACAGACGGCAAAACACAGAACTAAATTAAACCTACTGGATTTGACATAATACTGACAGTTACCACAACAAGCAGCGGCACATTGACTGGCCAATTTATACTGGCCACATTATACTTCCATTTAGTTTAATTATCGTAAAAACGGGATATCCGCTTCTAAGGCTTGGGAATGCGAATCCGTCGGTGTATAGAGCCATAATAAGTATAAAGAGAACCCCGAAATATTTTTATGGCATCTTTACTGGCAGGTGCTGATATCTACAGGAATATCCTATCCACGTCACTTATCAGGGGGCCTAAAATGGCAGCTTTATCAGAATCATAATATGAATCACGTTAAAAACTTAAAATTCTTAAAATGGTCTTTAAGGTCAATGTTAAGGTTAATGGTCTTTAACCATAAAGACCATTTTAAGAGTTTAAATTTTTAACGTGATCCATATTATGAATATGATTCTGTTAAAGCAGCCATTTAAGGCCCCCTGATCTGTCTCTCGGTGGGTTGACAATTGATGTTTCTTTAACAGTTTATCTGAGATAGCAACGTACCATTAACTGTTAGTAAGTTATTGAAAACGGCTGTTAGTAATCAGTTACTGTTTTCTATAGGTAGTTACAGTATCAAAGGGGTCTTTTGGCGTTCGGATGACATTGACAGAGGCGTTATTGGTGAACGTTCTTGAAATTGGGTAAACAAAATGGCGGCATCAGTTTATTTTTGAGCCACGCGCCAGAATATGTACACTACAACTAGAGGTATAATTAAGCATTGTTTTCTAGGAAATCCAACAACTTCTGAAATTTTAACTCAATTCCTATGCCATTGAAGTTTCAATTCCTGTTACATACTAAACAATGCATTCAATTATTTCTTTTTACCACAACTACAGTTTTGAACAAATTGATATTGGACGTTGTACAAAATACAGAAATGTCATCAATTGGCCTCAGCTGTTGCGCAGGCTCGTCGTAAGAAATTAATTTAAAGTAAGTAATATCTTTTAGAACTACTAATATGCGCTTGCACATTCCTAGTTTTTGTTTGAAATAATTTTGGTTTTAATGAATGGATGCAAAAATGGAGGCAACGTTAAATTCCATGAGAAATACAGTAATTGTTACGTAGCTCCTAAGTTAAGAACTGCTAAAATAAATATTTTAATAAGGGATACCTCAATCACTAGATTACTCTCATGAATGCAGCCGCTGTCCTGATGAAGCCCAGCCTGATATTAACCTTTGAGACACTTACCTTTAATCATCATGCTACAAATAAATACTTGTGCTATATTTACTGATCCGAAGTTTACCTAGTTTTACAATTCATCTCCGTAACCAGGTTCCCATAAATGATAAATGATAAATGATGTTTATTTTGCAAATAGGTTTTTAAAAACACTTTTACACGTCTCTTTTTTAAACTAGATGGGGCCGGTGTTTCGTACGTGACTACTCTGAGAAGAAACAGCCGAAACAAACTCAGAGGTCATAGTCTCTAGTCCATGGTTCAGTACAAAAAATGACCGCATCAATGACGGGAGGAATCAGTGACATTCGGTTTCATTACGTGTGCTTGACACCCGTAATTTCTACATAAAAATTAATCCATTCATCCACCTTAATTTATTTGGGGACTAGCACTACGCCCGGCGACTTCGTCCGCAAAAATAGCTCAAGATTAAGAAAAATTGCTAAAAATAGCCCAGCTAATATGCATGATGGAAATATAATTTATAGCCTATAGCACCCACAAATAATGTAGCTTTCTACCAGTGCAAGATTGTTTTGAATTCGATAATTCGTTCCGGAGGTTACCCCCTACATGACATACAAACTTACAAACAACTTTTACCTCTTTATATAACCCGTGCGAAACCGGGGACAGTCGCTAGTTAATTAACTAGCGACTGGCCCCGGTTTCGCACGGGTGCAATGTTACATATATAAACCTTCCTCTTGAATCACTCTATCTATTAAAAAAAACCGCATCAAAATCCGTTGCGTAGTTTTAAAGATCTAAGCATACATAGGGACAGACAGCTGGAAGTGACTTTGTTTTATACCATGTAGTGATAAAGATCAGCGCAGCACATCGTCTTTCAAACATCTCTATCAACCGTATTATGCATAAACTTACATCATCACACAGACCTTACCACATCCAGTAGCTTCACATGGATCATACTACCCAATCTCCTAATAGTAATTGGTCTAAAGGTCGGACATATCTGGCCATTGTAGTCCCCTGGCATTTGTGTGTTACAACATCTGGCATTTAAAGTTTATTCCGAATTAACGTCTGACTCCTATTTCTCAGATAACTTGCCTGTTATTATAGAAAGGCTTTTCAGGAATTTCGACCATTATACCATTAATATTATTATTCATTTAAGTCGAGATTTGTTTGAGGATAAAGAAGGTAAATGGCTTGCCATCTTAGTATTGTGGCAGGGGTGTAACACCTTTTGCATTTATTATTTTGTGACCTAATTTTAGTTTTGTATGTTTAGAGATTCTTTATTTTATTCATGAAGGTTTTACAAAGTATTCTCGGGAAAAGAAACCTTAATTTGCATGGAGGGTCGAATTAAATTACTTAGCGAAACACCCCAGACTTAACGGATCTCGATATTTAATTGTTTAACGACTGCTGGTCATGTTGTCACTTTGTTTAGCGAGGTATCCAATGGGGGCTTTCGCGTATGAATTCGCCGCTAGAGGCGCTAGTGTAGCAGGGGGGCACCGAAATGTCAGATGTCATAGATTGTTCGCGCGTTGCGTGCTGTTTTACCACGTATTTTTACACATATTCACGATTGTGGTCTAGATTGAGCCGTTACTGATTAATTATGACTGGAAAATTGTAAGTACCAATTTACAATCTTAATTGTCAGTACTTGGAGGTAAAATTATTTTTAAATGTTTCATGCTTACTAATTTTAGGGAGAATTTTGTAAATAAATGTATCTGAAGTTTACACTATGTTGTCATGCGTAATAAAATAAACTTTTTATGAAGTAATTGGTACTTTAAAGTATGACAGGACCTTAATCGAAAGTGGCGCCATCTGGTGAGCTTTCTATAAACCACACCTTTCTATCGATAAAAGAGATACCATAAACCACAAAAACCGTGTGTTACAGGACATTTAAAGTTTACCCATTACAAAACAACAACAAAGCGAACTGCAACTCTTAAATCAGTCCGATGAACGAAACATTTTGAGATACGTCGGAAACTAAAGTACTATCGCCACAGTAATTAATTTTGTTTATCAGACAACGAGAAATACCTGCCGCTGGATATAATTTAGTGCGCGCTGACCATTAGCGGGGCAAGCACGTTGCAACACTGTTTTGTGGCATTGTAACTTGGGTAAGCAGAGGTTTTAATGCATCAGTGATTCCATGGATGTGAAAGAGAGCTCTCATAGTCTTCAACTCACCAAATATCAAGCTATTAAAATCAGTCAAATTGCTTTAAAAGATTTTCAACTTTATAGCTAAAGCATTAAGTTCAAGGTTGATTCGGAAAATTTGACAGTTTTCGGTAGCTTATTGTGCTGGCGTCTGTACCTCTATCATTCGTGAAACTCAGCTTTACTTCCAACTTTTCCGGCGTTCAACAATTGAAATAGCGGTTTTCAAGAGCAAATCTTGTATAATTAATGCCAAATCGAAAACGCTTGAACGTTCTATGGAACTCATAGGTTCTGTAATGATTACGTTTTGTTGTACTATGCTAGAAGCGTAGAAGATGCCAAAGACGTCCCATAATACGCTTTTTAATTCTGCGGAACTAACCATTATTAGTTACCAGTACGTTGCCTTTGTCGGTTAATGTAGTGTGCTATATTTATGATTAGCTTGTTCACAATTAGCCCCACCGCCTCCGTAAGGAAGTGCAACCTCATAATTTCAAATACTGCATGCTTGTTTTCTTCATCCGTAACATTATGTATCCCGTCACTCCACGCATTTATGACCGACACAGCACTGATTACCGCTTAATCAAGCGGCCTACACAACGACCCAGCTTCTTACCTCACAACATTTCTCTCTAACGCCATAAATCCAACTTAAACGCTTTGTTATCACAAAATGTAACATCTAAACTACTCGCTTCCCCTGATAACTTGTTGTAAATAACTTCAAAAATCAGATAAAATACATTAAAGCGGGCTGTATCGTGAATCGCTTAATTAAACAGCACTAAATCTGTCATTTGAGCCTTCTGTGGGGCTTTACAGCGCTTTAGAGCGCTTTCCCCTTAAACTGTGCGTTTAAGCCCTTATCTGAGTCCCATTATATCACTAATAGAGGCTGGTTTATGTGGATGCAATGAGCTAGGAAATGGAGTGGTCAAGATTGATGGCCCCCGTGGCAGCGATTGTGTTTTAGATATATCTTGATGTTCGTGGATTCACAAGGCAAACTGTTTTTGACTAGTGGTCTGTTTTACACTTTAATTTTCTCGCAACGTTTTTCATGTTGTTCATTTTCTTATAGCTTTTATCAAATTCAATTATTAATAATCTTATACTGTCAACCCGCGATCATGGCGCTTGCAACAGCGTCGAAATATCGGGAGCTCAAAATAATGAACAATCACGGAAATTAAGTCGTAAGACTCTTAATGAAGCCGAAAGCCATTTGTTCTCCCCGTCATTGCAATCATTTTTTTGTTCTAGACCTTACCTGGGAACCTGCTAGTTACGGAGATATTGGAGGTCAAAGTTCCAACTTTTTCACAAGTTTTTTCTTAAATACATGTTTTTAATGTAAGATTTTTACAAAAACACCTTTACAACCCTGGCTTCGTGAAGTGTCTTGTTACACCCTGTATAAGTTTAGTAGTAAGCTGTGAAAGCATAAAACAGTGATTCAATTATTTATGTAACAGAAAATTATATGTTTTAAAAAAGCCGCAAAATTACGAGGTCATGTAAGCTTTTCTTGCATATTTTTAAAGGTAATGTACAGTATTTTTTCTTTCGTGAACTCTTTAAATTTCTTAAGAATCTGCGGATCGTTTTAAAAGTAGTACCTAATATGTCCTTATAAACACTTGTGAGCCTTTTAGCTAGGGGATCTGGCTTTTAATTTTTTCATCTGTTCATAATGGCCTCTCCATTTCTATTCCTACCTCCCTGATATCGGACGTAGACTAAAGGCTACCACTGCCCGCGGACAGTACTTAGCGATCATCGATATTACCTAATTTAGTTATTTTCACAATCCACACTTAATATGGACCAGATTGGCCAGATCTTTGATAGGCAATTGTAGGCCTCATAGTGCTGAAATAGCTGTATTTTCTTGCGATAAGGCCCCGGATTCGATTCCCAGGTCGCGCAAAGAACCGTGTTGACTGTTCAAAGGAACTGAGATCTAGAGTTGCCAGTGTCATAATTGTTATAGAATATTGACATTGCTAGACCTTGAACGCGGTTTAAAAATGACCGGGTTTTTTTTACTGGTCGAATTAACTCTTAACAATAGTCTTAGTTAGACCCTAATGGAGCTATCTTGATCATCTTATCATATTCGACGTCACTGCCATCTATCACTATAAGGACATGCTCGTTATTTATGCTCATCCAAATTACCTTTATGGTATATGCATAAAACATGACGTTATACATTTATCCCATAATTTTCAACTGATGGCCACTAAAAACATGACACTTGACGAACACCTTGTTATTTATTGTCTCTTTTTGTCATCCCAATTTCCAGCATGTGTGATAAGGATAGGGCATAATTGGCATAGGTTTTTAGTCACATTGTTGAACCATGTAGGTTTATTGCTCAATAAATATAGCATCCCAATGTTATAAGGACAAAATTACACCATTACATTGTAATTAGTTGTAATTGTAATGAGTTATTAGGCAACTTTATTGGTTACTTGCCCTAGTAGCACAAGAAAACTTTCAGGCAATATTAAACGTTAACTCTGAAGAATTAAGCTCATTTTTCTAAGTTTAGTTAGTGGTAATAAAATAACAACGTTTTTTATTAAAAGTAATTATGTTCTAAATAGCAAGTAAATGATAATTTTGTTTGTTTATACACCGGAATTGAGCAGTTGTCGGCATACATTATAAACCAATTACTTTAATCTCTCTTGATGCAGACGTGACGTATTCGATTCGATATACCCTGTAACGTTGCTACTGGTGGAACACATTCCCCCTGTCTGTGAGAGGCAGTGGGCCACAATAATCCAGCACGCGGGCCCTGTGCGGGATGGTGGATGTCAAATATCAGGATATTTTTGAGAGCCCCTACTTTGAAGCCTGCTGAAATCATGGGGATTACTATTGACACAGATATTATAATACTTCCTATTGAGAAGTTTCTTTCTATGTGGGGCTCAGAATGATGTACTGAATACGTGGTAAGTGTTTGTGCATCGGTATCCCTTCCAATCAGTATTTTATAAAAGAAAAAAAAACTGCCCTTAAATAATGAGATCCAGCCTGTCCTTTTTCTGTCCTCCCCTAGCTATGCCCTAAGCCGAGGCTCGTACCCCAGAGAGAGTGCCCTTAGCGTGTAGTCGATTAGCTTGTAAGCTTGCTCAGGCTGGACGCCTTACACTCAAGGCACCCACAGGAATTCACAGGATAGACTGGTAAATCAGAAGTCAGCCTCATAGTTGTTGTTGCTGTTGTTGGTTAAGCTCGCCGTTGTACATAAGCCATATATATTGTAATTTTGTGTATGCTACTTTTAGACTTTGTGTGCAATAAAGAATAAGAATAGGTTGACCTGCGAGATGCCATACAAAACAAAAAGCTTAACCTTACCCAAGTAATCTTTACGGTAATTATTCTATAGTTTTACATTTATTAATTAAAATAACCTAAAGTAAATAACCTAGCAACAAACTTAAAAAATTTCGTCAAAAAACTCCTCCTCAACGCTGTCAACTGGTAATGTACCCAAGAGACTGGCGGCGTTGCCACGTTGTATGGCAACGCTAAGCCTTTGGCCAAGGTAAAAGCCAGCCCTTGGGTCACGGGAAGTGTCAACTAAACGTTTTGAAATATCCTTGAAAAGGCTGTGAGCGCTCGGACCCCTCAGACCTAGAGTTTCAACCCCAAAAGGCTCGAAAATATAGTTACCAATGAGGAAAATATAGTTACCGCTTGAGGTTCTCTGCAGCCGAAGAAGCAGCCCCAGCACAGCACGATGAACAAGGAAGACGGGATGGCACTAAAGGCCTACCCATCTTCCAAGGAAACAAAGACATCCCGTCCGGTCTCTTGCCATCGTCGCGTGCCAAGCCATTGGGTTCTTATATAGCTGGAACGCCGACGGTGACAAGAGCTCGTCGGATAATGTCATTTATTATTCTTTATTATTCAAAAAAGGTGCCACTACAGGGTACTTACGGCTCTCTACCAACTTCGATGATCGTTGACCATTGAACGATAAAACTTATTTTTGATTCACTTACTATTGACACGTTGAACTATTAATGAACGATTGGCACTGCAAATCTATTTCCTGTGATCCATCTTAAATTATCATAGATAAGTTATGATAGATGACGACTTCATTTGAACTCCTTGGCCAACATGCGCGCACTAGGCTACCTAGCTGCAGTAGCCATTCCGATGTATGATGGTATATTGGAGCCACGCACTAGGCGACCACGGATGTCTGGCTGTGTCAGCCATTAGAACGCGTATGATTGTACGACAGCCGAATGGCTGCGCGCAACAAGAGCAAGACAAAGCAAACGTGTCTGTTTTCGGATCCGGACATATTTTTCGTTCCGAAACTGTTAATTGTAACATAACAAAACAATCACGATTGACCATTGAGAGGTTGCTCAATGATTCAGTTACAGCAGCCTCATAACACATTTCTGGCCCTCGGAGCTATACTAAAGTATTCCAGTACACAGTTGAGTAAAAGTACTGAAAAGCCCACCAGATTGTAACGCTAACTGAAATCTTTCATGTTCGGATTAGTAAACAAAATAAATAAGGAAAAACTTCGCCTTTTTGGATACCCTTGCGAAAGTGAACCTTATGAAGCTTATACCTTTACCTTACCTTACTTATACCTTTTTTACACTTAATATGATATAATTTACAACATACATAAAATCATTTATAACAAATCGTGTCATATAAAGAATACCACAGCAATAGATAGAATAATATTAGTTTGCGAAGCATACAAAAATAATTAGCCATTGAATAGACATTTTATGCGGATTCCAGCCATGATCTTTTAGTATGCTGTATAAATGCATAGAACCCAATTTAGGACAAATATAGAAGCCTGGCGAAGGAAGTCACGGACGAAGTAGAACACCGCGGACATAGTGTGACGACCTGATCATGGCTTGAGAATCAAGACCGAGAGTTTAGGGAGGACAAAGAAAAAGCCATTTCGTAGCATTGGGAAACTTGACAAACTAATAATTTTATCTATACTAATCTATAGGTACTAATACATATTATAAAAGGGAAAGATTTTTTTGTTTGTTTGTTCCGAATAAGCTCCAAAACTACTTGACCGACTTTTACATCTTTTTTTCAACAATAAAAAGTTAAATTATCAGGAAGTAACATATTATGCTATATTTTTTTTTAGGAATGGGGAGACCTTTGCGCAGGACTTTTTGACAGTTGACTTTTCACACTACAAAATTCATAACTTTAATTCGCGTTAACGCGTCAGATATATAAGTCATCATTAGTAGATTAGGAGCCCCATGCTGCAATCTCAAACCCTCAACAAACAATATTCTAACAACTCAATCGCTAATTGTCAATAACAAATTTATAGTATCAATAAAATAACAATCTATTATTATAAATTATGAATCATGACACAACGGGAATCCGAATGCTTGGACGGTGAGTCATTGTGTCAAATATCTCCGTTCAGATTGAGCTGATTTGATTTACAAGCCAATTGGCTGTGAGGCTGTGACTCAGTCTTTATAAGCGCCGGCTGATAAATATGGAGCGAGATTTTCGGTTTAATCTCTTTAGCTTGCTATTTGTCTTGCATTGGCATTTTAGATGTGATGATAAAGTGCCAGGAAAGGAATTTAAATCCCTAAATCAAAGGAATAAAATACATTTTTTTTTATCCAATTACTTCAAATTACACACAAGGGCTAAACAAACTAGAATTATAGGGTTCTTTGGATAAATTCATGTCATGATTAGTTGAGACCTTAGAACCCCAAACTAGGCCAGAAATGCCTGTATTTTGGGAATCTAAAAATGGGTAGGTTTGTTAGTAGGTGAAGGTGTACCTGCACTGGTAACGGAAAGCAATAGAATTATCAAAGTATCGGACCACATTATAGGAAATAAATTAAGATTCATGAACAAATCAAATAGGTACCCACGTTTCTAAATACATAATAACCTATTTTTAAAACCAGATTGTACCTTCATTACGAAGTTTAAAAATTAATGTTTTTTTTTTTCAATAAAGCAGCAATACCAACCAATACCCAATCTTTATTCAAACAGTACACAACAGCATCCTGATAATGAAGTCCTCACTTAACCAAACCACGTACAAACATTCCATACAAGTACCACCATCTTGAAATCAAAATGCAACAATATAATAAAGGCAATCACTAACAGTTACAGCGCATAAAATCAAAATAATTACCTTTATCGCTGTTACTCGCTATCTAAGGTCTAACATTTAATTACTTAGGCTAATTAAGTGTAGCCCAAGCTTTGGAACGAGTCACGAGTCAACGCTAAACTATTTAACATACGAAAGATTATAATGATTAAGTTAAATGTGATTTCATTCTTGTCTATGGTTTTTTTAAACGTAGATAGAATGGAAAAGGTCGGTCACAGCTCATTGTAGATTGCGCGACCATAGCCAAGTCCCAATCTAACCAATCAGGTAAGTCCCAATCAAACCAATAAGGTCAAGCTATTTTAAAATATAATGACTTTAACAGAATTTCAATCAATGACAATGTTTGGAACCATGAGCTATGCTAGCGCCATTAGTTTTTCAGACACCTTCCCCAATGGCTGTGTTAGAGAGTGGTTATAAAAAATAATAAACCAATAGTCAACCATGGTTCTTTTGCTGGATGTCCATGGTTCGAATCTTGTATTTTTTAATAAAATTTCCAGAAACAATTCCAGAACAGCGCCGTTCTGAATGTCATTTATGAGCCAAAAGAATCATGGTGTACTTAACAGTGCTACGAAGCATTTTTGGCGCTCGTATGACTTTTTTGGACACGCGGCAGAAGACATTTGTACAACTAAAGAGCTCTTTTGCGAATGTAACAGGCCCTCGAGATACCAAGTTAGATTTAAATTTTTATCTGAGAAAACGGGGACTTTCGAAGACTTTGTATAAGTTGTAAGCTATTTCATTAAAACACTGCAAGTCCTAAGGAATGTGCGAACATGCTCTTTCGAAGCCAGTACTATGATTAAAATATACTTTCTGCAATTCATTTAGAGCCAACATCTCGAGTTCTTCGCTTGTAACGGAACGGGTTTATTTTTTAAACATTTAATTACTGAGCGAAAACATTCAATTTCCCGCGCATCAATCACGCTTGCTTCCTGCAGCATCCGCACTTCTTCAAGCTAATTACTTCGGGAGCCGGTCACGATCCGCTATTTACACACTTACTCGTTATAAGGTTGGTAAACGTTGGCTGAATAGCTTGTGGCCTTTGCCTAGAGCTGACAGAGATGCTCTGTGGTGAGATGAGAATATCAGAATTTGATTATTTTGAATTTAGAATTTGTTAGGTTAAAGATAGATTTCAGTGTGTAATTTCCATGGCATCGCGTTGATTAGTTTATAGTGCAATTCTGGCCATAGATCATGAAAAAGAAGTTTATTTAAAATGGGTTTTATTTATTGCGATATTTAGCTGTATATCAGACTATGAAAAACGAAAACTCGTAGTCCTGATGCCTTGTTCAAGATTAAATTAATACATTTCAATTTAAAATAGTAGCAAATTAACTATTGCATTTCTACTGCTAATACTATTAGTATAATAACTTTATCAGTCAAAGGACAGACTGTTCACACTTCGTGAAGAGTCACGAGTCTTTATGTATTTACATACGCGTTTTATGTTTCTCTATGAAGTAGGCAGTTCGCCTTGTGGCCTTTGCCTCCCGCTGTTGCGTTTTGCTATGTCCATGCTTTCGGAGAAAGGAGGATTATTTCAGATAATCCTCCTTCATGAAAAGCAAAACCAATCATGAAAATCTGAAAGAAAGATTTTTTTTTTTTACAGAACTTAGACAAGACAATAACAAAACTGGGGGTTACTAAGACGTGAGAGACAGAACTATACAGGTTGTCTAACGCCATCAGGTGGCCTACCATGACGTCTTAAAGCAGAAGTAATTCCAGTGTGGGAAAGAGAGGGCGCTAAACGACCTGTATAGCTCTGTCTCTTTCCCACACTGGAATTACTCCTGCTTTAAGAAGTCATAGTAACCCCCCCGCTCTTAACTTAACCAGTTTTTCTTTCTCTCTCTTTTATCTTTTTCCACCATTCGTTTTTCCATGGTTCAATTCTATTAGCCTTTCAGCTACTTTAAAGCTTCTGCTGTAAATGCGGTGACTAGCAAGTCTGGAAGGGAGCAGGATACGTTTGCATATGCAATGACTCGCAGTGGACCCACGTAATGGATTACTTTTTTTTTGCTTGGATATCTTTGGCAAGACGTACTGAACGCTGTGTTAAAATTTGTTCATCTATTTTAATGGGACCTTATATATACGCGTAGTTCAAAGTCAACTAAAAATCCGTGTTCCGTCAATAAAAACACTATCCACAATTCCTCACAAATAATAGTCGCCATGTTGTCATCGCGTGCCGTGAAGCGCCGGCGCGCTGAATAAAATTAATCCTCTGCACTAAACGCATACAAATTCCACAACGTTGTTGTTGTAATTTCTATTTATCTGCCAGCAAAGAGATGTTGCAGGGATTATGTTACACAACTCCTGTTTTGTGTGTGTTTTGCTCATTTTGAATTATTAAGTAGCCTGTCAGCCTGTGGTATATGGGCTTAACTTATGGTCATCGTACTTTAGCCGATAATCAGAATCAAAATGAGCTAAAAAAAGCCGGACAAGTGTGACTTCGACTCGCGTGGAGAGGGTTCCTTACGTTAATTATCTAAATTCCGTAAGTTCTTTAAAATCTGACTCAAATTTGTTACCAGAGATTTCTTAAAGGTTTTCCTGTAATCTGTAGGCAAAGAACTATTTTTTGTCTTATTTTTCAAATTTTATTTATTTTTCAAAAATGTCTGCCCTGTAGTTTTGGATTTAAGGGAGGGGGAAAGGTCAATATTATTTGAAATGCTCGCAATGATCCCTTTCATTTGATTTGTAACACGTATAGTTTGCAAAACTGTTTTATTTGATTTTCTAATTTAACCCCCAAAAGCGGCCCCATGTTCAAAATTAATTAATTTACGTTACACGTCCGCCTTTGTGTCAACATTTGACATGTGTATACCAAATTTCAACACAATCGGCCCAGTCGTTTCGAAGTAAAATGACTGTGACAGGTGAACAGACGGACAGACACGCGAGTGATCCTATAAGGGGTTCCGTGTTTTCTTTTTGGGGTACGGAACCCTAATAACGAAATTTAGGGCATTTTGTTTTATGCTACTATGACGATGCTGCAGATCATGAATCATGATTTTTATGATGGTTTTGCGGTATGGCCTGCTTGCACCAGAAATAACTCAAAAGGTTTAGCTATAGTCGATCTGTTTTCCGTTTCGTTTTTTAAGTATGTTGAATTTATACTTAGCCAAAACGCAAGAAATTCTCAATCTCAATGAATGACTGGTTTTGATGAGGTAAAAGATTTCAAATGTTCAAAGTTGTCAGTAAATAATTATTTCGATTCGATTAGATATCAATATTTCTTTCAACCAATCACAGTAATAACAGGATAATCATGATATGTGCATTTTCATCAATTTTGCTTTGAGAAACCGCCAAGCATCCCAAATGCATAGCTCACTTTTTTATCACACAATCAACAACTTTTAAAAGGGAAGTAACACAACTTTGTTTCATATTCAAAAACTCTGGAGTGGCGATCGCGAACTGGAAGACGTTGCGGTCGAAGGCCTCCCACTAGGTGGACCGATGACCTGGTGAAGGTTGCGGAGATCCGCTGGATGCGAGACCCACAGGACCGGTCGGCGACACTCGGGGGAGGCCTATGTCCCAGTGGACGTCTTTTGGCTGAAATTATAATGATGATATTCATATATCGTCTCCATGACAACGTAAAGCAATGTTGTTCTGTCAAAATGACATTGCGAATGCGAGTGTGTAACGCAATTAGCCTGCGGGTAAGAGTGGTTATATTAACACAACAATTTCTCCTTCTATCAGCGTATATTGAAAGAGAAACCGCAATATTTCAACTCGTCTATGACAGTCTGCCAGCGCAAATGTATGAGTTAACTGAGGCGAAAGGCTTACTCTAATGCGGTGTGGGCGATGAGCTTGCAACTTATCATTTTCTCTGCTGTTGGGTTATACTTTCGGTCTAGTAAGAATTGGAGAAAAAAAATGGCGGTTTTATAGCAACTGTACCCCTTTATATTTTATGTGTATATTTTATGGGAGAGCAGCGGTGGCCAAGTGGTGTTGGCCCCGACTTACGAATAGTAAGTCGTGAGTTCGAACCCAGGCAGGCGAATTACTTTGTGTAATTTATTTCACCACTGCTCTCAAAACGGTGAAGGAAAACATCGTGAGGAAACCGGCATGTCCTAGAACCAAAAATTCGAAGACATGTGACATCTACCAACCCGCACTGGGCCCGCGTGGCCCATTATTATAGCCCATTTCCTCTCATAGAGAGGAGGCCGAGTGTCCCAGCAGTGGGAACATTATGGGCTGATTATGTTATATTTTATGTTCGTACAGTCCGTCAGTAATAAGACCACCATTGTATCGATAGAATTAGCAATATTGTAAAACAGTTGTGTTTCAATTTTGGTGTACAATAAAGTACATTCAATTTTATCCTTCAAAGGGGTGAGCGTATTTAACAACATTCCCAAAGAAACCAACACCCGAAAAAAAAACAACAAAATTTCCGATACTAGTCAACAGACTATTTCCTGTGCTATTGCGATGCGTGTATGAAAAGCATGTTTTAACGAATCTGACAGTGGTTTCTTTGGGAAAGTTGTTTAATATGACGGGTAGGCTCACCTCTTTGAAGGATATCGGTAACTAAATCGCCAACCTGTATATATAACAGATAAAGGCGAAAAATATATACGTCTCTCTGAAAAAACCGAAGTTTGATTTTAAAGAAATTACTAGAAACTGATTTATGATAATTATGGGACTTTAACATGACTAAATGTTGGAGTACTAGTGTGCATTAACACAGTTATTATTACAAAACTCATTTATCGATTTCAACAAATACCAAAACATGAAAGGTATCATTACAATTTTCCAACTATTGAACTGAAAAGCTATCTCGGACGAAATTATATGATTTTATAGTGAGTAGTAAAACAATTACGTTGGCAACCCAGTCATTAAATAATTAAAGTTCTGTTGTGACATGAAGCCATTTTGCATTTCGCTCGATGAAAACACTTATTACAACAATTTCGCAGTAAACTAAGGGTATTTAAGTGATTTGATTGCGATCTACGGAACCTACAGTTTAGAATGACTCATAGCCGTTTTTCACTAAGACGAGGTGACACCTCATAATCATTTGCCTAGCCTATTTCTAGCTATGTTGGGGTCGGCTTCCAGTCTAACCGTATGCAGCTGAATACCAGTATACATGGAGCGACTGCCTATCTGACCTCCACAACCCAGTTAGCACTGGGTGATACGGGCCACTGACTACCTGTAATGACTGTCAAAGATCTACAAATGGTAGCCGGGACCAACGGCTTAACGTGTTTTTCGAGGCACGGAGGAAACTCAATATGTATTGGGCGGTCACCCATCCACGGACCAACCTAGGCTAGCTCGGCTTAGCCTAAAGATGGACCCGGGCGGCTGTTCCTATTTAGCTTCGTGTTCCTTCATCTAAGATTAGGTGACACTTACAATGTTAGAAAGTCGAAAATTCAACAGCACATTTTGATTTAGGAATTTTTTAAGTGTTTGTGAAAACGAGAATTAGAATTCATTGAGAATCTTTCGGGGATGAAAGAATGTTTAAGTTGTAGTTATCTTTGGTCCCATAGTTTAAATTTTATGCAAAATATTGAGCCAAACGGTCGTCGAGTCAATATCTCATGAAGACTCATCCCGTGGAGGGGGAACACGTGTCGAGTATAGGTTTGGGTGTATGGCATGCTAATTATTTATTTTTGAGGTCGGTAGGGTGGTGCTCCTATATCCAGGCCTGGATGTTTTTCGCGGAATTGAAACTAAATATTTTGCATAACATTTAATGTCATGGACCTTGAACCTTCTCAAGATCTTGTTCTGTTTTGTGTCTCTATCTTAGGTTTAGGTAAATGTTTTTAATCTAGTTTCTACAAAAGATTTCAAAGTCATCCTGTGGATTATATTATGTATTACCAAACCAAGTAGTGGGCTCCAGTTAGTTAGAAGCGACTGTTACGACCTAAGATAATTAAGTAGGTACCAATATATGAATTGAATACGTTATCCTTATCGCAGTTAATTTTAAGTTCTACAGAGTATAACAGAAAGGGTATAATCATATGGAATACTGTGGTACGGACCATCAAACTGAACAACTTTCTCTATGGGACCACCATCGAAATCGTAAAAAAATTATCAGCTGTCCTATACAAAATTTCAATACCTACTCGACCCAAATGTATGGGACAGCTGATTATTTTTTTACGATTTCGATGGTGGTCCCATAGAGAAAGTTGTTCAGTTTGATGGTCCGTACCACAGTATTCCTTATGATTATACCCTTTCTGTTACACGCTGTATATAGTTATGAATTGTAAGTAGGATTTACTCACAAACCTACAGAAATATGTTTGGTGACTTGGTGAGCATGGTATTAGCTACATTGTAGGTAAGATATTGCCTGTAAATTGTTGTCAAGCCTAACAAACAAATTGGCAAAATAGCTAAGTGGGGTATTTGTAACGATAATTGACAAAGAGATTTAAGTTTAACTATAGAAGTCCATAAAATACTTATCATAGAGTTATTTTTCTCTTCAGAAGAAATATATAAACAGTGATAGCCTAGTGGTGCGAGCGTCGGACGGCCAAGTCATAGGTCTCTGTTCGAATCTAAGACACGTAAAGTCAAGTCAGACTCCGCCCATGGGCGGCATAAAAATTGACACCAGGCTAGGCACTAAACAAACACGAAAAAGGAAAAAGAAATGTAGATAAATGTAGAAAGACTGTGACCCCATTTATCTATGAGGCCATATAGCTTAACATAATTGCTAAGTTTGACATGTTACACTTTTACCAACACCAACCAGTTGGTTAATGTAACGAGATTACGATATTGTTCGCTTTGTCCTATCTATCTTAAGTATAACTTTTTAAATATCTTTGCATTAATAATATTGTTTATCATAATATCCCAACCTATTTTAGCACGCTTTTATTTGCATCACCTGTAACTACAAAAAAGAAATTACCCACTTCCCGGTTTCCGATTGAGCTGAAATTTTACATACATGTTTAGTTTGGATGTCAATGCATGGTTAGCTAAGTGACGCCATTCTAAAGTCAATATGGCGGACTCCCAAAGACGGCGGACTAGTTGTGTTTTAAGCATTCTCATGATATAGGTAACAAATCATTAATAAGAAAATACGGTACTGAGTTCGAAACAAAAGAAACTCTACAGGCCAACTGGCTAACAATCACCAACATTGGCTCCAAGCACCAACACACCAACACGCCAAGCTAATAGTCAGTTAATCTGTAGCAGTAATTACCCTGCCAATATAGAAAATATACAGCTTTCATTAAGAAGCGCAATACTAGCTACTAGCTAACTCGTTCGCATTATCTGGCTTGGTCCATCGGTGATGTAAAGGAGATGAAATCTGTAATAGTTGCTCATTACCCTGCCATACCCTGCCATGGTGGGATGTGGGCCGATTATTAGTTAACTTCAAATAGTCGTATGTCATCTTAGTGTAGGGATACCATTTATCCAGGAGGTTTACTGGCTTATACAGTCCTGCATGGATATTTTGGCGCCCGATTGACATTGTCGGGCGCTGTGAAATTGTATTAAAAAACAGTACGGCGGCGTTATTTGGAATCATGGCCACGCGCTAAGAGATCCAACTAGTACTATAGTGAAACTTTGATATTTAGTTTTATTTTCTTTTGTTTATGCCTTTCCCAGCAATGTTGGGGTCGACTTTCTATCTAACCAGAAGCTGAACTGAAGAACTAAAATGGCACCTGCCTAACTGATCTTTAGACTCAGTTAAGACCATACCATGTATGTATGTCATTCATTTGTTTTAAACGCAAAAAGCAAATAAATGTGATTAAGTGCAATAATTATCTGCTGATTTTGGTATTAGAAAAAATGGAGGACTACATGCAATAAACATAGGTAGGGTAATATAAAGGGTGTAAAAGTACCCATAACGAAGCCGAAAGGCACTTTTTCTCCCCGCCATTGCAATATTTTTATTGTTCTAGACCATATCTGGGAACCTTCTAGTTAAGGAGATATTGCGGGGGAAAGTTCCAACTGTTTCACAAATATTTTTAAATTACAGGTTTTTAATGTTCTAACTTTACTTTAAACACCTCCACGACCCCCGTACTATTCAATGCATCCATCAGCACAATGTTTTGAGTGCGTTACATTGTGTCCTACCGTAAAACGTGATTTTTCACCCCAAAAAGAAGTTCTTTCCCAGCAATATTTTTTGCGTAGAATTACCTACTTAGTTCTATGTACAAAATGCTTGGTTGACGGCTTCGCGAAGTGTCTGTTTACATCCTGCATATAGGGCCCAAATTACAATAAGCAATTACACATTCTGCCAAAATTCCTACCTCACTTCAACCTGTAAATCCTGTGCTTTACGTAATCTTACTTTGGCGGTATGTTCTCAACCACAAAGGAACACAATCGGACACAAAACTTATCACGAATACTGTATCGACAAAATATATTACTGGGACCCCTCTAATCTTACCGATCGATTGGTCACACCACTAAGCACGCACTGCGTACCCCGATCTTGCGTTCAGACATTCAATTAGCCGATAGGAACATATCTTGGACAGATAACCAGTGCGGCTACACAATTACACCTTATAATTGTTCGTATTCATTTATTAATTAAAATACTTGCCTATCTATCGGAAATCGAATCGATGTTTTGCAATTAATCGTTGCGATGATGAATTGTTTGATTATTCGGAATTTAAAATCGAGCGGATTTTTTAAATTATTTAATGTTGACTAAAGAATATGCCATGCTAATGTGCATGGTTCCTTTAGTTGGAACATTTGCCATCTTGATTTTTTAATAAGGTCATAGACAATTTTAGGACTGACTGCGTTCCAAGAGCGCCTTCCTGACAAAGTCATTGAAACGCCAAAAGATACTGCACTATAACAGAATATTAGCGGGTTTAAATCTGTGAGAAAAAATTACCGTGAAAATCATATAGCTTTCCTGATTATATCTAAGTATGCTTTTAGTATGTTATTTTTATTATAAAAGCGCATAATTAATTTGTGAGGACATACACTGTGACACACTTGCAAACTCGTTAATTAAGCCGACCTGTATAATTTTGTCATTCCACCATGAATTAAATCTTAATTTCTCTTTGCCACTAATGTTTTGTAAAAACGAGCCTAGATTATCTGTAGCCATTTAGTGTGGTAAGATCCACGGTTTACCGCTAACGGTGTTGCCAATGTAATAATTAAGAATTATAAAGACTTATATTTAAGTAGTAAAACGATACGGATCAGACTTGCACAACTAATTTTAATAGCAATTTATGTAGTGCTTATCTCAAATAGGTATCTTTTCGGCAAAGTTCAATCGGTAAGATAAAGTAGTTTGTCAGCTGTTATTTAAATTATGTATATAGATAATGTTAATTACTTAATAAATACTTGGAGTGCCGTTGCGAGAAATGTGATATGTTTTTAAATTGCAGTTTCCTTTTGGATGAATACTGTGTCGTATACGCTACTTTACAGGTTGTTGTTTAATAGTTGTATAGATTGTAAATTTAATTCGTTTGTTGCTACATTGTTCTATATTCACTCCTCATTCATTCATTTCATTCATTCATATTTTTATGTCTTCATTACGACTCTAAATGTTCAAATTGTTTCGAAGTTCGTCCACTATTTCTAAGTAGTTATAAATATTATATTTTCCACATTTTCAACGTGTCTTTCTAATAAATAAAGTGAAACCTTTGCTTAAAACCCATCCAGAATCAAAATTCATCGTATCTTTATATTATCACTAGCTGACCCGCGCAACTTCGTCTGCGTGCGTAGACAAAAGAAAGAGAGGTTAGAGAGAGTGTGCGTCAACCTTAAAAGTTAGACATATGGCCATTGCGAATATTTTTTTAGAGCTTTTTAAGAGGGACAATTCCGACATACATGATTATTGCGTAACTTTAACCGTTCACGCACAACGGAAGCTCTCAAAAGGAGTAAATCCCTATTATATATTATTACCGATGGATAATCATCAAATGACCCCTCCCACCCTGGACGGACCGGAAGGCAGTGTCAGACTTGTACTGACTAAAATCCATCCACGTTTCTTCTGTTGCCCTTTGCGTTCCAGGGCCGCGGTATCTCTTTCGAACAGTCCCGCAACCCTGGCAGGCCTCGCTCCTCTCGGATCCCTTCCCGTTTGCTGACATCTCTTTGAGGCGCGTGTGGAACACGAACACGCCGTCACCACGGCCTGTCGTCATAAGACGGACGGATGGCGAGCTAGCCCATTACTCACCGTCCACAGGCCCGCGACCCTCGACAGCCTTACGTCTTCTCATCTTTAGACACTCGATGACAATCATACACCAGCTAGAACGAAAGTTCTCATCAAATTTCTTGAAATGAGCCGAGACACGATAAAACTGCTGTAAGCTGTTGCGGACACCTTGCAACTGCCTTCCGTCCCCATCGTCAGACCTTTGATGATAGACATTCTCCAGCTAGATCTAAAGTTCTCATCAAGGTGCAGGAAATGAGCCCAAACATGATTTCTCAATTTACAAAACAAAAGATCATGCATATCGGACTTCTCTGGAAAAAGTTATGGGTGGTCAGGTCATACATAAAATAAAAAAATATAGACGCGTCGAATTGAGAACCTCCTCTTTTTGTTTCGTTGGTTAATAAACCAAGCTTCAGACATTTGACACGGGCGAGGGTCATTCTTTCACGGAAAACTTTACACCGCGACTCAGAAAATGGAGTGAAATTAATAGCGCCATCTATCGAGCACGAAATTAAACCGTTAAAATATAATACATGTAAAGCGATCGAACACACACTCTACAGGGTTATAGCACACTATAAATATTTTATACTGTGGTTATAGCGTCATGTAGACTAATCTAGAGTACTTTTTGCTATCAGCACTTTGTTGTAAAGCTGGTCAACCGATTTAAAAGTTATCTTGTGAGCACATTTTTATTAATTAGTACCATTTTGGTGCAATAGATGTCGTTGCATGTATCTTACACAATGATGGTAAGTTCTTCTTGAACACTTTAAATTCATAAATCTTTTGATAGAGAGCACTGATTACAATGAAACAAAAACTAAAACCTTCTCTAAGTTCCCCACAATATTTGTGCATTGAATTTAATCACATTGGTTTTCCCAACAACATGAACGCCCGCCTCGCAGCGCGCGCGGATCATTCTTTTGATGCGGAGTAATTTTAAAACTGTGATATCTCCTAAGATATTCATCTAAAATGAATGGTGTAAAGAGCAATTTTGGTCACAATTGAATGCTAAAGATGACTAACATATTTATTTTGATAAGGATTAATACTATGTCGGTAAAAATACCTTTGCAAATAAAGCACTATTTTTGACCAAATTTTAAAATCATAAAAATGGTTATTGTTAGTCAACCTTAAAAGATAGGCATATGCTGTTGCGGAATTTATTTAGACATTTTTAAGAGGAATAATTCCCTCATACATTATTTTTGTGCAACTTTAACCGTTTACGCAGCCCACGCAACGGAAGCTCTCAAAGATAATAAATTTTCCCCGTTTTTGCAACATTTTTCATTGATGCTCAGCTCCTATTGATTGTAGCGTGATGATATATAGCCTATAGCCTTTCTCGATATATAAGCTACCCAACACTAAAAGAATTTTTAAATTCGAACTAGTAGTTCCTCAGATTAGCGCGTTCAAACAAACAAACAAACTCTTCAGCTTTATAATATTAGTATAGATTAACACCGACAACGCGTTATTTACCATGTTTACTGTTCACATGGTAAATATCCTGTTTTCTGTTAGTGAGCATGTCAGTTTAAAAACTTGTATCTTTATATTATCTACTTTACCTTTTGCAGAGTGCTAAAAGGTCTCTTTGCTAAAATGTCAAAGCCATATTCTTTTTTTGGTTGTCTAGTTTAAATTCGAAAATTTAAATATTCTAGACAGATGGGTTTTTCTTGGTGGTTTTCTTCGTGTACTGATTTTTATTGTTTCTCCATAGTGGATTTTTACCTGCAGGCTTAGCCAAGTTGACAATCTACAATCGTTAACGCTAATAGAAAACTAATCAAATGTATGGTAATGACGTCATCTTAGCGCTAAGTCACGTGGTCTAAACAAACGAATAGAAAATTCGTAGACAAGTTTACATCGTTCGAAATGATAGAATGAAATGTGATCCTTTCTACAACGTTGAACGCTACATCCCATATAAATCGTAGCCAAGTCACAGTTTTGACAAGCGCTAACGAAACGATGTCGAAGTTTATGAACGCCAGCCTAGCGATCGCCGAGACCCAAGAGAAAACGATAAAAAAATGGCGCCTATAATATGAGCCAGCAGTGTTGAGACCGAGAAGTGTTTTGTTTATTTACCATAATTTTGGACTGTATTTATCATTTCAGAGAAACAAAGGGTCTATTGATAAGTAGAGGGTCAAACACCATTGTTTTGATTGTGTCATAACTAATAGTATTAGTTTTACGTTTCTAACTTTCAAGTGCTCAAGTATGATAGATTTTAACAAAGGAAGATTACGAAATAACTAACTTACGTACCATTCCATGAATTCTAATAAAGCTGCGAACTGTTCCGGGCTTGCTCGAGATCTAGATTCCATCATATAAAAGTTGTTCATTTAAGGTATCTTTCATTCAAATGCACGATATCATATTATTTTGGGTGACAGTAATGTTTAAAATTACATTCCGCACTTGATATATTATAATCAACTAATTATAAGTAGAACTCACACCTTATTTCGCTTACTTTTTTAACACGTTAGACAATTATTCCTTTCGTATCAATCCAAAACAAAACGTGAGCTCGCGCACTAAGTACACAACTGTGACCTTGACGTTAGTTTGACGTTTGTTGGAACGCTCACCATAGACTAAAGTATAGGTTTTGTCGAAGTTCATTGTAGAACGAGCGATCGACTCAGTCGTGTCAAGTTGGCTACCAAGTTAGCGTTTTCTACAATCGCTTGCGCCGAGGCGTTAACAATTGTAGAAAGAGAATCGATACGAAACGTTTGTAACTTGGCTAGGCCTGCAGTTTATTAAATGATAATATCATTGAGCCTAATGGCCATGGAAAGCAGCGGTGGCCCAGTGATGGCGGCCCCGACTTACGAACAGTAAGTCGTGGGTAAGAACCCAGGCAGGCGCATTACTTTGTGTAATTTATTTCATCACCGCTGCTCTCAAAACGGTGAAGGAAAACATCGTGAGGAAACCGGCATGTCCTAGAACTAAAAAAATCGAAGACATGCTACATCTTCCAACCCGCACTGGGCCCGCGTGGTAGATTATAGCCCTTTCCCTCTAATAGAGAGGAGGCCGAGTATCCCAGCATTGGGAACATTTTAGGCCATTAAATGTTGAAACAAATCGCTACAAAACGACATTTCTATATTATAACATAGAAATGTCGTTTTGTAGCGATTTTTATTCCGTTTATTCTGATTCGTATTCACAATTGAACATCCTGTTTAGCGTTGTTTTGTTTCTCTTCCGAATTTTTCATTTGTTGAAAGTTAAAAGTCAGCAGAAAGGGTCATATAAATTCAGGCCCTTTTTTATGTTACTCCAATTTGGTTAGAGAACTACAGCGAAACTCTGTCAAGTAAAGTAACTCTTAATTCGGGTCAGCGTTGACGAGGTTGGCTGCGCGTCCTGCCTTTTCTGACGCAGGCATTTAGAAGAACACTCCTAAAGGAGTGTCAAGACATCGCACCTTGTTGAGTTCGATCGTTACATCTAAATACCTTACCTTCTTCTAAATCGAGGAAATATCTAACATCATATATTAGCCTCCGGCAGCAAAATACATAAGTGTCTTCTAGTGAAGACAGGAGTTCGTGGCTAAATAATAACAGCCGCTTGGGTTAATCTTTAGGTTAAGCCGCGCTTGCCTAGGTTGGTCTGTGGATGGGTGACCACCCATTTCATACCGAGTTTCTTCCGTGCCTCGGAAAGAACGTTAAGCCGTTGGTCCCGGCTGTCATCGATACATCTTTGACAGTCGTTACAGTCAGTCATGCGAAAGTGTGACAACCAGTCTTACAAAGGGGTATCGTATTACCCAGTACTAACTGGGTTGTGGAGGTCAGATAGGCAGTCGCTCCATGTAAAACACTGGTATTAAGCTGTATCCGGTTAGACTGGACGCCGACCCCAACATAGTTAGGGAAAAGGTTAGGTAGATGATGATTCTAGTGAAGACAGCATCTTTGGACGTTGAAGAGATAGGCGTATATTGCCTTTTCATAAGTTATTTTAAATATCTAACCTAATTACATCAAGTTTTTGCCGTGTAATACCTACCGTGTTTGTCTTGAAATACGAAATTATAAAAGTCTTTTATGCTTAGAAGCTTCTCGGCAAAAATCACCTAAATCTATTTAATATTTCTTTTATTTTTCAAAGAACAGTGGCGAACTCTCAAACAAAGTCGTCTCGTCAATAAGGCTCTCAATTATGACGACTTTTTTTCCAGACTTTCATAGGCCTTAAGCTTGATTTGATAAAACTTTGTAAATTATTTCGTCAGTATTTAACACAGTGACATACGTAGACGCTGAATAATTTAATCAGCAATTTGTTCGCCACTGTTCTTTACCTGGTACACTGAAGATAAAATAATTACTTATCATTTTTTATTACCTTATTTTTATTAATTTTAATAATGTTTTCTTTAACTTTAGTTCTTTTATTTATTAAATATTTTTGATTCAAAAGTGGTGTGCTGCTTCATTTATAACACTACACTATGGAGTTCAACATTTATCACACTTATTGGAGATTTAAAAAAATATTACTGCGCTCTATATGTATAATAGAGCGCAGTATTTTTTTTAAATCTCCATATCCAGACAAAGGTCAAGTCCAGCCAATTAGTCTAAACAAACCATAGACACAACAACAAGTTGCTTTGTTTTTAAATTAACTCAATAATTGCAAGTTCCCATATCGATAACAGCAGACTTATCGACATTCCCATCTAATATAGAATTAGCAATAACCTTTATATAGATAATACAGATATCATTTACGCTCACTTAATATTGCTTTAAAAAAAAACGTTCTCCGATTTATATTTTTTCCCAGTATAATGAGTACAAATTGGCGTGAAACAAATCCTACCTACATCTTATCAGGAATTTCACACTTTTTGCCAATAAAACTACTATAATACCGTTGAATAAGTATCATTTCGTGGAACTGAGCATATTAAAAAAGGGGTAAATGCTTTATAATATGGCTAACTAGCGACCCGAGGCAGTTAGCTTTATGCTCGCAGGTTCATCATTGTTATGCCATTTTTTATGCTGGCAACGTACTGTGGGAGCTTGAGAACAACGTGTTCCTACTTTTTAAATATTTCGAAGTTTCTATTTATAACAAGGCTCCGGTACTTTTAGTAGACTACCAGTTATTTGGATTTATACAATGTTAGAATAAGAAAACAAAAAATGTCTGCAAAAAACATCTATTGACCTGATTTTTGTCATTTTGTAGTAAATAAATACCAAATTAAATGGACTAAGTATTCAATTTTATCACAGTACTACTCGTATATAAAATAGTATTATATCTATTCACAGTACTACAAGTATCATAGACAGTATCATGAGATAAATTCTTCGCACGTGCACCGGTTTGTAAATCCCTTCAACCAAGTCACCCCCTGTTTCCTGCGTCTGGGCACGAGATATGGATCACTGACTTGAGAAAATATTCTACTATTTTTACCGCTAAATGAGCAATGAAAATTGCACTTCAGCTGATCTTTTTTTTTCGTCTTTGGCAACTGAGCCGATGTCAACTATTCTGCCAGCGTCATAGCTGATCATATATATGTAGTCACCCAATTTTTTATTTGTTATATTTTTGACCGATCTGGATGCGAACCTTCTTAAAAAGGAATTGCTACTCTATGTGTATACAAATTATAAGACTTTTTGCATAATTTGCTTAAGTCTTCACAACACTTTTATTTTCTTATTGAATGTAAGATTTTCTACCACTCTTAACTAAAGTTTTAAATACAAACTGTGCAGCTTTTGTTAAAGTAAGTAACTTATTTACTAAAATAAGAAAAGCTGTAACAAAAACAATGCACAAAATTAATAATACTTAAAAAATGTATTGTTATTGGTGACTTTGTAAATTACAAAATAATATTAATTTAAAAACTCGGAATACCCGCCGCTGATAAAGTAATTTAATTGTTTCAGGACGAAGTAATTAAATATTATCCACCCAAATAAAATAGTGCTGTATTTGTTCACGAAATAATATTGATTGTGAATAATTATTCTTTTAAATTTTAATTTCTATTCTACATGGATTTATACTTCGTTAGAGTAAACAATTCAATTATTCTACCTTGTTCAATATAAATGAATAAATAATTATTTGCAATATCTGGAAACGAAAGGCCGATCAGTACAAATTTATTTGTTACATCGATAATACCGCAAATTTGTGATAGAATTTTGTAATTTCAAATACTCGTTGAAGCATTTTCTTATCTGAATGTCAAGTATTCCCTTTTTATTTTATAGAGGTTTTTTATAGTTTATAATTGTATAGGAACCGATACCTTGTTGCCCGGAACCCATAGCTCAGTCAATCTCATATAGCGATAAGACTGTTACTGAACCAACTACTTATTAGTGTAGAAAATTATTAAACAAAAAATTCTAGTACCTTTTTTTTTTTTTTTTTTACCGATGGGAAATCATAAAAAACCCCAAATCATCAAATGACCCCTCCCGCTCTGGGCTGAGCAGGAGGGAGTGTCAGACTTTTACTGACTAAAACTCATCCATGTTCCTTCCTTTGCCCTTTGTGTTCCAGGGCCGCGGTATCTCTTTCGAACAGTCCCGCAACCCTGGCAGGCGTCGGTCCTTACGGACCCCTCCCTGTTTGCTGACTCTCCTTGAGGCGCGCGTGGAACACGAACGCGCCGTCGACACGGCCTGCCGTCATAAGACGGACGGACGGCGAGCTAGCCCATAGCTCACCGTCCACAGGCCCGCGCCTACGGTGGCCGGGGGCCACCACGTGGCCCCCGACGCCCGGTGCGTCTCCCGCGGCGGCTGGGACGTGAGGTTCTCTCCCTCTCACGTTCCGCCACCTCCTTCGCTAGCATGACAGCTTCGCAGAAGGAGGTGACGGCGTCCCATTCCGTCTCGCTCCGGACCATGGATTGAACCAAGGCCGGAAGCGAGAGGTCGCCGCCGCCGATCGCCGCTACGAGGACACGGCGGTGCTCCGCCCACGCGGGGCAGATCTCCACCGTGTGCTCCACCGTGTCCTCCGGTCGATCCTCACAATGGTAGCACCCGGGCGTTTCCTCCCGCCCGATTTGGTGCAGGAACCTCCCGAAACAACCGTGTCCGGTGAGGACCTGCGTCAGGCGGAAGGTGAGGGCGCCGTGGCGCCTCTCTAGCCACTCCTCAAAGAGGGGACTTATCGCCACTATTGTGGCGTGCCCTAAATTCTAGTACCTACATTTTATTTCGTTTTTAATTATAACAACCTTTGGTAGTGTAGAGACAAATAAAAGATTTTTCTGATTTCCAACAGGGCGAATTGGCGGGCAGAACAGCTAATTATACAAAAATATTTATTTACCATCATCATGAGAAAACCAAACCAGCATGCCTGAGATTTCTCGACGGCATGTAAAGCCAAGTGAGAGGCCTATGCAATGAGCGATATAAAACCTCTGACACCAGGTTAGGCACTAACCACATGAAAAAGAAAGAAGAAATTATTTTTTCTTTTAAAAAAACATGTTTTGCAGACTTAAAACATATACCTACTTAATTTATTAGTGTAGTACTAAGAATACATTGTGTGTAATGTTTATGATCTTGTTAATGTTAGTAATGCTCTTTTAATTAGGAATATTGTTTTAAATTTACACCGTGGAGTTATAGAAAAAGTATTAATGTTCTTGCCCTAGCGAGATGTTGTCTATGGTCTACTAAGAATGGTATAATATTCTAGGCAACGTAAGTGTCGTTAAATATTATTGTATGTTCATGGTAAACATAAAAATTGTTTGCCTTTTTCCCATGGGGGTAGGCAGAAACAACAAAATGCCACCAGGTACGATCCTGACATACCTACCTTTCTATCTATTATCCTATCTAAATTTATTGTAAGGGTTCTATACCAAAGATACTGTGTAGATGCAATGGGGGCTATCGCGTGAGAATTCACCGCTAGAGGCGCTAGTTTAGCGCGAGGACACCGAAATGTCAGATGTCATAGAAAGTTCACGCGTTGCGTGCTTTTCTATCACAAATTTTACTAATATTTATTATTGTGGTCTAGATTGAGCTATTCCTGATTAATTAAGACTTGTAGATTTTAAGTAGCAACTTAAAGGATCTTATTTGTTAGTACAGAGGAGGAGGTAAAATGATTTTTAAATGTTTCATACTTGCTAATTTTAGGGAGAATATTGTAAATTTTATCAAAAGTTTATACTATGTTGTTATAACGTCAGAAAATAAACTTTTTATGCAGTTATTGGTACTGTAAAGTATGAAACAGAATTGTTGACGTGACCTTACGCGACAGTGGCGCCATCTGGTGAACTCAAAAATGATAGCCCTCATTATTACAGACTTGATGTGATTATTGTACTAAAGTAATGTTTCTTTTCTTTCAACTACGCAGTAATGTTACCATTAATCACTACAAAACCGATCACAAAGGATGTCTTTTTTGTTTAGAACCAAAACAGTGCAGAATTATTTAAATGAAATCTCAGTGTTGCACAGTTTTTCACTAATGCACTGTTTTTTTTATTTTTTATTTAGATATTAATTTACTACAGAGATTTACTGTCTCCCATTAAGTTTACTAAAAATGTTTGCATTTGATCAAAAAGATACTGGCTGAAAATAAAAATCGGCTGAATAAAGTCGACTTGATGAAAAAAAAATACAAATGGCGCGCATTTTGTACCATAAATTGTAAAACTTTGATACTTCGTATTTAGCAAGAAAAGTTTAAAAAAATGGAAATAGACAGCGATATCGATATGAATTCAACTCCAGGAAGTTAAAAACAGCTGCAAACGAAAATGTTAATAACCTTTTGCCACAAAAGTCGCGAGATACTTTGTTTTCATTAACTTGAGTTCTTATTTTGAGTAGGTATATTTTATAACGGTAGGTAGATTGGTAGTTGAAAGAAAAGTAGATTACGCATCTTGCTAAAGTGAGTAATTATTGCACTCGTGTTAATTTAACATAACACTGGTGCATTAATGACTTACTTTGCGCTCGATGCAACAATCTACTACTAACAACGGATCATAAAATAACGGATCATCTTCTTGAAAGTGAGCACTGAGAAAACGTTTTTAAAATTCCCCCTCTAGGAGACAATTTCTTGTTAGGGTAACGTACACCCTGGGTCTTAGGTTTTTTTTTATAATACAAGTTTTAATGTTGTAACTTTATTTTAAATACCCCCGTACTATTCAATGCATCCATTATCACAATGTTTTGAGACCGTTACATTGAGTATTTGCCGTATGATATTCTTTCCCAGAATTTGATCCTTATTAGCGACGGTATAATAAATACAGTGTGTATTTTTTACCGAAATCCATGGTTTCGATTCCTGGCTAGGAATATTAATTTAAAGAAAATCGAATGATGTAGTTTTCGTTTTCGTCAAAATCGGGCTCGAGACTCCTTTGAATATTTGTCGCTATTCCTCATAGTTTCGGATTTGGCCATCGAGGACTTAAAAACTTCAGCCTGTATATCTATGTACTATCACACCAAAATGAATCTGCTCACTTTTAAAACAAAATCCCGTGCGCACGATATGCACATCTGTTCACCACCCTTACTACTATTGGTCAGCAACAAAGAGAGTGCGGACCAATAGCAGAAAAACAATAAAAAAATTCGACTTTTTTACATTATCTTTTGTTTTACAAAAATTCTCAGGCTCTATTAATGATCACAGATGTTTGACCACCCTTTTTTGACTAATAGGAATAACACATAAAAAGGACCAATGAAGAGAAAGTTTTTAACTAAGCGCTTCTATAGCGGCCGGATGCTGCAAGCAAAAATAGTCCGTTAGGTGATCAGATTCATTTTGGGTCGATTGTACATTTACAATATGTTAAAAAACCCTGTCCGATCCGAAAAGAGCATAAATGTAAACCAATGACATTGCCAAATACAATAAGAAACAAAATATTCGTGAACGAAACCATATTAATGAATTTTAAAATGCATGATTATTGTCCCAAATTAACACCGTTTCCCTAAAATCTAACAAACTTTTAACTTTATACCTAATAATACCCTCACGGATCGGACAGGGTTTTTTTAACATATTGTGTAATAATATGTGTAATACACAAATATTGCTCATTACATGGCTTTAGGATATCAGAATACATTTTGAATTTGCTCCAGCTGTACCATTTGTAAAGTCTTTGCAACCATTTTGCATCAAACATAACTGTCATTGTCACTTTACTCACTCCAGCACTACTGAGGACATAGCAATCTTTAATCCAATGGTTACAAATCACTATATCCCTAGGGTTGCTTAGAATACTTAAAATATTCTATAAGTAATAAATAAGTCAACTTCCAGTACATAATTAAGTTTAATAGTTGTTAGCCGTGTTTACTTTAGCCATGTTGCCCTCAGGCAATATGCCTGTGCACTAATAGATGGTTTCTTGTCGTTGAGATATTTTTTAATCTTGACTGCGTCGGTGTTCTAGTGGTCGCATGCGCATGAGGTCTTGGACTCGATTCCGAGATCAGGCAAAACTGTTATTCGGTATTTTCATCAGGAATTTTTCTACAGCGGCTACGGAGTCTGGATTTGTGTCCTGTAGATGGTAATAAGCTCGCCCCCTCTTACATGGGACTTAAATATAACTGGCAAAATGTGGGTGTCATATTAGGTACACCTTTAAATACATTTTTAAACTGTCATGGTCACTAATATTATAAATAGCACTAGAAACGAGATATTTACCATGTTTACTGTTCATTTTGAGTTCCCGATATTTCGGCGCTGTTGCAAGCACCATGATCACGGATAAACTGAAGTTATTGCGGGTGGGTGTTTATGAGCAGACAAATTAGTCTCTTTCTTGTTCGTTTTTTGCACTCAGTACCACTACGATTCTGTTCCCGACACACGAAATTCACTGTGTCCGCTCGCGAACTTTTTTCTTCACTTTTTCGGTTTTTACAAAGCCGAACCACTGGATTCAACACACATGGAACATGGCCAAATATCCCGTTTCTAGTGTTAATCATAGGTACACCTCTGCTTACCGCTTTAAGGATTATAGGCGTGATGTTATGTTTAATGGTTGTTAGTTATATTTAATTTAGCTCCTGTTGCCCTCAGGCAATATTGGGATTTGGGCAGGAGAATGTTGATCATCAAGAATCTCCACGTAATGGGTTCCTGAAGTTCCGTCGAGGCCGGTCCAGAAAGAAGTGGCGCGACGATTTAAACGCTTACCATTAGGGCTGGTCCAAAACGGCGGCGCGGGTAATGAGTATTTGGATGGAGTTGCGGGAGGCCATGTTCCAGCAGTGAGGCAGCAATGGCTAATGCCTATGTACTACGGATAGATGACCCGAATGGCGCAGCGGTAGTCTGGCTGCCTTTTTTTTTTTTTTTTTTTTTTACCGATGGGAAATCATCAAATAACCCCTCCCGCTCTGGGCTGAGCAGGAGGGAGTGTCAGACTTGTACTGACTAAAACCCATCCATGTTCCTTCCTTTGCCCTTTGTGTTCCAGGGCCGCGGTATCTCTTTCGAACAGTCCCGCAACCCTGGCAGGCGTCGGCCCTTACGGACCCCTTCCTGTTTGCTGACTCTCTTTGAGGCGCGCGTGGAACACGAACGCGCCGTCGACACGGCCTGTCGTCATAAGACGGACGGACGGCGAGCTAGCCCATAGCTCACCGTCCACAGGCCCGCGTCTACGGTGGCCGGGGGCCACCACGTGGCCCCCGACGCCCGGTGCGTCTCCCGCGGCGGCTGGGACGTGAGGTTCTCTCCCTCTCACGTCCCGCCACCTCCTTCGCTAGCATGACTGCTTCGCAGAAGGAGGTGACGGCGTCCCATTCCGTCTCGCTCCGGACCATGGATTGAACCAGGGCCGGACGCGAGAGGTCGCCGCCGCCGATCGCCGCTACGAGGACACGGCGTTGCTCCGCCCAAGCGGAGCAGACCTGCACAGTGTGCTCCACCGTGTCCTCCGGTCGATCCTCGCAGTGGTGACACCCGGGCGTTTCCTCCCGCCCGATTAGGTGCAGGAACCTCCCGAAACAACCATGTCCGGTGAGGACCTGCGTCAGGCGGAAGGTGAGGGCGCCGTGGCGCCTCTCCAGCCACTCCTCAAAGAGGGGACTTACCGCCATTATAGTGGCGTGCCCTGCACGGGGTTGCGACAGTCGCTCTCTCCATGTCGCCATGAGATCACGCCGGAAGTCTGTCCGCTGAGCGACAATTTGCCGCGGCAGCGGAGTTTCCCCCCGGCGTAGTGCCTCCACGCGCCACTCGTGCAGGCGCGCGAGGACTATCGCCTCCAGATCCCATGGCGGCAATCCGGCAAGGAGGCTCGCCGCCTCGCCGGAGATCGTGCGGTACCCCCGGATTAGCCTTACGGCTACCACCCTTTGGGGCGCGTTCAGATAATGGGCGGCTCGCCGCCTCAAAGAACGCGCCCACACCGGGGCCCCGTAAAGAGCCATGGACCGCACGACCCCCGCGTAGAGCCTCCGGCAGGAGGCGTTTGGACCCCCCAGGTTGGGCAAGAGCCGCCTGAAGGCAGCCCCGGCCCGTTCCAGTTTGGGGGCCAAACGTCGGAAATGCTCCACGAAGTTCCACCGGCTGTCGAGGACGAGACCTAAGTACTTCAACGTCGGCTCGACGCCGATGTAAACCCCTCCTACCGTCAGCATGGATCCCGACGGTGGCGCATTCCGAGGCCCATGAAAGCACATGGCCTCGGACTTGTGCAATGCCACCTCGAGACCCAATTGCCGGATCCTCTCCGCGACTATCGCAACCCCGCGAGTCATCAGCTCGGCCGCCGCCTCGTGCGACCTCCCTTGCGCCAGCACCAGCGTGTCGTCAGCGTAGCAAACTACGCTGACGCCGTCAGGGAGGTCGGCGCGCAGCACCCAGTCGTAACCGATGTTCCACAAGGGCGGCCCCAGAACCGATCCCTGTGGAACACCGCACGACATCTCTCGCCGGTTCCACTCTCCGCTGCAACCAGGGTAGATGACGTACCTGTCCGTCAGGTAGTCCCCGACCACACGACGAAGGTAGGTCGGCACCCGGTGATACCGGAGTGCCTCCCTAATGCAGCTCCAGGGCATGGAGTTGAAGGCGTTGGCGATGTCGAGAGACACCGCCAAGACCACCCCACCCCGGGACACCGCATCCCCCGTCGTGAGGGCTCTCACGCGCATGATGGCGTCCACCGTCGAGCGCCCCCTGCGGAAACCAAACTGGTGTTCCGCAAGATCCGGCCCAATCCCCGCCAGGTGCCCGGCGAGGCGGTTGGCAATTACTCTTTCGAAGAGTTTGCCCACCTCGTCGAGCAACACAATGGGCCGGAATGCGGACGGAGAGTCCGCAGGGCGCCCCGGCTTCCGGATGAGGACCAGCTTCCCCGTCTTCCAACGAAGCGGGAACTGGCCTCTCTCCAAGCATGCGCTTAGGAGCCCCTCCAGTCGGGGCCCGAGAGCCTGCAAGGCCAGGACCCAGGCTTTGAGTCAAAGTAACTACGTTCTTAGGGTCCCGGGTTCGAATCCCGGTAGGAGCAAGTGTTTGTGTGATGAGCATGGACATTTGTTTCCGAGTCATGGATGTTTATATGTATAATAAGTATGTATTTACAAACAAAAAGTATCTATGTAATAGTATCAACTATCTGGTGTCCACGACACAAGCCTCGTTGCTTAGTGTGGCACCTAGATGGCGCTGTGTGTAATGTCCAGCGATACTTATTTATTTTATTTATTTATTTATGGTTTCTGTCTTTGAGATATTTTCTAACCCGGTTAGCGTGTTCGTGAGCTGGGTAAAAAGATGTGTTGGTAAGGAAATTCTGTGGTTAAGACTAGCTAGGCTTTGTTGGGTGGATTTGCTTGTAAAGAATAATGAGATTTGCTTGGGTTTCATTTTGCGAACTCTAATTCTTAATTTGAATGTTGAGTTTGTTTCATTCACCTTTTGTCTCTTTCCATCATTCTCTTATTTTATCTCAATTAATTTGGGGTCGGCGCAGCATGTCTTCCTATTACTCGTTGTCTCATCAGACACCTCCTTTCTTGCCGTATCATCCTTTACACAGTCCATCCATCGTTTCTTTGGTCTTCCTCTACTCTTAAACCTACCCATCCATATGTCAGTACAGTCATACTCACCTCACTACATTTTCCTCATTCCTCCGCATCACATGCCCATACCACGACAACCGATTATTACCACACAACTTTTCAGTCACCGGCGCCACTTCTACACTACCACCAACACCCACCTTTTTTCTCTATGAAATTAAATAGGCTTGTCACACTTGGGGAGGGTTCAGTTAAATACTGGAATATATATACTTATATCTATCTGGATATAAAATTCAAAGCAAGTACTTAGCGCCTTTTTAATATCATCAACCAAAGTTTGTCCCAAAAATTTCTTGTCTAACCACATCCAGCAGAAAATCAATCATTTTAAATCTTCGTTCTGAGTAATATTCTCCAAGCAATATACAACCTTATCAACCGCAATAAAATAAAATTATAGAGTAATATTTTGATGCAAAACAACTATTGGTTGGCACAAACAAATTAATACTCTTCGACCGGTGACGGCAAAATTGTTCCAAACTCAATTTGTAACCTACTAATATACAGTTCTGTAATGCATTTATAATTGTTAAATTGTTTAATAGCAGAGAAATAATTGGTTATTATTATCATAACAGTTCTTTATTACACTTGTTGGTTAATAAGCAGCTATTTATTGATTAATTTATTTCGAATCAGGTTTAAATGAGGTTGATCTTTTAGTAATTGTTTTTGTACAGGTTTTGTTTTCTTTCAATAATTTGTCTTTACAACCAGTAATTATGATAAGCTTGACAAAGGTTCCTGGAACTGGCAATAGTATATTATGATACAAGGGTGGAAAGTAGGCTACTGCAGACGAGGTGTCATTAACAAGGCCGAGCCGAAGGCGAGGGTTTATAATGAAACGAGTTTGCAATAACCTACACACCCGTGTATCACACGACGTTGTTTTCAATACAGTTGTGGGAAATAGTAAAAAACAAATCAAAACTTAATTGCAAAAGTATTGATCGAGCTCGTAAAAAAAGTCATTACCGCTTAACAGAAAGATGCTTATGCAAAAGATTTAATTTTCGAATCATAAAGCCTCTGAAAGTACGCCATGTTTAACAACTGTATTGAAAAAGAAATATTCTACTTTTTTTCTAGGATATTTAGATAGCCAAGGCCCTTAAGCGGCTGTAAACATAAAGTAAATACGTCGATTTTTGAATCGAAAATATAATTATCCCATAGCATTTTAGTTAAATTGTTTGCAACATGCACTGAAGAACACACTCTTCCTCTCTCTTACTTTGCTGTGCCCTTACAGGGTCCATATTTATGTACCTAGCTTTAAGCCCTCTGTAACATCTTTTATACAATATGGAATGCAAAATATATGAATATGAATATATGAAGAATATATTCATACGTTCTTAAAATTTTGAAAATATTATCTGTGAAACGGATGGTTTAGTCGTTGCAAGCGCGATTGCTGAGCATGAGGTCCTGGGTTCGATTCCCAGTTCGGGCAAAGTGTTATTGGGTGGTACCATGAGGAATTTCTCAGTAGCAGCCATTTAGCCTGGATTTGTGCTCAGTTGATGGCAATAGGCTTGCCTCGAATCCTATTACATGAGACCTAAACATAACTGGCCAAATGTGGGTGTACATTTGGGTACACCTCTGCCTAACACTTCGCAGATTACACCGTGATGTTATGTTATGTATGTATGTATTTTATGTTATGTAAAATTAATTGCCTGCAAATTGCCTCGTGAACCGATGTCCTCTAGATACATTGGCTGATGAAAGCTATAGATCTTACTTGCCAGTCGCTTTAATTACTTCATAAACCCAAGAACTCCCCATTTCTAGAAACTTCCGTGTCATTTCATCTCGTTCAGATACTCTGCGGAACAATTTATGGCTACTCCTCAACCCCTTGGGACTTGGTGCATGATATCTAGTTGTTAGCGTAATGTATGTCGAGCCCTGAAGCACAGTGCAGTCAGAACAGAAGTTTAATTGGGTTGTGTTCTTGAAATAGTCACCTGATAGATGTGAGCGTCCGAATGAGGCGGTAAGTCAAATAGACGACATAGGAATTTGTGAGAAATAATAGAAAGAGAGGGACTTCAACATTTCCGAGAAAGGAGCAGACTGAAGGCTTTTGAAAGCATATCCAATCAATCTAATACTTAAGTGTTGGTAATTAGGAAATTGACTCGTTTTATCTTATTTAAAGATGATAAAAAATATGAGCAATAACGTCGTACGGCATTTCATACGCATAAGCAGGATACATGTATGTCTAAAAATTTGAGAGAGGACTTTTCGAAATGTCTTTTAAAAAAAAAGATAATTGGAAATTTCGGTTTCTATGGAAAATCTAAAATCCAATTATCTTTCTTTTAGCGAATGCTCCCAATCAAAAACCTACATCTTAATCACTAAAGGTAGCACAAGATTCAACAGTATGCTTTAAAAATCGATTGTCCTGGTCACTTCACTTCTTTATGCTGTTGCTGGCACGAAATTTTGTTAATCCAAAACTTGGCAAGTTACTTCAAGGGCGGTGGCAGAGCAGAGGTCACTTAACAACAATAGTCCTGTTCTAAAGTTCGGTTTTAGGGATCTGTAGCCGAAGGGTAACCAACGGGACCCTAAGTCAATCCGTCTGTCTGACAGTGGGCTGTACCCCATGTTCCGTAATAGGTAGACAGTTGAAATTTTCACAGAATGTGTATTTCTGTTGCCGCGTCATCGAAAAATAATAAAAACAAAAATAAATTAAAGATTAATGTGGGGTACTACGATGCTATATGAGACTGTATAACGTGACGTCGACAAACGGAAGCGCGATTAACGCTTGTGAGACATAACTGTACTGCGACTCACTGTACTTCGAATGTGATGCACGAGTACAACTCGCACTTCGCCGTTTTTTTTATAAGAGAGGCTGTATACGTGCATGTGCCTAAGACAAACTAAACACATCATATTTCAGCCTCTTTACTAATAACGCCTACACTTTAGTTTCCCTACTGCACCCTCCACTGCCATGTCCTCAGTGGTCAGTCGTGAGATTCTCTCTGCCGGGGGCACGCGGCTTGTTTATAGCAGTATTTAATTACTACGCCCAGTGAATCTAGATTATTACATTAGTTATGGGCTGTCCCTTGGCAGATCACGAAGCTAATAGGCTGATAGGTAATAAATGATGGCACCTTAGATATTTGGTCTGATTACTTTGTCTCGTGGATGGTTTAAAAGTTGTGTGATTGCCAGCAATGCCAGTTAGCGTGACTATTCAAAATAAAATATTTCAAGGTTAAGCAGCTCTTGCTCGGGGTTGTAGGGTGGATGGGTGATCGTCAAATACATCCCGAGTTTCCTCCGTGCCTCGGAAACTACGTTGAGCCGTTGGTCCCGGTTGTCATTTGTCAATCCTTGACAACAAGGTAACAATTTAAAACATATTTTTTTAAAACACTTCAATGTTTTAAGTTGGACTGACGAGGTATTATGTTTTTACTTGATTTATCAAGTAAAAACATAATACATAACAGGATGGAAATGAACTCTTCACGAAGCCGTCAACCAACCATTCTTTACATCAAAATAAGTAACTCTACGCAAAAATTATTGCTGGGAAACGACTTTTTTTTGGGGTGAAAAACTCACGTTTTAAGGTAGGACTCAATGTAACGCACTCACAACATTGTGCTGATGGATGCATCGAATAGCGCAGGGGTCGTGGAGGTGTTTAAACTAAAGTTGTAACAAAAAATACTTGTTTTTATGAAAAAAATAAAACTTGTGAAAATGTTGGAACTTTGACCCCCAATATCTCCGTAACTAGAAGGTTCCCAGGTCTGCAAATAAAAAAATATCCCAATGACGGAGAGATTACGTGCCTTTCGGCTTCATTAAATCTACTTTTATCTTGTTTCACATTTGTATCATGCATTTCTCCTACCATCAAAAAGACTTCCTTGTCTTCCACCATTAGCAATCCAAAAAAATCCTCGCTAACCATATTCGGCACCCACTTCTACAGCTCTTAATCACAGGCGACAACCGCCAGCGGCACGCTCTAACTCAAGCAAATGCGCCGGCGCATAAATCTCGCACACTGATTAAACCCCAGTTAACAATGACGGCTATAACGTCGCGGTGCTACTGACGGCTAATTGTATGATAATTCATGCAAAATGGACGATTCAATGGATTCTCTGTGGTTGGTTGTAGCCTCGAGGACCGAAAGTTAGTTGATGTATGGAGGTTGGGCTTGGTTGGTAGCGGTTAGATTAATGAATTGATGTCGATCTGTGAATGAATTGTTTGTGGAATGGCTTTCTGTGTCTCTGCTTTCAAGTTACACCTGATAAAGTAAGCTTATTGAATTCCATGAAATGTTTTCTCTCCCTCTTCTCTCTTCTTCAATGCTGAGTGTAGGTATATTTCAAATCTCTCCGCTTTTGGCAGTTTTGTGTCATGGCCATCCAGTTTCTGCCGGCCACTTTCATGAAATGTTTTATCTAATGGCAACCACTCATTTGGCAATATCTGTAAAATCACACTCTATTTTACGCTTTAAACAAGAACAGCTAACATTTAATTTCCCGTGTTTATTGGTAAGGAAGAAAAGACCCCCTCTGTTTCAGTAGGTACCAGCCGTGCAGTGCCGTGCTACCTGTTGTATATATCCTCTTACTGAAAATAAATAAGATGCAAGCAGGCATCAATATTCAGAATTGGAAACGTCAATCCTTGCATTAATTTCTGAGGTCGTCCAAAGACTCACGAGTCATGTTTGTGCTTCTTTTCGTGTTGATGACTTACATTTGGTCCGACCAGTTGGTACGTAGCGATCAGGGGGTTGCTATGACGTATTTAAGCAGGAGTAATTCCAGTGTGGGAAAGAGATCTATCTCTTTCCAGTGTGGAAAAGAGATGGCCCTAGACGACCTATATAGCTCTAGCTATATAGGTCGTCTAGGGCCATCTCTTTTCCACACTGGAATTACTCCTGCTTTAAGACGTCATGGTAGGCCACCAGGAGAGTTTTAACGGGCGATTGGAACACTAAGAAGTTTAGGAGTTTGGCAAATAACGAAATACGACCTAAATAAGCTGTTACATAGCTAGACGTTCCGCAGTGATAGCCTAGTGGTGTGACCGTTAGACTGCCAAGTCATAGGTCTCGAGGTCGAACCCAAGGTAGGTAACGACGACAAGACACCTGTAATTTTTCGGATTCATGTGCGTATTGTCTAATTATCACTTACTTTGGTGAAGGAAAAGATCGTGAGGAAACCAAACCAGCATGAGGCCTGAGATATTTCTCAAAGCCAAGTCGGAATAAAATTTATGACACCAGGTTAGGCACTGACCACACTAAAAAGATTATTAAAGCGTGACGTTGGCGTATGGGATGGATTGTTTGAATGGACTTGTGAGTATTTCTTTCCCATCAAGAAACAATCACTTTCACATCCACGTTTCCTCGCAATATTAAGCACAGCGCATGCGCAATGCGGACGAGCGTGCGGTATTGAATGTAAATCAGCCTCCCACGCGGTGACCTTGCGGTGTGGGCGACGCATTCTTGTTGGCATCTGTTTCTATCGAAACCATCTGGATTTTAGATGGTAGGATGGCTTACAATGTTATGCAAGAATATTTATGAAGTGAATTGGAATTGGATGTGAAGTTCATTACCAAAAATATGAACATGTCATGCAGAATTTGCGATAATTATCCAAAACCCAAATCGACACGTATTTGGGCGATAAATAGTAAAGTAATGCCTATCCGTAACTTATGTTGGTTGAAGAGATAGTAGAAACTGTATTTCCTGAAGAGATGTTATGTAGATGTACGGAAAATGAGTATATATAGCGTAGCCGGTGGCGTTCAGTAGTTTCTGCCTATTTTCATGGTAAAAATGCGTGAGTTTATTTATTTACGTATATATTATTGAAGGTGTTGGTTTTCAAATAATTCCAGACTAGATTCATTTATTAGCACTACCTACTATGTTACACTGCCTACGTGGCGTTTGTGTATGAAGAGAATGAGGGTGATTTGCGAAGGACGAGGTAGACCTTCTTGCAAAAGGACCTGGTAGGGAAGTACCTACTCTCACGTACTTTCCTCGACACGTTCAGTTTAAGTTATGGTTCCAATTTTGCTACTATTATATTGGCAATCCTTTGGAGTGCCATGACCAGTCAGCTTCAGAACAACAGACCAACTATTAACCGTCATTCACCAAGCCCTCCCAAACCCAAGTATGCTGAGATCGGCTTTCAATCTAACCGGATCTTACGGCAGCTTACTACCACTATTATACATGGAGTAACTCAAACGGTGTTAGACCAGTATGTAGCCACCTGCACAGCTCTTGTTTCGATTCAATCATAAAAGTTTCAAATGGTTGTACAGGGTGGGGAGGACTCTGAGTGGGGCATATTCTGCAAAGGGGCTCCACACTGGCATTCTGTTTGGGATGGATCGAGGATACCCCGTTTGCAGATTACAGCGGCCAACCTGGGCCGGAAATCGGTTAAGAGATTTCCAGATTGGCCACTGCAGTTCGTATCCGGGTGGCAGGTGTTCTTCCGGGTTTACGAAGTGTCGAGGGATGGGATGTTTGTTTCTCCACAGTTCGCATACTATCGGCGACGGCTATCTGACCTCTGGCGTATCTGACCCCCACAACCCAGCTACTGGATATCACGATACCCCTTTTCAAGTTCGCTTAAAGCTTGATCAGTAGATCCCAATAAACTAAAAGCAAAATGATAGAAAACGGTTTCCTTATATAGTGGCAGACTCTAGATCCTGAAGTGAAGGTGGTCCAACACTAAATAAAGGTCTTAGCAGTTATAACTCGAGGTAATGCGACGATTCCGAGTTAAATTGAAATGTATTACAAGTGGGGTGGAATGCATTGTCGCTGTAGCTAGTAAAGATAGCAAAAAAAAGTTGGGAGCATATATTTTTGGGTTATTTTTTTATTTAAAACTATTGCAGTGAGACCTGGGGAGTTACTGTGACTTCTTAAAGCAGGGTTAATTTCAGTGTGGGAAAGAGACAGAGCTATACAGGTTGTTCAGCGCCTTCTCTTTCCCTCTCTGGAATCTTTCTTTCTTTATCGTGTGGTTAGTGCCTAACCTGGTGTCAGAGTTTTTATGCCGCCCATGGGCCTCTGACTTACTTTACATGCCGTCGAGAAATATCTCTCAGGCATGCTGGTTTCCTCACGGTGTTTTCTTTCACCGGAGCAAGTGATAATTGTACAATACGCACATGAATCCGAAAAGTCAGAGGTGCGTGCCTTGGGTTCGAACTCGAGACCTATGATTTGGCAGTCCGACGGTCACACCACTAGACTATCTCTGCTACAATTCTCTGGAATTACTCCTGAGTTAAGTTTAAGACTTCATGGTAGGCCACCTGGACTTAGGAAATATAAGTCAGAAATCGCCAACCCGTCTTGAGCAAGCGTGGTGATCAATGCTCGTGCCTTCTCTGTTGAGAAGAGGCCTTTGCCCAGCAGTGGGACAGTAATAGGCTGGGTTTATTTATTTATTTATTGCAATGAGAGTATCTCATAATTGGGCAAATAAAAAAATATTCACGTAAAAAATGGGGTACAAAGTAGCGCAGATTTTCTATGAATCTAATACAGGTCTTATTCCGAATAGAGAACCTACGGTAAAAACCGTAGGTTCTTATTTAGCAATTACAAACTAAGAACACTAAATAAGGGACGATACATAGAACGTAAATAATAGATATGGTTTGGGGAAGAATTTATGTTTGGTTTGCTTAACTAACTTCATAAGCCATCTTATTGCAAGATTTTATTGAGAAAATCGGTTGCTGTGACGAATTATAACTAAAATACATTTTCTTATCACCCTTAGAATGATAAAAGCCACAAACACTTTTAAACATTGTAAAGTTTCCTAATACAACACCAGCAACATACGTGCTAACAAACAAAACAACAGAAAAACATGTAATTTATAACCTCAACAATTTATTCCTTGTTCTAAATAATGTATCTATATAAATTCAGTATTTAAACTTCGCTCCCCGAGGCATCATCGCACCTTCCTTATTAAGGTACATCACTTTATTCGACTCGATATGAAAACCAATAAAAATGATAAAAAGTTTCTCATCTCTGAATATTTTATTAGAAACTAGCTTTGCCCGTGGCTATGGTCGGGAATAATATTGTCTTTTGTTACTGTCACTTGAGGAATAATTAATTTAGACATCAACGGACAAAACTGTTTAAGAAAATATTTTTTTCTCGACTTATATGGAATATTAATTTAACTTTCCAGACAGTTTAATGGGTGCATTCAATTTACAATTTAATATCGTCCCATTAGGTTTTATTTACAACCGTTACGTAAAGTCTGGTCAACCATATATTTATTGACGTGTAAACGTTGCTTAACTTTAAGTAACTTTTAAAAATAAACCCCTAATGTCAATCGGAATTTTTTATTTGTAGTTTAGCTCAGAAACTACCAGTTTCATTATTCATTCAAAACTTCGGATATTGACTGTTTAATTTCCAGTCTTTCCTACTTTATGGAACACACTAGCCCCCTTTTGACTAAACCCTAGTCGAGTAAAACCAACAAACCATAATTATCTGACCAGCCTTTTCCCAACTATGTTTGGGTCGGCTTCCAATCTAACTGGATGCAGCTACCAGTATTTTACATGGAGCGACTGCCTATCTGACCTCCACAACCCAGTTAGTACTCGGTAATACGATACCCCTTGGTAAGACTGAAGTTCGTAACCACTGTAGATCTAAGTCAGAATAAATAACTCTCAATTTGAAGTCGAGTCACGGTAATTATTATTAGGTTTTTCGTTTTATATTTTGGTATTTGTTCAAATATTTATTAGTTTATTTTATATGTATTATGTGTATTAGTATCACTATAAGTACTTATATATATATATATTTTTAGATATTTATTTTGTACCCTACCACAGCGTTTTCTTATTGAACCCAAAGGTTGACTGGTAGAGAATGCCTAATGGCATTAGGTCCGCCTATGTACCACTATTGTACCTGAAGTTTAAATAAATAAATAGTCAGACCAATAAACCGTCACGCATAAAAGCCCACAACTCAATTAACGGTACTAACTACACAAGCAAGCTATTGTTGTAGTTTTGCAAAACGCAAAACTACAACAATACAAATAAAAGCAAGATGTATTTCTAATTCTCCAAACAAACACACAACTCGCACGCAATAACTTAGTGTCTTTATTATAAGTAGAGATAAAATGGACGCATTATTTAACTTTTTGATTCAATTACGGCCTATATACATATTTAGTATCGACTGATAGAGCCTCCTACATATAAATGGGTTTATCAACGCGAGTTCATGTACTTCTGTGCCCAGACGAGACAAGACAAAAAACTGTTTGGTTATGCATTCGTCGTGAGCCTAGCTAGGTAAATAGGCATATCTATGTGTTTATCTATTACGTTTTCTTTGGCTTTCAAAGTGCGTTTGGATGTTGTTTTTTCTTTTGATGGACAATAATTTATAGATGAACTGTGTTTATGGTTAAATAGGGGGTCGCATCGCAACTTAACTGACGGAAAAGTATGTAAGTGTTGATTTTTTCGTAGAAGGCAAGACGTAAGGAAAAAAAATAAGGTATTTTTTTCATCTATTTTGTCCCAAGTTCCAGCTACCACCAAAGCGAGACGAGTGGAGTGATGCGAAGTCGTGCATGATTCGACCAATCAGAAAATCGAAAGACGAGGGCTGCTATGCTAATATTTATGCTTTCTTGGCTTCCGTACGTTTTTTCACGGATGACCACTAAAAACCAGCGCTGTGCTGTTGGCCCCCCATAGCACAGCATCATGCTGAGTCTGCCTGCCGCAGTCACGACGGTCAACGAGCTGACGTACTGCATACTTTTTGTTTTGTTTCTGTCGTGTGTATTTATAATATTTATTATGCGTTGTATGATTATTGTTAATTTATTTCTTGTATGCACGTCATGTCCCTGCGACAAATAAATATTTTTTATTTCTTTCTTTCTTAAGTGGATTTTAACCATTGTGATTAGTCGATTCCCAGACATCTCCACTCCGCTCCGCATGTCTCCGCTTAAGTGAAAACTGGTAAAGTATTATCACATGTGGAGACTTTTTATCGGTAGACGAAGCAAAATGCGTATCAAACTACTACAATCTGTCAAATTTCTTTAATAGATTTTCAACTTTATCGCTAAAGCATCATATTCAAAGTTGATTGGGAAAATTTGAGAGTTTCGGGTAGCTTGATGTGCTGCGTCTGTACTTTTGTGCCCTTCCATCTTAGTTATTTCATAATATGATTGAAGGAGAGGATTGCTATTGATCGGAGGAGGTTTTTAAAAGCTAAAATCTGCTCAAGATATCTTCCAATATCTCAAGATAAAAATAAGTCTTTCCCAGTTTCCCCTGTCATTGCTAACGCTACAAGATCGCTGTGCGTTTAAATCACGCAAGTTAGACTTAACGCGTCCGTCGTTCTCAAGTCACGACTGACTTATAGCACCCTTAAATGTCCACAGTGTTCACTGCTGAACCTAGACCTTCCCTACTTACGAAACCTTTCGAGATACGCGAGAAATATTGCCATAATCACAACTCCCGAAACTAAAAATGGGTATTTTGTTTTTTAACACCCATAAAAAAACTTTTGATATGGCGTGGCTGTGCTTCTTCATCAGTCACACAAATCATGTTAACTTTTAACTATCGAAATGTCTCCCTTATATATTATCCTAATATACTGTTTATATTGTTCTTGAAGAAATGTATTAAGCGGGACGGAAGAGAGAGAGAGCCTCACGTCCCAGCTGCCGCGGGAGACGCCCTGGGCGTCGAGGGCCACGTGGTGGCTCCCGGCCACCGTAGGCGCGGGCCTGTGTACGGTGAGTAATGAGCTAGCACGCCATCCGTTCGTCTTTTAGCGACAGGCCGTGTCAACGGCGCGTTCGTATTCCACGCGCGCTTCATAGAGATGTCAGCAAACGGGAAGGGGTCCGAAAGGACCGCTGCCTGCCAGGGTTGCGGGACTGTTCGAAAGAGATACCGCGGCCCTGGAACACAAAGGGCAAAGGAAGGAACATGGATGGGTTTTAGTCAGTAACAGTCTGACACTCCCTTCCGCTCCACCCAGAGTGGGAGGGGTTATTTGATGATTTCCCATCCGTAAAAAAAAGAGATTTGTTCCGCAGTGTGACAATATAGATTATGTCTCCATCTTGCTCTTGTTCTGATTTCCTGAAAATTATGCCCTGAATTAAAGCTTACCTTAAAAAAAACCTCTCAAATCGCTCGCTATTAATCTCTTCTCCTTTTGTCTTTGATTTATTTGCTAACCCTACAAAAGCGTTGTTCGTTTAACTTTCGCACGTAGTACTTAACTCGGTCCTGTTGCTCTCAATGACGTATAGTTGCGTAGCTACATCACTACAGGAGAAAATCACGCGACGCGAATGTAAACTAATGACTAAAAGTTGTATTTTTGGAAAGTTTGTAGCACTGCCTAAAATGTTGGCGGCGCATAGGATTGAATTAAAAACTCGTCTCAAAGTTAATTTAACAAAGCTATGCAACCATAAGAAAACAAAGTAATAGTGTACCCGGAACTATGTAGATCGTCTTGATATAATTACGCATAAATTATTCCTATACAAGGGGTAAATAGACCCTTCACGAAGACGTCAACCAAGCAAGCAAGGGTATTTTTACATCCATCTATACAAGTAAATAAAATTGCAGTGTCCTGTTTGTAATATCAAAATAACAGTTTTTACTGAATGCATATAAAAGTATTTACAAAAACACATTTTTTCAATTTTTGTCAGTCTGTCTGTTTGTTCCGGCTAATCTCCGAAAAGGCTGGACTGATTGCGATGGGACTTTTACTGGCAGATATCTGATGTTATGAGGTCTAACATAGCTTTAATTTAGAAAAAATATATAAATATAACTTTTATTTTAGAAAAAATAATAAAGGTTTCGTGAAAAACAGGAAAGATATATATTTTTTTAATAATTTCACGCGAACGAAGGTCACGGGCAACAGCTAGTTATACATCTAATAGAAGTTAACCGTATACAAAGTTGCACCCACCCACTTGGAAGTTTTTCCCAACAACGCACCCCACTTCCGTCCGGTCATCGATCCTTGCGAGAAGTAATATATAAGGAGACTAAAAACTCAAACAGCAGTAATAAATCATCACAATCAACCTTACTTTGGAACACCAGTTGATACCTTTCACAATAGTAACTCAATACAAAATCCTAATAATCACAAACAGGCTTCCGAACGACAATCCATCACCTTTTTCACATCACAAACAATACTAGTAAGGAAATTGTTAAAATACCAACAGTGGTTTTATAAAACAAAAAGTACATGGAATACTAGCATTAATTGCAATGTGAATAATTATATGACGCCCTCTATGCTTGAGACGTGTTTTTGTATCACACCTAAGGCCGAGAATCCGATAATTGTAGCTCGTTGAGTATTCATGGATTAATTACATGTGCCTGAGGAAGTCAGGTTTGCTCTCTGTATACGTTTGTGGAGAGGTGACACCTCCTTGGTCCAAGACCGTTGCTTTTCATGATGCTGCCTTAGAAGGGTGTAGAATTAGCAAGTTGAAATGGCAGTTGGGGATGCCTTTTAATTGGTAATAAGAAAATGATGAGTCCTTTATGGACTGGTGTGAGAATATTGATATACGGGTATTCTTTGTAGAGAGCTATCATTTGTGTCCTGCATACTTAAATTTTCTTACATACATCACATAATCTGTCTCATAAGTGCTCACAACCTTTTCAAGGACATATCCAAGCGCTTAGTTGACACTTCCCGTGACCCAAGGGCTGGCTTTTACCTTGGCCAAAGGCTTAGCATTGCCATACAACGTGGCAGCGCCGCCAGTCTCTTGGGTACATTACCAGTGGACTGCGTTGAGGAGGAGTTTTTTGACGCCATTTTTTAAGTTTATTAATAAGTTAGTTACTTGAGGTTATTTTAATTTATAAAATTTAATGTATATATGAATAAATTATTTGAAGTCTGTTGAATTAGTTTGTCTCATAATCTAATAATAACATGCATGTTTCGAGGCTCAGATTATTGAACAGAAGGGGTCTCTGAGAAATTAACATTGTAGTCTGATTAATTTGTATGCTTTTGCTCTAATTGAAGAATGTTGCTGTCAGGCTACCAGGAATTGCCCTTTGACGACACGAATCTAAAAACAATTCATGAAACAAATAACAATATTTGCAATAATACAACCAGCGTTTACATCGTTCAAACAGAAGTCTCTGCAGCAATATTGTAAGATTCAATTCCCTCATGTGCATCCATATGTATCTGCCCCACACTATCCCTTCAAAAGCTCTTAGCAGAGCATCACTATCGTTAACCACAGGTACTAAAAGCTCTATATTTCCCTCTCATTTTAGATAAACATGGAAATAAAGCAGTCGCGCGAATACCAATTAGGTGTGATTAGTTAATGTAGTAGTACGTCAGGGATTCGAAGAGTACTTGGTAGTTGTAACACCGGTCGAGTTTACACTTGTTTTAAGTTAAGACAGTTAACAGTAAGCATACAAAACCGGCCTACTGTGAGTCGGACTCGCGCACGAAGGGTAATGACTTAAATCGGCTCAGTATTTGTCAGAAAATTGGGTGAACATTCCAGCCTGTATACTGCTTAGCGTGTCGATGGCAATATAAATTAAATTGGCCCAATATTTGGCGACAAGTTGGGCACTTTCAGGTGGGTTCATCAGCTTCTGTACTGTGCAAACATCAGGACACGACATTCTCATTTTTCACTTGAAAAAATTAAAAACTGTAATTTGTCTAATGATAAACCAAATAATGTTACAAAAGTTTCCCATTTGTTTATATATAGGTACTATCCCATAATACAACAACCACATAAAACCTCCTCTTACCTTTTTGTAATTGAGTAAATATAGACGAAGATTTCCAATCAATTCAGTTTTATTCAGGTCATTAATATTATCACTGAAAACAAACATTTTCGTACCAAAGTCCAAGACCTGCAATTTCACCATCCTCCTTGGGCAAACAATTTTCATTCGCCCATCTTTTTTCTTTCGATAATTTAAGCCACACTGAAAATAAATCAGTCATCTTCTAAAATATGTAACTTTATTCATCCCCAGTCCGCAATGTTGGTTCAAGGCACCTTTCCGATCAACCTTCTTCAATTTTCTCCACAATTATCGTCCATCACACCACGCACTCGCCGAAGGCTGCAAAAGAAACCTAAGCAGTACTTACAAAATTTACTAGTGAGAACTCCTTATTACGAAGGCTTCGTAATATCAATTAATTTTGCATAAAGCGTCCGGAGCGGTTTATACTCGTAGCAAGTCGCCAGCGGGTGAGAAACGTTCGAGTTTGAAGCGACCAAACTGTGAGATTAACGGGAATACGGGTACTGTGGAGATGTGTAGGGATGGGAATAGGTTTTTTTTGTTAGTGGCAACATTCTATGGCAAGTTTGAGAGGTTCAATAGTTTTCGGAGACTTCACTCCCATTTTAGTTGAAGTCCCTTTCCATAAGCAACATTCCCTCGACATCTACTGAACATCAACATTTTTAGTGTATCAGTAGCTATCATAGGACCTTGGATGTTTCCTATTCGAAATACCTATACCATAGGCTATACTATACAGCGTGTAACAGAAAGGGTATAATCATATGGAATACTGTGGTACTGACCATCAAACTGAACAACTTTCTCTATGGGACCACCATCGAAATCGTAAAAAAATAATCAGCTACATTTCAATACCTACTCGACCCACATTTATGGGACAGCTGATTATTTTTTTACTATTTCGATGGTGGTTCCATAGAGAAAGCTGTTCAGTTTGATGGTCCGTACCACAGTATTCCATATGATTATACCCTTTCTGTTACACGCTGTGTAAAACCTTATACTAGAGGCCTTCATTCCGAGAAGGGCAATCTTCCACCTTGAACATAAATCAACCCTGATAATCTTTCTCCAGTACTTAGAACAATAATTCCGCTGAATCGTAAAATCAAGCAATGATCATCAATATACTAATTTCCGAAGGCAGTTCTGTACAAGTATGTGACTCTTATCCGGTCGCTTTCCACGTGCTACATCAAAATATATTACTATACAAATGGTCCCTTGCTCTTGTTTCATGATTATTTTATATATCTTTATATAGATTAGTATATGATTCGTGTATGTATGTAAATAGCACACAACAGGCTACCAGCATTGTTTCCCCTCTTCCTCCAATCCATCCAAAGGTTGTCTTGAAAAGATTGCTTTTAGCTATAAGACCGCCCATTGTGTAACCTCATGTGAAATGTTTTCTTTTATGTAAATTGAAATTTCGTATAGTGTACATTATAAAGAAGTTAGTTTGTTTGAACACTGTAATGCTTGGAGATACCATAAAAAAAATCTTTTTGCATTTGCTAGCCCAATTCATGAGGGGAGGTTATGGGGTATACTTACATCACCCTACGACCCTTAGGAGCCGAGCAAGCAGGTGAAACCGCGGGGCACAGCTAGTCTTAGGCCCTAGCAGGAGTGCGCAGTAAAGATACCGTAAATACAAACGATTTTTTAATCGAAAAGACAACTATCTAAAGCATTTTGATCGATATACGAGCCAATTCTTAAAACTAATCAAATATTTTAAACAGTAACGATTATAAAATTGAAAAGACTCAATTTTAAAATCGTTACCCTAGATTTCTTATTTTCTATAATATTTGTACACCTTCACGGCAAAACAGCGCCCATATAATTATCCCAAGACCTTTATGTAAATACCTATGTTTCACAAATAAATATTCTGATTCTGATTCTGACCCCAGCGTCCCCGTCAAAGGAACATATTTGGCAGTCGTAAATAATTAGCTTTACATCAGTGTAAGAATTTTATTAGTATTTTTGGGGATTACATCCAGACTTACAAACTGTACCTGTTTCTAATATTAAAGTAGATTTACACTGGCCACGCGCTCGTGCCTCAACACCCGCTTTTTTTTCGGATTTGGTGTCATCAAATGACTCCTCCCGCTCTGGGCGGAGCAGGAGGAAGAGTCAGACTTTTACTGACTAAAACCCATCCATGTTCCTTCATCGCCCTTTGTGTTCCGGGGCCACGGTATCTCTTTCAGATAATCCCGCAAAGTCCTCGTTCCTACAAATAAAACAGTAATAAAAATTAATAGATCGAAATATACAGTGTTTAAAGCCGTTTTCCGTACAACCTGCGATATTAACGCAAGTCGTAAAGTTAATGTTTTGTAAATATCAGTTATAGCTCTTTATGGGGTAAATTAACGCACCTCTGAGATTATAAGCTGATCAAAATGGCGCTGTCACCGTTAATATTATTGGTGTGGAGCCAAGAAGATAGCGGTTAAATGTTTTATTCACCCCTGCATTTAGTGTATTCCAACTTTAGTCATGGGCTTCGTCCATTCGTCTTTGATCAATAATTGTTTAAATACAATGCTACAAGAATCTTTTCGTGTTGAATGACCGCTTTAAGTAGTCTATACCTACACAATATTGTCGAACTCAGTCATTTCTGTAAGCCACCAGTTTTGGGCAGAACCATCACCAAGCAACATCTAGTAACTGTTTCATTTTATTCTTGCGCAATAACAAAACTCTCGTCATGGTGATGCTTGTGCGTGATCTACGTCCAGCAGTCATCTTTCTGCTGAGATGATAAGGGCGGAGGTCTACAGAAGGATATCACAAACTGTTTCTCTCACAACGGTCACCCCGTTCTCTATCTTCTCCGCTTCCCGCTTCGCTCATGTCCCCCGCTCATTTCAGACCCCCACACCAAGCCTCTGGCATCTGACGGAACAAGTGTATACTGTGTAAGCATATTTAAATAATTCAGCCGTCGATACATAAATATATCGTGTCGTCTACTTTTATGCGGCGATCTCATATCTGCTGGATGCTGCAAATGAGATGAGCTATCGGTATGTGGAGATTAGAAGGATGGAATTTACGAGCTCATATAATAGATATAGAGGGTAATATTAGCCGTATGATACTAGGCTTTGCTTGTGTTGGATGTGTAGCAAAACATTTTATTTTCCAAAGTCAGACTATTTAGTTCAATAAAAGCCATTAAAAGGCACTTATAAACGTCAAAATTGGACTAGAAGACTGAATAAAGCAGGCAAAACACCAAAAAAAAAACCAATAGATTATTTTTATTTTTAATAAAAATATTTTTTCTTTCTTTCTTTCTAACTATATAATCGAATCTCCCTCTTTTTTCCCCATGTTGAAATCTTCATGGAAAATCTTCACCTACAGGGTTATGGTGGGAATCCTACCGAATAAACTGGTGTTACTCCTGCTGCGGGAGTCGGGAGTGCGTAATTTACTTTTACTTGCATATGCCTCCTAAATTTACCTGTCCCAACCTGAGAGAGTCTAAAGCTGAATGCTGATGATTTCTGCTGAAAAGTGAACATCCTATGATCCTACTAATATTATAAATGCGAAACTTTGAGGATGGATGGATGGATCTTTGTTACTCTTTCACGCAAAACCTACAGAACATATTTGGATGACATTTTAATAGTATATGAAACATATTTGGATGACATTTTAATAGGTAGTATGAGCCTGTGGGACAATTATTGAAGTTCATACGAGCGAAGCCGCGGGTTAGTAGCATATAAACATAATCAGCCTAAAAAGTTCCCACTGCTGGCACATAGGCCTCCTATTCTAAGAGTGGGTCTGGGTTATAATCCCACACTCAGGCTAAGTGCGAGTTGGTGGATAAACGGAACAAAAGTGTCATTTTAAAAGCTCATCTTTGTCATTTTAACATTAACATCACGTCAGCGCGTTAAGCCGTTGGTCCCGCCTGTCAATTATTGTAGATAATTGACAATCGTTAAGTAGTCAGTGACCTTAAAATCTGACAAGCAGTCTTACCTAGGGGTATCGTATTACCCAGTACTGACTGGGTTGTGGAGGTCAGATAGGCAGTCGCTTTGTAAAATACTGGTATTCAGCTGCATCCAGTTAGACTGGAAACCGACCCGAACATAGTTAAGAAAAGGGTAGCAGATGATGAAGAAGATTGACAAAAACTACCGAAAAAGTTATGTCAAAATTGTTGAAAGTCGTTGTGGAAATACGAAACGATTTGAAAGCGATGGCTACTTGTCTATGACCACAGCGTGTGTAAATAAACAATTTTAAAAGTCAGATCAAGTTATAGTTCCGTTAACTGACTTTTATGAGCGAAAAATATGACCAATAGATTAATGTAAGCTTTGAAATGCCCTATTGAGTCATGGCAGGAAATCAATTACAATCCTTGGATCAAGTAGCGAAACGATAATTGCTAATCAATAATTTTGCAATTCAATTACATAAATAAAATTATAAGAGCCATGGATGTCAACCTATCTGTAATAGAAATCTTATACAACACCGATAAAGAACCAATAATGTCTATAAAATACTATGTTTTTCCAATCCTATAGAATTGAACGAAACCTTTCATAGGAGACCATTTTACACCTACCTTTATTTTAATAACTTACAATCCTACACATAAATATTTTATCTGGCAACATAGCAGCTTTAAAAAAAGAAATAACGTTATTGGTCAAAGGACTTTCAACTTTATTTCAAAAGCAAAAAAGGCGATTTGATAGAGCGACCATAACTTTATAAAAGTGATTAATACAGTTGTTTTTTATTGAATGGTCACAGACAACAATAAGCACTCGATCACGAACTGTCAAACTAAATGTGAAGTGCCACGTGCCGAAATGTCGTAACTCGTAAGGTTTGTTACACATTGATGCGTAAGCGAATTCTGCCGAATAAATTAAAATTCGTAAGGAGTTTTTAGTTAAGCTTTAAAATCTACGAGAGCGGGCAAAGAACGTGGTTTTCAAATCAATGATAATAAACTTGCCATCTGCAAAGGAGTAATTATGTCTTGTGAAAATGATTATGTACTTTTAAAAAAGTCATGAAGTTGAATCTAAGGCAGAATGTACTTTACAAAATATAAATTGAATATTGATTTCCATTACCTATACACTCATTATCTAACTTTTTTTTTCACAATCTGGAGCAATCAATATATAACAATACAGTCAATAAGTTATTAATTCAAATAGGGACTGGTATCTGTTACTACATTAGGTGATACAGTCAACTAATGTAACAACAAATACTAGTCCCCCATAGTGAGCAACCACCACTACACGGGACACATCCGATCACTCGCCTGATTGAAATCTAGAAAGCTATCATTGTTCGGACATTATCTTCTATATTGTTTATGATATAAGCTGCCATAATACGACCTCCGTTGTCGATGAAATGGCTTTTGGAGGTCATGGGTAATCCCCATGCACTTAGGTACCTTATTTTAATGTACTTATATTTGATAATCAGATTATTAATAACATATAAAAGTGTTAATGTGCTAAAAAGGCATAATGCTGTCTATTTTTGTTAAGTATGTAAATAATCTACTAAATGAATGCCTTCTTTTTTTAATTTCAGGTCCATTGCGTTCCTTGGGTGATTTCAAACATACATATTGGTGAGTTGTCCATGCCGCTGCGGTAATTAATAAATTTAACTTGTTTTACAAATCCAAAATAGCCCTGTTTTCACGTAGCTGGGTAGTTTCTTCAATTACAATGGCGTGTCCATAGCTTAGTTCCAATCTGACCAATGAAGTAAAGCTATTTTGAAATAAAATGACTGACACATTTTCAATCAACGATGATGTTTGGTGCTAGCTATTCTAGCGCGATTAGATTTACAGTTGCCTTCCCATTCCTGCAATCTTATCTACCTATCATTCACACTTTTGATAATGAATGAAGTAGTATGTAGCGAATGGAAATGGAATAATGAAGATGATTCAAAATTCAGAGGTGACTACTTGAGTTAATTTATCAGTGGGCGCCTCTGTGGGCTCATTATCTCAGATCGGCCGATACTGAAGTTACAGTCGATTTCCCTGTCTGACCATCGCCTGTCATCAAATGATTAAATCAAATAAAAAGGCGTGAGTAGGCGTATATGTAGGTATAAATTTTAAAAAGGCAGACCATAGATCCCTTTTTTTAATTTAAAATGTTGGGTATTTTTTTTTTAATTTTAGGGAAATTTGTTAATGATAATGATAGATAGTTTCTTGCCGGTTCTTCTCCATAGGAAACGACCGACCCGAACCGTGCACCTTTTGTCTACGTTTTATAAGTGCCCATCTAGGCCTACGTGAAATAAAATATTTTTATTTTTTATTTTGTTCAGTCAAAATTTAGCAGCTCTATTATTTATGACATTTCGTAAAGTAATTCTACCAAACAGAGATTCCCCAATTATAACAATTCATCCCACACAATTCCCTAATAAACGCATTATAAAACAAATATGTACAAAGAGAAAACAACCGGACCAGTCCTCGTCAATGATCAGATAGGCCGCTTTAGCCGCAGAACTGACACCGCGGCGCTTTTGATTTACCTCTGTTCCGACGCTGTGAATAATGGCTACGAGCTTAACACTACTACTTCAGTACTTTAGGAAGTGACGGCCATGTACGGGTGTGGTTAGGTTAGCTTAGGGTTGCCACACTTCCGGAGTTTTCCGGGTGGAATTTTAGCTCAGTGACTGGGATGCGGGATGAATTCTAAAAACGTCCGGAATCTCCAAAAAAAATTAAAATTATATCAGTCTATGACAAAACAATGATGATGAATGTCATGAAATCAACACTGGTATCGATCTATCAATTACAGAGGTACATCGTCAACATTCTGATCATTCTATACTGCCCTTATCCCAATTTAATTTGGGTCGGTGAAGCATGTCTTCTTGTTCTACTACTTCAACAGTCAACTCCTTTCTAGCCATATCATCCTTCACTCACACTGTCCATTCATTGTTTCTTTGGTCTTCCTCTACTCTTATAGCCATCTACATTGATACTCATAATCTAATATAATCTACTTAAGTAGCGTAAATAAAATTACGCCTCTCAATTATGTAATTATCCTTGCAAAAAGTAATTTACTTCGAAAAACTTTTATATAAATCTGAGAACCCTGAGTTAGGTTAGGCCAGAAACACGATGAACGTAAGTCGAACCTAACTGCTGCTTAGCATCAGTGTTTGGCGATTTTTTTGTCGACAGTTCTTGATAACAAGTGTCTTCTTACATACTGTCTGGTAAGATAGGACTCTAGTCTTTATTCCTTAGAATTTAGGGACTTGATTGCAAGTGTCTTCTTCTATTAGGATTTTAATCTTTATGACTTAGAACTTAGGGACTTTGATTAATAGATACTGTTACAGATAATGCAGTGTTGCGTGCTCCGTAGTGATGAATGGTAGTAAGGGTGGTGTCGACTATATAATAGTCAATTAAAATGGTTTAGGACTTTATGATTTTTTGGTCGCATTACTGAGTGTTTCATTTAAAAGGAGCTAAAATGGTTTTGCTTGAATTTTGTAATTGTCTTTTCTTTTAAGTGTTATTATTTGTGTGAAAAGACTAGGTAACATCATTGTGATTAGAAGATGGCGTATAGTAGAGCTTGCAGATTTATGATGTAATATACATCATGATTGAATATTTTCCTGAATGCATTCGAACTTAACGACTTCGTATTATAGGGAAACACGACATATCAGATTTTATTACAGTAAATGATTTTTTTTTAGTAGCCTTGCCTATTCTTCTGCTGAGCAAAGGTCTCCCCATATCCTTCCAGGTATTCTTCTCCTGCGCCATCTCGAACCAGCCTTCGTGATGCGCGTCCAGATCACCTCGCCACCTCTTTCTAGACCGGCCTCGGGGACGCCGTCCATCGTCAGGCCCCCAGCGTGTTGAGACCTTTGCCCAGCGGTCGTTATATATGCGGTTCACGTGACCTACCCAATCCCATTGGAGCCTGCCTTTAAATAAAATAAATTACACTTTATTTCAGACTAACTGTTGCCCGCGGCTTTGCTCGCGTTTTAGTCGTAAATTATCCCACGGGTACGTTTTAAATATAGCCTATGGCACTGGGGGTTATTGTAGCTTCCTATTAGTAAAAGAATTTTCAAGATCGGTTCAGGAGATCCAGAGACTACCTACCCCTACAATCTCATAAATTCGCAAACTTTACCTCTTTATAATATTAGTAAAGAAGTATAGACATAGTCCATAGTTCTGTTAGTATTTTAGTGTTAGTAACAATAGGTTAGTATTGTTAGTGTGTTTACTTTTAATTCTCAATAATTACAAAAGATATCCAAAATCTCGAGTCACATTTAGATACTCCTCTAATAGAAATTGAAACACATTTTCTATTAGACTAACACGAGAATTCCAGAATAAACCTTCTATGTCCATTCCCTCTACATTTCACAAACCCACACAAATTAAGTTACAAACTGTAATCACAGAATCGCAAGTGTGCGAGCCGCCTTCAAATCCGCAATGAGAGACAAATGCCCAAGATAGCGGAATGATATCGCCGCGAGCGATTTAAGGCACAATGAGGTCTCAGAAATTTACGTGTCGCTGTTACAGGCAAAACTGTAAATAAGTCTAAGCTACTTTTGAAACTACGTTTAACTGCAAAATCAGTCAAAACTATGTATTTTAGACCGGTTATTATGATATTACTAACATTAATTTTCCTTAGAAATTATGAGGCTAGTAAGTTTTTTTATGCCCCTATTAAATAATAATTTTTGATATTAATTCTAAGATACTTAACGTAACATCACGACTGTAATCCGAGAAGGGTTAGGTAGAGGTGTAGCTAACAGTACACTCACATTTCGCCACCGTGGGTGCTACTGAGAAATTCCTGATGGAAAACCTCAATAACACTGCACAACTCGGGAATCAAACCCAGGACCTCAACGCTTAGCAGTCGCGCTTGCGACCACTCGACCAACGTGACAGTCTGGACACTTACCCCGGAAAAACAGTTATTTAATAGATAAAACGCATTTTAACTAAAAACTTATTTTTAACTGCAACCAGTCAAAACTGCATTTGCCCGAGTAACAGTTCTAACTGTAACTTCACTAACAACTCGGACAGACGTGTAGACATAACTGCGGAATTTGTTAGGTAAATGTCGTGTGTCCGAACAAAATATTAGTTCAGAAATAAGGTGAGATTGTTAGATTAGATTGTCGCGTGAAATTCTGCTGCTTTATTTATTTACTTGGGATAGTATCAAGAGAAATAAGTTACAGTTTCCGTCCTAGAAATTTGGATGATGTAGAAACATACTAGCAGTTCATCATCATCATATCAGCCCGGAATCACCCACTGCTGGGTATAAGCCTCCGCTTTTTTCTGCCACACTTCCCGGTTCCGTGCGTCCCTTATTCCTTCCGTGTTTCCCGCGACTTTGACTATGTCGTCGACCCAACGAGCTTTAGGACGGCCCTGGTCCGGCCCTTAGGTTTCTTTGGCCTAACTTAGCCCACCACTCGGTCAAAGCCTTGCTCCATCGGCCCCACAACTAGCAGTTACTGTAAATAAAACTTGATGGAACCACTTGCTAAATCATTTTCTGCCAGGGTTTGGGTTTTTTTATTCCGTTGGTTTGTGGTCACAAAGCGCTACTACTGCGCATTAGGTTTTTGGTTCGATGCCCAGGTTGGGCATTTATTTTATTGGGTTTTGCAACCAGGCATTTCTCGTAGTAATCTGGAATCTGGATTGTTGCCCGGTTAATGGCAATAGGCTCGCCCCTTATTACAAAAACATGTGCCTAGCCTAACCTTCGGGGCTCACATGCGTGTTATGAGTAAAATTTTCGTAAGGCTCTGTTATCTATTCCTGATATTGAAAACAATTAATTATAATTAAATTAATATCACATTTCTGCCACCTACTAGCGGCAACACTGATTAAAACGTGTCAAACATATGAGAACTTGTTACAAATCCTTCTTTCGCCAGCTCTTAGACTATTAGCTGCAATCAATATATTGCGAATCAATAGAGGCCCGCGGGTGGTAAATTAGTACCGACAGCAAAAACGTTGCTGATTGTACAATGTTGTATTGCATTTTTAGATGTATTAGGTGCGGGTTAGTGGTTGTGTCCCGTCGTGAGGTTGACCAGTTGTTTTTCTTTTTTTTTTGCTTGGGATGACATCCCAATTGATTGAAGTGATTTGATGTAAGTTGACGAGTTCGTCTTCTCCTTTAGCCGACATATTTGTATTGAAACTTCTACTTTTTCATGCATCGCAGCATGTAAAAAAGTCAACATGTCAACAGTCAGTGTCTCCTCATTAGTGCGTTGCGTTGCGTTGTGGCGTCGCTGCGTCAACGCTGCGTCGTTTTACATTTACTTTTTTTTTTATTGTTTCTACGTTAGTTCCGGCGGTGGCATGAAAAAGGCAGCAATAGAACACGTTTGTTCAAATCCATTGTCGAATGAAGCCTGAAACCCACACTGAGACGCTGCGCTAGTTTGCTGCGATAGCATGCGTCGCCCTCTTGCGTTACGCCGTCGTGCGTCGTCGCAACGCAGGTGTGGCATACAATGCGTTGATCCATTGCGACGACGCCACGCAACGCACTAATGAGACCTCAGCCTAACCCGCGCTAATAGTTAAGAAACATTGATTTACACTTCATTCCTATCCTTGCGATAAGAAGACAAAATAAAAGGCTTTTGGTCTAAAGTTTATTCCACGCTAGATCTTTCATCAACGCCCCGATTACGATAAACACTGTCACCTCATCGCTAAGCCCGATTCCACCATGAAAACACCACAAATAATACCAAATAGCACAATTTACTGCCCCCCATCTGCATCACAAAATCATACAGCGACACAAATACTAACTAATGTTCGCTCATAGTCGGTTAAACCATTCAGATGTAAACTAAGTTTAGAGTACACGAACCGCGGTTTAATTTAATGCAATAAGTCAACTCCTCGACTATGTGCAGATCAATTGAACGCATGCAAGCCTGGTTTTGGTGTGAAAAGCACAGATTATGAGATATGGAAATGGCAGTTGTTTTTGTTTGAATTCTAAGGGCTGGAAATGGAGCATAAAATAACTGAAATAAACCTTAGAACTGAACTACATTGTCGCAATTTCGTTTTCGTATATACTGGCTTGGGCTGAAACCAGAGTAGGCTATCTCAGAACTGGTTTGTATAGGACAGATAGGCAGTCGCTCCATGTAAAATAATGGTATTCAGCTGCATCCAGAGACTGTAAATCGCCCCAACATGGTAGTAGTGGGGGAAGGCTCAGCAGATGATGAGACTAGCTCAGAATTAAAATAAATCTTAATCTTGTCCTGCAAGGATATTATGGCGCCTGATGACGTTGACAGGCAGACTTTTTTTAAACGATGCCATACCCTAGTAATGTCGCCTGTGTCGTGGTTGCGTTTACAAACATTTAAACACACATACACGAAAGCGAGAATCGAACTTGCTTGCTCAGCCACTGCGCCAACCGTGCTGACAACCGTCCATCCGACCGTGCCGTGTTGTTATGCATTTGTAGAACTGTTCTGTACAAGGCAATGAGGTTATATTTTACGTATAAGATATTGAAAAAACAAGATGGTGGCTCTAGTCCCATTTTTGGCCTCACGCCAAAACTTACGTATAGTTTTCGAGCTAAGATGGCCTGAAAATAAATAGAAAACAGGTATCCTCTCGGAACAGCTCCTTATCTGCCACCCACAAACTGAAAAAGTGAAAAACACACATAACTATTAACATTTTATCAAAAAGCAATAGACTTTAACCAATAAAGTCTTTGGTAAAGGAACATAAAGTATTTACTATAGGATATAAACTTCACTAATGCTTCCTGTTCGAATTAAATTCTATATTATTGTCTATTACTAGCCGATTATATTTCAAATGGCCCGTTTTCTTATTCATAAATTCTTATGGCGCAGGTTAAACTGCTTATTACGGTAACTGGACTAGTATTTTATTCTGTTCGATACGTTTGTGGCGGTTTTTCTTGCCGGCTTCTTTCTTTTATCATGTGAGTTTGAGTTCGTACGATGGATTGACCTTTTGATCGAAGTTTTATTTATATAAATGCACATATACTAAAATGCATTTCATAGTATATCACTACATAGTATAAAACAAAGTGGCTTCCCGTTGTCTGTTCTATGTATGCTTAGATCTTTAAAACTACGCAACGGATTTTGATGCGGTTTTTTTAATAGATAGAGTGATTCAAGAGGAAGGTTTTATAAGTATATAACATTGCACCCATTCGAAGCCGGGGCGGGCCGCTAGTTTATTTATATAATACAAAATATCGTATTACTAATGGCAAATATTACACGAACTAAATATTGTAAGAGTTTGGAACCTACAGCCAATTCTTTTCACATCTCGGAAATGCCCGATCTCTTCCGAATGATTATTTAGATATTATTAATCACTTGTATCCCAATGCAGGGTTTTTTTCCGTCCTGCCACTTATCCTTATCCATAGCTGTTTTTATCTTATCCTTGACAAAAGAATTAAGTACGTCCCGCCATCTCCTGCGCCTGTCACCTTGCCATTTGCTGCTGTTTGGGACCCTCTGTTCCTTTAGCCCATAGCTCCTTCTTCATTGCATTTCCAAATGATTGCATCATCATCAGCCTACGGCAGTCCACTGCTGGACAAAGGCGTCCCCAATCGCACGCCACTCAACTCGATTCTCAGCAGCTCTCATCCAGTTGTTACCAGCCACCCTGCGAAGATCGTCACTCCACCACTGATTGCATATTTAACATAAAATTAGTAAAAACCAATAGTCTTGAAAGAGTGTTACAATTTTAAAGCGATATAATATGAAGCCTAATTTCAGTGTTAAAGTTCTCTTTATATTTTTTTATCTAAAACAGTTGTTTTTATTTTTGCAAGATCTATACTTGCAAACTTCATAAAAGTGTGGGACACAAACTAAGTATTTAATTAACGTATCAGTTAGTTAGACATAATGTTAATACCATTAAAATTTTTGCGATTAACTCCCGCTAAGGAGAAAAATGTGGATTAAAAGAACAAGTGAGATCAATTCCTACCTAACATCTTGAACAATAAACTAGATAAATGATCGGTAATGATACAGATATAATTTTCTAAGAAGCATTTGGATCAGAAAAAGATGAGTGTGACACCAGGGGTTCCGTATTTGAAAGTTTGATTTAAAAAAAAATACAAAACCAGGATTATTTTGAAAATTAATATCCTAATCCTATGAGCACGGATGCATGACAATAGATCTTCACTGAACTTAGCAGATCATTTCCCAGCAGAGCATAAAAAAATGTGAGTTCTATTTGCATGCAGCATATTTCTATAGTTCCTGATACTTTTCAGAAATAGTTCTGTCCTTTTAAAACAAAGTAACTTAAAACCAGAAAAAGTCGATATTATAAATACAAATGGATACAATTACATAAAACGTGGATTGTCACAGATTTTTCCAGGCATTATTTGTAGTCTAGACGTCAAAGTAACAATTAAAATCTTAAATGATAAAAAAAACTCGATCTAAAGTGTAACCAGAGCATGGCTGCAGCCATAGATTAGCGAAAATAATGATAAAATTCTATGTTTGAATCATAAAGTCCAAAACAAATTATGAGTAGTAGAAGTGTAGAACTCCTCTGTTTTAGATACCTCTATATTAGTGCTATAAAACAATACGAAAAGGAAACCCAGAACTCACACCCAGATATCAGCAGAGCATGGTAGAAGATTGAGATTAGCAAAAATCGTGAACAGATTTCATGTTCACATATAAAAGTAGATAATAAATTATGAGTAGTACTGATGACCTAGAACTCCTCTGTTTTAGATACCTCTATAGTAGTGCTATAAAACATTATGGAAAGGAAACCTAGAACTCACACTCAGATATCAGCAGAGCATGGTTGAAGATTGAGATTAGAAAAAATCATGAACAGATTTCATGTTCGCATATAAAAATCAATAATTAATTATGAGTAATACTGAGGACCTAGAACTACTATGTTTTAGTTACAACTATAGGCGCGCTATCAAACAGCATGAAAAAGAAACCCAGAACTCACACCCAGATATCAGCAGAGCATGGTTGAAGATTGAGATTAGCAAAAATCATGAACAGATTTCATGTTCGCATATAAAAATCAATAATTAATTATGAGTAATACTGAAGACCTAAAACTCCTCTGTTTTAGATACAACTATAGACGCGCTATAAAACAGCATGAAAAGGAAACCCAGAACTCACACCCAGATATCAGCAGAGCATGGTTGAAGATTGAGATTAGCAAAAATCATGAACAGATTTCATGTTCGCATATAAAAATCAATAATAAATTAGGAGTAGTATGGAGGTCCTAGAACTCCTCTGTTTTAGATACCTCTATAGTATTGCTATAAAACAACATGAAAAAGAAACCCAGAACTTACACCCAGATATCAGCAGAGCATGGTTGAAGATTGAGATTAGCAAAAATCGTGAACAGATTTCATGTTCGCATATAAAAGTAGATAATAAATTATGAGTAGTACTGAGGACCTAGAACTCCTCTGTTTTAGATACCTCTATAGTAATGCTATAAAACATTATGGAAAGGAAACCTAGAACTCACACTCAGATATCAGCAGAGCATGGTTGAAGATTGAGATTATAAAAAATCATGAACAGATTTCATGTTCGCATATAAAAATCAATAATAAATTATGAGTAGTACTGAGGACCTAGAACTCCTCTGTTTTAAATACAACTATAGACGCGCTATGAAACAGCATGAAAAGGAAACCCAGAACTCACACCCAGATATCAGCAGAGCATGGTTGAAGATTGAGATTAGCAAAAATCATGAACAGATTTCATGTTCGCATGTAAAAATCAATAATAAATTAATCTAATCTCAATCTTCAACCATGCTCTGCTGATATCTGGGTGTAAGTTCTGGGTTTCCTTTTCGAGTTGTTTTATAGCAATACTATAGAGGTATCTAAAACAGAGGAGTTCTAGGTCCTCAGTACTACTCCTAATTTATTATTGATTTGTATATGCGAACATGAAATCTGTTCATGATTTTTACTAATCTCAATCTTCAACCATGCTCTGCTGATATCTGAGTGTGAGTTCTAGGTTTCCTTTCCATAATGTTTTATAGCACTACTATAGAGGTATCTAAAACAGAGGAGTTCTAGGTCCTCAGTACTACTCATAATTTATTATCTACTTTTATATGCGAACATGAAATCTGTTCATGATTTTTGCTAATCTCAATCTTCAACCATGCTCTGCTGATATCTGGGTGTAAGTTCTGGGTTTTCTTTTCATGCTGTTTTATAGCGCGTTTATAGTTGTATCTAAAACAGAGGAGTTCTAGGTCCTCAGTAGTACTCATAATTAATTATTGATTTTTATATGCGAACATGAAATCTGTTCATGATTTTTGCTAATCTCAATCTTCAACCATGCTCTGCTGATATCTGGGTGTGAGTTCTGGGTTTTTTTTTCATGCTGTTTGATAGCGCGCCTATAGTTGTAACTAAAACATAGGAGTTCTAGGTCCTCAGTATTACTCATAATTAATTATTGATTTTTATATGCGAACATGAAATCTGTTCATGATTTTTTCTAATCTCAATCTTCAACCATGCTCTGCTGATATCTGAGTGTGAGTTCTAGGTTTCCTTTCCATAATTTTTTATAGCACTACTATAGAGGTATCTAAAACAGAAGAGTTCTAGGTCCTCAGTTCTACTCATAATTTATTATCTACTTTTATATGCGAACATGAAATCTGTTCACGATTTTTGCTAATCTCAATCTTCAACCATGCTCTGCTGATATCTGGGTGTGAGTTCTGGGTTTCCTTTTCGTATTGTTTTATAGCACTAATATAGAGGTATCTAAAACAGAGGAGTTCTACACTTCTACTACTCATAATTTGTTTTGGACTTTATGATTCAAACATAGAATTTTATCATTATTTTCGCTAATCTATGGCTGCAGCCATGCTCTGGTTACACTTTAGATCGAGTTTTTTTTATCATTTAAGATTTTAATTGTTACTTTGACGTCTAGACTACAAATATTGCCTGGAAATATCCGTGACAATCCACGTTTTATGTAATTGTATCCATTTGTATTTATAATATCGACTTTTTCTGGTTTTAAGTTACTTTGTTTCTTTTTATTTATTTTTTATTTTATAGTCACAGAACTATGTCAAAAATGTATTAGGAACTATAGAACTCATCTTTGTGCGCCTAAAACACTTTTAAAATTTTAGTTTTGGAAAAAATGATCTGCTACCGGAAGTTAGCAGATCATATTTTCATTTGACTTTTTTTCCTGAAAAAGGACAGAACTATTTCTGAAAAGTATCAGGAACTATAGAACTATGCTGCATGCAAATAGAACTCACATTTTTTTATGCTCTGCTGGGAAATGATCTGCTAAGTTCACGCACACCCACAAGTGCCCATGTAGGTTTATGTGAAATAAAATATACATTCATAACCCAAGCGAAGGTTTTTGTCAAACAAATCGAGTGACTGCGCCAAAAGGTTGGCCAATTCTCGGAATACGGTACCCCAACCGCACAAATACGCAAGTTGTAAACACTAACCTTATTAGGCAATCATAGTAGATCAAGTACTACCCCTTAACTGGCGCCAGTAGTTAACTAGTAGTCACTCGTAGCTAGTACAAGAAGTGCCAGTGATCAACTATTTAGATAAGCCGGCAAGAACGAATCGTGAATCTATTCGTAATATTTATTATGTCTGTGATCTCTTTGTTTTATCAAAAAAACTAATCGTAGAATACCAGTCGTAGTGTTAGCTGTTATTAAGTTATCCAGCGACCCGCATTGGATCCACGTGGTGAATTATACTGGGATTTCATAAAGGAGGGCTGACTTCCCGAGCGTACAATTTAAGCTGGCCATGCTTAGCTAAACTATGAAATGACATATTATAATAATTTTCAATTATGTGCGATGTCTAAGTGTTTGTGGTTTGTAGGTTAACCCCATTTTTTTTTCGGGTGGGAAATCATCAAATGACTCCTCCCGCTCTGGGCGGAGCAGGAGGGAGTGTCAGAGTTTTACTGACTAAAACCCATGCATGCTCCTTCATCGCACTTTGTGTTCCGGGGCCACGGTATCTCTTTCGAACAGTCCCGCAGCCCCGGTAGGGTTAACCACCCCTACAAACATAATACTCACATCTTTTTCTTTTAAACTAGGTAGAACTTTTCAACGCTTTTTTGGACCTGTCACTATTTATAGCTATCGCCACTAATTTATAGGTTGCTTTAGATTTGTTGTTTGTTTTTGTAGTTTTAAGTGTTTATTATTTAAACGTATTTTGCATTGATCGAATAAGACGCCCTGAACTGTGACACATATTAGTGATGAAATGATAATTCTACTGTTTTTCGGATGATCTAAATTATCGTCATCTTCCCGCCCTTTGCCCTTGTCCAATTCTATTAGGGGTCGGCGCAATACGTTTTCTTCTTCCATTCTCCCTTATCAGGCGCCACGGCATCAATTACTCCGATGATCTACATCGTATATAGAAAATAAACTTAAAACGTAACACTATAACTCACCTACGTAGCCTAGCAACAGATCACAACCGCAAGATTCCACAAATCCGTACATCTCTAATCACGAAATCCAGTTCTAAACACACATACTACTACATACATACCTACACAAGTAAGTACATAAGTCCGACCATTCATTACTATAAGCATCCCTAGTAACGCATATCTGTCTGATCGAACACGTACCGGTGCATAGTATATGCAAATATAACTGATTGTAGAAGCGATACGCCCATTTAGACCCTGTCTCGAGATTACAATCGATGCTGTGTGCAGATTACTATTTTGCCCACTAATTATTACTCTATTAATGTTTTAGTTTTGTTTTGAATTGATGTTAGGGTATTAGGTTATGGTTTTGAGATTTGATTTGTCGATTTTGATAGGAGTTTAATTTGTGATTTCTGTGGCCAAAATATATGTATTCGTTATATGCGTTTTAGATCACAGTATTCGTATAGGCGATTTCCACACGACACCATTCCTCCGCGCAATAGGTCGGCGCGGCGGCTAAACAAATGTATTAGCGGTGCGCCGCGCGGTGAGACGGTGAACGCCGGTCTTCCGCGCGATCGTCCGGTGTAGTGTTTTAGGAATAAACGGATATCATACAAGCCAATACGTCATGAGATACGCTTCTCCGCCCGACCGAGCGGACGAGCGTTTCGTGTAAGAATCACCATAAATTAAAAGTTTAATGGATTGAAAATATGGTGAAGAAGGAAGTAAGCACTGGAACGAAGGCTTATAAAGATGTTATCCCAAGAAAAAAGCCTCGAATAGCACAAAAGCAAGATGGACGCGGTTTTCCTGTGTACAATAAAGAATAGGTTGCTTTCTTCTTCTTTCTGGATCTTAGCACTGTACATGCAGCATCTTACCACAAGTGGGTGTCATGAGAATAAAGTTAAACGAACAGGGAAGGTAGTACTTAGGATCCAAATTTTTGCATAATATAACTTATTAACAATAATAAACTATGTGACCCCGTTAACCAGATATGTCATTAAGTGGGTGAAAAATCGGCCACTGAGTTACATATCTACGTACTGATTTCAATTCCTGCATAGAACAAAGACCAGCAGATATTCGATGCAGATATGTCTTTCTCCAAGTTCAAGTTTGTGTGATTCAAAAACGATTTGTGTCAACAACATAGAAGCAACTGCAATTCAGAGACAACATTTGGCTAAAAAAACGTCCTGCTCACCCTTTAAGGGTAATAAGCCGTTAAGATAAATAAATTCCTCTACTATCTAGGAAACTGGTTGCTACACATTACGAGGGGCTCATACAAAGTTATCTGATGATGTCCAGCTTGCAACAAAGGGGGCTCATATTTCATGCTAACCCTCGACGCTATCCAATCAGAATCGTAATACTTGCTCTCTCTCAACTTTGTGGACGTATTCATAAAGACCTGTTGTGAACCTTGAATAGGCTTCCTGAAGAGACCACAATGGTAGTGCAGTTTGTTGAAATTAATGATTTTGTTAAGATTTTATTTTTGATAGTGACAGGAACATCATGGTCTCTATGACCTTTGATAGGATACGAGGTATGAAACGAATACTTGCAAATTACAGTTATTAGCGTTTTATTGATTGACACTCAAACCTACCCGAAGAAGGCAGAAAACGCATCTCTCCAGGAGAAACTTCGCAGTATGTAGGACGATTGCGGTTGGTACTTCCTTCGCGCAAAGATTCTTCCATTTCCGGTGAGGTGAATTGTACAACAAACTAAATAAAATTATAAATATAGCAAATTGTAGTAAAGTTGAATGTAAAAATAAAATTATCAAATGGTTATTGAAGTTAAACTATACGGGAACAGAAAAACTACTTGAGGTAGCTAAGTAAGTAGGCTTAGCAGTCCATACTTACGTACATATAATTGTAGGTAGGTAAGATTATAGTCATGTTTTTATATATATTCTCTAAGTATATAAGGTGTATCTATTCATATACGAAATCTTTAAAGGGGTCATTGTACTCATCATTATGAACAACTTTCACTATGGGACCAAACACGAAATCGCGAAAAAAAAATCAACTGTTCAGTACATATTGACGAGTTAATGCGATCATATTGTAGGGAACAGCTGATTTTTTTTTTGCCAATTATTATTATTATTATTGATTGTCATTTATTTAAATAATGCATTTACAATCTTGGATACCCCAAAAGATGTTGGACAATTTCTAATCTATTTCAGCATGCTTAGCATTAAATATTATACGGGGTGGAAGGGACACCCACACGACGCGAAAACGTTTACCACAACCGCAAAGAAATTTTTCGCCAGTTATTAAAAAAAACCTACAAAAGAGAATTACACGGTCAAAATGTATGGAACAGCTGTTTTTTTTAAATAAACGACGAAAAATTTGTATGTGGAGGGGGGGGGGACTCAAAATGATGAACTGATACGTGGTAACCTATTTCACGTCGGTGTCCCTTCTACCCTGTATACCTGCATACCTTCATCGTAATTCACATTCAGCTAGTGTTATACATTTAACTGTCTAGTCAACCTATTTCATGGCCATCAAACCATATTTTCGTCAAATGTCAATACTGTGGAGTGTGGACCGATTAAATCTGTCAAAATTACTTGTCGCTCACACGCGAGGTAAGCATCAATTATAATTGTGTGGTCAATGTGGTCGATTTATACAAAAAACAAGTGTTCTGTGTCAGACACTTAGCGACTGAACAGTCCAAGCATGCATGCACATACTTAAACGTAACTTATACAGGTTGATTAATAAAATTTTCTTTTTTGTTTTTTTTAATAGGTACCTACTATAAGCCTAAGATAGGTCACCCCACGGCATAATAAGTATTAGCTAGTCAACACGAGTATAGCGATATTAATTATGTGTACAATTTATACACATCATAACTAATGTCGACGATGCATGTGACGATGATTTCATCGTCACATGCATCTGAAATTAACTGTCTGAATTGTGGCTGAGCTTTACGACTCTCTAGACGCACCATCAGTTACAAAGGACAGGATACATTCATCGGTAAAATGATTACAACAGAACGTACTGTCAATTCTGCCAACTCCATTTGGGAACGCGAAGCTGGACAATTACATTTTTAGTACCTACCCGTGGGTGTCCCTTAAAGCGAGTAAAAGATAACATCTTGAAAGTAGCATGACTTTCTCAAAATGTATCAGATATTATAGCTTGGTTTTGACACTGGTACACTGAAAATATCATGCTGTGAGACTGTGACTACCCATCCGCCCGCGAAACGTGTTGGTTCCTTGTGTTCTGACAACCCAAGATCTTGGTCCTCCCACATATACTTTAACATAGCTGGTGTGTGTTCAGAAAGTGGATATTTAAGTTCTAAGCACACGTAATATCCTGTTGACGAAAACAAGGAAATGATTAAACTAAAATTTCAAGAGCCATTTTTGTCTTCTACATCCTCGATATGGAGAAAAATAGAGAAATATAGAATAGAATAACAATTTACAATGTACCTAATTAAGAATTCTAATGTACTAAATGCATTTACCAACAAGCACAAAATCTATACTTGAAACTGTAGCTGTATCTAACCGTACAGATAAACAAGATTATCGAGCAAAAAATCTGAAGTTCCCTTATCTTCGCAACTAACAATCCGTCGCCGTTTAACGAAGAACCCATCCATCCTCTTTGAATACTCAAATACCCTCTAAATCATTAATAGACACTATCACTCTACACCCCGCTTTCTCCTCCTCCCATAAATCCTGAAGATTGGAAGGTGGACAGCATTAAACACAGTATGTTGCATTTCTCATGAAGGTATGCATTTACAGTGAAGAACAAAAATCTAGAACTGGAATAAGTTTATGTAGATTACCATACAAATAAGGTCGATAGATTGATAAAATACTCTTCATTATGTACGGACACCAGCACATCAAGCTATTACAATCTGTCAAATTTCTTGAATAGATCGTCAATTTTATCGCTAGAGCATTAGGTTCAAGGTTGATTGGGATGTCAGTTACGGGTAGCTTAATGTGCTGGCGTCTGTACACTATTTAAATTACAATGTAGCAATTATAAGTATCGAGTGAAAATCGAAACCGCCACCCAGTGCTACTTAGTACCTCCCCCCGCTTGTAACGACCCCCATATCTCTCCCTTCCATAACTCCTGAAAACTAGAAGATGGTCAGCAGTACCCTATCACTGTACGTTGGTAGTGATGCGACTGCGCACGCTGTAGCTGCGCCCGCGCCGTGTGACCGATACATATCGGACTAATGATTGATGCCGCCGCCCATTTGCCAAACTAGTTCCTGAGACACTGTGTAGCTAGGAAAAGAGCGGGGTTTAGTTTAGAATGAAAATTCAAATGCGGTAACTACGTCAATAGATAGAATATAATTTATTGTATAGCAAAATTTTTACTCTTTCTTTGTCTTTTTTTTATTTTATTTTATTTATTCGGGAAAATAAACAGTTATACATTAAAATCTTACATTATGTTATAAATATATAAAGTTTATAAATGTATAACCTACGACATTTTCCACAACATATTTAAAAGTTATATTTAAAAATGCGCTATTCTAATATTTTAATACAGAAAAACAGTTAAAAATGAACTTACACATAGACAGGCATGCAAACAACAAAAAAAAAACAAAAAAAGTGAGAGAGATAATGAGCAAATAATATAAATAACTAAACTAACTATTATATTCTAAAATTATTTTGTTGGTAAGATTTCTAAATTTTTGAGCAGAGACAAAGAAGAAGTCGATGTCTTCAAAGATCTTATTATATTGGCTGGTAAGGCGGCGTAAGGGCGCTCGCAAGCCCGCGTTTGTGCGACAGGAACTTACTGCAAATAAAGGTCTGGCGCGCACCCCACGGCATATAGTTGTTCTGGGTACTACGTAGCTGATTTTGTTGCGAATATCAATACAGTCATAAGTATTACACAGATCAAACAAGAACATTGTTTCCAACATAATTCGTCTGGACTTTAAACTTTGCAGGTTATACTTCCGCAAAAGGTCATTGTAGGATGCATAGGTACGATGGCAACGAAAATGCATGGCCTTTAAAAATTTTCTCTGTACCTTTTCGATCATATCGGAATATTTACCATAGTGGGGATTCCATACCGAAATAGCATACTCTAGCTGAGAGCGAACTAACGACCGATACAAGTACAAATAGGTTGAGGACCGGGTAAATACTGTAGCCGTTCTCATGATGAAACCGAACATACGGAAGGCATTATTAACAATTTTGTTAATATGGGAATCTAAATGGAGTTTGTCATCCAACAGAATTCCAAGATCACGGACCAGAGTTTCTCTTTTTAGATTTTCATTTTGTAAGGTGTAGGGATATAGTATTTTATTTTTATTTTTGGTAAAACTAATGACATAACACTTGGATACACTAAGTTGAAGTTTATTGCGTGTACAGTAAGCTGAAAACGCATCTAAATCTTCCTGTAAGAGTGAGCAATCACGGTGGCTTTTGATAGACCTAAATATTTTAATGTCGTCAGCGTACAACAGTAATTTTGAATTCTTAAAACATTTGTCGACGTCATTGATAAATAAAATGAATAGGAGAGGTCCCAAAATGGAACCCTGTGGTACTCCAGAAGTAACATCTACAGTGGTAGTGCAAAAACCATTTATTACAACTCTCTGTGTTCTGTTGCAAACATATGAATGAAACCATCTTAGCAAGTCCCCACGTATCCCATTAAACGCAATTTTCTGCAAAAGCAGTTCATGGTCAACTTTGTCAAAGGCTTTCTTGAAATCAGTATATATGGTATCAGTTTGAGTACGGGCATCCAAGTTGTTAAACAAATAATCTGCGAAAGTCACCAGGTTCGTCGCGGTTGATCTCTTTTTGACAAAACCATGTTGCTGTGGTAATAGAATGCTGTGAAGTAGAGGGTACATTTTGTCGTGTACTAATCTCTCAAAAACCTTTGACAAAGCTGACAATATAGAAATTGGTCGATAGTTCTCGACGTCATGCCTGGGTCCTGACTTGTAGACCGGGGTTATGTTTGCGAGTTTCCAAGCTTGTGGAAATATCCCCTTTGAAATGGATAAATTAAAAATGGTATGCAATGGTATACAGAGATTAGTGGCAGTCTTCTTAATAAAGATTGCTGGCAAACCATCTGGGCCAGGTCCTTTTGAAGGGTCTAATGACTCGAGCCCTCTCAGTAAATCAGCCACTGAAAATTCAATGTCACTTATAAGCGAGCAGGCAGGGGAGCAGTCGGTATGCGAGGATGTTACATTTGTTAAGGTAGATGGTTCATATACCGAATGAAAAAAGTCAGAAAAAATATTGCAAATGTCTTCGGGGTTATTAGAAGGTTGATTTTTATATTTCATGGTGGAAGGAATTCCCGTAGTGGATTTTTGTTTGGAAATGAACGTCCAGAAATGTTTAATGTTGTCTCGAATACCATCTTCTACAGAATTAATGTATTTTCTATATGATTATTTGCACTCAGACTGAAATCTCATGCGGTATAGTTTAAACAGCTCGTAGTCCGTTAAATTCTTGTACGTTTTCCATCTAACCCATGCTTTGGATTTGTTCTTGTAAATGTGTATCAGAGAGATTTGTTCTTGTAAGTGTGTCGCTGTAAGTATTAAATTCTGAATTCGGCTGTAGTCTTGTTTGAACACCGTGATTACCCGCCTGGGTGTATGCACACATCAATCATAGAAAAAGTCCTAGATGCATCTCTCTCCTGCCCCCTTGCCACCAGAAGCTTGATCTCGTCCCCACCTTCGTCACTTTTTACAGAGCCCACAACTATCACTTCAGTATGTCAAGTTTAAAGTAAAGACTACTTTCAGCAATGGAGACAAACAAGATAGTATATAATGCATGTTAGGTTAGGTTAAGTTAGCCCCCTTTTTGAGTTTTTTTTTACAGAATGGTTATAAAATTCTAAGACTAAGGGCGCTTTCAATTTAGACGTTTCGTGTCGGACCGCTGCGGTGCCGAAAACGTGCGTTTGTCGGATTGCGCACGGACGGTTGTTTGTTTTCATACAAAGCACGCGGTGCGGCAGCAGTGCGGCGTCGGTACCGCGAACGCTCGACAACATGCACTACTGCCGCACCGCGTGTTTTGTATGAAAACAAACAACCGTCCGTGCGCAATCCGACAAATGCACGTTTTCGGCACCGCAGCTGTCCTACACGAAACGTCTAAATTGAAAGCGCCCTAAGACCGGAAGTTGCATTAAGGAAGAAAATTGAAGTAGATACCATTTATTTTCTTGTGTAAAAGAAGATTTATTTGCCTTCGTATTTCTCAGTGTCCTTTCCGGCAACCGGCAACTACCAGGAAAGCATAACATCACACAATTATCTCAGACTCGGCCCTCTCATTTCATAGCCTCGCGACACAAGTCAGTGATGCGCAATGCCTACTGGCCGCATCCCGCTCAAATCGTGATTAATGTGACAATCCACGATCTTAACTCCCTGGGACACGGCACAGATGTGTCTGTACCACGATTATTTATTTTCGGCTGAAGACTCCTAATGAACGAGATTGTAGACGCTTTGCTTAAATCATTACGCGAAATACGGTACGTTTGAATACCAGAGGGATAGGACAGGTAGAAGTATGGTGTATATAGGTACTTGATATGCCTTCTGCTGTATATTTTGAGGTAACTGTAATGTAGGGTATTTATGAACTGTGGTCGTTTAATGTTAGAAGTAAATGTGCAAAATGTTAAGAGTGTTGAAATGTGACGACAACGAAACTGCGTTTGTGAGTTTAGCTGACCGTACTCAATCTCATTGCGATAGCAAAATTCACAGATACAGTTTTGCTGACTGACTAAACAATAAGAAAACTCATTTTCATACTGCTTAAATTTACTACTCCCAAAATACCTACAGCGCTGGAGGAGTTGGACCCCTATAAAAACAAAAGAAAGTATCCATAATACTTATAATGGATTGGTAATAAAAACGATACAGTGTCCGGTCTTGCTAACTCTGTCCCGTTAAAACAAAAAAAAACACCACGCAACAGATTCAACAGCCACAAAACAATCGATAACTTACATTTCGCCGAACATCGCGTAAATATCAGCAACACCTAAACTGAACGCGACCATAATAAATATTCAACGTATTTTAAAAGGTGCAGCTCAATACCTTGTACATTAGGTCTTCACAGCTTTGCTCTGGGCGACCACGCTGACAGCTCAATCGAAGCATTCACCACGTCAACAATAAGGTATCGATCCTCGAAACAGATAACTTCGACACAACCGGCCAACATAAAGATGTGTTCCCAGATATTGTCGGAGAAAGTTGTAGAAAAGAGTTTTTGAAAAAAAAGGCTTGTTTGATAATGTCATGTTGCGGTTTGATTGAGCGATCGTTGTAGTTACATTAACAATGGTGCACCTAGGTACTACATCTCTGTCAAATCGTTGGACGTGTTATTGGTTGTAAATGTACGTCTAATTGCGTATCGCTGGTCTATCAAGGATGTTCATGTTGTACACAACAATACTGATAGGTACCTACCTTATTTGATAAGAATTACAAGTGCATTTTAAAAGAAATGTGTGTGGTATTCAATATTTTCGTTACTATCTGTTTCTTGTTAACTTATTGTAATAAATAATTAACACTTTATTCTTTCGCATCAATTTTAAAACGTCAAAATAATAACGCGCGAAAAAAAGGAATTCCACAAAAAAAACAACAGTTACCATAGACAAGTTTACTTTTTAAACTTATCTCTCGAACACAAAGCAAGCAAAGGTATACATTACAAGTACAGCCTTACACTCATTTCTTACAGCCAGTGAATGAATAACATTATCAGGCCGAAGCTTTCTTGTGCTTGGTGTAAATATTTATTCTTGCTGGCACTACAGACCGACATTCCTAGAGTATTGAGTACCAACATAAAAATCTCTTACTTGTGTTATGGTTTAATCCAGTGTTTAAGTTGAGGATATCTATGTATATTGTCGTATTGTAAATTATGATATCCTGTGTTACTTTTAGGCGTAGGTTTCAGTAAGGCGGAATTTTATCAAGCCGACTAGTTGGTTTCTGTAATAGTACGGTTTTAAATATTTATTTCATAACTTATTTATTACGCCTTTGAAAGATATATACCATTTAAACCGAAAAAAGTACTGACATTTCTACCTTAACTCGTTTTTACAAAACTAAACACGCATAGGTATTTGTAGATGTCATTTAGTTCCCTTCGCTGTCACGTATTCATTCACTAAGCAAGATCGATCACGCACTATCTTTACACGCATCAAGAATATAATATCTACAGACTGCACACAAAACAAGGTCTAGAGATCTTCAACAATGATAAAAACAATTAATAACACTTTAAAAGAAACGGAGCACGAAATCTATACAATCAAACGTTTAAAAATTAGTCATTGTAAAAATGTTGCTTGACACTAGTAATTTCTTTATATATTTTTGCCCGCGAAAAATTAGTGTTGCCAGTTACAATAAATACCGTGTATTTAGTCATTTCTCGTCTTCGGCGTCACGCTGGGCTTCGGACACTGAGTAACGCCACACATTCACGTCCCAACGTATATGTATTACAAGCTTGAGTTAATAATAGCATTCTAGTTTATTTATTATTACAAAATACAATGGATTAGGTCGAAAATGTAAAGGATAGCCGAATTAAAATGTTAATCATGGCGGCTAAAAGAATAATGAGTAAACTTTTTATTGGGTAATGAGTAATTGTGATGCGTTCTTGTGTTAAGTCAGTTAAATGGTATATAAATTAAATTATTGTGCTTGCAACAGTCTTCTTGGTTTTGGCGTTTCCAAAAGGTCCGAAGGCACGTAAGAATGTAATTTCATACACGAAATCTAAGGATCAACCTAATCTAAGATAACCGAAGGATGGTCCTTAATGTTATACTAATTCATATATTCAAGTGACGACCACGAATCCATGATATGTATTTATGCTACAATCCTACCAACTACGCTTTTGAGCTCCGTGTAACTCTATAGGTCCTCTGAATAACTCTAAAGGCTGTTTTTAAGGTTCCGTACCGTTCCGTAAAAACGAGACCCGATTACTAATAAGAGTACACTGTCTATCTGGCTGTCTGTCACCAGGCTGTATCTCATGAACCGTTAGACAATTGAAATTTTCACAGATGATGTATTTCTGTTGCCGCTATAACATCAAATAATAAAAACATAATAAAATAAATATGTAAGGGGGCACACAATAAACGTGTTTTTTTTTTAATAATGATACGGATCCCTTCGTGCGCGAGTCCGACTCCCACTTGCCCGGTTTTTTCATACCACAAAGGAAAAAGTGCTGAACATTTCATATTCAACTGGCTAACAAGATGCTGGTTCTTCTTCCTTGACGAATGAATTCCTCACTCCACCACGTCAAGAAACATACACACGAAATCAATCCTAAAAGGCATTTATTTATTATTACAACTTAAATATTTATGTTAGTTGTCATATACCAGACAGAATTATGTCTGATCATTAATTTTATTGTAAGCAATTGACTTGAATGGCGTATGACGACGACGCTATATTGTTTTTTTTTATCTGCGAAGTGTTGACGTGTGCAGGTGCGCGGATGTTGCCAGTTGCGAAGAAGTAAATCCATCATAAATGATGAATGGTGCGTTCGCTTACGCCGCGCGGTATGGGTGCATTTTTTTAATTCGCGCTTGGCAACAATTGGTGAATTAAGCGCGAAAATAGATATGTAAGGAAAAAGATACACTAACTTTATGATATCTGGTAGATAATTTTAAAAGGATTAATATTATCTATTGAATTATGTTCCTTTTACGTGTTTTTATCGAGAAATAAATGAAAAGTAGTGGATAACAGCATATCTTCCTTCGCGGCTTGTAAACGTCGTTGAGGTAATGGCATACTTTTATGTTCAAAGTGACAGGTTGGAACGATAGGTCATTTAATTAAGTACAACATAACCTTTATATTCGATCTTCTCTAGTGCAATTATGTAAATGCTTTCGAACCGCCTCAGATTTTTATTCATTATCACAAGGTCCATAAAACTTACGTAGGTATAAACTGTCCTGTACACTGTAACTGTAAATCGCAAAAAATATTTATTTGCAGTTAATAGTATTATATTCTCATCCTTTTTTTTTCGGATGGGAAATCATCAAATAACTGTTCAATATGTTCCTTCATCGCCCTTTGTGTTCCGGGGCCACGGTATCTCTTTCGAACAGTCCCGCAGCCCCGTTTTATCCTAGTATATATTAACAAAAGAGTGACTCATGGTTTTGAATTTCTAAAAATACTAACAAAACCACTTACAAATATATACACAAAACTTAACAGTCCAACAGTCCATCTTCAGTTGCTAGGTCTCTCCATACAAAGAAACAGGACTTTCACATTGCTAGCCGTTGTGGTGCTATATGTGTGAATGATTCTCCAGTAGAACCTATTCTGGTTAGCCAACTTCATAGCTAGTGGTTAAATAATTGTGAGAGGACTGCACCCATCGAATAACAAATCCAGATCTTAATCAAAGCCTCAACGGCTCGTCAAAGCATACCGTAGACCATCCCACAAAAGCGACATCCTACTTACCCTCCGATTTCATGCCAAACTCACCAATATCTCACTTAAAACATTGTAAAACAATCCTTGCTATAAAGCTGTCGAAACATTGTATCGTCAGCCATCAAGAATGAGACGGAAGAGCTAAGTGTACGCACACAGCGGGAGCAGCGCGAGGAGCGGAAGCGGCGCCGGGAGCGGATTCCGCGAGCGGGTGCTTTAAACACATTATAGTTATTTTCGTGTATGAACGGATCGTCGTTACATAATACCACGGTTGTTATCTCTGAAGGGTTAGGCAGAGATGTACCCAATAGTACACCCACATTTCGCCACTTATGTTTAAGTCCCATTTAATAAGGGGCGAGGCTATTGCCAACCGGGCACAAATTCTGACTCCGTGGCTGCTACTAAATTCCTCCGAATCCAGGAACTCATGTTCAGCAGTCGCGGTTGCAACCACTCGACCATAGAGGCGTCCTCTAACTGTTTATTTTACTTCCATCCTTGCAGCGCTATCAAACACACAGAGATACTCGTAGTAATAAAGTCGTTGTTATCTTGTTATCACTGAGAAGTCTAAAAATTATATTAGAACTAGCGACCCGCCCCGGCTTCGCACGGGTGCAATGTTATACAAATAAACCTTTCTATTGAATCACTCTATCTATTAAAAAAACCGCTTCAAAGTCCGTTGCGTAGTTTTAAAGATACATAGGGACATACAGCGGGATGCGACTTTGTTTTATACTATGTGATGACATTGTGTTCACAAGTAGGAATAGGTATGCGTTTTCCGCTCGTCCCACACCCAAACTAAAGGTTTTTTTTCAAAGAAAACATCGTGAGGAAACCAGCATGCCTGAGAGATATTTCTCGAGGGCTTTTTAAGCTAAGTCAGAGGCCCATGGGCGGCATAAAAACTGTGATACCAGGATAGGCACTAACCACACGATAAAGAAGAAGAATACAAATTTATCTCCAAAAGCTCCAATTTCAGCCACAAAGCAGAATAACTTCACTACATAGTATAAAAAAGTCGCTCCCCACTGTCTGTCCCTATGTATACTTAGATCTTTAAAACTACGCAACGGATTTTAATGCGGTTTTTTAATAGATAGAGTGATTCAAAAGGAAGGTTTATATGTATCACATTGCACCCGTGCGAAGCCGGGGCACCCTCGCTAGTTAAGTATAAAACACTGCAGTTGCCCATTCCAAAGCGTAGATCCCTATGAAGCATAGAGATAAACTCCACTCTACTTTTAAATCAGAATGTTCTACCCGCCCCGCTCCGCGCGCCGCTTGCATTGTGTGTGTACCCTAAGTTCGTTCCCGATTGCGCCACGCTATGCAAAACGCTGCTTTCCCGGACATTGCGGGGTCATTCCCGCAGGAATTGATGGGGTATTCTGGTTACCTCCGCTCTGCTTCGTGTATATTTCTGCTAAGTTTCGTTTCCTTTCGAATATGTTATGCTGGGTTGGAATTATAAGTTTATCGGTAACGGCTGTTGGGTTTGTACAGTTCATTTAAAATTGTTTGTGTTACCGGGGTCTGAAACAAAACATAGTATAATTTATTTCTTCAGTAATTCGAGTTACAATTGAGTAATGTTTCATATTCTATATTTTGAGATTTTTGAGGTAGTCTGGATCTCAAGACTGTGATTATTTAATCAAAAATGAATAAAACATCCGGAAATCAGATTAAACGCTGCTGGTTTTTTTGCTATGCAATCTTTTGTGTTAGATGCTTTTGGCCTGCTGATGTCACCAAAAAAATACATCATTGCTTTATAAAAACGCATTTTTAGGTGAAAGGAGGAAAATGCTGGAATTCAACACACCATGGATACAAAGAAAAAGTTAGGTTGGTACATGATATTATAAGAGAAATGAGGAAAACTTTGGAATAATAATAATTTGTCTGAAAAGTGAAAGTGATTGAATATAATGTGTTAACATACGTTGTAATCGGAGGTGACGCTTATTTTAATAAATAACTTACTAGACCCCACAGTTTCGTAGCCTGATGTTAATAGCTTCAAACCTAAAAGAATTGGGCTATCAAATGCAAAAAGAATATTTGTTTTTGTTAGTTCAAGAGATTAGCGCTTTCAAGCAAACAAACTCTTCGGCGTGATTATATTAGTATACTACATTTATTTAGAGTGTTGGAATTCTGATCTAACTCGACTGAGTAATCCTAAAATGAGCAATTCAGCATCCTTAGCTAGTTACAGTTAACTGGAATATTAATTAGAACCACATTACTGTGTGGCAGACGGACTGACAATCTCGGCGACAAAGGCGACATACATCAATTGCTAATTTAAATGAACGTAATTACACAGTTAAGTCGTTAGTAATTTTAGTAATTACCCATTTAAATTAATTTAGAATTTACATAATTAACATGACACCCTATTGTCATTTACACAACAAACAAAGATAATAATTCCTTAATTATCATGGCAACACTAACCTGTCAACTTTAATACAAAATTGCGTCTCAGTTGTTTAAACTGAACACAGCCATTCTGACATCTGTCAATCAAGACCGAGAACTGGCAACATCGGATATTAATATAGATGCTCGTTAGTGAATTCTTATCATCTTGTTAATGGCAACACTTTGGTCATTTACATACCATGTTTGCATACAGCCTAGTTTGAAAGTCGGCTTGGAATTGCATGTATTCTCGACATGTTTGTTTGAAAGAGAAAATAGGCTTTTAAGATATAAATGTATCTTTATTAATGTAATGTTAAACTTTACTTTGATAGGCCGAATAACCTAGGTTTATCGAGTATGGAATGATGGCGAACAAGACAGTTAGCAAGACGTGGTAATAGCTGGGCAACTCCTAGATAAATGGTTGCTTGGAGATTGTTGAAGTGTTGGCAGACCAACCATACCAGACCATTTTCCTTACAAGAATGCTGGAAAAAAGTGACTTTTGATCATACCGATGATGAAATGTCAAAAACGTATGGGACTAATTTGCTGACAAAGAATTTGTTATTCTAGTTGAAAGTCTTTGCATAATTATGAAACAATTACCACGTATTCAGTAGGTACATCATTCCGAACCTCTTACAGAAATTGCTCATCGGTAATTTAAAAAAAAAACTGTTGTTCCATACATTTTAACCGTGTTTGTGTTGCACTTTTGTAGGAAACATTGTTATTTTTTTTTTAAATTACTGATGAATTTCTGTGGGTAATTAATTGTTTGTGCGTCGACGGGTTTTTTTTCGGTTTTGAAATCATCAAATGACCCCTCCCACTCTGGGCGGAGCGGAAGGGGGTGTCAGACTTGTTCTGACTAAAACCCATCCATGTTCAGTCTTTTGCCCTTTGTGTTCCAGGGCCGCGGTATCTCTTTCGAACAGTCCCGCAACCCTGGCAGGCATCGGTCCTTTCGGACCCCTTCCTGTTTGCTGACATCTCTTTGAGGCGCGTGTGGAACACGAACGCGACGTCGCGTCGACACGGACTGTCGTCATAAGACGGAAGGACGGCGACTGTATTAACAAAATAACTTACAACTAAACATGATACAAAGCTTAGAGCTATTCTTAGCGATATTACTATATTTATAATACATCCACAAGCCGTTAAAATACCAAACAGAGAACACGGATCCTATCACATCTCTAAGAGTTCTTTTTTTACTTTAGTTTATTTCATAAGCCAGGCTTGATACTCATTGTACACGGCTTAATACAACAAAATCTATGTGAACCTGTTTTTGTCAACGATTGATATCTTGACGACGCGACGTTAGTGAGATGTAAGGGCGCGAACAGACATGTGACACATGTCATCGAAGACTGACTGACGGTAAAGCGGTTGTTGCTAGTAGGAAGTCTGTTCACACGTTTACTGAGCGCTTTTCTTACTAGTTGCAGAATTGCCAGGTAAATCAGCATAGACTGGAACTGTGTGGCTTTAGAAAGTAACTTCAGCAATAAGGAACTAAATATTTTGTATTTATTTGTGGAGGCTTGTTATTAGCAATGTAGGTATATATTTTGTTATTATAATGTTGATAGTCTGTAAGCTTTCCTAAAATGTAAAAAAAAAATGTGCCAAGAAAATCCAACAGTATGTAAAATTGACAAGACGTTGTGGAATCTTTTTAGTTGTATTATACCACTATAATATAACCAAAAAGGGTAAAGAAAAAAAACTTTTTGCGAAAACAAAACCGACTTCCAAAAAACACTAAAAAAGTAAAGTTTTTCGCAGAAAGTTTTTTTTTTACCCTTTTTGGTTGTATTATAGTGGTATAATACAACCAAAAAGATTCCACAACGTCTTGTCATGAATTAATTTTAACATTGTAACTAGAAGTTAGTTAAAGTACTCGTCAAGACTAATCATACGAGCCCAAACGCGATGGGGTTTTGTCGTTTTATAACGGAGTTCCTATGGCCACCGTCCAGCTCCATCATCAGACACTGGATACCATTTAGGACCAAAGTACTCGTCAAGACGAATCATACGAGCCCAAACTCGATGGGATTGTGTCATTTTATTACGGACTACCTGTGACCACCTTCCAGGTCCATCACCAAACCCTGGGTACCATCTAGAGATAAAGTACTCGACAAGATGAATTATTCGAACCCGAACTCGATGGGGTTATGTCGTTTTATAACGGAGTTCCTATGGCCACCTTCCAGCTCCATCATTAGACCCTGGTTACCATTTAGGACTAAAGTACTTGTCAAGACGAATCAAACGAGTCCAAACTCGACGGCGTTGCGTCGTTTTATTACAAAGTTCCTATGGCCACCTTCCAGCTCCATCATCAGATCAGCTCCATGTCATCATAATATTGCATTGTCTCGCGATATACACATGCGTGCAAAATTTCAGCTCTATCAGAAATCGGGAACTGTGTCTAATTTAACCTTGCTGGTTAAATTTGACACGCTTCCCGATTTCAGTATCACGATTCACGCGACGTCGCGTGATGTGATAATTAACGTGAGGAAAACAACCAAATTCCTAAACCGATTTTGATGAAATTTCTATGGGACCAATCGGGAAGCATATCCTTTCAGATGAAAAAAAAATGTTTCAAATCGGTTTACAAATGACGGAGTTAAAAGGTAAAAAACATTTTTAAAAAAATACAACCGAATTGAGAACCTCCTCCTTTTTGAAGAAAGTCGGTTAAATACTAGCTGTTGCCCGCGGCTTCGTTCGACTTTTTGTCGGAAATTATATCACAGGCATGCGCTCATACGCGCTCGGGGATCATAAAATCGGTTCAGTAGAGATTACACCCTACAACCTCACAAACTTTACATCTTTATAATATTAGTATAGACTAGCTTCTGTCCACGAACATATTGTTGTTTCAACATGTTATATGAAATTTTTCATCGGTTATTACGTGTCCTTTCCAACCCCTATATCTTACATCGGCGATGGCGTAGAGCTATTAATTAAACAAAGATTTTTTGAAATCGGAGCATACAAACTTTACCACTGATACTCTTTATAATATTTTATTACAGACTAGCTGTTTCCTGCGACCTTCGTGGATTTTGTTAAAAGTTTCAAGGGTTTTATATTTTTCCCTAAAGTAGTTTAGTACCTAAAACTGAGAACCTCTTAAATTACTCCCTACAAGTCCTCTCAAAATCGGTCCAGACATTTCAAACAGACAAAGATTCAAAAATAAAATGAAAATATATTTTTGTTATACACTCTCCTCACACACTTCACTTGCACACATCACCTACTCACTTCACCTTCCACTTCACAGGACACTTCTTCACACCCATTATACTACACCAATTCTAATTTTCATTTTTTTTTACGTTAATTATGTTTAATTATGTCTGCTTTTTTCCCTTCTACAATAATCATTTTTCTGAATATTCATATTAGCTATTGTATGTAAACTACATTTAATACGAGGTGAGAGCCTAGGGATCCGTCACACAGGGTATCCTAGTACGGACGCCAGTCTCTCATAAAGGAACATTATATTATGCATTTTGTTACAACGTTATTCTTACAGTTCTATTTATTATAACTATGTGAACCTCTGTGAAGAGAGAAAATAAAGATATTGATATTGTATTGTTATAGGTAAGTACTGTATATATAATACTTTCATATGCATTCAGTGAAAAGCTGTACTTTTGAAATTAAAAACAGAGACTTCAATTATATATATTTGAATAGAAGAGAAGATCATAAATAAACCACTACAATAATTAAAACCCATCCTCTGCATTAATTCAATAAAAACGCACGAATCCTCTTGCCTTTCTTATAATAACCTACAAAAAACAACCGTACTGTTACAATTTACTAACAAAAACTGCCTTCGTTCAAACACAAGAGCTTTTTGCGCCTGATCGATATCATAACAGCGAGCTACGTAACTGATCTTATCATGGCAGCAGTTAAGTTATTCCTTAACACTTGGAGACACTCCTTATGGCATAGAAGTTTGAAGACCCCATCATTCTAAATAATGTCTGTGAATTGTGGTCTTGAACTATTTTTAGCAATCTTTTTGCTTAGTATTTGACAGAAGCTCTCTACTTTAGTAAAGTGTCACTATAATAATGGCAATCGTGAAATCACAAACTTTTCAATGACTAACAAAGGATACTAACCAATCCAAGAATTAATAGATTTTTGCCAATAACTTTTCGGATCCAAAGATTTTCAACTATTAACTTATGTCCCCCGGCTGAAAGTTTAATCAAATTGTCACACCACGTATCAGCTTTCATAATTCGTAGTTGTAGTTAATTCAGTCAACCACAACATTTAAAATGACAACTGGTTTATTGATCAAGTAAATGCATGTACGAATAACAAGTATATTTCAATAAATTATCCATAGTGTTGGGCATATTACAACACAAACAAGTATTATAATTAAAGAGTAAATACTCGGGTAATCCGTAGTATGAACGCGTGTCATATTAGAGATGGTTATCAGGACAATCTTAGATTTTATCTTCTGAATACATCAGCTCCGACTACGATGTGAGAAACACAGGAAATGTGGACTTGGATAAGTTTTATATACTTAGGTACTTTTTAAAATGTTGTTTGGGGATAATCTTTATACTTTTCCTCGTCTTGATGATTTGAACTCATCCTGGTGATTTCCGCGAGCTTTGACCGGATTCACTGAAGCAAAACTTTGATAATAGAATAAAATTGTCTGATTACTTTTTAACAGAAGTTTCTTCCGTCGTCCACAGCTCGTCTTCAAACACTGCTGGAAATTAGATTTTCTTTGCTTTGAAGACACCAACTCCTATATTTTCCACGGCATGTGGGTCGGTTTATTTCCACGGCATGCATGAGTATTAAAATATTCTATAACTATTATTTCAGTCAAGTTCTGTAGTAAAGCCACCTTTTGTCATTTCGACACCGCTCCTTCTGGAAACTTGCTCCACGATATCATCAAAAAGTAAACTGCCAAATCATTATCATCTTGCTGCCCTAGTCCCATTCTATTTGGGGTCGGCGCAACACATTTTCTTCTTCCATTCTCCTCTGTCAGACGTCACGGTATCATTTACTGCTTTCTCAAATTAAGGACCAAATAACCGACCGAACAATTCAAGTTATTTTGAGGAGGACGTCGAAACAACCAAGTCCACAGCTTATACAGTTAGTTATAGTGTGTACGGCAATACTGCTGCAGAATACATTGTGTGTTAATGTATTCCGATGTTTGCGCGCCTATCGCTGAATAATTGGAGTCGCCTCGTCGCCTGGACGCCCATCGTCCTCGTGGAGAATTTCTAAGCTCGTTGGGTGATTGGGTGTGTAATTTAGGAACCGTCAACATATCTGGCTTATTGTAGACAGTGGCAGTTTATTTCGGTACGAATGAAAGAGAGAAAGAAAATACCTAAACTTATTAAACACAGACTAAAAGGCACACAACATATTTACTCCACAAAATAATCCCAAAAAAACTGACAGGAGTAACAACAAACACCAAAGCTATCAACATAAACAGCTTAATATAATATTTTCAGAACAGAACATAATAAGCTTCTACAAAAGAAACCTTTGCAAAAATACACTACGCGGGTTTAGTGATGGAAACTGGATTCACATATCTTTGAGTAAGGAATCCCTATCACTGGAGCCCAGACAAATCCACTTTCTTTCAGTAAAAAGTCAATAGTGTAAGCAACTGACGTAAGCTAACGAGAAGCATAAGGCAATCCAGTTAAAAGCTGCGATATAGTATGACCACTCACAGTGCGCAGTTCATGGTTGCGCTACTTGTCATGAAAAATGCATCGATATGTCAAAATCTGTACATTTATTTTAGTTATGTGTTCCTCTCCTGCACAGATAAGTTGGTTGAAGTTGCGACCGCTACTTGCCCAGTCTCTCTGGTATAAAGGGTGTAACAAGACCCTTAACGAAGCCAAAAGGCACTTGTTCTCCCCGTATTTGCGATATTTTTTTTGTTCTACACCATACCTGGGAACCTACTAGTTACGGAGATATTGGGGGTCAAAGTTCCAACTTCACAGAGGTTTTTTTTTAAATACATGGGGTCAATGTAAGATCTTTAAACACTTCTACGACCCCCGTTCTATTCAATCCAGCCATCAGCACAATGTTTTGAGTGCGTTACATTGAGTCCTACCGTAAAACGTAATTTTTCACCCCACAAAAAAGTAGTTCACCACGTTTTTTTTGCCTAAATTTACTTAGTTTGCTGTACATAATGCTGCGGCTTCGTGAAGAGTCGGTTTACACCCTGTATTATCGTACCTAATGTATACAACGTATAACAGAATAAAGAAGAATGCCGAATACGCCAAGAGAATATTAGTAAATGGCACCTAAAGAAGAAAAGGCTAAGAAGCCTATTACTGCATAGTTTGTCATAGTTAGCAATACGGTAATTTAAGCTAATCTGAACCAGTATATATTGAAGTCGAGGTGTCGGAAATCCTCTCGTTTCAACCACTTTGATATTGCAATGCAATGCAAGTTGTCAAGTTTATCGGTTAATATTTTAATTATTGGAGATACCAATTAAATTATCGTGTAATCTTAGGAGCTTGCAAGTTAAATATGAGAAAACGGTCGATAGTCGGATTCAGACGGACTGACTGAGCGGATTCAATTCGTTTCTTGCAATATTTGACTATTGATGATTTCATAAATTATAACCTGATAAGCCGTGCTCTTACAGAAGAGCAAAATAACGAAATTCCGTACAAACTATCCTATAACCTGCGGATATTTAACCTCCTCAAGCGATGAATTGTGTAAAATACTTAGTGTAGTACCTTAGTACTCACTTTTGTTAAATGAAACTCTTGTCAATGTCATGCTTTTCCCAGTTTAGTCTTCTGTCAATGAATTTAAGCTATTGGTGCATACCCGCAGTACTGAGAAATGAATGTATCACATGCTACAGGTGTGACAAAAGTAACACTTACAGAAGATACACTTACATAAAAATATAGGTCAGCGTACACCAGAGTTGTATCAAAGTCTAACAAAAAATTGTTGCATTTACAATGTGCATCCATTATTACATTATTTATTTCATTTGCAGAACCCAAGATCGATCGTAAATCTAAAAAAATTAAGTCACTTAACATTACTTAATTCCTTTAAAGAAGGTATTTAACATATCTTTACATCCCACTAGCACAAAACCGGTGTGTGTCGGTGTATCTATAAGCTAACTGTGCCCTGCGATTTTACCCGTTGTTTCCCATTTTACTCGGCTCTTAATGATTGTAGCGTGATGTTAAATAGCCTATAACCTTCCCCAAGAATAGGACAGTGAAATGCAAAGAGATTTTTTTTAATCCGACCGGTAGTTCCCGAGATTAGCGCGTTCAAACAAACAAACTCATCATCATCATCTACCTAACCTTTTCCCAACTATGTTGGGGTCGGCTTCCAGTCTAACCAGATGCAGCTGAATACCAGTATTTTACATGGAACAACTGCCTATCTGAACGCCACAACCCAGGTAGTCATAGGTAATATGATACCTCTTTGTAGGATTGGCTGTCACACTTTAGGGCCACTGACAACCTGTAACGACTGTTAAAGATCTACAAATTACAGGCGACACCAACGGCTTAACGTGCAATTCGAGGCACGGAGGAAACTCGGTATGTAATCCACGGGCCAACCTAGGCACGCGCGGCTTAACCTAAAAAACGACCCAAGCAGCTGTTATTATTTCGCCACGAGCTCAAACAAAACAATCACTTTAACTTTATTATATTGATATACGAGTCTCCCTGTATCTGAGGCGCGTCAAAATGACGCTAAACCTGTAGCACTGGACCTGCCGCATATTTTTATATTATGCTTATCACGTAGCAGAATCTAGGATGAACATACGGGATTATAGTTGGGACTGTTGCGCAAGTTAGCTAGTGCTAGCTGGTTACAAAGCGGGTGCATCATGAGATGACGACTAAAAGTGTGGAAGAAGACATGTCGCGCCGACCCCAAATAAATTGGAACAAGGGCAGGAGAAATATAAGGTAAGTTACTCGTAGATAGTTTGTATCTATCTCAACAATGGCTTGGTAAAGTTTATTGAAGTTACAGTTCAGAAAGTTTAAGTTACGTGTATATTAGTGTATATAATTTTTTAGATACGTGTATTTTATTTAAAACTAGCTGTTGGCCGCGGCTTCGGTCGCGTTTTGGTCGGAAATTATCCCACGGGCATGTTGTAAATATAGCCTATGGCACTTGGGGATAATGTAGCTTCCTGTTAGTGAAAGAATTTTCAATCGGCTCAGTAGATCCAGAGATTCCCTCTACTACCTCACAAACTCACAAACTTTACCTCTTTATAATATTAGTATAAATATAGATAACGATGTGGTTTTTGTTTTTATTTTTGTAGATTCCTGTAATTCTGAAACACGTTTTGCATCACAAGAATCCGAGTTACCTCGCTATTATCCAGTATCTGATGGAAAAAGCAGTTTTGGCACCACACTCTCCTTTTAGAATCATAAAATATAACTGTTATTTCTGGTTTTGGAACAGACTTTTCTAATAAGTACTATATTGATCAAAAGTCATCCAGACGTTCCTGTACAACTTTTACGAGTATCTCTCCCTATGTTTCCAACCGTGAGCACCCAGCCTCACCCGCCGTGAGAACTTCTAAGCCCACGGCGGCACACAATACAACAAGTTCTGATCACATATGTATTGTTTATGACCTTGCAACACATGTTCATACTGGAGACAGCATGTGGGACCATTTCCCACTTCCAAACGCTCCCGAGGAGAGGAAGTACCAGAGATGGTAAGATAAAAGAGTGATGTGGGAAAAAATATTTCTAAGTTGGAAAGATTATACTTACATTTGGTTACTAGCACGCTGGATCATTGTGGCCTGAGAATAAAGAATTATTATTATTATTATCTGTAAACTATTTGTAAGGTAAATATCTGAAAGACTAAAACTCAAAGGGCAAAGGTTTTCAGTAAGTATTAGTAGTACAAGTATGGTTATAAATTGTGTTGTTCTAACCAAATCCAATATTATAAAAATATGCTGTGATTACCTTTTATCTTAATTTGACCGAGACCTATCTTTTGAGAGTATTTTTACGAATGTACCTAGGCGAGCTATGGTGGGTGTGGTCCCCAGATTGCGTGGAGAGCTGCCATTCTTCTTTTGAACGGTTTAATTCGGTGAAGACTGAAAAACTCCACCTTGTTTCTGAAACAAATGGCTAGAAAAACAAAAGAAGGACCTAATATGGTTCTAAGATACGCCTACTAACCTCATGGATCATGGCCCCATATTCGCATCTTTTCGAAGAACTCAGCTTTGCTTCAGTTACGGACGTCAGTGGGCCGTCATAACTCTATTACCATTACTCCACCTCCGTTACCGCCTCTTCCGCGTTTCCTTGTAGCCAACTTAACGCACATTCGAGGAAAAATATAATGTATGGCCAACATTCACAAGCGAATATTGGCTGATTAAACTGGCCAATGAGAGCGGACGTACTCGGGCGTATCACTTCTTGAAAATTGTAGGAAGTAGAAAATGGTGGAAAAATTACGGTGTTATAATTATAGAAGTTGATTATAGTGGTATGTTAGAGAGAGAGGTCCGAGGAAAGAATTATAATGCTTCATTAAAATAAGGTTGTGATATTTTTAACATTGACACGGGGTCGCGGCAGACCACGAAGGAGATGGCGGGACGAACTGGATGTCGTCCTTGAGAATTGGAAAGAAGTAGCACTGAATCGACACCGTTGGAAGGCATGGAGGGCGGCCTTTGCCCAGCAGTGGGATAATATGGGCTGTAATGTGATGTAATAATAATGATATATTCAAATATCTCGATCTGGCTCGCGAGGTTGTCGACATGTGGGACGTGAGTACGGCAGTCATTGTGCCTATAGTCGTGTCGGCCAATGGCTTAATACCCAATAGCCTCGACCAACATCTGAGGAAGCTCTTGCTTGGTAGCTGGATCAAGGGCTTGATTCTGAAAGCAGTACTTCTGGACACGGCACGTATTGTTAGGAGGTTCCTCTCTCGTATTGTTTTATATTGGAATATTTAAAAATGTAATTCATAATTATGTGTAATTGTGTACAAAGTAATAAAGAAAATAATTATATTTTTGGCTTAAGTAATTTTGTTTCATTATCTGGTTAAACTGCACGCGCAAATCATTGCATGTATTTCACATGTAAAAGACAGAATAAATAAAAACACAATATCACTGCCCGACCCGGGAATCGAACCCAAGACCTCTTGCTCAGCAGTCACACTTGTAACCACTAGACCAACGAGGCAGTCTAAGTATTAATAATAAAAGGTAATAAAAACAATTTTGTCATTATTTGCTTTCTGTAAGTGACCAGCTATCAATTTTGATTGTGGGTATCTATTTTAAGTGTTTTTTAACCATTATGTGATACTTAAGTAATAATGTACAATTGTGCGCCTCGGAATAATAGTTTGTTATTCACACCTTTGAGACAGCTGCTTTATCGTTGCTAATAGTGATAAAAGTAAGTAACGGGGTAATTTCGTAACTCCACTGAACTTTTCCTTGAAATATCTAGACCAGGGATTCCCAAAGTGGTCGATATCGACCCCAAGGGGTCGATATCGGTTTCCTAGGGGTCGACATAAACGAAAACTGATTATGGGGGTCGACGAGGTCTAAAAATCGACCCCTATTAAATTAACACAAGTTCTTATTTAAAACTTTCAAGATAGGTAGGTAGGTACTGTATTGTTTATGTTGTGTTACGTGTACTAAGAATAATTAATATTTATGTAGGAAATAGCATTGTTGTAGTAATATAAAGCCTCAAGTTCGTACAAGATGAAAAACTCGGCAAGTCAGTGTGGACAAGTTTGTGCAAGATAATGAGTTCGAGCGTACGTCTTTCAGGCGCGTTTTGACTTGCTCTCTATTTGACGCTTGCGCGATTTAACACGAACGAATTCATGATCAAGTTGCAAGTCCAAACATGTTCCTGATATTTTACTATTTAACGAGGTTGCACTTAGGTTGAAAGTTCATTTGCGTTTTGAAATTCGTTGGAGCTTAAACGATAATAACTCATATAAGTACTCATTTATTTCAAGAGATTACAAAGTTATTACATAGCTAAATTAAGTGAAGTAAAGTGACTGAAAAAGAATTTACAAAATGCTGAGCTCCCTACGCGAGTTAATAGCGTAACCACACAATATCTGCAGTTTATGAAAAATTAACAGGGTAAGTACCAAACAGTTTTTATCCGGCACAGCGCATCAGCATTGCCCCACTGCACACTGTGTGATAGTGATCAGTTGAGCTATCTGTAGATTGTTTGCAACAGTTTGCAGTTGCCTCAGTTGTTTCAATTGTAAAAATTTACCAGTAAATTTAACAGTTTATTAGGTATTGTTTTTAATTTAGGTACTTAGTTTCTTATTTTTTTATTTGCAGGATTACTGAGAGTTTTATGATGGCGGACACGAAAAAAAAATGCAGACAATACAGTTTGGACTACTTGAAGTTCGGATTTATTGCATCTCCATCAAATCAACACTTGCCGATGTGTCTCATATGTGAAAAAGTATTCAGTAACGATGCCATGAAGCCTTCAAAAATGGATGACCACTTATCGAGAGTACATGCTGACAAAAAAAGTAAGCCCTTGACATTTTTTCAAGCACTTAAAGAAAAACTAGACAAAAGGCCATCCATAAGATCGATGTTTGCGTCATCATCTATTAAAGACGATGATGGTTTACGAGCGTCCTATAATATATCTTTACTAATAGCGAAGTCGGGGAAACCCCACACAATTGGAGAGCAGCTTATCTTACCAGCCATTGCGGAGGTCCTTAACAATGTATTGCACAAACCCGCACATGATATTTTAAAGAGAATACCTTTGAGCAATAACACCGTTCAGAGACGCATAGACGAGATGGGACGCGATGTGGAAAACATTTTATGCAAGTTCTTACAGACCAACAGATTCTCTCTCCAGTTGGACGAGTCTACATTACCCGGCAATGAAGCTCTGTTGTTAGGATATGTTCGATATATCAAAGATGAAAATATGTGCCAAGAACTGCTTTTTGCTACATATTTAGAGACTGATACCAGTGGAGAATCAATTTTTCAGGCCGTGGAACATTTTTTTACTGACAAAGCTATTCCATGGAAGAACATTGTTTCTGTTGCGACTGATGGTGCACCGTCTATGGTTGGTCGTCATCGTGGTTTTATAGCTCACTTAAAGCGACAACTGCCTGATGTACTGGTCATTCACTGCGTGATTCACAGGCAGCATTTAGTAGCAAAAAAGCTGAGTCCTAGATTGCATAAGTCTTTACAATATGTAATAAATGCTATCAACAAGATTCGAAGCAATTCTTTGAACTCTCGGTTATTTGCTCAGCTATGTGAGGAAAACGACGAAGTCTTTACTCGATTACTTCTTCACACTGAAGTTCGCTGGCTATCAAGAGGCTCTTGCTTAGAAAGATTTTCAGCCGTTTTTGAATCTGTGTTGGAGTTTTTACAAGAAAAAGATCCGAATTTGAAAGAAAATCTGAACAATTGTAAAACAGATATTTATTACTTGACTGATATCTTTGGAATGTTCAACAAAGTTAATTTGCAGCTGCAGGGTGACGATCTTAACTTGATTAAAACAAAATCAATAATATCGGCCTTCGTGGGTAAACTAACCCTTTATAAACAAAATTTAGGCAGAAAAGAATATTCGCAGTTTCTGCATTTGTCAAAATTACCAGAAACGCTTCAAGATGATGACATTTTATTATATGTCACTCACTTGGACGCATTACACAAGGATTTTACGGAGAGGTTTGAGGATCTTTTAAATTTACAAATTCCTCAATGGATAATAAATCCGTACAATACCACAGCCATAGAAGAAGCCAATGTGATAATGCAAGAAGAGTTGATTACCATCAGCACAGACGAAGAGCTTAAGCAGAAGTTCAACCAAGGCTATCAGAAGTTCTGGTTGCAACGCAACATTGAAACACAGTATCCTACATTGTGGAACATTGCTGAAAAATACCTTATCGCTTTTCCATCATCATACCTAGTTGAAAAAAGCTTCAGTGTGGTAACAAACATTTTGACGAAACAAAGAAACCGTTTGAAAATCAACGAACGTGGAGATTTAAGGCTGCAACTCACCAATATTGAACCGGATGTAGCTAGATTGGTAGATAGTCACCAGGTTCATCCATCACACTGAATGTTTTATTTTCTCTTTGCGAATTAATACTTTTTTAAATATAATTTCCTACCTACTTAAAATTCTTTAAGTACCTAATTTGTAATAATCGTTATAAATTAAACTTGATATTTACTGAATTGTATGTCTTTTTATTTTGTTAAATTTTGATACGAAAATGAAGTCAATTTTACTCACTTAACCAAGTGCAAAGTTTTCCAATTGGTACCTTAGTACCTAGGTATTTTGTGTCAATAGGAAAAAACTAAAGATAGGCCCCCTTATTCATAATAGTCTGCTAACTTAAAGCATTGCTAATTCTCACTCTGTCTTCTTCTATTGACCTAAGTCAGAATGAAAAATAACACACTGTAGCAGCTGTTTTAAGTTAGCGGACCATTATGAATAAGGGGGTTGATCTTAAAAGTAGGTAATTTGGCCATGGGGGTCTGAGGTAACAGTTCATTTTGGAAAAGGGGTCACTTGTCCAAAATAGTTTGGGGATCCCTGATCTAGACGATATACGATACGATATATTTTCTTGATATACGTACGTACTCGTTCGTAGTTATTTTTCAATTAATTATTTATTTAACACTTCAAGCACAAAGTACATAGGCGGAATTAATGCCATAGACATTTTCTGCCAGTCAACCTTTGGGTGATGCAGAGACAAGCAGTGGTAGGTGTGTTCTGAAAATAATTTTAATTAATACTAAGATAAACTACAATGATATATAAAATACTATTATACATATATTAATGTAAATACACGGATATACTACATTAAAAAGACAAATTATCATAACCTTTTTGCCCTATTCAATTTATACAGGGTGGAAACGACACCGACGCAGAACACTTACCACGTATTCAGAACATCATTCGGAACCCCACATAGAAATTGTTCATTGTGTTTTTTTTGTATCAGCTGTTACAAACAAAAGTGAAATACCTACATTATCAAAAGTGTCGCTTCCACCCTGTATAGGTACAGTATAGGTCTAATCATCTTATTGATTTACGAGCCCATAATGTTCCCACAGCTGGGACACGGGCCTCCTTTCTATGAGAAGCATGCTACTGGACAAAGGCCTCTCCCAATCTCCACCACATCGCCCTGTCCTCCACCAGTCCAGTCTGCCTCTATCTACCTTTTTAAGCGCATCGGTGTCGGTCCATCTAGCTAAAGTACTAACGAGTGAACTAACAGTCGACCACTTTTCAATCTTATACCATAAGACGCTTACGTCTTATGGTAGTCTTTGACGGTCTGCCACTTTTACCCTTAGGTAAAAGTGGCAGACCGTCAAAGAACTTACCTACTACTTAGAACTGACCTACGCGTCGCCACGCTACGAGATTTCTGAAGCAGAAGAATTATCACCTATAGTGTTATTTTCCTTTGTCAATAGTAACAACCGCTCGGATCAATCTTCAGGTTAAGCCGCGCTTGCCTAGGTCGATCTATGGATGCGTGACCACCCATCACATACCGAATTGCCCGAGGTCCCGGCTGTCATTTGTAGATCTTTTACAGTCGTTACAGGTAGTGGTCGAAAGTCTGACAACCAGTCTTACCAAAGGGTATCGTATTACCCACTATAACTGGGTTGTGAACGTCAGTTATGCAGTCGCTCCATGTAAAATACTGGTATTCAGCTGCATCCGGTGAGACTAGAAGCCGACCCAAACATAGATGGGAAAAGGCTAAGCAGATGATAAATGTTTATTTGCCTAGCCATTATCATCTTCAACACCACACAGTTTCTGTTAGATACTGTAATAATCGAATCCTATTCCATATTTGTCTTTCCAATATGTCAACCCTTGCTTTGGTCACACTCCATATACAACTTATAAGTCGTTACTCTTATTGGTTATTACTTATTACACGCCTAATACATCAAACCTAGTATCCAATTTAATTTATGGCGGAGTTCATTAGGCATAGACAATTTACCACATTCAGTTCATAGGACCAAGATAATGCAAGCCAAACCCAGATATGAATTTGGAGGAACTTTAGAAATCTGGGATAATATGAAGACAAACTCATGGCAGTATACCAGTGGCCCGCAGTAGCCCTGGATCGGAACAACTGGAAGTCATGGGAAGAGGCTTTTGTGCAGCAGTGAGATGACGCAGGCTAACAGTATCAGTATCAAACTCATGTGATTTTAGCTTTTTTTTAGTTTTTAGTTTTTTCATGTAACACTCCTGCCTAACCCTTCTGGATAACTGGCTTGATGTTATGTTTTCTTTTAGCATTGAATCATCGTTATGATTATTTATTTATGTTTTTCTCGATGTTGTAATACATCCCTGAGAGAATTATATTATTTTCAAAGCGCCCATAAATAAACTAACTTTTCTACAAAATATTTTGTTTATAATTTCTAAAAAGATTACCTACTTGCATATACAAAATAAATTCTAAACCATTGTAATATCCAATCCTTTTAAGAATAACGCCGTCTGTAATATAGTACATTCGATACTATTCACGACACGACTTATCACGATTTTTTTTCGACACTATTACAGCGTGTAACAGAAAGGGTATAGTCATATGGAAGAGTTTGGTACGGACCATCAAACTGAACAGCTTTCTCTATGGGAACACCATCGTAATCACAAAAAAATAATCAACTGCCCCATACAAAATTTCAATACCTACTCGACCCAAATGTATGGGACAGCCCTTCAACCCTTCCTGTTACACGCTGTATACTAGCACTTTTAACCACCACAATTTTATCAAAATACTCTCTGCTCTATAATAATTTGCGTCTCAATTCCGCCGTACATTTCAAAATGGCCGTGCATTAAGATAGGCTATAACACGACAGTACTATTACGTGTCGTTTAATATGATAGTGCTGAATACACAATGAAATGTTGGTATGAATAGCTTTGACTGTCATAGGGTGTGAACTGACTGACAATTTTAGTAAAGTGCTTTGTTTTTCCATAATTATTTCAATCACTTTATGAAAAATTGGTCTTGTATAGAGGATTGAACGATACTTACTTTACAAAGGAGTGGGTTTTGTAACTCTTGATAAGTTATAGAAGCATATTATAGTAAAAAATAAAAATCATGAATGAACACTGATTTAATTTTCATACATTTTCCAAGAAAACCCTATGAAAGAACCACTATTTAACAAAAAAACAACAGAAAAATATTTGGACCTTTACTGTGAACAGAGGACCACATTCTGGATAGTCCTTTAGTATGACACTAGTCTGAACCATCAATCTAGGTCCTCGTGGCTTAATAATAACAGCCGCTCGGGGTCGATCTTTAGGTTAAGCCGTGCTCGCCTAGGTTGGCCTGTGGATGGGTGACCACCCATTACATACCGAGTTTCCTCCGTGCCTCGGAAAGCTCGCTAAGCCGTTGGTCCCGGCTGTCATTTGTAGATCTTAAAAGTCGTTACAGATAGTCAGAGAACTTAAAGTCTAGTCTTACCAAGGGGTATCGTATTACCCAGTACTAACTGGTTTGTGCCTCCACAAACCAGTTAGTACTGGCTAATTTAAGTAGTATTAGATAGGCAGTCGCTTCATGTAAAATACTGGTATTTAGTTGCATCCGGCTAGACAGGAAGCCGACCCCAAATTAGTTGGGCTTGCTAGATGATAGTCTGAATCAGCAATCTCAGTCATGAGGATCCATTTCAATGAACCAAACTAATATCTCGGAAAAATTAACTCTAAGGCAGATCAGACCTTTACCAAAGCCTACGCAACACTAGCCCGAGCACGCGGCGATCGCTTAAAACGCTATTAATCGCAGTAAGTCGCCGTACGAAGTAATCAACGTATAATTTATTGCTACATTTATGCGCAATGTCGCATCGAGCCATATTCATGTACTGAGCCATTTGCTCTGCGGACTTTAATGAGGATTATTTCATAAAGGGTTTAAAAATAAAGATAATATTTGTGTTGGTTACTCCATTATTGTCGTAGTGAAGTCATCAGGTGATAGAGTATGACGCCAGCGATGCTTTTATACTAAAACTGATAATTCAGTCGTTACTATAATTGCAGACAAAGATTAATTGCATATACTTAGTTATCCATTGAAGTGAGGCTTTAAGTGAGGCTGTATATTTACACCACTTTCAAGAGTAGCACTTATAGTTTTTGAAGAAAAGTATCTCTGTACCAAATAAGGTCGATTCAGTATTTAATTTTTTTGTTAGCCTGTACTGTCCCACTCCTGTGCAAAGACCTCCCTGGCACTGTTCTCGCCAATTGACGAGAAAGTCATCCAATGCGTCCCGCCATCTTCCGTGGTCTGCCGCGACCCCGTCTAGCTCTCTCAGGGCTCCAGTTTTCTGATATGTGGGCCCACAGCTTTGCGCCGCATCCGGCAGACATGGCCTGCCCAGTACCACTTTTGTTTGACAGCTATTATTATTTATATTGATATTACGCTTTATATGCTTTATGATACGGTATTTAATACAACATTAAAATGTAACCACTGCCAGTGAGGTAGTGATGGCTTTTTGTTGTTCTAGAAATAAATGGTCATGATCAAAGACCAAACAAATACATTTCAAGAACAACATTAGAAAAATAGATAAAAGAATATTGTCAATAAAGCTGTGTGACAATGCAAAAAAAAACGGTAATTTAAAAAATAAAAAGAACCCAACTGCGTAAAAAAAAAAAGAAGCATAGAACATAGCGACTTAAACAGTCGGGACCCATTATTGGGATGATTTAAGCCGGTCTATACATATATGATAATGGGTCCCGACTGTTAAGTCGCTATGTTCTATGCTTCTTTTTTTTACGCAGTCGGGTTCTTTTAATTTTTTAAATTACCGTTTTTTATTTTATTTTATTTTGATATACCCAGTGTCACTCTCACAGTAAATACGAATCTAACGACACCTCTCAAGCTAAAATCCATCGAGCCGTTCAGACCACAGAGCGTGCCAAACAATTATACATACATACTCGTACATACTCGTACTCTCGAAAAACATAACCCTCCTTCTGGCGCAGTCGGGTAAATACACTCTATCTATCTACCAACACTCCGAAAGGGGTCAATCAATACTGATTATAAACAAATAAAATGGTTGTACTCTGTTTTATAGACAAAAGTTCTAAAGAATTTTGTTTCATATATTTTTTTTCTCTTATATTCATTTCATAGAATAATCAATACGCAGAATACTTAGTTCGAAAAAAAAAATATTCATAGATTTTTATTACAAATAAAATGTAATGTTTCTGTATTCGTATCATAGAATAACAAATCAAATATTTTTAATACTCATATTGTTTAGTTAATATAAAACTTATACCAAGAAAAACATTTTATCGAGTGACACTTTCTAAATGTTTCAATTCATAACTTTTTCAAAACCCTCCTATAAAAATACAACACCACGTTCACAAAAGCAATGCGGGTAATTTTGTTATTCTCGTTAATTGTGACTTCATATACTACGTACTGTGTTTATTTTGGGGTTCTTAATTGTCGGAGTACCCTCATTTTATTACTGCGACCAATTTCGACGTAGCGCTCGCCGGCCGTTGGCGTGGAAAAGCTCGCTTCGCTCGCTCGGCTCGCGCGTAGGTGATCACAGTTCTAACCTAACCTAACCTATTTGGTCAGAGTAAACGGAACGTCTTAACGCGGATGCTGGATGCTTATAATGACTGTGTGTATATTTATTTACAAAACAAAATTATGGATGTCTATAGTTTTACATTTTCGTTAAAATAAAATACCATGGAAAAACTACTCTGAACATGAACAAACAATATTCGATGAGAAATAAATCTACTATTTGGTAAGTTTGTTAAATTAAAAAATGTGATCATAAAATAAAAATACAAGGATCAAATATTATATGAAACATTTTCTGCGAAACGAAATTCTATGAAATTTCTGTCTGCGAAACAAGGGGACACCAAATAAAATGCCAACACACATAATCATGATCACTGAAAACAGACAATTTACCATGTAGAGTTCCCGAAATTTCGGCACTGCTAAAGGCACCCACGATCATGGCAAATACCGGGAACTCAAAGCAACGATTACTAGTTGTTTTGAGTTCCTGGTAATTATCCCGTTTTGAGTGTTAATAATAGTGTTAGTGCCTATGTCAGTTTAAAAGCTCAAACCAACACATAAAGGGTGTAACAAGACCCTAACGAAGCCGAAAGGCACTTGTTCTCCCCGTCATTGCGATCATTTTTTTGTTCTAGACCATACCTGGGAACCTTCTAGTTACGGAGATATTGTGGGTCAAAGTTCCAACTTTTTCACAAGTTTTTTTTTAAATACATGTTTTTAATATAAGATTTTTACTGTAAACACCTCCATGACCCCCGTACTATTCAATCCATTCATCAGCACAATATTTTGAGTGCGTTACATTGAGTCCTACCGAAAAACGTGACTTTTGCTCCAAAAAAAAAGTCATTTCCCAGCAGTCATTTTTGCGTAAAGTTACATAATGTACATTATAATATATGTACAGAATGCTCGGTTGACGGCTTCGTTAAGGGTCTTGTTACATCCCTGTATTTTTAAGAAGAAGATTTTTTCCCTCCATTTTTATTTACCTGTAGAACACAACAAAATCCATTTACGATCACAAAATACATTTTGCCCCCTCATACATTAAGAGGGCCACTAAAGTAATGGTAATTCTAAGCGCAATGGCACACGTTTTCCATTTTAAACACATTTGTTTCAGTACATTATCATAATAAAATTATTTAAATACCAACTGGCTACTTACTCTGGAAGGAAAGATGCGTTCATAAAATTTCTTTAGGAGGATATGATAAGAATTTATTACTTTTTATTTTGAAGAATAAAATACAACGTTGTAAACTACATTGTATTATGAAGATACAACGAATACTCTTTATTATGTAGGTATGTATATACATCGACTGCCTCGTTGGTCGAGTGGTTGCAAGCGTGACTGTTGGTCCTGGGTTCGATTCCCGGGTCGGGCAAGGTTTGTTGGGTTTTTCCATCAGGAATTTCTTAGAAATAAATAGTAGCCACGGAGTCTAGATTTATGCCCGGTTGATAGCAATAGGCTCGCCCCCAGGCGACAGGGGGCGAGCCTATTGCTATTTACAGGCGTGATGTCGTGTGATGTATGCAGTGTAAAGGGTATAACAGGACCCTTCACGTAGCCGTCAACCAAGCATTATGTACATCAGACTGATTAACATTACGCAAAAATTGTTGCTGGGAAACGACTTTTTTTTGGGGTGAAAAATCACGTTTTACGGTAGGATTCAATATAACGCACTTAAAACATTGTGCTGATGGATGGATTGAATAGTACGGGGGTCGTGGAGGTGTTTTAAGTAAAATTCTTACATTAAAAACACGTAAAAAAAAAAAAACTTTTGGAAACGTTGGAACTTTGACCCCCAATATCTCCGTAACTAGAAGGCAGGGGCGTGCCGTCCATAGAAGCAATTAGGCCTAGCCTACCCTACCATTCCTACCAACAACGCAACAAATGCATTTATTATAACTATATTAATAAAAAATAAAAAACTCCTGTTATAATACTTATAGCAACTTGTCGCAGCCGTGTGACGTAACTGATAAATACTACGACGCTCGCTCCCGGCCGTCTAGGCAAGGCCGCAGCCGGCCTAATTTCCATTGATAAATTTACGCACACTGATCGTTATTTTCGTGTATATGAACGGCATACATAGTAAATAGGGGCGTAAACTCCTGCGAGTGTAGCTGGCTAGCTGGCCACTGATTGGCTGCCCCACAAAGTATTATCCGGCTAAAACGGTATGCAGTGATGCAATTATATTTGGTAGTGTTTTTTTATTGACAAAATAACAATTGTATTTTTCTAAGAAGCCATATTTGTTTCATGTGACTAGCAAAATTTATTTCGCGATCTTCAGTGTTTTGATTTTTATAATATCTGACGTTTGTAATTTGTTTTGAAACGTATAGTAGTGTAAATATTATTTGTTGTATTTGTTTATTAACTAAGAAATGGTGTTCTGTTGTGAAGTTTGCGCTGTTAGTGTGTTTTTTAAAAGTTAAAAACAGTAAGTATTCACAATCGTTTAATGATAAGATTCAAGTTGTGTCCAAAGAAAGATGTGTAGGTACCCGAATTACGAGAATTAACCTAAAATTCATCGTCATTTCAAATTAATCTTTCTTCTGTTTGCATTGTCAGTAAATCGTGATTTGAACCTTGATTAATGCGGAGTTCTTGTATTTATAACTTTGGTTTTAAAAGGCTTATTTTAAAGGTTTGTTTTTCAAATATTCCGGTCAAAAAACTCTACCTTTTTTTTTGTTTACAGCGCACTCTGTTTTATTTTTTAGAATTTTTTGTAGCGGAGCGACATCCTTCGTTCTTGTATTAACAGAATTCCATTGAAATTCCTGATATGTAAGCTAGATGGCGTTGTTTCTCATACGCTTACTAAAAACACCAGGGGTGGGTGCGGTGGGCCCGGAAGGGTAAGTGAATATATCAATAGATGTGAGTACTTTGAGGGTCATCTTAGCGTGGCTGGCCTACCTTCCGCGGAGAACCACTGCACGCCACTGCTAGAAGGTACCCAGGTATGGACTAGAACAAAAAAAATATCGCAATGACGGGGAGAACAAGTGGTTTTCGGCTTCGTGAAGGGTCTTGTTACACCCTTTAGAAATATCATAAATGTTAAATGTCGATGAACCGACAAATTTGGGATACATATTGGCAAGCGCAAGCTAAAGAACGCTTCAGGCAAGGAGCAGCAACGGTTTTCGCAGCATGACTGGTCGCAGCTGGGTGAAAGATGCATGGAACTGAGCTTAATGGCATGCGAGAGGAGAGGCTTTTGTCTACCAGTGGGCTGCTGATGATAAAGAAAGAAAGAAAAAGTATTTATTTGACTCGCACAGGACAAAACAATAAAACAAAAAGAAAGCCACAAAAAAAAAATAAGACATACTTTGTACGAGGCTCAAAAAGAATGTCACAGCGCTAGTAGATATTCTGATAGTACCTAAGCATGATGACATAGTGTATCATCACAACCTTTTAATGGACATACATAAAGAAGAAGAAACAATACAATACATAAACGATTTGATTTGATTTATAGTTTGTCCACTTGACGATACTTTAGCATCGATGACGAATCGGTACTATGAAAACAAAAATTTTGAAATAGTAATTGTGAATCGTTTTTTTTTCGATAACGAGTTAGAACAGTGACGAGTCGGGCATATGCCATTTGAATTCTGAAGATGGCAGATTGTTGTTATTGGCACACAAGAGGACGCGGTAGCGAAACTAGTGACAAAATTCTTTAGTGATCAATGATCATAACAACAGGTGTAAAGAGGCTGACCTTTTTTTTACAGGGACCGTAATATTTTCATTCACAACAAACTCACTAACAAACATAAACAAAAGGAACATAAACGCTCCGTACATATTTTCCCACAATTATGCAAATACAAACACGATTGTGTATATTCTAATGAGGCGTTATGTGCACGTGCAGCTTTTTACAAAACAATTTATTTTATTGCTGGCAACACCGCAAATAAGTTGCATTTAACATGCAATTGATCAAGTACTACTGCTTTATGTAAATCATATGTTACAGATACGGCCAATAAAAATGCCTTTAAAAGATAATTATGATAAAGTATCTCATAAAAAGGTGTTAATGACATGGAAATTCTAAGATCATTTGTAAAAAAAAATAATTTATTTTACTTGCTTCTCCATTTGGTGATAAATTAAGTCTCGGAGCTTTGTCATCTATTATTGTATCTTGGATTGTAATCTCTTGAGAATGAACCATAAATATAAACTTATTATATTACTATAAACCTTGGAGTCACTAACATAGAGATTTCTATCGATTCATTTTGACAAATTAAAATTTTGACAAAGTAAACCCAAATTCTGTCTATAAGTAAATTAATTTACTGAATTCCAGTCTTTAAAATCAGTTAAATCACACAATGATTTTTTCTTTCCTGTATTGCCGTATAAAACCTACTCGTCAAAGGAAATAATTCGAACACTCAATAGCCTACTAACTGCCTAACACATTATGCATTCAAACATATCTTTAAAATTACCCGTCTTTAAAATTACCCATCTATAAAATTACCCATCTATAAAATTACCCATCTACCCATTACCTATCTTTGCTAGATTATGCCAATGTTCAGCGGATACACGAGCACAGACCCTCAATGATCTACAGACATCATAGTACATAATGACATGCTAGATCTTGCGTTATAAATCTATGCGCAGGCGACGCCGAAATGTGTGCTGGACACGCAACGCGAATTGGATCATATTTCTTCGTATACTTTGCAAGGGAACTTGGTAAACGTTGCTTGTATTGTAACTTAATGTGGATGCAACGTGTAAATTATTATATTGGTGACAAAAAAAATATGCTTCAATGTTAATGGCCTTGTAAAAAGTGTTCACCTGCCTCCTAGACATGAACTGCAGTGCCTATTCTGGAAAACTGTTAACCAATAACAGGACAAGGTTGGAAGCTGAAGAAAAATCTTGCCAAATGGGGTATCATTAGGTTATAACCTAAAAGGGTAGATGACCAAAAAAATCTAATTACTGCGTCAGATAGATTTAAAAAAAATATTGGATACGTATTTTTTCTTTTATTCACGTAAAGTAAAAATGAAGACGATACAGTGCGTCGAAAACTCGCGTGACGTCACTTGTATGTACACTTTCTACCGACTAGTGACGTCACAAGCCCCCACTTCGATTATTTGAAGCGTTTTATTTCGTAATTTTTTATTGACAAAAAATACGTATCCAATATTTTTTCTTTATGGTTGGGACCACAAAGTCCATTTTAAGAGTTTTAAATTTTTAACGTGATTAGTATTATGATTCTGATAAAGTGGCCATTTTAGGCCCCCTGGTCTCTTCACGAGTGGCCTTTGCTGTACACACAGACAGCCAATCAGTTAATACGAGCTATTTCCAAAATTTGTGCCGTTACGAACAACTTTCAAACTTACAAATTCAACTAAAAAAATAATTAGCAATATTTATTGATATTTTCTTACAGTAAAACAACTAGGTACAGCTGGGCTTATTCGCTAAAAACTCACTGATTGTGTACAATACATTTAAATTATACAGCCATCTTTTAAGTTGTTTTTTTAGGTTAAAAATGGGTAAAAACGGGACCGGTACTAAGACTCCACTGTCCGTCTCTCTGTCACCAGGCTGTATCACATACACCGTGATAGCCAGACAGTTGAAATTTTTACAGATGATGTATTTCTGTTGCCGCTATGACAAAAAACAGAATAAAATAAATATTTAAGGGGGCTCCCATACAACAAACGTGTTTTTTCTTTCTAGATAATGGTACGGAACTTTTCGTACGCGAGTCCGACTCGGAGTTGGCCGGATTTCTTGATAATTCAATGGGAGTTCTCCTATTTGTTTAAGTATTTATTTTATTGTAACGTTTTGTTGGACGCTCAAGAACAAACGCTAAATGGAACGAATTGAGTTAAAGACGGCTCTACATAAACAATTAAACCTGATCACATCAAAAATTCGCCCAAAAAAGTTAATACTTAAGAAAATTGATCTATTACAAACTTATTCAGTCACTAAAAAAAACCTTTATCGCCTTAAAAGTATCGAGAAAACATAAAGATTGTTCGTGCCGATCCCACTTAATGTTTCACTCGGTTAGTAATCGTTTCGTTGAATACCCGTCTCCTATGGCTATCTTAGTTTGTCTAAAGAATTTACAGAAGTCCATTCGTCGAAATGAGGCAGATTTTTGTAAAAAAAAAACTTCGTTTTCTTCCGTTTTTGGAGAGATATTAGTAGATAATGGTCGTGATGAAATCAGTTATGATTTATTAAATTATGTTTATGTGACCCGTAACTATGTATGATACTACTGCTTGATAAAATGAAAAAAAAAATGTAATGTACTAATGTTTTATTAAATGTTTTAAATCGTATGAATTTGTTAAATTAAATGATAAATGTAACTTTAAATGTAATAATGTTTGATGAAATGTTAAAAATGTAATAAAATATAAATGAAATGTTCCTTTTGTTAAATGTTAAAATAATTTATATAATGAAATGATAAATGTAATGTACTAGTGTTTGAAGAAATGAAAAAAAAATGTTTAAAGATACGAAATACTAAATGTAATGAAAATGTGATGAATTGTTAAATGTATTGTTACGTATAATGATCAATGAAATGCTAAAGGTAATGTTAAATGAAATATTAATTCTGAAGTGTATTCTACAAATTGTATTTGTTAAGGAAAATAAAGGCTAAATAAATAAATATAACTATGTATGGGCCACATGTCCGTAATTCTGTATGTAGTATATTTGACCCGTATGGCATAACAGACCTATGTTATGCCATTCAATGTACCTATGGCAACTTGTTTTTTTTTTCTTATGTGGCTTAAAATCTAATATTCATATCAGTACCAGTATATTTTGGGACTGTATATTTTTGATGCTTCAGATATTTAGCACTAGCTGTGCCCGGGACCTTCGTCCGCGTGAAATTATTATACAGCGTGTAACAGAAAGGGTATAATCATATGGAATACTGTGGTACGGACCATCATACTGAACAACTTTCTCTATGGGACCACCATCGAAATCGTAAAAAAATAATCAGCTGTCCCATACATTTGGGTGGAGTAGGTATTGAAATTTTGTATAGGACAGCTGATTATTTTTTTACGATTTCGATGGTGGTCCCATAGAGAAAGTTGTTCAGTATGATGGTCTGTACCACAGTATTCTATATGATTATACCCTTTCTGTTACAAGCTGTAAAAGTATATATTACTTCCCTATTTTAATCGAATTTTGTTAACCATTTCAAGGATTTTTGCATGGAATCATAATCATTTTTCTGAAATAAAAGTATCATATTTTACTCCTTATAACATTAGCTATGCTATGCCAGTAAAAGTTCCGTTAAAATCGGTTAAGCCCTTTCGTAGATTCGCCGAAACAAACAGACAGACAGGCAGTTTTTTTATGATTTTTGTAATAAGTACAAAAACGTACGTATATGCTTTCATTCAGTAAAAAGCTATTATGTTAAATTACTAACAGACACTTCAATTTATTTTATTTTATAGATTACTGATAACATTTTACTTACAGTTAACAGTTTCCACCTCAATCGAAAGAGCATTTCTTTATTAGGCATGCTCCTCAAAGTCTGGCTCGTGATTTATCGATTCTCGGACGTCCTTAATTGATCGAATGGATCGATTCATTAGATCTAGTCGATTCCTTTGCACAATGAACACCGATGTCCATATTGGATTCGGCATGAATCTGTGAGTCTCGATTAACAAGAATTTAGTTTTAAAATCGAATGGACATCTGAAAAGTAATTAAGTAGATTTACTGGGAATTGTGTGGATAACGTTTTTCTTTTTCAAAATTTTGTATAGCTAATAGCTCAGTCACGTCAAACCAAAAGATGCTCCTAACAGGAATTTCAAGCAAATTAGTATCGCCGTAGTCGTGTAAACGCCGACAAAATGTGGGAGCAAATACATACAACTTTATGTTTTGAATGAATTACAGTATATTTTTTAAAGAAATATAGTAATCATATTGAAAATCTACTTCAAACGTTAATCTTTTATTATGGCTTAGACCAGTGATTCTTAACCGGTGCTCCGCGGACCACTGGTGGTCCCTGGAAGCATCCCAAGTAACCACTTGTTACGCACTTGTCACGGAGCCATCCTAATAAATAAGGTGACAACGAGTCGCCAAAACACGAACCGCGCGCGGCACGAACCCGAAACAGAAACTGATCTGCAATCCTTTCACTGTCGAATTTTCTGAGGTGCCTGATAGAATTCAAGAAGAAATTTTGGAGATGCAACACGACAGTAACTTAAAAGATACATTCGAACCAGGAATGAATCTTGAAGATATTTGAAGCCAAAAGGCAATTTCTTTACCAAAACTTCGAGACGTTGCTTTACGTTACCTAAATTTATTTTTATCGACATTAATCTGATTTATCTATGTGAGTAGGGGTTCACGACGCTTCTGATTATTTTAAAGCAAGCGCCAAAATTGGTTGGATGCCACTGCCGACATGCGTTTGGTTTTGAGTAGCACCGAACCAAGAATTCAGAAGTTAGTAAAGAGAATGAATTAACAAAAATCTCATTAAAATCTGTAACTGTAATGTGGATTTATCATAAACAAGAAAATCTGTGGGCTGAATCTGAATAATTTTATCTGTGTTTTATTTATAGATAGATAGAACAACCCTTTATTTATTTTTTACACTTTTTACTGAATTCAAACCAATAAACCAACGGGGTGGTCCATTGCAAGACATAAATTAGATCAAATGGTTCCTCATAACTAAAAGGTTAAGAATCACTGGCTTAGACGATGACTATCAAAGCTTTTTGGACATGCTTAATGGGGGCTATCGCGTATGAATTCGTCGCTAGAGGCGCTAGTATAGCGCGGGGTCACCGAAATGTCAGATGTCATAGAGTGTTCGCGCGTTGCGTGCTTTTTTACCACGTATTTTTAGATTCCATTCCTGATTCCATTCATTCCATTCCTGATGCCATTCCTGATTAATTATGACTTGAAGATTTTAAGTAGCAACTTAGGATCTTATTTGTTAGTACTTGGAGGTAAAATGATTTTTAAATGTTTCATGCTTGCTAATTTTAGGGCGAATATTGTAAATATTTGTACTTATCCGAAGTTTACACTATGTTGTTATACGTAATTAGTACTGTAAAGTATAAAATAGAATTATTGACATAACCCTACTCGACAATGGCGCCATCTGGTCAGCTCAAAAGCGATAGCCGTCATTGTACCATGGTTTCGTAGGGAGGGCATTTTGACATTCAATCTTTTTTCGCTAGCTTATGTCAGTCCAATACATTTTTGTCTTTTCCATGATCGTTATCGAAAGTCAGTTTGACGAGGCCCTCAGATTTTAACTAATACGAGTAGGCAATAACTTCCTTTGTCCGTCTCGTTCAAGATTAAGAGGATTTATAAAACTCGGGGTATTTCTCATTATAAACATAAATTAGAATATAATCATGATCTTCAGCCCAAGTGGCGCTAACGTCGCACTTTAATTAGTTCGGCAGCCATTCTGCCCACCTCGTAAAAGTGAACGAGCGTGATCTTAGATAAAATTACGCATTAAAAAGCTAACTACGTGTTGAAAAGCATGCTACTGAATTAAAATGTTGTAGGTACTTACTTAAATTATTGTAGTGTTACACACGATTTAATTTACCTGAGTAATTGTGACTGAATTACAATGTTTTCAAAGGAAAGAAAAACAGGAAATCTATTCAACGGTGACTGATTCTTGTGGCATTTAACTAAACTCGTGAATCATATAATTAAGTGTCACAGATGAAAAATTAAATTTCGTTCCTTAATTTCCCGGACTCTGCTTCATCGCAATGAGCTCAATCAAGTTCGCTTGTAGTGAAATGGCACGATTAAACTATGCATAGAAACTGAAAAAAAACACGAGGTTACTCAAAATACAGTTTAACAATGCTATGGACTTCGTTACGATCAGAGTTTAAAAATTAAATACACAGCAAAACATTCCGTTTCACTCCAACCTTGCTTACTTCAATTTCACACATTCCATTTTCAAAATGCGCAAATCAAACATGGCCGTTTTAAGTGTTGGCGTTGACGAAATTATGTAAATAAGTGTGAGCAACTGCAGTCCAACAACAACCTTATGGTCAGGAAAATAAAGATCACTATAATTTTGTATTAACATGATGCTGGCTGAATAGTTGTCATGGGGTCATTTACAAAAGAAAAGAAAAAAAGATAGACTTGTCCGTGATAGCAACCTAAAAACAACCTTATTGCTACCAGCATAAAGATTACGATTTGACAGCTACGCGAGGGGCGAAGGTAAATTAACTGTGAAAATACTGTAGATGAAATTCCATAGGCTTCACGCTCACGGTTGTCGCGCGTTTGCGCGGTCGGCGACGCGACGCGACTCGTTAGCCGCGCCGCGATTTATTCGCGTTACTGTCACCTCACGTTATGTTATTTATTATTTTATACAAACCGCTTGATTTATTTCGTGTCGGTTCAATGGCGAATTTGTTAGAATTAGAATTGAACACCCACGGGTGTGTGGGTGCTCGAGTTAAAAAGTGTATCATTAGCTTCTGTGGATTTCTGTACAATGTATAAAATGTACTTATAAGACGGAAACTTCTAAAGAAAATATTTTACCGATAATATAATAGTTAGCTATGTAAATTAGCATAAAACTAGCATTTTTCCAAGACATAGGTAATTCTTAAAATGTTTCAGAATATCTTGATGAGACTCGCACAGGCCAGGAGAGCATGAAGCAAAGGCTGCCATTGATGATGATGACGAAGTGTGTGATTGTTACGGGTAAGAAGGTTTTAAACACATTTATGAATCCATGTTTAAGAATGAACCCATTCACGACGAGCACAATCAACGTAGAACATACATTCAAGTTTTGTTACACAGCTGGACCCGTAAAAAGCTACCTATACAATGCGTGAAATCAGCTGTTCACTTTCTGCTAGCTACAGATTTCATCGAACTCGCCGTCGCGCTTGCCGTTTGCTACGTGCATTTTGCCAGAGATACTGCACCCGAAACTTATTTATATTTATGAACGAAACACGGGAACATTTTCAAGGGAATATTAATTTTTATCTGCAGAACGTTTTAAGCAAGATAAGTAACCTTTTGAGTTATTTATTTTCCAATTCAACAGTGTAGTTGCGGCGAGCAATTCCATAGCATTTGATACTAGGTACCTTCGTATTCCGGACATGGAACGTTTGAAGACCGTTAATGATAAATGAAAACACGAAGAGCCTACACTTATCAGCACTCATTATACCCATAACTTGATATAAAAGCATGCGGAGGCTACTTATTGGCGGGATCCCAATTACATCGCAGTATTCCTGTACAAATGTTGCTTATTCCCTTATCGGGCACGCGTTACCTACAGACATGACTTATAATTATCCCAAGCTATATATCACTTTTTTTACAGTGGCGTGCGTACGCGTTTGCAATTGATTCCGCGCGTTCACGCGATCCGGCAAGATTTCCACTCGCCAATTGCTCCGCAAAAACGCACCTCGCCATTTACGCGGCCCAGCACGTCTGGCGCCTCTACGCACCCCCCGACCCTCCCACGCCGCGCCCCACCAATCACAGTAATCTATTCGAAATTAGAACTTCACGCGCGCGATTACAATCAAAGAGTGCGGTTTGCGCGGGAAACGTTGCGGAGCCATGTTTGTTTTTTTATTGTAACGTTCCGTTTCACGCGACATCGTTAGCGGTAGATCGCGAAATGATATTTCAAACCTCAATTACACCATCCGTCAAGTTAATTCTCTGGGGGCAGCAATTTTGTCATTCATTCGTTCAAAATCGTTAAAACCAGCCGGTGGCCCGTTATGGGATTAATTAATGGTCCGCTGGTTGCGGAGCGGCCATAAGCCGATGTAAACGACTCGGTCGCTTGTCTCACATGTACAAGAAAAACGTTGGAAGCGCGTGTCTCGATCGTGACTACATCAGTCAAATCTTCGCTTGATATTCAGGGGATAGCATTCGTTACGACATGCGACAGCGCGTGCGACTCTCATACGTATTATGGATTATTTGCTGAATATATTATTGTAATGTGTGCAGTTAACAACTCAAAGTTCGTTTAAGATCATAATATGTCTAAGATACGAGTGTGATGTGAATAAACATGGTATAGTAACTTCGCTCAGACATGACAATCATAGCTTTACTGTGCTCACACAGGTTTATTCGTTTCCATCTCGAGTAATCATTATCATCTCAATCTCAAACAGTTTCAACCAAACCTTGGATATTTGAAGAAATATTTCACCGATTATGAACTCGACTGAATTAATAGAATAGAATAGTCCGCTCTATACAATCTGAGAACCATCGTAAATAAAACTAGAATAAAGCTCTGTAATTTTGTTGGCACAATATTTATTACATAACACAATATAAGACAGCACAATGAGGCCAATACGGTAAACATTTGTAATTAAGCCAACAGAGAAGCTACACAATCATACCCTTTGTCCGGCAATACATTACATGACAGCCTACCAAAGCACAACAAACTTACCTTTGCACTCCAACCACTCAAGAATCATCTCTACGGCTCAGAAAATTAGAACGTGCGTTACATTTTTGGGTCCAGAAATAATACTTGTCGTATTTCTACGTAAAAGGCGTTCCAAATCACGCAGCGAACGTTGCGTTTAGTCCGCACAGACAATGCTAATAAGACAACTGCTTCGTACAACGGATCGTATAGATGACAGGTTACAATGCTTACAGCGGAAACCTTTGTAGGCTCTGTTAAAATTAATATCGAAGTGATCGACGGTTGGGGATACACGATATGCTCGGGGCCCAGATAAACAGTAGGTACCAAGATTACTAAATCACTTTTACCTGAAATGTAATTCATCGTCGGTGTCTCTATTTTAGACCTCCATGAGTGGCAGTTCATTAAGTAGCTCCGCTTCTACCCTAGCTTTTTGCACTATGAATTAATTAAAGGAATGAGATGAGTCAAATAGACTTATATATGATTTTTGCCCTATTTTTTCTTACATGTATGTTTTTTACTTAAGACCTAAATCTACATCAGTTACATAAAATCTGGTCGTCAAACCACAACCAAACTTTAAATCTTGGTAATATTTACCTAAAATTGAAGGATTTCCGTTAACTCGAGTCCTTAATGAATCTGAATATTTCATGTATTCAGTACCTAAACCATTTTGTAATGTATTCAGACACACACGATCTGAATTATACGCTATGGTAATACTGCTATTGGTAGGTGCCCTTAATTGCCAATGATCGCTATCATTCTAGAACAAAATTTCAAAACATAGACTATACGACCTTTAAAAAAAAAACATTTTAAAATAAGGGACAAGTGGGAATCTATGAAACACGGGGCACAATGAAACAATCAATATAAAATCTTGAGGTTTTAAAATTTAAGCGGGCTTCTAACTTGACCAATCAGGCAGCCCCGGATCTAAGGGGGGCCAAACCGGGGTACCCGCCCCGGGCGGCAGTTTCAGGGGGCGCCAAAATCATAATATAGTGTGTGTGACAACATGTGTGTGTGATTGAAAATACAAAACTTGCTCCAAAAAGCGCCTAGGAAGCCTAGTTGGATCCTCCTTCTGCGAAGCAGTCATGCTAGCGAAGGACGTGGCGGGACGTGAGATGGAGAGGGCCTCACGTCCCAGTCGCCGCGAGAGACGCCCTGGGCGTCGGGGGCCACGTGGTGGTTCCCGGCCACCGTAGGCGCGGGCCTGTGACTGTGGACTGTGAGTAATGGACTAGCTCACCGTCCGTCCGTCTTATGTCCTAGGTCGACGGCGCGTGCACGACTGAACGAAGTGTCAGCAAACGGGAAGGGGACCAAAAAGACTGATGCCTGCCAGGGTTGCGGGACTATTCGAAAGAGATACCGCTGCCCTGGAACACAAAGGGCAAAAGGAGGAACGTTTTAGTCAGTACAAGTCTGACACTCCCTTCCGCTCCGCCCAAAGTGGGACCTCCTTTGACGATTTCCCATCCGAAAAAAAAATCCTGGTTGATTTAGGTAAATGAAAAAAAAACGGCCAAGTGCGAGTCGTACTCACTCGCACACAGCACAGGTTCCGTAGCACCAAACCAAATAATGAAAATATTTTGAAGGCTCACTCAAATAAATCGTATTACATTCAACAGCAAAACCAAATTTGTTTTTCATAGTATGTTCATGAAAAACAAAGTTACTGCTGCAGTTTAATGAAAAAGTCCCACATCTCAAAAACTAAACATCAAATCTTATTCAAACCAATTTTCGTTGAAAGTTTTTTTTACGTTCTACAATCCTGGATTTTTTTTTAAATTAATTTTAAATCCTTCTCTTACTTTAGAAATTAGACGGGGGAGGCACACATTTTACCACTTTGGAAGTGTCATATCTTTCAAACGTATTACTGAGAAAAAATGGTTTTAGGAACCTTAATGTAATTTTCACGGATAGGTTTGATGTCTTTTTTTAGTTTCACATCCATAGTCTTTGGGGAGACCCGTAATCTTTTTTTTTTTGTATAGAAATCGTAAAGCGGTTCACAGAATACCTCTACCTACCAAGTTTCAACTGTGTAGTCCTAATATAGTTTCAGAATAAAGTGGCTGTGACAAACAGACAGACAGACATGACGGATCTATAAGGGTTGCGTTTTTTATCATTCGGCAACGGAAACCAAAAAAGGCGAATCGGAGAGAGGGGCGCCAGTATCAAGTTTCTGCCCCGGTTCGAAAAAATCGTAGATCCGGGACTGCAATCAGGTTATTCTTCAAGTAACACATGAAGTTAGTTGTATTGAGGACTAGTCTACCGAGTGAGTTTTAAAAGCGAAAAATTGTTTTAATATAGTCCAAAGTTTAAATTTGCAGTGAAATAACATTTAGTTTTACTGAATAACTATTGACACCAGGTTTGTGATATTTTGTTTATCCGTAAAGTATGTATTTGGGGCTTTTATTAATATGTATTGCATCATACAACCTCAGAGTAAAAATATTGACAGTTCGTACTTCAATTTCTTTTAGCTAGTCGGGGCACTATGAAACGGGGTTCAATGAAACAGTAATTCATTGTAACACAACATTATTTTTTTTCGTTTTTCCAGAGATGATGCTGTAATAACACAAACAAACTACAAAACATTGTTATAAGAGTACTTCGACATGGCTTACTGTGCATAAAATTAAAATATAATGTTTTATTTTTTTTAAGCACATTAAACCTTGCCTGGCCCCTTTTACTTACCTATCTATGTTATAAATTTTTAGGGGCAGTCAATATGGTAAGAAATCGTCAGAGAAAAACGAACAAATGATTACCTAGTGAAACAAGGATGAGGAAAGCCCTAGAATTGTGTTTGCCAGGGTGTGCTCCATTATACCCCAGACCTGGGGTACAATGAAACAGCGGCAAGGTCTTGGGAAAATTTAAAAAAATAGGATTACGATTAATTTTTGATCTAGTTTCTATGACTGATTTTTAGATGATTAACTAAAGTAGGGTTTTCCATATATCGGCATATGCAAAATGTATGGTTAAATACTAGTTGTAACAGTGAGCAGTAGTGGACAAAACAGGGCTTATTCACAAAAAAAACATCAAACATCGATTTGACAACTTTATATAGGTATTTATGCTATCCAATCTTCAAAATTATTACGAGTATTTGATAGTTAGGTACAATTCAGATCAAATAATAAAAACACGTAAATTTAACAAAATAAGATCAACTTCAAAAAACACGTAAAAGCACAATAGTTAACGTCTCAATATAACTTGACTAGGAACACAAAAGATAACATAATAGGTGATGATAGGTATCTAAAACTGTGCAATAAATAAATATAAATAAATATCGCTTCGCTTGACATTACACGCAGCGCCATTTAGGTGCCACACTAAGCAACGAGGCTTGTGTCGTGGACACCAGATAGTTGATAATACTACATAGATACTTTTTGTTTGTAAATACATACTTATTATACATATAAACATCCATGACTCGGAAACAAATGTCCATGCTGATCACACAAACATTTGCTCCTACCGGGATTCGAACCCGGGACCCTAATAACGTAAGGCAGGCAATGTAGACATACTGTAGTTAGTAATCAACAAAATCACTTAAGATATACTAAACTAAAAAAACTGCTTCAAATATTAGATTTATAGCACTAAATGAATGAGGCAGTGATAGCAGATAAAATCTTTTGATCATCAATATACTTTCTGCCACGCTGCGTTGTGCACACTAAATGAAATCATTCAGGGCAAATATCGCAGCCAATATTCCTTAATTCGTCTTCTTCAACATCGCCAATCAGCTCTTCTTCACAATCCGCGCATAGATTTTTTTCTTTGATGATTTCTTTTATACGAGGTGACACTGAAATTACATCTGTGTATCCAGTTTCGTCAGACAACTACAACAAACAAACAAAGACAAATATATATGACAAAGAGACAGTATAATAGACTTACATACTTACCAAATTAAGTTTAATATAGTAAAATGACAAACGAAGCCGCCTCTGCCGGTTTTAGGATTCGTTGTCAAAAAATGATTGTCTTATATTGGCCGGGGCGGCCGTTATTTGGATTTTTACTAATAAACAGAACCCTAACTCCGGCCTCTTAAAGTTACCATAAAGCATGTTTTTAAATTAAAATAAGTATGTTAGGCGATTATTTTATTACTCAATACTTTTATTGAATATAATACGCTAAAATCGCTTACCCCAAAATGTCGTCCACAGTCGGCCCGAGATCAAAAGACCGCCGACAGGCCCTTGCTCATACGCCTCCGCGGTCTGCGACCGACTGAATATCCTATAGCATACAGAACGCTGCTATGTTGGTATTATCTATTGTGTATAACATAAGGTCTATTTTGGTGCAATATTATCCTAACATTATGTCATGTTTCTTAATTTACGCCACGATTTCTTCGACACGGCCGATATTACGACGGACGGACGGGGCCGGATTTAAGGTGGTTTACCCTATATCGACATAGAAAAAATACGTTGATTTTATTAATACAGTTTTTTTTTAAATGATAATGCTTTTTTCGTTTCATTGTACCCCACTTGTTCCTATACATCACACAATTAACTAAAACTAAAGTGATAAATAGGTATGCAAATATTTCACAATAGAAACTTTGAAACAGATCATAGAATGAATTTATTTGTGGTGGATAAAAGCGCGATATATTTTTTCTTTAACTTTTAACTTGTCTACTGAACCTAAAAATAAATTGTAACAGTATCTTTGGGGACTTGCCCAATGATCGGTAACCTATATATTTTTATTAACCTTTTCTTTAAATACTGTGCGATGGGTGGTGTGCCGTGAGAACATAAATTGAACATCGGTCATTACAAAAATGTCTTTTGGCGGCAAAACATGGCGGACGCTTATCATAGACAATCGACAATCGTTTTGAAATTAAAATGTAACTGTTGTTTTAGAGTTGCATCAAAATAAATAATACATTTTTGTACGTTATATTTACATATGCGACCAATTTGCATGCTAATTAATATGGAATGACAAAGCGTGTATGCGCCGATGAGCGTTTGATGTTAATTACACTGTTTCATTTAACATTACAAGTTGAATTAAAAACTGCAATAAAACTTATCCCATGGGTTCGTATTGACGCCCATTAAGCCCAATTAAAGAGTATTTCGTGCGGGGACTTTCAACAGATCAACTTTGTTGCTGTAAACGTGTAGATAATCCATTACAAGTGTGATTCCAATCGTTTTCCATATAATTTTCTTAATGCCCATATTAGGCAGTACCACCCAGACCGCGTGCTTGAATCCTAAAATATACCACAGCTACATGCAGGTGTACACACTCTGTTTCCTCTGTCATAAGGTTTACGATCGTCGCATTCGACGGTAGATTACGTGGTAATATAATGTAGCAACAATGATGGAGGAGTGTGTCTAAAGGCGGGAACAAACACGCGCCATTCGCGATACCTCTATAAAGTTAAAGTATAAACAATTGCGCGACACATTGACTATTGTATGATTGTTTCTTTGATTTGTGATTGGAGATTACATTGTTTTCACAAAACATCGAACACTCAACCGTAAAACAACTGTTTAAGGTGCATTTTTGAACAATTTGAAAAGTGCTATTTGAAATAATGCAGTTTGGTATCATTAGTTTCAGTTCCGATAGTAAAGTCGTAAAGTTAAGCGTTAAACATACTTCATGGGTCATCCCTCGGCTGGTATGCTGGTATTGTGTGCAGTCAATATTGGCGCGGGCGCTGCGCGCCGGTCGCCACGCGCCACTGTCGGACTGTAGGATAGGCGCCAAGTCGTAAACGAAACGAACCTCTTTTATTTATTCGCCATTTTGTTAACACCAGTTGTTTTGTTTCGATGTTTTTATAGCGATGTAACAAGCGGAAATCGACATTACGCACCATTGACGGCCATAGATGTAACGTTGATAAAACTTGGGTCAAGGCACGCGCGTGTGGCGTCGGGGGCCACGTGGTGACCCCCGGCCACCGTAGACGCGGGCCTGTGGACGGTGAGCTATGGGCTAGCTCGCCGTCCGTCCGTCTTATGACGACAGGCCGTGTCGACGGCGCGTTCGTGTTCCACGCGCGCCTCAAAGAGAGTCAGCAAACAGGAAGGGGTCCGTAAGGGCCGACGCCTGCCAGGGTTGCGGGACTGTTCGAAAGAGATACCGCGGCCCTGGAACACAAAGGGCAAAGGAAGGAACATGGATGGGTTTTAGTCGGTAGAAGTCTGACACTCCCTCCTGCTCAGCCCAGAGCGGGAGGGGTTATTTGATGATTTCCCATCGGTAAAAAAAAAAAAAGGCACGCGCGTGTTTCCATTGCTTCCTTCACGTGAGTACTGTCGCGTCGCATCGCGTCAATGGTTGCAGCGTATGCTCCAAAGAATTTATTTCATTTGTGTTCCCCACAGTCGTCACAACACACGTAAAGGTGGGTAGCTCGAGCCTACATTAACTTATAGCGGTGCATAACAAAGAGAGGGAGAGGAAGGCCAAAAAAAAGCAGTGATATGAAAGAGAAAGGAGTAAATGATGTCGTGACGTCTGACAGGGGAGAATAGAAGAAGAAAACGTGTTGCATCGACCACAAGTAGAATGGGACAATGGCAGGCACATGATGATAACAAGAACCAATACGACAGCCAATACGCAGTGTGGTAGCGTGGTGATAATTCTCAATTTTTTCTCGGCAATTATATAATGACAATAAAATCACCACAATCGTACCTTTGTTTGCCGTTCATGTGTGCTTTGTGGCGGTTTTTCGTGGGAAACTATGAATAGAATAGAATAATAACTTATTGTTTTTTGTTGGTGGGTCACAACGAAAGCTGGTAAAAATTGAAAAAAGTATCTTTACAACATACCCTTAATAATAGTAAGCTAGAAAATAAACGAAACTAGGAAAGACTAAAACATACAGTTATTAACTACTAGCTTGTGCCCGCGGCTTCGCTCGCGTTAATTTAGAATTAAACGATCAATTCGCACTATTATAATAATGTAATTAAATCATGATTCCAAAGACACGTGACGCCATCTATTATCATGAGAACGTTAATGTTGCTTTCCTCGGGAACAGTAACTTTTTTCGGGATGAAAGGTACCCTGTGTCCGTTTCTATACACCTGACAACGTATATGCAAAATTTCAGGATGATGGCTTCAGCTGTATAAGCGTGAAATGGTAATAAACAAACAAACTTACTTTCGCATATTTTATACTATTGAATGAATGAATGATACATTTATTTGCGAGAATATAGGTATTTAACATAAGTTCTTAATATCTATTCGTTTCACTATATTCGGCATTTCGGCCATACAAATATTGAGATTTTACATTTTGGCATAATGATAGCATGCAGTACACATTTATTAATTAGCAATTTTATTTAAATACATAACATAATTAAAATTACAAACCAATTCATAAAATTAATATAATTAGATTCATTTAAAATAATAATTTATACATATTAAAATAGCGATAAATAAGTTTGATTATTAAGTTGAGATAATTAGGATAAACTGACACTGAAAATCTAAACTAAACAAGAACTATTTTAAGTTTTCTAGGAAAAGGTAGAATTATAGGTCTACAGGTACACATCGATTTAGTACGAAATTAATACAGTAAAAGCCTATCCCTCTATAATTATAATGTTCTAATCACAGATAATATGTTCTAATTCATCCATTGAATAAAAGCATTTTTTTATTCCGCTCTGTTTAAACAAGTAGGTACTACATAGTTTCTGATCAGAGGACATTTTAATCACCGATAGCAGTGATGGAAAAGTCAAAAAGCTTTGTAGCTTATATCAATCTGTACTGATTGATATGAGCTACCTAAAAGCATAAGTCAATAACGTAGAAAATCGTTATAGAACTGCGATACGCTTTGAAAGCAATTGCCACTTGTATAGACCCCCAGGATTTTTAAAGGACTGATAATCTGGTTAAAATCTTTATTAACAACTAATGAAAACGGGTATAGATTAGGTACAGAGTTTCACCTTCTACATATCTCTACCACCCCCTTAAAACAACTAGCGTAAACATAACTAAGACCCTTAAGTGTCGCACACAATGTTCTGAGACGCAGAACTCATAATTCGTGTTCGCGTGCGTTCCTAACGTCGCTTGCGCATGTATAGCCGGTACCGCGCGGTAGCCGCGTTCATACCGCGTGTGTCCCGCGCACGCACAATGCGACGCGTCATCGCTTAAAATGGTAAACTGTAATAGAAGATATTTGGTGGCGCAAGTTAGAAGCTGATAGCGGTATACAGGTATCCCGCCATACTAGTTACAACCACCCCTACTCCTGAAAGCCAGAATCAAGCTGGGCAACAAAGGTCTATGGAGAAACGGTTCATCAATCTTGGATCCCGTAACGAAATTAATCTGAAGCGAACAGCAGAGCGCAAGTATACAGGTATATCGAACCAGTTTCTCATCCTCCATTGAAAAGGGAGGATCCTCCGATTTGACAGGTGTGTACTGGTCAACGCTTTTTATCGTCTGTTGTGTATATCCCAATCTCACTGATCTCCTAGCACGATGTGATGATGGATTCAGCGTGACGTCAAGCCTGATGCTTAGTTCGCGTGTAGGGGAATAAAAAATGCCACCGATGCCTCGACTAACATGTCCCAAATAGCTTGACAAAACGTTCTATTGATAAGAAAGAATTGATAGGAAGATTTACTTACCACATATACAATCTTCATAAAATTCTACCTAGACTATTGTCTTGTAAAAAATAAGGGTTACTTGCAAAAAATTGACTGATCTCCACGTAATAATTAGTCATTTAATAACTATGTGCCTTTTAAACAGAGTCAGTGATTTTGCAATAATGTTCAATTAAATATTTTCTAGATATAATTAAAATAATTCTTATGGTCATAGAGCGGTTCTTTAGTGCACCTTTAATACTACAGAACATCCGCTCATAACTTAGACCACACGCTATTAGTATGGTACAGGATCACGGGTCGCGCCAAATTGTCCCATTGGCGGCTCATTGTTGGGACACTCTGCCGCGGAAATATCCCACATTGTTATACTATAAATGGTCACCCTTTACTTCGTATGCCAACTACTGTCTGCTTTCAAATTGACTTTAATTTAGGATCGTCTTGATTTTATATGCAGAGAAGTTGCCTGGCTTAGAGAATACAATTGTTTTCATTTTTCTTCGAGATCTGCAGACTTTACAGAATATTCCAGACTAGTCTCGCCGTTATTATATATTTCACTAGCAGGGGAAATAATGATGATGAAATTAAATAAATGCTTCGTTCAGCGTGAGATCCGTCTATCTTATGTTTACGTCTTCGGAGATTAGCCGCTTTAAGAGATTTTCCCCTTTTAACTTTTTCATGAATCCCTCTCTCTACGCTAAAAGTAAAAAAAGGAAATTCTTTTGCAAACTTTCATACTTCTATACCCAGCAGTTTAGGCGATACATGTCTTTCAGTGTTGAACTACAAAAGAAAAGTTTTTCACGAATAGTATAGACACTAGGAACACCTACCTATCGGTTGGTCACATGTAAACAAACTAACGCTAGTCACATACTCCAGCAAGATTACCTCCTCTTCACAAATAAATAAAGCCCACTACAAACTATTTACCTAGCGTGAAAACGCGCAAATGATACGCCATCCGAATACGGAACGCGCGAAGATTGAATAAGTGCAGCAATTATACCACGAGCGTGTGCACGCGGTGCAGACGCACGTGTGTAACTAACTGATCTGTATTGGGCGACGATTTAGAGTTAGGAAGCTATGGCGATAAGTAGATGGTTTAGCTAGTTGTTTTTCTTTAAGCTTGGGTAAATAAATTACTCAATAATTGATGCAAAATATGCCTAGCATGCGTGGGCATCAGCCGAGTTCTTGGACACGGCCATTTTAGTAGCAGGTTGCTCTCTAGGGGCCTAGCATATCAAACTCTTCCCAGGCAGCTTTTCTTGTTTTTTAAAGTGGGCAACTGAAAAATAGCTTGAGCTTTCCAAAAATAGCAGCAACACGAAAACGTTATTTTAATCGTGTCTTGGTAAGCTCACGCTCAAGATGGCCGCCCTGTCAATCAATGAATACTCATATTCAATCTTAATCACTTGGAATCACTTGGACAGAACGATCTCACTTTGAGTTTGTTCTCTACTCAATTTTTAACCTTGCCGTGAGCTGTAGACAAACCTTAAGCTAACCGATAAATCTTCGAACCTCTGATGTCTAAGATTTTCAGTAGGTAGCACACATTTAAACAGAAATAGTAATCCATATTGGGAATATCAGCCGACATAGGATTTTCCAATGAATAAATTACGGTGTCAAGCCCCGGGACCGGACATTTGCATCAAAGCAGTAAATTGAGCAAATTTGAAATTCATCGATCCGACATAGTTTCAACACTTGCTGAATTAAACTCCCATAACATGGATTTATACGTTGGCATTCCATCTGGATATCAAAAAATATAATATGTCGATATTCCATTCTGCCATAAAATAGGCAGAATACTATATTTATTTTCTCTTTGAGGGAACTGAAAGGCATTTAAGAAAAGCTGATCAAGAGTTGGTTTTCGAAATTAGCAACACTATTTGAAAAATGCATGGGCATATTAAGTACTGTAGAAAATGTTTCTAAGAAACAGCAGGACCAACACGACGGTACTAATCGATACATAAATCGGTGGTATAATAGTCCGCTAATAAAATCAATTACTCTGTAATTGATTAGCTCGCAAGTTTAGCATTCTCAGAATCTCTACAATGTCCATGACCACTTAACTTTTTTAAAGGCAAAGGCACAACAACTTTAAAGCATTATTTACAGGTTTTTTCATTGCACAAACAGCTTCATCCAGCTTCTACCCGATAGTAATTGCCATATAAGCCAGTTCACTCGATCCTAGAAAAAACTTAACATGGCTCCTACATTACTGCTGAATAGGGAAAACTGTTGTTTTCTATAGCACAATTTTGCACTGTAATTTATCTCGGACAAGGTTTAATTTTAAGTGAAAGTTAGTTAACTAATTCAATGTTATATTTAAATTATGGCCGCTTTATAAGTCAAATCCAGGTTTTAAAAAGTTCCTATATGGTAAGTGACCTATGAATTAATTATGCAAGAAAACCACAATAATTTAAATAGAAAAGAAGAACAGGTTATTTTCTTCATATTATTTTATGCCCAATAATAACCGGACCCATTATACCACGTAAAATCGACTAAAACCATTTTCAATTCCATGAAATCCCATCACTAGAAAATCACCCGCCATCTTTAAAAAAAAAACCGAAACCATAGACTCAAAATGGCCACTTCTCCCTTTTATTTTTAACGCATGTAAACTCGGTTATAATATGAAAATAGAAGCTAGGAAATGAAATATTCTAACAAGGTGTACTGACATAACAAAGAGTAGCCCCGAGCGGTTTTCATTACGCTAGTGCAAGTATAATGACACAGCTAAGCCGACCTTTGGGCTCTGAGGAAATCCCTGGCTTGCACATAATCGTTTCGTTATTAATAGTTAGCGGTAAAGATTGGATTATTGCAATGTTTATTATGACCTGAATTGTAGGGGAGTTAACTTCCGTGGAATGATGGAAAGCTTCGAGTAAAATACTGCCATCATCATCTTCCGGCCCTTGTACCACGTTACTTGGGGTTGGTGCAACACGTTTTTTTCTTCAATTCTCTCCTGTCAACCATCTGAATGTAGAACCTACAGCCTCATTGAGTACACAACGACTCGTAATTACCTACTTTAGCTTTCATTTTGGCGGCATAGATTACGAGAAAATCGATTATTTAAAGATACTCGGATTTTAAGACAAGTATCTAAAGTATATCTAAGTAGGTGTGTATCTGGGACACAGCTCTCCTCTCTATGAGAGGGAATGGGCCTTAATTCAGCTCGCTGGCCCAGTGCAAGTTAGTGCAAAGATGTCTTCGAATTCTTGGTCCCTTTCCTTCACCGTGAGAGCAGTGGTAGGTAATGAAATAAATCGCCCAAATTAAATGGCTATTCAGGATTATAATAATACTAGATCACACACGTCCACATCGTCCACAAGTACGTGTTTTATCTGTCTTTGTCTCAAAAAAAAATCCGGCCCAGGTTTATCCTAGAACCGGGTGTGAGTCTATCTGGCAGGCCCCAACGTGATTTATCAACAGGTGATCGGTTTATTTTGGATTTGTAAGGTACATAATAGTTTCTAACGCCGAGCACCATTGGGCGATCTGAAAGTATAATAACAATAAAAATAATCATAAGGGGCTAGCTAGGATTATTTTTATTATTATTTATTTTATTATTTATTTATTATATTAACACTTTCTACGTACGTACGTTTCTTTTTAAACGTCATTTAATCAAAAACTGTGGAGGTACAAAATATATCTTATTTATTTCCTATAGGTACAAAATAATGTCTTTAAGTAAACCTGTCACTTGTTGATAAATCTAGTTGTGGCCTGCCAGATAGACTCACACAGAGCCGGGAAAATCATCCATTTCTAAGTATCTTCACAAGATCGTTCTTATTCAAAGCAGTTAATTAATACAGGCCTCAGCAATGTGCCTTAAATACTGTACTAAGCGAGGAATCTCCATCATACAGGCACTTACGATACATACGTAACTTCTACCGGTACTTGAGCGACCGATGGCCGTTAGACGGTAATTCTGGAATTATTTGCATAATACTCCGCCTAAGCCCTTATTACGTGTTCCCCGTAAACGTTTGCTGTAGTTATTTAACGTTATCAGTTATAAGAACTATTAATTTGATTTTAATTTTGTTTAGGGCTGGCAGGATATGTGTTTTTTTTTTGGTAAGTACATTTTTTTTGGGTTGAAAAATCACATTTTACGGTAGGACTCAATGTAACGCACTCAAAACATTGTGGTCATGGATGGATTGAATAGTGGAGGTGTTTAGTGTTTACAGTAAAAATCTTACGTTAAAAACATGTTTCTAAAAAAAAAGTTAGAAATTGGGGGTCAAACCCCCAATATCTCCGTAACTAGAAAGTTCCCAGTCTAAAAAAAAGGTCTAGTACAAAAAAAAAATGATCGGAATGACGGGGTGAACAAGTGCCTTTCGGCTTCGTTAAGGGTCTTGTCCCTTTACAATCTTTCTTTATTACTTCTTCTATAACGTGTGGTTAGTTCCTAACCTATGTAGTACGAGAAAATAAAAAAATTATATCGATTACCCTGAATGGAAACAAAAAAATAAACATATTACTTTTTACAATTTTCAAATAAATGTATTTTTTGCTTTTTTGTTTCCATACAATACACTCAGATAATTTTAGATATTTTTTTAGTTTGAACGTACACCATCAAATAGTGCAGTAATCGCCATAATACGTTTGTTTGTTTTGTTTGAAAGTACGACCGACTAGCGTACCCTTAAAAAAGAAAATACAAGGATTTGGTCCGTGTGTTGTGGAGTCCACATCGACAGTTTCTCCATGTAAAATACTGGTATTCCGCTGCTTCCGGATAGACTGAAAGCCGTTGAAATGCTATTATAGGGAGATGGTGATGAACAAGGAAAGATTCGTCAGGAACCACCGGAAAATTTAGGTTGAACATAACTTGAAAGCTTATACGTACGTATATCTAGTTGTTAAAAAATATTATTATTATTAATTATTTTGAAAGCAAATGTGTAAGCATTAGCAGTTTAAAACATTAAAGTGCTGATACCATCGCTGGATTCACATAAACTAAACTAATAGACGCCATAATATCACGCCCCACGCGTGGCTCCCATATTCTCATTAACTTAGGTAGCCTGGCCAACTTGGACTATTACGATTACAATGTTAATTTTATGTACTCCATAACTTTAGTAAGTGATTATAATTAATAATTGTTAACTTAATATGTATCTTGGGAGTTCCTAAATCATAATGTTGATCATAGTCATATTTTCCTTGAAACTTTGTATTCGATAAAGTCTATTTGTTATGCAGTGCAGACAAAGCTGCTTGGTATAGAGTTGCAACTTAGCTACTTGTATAGTTATATTCCTGGCCCTGCAGTCTCAACATTGATAGCGATCGCAAAACAACCGAATTCGGTCGCAAAGACAACGATGCGGATTTAAGGTGGAAATCGACACAGGCCCACGGCGGGTCGCGTCCGACTCGTATATAATATCTTCATGATCCGTGTACTTTTCAATACATCTATAGAACAAAGTGTTGATTTTAAATAGAAACCGTGATTTTCACCCCCAAAAAAAAGTCGTTTCCCAGAAACAATCTTTGCGCAGTTTTACTTAGTTTTATGTAGATGCTTAGTTGACGACTTTGTGAAGGCTCCGGTTACACTTATTTGTATAGTACACTCAGATAAAGCGATTTTCTCGTAGAATAATACGATTTCAAGTTTTTGATAAGACATCGTTCGTTATAATATGGGTAATTGCAATCAATGCGACAACGAAAAATCCCTTGTATAAGTTGCTAAGTGTATACATACTGGTACTAGTGACTGTACCACGCCTGTACGTATGTAGGTACTTACTGGTATCCGGTACACGACATAATGTTGCCTGCTACATCGAGTAATGTTGTTTGAGACTTTATAATGCATCCTTACCTGACCAGCACTACCTATAGTTTTTATTTTTAAAGATTGTTTATTTTTTAGAATATCTCATTTAATTTTCTTTTTGGTTTTTTACAGATTTCTGTCAAATTAGGCGAAATGAAACACAATGCATCAGGGCCTCACTGGACTTAGACTAGGTACCTACATAAAATAAAAGGGTAAGCATCGTTATTAAAATACTATGATTTTACCACGAAAATAGAAACTGTTGTATGTAATGACATCTTGAGGTCATGAAATTGCCCAAAATATTAAAGTTAGTCAGATTTTAAGATGATAATCAGAACATATTATTTTATTTCAGATAAGAAAATCTTTTCAAGCGAATTTCTTGCCCACATCGAATACAAATTCATAAAAATAAACAGCCTTTACTTACAATTGCTAAGTCTATAAGGCCTATTGAAAATTGTCTAGAAGCTAATAATAGTGTCCTATTAAAAACAATAGACTTGCATGTGCAGCGGCAATTGGCTACTATTTGTTTATGGCGCGAAACGCAACAGATAAAATATTAAAATTAGAACGAGCCCATTAATTGTTACACACGTACTGTCGGAATGAATGGCAAATTGAATGTTGCTAAAAATGGAGGCGTTGTATGATTGCATTGTTTAATGGCTGATGCTATTGTATTTTATTAATTTTTTTCTTTTAATTAAATAAATATGTAAAGTTATTTAAAAACCGTAGGCTAGAATATCTCGTCGACAACGAATCTACCTATTGACATTCTGTTTCACCAATGTGACACTGCCATCTGACAGATTTTTATATGAGTTTCTATCATTATATAGAAATATTTTATTAGGCTGAAGGTGCCTCCAAGACCTGACCCTAATCAACCCTCGGTTACATGTTGTATGCTAAAAAATGCCCAAAGATACCAAACAATTGGGGCTTACTCTAGATCCGTTAAAAAAGGTTCTGAAAATAAAATCACTTTACTATTAATAAAGTTAGAAAATTGTTTTCAATTTAATACTTACTGCTCGACAACTTTACTGTGCGTATGTCACTAACAGCAGTAAAAATATAATCGCACCACATACTGCTACTATGCTAGTTGCTACCATCTTGACATATTATTTATCGATATTAGAATATCGCGATATTAGAGAATCGCGTGTGCTCAGCGCTTCCATCGCTGTTACAATTTATTTTAAGCGCTACATCCGCTAATTTCTCAAACTATACAGATGGTTATCACCGTATTTGGTATATTGTATTTGGAAGGGAAAGGTGATTAGGCACGGGTGTTAAATCTGTCCGAAAACAACGAATTTATTAAGGAAATTGTTTTGTTCATAAGCACTAAAGCCTACTCTGCATAGGTATCTGTTATTTTGCAATAGAAGCGTGTAGGCTTGAACATACTGCGACGAATTCCGATAGATTTCTAAATGGGCAAAGGATTCGCGAATTTTCAGCCATAGCAGAAGGATTACAAATTGTTTGAGCTCGACTTCCGTTTCCATGAAGATTTTCATATGAAATAAAAATTGCAAAGTTCCTTCACAATTTCTAATTTAGAGAGTGATAAAGAAGAGAACCCTGTGTTGACAAATAATGTTTCTAAGCATGGAAGTCTCATCAAATCTTGGAACCTTAGAAAAGTACTTAGGCATTCTTATAGCAGCTTTTACCCACAAATTATGTCCCATAAATAAAATGATACTTATGTAGGTACTTAGAATTTCCCTCGTTACTTATAATCTGTAATAATCAGGTTAAAACCCATAATTCTTCATCCATTTAGTAACGGTATAAACCATTTTGTTATGTTGCCAGTAATAAACGACAAATACCTGTTTTATTTTTCCCTCTGGCAACATTGATACGAAACACACAATTTACTGTGATGAAAATTATAATTTCTAATTGAATTTGTGTTTTTGCATGCAGTTTAATTTAAGAAGGTACGTAATTTAATACGTTTTTACTTAATAGGGTAATCAGTGGCGAGGTTTGCTTACATCTTATAATCAAGATAGCGTTTGTTTAATCTATGGTTTTAATTTCGATAAGCATCTTTGATATCTATGGTTAGTGCAAGTGATGCTCTGGGTATTTTTGTGTTATTTTTGTTTTGATAAGCATAAATTATTATTACGTTTACTCAGTAATTTTAAATAACATTACTAGATTTACCGTACTAGGAAGTCATTATGTGATCCAGATACAACGATTACAAACTGTTTCTTTTTGCAATTTTTTATTTTAATTTTAAATGTGTGAGTGGACAAAACTTCAATACCTACCCAAATTAATGTACAGGACAGCTAATTTTTTTTCTTGATTCCGATGATGCTTCCATGGAGAAAGTTGTGGAGTTTGATGGTCTAAATCGCACCCTGAAATATGACCACGCTGTAGGTAGGTACAAAATTTCCCAACCCTTCCTGTATAAGCCGCAAGCCCCACCTATCGCCACGATACGCTGCGATAACACGCGATGTAGATGCGATACGATAACCCTACATTGCAACACGTGTGCACTGCTTCGAATTAATTAAACTCTGAACAGGGCATGTTAACTTGTACTTGTGTTTAGTTTTGATTCGGTTATTATGTTCTGCAGTTGGTTTATAAATAATGAGTTCAATGATAGGTCGGGAGTAAAGATGTTAAAGTAATTTAGAGTTTTGGGAAAACATAGGCAGATTTGTATAAGACTTTAGGTAAGAGTCAAATTTATCATTAAATTGACCTAAACATTAAAGCGTTTAAAGCAAGTATTTTTTCGCTTTACTTATTTGTGATATTATTCAAGATTCGTCTGTGTTTTAAACATGCTTTATAGAACGAAAAATGGTTTGTTTTTGTACCTCCAAGTCCATAGGCTAAGCGCGCACAACGAAATTTTATCGTTGCGATTTTAGAAATGCGAAATAATATCGCAAACTTGTTTGTGAAATCGCAAAAGATGTATTTTCTCAGTGCACGGATTCTAGTACAGACACCAGCATATCAAGCTACCCGAAACTGTAAAATTTTCCGAATCAACGTTGAACCTAAAATGTTTTAGCGATGAAGTTGGAAATCTACTAAACTTTGACAAATTGTAGTAGCTTGACGTGCTGGCGTCTGTACATTACCTGCTATCGTTCACATATAACGATCAAATTTCGTTATGATGCGTCGTGTTAATGTTGGGGAATAATTCCTGTTTTTTCGACAATTTCTAGATTTTACCGGTCACTTCCCCAACCAGAACATACTCAATACTCAATACTTTATTGCATTCCATATGTATTACATAGATGGTGTAACAAGGTAAAAGATCAATATGGACCCTGTCGGGCACAGCAACATTAGGATACATAGATGTATACGTTGTTTTTTTTTTCAGGGAATTCTAATCTGATCGGACACACGCATGCCTTACCGGTCTAACTTGGTACTTTACAGTGACAAACAGACAGTTCTAAAATATATTCTATCAGATCGATTCGCCTGAGGTATCGATATCGATAACTCGAACTAAGAAGAGATTCGATTGTCGATAAGACGCCGATCTCGAAGCGATAACGTCGCGCACTACATATGTTAGGCGCTGACATTATAAAGTAGCTTTTATACGATGCACGATGCGCGTATCCGAACGAGTCTGGTTTATGGTTTGTCTGTTAGTGTAGCAGGGTGTTGTAGAGTTGTTCGGAATTTGAAAATATTTCTCGCTTCGCTGAAGATATTGTTCAAATGTATTTTTTTTTAATCGAAATGTTTAAACTTTTTTTTCGTTTAGCGACATGGGAAAACTGGCCCTTTATATGTTCTAGAAACTATAGTCTACAGTCTACTTATTGTTTCTGACATTATCAACTGTAATAAATACCCAATCATCACCTTCAGTCACTTATTTTTATTAATTTGAAAAAAATACCTCTGTATTTCAAATTATTTAAAACATAGCCTCCTAGGTGATCAATTAAGATTCGTAGTCTCAGGTTAATAATGCCAACATCATCATTACCCATACCACCATTTTTATTCAAAACTGCCAACCTCCCAGTTACACACCAAGAAAACCACTATCTTTTTCAAACAAGGAACTTTAACATTAATTTATGTTACTATAATTACACAATTATCTCTAGTGTCTACTTACCATCTAGTGTCCATTGGTTTAAATATTATTTGTACTGAGACTGCTTCGCCCGAGATCCGAACAGACTGACCACCGCTCCAGGCTCTCATTATGGGGTGGCACAACTCATAAACAATACGAGGTTTTAAATACTTTCGCCTGTACGTGATAATTCGTTATTTGGGATGTGGTAAGACGACTTGTGATGTTAAATAAGGTGTTCGCTACATTTAGGGAGTCAATAAAGATGTTTATAATGATGTCTTTAATTAATATAATGAAATTATTCACGTAATATTGACAGTAAAAAAGCGTCTTACATATTTGGAAAAGCTACAGCTTTTCCAAAAATGAAAGACGTGCTGACCATGGTCAGCAAGCAATTTGCTTTAATCAAATTTAATTTGTTTCCATACGAGGTTGTGGGTTCAATTTGGGCAAGTACATAATTAAATTTACAATTAATTTATGTACTTTATACTTTTATCTTGGTTATCACTGACATAGTGAGGAAACTTGGACTTACAGTAAATGAATATAAGTCTGAATTGGTGGATTGGTGCCACCGTGAGCAAGCACGGTGATCTATGCTCGTGCCCTCTTTTTTCTACTTTTTGTAAATCAAAGTTTAACACATATTTTTTCCTATCATTAAAGTTGATCACGTCTACCAGCTACCCGTCTAAAGCTTAATCCACGCTATAAGATAAAGTAGCCACGGAGGTAGCAGTAATCACGCACAGCTACGCTCAGGGGTATGTGTGTACCGGCCTAATCATTACAACATACCTTTGAGGCGAAACGTTTCACGCAAACTACATCAAATGTTTTGCTTTAGGAAGTACGAGCTGCTTGAATGGGCCGGGTTAGTGCAGTAGTTTTTGTTCGTTGCAATTTCGTCAATCGAAACTTACAATTTTTCAACTTACAGTTTCTAGTTTCTAGGTTACCATTGTCATGCCCTTATAACCATAGACATAATAAATACTCCCGCTTACGAAACCATAAACTAAATATCGTCTTCCTCATCAGGACCCACTAATCCCGGTGACCTACGGTGGCTGGTATCTGCGAAGCGCACGATACTGCAATCGACAGTTAAAGTTAACCGGAGGCAATAAGATACAGATATCTGGGTGCTACTTTAAATTTATCCATCCTTATACTGTAACTACGAAGTGTGCGGACTTGTCATAAATTGGTATATATATTGGATGATACATCCTTAAAAATAATTAAGAGTGAAAAGAGATAGTTTTTCTCAGAACCTAACGATCTTGTGTCATATGCATGTAATTTTTTTTTCACTTAAATCAATAATATGCAGTACTATCAACCCAAGAAAATAGTTAAAAGTTTTTAACTTTTAACTTCAACTACTGCTTGTCGCACAAAAAAATTATTAAACTCCTACAATTTTCTACGACAGTTCAAACGTCCATGACTATCGCGGCCATTCATGTCATAGCTTTTGATGTCACTTACAAAACAATAGCAATATATTGCATATTGTTGTATTGTATATTGTTATTGCTTGTTGCAATAACAATATTATAGTAAAATCTTTGTGAAACTTTAAGTACTTTTCAATTATAAGTGTTTCTTTGACACATATCATTTGAGGTCACTACCGGAATCGATACGTTTTGTGTTTGCGTTCCGTTTCACCAAAAACAGGCTACATAAAGTATTAAATTGTTAAATAAGCGTTGTATTAGAGAATTAAACAAGTATACCAAAATGTTTTAATGGTCCAATACAAGGTATTTTTTTGCATATTGCCGTTGATGGCTGGATTGCGTGAGAGAATTATATGAAAGAAAAAGGAACTTTGCGCTAACCCCAAGTCAGAAGTCGGGAAGATATGGATGAAAAACAATTCGGAAGAGAAAGTTCTCGTCATCCTTATCAAAAGCATCGTATATGTGCCTCTCGTGACCGAGGTTCTCAACTTCTTTAGAGGAGTTGAGACTTGAATTTTTAAATGACACCAATGAAACGTGATCAGATATGACATCTGAAACTGGCAATCTTAAACGCGGTTTTCATCTGCTGATCTCTGATGGCAGTCAGTTTAATTGATGTCGTTCATAAAAATATTTTTTAATGCTGTGATGGTCAGTGGTCACCCATCGATAATCAAGCTCTTAGCTGGCCGCCCATTAAGGGGAAGATAACTCTAACATCGCGAAATAAATAAATACAGCGCTTGTCACGACGGCATTAGCTTCCACTTAACTGGATTAGATTAAATGTTCGATTTTGTTAGCAGTACCGCAGTTTATATTGGCAACACCGTTACTGAAGATGGGGAATTGATAGACCGCTGTAATTGGCCGATGGAATGGTCCAAATCCATTACTATCACGGGACCAACGACTTAACGTGCTTTCTGAGGCACGGAGGAAAGTCGGTATGTAATGGGTGTTCACCCATCCACAGACCAACCTAGATAAGTGCAGCTTACCTAATGATCAACCCCAGCGTCTTGTTTTTATTTAGCCACGAGATCCTGAGCCACAGTCCTAATCTGCCTATATTGTACTCACTGCTGGGGTACAGGCTTCTCTGTTAGAGGCAGTGGGCAAAAATTAAACGGGTCTATTACAGGTTAATGGATGACACATGTTTTCGAGTGTTCGGTTATAAGTCATGTCAGTGTCATCACAATGTTTTTCGTTTTGAAGGCAGTATTAATCACACACAGTAAATTAGCTGCCTGATTCCAACTCACGACGTATGGCACGTAAATCTGGGATAGAACCACTGAGCCATCACTTTTCTCAATCCGTAGATCGGTGGCATATTCTTCCAGATCCATACAGTTATAGTCTAATGCAATCGGACCAGAATATCTTCGCCAAGTGCCATACAAATGATTATGACGCTTTACTAACTTAATTAAGGTATCTACGCCTTCCAATATTTATGAAGCTTACTATGTATCTGATAAGTAAGCCCCACAAAGCACGAGAGTCTGATTGCCATATCGCCTGTAACGAACTATGCTGTAGGGAACTGCGGTAATCAAGAGGCATTGGAGGTAAATTGCGATATAGGACGATTTGGATAGGGCAGGTGTATGGTACCTAAGATATACATGATTCTACGGAAGGTGATAGATAGGTATAGGTTGTGATTTTCACGCCTAGTGGGCGTACCATATATAGAGTAAATCCCTGCCTAACTTTTCAGGAGTTACAAGTGATGTCATTTTATGTTTTTTTTTAAGGATATATTACTAGTTCGTCGTTTGAAAGACTTCTAAGGTAATTTGTATCTATCGAATTTTCTAAAGTTTAAGCTTCTAAATCTTGGTCAGTACAATAAAGCATAGAAATAATCTGGTAAATCGCGAAAGATCGACTACCTAACGTGCTTAAACAACATAAACTCAGTCAGGTATACGATGAGTGATAAACTTATAGGTCGAAAGTGATATTTTATCACGGATTTAATGACGGAACAACAAAAATGTATGGTGCTGACATCAACATCTGCCTAGGCATTTCCCAAATATGTTGGGGTCGGCTTCCAGTCTAACGGGATACAGCTGAATACCAGTATTTTACATGGAGCGACTGCCTATCTGACCTCCGCAACCCAGTTATTACTGGGTAATACGATACCCGTTGGTAAGATTGGTTGTCAGACTTTCGGGCTACGAGTACTGACTACCTGTAACGACTGTCAAAGATCTACAATTTATTGATAGCCGAGACCAACGGCTTGACGTTCTTTTTGAGGCACGGAGGAAACTCGATATGTAAGGGATCGTCACCCATCCACGGACCAACCTAGGTAAGCGCGGCTTAACCTGAAGATCGATCCGAGGTGCTGTTATTATTTAGCTACGAGCTCCTCCTGTTCTTATAACCTTCTTGACAGCGCATATAGAAAAAAAGAAAGTCTTCGAAAGCGGTTTTCACCTATCTAGTCCTAGACCCTCTGGAACATTATAATTAACACTATATATTCTCATGTTTACTGTTGTTGTGCTTGCAACAGCGCCGAAATATCGGGAACTCAAAGCCAACAGCATAATCAACCTATAATGTTACCACTGCTGGGACACACGGCCTCCTCTCTAGAGGGAATGGGTCATAATCCACCACGCGTGCCCAGTGCGGGTTAGTAGATGTCACAAGTCTTCGAATTTTTGGTTCTAGGACATGTCGGTTTCCTCACGATCTTTTCCTTCACCGTTTTTGAGAGTTCGCAGTGGTGTTGAAATAAATTACACAAAGTAATGCGCCTGTAAGTCGGGGTCGCCACCACTGGGCCACCGCTGCTCTCGTACCGTTGGTACATGGTAAATATCCCGTTTCGTTTAAAAACTTATATTATCCTCTGGAACATATTCGTTTTTTATATGGCATCTCACTTGTCTGCCTAAGAGGTTGTCGTCGTCTGCTTAGCCGTGCAATTATTTGCGTTGAAATATTTTTAGTTGCACCTTTCACACTTCAAAGACAGAAGACACTTCCAGTAAGTGCAAGTAATTATCCCTTGATACCACTGACACCTCAGTGTCACCCATCCAATCAAAGGCACAATATTAACACGTGAAGCAGACGGAGCGTCGCGTGCGCATGTGGGCGGGGCTAACGAGCCGCGTCAACGTCACCGGGCGGTGACACATTGATTGATTTGAGCGTCGGGTAACCAATTAAGTGTTTGTAATGAGACGTTTACCAGATGTTAGTTGTCTTTGGAGATGCCATAAATGTTGTGGGTGCGCTTCCTGAACTAAATGATTGGTGTGATATTTCGCTAGATGGTCAACTTGGTATCGCCTGGTTTTAAATGGATTCGGAATCTCTTCATGTACGAAAGTAGCTCTGCATGTCAGTCGTTCTCTCGGCCTATTAACTATTTTAATCACCAAACAGAAAGATATTTGTCGACGGCATGTAAAACCAAGTCTGAGGCCCATGGGTAGCATAAAAACTCTAACACCAGGTTAGGCACTAACCACACGAAAAAGAAGAAGAACTATTTTACACTTTTACGATAAACACACACACATTGAGCATACAAGTACCTAGAATACGACTTGTATAATGACATATTATACTTTATATCCCGGCCGGTAGCAGATCCGATCCCGTGCCAAAATTTACGACATGAACGCGGACGATGAGGTCGGAAAATGCTTATGTATCTGATAAATTGTCTTGTCTGAATTATTGTCTGATCTATTTTCCATGCTTAGCAAATAAATGGGTAATTAGCCATTACCTTTCTCTCTTTGCGGCAACCGAGGCTTGTAATAATATCAAAGCCATATGTCAAAAATCAATAAGAAATATTGACTTCGTAAATCGGGCTCGTAATAAAGGGTCGATTGCGACTTGACTGTTGCAAATAGTCGATATAAAACGTTAAACCTACAGCATCTGTTCACGTCCTCGTTAGTTATAATTGGTACCTCTTGCACCCCCAGGGAGAACCCAGATCTATTAACTATGTACAAACAAGGCATAGGTATTAAAAGCTAGTCAAATTCAAAGAAACTAATGATGCGGATGCTTGGTCGGCCCTAGCGAGAGTGTCATATTGAACTTCGAAGTTGTCAATAGCGATGTAATGTGTCTTTTGATTCTGCAAAAGCGGCCATTTTTGGTTGCCTGTATTCATAAATTTTAAAAGTTCGATTTACGTGAGTTAGGAAAACATACTCGTATACTATGACGACTTGTTTAATTGAGATTGATTATTTAACTGAATGTTCATCATCGAGATGGATGATGGATTATGACATATTATGACCTTCTGCTGCCTCTGTAGTCTCAGGGGCATTATAGGCGTGTTATATGTTCAAATTCAAATAATTTATTGTGGATCATAGGTGCATAAGATGTTGTGTTAAATACTGGTAAGTCTGCTATGTCTCGCCATTGAGGCATACAAAATTCATGTCACAAGTTCGGTAAATATGCAGTTACAATATAATACATCCAATTGTCGTGCAATACATTATGATTAAATTAGTGAAGTATATTTATGTCAAATTACAAATTATTAATTAAATGGATTCGCTTCAATGTATTGTCATCTAGAAATTCTCTTATAGAGTAATAAAATTTACTTATCAATAATTCGAGTAGTTTTTTTGAAGGTATTTATATCGCTCATAGTTCTGAGAAAAGGTGGAAGATGATTAAAGATACGTGGACCCATACAAAAGATGCTTTGGTGCAAAAACTTTGTTTTACTGGCTACAATGCGCAGCTTGTCTTTGTGTCTGTTTATGTTATGTTATGTTATCACCTCCCATCTAAAATTGTAAGCCAAAGCCCAACCAATCAAGGAAACAAATACTTCCCGTACAACGATACCGACCACAAACAGTGTCGGACTCGTACAGTCAGCAACACAATTACGCAGCGCGCTGTGCAGTTAATTGTGCCGGTTAATTAGGGACGTGTCGCGTGGGCTCGACGCCCCCGCGCCCAGGCGTTTGTGCTGACCGTACTGGGTGCAGAAAAGATGCAGGAAACTGTCTCTAAGATATTTAGTCATCAAAGTCTTGCGCTGGATGTTTCCAGTGGCTGACTAAAGGGAAACAATGTGTTTTGGAAGTTTTCTAAAACTAATTACATATGTGTCAAAACAGCACAGAGGTACCAGAGGTACGAGTGCGCGGTGTGACCGTAACGTTAATACGTCGAATTACTTATAATATTTTCAAAATTTTGAAGATTATTCGTATTTAAGGATGATACCGGTTATGCTTGTTGCAAACAATTTAACTAAAATGCTATAGGACAATAAATGTACTTTCGATTCCAAAATTACGTTACATTTACTCCCTGAAGTCTGTGTCACACGCGTAGTTCGGACGACACGACTTTTATTTTATTTATTTGGGTCAATAGCTTGACATTGCGTAGGACTACGGTTTTATTTAATTTACAAAAGGCTCCTTCTGCGTTGTGGAGGTCAGATAAGTAGACAGTCGCTCCATTTAAAATACTGGTATTCAGCTGAGTTCGGTAGGACTGGAAACTGACCGCAACATAGTTGGGAAAAGGCTAGGCAGTTGAATTTAAGGCTCTATTCGACCGACATAAAGTCTTTTTGATCAGTTTGGTCCCTTTCTTAGATTCTTTCTGCCGATGCCGTGTATTTTGCCAAATCTATACTAATATTATAAAGAGGTAAAGTTTGTGAGGTTGTAGGGGATAATCTCTGGATCTACTGAACCGATTTTGAAAATTCTTTCACTAATAGAAAGCTACATTATCTCCGAGTGTAATAAGCTATATTTACAACTTGCCCGTGGGATATTTTCCGAACAAAACGCGAGCGAAGACGCGGGCAACAGCTAAGTAGTCATATGTACATGTTAACTTGGTTTAAACAAATTGATTTTGGTTGCGTGCCTTTACGCGTTCTTAATTATTTCGTGTTATAAATACGATGAAATATTTTCGCTCTGTCGCTACTCGATATTGAATTTTAGCTTATTTCCTGTACCATGTGAGCGCGTGGCTGGCCCGCGTGTATGAAATACTATGCACTGCCGTTATGCATATTATACAATACATTGCTGAAATCACGGACGCGAATTACGACTTGCATTCGATTGGAAGGATAAAGTTGTGAATTCGCGATGCAATCCTATGTCAGCAGAATATGCTCCTGTCCCGAAGTAATTACAGAAGAAAAAAACCGATTACACGACTTTTCCAGAACGATGCCAGGAAAAATCAATGACGACTTAAGAATTAATGCGTTGGTATTTCTGCAAAGGGTTATGCGTAGATGTGACACCCACATTTTGCTAAGTTTAGTTTAAGTCCCATGTAATAGGGGCGAACCTATTGCCATCAAGCAGGCACAAATGTAGAGCTGTTATTGAGAAATTCCTAATCGAAAAAACCAATAACACTTTGCCTGACCGAGGATACGGGATCTTTTTAACATAATTTCATAAACGAACCCCACTTTATCTATCCCTACATGCCCCAGCTTAATTCTAGTGCGATGTAAACGCACTTATGAAATACTCGGCACCCGCTTTGTGCGAGGTGACTACACGGCGCTGCGCCACGATGCCCACTGGATATGGTAACCATGCTCATCTTTAGCCACACAATGACGTGTTCTCTCGTATTTGGAGTATTTATGTTGTTCTTATCCGACAAGCCACGATTGTGACTGTTGTTGTTGGCTGCGTATTGTAACGTGAGTTCCTACGAAGGAGGCTTTGACAATCTTTTGTTTTTACCGCTTGTCAAGCGACACTTGTGTTCCAAGGTTCTGACACTGTCTGTGGTTAAAACAAATGAAGAAATTGTCTAAGAGCGTTATCGTCTTTAATACAAACTTTGAACTCATTTGTTTACGAAACGACTGAACCGATTTCAGTGAAACTTCATACACTTTAGCAGGATACATATGTCTAAAAAGTTAACAGAGAACATTTTCGAAATGTCTTTTAAAAAGAAAGATAATTGGAAATTTCTGTTTCTATGGAAATCTAAAATCGGCAATCTTAAGCATACCGGACGCGACGTGTGAAGTGACAATACTCAGGGCCTGAGTAGGTGGTGGTAGGTGTTGAAACCACCAATAGAACTTATTATTTATTTAACACTTCAAGCACAAAATAAAGCGACGGACTTAATGCCATAGGATTTTTTTGCCAATCAACCTTTGGGTGATGCAGAGACAAGCAGTGGTAGGTGTCTATCTGAAATTCGTCATTTTCACTTTTCATCTCTCCTTTTCATGTCTTCGCTTAACATTAGTGGAAACGGTTGAGCAGAAGGGAGAGGAAATATAACGTAATTGTTTAGATTAAATTACATTTATTTATTTCTGAGTATATGGTACAAACATTAAGATCTTAATATTAAACAGTTTTGCTGTAAGCCAGGGATTCCCAAAGTGGTCGATATCGACCCCTTGGGGTCGATATCGGTTTCCTAGGGGTCGACATAAACGAAAACTGATTATGGGGGTCGACGAGGTCTAAAAATCGACCCCTATTAAATTAACACAAGTTCTTATTTAAAACTTTCAAGATAGGTAGGTAGGTACTGTATTGTTTATGTTGTGTTACGTGTACTAAGAATAATTAATATTTATGTAGGAAATAGCATTGTTGTAGTAATATAAAGCCTCAAGTTCGTACAAGATGAAAAACTCGGCAAGTCAGTGTGGACAAGTTTGTGCAAGATAATGAGTTCGAGCGTACGTCTTTCAGGCGCGTTTTGACTTGCTCTCTATTTGACGCTTGCGCGATTTAACACGAACGAATTCATGATCAAGTTGCAAGTCCAAACATGTTCCTGATATTTTACTATTTAACGAGGTTGCACTTAGGTTGAAAGTTCATTTGCGTTTTGAAATTCGTTGGAGCTTGAACGATAATAACTCATATAAGTACTCATTTATTTCAAGAGATTACAAAGTTATTACATAGCTAAATTAAGAGAAGTAAAGTGACTGAAAAAGAATTTACAAAATGCTGAGCTCCCTACGCGAGTTAATAGCGTAACCACACAATATCTGCAGTTTATGAAAAATTAACAGGGTAAGTACCAAACAGTTTTTATCCGGCACAGCGCATCAGCATTGCCCCACTGCACACTGTGTGATAGTGATCAGTTGAGCTATCTGTAGATTGTTTGCAACAGTTTGCAGTTGCCTCAGTTGTTTCAATTGTAAAAATTTACCAGTAAATTTAACAGTTTATTAGGTATTGTTTTTAATTTAGGTACTTAGTTTCTTATTTTTTTATTTGCAGGATTACTGAGAGTTTTATGATGGCGGACACGAAAAAAAAATGCAGACAATACAGTTTGGACTACTTGAAGTTCGGATTTATTGCATCTCCATCAAATCAACACTTGCCGATGTGTCTCATATGTGAAAAAGTATTCAGTAACGATGCCATGAAGCCTTCAAAAATGGATGACCACTTATCGAGAGTACATGCTGACAAAAAAAGTAAGCCCTTGACATTTTTTCAAGCACTTAAAGAAAAACTAGACAAAAGGCCATCCATAAGATCGATGTTTGCGTCATCATCTATTAAAGACGATGATGGTTTACGAGCGTCCTATAATATATCTTTACTAATAGCGAAGTCGGGGAAACCCCACACAATTGGAGAGCAGCTTATCTTACCAGCCATTGCGGAGGTCCTTAACAATGTATTGCACAAACCCGCACATGATATTTTAAAGAGAATACCTTTGAGCAATAACACCGTTCAGAGACGCATAGACGAGATGGGACGCGATGTGGAAAACATTTTATGCAAGTTCTTACAGACCAACAGATTCTCTCTCCAGTTGGACGAGTCTACATTACCCGGCAATGAAGCTCTGTTGTTAGGATATGTTCGACATATCAAAGATGAAAATATGTGCCAAGAACTGCTTTTTGCTACATATTTAGAGACTGATACCAGAGGAGAATCAATTTTTCAGGCCGTGGAACATTTTTTTACTGACAAAGCTATTCCATGGAAGAACATTGTTTCTGTTGCGACTGATGGTGCACCGTCTATGGTTGGTCGTCATCGTGGTTTTATAGCTCACTTAAAGCGACAACTGCCTGATGTACTGGTCATTCACTGCGTGATTCACAGGCAGCATTTAGTAGCAAAAAAGCTGAGTCCTAGATTGCATAAGTCTTTACAATATGTAATAAATGCTATCAACAAGATTCGAAGCAATTCTTTGAACTCTCGGTTATTTGCTCAGCTATGTGAGGAAAACGACGAAGTCTTTACTCGATTACTTCTTCACACTGAAGTTCGCTGGCTATCAAGAGGCTCTTGCTTAGAAAGATTTTCAGCCGTTTTTGAATCTGTGTTGGAGTTTTTACAAGAAAAAGATCCGAATTTGAAAGAAAATCTGAACAATTGTAAAACAGATATTTATTACTTGACTGATATCTTTGGAATGTTCAACAAAGTTAATTTGCAGCTGCAGGGTGACGATCTTAACTTGATTAAAACAAAATCAATAATATCGGCCTTCGTGGGTAAACTAATCCTTTATAAACAAAATTTAGGCAGAAAAGAATATTCGCAGTTTCTGCATTTGTCAAAATTACCAGAAACGCTTCAAGATGATGACATTTTATTATATGTCACTCACTTGGACGCATTACACAAGGATTTTACGGAGAGGTTTGAGGATCTTTTAAATTTACAAATTCCTCAATGGATAATAAATCCGTACAATACCACAGCCATAGAAGAAGCCAATGTGATAATGCAAGAAGAGTTGATTACCATCAGCACAGACGAAGAGCTTAAGCAGAAGTTCAACCAAGGCTATCAGAAGTTCTGGTTGCAACGCAACATTGAAACACAGTATCCTACATTGTGGAACATTGCTGAAAAATACCTTATCGCTTTTCCATCATCATACCTAGTTGAAAAAAGCTTCAGTGTGGTAACAAACATTTTGACGAAACAAAGAAACCGTTTGAAAATCAACGAACGTGGAGATTTAAGGCTGCAACTCACCAATATTGAACCGGATGTAGCTAGATTGGTAGATAGTCACCAGGTTCATCCATCACACTGAATGTTCTCTTTGCGAATTAATACTTTTTTAAATATAATTTCCTACCTACTTAAAATTCTTTAAGTACCTAATTTGTAATAATCGTTATAAATTAAACTTGATATTTACTGAATTGTATGTCTTTTTATTTTGTTAAATTTTGATACGAAAATGAAGTCAATTTTACTCACTTAACCAAGTGCAAAGTTTTCCAATTGGTACCTTAGTACCTAGGTATTTTGTGTCAATAGGAAAAAACTAAAGATAGGCCCCCTTATTCATAATAGTCTGCTAACTTAAAGCATTGCTAATTCTCACTCTGTCTTCTTCTATTGACCTAAGTCAGAATGAAAAATAACACACTGTAGCAGCTGTTTTAAGTTAGCGGACCATTATGAATAAGGGGGTTGATCTTAAAAGTAGGTAATTTGGCCATGGGGGTCTGAGGTAACAGTTCATTTTGGAAAAGGGGTCACTTGTCCAAAATAGTTTGGGGATCCCTGCTGTAAGCGCTGTGCTGTGAGCGACGTGTGGTGACCTCTCCGCTTCACACATCTCAGCTGGTCTCTGCTTTGGTGGAGTCCGGACCTCACGCAACGTAAACAAGTGACTCTTGACGCAAGACGCATTACAAATTTACAAGTCACATCACCATCTAAGCGCGTGCGCGGGGCGTTATGTTGAATTCACTTTAGCAAATCTCTTCATATTCTAGCTGTCTTCTAAGTTTGCTACAACTACAACGTTCGACACAGGAAACGGTCGCAGAAGCTTTCCCTCCAAAAGTTTCTTGTAGGTCTGTACTTCTCCACTCCAAATTAGTCTGTCGGCTGATATGAAAAAAAAAAACCAATCGAAAAGTTTGAAAATCGAATACTCGTACTATACCGCTATCTACTGTCATCATGAAATTACCTCTTTTTATTCTTATAGAAAAACACCCTAAAAACACATTTCAAATTCCACCTGCACCACATTAAGCAAGCCACCCAACAAATCCACGACTTACGGAAAAAACCTATCAGATTAATAGATAGAAATAAAATCAAGCCATTCGACGTAATAGAAATTCCTGCAGAGTCGTGACCAGCCCATCGCGAACAAAAGACGGCTCGGAAATCGGAATGAAACCGGACAATAAATCCTAGCTGACTGTGCGCTGTACAGGAATCAATTGAGCTTTTGAATCTGGGTGCTACTTTGTCCAGTACCCCTCTCCCTCTTCATATTACTGTTTGTTCAAGTCCCCCTTTTGTTTAAGCTCACGATCATATTGGCATTGTCAGTTGATGTGTACAATGGTTTCCTTGTTGTTTTAATTTGCAATGACAGAACGATGAAGTTCTGCTTGTAGATGCTTGAAAAGTTTACAAATATAACACGAACTATTACAAAGCATTCTTGTTTACTTGTTTATTTACTTCTGCTCTCGTTGTGTTAATTAATCACACACTTTTCGTATATATAATTATGCTAATTGTGTGCTACTTTGTATAGCATCTGAACTTAATTTAATTAGACCATCGCAGGCACTTTTGAATGTCCAAAACAAAATGATTAGATTATAGTGTCAGTCCCAAGGCATAATCAATCACTTAAGAATTACTGCACTGCTTCAAATAAGCACGAGTTTGTGCTACTCGAAGATTTATGTGTAATTCAGGCATTTATAATCAAAAATCAGTAAAACTAAAGTAAATTTTCAACATATAAAATACCATCTCAAATCCATCAATTTATCCCTTAGCCGTAAAGCAGGAACCATAGATAAAATGGCTCGTTCCCCGGTTCTTCTTGCGATGTGGCCATAGATAACAGAGAACGGAGCACACCTGTTTCCTAGGCCGACGCGGACGGTGTGCCACACAGGAACTAAGGTCGAGTCGCTGCGGGCAACCAACTGATTTATATTAATAACTAGCTTTTTGAACAACAGTTTGGTTAGAGAGTAACTTTGAAAATAATGATAATATATAGTAAATCTTTATGCAGGGAAATATCAAATTTTCTAATAGAAGAAAATAATGCCTCGGAAGGGGGGATAATGTATGGTAAAAGTTGTAATTACAAAGTTACAAACTTCAAAATTTTCGGTCCCCAAAGGCGATATAAAATTGCCAAAGGACAACAACTCAAAACTTGAGAGATGTATATATGTATTTTAAATGAATTATACAAGGAAGTAACCTGTCTCTAACGGATTCCAACTCTAACACAATATGTCCTCACTTTTTTGTCATAGATAGATAGCATTATGCTGTTTTGTCTAACTTTTACCAAAGCTAAGTAACAAAAACGTAGATTTAAAGTACAACGGTCTTCTCGCAAATAGCTTTATCCAAAAAAATAAAAAAATATATAATTATTCATATTGATTGGTAGCATCTCACACCAAAATACATTCTAGACTGGACCAGAAACATTAATTTCTCCATCCATACCAAATCAATACAGATCCCACCCATCCAGCATCTTCGACTTTACCACTATCCCAACAGAACACCATTAGTACTCAGACAATGGCGGCTATGTTTTAAATAATATCAGCTAACTGGAAGGCCATGCTCGTTATCATTACGAGCAGTATCTGATGCATTATTTATAGCTGATGTAACGGGTTCTGCAGGGGGGGAGTAATCTTCTAATGTAGAATGTATCTGGGTTGGGAGAGGAGGATTTTTCGTTAGAGTCTGCTTTTGTTTGCGTGGTTTAACTGTTCCTTAAATATTGTAATGAATTTATGATTTCACGAATTAGCTTCGTCGTGGATTTGCGTTTTATTATCGAAGAACCTGTAAAAAGCTTTATTCAACATGGTTCATAAATGCAACCATTTTTTAAAGTATGAGGCGGGAAAATATTCTTAGAATAGCAGTGGTAAATATATTTTTAGTTCATGACTTTATGTCCTCTAGAGGACGCCATATTCAATTTAATGTGATGTTAATAAAATCAGCGGGCGATGACGACGCTTCCAACGATACCTGATTTGTCAAAATACGATATGTAGTTTAGAAAATGAAGGAACGTATGAACACTCATGATACCCATATCAGAATCATAACCCTCCTTTTTTGCTTCGCCGTGGTCGGGCGATTGGTGTTGCAATTGGGTACAGCTAATAGTAATGCATTAAAATAACCTCTAAGAACAGTGGTGGGTATGGTAAAAACACTACAAACCTGCAGAATCAATTACTGTTTTTTAAAGACCCAATTAGTTTTAAATGCTCTTTGTACTTTAACATAAAAATCTTGAGGATTAGATTTCATTGATAATAGAATTTTAATACGCCCTTGTGAACCTGAAGTGTCTTCAGGAAGAAAGAGTTAGAGGTTCGAACTTTAGACAAATAAAAGCGGTTCCCGTGTTAAGAGGAGAAAAGCGTTCTTCAAAGCGTTTCGTTTTTCTCCAACGACTACCAGCAACACATCATAGGTTGTTCAGCAGCTTATGTCAATCCAACGCATTAAGGTGAAAGCGCAAGGGTAGCCCGCGAAATTCAAATTTTCGTACGTTTTTTGCAATTTGCAGGTCAGTGTCAGGTTGTATGTTGATGAAAAATGAGCTTAGATGGTTGAATTCATGATTTTAAGGATTATAATTCTATTACTATTATACGTGTTACTTGCGCGACTCAATTTTCATCAACAATTCAACATACAACCAAATGAATAATAAATACTGACATGCAAATTGCAAAAAACTAAAGAAAATTTGAATTTCTCGGGCTATCTTGGCGCTTCGACCGTAAATAAGAAGCATGACATAGGAAGCGTAGACCTCATTTATTAATGTTGATACTACATTACTTCTACTGTTATCTTCATCGCGTCCATAGCTGAAGAAAGCGATTTGGGGAAATGTAGGTTTTCTGTAATCTTTGTAACACCAAAAGAAGAATAGTCGTGTATTTTGTAGAATTTTCTGATTTTCTGTAGGTGCCACAAGCCTTAGCTATAAATAAATATAAATGTGTACCTCTGGTGACCCGACAAGCACCGCAAAGTAGTACCTTGCAACAAACACCGTTAATATCTGTCGTTGTCCATTGTCCAGACATCCCATTTCGAAAATTGCCGCAATCACTTAAAGGGACGATCGACACGAACCTTCCCTCCATCGCCGCATCGTCCTCGGGCCACAAAACTGTTATTTCCCGATTAAATCAACAAACCCAGAAATAGCAGATAACGATTCCATGAATAAATAATCGAATACGGTAAAACGGTATCGATTTACAAACAACAAAACCCACCTTTATTTATTTTAGCCCGAAGCGTCGCATTACTTATAAACGAATAATCGATTCAGCACTCAATTTCCCGTCAGCACTCGGTATAATAACAAAACTATCGATAACTGAATCGCGGGCGACGTCTCGCGATTTCTATTATTCGAATGAATCGATTTGCCCGCAGCGAGTAACGATGCGACAGCCATTATTCGATTCGGACGGGATTATTTTAGACGAATTTATCATCGAAATATAAATCTTATGATTTATACTTGTGGATAATGAAGGTGGTATTAGCTTCCTGTGGTGGACAATGGCACTGCCGTCGGGTTTATTGTAACAATAATATATTGTTTTTAGATCAGTGGTAGCGACAGCTGTGTAATTGCATTATGTAAATAAATAATTTCATTTGACATTCACAGCCTACACTAGCCAAATCAAATAAACCATCTGGAAACAATCAAATACTTATTGTTAGAATTGCAACACTGCTATGGCAATTTGAACTAAGCAAAGTTTTCAAAGCCTTTTCGAAATTTTGAAAGAACATAATTTTAAAAGGTCGGTCTTTACATAGCTCAGTAAGTTATCGGAATAGGAACTCAAATTTTAAAAGCCTGCAGTAGAATAGCATGCGATCGTTCAGAAAACTCTCATATCTCTGTCAAAAATAACTGTGTAAACGTAAAAGACCGTTTCCACGGTTACTTACTCTGTCTTGAGTAAGCTCCATCTCATCTAATGGAAAACCGTGAGCTACAATTCTTCCTAGTAAAGATGCAAACTTGGACACATAATGTACTGAAATATCTGTTAAAACCAAACACTTGTCGCCCTCAAGGTCTTGAAGACTTGTCGTTGATGTCTTTTACTGTAGACTCAGTGTCTCAAGTAAAAGACATCAACGTACATTAATTGCTACGAATTTGGCATAAACGCACGCGCGTGCCCTCCATGCCAAGCCACAATTTTGCCGCAAATACCTACAAAATAATAGGGACTCCAAAGATATTTAATTGTTTACTTTGTGTTATATAGCGCATCGTTTTTTTTGTCACATATTTGTGTCGTTGGCGTACAGGGCACGCGCTTGCTTGTCACGTATATGTTATAATGGCGTTCAAAAGGTTAAGGTTCTTTCAAACCGGTATGGACAAATTGCGGAAGCCACTCCAGAAACCGGACTCTGACAAATATTATACTGAAGTATCTATCCGTCTGATGTCCAAAACTGATTTGCAAGTTGTCCACTTCGGTCTGGTCGAACCTAATGCACATTTTCTCAAGCGTTATTTTTGTACCTACCTCATCTGCCATAGAACAGCTCAACACAATCGAAAACACAATATTAATTACTCATTATGAATTATGCAAATGAATAGTATTCATACTGAAACCGCTAAAGCTGAATACATAACATAAACAATAATTAATCCGGCCCACTAAAGCATATAAAGCGGGCTGCACACGTACGACAGACCGCGACACTCGCTGCCGGCGGCATTGCGACGACAATAGCAATAATCGTACGTTTGAGTCGTGCGCGGCGTTTCATAGCGCTTGCGTATCGACTCCCGTATTGCTTGTTTATTAAATAAGGCTTTTAAGGAAGATTTTAGGATTTCCTATTGGCATTAGAGATTGGTACTTCTCTTTACTGAATGAAAAGTATGATGGTTATCATGCAGCAATGTAAGCAACTCAGAAATTATCTACTGTAATGGAAAGTTACGATAAAATTTGATGGGTTCTTCAATGATGACCGAAACTTAAGTGTTTAACAGTGTTAGCATACGCCAGCCAAACTTACAAAGAGAGAAATGTAACAAAGACAAATGAGAGATGGACATACGACTGAGTTTTATTCACCCTAAACTTCGATGGCATCATCGATGACAGCGCAGAGAACACGTTGATATATTTTTTGGGGCCCAGAGCAGGGTGGAATGGAGGTAGAGCATAATTTACAACACAACTCCACATCGGCACAGTACATTCAGTCAATGCTGCAGTGAAACCCAATACAGAATGCATAAAAACATCTAAAGCTCTGTTTTCTCTCAAGAATGTTAACAAGCTTCTAACATCCACCGTTTACCCGATTGCCTAACAACTACCAAGAAAAAAAGTATAAACGACCTAAAAAAAGAACAAAGCCTAGTTGCCAGTCTAAAAGTTTAACACCATCTTACGATTGTAGTAACCTGCACAAGTTCGACTAGACGTGGCGCGGCGGCACAATCTGTAATCGCCGCCCGAGGCCAACACGCGAACCATTCTTCACCTGCCGACGATGTGAGCTTGATTAATCGCTGGTGTGTAGATACCCTAACGCCTACGGAGAGTACTAAGATACGATTGTAATATGCAACGAAATGCTAGCGTAAAAGTTACCGTTTGAATTATTTTAATTCTTGTTTTCCTGAGGCTGAGCTTGTAGGCAGACAATTCATGAATCTAATGCATATTTTCGCACAGCACGGGTCGATCTGCAACGCTTGCCGAGGTTGGTTCGTGGATTGGTGACCAGCCTTTACACTTCGAGAGTCCTCCGAGCAACGGAAAGCACGTCGTTGATCCCTTTTGACATATGTAAATCTAGAAGCCCTACTATCGTATTACCCAGTAAATTGAATTGAACTGAATTGTAGAAATCAGATAAGCAGTCATTCCACGTCATTCTTGTATTCAGCTGCATCTCAAACATCAAAGTTGAGGATCAACAAAGCCCCAGCATAGTTGGGAATAAGCCAAGGAAATGATGATGAGCTAATCAAAGCTTTCTAAGCTCACTGAAGCACTAATTGAGTACATGCAGCATCTTTATGTTCGCCATTCTGTGCTTATCATCCGTTTAGCTACCAAGTTTTATGATTATGGGAATATTAACTAGATTATATTATACGGCTATTACTAGACTACAAAATTAACTAGTTTCTGATCGATTTACAGGTTCGTAAAGAATATTTTCACACAATGTAGGCATCTCCAATGGCATAAAGAGTAACCTCAGCGAATTATGTCCATTTTCACTAACAGTAAACCCTTAATTGGAATTTCCGAATTTCAATTCCCGCTGAGCCGAGTGTCGACAATCCGATAGTGAGTTTTTAGGCATTCTTTTATGTGTTGCCATAAATTATTGAAAACGGGAATAACCTAACCTTTATGCTTAGGTCAGTGATAATTACCGGCGCTTACCTGGTGGTACTGAGGGTGATACTTAAGAGTTTCTATAATAATTGTGGAACGTTGAAATGTTGAATTTGTTGACTCCTAGTATCCGCTGTCCTAACCAATCAAGTAGTTACATTCAATTGATAGGTACTTGAATCGAAATAACTAAATGTCACATTCAAAACAATTACTAGGTAGTAATCGTATCGTATCGTGTCGTCATTACAGCGCAAAAATTAATTGTTTTCGAACCATTTCTAACAAATAATGCATAAGCTCAAAGGCTGTAATTGTTTTAATTATGACGCGCAATCCGCCATTTGCAATGAGGGCTATCGTTTTTGAGCTCACCAGATGGCGCTACTGTCGATTAAGGTCCTGCCAATAATTCTATTTTATACTTTAAAGTACCAATAACTTCATAAAAAGTTTATTTTACTACGTATAACAACATAGTGTAAACTTCAGTTTCATGTATTTAAAATATTCTCCCTAAAATTAGTAAGCATGAAACATTTAAAAATTATTTTACCTCCAAGTACTGACAATTAAGATTCTAAGTTGCTACTTAAAATCTTCAAGTCATAATTAATCAGGAATAGCTCAATCTAGACCACAATCGTTAATATTTGTAAAAATACGTGTTAAAACAGCACGGAACGCGCGAACAATCTATGACATCTGACATTTCGGTGCACCCGCGCTACACTAGCGCCTCTAGCGGCGAATTCATACGCGATAGCCCCCATTGCATGACGTCTATGAAACCGCAGCATTAACTTAACTATCAATAAAACAATAAACGAGGCAACTTCCCCTTATTTCCTATTGAAGGCTATGGTTATAATGATAGCAGAGATATTCTAGTACATAAAAGTAGATTAAAAGCGATAAGAAACTGTTACGTCTGTGTTTAATAGATACCAATTGAGAAAATCGGATGCTAACTATGTTGCCAGCTTGATTAATAAAAGTGGTATCGTTGGGGTGAAGCAATCGATGATAATGAGACTCAATTTGGTTAAGCTTAATATTTATCTTATTTTTAGAGTTCGGTACCCGAAGGGTAACCAACGGGACCCTAGTACTACGCATCCACTGTCCGTCCATCCGTCTGTCCGTCTGTTTGTCAGCAGGCCTCATGATCCGTAACGGGAAGACAGTTGAAATTTTCACAGAATGTGGTATTTCTGTTGCCGCTATAACAACAAATAAAAAACTTTTTTGCAAAAAATTAAACCGACTTCAAAAACAAAAAAAACAAAAAAATTACTTTAGCTTCAGAAGTCGGTGACTTTTGCTAGTTTGATTTTGTTTTTTTGTCACCGACTTCTGAAGCTAAAGTTACTTTTTACTTTTTTGTGTTTTTGAAGTCGGTTTATTTTTTTTCATAAAAGTTTTTATTTTTCACTTTTTAGTGGTTCACATGTGTTTACCCCTTCACAGCGAACCGGCGTGATGTTATATTATGAACTGGTGTAAACAATAGACAAACATGAGATTTCAGCAATCCCAGTCCATTTGCTATCATTTATTTAGGAGTTCCGTTGCCTATCTCCGAAGTTCTTCATCAGATCTTCACCAAATTGAAATGGGACTACTCCGAGAAAGTACTCTTCCATAAACTACCCAAATCGCTTCAAGTGTGCCTATAAAATTTGAAGAGTACTCTCTATTTCTCCAAGATCCCATCATCAGATCCTGAATTGACCTGGGACCTGGGAAGTATAACCCTTCCAAACTAAAAAAAAATAATCCAAATCGGTCCAGCCATCTTCGAGTAATCGGGGAACAAACATTAAAAAAAAAAAACGTTCCGACGAATTGAGATCCTCCTCCTTTTTGAAGTCGGTTAGTAAATTAAAGAGGGCTCCCCTACTACGATGCTACGGAACCCTTCATGCACGAGTCCGAGTCGCACTTCGCTGGTTTTTTCTTAACTCAACCACACCATCGCTTAGGCAGAAACGCAAAACTTTGAAAATTAAAAATGCTGGTTAATTTTTATGAACAAATTAACATTTATTCCAAGTCATTCTTTAAGTAAGGTTATGTACATTAAACACAGACTACAAATAGAACTATAATAATGCTAAAAAGAAGACTAAAAGTAAGTACCTAGATACATACAATGACGACAATTATTGCCGTCGTTGTATATTAGTGTCCTATTATAGGACACATAGGCGTAAAGTACTCCTCTGTATTGCCGTCACCCGGAAACGTGCCCAGAAGACTGGTTAATTGTTTTTCTCTTTTTACTGGTGTATTTATCTTGTTTTGGTTCTGTGGGACATTAAGCGATATGAAAGCTTAACCAGTACCTAGGTAAGTACGCAGCGGGATGCAACTATAAGATATTGCAATCAACTCGCTGTCCTTCGCCTTTCGCTGTCCACTGCTGCACAATGGCCTCCCCAAGCTATGCCGTAACACCCTGTGCTCGGCTTTCCGCATCAAGTCTGACCTTTCTAAGGTCGTCGGGCCGTCTAGCTAGCCATCCAACGCTGGGCTTTCTGACACGCAATTTTCACCACAGGACTTGTTTGCTGCCCCCGGCCACCGTAGGCGCGGGCCTGTGGACGGTGAGCTATGGGCTAGCTCGCCGTCCTTCCGTCTTATGACGACCGGCCGTGTCGGCGCGTTAAGGACCGACGCCTGCCAGGGTTGCGGGACTGTTCGAAAGAGATACCGCGGCCCTGGAACACAAAGGGCAAAGGAAGGAACATGGATGAGTTTTAGTCAGTAAAAGTCTGACACTCCCTCCTGCTCAGCCCAGAGCGGGAGGGGTTATTTGATGATTTCCGATCGTTAAAAAAAAAAAAAAAAGGTTTGTTTGCTCCATCAGCCGAGTAAATAATAGACTAGATAGAATATAATAGATAGAATTCTTCAATGAACGTGAGTGAAAACCTACAGGAACTGAAGACGGTCCATCACGGCAAGGGTCTTGGCGGTCTGGTCGGTGTGTCATTCTTACTGGCCTGCTAAGTCCCAAGCTGTGGTGGACCTTGCCAACGTTTAGAAGATCATCATCAAGAAAAAGAAGAGGTGCTTTTTGGTTTTATTTTCTTGTCTAAATTGTAAGTTCTTGTCTAGCCACATTGTTTTTAGTACTGCCAGGAAAATTAACTGTTAAACAAATTGTCAAGCTACGTCTATTTGCCGTGTTGCCATACATGCAGCTTTCAAACAATTATAGTTGTTACATTTTAATTTAGGAATATTACGCGTATTTGCTTAGCAATTCGTTTTTCAGTCTAATGTGTTTCTTATTCTTAAGACCCAGGTTTGCTTGTACAATTTAAAAATTCCTACAAAAGATTATAATTTTCCAATGCTTTAAGCTTTAATTTTATGAACTCCCGAGATACGCTGGGATCTGTTTCTTAAGCTATTACAGGAATTCTAAAGCCAATCCATTTAGGATAAGCTTTACCCATTAATTGACCCAATACCCACCGCAATATTACAAGCTAAGAACAAAACCTAACAATTGTGGCGACCATTCCACTAATTGTGCCATACAATGTCGCTTGTTAATTAAGAGGGCTCAGCAGCCCAGCTAACCAGCTGACGCGACTTTCATGTGGCCCGCCATCGCATTGTATTGTAGATCACAAGTTCACGACACTGTCTCAAGCTTGTTCATCAAATGAATGGATGCCGATTCTGATGTTAGAAATGTGTATGCCTAAAGTTGCTTCCATATTGAAGTCACTTTTGAGAAGCAACGGTTGCAAGTAATAGTGGGCAACAACGGATAGTAAAAGTTATATATACAGGGTGACAAATGCTTGCCCAAAATTACATAAACTCAGAAATAAGAGGGCTTTAGCAGCAATAATTTTTATCCTTGTATTTCCCAGAAAATCGACAGAGCTCGGTATCCATCCAGTTTTGACTCCTAGTTAACTGGACTTATTTGTTGCTAACAACCTCTACTTTAACACCTTTCAAGGAATAGGTCAAGTTTTCCTGTCATCCTGTTTATGTTGTAGTGTAACGTTGCAAAACTTTTGAAAACAGTCAACGTAGGATAAGCGGTATATACACGACGAGCAACCTCCAATAGATAGCAATAGTGACCGCAGAAGAAACTTAATGTTTCCATGCAAAATTAATTTTAGTATATTTATTTGCACAATGTATGAACTGACACAAAATGTTGCGCTACTAAAAGTAAGTTCGGTGTTCAGGCATAATTAATTTTAGACAAGCTTTCTTATTTTGTTTTATTTGTTAGTTTTTTAACACGATTATTATTGTCCATGTCTATAAGGTGCTGAGCAGACGATCGACTATTCATGCGACAGAAATGACCGGTCTAGTTCGGCCATGCGTTTTTTTATCCGAATTGTCTATTCGTCAGTTCGGCACTTAAATAATATGTACCTATGTGTAACTAATATTAATAACAAAGTATGTCGCGGTAGAGCTGGGGTTTCAAAGCGGCATGTGCCTCCCGCTATGCAATGCCCTTGGAAATCCCAAACATGCTGGCGACGACTACCAACTACGATCCACCGAGGAAGACTGAAGATTCGTCATACTTTTGAATCGTTTGTTATAAAATGTGTGCTGTTTTAAATTTTATCAGGATTTTTGTATATTATTTTATTTCAAATGGCAATTATGAGAACCTAATTATTTAGGTAATTTAAGACGTAATTAAGTAATTAAATCGATTGCCCATTGTTTCACCCTATGTCTACATTTTTATGTCTCTGTAGTCTCTAATTTTTCATTCATCAGCCCAGCCTTTTCCCAAAACATAGTTATGTTGGGGTGGGCTTCCAGTCTAACCGGTTGCAGCTGAATACCAGCACTTTACACGGAGCGACTGCCTATCTGACTTCCAGAACCCAGTGAGTACTGGGCAATACGATACCCCTTGGTAAGACTCGTTGTTGTGTTTAATTTGTATGGTGTACATACATAACAAGGAGTATCCTATATATCTCTCTTTAAGTGTGTAAATCTTTGTCACGTTTGCAACCCGGAGCACGAGTAACGAGAACTTCCCAACATAAATAAATAAAAATTAATAACAATGCCCGATCTGGAAATCAAACCTGGAACCTCTCTTCACGATTTGTGCAGCTGCAGTCGCGAACACAAGACTAACGAGGTAGTTAAGCTAAACTTACTTTAACTTAATTCAAGCTTGGTTCCCATATAATTTTCAAACATTGTATAGCAACACAATGCTGCAACGTTTCGTTAATTTAATACGATCTTGACAAAGTTAGGTGAGAATTGAGAATATTCTGGTATTGTTTAATTAGTCGAACAAGGGATATGTCCTGTTCTATTAGTTGGGAATTTACTGATTACATTATCTCTGATAAAGACGTTTCGGAGAATACATTGTTAGTGTTACGGCTATGATTGAAAATAATATAAAGATTTTTGTCTTTTTTGTTTTGTTTTTTTTTGCATTGCTTTCAGGCTCTCAGTGTACTTAACATTACAAGGAGCATCACAGGTAAGGTTCCTCATAATTAAAGTGTGTTGAAAAACGTATGAAGCGTGCAGACTGGTGGGCATTTCTCATTAATTTGTATGGATGACCTTAGCGTGATGTTTGCTAAAAACTGTTGACCTTATAAGACGAGTATCGAGTATATATATCTTTAAAAAAGTTGATAATGGAACTTGGAATCCAGCCTTTTGAGTATTTCGGGCAAATCTCGGAAACTAAGCGATTAGAAATAATGTAGATCAATACATGACTTTTACCTGACCTAAACTACTTCAAATGACGTCCTCTTCCATGATTCCTTCTCCTAGAAACACTGGGTAGTGAAGAATATTAAGAATATTAAATAAAACAACGAAATACAACATCGACTTATTTATTATTCACTTACTTATTTATTGATTAACCCATCAGTCCCAACTATCGCTCTCCTTGAAAGCACTCACGCAGTTCGACTTAGCTTTGCTGTCAAACTTCTCAATCACTCTTTTAGCATCTACTTTTTCATTTATCTTTTCAATCTTTTCTTTTTTCTTTTCTGCGCTATCTTTTTTCTTAGCACTAGTTTGATTTTTCCCAGTGTCTGCCGTATCAGTCTTTTTGCGGCCGTTCGTTGGTTCTGTCCGTGGTCTTGGAGCCTCGCCGCTTACTCTGCCAGCGTCTGCGCCTGGTCGGGGGGTGTCGGGTTGACTCGGGGACACCTCCAACTTCTTGGCTAGAGGTTCCGACTCGTCAACCTGGTGGAAGTAGATGGACGTTCAAAAACAAATGAAGTGTGAACAAGTGAAGTGCCACTAACATAGTTTGAAGTGTTATCTATTAACACAAGTTTTGTATTTATTTTATATATGTTTGTTTATTAGCTAAATATCTGAGCCATTGTAGCCTGAAATAAATAATACTATGTTAAAAACATACACTGATTAAATATTTGAGAATGCTCAACAGCAATAATATTGTTGGAAACTGAAAAATATGCAATTATGACTAACTGTTATGTTATTATTTATCTTTCCACCTTTTAATTTCTTCTTGCGTTTACAAATACAGGAAAACAAAGATCAGATACAATCCTCAGGGCACACTGAGGCGAATCCCGTGACGTAAAAGCACGCCTCTGTTGTTTAATGATGACTCATAACGATAGCATTTATTCTTATGCATAATTAGCTGATTAAATATTCGCACCGCTGGACCGAGGCTTTCTCTATGTGAAAAGGCCCAGTGCAGGTCGGTAGATGTCACGTATCCTCGATTTTTTGGTTTTTGGAGTATTTGGACATGAGTTGCCTAACAACACGTTTTCCATCACCGTATTGAGAGCAGTAATGATAAAATAATGTAAATACTGAGCTAACTTTGACTACGATACGTAGCTTACTTGAAACATTCCCGACGACGTCCTCTTCCGCGTCGTCGCGGGCGGCGATGTCATCGAGGTGCTGTTGGAACGGGTTCGGCTCACTTTCTGGGGAAGCTGGGGCGTCTGGGGGAGTTGAATCGACGTCCACTGGCTGGTCTGTGTGTGGTTGGTCCGGTTGAACACTGTGGACAGAGATGAAATTATAGGTATCTTGATAAAAAAAATATTAATAGAATTTTGCAGTAGCAGTCACGCGGAGTCTGATGGCAATAGGCTCGCCCCCTGTTACATAGGACTTAAATATAACTGGCGAAATGCGTGAGTACTATAAGGTACACGTCTGCCTAACCCTTCGGAGATCACAGGCGTGTGGCGTATTTCGTTATGTTAAAATCTTAGAACTGTCATAATGGGGGTATCGCATCAGAATTCGCCGCTAGAGGCGCTAGTGTAGCGCGGGGGCACCGAAATGTCAGATGTCATAGATTGTTCGCGTTTTGCGTGCTGTTTTAACACGACGTATTTTTACAAATATTCACGATTGTGGTCTAGATTGAGCCAATCCTGATTAATTATGACTTGAAGATTTTAAGTAACAACTTAGAATCTTAATTATCAGAATTTGGAGGTAAAATGATTTTTAAATGGTTCATGCTTGCTAATTTTAGGGAGAATATTGTAAATATATGAACCTAAAGTTTACACTATGTTTTATTTTATTACACTTAATAAAATAAACTTTTTATGAAGTTATTGGTACTTTAAAGTATAAAATAGAATTATTGACAGGAGCTTAATCGACAGTAGCGCCATCTGGTGAGCTCAAAAACGATAGCCCTCATTAAGTCAGCATCAGAGTTTTATACATTTGACAGCTGAAAAAAAGCTGAGACCGAGTCTAAAACTAAACGTCAGTTTTGAGTACGAGTAGATCGATGTGGCGAAGCTTGAAGAGTCCATGTCTAACAGTGGACGTCTTTGATTGGTCCTCCAAACGTCAAACGCTTTTCTGGATTCAACAAACAGTGCCCAAGCTCAGGCATAATTTATAAGATTAGAAAAAAAAAGTGAAAATAAATTAAAAATTACAAACCTTGCCTCGTCTTCATGAACTCCGTCTTCGCTCTGAAAGAAAAAATAATTATTAGATAGATAAAATAGAATACCTACTTTTTATTATGTACACCAAAATAAACTACAGGTATCATTACAATGAAGAACGTATGCATAGGGTGACACAATGCACGGTCTTATCGCTAAAAGCGATATAATATTGTTTTTAGGCGCTCGCTCACCTGCATGCGCCTGTACCTAATGTATAAGTTCAGATTCACTTGTTTCTGTAGAAAATCAAATCTTGGAAGTCCTTGCACTGTTTAATTACAGGCGAATGTTCCCGGTGAGGGTCCACCGTAATATTCACCAAGCATTGCTGGCAGATTTTTTATATTAGAGCAAGTTTACAAACATTCAATTCTACTTCGTAGGTGGGTACTGATTTGCATGATCTTTTCAAAGCAGTCAAGGATGCTTTACTCTGTAAATTAACGAAGTAACATACAAATTATGTATGAAACTGGATTAAATTGAATCTTTGTGAGCAGTATTTTACGAGTAGCATTATTAATCTTCATTTATTCTTCCATCCTTCTTTTCTCTTCCTTGATCATTATTCTTTAACAGTGTTTTAAAAATAACGAAAAGCCATTCGGAAATAGAATACTGATTTCCTCCGCAATGTTTTAATTTGAACTAGGAACGCTAAGTCTCTGGCACTTCTTTTTTTTTTCTAACCAGAGCAAAGGCGCAGGACCTGTCGCCGTGTCCGTTTAATTGGTATCCGAACGCATCCGCTAATTGTGGGTGAAGTATCGGCCGGCACTAGCGACACTAGCGCCGCGTCGCGCATTCACCTGTCGTCGACGCGGGAACACGCCGCCGGCAAACCAAATTACTCGAACGCGGTCACGACTAACCAAAGTTCTTTTTTGCCTTTATTTTTTCAGGGATCTCGAAACTACCGTGTCCCGTTTTCTTAGAAATAAATGATAAATTTGAGGCCGACTTGTAGATTTACTCACTCGCTTGTCTTAAAGGCCTAAAATAATCGTAGTTTGCAGCCATGCTACATTATTAGAAAAGAAACAGAGTAAGATGGATGACGATTTTTATGGAAAGGTAGTTACTCCGTATAAGGTTTTCAGTTAAGTCCCTTTTTATATTCCAGAACGTCAAATTATAAGGGGACTTGACATTGACAGGCCTCAGAATCTATTGTTGACTTATAAAAATGTATTAGACGTTCACACTATGAAGCGGACGTATTTTATATAGATTTATGGAATAGCCTACTTAAATCTAAGACGATCCTTATACCTTACTAAGAGACCTCTTCAATCTCAAACTAATATACGGCCAGACATAAAACGTCGCAATCCTCTTCATCCAACCCTCGCATTGGATATAAATTGACTTATTTTAAATCTAATACTCGGTACTGGAGATCAATCAATTATATACGATGAGGCAAAACATGGACCAATAAAAACTTCTACGTGATTAGATTGGAAGTATTAAAGAGGAAGCCTTTGATATTTTTATATGAAAAGGTTATTTATATGTTATAGTTGCGGACGTGAGGGAGTCAAAGCTGACGACGGTTCATCTATCAAACGTTTGACCGTATAAGGCGAGCGGCGCGCCGCGCAGATGACACACCAGAGACAACGTTTGATTGACTTGTAACTTTTTATTTTTTGTTGTAACGCTCGCTAATAAGCTATGTTCCCGCCGTTAAGGCAGCACAGCGTTCGGATACGCGGATGAACGGAACGTATCCTGCTGAATCGGGATTACATTTTTCTTTGGCATCTAATCGTGACGAACTATGCGTTTGCTTACAGTAGGTGGTACAAGGTTCAGGTAGTCTTGAATACAACCACAGTTCTGTAAAACAAGTAATCTACAAATCAAGATTTAATTAATTTCAGTAAAAATGCAGTTCCATTTGAAAACTGTATTGTAAAACCGTTCAAGTGCAAATATATGTTGCACTTGAACAGGTGCAATATTATAAAATCTCTTATCTAAAAATAATCAAACAAAATTTACACATTTTTGATATCTAATAAAAACGCGACTCTCGAAAATAAATACGAAAAACCCCATTTCGATAAAAAATAAAATATCAATCGATTTTTATGTCCAGTTACCATTTTTTGCGTAAGTCAGTATTTCGTATTTGCGTGATTTAGGAATCGCCATCCCCGCTGCGCGAATCCGATCGCAACCGACAATATTAAATTTAAAAACGTAAATAAATTAAAATGGCGAAGCACGTAGTTAACGGATGCTTAGATGTTTTTTCCAACTGGAAACACGTTCCTGTAGGCCTTCTATTTTTTGTAACGCGATAATGAAATAGGAAATTCCATTGAATTAGTCGTCACATATTTCAAATAGGATATCAGAAAAAGTTTAACTTATAAATTAGTTGAACTGAAGCAAGAAGTTTGGTTAGAGCAACGGCTTTATAAATAAATCATAGTTCGCTTATCTCTTCTAAATTAGAAGAATATATCATGAACGCCTTTTTGTAACGTTAATCTTTTTTGATACACAAAGGAGCCGCAGTATCTTTATTAAATGAAAAGAACTTTCTGCGAAGAAGATCCGACTTTAAAAAAAAGTCTAAAATAACTTGACTTTCGGAAGTCGGTGTCTTTATTTGTCTCATTGACTGTTTTGCCACCGACTTCTATGGGACCAATCGGGAAGTATATCCTTTCACATGAAAAAAGGCGGCAACAGCTAGTTATTAATATCTCAAGGAAGACCTTGATTGCCCAACACTACAATGACATTTTCCTCCATTTAACAAGTCCGTAATACCCCAGCAACTCATGCAGTCTATCCCATCCCAGATCGGCAGAACAAACCCTCAATTTGGCTCACATGATTTAAAATGCTCACAAATTCCGCGTCTGTCTAGCCCGACGTGTTACAGCGCAAATAACAGCCTTATACAGAGAAATAGGCGAGTTAACAGACCATAGACAAAGCTAAGGACATATTGTTAGTGCGCGTATGATGGAGTCTCATCTGAAAACAAAGTGTAGGTCCGTCGGGCTTCGGACGGGGCCGCAGAGCATCCGCGCTGTAACGAGCGTCAAATACATGCGATTTATGTATCTTCACGCGTTCTGCCATGTTGGGATGGTTCGAGTTTCAGGTGGGTCGTGTGGCAAGTGGCTTCAAAGTCACTTATAGGATTTTGAAGGACTTAATTGCTTGTTCTTGGTCGTTATGTAACATCTTTGTGGCAGCGTAAAGGACAACTAATATTCTAACTCAGACCATCTAAGTCTCAAACCATCTAGTTTATTCAATTTCTTGTCAAGAATTCTGTTTGACAAAATTCAGTTAAAACGTTATCGTAATTGCTTCCGGAACACTTACTAAGAATGTAGACAGATAAGTGGGAATTGTGCCAGCACCTAGACAAATAAAATTGTGGCAATGGTGTGAATCCGTTTTTAGGATACCTAACCTAAAAAAAGAAAAAATGGAACCTTTATAGATCACTTCGTTGTTCGGCTGTCAGTCTAGTACGACGACCATTTAAAAAAAGAATATCGGCTATCTCCGAAAACCCGCGAGGATGGTCTCAAAGGACGTTTGTATTCTAAACTTGCTCTCACTACGTCAAAATTATATATTTTTAAACTGACATGGTCACTATCACTGAGAACGGGATATTTACCATTTTTAGATACCTACGTTTTGGTTTGAGTTCCCGATATTACAAAATATACCCATTTTCAGTGGTAATAATAATGTCAAATTATCTACATTTCTAAGAAGTTTCTGACATTGACCGTTTTTAAGATGAGTTGCAAAATGATTCCGAACGTTTTTAAATTTAGACCTCATTCAACTTCATTTTTGGCTTCTATACGTGAATTGTCTGAGTTTATCTAAAATTATTATTTCTGTCAAGACACATTATGATTATTAGTTTTCACAGTAATTCTACACGCCAGTGTTACAGGTCAATCCGCATTTATTACACGTGAAATGGTTTCGCGTTGAAATAGTTGTTCAATTTCGCAAGATTGCGCGAAAATCATGTTGGATTAAATCAGTGTTAATGATCTGGTAATCAAATGATTACGGTTCGATAGCGAGACAATAAGCGTAGAATTTCATTTCAGTTTGTTGCGTGATTGCTTCCATTACCCTATTTCTGTTAGAAAATGGGTTGTTCGGTTAGGTTTGTGGTTGAAAGCATTGCGGCTTTGCATTTCCTGTTATGTTTTTTATCGCGGAACGGAAAAGAATTTCTTTTTTTTTTTGCTATCGCGTTTCTGCATATATAGTGTATGCTGAATTTACCTTTAACAGTCTTTCTCAGTCTTGAGTTGTCATCCAATTAGAACTACAGCAAAATTTTAAAATACCAATAAATTCCGAATACATTTTTGTAATTTACTCATACGTTTCCAATTACTCTAATTGACGCCTTAAAGGCAATGGATCCCGAATGTTGCAGCATACCGTTTTAAATAGATAATAAGCTCTCATTATTTCATAAACAGCATATTCACACGAAGTGTCCAGTGTCCACATTTTCATAGTTTTCTATGAAATGATTACATTTTTATACCGGATAGACCCGTCCCGGCGACTTAGCGTTCCCTTAGCTTTATGTTAATAGTATATAACGAACAACGATGGGTGATTATCGCCAAGAGTAATCGTTTTTAGTGGGAACTATTTGGCGCGCAATCCGGTCAGGGCTGAGACATGTCTTTGGTTTAAACTGTTGTGTATGGCGCTAGGGTACCGCTCGTGTTTTGGATATTTTCGTTGATTATCAGTTTTGCAATGTCTTGTTTAATTAACATCTTTGTAGTGCTGGACAGTGTCAGACTACTGGCTTTTAGGTTACTAGCTACAGCTGGCTACGCCACAATAAATCAATGAGTGAAATGAGAGTCGAGCCAATAATGTATAGGTAATAACTTTGCCTATCGGACAAAAGCTTGTAAAGAAAATTATACAGGAGAAAGTCGAAACCAGAAACGAACTAAGAAGACGACGCAGTATAATATAAAACCTTTCCTAAAAAAAACTGCGTATTCTTTATCAAAATAAAACAGCAATTAAACTAATACCAAACTACCTTATTTTCGTTCATCTGGCAACCCTAAGCGCTATACTCCGGGTGCGTGCGCGCACGCGCGTTACGGCGCCGTTTTGAGAGCCATTAACGCGATCACTGACTAATCGGCATTTAAAGGAATTTCGTACGTTTTGCCGCACTTATTACATGACCAATATAACTTGAAACATCAGGGTGGCGCTGCTTGCTAAGAAAAACTTCATCCACCTGTCAAATTTAGTACATTTCAAAAGTTGTTCCAAATTATACTGTGTCTCAAGGTATGTTGGTCAAGTAATACTAGTAACTGACACTTAACAACGACACTTTGAAAGATCTGAAGATGTTATCGCAGAATTGATGTGGACATACGCAATTGACACTTGATCTACTGTTGATTGCACAGATATAGATGGGTTGATTGGCTTACGTGAGTACTTATTATATGTTTTATTAACCGCATCTGACATTTTACGGCAGGAATTTTCCAAAAGCAGCCTCGAGTCAAGACTTTTGTCCGGTTGATGGCAATAGTCCCGCTCCTTAAAAGAAAAGCCTAGAATTCTAAGTTTTGACAGTTCTAACTTCACGCAATTACAATAGGTACTACAGAATAAAAATCGTATCTTAAGTTATTACTTTTACTCAAGTAATTTCACTTGTTTAAAGATACGGATCACTTTGACTTAGATACGGGTGTTAGAGCCTTTCTATATTATGCCACAAAAATAACTTTTTGGCGCCCAAGGTCTTAGAAATTATAAGTATTGTATTACACCATTTCAAACAGAAAGCTAGGCTCCTAGTGAAGTCAGAAACAACACCGAGTTTCCCAATCCTGACACCAGGCCCGATCGCGTCTTATCGATTCCCTGAATTATAATAACGCAACAAGAAATGTTCTCAGATTTAACGCTGTTGACATTTACGCGAATCGGCAGGTGAAAACAAGAACTTATGATTCAAGAAACTATTTCAGTTTATCTATGTAAATCTGCTACAAGAATTTGTGTACAGGTGTCTTGTTCCAAATGTCACCTTATGGTCTGCTGCAGAATCGACGATATTTGCAATGTTTTGGCGACAACTTGATTACTAAGTGTGTAACCTTTGTAAGCACGGCCTTTTTGTTAAAAAGTTGCTTTAACTTTTAATTAACTTCAATACTAGTCTCCGAGATCCATATTTGTAGCCCGTGAAGAGTGTTTAAAGCGAGTTACGGTAAAACTAAAAACCATTTAAGATCTAAGGAGTCCTAAAACAATGTTAGCTCTGAATCGGGGCCAAATTCCTCCAATTCTATGACAAATGAAATTTCTCGGAACACGCACAACATTGGAGTAAAAAAATTTAAAAAATGTTCTAAGGCTATTACCATAACTTACCTTCAAAAGCACACTACAAATACTTCTCGCCACTTTTATCTAGTCCAAAATAATTTCCGCACTTCAGTCTAACACTAAACTGCTACAAGAACGAGCTCCTAAAGCTATCAAACGTAACCCTACACGTTCTTGTTCCGGAGTAACGTTTAGGTCTCGTCTTTAAATCGCTACCCGTATTTATTAGTCGTGTCGCTTAAAGAGGGGACAAGGGCGCAGCTCGGGTAAATCACCTGCAAGTGCTAGCCTGCTAGGCTGCATAGGGCACGTTTACATGGTAGCAAGCCACTTTTGGTGTGACCACCCATAAATGGTTTAACAAAGAAAAGGGATTGTTTCGGTGTAAGGTGACTGTTTTTTGGTCCCGTTTAGGTAGGGGTTAATGTTACTTAACTGGTAAGAGTAGTTAATGGGTGTCGCGGTAAGGAAAATGGAAACGTTAAAATTAACGTGCGAATGAACCGTTTTGTCGCAAACCTCTGTAGAGTGTAGAACTGACAACAATATAATTATGGTCCTGAACTCAGGGGCGTGCCGTCCATAGAGGCAATTAGGCCTAGCCTACCCTACCATTCCTACCAACAACGCAACAAATGCATTTATTATAACTATATTAATCAAAAATAAAAAAATAAAACGCCTGTTATAATACTTAAAGCAACTTGTCGCGGCCGTGTGACGTAACTGGTAATAATATTACGAGTCTAGGCAAGGCCCCAGCCGGCCTAATTTCCATTGATAAATTTAAGCACACTGATAAGTATTTTCGTGTATATACACGGAAATACGAACGGCACACATAGTAAATAGGGGCGTAAAGTCCTGCGAGTGTAGCTGGCTAGCTGGCCACTGATTGGCTGCCCCACAAAGTATTATCCGGCTAAAACGGTATGCGGTGATGCAATTATATTTGGTAGTGTTTTTTTCATTGACAAAATAACAATTGTATTTTTCTTAGAAGCCATATTTGTTTCATGTGACAAGCAAAATTTATTTCGTGATCTTGAATGTTTTGATTATTATAATATCTGACGGTTGTAATTCGTTTTGAAACGTACAGTAGTGTAAATATTATTTGTTGTATTTGTTTATTTACTTAAAAATGGTGTTCTGTTGTGAAGTTTGCGCTGATAATGTGTTTGTCAGAAGTTAAAAACAATAAGTATTCACGATTGTTTGATGTTAAGATTCAAGTTGTGTCTAAAGGAAAATGTGTAGATACCCGAATTACGAGAATTAACCCAAAATTCATCTCGTACTCGGTATTTCAAATGAATCTTTCTTCTGTTTGCATTGTCAGAAAATCGTGATTTGAACCTTGATTAATGTGGTGAGTTCTTGTATTTATAACTTTGGTTTTTACAGGCTTATTTTCAATGTTTGTTTTTCAAATATTCCGGTCAGACGCTCAAAATTGGGTACGGAACGAAAACTAAACTATTTTTTTTTGTTTACAGCGCCCTCTGATTTATTTTTTAGGTTTTTTTGTAACGAAGCGACATCCTTCGTTCTTGTATTGACATAATACCATTGAAATTCCTTATATTTAAGCTAGATGGCGTTGTTTCTCATTGGCGTTGTTGTTGCTTACTAAAAAGACGATGAAGAAGACTAGAAGACAGATGCGGGGGCCTGGGAGGGTTAGTGAATATATCAATAGATGTGATCATGTGACTACTTTGAGGGTCATCCTAAGTAGAGCGACGCTGTGATGTTGCGAGTTTTTTTTTTTTTTCTTGGCCTGCCCGCCTTCGGGAAGCACTGCACGCCACTGCCTGAACTTGTACTGAATTGCAAAATCCCCAGACACAATCAAACTTGATGTGTATACATCAAGAAGCAGTTGCTATGGAAGTGTTGGACGCACCTAGGAAAAACAAGCGCAAAAACTGGACAAGCAAAACAGCCTACATTTCCCAATCATCATGCATCTGGCACTAACGAGGCGCGCTAATCGCACGTCGGAGCGACACATCGGTACGTCTCCGAGGCGCATTCGATCACTGCCGCACCAATCCCACATAGTTAGACTTAGCACGCATTTTACTGCCAATGTACTAGGATTTAGATGGTTTTGACGCACTCTGTGATACTTTCCAGTTATTCAGTATCATCGTCATCTACCAAGCCTGTACATAACTGTCTTGGGGTCGGCTTTCAGCCTAACCGGATGCAAGAGTGTTTTACTTTGAGCGACTGCCTATCTGACCTCCCAACCCTGGTTGTCATTGTCATCATTTCTGGCTCCTGACTTCCCGTAACTACCGTCAAAGAATTACAAATGACAGCCGGGACCAACGACTTAAGGTGCTTTCCAAATCCAACAAAATCAACCGACATGATGTATATAACTACGCAGGTCTATCATTAGCTTTGTCTGAGTCTTGGACGTGGATGTGAAGGATGGGCAGACAAGGAAGTGGGACATTTCCTGCAAAGGAGCTCCACAGTGGCATTGTGTTTGGCATGGATTGACGATATGCCATTTGTTTTCCCAAATTATTTCTACAGCGGCCTTTGTAGTTCAATCTATAATGTATATTGAATCAAAATTATACAAAATACTGTAGTCGTCATGTACGCCGGGTGTGCACTAACAAGGCGCGCTAATCGGGCGTCGGAGCGACACATCGGTACGTCGCGTGCGCTCGGTCGATCACTGCCGCACAAATCTTACATTGTTAGTGCGCATTTTTACTTCCAAGCTACATAGATGCATCTTCGTTGTGGTGAGCTTTTTTGTATGTAAGAGTGTTTGGTTGATGGTAAACGCAGATTGTGTAGAGATTTTGTGAAAATAGTACATTTTGATATAAGTGGGGAAACTTTGTTATTGCATTCTAGCGCGAGAGAAACACCCGAGCTGCAAGCAAGGGTGTTATGGAGCCGAGAACTGCAATAACAAATCCGCGTATCAAACGACGTTTTTCAATACACTTTCGAAGAAATAAAATATTAGAACGGAAAGTATTTTTGTCAGGAATTAATATGAAACTATGATTTAATTTGCTTTTTTGCCGCGCTTTACTTTCGCCAGGTTTAAGAAGATGCAAAGGTATGATGCCGTATACAGCCTACAATGAAAAAAAAAAGAAAATTTAAATATTTTTTTTTTTATTTAGAACACAATAAGATGTTAATTTGTTCATAAAAATAAATATTTGTTTTAAATAATCATGTTTATCTATGATATTATATTTATAAACACAATTTAAATACTCGTTTAATCCGTAAAGACGCACTATCTCTTTGCCGGGATTAAAAAAAACCAATCACCGAAAACCAATTCAACACATTGCATGTTGAACCTAATCGTAGTGCGATTAGAACCATTTTTCGAGAAAGTGTATTGAAAAATAATTTGCAGTGTTCTTAAACCTGGACATATTTCTACATAGCCTGGATATGACGGATTAAGGACTGGTGTTTAAGGGAATTTGGGGTCCTAACGTCGAAATTTGTATTCACCGCATTCAAGACACCTTTAGCTCCGTATTGGCCGCTCCTTTGGAGTCATAGAATCACTCTTAACATTTAAAAACCGCAGACGCGAACCACAAAATCGCATTCAAACGACATTCACACTCGAAGAGTTAGCATACGTTCGACCCCACGACCGCAACTCGCAACCACAGTAATTGACGATCATTTGACAAGCGTTGTCGCGCCTAAAGCGGGCCCAAATAGGTAAAAGTCGAAATGTCAGTGACAAAACGGCCCGGACACGTCGCTCAACTTAATTGGCTATTAGCTAATGAGATTGTAAGATAGTTATCTGGTCGGCGACGCAAAGCGAATATCGCGTATATCGAAAGCGCTCCGTTAGGTGCCTGACGATGACAGCGGGCAGGCGACAAGACGAAAGGGATTTACTGAGAAACGATGTGCGAATGTACCTATCGAGAGGCTGATAACAGAACCTTGTAAGGGCTAGAGGATGGGATGAGAGGTCACGTATTTCTAAACGGTGGCAGTAAATTATAATAACGGTTGATAATTCTTGGCTGATTACCACGGCTCGCCTTCAATCCTATCAAAGTCAGTCAGTCTTACATATCGTAACGGTCCGCGTCTTTGGTTTAGATTTTAATCTGTGGCAGATTTATTGTCAGCTCCCATTGCTTGGTAAGTTCAGATACCTATAGTATGACCACTTTAGGCGTGCAGTTCAAAGTGGCTTTGTTTTTCAAGAAAATTTTGCATCGATATGTCAAGCTTGGTACATTTATTTTAGTTCTGTGTGTTCCCGCGTGCACAGATAAGCTGTTGTTGATTCAAGCATTTGACCGTAATGTCAATCTAAAATCTAAATACACAAATAATATCAATCAACACTTTAGGAGTCACAAACTAACGTCGAATCCAACAAACTCAAAATATCTCAATTTGCTAAATAAAAGCATTGTTCGTTTTCCATTAGTGCTTACTTAATGAACTGTTAGCACAATCCCTGGTGGATCTAAAGCGTAGAATGGAACCGTGTAAAGAAATCCGTACACGTTTGGCCGACCTGTCGCATGAACTCGGGCCCTTTCGAGCGAAGCGTTAATTTCGCAGAAACGCTCGGTTACATGTCGCTGTGACCTTTCGAGGTAGGCAGACGATTTAGTCCTATTTATTTTATGCTTTGTTTATTTTCGAATCACTGTTTCTGTTGTGAGGAAAGTTTGATTTAATTAGCCTTAACCCTTTTGTTTGAGATCCACTAATAGATATTATATTAGTCTTCGAACTTATCTTCTTATAACTGAAATTTTTGTAAGAAACCATATGTTTGTCATCTCATCTCAGAAAAAAGTTAATTTTAGTGTTTTCAAGACGTTAGCAATTTCGGGGTTTATTTTTAAACGTTATTCAAAGTTGAGAGACATTTAACTGGCTATGTATGTTAAGTAGAGTAATTCAGTAATTACCTATATATAGTTTTTAAGTAAAAAGCGTACACAAAGTACTATTCTACATGTGAATAAGTATCAAGCAAGATTATGATTTGACTCAATTACGGTCTGAGACCATACATACATGCAAAAGCAGCAACCTCTTTCAACCATTCAAATATTTTCTTCCACGTAAACAAATGAACGTGTTTCTCGATTCAACGAGCATCCAAACAGGAGTCTTATACAATCTAAAGCAAGTGGCTCTACGATATTAGTTCTTATTTGAGTGATAGACCTCAACATGTTCAAATAAATGGTATCAATTCACAGGGTTTAAAAGTAAAAATGGGGGTTCCGCAAGGCTCCATATTGGGTCCTTTCCTCTTTCTAGTATACATAAATGATCTACCTTATTTACTGAAAAACCAACCTCAAAATATGGTGTTATTTGCTGATGACACTTCTCTAATTTTTAAGATAAATAGACGGGCCCAAATTCTAGATGACGTGAATAATGCCCTACTTCAGGTTCAAAATTGGTTCACAGCAAACAATTTAGTATTAAACGAAAAAAAGACTAAATGCATTAGATTTGCTTTACCGAATGTTAAAAGTAGTAATTGTGATATAATATTGAATAAAGAGAAACTTGAATTCGTAGATAAAACGGTTTTCCTGGGGATTACGCTTGATTCAAGGCTACAATGGAGTTCTCATTTAACGTCTCTTGCCGGGCGGCTAAGTTCAGCAGCATATGCTATTAGAAAAATCCGTCAATTTACAGATGTTGATACCGCTAGACTGGTCTATTTTAGTTACTTTCATAGTATAATGTCTTATGGCATTTTGTTATGGGGACGAGCTGCAGACATTCAGTCAATATTTATTCTGCAAAAAAGAGCCATCAGAGCTATATATAATCTTCGTAGGTGCGATTCTCTAAGGGAACTGTTTAAGGACATTAACATCATGACGGTACATTGTCAATACATCTACGAAAACATAATGTACGTAAGAAAAAATCTGCATCTTTTTAGTAAAAGAGGTGACAGACACAGTTACAGTACTAGAAATAGAGACCAATTAGTTCAGCCGGGCTTCAGACTCGCTAAAGTAGATTCATCTTTCATGGGGTACTGTTTGAGATGCTATAATAAAATTCCACAAAGTATTCTTGAACTGAATGAGACGAAATTTAAAACATGCATTAAACGCACACTATGTAAGCAGGCATATTACAAGTTGGACGATTATATCGCTGACAAAAATGCTTGGCTCAATGCCGGTCCTGCTCCACAAGGACAGGGACGCATAAATTGATAACATTAAATAGTATTGTTGGAGCTGCTGAAGATTGTACAACTATCTTTGCATTGTATAGATTCAATATCTTTAGTATTATATAAAGCCCATATTGTGTGAGTGCTATGTACTAAAGAGCTATCGTTCACTGGAAACCTACGTCCTTTCCCGACTTGAATGTGCCCTGGCGGTTGAGAGAATGTCATGCTCACTCAATGTCTCGCTGATGGTGGCGCGTGTGTCGGATCATTTAGTTCCCTTCAAAATGGTTGAGTTGAATGGTGCTGATCCATGCGTCATGTTCGTGAACGGGCGCTGTCAGTTGTGACTGGTCATCTCTTAGTTGCCACGGCTTATTTGAATTTATTATTTTAATTTTTTTTTAATTGTCTTTTTTGTGTTTACTATGGACACTTTTAACGTGCACATCTTGCTACATCGTTCTCACATAATGTACCATCTCAATATGAATGATGTAACCAAGGTTTTGTAACAATATGCTGATTTAAAAGAGTGTCCATGGAGTTTCTTGCCCGTTCTTCTCCATAGAGATCTACGCTAGGGAATGGGCAACTACAGTACTTTCACAGTTTTTATGCCTTGTGACTGGGACTGTAGCTACATTTCATTGTTATCTTTGTTTCGACAGTTCAAAAGTGCCTGTAACTGGCCTACTTGAAATAAATGCTTTGATTTTGATTTTGATTTTGAGTCAGGGAACAGATTCGCGCACACGTGCCAAAGAAACAAAAGGTGAATGATAGCAGCAATATCGTCGAGCGCGGGTATCAAGCCAGTACGAGTGGTACACACGGGGTGATTTGTGCTTGTACATTCGGTGGCTGGGATAAACAAGGTTTTTAGTTTCTTTAGGGCTTTTGGGCACAGCGGGAGATGGCGTGCATTGCACGGGAGCCAGTGGGCGATGCTACCATACACAAGATGATTTGAACAGGATCGCCTAATGTAATCGAATAAATGATCTTACTTCAACAATTTTGTTTTAATACCTTGTTTTTACAACACCTACTTGATGCCAAAAAGGGGTTTCTCAAGAATGGCTGAAATAAATATATGACAAAAGCCAGCAAATATCAACCAATGATGCTGCTGTATGTACTTAAATTACAATCAAACCGGGACTTATGTTGACAAACTGACGCGGACAAATTGTGGACGTAGATTCGTACACCATACTCTGACAGATAATGTACTGCAGTATATCTCAGTGTCCCGTGACCGCAGCCGGTACGCAGAAGCACAGAATCAGCCAACCAAAATCATCCCGTGTGCCCCTCCCTTTATTCGCTGACGTGATACTAATGGCACCACCCGACGATGCCCGCGATTTATTGTCGCGAACACCGCCGTCGGCTCGACGACTGCGTATGTTTCACTTCTTAGTTCCTTACAAAGTGTAGATTAAGCTTTAGAAATGGAAATGCGCGGGAGTGCGGTTGGGGCACATAATTTATGACGTCTTTGGTTTGGTTCTAAGTGGTGTATTGCAGGCCTGAAAGGGTAGATTTGTTAATGTTTTCGGTGTACAAATGGCTTCAAGGTTTGAAAAGAACAACAGTTTATACAAAAACCACGCCAACGGAGCCTCGCTGCAATGATGAGTAATAATCCTAAATTGGACGGATAGAAAGAACAGAACAGCAACAATAAAGTAAATTCAAAAAATCTATAAAGATCAACGCACTCTGGTTAAGTGCTTTGATAGAACTAAGCACTTCACCGGATAAGAATTAGCATCACCTCAAATAGAACCATTCAGGATTCTCCATACTGCAACCGCACCGTAAGCCCTTACGGTTTCGTCATCCGGTCGTCATCTCCTGAAATCCGGCTCTGTTAGTAAAAACGAGGTAAGGTGGTGTCGATCGACTGCACTGCTTTATATATATACAAAGGTGTGCTGTGGCTGTACAACTTAAAATTTCACCAAGCACTTTTCCTCTAAACTATGCGCGAACAAGCCGTCCCTTACCTTAAAACAAACAATAAATTCAATTCATACAATTATCGCGTGATCGACCGTTGTACGCCAACATTAGCATGTGGCCACATCACGAACTATTAAATCAGGCACAATGTGCAACTACCGTCATTGCTATCTGCGGCCGAGGCGCGAACGACCCAGTTCGGCGCGTGCGGACCATAGATCAACTGATTAATGATAGACCACCTGCTTGGCGAAAATTTTGTTGTTGAATTTTATAATTGGAGATACTGTTGTTGTAACTATGGTTGTCAATTATAAAATCATAGAGGCCATTTAGCTAGATGAGCTATACAATAACAGTTGGCTAGATAATAACAGCCGCATGGCCAATATATTTTAAGATTAAGCAACGTTTGCTGCGATTGGTTGGTGGATGGGTGAAAATACATTACATACTGACCCCTCTATGCCTCTGAAAGTCATTCAAGTGCCGGCTATCATTAGTAGATCTTTAAAGCAGAAAGTCTGGCTACCAGTCATGCCAAGAGGTATCTTAAAATGCTGGTATTCAACTGTATTCGGTTTGACTAGACGCCGACCCCAATGTAGTAAAGAAAAAAATGTTTTTTTTTCGAACTGGCTCAACTCTAATTTTGATTGGTGCAAAATGGAGTCGAGCAAGTTTGACAAAAAAATCTGCATGAATTCTATTCTCGAAGACCTGTCCATCCTACTTACTCGTACCTTGGATAAAGAGGTAAGCCAGTACCTACTTAATTCACGTTAGAGACGTGAATTAAGTATCATATCGCCTCATAGTCCATACATCGCGATTACCTACTCGGGGATCTATTTATTCACGAAACAGTTACCTACATCTCTCTCCATTTGGAATGTAGGCGATTCGTGCCAGTTAGTATCAAAATAATGCCTTCAGTAGCAGTATTCCTTATTAATATCGACCAGAAGCATTGTCTGTTCATCTTACCTGCCCCTACCGACCAAAGATGATCGATACGTCCTTTCTGCGTAGTCTGCTAATCTTTGGCTCACGACGTAAGTCAGCGGGCCCGATATGATCGGCACGAGCGATGCATCGCGGCAGTTTACGAGCCTACCGGCTAGATTGCGGCCACAGGGCTTTTTATACAACTAGCATTTGAAGCTCTTTATCTATGCACTTGTCCGTTTCTATGGATTCCTGGTAGCGATTCTCTGGAGCCTTAATGGTTTAGTGGAAGTATGCATCTGATGTGGTGTAATGATTTTTGTTCTGATATTTATCCTGGTAAGAGTCGAGAGTAATATGGTAATGAGTTTTGTGCGAAAATAATCTGTTTTTGTTGAGCGAATCCTGATATTATAGAGCATGGGAGAAAGGAGCCTCTATCAAAACGAACAGGCCATGTATGCGTGATAGATACATATATCTTATCACTTAAAACGATCTACGATAAGATCCAGAACAATCCACTACTAAACAGAGAACACACGATCTAACACAATAACTAACGATAAAAGCACACATAACTACCCACATTTTGCACTAGAAATTTCTGCATACCATCCCACACTGCAAGATCAAAGCCAGACATCAAAGTCGGCTCAATTTTGGCGGCAAACACGCACAAACCATTCAAGGAAGCTCAAATTCACTTTATTAGGACACAAAAGATTTGCCAAACAGACAGAGAAGGCATAAAGCAAGCGGAGTGGGCGGAAATCTCCGAATCTCCGGTGTTCAGGCGCATGCAAATAGCTGTACGACAATATTTATGAACTGTGTGGCTAAATGTTAATAGGAGTTGACATGCTGAGATAGGGGCCGGTGAAAGAATGAGCTGTGTTTTATGGATATCTATATAAGGTGTATCTATTCATACACGAACTCTTTTAAGGGGTCATTGTACTCATCATTATGAACAACTTTCACTATGGGACCAACCCCGAAATCGCGAAAAAAAAACAGCTGTTCAGTACATTTTGACGAGTTAATGCGATCATATTGTAGGGAACAGCTGATTTTTTTTTCGCGATTTCGGGGTTTGTCCCTTATTAAAAGTTGTTCATAATTACGAGTACAATGACCCCTTAAGAGATTTCGTGTATGAATAAATAGACCCTATATATATGGTTAGGAGCGAACTGCTTTTGATATGCAATTGAATTTGCAACTTTTGAAAAGAAATTTGATCTTTAAAAAATATTTTCAAAATTTGCGAATTCGTTTTATACGTTTGCATTTAAAAAATCAATAAAAAAAACAACTCCTGAAGTATTCAGCTGCATCCGTTAAGACTGGAAGCCGACCCCAACATCGCCGGGAAAAGGCTCGGCAGACGATGATTAGCAGCTTCTAGAGCTCTTTTAAAAATTAGAAAACTATTTCAAGATCTGAAAAAATCTATCGGCAGTGTTTCAAGCTAGCTACATATTTTGGCTAGGCTCGCTTGAATCCAGGCCTAACTAATGCAGTTCTAATTCGACTTCATCAGACTGCGATGAAAGAAACCTTACTAAATTTTTCACCCCCTAAAAGAAAAAGACTGCGAAATTAAGAACTAGAAGAAATATAGAGCAGGCCAGTGAGCCTCCTTAAAATATATCGGAGAAGTCACATCCACAATTACATAATCTTCACAAGCATACAACAAAAACTAACTCAAAACGTTTAAAACAATTAAATCCAACCATTCTACTACAAACAAAACAAACATAGAAAGCTCCATTTAAGTGCATAAGTAAACTAAATGAGAATAAAATATCATCGCACACGTCTTAGGTATGCAAATGGGTCTGCGCGGGCGCATTAAAATGCAAGATGGCGGAAGCGCGCACGCGAGGTCGCGGGGTCGGCGGTATCGCCACGCGCCATTGTACAGGCTACCGAGTAGGGCGGCATCAATTACTATGATACCAGGATATATATACGGATATATTTTATATGTATATACGATAGTAACAACCAATTTGTAAGTGTCTGTGCGGAATGAAATGTTATCACTCAATGGAATTGCGGTGTTGTGTGGTCTTAGCTACAAATGGGATGGTTCGTCACTTTTGTTGATTTGATTAGTTGATTATGTTTGGAACAAAGCTGATAGCGTTATGTAGTTTATATCTACCCCCATGGTTGTGAGTTTATGTATATACGTATGTATTAGATAGAGAAGCATGAACATGAACAATAAGTCCCGAGACTGAAATCTTATTTTGACGGTGGGTAGTCCTGACGGTAGCCCAGGGTACCAGCCATGATGACTTGAAATTTAACAACCAAACTGTCAAAACTGCTCATAGTTCTACTAATTACGGACAGTCCTCGTTCTTACTAACTCCTATCCCCAGTACCGATATCTTCTCACGATCCGTTAAATCGCGGCGTACAATAGCAGTGGAGCGCTGCGGCAGTCCGCTTAAAACAAAGTAGATTCACAGCTTGTACAATGTATGGCGAACAGATAGAAAATTATTTATGGACCATTTATATGGGTTACTTGCTGTCCTGGGGCCTGGGGCGGCCAGTTTTCTTGTAAATGTAAGACTACCCTCAATACGAAAAGTTAAAGTTTACAAGTTTTTCTAAGCAACTGTGAAGGTTTTGTCAAATTGTGGATGCGGCTCCGGACACCGGACATAAGCAAATACTGTACTGAAGAGTCTGTTGTCTAACTCCTGGCCTTAATGTGAAAAATTTGCAAGGATTTTCTTAAGTTTTACCTGAGTTAAGAGTCAAGTTAGGAATCAACCGTAAATTCTTTTTTGAAACATTTCAGCTCGATTGATTTGTACTAAATGCAACGGTCTTAAGCTTTATAAATCCGTTATTTTTTACATTCTATCAGTTTCATGAATTTCTTGGTACTGGTTTTTATAGTACTTTTTGTGTCTCAATTGAAATGATTTTACTCAGGCTGAAGAACTGTCCGTGTAATATGATTATTTAACATTTATTTCATATACTTTCAGGTGTTCCCGAGAAAACGGATCTCGCCAAACTGACAAACCACAGATAATAGCGCCGTGTTGGCTAACTTCAAAAATGGAATAACGGGATGAAAAAACAAATTCAAAGTGCACTAAGAATTTATTAAACTAACCTAAAGTACAGACAACTATGGTATCTACTGCTAAGAACATAAAAGTCACATGTACTGCTTATTGCTTAACCTACTATAATACTAATAGTATTGTCTATAGCCATCACAACGTATAGGAAGAACAAGTCAAGCGCATATCAAATGGAAAGAAGCATGAGACATGCAATGTTAGAAAATGACCACAGAGCTTTTAAAAAACAGAGGCACCTACCGGGGGTCTAAAATGACCGCTTTATCAGAATCATAATTGGATAATAATTTAAATCACGTTAAAATTCTTAAAATGGGCACATACGTAGTTAATATTTAGAATTATCACTTTGTGACTATTTTGCGAATTGTAATGTATTTTATTTTATTAACCTATTATGATTCTGCTAAAGGGGACATTTTAGGCCCCCTATACTTTTACAGTAAGATTACGTCTGATTGGGCACCACTGTCAAAATTATAGTGACCTTTATGTTCATTACATTAAGGTTGCTATTCGCTTGCTGCCACTGACAAGGCTGACAAATAAAAGTGATTTTTATTGACATTTTAATAAAGTTGTTGCTGGTTTGACACTCACACGTAAACTAATCGGGACATGTCGATTTGTATCTACTTTCTCCGTTGATTCATCACATTAGGTTTTAAACCACAAATTCAGTCCGTCTACTTGCAGAGAAACTCAGATTGAATATTTATGACGCATGGTAATTTTGAACATACACAAAGATTTAAATCGTTAGATGTGCTGTTACCATGCTAAGGACGCGCGGGAAAAACCCGCACATCGTTTAAAAATGGAACTTTTTAAATACAGCTAATGACACTCGTGGACACATAGCTTCCCATTAGTGAAAGAATTTTCGAAATTAGATGGATGATTCCCCTACACCCAAAATTACATACACGCAAAGTTCACCTCTTTATAATATTAGTATCTAAGTATCGATTCAAACCAGAATTATGACCAACTTTTGATGCGGTAAGGCGGATCTAACCATTTAAATCTTTGATCGAAATAGGCACATCCACAGGGTGGAAACTAGGACATCGACGCACAAACAATTACCACGTATTAAGTACACCACTTCGAACATCCCCCCCTTAACCACCCAAAATCAAAATTGTTCATCGATTCAAAAAAAAAGCAAATTTTCCATGTATTTTGACCATGTAGGTAGGTATTGCAGTTTTGTATAAAACAGATGACTGTTTTTTTTAATTTCCGATGAATAATTTCCATTGTAAGTGGGCAGGGGGGGTATGAAGTGATGTACTTAACACGTGGTAACCGATCCTGCGCCGATTGTGTTCGACGCTGTATATCTTTTAAACGCTCTGTGACTGCGACACGTATTGGAGACGGAACACTAACATAAATCTACATCCCTAAACACCCACATGATCAGGGGGGTTACTATGACGTTTTAAAGCAAGAGTAATTCCAGTGTGGGAAAGAGACAGAGCTATACAGGTCGTCTAGCGCCATCTCTTTCCCACACTGGAATTACTCCTGCTTTAAGACGTCATGGTAGGCCATCAGGACAAGCTTTAAAAACATTCAAACACATGCAAATTATTTCTAGGTTAGACACAATTGTACTTTGCTTGATAGGTTCAAATTGTTTTACGACTAAAGTCTCTTCGTCGAATCCAATAATAGTACAAATTGCAATTACTCTTAGGTATACAGTGTGGAAATACATCGACCGTTAAACGGTTACAACGTATTTCGTACATCACTCCAAACCCCCACAAAGAAATTTTTCACCGGTAATCAAAAATGTTCCCGTGTATTCCGTTGTTTGTTTGTGTTATGTGTGTTTTTCATTTGCTATGTTGTTTTGTTGTTGTGTTGTAGGCGTTTCCTACAAAAGTGCAATACACAGTCGAAATGTATGGAACAGCTGTTTTTTTTTTAAATTATCGATGAAAAATTTCTATGTGGAGCGGTTCGAAGCGATGTAACCGTCCGTGGCAACCGTCTGTGCATTGTTTTCCCTTCCACCCTGCATTTTAAGACCGATCCAAAAATATAGTTCTTTAAAAAAAATAACACGATTTTCAGCAAATATGATTTCGACAGTTTTTTTTATGTTTTACCGCCCCTAAGACGACCCACTGACTTTTAATTATTATATTGCCGCAAAATACACACAACAAAAAAGAACCGCAATTTTTTCGGGCTACACTAAAGAAAAAATAAGATTAAAAATGAAAGAAAAATAATTCAAAACAATACTGACACAAAATATTCGATGATTTAAATCTTTGACAAAACAAATAATCACTCAAAAAACACCGAATAAAAACAGACACACGGAATAAGTATTCAATGTTCATATTGGTTAGGACGAATAACAAACTAACATTCGCACTCTTTTCCTTTCAGGGGTAAGTAATATCCTAGCCTAACTTAATACAGTCTGCCATAACGACTTTGCACGTACTTCTAATTATAATAACGAATATCGCTAAACCACTTTGTGGAAAAATAATCGTAGCTTTACCAGAACTAAAAAAATATCGTCGCAATCAAAAACACGGAATTAAGTGTGACCATTAGAAAAAGCAATTGGCTTCGCAGAGCGTCGTCACAAATTTATACAGCATCAATTAAACTTAAAGTGTTCCATCTAAAGTTCTTTTTCGTCTGGCAATTCAATGATTGCGTCTACAATCTCCCTGACTACCTTCGACTCGAAGTAGCTATAGCAGTTGAACAACACTAAGAGCGCTATGGAAGACATGAACACAAATACGAACATTAGTTTATACGTATCCGTTTTGGGCCGCTCGCTCCGTAACGCCATCTGTGGACAAGTGATTGCAACATTAAAATATTTTATAAAAATTAAATTAATTACAACTTTCAAGGACATGTATTCAACTCTTAGTAACAATTAACACGAAGCAATTTAGTTACAGTCGATGGAATTTTTGTAGAATTCCATCGACTAAATTTGAACCAGCCAAAACTTAGGGTTCCGTAGTCAACAAGGAACGTTTTTTTTTTAACGATTCGTTTGTGAAATATTAAGCTTTAAAGTGCTAATTTTTATTAGACTCAAGTGTCCCTCCCCCCCTCTACCAGCTAAACGCTTGTGTTTGGGTACGTGGAAAAATTCACGGTGGAAGTATATACAACGTGTAACAGAAAGGGTATAATCATATGGAATACTGTGGTACGGACCATCAAACTGAACAACTTTCTCTATGGGACCACCATCGAAATCGTAAAAAAATAATCAGCTGTCCCATACATTTGGGTCGAGTAGGTATTGAAATTTGCTATGGAACAGCTGATTATTTTTTTACGATTTCGATGGTGGTCCCATAGAGAAAGTTGTTCAGTTTGATGGTCCCTACCGCAGTATTCCATATGATTATACCCTTTCTGTTACACGTTGTATAACGAAGTTAAAAGGAAAACTATCACAGCTAGGTAGGCTTCACAAGTTTACGAGTAATAGTCGACCAACCTATAAAATGTACTTGGATAACATATTTTCCTAAACATAATGTAAGTTTGTTTCTTATTATTACAATAAAAATTATCGCTACTACGGAACCCTACATTGTGCGTGGCCCGACACGCACGTGGCCGGTTTTTATTCACTCATCATAGCTTCGACATAAGGTGCTTTTCCGGACTCTTAGCAACGCCACCTGTCTACAAACACGGGTACTTATTGATCGTCCCATGTAGGAGCCAGTCTTGTCGTTGGCACTAAAGCGAAACCCCCATTGCAATTACTCTTAGGTATACGGGGTGGAAAGGACACTGACGCACAAAAGATAAAACGTATTCAGTACATCATTCCGAACCCCGCTACATAGAAATGTATCATCGGTAACCTATACATCTTCTATACAAATAAATAAAATTGAACTGTCTGCTTGTAAAATCAAAATAACAGTTTTTTACTGAATGCAAATGAAAATATATACGGCACTTATAAGAAAAAACTCATTTTTTTCTGTCTGTCTGTCGGTCTGTCTGTGTGTCTGTTTGTTCCAGCTAATCTCCGAAACGGCTGGACCGATTTTGACGGGACTTTTACTGGCAGATAGCTGATAAGGTCTAATATAAGCTACTTTTATTTAAGGAAAATAGTTGGGGATCCGTGCAAAAAAATTAAAACTCTTCAAATTGTTAACAAAATCCGATTCGAAAAGAGAAGAACAAGACGAGAAGAACAAGAGAAGAACAGAAGAAAAAGAAGAACGAGAAGGTTCGAGGAGGTTCGAGAAGTAACATTTTTTTAATAATCAAAACATTTTGACCGTGTAGGTATTGCACTTTTGTAGGAAACATAAGATTGCTTACGTACGGTATACTAGCACGAACAATTTTTGACTTCATGTATCTTTTATTAAGCTAATAGACCATGTGCTAGATGGTTTGCCCATCAGCATAAAAGACGAACTTCCTTATAAACTTTAACTTACTATTTAAGCCCTTGAAGGGGTGATTTTTCAATTTTTACTCTTCGCTAGTATGTAGCAATGTGCGATAACCAAAATAAGGAAGGATCTTCATTATACACTGTGACAAGTTTACGACATGTAACGCCAAAACTATCCGTGCTAGCCGCTAAGACATTTCCATACCATAATTCATGCATTTTACTTATATCTTATAGCTGACACAAGATATAATGTATTAGTAGCCGTAATTATAAGTTACAGAAATTAATTTTGAAATCTTATTACTTATAATAGAAAAAAAAAAAAGAATGTAAAAGATATAATATTTTCTAAGTACTTTCAGATACGCTACTCACTCATTATTTTTCCAAAAATTATATCATTTTGAACTTAGAGCTTTAAAAGCCTTGCTCACCCCGCATTTACAGCAACATTTAAAATATATTCTACATGACGTAGTCTAGTGCAATTAGACAATGAGGTGGAACGAAGTTTATAGTGGTCGGATTTTCATGAGACTTTTTTTATTGAGTTCCTAGAAGAGAGGAGAAGAATGTAAAAAAATACTTACTTGAAATATGCATTACATGGATAATGATCAAAGAAAAAGACCAAATTGCTGTTTAATGGATGCACGCAGGTCACAATATTACCCCACAATAATTAATTCGTCGAATTTGAAGTTATTCATAAACGAAAAAAAAAAAACCGAAGGAAATTTAAAAAACATCGCGAGCTGCGGAATTTTGTTTTTTAACTTTCTTCTCCACTCCTCTAGAAACTCAATAATTAAAGTCCTATGAAAATCCGCCCACTATGAACTTCGTTCCACCTTTTGAGTATTTTTTGTCTAATTGCTCTCGGCTAATGATACGTGTACTGTTTTCGTTTTTCGTTTACACTTAAAACGAATTGTGAAGACTCGTTGTATCTAATACTTGTAGAGAACTTGTCAAATACGTATTTGTCCAAATAGTTATCTCAAACAACCTAAATACTTGTATGGTATTTGTTTGGCCCAGGACAATTTTTTTTAATCCTTAATAAAACTGGTCGAAGACGAGGTATTACAAGGAGGTGAGGTGTGAAGGGTGATGATTTGTTTTTATCATTTTAATCAGGCATAGTTATGAATGTTTTTGGAAAAAATAAAAAGTAAAGTGTTTTCCTACTTACTTGTACTCACTCAGCCGACCCAGGATGGGGCAAAAAGGAGAAAATACGAAAAATTCTAATACATTCGCCACCAATCGGATGGGATTTAAAATATACTGTCATCAGTGTAATGGGCGTGTGGTGTACTTTTGTCTTACAATTTTGAAATGGTCAAAAGACATTAATGGTCAGATTACATTAATGAACAAATGCAATAATGGTCAAATGATAATTATTAACAGTCAACTGACATTGGTGATCAAAAGATATTGAAATTCAAATGACAATTACGGTCAAATGACTTTGATGGTCCGATGACACTAATGGTCAAGTGACAGTTAGTGTCAAATGGCAATAATGTTCAAATTAAATTAATGGTGAAAATGTGATTAATGGTCAAATTATATTGATAGTCACACATTTTATAGTCCAGTTACAACAATGATAAAATGATATTTAATGGTCAAATGATATTTGTAACAACACAAACACAACAACAGCAATGAATCGGTAGCATGGTTATAACGGTTAGTTTCTTCTAAATAAATAGTAACTTTAGAGTTGCTTTTCGGGGGAAACTATCCAATAACCCGTGGTGAGGTGACCAGAATGTATCCTGCCGATGACGGTATATCGATCCCATGGGAAAGGGCTTCATTAATTAAATTTCATAATTACAGAACACAAAAATAAGACTTGTAATAAATTCGACTAAACCCCACAAGGACTTGAAATAAATTCGACTAAACCACATCCCAACAACAGTGTCGACAAAATGAGCGTATATCCAGCGTAAACGTCGCACTGACGCCGCGTAGATGCTATGTAAACGTATAGGCTACACTAGCGTCGCTTAGGCGTCATTGTAGCTAAACTACGTGGCTTCAGCAACATATTTACGTAATGCCTATGGTGCGTATACGTTTGCCGAACGTCTACGCTGGAATAACACCGAATGCGACGGCAATCTACGTAAACGTCGCACTGACGCCGCGTAGATGCTATGTAAACGTATAAGCTACACTAGCGTCGCTTAGGCGTCATTGTAGCTAAACTACGTGGCTTCAGCAACATATTTACGTAATGCCTATGGTGCGTATACGTTTGCCGAACGTCTACGCTGGACTAACACCGAATGCGACGGCAATCTACGTAAACGTCGCACTGACGCCGCGTAGATGCTATGTAAACGTATAGGCTACACTAGCGTCGCTTAGGCGTCATTGTAGCTAAACTACGTGGCTTCAGCAACATATTTACGTAATGCCTATGGTGCGTATACGTTTCCCGAACGTCTACGCTGGACTAACACCGAATGCGACGGCAATCTAAAACCTATCAACATTTATATTTACTTATTTGGTTTCACTTAAAGCCTGGAATACATAATATCAGTAACTTACACATAAGCATGCAAATAGCTTGCATGCCATTGAGCCATAACAATTTTAGATTGGTGAAGTTACAATGTCATGCCTGCTACTTGCATAGTTTCGTGCATATGTAATAGACCTGTGTATTACTGGCTTAAGGTCCGATCAAAAGGTAAAGTTGGACAGGTACTCCAACTTAAAAAAAAAATATATAATAAAATCTTTAGTATTTCTAGCCTATCAGTAGCCACAGCAGATTTTACAGATGAGATTTAAGACAAAACAACGTATAAGGTACCTCGTTGTCCCCTCTGCCGCCCCTGTGCTTGTAAAACGGCGTTAGAATGACGCGCGAGTTCTTGGCGAGCGCGCGCATGACGTCTGCGGCTTGGTCGCGACGGTCGAGCCCGATATAGGCAGATGTGTCGTCGAGGAAGTGTACGGTGACTGCCCCTGTGGGAAGGTTAGGTACGCTTAGTATTAAAAGTATACAAGGTATAAACGGATCGTTTACGAAGCCGTCAACCAAGGATTCTGTACAGACTGTAACATCGAACTAAGTAACTCTACGCAAAAATTTCGGAACCGGCTTTTTTTTTGGAACGTATAAAATTACGTTTTACGTTAGGACTCAATGCAACGCTCTAAAACATTGTGGTTATGGATGCATTAAGGAGTACACGGGTCATGGAGGGATAGCAGTGATGACCGTCGGACTGCCAAGTCATAGGTCTCGAGTTCGAACCCAAGGACGCATCGCTGATTTTTCGGATTCATGTGCGTATTGTATACCTAATTATCACTTGCTTCGGTGAAGGACAACATTGAGAAGAAACCAGCATGCCTGAGAGATATTTCTTGACGGCATGTAAAGCCAAGTCAGAGGCCCATGGGCGGCCTAAAAACTCTGACACCAGGTTAGGCACTAACCGTACGATAAAGAAAGATTGAGGTATTTAAAGTAAATTTATAACATTAAAAACTTTTTTTTTGTTGTGAAAAAGTTGAAACTATGACATCCAATATCTCCGTGACTTGGTTCCCAGGCAAAGTACAGAACAAAAAAAAATGATCGCAATGATGGGGAGAACCAATGCCCGTTGGCTTCGTTAAGGATCTTTTTACACCCATTATTGAAGATCAGGAAGCGTGAGTAGTAAGACCTTGGAGAGATCAAGCGCTGGACCAACCGTTCTCCGTGCTTTCTGAGGCACGGTAGTGTAACACCACCAACTTCCGAACTCAGAGGATGCAACTCAGAAACTCCTAGTGAAAAAAATCAATAAGACTGCACAACCCGGGAATCCAACCACGGAGACCCCACGCTCAAAACGACCAAAACCAACGGGACAAAAGGGATATTCATGTAATTTTTACTTCGCGTCACGTCGGCGTCACTTACCTGTATCTGCCTTGTATACAGGGTGTAACAGGACCCTTCACGAAGCCGTCAACCAAGCATTATGTACATCAAACTAAGTAACATTACGAAAAAATAATTAGTACGGAGGTCGTGGAGGTGTTTAAAGTAAAAATCTTACATTAAAAACGTGTATTTAAAAAAAAAGTTGTGAAAAAGTTGGAACTTTGACCCCCAATATCTCCGTAACTAGAAAGTTAGGTATGGTCTAGAACAAAAAAATGATCGCAATGACGGGGAGAACAAGTGCCTTTAGGCTTCGTTAAGGGTCTTGTTACACCCTTTATATCACCATAAAATTGTAAATACCGTTAGATTATAATCCGTCTCGCGAGATTGTAAACTGTCGAAAGATTGTGAACCGTAATGCTGCTTACAATTTGACGCATTCTTTTTCGGTAGATTATCTATCGAAGTTTTTTTGCCTGGCTTTATTCAAGCAAATTGCAATAACAATATTATAAATCTTAGTGAAATTTCAAATAAAAGTGTTTCTTTGACACATTGTATTTGACGTCACCGCCGGCCGAGGACGATGCGATTTCAGTTTGCGTTCCGTTTCACTACAAACACGCTACTTAAAGACATATTCATTCTTTATCGTATGATCAAAAAAAGTCTTGAAGTCCTGAGTTTCTGGTAATAATACTGTAAAGATTTAGAGCATACAATGTCAGCATTTAGGAGTAGACCATCATTTCAGACAGGCCTACGCTTGGAGCAGCTCAATCGTCATCGCATCAACCGGTCCAGAGCTTCGTGCATACAGTGGATTAGCGCGACGTTCACCACGAACCTTGAAGTGCATACGACTAAATCTTCTAAGAACTAGGAAGTATGAAAGCAATACATATCTCACCGAATGGACTGAACAGTTGGTTGAGGTCGTTCCTCTGCCACTCCCTGGGGAACACCAGATGGAACACGTGGTCCCTGCACGGGGATGCTGAAACAAATTCGAATAGGGTCTATTAATAGTTCTAAAAGATGTGTGACGAGTATTCTCACACAACTGCTATGGCTCCAACCGTTTAAAATTCAAATAAAATCAAATTTTATTACCAAGAGAAATTCCGCAGTAGCAGATGAACTTGAGAAAAAAAAGATATCTTGCATTTTTGGGATTCACTTCCACAAGTAGTAAACGATAATTACTTAAAATATCAGTCTTAAAAACCATCTTAAAAGTGATTAATATCGAAGACAAAAAAAACACAAATTTCCGAAACTCCTAAAGATCCTTACCCATCACTTCTGCAGAATTTCGCTATTTTAAGTTTATGGTTAAGTTAGAAAAGCAATAAAAACGGAAAAAAAATCTTACGATCAGCGCCCATCAAATTAATATACGGGCTATCCTGCCTCGCAGTCTTGGCCAGAAACAGCTTGTTCAAGAAGGGCTTGAGGGCGGCAGAGCCGGGGGCCAGGCGCACGGAGTCCTCGCCACGCATGCGCGACAGGTGCGCGTGCATCGCCAGGAAGCACAGCCCCGTGATGTAGGCGTCGTAGCCTGCCTCGTGCCCCTTGTCGTCGAGGTGCGAGTAACCGCGGCCTTCAAGGGAGCCTGAGAGAGCAGAAGTTACTTTTTTAAGTTGTGGTATAATAGTTATTATTGTACAGACGCCAGCACAACAAGCTACCCGAAACTGTCCAAAATCAAAATCATAATCAAAGCATTTATTTCAAGTAGGCCAGTTACAGGCACTTTTGAACTGTCGAAACAAAGATAACAATGAAATGTAGCTACAGTCCCAGTCACAAGGCATAAAAACTGTGAAAGTACTGTACTTGCCCATTCCCTAGCGTAGATCTCTATGGAGAAGAACGGGCAAGAAACTCCATGGACACTCTTTTAAATCAGCATATTGTTACAAAACCTTGGTTACATCATTCATGTTGAGATGGTACATTATGTGAGAACGATGTAGCAAGATGTGCACGTTAAAAGTGTCCATAGTAAAAACAAAAAAACAATTAAAAAAAAAAACAAATAATTAATTCAAATAAGCCGTGACAACTAAGAGATGACCAACCACAACTGATAGCGCCCGTTCAAGAATATGACGCAGCATGGATCAGCACCATTCAACCCAACCATTTTGAAGGGAACTAAATGATCCGAGCGCCACCATCAGCGAGACATTGAGTGAGCATGACATACTCTCAACCGCCAGGGCACATTCAAGTCGAGAAAGGACGTAGGTTTCCAGTGAACGATAGCTCTTTAGTACATAGTACTCACACAATATGGGCTTTATTTAATACTAATGAGATTGAATCTATACAGAATTTTCCCAATCAACCTTGAACCAAATGCTTTAGCGATAAAGTTGAAAATCAATTAAAGAAATTCAGTTTTTAGTAACTTGATGTGCTGGCGTCTAAAAATTAAGACTTGGACCTTAAATAAAAAGACATTCTGAATGAAACCTTACACATAACGCGATTTGATCTCCTTGCAACCGTCAAGGGGATGACTCTAGCCGTCACTAAACAACCTAGTCAGATAAAAGCCTAGCCTAGTTTAGGTTTGCACTGTATGCCTATACAGTGCAATGTACTTGTAATGGACTGACATGCTTTTACCAGATGCAAATTACTAAATCATAAGGTTCAATATTGACTATTCGAAAATCTAGTTACAGCATTTTAGATTCTGCGCGGTTGAAAGCTGGGGCTGCATCATTACACGAAAGATCGAGACTCAAGTACGGGTAGAAATCCGGCCTTGGTTCAATCCATGGTCCGGAGCGAGACGGAATGGGACGCCGTCACCTCCTTCTGCGAAGCAGTCATGCGAAGGAGGTGACGGAACGTGAGAGGGAGAGAACCTCACGTCCCAGCCGCCGCGGGAGACGAACTGGGCGTCGGGGGCCACGTGGTGGCCCCCGGCCACCGTAGGTGCGGGCCTGTGGACGGTGAGCTATGGGCTAGCTCGCCGTCCGTCCGTCTTATGACGACAGACCGTGTCGACGGCGCGTTCGTGTTCCACGCGCGCCTCAAAGAGATATCAGCAAAAGGAATGGGTCCGCAAGGGCCGATGCCTGCCGGGGCTGCGGGACCGTTCGAAAGAGATACCGTGGCCCCCGAACACAAAGGGCGATGAAGGAACATGGGTGGGTTTTAGTCAGTAAAAGTCTGACACTCCCTCCTGCTCTGCCCAGAGCGGGAGGAGTCATTTGATGATTTCCAATCCAAAAAAAAAAGTACGGGTAGAAAAAGGAATGCAAAGCATTGCCTTTTATATTTCTAACTCCATTAAAACAAAACGATTCGATTTTAGAATCTCGGCATTATTGCACCTCACGCACGGCGTGTAACTGCAATCACAAAACCAATAAAATTATCAATACTCACCAACTGTAGGTATACAGAAGGGTGCTTCAGCAAGGGTGGACAGCAGTTCCATGAGCACGCTGGAGCCGAGCTTGTCTTTGAACGGCGGCAAGCTTGACATGTACTTCGTGTCTAACAGTCTGGAAATGAGAATAGAATTACCATTGCGTTTTATGAACATCATATAATAAGAGAGACAACACTAATCGCGTATGAATTTGCCGCTAGAGGCGAAAATTTCAGATGTCATAGAGTGTTCGTGTTCGCGCGTTGCGTGCTTCTTGATCACGTATTTTACTAACATTCACGACTGTGGCCTAGATTGAGCTATTTCTGATTAATTACGACTTGAATATTTTAAGTAGCAACTTAGGATCTTATTTGTTAGTACTTGGAGGTAAAATGATTTTTAAATGTTTCATGCTTGCTAATTTTAGGCAGAATATTATAAATAAATGAACACTAGTACTGTAGTTCTACTACTAGTACATTAGTACTAGAACTACATAGTATAAAAGAAAGTCGCTTCCCGCTGTCTGTACCTACCTACTGTCTGTACCATTCAATCACCAATGCTTTAAAAGCAGTGTGTATCACTAACGGTCAGGCGACAAGGCAGTAAAAATGCCCGACACAGCAGCGATAGTAGCAGGAATCTCTATTTATTAACTAGAGATGTTTTTATATCATATTTGAAAAAATATGGCGTTAGCCGACTACAACGTTGTAACAAGCTGTGTTCAGCATTTGATAAGCGAACGCGGTAGTTGTTAAAGAGATAAAATATAGTGAACTAGCGACCCGCCCCGGCTTCTCACAGGTGCAATGTTGTACATATAAACCTTCCTTTTGGATCACCGGAAAACCCGCATCAAAATCCGTTGCGTAGTTTTAAAGATCTAAGCATATATTCTTAGATCTTTAAAACTACGCAACGGATTTTGATGCGGGTTTTTTTAATAGACAGAGTGATCCAAGGGGAAGGTTTATATGTATAACATTGCACCCGTGCGAAGCCGGAGCGGGACGCTAGTACGTAATAAAATAAACTTTTTATGATGTTATTGGTACTGTAAAGTCTAAAACAGAATTATTGACATGATCTTACGCGACAGTGGCGCCATCTGGTGAACTCAAAACCGATAGCTCTCATTGACGCCGAACGAGCGAGTGAAACAGACCTTTGTGCCATGCATTTGGAATTTCAGGTTATTTTATCATCATCTGCATAGCCTTTTCCCAATTATGTCTGGGTCAGCTTCCAGTCTAACCGGATGCAGCTGATTACCAGTATTTTACATGGAGCGACTGCCTATCTGAACTCCACAACCCTGCAGTTAGCACTGGGATGATACCCCTTGGTAAGACTTGTAGTCAGACTTTTAGGCCACTGACTACCTGTAACCACTGTCAAAGATCTACAAATTACAGTCGAGCCCAACTGCATAACGTGCTTCCCGAGGCACGGAGGAAACTCGATAGTAATGGGTGGTCTGTGGATGGGTCCACAGACCAACCTAGGCAAGCGCGGCTTAACCTGAAGATTGATCAGAGAGGCTGTTCTTATTTGGCCACGAGCCCTCCCTCCTCCTCTCCCTTGTCCTCGAAGAAATTGCAGGTTTTATGAATACAATATTTTGTGAACATCATACTTATGATTAGTTGGCAAATATACACTGTTACCCGCGGCTTCGCTCGCGTTTTGGTTGGAAATTATCCCACGGGCACGTTGTTAATATAGCCTCTGGCACTGGGGGCTAATGTAGCTTCCTATTAGTGAAAGAATTTTCAAAATTGGTTCAGTAGATTCAGAGATTACCCCTACAACCTAACACTCACAAACTTTACCTATTTATAATATTGGTATAGATTGTGAAAATCATTATTAGGTTGTGCATTGATAGAGATAACATTCAATTTCCTAAATTTATAAGAAAAAAGCCACACAGAAGCAAAATGTTGTGCCTCTGATTTCATTAAATATTGATTAAATCAAATCTCTTATTTTGAAAAAGTGAATATTTCAATTAATATCTTACTTGGGGAACAAACAATGTGTGAACTCCTTGAAGGACTCGTAGTCAGAGGGCAAGTCTTGGAAGAAGTGGCCCAATGTGTGGAGGACGTCCAGCAACATGTTGTGACCAACTACTAGCTTTCCCTGTGAGCAATCATTTTGTTTTATATTTCTATGAACATTGCTAACAACTCAAATGGGTTGTTTGTTTTGTTACACTTCCTCGAAAGTACCCGGGGGCGCGGCAATGTGAACAAAAAAAAATCTGTTTGCATAACATGGTACAATATTAAAAAGCTGCTAACAAAAAAGGAAGCGCCAGGATAGCCCGCGAAATTCAAATTTTCTTGCGTTTTTGCAATTTGCAGGTCAGTGTCAGGTTGTAGGTTGATGAAAATATGAATCGCGCCATTAACACGTATGTAGTTACAGAACTGCAATCATTAATATCATCAATACAACTCTCTGAGTTCATTTAACCCTATTGAATTACTTTTTCATGAAATAGTTTTTGAATGGGATTACATGAACTCAGGAAGGAGGTTGTATTGATTATATCAATGATTATATTTCTATAACAACATACGTGTCACGAAAGCGAATCACTTTTTCATCAACATACAACCTGACACTGACCTGCAAATTTCAAAAAACGTATGAAAATTTGAATTTCGCGGGACGCCCTGGTCCTTCCACCTTAAGCGCTAGAGTTGTTATGATTTTTAAACTAGTATCGTAGTGTCCCTGTGTCGTGGGGTCATTCAGCGAACAAGTATTAATATACAGGGTGGCAGGTATATCGACGCACACACGATTCCACATGTTAAGTAGGTACATAATTCCGAACCCCACAAAGAAATTTTTTATAAATATTTTTTAATTATCTGCTGTTTCCTGCAAAGGTGCAATACCTACAGTGACAAAATGTATGGAATAGCTCCGAAATCTCTTATATTACTCAGCTAAAAAGCTGGAATAAACTAAAAATAAAGTAATTAAAAAACTTTTAAGTATTTTTAATCGAGTTTTTTTTGTACTTAAATTTATTTTATCCACACAATTTATTTACTTACCGACTGGCTGATCATTTTGGCCACTTTGGTGAAGCCTACAGCTTCTTCTAGCTCATCCCATTCTTTTTTTTTCCTCATAGTTTCTTGATCCTCCATACCATCTTTTTTACGTATCACTTTGAGCACTCTGGAACATTGGTATGCACATAATATAAAAAATAATAATGGCAGTTTAGTAGAATACATTTTTGTCTGTATACTAAATAGCTTGTTCAACTGTGCTTGTCTCGACTTCAGGTTGCATAGGTGCTCTGCCTGGGGATTTAATCCAATAAGAACCATTTTTATTACTATTCCATACAAAATCACATCTGAAATCCCCGAAGGGTTAGGCCGCAGTGTACCTAATAGTAGGCTAGGCCACCACCCTCTTTTTTTTCTCCCCCTCTGTGCTGAGCAGGAGGGAGTGTCAGACTTTTACTGACTAAAACCCATCCATGTTTCTTCTTTTGCACTTTTTGTTCCAGCGCCGCGGTATCTCTTTCGAACAGTCCCGCAACCCTGGCAGGCATTGGTCCTTTCGGGCCCCTTCCCGTTTGCTGACATCTCTCTGAGGTGCGCGTGGAACACGAACGCGCCGTCGACACGGCCAGTCGTCATAAGACGGACGGACGGCGAGCTAGCGCACAGCTCACCGTCCACAGACCCGCGTAGGCCACCACCTTAAGGCCACATTCCACAGATTTATTGCAACATTTCACAAATTTATTGCATGTATAGAGTTACGGAAACCGCCCCACATCCATATTTAGCCGATTATGTTTAAGTTCTATGTAATTGGGAGGGAGCATATTGCAACACACAAATCCAGACTTTGTGGCTGCTACTGAGAATTTTCTGATAGAAACACCCAATAACAGAACAGTAAGGCTTGGAACCACCAGACCAACCAAGTAGTTTACTAATGTTTCCTTTTATTCAAAGCAGATTTTTTTGAGTATGAGACTAGCTGCTGCCCGCGACCTTGGTTCGCGTGAAATTTTGGTTTTGTTAATATTTTTTTTTTTCATTGACCCTTATTAATTTTCTAAAATAAAAGTAGCATACGTTAGACCTTATAACATCAGCTATCTGCCAGACAAAGTCCCGTCAAAATCGGTCGAGCCGTTTCAGAGATTAGCCTAACAAACAGACAGAGGCAGACAGACAGTGACACTTTGTTATTAGTGTCGTAAATATTCTCTTAAGCATTCAGTAAAATAATTTTATTTATTTGTATAGTGAAAGATGTATACAAGATTTATGTGATTTTATTGCTGGACAAAAGCTTCCTCTTATGTTGTTTCAGTAAGTAGGGTTAGTACCTACATAACCTGTATGAGTATCACAAGGGTTTAGCATAACAATCAAATGGTTACCTGGCCTTATTGTCCAAGATCTTGGTATCAATTATAACTTCATCTTTGAACCTGGCCCTTAGCTCTTGGAAGAGCAGCATCCTTATAAACGAATTGCATCTGTCAATCTCCATCTCATCTTCTGTAATGTTGTCAATGAAATTCTTCACTTTTTTGCTGTGGAGAAAATTAATTATTGTAATTATTTAACATGCCATTTTACAAAAAAGGAAAAGAAGATTAAGGATTTTTATTATAACGATGTACAAATATCATGGTTAATTTAACCAAATGTTTTATAAAACATTTAATGAATTTATTTTAATTGTAGATAGAATGGTAAATAATTTTCAGGTTTTTAAATTGAGTAATTGAAGTTTACGAGTTATCAAACTGTACTGTTGCGTTTTAAGGTCATTGCACACATATCAACTCGGGAAAGGGATCGTTACAGTATCGCCTTTCGCCTCGCCGTCAAACAGGCGTCAACCTAACGCAAGCCGTAACCAAGGCGGATCAGCAGCTCCGATACGTCGACTCGGCTACGGCTTGGCGACGCACACTGGTCCCAAATTTAAAAAAAGTGGACATTGATAGTAGACCGCTGATATTTTTTTTTATTGTTGATATAATGATAACAGATAAGGCAAAAAAATATTATTGTCCTACTTCAAATACTTTTCTCTATAAAAAATATTTCTTTTTTTTTTGTATGGGAGTGATTACATTTTACTCAATTTCTCAAAAACCTTAAGCGATGTCGAGATGGCATTCACATATGTTAGAAAACTAATAATTCTGAGTATTTGGCTCGAAGAAACTTATTGCTTATCTCTGCGTACTTTCGAGATAATAGTGACAGAAAATAACAATTTTTTTTAATGTTAATTGTTCGCTTTTTTTTAATCATAGCCTTACTCATATCGCAATAGGTCCGCTGGCCAGCAAAATGGAGCTTCGACGCAAGTTTGCCGGGATAACAAGATGGCCGCCTCTCATGACGTAACGTAATACGGTCACGAATCGCGCGCGTACACCTCACTCAGTGTACAACTAAATGTGGTTGCGATAAGACGTGTCCTTATTTTTTCTGTGCGCTTGAAGAAATGCTTGTTGTTTGTTTGTTTTGTTATTGTTGTATTTTGAATCTTTGGATTTTAAAATCAAATAATTTTTGTTTGTCTTTCTTTCGTCGAATTTGTTTTCGTAATTTTTTTTGTTAAAATCAAAGTCACTTTGTCTTTGATATCTTTGATTCTAATTTGTTTTCAATTTTCCTTAAAATTATAATATGTCCGCATTTGTCACCAACTTAGACTTATACGTTGTTCTTAAATCAGGAGGTGGTTTTAAAAATGTCTAATTTTTATTTAATGCCCTTATTGAACGTATTGGTGTTGAATTGTCTTCCGAAGATTTGAGTAATATTAAATTATTTTGTCGTAATTTTTCAAGTAATATCTCAAAAAGATGGTCTGCTTCCAGTAGAGCTCAAAAGACCTTTCTTAACAAAAATTCAGACTGGTTACAATCCCAAATAGTTTGGCCAAAATGTCAAAATATCGATTTAAGCAGCATTTTTAAAGTTGCCGAGGAAGTAATTCCAAATTTCGAAACGCAAGTGGATACTCATCAATTAAGTTATGGTACAAGTAAAAAACCATTTGTTGATATATCTGATAAACAGAAGAAAAGGCGTTCTCTAACACTTCTAGATCACACAGAGGAGGAATTAGTTTATGCTTTATGTGCCAAATTAAAAGAGTCTAAAAAAACAAAATTAGCAGCTATATTAAACGAACTCAGCCAAAACAAGGAAAAATGTGAGATGGTACATGATGTACTATTCGCTAAAAAGACTGACAAACCGTGTTTACCAGATGATAAAACGTTAGCGCTTTACACCTCAACAAATTTGTCAAAATGGCAATATCGAAATTTAAGAACTATTCTTGCTTCAGAGAAAATGTATGGTCTTCCATCCTATCAAAAGCTCCTGGAAGCTAAAAAAACTTGTTATCCTCCAGAGTCAGACATAACTGTAACTGAATCTGATGCTAAGATAAGACTTCAATTGCTTCTAGATTTGACAACTAATAGGATATTAAAAACAATTCAGCACAACTCTGCCGATAAAAAATCGCTAAAACTAATAAGCAAATGGGGTTTTGACGGGTCATCTTCTCAAAGTAATTATAAACAAAAGTCACACTCCGACACTAAAATTGACGATTCTTCAGTTTTCATGATTAGTTTGGTTCCGCTTCGTTTGGAAGAAGAGAGTGGTACTATCTTGTGGCAAAATCCTGCTCCCTCTTCAACAAACTATTGTCGTCCAATTGGCTTTATATTTGCAAAAGAAACAAATGAATTGATAAAGAAGGAAAGTGCATCCTTAGAGGAAGAAATTCGTAATCTTGTTCCCACAATTGTAGATAATTTTGATATTAAACATGATTTGTACATGACTATGATTGATGGGAAAATTTCTACTGTGATTTCCAATACTTCTTCTGCAGCTGTTTGTACTACCCCAATCAAGCATTTGGTTGCAGGGTTTTGCAATACCCCACCTAGCAAAATGAATGACTTGGACTTTGTATCCAAAAGACTCATCAGAGAAGATATGTATAAATATGGTCTGTCTTCGCTTCATATGTGGATAAGATGTATGGAATGTATTTTACACATTTCGTACAACTTAGACTTCAAAAAGTGGGCTGCACGAAAAGAAGATAAATTGTTAAAAGAAATTAAAAAGAATTTGACACAAGAAGAATTCCGGGAAAGAACTGGTTTGTTAATTGACATAGTAAAACAGAGATTTGGTACAACCAATGACGGTAACACGGCAAGAAGGTTTTTTGAAAATTATGAAGTATCTGCTGAAATAACGGGTATCCACCCTGATTTAATCAAGAGATTTGCAGTCATTTTACAAACAATTTCATCTGGTCAACTTATTAATACCAACTTGTTTAGGGAATATTGTAAAGAAACAGCAATGCTATATGTAAACTTATATCCATGGTATTACATGCCTTCAAGTGTCCATAAATTGTTGATACACGGTGCTGATATTTGTGAAAATTTCTCCTTTATTCCGATAGGCATGCTTTCCGAAGAAGCTTCCGAAGCGAGGAATAAAGATTTCCGGAATGTTAGAATGGCACATACAAGAAAAATCGGTAGAGTTCAGACTAATTTAGACATTATCCACAGCTTTCTAATTAGCTCAGATCCTTACATCAGCCATATCAAACCAAAGTTTGCTCGTTTACATAAACAGTTGTTTCCAGAGGCTAGTGCTTTGATCTTGAACAATGAATTGCTTTCTTTGGAAAACGAGGAAATAGAGATTTCTCAAGAGAATATAGACCCAAATATTAATCTTTCACCATAATATTTTTTCAGAATCGTTTGTGAACATATTCAACTTTATGTTTGCAGCTTTATTTGTCTTCATTTTGATTGTTTTTTAGAACTGATGAAAGTACTCCTTCAGAAAGGTCATAGCTTTTCAGTCATTAGTGAGCCCCCATAACCTCTTTTACAGAGAAGTCTCTTTTTACTTATTTGACATTACGCATACATTATAATTATGTGCTAAAGTAAGGCTATGATTCAAAAAAAGCAAAAAATTAACATTAAAAAAAAATGTTATTTTCTGTCACTATTATCTCGAAAGTACGCAGAGATAAGCAATAAGTTTCTTCGAGCCAAATACTCAGAATTATTAGTTTTCTAACATATGTGATTGCCATCTCGACATCGCTTAAAGTTTTTGAGAAATTGAGTAAAATGTAATCGCTCCCATACAAAAAAAAAAGAAATATTTTTTTTACAGAAAAGTATTTGAAGTAGGACAATAATTTTTTTTTGCCTTATCTGTTATCATTGTATCAACAATAAAAAAAAATATCAGCGGTCTACTATCAATGTCCACTTTTTTTTAATTTGGGACCAGTGTGCGACGCCGCGCTTACGGCTCGCCGACCGGAAGTTGCCTTGTGAATACACAAGGCAACAGCAGTGTGCTGCAGGCCGGCCGCGAGATGAGTGAGAGGGGCAAGGGTGGACGGAGAGACGTAAGCTCGTGTACGGAGAGACGCAAGCGCGGGGACGACGAGCCGTCAGCGAGGGAACTTGTCCCGAGGCCAGGCGATTACGATTGGTGTGCGTTACAGAAGGGAGATTCATACAAAGAATACTGAATGGCTCGACTTGAAACGGTGACGATCCTTTTCGAAGTTGATATGTGCGTTATTTCCTTTAAATGTTGAATTTCGAGTGCCACATTACATTAAAGGAATCACCTTCAGTAGAGTTTTACTAGTTCTATAACGAAATAAGCTAAATAGAAACTGGCTGTAAGTATCTTAAGTGAGATAGTAAGCAAGTTAGGTAGGTAGTTCAATTGTTAGCAATACATGTATGAACAATATTGAAGAAAGATAAAGCAAAAGGACTATGTTTATAACCAAACTAGCTTTATCCTGCATCCGTTCCAACACAATGTAAATATTTTTTTTGAGCCAGAAACATTTGCAGGCTTATCCAGAAGGACCCAACTCATCACAATTGGATCAATGGTTTTGGAACGCATAGAGGACAAACATACAAACATTCTCTTTTATTTATAGATATAATAATAGTGCTTGTTTTGGCGCTTGAATGACATTATCAGGGGGGCGCAGCAGTTGAATCTTACTACAAATATAAATACGAAAGTTTGTGAGGATGGATGGATGTTTGTTAGGTACTCTTTACACAAAAACAACTGAATGGATTTGAATGAAATCCGGCACACAGATAGTTTATAATCTGAGGGGTGGCTGAAGTTTTATTATAATAGTATTTAGTGTCATTATTGTCTCACGCTGTATATTACTAATGTGCGAATACCCTCCTTAGTACCTATACATACAGAGTTTCATATCATTAGCACTTTTAGTAATTAATCCGTAAACATCTTCTTATCTCAGTCAGTCATCCATGCATTGGACGAATTTGGAGTACAGAGTTGTCATAAAAATCCTCACAAAGCACAAAATGCCGACGAAAATATTTGAAGAGATGTCGACAGTTTACGGGGGGTATGGACCTACATTTGCGACCGTAAAAGTTGGAGTCGAGAATTCAAGCATGGCAGGGAGTCACTAGAAGATAACCCCAAGTCAGGTGGCCAAGCACTGCCGTTAACGAAGAAAATATTGAAAAAATAAAGAATCTTGTTCTAGAAAATCGTTGTTTAGAATCTCTAGAGTCTAGAAGATTGTTGACAAAAGTGCGGCAAGAGGTTGTCAAAAAAAGAAGAGGCAAACTGGCAAAAAGAGTTCTGTTTTTGCAGGACAGGCCCATGCGCACTGCGCAAGTTGCAAGGCATACCTTGGGCCTTACTGGATTGGAAGAAATCAAACACCTATCCATACAGTGCTAAGAAGTGCATTGAAGTAGAGGGAGATACATCATATCAGCCCGGAAACACCCACAGCTGGGTATAGGCCGCCCCTTTTTTCTGCCACACTTCCCGGTTCCGTGCGTCCCTTATCCAGGTGTTTCCGCGACTTTGACGATGTCGTCGACCCAACGAGCTTTAGGACGGCCCTGGTTCCTATGGCTTAACCTTGGCCACCACTCCGTCAAAGCTTTGCTCCATCGGCCATCTGCGCGTCTAGCCAGATGTCCTGCCCAGGTCCATTTGAGGCGCACCGCCCGATCCCCGACGTCGTAGACTTTCGTTCGACGGCAGATTTCGGAGGGAGATTACATAGAAAAATAAATTTTCTATACTTTCTATCAGCATTTTTAATACCCTAGGCTCAAAACTTTTCAGCCCCCCATAGGATACTTTTATCCCAGTAGTACGATCCCGTGGGACACTTAACAAATTCGACGCAGGTAAACCCGCAACCATAAGCTATTAGAATATACTTTACACTTCTCATGTTCTAATGATGTGCGTAGGCGACATAAAGTCGCTTTTTATGCTCTAGAGCATAAAGTAAAATCTTCGTCAAAGACTAAGGCAATCAGTCCAACAGCCACACTTTACAAACAACTTCAACTTCATAGAATAACCTCTTTTCATTTTAATTTGTTTCATTAGTATTCTAAGAACAAGGCAAGGATATTTCTCATTGGCCTAATGTAACTTTCAATTTTAATTAAATTTACAATATTTACATGTTGCTGTTTCATTTCCTCGCAATCGAAGTGAAAAGTAGTGTACAACTCGTCCATAAAACCTATTTAACACTACTTTATATCCATCCAAGCGAGCTTGCGAGTGAAGATGGAAACGTCTCACGTAAAATGGTGGGTTTTATGCACTTGATGTACAATCTACTATTATTGTACTTTTGTGTACCCCAAAACTGTTACACAGTTCTTTTTACTCATATGGATAGGTTGAATTTTAAAATATTACCATATATCCTCAATCTGCTGTTTGTTTTCATCAGGTATTACCACTGCATCCTTCTCCTTGCTGTATGACAGTTGCCTCTCAGTCAATGATTCCCGTAACCTTTTCTCGTTAGAGGCAGTTAGATAAGAGATTCCTGCAATTATCAATATATGTAAGTAAAAAAAATTAAGAATCAGTATGTGTGTATATAAGGTACACCTCTGCCTAACCCTTCCAGAATTAAGTGTTGATAATGATGGTATGTTGAAGAATCCAACATCCTCACTCAGTTCGTTATGAAAACAGCAAAACTTGTGCTATTTGAGAGATATTAATTACATTGTGTGGGACAATTCTGGCTGAAATTAGTGATTGATTTGAATCCATGTTTTTTCTGTTTAATGCCAATTTTATCCAAACCCCAATATTATTTGAATATGACATTGCTTTCTTGAAATAAGTGTATTGTTTAGTTTGACTAGTGTCCCATGTAACATTCTCCTATTGCATGTTTGTCTCCTTTGTTTTAAGGGCTGAATAGTTTCGACAAGCAAGAACCTTAACGTTGTTGCTACTCACCTTCTTTTATTAACTTGTTAAAATTAAATCCATTCGAAGCCAAGAAATCTAAGCTGGAGCTCTGACAGAGGAACATTCTGTCCGGTCCAGGCCGGCCGCGCGGGTACAAGTAGAAATTGTATGTGTCATTCATATAATGCTTCTTCTGCTCATCCCAGTAAAACGCACTCAAGCCAAACTGTATCAAGAGAAACTCACAAGAGCCATTCAACGTACGAATGTAATATTCTGCGGGCGAATCGAAAATAGAAACGTCCCGCCCACTTATAAGCCCTGTAAACTCCGCATCAATTGACAAAAAGTCCGCTTTCTTTATAGAATCACTTATAAAGGGCAATGTGTCCTTAAAATCTGAAAAATAATGAAAAATCAATGAGTATTTGCCGCGCTTACGGTATACCAAACAACTTGCAATTTCCACTTACTGCTACGAACTACCTCCATTATTTACGTAAATTCAAAATGCCCGATTAATATAATATCATTTAGAAATAGAGTTGTATAGGAATTGTGTTTATTTATCTAATAAAACAGACGGAATAAACAAAATATCAGCGCGGCTTACACGCGCGCGCATGTCAAAATTGTGTCAAACAAAACTTAGAAAACGTCAATGTCGTTACTCGTATCGATCTAGTTGATTTGGAATAGAGTCTTTTAGCTATTGTGATTTCTAAAATGGGTCAAATGGGTAAAATGGGTGGGATGGGGTAAATGGTGGGTAAATGGTGAGTCGTACCGAATTGAAATATATAGAATCTCAAATCATAGCTCATAATAAGTACCTATTCCAATTCATACAATCACGAAAAATACCAAAGGGGCTGGAGACCAGAGGTGTTGGAATTTCATCGAAAAGACTAGAAGTCATTTGTTTTATAGCAGATCATGTTGAAAACATTGTACTGAAGCTAAGCACGTAGTTATTAATCCAAACTAGGCCGACGAAGTCCTAAAATTGTCTATGGACTATTAAGGGTAGGTACACTAGCCGGTCATACTTCCATGCAAACATAGTATGGCAATACTGTTTAATGGTGTAAGTTCAAAATAAAAAACATATCAATTTGTCTCATCATTATCTAGCCCTGTCTAAAAAAAAAGGAAAAAAAAGCATTCATTTTTTTATAACTTTCACACATTTTTTTTTTCAAACAGGATTAATATCATTATTTATTTTGAACGGACACCATCAAAAAGTGGAGTAATCGCCATAGAACATTGTATGGAAGTATGACCGGTTAGTGTACCCTTAAAGGACACAGCACACATTTCAAATCGGAAAGGGATCAGCACCATATCGCCTTTCGCCTCGCCGTCAAACAGGCGTCAACCTAACGTAAGTAAACGGATCAGCAGCTCCGAGACGTCAACTCGGCTACGGCTAGGCAACGCCGCGCTTACGGCTAGGTGACGCCGAGCTTTCGGATCGCCGACACCGCGCACGACTGGAAGTTGCCCTGTGAATGACAGCACGTGTGTCAACAGTAGTGTGCATAAGAGTGGACGAAGAGGCGTAAGCTCGGGTACGGATAGACGTAATTGCGACTACGGATAGATATAAGCGCGGCTACGGCGAGACGTAAGATATACAATGTACTCAGTGGACGTAAGCGCGACGACGAGCCGTAAGCAAATTGACCACGCACGGCATCGCGGTTCGCGAACTTGCCCTGGGGCGAGGCCATTACGTTACGATTCAGTAGGGAGTTTCATACAAAAAATACTGAACAGCTCGAGTTGATACGGTGCCGATCCCTTTCCGATTTAAAGTGTGCTGTGTCCTTAAGGCTGCGTAGCGAAAAAACGGACCCACTTGTTTAATCAGTGCAGAAGTGCAGTGGCAGTGCGCTGACGTTACACTACTTGGCAGTGGATCGGACACATACACTTATGTAAGTGATGCTCATGGTACGACTAGCTGGTTAGACCACTGTGTAGTAACTAAAGCAGCTTGGGACACTATTAAGGACATTAGTGTGGTTTATGATGTGTCGTGGTCTGATCATTTCCCCTTGAAAATAAACTGTGAACTTGACATGTTAAAACCTAAATGTACATCTGTCCAGTCTCAGTGTAATAAAGTAAAGTGGGGATATAGGAACCCTACGCAAACGGTTCTGTACATCAAGCTTTGTAATGAGAAGCTAAGAGAAATTGATTTTCCAACAGAGTTTATTAATTGTAGTCGTAATGAAAATATTTGTACTAACTTGGAACATCTTATAATAGTTGACAAATTATATAAAAATATTGTAGATATTCTTTGTGAGGCTGCAACTACTAGTCACAATTACCAAGGTCAGCGCAGGAAATATAATAAAACGGGTTGGAATAAACACGTTAAAGATGCGCACGGGCAGGCTCGGCTTCATTTTCTGAGCTGGGCGGCAGCTGGTAAGCCTAGAACGGGGTCGCTATATGAAAGTATGGTGGAAAGTAGAAAAAACTTTAGAAGTAAGCTAAAGTGGTGTCAAAAAAACGCAGATCAGTTAAAGATGAACGAAATTGCGAGTCATCACGAAGCTAAAAATTTTAGTAGTTTCTGGAAAGCCACGAAAAGCTTGAATACCAAGTCGGGCCTGCCAGTGTGCGTCGGTGGCTTAAACGAACCTAAGGCTATTGCCAATTTATTTATGGCGTCGTTTAGGACAGAGTCACCACTGGGACCATCGACGGGTGGGTCGGATGCTAGGGAGGGTACGCCTGTCATGTTCACCGCTGGGGAGGTTGGGTCTGTCTTAAAGGAGCTGAAGCGGGGTAAGTCTCCTGGACATGATGGCTTAAGTGTAGAACATCTACGAAATGCAGGTAAGCACTTACCACGTGTCTTAGCTCTCTTGCTTAATTTATGTATGAGTCACTCGTATCTTCCAGAGGATCTTATGAAAACAATTGTCGTTCCTATAATAAAGAACAAGACTGGAGATACGAGTGACAAGAACAACTACAGGCCTATCTCCTTGGCGACCATTGTTGCGAAGGTGTTGGACGGTCTGATTGACAGGCAGTTGGATAAATATATCACCCTACATGACGCCCAATTTGGGTTTAGGCCACATTTGTCGACTGAAACAGCAATCCTCTGTCTCAAGCATACTGTCCATTACTATGCAGCAAGGAAAACACCAGTTTATGCGTGTTTTTTGGACCTCTCCAAGGCATTCGACCTAGTTTCCTATGACTGTCTCTGGAGGAAACTCGCCCATGAGACTAACCTTCCTGGGGGACTGATTGCTGTACTAAGGTACTGGTACAGCAATCAGTCCAACTACGTTAGATGGGCGGATGCCATGTCGGGTGCGTACAGGTTGGAGTGCGGCGTGAGGCAAGGGGGGCTTAGCTCGCCCAGACTTTTCAACCTGTATGTCAACCAGCTGATATGTGAGCTCAGCAACACCCAAGTCGGTTGCTCTATTGATGGGCAATGTATCAATAATATTAGTTACGCGGATGATATGGTGCTGCTGAGCCCATCAATCAGTGCGTTAAGGAAGCTCCTCCGAATCTGTGAAGACTATGCGGTGACTCATGGTCTCAGGTATAACTCAACCAAAAGCGAGCTTTTAGTGTTTAGGGCACAAAATAAAATTTACGACGTTGTTCCATCAGTTACCTTGGGCGGAGTTCCGCTGAAAAGAGTCGATCGATTTAAATACCTGGGGCACTGGGTCACCGATAGGCTGTCGGATGACGCTGATTTAGAGAGGGAACGTAGAGCGCTGGCAGTCAGGTGTAACATGCTGGCCCGCAGGTTCGCACGGTGTACGCGAGAGGTTAAAATAACACTGTTCAGGGCTTATTGCCAGTCGCTGTACACGTGCGCCCTGTGGGTCAGTTATACACAGGGCTCGTACGGTGCTCTACGAGTCCAATATAATAACGCGTTCCGGGTGTTGTTGGGGCTGCCGCGCTTCTGTAGCGCGTCGGGGATGTTCGCGGACGCACGCGTTCCGGATTTTGGCTCGCTGCTACGTCTGCGAATCGCATCGCTGATGCGTCGGGTGCGCGGCAGCCCCAACAGCCTTGTGGCTACTGTAGCCGGCCGAGTGGATGGCAAAATAATGTGCCACTGGGTGGCGGCACACAGACCGTCATTCAGATATGTGTTTTAAGTTTTATTTTATTTAGTTAGTGCCAAGCTGTTTTGTATTTGTATTTTTATCCTATGGATCTCTGATCTGAAATAAAGATTTATTATTATTATTATTATTATTATTAATCAATCTTTTTCAAGTAAATTATTTTTTTAAAATATGCAGGTCAAATGTTTATCAAAATACAAAAGGCAACATGTTTCAGGTTCCACTATTTCTGTTCTCCGGCTACATAGATACTCGATGTTTTGCTATAAAATGAAGTCCTTATCATGGGCTACTATTTAGTACTTAAGTAGCTACTATGAAGTGTCCCTATATTACTGATTGTTTAGCACTAAAGTTAGGATTGCAAACAGCTGCATCAAACTCGGAAGGTCAGTGTAACGTCAGAACTGTTGCATTGTAGATAGGTAAATATTGTACCTAAATAGGTAATTGAACCCTCAAGCCAATATAGCTATAGCTACCGAGGTCGGTCCGTGGATAGCATTAATTAATTACATAACGAGACCGGTCTGGGCTTAGTAACGCCCTTAGGGCGCGTTCCCACTATGTCGTGACGATTTATTTATCGTTGGATATTATTATGGAAAAGTCATGGCCGACAGTTAATCGTGTCGTCCTATATGTGAACACCTCCATTTAAATACACAAGCCACGACGCTTAAAACGACACGACAATCTGTCGTCACGACATAATGGGAACGCGCCCTTAGCTGTTGGTCCCGGCTGGCATTCGAAAATCTGTGACAGTCGTTACCAGGGCCGTCCTGGATCACTTGAGAATAATGGAGCCCTTGTAGGATGCTCGATTTTTTTGCACCCCGCCTCGTATGGGTTTCCTTTTGACAGTTCATACAAACCTATTGGGGGTTTTTTTAGCGGCGGAGAACTCTAATTTGAAATAAAACACGAAGAATATTTTTGACATCCATGAAATTGGCTTTATTTTACGCATAATTTTATGCGATGAATGTATGCATAATTACGGTTTCGGTCATGTGGTCATCGCGGCTGGCGCGAACATGCCGAAATCTGGAGGTCTAGGCTGTATTTCGGCAATAATGCGTCGAATATTGGCTTCCAAGTGCTCAATTGTTTATAATGTCGTCAAAGGTTCAAAAATGATGATATGAAAACATTCCAGCCAATTCAAGGCAATAATGTTGCGAAAATTAGTATCCTGGCGGTCCTGCCTGGGATGAGTTAAGTCTGCCAAAAGAGATACGCAATAACCCTGATGGTCGTTACAGGTTTTAAGACTCCCGAAAGTCTGACAACAACCATAGTCTTAGTCAGGTATATCTTTTACGCTGTAACTAGGTTGTGAGGATAAGATAGGCCGTCAAAACACAAAAAAGCACTGGTATTCAGTTGCATCTAGCCATGCAGTTAGACCCTGGACCCTAGACTGGAAGCTGACCCCAACATACATAGTTGGAAAAAGACCAGCTGGGCACATGATAATAACTAGAGTAACTTTCACATCTACACAAACATATTCATATATGTATATATATATGTATAATCGTAAAAAAATAATTAGCTGTCCCGTACATTTGGGTCGAGTAGGTATTGAAATTTTGTATCGGACAGCTGATTATTTTTTTACGATTTCGATGGTGGTCCCATAGGGAAAGTTGTTCAGTTTGATGGTCAGTACCACAGTATTCCATATGATTATACCCTTTCTGTTACACGCTGTATATACAAATAAATAAAATTGAACTGTCTGTTTGTAATACCAAAATAACAGCTTTTTACTGAATGCATATGATAGTATATAGGTACGGTACCTACATAAAACAAAAACATATTTTTGTCTGTCTGTCTGTTTGTTCCAGCAAATCTCCGAAACGACTGAACCGATTTTGACGGTACTTTTAATTGCAGATAGCTGATGTTATAAGGGCTAACATAGACTACTTTATTTTAGAAAAAATATTAGGGTTCAGCGCAAATAAATTAAAACCCTTGAAATTTTAACAAAATCCATTTTCTTTTTTCCAATCTCTGAAACGGCTAGAACGATTTTGACGGGCCTTTTACTGCATATATATTTACGTGAACGAAGGTCGCGGGCAACCGCTAGTATAAAAAAATCAAACTAACGCACTCTGCAAACTGGCTAGAAAAGTTCTAAAGGTGGAAGCGCAAGGGTAGTCCGCAACCACGTGCCAGAAGGTACAGATAGTAACCCAGTCAAGTTAGACATGCAAGGTTACAATAATTCGCATAGAGCTAAAAATTGGTACGAATATTCGAGCCACTATTACAAATGAAATGTGAAAAGTTCCCATCGATCCGACATTTGCAAAAAAAAATATTCAAGGTCAAAGATCGCGAAACTAGGTTTTTTGCATTTTTCAGCCAAACGGTAAGTTTTATCATAAAAATAGATCCAACTAAAATTGTAGATCATGCAATTATCTATAAAAGTTGTCTGCACACTTTTTTCCTAAGAGTAACCGTTTCTGAGTTATAACGATTCAAAAAGTTGAACAAGTTATATTCTTCTTAATATGCAATCGTTACCACATCACCTGTGAGAAAGTGTACTTGGCGCGTTTTTTTAACGTGGTTTCCCCGGTAGGCCTATTGCACGATATATATTGTTATCCTCCGCACGCAAAATACCGCGCTTGGACGTGGAGTTGCAGACACCAGCCCGTTATACAATACAATACTTACAATATTGTGATCCTGTTTAATTCAATACTATTTAAAAATTGTACTACTACAATTTAAACTTTTTTTAAATTGGACTATTGGAAATAATGAAAGCGGTGTGAATTTTAAGAACTTGGGGACAATTATTCGTAATCATCTAATACTTCTGCTGCATTTGAATAAAGTCCCCCGTCCCGCGCACAATCTCTGTGTTATCGTCCATAAAAATATAAATACATGAAATGTACTCCCGACCCGCACCAGCTCCCAGTGTTTGTTGTTCTGACTATAAAAGTGTAGCTAGATACTTGTTGCTCTGATGTCTACAGTTGCCTGTAGGTTCCTTCATAATGATTAGTTTGAGAGTAGATTTTTCATTTGATTGAATCAAATGACTTGACCACCTCGTTCGTTTAATGGTTGCAAGCACTACTGCTGAGCTTAGGTCCCGGGTTCGATTCCCAGGTCGGGCAAAGCGTTATTGGGCTTTTTATGAGGAATTTCTCAGTAGTAGCCAAGCACTCTGAATTTGTGCCAAGTGGATGGCACCAAGAACAGGGTCAGGGGATTTAAGGCGGTACCCTGACCAAATAACCTTGAGCATTCGTCCCTTTTCACCGCACGCCACTCAGCGTAAGATCGCGAGGTAGAAAATAGCGATATACGTAGCGAGTACGCTCAGATTTTGGAATAAAATCTTTATAAAATCAAATTTAGGTCTTTTGAAAAAAATAAAACTAGCATAATGTTTATTATTAAATTGCCTACCATTTAGTGTAAAAAGAAAATCAAAATGATGGTTACTTTACGAGGAGATGCAAGCCATCAATAATCCTGCCTCATTTCTGTGGTTTCGTTGTGAGGAGATTAATTTTACATTTGACTACTAAAAAAAAATCCAAAACTACCATTTTGGAGTCAAGAATATGTAGAAATTTCATGTCTATTTTATAAGTTGGTATTTATTTTGGGTAAAGAGTAGATAGCTTCCAAAAACTGCACAAAACACGGCTACCGCTGCGTTTTGCTCGGGGAGGCGCCATAAATGATGAAATGTGAGCGTATTATAGTAAAACTGCCAAACCCCTCGGGTATAATATAACAACCGTAACGTAGTGATAGATTTATGAATCTAACTACAATCGCCACAGCAACACACCTCACTCACACTACCTGTCTGTCATAGATAGGCACAGGCTGTACCTACTTATGTGACATCATACTGATTGCAACCGAACTATGTAATATTGATGAACGTATATTGATACTTCCAACAAGAACAAGGATATGCGAATAGCTAGGGCGTGTTCAGAACGGCGAGTTATTTACTTGAGAAGTTTAGTTTATAAGAAGAAGACATGCTGCGGAGCCGCCAAATAAATTAAAATAAGAGCAAGAGAATTGTATTATCCGAGTGTGCTAGTAAACTATTAGCAAACGGGGGTCATGCAGGGGCCCTAAAATGGAAGCTTTATCAGAATCATAATATGAATCACTTTAAAAATTTAAAATTCTTAAAATGGTCTTTAAGGTTATGACCACAAAGTCCATTTTAAGAGTTTTAAAATTTTAACGTGATTCTGATAAAGTGGCCATTTTAGACCCCCTGAACTGTTTATAAGCAGATGAAGTTGCATCTGTAGAAGTCAATCTCTTACCTATTATTATTCACACTAGTTAAACTAACTGAACTAAACTACAGCTTGATTGTGGGATTGTGTGACCTATTGGGTAACTTAACGAAGCGGAAAAGCACTTGTTCTCCCCATCATTGTGATATTATTTTTTTCTGGACCACATCCACCTTCGTCTGGGACCTTCTAGTTACGGGGATATTGGAAGAAAAACTTCCAACTTTTTCACAAGTTAAAATAATGTTATAACTTAACTTTTTATATCTTCATGACCCCTGATCCATCAGCCCAATGTTTTCAGTGCGTTACACTGAGTTCTAACGTAAACCGTAATTTTTCACCCCAAAAATAAAACTCGTTTCCATGCAATATTCTTTGTACAATGTTACTTAGTTTGATGTACGGACAGAATGCTTGGTTGGTGGCTTCGTGAAGGGTCCTTATACACCTTGTCATGCGTGATTACAATGCAATGCCTATTATTGATTAAACAATTCAACAATATTCATATGTGCGTTCCGAAATGTATGGCCGAGGAATATTTCATACTTGTGGAGCAATGGATTAGAAATTTTCCTTCAAAATCTTTCAGGGGCCTTAGTCTGCTATTGCAATAGTGTCAGAATGGTCTATCATTGATTTAATAAGGCCCCGCGCAGACGAATTACCCTTTGTACGCACGTCAAACGAGTTTCGAACGCGCTTCAATAGGTACGCCGTGGGCTAGGGGCCTTATTAAATCAATGATAGACCATTCTGACACTATTGCAATAGGTAGCAGACTAAGGCCCCTGGTTGAGATTGCAAATATGTTACGCAATATTGAGGTGCTGGAATTTTTTATTTTTAATAGTTCCTAAAGTGATCCAACTACTACGTAGATACATAGTTCTATTAAGTACCTAGTTTGCCATTTCACTTTAACCATTAGACAACTTATAGTAATTAGCAATAAAGATATTGCTATTTCGCTCCAACCTCATAAACCAATTGCAGTTTAGCTATTCTTGAACTATTAAATAACTATTATCTTAATGGCCCTCAATTTGACCGAGCCCGTAGACATTTTAATTATCACGTCCACGAGAATGATGCAGTATTGACAAAATGTTCTAAAAATGGAAGTTTACACGTATTGTTGTCGTTGCGGTTTACCTACTTACATTCTACAGCGTCAGCGGCAATGATATAATTGCCAATGCCGATGCTGACTGATATATTTACATTCCGTGTTAGGATTTCTTCAGTTAAAATCTTGTTATATAAAGAGACTCAGTGTGGTAAATAGCTCAGTGCTGGCAGGACCCAGGAACTTGAAATACTTATTTAATGTGAGTTGTTTTTTTTTTATTTATCTGTAAAGTATATTTATTAATGTCGCTTTTCATGTCTGTATGTTTGGCCCCTCTTCCTCTTTTAAACTTCGAAACCGATTTTGATGCGGTTTTCACCATAATTTAGAGCTTTTATTCCGCAAGGTGCATTACTATTTATCTTGCATGTAGATACCTGATAGACAAATCTAAAACCGTGCGAAGCAGGGACGGGACGCTAGTTCTGTGTAATATTATGTAATACTATTTCGTAAGATGTTTCATAATTATTGCTATCGAAGTGCTAGACGGCTTTATATTAATTTAAAATAGCCGCTTTAGACTTTTTGATCAAACAATTTTGAAGTTTTGTAAGCAAAACCTTACTTCCAAATATTTTCGTAAAACTAAGTAATACCTACTGCTAAGTCAGATTTATCTACTCTAATTAAATACGGAAATAAGAAAGTCGTTTTATTAGGACACGAATGCCCGTTTTCACATTTAAGTGAAGTCCACCTTAATGAATCTTACGCCACAGTATAAATCTATACTTATATAATTATAATAATATTATAAAGAGGTAAAATTTGTTTGTAAGTTTGTATGTAGGGGGTAATCTCTGGATCTGCTGAACCGATTTTGAAAATTCTTTCACTAATAGGAAGCTACATTATCCCCGAGTGCCATAGGCTATATTTACAACGTGCCCGTGAGATAATTTCCGACCAAACGCGAGCGAAGCCGCGGGCAACAGCTAGTATTCCAAATTTATACTGAGCCTACGCTCAGCTTAGCGCCGAGTTTGAACTCTTACTAGGTGTCGTGCATTATTTTATTACAGAAAAAAACATCATTTAACTTGAGTTCGGCGATGCGACGCAAGTATGCAAAGATGGAAATTATAGCCATCTAACATCATATAAAAGTTTGCTGATTTCCATAGAAATAAATAAGTACTTATTATATAGGCCAATCCGCACTGGAACCGTGTGTTACTTAGATTAGGGTCCGCCCCCATTTATAAAAGGAGGACAATGTCCCATTGGTGGGAAAATCATAGGCCTCAATAATTAATCTTCCAAAGATAAGGAGATTCCTATCCCTAACCACCGGTAGCTTGGACTCTGCTCAACCAATATTTTTTTTTATATTTTTAAATGTTTTTTTATTTAATGTTGCTGTAATAAATATAAAAGATAAATAAAGGAAATAATTAACATCCCATTGTTTCCACAGAACCATGAAGACTGCGCTAGCCCTATGCTTGCTGATCGCGGCGGTGTGCGCGAGGCCCGATTCGACATACGACACCCGTTACGATAACTTTGATGTGGAGACACTGGTGGAGAATACTCGGCTGCTGAAATCTTACGGACACTGCTTCCTCAGCACTGGGCCTTGCACTCCTGAGGGGACAGACTTCAAGAGTGAGTAGATTTGATTTTTGAACCTGCTGTGGATTAATAACCGCTATGAACCGAAATTGAAAATAGGGACAGTATTTACAGCGTGTAACAGAAAGGGTATCAAACTCAAACTCAAAGCATTTATTTCAATTAGACCATTACAGGCACTATTGAAAGTCAAACAAAAAAAAAGCTAAACTACAGTCACAATCACAAGGCATAATAACTTGAGAAAGTACTGTAGTTGCACATTCCAAAGCGTAGATCTCTATGGAGAAGAATGGGCGAAGAAATTCCATGGACACTCTTTTTAATCAAAATATTGTTACACAATCTTGGTTACATCATTCACGTTGAGATTATACATATATGTGAGAACGATGTAGAAAGACGTGCACATTAAGAGCGTCCAGAGTAAAAGATTAAAATAATCAACACTTTCAAAATAAAGTAATTAAAATAAACCGTGGCAGCTAAGAGATGACCAGTCAGATACATTTGGTTCGAGTAGGTATTGAAATTTTGCATAGGACAGCTGATTATTTTTTTACGATTTCCATGGTGGTCCCATAGAGAAAGTTGATCAGTTTGATGTTCCCTACCATAGTATTCCATATGATTATACCCTTTCTGTTACACGGTGTATAGGTATTATTGTCATTTGGAAAATGGACTACTAGAGACTGCGTATTGCAATCATAATTTAGCACTAAATAGCTGTTGCCCGCAACCTTCGTCCGCGTGCATTGATTTTAAAAAAATATGACTATATATGACTATATAATATAATCGGATTTCGTTAACAATTTCAAGTGTTTTTTTTGCACGGAACTCTAATTCTTTTAATAAAATTAAAGTAGACTTAGTTACTTCTTATAACATCAGCTATCTGCCAGTAAGAGTCCCGTCTAAATCAGTCCCGCCAGATTTAAACATAAATGGCAAAATGTGGGTATACTATTACAGGTTCGTAGACACACCACTGTCTAACCATTCGGGTAGTATAGGCGCAATATTATGTCTTAAGGCGGTACCCTGACCAAATAACCTTGAGCATTCGTCCCTTTTCACCGCACACCACCCAGCATAAGATCGTGAGATAGAAAATAGCAATATAAGTAGCGAGTACGCTCAGATTTTGGAATAAAATCTTTATAAAATCAAATTTAGGTCTTTTGAAAAAAATAAAACTAGCATAATGTTTATTATTAAACTGCCTACCATCAAGTGTAAAAAGAAAATCAAAATGATGGTTACTTTACGAGGAGATGCAAGCCATCAATAATCTTGCCTCATTTCTGTGGTTTCGTTGTGAGGAGATCAATTTTACATTTTACTACAAAAAAAAAAACGAAAACTACAATTTTGGAGTCAAGAATATGCAGAAATTTCATGTCTATTTTATAAGTTGGTATTTATTTTGGGTAAAGAGTAGATAGCTCCCAAAAACTGCACAAAACACGGCTACCGCTGCGTTTTGCTCGGGGAGGCGCCTTAAAGGATACCTACAATACTTATTTTATTTACAGAAACCATCCCCGATGCTCTACAAACCGGCTGTGGTAAATGCACGCCTAAACAGAAACACCTCATCCGTACTGTTGTCAAGGGCTTCCAGACGAAGACCCCCGACATTTGGCAGCAGTTGGTAAAGAAGGAAGACCCCAATGGCCAGTTCAAAGAGATCTTCACAAGGTTCCTTAACGGTTCAGACTAAGTACCAAAGAGTTCCAAGACCAAGGAGGATTCGACCTAGATGAGCTATGAATATTTAATTAAAATGTAAATGTTGTAAAGTCAAGAAAATAAAATAATTTAAATTGTCCGTTTAGTGCGTCATAGTTCTTTTGGCGCTTGAATTTTACTGTCGGAGGGCGCTGTTTGTAAACATTTGTTAAATTGTCTATGTTTATTGAAAAACAAGGCAAGGCGTCAATATGCTAAACAATTGATTTCCGTGTACATACATAGTACAGTCGTGCAACTGAATCTTTCAGTGTATTCTGTGGTTTATTTTAACGTGTCTATGCGAAAATTAACAACTCTTGTAGTACTTGTCTCATATAAAGTATCAAAGGTTATGTTTTCGTATTAGATGTTCTAGGTACCTAACCTTGGCTTGTCATCTTAGGTTGGCCTAACAGTCTTAAGAACAAACTACAATAAGATTATGATTAAATGCGTATTGTTATAAGTTGCGACATCACTTAAAATTGTTAACTAATAAACATAATAACTATGTAGTTTTTAGACCTATTTTATAGTGTATTTATTTTTTAAATAAAGGAATGATTTATATTAGTGTCGTTTTATTTATTGTTTTAATAAAGAAGGTATTAAATATTGCCTTGATTTCATCAGTATTTTACTTGGAGCGACTGCCTATCTGACCCAGAACACAACCCAGTTAGTACTGAATGGATTATACGGTACCCCTTGGTAAGCCTGGTTGTCAAGACTTTCGGGCCACTGACTTCCTGTAACGACTGTCAAAGAACCACAAATGACAGCCAGCCCATCGGCTTTACGTACTTTCCGAGGCACGGAGGAAACTTGGTATATAATGAATGTGTAACGGTGTGGTCACCCATCCACAGATCGACCTTGGTAAGCCCGGCTTAACCTTGATGATCGACCAGAGTGGCTTTTATTACCCACGAGGAATATAAATACTATACTTCTATTTATTTTCTCGCAGTCAATGGTAAAAAGTAGAGTACACAACTCGTAAAAAAAACATTCATCTCGGTTCTTGTATCCCTCGCTCCGCTCAGGATTCTACACTAGAATCCCTTGCTACGATCGGGATTCTACTCTAGAATCCTTCGCTGGTCTCGGGAACCAATTAGTCCCTCGAATTAAATTCCCTTTTTTTTCACTTGTTGTTTATTCTACCTACTATTATATCATTGTCTTCAAAGTTGGCTCGTTACTTTTGTCGAAAGTCTTTTATTTTATTAATCTGATCACGATAATATCGTCAAATTTCTCGGTTTTTGGTAGTTTCTGTCAATAGATTTGTATTATTATTCGATTTTATCGAAGGGCCACTGTTGAATGACATGACAAAACTTTACTACATGTCAATCACGATTGTTTCAACTTTCTTACGGTTGTGATTGTTATGAAACAAAAAATGAAATATGAGTGATATATGTAAACTACCAAAGGAGTACAAAAATGTTGTCATTAACAGTAAACACTATATTTTGACTAAATTTAAGTCAAAAGAAGATGTAGAGGTAAGTACAAAATTGTTTTAAAGTTTCTATTCAGTCGGTCAATTTAATCAGTCGTCTTTAAATAATTAAGAAATACCAAATGGACACTAGACTTCATGACGCGCGCTCGCTACGCTCGCATTTTACATTACACACCAACTTTCTGTCACAAATATCGTCGTCGCTCCGCCGGCCTCGGGCTACGCTCCTCATGCCTGCTAGCAAGACTTGAGCGCGGCGTTCGATGTGCAGGCGCCAACATGTTTTTCAGTAAAACAGAGAAACAAAAAGCAAATAAAGTTAGGTTTAATGGATTTTAGTTGCTCGATTAGTCAATCTGTAGTTTTTTTTTTTGCTAATGGAAACTTACTTTATTGTGGTGCACCTTTAGATATCAGTTTTAGAAATTCCGTAGTAAGATTGTACAATTAGAGTGCAAGTTAGTATTTTTGATAAACAATTCAAAAATTGATTAATTAGTGGAGTTACCTAGTGTGCTGAAAAATTATACAGATGTGCATTTAAAAATATCCCATTTAGAAAGAACTTCGGGATCTTGATGTAATACCCGACGCGTTAGTCCGACAAGTCTGCTATTTACGAAGTAACTTCGGGCATCTTACACGTCGGGTATTTACGAATATGCGGATGATGCTCTGTGGGCCGAGCGGTCGAGGCAGAAGGACGTCGGAATATCGTCAATGCTTTTCCGGACTTCTCACTCGCACAATCATACTGTTGCGCCCATGTTATGTCATGCAGGCTGCTCTACTTAATTATTTAAACTGACTGCAAAGGAAAGAGGGGTTACGATTTCAATATCTGTGATTTTTAATTTTTTACATATGTGCGGAAGACACTAGCGCGAACGGATACTTGCGGGAAATAAGATTCCTTACAAAATCAAAAACAAAGATGGCGGCTTCGAAAAGTAGCGAATTTTTCGTCATGGGTGTCACGTCCCGAATATCGGGTCAAAATCAAAAACAAAGATGGCGGCTTCGAAAAGTAGCGAATTTTTCGTCATGGGTGTCACGTCCATGGTAATCGAAGGCGTTCTAAACGAATATTGGGACAAAATCAAAAAAGGCGGCTGCGAAAAGTAGCGATTTTTTCGTTATGGGTGTCACGTCCCTGGTAATCGAAGGCGTTCTAAACGAATATTGGGTCAAAATCAAAGATGTGGTATACGAAAATTATTTAATTTTTCACCACGGGTGTCACGTCCATGGTAATATGATCTAGATATCTATATACATATAATAAAACAGTAAAAAAACTGTGTCTGTACATTGAATATATTAAAAAAAAAAAATTATTGGGGGGAGTGCTCATCAGGCTGAACAACTCTTGCTAAGACGTCATTCCTATATATGTTATAGTGTAGCTGGGCTCTTGGAGTTCCACTTCAGGTGTTCCAGATCTTCAAATTTATTCTCTTAGCAGAAAATGCTCATCACGTGGAACAATTTTTGCTATGGTACCATTTTTGTATCTCTTATAGTTTAGCTGGTCTGTTGCGGTGCTGCATCAGATGTTCAGTGAGGAATTGAGGAAACTCGGTATGTAATGGGAGGTAACCCATCCACGGGCCAACCTAGGCAAACGCTTAACATAGTGGACAGTCGCGCATCATGTTCCGCACTTATCTCTAGAGACCTAGAAGCAGATGCGTAGATACGCTGAGAACTAATGCGCAATTATCTATCCGTGAACGTCTGCGACTCACGAGACAATGCATGATTTCTTCACTGGTCTCTAGAGACCTGGATGTAAATGCGTAAATACGCTGAGAACGCAGGTGTGCTTCACGATCCGAAGAGGTTTCTACGGAGCGAGTTGCAGCCTGATGTTCTCGAACAGCATCAAGTCTCTCCTGACGCTCTTCGGTAGATTCTTGGGATCTTATGATCCTCAATCTTTTAGCTCCTTTGGAACGTTGGGAAAAATTTGACCTCTTTCTAGGCATAGTTATAGTTTAATTCTGAAGATACCTGATCAATTAAAATCTAAGTGACTGCTCCCCTGCGTTACCGGGTAGGCTACCGTGTCACGAAGATAAATGGAAAAGGAAATTAAACACTCAAATAACATAAGCCCGAAGTCATATTTATTTGACAGAATAACGGGAAGAAAAGGTATTTGTTGTGTAGGTATTAAGTCTGGGCAACATATAGGCTATAATTTATTTTGGAAATTGGAACACCTGATGCAGAACCGCAACAGAACAGCTAAAGTATAAGCGATATAAAAATGGTGTCATAGCAAAAATTATTCCACGTGAAGAGCATCTGCTGTGAGAATAAATTTGGAGATCTGGAACCCTGTTGTGGATCTCCAAAGCCCAGCGACACTATAACATATTAAGGAATGACGTCTTAGCAAAAGTTGTTTAGTCTGATGGGCATTTCCTGTGGACTTACGAAAATGAAAGATCTGGAACGTCTTCAATCGTCTCGCTCATCCAGTTGTTTTCCCGTCCCCGGGCCTCAGAATTCTACATCAGACGTTTCAGATCTTCGATTTTCTTGACGACCCCGTTGTCGCTGGCAAAAGCAACAGGATCCGCGTACGAAGTCGCGGGCAGAAGCTAGTTAAAAATAAATCCTTAGCATTGTTACAATTTTGCAGTAGCAAGGCGAAAAGTTTCATTATGTGGAAGCAAAAAGAAAAAAATTCGAAAACTAGTCGGATAGATCATGATTTCCAATAATAACTATCCGAAAAATATATTTTTTATAACGTCCATTGGTGGTGGCTCCTAGAAATAAGAATAAATATAAGGGTCGAATTGATAACCTTCTTTTTTTTTAGGTCAGTTAAAAGGCAGGTAGAGCCTTTTCTTCAGCATCATCTCTAAATAATTTAAGTACGACTAGGTGTCAAAGGGGGAAGTCCCCGCACACACGATTTGTTTTGTTTTGCTGTGAATTTCCGAGTTTTGCACAAGCAGACTGTTGTCCTTTTTTCGCTTTTTGCTCGGCGCAGTCTTAACTACTAAGGAAATGTGAAAGTACTATAGACCTTATTATCTTCAATGAGAAGTTTAGTATCAAATTGAAACTACATCAGATCTATTTTTTATTTTTTATTGCACGTTAACTTAAATAACCACTCTTGTGCACATAGACAGAACACTCTTTCGTAAACTATAACTAAAATAATTATTAATTAGGAATTCGCTTTAATTATAATAGAACTACGATAAAAACAAATTTCGTAAAATTAAATAATATTCGTAGGTACAGCCAGGATAAAATTACTGGACTAGCTAACCTGAACCATACCATTTTAAAACCTTTGCATACCATAATAATATGTCAACTTATAGCGCAGGTTATCTACCTAACTTAAATATACTAGGTGTAACATAATAAACGCAAGGCCTAGGAGTTGACGCGACCAGCTGATCAACATGTAGGTATCGAAAAGCTAAAAAAAAATATAAACTTCCTTAAATCATAAAACAAAAGTGGTTCAGTTTCATGGTCCGAAAGCACTACACGAGAGATCTTGCGTTTATTCTGTTACACCCTGTATAGCTAACAATGGCCTCAAAAGCCTGACAACCAGTCTTACCAAGGGGTATCGGTATCACCCAGTAATGGTCCGTAGTGGAGTTCAGATAGGCAGTCGCTCTATGTAAAATACTGGTAGACCCCAATACAGTTGGGAAAACGCTTTAGGCTTCTGGTCAAATATCGTTTCCAAGTCAACAAAACTTTGTTAATTAATAAGTGTAAAATTATTATTTCAAAGATTGCCTACAGTGTGTCACTATCTTTTTGAATTAACATTATTTTCATAAGGTGATTAGACAATATTTCATATGCAGTCTTGTTTCTGTAAAGATGTATGTTCGCTTTGACCTTCTTCATGAGCAGCGGCGGGTCGATGTCACTGAGCTTCATCAACGCCTCTGAAAGAAACAAATAGACAACCGATTACGAGATACACGTTCTGAGATACTTACATTTTTATAAGGGTTCCCAACCCAAGGGGTCACTACGGAACCCTATTCCCTATTACTAAGAATCCACTGTCCGTCCGTCTGTCTGTCTGGCTGTCTGTCACCGGGCTGTGTGCTCATAAACCGTGATAGCCAGACTATTGAAATTTTCACAGATGTTGTATTTCTGTTGCCGCTATAACAACAAATACTAAAAAAAAATGGATAAAAAAATATTTAAGGGGAGCCCCTAAAATTTTTTCGTTTCTAAGAAAAAACGTGTTTTTTTTAGATTCGACTCGCACTTGGCCAGTTTTTTTTTAAATATCAGGCTATAGTTGCCCGTCCCGTCCACTTGCAATGGCTCATGCTGTTCTCATCATTGGGATAGGTTTGGGTTACATGTTTCATGCAAGCCAATTTGTGGGATTGAAACTAAATATTCTTGCATAAAATTTTATTGTCATGGATTTCCACAAAGTAATGTTTATCAAAAGCCCAGAGTCCAAACTCACCCAGCATCTGTTTCCTGAAGGCTTCGTCCGCATCATCCAGGTGTATGAGCATGGCGCTGTAGAGGGCGTCGATGTGCGCGCCGTACAAGATTGTGTCGTACGGATCCGGCCTGTTCGTGAATAGGGTGACTAGAGTCTGCACGGCGTAGGAACGCACCTTGTCACTGCTGTCGTCTAGGCGTTTGAGTACCACTGGGGAAAAAAATTTGGGAATATTATTAATTTTTGCAAGGCATAGGTGTCAAACTTTTTCTACAGGGTGTAACAAGACCCTTCACGAAGCCGTCAACCAAGCATTCTGTACATCAAACTAAGTAACTTTACGCAAAAAAAATTGCTGGGAAACGACTTTTTTTTTTAGGTGAACAATCACGTTTTACGGTAGGACTCAATGGAACGCACTCAAAACATTGTGCTGATGTATGGATTGAATAGTATGGGGGTCGTAGAGGTGATAAAAATCTTACATTAAAAACATGTATTTTAAAAAAAAACTTGTGAAAAAGTTGGAACTTTGACCCCCAATATCTCCGTAACTAGAAGGTTCCCAGGTATGGTCTAGAACAAAAAAATGATCACAATAACGGGGAGAACAAATGCCTTTCGGCTTCGCTAAGGGTCTTGTTACACCCTGTATAGTGCCTAAAAACTTAAGGGTATGCTAGTCGATCCATAAATCTACAAACAATGTCACGGCGTGAGCGGTGAGCCTGTCACACGTTTAACTAATTGTTATTGTCAAAACACCGAGCGACACATCGTGCAACAACTAACGAACATAACATCACGTCTGTATCCCTGCAGGGTTAGGCACAACTGTACCTAACATTACACCCACATTTGGCCAGTTATGTATAAGTTTCGTGTAATAGGAGGCGAGCAGCCTATTGCCACCAACCGACTCGTTGAGTAATTCTTCGATTTCTTGCTACTGAGTAATTCTTGATGGTAAAATCCAATTTAAAAAAATCCTCAAACCGCGTCTCGAACCCAGGACAACTCAACAAACGATTCACTAACTAAATAATATGCCTGTATTGCCCCGTTGTAGGGCAAAGGCCTGCCTCCTCCGTTTTCATACAATGAGGGCTATCGTTTTTGGGCTCACCAGATGGCGCCACTGTCGCGTATGGTCATGTCAATAATTCTATTTTATACTTTACAGTACCAATAACTTCATAAAAAGTTTATTATATTACATACTAGCGACCCGCCCCGGCTTCGCACGGGTCAATGTTATACATATAAACCTTCCTCTTGAATCACTCTATCTATTAAAAAAAACCGCATCAAAATCCGTTGCGTAGTTTCAAAGATTTAAGCATACAAAGGGACATAGGGACAGAGAAAGCGACTTTGTTTTATACTATGTAGTGATGATAACAACATAGTGTAAACTTCAGATACATTTCTTACAATTATTCTTCCTAAAATTAGCAAGCATGAAACATTTTAAAATCATTTTACCTCCCAGTACTAACAAATAAGATTCTAAGTTGCTACTTAATATCTTCAAGTCTTAATTAATCAGGAATAGCTCAATCTAGACCACAATCGCGAAAATTAGTAAAAATACGTGATAAAAAAGCATGCAACGCGTGAATTTTCTATGAAATGTGACATTTCGGTGACCTCGCGCTACAGTAGCGCCTCTAGCGACAAATTCACACGCGATAGCCCCCATTCTGTCTTGTGCAAATCCGGACAAGTCTTTTCGGCAGGAGTGAAGGTCATCCCGCTATCTCTATCTTGAACTGCCGCGATTTCGCCAGGCGTTTAATGGGGCTCCCTCGGTGACATAAATCGAGTAAATCTGAAGTAACTCTAAAAAACCACTCTGTAAACTTACCAAAGTACAGCTTGTGCAGTACATCCCCCTTGAAGCAGCCCCGCTGCCGGGCCAGCACAGCGAGACAGCACACAGCTCGCAGCGTGTGCTGGCGCGTCAGGGTCGAGTTGTCATCAGCTAACCCAACCAAAAGAGGCACCATCTTGTCCAAAAACGGTTCTAAGGACTCCTTAGTTGGGAAGAGGTTAACTTCCTGAGGAATTAAGTGGCTGGGGTTACTTTTAAGCAGAAAGCGGCAGTAAGAAGAGATCGCCCCGTATTAGTGTTACGAGGGGGTCAATGGGTCTAAGCTAATGTCGACTATAAATTTACAAGCCGGCCTCGATGCTATTCTCATCGGCAAAAATGATAAAGGGATTTGAATTAAATGGCCTGCCTAACTTCCGCCATTTCAATTGTTTTTCAAAGTTGCGGTCACGCATAAAACCTATATAAATCGATAGCTGGTATCAATACAATCAAGTTTTGAATGAGACAAAGTCTTCTAAAGGGGTACGTTTCCCTGGCATTAATACAAACAAAGTATTGTATGAGACAAAATCTAGGGTCACGTTTCCGAGATATCATATCATAAGCTATCAAAGTGGTATTGGTGAGGCCAGCTATCGATTGATACAGGTTTTATGCGAGTGCTCGCCTAAGTTAAAAGAATTTTCTGTCTGTCTGTCTGTGCAAAAAAATGCTTCTAATCCAAGCATGCGTTGTATGTCAATGAATATGAATTTATGATAATTATTAAATATGTCCTTTTGCACGTATTTGCCATCAGACCTCTTGGGTGCTTGTATCCTCAGGGATCCAAAATAGGATATTAACCGTAACTTCCACGGAAAGAAAGAGATAAGAGAAGTTTTTCAGAGTATTAACTTTACCTTATCCCCGGTATCGCCGTCCCCGCCCTTGACTTCAGTGACGAGGTTCTCGTTGTAAGGGTTCTCCTGCAAGGCGGAGCACAGACAGGCCACGGCGGCCGTACGGATGGCCTCGGCAGTACGACCCGCACACCACACCAAGTTCGGCATTATTATTTCTGTAAGTCAAGGGTAAATAGAAGTATGTCCAGTTAAACCAGAAAGACTTGGTGCTTCCGAATTAAAGGGCCCAAAGAGGCAAGGCTTCTAAGTTGTCCCACTTTGTAGTAATGCATCTATCGTTGCGCATTTCTATGAAGTTTTGTTTGTCCGGCTATCCACTCCGGTCGCACCTCGCGATCTGTCGCACATATGTTTTTCGAAATTGCATATATTTGACTAACCATGTTAATACAAAAACAAATCACAGGAGCAGGACGCTACTGAAAGTGCCAATTTAGGGCTGACTCAATTTGAATTGTCATCGACGCGCTAAGAAAGAGCATACAAAATAGGAAAGGACTTTCATGGATGTATGTAAAGAATGTCTTCGCCGTTCACCCACATGGAAATTGAAGTTTTTTCCACAAATTCCTAACCCAGGTCATGGTCTTTAAGGCAACATCATAGTGAATAATTTTTTTACCACCCTTAGCCACTCTGGGCGGAGCGGGGACTCAGACTTGTACTGACTAAAACCCATCCATGTTCCTTCTTTTGCCCTTTGCGTTCCAGGGCCGAGGTATCTCTTTCGAACAGTCCCGCAGCCGTGAATACCAGTTCAACATACCTTCAATAACGATGTTGAGGAAAGCCTCAAGCTTGTCAGTGTCGCACTTAGCGAAGTTGACGTCTCTCCTCAGCAGCACCGTCGATAACGTGGTGAACACCTTCAGCTTCACCTCCGGGTCTACTTTCGGGGTCGCCAGGCACTCCCTCAGGAGAGGGGCTATGAGGTGCAGCTGTTTACCGATAGCAGAACCTGGACAAGACGTCTCGTCAATTCAATTCAATTTATTTAACTCAGACTAAGTTGTCCATACATATTAGTAAAGTACATAAAAAAACATACAAACTATGTGAGTAATACATGAAGAATTATTTCATATGTATTTGTATCCATTGCCCCCATAGAGCACTTTCTATTTTTCTCGCAATTACTTTCAGGTAACTGTTGGAAATGTCCCACACAGTGCGCAACAGCGACGCTGCTCGCTTTCAGATTATGGCATGGAAACCATCCACTTGTGCATTTGCAAACATCGCTGAAGCGCTGCAATAGCGAGGCAGTCCCATCAACAACCTGAAGGCATTGTTGTATTGCATAAAAAGTAAAGTTAAAAAGTAGGAAAATGCGGGTTTCCATATACAAGTTCTAGCCACGTCAAAAACTTTTTTGACCGTATTTTAACTGGGCGAACAATCATCATCATTGCCCTGCCCGTATTCCAACTTATTTGGTGTCGGCGCAACATGTCTTCTTCTTCCATACTTCTCTATTACTCGTCATCTCAGCAGTCACCTCCTTTCTAGCAATATCATCTTCAGTCCATCCATCGTTTCTTTGGTCTTCTTCTACTCTTAGAGCCATCTACATTCATACTCAATATTTTCCTCATTCCTCCGCATCACATGTCCATACCACGATAACCGATCACCACACAACTTTTCAGTCACCGGCACCACTTTCAGACTTCCTCTTATGTACTCATTCCTTATTTTATCCATTCGCTCTCCACCACACGGGGGATGTGTGGTGGAGAGCGAATGGATAAAATAACATCACATCCCCCTTAGCATTCTCATCTCAGCCACATGTAATTGCTTTTCATTCATCCCTTTTGTGGCCCAACTGAATTCTGGGCCTGGAAAACTGGGCGAACAGTCATGTGACTTTAAACAATCGATACGCGTGGTCGTGTCTTTCATTTCGCGACAGATGTGGCTCAGTGAAACCAGATTTTAAAACCACCTTTCAACAGACAACAGACTGCTCATCATGTAGTGCAGTGCTTACCAGAATTCAGCATAGCACACTCGAGTAGACACTTGTCAGGAGACAGCGGCGTCCACGTCAGTGCATCGCTGGTGATGTCAGCCAGCACGCAGCCGATGTGCTTGTCGTACAGACTGATGAGGGTCTTGCCGCACTTCTCTGCGTAGCGTAGCTTGTCCAGGTTAGCTGAGGAAATACACCAATCATGTTTTTTTATGCATGGTGGGCTGCATCTATTGGGTACCCCAGTTGTATTAAGGCTTTAATAAAACTGGGGTATCCAATTGATTAAGCTCACTACATGATTTTTGTCGTTGATATTAGCTTGTTTAAAAAAACGCGTTTAAATCGCCTCGTTTGCCATAGACAAAAATTACAGCGTTTTTGCGCCAGACCTTAAAAATAAATTTTCAGTCTTGGAATTTCTGTTGTTACTAAGTAGATAACAGTCCAACAGCATATCTATCTGCTTTTAAGACCATTAGCTGCAGGAATCAATCTCGCCGGTTAGCTTCCAATAAAAATATTTTTTTTTGTTTGGTAAAAACAGTTATGCATAAACTGATTTTTCCAAACAGTTTGGTTTAGTTCGTATGTGGCGACATCTATACCGCCACATACGAACTAAACTGACATATCCATAGGCACTAACAGAAACCGACTACCACCATCAGGCACGCAGGATCTGTGTCGCAGGATCCTCCCTTTTCTTTGGAAGACGAGGAACTTGATACCCTGTTCTTTACATTACATCTAATGATGTAAATTAGCACAAAAGGGCTAAAACTGTGGTACTCACAAAGCGCCATGAACTGTATAGTATCGTCGGCGGGCATGGCGTACACGGTGAAGTTGATAGTGAACAGATCGTCGGCCACTCGTGCGCATGCCTCGCCGCACACGTCCAGCAGCGCCTCGCAGGTGTACAGCAGGTTTCTTTGGTATTTAGGCTGAAAAATATGCTTGTGTATGAGTTAGAACTCCTGGCTGAACACTCGTTTCAAACAATAATTTTAAGAATATGTCCGAGGTAAAAATTGAAAAGGTATAGGTACTATAAAATACTTTGTATTTTTTACCCGACTACAGCGAAACCAAAAGGAAGGGATATGAGTTTAGCAGTCTATGTATACTATGTATGTATGTTTGTATTTACGTATGTTCCTCCGTAGTGCCTAAACTATTCATCCGATTTTGATGAATAAGGTGTCAATCGATACATTATTATGGCCCGGGTAAATACACCGGGCTGAAAACCGAAAAAAAAAACAATTTTAATTAGAGCGTGGTTTTTAGTGGTAGCACACAAATTCTTGTTTATAAAATGTTTTTATTTGAGTAGAGGAAGGCCAAAGAAACGATGGATGCACTGTGTGAAAGATGACATGGCTAGAAAGGAGGTGACTGCTGAGCTGACGAGTAATAGAGAACTATGGAAGAAGACATACTGCGCCGACCCGGATGAGGGCAGGAGAATGCTGATGATGAATGATGTTTTTCTATTTGTTTAGAACTTGAAACTTCATACCTTCCTAGTCCTGCACCTATCAGGATCAGCAGCCTCTTTGCACAGTTCCTCGAGCACCTTCTCCTGGAGCAGTTCCGAGCGGGAACCTTTGATGATGTTGGCGAGGACCAGGAGAGCAGCCCACGAGTCTACTTCAGCCTCCAGCAGTGGCCACCACGTGGTGGGGATTATGAAGTAGCCGAATAACTCAGCCGCGCGTTTTATCTGTGAAAAGGAGGTTTAAAATGCTGATGTCTGTGGTTAAAAACAGCACGTAAGAATAACAAGGCATGTAATGTTATCGTACGCGTCTACTTGCTTATGCGTCTATCACCCACTTAACCGGCAAAATACAACACGAGAGAACATGTGACATGGTATCGTGAGGAAGCTTCTAGTCCTAGGGTTTAAGGACGCGTTCTCAAATCCGACAAAAATAAGCTATTTTTCGGGAGATTTTGCGATCAAATGGAACTAAATCAAACAAAACTAACAATTGCCACAAATAGATTATTTCTTGATCTCAAAATAATGGACAATTTTTGGTTTGAAATTTTGGTATTTGATATCGTAAAAACGATTTTCCATTACCTCTTCACACAAAAATGCCGATTTGGGGCTTCATTCAGGATCATTTTTCTGCTATTAGATACATAATTTTGTTTCTTAAAAAATACCCTAGTTAGGCAGATACAATGTTTTCAAAATCACGGACAAAATATTCATGAAAATGTTATAAATAATGTCAGAAAAAATAAAAACGACCCGTCTAATTTTGCACGTAATTTGCTCTTACGCATGAACCTTAATGTGTGGTATTAAAGGTTATTTTATTCTGTCACTGTCTAGAGTATTGCATAAAAAGTTCTAAAGAGAAAGTGTTAGTAGCGCTCGGCCGCCGTCGTGAGTGAACTTGCTAAAGTATCAAAATCAGTTTAGTTACTCATAATTCCCGCAGTTTACCTTGCGTATGTGTGTGTGTGTGTGTGTGAGCCGTGTCAGTGTAGTGATGCGATTCGATACCTAGATCTGTTTTGAGAACGCGTCCTTAATATACAGCAAATGCCCCTCCACCGCATACTTATTTGGATAGCAACAATAAAACCCCTCACCTCAGGTATGACCCTAGGATCTTCATCAGTGGCGCCACGAACCATAGCTTTTATTATGGCATGGGCATGCTGAGTGGCGCCCTCTTCCGCGCAGAGTATTAACCAGCACAGCAACTGGGACACACTGAGAGTGGCGTCTGCTTGCTATTCAGTCCCACAGCTGGACAAAGGCTTCCCTAAGTCTTTACGAAAATCTTTTTACACGCCATCTCGAGGCAGGCTTTGCGGTTCGACTTTGTATGATACCAAAGAGGTCGAAAGGCGGGTCCAGCAATACAATTTGAATGGCAACAACAAAGCCCCTCACCTCAGGTATGACCCTAGGATCTTCATCAGTGGCGCCACGAACCATAGCTTTTATTATGGCATGGGCATGCTGAGTGGCACCCTCTTCCGCGCAGAGTATCAACCAGCATAGCAACTGAGATACACGGAGTCTCGCGTCTGCTTGCCAGCCGTCCATTTCTGAGACAAAAAGAAGATGATTAGTTTCCTTCTCAATTCGCATAAAGAGAAGGAATGAGCTAGCCAAATGCATGCTGACGATCTTATGTCATTTAATTTTCGGATTCCATAACCAAAATGATGAAGCTGGTGGCCCTATTACTAAGCCTTCGTCATCTGTCTGTGTGTCCGTCCATCCTTTATCTATAACAGGGATCTTTCTTTGTAACCGTAACAGGAAGTTAGTTGAATATGTCGTCTTTTATAATTGTTTAATTTGAAGCTGAAAAAGATTTTTCGCAGCAACTAACCTCTAGAAATAGCTGGTACTATCTTGCCAATATTGCTTTGCACCAGCATTCTGCAGCCAAAGTTAGGTCTCTTAATATCTGGAGGGTAGTGTGTCGGCACGTCTTTGAGAAAGTCCGTCTTCTTCTTAAAGTCTTCTTCATTCTCTTCCATGTATTGAAGGCCGACGTCGGTCCAAAAGCTAGTGGCGGTGTTCATTACTTCCTCCATTACGTCACTTAAACTAGAAGAAGAATACGGTTGTAAAAAAAAAAATATACTAAATCAAATAAGATTAGCTAGCGAAATTCTGCAGATGTTTTATGTATAAATATGTACAAATAAAATTAAATAAAAAGCCTTTTATTTCTAATCTCAATTAAATTTACACACTTTTAATACTAGGTAATAATTAAATGTTAGTTTTGTAATTAACTTGTAATAATTAGTAGTGTTAGTTTTTATTACAGGTTGGAGATGTAGCCCCATTAAGAGTAAAGACCTCCTCCATCTTTTATCCAAGTATGTTTATATCAATATCTAAACAAGAATATATATATATATGTCGGAGACGGTCATTGGTACGGGCTTAAAATGACTCACAAGTACACGGTGGTGACATCACGCAATCTACTTACAAGGCTACCCACACCACAGTGTCACTTGTTACAGAGTCAAGATGGTAAACTCTGAGCCAGGACGACAGTCAGTCAGTGTCTGATCGCGGCCGAGTTAAGACCTCTTGGAACTGTACCCGGTTCATTGTGCCCCTTGCTATTTTGCTAAGTTGTAATCTCAAGTAATTCGTTAGTTTTGCTAGAAACAATGTATCGCTCTGTGTCTTTTCATAGCACGAAACCCATCGTCTGCCCACATGATGTAGAAGCCTAGCGGAATAAATCCTGCCACTCCGACATATAATCACCCTGTATATACAGGGTGTCCCGAAACTCAACGTCAAGCGGGTACGGGGCGATAAGCTAGGTTGTACCAGTTCTAGCAAAAATAAAAAATAAAATCCAAAAAAAAAAATGATCGCAATGACGGGGAGAACAAGAGCCTTTCGGCTTCGTTAGGGGTCTTGTTACACTCTTTATTATCCTTAACAAAGTAACAGGGATTTTTTATTTTATTTTTGCTAGAACTGGTACAACCTAGCTTATCGCCCCGTACCCGCTTGACGTTGAGTTTCGGGACACCCTGTATATATCCAGCATAGGGTATTGTAGTGGAACATTGAGTGCTGAGTGGTCTAGGGGATTTTAGTGGAACAAGCCAATGAAACATATGATTTGATAAAAACATCCGGAACAATTACTGCATTGAATGCTTTTTTTAAACGACTACGGTAGAGGGTTATGATTTCAGCACCTATTATGTTCATCTGTTCCTGCCTATCTTCTAAACAATTTATAATAATTCGACAAATGAGGCATTGTTAGAAGTGTCTATACTATAGGCTATGTATTGTGACACTACATTCAACATCATTCTATAAAGGATTTAAAGTCGATTTTTGAATTTTCATACAGATTTTATGTTACTAATTCCCTTTATTAATTTTACCGTGGAAGAACCTGAACAGGGTTTGCTTACACTATCAACTAATGATTTTGGATTATACCTACCTTGTCAGTAGCAAAGGTAACATGCGATGCCAAAAGGAATATCGGTCTCTATATCTGAGCATCCAGTTGCCAACTTCCAGCGTGACCTGCATCCGGACCTGGGTATTCTCATCAAAGAGTTTCTCTGCCATCGGGCTGATAGACAGCTCAAAGCATCTTGCATTGCCTGCTATAACTACTGCTCCTGTAACAAGAACTGAAATGATTAGAGACTAGTTTTCTTTTGTATAATTTCTACAGGAACTTGTGCACTTTCAAATGCATTTTATGAATATTGATCATGCAGTTGCAATTTCATTATATTAAAACTATTTTACTCAACAGTTTGCTACTTTTTAGATAAGCTGTGCACAGTAGACTTAAATTATGCAGTTCATGAAAAAGGAATCAGGGAAAGAACTTGTGGTGGTAATATTATATAAAAAGATTGACTTAAAGAATTACCAATAGCTTTGATGGAAGCGACTCGTACTCTAAAATGTTGATGTGCAAAATTAGACAGAATGGGTTTCACATAACTCTCCGATTGGAAATGAAAGTCCCTCTGTAGTGATTTGGTCACCATGATGATACACTCACAAGCCTCAAGCTTCACACTAGGATACGGATCAGCGACTGTTTTAGTAAGGATGCTAGTCAGGTCATTGATGAAAGGACTCAAAAGATAAGACACTTTGTACTTCTCCAATATCTTGTGCACTAGCTGAATAAGCACCAGACGGATTTCCTCAGATTCTTCCACAATTTCCGGACAGCCAATACGACGGACTATTACCGGCAGTATATAAGTCAAATAGTAATCATTCAATGGAAGTTTTTCAACAAAATTAGATATTATCAATGCCGCAGTTTCCCGACATCCCTCAGAAGCATCAGAGAAGCTCTTCAAAACGTAAGCGTACACTTCTGGGAAGACAACAGTCAGGTCGCAGTCCTTGTTCACTGGGTTTTCAAATATCTCCTCATTTATTTTCACCAGCGCTTGTTTCCGAGCCATTTTGGACTCACTTTGTAACGTAGTGATATAAGCTTCCAACGCAGCGCGAGGATTATCCATCAGAGAAGATTTCGTTTCGCTCATTTTTGGGATATCAATAATTCGATGATCGCTAAATCAGGAATATCGACAAAACAAAAATACTTGATAAACAAAATCTGTTTCCATGACGACTGCGTACGCCAAAGAGTCGTACGCCCACAGGTGACAGTGACAGTGTGATTGAAATTGACAGCCCACTGACATTTGCATGGTTTTAGCTGGTTATCTGCCGTTATGTAGCGTTGCCTTTCATTTCCAACTTGCTCACACAACCCTTCCTTATTTCCAACGACTTTTGTAATAGATCCAACAGGTCGAAAATAATCGCCTATCGCCTTTTGTACCCGGCCGTTCATAAGAAGGGAAAAGGAAATTGCTCAGTCAGTAGGACGAACAGTTGGACGAATACTTTTAAGAATGTAAAAACTAATAATCGTTAAAAAAAATATAACTTTATTTTATTCCAATTTACAAACTACAAATCTACTTTATTACTGATACTGATACTGTTAGGCTGCGTCATCCCACAGCTGGGCAAAGGCAAAGGAAACAACTGGTAGTCATCTACCAGTTGTTTCGATCCAGGGCTAATGTGGGCCACTGGTCGTTGATTTTATCCAGCTCGTCCCGCCATCTTCTACGAGGTCTGCCGCGACGCCTTCTGGCTGTGTCAGGGCTCCAGAAAGTGGTTATTTGCGGCAGACGTGGCCAGTCCAGTCCCACTTCAGTTTAGCGGCTTTTTGAGCAAAGTCAGTACAAAAAAAAAATGTAATTTGTGTTTTGGAGCGCAGCGTCGTCGTGTTGCGTACATGGTCGGTTAGTTGGACGCCTAGAATCCTGCACTCCATTGCACGTTGGCAGACCTTGAGCTTGGACTTTTGAATGTTTGTCAAAGACCAAGTCTGGGATCCATAGGTCAAAATCGGAAGAATACACATGTCCATGATTTTTCGCTTTAGCGACAAAGAAAGGTTTCCCTTCATAAGCTCCTTCATGGACCAGTAGCTCTTCCAGGCATTTTCGGTTCGTCTTGTGACTTCCTTGTCTTGTCTGGACTGGAAAGAGACTAACTGGCCCAAGTAGATGTATTCATGGACTTATTGCAATTCTTCACCATTTACTCTGATCCTATGCTTCGCGGGCCTGTGGACGGTGAGCTATGGGCTAGCTCGCCGTCCGTCCGTCTTATGACGACAGGCCGTGTCGACGGCGCGTTCGTGTTCCACGCGCGCCTCAAAGAGAGTCAGCAAACAGGAAGGGGTCCGTAAGGGCCGACGCCTGCCAGGGTTGCGGGACTGTTCGAAAGAGATACCGCGGCCCTGGAACACAAAGGGCAAAGGAAGGAACATGGATGGGTTTTAGTCAGTACAAGTCTGACACTCCCTCCTGCTCAGCCCAGAGCGGGAGGGGTCATTTGATGATTTCCCATCGATAAAAAAAAAAAAAAAAAAAAAAAAAAAAAAAAATGCTTAGTGGTGTGTGACATCAGTTTGGTCTTTGACATGTTCAGCGCCAGTCCAACCTCAAGGCTTGCATTATTGAGTTGGTTTAACATTAGCTCTAGTTCTGCCGCCGCGCCGTGGAAGAGAATACAACAATGTCGTCAGCGAAGCGAAAGTTTGTTAACCGCGCCCCACCGATTTCAATACCGTTTCTCTCCCAACTAGCTGTTAACTTTTTAAACACTTCTTCAAGAGCGCTATTTAAAAGCTTAGGTGAAAGCGGGTCTCCTTGCTTTACGCCTTTTTCTATGAAGAATGATGGTCCGGCTTGATGCAACTTGATTGTAGCAGTACTGTTTATATACACTTTACGGAGTAGACTGATGTAGGTGGGATCAACTTCTTGGTTGTTATGAGCGTCAAATATAGCATCGTGTGTCAAACTATCGAAGGCTTTCGAGTAGTGGATGAAGGCAAATTATAACGGAATATTGAACTCTTGATATTTTTCTATTATTTGGTTTATTGCGTGCAAATGGTCAGTAATCGAAAGGCCTGATCGAAAGCCAGCTTATTGAGGAGGTTGGTGTTTTTCCAACTGAGGTGAGATACGGTTGTCTATGATTTTAATGAAGGCCTTCTAAAGATGAGATACAAGACTGATTGGTCGGTAGTTGTTTAGGTCCGACTTATCTCCCTTTTTATGCAACAGTATTATGTTTGAGTGGCAGAAACCATCCGGGAATGTACCTGTTTTATGAATTGAATTGAACAGATTAGTTATTACAGGGAAAAAAGTAGGTTCGCCTATTTTCAAAATTTCGGTACCTATACCATCCTCACGTGGTACCCTGTTGTACTTCATTTTACTGAGTGCGGCGTGAACTTCATAACCAGTAATTGGAGGAATGGTATCTGGGCAAAAATAGTTTATGCTGGATGTTGAGGGCTGGCAGTTTGAGTATAACGATTTGAAATACACACATCAAAAGTGTCTAGGGATCAAGCATTTTTATGTGGATTTCTTGAGATTGAGATGTGGCTTTGTAATAAATTTATGATTTTATAAATTTATATGGATCCTTTTTGGTGCATTTCATAATTTGAATCAGGAACTGTGAATCAAATTCGAGTAAAAGATGAAAATCAGCTGTCAATATTTTCCCTATAAAAACATAACGCATTGAAGACATTATTAGTGCTACTGTTTCCCTACTACTGATTAAAACCAACGTTATTATGGAGCGGCGACGTCATTTAAGCAGGGAAGAAATGCTCAGAGCCGTGGGAATGATAGAAGCTGGTTCCCGGCAACGTACTGTGGCTTTAGCTCTGAATACAAGTCAGAGTGTTATCAGTCGACTTTGGACACGTTACCGAAGCACTGGTACCGTGGCTGAGCGCCATGGAGGACGGTATCGCTGCACCACACGGAGACAAGACCGATACATTCAAATCTTAACTCGAAGAGCTCCAACAATAACCGCCATGATGTTAGCCGTGAGGCTTCATCACTCTTCAGGGAACTTAATAAGCGACCAAACAGTCAGAAACCGCTTGCAAGAAGTGAACCTTCATTCCCGAAGACCGCTACGGGTACCACCTATAGCAATGCACAATCGTAGGATACGATATCAATGGGCTCTTGAACACAGAAATTGGGCAGAAGAACAATGGCGTTTCGTGTGCTTTTCTGATGAGTCTCGTTTTGGTATGAGACCGGATACAAGACGTATACGACACTGGAGAACCCCTGGACGCCAACAGCGATTAAAATCCTGCCAGGAAGTCCATCCTTATAGTGGTGGAACCATCATGGTATGGGCGGGTATTTGGATCGGCGGAAGAACTGAGTTGATTTGGATCAGAGGCAACCTCAACGCTCAAATTTATGCTGAGACGATTGTATCAGACGTCATCGTTCCTCTACAAGTGCAAATCGGTCCCTTATTTCAGTTAATGCATGATAATGCACGACCGCACACCGCAAGAGTTGTAAGACAGACTCTCGCCGCAGCTAACATCAATGTCCTGCCCTGGCCTGCTCAGTCGCCAGACTTGAATCCGATTGAGCATGCATGGGATATGCTACAGAGAAGAGCTCTGCCGAATATGGAGGGTATCCAGTCGCAAGAAGACCTTTTTTTGTTGTTGCAACGAACATGGGCGGCCATTCCACAGCGTGATTTGGATGAACTCATTTTGAGTATGCCAAACCGATGTTCTTGTGTTGTTAGTGTTCGCGGTAGAAACACGGATTATTAATTGTTTAAGTTACCCAATAAAATTTTAAAGAAAACTGTTATTTCAGTCTTTTTTTCGAACTTTTGTGTTAGTGGTTCAAATGTCAAAAATCCCTTTATTAGGAAAATGGCAAATTTCTTTATTAATGCAAAGGTGACTTGGTTTATCGTTACTGTGACAAACGAAAACACTTTATTTGATGAATCCTTAAAGAAAATTTTAATTAATATCAATCAGGAGAAAAGTTATTGCAAAAATATATGTTGATCCCTAGACACTTTTGATGTGTGTAGTTGGTGCAGATTTGTAATACTTTGTCTCTACTTCTGTGTTTTTGACCGCTGTGGTCCTTAAGACAATTTATCCACTGTTTGCCCTTTGTGGTGCCTTGTTTGGCTATTTTTAAAGAAAGACGAAACGATTTCTAGAGCAATTTGGATCAGTTTGGTGTTAAAAGACCTCATTTCTTATGTTGCGTGTCACTTCTTTATTTTTATTTTTGTATTCAGGGTTTCTTTTATTTGCGCACGGCCTGTCTTTCATCTATAAGTTTTACGGTATCTGATGACAATTTTTTGATTTTGTTCGATAATGTTTTAATTTTTCTACTTGCTGTTTTAACACTATCGGCGATATTATTAAATTGTTCCTGCACGTCTTCGGTTTTTACATCTAGGATACAAAAATTGTTTTTTAACTCTAAATTAATTTGTTGATTAGTGGATAAGGGAAGGTGACCTGCTCTCACGCCCGTTGCGAGTTCTCCTGGGTCGCGAGACGGACGTTGGACACAGCGCGCTAAACTCTGGGAACTCTTTTTAGGACAGGGGTGGAATTTTTGACTTTATTTAAATTTACGTTAAAAATTATTATATTAATGTCCAGAGAAAGGCATCGATAAAAATACTAAAACACGTGTACATCTCCAGCATGCTACAACGTCACAAGACAAAAATACTTACAAACCGATATATAAATACATTAAAAATACTATTAAAACAATTTAAAATGGAGTGATAGTGCAGTGTTCGAATATAAAATAAGATTTGACCTAAAGGTCCAGTTACCAGGTCATAAAATTCCAAAAAAAAAAAAAGACTATCAAAACGTGCACCAATCACAGCTCGCCAAGTAAAGCTGTCAACGTTTTCATTTCGATGAATGGACGAGATCCTTCTATCACTTTAATTTTGTACTATTTCTATTTATTCTGTAACAAGTTGCGTTGTCCGTAGCAGCTGGAGTTAAATTTAGCATAGACCATTAACAAATATTAGTGCAAAATGTTGAAATTAAGTTTGTTTCATTTATTATTCTTGGCGACAATCGTGCAGGTTTCGCTTGCACTAAGGGAAGGCGAATGCGAAGTTTGTATCAAAACCGTAGAGAAATTCGCAGCCACGTTATCAGACGATGTCAAAAAGGTCCCTAAATCAATCGAGGCTGAGTTCAAGAAGTTCTGTAAAGGGTCCAAGAATAAAGAGAACAGGTTTTGTTACTATTTAGGCGGTCTGGAGGAATCTGCGACCGGTATCTTGGGTGAACTTTCAAAACCGCTGAGTTGGTCTATGCCTGCTGACAAAATCTGTGAGAAGTTAAAGAAGATGGACGCACAGATCTGCGACCTCAGATTCGACAAACAGATTGACCTAAACAACGTTGATCTGAAGAAACTCAAAGTGCGAGATCTGAAGAAGATCCTGAACGACTGGGATGAGGTCTGCGACGGTTGCATCGAGAAGACAGACTTCATCAAGAGAATAGAAGAGCTAAAACCCAAGTATATGGGCAAATCTGAATTGTAGAATCAGTTAAAATTTTAGGTAAGGTTTATGTTCTGCAAGCTTCTTTCATATTGCAAATATTTAATCAGTCAAGCCATAAAATCCGCCCATACTGTATCTAATTGGTTCTAATAACATGGTAACAAACCGGAACTTTCTATGAGTGAGTCATACTCAAATACTTACTACAAAATCAAAATGTTGATGCAATCAGCCCCTGGCAATACTATCTCTAGTCTACCAAGACTCGATAAAGCCCTTTCTATTCAACTTGATATGTCTTGTCATTAATTTCATACATTTCTAACATCGCCATGCTTGCAACGATAGAAATCTTTCCACAATCTGTCATAAAATGACAATTCAATTCGTCTCTTCGTCGACAAAACTCTACGGTGGTCATGCTATGTGGGCTGAAATTGCTTAAATTTTTCAAAGATAAAGGTCATTAACCTTTATCATCAATCATAAAATCCATTCTTATTGGAATACTACTCACACCTACTGATTTTGTTTGTTATTTGAGAAAAATGAACATAAACAGCAACTCGATTTTATAATAGACCTACCTAACCTGTTTTAAAACTTGCACCTAACATCTACTGAAAAACATGCATAGGCCTTCAAAGGGCCATAAAAAATAATCAGACACAATTACATGAAATAACTATCAAACAAAACCTCCGTAGGATGCAACTTTTTGCCAGGCATACACTTCTAATATTGCTGACTCACTGTCTGTTACTGATTAGCTTGATTTATCGCAGCATGCTTCTCCCATCTTCAATATTATTCATCTTTGTACAATACAATTTCTCCCATCTTCAATATTATTCATCCTCGTACAATACAATTTCTATATTGTGCAAAACCTCACACCTTATCTCCATGGGGTTAGGTAGGCAGAAACAACAGAATACCAACTATTATAATCTGAATGCTCAATATTTAGATAGTAGCAGGTGGCATTCCATCAGGTGTCTTTTGGGCAAAAACTATTTTGTAGGGACTTATTAACAACTAGCTGTGCTGTGTGAAATTATTTTAAAAATAACACTTCCCTATTCAAATCTGATTTTGTTAAAAATTTTAAAGACTTAATTTTTTTTTGCATGGTCCTGAGTACTTTTTATAAATTAAAAGTAGCTTAAGTTACTCTTTATAACATAAGCTATCTGCCAGTAAAAGTCCCGTTAAAATTGATCCAGCCGTTTTAGAGATCACTGGGTCAAACAGACCGACAGACAAGAATTTAAAAAACTGTTTTTTTGTTATAAAGTACCATTTATATACTTTCGTAAGCATCCAGTAAAAAGCTGTTATTTTGAAATTACAAACAGCCACTTTTATTTTATTTATTTCTACCTACTAATTGCAGAGGGGCAAAGGCTTGGCAGATGATGATGAAATAAAGAATTATTTCTTCATCATCTGCCAAGCCTTTTTGAGACTATGCAACAGTGACTATGAGACAGCTTCCAGTCTAACTCAATGCAGCTGAATACCAGAGTATTGAGGAGCGACCGCCTATCTGACCTCCACAGCCCAGATCGTACTGGGTAATACAATAGCTCTTAATTGTTTTTTATTTTTGCAGATTAATTAATGGGACACTAACGTGATATCACATCTCAGCAACAAGCCCTGGTGAGCCGTGGAAGCGGCAGCCCTAGTGATCAACAGACTTTGCATTTGACAAACTGTATGCAAGCGTGTGTGGAGAATGCATGTGTTGAATAAATTATTATTGCGATTAAGTAATTAAAATATTTTTTTGAAGTCACTTGTTTTATTTAATGTTTGTTGCTATAAATACATCTGCCATTAATGAAGTATGAAGTTTGTACATACAGCTGTTTCTATTTAAACTGGTTGCAATATTGTCTGTGGTTTTTGGACCTTGATTGTAATTTGTGATTGTCAGTAAAGTGGTTCCTGAGTGTGAACCTGTAATATGTACAGGGCTGCTCTTGAACCACTTTCTGCTGAGTTTACGGACTAATGACCAACCAGCAATCAATGGGTAACGGTATAAGACACTTCTACAGTATACCTTGGAAACCATAGATCTTTGATAGATGGTATAATTATAACAGGTCCACAGCTGCTAGGCTTTGCACAAGTGCATGTATGGACACAAATTTGTATGAATGCCATGATCTACCTATTGATATTTGCTATGTTGAGTGGAAAATTGAAATCAAATTCATTAAAAAGTTCACACATAGGACAAATACGAAACGAGAGAAAACGAAATAAAACATAAACAACTGGTTCACACTAATATCTTTATTGCAAGTATGCTTGATCTAGTACATACAGATTCACATAATAGATTGAATATATAAATAACATGCATATTAATGACACGTGAGGGATCCCGATTAGTGGTACTTGTAGTTCCTGTGGTGCTCTGGAAAATAGAAAAAAAAAAAATTAATTGCTGTCTTAAATAACAAGATTTAGATTTTATTTTTAAGGTTTTTTTTCTTTTAGCCTTGTTTTACTAAAATTGGTTCAGTGTAGATTGTCCAGAGCAGTTCATTACATTCTATTCCCCCATCATGATTAGCTGGTTTTTAGCCAGTACTGCTGATATAACCATAGTATGATATTGCTAAGACGAAGTAAAGGATATCTCTGCCCATTCTCCTTTGCATCATAATGAAAGATTATTTTCAACACTAGCTATCTCTCAAAACTATTGTGTTTGTGCATTTCACAGCAGAAAGCGGATTATAATGATGAGTATGATCAAATTATTTAATGTGATGGAGTTTTGTGAATTTGTCTTGAAGCATTTTTCAACTTTTTTTATCAAGCTGTACTGACCCACTGCTGAGCAAAGTTTCACCTAAGGCATTCCACTCCTCCATTATCATCCTAAAGTAAAACTAAAAAGAAAGTGTTTCCTTACTCATTTTTCCATAGTTAATGACATAGAAGAAAGTCATGCTGCCAACCAGCAGCTGGAAGAAGGGGGCAATGCCCACCTTCTTTGGCTGCATGTACTTATGCTGCCACCTCCACCAGGCTGCAATCATAACAAAATTTGTTTTTAGTGTGCACAGACCTTTTATTTGAATGATAAACTGTCTTTTTTGCCTTGGTTTTTATACTTGAACCTTATTACATCCATAATGTCATAATAAACTGTAGCTCGTAAATTTGTCTTCGAATTTAGGTAAAATTAATTCTAAGTCGAATTTAAGTTATCTAACATAAATAATACAAGTATCTTGGTTATGTGAAGTATGCCTATCTAATGTCTGATGGGTTGCATTAGTTATGTATTATTCTAGTCAGGTCGAAATACTAAATACCGTCCAATGACAAATCTTCAATACATTTCTAACCTCAAAATTCTGCATAGAATAAAAAAACGTATAACTGGTTTGTTACCTCGGCTGAAAGCCCCAGCAACAGCCTGGGGCGACTTATTCCTGCGTGCGAACCATGCACCGAGCTCATTGATTTTTACCTGCCCGAAGGGAGTATCAGCTGAAAACGAGATTGAAAATTACATAATCAAAATGGTAAACTCAAGATCGACAAGATAGGTACCGACTGAACTCATACTTACGCTTGCCATAAAAGCGGGCAGGGTCATAGGGCCCGTGGGTCGAGGGGTTGTATTCCTTAGGGTAATCACCGAAACCCATGATTACAAGGATTTCACAAAAATTTTATGGAATGAAACTGACCTCGGATTTCGGTGTTCGGTCAATCTGTCAACACTGTCAGATTGTAAACCATAGGTAAGTCTACGTCCGATCGTCGATCGATATTCTTTTCTCGGTTTTAATACAGAAATCGGTAAACTGTAATTCTATGTGATACTGAAAACTGTAAATGCTATAATTTCGTCTTGAAAAGTTTAAAGAATGTATTGAATAAAAATGCATGTTGGAATGTCAAAAAAAAAATATGAAGTAAAAAATATGCTGATTTATTGTTAACTATCTGTGTACTTCCCTCTATATTTCAAAAAAATTTAGTCTATGATTATACAGCAGATTTCATTCTTTGTGAGGTGTTCGCAATTTGTTTATTTCCTAAATAGTCTCCGAATAATCAAGCAAAATGGTCTTGGAAAGTACTATGATTTGTGTGGATAACAGTGATTATATGAGAAATGGAGATTTCTTGCCAACAAGGCTGCAGGCACAGCAAGATGCCGTAAACCTGGTATGTCATTCTAAAACACGGTCAAATCCTGAAAATAATGTGGGTTTATTGACGCTAGCTAATGTAGAAGTGTTGGCCACGTTAACCAGTGATGTTGGCCGGATAATGTCCAAGTTACACCGTGTCCAGCCTAACGGTAATATCAATCTTTTGACTGGCATCAGAATCGCTCACTTGGCGCTGAAGCATCGTCAGGGCAAGAACCACAAGATGCGCATTGTGGTGTTCGTCGGCTCTCCCGTAGAACTCGATGAGAAAGAACTAGTTAAACTAGCTAAGAGGTTGAAGAAGGAGAAGGTAAATTGTGATGTGGTGTCGTTTGGTGAAGATGCAGAGAATAATCCTCTGCTGACAACGTTTGTGAACACTTTGAATGGTAAAGACAGCAACACGGGAGGCAGCCATCTAGTATCTGTCCCAGCTGGTGGCTGTGTTGTACTCTCCGAAGCTTTGATTTCTAGCCCATTAATTGGTGGTGACGGAGCAGGTCCATCTGGCTCAGGTTTGTCTCCATTTGAATTTGGAGTTGATCCAAATGAAGACCCCGAGCTGGCACTCGCCTTGCGTGTGTCTATGGAGGAGCAGAGACAGCGCCAGGAAGAGGAGTCTCGCCGCCAACAAACAACTACTGAAGGAGGAGAGACTGGCAAGACTGGGGAACCTCAGAACACTGGCATGGAGCGGGCTCTGGCTATGTCTTTAGGTCATGAAGCTATGGAACTGTCTGAGGAAGAACAGATTGCTCTGGCTATGCAGATGAGTATGCAACAGGACGCTCCAGCTGCTGAAGAGAACATGGATGTATCAGAGGAGTATGCTGAAGTCATGAATGATCCTGCATTCCTTCAAAGTGTACTGGAAAATCTCCCAGGGGTTGATCCTCAGAGCGAAGCTATCCGCAATGCTATGTCTACCATCAAAAAGGATAAGGACGAGAAAGATGATAAGGAACAAAAGGATAAAGACAAGGATAGCAGCAAGGGTTCTGGTTCCTCTAAGTAAACGCAGAGTTCTTTTTCAATTTTTATAATTGATACATTTTGCTCGTAAACTTTAACATTAGACACCAAAATATGTTACAACCAATATAAATTTATAAAATACAGATTGTTTATAATTTAAACTTTTATTTCCATGTGATCCAATTCAGACCTTCGATTTTTTCAAACCCTGGAAAAATGTTCATTGTTAAGTTAATATTTAAAATATTATCTATAAGTAAAAGTAATTAAATGTCATGGATTTTTTAATTGTCTTTGAAACTTACTTGACTCTTCAAAGAACCTGGGACTTTGGAATTTCTTTTTACATTCTATTAACTTGTGCCTCCTCCTTTCTTCATTGAATTGGCTTACTACATTAGATACCTTGTATTCATCATTATCTAAAACGAAAAAAATGTGATTAGGTGTGTAAAACACATTGTATAAAATTATATGATAGAGTTCTATTACCTTGTGTGAAATTGGACTGGATTCCTTTAGTTATTATCATCCCTTAAACTATAATCAGTCACTCTTGCAAATGAATAGGAATGCAGACCAATCACTAAAATAATAGATTTTATATTACAAATGGAAATATTCAAGAAATCAGAATCAGGTTTTTTAGGTAATTTGCGGGAAAGCAAAAGTGTACTAATCCACATTTAAATAAATGACCGTTTTATAGCTATTCAAAATATGAGAGACTTCTCTAAAGCTGATGTTCCTTACCTAGAAATGGATAAATCCAAGGTGTAATTTTGCCATAAATGAAAATACATACAAATGTGGGTTGGGCCACTTTTGTACAGACAGCCCCATTTATTGATCAAACTATTGAAATTAATTTTTAATTGTATGGAAATTCTATACCGGCTTTAGTAACCGTTTTTGCGCTATCCTGGGAAATTTTATTTAACAATAAATAAGAGCTCTTTATATCTTCTAACTGGGGTTTGAAACTTCTATTGTTGTGGACAGGCGCTGAAAAATTGTAAAACATTTCAATAAATTCTCATATTCCAAAATAGCCTTCAGATGCCTTATATAGGCAAAGTACAATAATGATGTTTAATTATTTTACGAACTATCTCTGCCTAGGTACTCGTTAGAAAGAAAAATGCTTTAGACTATCCATCATTATCTAATGTTTCAGAGGAAAGCATGTATCAGCTGTTGTATTTAAGTAAATTGTTGGTAACAAAGGTAGGCCTTATTTGCAAATCCTACATAAGTAACGGTACCGTTAAAATTATACCTAACGAAGGTGGGTATAGGTACCATATTCTGATTTCTGAATAATTCCATACCTACTGATACTGTGTACTAGGGAATCCAGACTCTTTAAAAAATAAATAGAACAACCCAAAGATAGTCCCAAGCACGAATTTTACCACATTGCATCGTATTGTAAACGCTGACATCGATGTACCTATCTGGAATTCAAAAAGCACATCTACTGTACACATAGGTACGAGGATAATATAGTTTGACTGCTGGAACGTTAGGCCCTCGGTACAAAACTTACGTCGATAGCGTAGGTAATACGATAACATGCAATATGTCAAAATTCGTGCCAAGGCATTTTTTTAGGATGGGAAATTATCAAATGACGCCTCCCGCTCTGGGCGGAGCGGAAGGGAGTATCAGACTTGTACTGACTAAAGCCCATCCATGTTCCTTCCTTAGCCCTTTGTGTTCCAGGGCCGCGGTTTCTCTTTCGAACGGTCCCGCAGCCCCTAATGCATGCCAGGGCCTCTGAGCAAAAAAGTTGTTCGAACCACAAGCTGAATTTTCTTTTTCTCCTAATTATGAGCACATCTTGGTTTTAAGTTTATACTTACGATATGGTCTAGTCAGAGGAGGCGACGTTTCTTTATATGACGACTCTTTGTTTGATAATGGCGATTTCCTTTTTGCTTCTAAAAGAGGAAAAAAATTAAGTTAATTCGTCTAATTTTTCTCAAGTAATCTATACTAATATTATAAAGACGTAAAATGAGTTTGTATGTTTGAAAATTCTTTCACTAATAGGAAGCTACATTATCCCCGAGTGCCTTAGGCTATACAGCGTGTCCGTGGAATAATTTTCGACCAAAACGCGAGCGAAGCCGCGGGCAACAGCTAGTCGGATATAAAGACAAAAATATCAGGTGGACTAGTTCCCTACCACTCTTGCTCGTCGCTTATTTATTTCATTTTCCTTTCTAGGTATGCAATAGCTCGATGTTTGCAAGCTTGTCCTTTCAAGGCACAAGCTTCGTCTAGGGATCTACCTTGGTGCGGTATCTAATAATGCTTTACGGGTATCATGATGATGGCGGCATTCGCATTGCCTCTCAATTCATTCATAATTTGGGATGCCTACTATCAATATTATAATTCTTATTCTCGTTTATTTATTTTTATACACATTCTTTATATTTTAAATTATTGTTACCAGCAGCTGCAATTCTGTTCTGCATTGGCGATCTAGATCTATTCGGAGAGCGCGGGGGTGTTTTATTCCTGTCTGAAAATATATTCAATACTCAAGATTATCTATGTAAAACTTAACTAACAAAATCATATTTAAATTCTTACAGTTTCCACAGTGATACCAAAATGTACCAACCTACAATCTATGTCAAACGACAAAGCGGTATTGGGAATTTTCATAAAAAATACTAGGTAAAATTAATCAAATAGTATGCTTAATTATTATGATATAGATGTACAGTGGGCTGCATCAATTGGGTACCCCAGTTGTCTAAATAAGCTTTAATACAACTGGGGTTATCATGTTTTAGGTACAATTAAATTGGGTGACTAGACAGTTTTATGTGGGTTGGTGTGTACGCACTTTATGCAGATCTCTCATTGTTTACATAATCTATACAAAGCGAGGCCAAGTTATACTGGAAATGTACAGCTTCATGTAACGCCGTGGGATCTTGAAAAAAAAAATATTTTCACCTACCTGCCGTCCAATGTTTGATTTCGGATGGTTCGCGGTTTTCTAGCTTGAATTTGTACGTGGAAGTGTTCGAGTAATCTGGAAGAACGATTGATTAACAAAGTAGCAATCAGCAAACGTAACGGGGCGTATTTTTTCGGCGCAGATGACGCGCGTTTACAAACGAGATTCAGTCGCACTGTCGCAGCCAGTAAACTTTTTCAGTTTTGTCGTTAAACGCGCGTCATCTGCGCGCATAAAATAATACGCCTTATGTACGCGCAGATGCGGCGATTCAGACGCCGACGACGCGACGACGGATTGTCTGCATCGCCAGATAATAGAGATTCTTCAACAGAAGCATAATGCGTCTGAGGGGCGAGGTGGCGTGAGCGTGCGCACCTCCCCCACACTTTCCCTGATATTGCAACGCGATGCTTGCACGCGCTTGAATCGATTCAAATCTGTTTATAATAGGGACGCCGTGTGAATACGCCCTAAGGTAGAACGGCCTCAGGCTAGGTGCAGTGAAGATCTTTGCGTGGTGGCTGGTAGCAGCTAAATGAGCGTTTGAATATCGAGTTAATTGGCGTGCTATTGGACTAAGATTGATATAGGCGGATGATGATGAACTGTGCTGTGTGTTATCTATATTATTATTTGACTTCCAAAACTCTTTCAGAATATGAACGCGCGGAGATGTCTGCCTATGCATGTACCAGCACTGTTATAGCATTACATATTTATTATTATTATTACATAAACATGATGTCTAGCTTGATCTCTTGCCACACTGAAGTAAAATTAAAAGAATACTGCCATAAGAGGTGATGGTAGCCCTTCTGTTCAGCATAGCTATTCGATTTCGATTTTGAAAGTCGTATGTCTAGCTCGCTCGCTTTCATAATGCCAAAAGAGATAGACATACGACTTGTCGAATCGAAATCGAATCAAAGCGTTTGTGAATAGCTATGCAGATCTATATATCACCTACTTTACAGGCTAATGATTGCTGAGCGATATACCTCGACTTATATCCGGTGTTTTTTTTGCTGTCTGTCTAGGCGGACTTCTGCTAATAGATCTTCTATCTTGTATAGATGAGGAGGAAGGCCGTAATGCTGGAAATTTAAAACATGCTGAGAAAAACTTAACTTCTTATTTCTTATTGTTAATCTACTGTAGCTTGCAGATAAAATGAGCAGCGGATGCGTGATGCTGAGATATTCAAAATGCTCTAAATGACTAGGCATTGGAATAATTAGAAACGGTGTATAATACAACTGAGACCATCAGCGGTTTTCTCCAGCACCGGAAACTGCAAGGGATCTCGCCCGACAAGCAGGGTAAGAAAAGCTGTTTTCACTGATAGATATTCACTACAAAAAGTTCAGTTGATCGGAAAAATGCACTCACATTTAGCGCCGAGGTTGGCTTTCAGGATGGGAATTTTAGTATCCGGAAAGACATTGGGATTAGTAATCGACTCCCGTAACTTGTTCCCGGATACCGTGACCTTCGTGGCTGTCCAAAACAAAACGGCAAATACTATTATAGTGACAATCAAAATCCCGCTGCTACCCCCGTGCGGATAGATGTAGGTAGTGATGCGGGCCACGCGCCAAAATATTAAGTGTCCGAGAACACTCGTGACAACATCAAATTTATGACGTTTTACTGAAATAGAACCGTCAAAAGTTCGACTGTTAAATTATTTATTTTGGAACTTATCTTAACTAAAAAATCTGCCGTGTGTCAACTGCCGCGCTATTATTGAACAATATTCGCTCAACTTCCTCCACTGTTGGGAAGTTGCCCGCCAAACGTGCAACAGTAAGGCAACTTGAAATGCAACAGTGAAAAAACAGCAGCATTATGCGATACCTACTTAAATTTAACGGATACAATGGTGGCATTTCACACGACGCATTAATTGTCATAAAAATCTCGGTAATTGGGTATTACAAAAAGTACGTTACTGTATAGGGACAACGTGCATTTCATACGTATTTGGAAACATGAATATTTGACCAATTAATACAAGTGTAGTGCAAGCACAAGAGAGTGTAACGAAAGCTGTTACTCACGTATTTTGGTGCTGATCAACTTTGGTCGCTGAAGAGAGGCATTTTGGGAGGGAGATTCTCTGTTTTCCGCTTGAAAAAACATTCCATTAATCAACAGAAATACGTGGGAGTGTCAAATGTCTTTATACAGTATTTCAACGGTAAAAATGTATTCTAACGACTCTTTCCATAGGTATCCGTGCGGTTGGCTCTGTATGGGAAATAACTTGATTTGAGATGCGCTTAACCTATCAATGTACTCAAAGGCACTCAATGTACCTACCCATCATACGTCATCATCATCTCAGCCCGGAATCACCCGCTCCTGAGTTTAACCTTCCCGATCTTCTGCCATACTTCCTGGTTCCATGCGTCACTCATTCTGCTGTTTCCCGAGACTGACGATATCGTTAAATCAACGCGCTATTGGACGGCCCTCGTTTCTTTGGCATAACCTTGGCCACAATTCGGTCAAGACTTGCTCGTCGTCTAGCCAACATACGCACGTACATTTTACAAGCAGTGGATCGAAAATGTAACTATACGGAATAAATTGTCCTAGCTAGGATAAAGAGACATGGAATTTAATACAAATTATAAATAATCACTATGATGTACCTTTATTCTTTCGGTTGGGAGATTTCGTTCGATTCGGTGGGACCTTTTCTGCAGCGTCTATAAAAATACGTTTAACTGTATGAATTTAAATTATACCTACCCAATAATGTGGGTGTTTGAATCGTACATTCGTACTTGCCCGGTTTTTTTTTACGTTACCATTCTAAATGCAGTATAATAATTAATCCAATATAATAAGTACCTACTAAATACACCTAAAATGTACTTGCACTTATTTAAAAAAATAACTTGCTATTACTTTATTGAGAGTCTTTATGTGGGTTGGTACGTTGTAGTAGGACTAAGCTCATCGTATAGGTATCTAACTTTGAGTACAATACATAGCTAGGTATCTATCAAGTGACTCACAAAGGTAGGTACATACATAAGATTATACCACACCTATAATCCCCGAAGGGTGAAGAAGTTTACATAATAGTTCACCTACATTTCGCCACTTATGTTTAAGTCCCATCCCAAGTAACACATCAAAGCAGTATAACGGCCGACTTACAGCATTTCTGTATCGTTTTCGCATTTTGAGTTAGTTCTACAGTAGCATTACAAACGTTTATACGGCTACGGTAATGCTTATTTGGGCACAAATTATACGGCTTTAGATCCTAAATATGTTCACAATAGTTGTTTAGTTGCATTACAGGCGGATTATATTAGCATTATTGTGGCCAAAGAACGTACCAATCGCATTACAGAAGCATTATACTAGCAATATTATTGATAATGAAGATGTTGTTTGCATTACAAAAGCATTAGACTAGCATTTGAATGTAGTAAAAGAATGATTGGAGCTTTTTAAGTGTTCACAGTTAGAACTTAAATAAACCCTACATCATTGCAAAAACATCTCTAATACCACGGCACAAATGTCATAATACAATTAACGTGGAATATAATATGGACGAAGACTGTCAAAACTGAGTGAGTGCCACCATATTTGTTTGCATCAAAACAAATTTACTGGGTAAGTTTTTGACTCTTTTGTTACTTCATGCCTTCAAATATTATTCGCAATGTAGTTTACTGTAAATGTCTATATAAGTTTCATTGAAAATTTTCACACGCCTTCGATATTTTGTGGTTTTGATAGAAAATGTCATATTAAAATATGTGTGAAATCATCAAAACAATTGTGTATTCCTAGTATAGAACGAATTTTGCTTAATTAAAATAATAGTATTGGTTGGGCAATATTAAATCAAGTTATATCATTATGTTAAGGATCTTTTGCTTTCATAAATAGGTCCGAATGATAATTTTTTTGGTTATAAAATATTTACAAAATGGTGTCGGGGTATAGCAGCCCGGTGAGCCTTTAACAAGGCTAATTAATGCTGCCAGCTGTATAAATACTCACACGTGAACCATTATTAAGCCAGAGGGATACTCCCTCCTGCTCAGCCCAGAGCGGGAGGGGTTATTTGATGATTACCCATAGGTAAAAAAAAAAAAAAAAAAAAGAAGCCAGAGGCAAGAGAGAAGGCTTTTGATGAACCACTGTAGTGGCATTGTCTATAAAGTAGGTCTATATGGGTTCACCGGTATACCAGTAGTTTTGATGTAGACTGAAGTAATGCCATTACTTGAACGCAATTTTGGGGATCCTTGAGCAAAACAATAAAACCCATTTCAGAATTTATACAATTTGATTCGTTTGCCAAGTTGATAAAAAGGCGTCATTAGTCGATACTTTTCCGTAACTATTTTATAGACAGGACCGTTATTTATTTCATACCTGGTGTAGTGTAGTACGTAGTCAGGTACAGTAGCCATCAAATATACCTGTACACTTTAAAATGGCCAAACTTTTCAGAAAACGCAGTAATATATTTTTTATGGGTGATGCTTTTTAAAAATATTGTTTTCTTATTTTCAGTGATTTTTATACCAACCATACAATGCCGTACAAAATGGAACAGACGATAGAGAGAAAGGAAAAACAATACGAGTTAGTCTTTGTGGGAAGAAAATGGTAAATTGTGGTGGCCGCCTAAAAAGACACAGTACAAATTAATGAAAGATGAGCAATCCAAGCCCGATAAAAAGAATGGACATTATAGGAGTGCTATTTTAAAATGAACAATATTTGAACATATGAGCTTGCCGAAGCTGAATTATCTATCATGGAAGAACATTCAGACACAGACGCGAATGACACATGCACGTTTGCACCCTGGACGACAATAGTTCAAAATCAAGAAGTAATGAAAATAAAAATCCACCATAAAAATTGCTGTTGTTTTATTGATCATTTAATATGTGCTTTTCCCCAATATGTCCGACAAAAGGTTCTACGAATACAGTAAAATGCATGTATAAACAGTTTTACGCATTACAATAACTCACGTATATTTGATTAAAGAGCTGCTTACCACACAGCTAAGTTGATCTTAAAAAACGCAAGCATTACATTGATTCTCGTTTATGCTGTTCAGCAATACTAGGCCTATACTTACCACTCAAAAGTGCTATTACACAACAAAGGGCACTTAAAATAGCTCAAAGCTGTATAACGGTTTTACGGTGCATTATAACGGTAAAAGTTTAAGCTTTTAAACAGCATTACGCATTATCTTACTACTTAAAAATGGTATTGTAGAACCTAAGGCACGAAAAACAGCTGAAAGTTGTATAGCGGATTTACGTGGCATTATAATGGTTCATATTTGTGCTGTTAAAAGGCATTAGGCATTTAATTACTACTTAAAATGCTATTGTAATTCTAAATGCACTAAAAACTGCTGAAAGCCGTTCAGCTGCGTTGTGGTTTGCTGCACTAAAACTAAAGGGTTTACAAAAGCATTTTGATATGCTATTATCCAACCGTTATACAGTGTAAAGCATCCTAATGGTTTTGAAATACCAATATAAAGCGTCAAGATGCTCGGTGAACTTATTTATGAGTTTATAAGGACCTTAAGTTCTACACAAGTTTGCTATTCGTTTGTTAGAATGCTTTCTGTGTTACTTGGGATGTTAGGGCGAGTAACTCACTAGGGTTATTAAACGGCCACGGCTGGTCTCTCCTGATAGTCAACCTTTTGTTGACTGGTGTGACCAGCGGTTTGCCGTATCCCTTGGTTTCGACCGTCTTGCAGGCACCAGCACCTGGAAACAACAGTAATGCTGCAGAGGACGGCAATGGGAATTCAAAGGACGCTAATTCTTCCCTCTCACTCGCACGTTGTGCTGTGAGTGACTGGGCAGGCGTAAAACACACAAAAACTTGCTGGGTTCAGCGAAAAGTTAGAATTTGGCTGCGAATCCCTTTGCAGCTGCGAAATACTGGGAAATCATCATTAACTTTCAGCAACTCAATGCTACATATTATACACCTTTCCGATGGCCTTTCAACTCGATCCTGGGCGACTCTCTTGCTGCTGACCTAGGTAAATGATGTAATAATAAATAAATACTCACGAGCGTTCTTATTTCGAAGTTTAGTTTGGTTCGTCGTATCCAAAACGTCGTCTTCAGTGGGTGGATGCCCTGGACTCACACTGTTTACTGTTTTTGAACGGCCTATAAATAACAAAGAAATATGCTATAATATTTTAAGACCTTAAAAATCAAGAAATCATGATGACCACGCCAGCTGGTCCTCCGGACTAATTCAAACTTATCGAGTGTTTTTTTCGTGTGTGGCAGTTTTCACATCCACGATGCCCCGTCACTCAGACAGAACACAATAGGTAGGTACTTAAAAAGGTACGCAAAATGAGCAAGATCCGAGGCTAACCTATTAGGCGATTATTTAAAAGCTTTTTAATTTTTTTCACTATTTATACAATTTGTCATTTCGAATTACCTTACCTTATTTCAGGTGATAAAAAGTGATTAGCAACTTAAATGTTTAAAAATAAATCAAAATGACAAATCCTATTAAAGTGGAAAAAAAAACGTTTTTATTCAACAAAAACATAAAACTAAAAAGGCTGGAAATAAAAATAGTATTAAAAAAAATTACTAAAAAAACAGACTGCGGTGAAAAAAATGAAAAGAAGCAGGCGGGACCCATTCCATATTTTAATAATTTTTAGTGCTCTTTTTAGTTTTTGAAATCCAATGTCAGAAGTAAAATTAATCAGGGTGTACTCACTATCTAAACACCCGTGACCCGAAGGAGTGTTACTGGGCAATTTGCAAGAGTTTACACTTGCTGAGTATGCTGTAAACAATATCTTCTATTAAAGTCAAAAACTCGCCACTCGAGAGGTCACTAAGCAGGAGTATGGGATCCTGCGGTCAATATAGTACGATCCCATAGCTAGGCTACTTGGTATTGATTCTTTTAATTAGTTTTATTGGTCGCCGTGCAAACTACTCAACATAAAACAGGAACAGAAACAAGCGTGTGTAATGTATGAGAGGGAATGGGCTGTAATGTAATCCACCAGGCGGGCCCAGTGCGGGTTGGTAGATGTCACTTGTCTTCGAATTCGAACGACAGTTACAGAACGACATTCGTTTCCTCACGATGTTTTCCTTCACGGTTTTGTTATGGTGATGAAATAAATTATACAAACTAATGCGCCGACCTCGGGACTTACTATTCGTCAGTCGGAGCCGCCACCACTGGGCCACCGCAGGTCTCCGACAAAATATTTAATTTAATATTGTAACTAAATTGAGATATTTACGTGGTGAGCCGCTTATTTCCGGAAGTTTATCTACCTCCTTCTTCGCCTTTAAAGAATGATCCATACGCCGATCTTTACTTCGGCCTTTACTTCGCTCAATGCTTGGTTGCCCTATTCGAAATAAATTATTACTTATAATTATTTCAAATAGCAAATAAATTAAAAAGCCTCGGTTCACAGACGAAGTGAAAACCCAAATTAACACGCGCTTAGATCAACCAGTTTTGCGAAAATTAACATAACGGCACGTGTGCATTGATGACACGTTAATTAATGGGGCTGTATTATTAGGGAGTAGTATCATTCTGAAGAGACTCGACCGATACTTGGAGTATTTTTCCAATTATTGCTACCAGTAGGGATAAGTTTTCAAGTGTTTCTTTATATGTTTAGATTAGTTAGGGGTTACTGAATTAATTGTGATAAAATTAAAAAAAAAAGTCGCGAAAACGATTTTAATACAAACAAACTAAATGGGTGTTATTTAAATGGTTAGCATAGTATTCGTATTTTTGTGAGCAGAAACATATAATCTGTGAGCAGAAACAGCGACTTGATCAGCAACTATGTCATTCTGGATGGCTGTAATTATTTTTGTAAAACATATCAACTTCCAACTCAGAAGGCCGACAAAAATTTAGAAACTTTTTCAGGAACGTATATAAAATGTATCCGATGTAACCCAGGTGATCATCTAAAGGTAACAGATAGACAGGGTTAATTTCGCATTTTTAATATTAAACAATTTACTTACGAGATATGTTTCGTGGGGTAGTGCGGTTCGGCGTAGTGTTTCGCGAGTTAGTCACCCTAGAGCTCGGCGAGCCGGACTCGGAAGCCGAATTACTCCTGCTGCTTACGCTCCGCGGGTTTCTAACCGTGCCCGTAATTGTCATACCCTTGATCTCTTGACGGAGCCCTGAACAAACGAACACGTTTCGCAGATGTTTATTTATTTATTTAACAATTTATGTACACACTAAATACAGAAAAGAAAAATAGTACAAAGGTTATTTCTAAAGAAATCTCTTCCAGCATACCTGCGAAAGGAGAATTTAAAAAATAGATGTAGACACAGTGTGTAAAAGAAGAAAAGAAAATGGCATACAAAACATAAAGCAGAACTATTTAAATATAATACCTACTCATACCATATAAGAATATACTAACATACTTATAAATGTGACATACTGTGTAACATACTTATAGATGTTGTATGTATGCTGGCAAAAAAATATTTTAGGGCTTACTAATGAGGGCTATCGTTTTTAAGCTCACCAGATGTCGCCACTGTTGCGTAAGGTTATGTCAATAATTCTATTTTATACTTTACAGTACCAATAACTTCATAAAAAGTTTATTTTATTACGTATAACAACATAGTGTGAACTTCAGATACATTTATTTACAATATTCTCCCTAAAATTAGCAAACATGAAACATTTAAAAATCATTTTACCTCCAAGTACTAACAAATAAGATCATATGTTGCTACTTAAAATCTTCAAGACATAATTAATCACGAATGGCTCAATCTAGACGACAATCGTGAATATTAGTAAAAATACATGTTATAAAAGCATGCAACGCACGAACACTTTAAGACATCTGACATTTCAGTGCCCTCGCGCTACACTAGTGCCTCTAGCGGCGTATTCATACGCGATAGCCCCCATTGGTCATCATCATCATCCAGTCTGACTACACCCACAGTTGAACATAGACCTCTCTTCGCTTGTACCAAGCTCCAATCTGATCCAGGTTTAACCTATTGAAGGTTACATAGCATCATAACATAAACGCCTCAGAAGTACCACTTGTGTATTTTGGAGCAATTGTGCAAAAGTAGTAGATTTTACTGACAAATAATATTGTAATGGAAAAATATGACCGACTTCTGAAAAACGAGGAGATTATGTATTCCACAAGCGTTTTTCATGTATGTACACTGATTATTCGCCGATTTACGTGATTCCTTTTTCACTTGGTAGAGGAAGCCCGCGCGTTGGTCTCAATAAATTCAAATAAAATAATAAATTAAATTCTAATAAGTTTACTTGAGTAGTTAGCTCCCTAAATTACTTTTTCGTTGTTCTTGGCCTGTGTTGATGACATGATACCTTGATAGGTATCATGTCATGGATTACAAAATTGCAAAGCAAGACATGATAGTCTTGCTTTGCAATTTTGTAATCCATGAATTAACAGTAGTTCCACCCTCTCGGATCAAAATGCTTTACCATAGCCCATACTACATGGCAGTCAAAATCTTCAATAAATTACCGGAACAAATTAAAGAAGAATCCAACTTCAATAAATGTAACAGAAAATTAAAAGATTATCTAACACAAAAATGCTTTTACTCGGTCGCAGAATACTTAGAATAAAAAAGATAAAAAAAAGAGTAACTAAGATAGATAGAAAATTATAAATAGTCATTGAAATAATACTTACACAAAAAACACACTTAACATTGCAAAAAATTAACAAAATATACCTAAATATAATAAATAATATACATCAATAAAATATAATAATTAATACAAATTAATGAAACAAATACAAATTAATAAAATAGAATACACGTAAATAAAATGATCTTATAACCTCATGACATTAATTAAAATAACTACATAAACCTAATAAAATAATCTTAAACCTAATACCTAATAATAGCCTAATAATATCGATAATGATTGTATTTGTATAACAAACTTGCGATCCAGTATACCTACTCACTGGATGTGTTCGCGACGAAGCGTCACCAACAAATCACAGTGATAACTTAGAAAACAATTAAGTGAAGTGTATATAAAGATAACATACATAGTGTTTTAAATAGTACCTAGAATCTAGTTTGTGTAAAAACCGTAAGTACAATCCATTTTGTAGCTTCGTTTGAGTGGGCAAATAGCCGAAATATAGATTGTTTTTAATATATCCAGGTAGCCTAGGTTGCGACCTAGGCCTGGACCTAATTTTTGTAATGTAAACCCTTAAAGTAACCCACTTAACCGAGGTCGCAAGATGTTACGTACATAGTTTTTTGATTATAAGATTATCGTTTGTTTGTTTTATTTCCCCCTAATTTAAACGGGCCTGAAGCCCTGAAAAACATAGGTGTGTCTATGTACATAGTAGATTACATGAAAGAAGTACATTGGTTATTTAACGCCTCTTGTTACAAAACAATCGCTGTAACGCCTCCTGAAATACTGGCCTGTAAAGCTAAATAATAGTAGAATTTTGTTAAATATTTTCCTTTACACTGCAATAGTTTTTCAGTAGTTATAGATGCAATCGACGTCATGATTTCAGGAGACGGGCAATATTTTAAGGTTCACAACCATGACCTACATGACCTAGGTCACAGACAGAACACTAGAAATAATCACTACTATGTACGCACGCGCAAGCAATATTTTCTACAAATAAAGATTAAATCAGGAAGCGATTAGCGGTCCTCGTTACGGTAAAGTTTCGCAGTACTTTAGTAACGCGCGCTCTCGGGCTAATCGTAGTCATCGGCAAGGAATATAGTAGAATAGAATATAGTAGTGAAAGAGAGAGATATATATAGGATATATCTCTCTCTCTTTCACTCTAAAGTACTCCTGAAGAATTACGCCGGTCGCTTCCTGAAAAGTTATGAAGACTTATAGCTGTTGATTTTATTTCATCGAAGCCTCATCCTAGTTACTCCCGTTCAGCATCGTCGTCGTAGTTTCATGCAGTCAACTGAACCAACAGGTGTAGGACGTCAGCGCCGCTTGGACATTCTTCAACCTATAGCATCCAGCGATCACGCCCGTCCAGCACAGGATGCTTGTTTTGTCCAATCTATTATGTTGCCGTGCCCTAACCAGGATTCATGTTGTAACTTACTTATTATGTAACAACTAAATGTACACATGAATGCAATAAAGAATTTGAGTTTACCTACATCTAATCTAGTGACTAACTATTCGACGTAAAAGTCTGCAACTTACTTGAAGCATTACTTTCCCTGTACCGCGTGCGCTTGGCAGGTACTGCAGTGACGGCACCGCGATTCGGAGGCATCCGCCGGTTGCGGTTCAGCGAGTTTGTGGGCTCTAAAATAATCATAATCATTTATTAATTTGCGATTACATTTTACATAATTTACAGGTACTCATATAATTTTATTTTAAACTAGCGACCCGACCTGACCTGGCTTCGGACGGGTTCAATATACTAATGAAAAAAAAAACTAAGATATAAAGTTAGCAAAAAAAAAAACTTTTTTTTCATACAAACTCAATAAAACAAGTCCAACGAAAATCCGACAACTGGATGACGGACACACACATGAAACACCTCTGGTGGTATCGCCGTATGTGATGCCCGAAGTTATTTCTACCTTTTGAGTATTTTTTTGTCTAATTGCACTCGGTTATAGTTTGATAATAAACTTAGAATGTAGATAGAGTGTGGGTTGGAACATTTTTGCAAAACTGTGTCGTTACTTACAAACATATTACATACAATATTTGTTTTACAAACAAATTTGACCTCTTTATAATATTAGTAATTAATTTATTTGATGCCTGGGGGCCTAAAATGGAAGCTTTATCAGAATCATAATATTAATCACGTTAAAAATTTAAAATTCTTAAAATGGTCTTTACGGTTATGACCACAAAGTCCATTTTAAGTTTTAAATTTTTAACGTGATTTGTATTATGATTCTGATAAAGCAGCCATTTTAGGCCCCCTGGTTGTAATGAAAACGTCAGAATCATACTTACTTACTGAATGCAGCAATCTACTCAATTCTTACAGGATATGGGATCAAGGGATGACATTAATGAAACCAAGATTACATGACATTATTTATTGATAAATTGTAACAACTTAACTAAACGTACAACTAATGTACTTTATACAAATCTAACGCATTCTATGCGAACTTAATACAGTCTATCGTTTGCGATAACTTAGTTCAGAGCCAAGGTTGGCTGCGACAAAACAACTGGAATCGATTGTGATATCATTCTTACAGCTGGACAAGGATCTTTTAGCGTGTGGCCAAAATTGGAACTTGTCCACCCTTTTTAATTTTCTCTAAACAGCGCAGAAGGTCGGTCAAAGCTCATTGAAGATGGCTTGTGCATAACTAAGTCCCAATCTGACCAATGAGGTTAAGTTATTTTGAAATACAGGTTGTAACAACACACTTAACGAAGCCGTCCGTAGAATGCATTGTTGCATTCTATACATCAAACTAAGTAACTACACAAAAATATTTGCTGGCAAAAGACTTTTTTTGGGGCGAAAAATCATGTTTTACGGTAGGACTCAGGGTAACGCACTCAAAACATTGTGCTGATGGACGCATTGAATAGTACAGGGGTCGTGGAGATGTAAAAGTAAAAAACTTACATTCAAAACATGTATTTAAAAAAAAAACGTGAAAATGTTAGAAATTTGAACCCCAATATCTCCGTAACTGAACGGTTCTCAGGTATGGTCTAGAACAAAAAAATGATGCAATGACGGAGAGAACAAGTACCTTTCGGCTTCGTTAAGGGTCTTGTTACACCCCTTATAAAATGACACATATGTCAATGTTTGGAACTAGCTACACCAGCGCTATTCGTTCTAAATTAAATTGATCAGCATCGATTCGTATTTTATCTATTACAAAAAGTTAAACTCCATTCAGGCTTTACACAAATAATTACCATCTACGTCATTCAAGCCTGTAGCTCTGTAGAAGGAACTGGCTAAAGTCGTTTTGCCGCAGCCTTAAGTCGTTGCATTCCATGATGACGCGAGAATCAATCGAATTCGAACATCTAAACTTATAACAGAGGGTAAAGTAACAAATAAAAAGTCATTTTAAAAACCTGAAATCCAACAACTATACCTTGAAATTCGAGCGTATCCAGTTTTCAATTACTGAATTCAGCCGCTCTAACAAAAAATATTCTTCTACGTACAGTCGCCAAAGGAGATAAGTAAGCAGGGTCGTCGGATAAAGTTGAAGTTTAAACTTCCGACGACCCTGGTTACTTATCTCCTTTGGTGACCGTACATGTTAGAATCTTAAAATCTGATATCTTTAGATTGTTATACCGCTAGATCACAGTACTTAAAATTATCAACATGCGAGATTAAAATTTAAAAATAAATACCTACAGCTGACTCCAAAACTGAACACGCTCGACACGTTGGCAAAAAAGAAAAGAAAAACAAAAAAGATTAAATATGCCTAGTAGGCGTCTCGTAATTATAAACCTAAATAAAAACACGCGGTTGAATTTTCAACACTTGACTTAGCGCAAAAAAATATCAGAGCACTTTATTTAGGTGGCAAGTCGCCTCCGAATTGAGCTTGTCTAACTCCACAAGCCACTATTCCTAACTAGTATTAACTTCTGCAGGTGTATTAGAAGTATCTTGCTCCATACAATCATTGCTTTTACTGTCATCCGTAATCACACATTCCGTACTAAACTTTCGAACAGGCGAAATTCTCTCACTACTTTTCGAGGACCGTTTAATCTTACTAATACCAGGCAAGTTACTAACGTCATTTGTTTTCAAGTTACTCTCCTCTTGGGAGGTCTGATTTTTTATTTTTTTATTGTCGTTGCTAAGGTTACGGGAGCGTTTAGGCGCTTCATCCGAGACGCTAGAAGCACTACTGTGGTTACGTGATCGTTTACCAGGCGTAATGTTTGGGGTAGAGGAGCGGAGTTCGCGGATGCGTTGTCTCTGGGCTGCCTTAAGCTCCATTTCGACGCAGTGCTCCGCGAACATCAGTTGTAGGGGCGCGTACATGTGAGGTAGGAGTTCTAGGTCGCTCATTGTGATCTGGGGAGGAAACAATGATGTAGATAAATATAAATAATTGGTGCTCGTTTCAAAGCGAGTTTTTACGGAAGTGTAAATGCTGGCCTATGCTTGCCGAGGTCGGCCCGTAGATGGAGGACCATCCATTAAATATCGCGCAAATATATGAAACCCCACGGCCTCGGAAAGCACTGACGTATTTCTAGGCTTTCATTTGTAGATCTTAAAAGTCGTTACAGGTAGTTAGAAGCCAGAAGCCCTGGCCAACAGGGGGTCGTAGTACCCGTTACTGGATTAGGGAGGATGAGTTGAGTCGCGGCAGACGCGCGTATCTATGGCTGAAGTCCATCAGCAATTCAGCACTGTGTAGCACGCAGTAATTCATTCGTTCGTTATGAATGAATGAATGGTAAAGGTCACAACGTACCTGCATGTTGTCAAACGCGATGCCGACGCTGTTGTTATCGTTGAGTATGTGCGAGTTGAGTCGCGGCAGACGCGCGTATCTCTGGCTGAAGTGCGTCAGCACTGTGTAGCGCGCGTTCATCTTCTGCCCGATGTCGATAGCTTGGGTTGTCGTTGAGTGCATCTTCGTTCGAGCTTCGTCAGCTAATTCGTCCTCCATTGTCGCTTCGTGGATTAGGAGAGTTGAGTCTTGACCTGGAATTGAAGATTGATATTACTTTTTGATTACTGGCTCTCTGGAGACTGATTTGTTGGTCTAGTGGTTCCAAGCGCGACTGCTGAGCATGAGCCCTGGCTTTGATTCCTGGGTCGGGTAAGGAGTTATTGGGTTTTTGGTTTTTCCATCAGGAATTTCTCAGTAGTCAGGAGTCTGGATTTGTGCTTGGTTGATGGCAATAGGCTCGCTCCCTATTACATGAGACTTAAACATAACTGGCGAAACGTGGGTGTACTATTAAGTACACCTCTGCCTAGCCTTTCGTGGATTACTAGGCGTAATGTTATCTTATTTATTTTTAATCTAAACACCTTACGTGCGACGAAAACAGATCAGTATTGGGCTCTGTCGCATAAAAAAAAAAAATGACCTCGCAATCCTGTGCGTCATTTTTGACGACGTCGTCGTTCGCATAATAAATTTTGACAAGGATAGTTACAAATACTTTTCAAAAGCTGATAGTACGTCAGATGCGCTTTGGACAGTGAGTCCAGTTACTACCCTGCTGACCGGCTAATATTCACCTGACCCACAAACCTGCACTGGGCACTTTGTGTCACTCGTGTGCCGGCAATGGGAATGTTGCATGTTGATTATACCAATTGGTAGTGCTGCTCACCTAACTGGAGTATTCACCTAGACTATCAAACTATACAGCAAATGCAGGAGGATGATATGTTGGAATTGAGGCCTATCCCTAAAATTATACTTTGGTTATACTGAGCATGATCCGACCCATGATCACTTACGGGCTAATTAGCTACAGCCAGGCGGAATACATGGGCATTTCCGGCGGCATCAGCCATCTTAGCCAGGGAGGTTGTGGACCACTCTATTCACAAACTCTCAGACAGCATGGCCATACTGCTAGCACTAAACAATCTAGGTTAATATACGAGTGTCATCAACGCCTGAACCAGGTTGGAAATCTCAATAACATAACCATTCAATGGATCAAAGGACACAGCTAGTCCCGGGGCAACGATGCAGCAGACGAACTCGCTAGAAGAGGATCGAGCATGGCAACGGTGGGACCCGAACCCATCGTGCCACTCCCTTTCGGGTACCTACGCACACTGGTAAGGAAACGAACCAGTGAATAACACCACAAGCTGTGGCTGGACCATGGTGAGTTCAGGCAGGCCAATGATGCACTTCCTATTATCGACGGCCGCTTCGGCTGACCAACTACAGCCATACCCTCCTCACCTCCTCCTCTTTGTCATAGGAGTATGACAAAGAGGAGTTTATTAAATGAGCAGTGTCCAGCGACGGCAGCTGTAACTGTGCCCAGCTGTAGTTTGGTCAGCCGAAGCGGCCGTCGATAATAGGAAGTGCATCATTGGCCTGCCTGCACTCGCCATGGTCCAGCCACAGCTACTGCTGTGACTCCTCACAGACAGCCCCCTGTGCCGAGCCTGCATGGAGGAAGAGGAGACGCCCACGTGCTTCTGCACTGCCCAGAGGTTGCAACATACAGGGCAAAGTACTTCGGTAACCCAGATACTTTCCGCGAGATCGTCAGCAACACGGCGGCGGTCGGCGGTCGGCGTCTAAAGCACTGCTGGCCTTTCTCGGGGAGTTAGGGTGGATCGAATTTTCCCACCCGCAAGCAAAATACGTGGAGTTGCGGCTACCAGTCCGTTATACAATACAATACTCACCAATGGTAACAAGGTCCTCACAAGGCAGCGTGTCGCCGGAGTAGGTGAGCTTGTACCTGCTGTCCACCTCTATGGACACTCCGAAGGCGTTGGGACAGTGCGCCACGAGGCAGGTCGTCATCGCTTGCACGCCGATAGCTGCTAGGACTGCTGATGTTACGTCTGCGTGTTGAGGATGGTCGTGGAGCTGTAACGACAACTTATTGGTTAGCAGTTAGAAGTACAGGAGACCAAAGAGAGGGGTTTTTTCCAATTTAACATAACTGAAAGCGACAAGGTAGCCCGCGTAATTCAATTTTTCCTACGTTTTTTGCTGGTACCAGACCCATAATGAAGCTGAAAGGCACTTGTTCTCCTCGTCATTGCTTTGTTCTAGACCATACCTGAGAACTTTCTGGTTACGGAGATATTGTGGGTCAAAGTTCCAAGTTTTTCACAAGTTTTTTCTAAATACATGTTTTTAATTTAAGATTTTAAATGTAAACACCTCTACGATCCCCGGACTATGCCATCCATCCATCAGCACAATGTTTTGAGTGCGTTACATTGAGTCCTACCATCAAACGTAATTTTTGACCCCAAAAAAAAGTCGTTTCCCAGCAATAATTTTTGCGTAAAGTTACTTAGTGCTTGGTTGACGGTTACGTTCAAAGTTTCATTTAGCCCGATACTGACCTGCAAATTGCAATTGCATTTAATCCTCAAAGGGTTAGGAATAGGTGTATCTACAGTACATAGAGGGCGAGTCTATTTCCATCAACTGAAAATCCAGAATCTGGGTTGCTACTGACAAATTTATGTTTTAAGATCCAGAAAACCTAAATTTTGTCTCTGGCATATTGCACAGACCGAGAAGTCGAGGCTCTTCCGTGAGCATATTGAACATTTGCTTTATTGTTGTCAAATGGTACGCCAATGGTAGGTCATAATAACCTTATACAGGATTTCGGTTCTGCCTGGTCTCAAGCAACTACTTAATAGAATACGAGTAAAATTTAAATTTTCAAGCATAAATAAAGTGAGTTTGTTAAAAGCTTTAGGGACGACTACCGCGCGGGTCGAACTCAACGATATCCATGATTTTAACGAGAAAGAAAATCTGATGCCACAATTTAGTATTTACCAGATTCTGGTTAGGGATAAGTGTGTAGTCGGCCCGCAGCCTCTCGAACTGCGAGTGGTACAGCGTGAGCCACGTGACGATCTGTCCGGGAGCTAGCAGGTACAGCGGCAGCGGGGCCGAGCTGTCGCCCGGCGCTACCTCCTTCATCGCTTCCCGGCGGGCTTGGATCACGCCGATTAGGCCTGGGGATAGGCAAATAACAATAAATATATAATAGTGTAACACTATATCAAAATAATTATAGTGCAACCGCTTACCAATATGATGGTCAGCGTGTAAATGAGAGATGTATATCGCATTCAGTGTCCTGAGGAAAGCGTTCACTTTCTTGGGCCCGTAGAAACGCACCAGCTGGCCAAAAGTACCTTCTCCACAGTCCAATAATATTGAATGGTTTTCACTGCAAAAATAATTGAAGAAATTTATTTATTTATTACACTAACACACACTTCAAGCACAAAGTACAGAGGCGGACTTAATAATGCCATAAGCACCCACCAGAAATCCAGAAATCTGTGATTGTTTACCCTAAAATTGTGTCGTGTCACAAGGTGTGATTAGACAGTAGATTACAAGGAAATCTATAAGAATAATTTATTTAAAAAGTATTACCAAAGTGTACATTTAGGCGCAGTTGCGTGTGTGTATCTATGTTATTATACGACATTGGGTTGGTATCTATAATGGCCCATCATACTTCAACAATCTCAATTCGTATCAAATAATTGTGTTTTCCGTTTTTGTCACCAAATGCCGTAAATTCAGTTTCAGTAAAAAAAATAGTTTATGTTATCGAGAACGAATATTTTAAAACGCTAAATATCATTGTGGCAAAGGCCTCCTGACTATTTTATTGAGGGAGGCTCAATAAAATAGTAAGATGCACGCATAAAAGCATATTGACCTTATTAAAAATAGTCCAACAAAACCACTCACTCAATTTGCAGAACAATAGCGCTAGTATTCCTAGTCTTGCTAGGTATACAGGAGCCCGTGCCCAAGAACACGACCCTGGGGAACTCCTTAGAGTCACATCTCGCGTATCTCATGCTGTCCACCAGCCGACGGAACTGCTCCAGGCTGCCCACGAAGCCGTCCACGTCCATCGTCTCCTGGATGTAGTCTTGGATGTGCAGCTTCGGTTCTGCTGACCTGGGGTGACGAAATAGAGGGTTAAGATTGTGATTGAAAGAGTCGAAGGCTTTGGCGAAGTCTGTGAGTAATTCTCGTAGTTGTGCTATAAAATGAAACATGAACTGTTGACTGATCCAACTCAACTATGTTAGAAATCGGAACAGGGCCTGTTTATGACACATTGTCTCGTGAGAATTGAGGATGCGTCTACAAAAATGGCGTTACTGCCTTTGGTAGAATATCAATTCTAACAATTTCCACTCATAATTTTCTCTGCACTTTTTCCAAAAATAAGTACAGATAGCTATTTGTTGTAGGATAGCGAGCAGCGAGCGTGTCGTTCGGATAGTTTATTCACAGGGCCACATTTAGCCACTGCAATCAAAGCTAGTAGCTTCATTTTCGGCATGGGGACAGGTTTCTTATTTTTTCTGATGTTGTGTCATCAAATACTGTACACTCTGGGCAGAGCGGAAGGGTGTCAGTTAGATAATAACTAATTACAAAATACAACTAACCTGTCCAACTGTTTCTTAGGCCTCAAATGATACATCGTGAGCGTCCTGCCCGCCAATAGTTCCAGCTTGGTGACAGAGTCACACTGGTCCATCTCAGGCTGCCCGTCACCCTTGGCCGACCCCTCCAAGTTTATAATGTTCTGGAACTGCGCGAGCGCTATCTACAAATGATTGTATGTGATCGCACCTTCACCGCATGCATTGATAAGCTACGTATCAAAAGTGTTTTGGGACAAGCATACTGGCAAGTATTGAAGTGTTGGTAATACAGCCTGAAATTTTAATGGTTGTTTTCCCGCGGCAGAACAACTTGCCATAAGGAGTACTTTCGAAGCATAGAGTAAAAGTAAAAAAAATAATATGTTTTTGTTATAAAATAATGAAAAAATATTCATCAACTCGAAAACATGAGAATCAATAGTAACACTAGACGTACCTTGTAGGTACTACTCGAATCGCACGCGCCGCCCGCCGCCAAAAGACACGATGCATAAATGTTCAAAGTAAAATAAGCTCTCGTTCGTGGTGATACGGCATAAACTAGTTTTCACGCAACAATACAAAAGACAGCCGCGAAGCCGACAAAGGAAAGACCGATTTATAAATGTTCAATGCAAAATAAGCTCTCGCGTGTAGCGATACGACATAAACTAGCCTGCGCGCAACAATTACAAACGACGCCGCCGCCGGCTTCCTATTGTATTATTATTGTATTATGTATACTTAGTTTTTCCGCGATTGTCATACGCGCAGCACGTGTTATCTTATCGTGCAATGGATCGCCATTACAGTTATTGCAATTTGGAGAACGTCGCTATGGTGCAACTGGCCCGGCGACTTTACGCGGAGCCGCAACACTTGGAGTCGCGTACTTCGAACGGGGTCCTCGTCGAAGTACGCGAAAGGCTGCGGCTAGGTTTGGCGTAAGCCAATACTACGTCTTGAAACTGCTCAACTCTGAAGGACTGCATCCTTACCATTTTCGCAGAGTTCATGCTCTCTACGAAAACGACGGCCCGAACAGAATTGTTTTTTGTCAGTGGTTGATGGACATTCAAAATACGAACATTTTGTGGACGAATGAAGCAACTTTTACGCGAGTTGGACTCAACCAGCGTAACGAACATTTTTGGGCTTTGATTATCCCACATGTTATTCGCGAGTGTGCGCACAAGTGCGTTTTATGTGTTAATGTGTGGGCCCGGTTATTATTGGCCACCTCATTGGGCCGCATTTCGTGACAGGACAAGTGGAACCTACCTGAAATGTTACAAATCATTATTCCGGACTTTTTTTGTGGTCGCTGGTCGGAGCTCAAGCGCTTAGTGTATCGTGAGGAACACGAAACTCGCGACGGGTTAATAACTGCGATAGTGGACGCTTTTAATATCGTAAGAAGTGACAGAGACACCTTACTAAAATTGAAAGACAACCAATTAAAACGTGCTCGATTGTTATACAACGCAGTGGCTTGCACTTCGAACAATTACTCCGTTACCGGGAAGTGTAAGTACCTACCTACTCGTACTTTTGTAAATAGTGAACATTTAAAAGTAGTTTAGTTAATTAAAATTATTGTAAATAAGTTGAATCAAGTTTTTGAAATACGCCACAAATACTTTTTTAATCTAATTCAGAAAATAATTTTTCTTTAACGATAAACTTGTTTTTATTTAATTTCGTGTTCAGTAAATTGCACCTAAAAACGTAGGTATTTATGACGGTCCTAAGCCCGTAAAAGTATAAAGGGAAAATTTGAACTCAACAACTTATCAGCTGATTGAAAAGCACGCGGGTCAACGGCCGCGCGGCCGGTCGGCGGTGGCGCTCAGCGCAATCAGGAGGTATAACTATTGGTTCGTGGTCGGTTTCGAGTTTTGTTTTTCACAATGGTTAATCTGCCATTTTTTGTTTCTAATATTTTAATTGTTTATTAAACGATTGTATTACCAAGGCAAAACCATTTCGCTGCGGGAAAACAACCATTAAAATGTCACGCTGTATAGGGTGTAACAAGACCCTTCACGAAGCCGAAAGGCACTTGTTCTCCTCATCATTGCGATCATTTTTTTGTTCTAGACCATACCTGGGAACCTTCTAGTTACGGAGATATTGGGGGTCAAAGTTCCAACTTTTTCGCAGGTGTTTTTTTAAATACGTGTTTTTATTTGAAGATTTTTACTTTAAACACCTCCACGACCCCCGTACTACTCAATCCATCCATTAGCACATTGTTTTGAGTGCGTTACATTGAGTCCTACCGTAAAACGTATTATTTAATCCCAAAAAAAAAGTCGTTTCCCAGCAATAATTTTTGCGTAAAGTTAGTTAGTTTTATGTACATAATGCTTGGTTGACGGCTTCGTGAAGGGTCCTGTTACACCCTGTATAATTGGTCAAAAATGGTTTCGCACCACTAGGGAATATGATTTTATTTAGTAAAACCAACCAAATTTTACAACAGTCACAATTCTCAGGAGTGAGGGAGTGATTAAGAGAAGAGGAGAAGCAAAAAAAAAACATTTTAACATAAGGCATCTTATGTTTTTTGGCTGATTTGGGACCTCAAATCTTTGGTATAATTGTTTTATTAGATTGCCAATATGTGCCTGATCATTTGTTTTTTAATGGCTCTTCAGTTTTAGTTATTTGATGATTTAAGATTAGTGAAAATAAACTTACGCAAAACATAGACAAAGCAATAGAAGCTCCAAGCATCCTCTTTTTATTCAATGATATCCTTACATACCTTATTCTTAAGTTCCTCCAACCCCTTCAGCCTCACAGGGCTATTGGTTTTAGGTACAGGCGGGTGTGCGTTCCAGACGGCGGGCACACTGACGTCACGAAGCAGGGGGAATATGTCAGGGTCTAATAGGTGAAGCTTGTGTTGTGTCCGATGTACTGCCTCTGAGCCTAGGCAGGAGTTTTGGGAGTTGAGGACTAAGTGGCGGGGGAGGGGACCGAACATAGCCATGAAGGCGCGGTACCTGGAAAAATAACGTTATTGTATTATGTTGATGGATTACGAATCAGGTAGGTATGAAAATCATTTCACTATAATAAACGCTAAAGTATTGGCTCAGTTCTGGGCTGGCGCAATTTAAACACTCACGTTTTAAACTTTCACAGTTTACAACTACACATAAACTCCAAAAAGCCTTGTGATACTGTGAGTGTGTTTTGCCGTGACTTAGTGATGTTCCAGTAGTGCGCGTAGCAAAAGACAAAAAAAGAGGGTAGACAGATTTGTCTGCTCTTAACAATTTATTTTCCATCCACCCGCATTCTCCAGTCATGGCGCTTGCAACAGCGTCGAAATATCGGGAGCTCAAAATTACAGACAATCACGGAAGATATCCCGTCAGTGACAGTTTATGTGTTGACGTAATTTAGATTGCAAGAAGAAGAAGAACGCCAAAATTCGTGGGGAAAGATTCATGTCTCCACGAAAATACTGTATCTTGAAGGGACAGTTTTCTTTCTTTAGTTGCGGCCAAACTTAATAATAAAAATTAACTTATTAGTATAAACTAATAGACGTCCGCTCTTGCGACCAAGTTGCTACCAGTACCACGACCAGGCGTAGTGGTTCTATGTCCCTAGGATGAAAACTGTTACACTAGAACATACTTACGTCGGATGATGAAACACGTCCGGAGGTGTGAAGTGTACGATGATTGCGGGAATGTTCTCCGGAGGATTGCTGCCGTTGTCGAAGTGAGCGGTGAATTCCACCTCCTTCAGGTATGATAGCTCCGGCACGTCTAGGACTGGAAGATGAGATCAAAATTTAATTTTACCATGGATGAATGAAGCTTTTTGCATCAGTATCTGTAAAATTTAGTCTGCTCAAAACTACAGCAGAATTAAACCAGAATGGACAAAGGCTCGTCCTGGTATTGCTAGAAAAAACAACTAAACTACTACTACACACGGTTACCACATATTCGGAACATCAAACTGGACGATCTCGAAAGAAATATTTCACACAATTAAAAAAAAAACAGCAATTTCCTATAAAAGTGCAATACGACGGTCAAAACATATGGAGGAGCTATTTTTTTTTTAATTACCTATGAAACATTTATATGTGAGGGGGTTCGGAATGATGTACATAAGACTTGTATTTGTTTAAGAGAACAACAACATTTAATCTAGAAATAATAGCACAATGTTTTGTTTTTGAAACTCTTTTTCCAAATGAAGAACAATTTTCATTGAATATTTGCATAGAACCCATAAAATCTGTCATTTCTATTTATTCTTCTTGTTAAATCTCACCAATAAACACAGGTCCAGGGTCATCAGGAGTCTTCACTTCTTTGGACAGCACTAGGGTGCCATCAGGTAACACAACATCCAGGCCACACTTCAACTGGCCCAGCAGAGGACCAGGTTTCACTCCTTTCTCCACGCACTTGGCTAGGTCAAGGGTACCCAGCCGTTTCTATGGAGAAATTAGGTTTAATTAATCAGCATATATTTAAGGCACATGTGTCCCACCGCCAATGATTTTTGAAAAAGTGAGTACAGCTAACAACTAGAAACAGGTTGGCGATCAGCGTGTGTAGTTTTTGTCGTTGGACAGTCACTTACTAGTATGCGTATGTACCAAGCGAGACACTTATTAGCGCTCGTTCTGTCAGCCAAGAGAGCCTCGTTGCGATCAACGAGTAGATCAAGTTCTTACCAGCAGTGTGATCAGTCATCAATCAACTGATAAAAGTACTTATATTGATAAGATATGCAGGGTGTAATAAAAAAGAGCGCAATACCTTTATGGTGGTCATTCAGACCGTCAAACTAGACGTCTTATCCTCAGAAACACGCGACGAAAAAAATTGTGTTCCAGGCCCGCGGTATCTCTTTCGAACAGTCCCGCAACCCTGGCAGGCATCGGTCCTTTCGGACCCCTTCCTGTTTGCTGACTCTCTTTGAGGCGCGAGTGGAACTCGAACGTGCCCTCGACACGGCCTAACTAATTTGGATTCTTCATACTAATTTGCGATCATGAGATATTTTGTATGGAAAATCCAAAAAAAAAAAAACTTGACGCCTTTTCCTTGGCAATGTGGACAATATTGTTGAGTTTGATGGTCCAACTTCGAATCGCCACCTAAATAGTATCGCTTTTTCTGTTACACTCTGAAGAGAGACCTCATAAGCTTACCTTCAATGTACAGATGTAGGCAACAGAACAATTGCTTTTCTTCTGCAGCTCATGTAGAACCTTCTCAGTCTTTTTTTTTGCAGGATCTGCAGCAAAGTTTGTATTTATTTATAATAGTTTTTGAGTCGTGAAATAATATTACATCAATTTTGAGCAGTGATAGGCCATATTTGACTAAAATGGGGACGAGAAGATGATTATCAAACCACCAACAGGTTTGCAACACAACAGTTGCTGTTAGGTTTGTTTATGTGGTTTGGGAATGGTGAACGGCTTGACCCATAAAAAAAAATGTTTGCAATACCTCATTGGAAGTTTACAACACATTTTTCATTCCTCCCCGCTGTTATCGTGGAAAATCTATACTAATAATATAAAGAGGTAAAGTTTGTGAGCTTGTAGTGGGTAATCTCTGGATCTACTGAACCGATTTTGAAAATTCTTTCACTAACAGGAAGATACGTTATCCTCGAGTGCCATAGGCTATACAACGTGCCCGTGGGATAATTTCCGACCAAAACGCGAGCGAAGCCGCGAGCAACAGCTAGTCGCACATATAGTTCAGCAAAAAAAAATAGCACAAAACAGTAACTTACTTTCTGCCACAGAAGGCTTTGGCTTAGCCTTCGCACTACCCGGTATGTCTTTACCATTCTTGCTTTTGGCAATTGCGGATGTATCCATATTGCGTTGCTCAGGCTTATAATAGTCAGTCTCGTCATGACCAAACTCTTCAAACTCTTTTTCTATATGGTCCATTCTTGGTTTCCTTCCGCCTGATTTATCCTTTAATATATTGTCGTGTGGGCCTCTGAAATGATGAAGGATTTTAGATCTGTTGGGTTTGTGATTGTATTATCTGTTAAAATGGGGTAGAATCCCGCTTGGGACGTGAGACACGACTACGCGTCTTTGGTTTTAAGCGACCATTCGCGTCAATCTGAACAGCAACCAAACCAAAAAATTATTTGAGGCAATCGGCGTGAGTGAATTTCGTCCTGTATGCCACGCGGGTTTCGTTTCAATTTGTAAATTTTGATTTATAGGGTAACATTTATAATTGCAATTATTTTGCGTAGAACGCTTCTGGTGGTGTCTGTAGTTTCTGCCCAGCCCCATAGGAAAAAGGCGTGAAATGATGTATGTCGTGTAGAAAATAAAATAAAGATTATCAAACTCACAATAATACATATTTGACACTCATAACATTGTCATCAAAATCTTCACTGGGGCTGCACTTTGCCATTGATACTTGCATGTCTTTCATTATCACGAACCGCTTTGTTGCAGCATATAACTCATCCTAAAACATTGAGAAATTAAAGTTGTAGTTGCTTGGTTTCACTCAATTTGTGCCAAGCCAACCCTGAACAGCAGATTTAGCAATGGTAAATGCTGAGCAGAGCTCACCAATTAGCATGAGCCAAATGCAAGCTGAATATGGGAAGTGATCACTTAAGGCTGGCTTTGTCGTTCCACTAAATGTGTAACCGAAATTAATGAAAAACAAAAAAACCCTTCCAGTAGCAGGAAACAAAATCAATTAGATGGATTATCAGCATATGCATGTAGAGATTCTAAGACAACATACCAAGCCCTCAGGTCCATGCAATGTTATATTTGGCACTCCAACGTCCTGCAGGGTGAGCGACAGTCCCGGCAGGCCTCCAATGTTTCTCCATGTTTTACTGGTGATGAATATGTGATCGAGCCGTGAAAGTTTCACTTTGTGTTCATGGGCAAGCCTCTGAGTGCATTCACCGCAGTTGAATAAATATCTGGAAGATGATTTAAACAAGCCTATAACTATAAACAAAAAATATATTGAAAAATAAATTTTAAAAAAGTAGCGAGCTGCAATTTTTTTTTAAACTTTCTTGTCAACACCTCTAAGAACTCAATAAAAAACCATCCACTATAAAATTACTAGACTTTACATATTTACTTTTAGCACAAAAATTATTTAAATATCAGCAAAAAAAAAATGTTAAAAGTTCTAACTGTTTTCAGCATATAACCACTGATCTCTTTGTCAAAGGGTAAAAAATGATACTTGAATTTATTTATTACAATTTGATTTTACCCATGACCTTTGTCTACGTGAAATTGTTGTAAAAATAATGCTTTCCTATTTGAATCTAATTTTGTGTGTGCATCAACCTCTAATCTTTTATTCTAAATTAAAAAAGTTACTCTTATAACATCTGCTATCTGCCGGACAAAGTCCTATTAAAATCACCACCCGTTTCGGAGATTAATCAGAACAAACAAGAGACAAAAAAATATATAGAAATGATTTTTTGTTTTAGGTACTGTATTAATTATACTTTCATTATGTATTCAGTAAAAAACTGATATTTTGAAATTACAATCAAACACATCATTTTATTTATTTGTATTATACTAGAACTCCATTAAACTAGAAGAAAGTATTATGTAAAAAAAAAATATACTTGTGAAACAAATTATTTCCAAGTTGCATCAGCTTTTTGCTTCTTTTTACAGGAGCCTTTCCAACTTGTTGGCCTAGCAGAAAACTGAATAAAGTGCAAGAGAAGGAAAATAAATGTATTCAGCCAAATAATATTTGAACACAACTGCAATGGGCCCACATGTCGGATTATAGTCAACTCCTTCATTGTTGCCAGATTATGCTTACTATTCTATCAATAGAACATAATTACTCACTGATACTCAAAGATATAGCCAAAAAAAAAGGTTAAGCATAAATTTAAGTAAAATTTAGAAATTAATTGTAGAAAAAAGGTAAACAAAGTGTCTCCAAAACAAGAGTTAAGGTTTTAAAGCTATAGCAGGCGGCTTACCGTTTCTGGTCCGTAAATAGGTACAGTGTGTTCGGCGCCCCCCTTGCGCCTGAACCCAGCACCTGCAGGTATACAGTGCTAGGTGCATACTTCTCACTTTTCTTCGTTATCTGTTGCCTTTGACGTTGCGCCTCAGCGATTCTTGCCGAATTCGCTTTCGGCATATCGGCTAAAAATTCCAATAGCTTCTTAGTACTATCAGACGAATAAGAACGTATGCTACGTTTGCTAACTACACGGTAACTAAACAATACACTTAAACCGTACATGTGTTTTGAGGTTATTGATATTCCAAGACAGAGTTTACGAGCATTCGTCCAAGATTTTATTTGTTAATATAAAGATTATTTTTGGTATGATTCATTTCATAATTATTTACTTTTCATGACAACTTTTCAGATTTGGAACAGAGTTTTCCTCTGCGACATTCAACATTTTCTGAATTTTCCGGTTTTGACAGTTGACGTTTTTCATCGATTCAATTTTTGGTATGGCAATTTTACCTCCAATTTTTCTTCGCTCGCTTCACGTATTAACGATAACATTCACTGATTTTCCTGTAAAAAATGTTTCCTAAACTTACCTTTATTTAATCGAAATCAATTAAACTTAGGAGTTGCTAGCCTCTGGAAAAGTTTCCAAAAAAAATGTTGCCCACGTTGTATGGCGAGTGACAATGGTAGAAAATTTTATAAATATATATAGCAACACTGATTTAGAAAAATGGCGTTCTATACAGCTGCGGGTTGCGCAATTTTTATGTAAATGTGCACGAAATTTATTAGGAAAATTAAGTTTTAAGTGCAACAAATACTTCAGACTGTGGGCATGATCTTTTTTTATAATTTAATTAGTAAAAAACGTATAGTGTAACAATATTTTAAGTTCAGTGCAAACCTGTCATGGACCGTGTATTTTTGTGTTGTGATGTATGAAAACGATAAATAATGAAACGGAAAATAATGCGGCTGTGCAAATAATGTGACAATGATGAGTATGATATGGGTGGTGTTATTGGTGGCCTTGACCGGCTCACACTTGGGACACTGTTCGCCTCTCCGATCAACGCCGCAAACCTACCCTCATGGTGAGTCATTTTGACGAAAAATGCATGTTTTACAATAATTAATTAAGTATTTATCTCTCTGTATGTCGCCTTCGGGTGCAAGTGAAAGGTACATCGACAACTTTTTAATTTTTTGTCACTTACATTGTGTCTACAAAAGCTAACATCTGTTCAGATTAGAAAAGTGTATCAGTTCGCGTTAAAAAGGATGTGATTCAGATTTCCGTTACAAATATTAGCTAATCATTGTAAATGTACCCACAATATAATTAGTTTAAATTCAAAGTATTCACTATTCATTGCTGCCACTTTGTTTGGTAGTCAAAGCCTGTCCTTGTCCATACATGTAGTACATATATCTGTATGTTTTCAAGTATGCAAACGAAATGCTAGTGTTACGAGAAATCAGTGATTCTATCAGCCATATAAAACGGATTAAAGCATCAACTTAACTGCCCTACAACACAATATTTTATTATATAAACAATATAATTACATAAAGTAAGTTTACCTCAAGCCAAGGTACAAAAATGTGTAAAAGTAAATAAACATTGCTTATCTCGGGCTTTGTTATCTAAACACTGTTATCACTGCTCTTATTATTGTTTGGGTATTATAATAACAGTAATTTATCACATTATGATAAGGAAACACCTGTAGGCCTCCATTAAAAAGGATTGATATCTTAATTACTATTTCCTGTACTTAATTAACTCATGGATAATTATATTTCTCATGAAGTTCTATTTGCTATAATATGCTGTACTGTTACTGTTGGCCTTTGCCCAGCTGATCTATTGCATTTAAAAAAAAATGTGTATGAGTACCATTAGCTTCTATTCCATGTAAGTACTATAAAATGCAGACTCCTTTAAAATGTTATTTTGTAAATAATTTTTAAAAGTCAATCTATAAACATACACTATCTCTTCAGATAAATTTGTTTCTTCACAGTTGCTTACAAATCACTAAAGTTTAGCCTTGACCAAAGATATTGCAATTCTGAAATGGAGACAAACAGATTCTAACTAGAAACTAGTATTAGTTCATTTGTGTTATACACGTTAGGTTGTCACAATCTACCTGTATCTTTGTTATTACCAAACCTCAAAAAAAATTCAAATAATAATAATATTCATATTGATTGTGTAGTGTGAATAATAGTAAACAACTATAAACTTGACCTTACTCCACAAATGGTGCTATTTCATTGCATCGGTCATTCTATAAAATAAATTGCAGTTTATTTTTATTCCGTGTATTAACAAGACAAACAAAAATGATTGTCATTCAGACAACGCAATGTCAGACTAACCAATAAAATATAAAATCTAGAGTTAAATTGCTTATTTGGCATCACAGAATAATATACATATATGCCTCATGGGTAGAATTAAGTGTGTTTTTGCCTCCAGAAGCCAAATCCCACACTTAAAAACATTCAAAATCTAAATACAATCTCATCTCAGCAATAAGTATAGTATACTGGGCAGAAGAATTAGCAATCATTAATGTTAGGAATAATTAGAGATACTTTTGACAGTCCCAAAAATACGGGACTTTCCCCTTTGGTTAACACATCTATCCACCTACAGATGCAAGTTCTCAGTCCCGGTTGGAAGGCTGGGGCTCCCAGGGCAGCATGTACGCGGCGGTGCCTGCGCTGGCGCTCCTCATCACCGCGGTCGGCCTGCTCCTCGGGTGCACCTGGTGCTACCGGCATAAGGACTGCAAGGTAAGTCACTGATGATGATGATGAGTTGATGCCTGAGCGGAGTGTGCATGATAAGTTGATAATAAGCTGCTTGCCTCTGATAAGGAAGTTGCCAACAGTCTTCTATTATTTGCAGCCATGTCACTAAAGTGTAATATAATAACTATTTTTTAGGGTCCGTACCCAAGGTGTAAAAATGGGACACTATTACTAAGACTCCACTGTCCGTCTGTCTGTCTGTCACCAGGCTGTATCTCATGAACCGTGATAGCTAGACAGTTGAAATTTTCACCTAATAACATAAATATTTAAGGGGGCTCCCATACAACAAAGGTGTTTTATATTATTTTATTACATGACGGTACGGAACCCTTCATGCGCGAGTTTGACTCGCACTTGACCGGTTTTTACATAAGAGCAGATACAGGGTGTAACAAGACCCTTAACTTAAGAGTCTTGTTACACCCTTTATGTTCTTGGTGACAGTGTTCAAAAGGTGTGAACTGCCCATCGCTGTTCCTTAACGAAGCCATCAAACAAGCATTATGTACATCAAACTATGAAACTTTACGCAAAAATTATTGCTGGGAACCTTTAATATCCTGTTTGAGTCTCTGTAGTTACCGTAATTGTAATCTATTACTACAAAATCTAGGAGCACAAAAGATTCCACATATGAGTACTTAATCTAAAACTTGATTAAGAATTCTCAATTTTTATGGTTCCCACTAATAGGAAGAACGAAACCCTTAATAGTCTCAGTTTTTACCCATTTTTCACAGAGATTTTTCTCGAGATTTATATAAAAAGAATCTTCATTTTCGAAATTCTAACTTAGTACACAAGTCAATAGTCAAGACCAAAATATTTGTAATAGTTTACCAATGTTTGTAATAATATATTATCTGTACTTATATTGGTTGTCATAGGTACAGTGTAAAACAAATGCACATAGTAGATAATTATATTATTCAAGTATTTGGTTTGGTATTCTGTTGTGCTGTTGTGCATTAGGATGTGAGTTAGTTAAGTTTTGAGGAGTTATTCCCAAAAGTTGTAGATATCTAAGGATATTTTCATGTCTAGACGTTTCCCAAAACTAAAGAAAAAATAGATACAATAAGTTAAAAAAAAAACGGCTAAGTGCGACTCGAAGGGTTCCGTACCATTAAACAAAAAAAAAACACGTTTGTTGTATGGGCTCCCTTAAATATTTATTTTATTTTGTTTTTAGTATTTGTTGTTATAGCGGCAACAGAAATACATCATCTGTGAAGATTTCAACTGTCTGGCTATCACGGTTCATGAGATACAGCCTGGCGACAGACAGCCAGACAGACGGACAGTGGAGTCTTAGTAATACGGTTCTGTTTGTACCCCTTGGGTACGGTAGCCTAAAAACCTTGTCTTCAATGTTATTGATCATATATTTACTTTGTAGTATGCATAACATGAGGAAGTTATGCAAAAGAGCTTAGATTATAAGTCTTGCTTATTACGTCTACAATGATATGAATTAAACACCCAGGGCAGCATAAAATAATAGTAATTTCCCACATTCATCTCTTTAACCTGTAATGATGATAAACTTTCTCTTGCATTTTACAACTCATTTAATTAAAAAAATAATTTCGCACTAAACATTCTCTAGAGAGCAGCGGTGGCCCAGTGGTGGCGTCGCCGCCTTACAGACAGTAAGTCGTGGGTTCGAACTGGGTCCCAGGCAGGCGCATTACTTTATTTGATGATTTCCCATCGGTAAAAAAAAAAAAAAAAGGCAGGCGCATTACTTTGTGTAATTTATTTCATCACCACTGCTCTCAAAAACAGTGAAGGAAAACATCGTGAGGAAACCAGCATGTTCTAGAACCAAAAATTCGAAGACATGTGACATCTACTAATCCGCACTGGGCCCGCGTGGTGGATTATAATAGCCCATAGGCTGATTATGATGACTAAACATTTTCAGGTTGAATAAACTAGATTCTAGATCAGATTAAATTTTAATAAAAATGGTAATTTCTTAAATCTATTACTTAGTTTTTCATCTTAGAACTAAGTGCTTCGAAGGTTTGCTTAGCATTTATAAAGGACGCGGACGCGTACGCGCACTAAACGACCTTCCCTTAGAATATAAATACTACTTCATAAATTAAACCTCGTATTTCCTCGGAAGTGTCATTTCCGCAATCAATATTATCATTTATCGCACTAGTAGCTTTTTCCCCACTGCTTTGCCTGCGTAGAAGTCTGAAGTTATCCCATAGGAACGTACTATTGGGAAAAAAAGTATCCTATGCCCTATCCAGGTCCTGTGTGCCATTTATCAACATCCGTTCAGCCGTTTGGGTGTAAAAAAGTAACAGACAGACAGAATTACATTCATGACTTCACGCCTGTGTAATGCCCCAATAAGGGTTAGGCAAAGGTGTACCTAATAGTACACCCACATTTCGCTGGTCCTATGTGTAAGTCCCACGTAATAGGGGCGAGCCTATTGCCATCAACCACGTACAAATCCAGACTCCGTAGGTGCTGCTGGGAAGTCCCTGATGCAAGAGCCCAATATTACTTTGCGCAACCTGAAAATAGAACCCAGGACCTAAAGTGTAAGTGACCAGTAGAGCTTGCATTTACAATACTAGGATGGATATTAATGGTGCGCACAAAACTACTTATTGCAATGATTCATGGCGTGACACCCACGGGAAGAAACAATGTCCTATTCTTAGGCAATGAGTGGTGACACCAAAAAATTTGTGATCAATTGATCGTATAGTTCAAGGTAGCTACACAAATATATCTCGTATGCCCATTACGTAAGGCACGAGTTTTCGTTATTGGTTCGTGTCTAAATGGGGACGGAATGCATCAGCTGTCACTTCCCATGCAGGAGTCACCAAGGGTCACTATTGTGTGGAGGTGAGGGGTTAATAACTTGTCACAGTTTACACGGCGTTGCAGCATTTTAATCTAGTATCTTGGTCGTTTTGTTTTGTGTCGAAATGTCGGTAGTATTTTTATTATACAGGGTGTAAACGCCTTCACGAAGCCGTCAACCAAGCCTTATGTACATCAAACTAAGTAACTTTACTCAAAACACATTGTGCTGATGGAGGGATTGAATAGTACGGAGGTCGTGGAGGTGTTTAAAGTACAAATCTTACAATAAAAACATGTATTTAAAAAAAAAGGTTTAGGTTAAGGGTAGGTATTTTTAGGTATGGGCTAGAACAAAAAGAAAATCGCAATGACGGGGAGAAAAAATGCCTTTCGGCTTCGTTAAGGGTCTTGTTACACCTTTTATATCCGTATAAATCACAGCACTCTTTAGTCTAAACTAAAGTCAATTCAGTTCTAGTGAACAGTCCACGTTCTTCTTCTTCTTGGCTGTGAAAGCTACTTTTCTTAGCGTTAGCGTATCTATAGCAAAAAGTTCAAATAAAAATTCAGCTATGCGTACTCCGCTCGCTGACGCACGAAATACTGGTCTTCAACGATTGTTCAGATGACGGCGGCACAAGATACAAATCCTCAAAGCAGACACTTAACAAATAGTAGTAGTTATAGTAAACTAGCTGTTGCCCACGGCTTCGCTCGTGTTTTGGTCGGAAATTATTCCACGGGCACGGTGTAAATTATAGCATAAGGCACGCGGGGATAATGTAACTGCCTATTAGTGAAAGAATTTTCAAAATCGGTTCAGTAGATCCAGAGATTACTCTACATACAAACTTACAAATTTTACCTCTTTATAATATTATTAAAGATAGATTCGTAAGTCATCAATGTCGTCATCCAATTTGTTTTATGTCGGCAGTGTCTTCCTTCGTTAATCCTTTATATCTATATGCTACTATGTAGCTTCATATTCAGTCTTTCTAGCCACATTATCTTTTACATAGCAAATACAATAGTACATGTAAACAGGTGTTTTACAGCTCACTTTACATTTAACAGCCATTTAATTTCCCTCGTAAAATTCGCAATAACAAAGTTTCAGGCAGTCTTTGTCGAAGAAATCGTTCTTTTCTATATAATTCCGTTTATGAGCCAAATAAAACCATTTGGTCCAAACTTAGATAATGTTAGACCGTCCCAAATGTAGATCATTGAACTTTATCAATTTGTGATACAAAAACAATCATTTGGTTTATAGCTCAGCAGACTGTTTTTGTTTAGAAATGTATGTGTGTTTAAGAGGGATTGAGGATATTAACATAATTTTGATAATGGTATAATCTAGTTAGAAGATTTGCTCATCAATTTATTATTTCAAACAAATATTATTATAATTTTTAATTAACTTAAAGGTCAACCACAAAATTTACAATTAAAAGATAAGCCCAGAATAAATACTATAAGCCCCAATGGATAAAGTTTACTTAATTAATATGTTAGCCTAATTCGTCCATTTTGAATTGTGATGGAAACCTTTTACTGCCTTCGTAGTCTAGATTCGAACTCTAAAACTGAAGAATTTATCTACATAAAAGTTAAATAATGCTAGTCTTTACTATACCATTAGAATGGATAACACATACAATAGATCCTTGTGTCGGGGCGTCATAATCTCGCTCCCATACTATAAAATGTAGTGTCTAATAAAAGTTGCATTTGTGTATCTAATCAGTGGCCGACGGACGGGGTCAACGCACTCGGCACGCCCTCGAGCACAATACGTGCGCAAGACAATAGTGCAGATCCCGTGCGCCCTCAGAATCCACATCTGTTCCGCTAAACATACGAACGACCTACGAAGTCGGAGTGAGTACGCTGAGACGAAAGAAGTTCAATAGGCGTCTAAGTATGCGGAGCTGGTCTCCGCCAAAATCAAGGCTGTAAATCTAGTACAAAGAAAGTAAGGTCTTCAACATTGTGCTTGAATTCCACCGCATGAGAATTACTTGCTTTTGTAGCGTATTTCCTAAATTAATCTTCTGGTCTGCTCCTTGTTACGCCTTTGTGGCCGGAATACGGGTATTGTGTCGCTGGAGATTTGATAAAATATCCGCAAACATTCTGAGAAAAGTGCGCTTTCGTGTGACGGACAAAGATATTGTTAAGAGCCCCTTCAGAGTAATGGGAGACGATAACTGTTTATTCTTCGCGTGGGTCGTCAATGACGTCATTGTTACGCTATTCTCGGCCTTCTAAGTCTTCTAACTGTCCCTTTCATGACGTAATTTGCTTATATTACTGTATAACTATACCCGTTTAGGCAAAATTATGCGCACTTTGCTATAAGTTCTTAGTTCCATTTTATTGTCTGAATGAGGTAAGCTGCGGATATTTGAGAACATTTAATTATTTATATTTCTTATTGAGAGAATGAGGTAATCCTTATAAAAAAGGAAACCACAAACAAAAGTAGAGTAGTAGAACAACGTAATACTTGTATAACAACAAACCACACGCACAATCTTTTAAAGTTACAACAGTATTAAATGATTAGTGAGGATTTCGTAAGGCAACATTTCAGAAGCCATTTGACCGTAAAACAATTTCTCGGCTTTATTTAATCTGGACTTGAAATACCAAAAACAGATTTGTGGTCCTTGTGTGTGGTCTTTAATATGACCGGTATAAAGCGTCATCATGCTGCTGACAAAACAGAACTGAAACAGTAGTGATGAGGATGATAATTATATTATGCGACGGTACGTTGAAGAGGACCTATGGGCTATGTCATCGACACCGCAGAGTAGGCGTAGGCTATTGCTATCTAGTATCTAACAAGCAGAAGACCCTAATAAGAAAGTTGGTGTATTTGGCGAATAAACCATACAACACAACTGATTGTAAATGAAAATCAATTGTAATTTATTCGAACCTTTTTAGTGTTTTAGCAGGGGAGAAGAGTGGCCCAACGAACTCCCCAATAACACAAATTGTCTGTTGTGATTCTATACAGTATTACGATACAACAACTGCAAGCAACATTAGTGTGGTAGATCACTAGAAATCGCCAGAACATACAAAATGTTCGACGGTAGATTTGAATCGATAAGCTTCTCAGTCATAGGGGAACGCCTGCGCTGAGAGATGTCAGCCAAACGGTAACAGTAGACGCATACGGGTCTACCCGACACTTACTCAGTCGTTGGCACCGGTATTGTTCTATTCCACGCGATGATGCGTCTACATACATCAACCAGGCATGTGTACAGTTATTAGTCACAATGTTTATTTCTGGTATATGTATTACCGCCGATTTTGATCTGCAACTGATATCTTGAATTGTTATTGCATGAGACTTGTTGCTAATGTGCAAGAGATAGCTATTTGAGATGTTCCGGTCTGGCTGTATCGAGATTCTGTCTGTGAGTTACTGTTTGGATTGAGTCCATGCAATGCAGATATTACGACGGCACTTAAAACCCGTACGCTAAGTGACCTCAGTTATTGTATTGCGTACAATCAATTAGCAGATGTATCATCATGAATCCATTAGTGGATGTTGATTAGCAACACAACTCATTCGACAACCTACAACCAAGTCTTTGACTTAATGATTGTTCCGCAAAGCAAATTGCACCTCTGGAATTTGGTTCTTTTTAACAGATTTTAAAAGAACCACCCACTTTGTTTAGAGAATACCTTTGGTCCAAAACAAAGTCGTGTCTGTCAGCAATGTCAGCGTGGTATGAATACTGCAAAACACAATCTGGCAAAAGCTTTGCACTACTTTGCAGTGTTAACTGTGCCAAAATTCACCCAGTTTTCGTTAACCCAAACAAATATTTAGGAACTTACATTCGATAAGAATGGTAGAACTTCCTCGTGTGGTAACAGATGTATTAGCTTCTTTCAAGACTAAGTATAACTCATCCACTTTTCCGCAGACAGGAAAACTGAGTTCAGTATTCATAACTAGCCAGACTTGTTTATTTTACACATACCAGGTAAGCCAATGACTTGTGGATATACCTGGGGCCTTAGTCTGCTATTGCAATAGTGTCAGAATGGTCTATCATTGATTTAATAAGGCCCCTAGCCCACGGCGTATTGAAGCGCGTTCGAAACTCGTTTGACGTGCGTACAAAGGGTAATTCGTCTGCGCGGGGCCTTATTAAATCAATGATAGACCATTCTGACACTATTGCAATAGCAGACTAAGGCCCCTGGTGTAACAATAGACAGATATTTATCTGCTAACTATGCTTCTCACTTAACTTGGTTGGAATAAATAATTAAGTTGGTATGTTCCCGGTTTAGTTTTAACTAGAAACAAATTGCCATGTCAAGGGTTAGAAGTTACATGTGGCCTTCGTGTCTCCAGAGGTTCCTAACCTTAGGATTATCAATTTGAGGGCAACTCCCAAAGGAAGCTTTAAAAACGCAGTACCCAAAAAGCGACCTTTTTAGAAGGGAAATAGTTTCTCTTTTATAATTCACTCGTGGGTAAAATATGGAATTGCGGTTGCCCAAAACAAAATTGTATATTAATATTCCATTTCGGGAGCCTTGAAGATGTATCACGAATTCATGATGTTGAGCTAAGTGAGTTACTTCCGTCTTTGTTTGAGCAGTACCTAATTTGATATCTTTTTTTGACTATGTTCTAACGCTAATGCATCAGACCTTCTTTATCTACGGTGTTTAATTTGAAAATTATCTTTGTCTTACTCTTGTCTGGCTGACGCATCAAAGAGGTCTTCCTTATCTTTACGCGAGCCCTTATTAATAGTCCTTATTAATATCAATATCAACAGACCGATCCTGTTTTATTTATAGTCAAGCAATTAAACCTCAATGGCCCCTTAGTCCTCGAAAACTAATTTATCAATCTGGATCAATGTATCGAAGCTGAAAGTGCCCATAGAATTTGATCACAGCACTCATTGTAATTAAGTGATTAAACTAAGTGTTACAAAGTGGAGGTTGTGTTGTGGCGCCGCGCCGGTCTTGAACTGAGCTCGATTGATTTTGTGAACTTTGGAGCTACCTGGAATAGACATTTCTTTATTAACTGCCTCGTTGGTGTAGTGGTCGCAAGTGCTATGGTTGAGCTTGTAGTCTTCGATCCCAAAGTGTCACACTGCCCAGTGTTTTTGGGTTTTTCCACAAGGAATTTGAACTCTGTAGTAGTCCGGAGTTTGAAATTTCTGCCCGGTTTATGGCTAGAGGCTCGCTACCTATTACATGGGACTTAAACATAACCGGCGTAATGTGGGTTTCCATGGTACACCTTAGCTTCACCCTTTGGGGAAATACGCTCGTGATATTGTGTTTCGTTTATATTTTTGTTTCTTCTTCTGTCAAGGATGTACTAGCTAGCTAGAAGATCTACTTGTACGTAGTCAGATACACTTCATTTGCAGTATGACATACGATATTGACGTCAATATTGTTTGGGCGAGGGCATGACGTAAACTTGTCTTTTATAGGGAAGGGACGGGTCGTAAACAAGTTTATGACGACAATGGCGACCATGGTCGAAAAATTGCGTAAAGATTAAAATACTGTAAAAAATAAAATATAGTACAGGAATTCTCAATTTTATTTTTCATGTCAATTCGAAACAATTCCTCGACAGAAACTAACTGGTTTATTCGCTCGGGACATTGTTAAAAAAGCCCCAGTTCCAATATTTCGCAGAAGCAAATATTTTTATTAAAAACTACAGCCAGACTGCGACCATTTCAGGCCAATTAGTGAAATGGAATTGGATTCACTAAAGAAAATATATATACTGTTTCTTTATTACCTACGACCATTGACTTGTAATAAACTATGCTTTAGGTAGCCTATAATTCGTGTTCTTCGATTTCGCATTCCGTAGCGTTTTTCTAAAAACCATGAGGTTGAAATTCAGCGTATAAATAGAGCAATGAACTTTGAAGATATCTCTTCAGGTTTTATAATAAGTCGAGTCTAGGTAGGAGATATTTCAAAAGTAAATGTAACAAACCAGTTTCCGAAGACTGAAATCCTAAACCGAGATAGAGATAAAGGCTAAATCGTGCCAAATTCCTGCCCAGTTTCCTGTGAATTATAGCCCTTGGTTGCCCGAATTTCCTGTGGCTCTATTTCCTGATAAGGAACACTATAACAAAAGACATTTCGTTCACACAATTGATATCTTTACCGTAGTCGAGACAATGAAACGTTGATGATTCACTTTTCTTTGAGTACTCATTCAAGTTTTCCTCCATTACAACTTTTCTTTTATCTCCGGCGAGCTATCAAGTATTGAGAACGAATCTATTTGCTCGTACACTTCAAACAACGCATTACGATACGATCCACGTCTCGGTAGTATTATTGGGGGCACTAAGTACACTCATCGTTGACCTTGTAGGAAGCCTCAATTGCAACGCCCCAGATTACACACTGGCGCTTGTAAACAGTGTTATTCACACTTATAATTGTCTAAAAACAATGTGATAATAGTTATCTGTGAGTCAGGACGCTTCGCCCACCTGTCCTGACAACGCACTAAACGTAAACATGTGTGACATGCTTTTTGTGCAGTTTGTTCTAAATCACATTGATAATAAGGTCTCGTTTTTTCTTGTCACGATTTGCGCTAAGATCAAATATATATTATTTTTGTGTACTTCATTTATTTAAACCACGTTAACAGAGCGTGGGTTTACGTGGCCTTAGGCGAGACTGATACTAAGCATGCTCGTTCTGGTGTAAGTAGTTGGTTTATCCTCAGTTTCAAGACCAAAATTATAACAGAAAAATCTCTTACTTTTTATAATTTGGCTAAACATTAATTTTGACAGAATGAGCAGCATTAAGTAAACATGTATTATTTCGTCCCGCAATAAACCTTTCTCCTGGTTAGTAAAGTATCTTGATACTGTCAAGCTCAAGGAAAAAAGACAAAAGGGAGCGCCAAAAATACACAGCAGCTTTTCTCACAATACGCTAAAACAATCCGACGCGAATTCTTTGCACGGCGGACTTTGAGATACTTCACATAAAAACCCTAGACTACGCGCGAGACATTCACACGACGAAACAACAATCTGATATGTTTCATCCATCAACATTTAAAATGGACCGTATGTGTGAAAGATTAAGATTGGAAGTAGATGTAGTGAGTGCAATATAATGCTAGTCATCTGACGATGCAGTGGCGCTTCTACTTGGCATAGAGCCCGCGGCGGGCACACCCCACAGTCGTGCCCCTCCCACGCTGTCATCGCTTCACACCTCCCCCATCGCTACTCTGATTCATGTACTAAAATATGAAGCGGCTATAAAAACGGCAATGTACTGTGATGAGAGTGGAACGCAATTTAGATGATGTGCAGAGTAATGCGAGTACCTGAGTAACGTCCGTCACGTGCCAGCGGCGGTATTGTTGTAGCTCTCCTCACCGGATCCGAACTGTATTTATGGCAACGCTAAACGAGACCTGTCTTAATTCACTACAACATCTAGTCGAAATACTTTTTTAGAGAGTTGATGTATTAACTGACGGAGTTTTCTTTAGAATGCCAATTGGTGAACTGCTAATATCCATAAGTCTTCCCGTTTCTCCAACGCGACTGTTCCTTTGTCAGCGTTCTCACCATCTTAATCAGATACAAGATACTCTCAAAACATCTCCTTGAAAAGTCTCCATCTCCCACAAACAGAAAGAGAATTTTAGCAAACTTCGTCATCTTCAAATTCCTTGCGTCTAAATTCCCAGAACTTATGAGTTTGAAAGTATATTATTTGTCTAAATGTCACGTCAGACTTTTACCTTTGAATAACAAACATCCTTTGTTAAAAGGACGTCTTTTCTATTATAAAACAAATTCACACGCTGACTCAGCCATTATATGCACAAAGCAAATACCTTGACGAGTTAATCAAACTCAAACCAAGCTTCACGAGTGTTCGCATCACTGCGTTGAGGCAGGTCTCACAAAATTTGCTTTTCATGTTTGACACAACATATTCCATAAGCTGGAGTTTTTGTCTGCAATGTAGGTAAATATTAATATAAAAACCCAGAACGAACGAGGTGTCGTAATATTTTATTTGTGTTTGGCTGTTTATGTATAAGTTCAACTCATTACTCTGACGACTGAACGTACTGTTTCTGTTTAATGGGATTACTTTTGTAAGAGACTATTACAAGAAAGAAGTGCTATAAATATTATTGGAAGTTGGATTTAGGAATCGACCGCTACACCTACACCGCCATCTGAATTTATAGTCCCTGTGGCATTCCGGTTCCGAAATGTCTCTTAGCTGGTTCAAATCCTGGTTTATACTTGTACAAAAACACAAGCAAACAAAGCCTCCCACATACATATTATAGAGTCGTACAATTGTCGTATGCTTTTAGCAAAGATGTCAACAGCTCTTTAGCAAGCCTGGGGACGTAAATATGGCGTACAGCAGCATGCACCATTGTGTAACCCTTTTGAATTATAATCTTGCTCCGATGAATATTTTATATCAGCTGCATAAGATTTACAAGTTTATGTTTACCCTTGCCTACATTTGCAGTACACGTCATCTTCCCAACATAGATCTGTTCCGGAATAAGATTAGTGCATGCAGCACTTCGTCTTTGGCCTTTTGTCTGTCCTAGTTTCAAACTCCAAGCGAATAGTTCTCACATTTTTCTACGTGTCCTTCCTACGGCTTTGAAACCTTAAAACAATACAATTGTCTATTGTTACGTTGTCTCTTCTGTTTCTTCTATGTTGTGGTTTTCCATATTTAATTTTCAAACTTTGTTTCCTTCTAAAGTTCAGTTAGGTTTTTGTGGTTTGTTACCCATTATGATATATCTCAAGACTGCCTTTCAACGTTAAAAGATTCCGAGAATATCTAGATTTTCTGCGTACCGAAATTCCCATAAATTTCCTGTTAGGCGACCACAGGGCGCTACCGTGTTGTGGTCGCCGGTCGCAAGCCGGATGCGCGTCTCCACCGACATAAAGCCGAACCTCTGAAAGCCCATCACTGTAATGCAGTGTAATGGCCAATTAATTGTGTCAATGTAATACGACCGCTCCGCTCGACGCTCCTTGGTTATCATTGTTTCCGGAACGGCTTGGATTTTTGGCTCTTTATGTTAATGGAACGGTTTCTCTTTTAGTGTCTAGTGGTGTCAATTATTTTGGTAAAAGGGTGTATTGGATTGCTCTTGTAAAGAGTTAATGATTACTTGTGTTCTAGCGAAATACCATTTAACAGATCAACGTTTAACAAAAACTGAAGTGCAAAGCGATTTAGTACCATGTGCGGTGCAACTTTAAACCTAAACTTGCCCTGCATTTAAACTACCCATACCCTACAAATAATTTAGGTATTAGCCCAAATCTCTTCTCATTTGTCTTCAGATTTTATTCTTTCTACCTACGTCGTTTATAAAAGGGTCGCTTGCCACTAAAAATAAAATGCAAACTGCTTGGATTATGTGTGTGTGATGTGCATTCTGATGTAATGACGTTGGTGGTTTATCAGTGCAGTGATTCAGCTGACGGAAATAGATCATTAGGAGATCTACGCATAAAAATGTCGGTACTTACTCCCAAGACTGCGTATTAACATAAGTTATGGTTGTAATAGGCTCTTTACTACCCATTAACGTTTAAGTACTTCGGACAGTCATTTGCCCAGATTTACGTCGCGACGTCTTTTATACTTTTATTTATATTCCGTCATTGTTAAAGTTATGTCTATCCCCCACAATGCTTGTCCAAACAACTCTATCCGTCTACTAAGTGACGACGACACGCGCAAGATAAAAGCGAATGTATTTTATAAAGCGCGGGCGCATCGCATCGCATCGTCGGCGTCGCGGTGACTCATGCGCACGCTAATTACAATGTACAGAGCACGTGTTCGCCTTGAACACGGCCCGCTTATTGATAACTAAGAGTTAATGAATGTTCTTCTGTTTTAATAAACTGATCCTCCTTGTCTAAGTGATAAAGTTCTTTGGAAAAGTTAGGTGGTTGTGTAGGAAACATGATCTTTCCTGAGAAGACAATAATGTTATTTGTCTCGTCACTCGGATTATGTTTCACTTTCTATTCTTTTCAGACTTTTGGCCAACATCAAAGCTTTCAGCATTGTTGTGTCATAGTTTGTTTGCCAAAAAACTTGGCGAAAGTTTACCACGGTAAAGGCAATGAATAAAAAAAAATGTCGAAATGTTCACACTGTATTTCTATCATTTCACCTACTTTTATGACAGAATAGATTTATTTTACCGGCCATTAAATATCAGTCGTCTGATCACTACATAATCTATATTTTTATCAGAGCACTTTTTTCTGTAATATTATTTCGAAGAATGTCAATGCCCACACCGCTATTCCAATTATTTTGGCACCAACGCGGTGTCATTCATTTTAAATCTATTTTTGTTTGGAATTCACAATGTGTACATCAAATGAGAAATGCATGTGGTCTTGTAATTTTTTTTTTAAATATTTTTTGTGTGGGTAGTCAACACTGCAATTAGACGGAAGATTTGGTGCTAATTTGCAAAAAATATAAATATCATCTTCTGCTGGAAATATATTTAAGACTAGCTTTTTCATATAATTATTTTCTTTCATGTCAAGAAATGTGATTCGTTAGAGTAGAATCGCATTTATTTTGTGATCTAAAAAATGGATGACATTAATCAAGCCAGTTGGTTAAATTCAAGTGTTTGATTTCCTCTATTTTTAATTTAATTTACCATTAGAAGGAAGTGGTTGAGTGGCCAATAAAAAAAAAACATTTCTCTTCAAGCCATTAACTTTCTTTGGTACAGTGCGGCGTCTTGCATGCCTCAGGAAGTGAGCAATTAATGTACTTATGTACCAACAAGGATACTTACACGCACGACTGCCCGATAATTAATATAGTTAACTGAGAAGTGAGTAGGTACAGTCATAATATAGAAGGAAGGAGATGCAAGGTTTTACATCAGTCATGATTACTTATGGTAACACTTGCACAAAGAAAACCGCCCTTACTGCTACGACCACAAAGTCGTTGTCAATGTCAAATGCCTCATCAAGTCTTCACTGACGTTAGCTGTATCTGACGGCTTCACAAGGAATAAAGAAAATACTGCTAGACACATTTTCCTTCGGACAAACAGAAATTGTGTTCGGTACCTAATTTCGTTTTCTATCAGAAAAGGGTTTATGTTATGCTGAGAATTCACAATTTTGTTATGACGTAGATTTATCTTGTCCGTACACAGTAATTCCGCGAAAGCAGCTGTATTTCTGGGACACACTATTCCTATAAACTGCATTCGGTCCATAGGACCTGAAATTATAGGCATGACTGAAGGACCAAAAAGTGACTTGTTAGATTTAGAATTAAATTCAGCTGTACTATCCTCTTTTAAGACAGAACATGCGAAACCAGCAAAACAATCAATAAAGCAATTACTTTTATCAGCCGCCACCCGAACAGAATTCCATTTAGATTAGTCCGCGTATTGCTACGCAGTTTTACTCAGAAACCCTTGTTTATTTACTATTCTTATAATAATATGTCAGTTTCCTCCTCTCGCCTCGGCTTCACTCATGTTTACTTTGCTTCGTAATATTTCACTTGAAGATAGTTTTCGATCGAAAGAATTGAAGTTTCTATTGGATTTCCTTATTGAAACACGTGCAGTATCTGATCCGTCTTTGATGGATTGCTTTTGAAATTGGGCTCCTGATTTATACCAAAACTTGATGGGTGTTCGTCTTCGTAACTCTTGCGATTTTCTGGCATTATTGGATACCTTTTTTCTGAGAAAATAGCGCATGGTAAATCAGTTTTAGATACGGAACACCATACTTGTCTGGACAAAACTAAATCACAAGGTTATAGAACGTAATTCATACATCCACTCCTCAGATTGTACATCCATACTTTTAATACGCCATAAAATCGTTTCGATTTTATAACATACGGACACGCGACATCGGTTACGACGCCGATCGGTGTTACGTTTAATCTAGTTTCGTAAAATTGATCTTGTGGAGAAATATTTTACACAATAATGTTATGCGTATATGTTGTTGCAAGCACATGCAACTGTTGTAACAATTCACGTCATCAATTCACACAATTATCATGCTTCAGTGCAGTATTGTGGTACTGTATTATGCGAATGGCTATTCCGAGAATAATGTACTGTAAGTCAGCAAATTCTGCGCTTTGAAGCCGATTACGAAGCGACATTGACACACATTACCATTTAGCACCAAAACGTAAAAGACCAGCCCTTATTGGCTAAATTGGACATTTCTAAAGACCTTGCATTGTCTTGCAGACGTTTAGTAATGACAAGCTTTTACATTTGGTAATTGAATTGTCTCTTCTACGAATATGACCCTCGTCGAGGCTCGCCTGCCTCCAGTCACCAGCATTATAGTGACGTCAGGCTAGTCCTTTGTCCTATTTACTGAAGCCTCCACAATTCGCTTAGTTGCTCGGCCTAAGTAATTAGAGAGGGTGGGGTATTCATTAAGTTTTCCATTTTGCGTAACGCTTGGCTAATTTCTTTTAATTTTCGGGTTCATCGGTATTAAAAAGTTGTCATTATTTTTAAAAGTTTTTATCCATTTTGTGGTCTACAAATAGGCGTAGGATTAAAATTTATCTAAGTTTTGCTTTGAGAAACCTAACCTAATAATTCGTGAATGATTCGATCTTCCGCATTAAAAAATTTACCGGCATCATTTCTGCTTGGACCATGACTCATACATTGTCATTCATTTAACACCTCTAAGAAATAGATCAACAGTGACTGTCACAAATACTGAAATAGCCGTGGGATGCAAATTACGATTGACATGGACTGATTGCAGAATTTATCAGATTTCAAGTATAGAGTTATTGCTCAACATTGGAGAGTTAATTAGTAAACTTTCACTGAGAGAGTTTAAAAAAAACCTAGTAAATAAATCCTAAGAATCAACATCTGATAAATAGGGACATAATTCAATTAAACATGACCCCGGTTTTTGGCCGGATAAACGCTACTTCGCCTTCTGCAACAAAAAACGACACTGAATCAAAGTGGTTTTTTACCAACAAAACAAGGAAGCAACGGATTGATGCGACCATCCAGCGCCGACTTGTCACAGTCAAGTAGTCGTCCTACATTTCGACACCGTTATCATTCACTTTCCCTAACAAGGCTCAGATACTCGGATACTTGGATCAAACAATGTGTGGAGCTGCGGACTTGACTATAAACTTTATAACTTCATTGTGTGAGACTCGTGTTCTTATGAATTGTCGCCTATTGTTGCCAGCATTGCCGATGTTGCCAGCGTTGCCACAGAGAGAGGGAACGCTTTTTATATGCATATTATGTTCTCTTATTGCGCAATTGTGTTTCCTTGAATGTGATTGTTCGTTTTTGTTGATAGGTTATTGATCTTTGTCTGTAAAAATAAATAAATTAAGTTTCGTTTTATGCTCAATAAAGTGTTTAATTTTTATTGCTATTGAAAGTATTGGAAAGTTCTCGACATTAACTTCACTTCTTTTGAATTTTAAAACCTTACTCGAACTTTAAAATAAATCCTGACTCCAGTCACTTAGCAGTCCGTACACTTAAGCCCAAAGTTAAAAATAAACCATTCACTATAATAATGACAACAATGTCCGGAAATAGGCCGATGTACAGTGAGTGCGAATTAAAAATAAACGGTCGTTGCAAACCTTGACGTAACCTGCGATGAACTGCATAACATGAATCGTAATACGAGCCGATGTGCCGCCCGATGTCGAATACATTTGTCACGCACACATACGCGGACAATTATCTTGTTAACAACTCGCGTAAGTCCCAATGTGTTACGTCATTTATAGTAATTAAACGCAGGTGTCGCTGTGGACTTAAGATGATTTCATTCGGTCAATGCTTTCGGAGATTTTGAGATCTTTCGGGCAGTTTAAATTTTCCAAGGGAATGCCAACTACTGATCTACTTGGCTCGGTTTAAAATTGATGTCAGTTTCAAATGTGTGGTTCGAGTCCCAAAAGGAGAACCTGCTTTTGAAACTCAAAATCCGAAGTAGCAGAAGATGAAAGTAATCTGCTCTCAAAAAGAACATGGATATAGTGACGTGATATCGATTAAATCTGCCAGTTTGCCACTTCCCAAAATCGTGTAGGGGCAGATAAAATGAAGAATTTTAAACATGACCTAATGAAATTAATTTTATCGCCCGTTTGATTACATCAGGACCATTAAAACTAATTAGACTATAAACACACCATAAAAAACTAAATCCAACCTAATGACATTACAAGAACCTAACTCCCAACATTCGTGCCAGTTCACACGATTTGTTGCGTGTGACACCTCCAGAGATGCAACACGATTGCCATAATGAAAACCTTGCCTTCCAAGTATTGACGGCGTACCGTGTAATGGACAAGCAATTTTGTCCCCGAATGTACCTATACAACACGGGGTATAGGACATTGAACACTTTTGCGTAGAAAACCAAATTTATTCAATTATGCTGTCAATGTCAGACGCGTACTTGTGCGGAAAAATACATTTGCCTTGTTCGTATTCCGCAAAAATCGGTTTCGGAAAGGCTCTCCCAGTTTTTTTTTTGGGATTTCCAGTAGTAATTCTAACTTCTTAATTTTCATTTACAGCAAAAACTCAATGGCAGCCCGGACTCAGGACTTGTTTCCGGTTGATGGGTTGCCCTCTGTTACTTGGCAGTTATAATTGGCGAAATGTTGGTGTACTATAGTTAAATCTCTGCTTAACTTTTCGGGGATGACATGCATGGTGTTATATTATTAGCAGCGAATCCTAAAATTTCAATTAACCGATAGATCCTAGGTATCCTAAAAATGTTGACCCAAATATCTTAACAGATTTGCGACCTATAAAATGCAGGGGACCGATGCACAAGCGACTTGAATCAATCCTATCAAATGGCGAGGGAGTGTTCTACAATGAACGACTTCCGGCTTCAGTGATTTGTAATGAATGATAAATCCTTATGCTATGTACGATATCTTTGTCCTAGATTTTGGACCTAGCTATACTCTGGTAAGAGGCGAACTGTTGGAACGCTAGTTTTGTTTGGTCTAGGTATAGGCACTCCATTTTTTGAAAGCCGTATAAGTTTCTGATCAAATCTCGTCTTAGTATTTCACTTGCAGAAAATAAAATGGCCAAGTAATACGTTGGCATGGGATTTGACAACATTTTGCAAAGTATTTCGTACACGATCCTCGCAGCGAAATGGTCGTTTTGTCCACCTGGCACCTGCTGTAAATTCGTTTGTCACGACATCCACCGGAAGAGATAAAATCTTTCGCAGCTCAGCGCCACCTGCAGCTCCATCCCGGAATGCATATTTAATAGTTTCTTTCTTTTACGCGCGTATAATTATTTTTTAGTTCGCCAAATCATTTCTAAAAAACCGTTAAACATCCCAATTTATCTAAATGTAACCTCATTCATTAGTGTCAAAAAACCTTCGGATTGGCTGCACTGGCTGAATACCCCATTGTGGCAAACGGTCCCACAGTCAATGGGCACGGCTGTACATGAACAGAGCGCCAATCAAGGCCATCCAATTATTGTTAGAGGTCTTTTTCGCTTTTGGCACATAAATAAAATTTATTCTTTCTAGGCGTATAATTTGGTCGGAAAATGCTAGTAATCAGCAGATAGCTTTTTACGCTTGAAAAATTGAACCGTAACCTAGTTTCCCTGAAAGAGGCGTGGCGAGACAGAATTTATTTGCATAGCTAGATTACATGCAATATGCACACATAGAATTTTTTACTGATGTCAGAGTTATCAGACGCTTCAGTTGGATACATTTTCATTTCTGTTTCATTTTACGACCACTTTGGTTCCTTCATTTTATGTCCAGAAGTTTCACTTCACAAAAATGAACAGAAAGATTGGCGTCTGTTTTTACATTACAGAAAATTTATAATGAACTAAGGGCCGGTTTTTCAATCGCTTGTTAACTTTTATCCGACAAATAGGTTTGTCATTTTGACAGTTTTTGTATGGACAATCTGTCAAAACGTCACATTTACTGTTCAGGTAACAATTATCTAATAATTGATAAATCGGCCCTAAGAAAAGTTCGCCACCAATACACCTAAAACTCCCAGAATACGTATTTCCTAAGGCTTACGTGCACTACTAATGACCTAGTTATCTAAAGTAGTACATGTTATTATACGCTGGTAGTTATCCTTTGTGAAAGCGAATGAGCGCTGTTTTCCTGCAACTCTCTTATTCACAAACAGTAATTGACCAATTATATATGTATGTAAAAGCGAGGATTATTACTACTGCTCGGCTTTTCTAGCGAAGCATTTAAAAGACCTCGTATGTAGAAGTAGAAACATGCTTATTAGCCCTTTTGCTTTAGTTAATAACGTCAATAATAAGGTGAACTTCGCCAATGAAATTAAACGGGATCATCGGTTCAAGAGCTGACAGCGCCATTATTATTAATATTGGCTCGATATCACTTGAACACGATTTAAATGTACTAATCGCGTTCAAGTTTCATTGATGAAATTCGTTCTAAACCGACGCCATGTTTTATTGAGAATCTAAATGCAATTACGGGTAACTGATAAAAACATCGACAGTTCCGTCATAATATAGTATTGACCCTGAGCAATAGAAACGCCGATCGTACACAAGTTCTAGTAATTCGCTTGGATGAGCTAATCCGGGGGGCGACGCCTGCAGATCGCATTAGCCAATTAGATGTGACAGAAGTATGTAATTGTACAGTCATAGTTGCATGCAAGTCTAATGCTTGATGCGTTATAGAGATCTATATATTTAGTAGAAGAAGACTGAAGTCTTTATGATGCTAAAATACGCAGGACCCAAAAGCTGGTCCTAAAAGTTACATAAGTTCAGTAACACTATAATAATAAAGCCTTTGTTTACTGATCAGCTAAAACACGACAAAATATAAATTAAGCAAAACATAACTATTGCACTTCGGCGGCTTCATCAATCAGCGCGTCCTTTAGCGCATAGGCCTTCCCCAGGCTCCTCAATTTGTCACGGTTTCTCTCAGTAACACTATTCAAACCCAAATTTTTGGTCCTGATGAATTGACCATTGAAAATCCAACTGCGAATTTAGATCGCGTGTTAATAAAAACGGACAGACGACAACTGCGTTTGAATTTGTTCTTTACTTCACTGTAATATCACACAAGTTCGCTAAAATCTAGAGGTCTGTCCAGCGTCATCCCTCTTTCCCGCAGTATCACGTAACCTCACTTAGTGCTTAGAGCCTTGTACGAACAATACCAAACATAACTCTGTATGAACAAGATCAAATGTCTGATGCATTGTTTTCTCTTGTCGCCAGCCGAACGAAGGAGCGGACAATCAGGTACTTAGTAGATGACGTAGTTGTGTTTGTACCAATGTGAACGTTTAGTTTTCGCTTTTAATTGTGTGTTTTATAGATTTTCTGGTGGAGGTTATTATTTGAAGATACCCTTTGCCTTTTTGGGGATTCTAAATGTTTTATTTGAGATTGGTTAAACAAATTTCACGTCTCATGTTGTCAGGCACACACAACTTTTGTTTTGACATCATGTTCTATTGTGTCTTAGACCTTTGCATGAATGAATGTATTGTGATCGACTACAAACACATTCAAATCCTTTTATGTTTAGCATTAACAAATCACTACCTAACTCCAAACTTAGTATTCACCCCATACAACACCATAGTACACGATCATCCTCTTTACAAATCTTCACAAATTAACTGTATCATATCTCCCACAGTTATTCACTGCAAGCGCGAGCCACCTTCACGATGGTCGTCGGGCTCATCCGCCCGACTCGGGCTTCGCCGAGCCCGTCAACAATAACATCAGTGAAGACAATAACAACGGGCCGATATCTCTGCGAGAGATGCAGAATATTGCCAACAACAACGCGGCCGCGTACATTGTGAGTGAGAACGAGGAGAGGAACAGAGTCAGCAGGGAGTCGGTGGTGGAGTTTGAGCCTTTGCCGACTGGGATTAGAGTTGCTGATCCGTTGGAGCATTGCGCTGATTGGTTTGGTGAGTTTTCATAGTTATCTTATTACCTAGTCTTTGCATTGAGCCAGTGTTTCAATCCGGCACTGGGGTCCAGTAAAAGTAGATCGTAATTCGGTAAAAATTTTCATTTCAATCCAGTTCCACCCTTCGTTGGTGTGAATGGAATAGAAGCCACCGCTAATTGGACAAATATCGATATACCTCGAAAATGACCTTGACTACTAATTAACTTTACCATCTGCTTCTAACCTTCAAATCGTCGTTTTGCGATCAATTAATGAAATATCGATTACGCTGGCCCACACTTATTTTTATATACCTGTGCATCTTTATTCATCCAGTTCTCGTCGTAGCTTCCTTCCTGTGACTGTGGTTGTTTTCCGGTCGTAAAGTAGTACCTGTGTAGTAGTTCTATGTTGTTCAAAAGACGACGACGTTTACTGAGAGGATACACAAATTGATGAAAACATTATGTGCAAATAACAGTAGGTGTTTCAGTCCACAACTCCAAAAGCCGTGGCTTTGTCCGATATTGTGTTACTTATTTATTAGACATTTACAGCTTCCAAAATGTAAAACGGTAGAACGGGATAGCTTTAGGCGACCCTGGCAGTAAAATAAATCATTGTAACTAAATGGAACGCCACAAAAGTCGTGGCTAAAGACCTCGTAAAAGATAAGGACTACGGTTTATCCACCCTTCGTGGCGGATTTAATCTTTAAAAGAAATAAGTTGTGATAAAACGACATTTAATTCACTTTAAGTGTCCACAAAGCGTCAAAAATTGTCATCCATCCTCGTCTCGAGGGAAATGAATTGGCAACTTTAAAAGCCTTTAATATTGGGGGCCAAGTCCCGTAATCCGTAAATCAGTGCCTAAGCCTTACTTGAAATATTCATCCCGTTTTATCAGAAAATCAACCTTAAGCTGTTATGGATTAGATTAGTTGTCGATTGACACGTTATACCGACCTAAGACCTTTCAGAGTTTATAGCGGGCACCATTGTTATCGTTCGACCATTACAAAGTTCCCATGACCGATGACTATCACTGCTTAGTTTTGTATAGAAACATACGAACAATACGGTTTGGGTGCAGGCACGCCGGCCGGTTTGGGACTTGCTGTCCTTGTTTACAAAGATTACTAAACTATTAATTACATAATAGGTATACTGAGAAAATTAATATTGTCGAAGGTTCCTTCTGCCATGCGGCGTAGCGGAAAATATAAGGATATGAGGAGCAACAAAAGCCTCTATACCAACATCTTCATACATTTTTTTATAATTTTTAAAGTCGGTTATTGCACGTGTATTTTTCATCGCGGCCGCACCCAGTTCAAACCAGTATGTTTCCATACAAACTTGCATATATAAAGAAACATGCAGCAAATTGATTTTAAATGTACCTAATTTACCATATTTGGTTACAGGCGATGAAAATTTCCCGCGCAATCGATTGCAGTACCTAAGAGAAATCGGTAGAGGATGGTTTGGAAGAGTAAGTAATACACATATAAATGTCAATCGATATACAATACGAATCAAACTAACTACACAGTGCCTCAAGGTGGACTGATTATTTAAGGTTCTCGGGAATCTGCTGGATAGCAGCTCAGGGGGCCTAAAATGGCCACTTTATCAGATATGATTCTGATAAAGTGGCCATTTTAGGCCCCATACGAATCACGTTAAAAATTTAAAACTCTTAAAATGGACTTTGTGTTCATAACCATAAAGATTTTAAGAATTTTAAATGTTTAACGTGGTTCTTAATACGATTCTGATCAAGCTTCCATTTTAGGGGCCGTTGGTCTTGTCTTTTGGTGATCCTTGAAAGAGGCCTGTATCTAGTCCTAGACGTGTTCCGGCTATGAAGATGTAGTGGTTTTCCATTGCCTTAAAGAATTACGTGAAGACCTTCAGTGAATCAGCCATCCTAAGACGCTATAATCTAATCTGACTCTATTTAAAATCAATTAATAATAAACATTCATTTATGAAGAAGACCCTGTATCTGATTTTGTATTTCCCAAGCATAAAATACATATAATTTATGACACTTTATAAGAAATGTAATAAAACTAAGACACGTTCAAATAAATCTTGTATGAATGTTATAATCAATGGTTATGACCAGTGATCGGAACAGGTAGAGCTAATGTACCTAAAGTTCAAGGAACAGAAACGAAAGTGGGGACTTCCTCACGGCAATTTTTTTTTTGGAATATTTGTTCCGTATGTCGGAACATTACTCATGTACAACTAAAATTAATAAAGTAAAACAACTATCGAATTCATTTACTGTTTCTGTTTAAAAAAAAGAAGTGCACGATTATTATTGTTTAAAAAATAAAGGTAATCTCCTTATCTTCGTCTGAACGCCGTAAGTGCGGAAGCTAATTTAATTTCATACCAGCTTTAATTGTTAGAACTAACAAGGAATAAAAAAACAATTTATAGTTTTTCATACCATTTATTCATTTTGTACAATTATTGGAACTAAACTTAAACAACTAACTAACGTAACTTTTTGAGAACGTTCTACTTGTTGTCGAAGTCGGTTAAAAAGGAAAAATAATTAATTCAATTAGTTTACTGTACTGATTAATAAATAACATTATTAATAAGTGTCTCAGCACTTTTTTTTCTTTCCGAGTTTCAGAAAAAAAAAAATGTCGTAAGGAACATTTTTCGTTTCTGTTCCTTGCTTGAACTTTAGGTACATTAGCTCTACCTATTCCGATCACTGGTTATGACAAACGTGATGATTATTAAACATCACGTTTCGCGATATTATTGATGATTGCAGTAAGCAATAAAGTAATAATGTTCTGTACACAAGAATACTGCAGAGACATACAGATAAAAACAATATTATACCTTATCATTAACACTAGAAACGGGATATTTACGGTAACAGTAAACTTGGTAAACACAACGTTTCTAGTGTAAAAAATAATATTAGTGACCATGACAGTTTAAAAACGAATATTATACCTTACCAATGCCGTATTCTATGGTAATCTAAGCAAAAAGATTTTGGGTCACGTGTTGAGCTTGCTTAGTGCCATAGACTTGAGAAATAGTCTTTAAGAAAATTCCTAGGTCACTGCATAGTAAAGAAACTATCTTCCATAACATTTGCTTTTAAAACGATAAAGAAACACGGCATAAATACCTGTGACTTATTATGAATTTTCCTTCTAAAGGTGGTTGAAGGCGAGATAGAAGACAATGGCTCTACGAGCGCTGTAGCAGTCAAGATCCTCAACCAGAACACGAGCCTGGAGGACAAGGCGCGGTTCCTGGACGAAGCCAGGATGTACCGCGACGTGCGTCATGAGAACGTTCTGGCGTTCGTCACCAAATGCCTGCAGGAGGATCCCTGGATTTTGATATTTGAACTTTGTTCTATGGTAAGCATAGGGTCATTAGAAATTAAATTAATCGGCGGATTCTTGGTTCAGGAAAGTTTCTTTGCTGCCTTTGCGGTAGCGTGACGAGTTGGCATTCCTTGGAATTTTGTGACCAAATTTTTATTCTAAACTTACGGGATATCTTCCGTGATTGTCTATTATTTTGAGCTGCCGATATTTCGACGCTGTTGCAAGCGCCACGATCGCGGGTTTACTGGAGAATGCGGGCGGAAACCGTGAAAGCTTAAAACAGTGTTTGAAATTTTTATTCTATCTGCAAGTAATAAAATCTTAAAACTTACTTTACCTGGTATCCGCGAGAAATATTAGGCGCACGTTATCAGGCGTTTTGGTAGTACTCCCTCCGTTTTTTGAAAAGTCTGCTCTGTCCATTATTTGCTATGCCAATATCAATAAAAAAAATCCCTACTTCAGGATTTCTAAAAGAAATAATTCTAATAAACGTGTAAATAACTTACAGGACCTCCAACAATACTTGGTAGTGAACCGTCCTAAGATGGCCATCCTGAACGAGGGGGGTGTGCCGCTGCGGCTCTTGTGTGAAGTCAGCGCTGCGCTCGCGCACCTGCACTCGCGCGGTTATCTATATGGGTATGTATTAACAGACCTTGCGATTCTAGCTTTGTTTTTATTCTTGCTTTTTTTACAGTTTAGAAGCTCACATACCTGACCATTCTCACAAAGAAAATAAGTGAAGAAGGATCCGGTCTAGGGGCACTGACTGTACCCAGCTTAGTAACACATGGGCAATTGAAAATTTTGTACTAAGTACGTGCCCATCTGCCCATTTTGTACTAAGTGCCCATAGATAACCGATCCCACCCTAGTGCAAAGAAGCCCCCTCCTCAGGCTGGTTTTGCAAGAATAGTAAGCCCCAAACTGAAACTTGATGGTTTTTTTACCTGAATTCCTAGTTCACTTAGCTGTGGATGTGTCTGTGCAAATTCAGTCTTCTAAAATATTTACTTTAACTTATGTATTTTTCTTTCAGCAACGTATGGTGCGGCTCTGTGTTAGTACGCGGTACGTCAGACAATGCACGCGCTGTCCTAGGAAGATATATGTCTACTGAGCCGCCCTACGACTTGTCTGCGCCAGAATCACGCGCGCATCCTCCTGTATACACGGTATGTAGTCATACATTTTTAAGCGAAAGTTCCTTAGCCAAGAGCAAGTTAAATGACCTTAGAATATTGTTAATATCCTCTTCGTTTTTTTTTGCTTTAAACGGTTATTTGGTGTTCAAATTACGGTCGGTACGATCTGTCTATTTACAAATATTTAGTGGCTCGAAAGTCTGACAATTAGTCTTATCAAGGGGTATCGTATTGCCCCGTACTGACTGTGTTCAAGTCAGATAGGCAGTCGCTCCATGTATAATTTTGATATTCAGCTGCACCCGGTTAGACTGGAAGCTGACCCCAACATAGTTGGGAAAAGGCTAGGCAGATGATATTAAATTAACTAGCAAAACGTGATGGCGAATATCTAATAACAATAAACAGAAACATTGACTCGCAATTTCAAGTAACTACTCTTTCAGCAGTCGTTGACCCGATAATCTGCTGTGGGTAACATTATTTTATTGTCATTAGATATCGATACCAAGCATGGGTATGAAGTTTCGCCAGCTAGTTTAAATTAATCTTGTATATAACAGTTTGACAGCTGAGATGACGAGTAATAGAAAAGTATGGAAATAGAAAGCATGTTTCGCCGGCGCCAAAAAAATATAAGAAAAAAAAACAATGGGAATAATATTAATATTGGATAAGGGCAAGCGAATGATGCCAAAGATTGCTGTTGTCGTCTTTGGTTATGTGACAAACTTGTTACTTTAATTGCATTGTTTCTTTCAGCATTTTGGGAAACCAATTTCAAGCAGAGGTTTCGATTTTGTGCATTTTTCAGTGTAACTCTATTGTCCTATGACATTTGTTTCATAAATATCAATGGATGATTCATAACTTACTATTCAAAACTCCTCAGTTAACTGAATAGAATCTGCACTTAAATAAAAACAATAAACATCGTATTTTGTTCAACTAGTGTTTTAGTAAACATACCTATAATTCTGAAGAAGCGAAAGCAATTTTTTTTTATTACTTTTTACTATGCACATATGCGGTGCCAAGATAAAACAGCCGGTGTCTCGATTTTAGTGTATTGTAAGTTGACCTTTGACCCGACTACGAGTAGAAGTCTAAACTTTTCGTGCGCAAGGTTCAAAACCCAGTCATTACTTGTTCATCTCAGTTATAAAATTAGGAACGTAGGGCGGGCGTGTTGGAGGGCTGTCATAAGTAATTTTTAAATGGCAAAAAGAGTTAATACTCAGCAATAGTTTGAATTAATGACTTGTTTTTTGATAGGACTATGCAAACACTTGACTCTTTGGGGATTATGGGTGGTTTCAGATTTGTGTACGGCACACTCCTTTCGTCACACGCGCAATTCGTACGAGCGTTGACCCGCTTAAAAGCTTGTATGAGCGCGAGCCGCTAGAGATCTTGACATAATATTGCTATTGACTAAACCCACCGGTTCGAGCGATCACGCTGGACTATGCACGTATACGCGCGCTTTGTATTTTGAAGCGCGTAATGTGTGCTAGTTGGAAACCGCTATACAGGCGTGATGTTATGTTTTTTGTATGTGTGTTTGTGTGGCAGGCGCGCAGCGAGTCGTGGGCGCTGGGCGCGCTGCTGTGGCAGGTGTGCGCCTGGGGGCACGCGCCCGCCGCGCTGCCGCCGCCGCCGCCCGACCTGCCCGCCGTCTACCGGAACCATCTGTGAGTACGCGCACCAGCGCAATTCTACGGTGTCAGCTGTATTCATAATAGAAACACTAGAATTTTTTGGCATTCAAAAAGAAAAATACAATTTAATATGTACATTAACACATAAAGGGTGTAGCAAGACCCTTCACGAAGCCGAAAGACACTTGTTCTCCCCATTATTGCGATCATTTTTTTTTCTAGACCATACCTTCTAGTTACGGAGATATTGAGGGTCAAAGTTACGACTTTTTTACAAGTTTTTTTTAAAATACGTGTTTTTTGTTGTCATATATGTTTACTTTAAACACCACAACCCCCACACTATTCAATCCATCCATCAGCACAATGCTTTGAGTGCGTTACATTGAGTCCTAACGTAAAACGTGATGTTTCATCCCAAAAAAAAACTCGTTTCCCAGCAATTATTTTTGCGTAAAGTTACTTAGTTTTATGTACATAATGCTTGGTTGATGGCTTCATGAAGGGTCCTGTTACCCTGTATATGGAATATCAGAAGCTAGGTGCACGATTCATATTGGAAAATTCGTTTCCTTTGGAGAAGAGCTGACAAGAAACTCCAAGGCTTTAAATTTTTCTTTGCCTATATTGTCCCACTGCTGGGCAAAGGCTTCCCATGGTTACTGTTTAAAAAAAAATATTTGGCCTTCTTTACAAACAGTCCTATTTGTTCCAGTTACCAAGTAATGCAGCTATGTTGGAGCCCTAACCCGGAAGCCCGACCGACGTCGTCGCAAGTGCACGCGCTCATCAACCACCTGTACACGTCTCACCGCGACAGTAGCCAGGCGCACAGCGCGCAGGACGACGGCTACGGCAGTTCCGACTTTGAGGAACGCTGGCAACGCCTCAAACCTAACAGCATCCCGAAGCTCGACGAGCATAGAGCCATAGTCCACGCACCATCTACCTCCATGGCCTCCCACTTCACAACCTCTGAGCAAGACCTCAACACGAATATACAGGACTCCCTCAGCGTGGACATGGATACCGCCGTCTCGCGATCCAGCAGCATCATGTCCGACAAAGACATGTCCATACAAATCAAATCGGAGAGCTTGACAAACCTCCACGGTTCGCTAGAAGATGTCAGGAACATCTACCTCACACACAACGAGACGGCCGCGCTTGAATGCCATCAAGGAAATATTAGTCTCGAAGATGCTAGAGAAAAGGAACAGGACAGGTCTGACACCTCAATGGACCCCTGGCTCAAAGATATCATTGCTGGCAGCACTGATGATGTCAGCTACTACAAAGATGTCAGTGACGTCATTAAGAATCTCGATAATATACTGAACTCAGAAAAGACTTCAAGTTCAGAGTCCAGCCACCAGGCTAGTCCCTCTAGAGACAATCTGAGCTTAGACTGCAAAAAAGATTACCCGATGCAATCAAGTATGGTCAAGTCCCCTGGTATTACGAATTTCCAGAGCGTTTTAGATACTGGTTTCGGTTCTAAATCGGAGGACGCTGAGACTGGCGAGGACGATGAACTAGATAGGGATACTATCGGCACTCTGAGCCACTCGTTCGAGCGACACAGCGACCTCGACACCGCCAGTCAGCACACACTCGAGAACCTCACGCCAGACACACCAATCAAAGACGTTGACGTCATCACAAGAATTGAAATGCAAGTCCAAGTAGAAAAAGATACATCCGATGTTACAGTTGATGATAAAACAGTCGAATCTGTACATCAACACACTGAATTGCCAAATGATTACAAAATAGTGAATAGTGATAGTGAAATACCCAAGCTGAAGGAATTATGTGTAGCGTCGATACCTAGTGCTAGTGAACAATTGAACGTTAGAAATGACTGTCAAACATCATGTGATAGTAACTTAAAAGAAATAAGTACTGATATTAAGAATGAAACTAAGTCAATAGAAGATGTAGGGAAGCTGAGTGAACGTACGCCTCATGAAGTAGGGAGTAAGGATTCTTTAAATAAGAGTGAACTGGAACAAATGGTAGATGATATATTCTTGCCTATAATGGTCCATGGAATGTCAACTAGTGAGATAGATCAATCAAGCGAAGAATTGTCTGAAGGGAAGCAAGGACAGAAAACTGCTGAAGATGTAATATCCGATACAAACGTCGAAAGTGATATTGAAGAAGTCCTAGTTAGTGATCTCATAAAAGTAACTGAAAGTACGAAATCCCTTGAAGACTCGAAAGAGGACAGTTTAGGGGAACTGAGTGATTTAGAGCCCTCAGATCCACTCTCTCCCGAACAGACACCTGAGCCAGTACAAAGTATGAATATTATTGAAAGTTCTAACTTGAATGCAACAAAAGAGACTGAAATACCAACAATTGTAATAGAGGAAGTAAAATCTCCTTCGCCAGAATTGCCACCTGAAATAGTACAAAATATTTTTAAGGACGAAAATGAAAAAGAAATTGCCACAGTAGAAGAGCAATTTGAAAATGCAATGAAAGAAGAAGAAAGAGAAAGTGTTGCCAGTAGAATAGAAGAGGACAAATACCAATCTGCCACTACAACCGAAGAAAGTAATGCTGAAAAAGAAGTATTGAATGAAACAGCTGATTATATTAATAATCAAACTCTAAAAGATGCGAAAAATGATTCCAATGTTGTCATAAAATCTGAAACAAATATTTCTAAAGAAGTTTTGGATTTCCTTATGGAAGAAAGGAAGATTGCACCAATACATGAAGTAAGGAACGTATCGAATGCGGGCGTAACTTTACCAACAGAAGACGTAATAGAAAAAGATTTCGATGTAATAACTGAAAATAATCTGGAATCTTCTATACATGAATTAAATAAAACAGAAAATCTCGTGCCACACGCTAAAAGTAATATTTCAGTTGAAGAACCAACAGTTGACAATATTGTTGGTTTAGAAAAAGAACTCAAGGATGCCAATATTACTGAAGATTACTATGCGTTTAATAAGATTGTCCCTTTAGTTGAAGTTGAAGCAACCGCTGTACCTTCTAATGTGGAAGCTAAAGAAAATGTTCTAGAAACATCTGTTGATTTCGCAGAAAATGACAGCAATACACCTAAAGACACTACAAATACATGGTCTAATGAAGAATCTATCGTCGACGAAGAAGTCGTTGAAGTTTCGAACAAAACCTTTACTATAACTGAAAAAAATGCTCACAAAGACATCCCTTTAGTTACTGATGTAGAGAAAAATAATGCTGATACTATTGCCATTAACAAAATGGAGATTGGTGAAGCTAACACTAAAGACGAAGCAAAAAGTGCTTCTCAAGAATCTTTGTCCAAAATTGAACAAACAGTGTATGAAAACTTTCCCGTCCCTAAACCAGACCCAAATGAAGAGTCTATAATATCTGTCATAGCTAGTGTAACCGTAGAAGCGGCAAAATTTGATGATTTTATTGATGAAGAGGTTTCTATCAAAACAGATGAACCTATCAACGAATCTATGAGTTCTGTCAAAGCGGAGAATGTCAATGCAAGCCCTAATAGAGAAGCTATTATCTCTAAAATGCCTGTTTCTGAAGAGAATGATAAGAAATCAGCTGATGATAATAGCCCTAGATCTAGTAATATACAGACCGAAATCGCAGGACCATCGAACGACACTGTATACATGGATCTTATAAACGACACGACAAATAACGACCTATTTAACGATAACGCCTTAGACAGTAACGTAAGAAACGTCATCAAATCCTGTCTCGAAAGTTCTACCACAGACAACACAACATGCTCTATGGTCAGGAACGAATCTACCGAGTACCTAGATCTACCCAGTTTTGGGGTAAAAGAGGTTGATAACTTCTTGCACATGGAAAGAGTTTTCAACAGTCAGAATGCTGATGTTATATCAAGTACCCCTCTGGCAAGCGACAGTTCTCAAGTTAATATTACTATTGAAAACTCAGTCAAAGAAGATACCCAAATATTATCAGAAACTAAAGTTCCACCTGATTATGGAATGGGGACGTCTTTTACTAAATTGGAACAGAAATATGTGCCTGATAGCTTGAGCCCTTTTGAATCGCCAACCAAAAGTCACCATACAGACACTTATGATGAAAACAGCTCAGTAGTTCTAGGCCCTTTTGAGAACTGTACCTTAGAACTCTTCAAAGGAGTAAAATCAACTGAACTAGTTGATTTACCAAAAGAAGAACTATTAGCATTCTCGTCAAACTTCAGTGAGATGAATCTCGCAACCCCATCTCCGTTACGAGACGGTAATTTCCTAAACGAAGTACCCGACATAGTGCATGATGATCTACAGTTCGATGATATTCAAAGTCTAAGCGAGAAGCAGTCAGATCCTCAGACGGAGACAGACAGCGGGAATTCCGGTACTGAAAAGCGAATTTCGCCCTTAACGCCTCCTAACTCGCCTGGAGTATTTCCCCCATCGACATCACAGCAGAAATACGTTGTCGATATAGATCTAAGTCCTGAACCAACACCCTCGTTACAACCAGATCTATCTTTACAAAAAGAGATAGAATTAAACCAGATAGAGTTACAAATAACATCAAAACTAGCAATGGCGGAGAATGAAAACAACATGAATATCGAATACTCTGGTCCGTTGACAGTTGAAGGTATAGTTTCTGATGAAGAGAATATGATGATGAGGGAAAGTGATGCGTTGCCTGAGTCTTATTTGGCGGGTAATGGAGGATCTGTTGAAGATTTGAGGGAAAATTTGACGTTAGATGAAGAGTGCGTCAAAGCGTTGAGGAATGAACTGGAACTGAAGTTACCTTTGGCTCAGGTGAGTTATGAATCGATAGCAATGAACACAAAAATCTACTAACAGAAAGTAATTTAAAACTGTTTTTATCAGCTTTGATTGGCTGATTGAAAAAACTAAAGCCAATCAAATCATTTCACATGAGTTAGAAAGTCTGTTCTGTCGCCAAATTCATAGCTACGTTTCGAGTGAGTTTCATTTTTGATTACTTTGTACGAGCTAAGAAGAAAGGCGGCCTAGTTCTTCATTTTATAAAAGATAACTTTACAGCTGACAGCAATCAAACATATAATTATTATTCTACACATTACGCCAAGTGCGGAGTACACAGAATAACAATAGTAGAGAGTGACTCGAATTATTAGTATTTAATCATAATACATTTATAGTTACATTTTTTGTAAAATTTTATCATAGCGTCCTATCGAGGTTTGTTTACATTGATTATTTTTAAAACTGACAGTGCGATGATTCATAATAATATCATGTAATGGCACTGGTCACTGATAAGTTTACATTGGGACTTACCCTCGTAATAAGCGTAATATGGAAAATAGACGTTGCATACACACAGAAATACTCTAGAAAACCCAAGAATAATCCTTATCTGGGATTAAACCTTATCGATCACTGAATTTCAGCGTATCGTACGGTAGCAATCAATCGCGGGAAATTGTTAACTCACCTTATCCTTGTGCAGTGATAAACTAGACTTATTATTTCTTGTTGTGAACAATAACACTACATTTTTTAATAAAAAACTTGTTTATTCCCATCTTTAATAAAAATAGGTGCCTTAAACAATTATTTTGCCTAAAATTTACTTCATATCTGAAAAAAAACAAGGGAATTTTATATGTGGAATTTAACTGGCAAGCACGCAATGCACTTTTAAAAAATGCGTTTGGAATTTTCAATGGCCGATTTGAAACAGGTAATCTATTTCCCGATTTTGTCGTTATAGTGTGTTGTCAATTTGTATGATTCATTTGTCATTATACGAAAAAAAACACATTGATAAAGAAAATAACATCGTGTTTTACATTTTTGTTAAAAAAAATCGGACTCAGTCAGGTTAGGTATTCAAAAACAATCCCGCTTATGAGCGCATCTTACAAATATTTAAATTCGAGTGGTAATTTTTTGTCTTACCTTTACTGAAGTGATAGACACTGTCCACTGTACTGGGGAAATGTAAAGCTTGGGGAAATAGGATGATGATTCGTGTGTAAAAAACTATGTTACTATTGGGTATTTTTTGTTTTATCAAATCAATAAAACATGACGAAGATAAAACGCATCAAATAATGGAAGTGGGGGCTTGTGACGTCACTTGTACGTAAAAAGTGTACAGGCAAGTGATGTCACGAGAGTTTTCGACGCACTGTATAGTCTCCATTTTATGTTTACGTTAAAAAAGAAAAAAAATACCATCCAATATTTTTTTGAAATCTATCTGATGGACTAATTAGATTTTTTTGGTCATCTACCCTATTGATAAGCAAATTTACCATCAATTAAACATAGTAAAACTTGCTGTATATTTAAATCACAACTGAAAACATTTGATACTTGTATGGAATGGCTATATCAGAGCCTATTATCGTTTCCCTGTCTCTACCTACAGCACACCCACATTTCTTTAGTTTTATTTACACAAAAATTTTAATGTCACGCACAGGTAGCTGCGATAGAACCTCCATGCGAACAGGAACAAGAATGGACGGCAGAGTTGCCGCCGCCGCCAGAACTCATCGTGAGCTACCCCGGCGCGTTGAGCCCCATCGCCGAGGAGACCGGCCAGCAACTGTCGGCTTACGAGAACGACATGAACTGTAAGTGAATCTCATCGTATAGCGTGGCTTAAAGAATGAAAAGAAAGAAAGAAAGAAAAAATATTTATTTGTCGCAGGGACATGACGTACATCATACAAAATGACAAAAAAACAATAAACATATAATAACAATAAACATATAACGCATAACCAAAATAATAGATACAACAGGACGGGATGGAACAAAAAAGAAAAAAGTTCGCTGACTTACAAATAGTAAGTCGTGGGTTCGAACCCATTTAGGTCCATTACTTTGTGTAATTTATTTCATCACCACTCCTCTCAAGAAAGGTGCGCATGAAGGAAAACATCGTGAGGAAACCGGCATGTCCTAGAACCAAAAATTTGAAGAACTGTGTTATCTACCAAGTCTACCAACCCGCACTAGGCCCGCGTGGTGGATTATAGCCCACTCCCTCTCATAGAGAGGAGGCCGTGTGTCCAGCAGTGGGAACATTATAGGCTGATTATGCTATGCTATGCTTATGCTGATGGAATTATCATCTCAATAAACATAATTTTCTCCAAAAGGAATGAACCTTTATCGTCAGCCCTTGAATAACATTTCCACAACTTCAAACCCCTGTCTCCTTCCACAGGGAACTTATCAACCCGCACAGAATCATCAGAGAGCTACCCTGAACCCTGCAACAACAGTACTGATGACGTCACAGAGTTGCCAACAGGCGCTCAAAGTGGTACTCACGAACACTCCACATACACCATCGAACAGTCACGGGACCCTTCGAAAGATGGGGCCAGGGGATCCCGAGATAACACGTATACTGTGCACAGGGATCTCGACCTTGTTAGCAGCAGAGAGTGAGTACATATTTGTTTGTAGAAATTGAGGAAGCTGTAATTGATGTTGGTATATATTGCTAAAGGTTGTTGGACAAACATCATTGAACATTCCCGGCTTAACGTTCGACTGTAATGGTCCCTTCACTTGTTATAAAGCTTATAACATGATTCAATTCTATCTTTAATTTTATCCATATATCACAAAAAAAACCTTTAACCCCATGGATGAAGGACTGAGTTTACTGAATCTTTTCGTGTAGCGAATTACTGAACTTTCCTTGGCATTATGTCACAATTATTCTACAACACTAGTATCATGTTGCATGAAAAGAAAATCACATTTTCTTAGATGTGCATTAAACATTTGATAAAAGAATACCCTGACCTTAGTATGGAATGTATAATTAAAACATCGAAAGCGAACGATCAAAAACGTCGTTATCTAATAGGTTATTTAAATCGACTCATATTGAAGACCGACACGCAAGCTATGCGATTGCGAAATTGTGCGGCGTTAATTAAAACGTTTAATACCTGTAACAGTCCAGCAATTAGCTCCTACACGTCAGTCGAAACTACGGAGCTTCACAATAGGTGCGTCAAACTCTAATCTATAAATTATCCATTTACAGAATTACAATGAGCGCAGACAGCTTGAACGCCAGCCCTTATAAGAAAATTATACCCGAAACCGAATCACCGATCGACGACAAAACGTATACGAAAGAGGAGGAGAAAGAATCTTTAGAGCGAATATCGCAAGTGTCGCCCTTTCTCTTGAGCCCTACCACCGACACGTCCGCCCCCAGTCCGGACCTCGACAATGCCACGGGAGTATCGACCTTATCGAAGACTACCCTCCCCACAGACGCGAAGCACTCCAAACCGTCCGAGACACAGTGCCTGTCGAAAGCCACCAGCATAGACTCGTGGTGCTCCAACGACACTTTATACAATGTCGAGGAGAATTTCGACGACCTTGCCATGGACCCGGACGTAGCAGAGTTTGAACCGGAGAAAGAAGAAGGCAATAGTGAAAGCACGGACACGTTAACCCACAACGATGATGAAAAGGAAGGCAGCCATTGCTCCACCTACATCATACACGACAGCAAGTCTGAAGCCTGCGAAACTTTCTCACCAGACTCGATAACCGCCAACGATAACTACACGTATACAAAAGTGAAGACTGATAACGCTGGTACAACGCCGTCCGTTTTAACAAAGTCAGACTTGAACGATTCCACGAAGAACACGACAAAAGATCTCGCCTACGGTACACTTATGTCAGGGGTGCCCTCGTACTCAAATTGTACCACAGAGGTCGCGTCAGGATTTGACGATTGGAAGGTGGCCCAACCAGAGATGATTAGAAAATCTCCAATGCCAGGAGATGCGGATATGACGCCGCCCAACCCAGCCGAAGATAAAGTGACCGATATCACGAGCCCGCAGCTTGTATCCGAACCTTATCTAAATAAAATGGAAAGTGTCGACATATCCTGCCTACAAGACAATCTGATAGATAGCCAAAATGGCACAGAACAACCCGAAAATCAAGTAGTTGTAGTTCACACCGACAGCCCGGACTACCGTTACAGGAATATGGAACCGTCGGTAACGAGCACGCCTCTCACCGACCTCATCAACGACGCTGACAACGTTGAAGGCATTCCCATGAGACTACCCGAAGTTAACGAGTCTCCCGAAGACAGCGTCAACTTCCAGACCTTCCTACAGTCTGCTGAGGTCAGACCCCAAGATCTATCCTCCAACGCGAGCAATGAATGTGCCAACCAAGACACAGAGGTGCTGCTAGAGGGAGACAGCAAGACTTTGAGCAGGAACAGCAACAGAGATAGCCTGGCTGTATCTGAACGCACGCCAACGTATTCCGACTTCGAAAACTCGGCGGTAACGAAACCTCAAGATGTCAACTCGAAAGATAAGTCTAGTCAGAGCATGGAGAGCGGGATCAGTTCGGAGGATTTTCAGAGGTTTGAGAGCTATGTGAGGAGTCGTCCACAGGACCTGTCGTCGTTGATCGACGCCAGCTCCCTGCTCCTCAAGAGCGAGAGGATGTCGAGTGAACTCGCCATGGGCTCACCGGCAACAGACTTCGATCAGACTAGTCAGTCGGAAAGCCGAGAAATCGCGAACGAGCCGCAATCTCGTACGAGTCCGCCTATCGTTACGAATTTAATTGAATCTCACAGTTTAGTTAATTTTAGAGAACCCAATTTTTTAATAAATTTCGATGCTGACGATGAGACAGAGCAACCGCATTCGATTATCATAACCGAAACTACGATGGATGCGTTCAAGGAGAGTCCGAACAGGAGTTACGACTCTTCGGACGTGAAAATTCTTGATGTGAATCATTCCTACGATCCCCACACTAGTAGATTTCAAGCGCACGACGATTTCGAGAAACTACTAGAAAACAAAATTAATGGGGAATTAGATTTTAACGAAGAAGAGAATTTGATAAACTCTGAGCATTTATCGCCGAAAGTCGAAACTGTATCAGAGAAAACGGACACAACAGTGCACAGTATATTTCTAACAGAAATACAAAGAGCGACCCCAAACACTTCGAAATCGAGCGACAAGAAAAGTCGTAAAGTGAACGAAGTAAACTGCAATGGCGGTAGCGAGAAATTCGCTACAGTCAACTTTCTCAACGAAACCTTTGAAGAATTGATCGAGAGTAATGTAGACGATGATACAAAAGACCTGAAGACTGAAGAACCACCGAGTGAAGGAGTAGATCTCGCCCCAGAACGGATTAAAACCCCTGAAACTCCCCTACTAGAAGAAATAGAAGTTCTAGAAAGTCCTAAAGAATCGAAGAGTATAAAGGATGAACTGCAAGAACTTGGTGAGCTAACGAATGGAGTCGCAGAGGAGAATGATAGGATGACAGTAGTTACGGAAGATTTTCTGCAGAATGAGAAGAAGTTCTGTACGCTAGATTCGTATTTTCCGTTGCTGAGTGATATCAGATTCACTGGTGAGTTCCTTTCTAAATATACTTTGCATGCACAGTAGTACAATAATCGGCTGATATTGGTACCATTAGCTCATCTGTTTGCTATTTAATTTTTATGTGGAATCTTTCACTTGGTATGCGTCTCAAACATCACATATTGACTATACAATTCCTGCTTTTCTTTTGAGATTAAGAATGGATGCACCACTGAAGTGGAGATGTGCAGGAATCAACCAATCAGGCGATTCCTGCACGTCTCCGCTTTTTTTCACTCTGCTCGTATCCGCTTCAGTAGATTCGCACTACTGAGGAACTCTGTAAAAACAATAAAAAATGTTATGGGACCCAAAGCTCCACTACACTATTTTCGAACGTGTTCATTTGTTTGCTCCAGGCCCAGCAACAGAAATAATGAGCACATCGTTCACCCAAGACTCTCCGACGGAACCCACGTCACCCGAGAGCGCAGACAAGCGCGACACCGCGGCGGAGCTACTGAAGGAGTGGGACAGCGATTCTGACTCTCATACCAGCAACTCTTCCAGCGGCGAGTTTATATGGAAGGTGAGTCCCCCACTCAACTCACACTGTGTGTGTTAGCGCGGGCGGTGAGTTTGGTTGGGTGAGACTTGGTTCAATTGGATGTTGTTGGTGTTATTATTCTAAATTGAAGCCTTACTTGAATTTGGGTCTTTATTTTGCAACTATAGTACATTTAGTTTCCAAAGTTTCAAAAGTTCCCATGAACGTTTCTGTGAAACAACATATTTTTGAAATACTTGGTCCTGATATTAAAAATGATCTTTGCAAAGGCTTGGTGAATGATATCACATCCTATTTTTTTTTTGGTTAGAATTATTATCCGTGCGTCAGTTGCCATCTTGCATTACTGGCCTAACTTCTTTAGTGTACAGACGTTAGAAAAGTGATAGAGAAAACTACTATAAGGGAAAATAGCAGTAATAGCAATAGGAATGATTCCTGAGTAAAAAAAAAATGATTCTATGTAGTCCGTCAGATATGTTATCGAAAAGTACTGGATACGTATTTTTTATTTTAAAAATCAATAAAAAATTACGAAGATAAAACGCATCAAATAATCAAAGTGTGGGCTTGTGACGTCACGTGTCTGTAGAAAGTGTACATACAAGTAACGTCACGCGACTTTTCGACGCACTGTATCGTCTTCATTTTTTATAATATGTTTTTTTTTTTTAAATCTATCTGATGGACTAATTACATTTTTTTAATCATTTACCATATTGCAGAAACTTCTAGGGCCCTGTATATAATATAGTCAGGTTAGATCTAGTGAGTTAGTTAAATTAGATACTTAGGACAAAACTATGAGTTTGGGATGTCAAGAAAATAGACAAAATAATACCTTAAAATTACATAGTAATCAAGTCACTCACAACCAAACATTGTATCCTAAAACCTGCGCCGGTGTGAGATCGCGGGCTACTGTGACTAAAGCAATGCTATACAACATGTGATTAATGTAATGGTGTGGATACTCTGTAGTTTCTCCCTGCTTTGTGTTGGTCAACTACCATATAATCTAGATATGTGTTGACGTTTAACTTGACAGCTCAGTACAAAATTATTGGCTATGGTTCTCATAGACAATACTTTTGTATCTTTTTTTTGTGACTAACTTGTACATATTATATTCAAATATTTCGAATACCTTGTGTGTCCCCACTGCAAGCATTGCACAAAATTAGCATCTATAAGTATTGAGCAACATTTGCATTGAAAATAGGATTCTTAAGCTCACAGACGAGGTTGAAGTATTTTTAGTGAAGACTAGTTGTGCCCCGCATACCCTTCGTACACATGCAATCATTATATAAATATTACTTCCCTATTTGAATGATCGCAGTGAAGGGCAGAACAAGTTACTACCTTCGGCTTTGTTAAACGGTTTTTTACACCCATTAGAGATTCACATACAAATGCTTGAAGTTTGGCCACACCTTGACGCACAATTTCTTTGTAAAATTCCTTTTGACAGAGCTATCAAGTTAAACTACTAAAGAACTTATAATGCAATTCCAATTATAATAAATTGGTCCTATGCTTCTCTGAATAAAATTTAGCTCCCCGTAATTGTATTTATACAGATGTACACGAAGCCATTGCTATGCCCCGATATGGTCGCTTGTGGGAGAAGTGACGTCAATGTTAATAGAAAAATAAGAACATACATACATAAACTCAAGCATTTTTCCCATGGGGCTAGACAGAAGCTTCAAAGTTCAAACTACAGAACTGTTTAGAAAATTATAGTTTAATAAAAAATAAATAATAGGTTTAAAAAAACTATAAACACGCTTTAGAGCGACGTCATTTTATTTCTCGTATTCTTCTCAGCAAACCCTTTCATTTGAAACCCATATCATGGGAGTGCATAAAAATAAATATTCCGCCATCTTTGCGACTCCGCCATTTTGTGACCAAACTAAACATGCATGTATGCAAAATGTCAAATCCGGAAGTTGGTCAAATTTAATTACTAAGAATTTTTTACATAGTTACTTGTGAAGCTACTAAAGTTTAAAAAAAAAGTTTTCTTTGATAATTATTCTCTTTGTCATTTTTTGTTGTACACAAACCACAGATAAATTCATAGGAAAAGTTGACTCATAAAATAAAAAGGTAATTTGACATATTTGGTAAAATTGAGGTAAAACATCATTCACTTGTGGTTTTTACATTTTGTACATAATAAAGAGAATTCTGTCTCTTTCTCTGCCTAGCCTTTTCCCAACTATATTGGGGTCCACTTCCAATCTAACCAGATGCAGCTGAATACCAGTACCGATATTAAATAGCTGTATTAAATAACTGTCTATCTGTCCTCCACAACACAGTTTCTAAGTAATACGATACTGCTTGGTAAGTCTGGTGGTCAGATTTTCTGGCTTCTGAATAACCGTAGTGACTGCCAAACATATGACAGCCAGGACCAACGGCTTAACGTGATTTCCGAGGCACAGAGACCCTATCACGAATTACTATAATAATTGGGGGCGTACATTCGAGCTATGAAAAATTAGTTCTTGTTACGGTAGAGGTGCTTTTCGAATTCCAGCGCAAAAGTTTCGTCGAAGTTAGCGTTTACTATACAATGCAATACCGTAAAATTCATGCCCAGAAATAGTATTCTATCTATGTAAAAATGACGTTACTCTCTCACAATGTACATAAGTGGTACATGTATATAAATATGGGTGTCGGTGTGGTGTGCATGTGACGTGACTTGTGTGTGTGCTAGGACGGCGACGGCCACGAGACCGCGGTCGTGCCATCCACGCACTTCGACCACGTAAGTCTTTATCTCCTGTGTTTATGTGTGCCTGGTACCTTTTTGTTGCTTGCTTGTTTGCTTGCTTAACAGGCGCATCACTTTTCCTTCATTTTACTGTCATTTCACTCGAAGTGAGACGTCTGAACACTGAATTGTCTCAAAAATGAAGCGATCCAACATTATTGGATTTCTGCAATCGTAAAATGAATGATCGAAATGAAACTAGCAGACGCAGTTCTATGTGATTTTGTTTGTGTCGCGTGAACTTGAAATGAATCAAAAATGAAGTTTCCCCAGTGAACCGTTCACTCAAGTGAAGCGTCTGATATTGACTTTATGGAAAGCTGATTAAATTGGTTGTTTTTTTTTTTCATTTAGAAAATTTTTCATGATTTTCCCTCATTACCTACTTTGTGTAAATATATTTTTTTCTGCCCACTTGACACTTTAATCAGCATTTCAAAACATTTTTTTGTTTATTCCATTTTACAATCTTTTCACAGTTTTACCTCTGACATCATATAATAAAGAAAACTATGAATTTGATACTGTGCAGTGTAAATCAGAGGAAAAAACCTGTGAAATACTTCAGATTTCATTTTGGGTTTGCATTTTTCTGTTATCCAACATGCTTTTAGTTATTTTGTAAACATTTGTATACTGTAAACTTGAGATGTTCCTTCAGTAGTTTACGTATCCAACACATTATCAACTCATGAGCTATCGTTTTGCCTTGCAAGTCGTATTGTACAACGCAGGAGAAATCATTTGTAATATTCAGTTTGAATCATTATAATTTCTTACTGTAATACTCATCATAGGATTCATAGTCTTGTTCTGTGCACATTGGGGTCGTCGTTTAGTCTCATTGCGGTTGAAAATCTATTTTTATTTATGAATAGTTTATACGAGCTTAGTAACTTATACTTTTTCAATGAAATGGAACCGATTGTATTTACGTCTAGATTATATGTACCGGGTAACAATATTAAGCGCTAAGGCATAACTAGCCTTAGTACTTGAGATATGCGTTCGGTCGAGTGCACTGTTTCATCTTTGTCTCGCCAGTGTACAGTCATGAGCATTAATATGTATACACGTAACAAGTTAAGTTAATACAGTAAGAGAAAAACGTTAAACGTAACGAAATACAAGAAAATCGTTTTTGAATTTTGCTAAGTGTATCCATTTTAGCGCTACAATACGTGTAATAAAGGCATTAGCGATAGTCCAGCACAGTTGACACACTAAAGTACTAAGCTCGAATAAACTAATCATCATATCTACCAACAAGCTATGCAAATATAACTTTGAAGTCCACATTCCACTCACAGCAGCGAACAGGAGAATCCCGCAACAACAGCGGAGGGGACCGCCACGGGTCTCCGCCCGGCGGGTCGGCGGGCTCGGGGGCTTCGGACGCGTCCGCGGACTCCGGCTCGGGCTCCGAGGGCGACGAGGTGGAGTTCGTGCCCTCCTCGTGGGACTGCCGCGCAGCACCCGCTAAGTCTTCGCTAAGGAGCTTAGAACAGGCTACACCCGTATGTATTGAGATTTTTAGTATTGTAACATGAGTTATAACATTTTCAGTTTGAATTAAGATGGTTAAAAATAAGGGAAAGTCAAGTAAATGATAGATCATAGACCACTAACAAATTGAGATAGAGCAAGGAGGACAGTAGCATTTACTTCATTAATAACAAATCCAGATTATTGAAGCTGCGGCATTCTTTGTGGCTATATACCACCTCCCGACCCTGTTCCGGAACATAACTCATATGCCAGTTGATTCTTTGATATGGCCTCAATCATACGATAGAGTTATAGGATATAAAAAAAAAACAGGTTGTATAGCAGATAATTGCGAACTAATGAACTAGTTTTTTAATCTTCTCTGGTAGATAGTGCCTAAATATGATTGCTCTGTTGGAGCGGAACGAAATGCCAACAGTACACTTTTGTTTAAGTATTACATTTAGATGTCGTCTATTGTTTTTGCAAAAACAAAATAAACTAAACCTAAAAATAAACCGCTGCCGAATGTTTTTAGGGTTCCGTACCCCAAGGGTAATCAACGGGTATTAACTAAGCCTCCGCTTTCCGCCCGTCCGCCTGTCTGTCAGCGGGCTGTATCTCATTATCCATAATAGGTAGACAGTTGAAATTTTCACAGAATGTGTATTTCTGTTGCCGCTATAGCAACAAATAATAAGTTAAAGGCGGCTCCCCCCTACTGCGATGGTACGGAACTATTTATGCGCGATATCCGACTCCGATTTAGCAGGTTTTTTTTAAGACTGTCAATTTTTTTGAAAAAAAAAGTGGCATGCTTTAGAAACGAAGTTAAGTAATTCGTAAGTAAAAAATATATAATACGATATCAAATTATGAATCAGCGTGGAGAATTATCCGATAGTTATCAAAACAAGAGTAACTGCATTTATTGACAAGGAAATTTCACTATTATAAGTAGAATAAAATACTATGTACATTATATACAGACTACAAATAGAACTAAAAATAATATATAGGGTGACTGGTAATTAGTGAACGATACTTAAACACGTGATTGTGCTCATGATAACCAACAACTTTTACTATGGGAACAAACCTGAAATCGCGGAAAAAAAATCAGCTGTTCAGTACATTTATGTTTGCCTAATGTACTGAACAGCTGATATTTTTTTCGCGATTTCGGCTTTGCTCCCATAATAAAAATTGTTTGTTATCATGAGCACAATCACGTGTTTAAGTATCGTACACTAATTGCCAGTCACCCTATATATCTTGATAAATTACCAACCCTGCTACTTTCTTAGCCAGATATTCAGTCAGTACGTCATTTAATTTATAAACTCTAATGACTAATGTGTTTAGGTTCTCAACTAAATAAAGCACAATCACAAATAAGGAAGGAAACTCTCGTGTTTATATTATTTATAACACAATACATGATTAAATACGGGTTATTATTATATATTCATTAGCCATAGTATGATGTAAGTTTAAAATGATCATAAAGTGAATAGAGCGCGTGAGTATAGCAGTTGTTTTTTGGTACATTAAAAATATTGTAATAAACAAAGGAGAAGAAAAAAATAAAACTTTTAGTGTAACTACAGACAGTGTCAAAAAAGGGTACCTATAGAGTCAAGTGTCAAGTATAATTATAGTTTGATGTGAAAAATTCCGTACAAGGTTTTTTTTTATGAACTAGGTACCAATTTCTCTTTTGATTTGCCTTTATATATAGAAGTAGAATGAGTACGTACGTAACATAACTTTTTTAACGTAACTTTAGTTTAAATTGTTACGCTTGTGTGGTCCTTTTTGGTCGAATATTTTTGTTTTATAAGTTCGATCATAACATCATTTTATTATCAAAGGCTTAAGGCATGAGAGCGCTTGAGAGGCGTCTTAAAGACATACGTCTTTTAGATGCCTCTCATGCACAGCCTCAAAACCACTTTAGTAATGTACACACATCAAAAGTGTCTAGGGATCAACATATATTTTTGCAATAACTTTTCTCCTGATTGATATTAATTAAAATTTTCTTTAAGGATTCATCAAATAAAGTGTTTTCGTTTGTCACAGTAACGATAAACCAAGTCACCTTTGCATTAATAAAGAAATTTGCCATTTTCCTAATAAAGGGATTTTTGACATTTGAACCACTAACACAAAAGTTCGAAAAAAAGACTGAAATAACAGTTTTCTTTAAAATTTTATTGGGTAACTTAAACAATTAATAATCCGTGTTTCTACCGCGAACACTAACAACACAAGAACATCGGTTTGGCATACTCAAAATGAGTTCATCCAAATCACGCTGTGGAATGGCCGCCCATGTTCGTTGCAACAACAAAAAAAGGTCTTCTTGCGACTGGATACCCTCCATATTCGGCAGAGCTCTTCTCTGTAGCATATCCCATGCATGCTCAATCGGATTCAAGTCTGGCGACTGAGCAGGCCAGGGCAGGACATTGATGTTAGCTGCGGCGAGAGTCTGTCTTACAACTCTTGCGGTGTGCGGTCGTGCATTATCATGCATTAACTGAAATAAGGGACCGATTTGCACTTGTAGAGGAACGATGACGTCTGATACAATCGTCTCAGCATAAATTTGAGCGTTGAGGTTGCCTCTGATCCAAATCAACTCAGTTCTTCCGCCGATCCAAATACCCGCCCATACCATGATGGTTCCACCACTATAAGGATGGACTTCCTGGCAGGATTTTAATCGCTGTTGGCGTCCAGGGGTTCTCCAGTGTCGTATACGTCTTGTATCCGGTCTCATACCAAAACGAGACTCATCAGAAAAGCACACGAAACGCCATTGTTCTTCTGCCCAATTTCTGTGTTCAAGAGCCCATTGATATCGTATCCTACGATTGTGCATTGCTATAGGTGGTACCCGTAGCGGTCTTCGGGAATGAAGGTTCACTTCATGCAAGCGGTTTCTGACTGTTTGGTCGCTAATTAAGTTCCCTGAAGAGTGATGAAGCCTCACGGCTAACATCATGGCGGTTATTGTTGGAGCTCTTCGAGTTAAGATTTGAATGTATCGGTCTTGTCTCCGTGTGGTGCAGCGATACCGTCCTCCATGGCGCTCAGCCACGGTACCAGTGCTTCGGTAACGTGTCCAAAGTCGACTGATAACACTCTGACTTGTATTCAGAGCTAAAGCCACAGTACGTTGCCGGGAACCAGCTTCTATCATTCCCACGGCTCTGAGCATTTCTTCCCTGCTTAAATGACGTCGCCGCTCCATAATAACGTTGGTTTTAATCAGCAGTAGGGAAACAGTAGCACTAATAATGTCTTCAATGCGTTGTATGTTTTTATAGGGAAAATATTGACAGCTGATTTTCATCTTTTACTCGAATTTGATTCACAGTTCCTGATTCAAATTATGAAATGCACCAAAAAGGATCCATATAAATTTATAAAATCATAAATTTATTACAAAGCCACATCTCAATCTCAAGAAATCCACATAAAAATGCTTGATCCCTAGACACTTTTGATGTGTGTATTTGTTGTAAGTTGTGGCCTAGATTCGTGGTCCCGGATGCGTATGTCGGGGCCGCAAACGTTCATCGCTCTGTGGACGAAGTAGACAGTGACTCTGACGTCACAATTCCGCTATAGAGCGCGCCGGAGCCTTCCGCTACAACCGCAACTATACGTTGTTTTCGTGAGTTCACACTACGTGGTACCCATCCATTTCTATTATAACTGGAAAGTTTGGACAGTGCTGAACTATGCATAGTGAAACACGGTTGTTAGAACCAACTTAATAGTTATGTCAATGGGTACAAACTACAAATGCATAATACTAATAGCTTTACGATTTATTTTATAGCGACCCGCGCATCTTCGCATGGTTTTTACGGCATAATAAAGCATCGCGATTTCTTTATTAAATGGAAGTTTAATTTCACATAAACTCTCCGAAATACACACATCAAAAGTGTCTAGGGATCAAGCATTTTTATGTGGATTTCTTGAGATTGAGATGTGGCTTTGTAATAAATTTATGATTTTATAAATTTATATGGATCCTTTTTGGTGCATTTCATAATTTGAATCAGGAACTGTGAATCAAATTCGAGTAAAAGATGAAAATCAGCTGTCAATATTTTCCCTATAAAAACATAACGCATTGAAGACATTATTAGTGCTACTGTTTCCCTACTACTGATTAAAACCAACGTTATTATGGAGCGGCGACGTCATTTAAGCAGGGAAGAAATGCTCAGAGCCGTGGGAATGATAGAAGCTGGTTCCCGGCAACGTACTGTGGCTTTAGCTCTGAATACAAGTCAGAGTGTTATCAGTCGACTTTGGACACGTTACCGAAGCACTGGTACCGTGGCTGAGCGCCATGGAGGACGGTATCGCTGCACCACACGGAGACAAGACCGATACATTCAAATCTTAACTCGAAGAGCTCCAACAATAACCGCCATGATGTTAGCCGTGAGGCTTCATCACTCTTCAGGGAACTTAATTAGCGACCAAACAGTCAGAAACCGCTTGCATGAAGTGAACCTTCATTCCCGAAGACCGCTACGGGTACCACCTATAGCAATGCACAATCGTAGGATACGCTATCAATGGGCTCTTGAACACAGAAATTGGGCAGAAGAACAATGGCGTTTCGTGTGCTTTTCTGATGAGTCTCGTTTTGGTATGAGACCGGATACAAGACGTATACGACACTGGAGAACCCCTGGACGCCAACAGCGATTAAAATCCTGCCAGGAAGTCCATCCTTATAGTGGTGGAACCATCATGGTATGGGCGGGTATTTGGATCGGCGGAAGAACTGAGTTGATTTGGATCAGAGGCAACCTCAACGCTCAAATTTATGCTGAGACGATTGTATCAGACGTCATCGTTCCTCTACAAGTGCAAATCGGTCCCTTATTTCAGTTAATGCATGATAATGCACGACCGCACACCGCAAGAGTTGTAAGACAGACTCTCGCCGCAGCTAACATCAATGTCCTGCCCTGGCCTGCTCAGTCGCCAGACTTGAATCCGATTGAGCATGCATGGGATATGCTACAGAGAAGAGCTCTGCCGAATATGGAGGGTATCCAGTCGCAAGAAGACCTTTTTTTGTTGTTGCAACGAACATGGGCGGCCATTCCACAGCGTGATTTGGATGAACTCATTTTGAGTATGCCAAACCGATGTTCTTGTGTTGTTAGTGTTCGCGGTAGAAACACGGATTATTAATTGTTTAAGTTACCCAATAAAATTTTAAAGAAAACTGTTATTTCAGTCTTTTTTTCGAACTTTTGTGTTAGTGGTTCAAATGTCAAAAATCCCTTTATTAGGAAAATGGCAAATTTCTTTATTAATGCAAAGGTGACTTGGTTTATCGTTACTGTGACAAACGAAAACACTTTATTTGATGAATCCTTAAAGAAAATTTTAATTAATATCAATCAGGAGAAAAGTTATTGCAAAAATATATGTTGATCCCTAGACACTTTTGATGTGTGTATTTTCCAGAAACGTGAAACAAACAACAAATATTTTTTGAGGTTTATAAATATCTTGGCGTTTCAAAAGTAAGAGTACTGCGGACTGCTTACAAGCCCTACATTTAATATACTCGTATTACAATATGACGTTATTTTCCAGGACCACAAGAAACGCGTAGTGTTCAAGCGCCAGAAGTACCACTGTGTGTACGAATACCCGCGTGAAGTAGCCGATATCGAGGCGCATTCACCCGCCGCGTATCTGCCGGACTTGTCTACTTACTCAGGTATTTTGGATATTCATCCGTAGGCTAAAGTTTTATTCTTATTCTGTCTTATTACGCATGATGTATTTTCATCCAAAAATTAAATATAAGCTAGCCGACGTTGGTAGCCTAGGGTGTGCCTGCCAGGGTTGCGAGACTGTTCGAAACAGATACCGCGGCCCTGAAACACAAAGGGCAAAAGAAGGAACATGGGTGGGTTTTAGTCAGTACAAGTCTGACACTCTCTTCCTTTCCGCCCAGAGTAGGAGGGGTCATTTGATAATTTCCTATCGGTAAAAAAAAAGGTGCGCCATGAAGACGCCACCCATAGAGGCTAGTTTTCCAGTAGGTGGACGGGGCATCTCTTGTATAATTGATTGATCAAATTATTATGTACTTTTATTTTGTAGCCACGACGAAATATTTATTAATAACCAGCACTAGAGACATTTAGTATGTAACCTGATGAACCTGGTAACGACTTCCAGAAGGTTAGAAAACCAAGTTAACACAGTTTGACATTTTACTCTGTTATGTTGTAGAATGGGACCCGACGAGTGTGGAGGAAGCTGAACTAGGTTACGGACAACTGTTCGGAGGCCCCAGTCCACTCGACCTGTACCCGCTCAGAGCCGGCATCGCTTTTGGAGCTGGTGCGTATACATATACTATTTCTTGTTCTAAGACGTGGTAGGTAGACCATCATCAGCAAACTGCTTGTTGCATCTAGTAGCAAACTGCTGGCTGTATCTAGCAGCAAACTTATCTTACAATGACTAGGCACTAACTTCTCTGTTGTCCACAGATTACGACGAAGATTTCTTCATATCATCATCAGCGCGTCCCTTCGAGAGCCTGGGGATCATGTCGACCACGAGCCAGTTCTTCCCAGGCAAGCACATGAAGCCGTCCCTTCTCGAGCGAGACCTCTCCGACGACCTCACGGAGGACTTCCCGCCCCCTCCATCTCCGCTACCCGCCACAACGCTCATGCAAACCCGCACACCTTCGCTAGACTTCACCACACCAGACTCAGGAGTCGAGGATATAACACCAGGGTCCACAACAGATGAAGACTTTAAAAAGAAACTTCCAGAAACAGAACTCACCTGGAGACCGGTCGATAGTGCCAGCTCTAGTGAATCCGTCAGCCCGAGCTCCCCAGGGGGCGAAGCGCTAGGTGGTCTCCGACATACGAGAGACAAACTAAAGCTGGACCTCCCACCCAGTCCCCACATACCATCACCAAGACACAACAGAGTCTTCAATTTCGTGCTGGACAAGCCGAAGCGACGGGAAGAAATTGGTTCGACGCCCCTCGTCATGACTGACGACACGCCTATAGTGACCACAACACTTCCACTGCAGAAAGATTGTGAGGACCTACCAGTACCAGAACCGACATTCTCGACCTTCGGCAAGAGTTCCCCGAAAGTTGAACCTGAACAGAAACTCATACTTACTGATGAGGTCGAAGAAAACACAACGGAGGTCAAGGACGAAAGTCCCAAGGTCGTAGAAGCCGTCAAAGGAGAGGGGACCGTTCTAGACAGCGGTGATGAAGACTCGGGCATCGAGAGCAGCTCCAAAGCCACCCTCGAGCGCAACAAGACAAACGTCTCGTAATTAGAACAAAGTAGCAGTAGTTTTGTATAAATAGGTACTGAACGATAGATCTGAAGTAACTGAAACTTTGTTAGATGAATAAAGTTATAGGTTACGTTTTGAGAAAGAAATATGCTAGTTTGGATTGAATTAGGCATCAGTTTGTGTGAACGTAAAATTTATTTAGTAGTTCTCATTTTCGGAATGTACCTTCTTTTAGTACTAAGTTACTGGTTCTAATTCAAACTAACTATTTCATTTCTCCTCGTGGAGGTTTTCACGACCCCCGCATAAACCCGTCGAACTCAAGTCGACGAACTATTGCCATTATTAAATAAAATAGTATTACAATCAGCAAAAAGTATTAAATGCTGGACATAAACTTGATATACATATCGGAAGTATGGACATCGATGTTTTATAGCCAATCATTGCAGAATTGTGGAGTTAGGAAAACTTTTCGTGTTTCGAACATCATTCATTTTCATTTTTTCGAATGTTGCCAATGATAAAATTCAAATTTTACAAACATCTCGCTTCGCCTTTATGAACAAAAATTGCCTTTGGAAATTAACTGCGGAAACTTTATTCTATAAATATCGAAAAACCATTAAACATTTAATGTAAATAACATCCACGTTTGAGTTGCCTAACTCGGCTTCATTCACAGTATTCACTGAACTGTATGCTTTGTCCAGCCGGGTGACTTCAATAGTCCAAGCAAAACCGGACGCAGTTCATTCGGTAACCCCACTCTGAAGGTACAAATTGCCATGAATTATATCTATAGTGTATCGCTTTCGTAAGTTTAAGGCTTTGATACTTTTTACACAAAAACAGCCTAATTTTATGAGATCAGTCGCGTCCGGGTTTTCGTGACACATTTTCGGTTGGATCTTACGTCGCGTGCGAGATGATTTTGTTTGATGCACGTAGAATTGTTGAATTACAGTCAAAATCATACATTTAACTGTAAAAAATAAAAATATATTTTTAATTCGCCAACGTGTATTTGGACTTACGCACGCGGCTAATCCGACTTCACACTCGTTGGTAGTTCCAGTCTACCATAGAATAACTCTCTGTGAACTACATCCATACTAATAAGTTTATCCTCAATCATTTTATATTTGTAATGAATGAATTGTAGAAGGCCTGCCATCACATTAGTCTACAATGAAGGCAGCCGATCGTCGTACTTGTTAGTAATTTTCATACGTAACGTTTTTTACTCTTATTTCGTATGTTGTAGTGATAGAATACGCTCGCGTTGCTCTCGAGGTGCACGTCTACTAAAATTATATGTTTTATGTATAGTATTGTATGATTCCCACCAAAATTACTTTTTATTATTTTGATATGTGAACAAATATGTTGTGGCGTTGTGTGGCGTCCCCGGCGTGTGCCCGAGCGCAACAGATATCTCAATGTCTAAATTACATGTTATTTGTGACGACCTATTACTTTACGCACAAGTGAGTACGCATCTTCCATCTTTTAAACCTCAAAAATATCTAAATTAAAGCGTTTCGGTCTACGATTGAGGTTAAAAAGCCAATTCTTAGTTAAGTAAAAGTTTATATTAGATAAGTGTAGTGTTAGATGTAACAAGTTGTGGTGATAGATCGACATTGCGTATTACGTACACTCAGCAACAGAATGTCTAGCTTTAGTCGTTAAATTCCCAGTTATTATTTATTATTATTGAAGTATAACGTAGTGGTCTCGATACGTTGTCGATAGGTCGCGCTGTTGCTGACTGTACCGCGAAGTGTGTGCCACTATATGAACGTCATCACTATAGTCTGCAATACGTCCAAGTGTGAACCTAATGTGCAATTCTTCTCATTTCCATATCATCGCGTTTTAGTTGTTTAGTTACTGCTGTAAATATAATTTAATGTTATTATGTATTGAAGAAAATAATCTTTTTGAATATGAAAATTTATTGATTGTATTAATTGTACTACACGTTTATTGTTCTGAACATTATTTTTTACAGTTTTAGAATGTTTTCGTTAATGTACAGATGTAAATAAGTGATAGATGTTCATTTTGTTACGATGCGTAGGGGAGGTAGGTGCGCTGTTGATTGTGAGCCGAACAAGACAACGTGACGTTAGCTCCGGGTAGTGAACCAAACATGTCTATTGGTTTGTAGAAAATCTTACTCAGCAGATTAGTTTACTCCAAGCTTATGATATAAAAAATAAGGAATTTATTTGAATGAATTGTCCAGTTTAATTATGGTATTTATTGATCGTAAGTTGTTATTGATTTGTATGAGTTGTCGGCAGTATTTAGTGAATGTGAACGCATTGGAAGTCTTTTCATATTGTGACTTTGTCGAGTCTTTTAAAAGTATTTCTATGAAAAAAATAATAATTAAATAAAACTTGTGACTCAATATAAACCTTTTATTTAAACACAACATACGGAATGTAAACAAACATATACATATACACTACATAATACTTTATTATATCAGATCTAACTCCTGAGTTGAAGCGTGGGCGATCAACTCCGTCTCCATATAATGACGAGGCCGGTGACGTCACTGGTCGCTAGCAAGCTCTCGTCGTAACTGAAGCTCACACCGATTACCGGGGATGCGTGTCCTGAGAACGATAATAAAAAACGATCATTTATCCATCGATTTTGAGTCAGGCAATAATGGACGTGACCAAGCAATTTATAGACCTGTAAAACATAGATACTGTACAGTAATGCAATGACAATATTTTGCAATCATAAGGTTCGTTTTGCTTTGCACATCGTTTTCTGACCACGTATTGCCAAGTTTGAATTAATGTTTGGGAGGAATTCATTCGAAAATGGCTTAACATATTTGTTCTTTGACCGTCATAGATGTTCATCTTACCTTGTAGTTTATTAACAACGGGATGTTCGGCATGTCCCTCTATGTCGAGGAAGTACACGCAGGAGTCCTCGCTGCCGCTGACGACGCAGACGCCGCGCCTGAACGACATGATCGGACAGAACGTCGACTTGACGCTGTGCTGGGTGTGCAGCACGTCGAAACGCTTCTTTAGTTGCAGGTTGCCTTCGCGGTCGATTATCCTGTAACAATACGTAGGTTTCAAACATATTGACAGCAAGACATTAGATGTTAAAATAGTATACAGAACCTCCTTTTTTAACATTGAAGAAAACATGCAACGTAAAGATATATTTTTCGAATTCCATAATTAGTTTTTCCAACGAAACATTTAAAGTACGCCTAAATCGCTGAAAATAGAAACTTGGAAAAAATCTTTAGTTGCTTTGCGATATAATGAGCATTTAAAAAAAATGGTAGAATACAGGCTAGATAGCGGGATGTTACCTGAACAGATACAGCGAGTTATCCGCAGCGCTGACAAGCAAGGCCGGGTGTCGCGCCAGCCAGGGGCTCCAGCTGAGACACGTGACGGCGCCGCCCACTATACAGCGCCGCAGCTTGCTCAGTCCGCCGCCCATGCTGTCCATGCGATAGCTTACTATCACACCCTGAATAAAACAGCTTAGTTAACGTCCTCTCGCACCACCAATGTTATTAATTTTTAAGAACATTTATTGCATATCGTATCTTAATTACGTTATCATGCAGACTTTTTTTTTCTTACCTAAGAAGCAATGTATAACGAATTTTTTCAAAATCAAAATCATTCGAAATGCGAAAGAAAACTGTTACACATTGGAGTGCCACATTGAAGAGAAACAATGGACGCGTAACATTATTTCAGCAACAAGTATTTTTTCAAAAGATGTCGCTGACAAAATGATTAAATATTGCAGTGTTGGCATCTATCTGGTGGATGAATAATTTTTAGCGGAATTCATGGCTAAAAACAGATTTTATGGAAATGAATTTTGTAACAGATATAATCTGATTGAATCTAGAGTCGACTGGATAGCTTGTCCTGTTTAAAATGTCTGTAAAAATTTTATAAACTTCTTTCCATCAGGCGTGATCGAGGTCAAGAGCAAAAAAATAAATGGCAAAACAATGAAGTAAGTACATTAACCATCATAATACACTGTTTGTATTTTATTTTTAGTTCCAAATACTTCGGAATGTTTGCAATAAACATTAGATTCCGCTGATAAATACCACAAACAAAATTCTATAAACTTGTAACTATTCTTGGTAAAATATGCAGCGTGTTACGAATTCTGGGTATTTATTGCGTCTAAAATTAGTGGTTAGCAGAAAATGTTCGTAGTTAGGTACTGTACTTTGTCATTGGCCGCCCAGAACATTCTGCCGCTGGACTCGCAAGCTATAGACAGCACTCGGCCTCCGAGAATACTGCTGCCACCTGGACAAAAAAAAGTGTTTTTTTTAATATGTATTTCCGGCTATCTGGCCTAACAGACGTTGTCTTGTCCCAACATTTTCTGGATATATAAACTGTTCAACTATAGCTAGAAACTATTCAACATGACCTAACATCACGCCTGACCCGAAGGGTTAGACAGATGTGTACCTATTAGTATACCCACATTTAGCCAGTTTTGTTTAAGGCTCATGTAATAGGGGGCGAGCCTATTGCAATCAAACGGGCGCAAATCCAGACTCCATGGCTGCTACTGAGAAATTTCTGATGGAAAAGCCCAATAACACTTTGCCCGACCCGGGAATCGAACCCAGGACCTCACGCTCAGCAGTCGCGCTTGCGAGCGCTAGACCAACGAAGCAGTCTAAAAACCATTCAAGTGACCCCATTAGTTCAAAAAAAACTATCGGAATCAGATCAAGCCGTATAGTAGGACAAAAATTACGAATACCAGCATAGCGGAATTTTACGCATGAAGATCAGCTAGGTAGGTACGATTAGGAATCAACTGGATGCGGATCAAGACAAGAACCCAAAACCTTGTGCTCAGCAATAGCGTTTGCGAACACAAGACCAACGAGGCCGTCACTCGAATTTGAATAGAGTTTTTGGTTTCACGACTAGGACTTGTCGTCTGACCGGCCGCTAACTTCAACAAAACTAGTCGGGCGCCCGGTTGTGCTACCAAACTTTCTTCCTGGTTCCGACCAAAATTCGCCTCTGCGGTCAAAAGTCGAGGTCATGGCCCCGTAGTGAGCCGAGGTCCTTTACAAACAACAATAGAGCAGCTATCTAATTATTCTTATTATTCATTATTGAGGAACCACAAACGCTTATTTGACGTACCTATTTCCCTTATTTGTTACCCAAGGACCTACATTGCGCACTGTTTGCACCACTAATGACGAACGTATGACATTCATTCATGACACATTTATTTTGTTTGAGTACATTATTGATAAATGAAGTAGATATCAAAGATAAGTATAATCATACAGTGTTATATGGATAGTTTGGCGCTTGAATGAAATTATTAGGACGGCGGTGTTGGTCAATATTTTTGTGATATTGTCAGTTGATAAAACAAGATGGCGACGTTGGTTCCAATAATGGCCACGCGCCAAAACATCCATGTGATTTACATGGATGTTTTGGCGCGTGGCCATTTTTCAATATAAAGTCAGAATCACCTCTAGGATAGATTCCAGTTGATATGTTGAGGACTTCCACCATTCCTCTTGCGTTGCCAGCCTGAGGTTACTTTTAAGGATAATATTTTGTATAAACATTTGGTGGTTTCTTGGTATTTGAAACCACAGTGAAAAACCTCATATTATTTTTGAATACTAAGAGGTTTTTTACTGTAGTTTTTTTTTTTCAATCAGAAATAACAAATACGCAAATATATGCACCAGTTATGAGTACTCTTAGAGCCATCCAAATCAACACACATAATATACACACATATCATGAAAATGTCAACTATTCAGTTGATGAAGGACTTATATAAAAAGGATACAATAACCATATTATTATTAGCAGGCTGGAAGACACAGCATAGTAACGGAGCCCCCAGCTGATCAGGCACAGCCCTCAGGCGCCGTCGGGCGTTCACCTCCCACAGGCTGAGGGCGCCATCTAGAGCGCAGGTGACTAGCAGCTCGTTTGAAGCTGACCAGTCGCAACCTAGACGATGGAAAGAAAAACATCCTATTTAATAGGTAACTAAGTAAACGCTTTCGTATTTTGTTCTATTCTATTCTATGATACTCGTTCTCAAAAACACTCAAATTAACGCCTCAAAATATTGCAGAGTTGAATTTAAAATTTCAACATATGTATCTGAAGACTGTCGTCGTCACCGAGTAAAACTAACACACAGACTAAACAGGCACATTTATATCTAAAGACTTTATTTACACACTTGTTGCGAAACATAAAATTTCGTGGCATTATGGATGCTGTTTCGTGTCCCACGCTCAGTGCCTATCTGTCAAGGTTAATTGAATAGTTTGTAAGGAAGGAAATTGATAGCATTATACTATCGTACACATTTCTAGCATCAAAATCCGTTATCAAATTCCATGAACTACAGGAAGCTCCGTAAACTGACTCACGTTGCAATACATTGTTTATAAAAAAAATGTGTAATGGAGTCATTGCCAAGGTTAGCCTGAAATATCTTTTTTTTTAAATTATGGGCTGATGCCATGCATGCCTTTGAAACCTCATACAAGTTGTAAACGCACCCTTCACGAAGCCTTCAAACTAGCATTCTGTACTTCAAACTAAGTAACCCTATGCTAAAAATATTGCTGGGAAACGATTTTTTTTGGGGTGAGACATCATGTAGAGAGAATCATGTTGCGCAACTCAATGTAATGCACTCAAAACATTGTGCTGATGGATGCATTGAATAGTACAGGGGTCATAGAGTTAATTAGAAAATTTATAACATTAAAAAAACAAAACCCACACTTTGCCCGACCTGGGAATCGAACCCAGGAACCTCATCCTCAGCAGACGCGCTTTCGTTCACTTCACGTCCAAACCACATTACATTTTATTTCGTACTTCATCGATCATACGGACATACCGGTGACAGGCTTGGTATGTCCGTCCAGTATGAAGGAGACGCGCGGCGGCGTGGCGGTGACATCGCAGATGGACACCGTGCCGTCGTCCGAGCCGCAGCATAGCTTCGAGCGATCGTTGTTCGCAAACTTCACTACGCTCACCTGTTCCGTATGCTGTGGATAGTTAAGTTGGCTTTCAATTCTGATGTAGTAGAGTTAGTCATGTCAATCCTAAGCTACCTTCATTAGGGCACGCCACTATAGTGGCGGTAAGTCCCCTCTTTGAGGAGTGGCTAGAGAGGCACCACGGCGCCCTCACCTTCCGCCTGACGCAGGTCCTCACCGGACATGGTTGTTTCGGGAGGTTCCTGCACCTAATCGGGCGGGAGGAAACGCCCGGGTGTCACCTCTGCGAGGATCGACCGGAGGACACGGTGGACCACACTGTGCAGGTCTGCTCCGCTTGGGCGAAGCAACGCCGTGTCCTCGTAGCGGCAATCGGCGGCGGCGACCTCTCGCGTCCGGCCCTGGTTCAATCCATGGTCCGGAGCGAGAGGGAATGGGACGCCGTCACCTCTTTCTGCGAAGCAGTCATGCTAGCGAAGGAGGTGGCGGGACGTGAGAGGGGGAGAGCCTCACGTCTCAGCCGCCGCGGGAGACGCACCGGGCGTCGGGGGCCACGTGGTGGCCCCCGGCCACCGTAAGCGCGGGCCGCCGTCCGTCCGTCTTACGACAGGCCGTATCGACGGCACGTTCGTGTTCCACGCGCGCCTCAAAGAGAGTCAGCAAACAGGAAGGGGTCCGATAGGACCAATGCCTGCCAGGGTTGCGGGACTGTTCGAAAGAGATACCGCGGCCCTGGAACACAAAGGGCAAAGGAAGGAACATGGATGGGTTTTAGTTAGTAAAAGTCTGACACTCCCTCCTGCTCAGCCCAGAGCGGGAGGGGTTATTTGATGATTTCCCGTCGGTAAAAAAAAAAAAGCTACCTTCATTCAGCTTCTGCAGCCATCATCATCGTCTGCCGAGCCTTTTCCCAACTATATTGGAGTCGGCTTCCAGTCTAACCGCATGCAGCTGAACTATGGCACACTACAGGCGGGCCGCGCTACGCTTTTTGTATTAGAATGTAATGTTCTGCGGCCCGACGCGCCTTTTGGTAAATCATATTTATTTTGTTAATTGGTTTTTACAAACACTTTTACACGTCAAGTAACCTTTGGCGTATGCTTAGTTTAAAAGAACTTAGCACATATTATCTTCATTTTTTGATGACCAGTGTTACCAAGGGGTATTGTATTATTCAGAATCCTAACTGGGTTGAGGAGGTCAGATATGCAGTCGCTCCAAGCAAAAACTGGTATTCAGCTTCCACATTCACAATTTTTAAATCATTTCTCCATCTAGCTGGACAGTATTGGTAGCATTACTAGTGCTGGCTTTAAATGGGGTCATTCATATAACCTCCACTAGTAAGGATGCTTAAAAAAATGTATGTCTGGGGTACCCTGAGTGCTCCGGTTACACAAGCCTTTCTGTAACCAGCGCGAGCAGCCAGCTGGCAGCTAATATTTTACCATAGGATGACCAGCTCAGTTTGTAAACAACAAATGATGTATACTAATAGTAAAAGCTAACCTGATCAAATATGTGATGAACTCCTGAGAATGCATAGTTCTCTGATATTGTCATGTCATTTTTCCTCTTCGAATTTCCACCCGATGGTGTCTCATCCGCCAGGATGCTTGCCTAAAACATTACAATATTAATACTTAGTTTAGTGCACATTGTAAAAGGCTTTCTGTATGTTATCACAAATTAATATTAATACAGGATAAAAGGTTAAATTATTGTTGAAATAAATCAAACCTAGACAAAACAATTGTTTTGAAAAATAACACAAGGATATAGCATATTGCAATATACTTAACATATTTTTGTAATATATTTTCATCAACTTTAGTAGTAACTTGCTATATGTATTATGAGTTTCTGGTTTCCCAGTTATATTGTTATTCTAGATATTTTGTGTTTAAAACAGATAAATAGAAGTTACCTTGCTGCTAGACCTGGCTCGAGAAGAAGATGAACTGATCGAGATGTTGTCCTGTACTCCATAGCGGCGCTGCAGCAGCTGACTCCTCACGTGTATGTACTTCTTTATAGTTTCTATGTCCTACAATCATTTACATTTAGGTTTGTTATTGACATAAATATTGCAGGTAACAGAATACTTCAGTTTATATACTTAATGCTTGTTTTCAGCATTACCTTAAACTTCGCATTTTCTCTCAGGAGCTGACTTCGGCGACGAATGTACAGAGTTTCTATACAAAAAAAACGAAACATTTATGTTTTTACTTCTCTGTTCTATGAAGCAAATTTGTATTTTTTGTTAAGTAAGTATATTTATTTGCATAAAATGTGGTCTATACAGGTGTTATAATTTTTTTTTGAGCAGGGCAAATTCCGCCATAATAATAGCATGCAAATTTAAAAGAATTAAGTTTATTTTAGGTATGTACATTTTAATGAACAACATAGGTAGTTAACATGAGACCATTTCGAATATGCACTGATTTCTCTAGCTCCTGGACTAATAATCAATTTAAACGGGAAAACTGTATCAATAAAGAAAAGCTAGTCATAACACAAAGAATAAGCTATACTTACTGAAATTTGGATTATTCGGTGCCCTGTACGCATTGAACCGTGCATCCAGCGCGAAGATCTGTTGTTGGAACGCTGCCGCCATTGTTACTATTAAATAAGTGTGAACGCAATACACTGCCCACGTTTTATTTATCGTTCATTTATTGTTTTTCACGTAAACTATAGCACGAAAACAAACCATTTTAGACTTGGAGATTATTTGGCACTTCTCAATATTGACATTTGTTTGACAGTCATCAGCTGTAATTGTGCATTTACAGAGGCAGGTCTAATTAAAAGTTGAAAAGCATTGCAATAATTTATTTACAAATTAACTCATCTATACATTACCCTACAATTTTGCTATATACGTGTACATTTCACGATTCTAATAATGTTAGTTTTTTTTTCTGGCAATGTTGCGTCTTATTGGTCAGTACGGAATTTAACCATATTTTCTTCTTTCGATCCTGTTGCATGCTAGCGTATTACGTCAATGGGCTTTAATTGTTACGCTTGTTTACGAAAACAATAAAAAATAACAATTCAAATCTTGACCTTAGTCAATTACACTGGGTCGTTTAAGCGACCGGACCCAAAAGTCCATTTGTCACACCCACACACATGCAGGCGAGTTCGTCGCGCGTCCTCCACGCGCGGGCTGTGGCCGGCTGAGGCCAGCGATTTCTTAGAATCCTTATTTCCGATCCGAAATACTCGGCGCGGTGATACCAGGAAATCTTGACGGCGTTATTCTGGGGCAATGCCGTGTAAAACCCGAAACACGTAGCTTTCTAGCGCGGTGGCTCTGCCTGCCGTTATAAATAATCAGAATGCGTAAAAAGGAGTCGGTGACCCTGAATTACACTCTCATCATTTCTCATACCGAGAAACATCTTTTGTGCTTCTCTAATATTAGAAGAACCACTTCCTTGGGGATTCGAAATAAAACTGCTTAAGTAGTTGTAGATATTTAAAATTTCATTATACATAATTAATGAATGAACATACCATACATCGTATTCGTAACATGTAAAATCCATCATACAACAAACGTACGTATAAATGACAACGTGATACAATCCAGTGAACAGTTAATAAACCGACTTTATATTTACAAATTACAACTATGAGACGGATTAGTGCTTTACATGGATTCGATTCAGGGCAAACAAGATTATTACTCTAAATATTCGCTGCAATAAATTAATGACTTACACATCGTTATCATAAGCAAATAACACTAATCCATCAAAAAAATATGCAGTTGACTATTGTTTGTTGTACCTAAATAGTTTAAAAAATATTTGCATTGACTTAAAATAAATGCATGGAGTGTAAAAAAGTCACTATAAACTATAACACGTGAACATTTAAATCAGTCAGTCAAAACTTAAAATAAAACTGAAGGCAAGTGTCACTAAGGACCAATGAGCACTGAGACGTAACATTCATAAAACACCTCTAGGACTTTAATAAACACAGCGATATATGTACAGACGAATCCATTACAATACGCCTCAATGGACAGTGACGTCGGATAATATTAACATACGCTAACAGTTTTTATACAATTAAAAACATCTACATTAAGTTGTTCTATGTACCTATATACATAATTTCGTTAAATTAATTATAATATCAACATAGTTTTAATTTATTTCCGCTGACCGACAAGCTACAAACAGTCGGAAATCATTTAAACTTAATAACTATTCAGATTTCATTTAGCGCTTGGTTACAAGTTAGTGGGCCTTAAGATGCACTTAAACTTACGTTTAAATTGATAAAAATAATTTTAAAGATTATTTTTTAAATATAAATCTGTAATTTCAGTCTTACGCTACCGTTGCATCTACGTCTAATGTCGTTAGTGAACAATTACGCAACATTTCATGAAAATTACAGGTTTCAGTGACTTGATTTGTTTGAAAAAAAAACCCGAGAATGTCTCAGAAAACCTTATTCAGAAGTCTAATTAAGTAAGTTCCAAGCTCCTTGAGCGACTTCGGTTTTTAAAAAAAAAAAAAATCCTATTTTGTAAAGACCACACTGTTTTACTTCATTTAAGAAAATATTTAAGAAGCTTATGTTAATTAACCACATAAGGTTGCTTGGTGGTACTTGTTGCTTACAACGAAACATTTCGGTGTTACTGGAGAATATTCTCTATTTTCTCTTAGTTGAAATCTTTTATCTCATCAGCCAATTTTTGTGAATATTTTGGCAGTGGGAATGCTTTTAGAGGTGTTACTAACGACATTTGACATCGAAGGCAAGTGTACCCATTCGATGAAACACGCCACACTGACGCGTCTGAAGGCGTGTCCCTACAATTACCATTACAAACTATAAATTACAAAAAAAATATAAGTTGCGTGACTTTTGTTCGAAAGTTTAAATATGGCGTAGCATCAAAGTGCAGTATAAGCCCCTTAAATTGTATGACATGCGATTTGATTAATTATCAAAATGTAAAATTGGCGGATTTAAAACTTAACTTTTAATATTATATAAGCTAAAACAATGGCATTATGTAAAGCACCGACACACGGACAGCTGCGTTATATTTTTTTTACATAATCTCTGGTGTAACTGTGCAATTCTGCCTAAATTATAGAGCTTTTCGATTGGAAGGGAATCGATACAAATTGAACTGAATTTTCAAGTAGATTCAGTTGATTTTCCAGTAAAAAACAATATGTTTTTAACCAGCATGCCCAGCGTCGCTTCTCTATGTACGTTCTAGCCTTTGACATGACGCGTCAAGTACTTTGAAAAGCTGGCTCGTAAAGTTTCAATTCGTATCGACCAAGTCCAAAGTACGAAAAGCAATTTCCGGCTTGAAACTTACATAGCTAATTTAAAACTATAGGAAATCGCACAGAACGATAGCTTTTGAGGTCTGACGTGTAACAGGCAAGACCCGGCTTCTAAGCTATTGCGGAAAATGTTACGACGTTGACTCGACATGTGATACCGAAAAATCGACAAAACTCAAGCAGAACACGCAAAACTACTAGCATTTTGTACAACAAACCTTACAAGATAACATTAATGACAGGACAAGAAATAGTTTTTTAGCGTAGTACTTAATCCTGTCGTTATAGCTCTATCAGAATCCAGAATACACACATTTTTAAGACAAATGTAGGTACTACTTGGACAGTTTCATAAAGTAGCGTGTAGTGATTTCAACAAAGCCCTAACGACCAAAACTAAACTGTTTCTTTGTGGTTTTAGAACTCCTTGTTGTTTGTTTTAGACAATACTTCTATTATTTTCATATTCCAACGGCTCGAGCGGAACATTAATTTCAACGGAACTCGTAAACCATCTAAATTCTACTCTGAAGTTACTGTACACCGTATTGTGTTAAACGTAAGGTTCCAACTCCAATACATGTAATAAACGCATGAATTATTCGAAGCGTGCCTTCAATTTTAAATAACAGAGGGATTATTGCTATAAGGTATTAAGGTCACTGATATTAATATGTTGTATAAGGATACTTATGGAGAAAAAACTTGAGGTTTAATGTATTGTTAATACCACTCGTGATACCGGAAAACAACAGGTATAATGATCTGTTTAACGCTCACTGATTAATTAATTTACGAAACTTAACAACTGCTTAAAATAGAAAATCTCTTACAAACATTTCACTTACGATATTTAAAAATTACGACAATTAGGACCTTATTCTTAGACGGATAAAAACGTTATTTCGTATTACATTAAGACACCAACATTAAAAGCTAAAGATAAGCTTATCGAAGAAGTTAGCAAACAGGTTCTGTCCCTAATCCTCGTAACAACACGAAGCTAACAGTTCATGTGAATAACTGTCGGCACGCGTCGCCGGCGCATACTGATGACCAAAACAAAATAAAGCGACAAACCTCACACGCTTGGCCGCCATTTTACCTTATTCTCAGTTAATGAAACCTCATCACGTGCCCAGATACTGCCCATGTGTTGAGCACGCGAATGAGAAATAGGCTTACAGCCGAACAGCCTAAATGACCTACGTGTTATGCTTGTAATTAGTTTTTTTTTTCGACCCTGTGTTTTTCTTTATGTACCTATATCGTTTAAGGCTCTCCTCCAGACACAGACATACTAGTAAATCATTTCAAAATGTTTATAAAATGCATATTAATACAAAACTTTACGTAATTTCTGGTGAAATCAATAAAACTGTTGACAAACAGTCTTTCATTGACGAATCAATCTTATTCTAAGAAAAGAGCAATTATTTTTTGCCACTTTTTATAGCAGTCAATAAATAAATTACGTAAGCTTTACGTCGGTTTCTTTTTCCAATAACTTTGAGCAAGCATACATTAAGACAAACATTCCAAAACACGTGGTCCATGAACCATACTATACAATACACAGAGCTAAAACATTAATTTATTATCATTTCAAAACATTTACTTTAAACATTTAATCTAGATGAATAATTGATAAAATCTGAACAATGTTTCAATTTCAACAGCGTAAAGAAATTCTACGTAACGTGACGCACGAGTGTAGACAGTTCACTGGCAAAGCGGGAACATTCGCAACGAAAATTTATGCGTAATATCATTCATTGCCGTGAAATACCACTGACTGCGTACCTCCGAACAAGTTCTCTATTATACACAAACCAGTCTTGTTTGACCTTACACTTACTTCGTGCTACGGTGCTATGCAGTTACATTTTAGAGTGGGCACCGAAACTTTTTATTTAATTTTTTCTTTCCTATGTCGTTATATATTTAGCACCTGTCGCACTGAGGCACGAACATCACAAGCTCCTATCAACCTAGATTCCATCCTGTTTATTCCGCCTGTTCGATGATAATTTTAGAACACATTAAAATAATGACGTCCGTAATGAATATTCTATGAATTCTTACATTAACACCTCTGTCATGTTCAGATCTAAAGTTTATAATTCACTTTCCTTACATACTAGGCCTTTATCGTCTATTATTTGTTTCATAGATTAGAAATGGTCCTACTCGATTACACCGAGAACTCGATCGTTCTACCGAGGCAGCTTTTTCTCAATTCTGGAAATGCTAATCAGCCGAACCAGTTGATAGTTTGCGGGGAACACTGTAAATGTGGCCGAGCACCTTCCTAGAAACGAAAGCGAGATAGTCACTAGTGAGAAATACGATTATCGTAATAACCTCCTGGAACGAGAGCCCTTTTCCAATCTCTGTTTGTAAATAGAACTCGACTATTAAAAACTTCACGGAATACTACCGTCGAGTAAAATTGGATTGTTCCTATGATTCCCTTTAATTACTTAGTTGTTGATTTGATTTGCAACATGTTTTGTGTTTTTGCGAAACTGGCCAAATGTTTACATAATCGACGTTGTGAAGTACAAATAATTTAATTTAACAATTTTTTTTACAACAATTTCAATATAATTACCAAGGTAAATCCCAATGTGAAGGTATTAACAGTAATTAGAATGCGTCAGCAGTGACGTTTCACTGACGACGACGCCGACGTGACGCAGAGAAGCTTGAATTGTTAGTGACGTAATATTTACGTTTTCTCATTACTCGATAACCCGGAAACACTAACGTATTTTCTTTACCTTGTAGAGTACAGGTCTACAAGGATATCCTGCTCTCTCTGTTGGTAAACATTAGTTACATTGTATTGAAAAACTAGATAGCGGTGTTAGTTCCGATTTTAGCCGCGCGCTAAAACAACCTTGTACAGCTGTTCCTTTAATTTCCTTTCAGTTCGCTGTATTTTCGTGTGACGTCACTATAAAACATCGCAATATAAAATAATTTCAATGAATAAACTCAGAGTTTCGAATTCCACCGGTGGACATCGTCATCATCACCATTTCAGTCGAAAGACGTCCATTGATGGACATAACACACGTATTATGATTTGTGTTTAATCCTGACATTTTCCAACTAGTTTAGAAACACCACATAATGGAGCTATGTTTAACATCGACTACGACAGTTTAATTTATCACTAGACTAATTGAAGTTTAATTACAGGTCAACATCAACAATTATCCTAGAACAAGGAAAACGTTTCGTAAATATTCTTACCATTATTATACATAGCTTTTCGAGACCACCAAGATATTTGTGAACGTACCGAGAATTGAGGAAAATCGTAGGAAACGACTGCACTACTTGAAATAAACACGACTCGTGTAAATATTCTGACTGTTTTTGTTTCATAATATGGCAAAAACATTTCATTAGACTGAAATTAGATGTTCTAAGTATTCGGAAACGGACGAGATAAAGGTCGACTTTAATCGATTCAGAATTGTATGTCCCAGTCCGCTTCCGAGAAGGTATGAAGATTAGAGTTACATAAAAACCTAATGCGGAATGACCATAAATACACCTATTATACGACCAACAATCGATAACGAGTTTTCGGAGAACAAATTAATGTGTTTTTACTTAAAACATACAGATGGCAGTACCAAGAATCTTAAGAGAACCTCTTAATTGGAACCTCTTAGACCGGGAAAGAAATACTACGCATGTGAGAAATATAAGCAGTTATTACGACAAATATTCGCATGTTTTGTATAAAAATGTACATACTTTCATTTGAATATATAATTTTCCTTCAAATTTTAAAAATAAGGTATACTCTTCCATAATTTGAAACTTAATTAATACTCATTTTCATGAATATAATTACAGTCGAGCTTTGCCCGGAGGAAATATCGATGACTTTCGTCCGTGAACTCAGAGGACCTGCAGTTTATATCGATCGTGTATTCCTGTAACGACTTTATTTAAAGAATTATTACTCACGCGGACATTACGCCCATTGGCGCCCTTGCTATAACTCGTAAGAGAAGGATAGCGCTACATAATTTTCTTTTTGTCTCTCTCGCCTCTGCTTTTGTTTGTACCAGCTTTTCTCTATAAACTGCAGGTACACGGACTTCACAAATGCTGCTAAATATTAACATTGATATAGATACTAACGCTTTTAGATCTGCGTGGTTCTTGCCCTAGAAAAATAGTCAGGTGTGCTTTAAGAAATTTGTGCAGAGCAAGCACCTCGCAGTCCTATAGCCACTACTTACACATGGTTAAAAGGTAATTATAGAAAATCTTCTCTTTGTTACGTCTAAGGAGGTTGGTTACGTCCAGATTATTCCCAGTCGTCTTCGCTGGAAGACCGTGGTGAAGACTGGTCGGGTTCTGGTATGACACTGGCCAGGGTATGGAGTACGGAGCCTCCTGATCTCTCAGCCCCGGAGATGCCGCGTCTTCGCATCGACAACTTTGCGTGAAGGTCTGCCATGAGGTCGCCGCCGCCTGTTGTGGAACCGCCCTATGGACAAAAGAAAGGATTTAAGTCAAGTTTGGCTAGCTAGATGTAAATGCTTTAAATCAATTCAAAACATTTGCAACGGACCAGAAATGAGATCAAATTATTATTTTGTACATATATTTTAATATGTGTTATATTTGTCTCTTTTATTTTTATAATTTTAATTACTGTAATTGATTGTAAACACAACCGTTCTAATGAAATAAATAAATAAATCATGATTGGAGACCTCTAACCTTTACTTTGCCAATTATGTTGGTTGGGCTTCAATTTTAAAATCAGTCAAGGAAATCTTATTAAATATGACTACCTAGAACCCAAATGTTCCACATCATAAATTTTCATATGAAACATAACATCAATTTTAATGCTAAGTGATCCGAGTCGTTTCCGCACAGTACGCCCCAGTTCTACTGAAGATTCTGTCTCAAACACTTAGTTCACATTAAACATTCAAGCTGCTAAAAGCTTGTCACTGTAAGGAATATATATATGAAAGAGTATATTAACATAAATATTTGCTCATCATTAATTGATACCTTGACACGTTAGAAGGCGCGCGTTGCTTCGTGGAATCGGAACCAAATTGTGTTAATAATTTGCGACGTCTAAAAGGTATGTAGATATGTATTACTATTGAGAACTAGGCCAAGTGCTCTAAATAGTTCAACGACAATTAACAATTAGGGTACGTCACCTGCCTTCTGAGAATAGACCATATAGTATATGCCTTGAATAGTTTTTATACTTACATAAGATAGAGCAAATATTAAAAAAAAACTTGTCAAAATTCTGCATTCATGTTTCATCTGTATCATTGATGATACAAGGAAATAATAGTTGTTAATTAAGAGGACATTCTAGGTAGACACACCATACATGTCGACAGTTCATCGAATGGGTCATCGTGGCGATTGTCAGTGGGCGATGGCCGATGGTGCCAATAACCTCGGCTTTAGAGGCGGCTGCCAAACAATGAGATGATATGTAACCCGATAAATTTTAATACTAAAGGAGGATGCGGTAAGGTAACCCGCGAAATTCAAATTTTCTTGCGTTTTTTCAATTTGCAGGTCAGTGTCAGGTTTCGCGACTGTAACAAATATGGTTTCATACTATAAAGAATTTTAATCATTAAAATCATCAATAAAACCTTTTAGGTTCATTTAATCCCAATGAATGACTTTTTCATGAAATACGTAACCATTAGAAAAAAAATGCAAAATACGCAAGAAAATTTGAATTTCGCCGGATGGAAATCATCGTGAGTAGAGAATCTGCACGTTTTTCGAACGCTTATGAAATGTTGGGTTTAGTGGATTATAGCACAACCTCAGAAAGGTCAGGTGCGTAATACTTGCAACCGGCGCCGGCGCCGCCGGAGGCGTGGACGGGGCAAGAGTAGAAGTAGTTGGGAGTTTCTGCCTACCCCCATGGCAAAAAGTATTAGTTTATGTAAACCCTCATAATATAACCTCAGGGAAGTATACATAAAGCATTTTTTTTGGCACGAGCCATATCTAACACAATGATTTTTAAAAACGTTTCACGTGGGTTTTGGCACAATAAATTACTAGTTAGGTAAAACTTTTTTTTATGGTATTCAAACGAAATCATTATATCACTTCTTGAAAAAAGGATCGGTTAAACAAATAGGTATAATGATGAATACATATTGTCCTTTATTGAGGAAACCAAATCCCAATGATTTCACAGAATCACTTTAAGAGTTTACCATCCTGTTGTAATGAAAATAAACGTTTCTTCAAATTCCTTGAACCAGAGATCGTTTATGAGGAAAGTACCACTTAGGTACTTTTCTCCTCCTCCAGCAGTCCTTAGAGTAAAAAGTTATTATGTGCCAGTCGTATATCGGACTAGCTGTTGCCCGCGACCTCCGTTCGCGTGAAATTATTATAAAAAATATTAGGTACTTCCCTTTTTGAATCGAATTTCGTTACCAATTTAAGGGTTTTAATTTTTTTTCACGGTATCCTATTTTTTTTTTCTAAAATACAAGTAGCCTAATGTTAGACCTTATAACATCAGCTATCAGCCAGTAAAAGTCCCGTCAAAATCGGTCCAGCCGTTTCGGAGATTAGCCGGAATAAACAGACAGACAGACAAAAATTGGAAAAAAATGAGTTTTTGTTATAGGTACTCGTATGTACCATATAAATATACTTTCATATGCATTCAGTAAAAAGCTGTTATTTTGAGAGTACAAACAGACACGTCAATTTTATTTATTTGTATATGTATGTATAGATAACTGGATGGATGGACTTAGGTGTGTATGTGTAAGCCTCGTCAATATAGAAACCTAGGTAGCTATTCACAAACGCTTCGATTCGATTTCGATTCGGAAACTCGTAGTCTATCTCGCTCGCTTTCGTAATGCCAAAAAAAGACAAATACACAACTTGTCGAATCGAAATCGAATCGAAGCGTTTGTGAATAGCTATGCTAGACACATACTAGTGAAAGTAGAAATCGTTTCTACTAATTCCGATTTTCCTGTTACTATCGACTATTTTGTGACTGTGATTGTAAAGGCAAGTCTTGAAGGCCTAGACAAAATGTAATTCTATCAGTGTTGATAACGAGGTGTTGATAAGGTTCCCGAAAAGTTTATCTATCTAATCATCATCATCATGCTCAGCCCGACTTCACCCACTGCTGTTCCAGCCTCATCCAGGATATTCTTGTTTAAGTTTATCTCAGTCGCTAAATTATTGTTGAAATACAAAAGTCAAAACACTTAGAATTAGAAGATCCTCTGCGTAATTGCAAAGTACACAATACGTACTTCCATTTTGGAAGCCCAACCAGCCAATGTTTTGTTTTTTCGCCGCCATCTTTAAAACATCCTTGTTTTCGTCGAGCAACGTGATGCGTATTGTTTCTGTCTAAATTAAAGCTATTGTTGGTACGTCACGCATTCTCCCGGGTGAGGAAGGAACGTGACTCCCTTTTCTTTGTTGTTATAAATCATTTTCCGCAGACCGTAAGAAGACAAAGGGAGGAAAATAACCCTAAATAACTTTTTTTTACAAATTCCGATTCATTTATACTTGTGATGTAACTTGAATAGGGATGGTAATGGTAACTGTGAAAAAATGGCGCTAGTATAGCATGTTCCAAGCATCGTCATTGGTTGAAAATTGACATTTTGTGACAAAATAGCTTGATCTCATTGGTCAGATTGGGACCTAGCTATAGTCACGCCATCTACAATGAACTTTGACAGGTCTTTCCTTTACATATGATAAACTTCGGAGTTTCCTCCGAAAATAGTGTTTCCGGTTGTACTAAATTAGTAATGACGTACGTAACCAATTCGTAAGTAAATATTATGTTCAACGTACGTCAAAGTAACCAAAACAATAGCGATAACTTTTATCGCAAACCGAATGATAACCACATTCTGTTATATTCGGTGTAATTCATCCAGTTGAACTTTATTGGATAGTTAATTAGTTAGGTAAACAGTAAAAAAAATGCTTTTCCCTATTCATACTCTCACTGTTAATTATAAGATAGGTTCAACTTCAAACAGGCATTTTCGAGAATTTATTTAATTTACGTCTACGTAGCTACTATTACTAATAAATAGGTAGGAACCTACACCTAAACAAGTGATTCAAAACAATAAGCTTGATAGACTGATAGCCGACTAATGCATGTAATTAATAAACCTATAATTATATCACAAGTTAGAAGATGATGATGAACCTTGGTTCCTCCTAACCGGTCCACTTCCGACAAGTATTCTTGCTAGCGCCGCGGGCGTCGCTCGCTGATAAACATTTATTAATTAAAGCGACGAATGATAACTCCGAACTGCGTGTGCGCAATCATTGCTATACGAAGAAGGCGTATCTATTAAACAAACTTATCACACTGACAACTAAAGGTCAATGGCACGCAATTATCTAGAACCGTCCTACTAGAAATGACAAATGATAACATTCTTTTTAATTTATCAATTTTATCATTTATTGGAAATCACCCTGCTACGGCTCTTTCCAGTTCTGTATCATAAAACCAAATGTCAGATATTAATACTTACAGATATATTATGCATATTTTTTCAAAAGAAGTAAATTAATTAAACCGTTTTTTGGGATTTCCATGGAATTTCTGAATAAAAAGCCTGTTTGTCAGAGTTTTATTATGGCAACGACTCGTCTTGTTCGGAGAAATAAGATGTACGATATAAATAAATTATGTAAACCGAACAAGGCCGACTTATGTAAAATTCCGAAATACTAATTTATAAGAATTGCCGAAACATCCGCGCCAAATAAATCTCAGCTTGTAGTGACTTCTATCTAATGCAGACAAATGCTGTAGTAGCTTCGTAATGCTCTATGAGAGGACGATCATTGATGTCACTTTTACAAACTCGATTGTATATCTCCGCTAGTTTACCCAAAACATAAACACCAATCAAGTTTTTCTTTTTGTCTTCACTATTAACTTGGCTCTGCAACCAGTTGAGGGTTACGAGTACATAGAAGACTTAAAGAAGCACTCGGCAAAACTAGAAGGATCGTTAATCACCAACTCAACGAATGAACAAGACTTGCTAATTTTCAGACAAGACTAATGCACTCGAAATAAGTGCCCTCCCATCTAACGTGCAAGAAAGTATAGATCCGAAGTGTGGAAGTGGCCCATCTGCACCATTACGCCAGCCGGAGCCAGCTCGCACTGACAGATATATTATGACCTTATCTCACTCATTACCTTAACGGAGACCACTTCGAGGAAACCATCTCCTTTCTCGTAGCATTGTCAACCTTGCCGGGATATTTTACGAGGAAAAAATTCATGAGTTGGAATGTGCTGAATACATTTGTAGCTGGCAACACAGTTACACATGTTCGTCTTCGTATCCTGTACAATGCTGGAATGCTGGCAAATTAGCTATAGCAACTGTGTTCAAATAATAGGGAGTGCACTACTGACTAAATACAATTACACGAAGATATTGTTGAAGCGTACTGCTTTTGACAACTTCAAACGTTCGACAAGAATACAATTATGTTCATTTACTTATATAATACATAAGCGCTAATTGTGTTTTGTGGGTCTTTCAACTCGCTTGTTGTAAATTGAGTACCTATTAATTGTTGACAAGACTAGAGAGAGGTATTATTGACGCCCTTTTCGCAGAAGAAGTTTCTGCCAGCATCAACAATTTAAATAAGTAACTATTATTCAAATTGGCATTGGTTTTCATCACTGTTCTCTGTATTTTCCTATTGCAAACCACAATATACATAAAGTCGTAGAAAACTCCTCCAATCGAATACGAAATGCAGTTGGAAATTCCCTAAAGAAATATATCTTAACGTATTATGTACGGGCAGATATAAAAATCAGAAAATAGCCAACGACTCGGTGCTCTTAAAATAAAAATTTGCAAACGTGACCAATTGCGTATTTACAAAATCGCGTTCAAAGCGTACGCCTTATCAAACAATACAGGCGAAATACTTCCAAAACTAAATTCCGAAAACAGTCTGGATATTTCAACTAGGCTATTTGTAGCAAAGGCCACAGGGGGCAAGCCGCGACCAATCGGCTATTACTCTGCGACAATGGACACGTCCCAGTTCTAACCCTGCGCCCGAATTGAAGGAGTGCCTCGCCATTGTCATTTGTCTGAAATACGGAGTATAATACAGCATGAACATAGAGGTAATGTTCTGCAGGAATTGGTCGTTGTGTGTTGCTCTTTGCTCCAGAATTGTTGTTAGTGTTTGGCGTTTGTCGGTGTCGGCTTTATATCAAGCGAAGGTTCGCTTTACATATGTCACTTTTTGAACCCTTCGTGCTGCAAAGCATCCTAATATTTCTAATTGGTTATGTATGGGCAATACAAACCTCTTTGAATGTCCTGTGGGTGTTTGGTTTTTAGGCAAAACAAATTAATTTCTGCAAGAGAATTTTTGGTCAAAAAGGTGTTGTATAAATTATTGTTATACCCGCTCCCACTCGTAATTCTGCCATGCGACGCCTACAATTCCTGCAACTTTGTATTTATGTGTTTGCAGTATCGAATTCAAATTCTACAAACCGCGTTATTTTATAAGGAAATCTACAACTTTTATGCCCAAAATTATGCTTGAAAGTGGTTACAAATATGAGAAGGACATTCAAACACATATTTCTGATCAATAAGCGCCACCTACGACGTTGAATTTCTGTGAAATAAGGATCAATTCGAAGTAGTTTGGTGCAAACCCACGTTTTCAAAACCAGTCTGTATAAGCAGAAAATAAGGACCAACTTGTATTGTGTTATGATTCCTTATAAGTAAAGTATAAAGGGCATTATAAGTCCGTCACGATACGCGGTAGTTCCCTATTTGTTCCGCCCCTGGCCGGACCGTGGCAAATCAAACATCTGAAATGTGCCGTATAATTGGCCCAGCCGACCGGAATGCAGTCCGCCCGACCACTTGGGAATGGCGACAAGTTAAATACGATTATAATAAAGCATGCGCTGTATAATTTGGTACCAGTTTGGCCTGTATTAGAAGAACAAGCAAGCACAGATTTTGTAATCGTAGATTTAATTTCAAAACTAATTTTAGTGCGAAAGTGCTATTAAATCAGTTTCTATTCTTTAAACTCCGGTAAATATTAATCTAATAATTTGATTTTGAGAGTTTAGACAGGCAGAACAAACGGCGCCTAGAGTCTAGACAAATCGATCCAAACGGATTTAGAGGATAATACCTCTAAACCATTCTGGAGCAATCGTACTACCGAGGAATTTTATCATTGAATAAATATCAACAGGCATAATGCCTGGCAGTGTTATGTTATGGATCGTTTTCAAGAAATATCGGCATCAACTTGAAATGATAACTTGACAAATAAACATACCTTGAGGGACCTAGAATATCCTTTTCCATCATCATCGGTAACGCTGTCACTATGTCGAGGCGTTACTTAGCCTCGGTATTGACATTAATTTAACATACGAATGACAATTATATTCTGACAGCCTGTCAAGTATGTATGTACTTTTGGGATTTCGCTGAATTAACCAATGTTTGGCACCTGGTTAGCGTGGGCTTACCTAATTATACGCGATTAGTAGTAATCGCAACTCCGCTAGTATTTTCCCAGAATCCGTGACGACTTTGACCGATCGCATCCTCAGTGAAGTTCTTTGGCGCCCACTAGACGATAGTTAGATCACTAATAATAACGTACAGATCTTTAAATAGATGGACATTTGTCACGGTATGAGGCGCCAACTGGCAACAGCTAATGTAAACTCGTTTAATTAGAGCGAGTAGTCAAACTGTCCTTTGTATAAGCCAGTGTTACTATTAAAAAAAATAATGCACTTCGGTTTCTTTTTTCCAACTTTGTTTGTACGCAAGGCTATTTTGCTAAAGGAACTCGACCTCTTTACACGACTTCTATCTGGACTCGGCAATAAAAGCCACGTTTTTTCTACGCGAGACAGTTCCTCCTGTAATCTATTCGCACTGATATAATAACTAACACATCCTGCGGTTACCACTCGAAGCTCCTATTACGGTGTCGAAGAAAAAATCCCGAACGATACACATAATTGTGACCACAAAAACTATACTTGGAAATCAGCAATTCTTCTAGGAACCTGTCCATATGTAAGACATGGATGTAATATGCGTTACTGTACCTCGCACGGACGGGGGCTTAGCAAAAACAGTTTATTAGCGGAGTTAGTCATCCATGCGATCTGGGCTTAGAGCTAAATGTCAACATGTGACGTCATGGTTAACCCTTCAACTAAACTTAAGCCCCCAACGGAATTGTAGCGAACGTGGGGCGCGTATTTAATGTAAACCGGCCATTCAGTTATTCCGTGTGTTCACGTAAATGTTAACGTCCATTCAGGCCCACGCGTTAATAATAAATTGTGAGCGAGTATGCTCATAGAATGATGATAAGTGAGGCCGTTTGTAGGAAACTACCGGTAGGACGTGGATACAATGGCTGTCGGGAACGATAAGTCGTCTGAAGCGGACCACCGATCTTGTGGACGTTCGGTATTGCTTGCAACATCTATAGCAAATATTAAGAAACATTATTTTACGACATCATTTGCTTACTGTTGGTCCTCGATTACTTAACAGTTGTTTCTAACAACTCATAGATTTGGCACTCTCATGAAGGTGTTTGGTATTGGCAAACACTACATGCGCATGATTTTAATATTTCGTAGAAGAGTTTTATCTAGAGGATATACATAAATGTACATTAATCGTCATACATTTTAGACGCGGAAAACTTTGTGTATTAAAATTCTCATTCAGGCTGAATTTCAAAACTATTTCAAAATAAAAGCCCACGTATTTTGGGAAGTCCAAAATTAAAGCCACATTTCATCAAGTTTATCACAAAGGCGTGGTTTTTTGTGTAATGCCTAACATTACGTACCTAACACAATTATCTGATTCACAGAATGATCAAATGGTTGTGCCACAAAAAACATTGAATTCATAGAAGGTTGCTGTTGTTCCGCATTCTCCTTATGTACAGTAGGTTCAGAGATTTAAACCCAATTGGAATATACGGACAAATCACGTGGAGGCACAGAGATGCATGCATGCATGTGGTAACTGGAAGCATACACAATGTTAGCTGGAAACGCACAACAAAGTGGAATGATGAGAAGCGCGGATTCCGTTAAACTGTGAGATAGGGATGCACGACACCTGCATGTATCGTATCGATACTTTGGATCGATACGAATGCAACTACCTTATCGTACCGTCAAACAGGATAAATACGCCACGGAGTTGAGTTGGAGAGCAATCGAAAAGGTATTTTCGCAATAATTAAATGTTATTGATAGCTTTAAAAGTTCCTACTGCGTATTCAGTCTTCTTCTTCGTGTCACTGATTCCTAATATTTGATTATATTTGTTTCGACCAGAACTCAGCCACATCGATGGCGTTGGTGGTGGCTTCGGACAGGTCCCATAAAGTGCAGGTGGAGTTGCACAAAGAACAGGTCAGGAGGTGGGCCATGGTTTGGGATGAGACTCCGCAGTTGCACTCAGCTTTATCGAGATACCCCCACCGGACCAAATTGTACCTGCAGCGGCCCACCTGGCTTCGAAGTCGGTTTAGAATCTTCCTTTTTAAATTATAAGAATTACCAATACCTTATTAGTCACAAATTGTTAGTATCCAACGTTGAAAATCCGATCAAGATTCGTCCCGATTCACTCCCGTGGCTTATTTAACCCGTTTGACGGTACTTACTAATCCCTCTAAGAGTAAAGCAACATTTCAGAAATTAATTTGGAACCTTCTTTGTATCATCCTTATGTATTGTATTGAATTGACTGATAGGACAATGTTGGACGATTCATCTCAATTCATTCCGATACCGTTACTTTTTATTTCATCGATCCATGTATTTATCGTATTTGTTTGTATCGTTCCAAAATATCAGAGTATCGCATCCTGTTGTATCGATACTTTAAATAATCGGATTAGGTCGACCAACACTACTGTAAGCCGATCGATACCACACGACGCGCGCTAAATAAATGTTTGGGAAGACATTTTATTGCAGTCTTTGTATCCTCACGGTTCGTTGCTATGATGGCGTGAGCAGAACTTCAAAAGGGAATATGTAAGAACAATTAGTTCCGCCATTGAAAACCGTAGCTGCTGCGTGTAGTCTATTTCTATCTATTTTAGGTAAAAAAGCATTCATTTAATTAATGTCTCTGAGTATTACTAAAACTAGTAGGTTAATTACTTGTTTTGATTATGTTGTCTGTTTCTTCATCAAAGGTCAGGCGGAATATTTCCTATCGTGTATAATTTTGATTTTAGGTGATGTTCACCTACCCGTACAAGGAGAAGGGATGTTATACTTTGTTGGGCTTTTTGGCCTCGTACCGGACCAATTTAGTATATTGTATGTCTTATATGAATGTTTTTGTTTAATTTATTTTTTCTCTTTTTATTTTACTTTGTTTTATTGTTTAGTCCTGTGCGAGTCTAATTAATACTTTTGCTTTCCTTGCCTTCTACCTACTATTAATTCTGTACTATTTGTAGGGTTCCGTACAGCAATCGGCAAAAGGGAACCATCACTTTATTGTCCGTCTGTCTGTCTGCCACGACCCTTTTTCTCAAGAATGCGTGACGGTATCAAGCTGAAATTAATACCAAATACTCAGGTTTGCTACACCTTGGAGCAATGAAAAAATCAAACTTGTAAGTCATCGCGATCAAAAGATACGATTGTTTATGACGCATATTATTATGCGATTTCACAAGGGAATCAAAACCTAAAATAGGGTATTTCCCTTTGACCTAGAATCATAAAATTTGGCAAAAAGCAAGGCCTTACAGCACAAATAAAGGATAAATTCCAAAAAATAAAAAAGTTGAAAATTAAAGGCTGTCCCCATACATACATAGTTGACGCCAATTAAGTATTCATAATGGTACGGATCCCTTCGTGCGCGACTCCGGCTCGCACTTGGCCGGTATTTTATAATACGAATCGATAGAATTTTATAATTCTATTTACTTTGTTTACTTTGCTCAAACAAATAAAATTTAAAAGAATTATAAAATTCTATCGATTCGTATTTTAAAAAATCCACTTCCAGTAATAAATGAAATAATACAGCATAATAATATACAATATTAATATACCTGATAAATACACCGTAATGACGGTAGCTCCATCAACCTGTCACTTCTAAACAACAGACTATCGCAATCTGTGAAGACGATAAATTACACCTATTCACAGTTCACACGTACAAGTGCAATCTAAACAACTACTAGCGTCCGATCACCTCGATGTTATCACATGTGAGGAAAAAACTTCTAATACCTACCTACATACTCAATTAACAAGTTTTTTTTAGCATTGGAAAAACGCATTCAAATTCCCCGTATTTCAGGAGTGGGCAAATCTCGGTGTAAGATTAAAGGGTACTTGGAAAGTCCAATAAAAAAAGTACACGGGTCACGATCGAAAAAAGCAGTGAATCAAATGATGAGTCAGAATCAAAACAAAAAAGTTTTTATGAATCGAACGTTATCTTGTACAATCTGCGACAAAACCAGATTAGATTGTCGCTACAACCAACGCGACAATGTTTTCTCGTCTGTACCGATGATAATAACTGCATTTACGAAGCTCTTAGTTCTTATGCAAGACGTTACCGTATACCTTTGAAATAACAATGTGATTTTAGTATGCATGACTTTTAGAAATAATGGGTTTTTGTTTGTCAATACTTACATCTTTCTTACTGCTATTGTAAACGCAAAATTTTGTCAGGATGAATGGATGTATGTTTGTGACTCTTTAACGCAAAAACTACTGAACGGATTTAGATAAAATTTGACACATAGATAGTTTATACATAGGATACTTTCTATCCCGGTAGTACGATCCCGTGGGACAAGGGGCCGCGGGTAAAGGTAGTGATGATATAAGGTGTAGTTAAGAGGTTACGGGTTCGATTACCAAGTCGGGTAAAATGTTATTTATCCATCTAGTATCTGGGATTTCTCAGAACTAACCGGGGGTCAGGATTCGTGCTCGGTTGATTGCATAGCTTTGCCCCTTATATTGGGACTTAAGCATACCTAACTGGCGAAATGTAGGTGTCTACATCTCTGTTAACCCTTCGGGGACACACGCTTGATGTTATGTGTGTAGTTTTTGCTTCCAAAAATGTTTAACTTTAATTAGAGAGCAAAGCACGTGCCTTTGCGACATTTTTCAGTGTTATGACAAGTTGACAAAGGCCTGAAAATCTTATAGGGTGTTCCTGTCACTAGAACTTTTTACGGTTAAACCCTTCACTATAGAAATAAGTACTTTACAAACAGTTGCTGCTCTTCTTTTGCGAACCAAACCAACTTACTCAACTCTAAATTATCAACTGATGAGACACTGTCAGTAGTTCCTCACAATGCATATTTGGCAACAAACTAAATAAGCTTCACATTGAGAATTTCGAAGAACATTTCGATTCGACATGCTGAATATTTAGTAGTTGTATACTTAATTAAGTATTTGTATACTAAATACAAGCGAGGTCCCTGGAGAGATCTGTTTGAATTTGTACGTTGCTGTACCTACTGAATTTAAGTCACATTTAGGAATCTTCTCATTTAGTTCAGTTGAGTGGTAACTTCAGAAAAGGGGTAAAATTGGTGTGGTTTGGCTCATTTTAGCAGACCTAAGTCCAGTATATATGTTAACTCGACTCGACAGTCCCATTTCTACGTGATGGATGTACCAAGCAAACAGTTTGTTGACCAGTAAATACACATAAAATGTTCCAGCTCCAAGTAAAATCGAAATACGTCAATGTTGCCATCATAAATCGCCGTTGTTTACATTCGCAAAAAAACAGTCTGTTCATTCACAATGTGGTGTGTTTACACATGCGCCGGTGCTATTTCGCGTTTAATTTTAACAGTGGAATCTGAAGCGTTCAAGGTTTCTGAATAAAAATGCGCGTAATCTAATGACGTCATTAAAATCATAACATCACGCCTGTGATACCCGAAGGGTTAGGTAGACGTGTACCAGTACACTCATATTTCGCCAGTTTTAAGTCCCATGTAATATCCGAGCTACTACCGTCAACCGGGCACAAATCTAGACTCCATGGATGCTACCGAAAAATTCCCGACTTTGATTGATCTGGAAACCATAGCCAATACCTTATGCTCAGTGCAGCAGTGGCGCTTCTGACCAATAGATCAACGAAGAAGTGTTCCGGAACAAAAATATGCATTATCAGCCGACGCGACGTCATTAGATGAGGAAAAAGAAAAAAAAATTGTAAACAACAATGCAGTAAGCACGTGGAGACGCTCACAATGGGTGCTGATACCATTATCGTGGCGTTATCATGCACTATTATAATGGCCTTTCTTAGAAGCGAAATAGCCTGGTGTACAATTATCGCTGATTCTGTGAACCGTCAGACTGTTCGTAATTATGTGGGTGTACCGACTACCAAGGTTTCGTTGTTTTACTCACAAAAATTTGAACTATTATAGATAGTTGAGATAAGAAAACAATAGATTACTTGGAATCTGTATAACGTGAGGGACGTTGAGAGCGAAGCTTGCGTTCATATAATATGTTCATAGATAAGTAGCTCTACTATTTATTATTACGTAATGGTTAGAAGTTACCCTAAACCGTAATGCAGCTTTATTTCTCCAAGAAAACTGGTAGCTTCAAAAATAAAGGGGATTCCCCAAATCGCCATTGACGCAATTTTGTGGATTACAAATAACTCTTCAGATTTAGAAGACTAGAGTTTGTCTCAAGGTGTAATTTAAAAGAAAATCTATCAACTCACACAACGAATCGGTCGTAAAAGCCAATGTGTAATCCCAGTACAAATTACTGCTATAGCGGCCAAGCGTCTATGGCCAGAGAGCCAGACATAAACAACAAATGTTTTCTGTCAACGGTCGAAGCAAAGAGTCTGTATTATGTCTGCCTAACATTGGAACTTGTAATGAATTTATTATTCAAATAGAAAATTTGCATTATGGTGTAGTGAATAAATAAATTACGTAGCATTTAAATAATTCTGTTTAAATAATATTATTCGTGTTGCTAACAAGATTTAGTTTAGAGTAACTAGTGAAATGTCTAGATAGACAAGCCAGCTTTAAAACTGACAGCGTAAAGTTGTTGGATTTATCTCCTTTAATTGAAATATTCACAGAAAACATAAAATCTTCTACAGGTTATCAAGTAACAAAGGCAAACGTTTTAGGCTCACGAATTTATTATTTTGAGAGACAAAATAAGCTTTTGAATCTCATGAGGATTTTGATACTAGATAATTCTAGTATCAAAATCAAATAATAATTTATACAAATGGTACCCAGCGGGTAATTGTAAGGAAAATTTTAGTATCTTTATTATCCTTTTGGTAATTAACATACTTACAATACCTACATGCCTAATGTACTTACATACGTAGATGTGTAATTTGGTATTTCGGTTTACAGAATTTTATCAGTAACTAGCTGTTGCCCCCGGCTTCGCTTGCGTTTTGGTCGGAAAATATCCTACGGGCACGTTGTAAATATAACCTATGGTCTCTATGGGTAACTTTACCTCTTTATAATATTAGTATAGATCAGCATTATACCTTTCTTTAAATTACAACCTATTTATCATCTGAGAATTTTCTCCTTGTTTGTACGCAATACACACGGTGACACATCAAGCTATACATATCCAGTATAACCTGACCTCGATCTGTATGACCTGCAGGTACAATGAGAGATCAGCGTTATTTGATTTTGCATAGCTTGATTGGTCGTCGTGCGTACGCATTCAATGGGACGCATCGTAAAATGTTAATTGGTCATCATCATCAATGGCTGACATTAATATTTCTCCGAACTGTAAGATTTCCGCGTTATTTCTTATTTTTTACACGTGTACAGTCACGAGCATAATAATTACCCTATAAATTGGTTCTTCTACATTATCAGCTAAAATTAAAAGCAAATTGCAAGTGAAATGACGCTTGCAACTTTGAGATAAGACCTAGGCATACTTCATATAGAAATTACTACAATGTATATTGTAACACAAAGTAAAGTAGTTTTTCGTCTATCTGGGTGACCGCATTGCGTTTCTAAAGGTTTAAACTACACATCGATTTTAGTGGTGGTTCCACCATCAATTAGTCAATTTTCGAAAAGTTTTTACATATAGTATCTACATGAAAATTAAATTTGAAAATAAAGATACAATTTTAAAGTTTTGTCAAGGCGTAACAACATTGTGAAACAGGTGTTATGATGTTGGTCATCATTTAAATAAAACATATTATTAGGATGGTCTTCAAGTGTATAATTAATGAACAGTGAACAATAGTAATTAATCAGTACATCATGAGTTTTTGATGCTATCCATAAACACGCCACACTCTATTTCTAGGGATGTAGTCCTCACTACCATAGACTATCATATTAATCTACTCGACTAACTATGCTTATAAATAACAACAGGAGCGCGTCTTATAAAGGGTGCAACAAGACCCATAACGAAGCCGAAAGGCACTTGTTCTCCCCGTCACTGCGATCATTTTTTTATTCTAGACCATACCTGGGAACCTTCTAGTTACGGAGATATTGAGGGTCAAAGTTCCAACATTTTCACATGTATTTTTTTAAATACAAGGTTTTTATGTTATAACTCTAAACACCTCCACCACCCCCGTACTATTCAATCCATCCATCAGCACAATGTTTTGAGTCCGTTACATTGACTCCTACCGTGACACGTGATTTTTCACCGCCAAAAAAAAAAAAGTCGTTTCCCAGCAATATTTTTTGCGTAAAATTACTTAGTTTGATGTATATAATGCTTGGCTGACGGCTTCGTGAAGGGTCCTGTTACACCCTGTATAGTTAGAAGATCAGTTTTGAATTTTGCTCATAAGTGCTACCATATTTTTGTTCGGGACTGTACGTGTACATCACCGAACAGACATTCATGTAGGTACATATTATACAGAATAATACTGTAAAGGGAAACGTGTATATGTAAAAGTTTGTCGTTAATTACGAATGTTATTTCATTCCCTTTGTAAATCATCCGTTTGATGTTTTTTTGCATCTTCTGTGCAATGTAGATTTAATACTATGTATTTTGCAATATCTGAGTGCTTATCTGAAAGGTCCGGTATTTCTACATATAAGTATAATATATATGTATTTATGTGCACCTCGAGGCCGATTACTTCGTAGATAAACTTGTTATTGTTATTTTAAGATGAAATTCATGGAATTGAGGCTTTTCAATGAATTGTTTTATTTTTTATAATTATTTAAGTTAACCTTTGACACCATAGTTTCTGCTGAGCTAATCTTAATGTCTTTTCTCATTATATAAATTAGGGAAAATCATTCATAATTATTATATCAGTTAAAAAAATCCCTATGTACACAATTTTTGTTACCTATGTGTCTTGTCATCCTATTAATTAAAATTTTCAGTGACATGGCAGCCAGAACCATTCCAAACCGTAAGGACTCGTGTGCTCGTCATATTTTTGGACATCCCAGCCTACTCATCAACGATCACAAACTATAGTATTAATTAGTTATTGCTATGTGCATTCAAGACTTTTATACCTTCGTTCGTCGGGCAAAAATTACCCTTCAAGTGACGAACGAAATTTGGCTGTGAATTTCCATAGAATATGTCTTACTTCGGAGTAGGTAAGGATCGTAACGTTCAGTAGTTTCTACCTACCATCACCTGCGTAGGGTTTTCCCAACTATGTTGTTGTTGGCGAAGTTAGCGAATGCCTATGTGACAAACACAACCCAGTTACTGTGTAATTCGATACTCCTTGGTAAGACTGGTTTCCACTAGGTATGGGAAGAAGGCGAGAGTTTCTGTCCGTGTATGTATATGTCTTACCTTCTGTGGTGTGGACTCTGAAGCCGAGCGGAGCTTGGCGCGACCAGCCCCGCCCGCTTGGCGGATGGCGGCCATGAGGCTCGAGTGCGCGTCTCCGCCCGGCGCAGGCGCAGGTGCAGGCGTTGACGTCACAGGCTTCACATCTCTGTTAACAAGAGAAACGAATGGTTTTATAACAAGTTTAATGAGCAGCGGGCTTAAAGAAATCACCAAGTTAATCGCGGTAAATGGGATTCCATTTAAATCCCATGCGGCAGAACAAGGTGAAGAACGCGATCTTGAGTCCTATCGACTGGAGAACAGGAGCGTGTGGAATAGGGAATGGGATCTTTTTGACGTTGGGGGTAGACAAAGAGGTACTTGAATACATTTTCATAAATAAATATTCTAGAAAAATCTAAAGAAGTTGCAGGAATTGCATACAATGTAAGTCGAAAACGCAAGTCATATAACAGCGGAAGACAAATTGTCTTCACGCTATATTTTTTACTCACTGCAGACTGACAGTGATACTGATGATAGACTGTGAGAAACTACATCCACGACAATTAAAAGATTACCTACTGCACTACCATTACTAAGGATTCTCTACGCGAAATCCTCTCGATTCGCATAAATAATTAAATTAAACATAGAATCTATTAATTTGTTTACCTACTGGATCCTTGTGTGTTTCTCAGTAAAACATATTATTACTAATTATACCCACACGAACATCGCCACAGATTCACGATATTAATAAAGTGATAGGTTCACACCTGCGCTAATCCACCATGACTGGATGATTCTCCGCTAATCTTTGAACAAATCGCGTCCGGTGTAAAAATAAAAGGCAGATGTGTCCTAAGCATTACATAAATACAAGTAACATTTCGTGAGCAGTAAAACCCTCGTAACGTAATAACTCAGTACTTAGAACACGAGTAATAAAATGTAGCCATTATGTAGATGAGATGACGAATACAAAGGGAGGGTTTCTAGACTAGGTTGAAAGTCAGACTGGTCTCATAGTTTAAAAAAAATGAAATTCTAGTCGACTCTATCGGAGATTAAAAGGCAATGAGATAACTTTATAGTCTGTGAATCCCAGGGCTTAGATAGCAAGGGCACACCGCCATTCGCCAACTATTTGTATAAAATAAGTTTCCTGAAGTAAGGATCTATCGATGCCTCGAGATTGATATTGTCTGCGGTTAAACCAGCAAACCAATATTGGAAGAGCACGATATTACGTTAACTTTTCCTTTGATTATATCCTGAGGGGATCGAAAATATTTTCAAACAAGGTATCCTTTTATTTAATATCGAACTCGGTAATATGATTTTAGGACGTGACATCTGACACCCCTTGATGTAACAACTTTAAACACTGAAAAAGTTAGTTCAAAGGCGATCCTACGCGAAGGATGAACGCACATTATATGCTTACAACAAATACAAGTTTATGTGTGTGTAATAAAGGTGTAACAGGACCCTTCACGAAGCCGAAAGGAACTTGTTCTCCCAGTCATTGCGATCATTTTTTTTGTTCTAGATGATAGATCATACCTGGGAACCTTCTAGTTTCGGAGATATTGGGGGTCAAAGTTCCAACTCTTTCACAAGTTTTTTTTTAAATACGTGTTTTTAATGTAAGATTTTTACTTTAAACACCTCCACAACCCCCATACTATTTAATCCATTCATCAGCACAATGTTTTGAGGGCGTTACATTGAGACCTAACGTAAAACTTGATTTATCACCCCAAAAAAAAGTCGTTTCCAGCAATATTTTTTGCGTAAAGTTACCTTAGTTTGATGTACATAATGCTTGGTTGACGGCTTCGTGAAGGGTCCTGTTACACCCTGTATGTAGTACTTAATCTACAACAAAACAAGTTTGTAAGAGTGTGTTGACTACATGTGAAAACCCTGTGTTACTTTATACTGCATTAAATTAATTCTGACCTAAGCTGAGGCGAGTATCGATTCGGCCAAGCTCGTCTAGACTAGCTACCCTCTGGCTAGCCTCTGACGATGTTACGTCATAGCAATTATACACGATTTAGAACAAAAGGGTTATTGGAGCTACACTTGAAGTTTCAACTGATAAGTCTTTATTAAAATTGTTGAGCGTATTTTGGGACATGATGCTAAAAGCTGTTTGATTTTAGGATTTTATATTTATTTAATCCTATAGAGATAGTTACAAGTATCTAGCATGTCAGCCATCATTCTACGGGGATCAAATTGTTTGTAAGGACTTGGGATAATGGTTCTTCGAGAGGGCTTACAAGGAGACTTATGGTACCTAAACCCAAAGACTTTTAGGAGAACTTTCTTGTTAATATAGGACGATCACACCGCATTGCGTCATCACATTTATACGAACTATTTAGACAGACACTAGACTAGAATAGAGAAATTGGCACATCAACAAAATACTGTGGCTCTAAAAAAGTTTTATCCGTATTTCCACGACTCAAGTAACAAAATATGTTCCGAAATAGAAATCATTCCTGTTGTATTTTGTCTGTGAGTTTTCATTGAAAATTGGGACGGAAAATATAAAGCAGATTAACTTGGCTTGATTGCGTGCGATAGAACATATACCTAGATACCATAAATGTATTTATTATTAAAATAATCGATAAGTTTGACGTTCGTATGCCCACTGATCGATACAGTTTAGTTATTCAGTGATGCAACCAGTATTTGTAGTATGAACTAGTCCAAAAGCTCTAAAGAAAGCTGCTATTGTATTGTATAACATATTATACAGTGGTATTTAGCTGCCTTTGATAAAGGACCCGTTCTATAAGTCAGTTGTTCCACTGCTGTCGAGGAGGGGACTAGCGATTGACGATTTCTCGCCCAAGAAATGTACAAAACATTGTAGGTCATGGGTGATCGCTAACTGCACCGACGAGTACTCCTTTATCGAAGCGATAAGAACTGTCAAAGAGTGTACTCGTTCAGCGATGCTCGCTTGGCGGGCAGAACGCTCGCTGAGAGACTCCTGCTTGGCATACCAGCGCCTCCCGCCAATTTGTTTTTAGTTGCTGCCTCTACTCGCTTCTCGCTAATCGCTTGCTTTTAGACCTAGTGCCTAAACTACATCAAAATACCTCTGGATGCAGAGCAGCACTACGTTAATCAGATTTTGCACTCTCTTCACTAATGGAACAGAGGAGAGCTCAAAGGTCGATGCTTTTATTAAATGACGAGCTTCATTTGATTAAACCTGAATCAAGTTTCAAGTTGGACCCTTGTTTGCTGAGTAGGATGAGAGAAACGGAGAGCGAATTTACTTTCATCAAAAACTATTAGCGAAGTTAGAAGTTTCTGTTTTACCAGACCGTTTTAAAGCTTCAAGTCAAAGAGAACTGTTTCGTTCACTAAGAGCACATTGTACCGAACAAATTCAATAAATTTATTGCTGAGCATGACTCAACAAGCTACAAACGAGATCAAATTGTTGGTAGGGTCGACATACCAACTGATCATAAGTAATGGTTGGCTAGCAAAAAAACAAATATACACGACCTCATACAAGACTTTTTTATTCTATGGTTAATAACTAGTGCTGTTTATAATCTGACGTCTAGCTATTGCATGCAGTTTAGCCCGCGATTTTTTCGGACTTTTATCACCGGGATAAAAAGTCCTGGGTCTTAACCCAGGATTTGGTCTACGAGTGTACCAAATTTCACCTAAATATCCGTTCATCCGTGAGAAAGTAATACTTGACTTGGCGTTCATAATATTAGTATGGATGTACTTATTGTATGAATGTAGCATTTTGCCAACCGATGGGAAACAATTGATCAGAGTATGATAACCTCACGACTGATTGCGTTGATAAGTGGCGAGCTATTGACCTGCACCGGACGCAACGAATTTTACTGTTTAAAATATGATTAGAAAATGACCACGCTACTTGTTCATGCCCGTATCAATGTACTGATAATTCGCTTTGCAGGATGAGCCTGTATGCTTGGTAACAGGCCGACAATCGTTGAGACGAGCTTAGCGGGTATAAAGGTACCTACACTATTTAGGACCTGGATCAGTTCAATCGTTGAAACTGCCGCGGTCAGATAACTGAGAACAGGGGGTCTAAAATGGCTGCTTTATCAGAACCATAATACGAATCATGTTAAAAATTTAAAACACTTAAAATGGTATTTATGGTTATGACCACAAAGTCCATTCTTTCACTTTGAAATACGTTTGTATTGCACCAATTTTAGTTTTTTAATTAATATTTATTTATCGATTTTGAATGAAAGAAGTCCCTTACATCTTGTACATCCATTTTAGAATGCAGTTAGTAACACAGATAGCTAAAGAAATTGAGTTTATCAGATTCGGAAAGTGAAAAAAAAAAAACAGTCGCCTGCGCAAGGCACTGAGCTTACCAGGCGACAAAAAATAACCTGCTCGGTCAGATTGGACGCTTTTTGAAGACAGTCAATAAAATTTAATTCAGCTTTGTATAAATAACTGCTGTTGCCCGCGACTTTGAAAAAATGTGAATTCCCTTTTTTAAGGGCATTACATTGCCCAATGACCTTGAGCATGCTGCCCCGTACTAACTTACGACGAAACGGCGAGAGAGAGAGGGACGTGTGCGGCAGTGACATAGTGCTTTTCGCGAAATTTCCGATTTTTATAATATATTTTAAAATATTAAAAGAAATAAGAGAAAAAAATCAATACACATTGTTAAATACGTCATTACGTATTTTTTGGTATAAAATTCATGCCGAGTTATTGAGCCGTTATAGAGAAAATTTTCAATTTAGGTTGAAAAAGGACCTATTTGTTACGATTTTTCGATAAAATTTGAGTTAGTTTATTAAAATTTTAAACAATACAATGTATTTGTGATGACCTTTACTTTAACATATATTTTTTATATTGAAAACGCACAAAAGGATTCATCTACAAACTTCTTTAAACACATCATGCTCAAGGTCATTGGGCAATGTAATGCCCTTAATCGAATTTGGTAACAAATTTAAAGGTTTTATTTTTTTTACACGGAACCCTAATTATTTTTCTAAAATAAAAGTAGCCTGTGTTAGACCTTATAACATCAGCTATCTGCCAGTATAAGTCCCGTCACAATCGGTCTAGATGTTTGGGAGATTAGCCGGAACAAACAGACAGACAGGCACAAAAAGTGAATAAAAAAAAGTGTTTTTGTTACTTATAAGTAAGTGCCGTATATATTTTCATAGACTTTCAGTAAAAAGCTGTTATTTTGATATTATAAAAAGACACTTCAATTTTATTTATTTGTATACATAGATGTAGGTTGACAACTAGTCATCATGTTAGCAAGCATCGACTCGATTAAAACCGTTGTACCGTGTATTCCCGGCTTTAGGAAAAAACTGATCAGGCGTTAAAAAATTATACAGCTGACAGAAAAACTAGGATTCAAAACCATCATCCCATCATAGAACAGTCCTCAAGACATAATTATCTAACCAAGTGTAATAATTAGAGCTAACGAGGTATAAATTCTGTACTTATGACTAATATTCACAGCATAACTTCAAAGCACTTTTAACAGCAAAAAATAACCTTGCTAGCTCCCAGTGCTTGTGTACAAAGACGTGTACGCAATTCATTATCCCCATTAAAAGTCTGAAGCAAAAATATGATTCCACATTTGGCGTAATTGCTTACCATTCCGAGGCGAATACAAATGACATTGCAACTTCGGAATGAGAACGCTAAAAAGCTTCACACTCAATCCCACTACCCTAGCTTTTGTTTCTTTCCATATTCATATTTTTATCGTCTGCTGTTGAGCAATTAGAAGCCTTAATGCCTTCTCGTAACTGCAAAGTTCGCGTGATCTTTGTGCCACTACCTCGGTCAGGACAAAACCAAACAAGACATTCCAGTCTGGCTATCATTCCAAGTAACTTGATGAGATCAAATTCGCAAAAAGTATAATAAAGTTATTTTCATGAATTCTTATTCTGACTTGAATAAAATGTTGATTTTAACATTTTTAACAAAATAATTAAATTAGCATGATTATTAAACACATCCCATAACATTACGCCTGTAATCCCCGAAGGGATAGGCAGAGGTGTACCTACACAGTATCTACACCCACATTTCACCAGTAACGTTTAACTCAAATGTAATAGGGGGCGACCCTATATCAATCAATCGGGCCCAAATCCAGACTACGTGGCTGCTACTGAGAAATTTCTGTTGGAAAAACCCAATATCACTTTGCCCGACCTGGGAATCGAACCCAGGACCTCATGAGACCAACGAGGCATAATTATGTAATTAATAAATAACATGTTAGTGTCCGATACAAGTGACGTTTATTTATCGTCCACTATCGTTGAACCTGTAATAGCAGAATATCGAACGTTCTATTTAAAGTAGGGTAGGTAAATCAATATCCTACCAGTTCAACTGTCTGCTAGTTAATTTTATTAAATGCAAACTAGTGTTTTTTTCCCTATAAATAACTTGCCACACACACGCGAGTGATCCTTTAAGGGGTTCGGTATTTTCCTTTTGATTTACGGAACCCTAAAAACACAGGTATAAAAATAGGTAAAATTATTAGACGCAATAGGCGCAATTATTTCGTCGTTATGTGGTTGTTTAACCATTATCGTTCAAATTTAAAGTATGTGTTTTCCCGTTGTTCGGGAATTAGTGAGGATAAATATTCACAATGAGGTGATAAATAAATTATAGCGGACATTTAAAAGTTTTGAAAGTCATGGATTTTATGAATCGCAAAAAAAAACGCGTACCTACACGTGACAAAATCAGAGGCTATTTTATTATACTACTAGCTATTGCCCGCGGCTTCGCTCGCGTTTTGGTCGGAAATTATCCCACGGGCACGTTGTAAATATAGGCTTTGCCACTCGGGGATAATGTAGCTTCCTATTGGTGAAAGAATTTTCAAAATCGGTTCAGTAGATCCAGAGATTACCCCCTACAACCTCACAAACTATACCTCTTTATAATATTAGCATACCTACAGGGTGTAACAAGAGTACAAGACCCTTCACGAAGCCGTGAACCAAGCATTATGTATATATGTACATCAAACTAAGTAACTTTACGCAAAAAATATTGCTGGGAAACGACTTTTTTTTTGGGGTGAAAAATCACGTTTTACGGAAGAACTGAATGTAACGTACTCTAAACATTGTGATGGATGGATTTAATAGTACGGGGGTCGTGGAGATGTTTACAGTAAAAATCTTACATTAAAAACACATATCTAAAAAAAAACTTGTCAAAAAGTTGGAACGGTGACCCCCAATATATGTAACTAGAAGGTTCCCAGGTATGGTCTAGAACCAAAAAAATATCGCAATGACGGGGAGAACAAGTGCCTTTCGGCTTCGTTAAGGGTCTTGTTACACCCTTTAGATTACAACTTCTAAAGTTTATGAGGAGGATGGAAGGCTGGATGTTTGTTACTGTCTCAAAAATTATTGAACAGATTTGCATGAAATTTGGCACACAGATAGTTTATAACCTGGATTAATAAGTGGTATGTACTTTGTATACCGGTGGGGAGACAATTAACTACACGCGGGCGAAGCCGCTGGCATAAACTAATTTACTATATTATCTGTAATGATGTAAACAGTAATCCCATCTAATTTCGCTAGCTAATTTTAATTGAACTTGTTCATACATTTTAACTTTCTGGTTTCGCCATTTCTACATCCGAATTCACAACTTGCACTGAGCGGACCGCTACAGAAATAGAATCTCGCAGTACACGAAGTACATGTTCTATGTATGTAATGACTGCGAGCAAACCCCGCATAATTACGTCGGCAAGGTCTTTTGTTACTGAGCATGAACAATTACTTGATGTACTAAATTAGTTTCAGATGAAAAAGATAATCAAAGCAAGGAATGAAGGCTTTAATAAGGACTTTCTGCTCAAGACAGGAGCTTACAGTTTAGTGAATCACTGAACGATAGATTTATTATTTACTGGCTTCTGCTTGCGACTCCGTCCGTGTCAAGAAACATATCATAAGGCACTCAGTAATAGTGTCTTTAAAACATCATGAAAGAATTTTAGAAATCGGTCCAGTAGTTTCGGAGATTACCTCCTACAGCATGCGAACCAGGGTTCGAACTTCGAATGGATAGTTATGATTGATAATAATTTCAAAAAAAGAAGGAGGAGATTCAACACTGCGTCAGCGAAATTCAGACTCATTTATGCAAAATGGTCACGGAAAACGACAAAATAGTGCGCAAGTGCCAGCAAAACTGTGGAGGCTATTTGGCCGACGCGTTATGCCATACATAACCTTATTCTGCCTACTTTATGATTCAATCAATTAAATTATAAACAAAAAAAAACGTGTTTTCTATTTAAGAGGGCCTGTCCCGGCCCGCCAAGGTTTCTATCGAGATGTTTTCTTTATTTTTACAGTTTATGAGTACATTATTAACGGCCAAAGTTTAGGTAAAATTTGTGCCAAACAGCAATTTTTGGAGGCTTATACTGAATTTGTTTCTACTTTTTTTTATTTTTTGCATCCATAGAAACCTAGTTATAGTGCACAAAATACCTATTAATTAAAAAATTCAAAGATAGATGTGTAACAACGGCATATTCACGTACGAGCGTTTGTATGAAAAGTATAACGGGTTGGCCGCTTTTAATTCAAATCTTCCGTAAATTTTGGGACACCCTTAGTTGTACAGATCAAAGAGTTAAGAATAGACTCTTATCTCTAAAAAGATAGTGAAATCAAAGGGCTTTGACATATTGAAAAAGCAATGCCTACATGCAAATTACCCTACAAACTATAATAAACGGCAATCTAGTAAATATCAGAACACGGTACATGATTGCAACCTGTCAAACTCAATGGAACGAGTAATCGCCAATGCATGAATTTGATCCAACATTATCCGGGCCCTATCTATAATTAATCACATAATTTTAGCTCAAGGCTAAACCAAGTGAAAGGTCTAACAGTAAATATTATGGAAACAGGTCATAATACTCCTAAAATATTGACAACAAGATTGGAACTAATGGATAAATCTGTTCAAATTGCGTTCTGAAACGAGCAAGTCAACTTATGTTAGAACTACTTGAGCAGAATACACGCGAACAACTTCTAATTACATGTTATCGGGAACACGCGAAGCCATATCAATGGATGCTACTATAATACTACTAACTAAATGAATAATATGCTCGGTAATTCTATTAATACACATTATGATGCGTCGGTTTCGCGTCACGTTTCGCTATCATATTTATTTCGTGTAAAATGGGAATAGCCCACCGCATTAACTTCTAAGAGGAAACCACAGCGTAAATAATAAATGTATGTGGTCAGTTCATCGATTATTCCTGGGTTCCGTAGAGGCTGAACGGAAGATTCCACGTGTAGACTATAAAAAATTAATTTATTATCTTGCTTGTCTGCAGTCGCCTTAGTACTATCTCAAAATTGTCACTTTTCCAAGGTTTCGGTGGAAGGTGACCCTAAAGCGTCATCAAAAACGTTTAGGAAAAGACCATTCATCAAGAGATTTCGAAACACTAATTAATGTTTTTTTTTTTATGAAACCAAAGATGGACATAATAATTTGAAATAGAAAATTACGTACAATAAATGGTTCTTAGAACGAAGACGAGTGACGTAATCAAAGAAACATAAATATTTATCTAATACACTTAAGCATAACATTGCGTGGATGATACAGTATTACGAGAACTTAAGTTACTATAAACCATAACCACCACTTATACGATGATGCCCTACTTCTGAGAAGAGGCGCTAAAGCGTATCTTTACGAGTAGATCGACCGGTCATGACATTGGAACTGTCAATGTCAAGTGAGAGTACTGTCAACTAAACGTCAAGAGAGAAACCTCCGCAAAATGCCAACGACCCGATCTGAGATGAAACCATTTATGATAGAAGACCCGTCTCATGACGCAATCAGGGAATCCCACTTCTTACTATGCAACTTTGGTCACGTGGTTTAAACCTAATGCTTTGGCGAACCTCCAGTACTTGTTTATGGTCGGCGCTGATGATAATAGGTTCGCGAAATCCTTTGTCTATGAATAACAAAATCAAGAGCCGTACGTTCGGCGAAGTCACACGTGTTTTAACTGCAGTAGCCAAAGGGAAAAGGTGTGATGTTAGTATGTTATGTCTTTAATAAGAAACATTAGGAGAATAATGCAAAGAGATTTAAGACTTATAGAGCGGATATTGGGAATATTTTCATACAAAAAATTGATGTCGAAAATGTTCGATTTTGACATACGAATGCTATTTGACAAGCGGGCGTATGACACTAGACAGAACGATTTGTTAATACATAGGTTAAATTGTTTTGAATAAGATTTGATGTTTATTTTTTGAGATATGGGACTTTTTCATCAAACTGCAGCTACAACTTTGTTTTTCATTAACATACTATGAAAAACAAATTTAGTTTTGTTGATGAATGTAAAACAATACAAAATATGAACGAATGCCTTCTAAATATTTTTATTATATTGTTTGGTGCTACGGAACCCTGTGTGCGTGTGAGTACGACTCGCATTTGGCCGGTTTTTTTTTTTCGTTTTGTCCCGTCTATATATTTTATTATCTTCTGGAGAATGCAGTCAGAATGTTGACACAGAGTCATCATCATCTTCTTGCCCTCGTCCAATATCAGAACTCGGTACGCGATAGCAACAAAAAAAATATATTACGAATTGCAATAATTAATATGGGAACTCTGAACTAAGTTTGAGATGTACACACGGCTACACATCAAGCTATACATTTCCAGTATAAGCTGACCTCGCATTGTACGTAAATCCTATACAATGCCAGATCAGCATTAAACTGGATATGTATAGCTTGATCTGTAGCCGTGTGTACTATACTGAAGTACTACTATGATAAATTACGTTGATTTGTTTTTGTAAAACATTGAATAATATAACATACATGCATGGAAACATTGAATAATATAACATACATGCATGGAAACAAGAAATATTGATACATAAAATGGATCTTTAGTTCGAGCACAATTGATTCATAATGGCCTATAAAACCATACAAATCGGCTATCGCATCTTAAATCAACTGTTTCACCGTAACGAGGTAGTAGAAGCATCAATTTTTCAAACAATACATAATTTGCATGCATGCGATAATTTAATTTGCGCGTGAGCTTCTTTATTTGTGCGCGATAATGATTTGGGATCCGGTGCTAAAGCCTTATAAGTAAAACAGGACAATGGATTGTATGAAATAGGACCAGTTTATTTGACTTAGGTACAATGTACGATTATTCAGAATTTACGCCCTGTAAATTCCGAAAAATCGTACTTTGTACAGGATGTAGGTATATTTATGAGCAAAAACAATTTAAGGTTGTGATTCTTCCCACAATAGGTATACTAAAAAGCTTTTTGTAAGACCTGTCATATGACACATGTTCTAAACATAAAAACGTTGTCAAAGTGATACTTATTTCACAGAAAGAGTCTTTCATTAAGGTGGAAGCGCAAGGATAGCCCGCGAAATTTAATTTTTCGTAAGTTCTGTAACTCCATACGTGTTACTGGCGCGATTCATATTTTCATCAACATACAACCTGACACTGACCTGCAAATTGCAATAAACTTAAGAAAAAATAAATTTCGCGGGCTACCCTTGCGCTTCCATCTTAAGCAAGCATAGAAATCATAGAATCACCGACCAACAAAAATATCCTGTATACGTAACATATTCGTAAAAAAGACCTTTATTACCCTCAAAGTCTATTAATATTAAGAAAAAACAAATTCAGTAGAAATGACGTAAACGTAACGACAGACAATTATTAGGAAATTAATAACGCTTATAAACAAACACCCTTGAAACTTCACCACAATATTAATGACCAATTACGATGAATACTTTCATCGTTACGTCACTAGACAACGTCGCGCGTCGATACAATTTGAAATGCAAGCGTCAACTGCTCATCAATCAGTATTCGATAGATCGATCATCGGGCACAGTTGTTAGTCAAATACATGTGTGACACGAGCCGTGTACATGTGGTCTAAAACACCATAGACGAAAGCATACAACCTTTTCGCAGTTATTTATGTTTGACACCAGAAATCGAACAACAATCCTAAAGCTACCAGTATACATGGTGTAAACAGACCCCCTTCATGAAGCCGTCAATCGAGCATTTGGTACATCAAACTAAGTAACTCGCAAAAATTATTTGCTGGGAAACGGCTTTTTTTTAATGTGAAAATGAAGGTACGACTCCATACTACGCACGCATTGTGCTAATACCTGCATTGAATAGTACAGGGAAAATCAAAGTTGTATTTCTTTTAATACTTTGACCTTTAACCTTCCACATCTCCACTACTAGAAAGTTCCCAGGTTTGTTTCAGAATATCACAATGATGGGGAAAACAGTGCCTCTCGGCTACGTTAAGGGTATTTTTACATCCATTAGAAATCACTGTAGTTTTGTCACTCGCAGCAACTCAACAGCCATCTTAGGTCCGTACTACATATCTAGTCACTCAAGATTCAAGCGTTACTTCAGATTAATTTTAACCAATCAATTGGCTTGAATTTATTTTTAAGCATTGCTTGAGTTTAGTTAAGTGTTCTGTAATACGAACCTTAGTGTTACGAAAATAACAATCACTTTGATTTAACACTGAAGTAAAACAAGTGTAAAAAGACTGTATTCTATTTGAGCGATACCCGATATATAATTATATAATTTCTGATTAATTCTGAATTCTGATTTTCGCGATATATAATTTCTGAATACGAGACCCGCAGAGTGTTTACATTTAAATTTGAAAAGTAAATTAATTACTTTTATATGTGCTAAAAGAGAAAATTTTATCAAAACTCGATATACTTATTAAGACCTTCGGAAATAGAATTATCATTTTGTAAAAACACGACTGCGTAAAAAAAAAACATAGAACATAGAGACTTAAACAGTCGGGACCCATTATTGGGATGATTTAAGCCGGTCTATACATATATGTTAATGGGTCCCGGCTGTTAGGTCGCTATGTTCTATGCTTTTTATTTTATTTTTTTACGCAGTCGGGTTTTTTAATTTTTTAAATTACAGTTTTTTTATTTTTGAATAATATTTATTTTGATATACCCAGTGTCACTCTCACAGTAAATACGAATCTAACGACACCTCTCAAGCTAAAATCCATCGAGCCGTTCATGCCACAGAGTGTGCCAAACAATTATACATACATACATACAAACATACATACATACAAACATACATACATACAAACATACATACATACAAACATACATACATACAAACATACATACTCTCGAAAAACATAACCCTCCTTCTGGCGCAGTCGGGTAATAAAAACAGTTTCTCTTCTTTTATTCAGCGCTAATGGCGTTATCTCTTAAGCTTGTTGACTTGTTAATAAACCTCGGATTAAAAAAAAAACTCAGCGTCTTACAGCTTTTGAAATGTTTAGAACATTACAAATGGTATATTCTCAGAGCAGAGGGTCAATTCTAATAATATTGCACGCACATCCGAGATAAGTCATTCGTAGTACACTTTCCACCTGCGACGGTAGAAAGCGACCAATGGAAGTTCTCAAGTTCATAAGAAATCTATAAATAGATTGCAGTACTTAGTACAGTTGGATCGAAGAACATTTAAGTGTATTACCGCGCATATTAATTCTTCTTTTTCCATGAATATATAGAAAACGGGAGATGAAAATGATATTTCAAAAAAGTAACATACTGTATAATGTCAATCAAGTCTGACATCCGTATCTAAAAACAATTTAAAGAGATTACTTGAGTAAAAGTTATTATTTAAGATACGTTTTTTATTGTCTTTTAGTAATTGCTTGAACTTAGTATTCTTAGCCTTGCATTCTTTGACGGTTCTTACTTCGTTTAAGTTTTTTTCTATTGTATAAGTAATTACTTAAACTCAAGTTATTACTTTATCTTGACTCTAACTTAACGTACATATTTTGGAAGATAAATTAGATTCCATTTAAATAAAAATCCTTAAACAGTTATTAAGTTGGTACAAATAAGAAAAATGTAGTTATCACAATGTAGTGTTTAACCAAGTTTAACAAGCTGATAGAAGAGTTAAATAAAAAAGCGAGAAACATATCAGCTGCAAGTTTCAAGTAAAACGTATTATTTGGCAATAATACGTTTTAAATGAGTACTTAATTAACTTTTCTCACTAAAATGTACAAAGAGACTTTGAGTAAAACGACTCGAATTCTGCAAGAACGAAAGACCTTTGGAATTTCAAGTGAACGAAGTGTCAATTTATAATTAAAAATGGTGTTTAACTCCTTAAAGCAAAAAAGAAATAATTAAATACAGCGCCAAATTAAAAACCATAGGTATTAGGTATGTAACTATACATTATACAGTCAATGACCCAAAAAAACGTTTTGATTTTTATTGATCATGGTTATATTTCGATAATCATTAAGTTTGCGGAGTTGCTCTAGCTAATTTAACTTGACCCTGTATATCAACTTCGTCGCGGTTGTAAAACAATTCTAAACTTTAGCTTACCTTGCCTTAATACGGCGCTACAGTACTTAAGTACACATAACTTAAAACGCATCACACATACATAAGTAATACATAATGTAACTTATACCATTCAGTATGGGCAAACCCATATAGGGAAAGTCATTAGCATAAGGAGAAACAATGCGGTCCGGCAAGGACGTTTGCATAAACAATTTCAGTACGAACGATGATTTATCTTTTGCGGACCGTACCAACCAATATGGCGGCGATTTTTCGAGTGTCAGACTACTCGGAAAATCACATTTAACGATATTCTGATAAGTAATAAATACGAATTCGTAGTAGTAGAGATGCAAAATGGTCACTAAGGAGTGGTAATTGCGTATAATTCCGAGACGAAAATTGCATAAAAAGGGTACGTTAATTGGAGATCTTGACCTTGGCAAGTAACCTATTGACACACTGCTCAAGGTTAAAAGCTCCAAGCGTACCTCATTACCTTTGACCTATGTACAGCAATAGAATTTTAAACACTTTACACGATGGAAACTTTAACTGCAATCACAAATAGTCGATGAATGTAAAAAAAAGAAACATAATAGAATCGTCCATGTTTTTATTTAATGGACTATGTTTTCATACAGAGCTTTTATTAACAGGGATCGCATTTTTAACATTAATTAATGGCATTTAAAACCGAATATCAGTTTTCATCATTAAAATATACCAGTCGAATTGGTACTTCATATTTTGAATTTTAATGTTTAATGTAACATCAACAATAATTGTGTTGTCATCCCCTTTCGATCAAACAAGCAAAGTAACATAATTTCCGTAGTTAAAAACAATATTAAAATCTTTATTAGATCGTTGTGATCAAAAGGATTTGATCGGTTTCTCAAGGCCTTTCATGAGTTTTAATAGAATACGAACATTTACTTTCATGTGAAGTGATCATCTTTGAAAATTAATTTGTCCACAAAAATTGAAATTCCGCCATGTTAACGTTGTTTATTTTGATGCCGAATAAACCTTATTATAATATACAATGCAAATCTGAACCCGAAAGGACTCATCGACCCATCGTAGATGTAACCAATATAACACTGTTTTAAGGTTATAACTAAACTTATACTGTTACTGACGGGATATCTTCCGTGATTGTTCATAATTTTGAGCTCGCGATATTTCGACTTCTCGTATAAGGACTCCACAAAACCTGGTGATACTGTGAGTGTGTTTGGCCGTGACATAGTAGCAAGTGACGTATAAGTTTAACCAAATCTAATTCAGATAACTGAATATATTTTTGATAGGAGCGAATAAAAAAAATGAATATCGCAATCTGTATATAAACTTCTTAGTAACCAACCAATTCCGGTTCATAATAAATAGGATTATTAGAGGAATATTCACCTTTACAATAATCCTAACACAAATATATAAAAATCACGTGTCACTATGTTCGTACACGCTACCAATTTCAGTGAAACTTTGTGAACGTGTATTTGGGTACCCGAAAGGTGGAGCCGCGCCGCGCGCCGTGCGAAGCCGGGGCGGGTGGGTATTTACATAATAAAATAATAAACAATACTACGGTTAGTTGGGATCTTGTCATTAACAAAAATATATGATAAATAAGTTCTCAGATATTACGAAAGGGAGAACAGTATTTTCTATAGCTCTTATTTCAATTCAAACGCGATTTTCTTGTGGAATAGCGATTACATTCAGCTTTAGGATACGACCTATTTCATAATAACATTTCTTCCAAAATACTATGTTCGTAATAACATGTAATTGTAATCAATACGTTACACCCGGCGACACACCAAGCTATACATTTCCAGAATAACTTGGCCTCTCTTTGTATAGATTTCCCGTACAATGAGAGATCCGCATAAACTGGATTTGTATAGCTTGATTGGTCGTCGTGCGTACAAGAAAAAAAATACTTTTGATATGATAAGAGCGAACATTATTGGTGCTGTAGGTAAGTACCTATAATTTTGTTGTACAGACGCTAGCAAATCAAGCAAAAAAAAACAAAACACAAACAACACAAAACAAAATGTGCAAAATGTGTGTGTGTACAAAATGTTTGGTCCTGATTAAATGTTTTTTTTTTATTTAATCTGCCCGAAACTGTCAAAATTCCCCAATAAACCTTGAACCTAATGCTTCAGCGATAAAGTTGAGAATGTATTTAAAGAAATTTCACAGATTGTAGTAGTTTGATGTGTATCGTACCGTCTGTACATCGTAGTGGTCTTTTCGTTAGAATTGTATTAGCTATCGATAAGAATTTAAAGGTCTGGTAAATTCTCGGAAGTTTATCGAAAAAATCGATATAAATATATAGGTGTTGTTTAAATAGGTAATCGATAGGATCATTAGAGAAATCGACGGGTAACTACGCGCTAGATAGATACCATCGTAAACACAGATAACGAATCAAAAACACATTAGAAACGATATTTATCAGCTTATTTTAACGTCAATTAGCTAATAAGGTTTCGGAATCAACAATTTTAAGCTAAACATCGTTTTATAAAACGTAATAATTTAGAAAGTTGAATTTTTCGCAGCTTGAGCTTGTGGAATCGTGGGTTGAATCAACACAGCAGAAATAAAACGCGTCAGATGTTTTTTTGGCTCATTTTCCTCGTCTGTCCATTGATAACTACTGCAATGAGATGACCTTTATAGCTAGCTAGTCAAATATTCATTGGATCGGTCATTATTAAGCCAAGTACGTGGCGAGAGTGCAGTTGCTTGAGTCGCGCCGCAACGTCAACTTTAAGGCGTTCGTGGTGCGTGTACCAACGTGTTATCTGCACCTCCTCTTGGAGGAGGACTTTTGGCCGCAAGGAGTGGTGTTCCGTCGCTTCCACGGGCAAGTGCCACCTGAACGCACAAAGATATAGTGCACAAGCGAAGTGATACTAACATAGTTTTAAGGTTCTATTTACTAACACAATTTGTATTTTATCATATGTATGTTAGTATGTAAGGTATATATCTATGGGCTAAAGAAGCCTGAAAATAAATGGTTGCTGTTGTTATTATGACAGTACTTAACGATGATCAATAAATTTTTCCCAGGAACTTAGTAAGTTAAGTTAGTTCTTCATTTGAATTTGATTTTGGGTTTGGTTAACAATTTCAAGGGTTTTAATTTTTTTGCACGGAACCCTAATCCTTTGTCTAAAATAAATGTAAGCCTTAGTTACTTTTATAACATGAGATATCTGCCCGTAAAGGTCCCGTCAAAATCGTGCCACCGTTCCGTAGATTAGCCGGAACAGTCAGCCATAAATTTAAAAAAAAAATGTTTTTCTGTTAAAAGTACCGTATATTCTTTCGTGTGCATTCAGTAGCAAACTGTTATTTTGAAATTACAGACACACTTCAATTTTATTTATTTATATGTATAGATTGAGCCTATATTTATGTGTCACATTTCTCTGACAAACTGCCACTTCCAAGTGAAAGTGAACAAACCAATTCATTTCAAAACACTCAGCCTAATTTGTTCATTTAAAACTGTGCGAGCTGCACGTTAGTTGAAGCTCTATGAGAGTTCACTTAGTGAAGGACATATTATGACGACCCGAATGGCGCAGCGGTATTGAGGCTGTCTTACGTTCTTAGGGTCCCGGGTTCGAGTCCCGGTAGGAGCAAATGTTTGTGTGATGAGCATGGACATTTGTTTCCGAGTCATGGATGTTTATATCTATAATAAGTATGTATTTACAAACAAAAAAGTATCTATGTAGTATTATCAACTATCTGGTGTCCACGACACAAGCCTCGTAGCTTAGTGTGGCACCTAGATGGCGTTGTGTGTAATGTCCAGCGATATTTATTTATTTATTATTTATATACAAATAGCATGACTTGTGTATTGACGTGACAAGCAAGCGCATGCCCTAAACGCCAAACGACAAAAATATGTGACAAAATGGTAGGTGAAATTGTGGCTTGGCGTATAGGACACGCGCGTGCGTTTATGCTCTGGCGGTCAAAAGATTAACTTGAATATCTGGCTTATAGTTAGACGCGGAGATGGCTGAAAGTTTTGACCGAATAGTGACACATGTTGTGTCATAGGAACCAGGGCCGTACAGCAGCGAGTTGGTTTGACGATACCGTCAGTCGCGGGAAACAGATGGATGAGGGCACACAAAATCGAGAAGTGTGGCAGAAGAAAGCCCCACCCACCTATACCAAGCTGCGGGTGATTCCGAGCTGAAATAATGATGATGGGAATCATCAATACGCCAAAGAAGAAGTTCCTCTGGGATAGTTTCCAACCTCCACGCAAACGATCCCGCGGGCATGAACTAGTTTTCCATGACAATCGAGTCGCCGTAATCTTTCGCTGGTGCGACAATTGATAAATCCGTTCAGTTATGTGGTAGAAGGCATTCTATAAAACGATTCGGCGAATGATACGTCGTTTTGCTGTGAGATTTATAAAGCGAATTTTGATTAGGAGATCCGTAACTATAGGGGAGAGGCAGATTGAGTTTAAAGGTTTAGTAAGATTTCAATTTGGTAAGGCTCATTCATAAATTGATTGCGTGTTTTCACTAATACTAGGCTTCACCTAAATTAATCCCTTAAACATATTGTGTTGTTTGAATGCAAGTCTCGGAGTTAAGACTACCGTTCAAAATCCAGCAAAGAACAGTTTAATCTGCTTTGTTACCTATATCAGTTACTATCCAATGCATTCATCAGCATGATGTTTTGAGTGCGTTATATTGAATTGAGCGATACATAAACCGTGATTAACACACCAAAAAATAAAGTCGTTTCGCAGCAAATATCTTTGCGCAGTTTTAATTAGTTTTATGTACAGAATAAATGAGTGACGGCTTTAGGTCCTTTTACACTTTTTATGTAGATTCACTCGTGCATGCATTACTGCTACTTAACATATTAGTACCCTCGCTATAGCAGGCACACAAAAGCGCTAATCTAAACCTGTGTCGTTACTGCATGCAGGCGCATGGTAGACCAACTTGTGCTCGTATTTTTAATCTCCAAAGATATTTCACAAAAATAAAAATAAAAAACAGACTGCGTAAAAAATAATAACTTTAGGCTGAATTTATTATTTGTTTTATTTTATTGCTTTCTACACTTCTAGCCTGAACTTGTTTTTTTCTTTTCAGTTTTTATTTAAAGTTATTTAGTTAGTTAATTTTAACGCAGTCGGTTTTTTAAAGTTTAAATTTTTACGATTTTATTGAGATGGAGAATTTCGCATTTTTTTGTTACGTTTGTAACAAATTCCGTAAACGGTCTAATTCTTTAAAGGAATTTTCATCGTGTCGATGATTTATTTAAATTAAAATATGGTCATGTTAAATACCATTTTAAAATCTTCGTTTAACAAGCAGATCTAAATCCTCGTGCACGATGCCATTAAAAACTAATTTCAAAATCTTTGCTTTAGTCGAGTTTTTCTTTAATCCCATTACGGCGCAAAACAATAAACGCGAAATCAAAGCTAATTACTATTGTTCTGATTGTTCCACTATACCTTCAGGTTTACCGAGAAATGTGTTATATAGACCGATGTTAAGAGAATTTATAATTAGCGGCTGCAAATGCTGGGTATTAGTACTGTAGGTGTTTTGTTCGGAAAATATTTTGGTGTAAGCTCTTCCGTTTGAAAACCGAGTCCGCCAAAACAATTGCCGCAATTCGCTGCATCCAAGTTGTGAGGTATTTCGGAAAACAATACCATTATGTTTTCACTCGCAAAATTGCTTGCTTATTTTTCTGTATGTTGATGTAACAAGCTCGCTTACTGAGTGCAGTATTTCGTTCTTCTAATGAGAATATTACCTGCGTTCTGGGATACCGGTTGATCTCTTCCGACACTTAATATGTATAGGATCGTCATTATGGAAACAGGAGTTAATAAATCTTTCTGACAGGCTAGACATCTGAAAGTTGCAGATAGTTTAGCTCAAGTCGTCTAATGACTTCGTAGCTGTCAATAAGCTGCCTTTATAGCTGCATTACTGCAATGCTATTAGTGAAAAAGCTTCCAAAGAAGCCGTATTAGGCTCGGAACACGCGGTGCGATATACACGCGGCGTATTTTTTAGCGGTAATAAATCTTGCCTTTAGCAAGATTTACTACCGCTAAAAAATACGTCACACCATGTCGATTGTCGACCATATTACATACAAGCGTCGCATTAGCGATTTTTATCAGTCCGCCAGGAATGCTTTTCATGCATTTTATCGCGACTGAAAATAACTTTAATGCGCTCCTTGCTTTGCTAGCGTTCTGGTAACAGCTAATTAAATGGCACGAAGTGGAAATGAGTTCAATAGAATACTTCGACCTTCTTTCTAGAGATCAATTTGTGTAAAATTAACAGAAATAAATAAATTCTCGCCTGCAACAATTGTTTTGAAAAGATCTTATTTAAAGACAATACGGCGATTCTCCTTTCATACATTAAAACAAGTCCACACCGGCGAAATCGGACAAATAGGAATGAGAAATGGTTGATACAGGGACAACAACGAATAACAGGAATCACATCAATTTCCTAGACTGCCTACAAAACACCTATTAAGCTGAACAGAACAATATAAACACAAACAGCATACACGGAATGGAACAGGACTCGTTACAGTTAAAGAATCGTATTGCAACTTTCTATGAATGCGCTCATTTGGCTAACTCCTATTAATACCATAACACAATTCTTCGGAACTAGTTCAAGATTGATGGCTGAATAGGCTTCAGTCCCAACAAAAACTAACAATCTATTTATTTTTCCTTATAAGAGGATTTATCAGAAGCCGGTAACAACAGTAATTGGGTTGACACAACTCAGTCCAAAGAGTTGCGCATTTCACGTACAAAATGCCGACAGTTAATTGGGATCCTATGGGTGCTGACGTGCCGTCCTGTTATCTTTGAAACTGTCAGCCCTAGTCCCGATTTACGATGAACGCTGGATAGTGCTTGTTTTCAGGATCAATGTCTAATTAAAATGGATATAGGCAATTTAATCTGACACAATGTCGAGAATGGTATATGAGGTATGACCAAGCGTTTTCCAATACTTCCCACGATGCAGTTTTAGTAATAACTTGAAATAGTTTCATAGATTTTTTAATACATTTTGCGATGGTAATGATCAACGGGTATCTCAAAAGGAGGCACAAGTATACAGGATGGAAGGACACCAAAGCTGAAACGGTTACCACGTAATCCATAGATATATTATAGTAAGTTCTAATCCATAAATGGCAACACTTCTGCTGGCATTAATGGCGTCAGTCGTGACAGAAAAATTTCGTTACGAAAGATTAAGTTTTTTGTGTGTCCATTCTATTATTTTTTACAAAGAATAGAATATTGACAAGTGCAGAAACGATTTTACTTCATTATTGAGTATTTATGAAGCATTAAATACCTTTTGTATTTATAGAATATAACTGTTTATTAAATGATGTATTTATTTATTTATTATGTTTATGTAACACATATGCAAATAGTATACTCGTTCATAATACAATAAAATAACATGGCTTTCATACAAAATGGATATAATATCAAACTTGATATAGGTATAATCAGGTGGTGGGGTAGGTGGTTATAGGTATATCATAAATATCCGATATTTTGATATTTATAATAAATATCGGATATTTTCGAACCCTGGAAATTTTCTGAATACGTGGTAACCATTTTAGCGTCGGTATACCTTCCAACTTGTACCTATAAAAAGCAGCTGATCTACTATTTTTCGCCGATAACCGCAGAAACGTAAGAAAGTAAACATGAATACTATTTGTACAATGCATCGTTCTGCGGAACACACGGCACTTGTTTTCAAAACGACTGTTTCTACTTAAGAACACGGTACTGGGAAAGCCGTGCGGTTTGTAAATAGTCCACGTATTCTAGAATATTCGAAATTCTAGATACTTCTACGGTCCTAATTGGCTTTCAACAGGCGGCCATTTGCGTTTGCGTATTTTGATTGATGGTAAATATTTGTTATTTTTCGCTTAGGTTCGCGAAACTCAGGGATTTAGATATAAATATAGCAAATTAAAGAGAAAATGTTTGTTTATTTTTGTACTCACAGAATAGCTCATTAGATTGCTACGAAACCATTTACATAATTAATAAACCCAGTAAATATTACAGATTTTTCAGAAATGGAAATATCATCTTCAATATTATTGGTATGGCATAATAAATTACTACAAGGTGTGTTGGTTCACACTTCACAGATAAGAAAAAAGATTAAAACGAGTTTAACTATAATGCACGCTCCCTTTATTATGTCGGTTTTTATGTTTATCGCATCACTACATACTCGTAGTATAAAACAAAGTCGCTTCCCGCTGTCTGTCCCTATGTATGCTTAGATCTTTAAAACTACGCCACGGATTTTGATGCGGTTTTTTTTAAATAGATACGAGTGATTCAAGAGGAAGGTTTATACAACGTGTAACAGAAAGGGTATAATCATATGGAATACTGTGGTACGGACCATCAAACCGAACAACTTTCTCTATGGGACCACCATCGAAATCGTAAAAAAATAATCAGCTGTCCCATACATTTGGATCTAGTAGGTATTGAAATTTTGTATAGGACAGCTGATTATTTTTTTACGATTTCGATGGTGGTCCCATAGAGAAAGTTGTTCAGTTTGATGGTCCGTACCACACTCTTCCATATCATTATACCCTTTCTGTTACACGCTGTATGTATATCATTGCACCCGTGCGAAGCCGGGGCGGGTCGCTAGTAAGCATATTGCAAAAACACTATAAGATTTTCCTAACCCACAAACCCTCAAATGACGTATATGAATACATAACACTAAAATATAATGTAGGTATGTAAAGATATAAATTGATCAATGAACGGTTTGTAGTACATAAGAACGTGACTATTTACTAGTTCTAATTCTATAGATCTAGTTTCTTATCTATGAATCAGTCTATTAATCTATTTAATAGGAAATTCTCACTAGTCCTTCACTAAAGAAACGTTTCATCGGAAGCATGGAACCAAGATAAAATTAATTATTTAAATGGTCTAAAAGAAACACCGTGTCCAGTTACATAAGCTATTATGACGGAGATGGCGGGACGAACTGACTCCTACTAAAAGGACTAGCAAAAGACAGTGTGTGGAGAAGAGAGATCTTTGCCCAGCAATGGGACAAAACAAGCTAGTTACATTATGCTAGCTTTTTCTTTACTGAATCGAGGTTGTGTTGACTCCGAGAGTTCAAGCTTCACTGCCTTGCCTGCGGCTTCGCTCGCGTTTTGTTCAGAAATTACCCCACGAGCACGTTGGAAATATAGCCTATATTACTAGGGGATAATGTAGCTTCCTATTAGCGAAAGAATTTTCAAAATCGGTTCAGTAGATCCAGAGATTACCCCCTACAACCTCACAAACTTTACCTCTTTAAAATATTAGTACAGATTAATACAAAACTTGCCAATGAACCATATGCTCTGTGTCATCCTGCAGTAAAAAACTGATACAAAACTATAGTGAATTTCGTACTAACGCCAAGATAGGTCTTTCTTATGTATGGTCACCAAAGGAGATAAGTAACCAGGGTCGTCGGAAATAGTTGAAGTTTAGTAAGAAACCGATGGATGTTTTCGAGTAAAATTTAATATAGTTAATAGAACACAAACAGTTCATTTATCAAATTAAATTTCATTCGAAAACATCCATCGGTTTCTTATTAAACTTCAACAATATCCGACGACCCTGGTTACTTATCTCCTTTGCTGACTGTACATTTCCTTTACCAATTAACAATTATTTTGCTCCCCAGCCGAGGACTAGTTGAAAACACCTTATCTCAAGTAAACAAGGGCCGAGTGTGATCAACACGCATCAATATTGATTAGCACCACCCGTCGCCACCCAAAGATTCTCTCATAGTAAACGATACCACCACTAATCACCACATACCCATATACGTATCACCTAGCCAGCCTAATTAGCAGCTGCTGACTTTTTCTTTCACTATAATATATTATGCATGGGAAAAATTAAAATCTTTAATTAAATACATACCAGGGCCTATTATTGATCAATGCAGATCATTCTGTTTTTCTAACCACTCGCATTCTGTTGAAAAAGTGGTTGACGACGGTTAGGAATAGCCGGGAGTAGGTACTAGATATTTTTAACCGACTTCAAAAAGGAGGAGGTTCTCAATTCGATTGGTCTATTTTATTTTTATTTTCACCGATTACGCTGAGATTTATGATCCGATTTACGTGATTCTTCTTTAGTTTGATGCGGAATAGTTGTCATTTAGTCCCAATTCAATTTGGTGGAGATCTGATGCTGATCTTCGGAGATATACAATGGAACTCTTTAAAAATAGACGGCAAATCTGCCATGATTGCTGCAATCGCTTGGATGTTTATTGTTTATGGAATTCATGACGTACCATCACGCCTGTATACTCTGAGGGGTACGCAGATGTGTAAATACACCCAGATTTCGACAGTTTAGGTATGTGGAGTTCCATTTATTGGGGATAAGCCTAATACCATGACATGTATTGTTAACAATGTAAAATAAATGGTACATGTTATAACTAAAAATGGAGAAATAAAAAAAAACGTTTTTGCAAAAAATAAAACCGACTGCATAAACAAAAAAAAACTAACTTTAGCTTCAGAAGTCAGTGACAAAAATAAAACAAAATCAAACTAACAAAAGTCACCGCCTTCTGAAGCTAAAGTTATTTTTGACTTTTTTGTGTTTTTGAAGTCGGTTTTATCAAGTTAATCAAGCTTCTTCTTCTAATACCACTTCATCTCATTGGAGATGGCGACGGCTAGTGGGCTACCCCTCGGGGCTTGCATATATTAATTTGGACAACTATTAGTATTGTACTATTAACAGGGTCTCTCTGGACCCTAGCCACATACATGATACAGGACACGTCTAGTCTTTAAATGAGAACCCGACCGGCGCTGATGAGGTGTTTTTTGGCCACTATTTGGTTCAGTTACCATTATCTGGTTCAGTTTTAAGTAAATATTGTCGTGTTAAAAATAATAAAACCGACTTCAAAAAAAAAACAAAAATAACAAACCAAAACACAAAAAAGTGAAAAATAACTTTAGCTTCAGAAGCCGGTGACAAAAACACCAAATCAATCAAACAAAGGTCAAACTTCAGAAGTCGGTGACCTTTGTTTGATTGTTTTTATGTTTTTGTCACCGACTTCTGAAGTTTGACCTTTGTTTTTTGTAGTCGGTTTTATTTTTTGCAAAAAAGTTTTAATTTATTTTTCCATTTTTAGTTGTTCCCATGTCGCCATGAATTTATTTTACTTTATTAAATACGCGTCTAAATGACAACAACAGTTCTTTTCTTAAAGTCGGGTAAAATGAATACTTCTAGTTTCTAGCACTCATTCTGTTGTCTCTAGAGAAATCGAACATCGATATCGACGAGTTGCATTTTCTATACATTATTCCAGAACAAGACATCACCTAACTCCTATCCGTTAAAGAGTTGTATCTTCCTTCATCAGCTCAGCGTCATGAGATGATGATGACCATACGCAAATGTTATTGAGACATTTGCGTATGGTCATCATCATCTCAGCTTTAGAAATTATTTTTACTAACATTTATGTCGTGGCTATTGTGTTGTGTATAAAATACTGGTATTCAGCTGCATCCGGTAAGACTGGAAGCCGACCACAAAATAGTTGGGAAAATGATGCAGATGATGAACAATACATGTCATGTCATGGTAATGGGCTTATCCCCGATAAATGGAAATCTGGGTGTATTGTACACATCTGCGTACCCTCTCAGAGCATACAGGCGTGATGTTACGTCATGATGTTGTATAAACAATAAACATCCAAGCGATTGCAGCAATCACGACTGATTTGCCATCTATTTTTGAAGAGTTCCATAGTATATCTCCGAAGATCAGCATCAGATCTTCACCAAATTTAAATGTGACCACCTCAGAAGTATAATATTTCAAATAGGAAAATAATTTTGAGAATCGGTCCACAAATGGGGGAGAAATCAAACACACGAACATATAACCTCCTCCTTTTTTGAAGTCGGTTAAAAAACAATGCACGCGGACCTACACTCTACTTGTCATGTTAGCTCACTTCGCGTCGCGTATAAAACAAACATTTATTTTATGAAGTTTTTAAAACGAAATAGAGCATAAATATACAACATTAGAGCTATTTAATATTCCATTGATGGAGTAAACAGGGGTCAAGTGACCCATAACTCTAATCCGGAGGTGGAAAACACAGCGATTTACATTTTTCTACGAAACTGTATCTATTATAACGCCTTTCTTTTGTAGCGAAGGTGCTTACGATTCATGTAATTCAATGCATCTACTGGGAACCGTGTGCTGACTGCTGGCGGCAAACCCTAAAGTGTCGGCACACTTGGCGCTGTTACCGGGAACTATGAGAATCACTCCGGATTTATACTAAATTACGTTTGAATTTCAATATTCCCACATTATTATCGTGAGAAGTATACATCAAGTGGTTACATTTAATTCTATTAACAGACATTAGGGATCTACGATATGCAATGCACTTTGCAGTGAGGTGGTGCCGATGTTAGCAAAGATGCATCGCACCTTGTATAACAAATATGAGAACAGTTTCTTATATCTATTGCCTAGCAGTACTAATTAACCAACTTGTTCCCTATTTGGCTCGCGCGGAAAAATTACCATATAATATACATAAAATTCTTAGTTTTAAACGCGTTTTTACGAATTGAAAGACTCGTATTACAGCGAAGAACTTGTCTATCCGTTTCAAGCTGTCTTCTCAATTGTGGCTTGCACGAACATTATCCGGTGATCAATGAATTAATTGAGTAATCGATCCCTATCTTAAAGAACTGATGTCATAAACAGCTAAGGTAATTAGAGTTTCAAGTACGCATCAGCGTACTCCGAACGACTTTTTTAAATGGCATCTATTATGAACCTTTAATTACACAAAATCCCATAGTCAATCAAAGGATACACCCAGTGTTTTAGCATTAATGTTTAATGCATACAGCGGGTTTGACGTGCACCTTGCTACAGTGGAATGAGTTTCATATTTATATTAACTTTAAAGCTATTTAACTAGAATGGAAACAAAAATCTGTTCTCAGCGCATATGGCGCCCGAGGAGAAACAAAAAATCAGGTAAAGATATATGATAAGACTAATATGGCCCTTGATGGGTAAAAAATAAACACATGTTGAATTGGAACCAAGGAATTCGGTACCTACTAGTTATTTGTTCTAATCTATTTCGCGTATGTTCCAAGAATGCATTAATAATGAGGGAGTAGAAAACAAACAAGTTTCCGATGATAGTTACGTAACATAACAATAGCTATGAAGAAAATGAATGATGGTGAAGAAAAGCCTGTAATTATGGATGAATAAATGCTCAGATTGACACAATGATGACATCTGCATAGCGTGTGATGAAAGATAGTTTGAATTTGGTCAGCCCCTGATAAGTTGTTAGAAGGGAATGGAATGGACAAGTGCAGAGAGTGCAACTGAGAGATTTATTTGATCAAAGATTAAATTTATACTGTCACTCGGGATATCTTCCGTGATTGTTCCATGTTGTTGTTGTTTTGTGTTGTTCAGTCACGGAAGATATCCCGTAAGTGACAGTATGAATTAAGTTGTAAACCGTGAAAGCTTAAAACGGTGTTTGATCAAAGATTTGTCAAAATAATTGAGGTGATAATATTTCTTGCACATCCGTCTGTTTGGCAAATCTCCCCACATAATTAGACTCAAACATTTCTAAAAAAACGCGGAAAAAATATCGGCAAACGGCTAGCTAATGCCTTATCAACAATACACTCTAATATGTTTAATCTGTATACTAGTGAGTCATACGTTGGAATCACTTTGCGATCAGACTGATTGGCGAGCATATTAATAACGTCAGAAATATTAAATTAGTTTCTTTTTTCTTTAATTTCGCATCGCGTCATTGAAAATTCTTTTAGGTCCGTAAGTATTGCTTAGTACGATAAAGATTTAACGCACTACGCATAAAATCACGCCTACAATTTGCCAGTTATGTTAATTCCCATTTAACAAGAGTGGTTCAAAGTAAAAAATTCATTTAACCCTGCGGAAATCCGATCGGTCTGAAACATAGTTATCCTATATACGTAGTTCATCAAAAAACAAAAAAAAATACCAAGATCATTGGAACAACATCAACCAGTAATCAATTTTCTACTGATCCTACACATCCTGTTCCTAAAGTAAACCGGCAAATAGAAAGTATAAACATTCAAAACACTTACCGTTTGTTATCGACGGGTGGTGTGATGTCCATAGGCGGAGGCGGCGGCGGCGGCGGCGGGGGTGGTGGGGGTGGGGGCGGCAGCATCTGCGCGGGAGGCGGAGGCCGAGCATCAGGTATATCCGGCGCTATCACCGACACGGGCACTTCTTGTTCCTTAAGCACGCTTACATCCGGCAGCTCCTTCAGATCCGGGAGTTCTAATTCAGGTACAGCCATGACTGGTGCCACTGGTGATGTAACGACTGAAGGCGCAATGGACCCGTCAGTTGTGTTGGAGAACTGCACGTCACCCGCTATGCCTGGCAGGTGTGGAAGGTCTAGCGGCATTTCTAGCTCCGGGACCTGTTAATGATTGATCATGATGTTTATGAATCCAGTTACTTTTGAGATATTCTACTTTCAAAGCATCGACAACTTTATGGTAAAAAGTTAAGTTTATGGTTAAAAGTTGGTTAACTCTTTTTAACTATCGTTAAAAAAGAGCTTAGAAACACAATACAAATTCACGTTTAAATAATACGTACCATGCCCATGCCAGGTGCATACAAATATTCATCCGCATCACGTTTGAGAATATCTCTATTCAGAATGGAGCTAGGCGCCGCTTCCAACAGGCTCTTGCTCTCGACCTTAGAGGGCACTGCCGGCACGTAGGCCGTCGCCGGCCGCGTGGTCCCAAGATAAGGACTCTCATCAGTGTTAAAGATCAACAGATCACCAACACTTGATAAATCATCAATCATAGTGCTCAAATTAAAGTCCTGTTTGGGTTTCGCACTTTTAGGCTCTGCCACTTTCACGTGGTAGAAGTGGAGTTTCTCCTAAAATAAAATAGACATATTACTATTTGCCGTTTAAGCGACACGTACAAGGTTGAGATATCATTGAGGAGCTTTACTGTGAGAAATGGTTCTTTCAATCTATTCTTGCAACTAACAATAATAATTTGTGAAGGCTGAAGAGTAAACTGTGAGACAGAGTTTGGAGTATAATTGTAATAAGCTAGAATTTTAAGAAGGTCAAAATATTCTACATACGTTTATGAAAGCCTGGAATAATTTATTTATAACGTAAACTTGTTTCAATAGACAAAAAAGCTTCAGTGACGCTATACACAGTTACATCCCTTCAAACGAAATTACTTGTTTTGGTCATTATTCTATCATAAAGTTGTATTTAATGATATAACGAGCGCAAGTGTTAGCTAATTATGTAGCGGTGACGGGCAAGACTTTAACAAAGAAATGGCCAATGAAGAGCCACGATAACCGACCGTACAATTTTGCATTCTGCGTCTCAAGTTGTCTCCAACGTCTACAGTTGACAATTTACAATGTTCAGATTTTATCTTTGCTTTTTTCTCCATGTATGTTGCAAGTAGCTGATAACGTGTTCACACATTGTTTACACAAAATTGGCTTACGAGACACAGTGTAATACTCCAACTTAATTATTGACTTACTTGTAACTCCTTCTCGTTTGACTGCCCCTGAGTCTTCCCACTCAGAGTAACCTTTTTGGGCTTGTGTTGGTATCCATCCGCGTCAAAAGCTGATTGGTAGTGTTCATGGGTTATTGAGGCCGGATACTTTGCGCTCGAGAAGACTTTGATCGCCTTCTGCATGCCAGTTAGCTTTTCCACTTTAGATCTAGATAACTCTATCCTGTCATTGAGCTTCTTTGTCTTGTCCAAGTTCTGCTTGATTCTTGTCGTCAGCCGTGCAAACACATCATCTACGATGCCGTTGAGATTATCCAAAGTGTCCGCAATCTGCAGTATTGTCTCCTCAACGCTCAGATCACTTGGTACTAAATTAATTCTATATATACCCTCCATATTTAACCTCTTTTACGCGCGTATTTAATTTCTGTAACAAACATCACGTGTTGTAACGCTTGTCGAGGATTAACGCTGAAATAATGCGAATAATCAAATTCTTCTACGAATTTCATGGTTCTATTTTATTAAAGCTGCTGATGAAATCTTACCTACTAAGCTTCTTAAAAATCACCTAAAATAAATTAATAAGGCACAAGAATTATCACTAGACAACACATCCACATTCTTGTGTGTAATTATATTATGTCCAATAATTTTATAGCACTTCGTAAAGCTCCTAAAGTCCATTATTTACAACTCAGTCACTTAAAGTCTATTTTATCAGTACTGTGTCACTTATTGTATGCTTTATTGGGCTCAATTTTTCGACAAGTTCATCGTATGCGAGTCGGTGAGCAACGAATGGAGATTATCGTTCGCGGGGTCAGTGCTCCACGAGAATCGGCAGTACGCGTCGGGCGACATTGTCGGGTCTAGTATCGCCGACTCCTCGAGCTGACCACCCGACAGCATGTTGTTGAGGTGCTTGTTTATGACCGCGTCTCCGGGACTGACGTAGCCACTTGACGTCGGCTGCTTTAACGGCACAGCGTTGCGTACTGGTTGCTTATGACTAGGCAAGGCGTCCAAAGACTGCAATTGAATGTAGCTGCTGTCAGCGCCGTTTTTCACTGGCTGTGGCAAGGTAGGCATAATTGGCAAGCTTTCAGTACCGAAAATTTTTGTGGGGGACGGTCCTAACTTGGGGAAATTCATCATGGACTTTGCCTGAGCATCTTCAGGCATCACGTAGCCCGAAGAGGCTGGCGGTTGACTTGGGACGCTGGGCGGTGCGATTCCAGTCGTGAATATAGGCGGGGCCAGAGCTGCCATAACATAACTCGAACTGGCAGGCTGTGCTGCTGGTTTTGCAATAGGACTTGTATGGGGTGCTGGGGCAGATTGTACGTAGCCGCTGACCGGATTCACTACAGGTTGTTGTACGTAACCACTAGGATTCTTTTTGAATGATTTGTCACTAAAATAAGGTGAATTCTCTCTAGAATTGTCAGTTTCCGAATTTGCAGAATCTTCATCTTGCGTTACATTATTGTCTTCAGCCCTCACGGGTTCTACTTCTAAGTGCAAGGATGAATCCGAGCCGTCGTCTGAAGTGGACGGTTGTCTCTCAACGGCCCCGCGTGACATATCCGACAGCGCGGTGCTGTCCGTGTGGTCACTGGAGCCGCAGTTGTTTTCAGTGTTCTGTTTGGTTTCCGGAGTAGACACTGTGGTTCTACTGTTCGGTAGTAACAACATCTCGTCTGATGATGGTTTATCGTCCTTGTTTGTTGGATTCCATCCTCCAAAAGCGTATTTAGAAATATCTTTCTCAGGTATACCTAAGCCATTTGGTAAGACTGGTTTTATATCTTCCATTTTCCTATACTTTTTGTATAGCTTGATGGAACCGTACATCATGCCTATTAATGCACAGATCGCAAGAAGGATAAGAATCATAGCTAGTCTATCCTTGCTTCTACAAGCTACCGAGCTTGGGGGACTCCATGGACCAGGATACTCATGCCACCCTTTGTTCTGTTTTGAAGGCATCTTTACTTCTAGTCTATCAGCTAATATGCCATGGTAAGGATCTTCATCAAAGTTTACTGCTCTGACTTGATAGGTTTCACTTTCATCAACATCTTCACAATGTATTAGAGAATAATACAAATTAGTCGTATTTAATATTTCTGTTTTAGATGAAGTGCTTTCGTCTTTCACTCTTTTTATTTGGTACAGATCCACAGTTCCCCCAGGCTTATCAGGACGTTCCCACATCAATTTATCTGGATTATTTTTTACTGTAGGAGCCTTCAACATACTGGGAGGGCCAATTCTCGTCCTGACAAAGATACCATTATCAGGGCTGGGTTTCGAACAACTTCCAATAGCTGAATTACAAGCCATTATGGTGAATGAATAATTGTTAAACCCCTCAAGTTCAGACACTTTGAACTCCATTCTAGTGGTCGTTTTTCTCTTCTCATCTTTTTCATGCTGCTTTTCAACCAGTTTAGGAATACGCCTTGTTTCTTTGCCATTTTCATTGATTATAATGACATATTTACCTATTACACCATTTTTCTGAAGAGGTGGATCCCATGAAATTATTAATGAGTCACTCTGTACATCAGAAATAACAACATTTCTTGGAGGTGTTGGTGTATCTTCAATGGTTGTCACTCCTGTGGAAGCATTTTCAATTGTTTTCAGACCCTTAGTAGTGTCCAGTGCCAGGAAAAACTGATATGTTGTGTAAGGTTTCAGATCAGTGATGTTTACTTCCATCTGTTTTGGGTTAGTAACATTATAGATAGATTTGTTTCCAAAAGAAGTGTCGCAGTCAGTGCTTGTGGCTAAGACAGGGCAGTATGATATTTGATATCCTTTTATTGTACCTTCTGGTAGAGTACAGGACATTGTCCAAGTGATTTTGACAAATGATTTTCCTGGAACATCATGGTTGACTTTTACAGGAAACCCAAATATTGGAATACCATCTTTATAAATGTCACAAGTTGCCCATGTCATGCCACTTGTTTTGAATCCACTATTAGCTGATATAGCAAACTGATACCTGCTGTCTCTTGGCAAATCAATGACATGAGTGTTCTGATTAGGATCCAAAATGGTGAAGTTCATTCGTCCTGTACAAATTTGACTACTATTATGTTGACACCAAAACAAGGTGTAGTTGTCAATGTGCTTGACGCCAACCCATGATAATTTGTATGTGCCATTTTGATAGGCTAGTTTTGTAAATGATTTTACATTTAGTGCTTCAGTATTTACTTTTGATGGGATGTAAAGGTGACTGCTGTTAACAGATGAACCAACTGCATTAGTGGACCAAATAGTCACATCAATAGCATCTAAAGTTGTTCCATCCAGTATAACATAACTCAAGCTTTTGTTTTTATCTGGGAATAATGTCTGTGAGTGCTTAGATCCTTGTACAACTACTTTATAGGTGAAATTATCACCAGCCTCCTCATACTCTTCAAGTTGTTGCCAGTACACATATATCACTCTTTTATTTTCATATATTGATTGGTCAAATGCTCCGGTAATTGTGTCTGGTGGTCGTGGGGGCCTCTCACTTGCAGTTGTAAACAGCACATAACTGAAGTCAGACCAGAATTTATCTTCAGTGGCTAATGCTGACTTTATGTATATCCTGACTTCATATGACATGTGCGCATATGGTAGATTTGAGAGCAAGAAAGTATATGTCTCTTTATTTTTTCGTTTTTCCTTTGGCATCAACGATGATGCATCAACACTACGAAAGTAAGCTGTGTTATCAATTTTAGCAATTTGGTACTCTATCCTATGCACAATAGCACATGACAAAAAGTCAACCATGTTGGGTGGGATCTTCCATTGAAGCAGCACACTGTGTGTGTCGTTACTCAACACCTTCAGCTGTTCCGGTGGATTAGGCCTCACAATGGAGAAATGATCAATTGTAAAATTCTGTTTATTTGTACCAAAATAATTATAAGCCGTTAAAAGAAAATAATATTGATGTTCCATCTGTCTGTACCTGGGCTTGCTTATGGCAGTATAAGTAACCGATCTTACATTGTCAGTCCTGTTTGCTATACGGGGCTCATATATGTTTCCGTTTATCATAAATGTTAAATTATAATTTGTCAAACTGTACTCTGGGGTGTTTGGGGCAGTCCAGGAACAAGTCAGTTCATCGAGATTCTTGGACATGCATCCAAAGTCAGTGACGTTGGATGGAGGTATGTCCACCAGCACTCGGAAAGTGCACTGCTTTTGCGTTACTGTGTTTTTGCAATAGAATATGGATACCTGTCTTGGCAAATTTGGAATATACAGCCTCCTCGTAGTCGCGTTCACTTTTTCCGAATGTTGAATATTTGGGCCACGGTAAAACTCCAAGTTATCAGCGGAGTAATGCTCGGCCACACAAAACATTTCCAAAGGATTCCCATAAAGTATATTGATCATACCTTCAGGGTACACAGAGACAGAAATGTCTACTCCTTGACACTTGGAAATTATGCACGGTAAACTGATCAAACATTTGATTAATATACACCACATCCATAGTCCTAGCTGCGGCCCCCTTCGGAACCCTTCACACTTTCTTCGGGTATTTGTACATATATTTTCCATAACTGCTGTGTTAATCTGTCACTCCATCACGAACTGATGCACTGGTTTCAACTAAACAGATCGCGGGGAAGGACACATTACTTGTTTTTTTATATCGCGAGCTAAATGGCGCACCGATGGTCTCAACACGATGACACACACTGACTGAGCACCGTCACTATACGCGCACCACATTTATTTATCAAACGCTACTGTTATCCGGCATCGAGTACTCGATAAAGCTTGTAAGCGCGGGACCGGGTTTCGTCTAATTGTTCTGCATTGAAAATTTTATAACGCCTGCAGTACAGTACTTACATAAAATAGAAGAAAACTTTGGGAGTATTGAAATTCTCAGAAAAGCCAACTTCAGTTCAGTTCGTGCAATGCAGCGATGATTGACGGCGGTGTTGCTAGCCAAATAGGTCTAATTACCCATTGTTTTCATAAGCTAAAATTATCCGCAAACATGAAGATTAAGTCGAAGAAGGAAAATAATGAAACTACGCAATATCTTATTTTAATAACTCGCAGTCATTTTAACGCCTGTCATAGCAAATCGTGGAATACTGATCAGCCATTTCTCACAAAAAATAAAATGTCAAGTTTGATTTTGGTCTAAATAAGCACGTGTGGCTTCCGAAAATAAAGTAGCAACAGATCTTTATTTGTTCCTCATTAATTAAGATTACACAGATTAATTTCATAAGGATTAACCTACTATTTATATGTCTGTGGGATTAACGATGGAATGCTGGAATTGCTCTTGGCAACATTTCGATTGACATCAACTGAAGTTGGCAGCAAGCAGGTGAAAACAAATCAATAATAAACAGGAAAATGTTGCCACACTATTATTTTTCCGTATAACTTGGCAAAAGTACTCAAGACTCAAACAAATGCAGATTCACATTCATGTTGTTCATCTTGGCTGTGGTATATAGAGTGCTGGACTGGTGTTGTGATTAATTTTCTATAAAGAGAACTGTAAATATTCAGCCTAGGCAGACTTGACTTTGACTAGTTTCTAATCATAAACTTGAATGGACGTATCCAAACAACATCCGAAAATCCGAACTAAGCTAACATGTGACTTTGACAAATCTGACATGAGTGACACGAATGACATTTTAGTACGAACTTCAAACATTCGAAAACTATAAATTTACTCTCATTTTTGCAATTAAAACAATTTATGTTATTTTGTTTTAATAATTAGGCAAAAACTTAATTATTGTTATAAAAATAACATATGCCATCAGTTTTAAGTTTAATTTTACTGTCGCATCAAATAAAGACACCATTATACTATGTTGACGATATAATTATATAATAAAATACGATACTTTCAGAACGGAACTGTAACCTTCATCAGTGTTGATAAAAATAATTTTGTTTTTTATTAATTTCATGCGTTTTGAGTATAATATTAAAGGATCAATTATGTGAATGTTTTACGATACAATGGATGATAGTAACTTACTCTCCTTGGGTTATACAACGAAAACAGCACTCATTAAACTCCGTGATGATATACGAAATGTTATAGAAGAGCACAGGAAGAAAAATCCAACTGGGTATGATAATGTTTTAGATTTCCATGGTTCCAGGCATTATAGATTGCTCTTGTTTGCAAAGATGTTACAAACATATATGTCTCAAATTTCTGTGTCCTAAATGGCTTCACTTAAAAGATTTTAATTCATGTAAAAATATTTCAGATTTGGGTTGGTACGGAATATTATTTCATTTTCATCAGAGAAAGTGCTGTTGTCAGGTGTCGCTTACACAATAACATTAGTGTACGTAGTCTGCTTGATACTTACATACCTTCTTGGGGAGTCTGTACAAGCCCATGCCTATTTACTATGGGAAGCATTTTTCTTAATTGTGATACTGTTAGTAAACTTCTTGGTGGCGTTCAATGAAGAGTATTTATACAGGAATGAAGTACCTCATAGAGTAAGGAAAGTTTTAGGTAAGTGTACAAAACATTTATTTGTTGTATAATGCAATACACCCAGTATTAAAGGAACACACCTCTGTACACCACTACCCAACACTTTCGGGGAAACATGGGTGTGGTGTTATATGTTACTTTTATTTGCATATTTAGTCATAAGAAGACTACAGTTGAGTTTATTTACACAATAATATTTTCTATTGGTTTATTAATTTCACATGTTTAGCATTAGTCCCATCTGAATATTGACCATTTGTTAACACAAACTACAACACTGTTTATAGTTGCAGCCATACCCGGGGGAAAATACTATTGGGCTAAAGATTATCCTATGTCCTAAGCCAGGTCATAGTTTACCTGTGTGCAAATTCATTTCATTACTATCTATGTAGTTGTTCATGTGTGAAAAGACGTTGCTTCCACATATAATCATACACTTCGCACAGTGCCACTATATGCTACCAAACTATCCAATCTTTGGATCTGAAAGCAACGATATACATCGAGAAAATTTCATTGAAATTGGTAGGGTGGTTTTGGGAGATTAGTGTGTATGAACATAGTGACACATGATTATTATTTAATCAGAAGATTATTATTGATTCTGAATTACTCTGTACTTAACCCTGCAAAGTTGAAACATAAACCTCTTCCAATAGTACAACCACACCCATTCAATATATTTTAGTTTAATTTAAAATCATTGGCATTCTTCCAGAGGTGAAAGCACTCATTATTATAAACAACTTTGTCAGTAGGTCAAACAAGACAGAAAATAAGTCTACTAAGGTAGTCATAAACAAAATGTTATCTTTTATCGTTAAGTAACTACCGGTACTTAATGCATTCATAATGATTTCCTTTGATACAAGATTAAATTTAAAAAAAAAGTTGGTCAATAAATTCTATTTTTGAAAATACTATTAGAAATCTAATTCGTACCATAACATCTCACTTCCAATCCCCAAAGAGTTAGGCAGGGGTATTCATAGTACGGGTGTTATTTTATCTGGCCAGTTAAAAGTCTTGAAACTTTTTCCATCAAACAAACGGGCACACACCCAGACTTTGGAGTGCTACTGAGAAATTCCTGGCGAGAAGATTTAATGAATCGTTTTTGCATTGTTATTTTGTCGCTTGAACTGACATTATCAGGCCACCGTTGGAAAACATACACGTGAATATGTTTATGGAAACGTTGGCGGAATTAGTTCCGATTATTCAAGTACCTCTGTCTCATTCTATCACGTAAAGCCGTCATTTGGTGGAGCGAGAGAGTCCGGTCGCAAGCACCCGTGTTCATTCGCATCGGAAACTCTTAAAATTGCGATGGGACCTCTTACTTTAGTTGGTTACAATTCTAAATGAGAGAAAGGGAAAAAGATGCAAGAAAATGCTGATCTGGGCGTTTTAATAAGGCCACACGTCAATAATTGACGACCCGAATGGCGCAGCGGTAGTCTGGCTGCCTTACGTTCTTAGGGTCCCGGGTTCGAATCCCGGTAGGAGCAAGTGTTTGTGTGATGAGCATGGACATTTGTTTCCGAGTCATGGATGTTTATATGTATAATAAGTATGTATTTACAAACAAAAAGTATCTATGTAATAGTATCAACTATCTGGTGTCCACGACACAAGCCTCGTTGCTTAGTGTGGCACCTAGATGGCGCTGTGTGTAATGTCCAGCGATATTTATTTATTTATTTATTTATTTATAAGACCCACTCAGTACTAGAATTCAAAATTATGTTGTTCTTTGTTTTCATGATTGTTGTTTTCTTATTACAGAAACATTGGATGAAGCCATAGAGAGCTCAAAATGGAAAGAGAATCATTATCCACATTTATGTGCTCCATATTCACCTTGTGTGATTCTGCAATGGACTTATCGAGATTGTAAGAAAGTTTTATTTACACATCTAATCAAATGTTTGCCAGCAGACAGCAAGGCAGAGCATTTTAACTTTAGCCAGCGTAAATTGATACGTTGCTATTGTTAACAAGACACAGATTCCAATGTTTAGAGATCAACTCCAGGGCATCAAAGGAGATATCCCTTCGCGGCATTTAACATTGAAAAATGTGTCTTTTTACCACTAGCTATATATGAATTTACGTTGGGTAAAGATGAAATGCTTTGCCCTGCCTTCCACGGTATGCGCTGGCCTTCTTTTGCCCCACATTATTGACGCGCACACACAGACTAACAGTAAGCTCTGTCTGACTGGAAGCTGACCCCAAAAGGCCAGGCAGATGACGATGAAGCTCATTCTGCGACTTATCTTTATCTAGCTCAAGGGGATTCCGTCATAAGTGTGGTCTGCATCCCCCAAATAGTAGTTATTATAAAATCTTAAGCTAGTGCCAGATATAGCTTGAACATTTGAACACTTTTTACCCGACTGCGCGACGCAAAGGAGGGTAATGTGTTTATCAGTCTATGTATGTATGTATGTTTGTTTCTATGTGTCGTTCTAGAGACCAAATGCGTAGGCCGATTTTGATAATTCTTACGTCAATCGATTCGTCTTAACCTTGCGGTGTCACTAAACTCAAACTCAAATTATTTATTTGTGAAACATAGGTACATTAAAATAAGATCTAATTTGGATGTCAGGATCGCTATGTTTAACCTAATAGGCATACAAATGTTGGATACTTATAATACTAATTAAAACATTTCATGCATTGGATTGTTAAAATGATTGTTCAAATTAAATTAAAGAACAAAGACATGTCAGTAATCAAAATTCACCACAGCGACAACCAGACGCCATAATGTCAAAATGAAAAAAAAAAAGTCGATGGACTATGTCAAGTGGGGTGTCGTTGAATAGGTATTTTAAAATCATCTTTAGGTTCCTTTTATCATTTTTCTTTTTAAATAAAAGTTTAGGATTTATAACGATTTAAAGTTGTTTAACAAAACAATCATTCTCGCTAATTTTCTTACTTATTGATTTAAGTTTTTATTTCAAGTATAAACGATATACAAACAAAAAAAAACAGTAAAAAAAGCATGAAGAACAAATATTTTTGGTAAAAAAATAACTTTTATTCATCGCCAAGTCGCCGAGTAAAAAAAAGTTTACCACCAGTCTCGATGAAATCATTCGAGTTTTCCCAACTACTAGACAGGTCGATGAACATAATCAAAAGATGACAACTATATTGGCAAAAACTACTAGGTTGTATAAATTATATGTAGTTGATATATCAGTAGAATCGAAAACATATGGTCAAAAACCGAAAGATGTATATGTTTCTGATGATCCTAACAAAACTGGAGGAATCGTTAAATATTTAACAATCGGTTTAGAATCACGAGTTATGTTACAAAGAAATTTGAATGTTACCCGTGGTCTTGTTAACGAAGAAATGGGTGTTATAAGGACAATTGAGTAGCCAGCTCTTCGGAGGGACCAATTGGAACCCGGAGAATTGCCACAGGCTGTTTATATAGAATTTGACGACAAAGCAATTAAAAACAATGTTCCTGGAGTAGAAGTCAGAATCGAACCATCGACGACAGAATTCATTGCACTTCGCGGACAGGGTAAAATAGAGCGAAAAATGTTGCCATTGATATTGTGCTGGGGTGTAAATGTACAAAAGCTCCAAGGAACTACTTTGGACCGAGCTGTGGTTGACTTAAGTTCACGCATTTTTGCTTAAGGTCAAGCATATGTACGAGTAGCTTTGAGCCGAGTTAGGTCTCTAGAGGGACTAATCATCAGTAGTTTAGACCACCGCAAGTTACTTATTAATCCCCACGATATTAACTCCCTCAATGAAATGACTAGATTGCGAAATTTACCATCTTATAACGAAGTCAATGAATCGTAACTAAAAAGTATAAAATAAAATAAAAAATTTAAAGAAACCCGACTGCGTAAAAACTAATTTTAAAAAATACGTGAAAAAATTAACTTAAATAAAAATAAAAAATAAAAAGAAAGAAACAAGCCCAGTAGTTTAGAATTCTGTTAAGTAATACTGAATAACTACACAATTGAAATAGTTTTATAATCGATACACACATAAAACAAATCATAAATTCTAATGCAGAACAGAACGACTCACAGTCGGGGCCCATTCAAATTTTACCAATCAAATCTTCCCAAGGGATAAGGAAGTAATATTTTGATAATAATTTCACGCAGACGAAGGTCGCGGGGAATAGCTAGAAGTCTTACATAAAAGATACTTAATTGTCCTCCTCGGAAAATGCGCTTGCAACATTGATTGGTAAAATTTGGGAGGAAACGCCCGGGTGCTACCATTGTAAGGATCGACCGGAGGACACGGTGGAGATCTGCCCCGCGTGGGCGGAGCACCGCCGTATCCTCGTAGCGGCGATCGGCGGCGGCGACCTGTCGCGTCCGGCCCTGGTTCAATCCATGGTCCGGAGCGAAACGAAATGGGACGCCGTCACCTCCTTCTGCGAAGCAGTCATGCTGGCGAAGGAGGTGGCGGAACGTGAGATGGAGAGAACCTCACGTCTCAGCCGCCGCGGGAGACGCACCGGGCCATCGCAGGCGCGGGCCTGTGGACGGTGAGCTATGGGCTAGCTCGCTGTCCGTTCGTCTTATGACGACAGGCCGTGTCGACGGCGCGTTCGTGTTCCACGCGCGCCTCAAAGAGAGTCGGCAAACAGGAGGGGGTCCGAAAGGACCGATGCCTGCCTGTTCGAAAGAGATACCGCGGCCCTGGAAGACAAAGGGCAAAGGAAGGAACATGGATGGGTTTTTTCAGTAAGAGTCTGACACTAGGGAGTGTTCCTGTCCTGCTCAGCCCAGAGCGGGAGGGGTTATTTGATGATTACCCTACCGAAAAAAAAAAAAAAAGGCATCTCGACGGCGGCAACGGGTCGACTCAGTTTCAAATACGCAATTACTTTCACCACACAGTACTTTTATAGGTAAATTTTTTCGGGTTCTGTACCCGAAGGGTAACCAACGGGAAAGTATTAAGCCTCCGCTGTCTGTCCGTCGGTCCGCCTGTTCGTTAGCGGGCTGTATCTCATGATCAGTAATAGGTAGACGGTTGAATTGTTGAACCCTTCATGCGCAAGCCCGACTCGCACTTACCCGGTTTTTTTTATTTGAACTGTATGTGCCTAACCTGGGTCAATTTCTTTTCTTTCTTTCTTTAACTTTTTAAATCGATAGGTATTTGATTATTTAAAGATCTGCCCGGCGCTGGTTTCAGGACAAGAGCACATTTGGCAGTGCCACAAGGCTGCAGCAATTGGCACAGGCTTATCTGATCCTAAATAAAAGTGTTGACTGATATAGGACGCGGACGTCGTGAATTCAAAATTAGCACCTGACGTTGCTCAATAGCAACCTATTAGATAGCAAATGTTATTATTATTATTACTAGCTAGATGTCCCACTGCATGGCAAAGGCTTTCTTTCTATCGGTCACGATTCTGCACTACTTGGAATACATCCCGGTTGTCCCGCCATCTCCTGTGGTGTCTGCCGCAGCCCTGTGTCGCTGTTTCAGAGCCCCAATCTTGTTTTTAAAGGGTCACAGCTTGTTCGGCATGCGTAAAAGATTAATCCTGTCCAGACCCATTTAAGTTGGGCAGCCTTATAAGACAAGTCAACGATTTTTGGATTGGTGTGCAGTATAGAAAACCATGACATCATTACATTGTATCATTAACAAGCTTTTGCCCTCGGCTTCACTCCGTGTGTACGTTCGATGTTTCAATAAAATATACTGCGATCAAAAAAAAACAATCCCATTTTTTTAAATTGTTTTCTTTTTTAATCATAGTGCTCCTATGCGTGTACTCCAACTAGGGCGCAGTTAGAGTATACGCTTAGGAGCAAGACGATCTAATGACCGAATACTCTATTTCTCTATTCTCGCTCCCTAAATAGAGTGATGGTTTCGTCAAATACAAAGGAAGTATTATTTCAGCGACCATAGTGAACCTGCCCTGGGCGTTGCTGGTGGAAGGCGATGTGATAGTGCTGAGGCCGGGTCAGGAGATCCCAGGTCATTGCCGGGGGCTGCAGCCAGAGGATCCTGAGCAGTTCTTCGGACAAATCTTCCAGCCTACAACACCGGTACTTGCAATGTTTTGTTTGCATTTGGCGATTACGCGTCTATCATTGCAATTTCAACTTTATATCGATGACATACAAGTTATATTTTTATTTTTAAAAGCATGATAAAAAAGCTGTATCTCTCTCCTTAGGCTTAATTTTTATTAGGTATTATAATTTAGTTCTTCGCACTTGTTTCTTGATCATAAAAAATAATAATAATAAAAATGTATTTAGGTATTTAAGTGTAATATGTTTTATGTATGTATATGTATGTATTTATTGTATATATGTAAATGGTACACCACAGGCTACCTGCAGTATTGTCTCTCCTTCCCCCTTAAATCCATCCAAAGGTTGTCTTTAAAAGATCGCTTTTAGCGATAAGACCGCCCATTGTGTCACCCCTTTTATAATGTTTACATTTGTATTTGTAATTTTTATGGTGTACATAATAAAGAGTATTCTATTCTATTCTATTCTATATTACACATGATGCGCAGCTCTTGATTTTTATGATATCATTATGAGTGTAATTGGCTGGCTCATTGGCCGAGGGGACGCAAGCGCGAATGCTGAGCATGAGGTCCTGGGTTCGATTCCCGGATCGGACAAAGTGTCATTGTATTTTTTTCCATGAGGAATTACTCAGTAGCAGGTGTTTCGTTCCTGACTACTCTGAGAAGAAACAAACTCAGAGGCCACTGTCTCTTTTAAAGTCCAGACATTGGTCAAGTCATATAAGGACCATGCAGATTAATGTCTAAAAAGGTATTTTGAAGAAATAACCACACAGATTTGAGTGGACCGGTCCAGTCAGTGCAAGCATTTGTCAGTGATCGTGTAGCTCGACTCATAACCCAAGGAGCTCAACGACACGACGAACAATACCAAAGAAAAGACATTTGGGTAGGTCGCATAAAGTACTCATACTGTAACAGAAGTAATAGATCACACTGAACATAGCACTTAGGTATATATATATACATAAGCCCATTAGACTACACTATCGCTCCTAGAAGACTTGTTACGTGGTGTTATGTTATTTACTTGGAAACGTAAATAGAACTAGAATTTTTATTTGCCTAAAAAACGTGGAAACTTACTCTAAACATATTAAATAGGAAACGTATTTCTTATACAGGTGATAATTAATCAATCTAATACGAATGACACGATGAGTTTATCGGTAAAGTAAACAGGTAGCTGCAATGAAAAGTGTACGAAGTCGGAATGGTCAGCTAAAATGGGATAAACTATTCAAGATTGACCCTTGTGCTGCAAGTAATAAGGTTGAAAAGTGGTCGACCGTCAGGGACCTCGGTAGTACATTGAATTCTTTCTATCTTGATTTATTTCTTTTCCAGCAAAAAGATAACTTTAACACTCCCCGGATTCGAACACCACATCGAAACAAAGCGTATAGAATGTGCGAGACTCCCTACCTGAAGAACCTGAAGCTGGCTCTGGAACAGGCTACCATCAGGCCTGTCACCGTCTTTGAGAAACAGAGGTACCTGGTAAGGATCATTTCATAAATACATTTTGAAATTTAATACTAAAATATATTTGGCAGTCAGAGTAAGTAAATGTAGAAAAACTGAAAAAAGTTCATTTCAGCAAAGACTAGTAAAAACGTTGAATTTTCACTCATTTTAAATTAAATCAGTCACCACAATCAATAACCGGATTTTTAAATAGGGGGCTATTTAAAAATCGCGTTCATAAAATAAGTTATCCTTGATCAGACTTTGAGCAATATTAGTTGGGGCCATAGATCCAACCCTAGGATTCTATGTGTTGTGTTGCTGATTGCGTAATACATAATATGTTATAATAACAGACAACTCTGTTTAATCTAAATCCACCATTACGGGCGCTATTTGCAAATATTAACTATAGACAAAATTCGTACGTTGTGCGTGTAAGTAGGAATTTTATTAAGGTGTGACTTTGATCTTTTTGAAGCAATCGTGACCTCGGCAAAAAAAAGTGTTTAACAATGAATTTCTTTAAAGCCTAAATTTCTTTGGACTTGGATTTATAATTTAGTACCTGTCGCAATTATATTAATTTTTACATATTTTAGGTGATTAGCATGTTTTGTTTTCTTAAATTTCTTGGCATTATTTGGCAGTGTGTACATTTGTTCAGTTCCACAGTACCTATACCCGCCCGCAAGATACGATTTTGTACAGAAACAAGTGAATCTGAAATGTTTAATTACAGGCGAATGCTCCCGGCGGAGGACCACCGTGAGATGTATTTGTAGGAGATATGAGAGTATATATTATTTTCAAATTTAATAAATTATTTTTATATGTTGCAGTGCACAGTAAAAATAATGGAAGGCATAGTGTTGCCAGTAGTTATATCACTGGTGGTGATAGCCAGTTTCATCCGCCACGTCTACCATCTACCAGGAGTCACGCATTGGACGGAGATCTACTTTCTGCAGACGATCGCTGCCTCGCTACCCTTACTGCAGATCGTCTTTCCTATCGCCTGGGTCACTTTGAACTGCTATGGGCTGGCTAGGTGAGTGAATTATGCTTGGTTTTAATATCACTACATATTATAAAACAAAGCCCCCGCCACGTCTGTTTAAACGCAATAAACTCAAAAACTACCGAACGGATTTTCATGCGGTTTTCACCAAAGGACGGACTTATTCGTGAGAAAGGTTTAGGCGTATAATTAATTATATTAAGGTTTGATGTAAATTGAAAAAAAAAACTCAAATCATGCCACAACACCAAAATCTTTTACCAAGCGTATTTGAAATTTTGTTCTGTTGCAATTGTAACACGCACTTTTTTATTTTTAGCTTTTGTAGTGTTAATGTTTTTCATAATAAAGCAATTTTTGACCAGTTTAAACCGATGCCATGTGGATAAGGCGCGTCGCTCACGACACGCCAAGTCGTGGTCTCTTTGTAGAGTTGAGGCGCCGGCGGACATGTCTCCTTCCCTTTTTTTATACGTAGCTACGTACGATGCGAAAAAAACAAAAATGGCGTCGGACTCGCGGGGCGGGCGACTCTAGTATATGAGCGCACTGCCATTTGGTTCTTAAGGAAAGCTCCGCCGCTGAAGCCGCCCCGACTCTTAATCGTGTGGCCGATTGGCCTAAGTGTGGTCACTCAATCAATCTCTGATTGTTGCCAACAGATAATTGATTTTCTTGACAAAAAAGATACGCATTAAATTACTTACTTTATTTCCAGATTCAAACTTCTATCAGAAACTCGCCAAAAATATGTCCGTCCGAAATCGTGTTCAATATCGGAAGACGCGAGGGATCCTCTGATCCAAGCGATGAGCGAGTCCAACCTACAACCAGAGAGCCTCACGTCTTTAGGCATGACCTTCTTCAGAATTCTGACGGGCAGGGAAAACATGGTCTGCAGGACTGCCAACATTGTGCATGTCCTGGGCTCTTTGTCGGTGAGTTTATATGACTTATAACTTGACCAACATAACTTGAGGCATGAGGGTGGCGCTGCTTGCTAAGGAAAACGTCATCCACCTGTCAAATCTAGTGCATTTAAGCGTTGCTCCAAATTCCACCGCGTCTCAAGTTATGTTGGCGAAGTAGTACTAGCTTTTATCCACGGCTTCGCTCCCAAGCGTTTAGTCTATCAGGCAGGACTTTCTTCAGCATGCTGTCAGAGAGGGAAGACATGATGTACAGAAATGCCAATATTGTAAAGTAAAAGTGCTTCGCTGGAGTCTATATTACTTGCAAGCTTTTACCTGCAAATAAATGACAGCTTGAGAGCTGAGCACAAGATCAACTTTATTCCTACTTTCCCAGGCTCTAAGCTGCGTAGACAAAAAAGGCATCCTATCCTGGCCGAACCCCACAGCAGAGAAGGTGTTCTTCCTCCGCAACTCCAGTCCAACATCGCACAACTCCAGTAAGACCAGCCTGGTGGGGTCTATGGGCCACCAGAGCGATGAACATATTGACATGCCCGTTGAGGGTACGAAGACCGCTGAACCTTCTACAATTGTTGAGGTTAGTGAAAGGATAATATGAAACTGGATCTTGTATATGGTGATGTGATGAAGAGAATGCATTCGAAATGGTCACATTATGCTACTTTTGTGACAGACTTGTGGAAACGGGAAACGGCTTATAACAGCTGTTTTTTTTTTCGCGATTTCGAGGTTGGTCCCATAGTAAAAGTTGTTCATAATTATGAGTATAATGACCCCTTAAGAGATTTCGTGTATGAATAGATAGACCTTATAAACTGATTTCTTTTTTGCGGGATTCTTGGTTTGTATATTTAAGACGTTTGTCTTAGGGCCTATTCATACGGCGTTTTCATTTGGCGATGTGTGCTAAGGTTTACTGAGGACTGAATCTCGTCTAAAGCGCGTTGAACGCGCGTCGTCGAGGCGTATGAAATACGCCGTGTGAATACGCCTTCGTGGATTTCAATATTGTCAAAATGCTGTTTAATAAAGATCTTCTTTTAGACTGCCGTGAACGTCTCTAATCACTACCGAAATGGTGATTGTAGTACATACCATACTCCTACGTTTCGAGTTTCTTGGAACAAAATCCAAGGGTTTAGACTCGCCGTGGCCGATCTTTTAACATGGCCGTTTAATTGTTGAACTAAAAACCTTATGTTATTATAAATTACCCATGTGTACTTCATCAGGTGTTAGACCTAACTCACGACCAGAACGCGCCATTCTCCGTGGAGTTCGACGACCAGCGCTGGCGCCAGCACCTCGCGCGCCTGAAGCCGCTCGGCCTGGCCGCGCTGCTCAACACGTGCGCGCCCGCTCCCAGACACACGTATGCGCACTTCTGCGCACATCTCACGTGCGAGGCGCAGTACAGGTACAGTGTACTAGCAGCACTCACTAGGCCGCCATTAATTAAGCCTATCGCAGTCCACTGTTGGACTTAGACCTCTGCCAAGCTGTGACACAACACTTTGTCCTCCGCCTTCCGCATTCAGCCTGTCCTAGCTAGCTTTTAGGGTTTACGGAACCCGAAGAGTAACCAACGGGACCCTATACATCCGCTGTACATCCGTCCGTCTGTCAGCGGGCTGTATCTCATGATCCGTAATAGTTAGACAGTTGAAATTTTCACAGAATGTGTACAAGTAATTTAAGGGGCAGGTATTTAACTACGACGGTACTGAACCCTTCATGCGCTAGTCAGACTCGCACTTGGCGGGTTTTTAAGTTCGCAGTGAAACTTGACATCACTCCTGTAATCTCCGAAGGGTCAGACAGAAGTGTACCACAATAGCCCACTTTTCGCTAGTTATGAATAAGTCCCATGTGATTCAAACTGCGGGTTGCTAGTTGCTACTAAGAAATGCATTATGATAAAACCCAACAATATTTTGCTCGAGTTGGGCATCGTAGGCCCTAGGGGCCTCATGCTAAACAGTAACGCTTGCGACTACTAGACTAACGAAACAGACGCTTCAAACACTGCCTCGATTTTCCGGAAAAAAAACATGTTGGTCTTCTGCTAGTTCTTAGCACACAGACATAACACCATGCCGGTAATTCCTGAAGGGTTGCCTTCAAATTAGACGCGTGAAGAAGCGCTGCAGTGGAGCCACTGCGGCGCGCCTTATTCAAATCGCTTTAACTAGGCAAAACAAGAGAATATCAACTTGTACCAAAAACTCGCAATTGTAAACGATAGCTATCGCTAAATATCATATCGCATGCGTATCATAATGTACTGATGGCCTACCATGACGTATTAAAGCAGGAGTAATTCCAGTGTGGGAAAGAGATGGCGCTAGACGATCTGTATAGCTCTGTCTCTTTCCCACACTGGAATTTCTCCTTTTTTAAGACGTCATAGTAACCTCCGAGGTCCTGTAGTAGCGCCACTGCAGCGCGTCTTCTCGCCTCTAATTTGAAGGCACCCTTAGACAGTGGTCTGCCTGTAGTACATCCATATTTCGCCAATTATGTACGCCTATTGTACTTCTTAACACCTTGTTGTTGTTCACAGTGAAGACCTAGTCCCTGTGACGAACAGACGATGCCTCTGCGAGTTAGCCAAGCAGATCGGATTCACGGACGCCGTCACTGAGTCCTACCACGTGCAGGAGTGTCTCGCGATATTTAGACAACTGGTTAGTCGATTTTCTTTTTATTGGGAATCTGTCCTTGTTCAACTTCAACTTATTCTGGTTGAGATTCCCCCGTGCTTCGGAAAGCACGTTAAGTCGTTGGTCCCGACTGTCATTTGTAGTTCTTTGACAGTCGTTGCAGGTAGTCAGTGGCCCCTTTCAGGGTTGCGGGACTGTTCGAAGGAGATACCGCGGCTCTGGAACACAAAGGGCAAAGGAAGGAACATGATAGGTTTTAGTCAGTAAAAGTCTGACACTCTCTCCTGCTCAGCCCAGAGCGGGAGGAGTTATTTGATGATTACCCATACGTAAAAAAAAAAAAAAAAAACTTAGTCAGTGGCCCGAAAGTCTGACAACCAGTGTAACCAAGGAGTATCGTATTACTCTGTACAAACTGGGTTGTGTAGGTCAGACAGCAAATCGCTCCATTTAAAATACTGACTGATATCCTTGTCCAAGTGCAGTATAAGGACTATTCTTGGGCACCTGTCTTACCACCAGAGAATAGTGACAGCCCAAGTTGTTTGTTTGATAGAGCTCTCGCCGGTAGTTTTAATTGTAGACCAACTATTAATATACAGGGTGGAAGGAACATCAGCGCACAAAGCTCTTAACACGTATTCAGTACATCATTCCGAACCACATAGAAATATTTCTTCGGTAAACCCTAAACCGGTTGCGAAGCCAAGTGGGCCGTTGCAGATACAACCTGGTCCGGTGCCTCAACGCAAACTACGTGCACTCTGAGGGAACTGTCCGAGGCCACCACCAATGCCGTCGAGGTGCCAGAGTTCTGGTCAAAAGTAAAACAAATTTAATTTAAAAAGAAAAGGGAAATCATCGACACGACGAAGAATTACCGAAGAAAAATTACTATGCGGTTCGGAATTATTTACTGAATACGTGTTAAGAGCTTTGTGCGCTGATGTTCCTTCCACCCTGTATATTAATAGTTGGTCTACTATTAAAACTATCGGCGAGAGCTCTATCAAACAAACAACTTGGCCACTCACTATTCTCTGGTGGTAAGACAGGTGCCCAAGAAAAGACCTTATACTGCACTTGGACAAGGACATCAGTTGCACTTTTGTAGGAAAAAAACATCACAACACAAATCTGTCATCCGTGTGATGTGTTTTACAACGTCCGGCTAAGTACGGACGCGAGCACATCAAGCTACTCGAACCTGTCAAATATTCCCAATGAACCATGCACCTAATGCTTTAGCGATAAAATTGAAAATCGATTAAAGAAATTGGACAGATTGTAGTAGATTTATGTACTGGTGTCTGTACCTATATAATAATATCCCTTATGAACAAAATTCAAAAAGGCACTTAATAAATTGCTTATTGACAAATGTTACTACACATTAGATGAATTCTTAAATGATGGCTCAATATACTTATAATTACAATGTGTCATTATAAATTGTGCGTATTTCTTTAGTATGTTAAATGACAAAAACTTAAACTGAAATGATGAATTAACTTGGAATTGACATTTATATTAATATTGACATAGAATAAATTTTGACATTTTAATATTTGGACTTAGTTTACTTAGATCTTTATTTTCTTTTTTTTGACATTTATATATAACTAGTACTAATTTTAAAAGTAATAATTCCTCATTTAGGTCTCTAATTCAAGTTTTAAATAATATTATGTAAATTTTTGCAATTGATCTTTTGTTGCTAATTAAATCCCATACTTATGCATGATTTACAAACTTATTTTTTTAGAAGCTTTACATTGTAATATTGAGCTAGATGCTCACCATATTTGTAAGCCTGCTACTGGCATAACATAGCGTTCGATTTTATCAATTATAAGATCTGTATTTCTGTACCTGTGTTATCAAATAAAACTTTGATTTGATTTGATTTGATTTGAACATTTCAGGATGTGATAGTTTGATATTTATTTATTCTACAGCAAGCAGACACAATACGTCGTGAAACGCGCTTCGTTCGTTCCCTACAACTGAGTACGAAGGTCAAAGTTCCTCTGCCTCATATGCTGGCTGTTGTTGTGAAGGACCAGGCCAATCAACTGCAGATGCTCACACAGGTAGGTAGAAGCACAACTCATTGTGGCTCTTATAAACACTAGTGTAAGCCTCAAATTTATTTATTTATTTATTTATCACAAACACTACTAACATTACAAGGAATTCCTAATACGTTAGCGTGGTCCTAAATTAAACTATTTTAAATAACATAACACTTAAAATATAGTTTTTGTGAATTCATTCAGAGAGCAAGAGAATAAATCGATCCTGTCAGCAGTGTCAAATTGAAAGGATACTGCTTGTTTTTAGTACACACGGTGGCACATGAAGTTGTACATTTCCAGTATAACTTGGCCTCGCTTTGTATAGATTTCCTATACAATGAGAGATCCGCATAAACTGGTTTTGTAAAGCTTGATTGGCCGTCGTGTGTACAAAGTGGTACAAAGATCTTTTGGATCTTGAAGGACACTGACAAGTTTTTATGAAATTGTGTTGAAAACACAAGACGGCAGAGTCACTTACGGTTTTGGACACGCGCCAAAAGATCCGTGTCCAACTGTACTTAAAAACGTTTCGTCGTTCACTTTTTATAGCTACACCGTTTCTTTCTAATCGTTTCTGACAATCTGCAGGAAAATTAAGCAGCAATAGCATCGATTGGAGACAATTCATTACTTCTAACAACAGTACCAGTCATTGTAAAACAAACTTTAATTCACACTAGTATAAAGTTGATATTCAGTTGACTTTGCCTGTGTAGGGCATAGCCGCATACAAACACCAATCTGATACAAAGAATTTGTTTAGATTTTTCTAGTACAAAGTACCAGTCATTGTAAAATCAACTTAAATTACACTGGCATAAAGATATTTATTTAAGACTTCACACTTGGCTTTGCGTCTTCAGGGCACAGCCGACATAATCCTGGACTCGTGCGTGGACTACTGGAACGGGAAGGATCTCACGCAGATCTCGCCCGCCGACCGGAAGAAGATCATCGACTTCTATCAGAGGAACTCGCTCACCGCCTATTGTACCGCCTTCGCTTATAAGTATGTAGCACTGTATTTATTGAGTGCAGCGGTGGCCCAGTGGTGGCGGCCCCAACTTACGAACGAAGTCGTGGGTTCGAACCCAGGCAGGCGCATTACTTTGTGTAATTTATTTCATCACCACTGCTCTCAAAAACGGTGAAGGAAAACATCGTGAGGAAACCGGCATGTCCTAGAACCAAAAATTCTAAGACATGTGACATCTACCAACCCGCACTGGGCCCGCGTGGTGGATTATAGCCCATTCCCTGTCATAGAGAGGAGGCCGAGTGACCCAGCAGTGGGAACATTAAAGGCTGATTATGCTATGCTGTATTTATTTTACACTTAATCCATGCAGTTTCCGTTTGCGTATGTGTTTTTGGGAAAAGGTTGCGATAATCAGACTGGTAGTCGACAGCAATTAGACAATAAGGTGGAATGAAGATTGTAGTGGTCGAATTTTCATGGGACTTCTTTTATTGAGTTCCTAGAGTTGTGGAGAAGTTAAAAAAAATCACGACTTGAAATAAACAGTAACAAGACCCTTAGCGAAGCTGAAATGCATGTTCTCCCCGTCATTACGATAATTTTTTTGTTCTAGACCATACCTGGGAACCTTCTAGTTACGGATAGGACGGTTTTTATTGATACATGGTTTTAATGTAAGATTTTTACACCTTTAAGGTGGAAGCGCAAGGGTAGCCCGCGAAATTTAAATTTTCTCAAGTTTATTGCAATTTGCAGGTCAGTGTCAAGTTGTATGTTGATGAAAATATGAATCGCGCCAGTAACACGTATGGAGTTACAGAATTATAATCATTCAAGTCATCAATACAGCTCTCCAAGTTCATATAATCACATTCAATAGCTATTTCATGAAAAAGTCACTCTTTGAGATTTTATGAACTTAGAGGGTTGTATTGATGATTTGAATGATTATAATTCTGTATCTCCATACGTGCTACTGGCGCGATTCATATTTTTATCCACATACAACCTGACACTGACCTGCAAATTGCAATAAACGTAAGAAAATTTAAATTTCGCGGGCTACCCTTGCACATCCACCTTAAACACCTCCACGACCTCCGTACTATTCAATCCATCTGTCAGCACAATATTTTGAGTGCGTTACATTGAGTCCTAACGTAAAACGTGATTTTTCACCCCAAAAAACAAGTCGTTTCCCAGCAATAATTTTAGCGTAAAGTTACTTAGTTTGATGTACGTAATGCTTGGTTGACGGCTTCGTGAAGGGTTTTGTTACATCCTGTATGCCTTTCGTCTACTACAGTGAACAGGGAAACAGACCAAATTAGCATTTAATGGGTGCACATTAGTCACAGTATTACGCCATAATATAAATTCGGCGAATTTGAAATTATTCATAAATGAAAAAAAAAAAACCAAAGGAAATTAAAACTTACTCGCGAGTGGCATTTTTTTTTTATTTTACTTTCAACTTAATAAAAAAGTCCCATGAAAATCCGACCACTATAAACTTCGTTCTACCTTTTGATTATTTTTTGCACCTACAACTAAATATCTAGTGCCACGTTATTGCTTATTGTAATAGAGTAGACGACAAAAAAAAATTAGTCCGTCAGATAGATTTCTAAAAAATATTAGACATGTATTTTTTCTTTTTTCACTGATACAAAAAATGAAGACAGTGCGTCGAAAACTCGCGTGATGTCATTTGTATGTACACTTTTTACGTACAAATGACGTCACGCTAAAAATGACGAAGTTATAACCGAAGTGGGAGCCCCACCTTCGATTATTTGATGCGTTATAACTTTGTATTTTTTTATTAATTTGATAAAACAAAAAATACGTGTATATTTTTCGATAATCTAGCTGACGGACTAAATAGAATCATATTTTTTAACTCAGGAATCATCCCTATTCATTAACAATATTTTAGTGCAACACAGAGAGACATTTCATTCAGTAATATGGATTTATTTAAAGAAACGGTGAAATTTTTGGAAGCTATGGCCGACTTTCAGAATGCTCCCTCATAATGCGAATCTGTTAAGGTGGTTCCGCCTCAAAATGTGTATTCTCCAGGCCTCTAACGCGCGGCATATCATCAGCGCTATCAGCGATGTACTTGGAGCTCCCGGCAGACAGCCGCCAGCTGTACGCGCCGCTGTCCAACCACTGGGCCGACGCACCCGCTCTACACTTTCATTCGACGGGTAAGTTGAGACCAATACAGGTTTGGTTTTCAATGACCAGACAAATTTTAAAATTAAGGGCCCCTCCAAAAAACCGTGATTGAGTGTTAAAATATTCTAATCAAATACAAATAAAAAGTCAATAATGACAACATTCAATTGAAAATGTGACATTCACCTGCATCGGTTAGACTGGAAAGTCAATCAAATAATAGTTGAATACAATTAATATTTGCCGACCCCAACATAGCTGGCAAAAGGCTAAGCTTTACGTAAGTTAAGTAAGTACACCCTTCTTTTATTTCAGACTCTTTGTTGTTCAACGAGGTGACAGATGACGACGTGAAGGACGCTGAAGGTTTCTTCGATATGCAATGTAACCAGGTAAACGACACATTTCATGCAATATTTAATGAACACTTTAAAATCATGTAATATGAATTTTATTGAAACATGCTTAAATCCTCTTTCTGCATGTTCCCGTGATTGATTTATTTATCGACGCTGAAAATTTAAAAAGCCGTGCTGCGTAGGCACATTTAGGGTGCTATTGAATTTGCAATGTTTATCTGAGCACTGAAAGGTGGTTGCCCAGTGTTGGCCATAAAGACTCAAAAATTTACTTAAACTAAAAAAAAAATAGATTACTAACATTTTTGCTAAAGTTCCTGCATATTATCATTTCAATATACTTTTTAATTGTGCACTCGGGTCCGAAGTGTCTATGAACGGTGGGCTGTGAATCCAGCAGCTCGCGCGAATATCTCTTTCGGTATTTCATTTTTCCAGCGTTGATATGTCATGCATGACCAAATTAGTTTAGGTTGTGGGTTATATTTATAAAAATCCTTTCAGCTTTCACAGTTTTACTCATCCTTTCTTAAAAACATTACATCCGAACTCCGCAGGTATTCATAGGCATGGTAACAATGCAGTACCAAGCCCAAAGTGATATGGTTGAGTTAATTGAACGTCTAGAACGCGCCTGCATCCGCTTCGTGCACTTCAGCAAGGAAAATGAGCTGAGATCCAGGGTCTTCAGTGAGAAGATGGGTCTGGAGTCAGGGTGGAACTGCCACATATCACTTATAAGTGAAGAAAGTGCGAGGTAATGTAGACTTTGTAGTTAGATAAAAGAAAAAACAAGTTTTAGTATCATTTTTTGAATTTTATGTGTAGGTTTTTCTAATTATTTGAATATTTAGATTATTGTGTGTATCCGGAACGGAAAAAGTATTCTATCAAGTACAAAAAGGTTGATTGATCCGTGTAACCTTGATTAATTTCATCAGCGCGTGTCTTGTAATTTAAACTTTATCTCAATGTCACATGATACGTTTGTAAATTCCATCAGCTGTGTCTTTGGCCTCGTAAGATACTGCGTTTGTTTTCTTGATAGAATATTTTTTCTTTCAAAGATACCGATATTGACTATTTATCTCTAATAAAATAGTAATGGGAAACATGATTAAACAAGACATATTTTTCATACCATGTCTTAACAACGAAACACAAAATGTGAGTATTTTGCAAAATAACCAGTCATTTTGTAAATACACTAAAAGCCGTTCACTAAAAAAAAAAAACAAAATCATAAGGCACCTAAAGCATAAGCCGATCGGCCATGCACAGGGGGTTTCAAAAACCGCAAAACAAAATGCGGGACTAACAGGGTGTTCTATAAATTTGTGTCACTTTAACATGACGCTTGAATTGGCAGTTAATAACAATTAATTCGGCATTATTGTAACAATCACATCATTTTCACTACAGCAGTTACACAGCACAAGTGTAGAGTTTTCTTCTGTCTTTGATTTAACTTTTTGATGTTAAATTGATGTTATACAGGATGGTTGGGTACAAGAAATAGTTTTTTTTTTATACTTAAAATGGTACCCGACACTCTTTAGAAATGGATGTTGTGTCCTTTTAAACCCATTCTTTTAGCGAAAACAAATCCTGGAGATAGATTTTAATGTCTTTTAATTCTAAATGTTAGTGTTTTTTGTATAGTTCAGTGTGAGGGACTACAGCCTAAAGCTATGACTTGATTAACCTGAAATTCAGGCTGAAAGTGTTACCATTGCAGAATAATACTAAGAACATTATGCAACCTCTTCTAAACACAACTGTTTTGTTGCTAGACCGCAAGTCATAGAAAAGAAAAAAAAACGATAAGTGTTGCCAGAAGAAATAACTAAAGGTCGATGGACGACTGAAATTACCTAATGTTGGGGCTAACATTTTTGTCGTCAACCGTCATAATAGTGTTGCTAGACCCCAAGTAAATTATGAGTGTTGCTACACGAAATAAATCGGCTAAAATGACCGACGCTACAAAAACGGCGTGTTTGTCCTCAAGCAGGCTGTGGTCCGTCACTGTTACCGTCACACATTGTTGACAGCAAGAGCGCGTCGCCCTTGTCGTCGCAAACCTTGGCCCAGGGCAAGGAGCGCCCGCCCACCCGGCTCAATAGGCACATCGACGCCTATGACGCAGCCGCGCTCGGCTTTTATTATAGGTTTGTTTCCTCAGCTCTATCGCGCTTGCTTTGTTATCTCACGTCTGGGGGGAAGTTTTTGACACGACAACGGTAGGGGAACGTTTGAAATTTGAACTGACGTAAAGCCATTGAGTGTGCTGTTAGATTTTCAACTTTCGCACAGCACAGAGCTTAAAGTTGCAAAGTACAACAATATAGCCATTGGCATTATGGCATTTCAAATGACCATAGTCGACGACGGTGTCTACAATTGCAATAGGGAATATGCATGTAATTTTTTTTTCACTTAAATCGATAATATGCAGTACTATCAACCCAGGAAAATATTTAAAATTTAATTTCAACTACTGCTTGTCGCACAAAAAAAAAATATTAAACTCCTACAATTTTCTACGATAGTTCAAACGTCCATGACTATCGCGGCCATTCATGTCAGGACTTTGATGTCACTTACCTCTATCTGCCTTGTTTAAATCTATCTAATTTTTTGCCCTTAGTAGATTAGTTTTACTAAAATGTAAGTGCTTTATTTAAGCAAAAATTGCAATAACAATATTATAGTAAAATCTTAGTGAAACTTTAAGTACTTTTCAATTAAAAGTGTTTCTTTGACACATGGATTTTGACGTCACTACCGGAATCGATGCGTTTTGTGTTTGCGTTCCGTTTCACCAAAAACACGCTAAATAAAATATTAAATTGTAAAATAAGTGTTGTATTAGAGAATTCAACAAGTGTACCACAATGTTTTTATGGTCCAATACAAGGCATTTTTAAGAAATAAAAAAGTTTTGTATTTCTTGCATATACCCTATTGTGTCTTTTGTGACGAGACTTCATGAAAATTTAATGAATTAACATGACAATACGGTTACCAATTCCCAGGACTTGTTCCAAACTTGTCAATATTTGGGGATTTCTTTAAACAAATAAAACGTTTAAAAAATACTAAAAAAGGAAAGATTAAAAAAAACACTGCAGACTAAAATGCTAATATTCGAATTTACCGTCGGGTCTTTTCAAAAGAATTTTAAAATTATAACCCAGCACAAGAAATCCTCTGGTCTCCAAGTTACTAGCTGATAGTCATATGAGGGGAATCTCACAACTAAAATCTGGGCGTGAAATAACAACGCTGCATTAGTATTTAATCTTAATTTATGATTTTGTTCATATTTACAACAGCCCTTAAAGGAAAATAGTCGTGAATAAGTGAGACGTCTGTTTCTTGCATGGTCTTTTTTAAAACAAAAGTTAAGTTTCAAATATGAACAAAATCATTTACTGCCGAGTTCTCTGAAAGTCCAATATTTGATACCCTTATGCCTTAAGTAATACGGTTCAAAAGTGGTCAACCGTTAGTGAATTCGGTAGTACAACATTATTTTAAGTTTCGCTTCGCACTTAAGCTTGAGCTAACCTGACTTCAGCACTAAATCCTCATTTTTTTATTAATTATTATAACCACTACATACACACTGCATTCATAACATACAATAACGCTTATTTAAGAATAGTAACTAAAGACATAAGTAAGACTAAGATAGAGAGTAAATATGTATATTCGAGCATTTAACGAGCAAAGTGTACATTCTACTATTAACTTGGTCGTTATTTAAAACGCTTCCAAACTATAAATTAAGCGTCTTCGCTATTGAAATATATATACATCCTGTACATTATTAAAGCTATACAGGAGGTCTTGTGACTACGTATTCCTTACAAGACATACGATTCGCTTCCCAATAAATATTATAATATCTAAATATTGTATTCGTAATTAAATAATTCAATATCAGGCGAGGGATATAAGATTTTAAACCGGCATCACGTCTTGTAGGTAATTCGTAAAATTACTAGTGTTCCTGAATATTATGCACCATCATATATTGATGCGTTAAACGAGTTGCATTTTGCGGTTGACTTGGCTGTTCATTCATAATAACACGTTGTGTATAACACATCATTCTGTTTAATAACAAACTCATAAAGGTACACAACATTTTTAATACATATCAACATTTTCAATATATAACAGTTATACCTGACCTGAATTGAAATAGGTGATTTGTTATGAATTTACGATTAAAGAAATAAGTAGGACAATTTTCTTCACTATTCCATGATAGGTGGTCGACTACAGCAAGCAATCGAGATCTCGCAAACAAAACTAAATGCGAAACTACCGCCAGTTAACTGCAAATTTGTAGCTTGTATGTTGTAGTAAGTACAGTACAATAGTCTACCATAGGTAGGTATTTTATGTTTCTAGATAAATGAATAACTTTGTCAACAGAAAACTTGCTTATTATAAAAGCTATTCAGTTTATGGGATGCAGGTATACACTGGGACCCTATCACCACTTCTTAAAGCAGTATTATTTAAATCTAACTTTCATGTGGGAAAGAAATAGAGCTACAGGCTGTACACAGACCCTTCACGAAGCCGTCAACCAAGTATTATATGTATGTCAAACTAAGTAACTTCACGCAAAAATTATTGCTCGGTTGCGACTTTTTTTTCTGGGGTGAATAATCACGTTTTACGGTAGGACTCAATGTAACGCACTCAAAACATTGTGCTGATGGATGGATTAAATAGTACGGGGGTCGTGGAGGTGTTTAAAGTAAGTAAGATAGTAAAAAAAAAAATATAAGATATATTACAATAAATATATTTTTAAAAAAAACTTGTGAAAAGTTGGAACTTTGACCGCCAATATCTCTAACTAGAAGGTTCCCAGGTATGGTCTAGAACAAAAAAATATCCCGATGACGGGGAGAACATGTGCCTTTCGGCTTGGTTAAGGGTCTTGTTACACCCTTTATACATCCTGCATAGCTCCAACTCCTTTTGTCGTGGTGGTAGGCCTCCTGCAGCTATAACAAAAATAAGTTTACCCCATTATAACCATTGTATAAATCTGCCAAACGACACAGTAGCAACATGGCGACTTCGAAAGCGTTGTCGATGTCAGCGCCGGGCGCCATTAACCTGGACCACAACACTGTCAAGTTTGACAACGAGATCAAGAAAGCAAGGCATTCTATCACTACGCATACTAATTTGAAGGTACTGCTTATGGTTCTTATGGCTATATTCTTTTGGGATTATTTAGCGTTTTAGTTTCCTGGTGAAGAATTTTTGTAGACTTCTACCTAAGCTTGTTTGGTCTTACGTTGATTAAACGCCTAAGAGACGAATATGACGACGTAAATTCCATATTACACACAGATTGGTTTTGTAATAGTAAAAGCAATAACAGAACCTGCTTAGGGCAAGAACAGGACCTCATTTTAATCGCACCTACTCGCGAACTTTTAGTATACCATTACTGAAGATAGTACCATCATTGTACTTGCCAGTTCCAACGCAGCAGTATATCAACGAGCCACCCGTCAGCGGACGCAGACTCTCTCCTGGACAACGACGACGACGAGGAGGGCTCCCCGGCCGACGCGTGCCGCTCGCTGTCCTGCCTCACGGACTCCACGGACCACTCCGCGCCCGTCAATTTCGACATGAGCAACAGAGTGAGTGGCTATATGGCTTAGTGAGGAATTCCTTTCTGTAAGACGATGAGGGCGGCTTATTGTTCAACAAGCTTATGAAGGTCGGTAATTGTCCCCCGGGATCGTACTATCAGGATAAAAAGTAAGGATCCTTTGCGTTAATCCAGGTTATAAACTATCTGTGTGCCATTTCATCCAAATCAGTTTAGCAGTTTTTGCGTGAAAGAGTAACAAAATGCGTCCATACATGCATCCATCTTCACCAACTTTCGTATTTGTAATAGTAGTTATAGTAAGATAAGATGAATGTCAAATATATTAGATTTTTTATTCTACGACAGCCGATTTCAACGAGATGTTTTTCATCACCGTTTTGAGAGCACTGAACAGTTGTGATGAAATAAATAATAGAACGTATCGGCCCCATTTCTACCACTGCTCAACGTTTTTGTGCCCTATCTCGACAGTTTTTAACCCAATCTAACAAAGAAACTAACTAATGTATCTCTGTAATCCCCAGGCAAAGCTCCCCCGCGGCATCGAGAACATCCGGCCGCACATCGAGCAGGTCGACAACGTGCCTCTCCTGGTGTCGCTGTTCACCGACTGCTCCGCGCGCTCCGTGCAGCAGATGATACAGATCATGCAGGACTACGGCGAGGTGGTGTGCGTCATGGGCTCGGCGGCCAACTGTCTCAACATGGAGATATTCATGCAGGCTGATGCCAGGTACTTTAATATGCACGAAACCAAATCAATTTTTTTTTCAAGTCTATCCTATTAAGTATACAAAACATTGCGAATCACTTTTCTATGCGATTATTCTGTACACATTTTCTTGAATATTTTAGGAAGTATTTAATCAAGTCCGTGCCACTCCATTATTTCATCTCTTGCCTTATCAGATCACTGGTTTTAATTCCATTCTAGCATAGCAGTAGAACCCCTGTACCCAGTATTGTGCCAAAAGATGCCGCCGTACCAAGTCCCGGAGTCGTGCATCGGACCCATCGACCTGGCGAGAGCGCTCAACTCAGTACCTTGCTCCCTTTCGGTAAGTTCTGCCAGATGATACCTTGCAACCTTACCTTGGCTTATCTACACTTTGGAATGATTGACCTACATACATAATGTTCTAATTCTGCCCAAGAGGCGTCTTGGACAGTGAATGCCTTTATTACTAGAGCCCAACCCTTATCATGAGAATGCATGAAAAATAACTAGTCCCCATATTGGATTTTGAATGACGCCACTTAGCTAACCATGCATTGTCATCCAAACTGCAGCAACAACTGCATGTATGCAAAATTTCATCTCAATCGGAAACCGGGAATTGGGACAAATTTAACTTTAAGATTTTTGTAATAAAAGGTCCCATTAAAATAGATGGACTTTTAACACAGCGTTCAGTACGTCTAACCAAAGATATCCAAGCAAAAAAAAAAACACTGATTAAAGTGATTTTATTTTGACCGGCGGCACTCTAGAATAAACACATCCATTATGTCAAAATAAAGTGTTTTTTTTTTTGCTTGGATATATTTGGTTAGACGTACTGAACGCTGTGTTAAATTTGTCCATCTATTTTAATGGGACCCTATAGTAGTTAGTTAGTTACAGGTGAAGGTAATAAAAGCGTGTTCAAAAGAAGAGGGGTCTAACTATACCTATGTATACTATTTTATATATTTTTTTTAACATTTTCACGCTGCTTAGTTACAAAATAAATGGCAGGACCAGCCGTTTACAAACTACTGTAGCCAAAAGGTATGTATTTATAGTATTTCCGCACGAAAACCAACATTTTTAACCTTAAATGCCCAAACAAGGTTGATTTTAGGATGACAAATCTGCACAAAAACACAACAACTGTTTGTTAATTGTTTAAATTTAACTGAAATCGCCGAGAGGTCATAATCCAACAGGGCATGAGCTGTTGGATTATGACCTCTCGGCGATAAGCAGTACATTGAAAATCCGCTGTGCAACAAACAATATCGCCCTTGTGGGGCATACAGGGTGTAACAGGACCCTTCACGAAGCCGTGAACCAAGCATTATGTACATCAAACTAAGTACCTTTACGCAAAAATTATTGGTGGGAAACGACTTTTTTGGGGTGAAAAATCACGTTTTACGATAGAACTCAATGTAACGCACTCAAAACATTGTGCTGATGGATGGATTTAATAGTACGGGGGTCGTGGTGTTTACAGTGAAAATCTTACATTAAAAACACGTATCTAAAAAAAACTTGTGTGAAAGTTGGAACTTTGACCCCTAATGTATCCGTAACTAGAAGGTACCAAGGTATGGTCTAGAACAAAAAAAATGATCGCAATGACGTGACGGGGAGAAAAAGTGCCTTTCGGCTTCGTGGAGGGTCTTGTTACACCCTTTATACTTGGAATAGAAACCAAAATTTATCATAAAAGACTAAAATTCTTATTCCCAAAGCAACCTCACTTAACAATAATGTTTGTCTTCAGATGACCCGTGACGCTGACGTGTCGCTATTCGCCCTGATCACGATGTCTCGTCAGTACATGACTTGTCTATGGAACAGCACACAGTTCTGGATATGTAGCGTGTGCTTCATCGCTCTGTTGCAGGTAGGCAGTAAAAAATATCATCTGCCTAGGGGTCGGCTTCCAGTCTACCCGGATGCAGCTCAATACCAGTATTTTACATGGAGGGACTGCCTATCTGACCTCCACAATCCAGTTTAGTATTGAGTAATACGAAACCCCTTGGTAAGACTGGTTGGCAGACTTTCGAACTCGGTATGTAATGGGTGGTCACCCATGCACGGACCAACCCTGCTGTTATTATTTATCCAAGAGCCCCTAACAAGTCGACACAGAAGAATAAGAAGCTATGAGTACCTGCCTAAAGGGACTTATGAAGCCGATTCCTTCCTGATGATAGTCATGTGGTACAGGTGGGTTCCCTGTGCGCGTTCGTGCCGCTGTCGCTGAGCGTGGGCGGCGCCGTGTGGGGCGGCGCGTGCGTGGTGCCCGCGCTGTCGGGCGCGCTGTCCTTCGCGCCGCTGGACACCGCGCTCATGCAGCGAGCGGCTACGCGCCCGCAGCTGCTTATGAATGCCAAGGTGACATTTTTATCATGATTTACTAACCGTAACATACCATCGGTGTTCCTTTCACCTTGCATATTTTAAATTTTCTAACTCATTCCATTTCATATTATCATTTTGATTATACTTAGGGTTGTTAATAGAATAGTTTTATTTTAAAATTGTATTGTCCTTGTTAAATTCTGCTATGTAAAGTGATGGCCTGAAACATAGGTTTAAATAAACCTAGATCGGGCAGGTCGCTACTTACATCTAAATTGAACTATCATTACTTGAAACTGAATATATTTTAGTTAAAATTTATTTATAAGTGCTAATTTAACCATTGTATGAAAAATAATACTACTGCGCCTAAATGTACACTTTCTTGTAATACTTATATATACTTTTTAAAATAAATTATTTTTATTATTCTCTTTATTCATCTTTATACACATGATTTACATTTTTAAATATTCTTATAGAAATGAATACAAAAAAAAACATTTAAAAATATAAAAAATAGTAATCCGCCGGTGTCGGGAGTAGGGTCCAAGCTACCCGTGGTTAGGGCTCTAGAGACAGGAACCTCTTCACAATACGAGCCGTATCGAGGAGTACTGCCTTCTGAATCAGGCCCTTGATTCAACCGCCTAAGGAGAGCCTCGAAAGATGGTCGTCGAGGCTCTTGGCCATAAGGCAATCGGCACAATGATAGCCGAGTTCACATTCCACATGTCAACAACCTCGTGTGCCAAGACGAGATATTTTATTTGTTTCTCCTTCTCAGCTTTCACGAGGTTCTCGTCATGCGGGATGGTAACATCGATTATCATTACGCGGCGCGCTGATCGGTCTATCACCACTATGTCAGGCTTATTGGCGACAATAGTCCTGTCAGTGATGATAAACCGATCCCAGTACAGCGTGACATGGGTCTTTCTCGAGAACTGGGGCGTACTTGTAGTACGGTACCTCAGATTCCACAAGTTTATATATCATTTTCAAGGCAAGTTGCTGGTGAATAATCCTGGCTACTTGGTTGTGCCTGTGCAAGTACTCGCCGTTAGCCAGACGAGAACAACCAGAAATAATATGTCTGATGGACTCACCCGGATGGATGATGATGGATGCCCGACACACGTCAACCGTCCCGTCCTTCATTTTATTTTTCTAATTCTTATTTCTCCACCAACAGATGGCAGTCTTCGTATTCTGGTGCTACGCCCTAAAGTTCCTTCCAGCCGTCCTCTCAGTTCTGGTCCTCTACGCGTTTACATTGCGCGCTTTCTGCGAGCAGCTAGCGCAGGCGACCAACGCCACTGCGTGCTGGATAGTGTACCCGATCAACGCGGGACAGTTTAACGCAACGCATGACCTCACTTTGAAGAGCTGGCACGGTTGGGGAGACGACTTTTATGATGGCTTCTATTTGGCGCAGCACATAACTCTGGCGTTGATTACTTTGCATTTAAGTGAGTATTAATACCTTTTAGAATAGATTTTACTCTGCAAATAGATTTAGTGAAGTGTGGAAGGAAGAGATGCCACTTCAAAAAGGAGGAGGTTCTCAATTGAACAGTTTTTTTTTTCCTGTATGATATCTTCTGCCAATTGCCAATTGTTAACTCATTTTATTGATTCTCGGTGGCAAAAAGGTGAACCAAACAAATAAAAGTCACCGACTTCCGAAGCTAAAGTAATTTTGCAGTTTTTAACGGTTTGGAGCAGTGAAACAATCAAACTTATAAGTCAACGCAATCAAAAGACATGACCGTTTATGTGGCATGTTTTGCGATTTCACAAGAGAATCAAAACGGTAGGGTACCAAAACGGTAGGGTACTTCCCGTAGACCTAGAATCATGAAATTTGCCAAGAAGCAATGTCTTACAGCACAAAATCATCAACTTCCTGCCCTTATCCCATGTTATTTGGGGTCGGCGCAATAGGTTTTTTTCTCCCCATAATGTCTTACAGCACATGTAAAGGAAAAAATCTGAAAACTGTAAATATGTAGTTTATTAAGAAAATACGTACAAGTTTATACGGAATCCTCGGAGCGCGAGTCTAACTGTACCTGGCCGGATCTTTAAAATTTAAACCGGCCGTAATTTTTTTTACAGAAAAAAAAAAATATATTTGTGATTTTTTTTTAAAGGTGTGATGTATGTATTAACACTTGTCCTTTTGATTCTTAAACCTTTTTATAGTGAAAATGGTTATTAAATTGTGTCAATCACATAAGAATTAGACAGTACTCCATCACACATTCTTGTATTCACTATAAAATTTTCATAATCTCCTGAATAAACTCATAAAGTAATATGTGTTCATTTCCAGTTGTGATATCATTGTCATTTGTTCATCGACAATCTTCTATATGGCAGAAGTGTTTCTGGGCTAACAAAGTGTGGTCGGTCACTGTGGTCCTCTTGTAAGTATACATATTTAAATCATTACTAACTGTGACTTTTACATAATATACAGCTCTTTTGTATTATAGTAATCATCTTATTTTCCTGTGGCGTTCTACCGCAAACACATGGTTTCGATGACCCATTTATTGGTTGTTGTAAATTATAATAAAAACTCAAACGAGGGTAAATAGAGACTAGAGATAGGAAATCTCATATCTCTATCACTACATAGTATAAAACAAAGTTGCTTCCCTCTGTCTGTCCCTATGTATGCTTAGATCTTTAAAACTACGTAACGGATTTTGATGCGGTTTTTTTAATAGAGTGATTCAAGAGGAAGTTACATTGCACTCGTGCGAAGCCAGGGCGGGTCGCAAGTAAATAATAAAAAAAGGGAAATAAACTTGCTCTTAAAACCCATCCCTGGATAGGGGTAGGGCGACAGGTTTCTCGTTTGTGCAGTCACTGTCACACATTGCTACCAGAGATAAACGAGGATGCGCATGCGTAGTGAGGGGTGTGTATGAAACTAACCAATAAGATTACTAGTTTCTTAGCTTTGTTGTCATTAGATACATTAACACATACCACTCGGTACGCGACCTCGCTCATCTATGTTGGAAACGCAGCCTAAAGGCGCAGTTAAGTTTTCGGTCGGGCTAACATCGCGAGTATTCAGTCTCCCCCAATAACTGCTGAATTCCCTTCCAGAATCCTAGCGCAGTTGTTATTCAGCGGCATAATGCTAAGCAGCAGCTACGGCTTCTGCGACAAGTGGGGGGTATGCGACCTGCAGTACCATGTCCCGTGGCCGCTGGCTGTGGGCTACGCCGCCTCGCTGTTTCTAGTGTTCGCACTCAACGAGTTTATCAAGTGGCAAGAGATCAAGTAAGTGCAACAACACGTCTGTTTTTCGAAGGAGAAGCAAATTAAGGAGGTGTAATAAATTGTGACAAATTACTTAAATTATACTGATGCCACTAGTAAGGTACAATTTCAGACTGCTACTCAGTTTTCTAATCGAGCAACTCGATAGCACTTTAAGTGAACTGGGTTCGTAGATCGAACACAAGACCTATATATACCTATTTTACAAATTTACAAATAATTTATTTTTTTCTTTTACAAGGTATGTACTACATCTAGTGGTTGAAGAGACCTTTTAGACAAAAAATGCCTGTGTTAGGTCACTTCGCTCTTCCGAAGCTTAAATTTACTTGGTGTACAAACAATTATAAACCTGTGTGTGTGATGTATGTGTGTGAGTGATTGAGGAGTGTATGTGTTTTTGTGAGTGGGTGTTTGTGTGGATGATAATTACGATGCATGTTTCAAGAGGGCCTCGGTTTCCTCATATGTAAGTAGTTTAATCCATTTAGTTATAAGTTTCTTGCATTCATAATGTTTTTTGGTGTATAAATGTAGTTCTTTGTTTAATTTGTTGTACAGGTGGGATGCACGTCTGTCATATTGCATACTACAAAAACTGGTTTTAGATTGTGGAACATGCGCCACAAGATCTTTCCTTCTTCTTGTTAGAATGTCAGCATCATAAGGCAGTGTCTTGTGTTTCTTCAAAACAATTTGAGCAATATATAATTGTCTGACTGTTCTTCTTATCCGGTACGCTCTTGACAGAGCGGTCGTGATCGTTAAGTACTCGTAGCAGTATTGGAAGGGGCAGATGTGATACACTTCACGATATTTCGCCAACGCTGCCTGCTAGAGGTCATCCTGCTGCATTCGTTAACTGAACCTCTAATGGCAGACTTGATCTGGTCAGTCCAACGCGTGGGTGACCTTCCGCGCGGTCTAGTGCCTTCTACTTTTCCTTGGACGACAAGGCGTTCTATGGACTGATTGTCACGCCGGGAAACATGTCCGAAAAATGTCAGGATGCGAGATTGTACTATCGAGAACAGACGCTGCCTGATACCGAGTTCTTGAAGTATCGAGACGTTCGTGCGAAACTCGGTCCACGAAACCCCAAGCATTCTTCTCCAGCACCACATTTCCAGAGCATCTATTCTCTTCCTTTCCACATCTCGCAAGGTCCATGTTTCAGCTGCGTAAAGAAATATGGGGAATATAAGCGTCCTCACGAGCCTGGTCTTCGTGGCTTTAGTTATGTTTCTATTCCTCCATATTTTCCGCATCTTGTCCATCGCTGTTCTTGTGATGCCCATACGTCGTTTGATCTCATCGATGCAGCCGCCATTATTTGAAATTAGAGCCCCAAGATAAATATATGAATGGACCACGTTGCAATTCACGATTTGGGTCACTTCAGGCGAATTATTCCTGGCACGGTCAACAATCATCACCTGGGTCTTGCTGCGATTAATTTTTAGTCCAAACTCATGGCTCACTCGTTCCATCTTTGACAGTAGCTCTTCCAAGTGTTGCGAACTGGTTGCAAATAAGGTGGTGTCATCTGCGTAACGCAAGTTTGCAATCTTGTATCCACCAATTGTTACACCATCCGTCCAGTCTTCCAAAGTGATACGCATTATTAGCTCTGTGTACGCATTGAATAAGAGCGGTGATATAATGCACCCCTGGCGTACTCCGGCACTAGGATGGAAGTCACTTGACAGGACATCATCTGTGCGAACTGAGGCTGTGCCCTCTTCATATAGACGTCTCAAAAGGTGTACAAGATGTTTTGGTGTGCCCATGTCTAGCAAGGTCTTCCACAATACCGGCCATTTCACCGAGTCGAATGCTTTGGAGAAATCAACAAAGCAAAGGAATATGGGCTTATTGAATTCTCTTGACTTCTCGATTATCTGGCGTACGATGAGAATTTGTTCTCGAGTGCCCTTCCCTTTTACAAAACCGGCTTGTTCCGGAGCGATCTCCTTAGACAGGTAGGTTTTCAATCGCTCGTTGAGAATATGTAACATTATTTTGCTAGCGTGTGATATCAGAGCAATGAGGCGGTAGTTGTTACATTTCTTCGTCGAACCTTTCTTGTGCAGAGGTGTGAATACGGTATGTGTCCACTCCGAAGGCCAAACTCCTGTCTCCCATACCTTGTTGCAGATAAGATGAAACATCTGGTCGCCACGTTCTCCTAAGGCTTTTATTGTCTCTATAGGAATTGCATCTTTACCAGTTGCTTTTTTGCTTTTCAGGTGTTTTATGGCAGCTCTTACTTCGGACAGAAGGATGTCTGGTTCCAAATTCTCTATTTCTGGGTCTGTACTTTCAAACTGTTGCGACTGCGGGTCCAGTCTGACTGTTAGCAGATCACTAATCTGATAAAGTCTATCAGTGGGGAACCTTGATCTCTTAAAGTGCATAATTTTAATCAGAGCTCTTTGAGCTCGTTCTACTTCTATAAATTTGGACTTAGCTGCACCTCCCCATATAGGAATACAAAACACCAAGACAGATTGCACTAAGGTGACATAAATTTCCTTTAATAGGTTTCTAGAAGAGTCATTGCTGCTAGTAGCGTTAGATGGAACAATGTGTCTTAGTGTCTTGAATATCCAGCTCAAATTTCTAATCCTTTTTACAACTTGTTCAAGATGGGGGTACCAGCATAACTTTTGGTCAAGAATAACACCTAAGTATTTGGTCTGTGAGACTTTGGTTATAATAGAACACGTACAGTTTTGGTTTTGAGGGTCGCCACATACGTGAACTTTGATAGTAAAGTCATTCTTAGGTTGTGTCCGATTGCTGATAGTAAAACATATGTAATTTGTTTTTGAGGTGTTCAGAGTGAGTAAGTTGTTATTTAGCCATCTAGTAATTTGAGCCATACCTGTGGAAGCACTTTGCCTAATATCATTCCAGGATTTTCCATAAAATACAATAGCTGTGTCATCGGCATAAGAAAAGACTTTAGCGTTATGTAAATTCATGTTACATAAATCATTAATATATATCAGAAATAGGCTGGGACCCAAAACGCTACCCTGAGGCACGCCATATGATACCATTGCATCATCACTGCTGTATTGGGCAATACAGCAGCTTGACCCTCTGCTTCCTATTTGAAAGATAATCTTTCAAAAGATCAAGTGGAGTTCCTCTTATTCCTATTTTATCAATTGGGACAGAGACGGTGTCAAATGCCTTCTTGAGGTCTAAGAAGATGTTTAGACATTTGTCCCCGTTATCAAGATGATTAGTTATAAGTGAAGTAAGAGCAATTACAGCATCCTCAGTGGATATATTTTGCCTAAAACCAAATTGCGTCGGGGATAGTAAATTAAATGTATTTAGATATTTAAGGAGCCTAATGTTTAATAATTTTTCTAGTATTTTGGAAATAGCTGGAAGGACAGATATGGGCCTGTAATTATTGACATCGTCTCTGGCCCCACCCTTGTGAACTGGAGTAATAGTTGATTGTTTAAGAGGGTCCGGAAAGACGCCGTCTCTAAAGCAGAGGTTTGCAAGATGGGTAATAATGGGGACACATTCCTTGCTTATGAACTTTAAAAATCTTGTCGAAATATTATCACAGCCAGGAGCACTATCTGACTTTAGGCTCATCAATGTTCTTTCCACTTCATTGGAGTCAGTGTCCAGAAGTACAAAAGAGTTGGGTTGTGTTGATAGTGGGTGAACTGAGAGGCCATTATTATTTAAGCTTGGCTGGATTTGCTGGGCCAGTTGTTTGCCGATATTTACAAAAAAATTGTTAACATAATTTGCCGATTCAATGGGGGAGGGTTTATTATTTATCAGTTCGGTGTTCTCACTTTTAGATTTGTTAGTGTACGTTATGGTTTTAATATTTTTCCACAGTAATTTGCTGTTTGAGATTGAATTTGCAAGTAAATCCCTATCGTATTTCCTTTTTAGTTTTTTAATGAGATTATTACAATGATTTCTGTATCGGTTGTACGTAATTTATTTTTTACCTATACCACAATTGTGTATGCATTCCAAGGTTTTACTGGAAATGTCGAGCCTATGACACCGCTAAACCTCTTACCTCTAGGTACTAGCAGGGGTATCTCCGAGAAAATATGTGGGCCATTCCAGTATTGGTATGGCAATCAGACCAATCATGTGAAATAGGATGGTACACTTTCTGAGCTCTGAACTCAGCAGCATGTGTGTCGGGGGCAGTTGGGGAACTGCTTGGGACTTGTGAAGCCTATATAAGTGATCCGACGAGTCTTCTTTTAGATACTTGGGTCATTTCCTGTCCGACGACCTTAAAGACGATGTAGATATAGAAAGGGAGCGTAGCGTCCGGTGCAACATGTTGATCCGTAGAAACCGTGTTCCGTCACTTGTGAAGGCCTACTGTCAGTCTGTACACGGGTAATCTATGGGTCAATTATACCAAAAGGTCGGTAGATGTCCCACGCGTCCAGTATAATAATGCCTTCAGGATGTTGAGACTGCCTCGCTACGGCAGTGTGTCGGGGATATTTTATAGGTAACTGGCAAGCTCGTACAGACGGGTTTCACGCGATTGTTCGCAAAAAAAGTGCCACGCTACTCAGAGAGTGAGAGATAATCGCAACAGTATCCTGAGAACTGTACCAGAGCTATAACTCTCCAATTGTATTATTTCTTGTGCAAAGGGTAATTGGTACTAACAATTACTAACACTCTATGGACCTTTTTGTGTCCGAAATAAAATATTAATTATTTATTTCGTATTATACTATCATTAAACAGCAGTTACAAAGTTGTCGGCTTTAGCCGATGGTGGCGTGCTGGGCACGTTTTTATTTGTCGGCTATATCCGACCGCGCTCAAAAGGTACATGTTATGATTGATGTTTTTATTTTCCTTTTTGTCTCCTCCCCCAGGGCTGACGGTCGCAACCAGCGCCGCGCTCGCCTGGACTTCGGCACCAAGCTGGGAATGAACTCTCCATTCTAATCTACGTCTATCTAGTCAATTACGCTTTAGTTTAACTGTGAATAATATCGTATCGGAGCCGTCTGGCGTTTATTTTGTAAGAGAAATGTGACATGTACTTAGTACTATTTTGTACTTACTTTATTTATATGATGTTTTGATGATTTTAAATAAATTTCTTAATATACACTGTTTTTGTTTGTACCTAAAATGTGTTCGTTTCCTAGGATTCACTAATTAGCCAGCAGAGGTCGCCAAATTGCTCATTTTACAGTAAACATGGGTATGTAAGGTAAAATAAATAAACCACATAGTTGAAAACAAATATTTTTTATTTAAAACTAAATTATGATAATTTTGTGATGCTTATTAAATGTTGCCAGTCATTATTTTGTTATACCAATTCCTTTGTTCGCTCTGAGGTCAAGATTAACAGACTACATGTAGATAAAAACGTATTAGCAACATGTTACTCTTACTTCAAACTACCCTCGTACTACTTACTACATTACTAAATTGACAATGTTCCACTTACACAAGATTTGATTACTTCAAGTAGCAGACACATCATCTCTGAAATCAAACATTTAAAACCGCCGCGTACGCCGATTGCTACCGGCACTCTACAAAGAATACATAATTTAATTTTTTTTTATGGTTAATAACATTATTTTATATCTTTTCAATTATTAAACTACATTAAGGTTAGTCGGTAAACGCTTGTACTTAATAGGTACGTAAATAATGTTCCTATCACTAGGATTCATCTGGTAAGTCTAATATTTCTTGAACGAACGACGCGACGTCAATCTCCTGACTGTGATCCAGACAGAACGGGTGCGTGAGCAGCGCGTCATAGTTCGGTCTTTGTTTGTAATCTTTCTGCAGACATTGCACAATTAAGTCCTCGAACTGTGCAGAGAACTGGCTAGCGGGTAGTCGCGGAGGGTCGTCCTTGACTACTTGTTTGAGCTGTTCGAAGGGCGTACCCCACGTGTTGTAGGGGAATGTGCCCGTCGCCAGCTCGATCAGGGAGATGCCGAGCGACCACACGTCGCTGCGGATGTCGTACTGGCCCGGGTTGCCACTCGGATCGATCCTCTCGGGCGCCATGTACGGCTTGCAGCCCGCGTCAATAGTCTTAGCAACAGAGTCGACTAAGTACCCAGATATACCAAAGTCACACATCTTCACCTCTCCTTTCCTGTTGATTAGGATATTAGATGGTTTTACATCTCTATGGATTACTCTGAGCTTAGAATATAAGTAGTGTAAAGCGCTGACTACGGAAAATGTGATTTTCCCAAGAATGTTTTCAGGTATGGTGCGCTTGTTGTGGTAGACTTTCATATAGAACTTGTCAAGGCTCATGTCCATGACTTCCATGCAGATCCAAACATCTCCCTCGCGGAACATGGCGCCGTAGAAGTGTACTGTGTACGGACAGGCACTGGCTCTCATGGACACATCCAAGTCCATGAGCAGACGTTTCAGCTCTGTTGACTGGGTGTTGAATGATGCTGTGATTCTCTGTATAGACAAAGGAAAGACTTATCACCACAGTTTTGAGAATGCTATGGAAGAGTATGTATTTACTGTCTAGCATTGATAAAGAAAACCCCTTATTTGAGAGTGTTGATAAAAGTGGAGTGTTCTCCATTGAAGTGATAACTTTGTAGGGTAAAATCAGTCTATTTATCAAGCAATAAGGAGGTTTCTGAATGTTGAACTGACGGCTGGATTGTTGGCTGATATTGCCAGTTAAAAATACATATAGCTACCTTGACTGCCATAGTGGTGTCACTAGGAATATGCTTCATCTTCTCCACAATGCCATAGGCCCCACGGCCCAGGTCACAAATCTTGACCAGGTCATCTGCGTGGACCGTGAATGTTTTGTCATCTACTGTTATTGTTGTCTGCTTATCCAAGTTTCTTGGAGGTGTTCTGAGGAGTAATACAAAACTTTATAGATAAAAATATTTAAAAAAAACGGTCCAGGTTGAAATTTTTATCCATCCTTTTTGAAAATAGAGATGGACAGAAATTGCAAAAAAACAAATACTGATGTTGCAGTGTCTGCATACATAAAATTATCTTTTATCAGTAAAATCAAGCTTGATATCTAAATGGCATGACCCCTGTAGTGAGAAATCTTTTAGAGGCAACCTAGCAACTGTTATTATCATTGACAGCCTATTATCTATCTAGGTTTACCCTCCTACCTATGGTTGCATGCTTATCATTTTTGTCCTTTCAAGATTTCTTCCTCACTACGAGCTATTACTACTAATCAAGTAATCACAGTTCTATTGGGCAAGTTTTATGCCTTTATTGATATGTAATACTCACAGAATATAACAGATACAACAAGCATTCAGGAGATAATACTATGATTTTGGAAATTCAAATGAATAATCTGTTTACTAGAGGTATCATGTGTTATATCATAGACTGGGATCCCCTAATTTGGGTATAAGGAATTTCTTCATTAGCATAAATATAATTTTATTCGTATTTCGATGTAATTAGAGAACACAAATTGTAGCTAATGGATATGTCAGGTAGACAGATTAGTGGTGGTTGACACTCACACGACCTGTTCTTCTGGGGGTTTGAAGTTGAACCCCGGCGGCGGCAGTTTTCTCCTCGACATATTGCCGACGTCCTCCCAGCAAGATCCCAACAAAAAACCACAAATCCGATCAGAATTTCACCAAATCCCTCCACGATATGCTTCAGACCAAACTGTTGACTTAGCGGTGTAAAACACAAAGTTTACATCTAAATCACACAAACATCCCATTAAGGCAATATTAGGCGCAAGCTTTATACTAGTTTATCGAAAAATATACAATATTATTCAATTATTTCCAAAAATTATGCACTCTGAGTCTGAGGAAGGCAGCTAGGTTTTGACATTTGATATAATGTGTTGCCATACTTTTACTTTTCACACCAAGCCAAAAGTATAATATTCTCGATAGTCTTGATGGCATAAATGCCATATTTGTAAATCCAACACGTTCACGCCAGTTAAGTAATGTAGGCAAGGCGCAGATGTATTGCAATCAATTAAACAGGCAGGGGTTTCAAAATCTGCAATGAGAAATTTGCAACGCCACAAAAACCCAATAACACTTTATCTGAAGTGGGAATCGAAGCCAGCATTAAGTGGAAGTGGCATTTTGTACCTCTACCCACCCACATCGAAAAAGCACGATAGTTCAGCATGCACAACGTGGACAGAATAATTAAAAGACAAAAAATGAACAGAGAATTTAAAATAAAACGAATGTTTAACAATATTATAAAGTATATTTCTTTCACTTAAATGTAGCATATTTTCGAAAAAAAAAACCATTTCATTAATCTTAAAATTAGTCATGGATGGATTTATTCACTTAGAAGAAAATCTGATAGCCCTAACAGCATCCTTAGCTTTCTTTACTGCTTCTTCTTTAATTCTATGTCGTTTCTCTTTTTCTGCCAACCCAACTACCACATCATGTTGCAAAGCACTCTTAACATTAGCTTTAGCAAAAAGTTTACTTAACACATAGTCATCATCATTTTTTTCTTTCTCTCTTTCTCTTTTATGCTTCTTCTTTTTCACTCTTTTCACTGCAACTAGATTTTCTACTTTAGTTGCTGGATCTGGGGAATGTTTTCTTTTATGTGGTTTTTTGGTTTCTTTTGCGGTTATAGGTTTATCTCTTTCAGGTGTTCTTTCTTTTACTGGCTTTTCTTTACATACATTATCTTGTGCATTCGCCTTTTCTGCTTCATTATCAGGACTTGCCTCTCCACCATGATCACTTTCTTCTTCTTCTGCATTTTCTTGGCTTTTTAAAACATTCTTTAATAAATTTTCTTCATAATCCTTTTTTACATGCATTTTCACTATATCTAATTCAGATAGTATGCTTTCAAATGGAATATTAGTAACTTGATCATCAACTAAATTAATTTCAGGTACTTCAACTTTAGGCGGGTTCAGTAGTAGCTCTCTTTTCTTTTTGTACTCTTCTCTGGGGTCTTTCTCTTCCTTATTCTCTTCGTTATCCTTAGAAATCTTCTTACTTATTTCTCTTGCCATCCTCTTCATAGCTTCTATTTTTTTCTTTGAAAATGAGGTAGAATCACTGGAATGTTTGTCATCACGCGTCCTGCTTTTTGCATTATGATCTACATTTATTTTGGTGTGCTTGAAAAGAGATGCAGTTTCAGTGTCGCCATCACAGTTCAGCTCTTCAAGAGTGAAAAGACCCTGTAATGTGCTAGTGGTCAACACATTCTTTTGATTGGGGTCTATTAATATTTTGTTACTGAGAAAATGCTTGAATATCTGTCGCTGATAAATCTTTTCTTCAATAGTTCCTGCTGAGAGTAGTCTGTAAACTGTTACGTTTCTTTGCTGACCTATTCTCCAAGCTCTTTCCTTAGCCTGGTCATCCGTGGCAGGGTTCCAGTCAGGATCATATATTATGACTCTATCAGCACCTGTGAGATTAACCCCAAGTCCTCCAACTCTAGTAGTGGCCAGGAACACTAAGTATTCAGGATTCTCATTAAATGTTTTGATCATATTCTGCCTCTGCCCAACATTCACTGAGCCATCCATTCTTAAATACTTAAATTCTTGAACTTGTAAATATTGCTCTAGTAAACACAACATTCCTCGGGATTGAGAGAATATTAAAGCTCTGTGACCTTGCTTTTGCCAAATTTTTAATAAAGAATGAACAACAGTCATTTTACCAGATCTTTTGTAGCTGCCAAACCTTTCTGGGTCTATGTCATCAGAATCTTCATGAGCCTCATAGAGGTACAAGTCAGGGTGGTTACATATCTTCCTCAAAGTACATAGAGCTACCAATATCCTTGCTCTTATAGGATCCCCATATTTATTATCTTTGTCTAAAATACTTCTTACAGTGTTACCAGTAAGATAGCCCATATAGAGATCTTTTTGTTCCTGACTTAGCGCACAAAATAACACTTGCTCATTCTTCTCTGGGAGTTTAATATGGCTTTGAACCTCAGCCTTCGTTCGTCTTAACATGTAAGGTGTAATAATTAATTTCAGTGCCTTTGCTATTTCTAAAGCAGTTGCTTCTTGATATTCAGTAGCATTAGCATATCCCCCTTGAGTAATGGGCATTGCAAAATGGTCCATAAATGCTGCATAAGTGCCCAACAGACCTGATCTCATGAAGTCAAACAATGACCACAGTTCTTGTAAGCTGTTCTGCATAGGAGAACCTGTAATGAGGATCTTATGAGGAGTTTGGAACTTCTTCACAAGCTTACTGACTTGGGTATCAGGGTTCCTAATTTTGTGGCCTTCATCTAGTATAATGTAATGCCATTTCCGGGCTGTAAGATCGTTAGTGTACTTCACAACACCAGCATAAGTGATCAATAGGATTCCATGTGCAGTGTGTAGGTCTCTGATTAATTGGTTATGGTTTCCTGCATGGGATCCTGTGTGGTGGAGAACAGCGACTCGTAAGTGTGGGCACCAGAAGTGAAAATGAGAGACCCACTGGTAAATGACAGTTGCTGGAGCAACAATAATGGTAGGACCAAGGCCTCCCCAAGCACCTAAGTCACTTTTGGACAAACCTGCAAGAAATGCAATTATCTGGATAGTTTTTCCTAAACCCATTTCATCTCCTAACAATCCTCCAGATTCTACCTGGTGTAGTTCCCATAACCATTTGACTCCAATCTTTTGGAACTTGTACAGCTGCCTCCAAATAAAGTTAGGTACACATAAACCATTCTGCAGTTCATGGAGTGCTTCTGGGTCCTTGTTGCCCTCCAGCACATACTGCACATCAGCTGTCATAGTTTCACCATCATAACTACTTGATTTAGCTGCTTGTAAATTTTTCTTCCAGATTTCTATTCTCTCTTTATAACTAGCAGTGTCACCATCATCAACAATTCTCTTTAAGTTAGGTTTTTTGCGAGCAGTAGTAGTGGAGGTAGAGGGTCCTGCAGCTATACTAATAATATCATCAGCCTCGTCGGAAGGTAAATACTCATCGTCAGAATCTCTATCTGAAGAAACTGTGGGTGTTCTCGCTCTGGAAGTGGTCGGCACTGGCGTATCTTTGGGTGTCTCTTTTGGAGACTGCTTACCAAAGTGTTTCGATTGCTTTTTCGATATTGATTCAGCAGCAGCCTTACTTTTTTCAGAAACATTGTCCGTTTTACTTTTAATTACAACTCTCTGTTTCGAGAGCGCCAATTGGCTCTCCAAATATTTATTTATATCAACCATTGTGCTTAAATGTAGGTATTTTTAATTTTTCTTCTTTTTCAATTTGTATGTCTTTGTTTTTAACATTATTTTCTATTCTTTCACGAACCCGAAAAAAAACTGAACAAGTTTAGTCTTGAGTTGGCTGCATTCCGAATTACAAAATAATTACTCACAGCGCTCACATCTATATTTTGCGTTCCGTTTTAGATATCACGATTATGACAGCTGAGAGCTGTCATCAATTTGGAACGCTCGTGAACGCGTTCACAGTGAACATAACCCCAAACCAAAACCTTTGACAAGACCTATTTTTGAAAATGGATGATATGTTGGTTGAGTCTGCTGCACATATACAACCCTCCAAGTTCAATTAACCCCATACAATAACTATTTCATGAAAAAGTCACTCAATGGGGTTAAATGAACTTGGAGGGTTGTATTGATGATTTGAATGATTATAATTCTGTAACTTCCTACGTGTTACTGGTGCGATTGTTATTTTCAGCAACATACAACTTTACTCTGATCTGCAAATCGTAAGAAAATTTAAATTTCGCGGGCAACTCTTGCGTTTCCACCTTAGCAAAACAACACAACCAGTGAACAGAACTGTCATTTTTGACAGCGCTCACGGTGATATTTATTTGGGGCATGGTCGGTGTAATCGCAAGATGGCGCATGTCATGACGTCATCTATGACGATTCAAGGGACGTCAATATCGCGCTCACGGTAATACGGAACGGGTTTATGGACGCTCAAAGTGATTACAGCGTAATTCGGAATGCAGCCCTTGACTCTTGAAATGTTTGACGTTTGTTCATGTTTGACATTTTATTGACGTTCAGTTTGGCACAGGGTAGCCAGATGATCGATTCTCGTTCCCCCAAACCTTCCCCGAAATCCCCCCAAAATTTAGGTTTATAAAACCTCCACCTAAAGCAATTTTTTTTTACAATTTTATACTATTTCAGCATTAGCTTCCATTGTAGAATCCGCATCTTCACTCGTGTAGCGCGTTGCAGTGTCGTATACAGTTTCGTACATTTTTTCTGAGTTAAATCTCTAACATAATTGAAGTGGGTTTAAAATGAACATATCCTTTTCCAGCTTTTTTTTTCCCCTTTATTTTTGTTTACTGTGTTCTTCTACCAAAGGTATAATTCGATATCATTAATTTAAGATTTAATATACAATCACTGTTTTTGGGGGGGGGCTGGTAATCTGTGTGACAGGTTTTTCCTAGTGCAGATACCTCCCACAAAGGATTTATCAGATGTAGTGTGTCTTCATATTTTTAAGGCGCCTTTATGGAAGAGAAAATAAATGTTTGTTATTATCTCCTTTATTCAATTATATACATATTATTATTTCCTTTATTCATATATATACATATAAATTACATTTTTAAATATTTCTAAACAAATTAATATTTAAAAAAACATTTAAAAATATAAAAAATAGTGGTCCGCCGGTATCGGGAGCAGGGTCCAAGCTACCGGTGGTTAGGGCTCCAGAGACAGGAACCTCCTCACAAAGCGAGCCGTATCGAGGAGTACTGCCTTCTGAATCAGGCCCTTGATCCAACCGCCTAAGGAGAGCCTCGAAAGGTGGTCGTCGAGGCTCTTGGCCATAAGGCCATTGGCCGTCACGACAATCGGCACAATGATAGCCGAGTTCACATTCCACATGTCGACAACCTCGTGTGCCAAGTCGAGATATTTTATTTGTTTCTCCTTCTCAGCTTTCACGAGGTTCTCGTCATGCGGAATGGTAACATCGATTATCATTACGCGACGCGCTGATCGGTCTATCACCACTATGTCAGGCTTATTGGCGACAATAGTCCTGTCAGTGATGATAGACCGATCCCAGTACAGCGTGACATGGTCTTTCTCGAGAACTGGGTCGGGCACATACTTGTAGTACGGTACCTCTGATTCCACAAGTTTATATTTCAAGGCAAGTTGCTGGTGGATAATCCTGGCTACTTGGTTATGCCTGTGCAAGTACTCGCCGTTAGCCAGACGAGAACAACCAGAAATAATATGTCTGATGGACTCACCCGGACGGTGGCATGCCCGACACACGTCAACCGTCCCGTCCTTCATAATATATTTCCGGTAGTTGTTCGTCAACATAACTTCGTCCATAATCGCACAGACAAAACCTTCAGTTTCCCCAAAGAGGTCACCGAAACGTAGCCAGGACACGGATGCTAGAAAATCTACATCGGGCCCATGAAGAGCCCGGTAGAAGCGCCCGTGAAGCTCCTTGCCTTGCCATACTTCCTTGCGGTCATCGGTAGTAAGTACTACAGGTTTGCGCCAGTTCTCTTTAGCCATGGACAGCGGGGTGAGGCCCTTGTCCACTGCGACCACATCTCGGTGCATACCCATCTCGGCTTTTAAAAAATATTCTCTGAGACTGCATACCTCGCGGTTGTGGAGCGTCTTCGCGTTTAAAAAGCCTCGACCCCCGCACTTCCGCGGGATATACAGTCTCATCACCGATGATCGTGGGTGATGCATCCGGTTTGCAGTCAGCAGTGTACGGACTCTCCTATCCAGGGTATCGAGTTCGGTCTGAGTCCATTTGAGTATGCCGAAAGAGTACATTAAAACCGGCATGACCCAACCGTTGAAGGCGCGCACCTTGTTCCCGCCCGAAAGAAGGCTATTTAATACCTTCTTCAGGCGACCGAAGAAGCGCTCCTTCAACGATTGCTTCATGTCAGTTACGTTAATGCCTAACGCTTCCGACATACCCAAATATTTATAGCTTTCGGATGAGGAGAGGGATCTCAGGTGTATGGAATCCGAGAGCTGAATTCTTTCGGATTCCATAATCTCCCCTCGCTTTACATACATGACTGCACATTTGTCCACACCAAATTCCATCCTGATGGCGCTACTAAAAGTTTCAGTTACTTTCAGTAGCTTCATCAGTTGCAATTTGTTGGGGGCAAAGAGTTTCAGATCATCCATGTAAAGAAGGTGAGATATGACCTGACCATCTCTCCTCAACCGATAGCCTAGACCTGAATCCTCCAGCAATGTACTTAGAGGATTCAGGGCTAGACAGAACCAAAGTGGACTCAAACTGTCGCCCTGGAATATTCCCCGTTTAATCCATACAGGCTCATCGTTCCCCTGAATCTGTCGACATCCTGGATATCGAAGGACCGTCCTCCATTGCCCCATACACGACTCAAGGAAGGCGCGTAGAGTTGCATCTATCTTGTACAACTCCAGCACCCTCATGAGCCATGTATGTGGAATCGAGTCGTAGGCCTTCTTATAATCTATCCAACATGTCGACAGATCCTTGCGGGATCGACGAACCTGTTGGCTAATGGCCATGTCGATGAGGAGTAGCTCCTTAGTACCGCGGGACCCGTTCCTAAATCCATTTTGAGAGGCAGACATAATGGAGTTTTTGTCAATGTGTGTATTGATTTTCGCTCTCAAAATGGATGTAAGAAGCTTATAGACCGTCGACAAACACGTGATCGGTCTATAATTCTTGGGTTCCGCGGGACTACCTGACTTATGGAGCAGGTGGGTAACGCCTGTTGTTAAAAACTGCGGTAGAGACCCAGACTCTAAGGATGACTGAAATTGAGATGCCAGACAAGTGTGTGAACTACTAAACCATTTGAGCCAGAAATTGTGCAGTCCGTCCGGTCCCGGTGATTTCCAGTTCGGTAACGGACGAACTGCTCTGGCTACATCCAAAGGTGTTATTAATATTGGTTCCATTTCTGGGATAGGTTCACACACTTGCTCGACATCACGCATCCAGTCAGCCTTAGTATGACGGACGGGCACCGACCAGATGCTGTGCCAGAAAGAACTCGTGGTGGCATCATCCGGGCGGCATACGTCCGTCATACTTTGCTCGGGTCGCTCCCAAGCTCTGTACACCCACCTCTCATCGCTCTGGAACATGCGATTCTGCGAGTACCGATCAACCCGCCGCTTATACCGCCGAATACGGCTCGCCCATGCATAAACTTTCTGCTTCAGGAAGTCGATGCGCTCTGTAACACGAGACATGAATTCTTGAGGACTGATTTCAGTCCCCGAGAATGCCCGCCTCACAAAGCGCATCACACGTGGTCGTGTATTACCCTCCCTGAAGCAGTATAGTTTGCCAATGAGTACCCTGGCCCCGTCGATACGGCGCTCGATCCTGCGCTGCCAGGCCGGTACGGTTGGTTTTGGTCGAGTAGCTACGTCACAATTTGGGAACTTGACATTAGCTACACGACATGCCGCAACAGCCCCACAGTACACGATCGAGTGTGCATCAACGAGGTTCTCGCTACTCTCGAAAAGATTCTTGAGTAGCGAGTCCAGGGCACACACCAACGCCCTATTTTTCTTATGCATGGGTAACCGTGGTAATCGGGGCCTAAGTTCGGTAGGAGTGGATCGATATTCGCAAAGCGCATCCTCCAGTGCGCTCCTCAATCGGTCGTTGCACTGGCTACTTACCGTGGCAACCCTATCATCCTCCTCTACAACAGCAGGGTTTGACCGCGGTGGGGTTGCGTCAATAGCTAACGCTTGCACCGCGGTTTGTGCCGGAGTTAAGACGATACGGTTGCTCAGTACCTCTGAGCGCAGCCTATCAAGTGCGGCGTCGTCCAACATGTGATTGCGTTGCCCGCACCTGATCCGACAGTCGTTGGGCCGAAACGTTGACGGTTGGTTCCAGTTCCTGGAACAGAGACAGCATCCTAACACGGTACGCAGTGAGGTTAGTTCCCCCCTCTGTAGACCCGTAGTATGCGCGCATGACGTTCTCGTTTATTGATTGAGTCCATCTCATGCGCTGCACACAACCACCGGCAGCGGGGACCCGGCTCGGGGCCGGATGGCCCCTAAGTCCCAAGCTTCTCGGTGGCCGGCCTCTCCCCTGCCGACGTACAGGTGTTGGCGACGTCGGTGGAGAGAAATATTCGTCGCTCGAGCTCGACGCGACTGCCACGGCCGGTATCACAGCACTCACGACGGGGCTGGATTCCGGCGGCGGCGAGGCGGAGCTGAGCGACGGGTCCGGAGGTGGTAGGCGTGCACGTCGACCAGCTGATCTCGTCAACATTATTGTTTCATCTCATCCCATTTTTTATTAGTCCGATTTTAGATATGACATACGTCATTGTTGATCACAGTTTTTTTTCTATGGTGTTTATTGGTAAAAAAAGGCTTCATTTCACTGTGTACTATTTAGAAACGGAAAAAATATATTATTATTATCCTTCTAGCAATGAATTTCTTATTACCAAGATGGATTGGCAGTGTGCCAATAGCTAATTTGTATCGAAGCTTGTCTTTAATAATTGCTTCTGGGAGAAGGCTTTTTGCACAACAGCGTTAGAAAAACGCAACGACAAAATTCCTAATGCAAATTTCTTAACAAAAACACAAATTGTATCCCCCAATTCCCTCCAAACCCAGATTTTTTCCCTCCACGAATCCCCCCAAAGATATTGTCCCCCCAATTCTTCCCCCATAACTTTAAAAACCCCCAGATTTGGGGGGATTCCCCCCAATCTGGCATCACTGGTTTGGCATTTCCTGTTTTCCGAAGTTACTCTTGTACTACTTGATGATATCTATTTGCCTTACGTCCGTTTTGAGCCAATTATTTCAATATGTAATATCAAAGTATCATATAATTGCTGGTTCAACATATGAGGGCTATTAAGTTTTAGTGCAATAAATTCGTACGAATAGAAAAAAACAATTAAAGCTTATTTATTTTTGACTGTCTTATGATATCTATCGATTTGTAGCCCTATCTGAAAACTAAAGCTCAAGCTTCACGTCAATGTCAAAAGGCCTGAAAGGCCAGATAACGAATTGTCAAAAAAAAAGCAATAATTTGCACGTGTGGTTTAAACAATCGAGTACGGCTTTATTTAGAGAAATATTAGTTAAGTATAAAGTTATACACTATAATAAGCATAATTATTTATTACGTGTATCGTATTGTACCGTTTACTCGAAAAGTGTGATTAAAATTTTGAATATCATAACCTCGTGTATTATTTGTGTAATTCGTTGAAAATGCAGAAAGTTAAAAGAAAATTTAATGAAGACGATGCTAGTTCACCTAAGAAAAAGAAGGTGAACTTGGACAATGCTGACGGCAAACCAGCAGAAAGCGAAAATGCCAAAAACAATAAATTCAAAAAGGATTTCAAGAAGGATGGTGTGAAAGGTCCAAACAAGTTTGGGAAGCCGAAATTCAACAAAGATGGGAAAGGAAAGCCAAGTTTTGGGAAAGATCAAAACAAATTTGTTAAGGGAAAGCCTAATTTTGGTAAGGATGGGAAGGGAAAGCCTAATTTTGGTAAAGATGGCAAGGGAAAGCCTAATTTTGGCAAAGATGGCAAGGCGAAGCCTAATTTTTCGAAAGATCAAGCCGATGGGGAGAAACCGAAGTGGTCCGAGATGAAAAAAGAGAAGAAAGAACTGAGGTTAACGAGGCGCAAGGCTAAGGCTACTGCGGAAGTGTTTGAGGTGTCACACAAGGCCAAGTTGTTGGCTGCACAAATTCAAAGGTAACCTGAAAGTTAACTTTTAGCATTTACTAGTATTTCTTATTAAAAGAGAGGAGCATTTAGATTTAAGTCATTAAGCTCAACATTAAAAAATATATATTTTAGTAATAATTATATTTGACTGATATTAAAAGTTTTTATTGTAGATAGAATCCCTATATTTTATTATTAATCCCATTGTTTTTCACCTATAAACCTCCTTATTATTTCCAGAAAAGTAGTAAAACAAGACTTCAGAATGAATTCCTGCAAGGAGCTCCACTGTCTCTTGAAAGGCCACTACAAATCTATAGCCTTAACACATGATCTCAGCCGAGTCATTCAAGTTTTACTAAAATATGGTCCAGACGATATCAAGAACGAGATTACTGAAGAATTATTAGACTTGATGGTCCAAATGGTTCAGTCAAAATATGGGCAGCATGCGGTTAAACGTATTTTGAAGTACGGTACAGAGTTTATACGGCATGAGGTGCTTAAGAAGTTCTTTGGCCATATTGTGTCGATAGCTACTCATGCAATAAGTGCTCCAGTGTTGGACTATGCGTACGGAGAGTTTGCTACGAAGAAAGAGAAGTGTCATATGCAGCAGGAGTTTTATGGAGATATTTATAAGAATGTAAGTTGATTTGTTAGCTAAATGAAGTTTTTGATTATCTTTTCCTTAGTTGGTTAGGTTGTTCTTGTTGATATCCAGTGTGTCCCTGGATAATGTGCACAAACGAAATTGGGTGAAACTAGATCAAAATTTACCTACAAAACAAATTCGAAAAAAAAAAAAACAATATAATTGTGGGGTAGGTAATAAAAGACAAGTATTTATAAATAATAATCACTAAAAAGGTACGTTTATGGGGAAATTTATAGACAAAAAATTAGAAAATATTCTAATTTTATTTAAAAAAAAATGTTTTTTTTTAACTTTATGATTGTTTTTATGCCTTGTTTTTTGATCTTAGCCACCATAACTGTTTTTTATTTAAACTAAATACTCACAATGGTTCAAAAGATATAATTTCTTTAAGAAAAAGTGTCTGTGGTAGGTAATGAAAAATAAACCATGAATATTAATGATGCTCATTTTTTGTCGATAAATAGTTCAGTTTCTAGTTTCACCCATTTTCATTTGTGCAAACAGAACTAGATAATTCCAGGGACACTCTGTATAATAGGTTCAGTAATAGATTGTGATAGACAGCTATCAAAAGTTCTCAATTGGTAGTCATCATTCTCCTATTATTAATCAAAATCAATCAAAACATTTATTTCAAGTAGGCCAGTTACAGGCAGTTTTGAACTGTCGAAACAAAGGTAACAATGAAATGTAGCTACAGTCCCAGTCACAAGGCATAAAAACTGTGAACGTACTGTAGTTGCTCATTCCCTAGCGTAGATCTCTATGGAGAAGCATGGGCAAAAAACTCCATGGACACTCTTTTAAATCCGCATATTGTTACAAAACCTTGGTTACATCATTCATATTGAGATGGTACATTACGTGAGAACGATGTAGCAAGATGTGCACGTTAGAAGTGTCCATAGTAAAAACAAAAAAGTCAATTCAAATAAGCCGTGGCAACTAAGAGATGACCTGTCAGAACTGACAGCGCCCGTTGAAATGAAAGAAAGAAATGACGCATGGATCAGCACCATTCAACTGAACCATTTTGAAGGGAACTAATGATCCAACACACGCGCCACCATCAGCGAGACATTGAGTCAGCATGAAATACTCTCAACCGCCAGGGCACATTCAAGTCGAGAAAGGACGTACGTTTCCAGTGAACAATAGCTTTTTAGTACGTACTCACACATTATGGGCTTTAAATAATACTAAAGAGATTGAATCTATTATCAGCCATTTGTGTCCGACTGCAGGGCAAAAGGCAAAGGCTTGCCTTTCTTCGTTAGACTAGTCCCTATCTACAGCTGTTAGTAGCTAATCTTTGGGAAAAGGGTCGAGTTTGTCCAGCCATCTCCTTCTGGGCCTGCCACATTGCTCTATCCTTATCCCACATTATTTGCATTGTACTGCTTGTCTTCTTTCATACTGGTCTATCAGTGATCATCCCTGTAATTACCCCCTTGCTAATTATATCATCTTCCAAACAGTCCACCAATCATTGCTTTAGTCTTCCCCTACTCTTATTAAAGCTCATCTCTTAGCTGCCACGGTTTATTTTAACTACTTTGTTTTTAAATTGTTGATAGTTATAATCTTTTACTCTGGACGCTCTTAATGTGCACGTCTTTCTACATCGTTCTCACATATATGTATAATCTCAACATGAATGATGTAACCAAGATCTTGTAACAATATTTTGATTGAAAAGAGTGTCCATGGAGTTTCTTGCCCATTCTTCTCCATAGAGATCTACGCTTTGGAATGGGCAACTACAGTACTTTCACAAGTTATTATGCCTTGTGTCTGTGACAGTAGCTTCGCCTTTGTTTTTCTGACTTTCAAAAGTGCCTGTGAAGGTCTAATTGAAATAAACGCTTTGAGTTTGAGTTTGAGTTTGAAAGGGGGAGTGCCAGGGTAGTTCGAGAAAATCGTAAGAAAATTAAAATTTCGTGGGCTACCCCTTATCATAGTAAAATAGCATTGATAAATTATTGATGAAAAAAAAAATAAGTTGATTTGTATGAAATCAACTTATTTTTTTTTTTTAATTCATTTGCTAGCTATTTATGCTGCAACCAACTTAGAAAATATCCTCTTGAAAGCAAAAATGTTGTATTAGAAGTCTGACACTCCCTTCAGCTCCGCCCAGATCCCAAAAAAACCTGACTTTAGCCATTTAGGACATTTAAAAAAATATTTATTTATCTGCCTTTCCTCACAGACAAAGGATGACAAAGTGAAGACACTGACTGACACATACAAGGACAGCCCTGTGATGAAGACCGCCATCCTGCAGGCATGCAAGGCTAACTTACAGAAGATTCTGGACAAGAATCTACATGATGGAGAGTAAGTATTTTATTTCATAAACCATGTTTTAAATTTTATTGTATTATATTTATTGATAAGCATACATTTACCGTAACATTGACTAAGATATTTCTCTTTGTCCAATAAGACAATATTTTTAGTCACGGGCGTTTTTTTTGCATGCGAAAGTGCAAAAATCGATTATAAAAATATTGCGAAAATGCGTGTCTGGCTTTTTTTTTCTATATCGACCTGCTCTGACCCACTGCTGGGCAAAGGCTTCCCCGATGGCATTCCAATTTTGTTTACAATTTGCCCTCTCCGACCAATCCGTTAAGAATGAGTCCAGATCGTCACGCCAGCGTTTCTTGGGCCTGCCTCGGTTACGACGGCAGTCTTCAGGCACCAGGACAGATGGGCGAAGATACACACAGTGGTGTGTTCGGCTTCATCCCAGAAACGTGACCCGCCCAGTCCCATTTGAACCTCGCATACTTATCACCAATATCGGCGCTGCCTGTCTTAGACCGTATTAAGGTGTTGCGCTTTCGATCGGAGAGTCTACTATTGAGAATGCTGCGTTCCATCGCTCTTTGGTAAACATTGAGTTTATACTTCTGAGCTTAGGTTAGGATAGGCAGGATACAGATGTCTGGGGTTACGTTATTAAAAAATATGTGTAATTTAATTTAAGTAAGGTTAATGCCATTAACGGCTGTTACTCATAGGAGTATAAATTAAAAATATCGAATACTTAATTTTCCCAACCATATTCAAAATAAGCGCTTGTTCGTGAAGTTACGGACACTAGCCCTGTACACAATACAATACTAAGATGATATCAAACATTCCAGATTATTCCACTCAATCCTGTACGACTACATCCGCGAGTGCAGCGCAGAAGACCGCATAGAGCTGATCTCGACACTGAGCCCCCTCATCGTGCCGCTCAGCAACTCGCTGCCGGGCGCCAATGCCGCTTCCATCTGTGTGTGGCAGGGCACTAATAAAGATAAAAAGGTAAGAAAAAGGAATATGTATAGAAACCTTGTTTAGGAACTGTCTAAATGGGCTGGATGGAATATTCAGTGTTTGAAATGACGCTGACGAATTTCAGCACAGAGTCGAATTTTCCAAATCTAACATAATACTCCTTACAGCGTTTCAAATTTCAACTGTCGAACAAATACTAATACAACTCGAACTCGAATTAATAACAATTCAAATAACCCTGTATTATCCCAGTGCTGGGGACACGCCTCCTTCCTTATTTCTCTTGCCGCGCTTATTTCTAATCTTTGCCCTACTTACGTCACGCCGCAGCCGTATGCGGGTTGTGGTGACAACCCGCATACGGCTGAGTGAATGTGAAGACGACCCTATGTAAACGTGGCGATATAGTTCGGTGGTCCACTGGTCAACCAGTCCTAGAACTGCTCGGGTAGATCCGGTGCAGTCCTTATTGGTGTGCGTTGAACTTAATTCTGTAACGACAACAGACACCAGCCAACACCAACCCTCTATAGTTCAGTAAATAAAGATTCTTAATTCTCGTTTTTAAATAGTCCCGTAAAAAACTTGCATTTTCATTAATTTGCAGACTATATTGAAAGTAGTGAAGGAACATGCAGTGGCCCTCAGTAAACACAAGACTGGCTACCGCTTACTGATCGCCATCTTTGATTCCGTCGACGACACGGTTCTAGTCAAGAAAGCGATTGTTTCAACATTAGCAACCAATTTGAAGAACATTGCTAAAGATCATTGGGGTAACATGGTAAGTTTTCATTGTCGTTATTTTATTTATGTGTTTTATTTTATCTATGTTTTAGTATGTGGATTTAATAAGGAATATGCATGTAATTTTTTTTCACTTAAATCAATAATATGCAGTACTATCAACCCAAGAAAATAATTAAAAGTTAATTTCAACTACTGCTTTTCGCACAAAAAAAATATTAAACTCCTACAATTTTCTACGACAGTTCAAACGTCCATGACTATCGCGGCCATTCAAGTCATAGCATGTGATGTCACTTCCCTTTAGCTGCCTTGTTTAAATCATTTTTTTTGCCCTTAATAGAATAGTTTTAATATATTGTAAATGCTTTATTAAAGCAAAAATTGCAATAACAATATTATAGTAAAATCTTAGTGAAACTTTAAGTGCTTTTCAACTAAAAGTGTTTCTTTGACACATTGTATTTGACGTCACTACCGGAATCGATGCGTTTTGTGTTTGCGTTCCGTTTCACCAAAAACACGCTACATAAAATAATAAATTGTAAAAAAAGTTTTGTATTAGAGAATTAAACAAGTGTACCACAATGTTTTTATGGGCCAATACAAGGCACTTTTAAGAAATAAAAAAAGTTTTTTATTTCTTGCATATACTAAACTCAAAGCATTTATTACAATTAGACCATAACACAACACAAGGCATAATAACTTGTGAAAGTACTGTAGTTGCCCAGTCCAAAGCGTAGATCTCTATTGAGAAGAATGGGCAAGACCCTATTGTTATTTTTTTACTTATATCTTTTGAATCACAAATAATAGGTAGTTTGGTTTCGTTTAACTAAAATTGTGGATTATACCACGAAAATCACTTCAAAAGGAAAAAAAGCAGACCATTTACAGGAATATTCAACTTACTTTTCAGACATTACACTGGCTAGTAAAACCCAAAGATTCAGGCGCATTCCACCCCAGTTTCATCAAATTCCTTGAAGAGGGCGCCAAAAGCGGCACGTCCAAGAAAGATGCGGAACTCCGAGTGTCCGAACTAAGGGAGGCAATCCTGCCCGCCTTGCAGAAGGATATGGAAGAAGATCCTGCGTTTTGGCTCAGTAGTAAGACGAATATGCTGCTGGCTGTCGCTGTTCTGTCAATAGGTATGTGTAACTTAACCTTTGGAAGAGTTGAAGTATAGGAATGTTGAAGAGTTGATCTTAAGGGCTAGCATTGCGTATCAACTTTGGCTGTTGAATTGTCTACGGTCGTCTCAGCGCAGAATTTGAAAATCGAATAGTGTTTACGTGTCGCCCCGTGTTTGTAAAAACAGGCATTCTAGTACAAATTCATTGGAATTTTTATTTTCGATTGATTCCTGCATACGCAATTTTCTTTGGTAAAGGCAAGTGTAATTAAACTTAGTTTAACTGTTGCCATCATTATTTTCTTTTATTCATTTTAATACATAATGTTTTACATTTACTAAGTGGAGAATAGTAGTTTAACACAAAAAAATGTCTTTTACAGAATCAACAAAAGAAATCCTAGAAGGCTTAGCTAAAGTGATCTGCCAGCCTGAATGGCGCATTACCGCTGATGGCAAGGACGTCCTGGCCGTAGAGGACGCTGGCATTCACATGTGTCTCAAGAAGCTGGCAACACTGGACAAAGACAAGGATGGCAACACTTTGGGTGAAGCTATTGCTGAGCACTTGGAGGGTGACACTGTAAGTGAAACATTTTCCTTGTTTTCTTTCATTGAATGAAGGCTGTTTTAAATTGGTATGTAGTATTGTGTTATGTGCTTACTATAGCATAACCACTGTAACGGCCGTTTCCATAACTTACCTATAACGGTTAGTTAATATGCCATAATCTAGTAGCTATCAGTGTTTAAAGTTAGCAATGAATTGACAGGAATATCCTATCCACGTCACTTAACTCTCGGAGGGTTGACAGTTGATGTTTCTTTAACTGTTTATCTGAGATAGCAACATTCCGTTAACTGATAGTAAGTTATTGAAAACGGCCGTTAGTTTGCAGTTGAACTGGTGGCGTTGCTTATCAAGAAAATTTGCATGGATATTTTAAACTTGGTACATATATTTTAGTTCTGTGTTTTCTCGCCTGCCCAAACAAGTTGGTTGAAGTGTACATATCTTTTGACACTTACATATCATTGTCAGGACTTGTGACATGATTTGTTTTGTAAAAAGTCCAATAAAAGCTTGTAAAAGTAAGGCGGTGTTAGCTCCGGTTATGGCCACACTCAAAAAGGTCCTTTCTACTATACCTTCTAATTTACATAAAATATGTTATTCTGTAAATCAATTTTAAGTCTGTAATAGCAGTGATAGCCTAGTGGTGAGACCTTCGGACTGCCAAGTCATAGGTCTCGAGTTCAAATCCAAGGCACGCATCGCTGATTTTTCAAATTCATGTGCGTATTGTATAATTATCACTTGCTCCGGTGAAGAGAAACATCGTGAGGAATCCAGCATGCCTGAGAGATATTTCTTGACGGCATGTAAAGCCAAGTCAGAGGCCCATGGGCGGCCTAAAAACTCTGACACCAGGTTAGGCACTAACTACACGATAAAGAAAGAAAGAATAAGTTTTCATCTTGTCCATTTTATCCAGAAGATGCGAGTTTCTGGTAGCAAATAATATTTTAAATGATATAGCCTATCAGAGTTGAATTTGCCTCATGCTTGTTTTTACTTTTTCCAGGTCAAACTGTGGCTGCCAACCAACAGAGGTTGTTTCTTCCTCCTAAAACTAATTGAAAGCAACGAAAATGCCGTTGCGAACGCTTTGAAAAAGAAAATTAAGCCTCATGTAAATATCTTGAAACAACTGACTTCGGAAGGAGCCAAACACTTGTTGCAGACTGTTCAGAAAAAATAAACGTATTTTTATAAATTTGTTTTTTTTTTACATTACCTGCCAGTCATGCCATCACTCATACCTACTCATACTCGCAATATTTGACAGGAAGCAGGCCAATATTGTCAAGCTATTTTGAACCCAAGAACCATTTATGGTGCTACTACAATCCAAGGAGTTGAATACCTGTACCAAATGGCTGTGCCTGTGTGCCAAAAAGATTGTATCCTTTCCGAGTTATTTTACCTCAGATTTCTCAGATTAGGCGCTACTGTTAAAACACAATGATCTTTAAACTCGGTATTATAAGGTTGCTATTATTACATAGCACCTCTTCCTATATTGTGAAAGGACTCTACTTAGTGACAGATTACCGCAATGGCTGTTTAGTTCACTGCTAAAGCAACCGCAGCGTCAAGGTGGCCCAAGCACAACGACCGCAGCGACACTACTGTTATTATTATAAACGCGAAATTTAAATCTTAAATTTATTGTAATTTGCAGGTTAGTGTCAGGTTGTACACACGGCTACACATCAAGCTATACATTTCCAGTATAAGCTGACCTCGTATTGTACGGAAATCCTATATAATGCGAGATCAGCATAAACTGGAAATGTATAGCTTGATGTGTAGCCGTGTGTACGTTGTAATAACTATTTCATGAAAAAGTCACTCAATGGGATTAAATGAACTTGCGAGGGTTGTATTCATGATTTGAATGTTTATAATTCTGTAACTTCATACGTGTTACTGGTGCGATTCATATTTTCATCAACATACAACCTGATACTGACCTGCAAATTGCAATAAACGTAAGAAAAATTAAATTTTGCGGGCTACCTTTGCGCTTCCACCTTAACTTGCCTTGTTAGTCAGTAGGTACGTTTTGGTCCAATCTTGCAACTGAATTTCAATCATTTTTCATTATTGTTCTGGTCACAATACATTTTTATGACAGACAGGACTTGATCGTGCAGCCAGGATCGTCTTCTCGCGAGAGAACTCCTCAACGGTTAAAATAGGATGGACATGAAACTTTGTATAGTTAAGCGTTCAATGTTGATAGATAAACCTAATTTTATTCTTTTCATTTAATAAAGGCTGGTTTAAAAGAAAAAGACTGAAAACAATGATAGGCCATAACGCCGCCATCTACAAAAGCAGTTACATAGATATTCGCTCCATGTAAAAATAAACTGGTATTCGATTCCAAAATAGGAAAAGGCTGGATAGATATTTATTTACTGGCTTGGATTTGATTCCTTTAGGGTTGAATTGAACCTCATCTAGCAGAATCGTCAATTGGTAGAGCGAGACAGAGCGTGCTGCTGAACCCGTCGGTGCTGCCGAATGCCAGTAGCGGATCTGAGCGACAGAAAAGAATAGGAGCATGGAAAAGAGCGATTTCATGCTGCTAAATTAATCAAACTTTGTCATGTTAGCTAATATCATAATAATTAGTAATTATGAGACAGGGCTTTATTATCACAAAAACACTTCCAATTATTCAAACTAAAAATTTATTGTTTTTAACATCATTTATTTTCTATTAACATATTAAATAGATCAGAAATATTATTAATTAAAAAAATATATATAACATCTATTTTTTAGCAGATCAAAAAATAATATTTTGTAACTTTTTCAAGTTTTCAATGAATTCAGGCTCCGTAAGTATTCGTAATATGGTAAAAAAAATACAACTAATTCTACATATTAGTAAGTCAGTAGAATTTTGTGTAAAAAAGCATTTTAGTAATGGAGAGTTCGCATCTGTTTTTTGTCGCAGAGCTGCGTTAACGCAGCGTACACTGTCTACGCTAGATACGAAGTGCCTAAGACTACAGCAGATCTCAACTTAGAACTATTTCAAAACATTCCTAAGCCGAAACCAGCTGCCAAGTCAAAATAGGAACTATCTTAAAATTTAGGTACATTTTATGAAAAAAAAAAGTATTCGAACTAAAATACTTTAAAAAAAAAATCGCCTTCAAATAAAGTATTACGTCGCATTAAAGTGACTTATTTATAAAATGCTAAGTTTCCTCAGCATCGTCTTTCTACTCTTGTCCAATGTTGTCGGCGCAACAATTTGAATTAGGTACTATAGCTATAATATAATTATACTTATAAGGAATACATAGTCAATTTATCTAATAAGTGCTTAGATAGAGGCATGTCTAGTTGTAGAGTGAGGTCAGTAATATAAAATTAACATCAGCTTAAAAACAAGTTGACAATCTGCAAATGGATGTATTCCAACAAAATGTAGTCACCTTCATGAAAGTGGTTATCCCCCTATTTATACTGCGACACAAAAGAAAAGGATCCGAGTTAAACTTTGCTGGCAGCGAAGGAACTCGAACAGTATCAAAGATTCTGTTGTGCAATGGATAGACAAAAATAATCTTTAAAGTGACTAGTATACAGGTTTCTGTTCACTTTATAGATTGTCAACTTGTCAGTCAGATTTACAACTAATCACAAACATATATTAACATTAATCACCAAGTGATATCTTTAGAATTCACTTTATTCTTTACATCGTCATCATCCACAGCCCAACTTTTGCTTGCTTTCGCCCTTTGCTTGTCCCATAATTTACTTACTTACATACAATACCAACATCGTTCATCATGTCATTCTTTTGTCCAAAGTTTGCCTATATTTTTATCAGTGACGTCATTTACTACATTCAGCGTCCTCTCCAGCAAGTCATCTTGGATGGAGTCGATTGACCTAAAATAGAATAAAATGTTATTTTGAAAACTTCGATATAAAGAGGAACATGTTTTTGTTAGTCCTGTCCCTAGATAATTAAATGGGTCATCTGTTTATGCTGGTACATTGTCAACTGGACTAACAAAAATACGGACATATACAACTCGTAACAGAATAAACGCAAAAACTTATAAGGGGTCATTGTACTCGTCATTATGAACAACTTTCTCTATGGGACCAACCCCGAAATCACGAAATAAAAATCAGCTGTTCAGTACGTTTTGTCGAGTTATGCGCATAGAAATGTATGGGGCAGTCGATTTTTTTTTCGCGATTTCAGTGTTGGTCCCATAGTGAAAGTTGTTCATAATGATGAGTACAATGACCCCTTAAGAGGTTTTGCATTTACTCTGTTACATGTTGTATAACCCAAAAAGGAGCATCAATATAAAAATCTTTGTATCTTTTCAGAGTTCAGGATTTCAGTGTCCTAGTTGGGAAAAAAAATCAGTTGTCCAGTGTCCTATAAGATTTGTGCTCACGTTAATTGTCGAAATGTAGGGAACATCAGGTTTTTTTCGCTTCTTCAGAATTGTAAAAGTTATTCCTAAGTACAATTCAGGGTGAACAAAAACTAAGGTTGTATGCGACTCACTATTGCGGTGTCCGCTTATATTTTTAGACCATGGGCTTACCAAATTACGACAGAAACTCGTCAATCAAGCAATTTATTCGTCATTACCGTAAAATGGAAAAAAAAAAATACTCTATGGAACCCCTTTTTACATTCATTTTTTAGCAAATAAATTATTCACCTGTTAGCATCCAAAACTTCCCAGTTATCTTCTTTTAACTTGGTATATGTTTCAGACACTTTCTTCTGGAAGTTGAGTACTTCATACCTATAAAAAAAAAACATATCAAGTAAATAATTATGGACAACATCAGAGCCCTCGCCCATTGCGACTTTTGCAGTGTTACAAACCCAAACCGCGTAGCTGTCGCTGTGTACTTTTACCCCCGACGCGTTATGTATTGCTACTATCGATGCTGTAGCGCTTCACTACCGTGTTCGCGTCACTTCTACCCAGATATCGCTACAAAAAAGACGCTGTGAGCGAAGGCCCTAAACTGTATAAAACATGCATGATCATCAGCATTTCAGCCAATAGACCTTTGTCCACCACGTGTGGTAGCTACATCCCCGGTCCTGTGCTTGTAAATGGCGCAAGTGAAGGACTTTTTTACAGAATTAAAGGAGTTTGAGCTTTTCGCCATCGTAGCTGGCGTGGTTATTGTGGTTTTTGTTTAAGTTTCGGCGCACGATGAAACTGGGAAATCAAAATGGCCGTGACGTGACTATGCTCACTTCGGTTCATAACATTCTCAATCAGTTAAAATAATAATGATGTCTAGAAAATATGATTTAATTAGATAAGATGACCTGGGTCACTGACCTTTCCATGCCAAATCCATTTCTTTGTTTGATTGAGTCAACTGGCATTGTGAGGAAGAATACCTTATCTGGTTTAGGTAGACCTACATCTGGGGACTTGCACCAATTTAAATCTAAACCTGTAACACATCAATATTATAATGAGTAAAGTCGGACAGGATTTAATTTAAAACTTTGCACAGTAGTTAATATGGGTTTTTATCATCTCACTTACGCATTTAGAACAAAAAGATTTTTCAAACCAATTCTTTTTTGCCTTTCCTCGCTCTTTCAAACTGATATTTGCATTTACAATAAATGAGCTGCTTGTAAACAGCTCATTTATCGTAAGTCAGATAAATAACCAAGCCTCAGACACATTGCAAGAAAAAAATATTTCTATAGATGCTTATGGTTTTATTCTCAACGGCACGGTTGGCGCAGTGGCTGTGCGATTGGCTGCCGCGCTGCGTGTCGCGAGTGCGATCCCCGCACGGAACAAATATTTAAATGTAAAATGTAAACAACTACATGTAGGCGTAGTTGTTCCAGGTCTGGCCTTTTTGTGTATGTGAGTATAAATGTTTGTAAATGCACCCACACTACAGGAGAAATTCCTGTATAAATTCCACATTGTTTTTCTGTTTTGTTAGTTTTAAGGTGATTTTTGTTTTGATGTCCATAAACACACTTTTCTTTCAACTAGAAATACAAATACAATATTCTAAAAAAAATCACCTTTGGCTGCTGAGAATGCCACGCCAGAATAACAATATCGGTCTACAATTAAAGTGGTGCCTGCTTCTAATGTATTTATAATGTTCTTAGCTTTCTCCCACCTGTTAGCTGAGAACAGCAGGTGAATCACTTCATCTGATAGATCATTCTGGAACAGTTATAGAATTTTATTTAACCTTTTGAACACCAGAGCATAAATGCATGCACATGCCCTCCACGCCAAGCCAGAATAACCTACCATTTTGTCACATATATGTGACAATGGCATTCAGAAAGTTAAGCAATGGTGCAAAGTAATGGCAATGATGGTTAATAAATTATACACAATTTAGTTGTTGGGTTCACATGTTGGTTTTCTTTCAACCATGTCTTTTAAACATTTTTTTGACTGGACGCTTCAAATTGAATTTCAATAATTATCTGCTGGATGTAGGCCTCACCCAAATATTGTCAAAGCAACAAGAAAATATGATAGTAAGTATTACATTGCTTTTATCATGGCCTTTTCGATAAACAGATAAGATAATTGCATGCGCCTATAATTATAAAATCTGAAAGATTATCTGTAATAGGCATACAAAAATTAGAGATATGAAAAATATTATCAAAATGATAAAAAACTGTGAATTGTGATTACCTTTAATTGTAAGTAACTGTTTATAATTTTTCCGACATCTGTATCCCGGGCTGGGAAATTAGTGTATTCTGCCTGAATATTCTTCTTCTTTAGATTCTCAACTGAAGAAAATGAAACATAAGAATTATAACTTTTAAAATTACAATAATGACAGAAGAGTGGACTTCTTTTCATATAACATGGCAATGAATAACTAAAATTAATACTAATGTCTCAGCTATTTAGTTTCTGAATTGGATTACATTTTTAAATCTGTAGACACAGTTGTTTCAATTTGAGAATATAAAAAGCTTTTGGAAAGGTGGACTCAACAGGTTTTCAAAGAATATGGTTATTTGAAGGATATTTATTTTTAAATGTGACTCCTGTACCTGTAGCATACTACCTGCCTTCGACAGTCGTCTTTAGGTAACCTTATTTATTGGTGAACCGATTGTAAATACACGTAATTATTTACTTACCAAGTGTTCTGGCTTGTGTCGACTTTCCAGTCCTGTCGACCCCTTCAATGACTATTAGGGCTCCACGTTTCATTTTCAGATGATTACTTTGCACCAACTTTAGATTTTAGTCAGCCTGCGAACAAAATAATATAAAAATCAGAACCCGTGTGTGATTATTACCGCTCGCAGTTTTAACTCCTTCAAAGGAAGGATTACAGCGGGGATATAATGAAACTGATAAATTAAACTAAAATCCAAAATAATAACGACACAAACAATGCACACGACTACCAGTTTATATATGATGCTCTGAGCACACGACCTCCTTATTATTTTACTTCGGATTTGGTAGGAAAAATTAAATTTCCAGGTGACTGACTGTTTTGAGTTTTGACAGCTAAACATTAATTTGGCGGGAATAATAGAGTAGAGACGAGTTGTGTGTAGAGATGCAAAACGAGTTTTAAACGTTTTAAACCATTTGGTTTTAAACGGTCTTTTTGGTTTAAAACGATTTAAAACCACACTTAGCGGTTTAATATGGTTTAGAATGTTTTTTTTTTGGAATGCACTGAGGCTTTACACGAAGTTATCTAGACCACACCTCCTTCCTGATTTAGAATATATAAAAGGAAAATAAAATAAAAATGTTTTAAAATAACCTTCATTAACATGACAGACAAACATAAAATCGATCCCTACCTGCCCCATCTCTCCCCGTTGCGATTTTGGTAGCAAAGTGAAAAATAAAAATGCGGCATTGCCGTTTTATTTTAATAAATACCCAAAACATGATTGTTTTCAGTGTCTAATCCTAAATAGTAGTATAAATATGATATATGACTTCACATATATTAATAAAAATGGTAAATGATTTCAATTAGCCTTTTAAACTATTTTTTTAAGTAATTCGTAATCAATGTACGGCCCACGTGGTCGTGGTTTTAAACCGTTTTAAACAAATTTAAAACGGGTTTTAAACCACTGATTTTGGTTTAAAACGGTTTTTTTACAACTATAGTCAAGACTAGAGATGCAAAAGGAATTTTAAACGTTTTAAACCATTTTGTTTTAAACCGTTTTTTTGGTTTAAAACGATTTAAAACCACACTTAGCGGTTTAATATGGTTTAGAATGATTTTTTTTTTTGGAATGCACTGAGGCTTTACACGAAGTTATCTAGACCACACCTTCCTGATTTAGAATATATAAAAGGAAAATAAAATAAAAATGTTTTAAAATCCACCTTCATTAACATGACAGACAAACATAAAATTAATCCCTATCTGCCCCATCTCTCCCCGTTGCGCTTTTGGTAGCAAAGTGAAAAATAAAAATGCGGCATTGCCGTTTTATTTCGATAAATACCCAAAACATGATTGTTTTCAGTGTCTAATCCTAAATAGTAGTATAAATATGATATATGACTTCACATATATTAATAAAAATGGTAAATGATTTCAATTAGCCTTTTAAACTACTTTTTTAAGTCATTCGTAATCAAGGTACGGCCCACGTGGTCGTGGTTTTAAACCGTTTTAAACAAATTTAAAACGGGTTTTAAACCACTGATTTTGGTTTAAAACGGTTTATTTACAACTATAGTTGTGTGTGATCACTCACGTGGACTCGGATCTACTAGTTACCATACTTACCATGCAGCCATGGTATAATAATATACTAGTTACTACCAAACACTTGAACAGTTGAAATTGAAACAGTTAATAATAAAGCACGTTACTATTGATTGGAGGAGGGGTCGGGGGGCATAGAGAAATAAGCTATTTCCTCTGTCAAGAGGTGAACCTCCTCCCGCTCAGCCCAGAGCGGGAGGAGTCATTTGATGAAATCCAATCCGAAAACAAAAAAAAAAAAAGTTAACCTCAGCCGTATTCATAGGTATTCCTTTTCCCGCAGTAGTAGTACTATCATATCTACACTGAATAACACTGACTTTCTAATTACCTCGTCTATTTTTAGAGTTCCGTTGGCAAATGGCAAATATATATATATATATATATATATATATTTTAATAAAACAGCCTTTCTCCGTTCAGTGTATTTTAATAAAACAATGAGGGCTATCGTTTTTGAGCTCACCGCATGGCGCCACTGTCGATTAAGGTCCTGTCAATAATTCATCAAGTAACAATAACTTCATACAAAGTTTATTTTATTTATGACGTGTAACAACATAGTGTAAACTTCATAACTTCAGGTTCATATAATTACAATATTCTTCCTAAAATTAGCAAAATAATCTTTCCTCTTTATAATATTAGTGTAGATGTAGATAATGGAAAGAAATATTGGAAATTCAACACTCTCAACTAGCAACCCTCTTATCAAACGTAACAAACGTCAAACGTCATTTTAGAATCAAACTGCGCTGCAATCTCGCGTTTGGCTGTTGGATTTCTTTGTTTTTTATTTTTATAAATAAATGTAACCTAACCCTGAAATAATTTTATTTGAATCATGAAAAAAGGATACAAAGTGACGGATGTAAAGAGAGAGAAGAAAATAGGTGTTGCTGCCGAAAATCTGGAAGAGTTAATTGAGAAATCATGCCAAAAGTTAGGCGTAAGTAGAAATTACTTCGTTCCTGTTTATTTATTGTGTCTAAAATGTGGTTTATTGCTGTTTTATTTATATTTTATGTCTAGTTTTGGTCATGATTAGCCGTATTTATCGTTTGCAACAAATGTGTCAGGGTGAAGCCTTGACCGATATTCCTGTACCTTGACCTAATTCTGCGACTCGGGATTTCCAGTTCAATGTCAGCTGCGCAGAGTGCCGGCTCTGCGTGGCGGAGGATGGGACGCAAGTGGAGGACGACGAGTACCTGGCCACGCTGCCCTCGCAAACACTCTTCATATTATTGAAGAACACAGAAAATATGGTTACTGGTAATACTTTGTTACAGAAGTTGGAAAAGAAGAAAAAATTGGGTTTGAAATCTCTCAACAAATGTTGTTTTCCCCAGACTTTGATTACTTCTATGGTCTGATCCGGTCCCAGAAGAAAGACTACATTGACACCGGAGCTGCAGCCAAGGAGTTCCTTACCACCAACATCAAGGAGAAGTTCAAGGTGTTCCAGAAGTATATTGCAGCTGCAGACGATGCTAGGACCATGCTCAGTGAGAGGACACAGGATCCATCGTGGTTTGAAGGTGAGACAGGTTATACCCTAAGATTTAAATAATTAGATGCTCAACCGCATCAAAAATTGATTGCATGTCTGTCTCCTTGACAATGGTATTTGACTGGAAATCGTATCTATCATTCTATGTGGTATCTATGAGCTGACCCTTCTCAATGTATAGTTATTTCAGTATGTTGGTCACAACTTTACCTACAATAAAACAATTCTTAATTAATGTTATTGTATAATAACACAAAATAAATAAAACTAGCTATTGCCCGCGGCTTCGCTCGCGTTTTGGTCAGAAATTATCCCATGGGCACATTGTAAATATAGCCTATGGCATATGCGGATAATATAGCTTCCTATTAGTGAAAGAATTTTCAAAATTGGTTCAGTAGATCTCTGGATCTGCTGAACCAATTTTGAAAATTCTTACCCCCTACAACCTCACAAACTTTACCTCTATAAAATATAGTAGACCATACATATAGTACTAACAACAATATGGACAATAGTCCATAAATATAGTAAAAAAATTATATAAGGCCAGTTATACCACCCTGAAACGAAGCACAAATTAATGATAAGCAAGGGGGCAAAATAAGTCACCATAATGTTTAAGTAACACCAATCATATTCTTGTAACATTATCATATAAAAATGTCAACAGGTTTAGAGCCATCAGAAAAATCGAAAGAGCAGTCAATGTCGAAACGAGTGAAAGATCGGATGCGTGGGTACTACTACAAGACAAAATCTGCTCTCCAGTCCTCCGATGTCTACATACAATCGAAAAACGGGCGAGGTAAGAAACTCATAGACCAGTTCTTGACAGACCTACGAAATATACTTGAATCGTACAAGTACAACGATACTTATTTCAACCGCAAAGGAAACAAAACCGCTCGCATTTGCGACGAGACTGGTCTGTTCCAATGCGGAGGCCTGTGGAGCATCGACAAGTGTCTCTACGAAGGTGAACACATCATCAACCCTTACCGCAGCCGCGAAGAGCGCATCATATTCCAAACCTGGAATCTCGACCATAAGATTGAGCTGTCAAGGTCTATAATCCCGAAGATTTTACAAGCTATCGACAGGTTGTACAGCGGTGATATTAAATGTATTTTATGTGATAAAAATTCGAAGGAGGGCAGTATCGACGCTGATAGGTATTACTTGCAAATATTCACGCGGGAGAATCTTAAGCTGGTTCACATAGTGTGCCATTACAAAGGGAAGCACGACGCCGAATCGGGCGTGTACACACTGTGCAAGAAATGTTATGGCGGCCAAAGTATTGAGTATAAGTAAGCTGTTATAAATTAAACATGTTCAGTATAGATTCAGAATTCTAGGGCGTTTATCGGTGTTGCCGCCTTGCCATTGCCAATAACGCCACTCGAGACATGATTTGGGCGTCATTATGTATAATTTGGCTATACCTCTCTTATATACTGACCAACTATTTCCCAACTAAATGATAATTATCCCCTAGGATACTGAATTTGTATGTATGTAAACATAACTGCAATATATTAGCAAACAAAGTATATTTCTATACAAATAGTACGTTAATATTATAAGCTATATTTTCTGCTCAATGCGCTATATTTTTAACGACCTGTGATAGGCGGTATTTGAATGAAATCTTGTTGCGTTGTCATATATTTTATTAACGACAGAGAATGTAGTACGAGAGCTGTAAATATTATTTTTAAGTATTTTTTGCACTGTTTTACAAGTCGATTTCTTTTTAACATTGCCAAAGATTTTTTTTTTAAATGACCTATCTAAATTCGGTGACAACCCAGGCATTAGCATAATCAACTGAGAATATAGTTACTATAGACAAGAATATTTCAACAAAATGTTTTTTTTTTTGTTGAGTCAGAATACAAAATGGGTGTTTTAAAACGACTTCATCGTCTTGTACGATCTTATTATACAGTAGACCGTAACAAAATCTGAAAAGCAATTTAAACTTTTCATCGGACATTTGTATTCCTATACAACACCGCAATATTCCCCGGCTTAAACTTTGGGTCTGCTTTGCATACCGAAATTGATCTACTTCATCTACCAAAATTATCGTGGACTTGGAAAACAGATGCTTTCGACCACTTTGTATAATAAGATATCTTTAATCAAGTTTCATGAAATATTATACTTTAAGTAATTATAACTAAAAAATATATATATTCGTTCAAAGATTTTAATTGTTAGATGTGCTCTCAACAATCATACTTAAGTCGCACGAAAAACTGTTTTCACTGAGAAGAGTTAGCTCGCACACCCCGCAAGAGACTATTAGACAGCGTGTAAAAGAAAGGTTGTGACATAGTTAAGGGTGTGCTAGACCCTCAAACAGAACAACATTCTCCATGGACCAACGACGTAATCGCGAAAAAATTAAATAAGCTGTTCCATACAAATTAATGTATAGAAACTTGTCCAGTTTGATGGTCTATGTATGTATACCTGTAGCACACCCATAAGTATGTCTACACCCATTCTGTTACACGCTAAAGATAAGATTTTCAGTAAGGGCGGGACAATCGATTGTCGATTTGAAACAAGAACGGGCAAATTTTTTTGTCGCGGAAGGGGAATCTAACGATCATTTTTTTGTTTTTATTTGCGATCTTTATTCAGCAAAGAAACGGCCATGTTCACTAGAATTCACGTAGTCTTTATATGTAGTGGTTGTTCGTTTTATAACAATTTAAAACTTTTTATTGTTAATATTTAACCACGGTAGGTATTTCTATTCCTTAAATTAATCTCCTTACCCTTCATGACATAGTCTAACAGTTATATAGTGTGTAATATACTTATTGTTTTTTTTACTTATTTTAATTTTAGTATTTTACCCAAATGTAACTTTAAATGAATTGATATTGAAACTGCGATAGATTTTTCTTCTGTAAAGAAAGAATGCTTCAAAAATAAATCTTCGAAGACTAAAATGAACTTTGTGGGTTGCGTATTTAAGGTAAGAATTTGTTTGAATGCGAAAATCTATTGCCGCAGTTTGGTCGGTTTAACTGGATAAATACAGTAAATATTTATATTAAACTAATACTTAGGTACCAATAATATTATTTTCTTTAATGCTGTATCTATCTTTGTATAGAAAAAGTTGTATTTTGATTCGTTTAAAATATTGTTGTATACAGGATTTTGACATAAAACCTCATTACTGATACAGGGTTGTTAGATAGCCATAAACAATATGTTTGTGTAATGAAATAAAAAAATAAACAGATCAGTAACACATTGAGACTAAAATTAAAAGTATAGTTCTTTCACAGTTATTTTAAATTTGATTTGCGTCACTGTCAATTCGAAGTGATCTTTGTTGACGCCACAATAAGGTTCATGTTTGTTGCTGCTACACATCTGTTAATATCAGATTAGGAGAATGAGGAACATGTTGTAAAGTTCTTTAATAGTCCATTGAAAAGGGAAGATCCTCTGACCAGACGGGTGTTATGTTTGGTGGGCTATTGCCCAAAGGTTATGTTTGGGTTTTTCTATACAAGGTTTTATACCCTTCACGAAGCCGTCAACCAAGCATTCTGTACCTACATCAAATTAAGTAACTCCACGAAAAAATAGTGCTGGGATACTACATTTTTTTGGGGTAGGACTCAAAGTAACGCACTCAAAAAATTGTGCTGATGGATGCATTGAATAGTACGGGGGTCGTGGAGGTATTTAAATTAAAGTTAAAAATTAAAAAAAAATACTTGTGAAAAAGTTGGAACTTTACCCACAATACCTCCGTAACTAGAAGGTTCTCAGGTAGGGTCTAGATCAAAAAAATATCGCAATCGCAGGGAGAACAAGCGCCTTTCGGCTTCGTTAAGGGTTTTTACACCGATTATTATGGTCTTAGCTCGCATTTTGATATTAGTTCTTCATTGGCGTCATAGATGTCGCTAGTGTTCTTTTTGTCAACTTTATTAAGTCCGCTACATCAGAATGACCCCGCAATACAGCCGTGTTTGACTTACTGCTATCAAACGTAAAATAACCGTGGAAGGACTAAATGAATAATATTTGGAATATAAAAACTTTGGCTTGAGCAAAACTTATAATGATGAAATGGCATCGATCACATGAGCGTTTTGCTTTCATTTTGTCTCATTAACGATTTTACTGGACTTATGGGTACCACGGAGCTGTATGCTTATCTTAATGGGTAACTTGACTTGGCTAAATAAAGTAAAAGTACCGGGGCATTCGAATATGAATAGTGTTTATAAAAATTAAAGGCCATATTCATTTAAGGTGGATGCACAAGGGTAACCCGCGAAATTTAAATTTTCTTACGTTTATTGCAATTTGCAGGTCAGTGTCAGGTTGTATGTTGATAAAAATATAAATCGCGCCAGTTTCACGTATGGAGTTACAGAATTATAATCATTCAAATCATCAACACAGCTCTCCAAGTTCATATAATCACATCCCATAGCTATTTCATGAAAAAGTCACTTTTTGAATTATATGAACTTATATATACATATAGTTACTGGCGCGATTCATATTTTCATCAACATAAAACCTGTCACTGACCTGCAAATTGCAATAAACGTAAGAAAATTTAAATTTCACGGGCTACCCTTGCGCATCCACCTTAAAGCGCTTGCTCACAATAAATGAATAATAACAGGACTCGCAGAATAAAGTACACACGTATGAAACACATACTTTTATTCTTAGCAAAGTCAAAGTGCATTCTGTGAATGAAACGGATGTGTGATAGGAGGCCAGAAAAAAAATCATCCCAATTGTAACTTCTTTCATAAAATAAATCCAAATGGTTTAATATAGATAAATAACCATTAATTAATCTATTTAAGCTATAAAACTGTTTATTTATATAAGGCATAGCACAATTAGTTGAAAAGGCAAATGTTATCTAGATCAGTTTCCTAAATAAAGATCGAGCAAGGAGCCGAAAGGGCCTTTTGTTAACATAGTTAGATCATATTTTAGGAATGACAAACGGGCTTAGTTCTGCCATAATGTGCCAACCCACAATCTTCTATGAATTGCGTTAAATACCGCAACTTAAACCCACGTTCTAAATATAGAATATAACTATCCAGTAAAATCAACTCCTTAGCATACGTTTTGGATGTCTAAACATCCAAAACGTATGCTTAGAACAGTTTTAAAATACAAATAATGTTTTAAGCTCTCACGGTTTATACCTAAGCATAAAGTGCCACTTGCACTGTGCTACTTAGACGGAAGATATCCCGTAAGTGACAGTTTATGATTAGTTTTAAAATTAACAATCCAAAATTAGATTTTACTTCGGATAATGGGTGTAATTTTGATGTGGGTTGGTACATTTTGGCAGAACTACGCTCAAACTGGTCTAGAATTAAGTTACCGGTTACTACCAACAGATGGTGCTAAATGAGAATTGACCGTTGCTTCGTGACTAGCCAAATTAATTTGACTTCTTTAATTTATTGACTGATTCGGCACCTGGTGCCAAACTAACGAATTTTTTAGAACATTTTGTATTTCTTAAATGATTCTCATTTATGAATGTTGTATGATTTGGATTTCAATATAATTGTAATCTTAGATAGGATGTATGAAATGTATTGAGGGGCTTTTCCACAGGCTTAGAGAAACAAAACCGATATTTCCCAACAAGTCTAATTAGGTAACATTAAAAGCTGTGTATTATACTAAGAATTATAATAATTAAACCGACATAACAATAGAGCTACTTTACAGCGTGTACCAGAAATGTGTGGTCATACACAACTCGCTCCATGGAACCACCATCGACCACGACCACCACGACATCACACATCTTGAGAAAAAAAGAGAAAGTTGTTCAGTCTGATAGTCTGAATCACACCTTAAAATATGACCACACCTTTCTGGTATACGCTGTATAATTTCGAAACTTCATTTACAGACCGTACCAAACTTGGGTACAGAAGTAGAGCATCAGATAGGGGGCTCCGAAATGCGAACCATGGCCATAACCCCAGACACAGACGATGTGCCAGCTCCCGACTATGTGGGGGCTCCATACAACCTGTCACCAACCAGCAGGCTCTCAGTCTCAGGAACTCAGTCTGAGGACTTAGAGCCACCCAAAAACGCAAGGTTTGCAGATGAAGATTATATCAGCACAGGGGTCTAAAATCGCCGCTTTAACAGAACCATAATACGAATCACGTTAAAAATTTAAAACTCTTAAAATGGACTTTGTGGTCATAACCATAAAGTCCATTTTAAGAGTTTTAAATATTTAACGTGATTCATATTATGATTCTGTTAGAGCGGCTATTTTAGATCCTCAGAGCTTGAAAATGTACACCAAACCCAATCTTCAATGTTAAAGCTCATCACAGATTTAACTGACAAAATGGACTGTCTAAAGACGCTGGTTACCACAGTTAAGTGACATGGAGACGAAGATATCCACAGTAAACGACACGGTGGGGGCTCTTCTGACGTTACGACTGCTCAAGTTCAGCAGAAAATCTTGACTTATCGTAGGTATGATACGCGGATTACTGCTGGACACCTAGTCCCACTTTAAGGTCATCGGCCAATTTAGCTGGGGTCCGTCTACGACACGTTCACGTTCCGGTTTATCATACAGGGTGTAACAGAGTAAGCGCAATGCCTCTTATGTGGTGATCCAGACATAAAAAATCGAAGAAAAAAAAAATGCACTCTTCGTACCAATTGCGTCCGCCGATGCGCGATAAATTGTATGCGAAGCAGGGAAGTACAATTCTTCTTGGCAAAGTTGTGCAGTTGGTTGGTCTGAAATCACCACCTAAGGGTACTTATTGAAGTTATTCTGATACCTAAAAAATTGTTCGGTTTTGAATACCTATGTAAGCGTAATGTGGAAGAGGCTCTCAAGGTTGTGTAAAGAGTACTGTGTCGAATTTTCTTATTAATTTATTCTAAGTACTGTCGTTATTATTGAGACAGCTCTATTTACCATTCCTATTCTTACATTAAGCTAAATATATTTTTTCATTAACCTACTCTAATGCTAAAATGATCTATCACACAATCGTCAAAGAAGTTTCTGTAATCAAAAATCTTTTTGTCGATTGTGTTGTGGATCGATGTATAATATAAGTATATTAATTATATCAAGAAATCCTATTTTGTGACAATCGTTTACTAACTTGTTTAGATAGATAATAGTGGATAGCGATGAATAGCAATATTAATGTGTAAGATTGTAGTACTTACCACGTTGATTTGGTTTGAGATAGTTGGTGAAAAATCTTCTTTTCAAAATAATTAAAGATGGAAGCATACATCCCTAATTCCCTACATCTAAATTTTAAAACTCTTTCTACTATACGCACTATCTAGTAATTTATCAAAAAAAAAAAAAAAAAATACAGCTGCATCAAATAATTTATTTTATGATCTGTTTTGGGATGGGAGTATCATCGGAATTAAAAAGATAAAACAAAAACTACAAAGAAATATACGTATGCATATACTTACCTACCGATTCCATAAAATAGGAAATAGGTACATAATTTCAGCCATGAAAACAACTGAATAATTTATACCTTGGCAATGTAAACATGAGTCCTTGTTATCTATTTGCGATAAAAACTAAACTGGTTTGTGCATGACTGTATCATGTCAATCACTGGCAATAGATATGCATATTGTAGCAGATAATATAAAATCTCGCCTGTAGTCCCCGGGGGTTCGGCAGAGTAGTATCTACCTTTAATACATCCACATTTCCCCAGTCAGTTAGCCTATTTACTATATCCAGGCATAAATTATTCTATTTCTCGGGGCTACTACAGAGAAAAACCCAATGATTACAGATGGAAAAACCGAATGTAACTTTTGCCTAACTTTGAACACACCCAGAATTTCCGCTTCAAATCAACGTGGTTAATAAATGTCAACAATAGGGAAAAATATGTAGAAGCAGTCTAGTCTTACTCCATACAGTAGACCAAAATAAGCGTTTTCGCTTCAGTCTCCAGGGTTTGCAGTCTGAGGTGAACTTGGGTCTACCGAGCTGCCTTATTGCAGCTGAGGATCGGTTGACCAGTTTAGAGGCCGTATTAAGCCGCAAGTATGTTCCTAAATATGCCTGTAACTTACTCAAAAGTAAGCTGCAATGGCGCCATCACAACTTCTGGAGGGGGGGAGGGGGCTACCACTACCTCTTCTAGAAGTTTTTTCAGTGTGGAAAAGAGTTTGAGCTAGACGTCCTCTATAGTTTCATCTCTTCTGTATAGTGCAATCTTACCTCAGCGTGGCAAAGATATGGAGATTAAAGCAATACAGGAATAAGTAGTCGTACAGTCCCTAGTGATTTGGTGTCGGACAATGGCATGCAAGACAAAGACTTACATTTTTGTTCAAGTTACAGACACGTTTATTTGCGGTTTTCTAAGACCCTATCTTTATTTGTGAAAAAGATGAGGACTAGTCCTGTTTAGCACTGGAACAATGATAACCTATACGGCCCATCAAATTGAATGGTCGAGAACATGTAAGAGCTTTAATAGGTATATATCGTATCATGCGATGACTATAACTAATTTAATAACAAAATCCCTGTATGGACTAAGAATATATTGTGGTAGAAGCTTCCATGTAGCTTAGAGTAAAAGTTGTTTGCGTAGCGTAGCATGTTGTGTAGAATTCTCGAATATACAGTATTAATCGATATACCTTCTCCTTTGCCTAATAGGTGTGTGAACGTAGAATAAGGAAGATATCATTATACCTATTTAAATATGTATTATGTAGCACACTGGTACAAAAATGTAGGAACTAATGCTGCACATGTTGAAGATTTGGACTGATGTTTAGATTGTGTGTTTTGATTTCTGTGTATTAGGTGCAGTCTAATGCAGATACTTTCAGGGCAATAAAATGTCCATAATGTTAGCATTTTGATGAAAGAAAAAATATACTCAAACAAAAATAATGAAAAATGTTTCTTTTTTTGCCAAAATTACAACTTTCTTTAGGTAGGTACTATTATTTTTCAGAGTTTTTTAGCTGAATAAAAACCTTTAAAATACCTGCACTTCATAATTTAAAAACATGTTAGATCTCATTACCATTAGCAACATTGAATGTAATACATTATCTGTGGTAATACCATCTGACACCATAATTATGACCTGAATAAAGACTTGGCTAAAAGGTCTCTGAAACCAGGCCATAAAACTATTTAAAGAAAAAAAAAACACCCTATGACCCTAATCAGTGTATACTCATAGAAATAAGGACTGGGGGCCTAAATCATGAATAAAAAAAATAAAATATTATGATTCTGATAAAGCAGCCATGCTTTATCAGAATCATAATATGAATCACGTTAAAAATTTAAAACTTAAAATGGACTTTGTGGTCTTAGCATAAGAATTTTAAATTTTTAACGTTATTCTTAGTATGATTCTGATGAAATAGCCATTGTAGGCCCCCTGATCTGTGCCAAAATATGTTATTTTTTTACAATAAATAGGATGAAGATTTAATTCTCTAAAGCTATATTCTCATACATGTTTACCGAAATAGTTGTGTTTTTAGAACTGTTTTGTTACATGTGCAGTTTAAATAAAGTTGTTTGTTTATAAACTCATGAACTTTATGGTTTCTGAAGGAATTGTAAAACACTAGTCCATGATAAACTTTTTGTTATAGGAAATAAAATAATTTAAAAGGTTTGCAATTGTTTTTATTACACCCCTATCGTTACAGTTCTCAAACATATTTAATTACAAAAATATACATGAAAAGGCGGAGATACGCTATACAGCGTGCGCTATAAAGACAGAGGGTTTTTTGAATTTATACATCGTATGGTAATGACTAACTTCGTCAAGAGACATTTATAGTAAAATATGCCAAAGTAGATCTCTTTCTTGGACTGCATTTTACTATTTTTAACAAAAGCGGGAAAAAAATAACCCCATACACTGCTTTTTCTAGACAATACGCTACGTTCATACTGAGCGGCGTTCAAATATCGTTGCGTTGTTACGACTGCGATACATATTACGAAAAGTATTATACAGAAAAAGATAGCTATTGCGCTTGAAGTACTTATTTGTCTGCAACAATTTGCACGCGCTAGTGCGATATCTACCTCTTTTCATAATATCATTGGAGTTTATAGTATATACAAGAATGTAATTGCTTAAAACTACCTCATACAATATTAAATATTGAAAGATTAAAAGTCTATTTTTGCTTTTTTTTTTTTAATCCTTATCTTCTCTTCCTGCCACCCGCCTTTTTACCAGGATTCCTCTCTCCTTTGCCAGCTTTAGGTTTCTTAGCTGTGAAATTGGTAGGGTTGTTGCCCTTCGTCTTGGTTTTAAAGTTACGCTTGCCTTTGGCGGGCTTCGTGTTCTTCTTTTCTTCGGAACGGCTGTAAAGAAAAAGTTTAACTTTAGTGTTGATTAAAAGAAAACTTAAGTTCTGTACACAAGATACTACTTATAGTATATATTTTTGGTTTTTGTTTTCTTTTCTAATAATTTAGTCTCAATATTGTATGTATAAGGGAAGTAGCGAGTCAACCCCAACACAAGTATTTTTAATTACTTACTGGGGTTGTCTCAAGACACACAACATTTTCTTTTTAAATAGGTACGTGCTTGCAGCGTTTAGTTGCTGACACCAGCCCAATATACAATACAGCTAATTAAGCCTTGCTTGTCTATGATGACCAGTTGACCACCCATTACATACCGAGTTTCCTCCTCGGAAAGTACAATAAGCCATTGGTCCCAGCTGTCAGTTCAGCTGATCTTTGACAGTCGTTACATGAAGTCAGTGGCCCAAAAGTCTGACAACCAGTCTTAGTGAGATGGGTTGTGGAGATCAGATGATTTCCAGTCGTTCCATGTAAAATACTGGTACTCGGCTGCATCCGGTTAGACTGCAGCCAACCCCAACATAGTTGGGAAAAGGCTAGGCAGATGATGACGGACGGCAAAAAATCTTAGCTGGAAATGTGCCAAGACGACCTGAGACGATGATTCAGCGAGTGTAGAAGCCGTTCAGCTCGAGCCGAATATGTGTAGTGATTGCTTCCAAGTCGGCTTTTTTGTTCAAGAACTATTACAAAACCCATCCCAAACTCCCAAATAATTTACCTTACTCGACAGTGGCACCATCTAGTGAGCTCAAAAATTATAGCCCTCATTGACAGGTCATGTCTAGTTTGTAGAGTAGATAGGTAGGATTGGTGGTAAGGTAGGGTAGGGTAGAGTAGGTAGGTAGGTAAGGTAGGATACATAGGTAGGTAGTTAGGTAGGGTATAGTAGATAGGTAGGGTAGGAAAAGGTGCATTGCAACATTTGCAACGCATGCCAGGCACAGCTAGTACTTAATAAAATAGTAAACAATACTCACTTCACTTGCTCATCATGTATTTGCTTAGCTACAGCCTTATCCATATCAATCTTGGGCCGCTTGTTCAGAATGTTATCAAGCATATTCAAGTTGTTTTCTCTCTCCTGTGCCGGTGTTGGTATAGGCAGTTTGCGCTTCCTTTCTTTCCCTGGAATGAGCTCGTGAATGCCTTTGCCTCTGGCCTCCTTCTCTTTGGGTAGTTTGTCTTGGAACTTGCCAAGTGATGCTGTTGACGCCTTGGCTATGGTAGCTGCTGTATCTAACTACAAGTACAAAAATTATATGATAAGGACTGTATGTGGATGTGCATGAAAATTTGTTAGCGCAAGACACTTTCCAAAGCGCACAAGCAATCTTATAATACCAACAAGTTATATTAACCCAAGACGAATCCCATACATCAAACAACAGTTATATGTGTATAAAATTGTATAACAAAATTCCAAATACCATAATGACACTCCCATTTTTTAAATTAAAGTGTATTGTTACAAAAATATCAATAGATAAATTAATTTAAAGTTCCTCGATTATAAGTTGTAAGTCCTGAATTATAATTATAAATAATAATTAATTTAATACAATTACAATTGAATCAATTTAATACAATTTACAAACTGCATGCATGATTCAAAATAATCTATTTTTCTTTTGTTATTTTTGTTATTATTTATGTTAAATTTACATGCCGAAATTAATGGCAGGACAAGAGAAATTCATTATCTATAAGATCCTCCTGTACCTTATCATAAATACATGTTATTTTTTTTTTCAGGATGTTTAATATGCACATACTTAAATAGAGAAAGGTTATTAGGCTTAAAGGCTATTTTTTCTTCTTACCTGTGTAGCTGAAGCCTTATCAGAGGTGACAGGTAAACCAACTCTGGGTATCTTGACCTTCTTGGCCCGGGCAATATTCTTGAGCCTCTGCAGCTCATTCTTGGCAACTTTCTCTGACTTCTCACTGGCTTTCTTCTCAAACATGTCAGTCATGGGATCCAAGTTCTGTGGAACCTCTATCAACCAGTTCTTCTCTTTCTCTGCAGCTGCTTTCTTGAAACTAGAATGAATAAGGAATGTTATTAAATTGAAACTATACAACTGGCATACCAACATTATGAAAAACATATACATATTGAGTAGCAGGTCAGAGTAACTCACCACTATGGTACTAGTAAGTTTTGTGTTTACGTCAACCTGTATGCATTAATAACAATCCTGTTTTTAAAACATCATGCTTGAATTAATAGTTTGATTTTATTATGTTTGCAATTGATATTATAGAAAAATACTGAAACAAACTTACCCATACAAAGGCACCCATTTCTGTAACTGTTCATCCCATTCTAATTTATCCTTCTTCTTCTTTGTTATGCCTTTAGCTTTGGCAAACTCTTGCCATTTGGTAAGAGCCTTCGGCTTGGGACAGGGCTTGGCCCTTGGGATCACTGTTTTGGGTTCCGGTAGCTTCACAACTATAGCCTCGTCAAGCCGCTCTGTGGGAAGCTCCCATATTTTGTTGAGGAGTAACTGTGTGTTGTCACGGGTTAATGACGTTAAATATTCGTCTTTGTTGGCCCTGGAAAATAACATGTGTGGTTAAATCTTGCGATTAATTTTAATGACGCAGTTAATTTTTATCGAATGTTGTCATTTTTAGAACAGGGTTTGTCATCATATGAATTATCCCCATTTTTAATTACAACGGAAACAGTATCGAATTTAAAGTCAAAATCAACTCACTGTAATAATTTTGTGTCCAAGTCATTTGTGTCGGATGCAAGTAAAGTGCCTATATCAAGATCTACATCTAAATGTTTTTCTACCGTGATAGATTTGTACTTCTCGGATTTCTTCTGTTCTTTTTCTAATATTTCATTAACGATATCCATATTTATTTAATTTTACAAATTATCACCTTCCTTTGCACACAAGCACACACAAGAATAACCTCGAAACTTATTTTGACGTTTTGATTTCGTTCATTAGTGCAATCCACGTGCAATAAAGGCTGTCTTCGTAAATGCGTGATATTTTTCATTAATCACAAAGTCTAGTTGTATGATCTTCTTCTGATTTATTTATTGATTTATTTTTTATATTCAATATTAATATTATTACAGCTAATTTCCTTCTTTTGACCCTTTGACCATAATTCTGTCTATCTTCACAAACACCGACAACAACCACGTTTGGTCGATCCCATGGAACTATTAAGTACCAAGCACATTTTAACACATTTTGACCCCTAATCGTTCCGTGGGTCAACCTTTTATTTTGTCTTGGTTAAATAACGTTGAATAAATAGAGAAGACCTATACTACAAAGTTTAGGTCTTTGATTGGGGTTGATATGGGTTAAAAAAGAAAAGAGAGTGATGGAAATTCATTTAAACATACAGCATGGAATTTCTATCTTATAACTAAATATATAAAACGAAGTCGGCTAGCCACACCATTTATAACTCAAGAACAGCTGGAGCGATTTTTACGATCTCTGTTTTTTTGGATTCGTCTCCGCCTCGAATAACAGAATAACTATTAAAATTCTAGAAAAGTTCACGGAAAAAAGAAAAAATATTTAACTAAATTAGGTTTGACATCTACCGCAATTGACAGCTCATGTCATGTAGCCATGCAGGTAGATTATCTATGTGGTTGCTAATTATGGAAAAAAAGGTGCTACAATCTTAGCTACAATGCACGCATAAAAACGGACTGTGTGTTACAGCAGTTTTGGTTTTTTTGGTCCAGTACTTAATAGTTCCATGGCTTTGACTTGACTCTTTGTGTGACAGCTGACAGTGCGCACTGTGCGCAATCTTGTTGATGATTGTGTTTCGTTTTGTACAAACTTGATGATTTTTCTTAATTTTGTAGCCGTAATTGTAATTGTTAACTAAAGAAATTTTGTTAAAACTTTAAAGAGAAACTTGGCATTATGACTGGTGATTCGGAGAAAACATATTGTTTCAAAAATGAAAATAAATTTGTTGTCAAAAGTGGATGTAAAAAACGTATGTGGAGATCTCTGAAACAAATATTAACGGCTGAAAGAGCACTACCATGGCACAACGAAGCTGTGTTATGTAAGAATGAATTCCATTACCTGAGATTTTAATAATAAATTGCAATGTGTATTTTGCGATAACCTCAATTTTTTTCTTCAGATTACTCTATCAACGCTCCGCCAACTTTTAAGCCAACCAAGAAGTATTCAGATATATCTGGGCTCCCCGCTCCTTACATAGACCGTCACTCCAAGCTATTTTACAGCAATGCAGAAGAGTTTGCAACCGTTAGAAGTTTACCAATGGACATCACTGCAGGATACCTACAATTGAGAGGGGCTAACACTATAGTAGGATGAAAGATTAATGGTCCAGGCAAAAAATACTGTTGTAGTGATCTACATAAATAATTTGTAACATCTGTTACTACTTCTACACTGGGATGGTGTATTGTGAATTGAGATACTAAACTTGTTTAGTGAACAGAATTTTAGCTAGCTACATTCTGAATTTATTTATTACTTTTATTACTTTTATCTTTAAGAGACTGAACTATCCTTGCTCGTGTTTTACTGGTACTTAATTACTACTTAAGTTACTTATCTGTGAAAAGTACCTGGTTTGTCTCTATGTACAAGTTAGCTAAATACTTCTGGAATCTAGAAAGCAAATAAATCTTCTTGGCAAACAATAATACTTACGTTTTTATTTTATGACTGCCGTTGACCCAAAACAAGTTAGATAAAGTTATGTTGTACATTATCTAACTTTCCTTGAAAAATGTAGCTACATATTTTATTGCGAATGGTAATATTATGCGGCAGCCACATAGAAACAAGGTCAAGTGCTCCAAAATCATAACAAAAATGTCAGTGGCACAGCATATGCGGTTCACACTGATAAACCACATGGCTTGGGTACACGTCGATTGTATTCACAATCATTTTTTTAGAGCAGTACAGCAAAGAAGGGTTTATATTTCAGAACGTTACAAAATTACTATTCCTGAACTTACAAAATTTTGACAGTCCCTTCTTTTTGATTTGCTGTCAATTTCAAGTTCTTGTCAGTGTCAAATAAAAAGGCCAACGTGCATTGCATGCCTCTTCTAAACTTGTTTTATAATTTTAATGAGATTATTGTGATAAACTAGTGTTTTACTTCAAAGAATGTCTTCGTCATTCTTCTTAAAAGGAAAGTCCAGGCAAGTTCAAAAAAGAAAAGGTGAGAGAGTAAAGAAAAAGAATCCCAAAAAACCGAACGCGCCTAACCTAGAAAATGGTGATGATTCTTCGGATAGTGAACTAGATTTACGAAAGTTCTCTGACGCGGAGGAGTCGGAAAGTGACCATGAAACGGCTGAGCAGAAGAAGTTACGTCTCGCTAAGAAATATCTAGAAGAAATTGAGAAAGAGGAGGCTAAGCGAGCAGAGCTCAAAGAAGTCGATGATGCTGTCGACAATCGTTTGAAGAAAGACTATTTGGAACAGAAAGGTAAATTAAAGATTGAAGTCGCTGAAAAGTATGTAGAACCAAATGAAACAGACCTCAGACTTATTCGTGCTAAGGAACACCGTCTTACACTAACATGTGTGTGTATCAGTAGTGATAACAGCTTTGCATTTACTGGCAGCAAATGTGGATCCATAATCAAATGGGGAATTAAAGAGAAACGAAAACTTGGTACCTTAACTTATAAAACTCATTCGAATTATATAAAAGGTGATGTGAAATCTCTTGCTATATCTACAGATGGCAAATATTTAGTTTCATCTGATGACTCGCCAAATATTGTAGTGTGGGATCCAGACGCACTCAAGCACATACACACATTCAAAGGCCACAAAGATGTAGTAACAGGGCTTGTTTTTAGAAAGAATACACATGATTTATACTCAGCCAGTAAAGACAGATCAGTGAAAATATGGTCCTTAGATGAGATGGCCTATGTTGAAACTCTCTTTGGACACCAGTCACCTATCACAGCCATTGATGCTTTAACTAGAGAAAGAGCACTGACTGCTGGAGGTAGAGACACCACAGTCAGAATATGGAAAATAGCAGAAGAATCACAATTGATATACAATGGACCAGTGGGAAGTCTGGATGAAATCAAGCTTTTAGATGAGGAGCATTTTGTGTCCGGCAGTGATAATGGATCATTATGTGTGTGGAGTGTGCTAAAAAAGAAGCCTCTATGTGTAGTAACAGAAGCCCATGGCTCAGAGAATGAAGTACCAAGGTGGATAACCAGTCTGGCAACTTTATTGAACTCCGACGTCTTTGCATCAGGTTCATATGATCTTAATATTAGGCTATGGAGAGTCTGTGACCAATATAGGAAAGTCTTACCTATGTTTAGTGTACAAGTGTTTGGTTTTGTAAACTCTATGCAGTTTACGAGTGATGGTAAACAGTTGTATGTGGCTGTCGGCCAAGAACATAAGGCTGGCAGATGGTTCAAGTTGGGAGGTGCCAAAAATGGACTTTTAGTTGTTAATTTTACTATTAAGGCGTAATAAACAATTTTATTCTTATGGAGTTGTTTTCTCTTTATGTTTCTATCCTATGCTTACATTTTAATGAGGTTAAGTTCGTTAGCTTGGAGTATGTAAGAGGTTATCTCAGCAGCACAGAAAGAGTAGAGCAGATACACTAATGTCATGTGCATTAGATCAATTTAAGTTAAAACAAGAACCTTCATGTGGTCAGTAACAAATAAAATAGGCTGCACTGTGTGTCACTATTGATGAATCCATTAAGAGGGAAGGGGTGATTCTCCACACAAATGTATTCTCCTTCTGTCTTCTTGAATAATGCCTCTAGAAGTCTAAAGCAATCATTTTTTCATAAAATCAAGGTCGACTGTAGACACGTCCCTGTCATTTCCTTTTTTCAGCAACTACTTATTATGTTAAGAAAATAGAAACCTCAAAAAATGCCCATTTTACGGCCGTGACTAGAGGATTAGGTACCAACCAGACAAATTGGAAAAGAAATTGATAGGAATCTAGACTCAAGAACTCTTTCGTAGTAGCAGCGTCAGGGTAGCGAAATTAAAATTTTCTTACGTTTTTTGCAATTTGCAGGTCAGTGGCAAATTGTATGTTGATGAAAAATGAGTCGCGCCAGTAGGTAACACATATGTAGTTACATAATTATTAAAATCATCAATACAAAGCTCAGTTCATTTAACCCTATTCTGTAACTATTTCAGTCATTCAATTTTCCATGCCCTGTCCTTTTCTGTCGTTCAGAACCTTTATTTTCTAGAGCGAGAAGCAGAGCGTGCAGCTGACTACAGCGTCGATGCTGCCGCGTGCGATAGAACTCCCGCTATTTTTCGCCAAAAATGTGATTCCGTGCTGTTAGACGAGGTGCAACCTTAAAATTCACCATTAAAATCTCTTTCAAATATTTGTCTCGATTCAACCCGTAGGTACCTACTTTATGCTAAGTCACTTTATGTTGGATTGGGAACTCATAATGTCATTTGTTTTAATTCATCATCTTCTTGCCCTTGTCCCACGTTATTTGGAGTCGGCGCAACTCGTTTTTTTCGTCCATTTTCCCACAGTCAGAGCATCATATATTCCCCTATCAATCGTCACGCTATCATTTACTCCTTTTTCCTTCATAATAATATCATTCCTCACACAATCCATCCATCGTTTCTTTGGTCTTCCTCTCTCTCGTGATCCATCAACATTTATATTCATCACTCAGTCACTCAGTGATTCGTCCCTCCTCATCACATGCCCATGCCAAGACAGTCGATTCCCTTTAATTTTTTCTATAATGAATTGTCACTTTGTAACCATTTTACGAATTTTAACGTAATTCATATTATTTTCCTATTATGATTCTGCTAAAGCGACTATTTTAGACCCCCACCATTCCGATCCCTATACAGTACAAAAGGCATAATCACGGACTTGTATATTTTCCCCTTTAACTTGAGGGGCACCCGTGGTCGTAAGTTGTTCCAGTGACTTGTCGCCATCTCATCCATCCGGTACATTACGTCCAGATCTTCGTCACCCCCATGGACAAACGACCTGTCGAGGTACCGAAATCGGAGCTGATCGGTATATGGGCGTTCCAAGGGTTATAGGCACAGGATTGGAGAAACCGTCGAAATCACAAAACAAGTATTCCGTTTTGGTTCTATTTAATTTCAGGCCAACATTCTCCTTTGGTGCAAGCCAACTGCCGAATTGAAGCTGCCGGTAGTGCCAGCTGTAGACCCGTACTTGGGTTCTATATCAGCTGTATAGACGCCAGCACATCAAGCTACCCAAAACTGTAAAATGTTCCCAATCAACTTTTGACAGATTGTAGTAGCTTGATGTGCTGGCATCTGTACACGAGCCTCGGCCTTCCAACAACCTCAAAATATATTGTCGGTGCAATGCCCTGCAGGGCTATTGCGTACCTATCTCTGTTGACAGTTCATAGTGATCATCACTTGGCGAGTTTTGATATACAATGACCGATCTTGTTGGTTTCAACTGACGCTACTCGTGCAGAACTGTCATTGTTTATCATAACTTACCAAGTGATTATCACTATGAATTGTCAACAGATATACGCAATAGCCCTGCTGGTCGGGTCATGTATTGTAAGCTCACTGTGAAAGGATTATTAAAGAAAAACGAAAAATTTATCAGGGTAATTTAAGAACAGTCACTTTTAAGTCTCTAGTCTTCGTACAAATTGCGTGTCGATGGGCTCAAATAATATCCGACCAGTAATGAACGTCAAGATGACGGGACCCCGCCAGGTTTTCTAAATATCATGTGAATAGGATCGACACGGTTGGCTCGGTGGCCGAGCGATTGGCTGCTGCGCTGCGTGTCGCGGGTTCAGCTATCTGGTCTGTGCGCGGGTTCGATCCTCGCACGGAACACATATTTGTATGATCTACAGGTAGTTGTTCCGGGTCTGGCTGATTGTGTAAGTTTAAATGTTTGTAAACGTACCCACGATACAGGAGAAAATCCAAGTGTGGGGCAACTTTATAAAAAAACAAACGAATATTTCATACCATCTATTCTACACTCATAAAATTCAAAATATTCTACAAAGAAAGTGGTCCCGTTATTTTGATATCGAAATGGCGGGACCACTATTCAGATAAAAGAATGATGGAAAATGATAATGAAATGAATGAAAAACACATGGCGTGATTTTAAACTGAACATACTAAAAATACGATATAGTACGACTATGTTTGAATCATTATTATACCTACTTTTAAAACTGTAAAAACTTAAAAAGAGCCATTGTTTAAAATTATACTTTTTCTTCAGGTTTTTTTGTTGAAATTTCAGTTTTAAAAGTTTAATAACAATTCAAACGTAGTCGTATTATATCATATTAATTAATAGTACTTTAAATTTGATAAAAAATAGCCATGAAATTGTATATCAGCACTTTAAAATAATAATACATCTTTAATTTAATATTATCACTTTATTAAACATGAACCAAATTTACAAAATAATACCCATAATACCTACACCTACAAAAATAATGTTTGCACTATAACTGTCGAAAACCAACGTTGAAACCAGTTAGTTGGTCGTTGCTAAACATTTAGAATCGTTTGGCAGGAGTAGAGGGGGAGGTAAGGGGTACCTCCCTGCCAACTCCTCTTAAAAACCAATTATTGTAACCTTAAAAGCGTAGTCGAAGCGGGGCTCCTATTTGTCTACAGGATATGAAGTAACCAACACGAAGGGGAGGGCGGAGTCTCAATTCACTCGCTCTCTAGACCCCGCCATCCCCTTCGGATCGAACCTAACATGTCGAGAGTCGTGGTGCCCAGGCCCGGACTAGGACCCGAAACCCCGGGCATTTTAGAGACGGTCGGCAGAAATCTTTCGTTCGTTTCATCTACAATCCGTCATTTTTTTTCGATTCTTCGTCGACAAAACCAGTTTCTACGGTGGTCATGCTACGCGGTCAGGTGGCGTTGAATTCCATTCTGTATAGCGCCACCCACAGGCATGCGCCACCTGCGTAGCAGCTTTTTCGTTGGCTTCGTGTCTTGTAAAGCCTCTCCTTCAAGAAAGTTTTTGCCTACTGCAGAACGGATATTGGTTTCAGTTTGCGATGTTTAGGTGGAGGTATGTGTATTTCTAAAAGAGAATCTATTTACCAGTACCAGTAGGGAAGCATTGTTAAAATAAAAAATCAAAATATATTCTTAATTTATTTATTTCCGACAAAACCTACTTAAATCCAGTGCCAGGTGTCTTCATCTGTGATGATCTTCATCAATCTTCAAGTTATTAGGTACAATCAACCATTCCTTTAAAATGAAACGAGTGATCCTAGTGCTAAATAAAATAAAAAAATATTAAGCCGCATCATGTACTTAGATCGTTCGTTAATCGGAGAGGCAGGGAGGGCGTTCCATTTTACCGATAAACCTAGCCGAATCTGCAAATCAGCACAGGAAACTGCCACAGCAAACAGGCCAGCGTGCAGCACCGGCCTGCCAAACAAACGAGTATATTAGTTCGAAGTCTGCTGGTCTGCCGGCCGCCACCTACTACTCGCGCTTACGTTGTACTTGGTGGTTGTTTAGGACGCAACTACGTCGACACCACTGATAAGACTTGAGGAGATTATATAACGAACGATGTTTTGAGACGGCACTACAAATTGTGGACTGTGAAATTAAGTTAAGTGATGTGCACGATGTCTCGCCCTACGTGCCGGGTTTTTTAAATTACTGCCACAACACATTGGGTGTTGCGTGAAAGACGTCAAGTTTACCTACTTTATGCGTGTCTCGGTTTGTCAATAAATATAAAAGTTTACTCATAACTTATGTACGGCAACAACAGCAATTCAGCAGTTGTCAGCAAACAGCAAACCCCCCCTCCCCGCATACAGCCTCGCTCCCCGCGTACTCCACGCCCTGAGCATACCAACATTTCCATTAATATTACAGAATCGGTAGTTATATTTATATTATTTGCAACAAATGCTGTACTTAAAGTAAAAGTCGTAAGTAATAGGCCGCATGCTCTACTATTGTTGGTTATAATCATGTCTCTAATTAAGCCATCTTAACCTTTTAATCACCAAAACAGGCTACACATGAAATTTTGATGGTAAAATAAGCTTACACGTCTTTCTAGTCTTGAACGATGTCAATTCACAATACTAAATAAGTCTTGGTGGTTGAAAGGTTCAGGTAAAAGCAAAGGCCTACTACTTAAGATAATATTGACAATGTTAAACATAATACATCAAAGTATATTTAAAAGAAACTAAAGAGACCAGGCATCACATTCTTACGAGTTATTTACCAAGAATCATGAATGATGATGTCCCACATTAATGCCCAATTTAGCCCATTAATCACTTGTGGTGGTAGGTACATGATCTTCCAGTTATTTTGTTATATTAAACCTGAAATAATATCTAAGACCACATCGGTCTTACACACCTAATGCTGATTAATTACATACATTTAATCTAGTACAATATGAAAATGAAGACTCAAATAAAAGTGACTGAATAGTCTGTTGAAGAAATCCCTAAACTAAGTAAAAAAAACGATACAACTAACTAAACTAAAAGTATTTCAACAAATGAAATAAACTCAATTCAGTTTATTGTATTCAGTAATTCATATTATAAGATATGTTGAGAATTTCATGAAAGTTCTATATAAACAAAAAATAAAGTATGAAAATCTCTAGAGATACAATTCTTACATTATGCAGTTAGCCTATGATAAAATTAGGGGAACTTAAATTATAATTTGTTACGTTGCGTGTTTTGCCACTATGTTGATCATAGTTAGGTCTGTGGATGGCTTATGAGTAACTGATGAGTTTTAGTACCTTGGCTGAAGGCTGCTCAGAGACATTGTAGTACAGCACTTCAGCTCACAGCTGGTACTCTCAACCTGCATGATGAAAACACACATTAGTTGACTACCCTATAAAAATAGTTGGAGGAGAACAAATACTCCTGTTGTCTATTAACTGGTATTGTATTTACTATTTATTTAAAAGGGGTAATATTATCTGCACAATTTATGGTACAAGGACTCGATGCTGTAATTAACTAAATTTTATACAAAAAATTAGTACTGATCATTCCACAAGCTTTTATTTAAGTTACTTTTCACAATAAGGAGAGAGAAGACAAGATTAGAAAAAGTATAGTTTTTGGTTTGTTTGTTAGTTGTTTGGATACACAATGCTTATGTTAAAAAGATCAATCTGGTGTCCTCAAGCTTTAATGCCATTTTCTGACATATTTCGAGTTATGGACAAAAAGCGCAGTTAAATAAAATATGGATGCCATATGATAACTTTATCTCATATGCGTGAGTGATTGATGTTAGTATAATCGCACGCATATGAGATAAAGTAAATTATACAGCATCCATGCTTTATTTACTGCACTTTTTTGTCCATAACTCGAAATATGGTTTTGTTGGATATCGGCATTATAGCTTGGGACGGCAGCAATAGCATTGTTGCAAACATTGGTTTTCCTAGTGGTTTAGTATACGTCAAATCCCTAAAGAGTTAAATATCTGTAAATGGACTTACTCAGCACTTCAATGCCTGGAGCGTGATCGTGAGCGAGAACGGCTGCGGGTGCGACCCCGGGAGCTCTTGGAGTCGGAGCGACTGCGGGAGCGAGAACGGCTACGGCTGTACGAGCGCGACCGCCTGCGCGAACGAGACCTGGATCGACGACGTGAACGAGACCGTGAACGCGAGTTGCTAAAAGAATAACCATCACACAACACATATGAATACATCCTCTGCTCAAGCCAGTGACGCAAGCGCCCCGTCCTGATGTGTTAAACGCAACTGGAGACTTTGGAGTTACACAATTGCAACATGTACCACCTCCGTCTGTGCGAGCTGAACAGTATAAATGGTATGTTAAGTTTAGTTTACTAGCTGACCACAACCAAAATACACAAAAAAGTTTTAAAAATAAAAAAACAATTAAGATTGTAAGTAGGTCTCGAAACCATATTTAAATTTGGAATTCAGATAAAATCATGTCGAACAAGGTGGCAATAAGGTGATGCAAATCTTCTATTCAATCAATGATTGATTAATTACTTATAATTTAGATGTTTTAGGGCAACTGAGTGAGATAATTTCTGTTAATAGAGGATCTTGATACAAAATAAAGAGAAGCTGAAGAGTGGTCAGCTAGTGCAGCGGAATGCGTCCCGACAAAAGAAGACAATGCATCTATGTTACCTGCGGCGGCGGTCGTAGCGGCTTCTGTATGGCGAAGAAGGGCGCCCGTAGCGCGCCATCTGCACTCGGAGCTCCCTACCATCCAGCATCCGACCGTCCAGCGAGTCCAGAGCCTCCTCCGCATCACGACGATCGTAGAATCTAGAATTGCGTAAATTTATCTTTTCTATCATAATGCTGAGGTTAACCCATTAATTATTTGAAATGCATCATTGAAGTATCAAGATGGATGCGCTTCAAATTCGAGCGAATGTCACAACGAGAATCACGGGGAGAAGGGCATCCGTTTCGAATGAAACTTAGAAATATTGCCGTCCTCGGGCAGGGCATGTGGTATTTTACCGGTAACGGCATATGACGTCACTGAAGCAGACAGGTAGATAGTAGGAAAATAAATTACCTGACGAAAGCGAATCCTCTGCTTTCTCTGGTGTACCGGTCTCTGGGTATATAAATATCACCTACTTCACCACATCTTTCGAACACACGACGCAAATCTTCAGGCGTTGTGCGGTATGTTAGATTGTCCACTTTCAACGACACCATGCCGTCGATACGCGGCGGCGGCCTTCCGTAACTCATCTTGTATTATATTTCCAACAACTACACCGTATGAAATGGTTATCTGTTTCACAGTTTGGTCACAACAATTAAATTAAAATGGCGTCACAAAAGCAAGCGGGTCGTGTGCGACCTCAGCGTGCAAGCGTACGTAAAATGAAATTAAATATGGCTACCGGATGATGAAAGAATTTTAACCAGAGCGGATGTAGTTTTAATGTTGTCATAGAGAAAAAAAAAAAACGTTTAAACAACGCATTTTGTTGTAAGAATTTAAAATAAATAAAAATGCTCTTATTTACTTATTTTGTTGACTTTGGTGATTATCTCAATAAGGTGGAAGCAAGTCAAGCAAGTAGATAATAATAATCTTATTGAGAACATTGAAACATTATTTTTTTATTGCATGTCCAATGTTGTTGCGCTGTTGCTATGGAGTTATAGCTTTATTTGATGTCAAAAATTTATTGTGCAGCTAAATTAAAGAAATTATTCGTTTTCAATTTTATCTAAACTTTGAAGTGCTAACCATCAATTCCATAAAAATGCTTCAGATCAAACAAGTTAGAAATAAAACTCTTCTTCCTGATTTAAGGAAAGAGGGTGAACTTAGCAAAGATATTATCCTTGCAACTCAAAATAAACATGTGGGTTCAACTGGGTATAGGCTGTACTCGCATCATACACTTGCAAGTGTAAGGCGGCTTAGTTTTTATCATCCTTTCAAGTAAGTAAACGTAATAATTGAGGTGAAAAGTTGTTTTTACAGTTATATCATTAATTCCCAGAAGCGTGGCGTTACTGGAGTTTGATCGTATTTGAAGTTGAGGAAAAATCGTCGAAACGATGATCGACAAAAATGTCGTTCGGTGGGCCTTTATATGGCTAATAAATAAACTGAATAAAAATACAAGCTTAAATAGCTACCTACTTGGGATTCCCTGATTGTTACTTATCCACTTAGAGCATATTATAGCTTATTTATCTATAAAGTATCTATGTAGTATTATCAACTATCTGGTGTCCACGACACAAGCCTCGTTGCTTAGTGTGGCACCTAGATGGCACTGTGTGTAATGTCTAGCGATATTTATTTATTTATCAATGCTTGTCTACCTACTTTACGACCGGCCCCACCTCAACCAATTCTATAGTGGTGTCTAACTTGTATTCCCTTCCATTGGTTCATCATTTTAGAGTACCAAAAGATAGTCTGGATTTAATCCTAGCTACGACCTACAATCAAACTACAGAGACGTTTGCGGATAAGGAGGATCTACACCTACAAGCTGAAACTATTGGTTGTGAAACCTGGCGGAGACTTCGGAACACCTTTGACAAAAAACCACCTACCCAAATACCCATGGTAAGTTCCATACCTCTAATCATTACGTTCCTCGTCAAACATCTCATATGGGTGATAAACATTCACAGTTAAATAGTATGTACTTCTTTATTAATTTTCCGTACATATTATTTACATTTTTAAATATATTTAAAAAAATATAATAAAAACCATTAAAATAACAAAATATTATTATTAACAAGTGCTATTTATATTTCAGGGACATCCGATGAAACGCGGCGGAATCAAAGAACGCAAATCTCCATTCAGTGTAAAACTTATGAACTCCGGAGTCCATTCTTCTCAGACCAACCCTGGATACAGCAGACAACCGGCTGGTGGTGCCATTTTCTTCTACTAGTTTTGTTACGATATCTCTCGTTACAAATCTGGGTCAGTGGGTCGTCTTAGGGGCGGATTTTTCTACGTCTTTTTTTGGTCTTCCTTTGTATAGTTTCGTTCAGCGGTTGCAGACGATTGTAAAAAATACGGTTTTTTACACACCTTCGTAGAAGATTATTATTAACAGGTACCACCGACGAAATTGTAACGTTTTAGGCCCCCTGGTCATTGTCAGGTTCATCTATGTTTAATATAATATGATTCGCGGCCGTAACAAATATGGCTTGATTAAGTTATAATTATTAAAACTATTAATACAACCCTCCCATTGACTGGCTTTTTCATGAAATAGTCATTTAATGGGATTAAATAAACTTAAAAAGGTTGTATTGATAATTTTAATGACTTTAATTATGTAAACACATAAGTTTTACAGGCGCGAACTGTATTTTGTTTAACATACAGCTTGACAATAACCAGTAAATTGCTACCCTGGCGCTTCGCCAACTATTCAGAAACATAGAGGAATGAACTCTAGATTTGGCATAGCAGGACTAGAAGAAGAAGATATATAGACGTTATTGAAAACTAGTTCATTCTGCGACGGACGCCGTTGTGTATCGTTTTTTATCTCAAACAAGTGCTCTCTGAAAATGGTCAGTTGTGCAGTTTCCTGTTGTGAAAAACGATCTGCTACTTCAAAACTGCAAAACCATAGTGTGTCGTATCACTTCTAGGTAACAGCTAAATATGCACTAGCAGGGTTTTATACATACATAAATATTAACATTGTACATATATTGTACATTGTCGAAATCTTTCTAAACCGTTACGATAGAAAAAAATCGTACGTCGCGTCGGTAGCTCAAACGCATTACAGGGGCTAATTTTAGGTGATTTGGAGTAGGGCTGGAACTACGGGAAGGAATGAATTATAAAATAAATGTTTTTCAGTTCAGGTACATATTAATATGGGTAGTATTTAAACGAGTGACTGTAAATTAAAGTTTAAAGTGACGAAAATAATTAATTTAGTTATGTTATAGTATTATAAAGATAGCGACTGACTGCGAGTGACGAGAAATGAACAGAACAGTAACTTACAAACATTAATTTGAGTTACATCAAACGCCCCTACGCGGTTACGCGCCTACGCGGCTACGCGCCTACGCGGCTACGCGCCTACGCGGCTACGCGCCTACGCAGCTAGGCGCCTTTATCGGGCTTAAATTAGGTAGGGCAGACAAGACTACGCGGAGTCGTTTTTGCAGCGAATCGTTTCTGTCAGTAACTTTTGTCGCACAACATATTGACATATTTTTGTCACTATATTTTTTGTCATAACAAATAATTTTTCACATGTTTATTGTCTAAAGATTGTTTGGTGTAATATATCATTTGATTTTAAAGACCAAATGCCTAAATGACCTTGGTAATATTCTGCGGAGTAAAAATTTGACCAAATGAAATTGTGCGTATTAAAATCATTCCAAATATTGCATTGGTATAAAAAAAGGTTACAAAAATTTGTTTGTATAATGAAATTTTGTCAACATTATTTTGGCAAAACGGCAGGATCCCGAAACACTATTAGCCAAGACATTTATCGCCCCGCCTTTTCGAATTAGCGCGCATCAAACAATCTGTAGTTTTCATTAAAAAGACGTTTCAAAATAAAAAAAAAGAACATAAGACCTCAAATAGAATATCAGTAACCAATAATCATTATTAGAGCAGCTTACAAAACTTTTTAGTAGTTCGTTACGTAAAACCTCAATTGAAAAAATCGTCTCTGTCTTAATATTGAAGTTGCCCTGTCTGTATTTCTAGTCGCTCACACACGGCTAGAATTTTAATATCTAAAATAAATTAATCACAACACACTTTTATTAAGCTCGTTCTGGATTTTATTATTAATCAATATTCGTCGTTAGTTTAGTTCTCAAATTCATACCGCTCAAGTTATTAAAACAGTGTACTTTATTACTACCGCAGTAGTAAGTTGTTACATGAAAGATAAATAATTTTCCGTGATACTACTTCCGGTCGCAAATACACGTATATTCCGAGTTGTCAACACCGGCTTTGTCACCACTGGTGACAAACGGGAATTAAATTCCCAATTATTACCACCGGTGAAGAACAGGAAAAATATTCCCCTTTATCACCACTGGCGACAAATTAGAAAAAAGTTCCCGTTTGTGGCGAAAACCGTAATTGCCCGTATTGGTCAATGATATTTTAAATAAAAAGAGGTAGATATCGCACTAGCACGCGCAAATTGTTGCAGACAAATTCAGACAATTGTCGTAATTTAAGTACCTACTTCAAGCGCAATAGCTCTCTCGTTCTGTATCATACGTTCCGCAATATCTATCGCAGTCGTAACAACGCAACGATATTTCAGCCGGTTTGTAGCAATATAATGCATGTGCCTGTGTGATTGTCAGATTCCCGTAGCGTGCTGAACGTGTTTACCTCACCTCCCGCAAAACTTTGCAGAAAATTTTGTTCGGCGATTCGCTCCTTGCTAACTTTAGAGCTTTTTCCTCTATGTTCAGAACAAACAAATACGTAAATCGTGTAGATCCATAATTAAGTCCATGATAACCATCATGAAGTTATCCGACTGCCCCAGAAGGGGCGTAATGTTTTTTTTTTTTTTAATTTTACCTAGGTACGCTCAAGTGTAGTAAATATTGGAGTTAAATAGCAACTCATTCAATGTACGTAATTAAATTAAGATAAATCTTTGGTCTTTATTGGACCTGTGGTAATGTAAATTACTCTTTTGCTACTGAACTTTACACCTTGTACGTTTTTATTTTATTGCGTTAAACTGTATTTAGTACTCGTAGCTAAACAAATGAGTCATGTCTGAATGGTTTTTTACAAGAACACACTTTCTTTTCATTTTATTTTAAAGTATGTTAGTCTGTTGTGGTTTCATGTTTGTTTTGTTATTGTTTTGTGGTCTATTAAATATATTCGTTAAATTCAAAAGTTTTTGATTGAATTGTACCGATAGACTATTGCCGACCTACCTCTCTGTGCTCCCACAAATCAAATGTTTATTGTTGCGTTATATTAAAACTTGTCGTTGCAGAGACTACAACATCGAGATCATGGCATGCGAAACCCGGTTTCGGTCCCATACTAAAACCCGAGAATAACCGGTTTTACTAGGGGACCGAAACCCGGTTTCGCATGCCCTGGTCGAAATACTACGTGTCTACGTACCTACTCTACCTACGCACACTGGTAAGGAAACGAACTAGTGAACAACACCACAAGCTATGGCTGGACCATGGCGAGTGCAGGCAGGCCAAGGAAGCACTTCCTATTATCGACGGCCGCTTCACCAAACGGGCGCTTCGGCTGTCCAAATTACAGCTGCACACAGTTACAGCCGCCGTCACTGGACACGGCTCTTTTGATAAACACCTCTTTGTCATAGGAGTCACAGACAGCCCCCTGTGCCGAGCCTGCATGGAGGTAGACGAGACAGCAGCCCACGTGCTTGTGCACTGCCCAGTGGTTGCAACATACAGGGCAAAGTACTTCGGTAACACAGGTACTCTCCGCGAGATTGCCAGCAACATCAAGGCGCTGCTGGCCTTTCTCGGGGAGTTAGGGTGGATCGAATAGATTTCCCACCCGCACGCAAAATACGCGCTTAGACGTGAGTAATACTCGTACAATACAATACGAACCACTCGTATGCTGGTCTAGTGGTCGCAAACGCGACTGCTGGCCGCGGGATCCTTGCTTCGATATGTTGGCAGTGATGTTAGTTTTTTCCTGTTTAGCTGTTTTTATATGATCAATAGTCATATTATTCAAATAAGGTTTTTTTTTTTCTGATCGGAAATCAGTAAATAACTCCTCCCGCTTTGGGCTGTGCAGGAGGGAGTGTCAGACTTTTAGTGACTAAAACCCATCCATGTTCCTTGTTTTGCCCTTTGTGTTCCAGGGCCGCGGTATCTCTTTCGAACAGTCCCGCAACCCTGGCAGGCATCGGTCCTTTCGGACCCCTTCCTGTTTGCTGACATCTCTTGAGGCGCGCGTGGAACACGAACGCGCCGTAGACACGGCCTGTCGTCATAAGACGGACGGACGGCGAGTTAGCCCATTACTCACCGTCCACAGGCCCGCGCCTACGGTGGCCGGCAGCCACCACGTGGGCCCCGACGCCCAGCGACGCGACGCGTCTCCCGCGGCGGCTGAGACGTGAGGCTCTGTCCCTCTCACGTCCCACCACCTCCTTCGCTAGCATGACTGCTTCGCAGAAGGAGGTGACGGCGTCCCATTCCCTCTCGCTCCGGATCATGGATTGAACCAGGGCCGGACGCGAGAGGTCGCAACCGCCGATTGCCGCTACGAGGACACGGCGGTGCTCCGCCCAAGCGGAGCAGACCTGCACAGTGTGCTCCACCGTGTCCTCCGGTCGATCCTCGCAGTGGTAACACCCGGGCGTTTCCTCCCGCCCGATTAGGTGCAGGAACCTCCCGAAACAACCATGTCCGGTGAGGATCTGCGTCAGGTGGAAGGTGAGAGCGCCGTGGCGCCTCTCTAGCCACTCTTCAAAGAGGGGACTTGCTGCCACTATTGTGGCGTGCCCTGCACGCGGTTGCGACAGTTGTTCTCTCCATGTCGCCATGAGATCACGCCGGAAGTCTGTCCGCTGACCGACAATTTACCGCGGCAGCGGAGTTTCCCCCTTTTTTATTTTTATTTTCGGATTGGAAATCATCAAATAACCCCTCCCGCTCTGGGCTGAGCAGGAGGGAGTGTTAGACTTTTACTGACTAAAACCCATCCATGTTCCTTCCTTTGCCCTTTGTATTCCAGGGCCGCGGTATCTCTTTCGAACAGTCCCGCAACCATGGCAGGCGTCGGTCCTTACAGACCCCTCCCTGTTTGCTGACTCTCCTTGAGGCGCACGTGGAACACGAACGCGCCGTCGACACGGCCTGTCGTCATAAGACGGACGGACGGCGAGCTAGCCCATAGCTCACAGTCCACAGGCCCGCGAGCGGAGTTTCCCCCTGACGTAGTACTTCCCCGCGCCACTCATGCAAGCGCGCGAGGACCATCGCCTCCAGGCGGCAATCCAGCAAGGAGGCTCGCCGCCTCGCCGGAGATCGTACGGTACCCCCGGATCAGCCTTACGGCTATCACCCTTTGGGGCGCGTTCAGGTAGTGGGTGGCTCGCCGCCTCAAAGAACGCGCCCGCACCGGGGCCCCGTAAAGGGCCATGGACCGCACTATTCAAATAAGGCTGAGAACCAGCACTTTTGGACGCAAAAATACATAAGTCTATCTCCCAAAAGGGTCGCCCTTCATGGGTGAAGGGCGACCCTTCACCCAGTTCAACACTTGGAAGCCCACTTCCAAGTGTTGAACTGGGGAGAGGAAGTGGTGGAACAAATTGCTGAATTTGTTCCACCACTTTCAGGTTACTTACACACTTACACTTACAGGTTCTCTTGCGGATGTCTTCGTTTCTGATTCGATCACGCAAGGAAATTCCGAGCATAGCCCTCTCCAATGCCCTTTGGGTGACTTTAAGCCTTCTGATGAGGCCCATTGTGAGCGACCACGTTTCGGTCCCGTATGTAATCACTGGCAACACACACCTTCGTCTTGAGACACTGCGGTAAGTTGGACGAGAAGGTACCGCGCAAGTTCCCGAACGCTGCCCAGCCGAGTCGAATTCGACGATTGACCTCTTTCAAAGTTTGACCTACCTAACTGTATCGTTTGTCCCAGGTAGACATAATCGTCTACAACTTCGAGTGTAGAATCTCCGACCTTGATAGGAGTGGGTGTTACATGGGCATTCACATGACCTCGGTTTTGTCCATGTTCATTCTAAGACACACTCTTTCGGAAGCTCTACTGAGGTCATCCAGCATAGTACTGAGGTCCTCCATGGTGTCAGCCATGACCACTAATCGTCGGAAAACCGAAGGTGAGAGATGTAGTCGCCATTGGCGTTGATACCTAGCCCTTCCAGTCCAGCAGGGCTATTGCGTATCTCTGTTGACAGTTCATAGTGATAATCACTTGGCGAGTTTTGATATAGAATGACCGTTCTTGTTGGTTTCAACTTACGCTACCCGTGCAGAACTGTCATTGTATATCAAAACTCGTCAAGTGATGTTCACTACGAACTGTCAACAGAGATACGCAATAGCCCTGCAGAACCTTGAAGACATCCTCCAGTGCAGCGGTGAACAGTTTCGGAGAAATGACGCCTCCCCTGTCTCACACTTCGCTGCAGAAGGATAGGTTCCGAGGCCTGGTCCTGAAGTGGGACTGACATGGTGGCGTTTTCGTACAAACACTTCAACACCTCGATGTACCAATAGTAGATTTGGCACCGTTGGAGAGACTGCAGTACAGCCCAAATCTCGATCGAATCGAAGGCTTTCTCGTAGTCTACAAATGCAAACGCTAAACAGAGAGGCAGATTATACTCTTCAGTCTTCTGTATAACCTGCCGCAGCGTATGTGTGTGGTCTACGGTGCTAAAGCCTTTTCTTAATCCGGCTTGTTCGGGAGGCTGAAAATCGTCAAGCCTGCGGGCGACACGATTCGTGATGAGTTGATGACTCTGGAAAACAACTTGTAGACATGGCTTAGAAGTGAGATGGGCCTATAATTCTTCAGCCGGGGATTGTCGCCCTTCTTGAAGAAGAGTACCACCACAGTCCTGCACCATGCCTGTGGCGTTTTCCCCTCGACTATGACGGAATCAAACAGCTTCTGAAGGTCCTTCAAGGACCTTCAGAAGCTGTTTGATTCAGAGCCATCCTAATCTCGTACAGGCTGTCGTCCGGGATTTCTTCGGTATGCGTTTGCTAGATCTACAACGAGTTTAGTGGTTGATGTGTACAGTGCCCATAGAATCTCTCGATCTTCCTGAGAAGCTCCGGTTTGGCGGATACGATCCTGCCACCGTCGGTCTTCAGTTTCGTGAGCTGCCCAATAGCCAGATCTCTTGCAAATACCTTGGAGCCTTTATTCCGCTCAATTGCGTCTTTAATACGCTCGGTATTAAAGCGGCGGAGGTCGCTCTTCAAGGATTTAGAGATCCGTCGATTGAGCTGCTGGTATTTACACGCCTCGTCTGAAGACGGCAGGATCATCTCACGCCACTCCTTCATGAGCTTGAGAGTATGATCAGAGAGTTTTTTGTTATTATCTGCACGACGTGTCTTGAAGAACTTAGACCCAGCCGTATGAACAGTTTCCACGAACCCATCGTTGTATTCATTCAAGCTGAAAGCTCTCGGGATTTTAGATTTGAATCTGTGCTGGACGGACCGTAGACTTCATCAGTCGAGAACTTTCAAGCTTTATATTGATGTTTAATGTGCCTCTTACCATGCGGTGATCGCTCCCGGTTTTCACCGAATTGATCACAGAGACATCATTGAACATTTGCTTCTTGGTTGACATGATGAAGTCAATCTCATTTTTAGTTACTTACACCATCGGGGCTCTGCCATATCCACTTCCTGTGCTCACGCTTTCTGAAGAAGGAATTCATCATATAGAGGCCCTCCTCCATGAAACTTGCCAGTTGGTGCCCCGGTGGTTACGACGTCAGGGTTGGGCGTCGGAACCACCAAATTGCCTGCAGCTTATCCCCGTCTCGTTTGCCCAGTTTCGCGTTGAAGTCCCCCATGCCAACAGTGAAGTGAGTTTTGAAACCATGCATGGCTAGAGATGTGCTCATACATGGTCTTCACTTCGTCGTCGGAGTGTGCCGAGGTCGGGGCGTATACCTGCATGACCTTCAGCAAATATCTTGAGGATATTCTGAGTATAAAGTACGCCACCCTGGTCGACACACTCCCGATCTTCACCACGTTATTCACTAGAGACTTGTGGACGATAAACCCAACACCACCCTGGGACTGCCGGTCACACTCTCGGAAATAGAGCAGGTTGCCGGATTTCAGGATTATCGTGTCCTCCCCGTCTCTTCGGACTTCAGATAATCCCACAATACTCCACCGCAATCTGCTCAATTCCTACTCGAGTTCCGTAATCATCTCGTCGATCCGGAGTGTACGGGTGTTGCATGTGGCCAGGTCAAGTCGTCGGTACAGGCAGCCGGATCCCTTCCGGAGATTCGTCGCACCCCTTGCCTCGCCGTAACCTCGACCGCTACCGTAGTCAAGGGTAGACGGGCTGCCGGGCACTAGGGGCCATTCCTGTAATGCGCTCTTTTTTTATTGGGGGGGTTTTGCCATAATCGCCACGCTTGGCAGGCGGGTTGGCGATCGCAGTACAGTTGTAACAAGAGCACAGAGAACGCTGCTGCCCATTCTCTGGTAAGTCCCTTAGTCGCTTCTTACGACACCCACGGGTAGATATCGGATGGTGCTATTCTTTACGTCTGACACCATACGGAATTAACGACGTAGCTCGAAGAATTTTCAAACTTTAGTGGCAGGGGGCAGGGCACATTGCTCGCAGAACGGATGACCCATGGAGCCGAAAAGTTCCGGAGTGGCGACCGCGAACCGGGGGAAATTGCGTTGGAAGGCCTCGCACTAGGTGGACCGATGATCTGGTAAAGGCTGCGGGGATCAATGCTAAACATTGGAATATGTATCTTGTTAAGGCATAAGTGGTAAGGGTTTGTTTACCGCAGTGGCTGCCCCCGCTAGAGTGTGTCATATATGTTTTAATGGCATCTCGCAGTTTCACCTATGAGGCTGGCTTCTGCTTAACCGGACTATCCTGTCTTATTATTCTTATCCTGCCTTGAGTGTTAGGCCTCCAGCCAGGGGCAAAAAAAATCAAGCATAAGCGATAGCGCGCTAAGGCAATTAACCCCTCGGCTTAGGGCATCAGTGTGTTGATGAATACCAAATATAGGAATAGCTATTACCTACCTATACATTAAATGAATGAACGTTAGCTAGATGATTTATAGCCGACTGCTTTGTTTATTATTGCGTTAAATGGCCTAAGATTATTGCTTGCTTAGGCTGTCGGCCACTAGACGGAATCAGCAGTCGACTTATCCTTCTGTCATCCGTACAGTCTATGCTGGTTAGGGAAATACCCAGTGGCGATGTATGTACGGGTAAACCTGGCTGAAATACTTGCGAGTTTAAAATCTACACTAGATATAAGAACGCCAATGAAATCACAAAAGAGCTTTGCGTCAACAGTGATGGGTTGTGTAACTGGCAGCAGATTTTTTGGAATTACTTTACATAGTAAAGATAATAGAAATAGTTAGTAATACCTATGTCAAAAACAAACAAGATTTGGTAACTTCTGGTCTGGAAAGAAAAGCACTGAAAAACCAATTACGTTATACCTACCCAAATACACTTAAAATTTGTTAAAATTTGCTTGAACTATGTAAACCTTATTTATTTAACGCGTCAGCCTATAGATACAAACATTCAAATAGATATTGCTTTTATGGCGATATGGAGTTTTTGGATTCTCTGGGTAAGTGTCATGTTTTTTCCTCTTCGATTTCATTTATATTCTTCGATTTGAAATATTTAGGCCTGGGTTCTAATTTCATGAAATTTTCTTTTAGATCTAGATACATTCAATAAAAAGTCGCACCGAGTACGGACTTGGTATTTATACGAGCAGTTTAAATCGCTTGAAAGAAGCCAGTTGGATGCTGCTCAGAAACTGAAAGATCGTTCCTATCAGGAAAGAATTTTGCGCCAAGAATTGTCCGAGAGACGAGCTAGGCGCAAACTATACGATCAATTTGGACTTTGTCAAAGTGAATCTCGATTAAAAAGAGGTAAAAGTGCCAGCAGCTATGCGCAGCGCACGACAGTGAGTACGAGCAACGATGACTTCCTTGAAAGCTTCCACCTCCTGCAAGAGGACGAGCGAGTGACGCAAGTTACTGGAGCTAATGAGTTTGCTGGCGAAGGCGAGGGCGATACGTTTAGTCAAGATGGCTTATCGGCGAGCCAGTGCTGCTTATCGAACTACGTCACTATCGAAGATCACAACAAAGAGGACAACGGCAGTTATGCGGGAAGCATTACCAGCGTAGTGGAGAATTTAAATCGTGACGAGTTTATACCACCTATAGAAATGGAATTTGTGCAAGATTCTATTGACGAAGAAATAAACTCTATACACGCCGATATGAAAGACTTACTAGGCGAAGATATAACTAAGCAGCTCGACGCTGTCCAAGACAATATATTGTGTTTAGAAAATTTTGCAAAATTTGAAGACGTCGATAAAATTTCTGAAGAGAGTTTTACTAAAGCCGCCGTACGAGAGCTGAAGAATGTCCAGGTTAGCAAAAAAGGTGATCAGGAATGTAATGCAGTCGCAATATGGTCCCGGCTAGTCTCTTTCGCATATCAAGTTGTACAATTGAACCACGGTGATTGTTTTGAACATTTTGCTAACATTTCCAGTAGCCGCAAACTGACAGTTGAATGCATGTAATGTGTGTTGTAGGTAACTGCTACTGTGACTACAGCTCGCAATTTCTGACGGCGGTGCTAGCGTGTGATGTGTTGCGACGAGGCGTCAACAGAATGTGTGAGTACTAATCGTTCAGCTGCTGGGTAGTAATTAATATTGTTTCTTCCAGTTTTTGGAACTTTTCTCTATATTAAATTTATAGTAAGTAAGTAAGTATATTTATTTGCATAAAATGTGGTATATACAGAATGTTATACAACAATTTAGAGCAGGACACATTCCGCCATAATAATAGCATGCAAATTTAAAAGAATAAGGTCCCGTAAAAATAGATGGACATAGCACAGCGTTCAGTACGTCTAACCAAAGATATCCAAGCAAAAAAAACATTTTATTTTGGCTAATAAATTACGGCACTCTAGAATAAACACTTCCAGTATGGGTCGTAAGAAGGTACCCAGTCGGTCAGTTCTGCAGAACTGACTGGGTAGGTATTTACTTACGAGAATGCGCGCGGCGGGACGCGAGTGCACAGTTGCACACCTAGCCATATATTATGGGTAGGGCAGTTTATTATTTTGGGTCACTTACGGGATATCTTCAGTGATTGTCCATTATTTTGAGCCCGTGATCATGGCGCTTGCAACAGCGCACAGTGTGGTATTAGGCAATAAAACTTGGTCAAAAATATTTTATGACTCGAACGACAATTATTAGTGTATATATGTTAAAATAGGTAATAAAAGACTTATTACAGTTACAAAAAAAAAAAAATATTCGTCACTACTACATACATTTCATTGGTCAGGTCACTTTCACTAAGCAAATTTAATTCTTCTCGGTACAATATCTTTCTATTTATCTTAAAAAAGATATTTGTTCTAATGCTTGTTAATAGGGGGTCCGAAGTTAACAAAAGCCTATTTATTTATTTAAAACGTCCATATTGAACTTTACGCGCGAAAACTTTCTGGAATAGTTGAGTCTATACCTATTGCCTTTTGTTTTTGTTGCGAGCTTCCGCAGCTTCTTCAGAAAGTGGTCCTATTGGAAGAATTGCGTGTTTTATCACTTCAGCTCCGTGACGAAGTACTTTATGCAGTGTCGGAGACATGGGGTAAAGCCCATATAAAGCCACATACATCTCGGCAGTTACATCGCAGTATTTCTGGCAAGCTTCAACATGAACTTTATATCCGCAGCACATTGTGTTTAATATAACCTTACCTTACCTTTATCAATTTTGATTATTTCCGTTGATATTTCGTAGTTTTTAAAAAATCGGCGACTGGTATTACAGTCATTGGTGTTGCCAAAATTAGCTTTCGGGATATCTACCAATAAAAGTCCAAGTTTTTGCTTAAATTGATCTTGGATCTCTTATTTTCTGGCTTCCACCGCTTGTTTTTCCTCAATCGAAAGTAGGACATTCCATTTTTTTACAGGTAGCCTATATGCTACGTGTAGGATTGATTCGAAAAATCGAATACGAGCATGCAGCAATGACAGCCCGAATCTTATTTTTTTATCTTTGATGGCCTTTTCTTCAATAAGTCATTAAACTCTGACGTGTGCTTTAGTTTTACGAGCTGCTAACCATTCTTGCTTGAAATTTTGTTGTATATTAGCGATCTTTTGCTTATTATTTGATGAATTCTTATATCATCATCAGCGTAGGAACTTATCAGTTTCTGCTTCAAAAACGTCAATTTTCCGTCAGATGTTGGCTCATTAGAACCTTGAATAATAGCATGCAACTCATTCCGAGTCAAAAACCTCAATTCTGAAGTCCCTCTAACAAGCATAATCAGCCTATACTGTTCCCACTGCTGGGACACAAGCCTCGTCTCTATGAGACGATCTATCGTATCTATCCACCACGCGGGCCCAGTGCGGGTTGATAGATGTCACATGTCTTGGTTCTAGGATATGCCGGTTTCCTCACGATGTTTTCCTTCACCGTTTTTGAGAGCAGTGGTGATGAAATAAATTACACAAAGTAATACGCCTGGCCTGGGTTCGAACCCACGACTTACTGTTCGTAAGTCGGGGCCGCCACCACTGGGCCACCGCTGCTCATAATAAAACAAAAAAAAACCCTGTATCAAAACAAGATAAAATTTTAGGAACAAATATTTATACAAGATTGTAAGGTACTAGCGAAAAAAATCTCAAAAAAAGGGGCGGGTACGGGCGGCTGTGTTTTATATAAATTTGTTCTGGACTATCTACTCTACAAGAAACAATAGTATTTGTATTTAAAGAATGCTAAATAATGTAAAAAAAGTCTCTTAAACATAGAAAAGTAATAATTTTTGTAATAGTTTATGACAACTTGATTTGAAAAACCGTTTGTTCCCAAAATATCACGTTTTAAATATAAGTAAAATTTGAGAACAATCACACGACCACTGTAAGCGAACGAAACTTCCAACTGAGCTCGCGAGACGTGTTGGCGAGCTGGCACGGAGGTCTTCGGCCATTTTTTTGGCCAATTACTCAACTTTTTAAGGACCGGTAATATGGAATAGTTTACCAATAATAAAAAAAAATCCTTTTTGGCTAACTTTTAGGGCCTAATACCACACTGTGCAGCGTCGAAATATCGGGAGCTCAAAAAAATGGACAATCACGGAAGATATCCCTTATGTGACAGTATTATAAGTTTAAAATAAAATCACTTTAATTAAAGTTTTTTTTTTGCTTGGATATCTTTGGTTAGACGTAGGTATACTGAACGCTGTATTTAAATTTGTCCATCTATTTTAATGGGACCTTATTCACTTTATATGTATTTTATGCAGCCGCAGAATATATTATTTAATTTGTATCTTGGTTGGTAGATAAAGTTTTTATACCAGATTTGATAGAGGTTGAAGCGTCAGGGTAGCCTGCGGAATTCAATGTTTCTTACGTTTTTGCAATTTGCAGGTTAGTGTCAGGTTGTATGTAGATGAAATGTCAAAGTCAATATTATTAATTTGCGGTAAATTTGTTATAAATAACAAAGTGCCACATTTTGCCTTAAAATAGCATGCAAATATTAATAAACACAAACATTAAATTAGGCAGATAACTAAATAAAGTAGAATATTTCTGAGTTTAATTTACCATTCTAATGTACCTATATTGTGGTGAGAAAATAAATCATTATTATTATTATAACACAAAAAAAAAACAAAATATTGCTGTAAATAGTACAAAAAAATTGCAAGCATATTAAAGTATTTTTAACTTAGGTACAACTTTTAGCATAAATAACATTCTGTACTTTTATGGCATCAATAGATAGGGTCAATCATAAGGATCAAATCTCTCTAACAAACTTGATAAATTAAATGAAAGGAAAACCATGATATCTTAACTAATAAATTCAATGGGATAAGGTAAAGCCTTTTACTCAAAGGTCTATTCAATTACTTATGTTAGTAAGTATTAATTCACAGTTTATCTTTGACGTCATTTATTTAATAAAATGACAAAGAATTATTTAAATAAAAAATTGCAAATTGCAATTTTATTTCTTCAATTTATTATCTATACTAATACAAGTTATCGGATGGACGATCGGATCGGATGGATGACATATATTTTTTTTTCCAAAAATTTTGGAAATTTCAACACCGTCCCCAAGTTGCATCAAAAAAGTTTAAATTTAAATGTTGTCCGTATTCTTATCGAAAAAATAAAAATGTTAAACTAAATATAAATATAACGAAATACTGGAGTATTTATAGTACTTTCCCTCCAGGTGGTGTTGAAAAATTCCACTCTGTATATACCTATAAAAGATAGATAGGTTGATTGAGCGTATGGATTTTTTTTTGTACTAACAGAACTCTATAGGTAATTTCAGAAGAGTTTCCGACAATGATACCATACCATACCTAATGATGGAGCAAACATAGGCGTGATATACCAATAACGCAGTTTGTCTGGAGGTTTCATCTTCGACTTTTTCACTTTGACTTTTTTCTTATATGATTCGCGTCCGTAACACATATTTAGTTACAGAATTATGTAATCATTAAAATCATCAATACAACCCTTTTTTTTTTCGGATGGGAAATCATTAAATAACTCCTCTCGCTCTAGGCTCAGCAGGAGGGAGTGTCAGACTTTTACTGACTAAAATCCATCCATGTTCCTTTTTTTGCCCTTTGTGTTTCAGGGGCGCGGTATCTCTTTCGAACAGTCCCGTAACCCTGGCAGGATCAAAACAACCCTCTAAGTTCATTTAGTCCCATTTAATGACTTTTTCATGAAATAGTTTTTGATAACTTGCTTAATGCAAAAAAAGTAAGAAAAAATTAATTTGCCGGCTACCCGGGGAATTATTAGCTGAGCGGCTAATAATTCCCCGCTTATCTTACATCTAATAATTTAACCTAATAATCTACATGTACATACGGCTACACATCAAGCTATACATTTCCAGTCTAAGCTGACTTCGCATTGCACGGAAATCCTATACAATGCGAGATCAGCATAAACTGGAAATGTATAGCTTGATGTGTAGCCGTGTGTACACAAATAAAAGATTGCTAATTGAATATCAAAACTTGAACATCAAAAATAGCAAATGCTCATCTAATAAACTTATTAACACTAAAACTCCTCAACATAGTAAAAAAGGCGTTGTGGCAAGGAGAACATGGGAAGTAAGAGCGAGCGAAACAAGCTTGGGACTTGGGGCACCTCGACTCGGACACGCTAGGTCCGAAGGGGATGGCGGGGTCTAGTGAGCGAACTAAGACCCCACCACCCCTTTCGTGTTAGGTTACTTTAAACCAGTGGTCGTCATACTTTTCTGGTGAAGGGCCACATAGAACAACGAGAATTATCACTGCGGGCCGCACATTCTTGTATCAGTTAGTTGACTCTACCATATAATCCTATAATCAATGGACATATTTTTATCAGCTGTCAAAACGCGCTATTTTGTACTAGCAAACAATTAACGGACAGAAATGACACCCAGACCAGACGTGAAACGACGTGACGGAAAACAAAGTGGATCACACAAATATTTGTCTCGCATTCAATAAGTACTATTAAACAATTAGTTTAATAGAAGACTACTGACTGATAGAAAGGTGTTTTATTTGAATATTCTGGTAGACATTTAAGTTTTTTTTTGTCTGTACTGTCCCAGTGCTATTCAAACGCCTCCCCCAATTCCTTCCATGTGCTCTTTTCCCGTGCCTGCTCCCTCCCTCGCGGTACGCGTCAAAATCGTCTCACCATTTCTTTCTGGGCCGTCCGTCTTCCGGCACCCATCGTGTGGAGACTTGCCCAGCGGTCATCGTGCATGCGGTTGACGTGACCCGTCCAATCCCATTTTAGCCTGGATTACATTAAAGTTTAATAAGTTCAATTTTTGTTGTTGCTCTGATTTATTAGATCATCATCCATAATACTAATTGTTCGTAACACATTAAATAGACGTTTAGTTTACTCGTAATATATTCAGATGTGCTAAAGTGCGCAAACAGTATTTTTGATGTGTACTCGTACTACGTACCTATAGTATAATATATTCTTTCGGGAAAAGTTCGCAATTTTTTATGTGTGTTTAATTACTACCCTTTAATTAATCTCCAACAAAGTGATAATTATACGTATACAAGAAATAACATTTAATTAGTAAGAGTTTTAATTTTAGGTAATATTTTGCAGCCTTACGTCTCTCCCATAGAGTTTGCTGAATCAGACGAGTCCAGCGCGAGTCACAGTCTAAATGTAAAACGGAAAAAATCGGTACAATTACGAAAATACAGGAAAATATGTGAAATTAAGGTATTTTTTTCAGCCAAAATCAAGCTAAAATAATGTGTATAAAGGTACCCTTATCGAAGTCGAAGGGCACTTCTTGTCCTCCCAGTCATTGCGACATTAATTGTTTGTTCTGGAGCATAGGGACCCTTCTAGTTTAACGGAGGTTTTGGGGGTCACAGATCTAACTTTTTCACATATGTTTTTATACGTATTGTAGTGTATTTTAGCTGCCCGTCATTGCAATCATTTTTTTGTTGTAGACCATACCTGGGAACCTTCTAGTTACGGAGATATTGGCGGTTAAAATAAAAGTTCAAACTTTTTCACTTCTTTTTTAGACATGTTTTTAATGTAAGATTTTTACTTTAAACACCTCCACGACCCCCGTACTACTTATTCAATCCATCTATCAGCACAATGTTTTGAGTGCGTCACATTGAGTCCTATCGTAAAACGTGATTTTTCACTCCAAAAAAAAGTCGTTTCCCAGCAATAATTTTTGCGTAAAGTTATTATTTTAGTTTGATTTACATAATGCTTGGTTGACGGCTTCGTGAAGGGTTCAGTTACACCTTGTATTATAACATTTATAACATTAAATACCTCCACGAACCCGTACTATTCAATGCATCCATCAGCTTGTTTGCAATATTTTGAGGTACATCGAGTCCTACCGTAAAACGCGAATTTTTTTCGCAAAAAAAAAATTGTTAGTTTGATGAACAGAATGTATTTTTTTCGACTTCGTTCAGGGTCCGTTTAACCTGTACCTACCTATTTGTTTTATTATAGGTAGGTACTTATAATTATGGGGTTCTAAAAAGTAAATATTTTGCAGCCATTGTCACGGAAGCCAAAAAAGTACATCAAAACAAGACTTTCGGAAAGAAAATGTTCAGGTAGACACTGTTCGCATAATTATTGGAAACCCTTTTGTACGCAATCTCTCGCCAATGAGACGGACACCACACCGCGAACCCGCAGCGCGAGTGAACCATGGTGCGGGTATGCCGAGATATATCATTACAGAGAAGATAAGAGCCCGAGGTCTCTCTCAAGTGGCACTTGGTCAGACCTTATGAAAGAAAAGCCTAACGTTTCCAGACGGAAATATTGTAAGTATCGTGATAGGGCCTTGAATCCGATGTTGAAAATAGCTCACTGCATTGATAGCATACTGAAGGACATTAACGGCCCTACGCATGATGTGTAAAATTGTTGTTACAGATTAAACAAAATAAGTACAAACGTTTTGTTATTAGTAGTATTACAGTTTATTATGCTCCTCCCAGATTGAGATAAAACAAGTACTACACACACACATACTACATATGGCCTTAATGCATTAGCAGCTGGTCGTATCGTCTCGGTTCAATTGCAGCGCGCCACACTGGTCGAAAACGCGCGCGCCTGCGGATCGATGACAAAAGAGGCGCGGGGCACGCCGCCAGTGTTCAACCGGCACGGTACGCTGTGCCGCGCCGCAGCCACAAGCAAACCGGAGCGGTGGGTTGGCCGCAAGTCAGTGCGTTGCTATTTATAAAATAAAGATGCGGTCTCGTGGGTGCAACGGCGCGCCGTTGTTAATTCGTATCAAAAAGAAGCCAGTTTCACAGAAAATGTAAGATATATACATATACCTATACATATAGGGTGTAACAAGACCCTTAACGAAGCTTAAAGGCACTTGTTCTCCCCGTCATTGTGATATTTTTTTTGTTCTAGACCATACCTGGGAGTCTTCTAATTACGGAGTTATTGGGGGTCTAAGTTACAACAATTTTCACAAGTTTTTTTTAAAATACATGTTTTTGATGTAAGATTTTTACTTTAAACACCACCAGGACCCCCGCGGCCCCGTACTATTCCATCCATCCATCATCACAAAAATCTCAATGTTATGAGTGGGTTACATTGAGTCCTACCGTAAAACGTGATTATTCACCGCAAAAGAAAAGTCGTTTCCCAGCAATAATTTTTGCGTAAAGTTACTTAGTTTGATGTACAGAATGCTTGCTTGACGGCTTTGTGAAGGGTCTTGTTACACCCTGTATGAAAGAAAAGATTTTTTTTGTAGGTCCTTAGACAGTAAGCAGAAAGCTAAGTATCGTTTGAGGAGAAGAGTCAATTTCATCAAATACTTGAGCGCAATCAAATAAATCTTTTTTTTTTTTAATAATTTTAATACGATGGTTTAGTAATTATCTTGTATTTGAAGAGAGAAAAGCTAGGCCACCTGCCCGCGTAGCATGACCACCGTAGAAACGGGTTTTGTCGACGAAGAATCGAAAAAAATGACAAATTGTGGAAAGATTTCTATAGCTAGCATGCGATGCTAAAAATTCATGACAGACATGAAAAGTTGTATATAAAGAGCTTTGTCGATTCTTGGTAGAATAGAGATAGTATTGCCATGATACGCGGGCTGCAGCTATACCCTATAATTTCGTCAATGGTGTTCTGAAAAATAAAACTAAACTAAATAATGGTCGAGGTGGCACGGGAAAAGAGCACATGCAAGGAATTGGGGGAGGCCTTTGCCCAGCAGTGGGACAGTACAGGGAAATATAAAAAACTAAACTTTAGCCGAAAAACGCATGTCCGCTTTGTGCTCGGAGTTTTTTAGCCAAAGTTGGATATGCTAGCCACTTGAGAGCACTTGATAGAGCAGCACACCAAAGCTCTCGGCAACCTCCCTAGGAAGCCGTCGAATGCAGTCGCTGAGACCAAAATGGGCTGATGGCATCATCATCTTGTCTTCCTACAACATCGGCTTCTGCTCATCAGCACTTGTATCCAGTATACTATCAAGTTCAGACATAGCTAGGCAATCAACTGAACCCCGAAGACGGGTTGGAAATTAATAGATAATACTTTGGAACCGATTCAAACCTGCTCCGGAAAAACTCCTAAACACTACTTTTTGCAAATGCAATAAAGGTTGTCTTGCTTTAGAAGAGTAGGGTTGTCGTGTTCACCAGAGTGTACTAATTGCCAGGGACAGTCTTGCTAGAATGTTCAATTGAATCTAATAGATGAAGATTCATGTGAATCATCTTAAGTTGAACAATTTATGAACATACAGCGAGAAGAAGAGGAGGGAGAAGAAGAAATCGAAGAAGATATAATTCTACCACTTTATGATATCTCAAAAGTTAAAGAAGTAGGTGTTAAAAGTAAAGACAATGTTAATTAAATATATTTGTACGCCTCTGGGCAAAACATAAAGGATCTACCTTATCAATAATCATTATGCAGTAAAAACAGTATTTTCCAATAAAACTTCGTCATAACGGATCCTACCGGGGAAACCAGGTTAAAAAACACGCCAGGTATCTAGTTACCTACACTACCTAACCCTTAAACAAACGCGAGCCCATGTGTACATTATAAAAAAAAATAGGGTGGTTTTAGGGTAAATAAAGGCTGCTGATTCCATTTTTTCCATAATATTATTTAAAAAATGAGGGGATGAGGGTGTTTTTTCGGTGGTAAATAATTTACCATTGTCCGTTGCAATGTATGCTATTTTGCAATTAAGTGGTAAAATAGTTACCATTGTTTGTTGTGGTACATATTTTTTTCTATACTAGTTGTTTTTTCATGCTCTACCTATTTATTTTTGGTAAACAAATAAAAATGCATTTTTTATATATTTTTTATTTATTAAGACAACAATATTATTGGTAAGTAATGAATTATCCATTTTAACTTAAATCTACTCTGAGCTTTGGTTGGTGTGGAACGTTTTGAAACAAGATTTAGCGCATTGCACATAGAGCAACAAATCTTTGACCGTTTTTGCACCCGTTTTGGTGCTGCAAAACCTACACCTTGTAGGTGTCCATTTCCTCGGGCATATGCACACCTACGTTCAAAAGTCGAATCTCGTCAGGAACGCCAAAATTACCTCCTTTCTTATTTTTAAAAACAACCGGCTTATGTTTTTTATTTGTAAAATTATCTATTAAACTACGTGCTAATTTCAATCTAAAATTCCTGTGTGAATGGTTTGTTACTACATGGGCTGTGTTATAAGTAATGTATGCATTTATGATGACCGAATCAAACATAAAAATAAACAATCTCATCCAATACTTTCGAGATTTGCGATTTATTGGATAGGACGATCAGAAATGATCAAAATGATCCACACCGCCCATAGTTAGAGTATAAGATGCGATTGCTTTAGGGCAGAGTATATTTTGCCTCGATCCATCTTTTTGGGTTCTTTTAACATATACAACTTCACGCGGATGGTGAGCAGTAGTAAGAACACAAACGTCTTTTGTATCATGCCACTTTATGGCAGTTATAGGCCCGGAAGTTATTGATGCAAATTCGTGCTTTGCTAGCCTCAAACTCTTCGGTTGTTTTTTTTTTTCAAAATGCTCGGTAGATCTTTTCTGTCGCTTCGAACCGTACCAACAGAATAAATACCCTTTTCGTATAAATCGTCCACCAAATTACAACTTGTAAAAAAATTGTCAAATGCTACTAGGGTATCTCTTGGAAGCTCGCTGCACAGATTCATAACGACGTTGTAGCCCAAACCTTCATGTTCTACACTATCACCTTTGCCAGTATATATTTTAAATTGATACATGTAGCCTGTTGTAGAGTCACATCTCGCCCAAATTTTAAAACCTCTCTTAATAGGTTTTTTAGGCATATACTGTTTTAAACTACTCCGTCCTTTAAATTTGACCATGCACTCATCTACCGATTGCGTGCTTGAATTACTCATTTGATTTTTAAAAATGTTATTGAATTCTGTTATTAAAGGACGCAATTTATATAATTTGTCAAAATTTGCGGAACCTCGTGGAGGCTCTAACTCATTGTCGTTCAAATGGAGATTTTCAGTTATCTTCTTAAATCTAAATAGCGTAAAAACACGCGAGATTTCTGAATTATTGTAAAATGGATCAGTAGACCAAAACAATTCCATGTCTGGAAGTGGGCTGAGACCCATCATAATAAGTACTCCCAAATAGGCTTTGATTTCTTCAGATGAAACTTGTGTCCAATTGTTGCTTTTTGTTTGATCGGCATATTTATTGGTTTGTTCGACTATTAATTCTATCAAGTAATCAGAGAAAAAGTTTTGAAAAACGTCTATCGGCTGTGTTTTATGAGAGTAATATGAGATTGGTTCAGCTTTATTAGTAAATAAAGGGATATCATGGGGCTCTTCTACAAATTTCCATTCACGTGGTGTGGAACGGTTTCTGCGTGGAGCTGGAAGTTCATGACCTTCGCTGCACGTTGCTATCTCTGAAGAGCTACCAACATCCGGAATAATGTGTGGCACTATTGTAACTTCTTGAGATCCTTGTTCTTCTCTTCTAGCTTCACTAAATGTTATTGATGGTTGATATCCATCTCCATTGCTTAAAAGTTCCAATAAATACTCACTCGATTGTCCGGTGTCCTCAGTCATTACTACCACTTCGTGGTCCACGCCTGCTCCAAACATTTCCTCTAATCTATTTTCAACGAGGTTTTGTTGTGATAAATTTAAATTCACATCTGATGGACTCGGTAAGAAATCGCCCCATAAAACATCATCATCTTCATCACATTCAGACAGATCAGACAGTTCCTCGAGACCATCGACGAGTGCCTGTATGTTATTCTCGTTTAATCGCTTCTCCGCGCCATGGCCCTGGAAATAAATTACATGACGTTATAATAGTATATTACTCAAAAAAAAAATATCAGTTTTACTCTTCTTCTTTGAGAAATAAATGTCTTTAAACCGAATCAAACGACCAAAAAACAAACAAAATAAAATCAGGATGATAAACAAACATTTTATATACGGATTTGATTTTTCCATCAAAGCTTTATCGGACAAAGGTAAATTATTTACCACTTCTCTGAAACATTTAAAAATATATATACAAGCGCTTATACAAGCAGCAAATTGTCGAAAAAGGACAATAACTTAGTTTACTATATGTATCTGAATCATAAAACCACTTACCAATTTTTTTTTTGCACAAAGTTTCAAAAAGTTCTCCGTGTGGCGGCAAAATCTATTCTATTCTATTTTTTCTTATGGCAAACAAAGCCGATGTCGACCATTCTGCCAATGTCGAAAGTGAATTGGAAAAGCAAGAGGCGGCAAAATCACAACTTTTTCTGGCAAAAAAACGGTTTCTGAACTTTGAAATGTCATAACAGTGACGGTAAAAAGTTTTGTGTTGCCAGGAATTAAATAAAGAAACTATTGACGTATTAAATAACAAATTTTTCGTTCCTCCAAGATTATTAGAAGACAAAATAAAAAAAAAATTAAATGGTTTTTATTAACTGGTACGAGGTGGTAATATAGTTACCATTATTTTATTAAGGGCTAATAGGTGGTGTGGAAATGTGTGCATTAATGTAGAATGTAAAACCTTCAACTTTTAGAATCGCGATATCCTAGGAATGCTGATTGTTAGGAAAAAAAGTAGGTATTCCATTTTTGTAGATAATTTTATGATCTACAATTTTTATCTCGACTACTTATATTTTTGACAAAAGTTACCGTTTTCTAGAAAAATCCAAAAAAATACCGAAAATATTGACCTTTGAAACTTTTTTAGAAGACATGGGATCATGTAACATGGACTTTTGGCACTTTATTTCTACTGGTGCACCCAAGGTCTCTGTCGAAATTTAACTGTCGGAGTATTTGTTAATTGAAATGTCTATTTTGACCGGACTTAACAACATTGAACATTAATAAAATTATGGGTAATATTTTTATCATCATTTAACGGTAAATTGGTGTTTTATAAATATTGTATACTGTAACAATATCCAGAATTACTGTAGTTTAAAGTTCTTGTGACGTAGTGCGCTTAGTATATTTAAGGCAACTGCTTGAATAGGGGCGCACTCAGGTTATGTTCGGGACAGCGCATTGGATTTGGTTGTACTTGTTGTGACCCAAAACAGAACCCAAGACAACATTTTTAACTTTGGCCGAATCTTAGCAGACGTATTTTACGGCCCAGATACTTTAAGCCAGCTCTCAGTCAAAACAATGACATCAAACTCAATTTTGTGATGGACAGCATAGCGATAAATTTGATCGAAGTTCTTTTTAATACTCCTAATGTTAATGTGAATTAGTTTTAAGTGTTTACTGGGATGAGTAATAAACTCCGAGCATCTGTCGGGAGAGCATTCATATGTTGAAGCTATGGATAAACTGTCGAGTGCGTTGGATATTAAATTGATGTTAGCCATATAAAGTGATGAGAATATAATAAAACAGTTGCCTAAGATCGGAGAAACACGTAAATATAAAATAAATAACATCGTCGTAGTGGGTATGTTTCCTCAATGACCATACAAGAAATAACTTCTGGTAGAACATCAATAGTCAATGCGTAGTTCAATAATGGTAAAGGTTGGTTGCAGTACAGTTCATCTTATTATAACTGACCTTAAAAACATTTGGGTTGCATGCCGAGCAGTTAAGAGTTTGTTTGTTTGTTTGTTTGTTTGGTTGAACGCGCTAATCTCAGGAGCTACTGGTTCAAATTGAAAAATTCTTTTAGTGTTGGATAGCCCATTTATCGAGAAAGGCTATATATTATCACAACAACCAATAGGAGCGGAGCATCAATGAAAAATGTTGCAAAAAGGGGGAAACTTATTCTTTTTGAGAGCTTCCGTTGCGTGCGCTGCGTAAACAGTTAAAATTACACGAAAATAATGTTCGAGGGAATTATTCTCTTAAAAAGGTCTAAAAAACTCCGGAAGCGACCGGCATATTTTATGATTTTAAATGTCAAAAATATTGCTGTTTGCGTAAGTGTTTTTCGCGGGTCAGTTTTTGTGAATTGATGAAATTACCAAGCGTTTTGATGCCGATTGATGGTAATAGGCTCAAACACAGAAAAATATTTTTGATATCCATGAAATTGGCTTTATTTTAAGGATAATTTTATGCGATGAATGTATGAATATGGTTTCGGTCATGTGGCTACCGCGGCTGGCCTGAAAATACCGAAATCTAGAGGTCCAGGCTGTGGTGTGTGATTTATTTCAAAGCACTAAGTCTGAGATCCATAGGTCAAAATGGGAAGAAAGCACATGTCCATGATTTTTAGCTTGAGTATCAAAGGAAGGTTTCCTTTCATAGGCTTCTTCATGACAAACAAACATTAATGGCGTAAAATTATCAGTCAAATTATAGCCTATTACAAGGATTTTGAAAACTTCTCTGTGTTTTGTTTCAAATTAAAGTTCTCCTCTTCTAAAGAACTATTGACTTATGCTGAAAGCTAGATGCAAAAGCTAGCGGAGCGAGCTCGGAAATGTTTGTATCCTGCGGTCCTGTCTGGGATAAGTTAGTTTCTTTTGGGCCCTGGGCAAGTGTGCCCAGTGTGCCCAGTGGAAAAGATGACCCTGCTCCTACCTAGTATTTTGTATCACTGCTAGATTTGAAAAAATCTTTTTTTATGTGAAAGGATACCTATACGCTTCCCGTTTGGTCCCATAGAAATTTCATCGAAATCAAAGTAATTTGTTTTTTTTTTCCTTTGTTACGTAGGTATTTTTTTCTTCTTGGGCTATATTGACTACATGATGGTTCGTTAATAACTTCTAGTTACAAGGTAAAATAAAAAACTTTCTGCGAAAAAAAACTTTATTTTCGGAAAAATTTAAACCTTATCTTTACTTTCGGAGGTCGGTGACAAAAAAGTCAATTAAACAAAAAGTCACCGACTTCCGAAAGTAAAGTTATTTTAGACTTTAAGTGTCTTTTTGGAAGTCGGTTGGTGTCGGTTCTGAAGTACTTGCGAGCATAAACTACTTACAAAAACAAGAACGCCAATGAAATCACAAAAGAGCTTTGTGTCAACAGCAAAGAGATGTATAATTTAATGTCTTTGGTCAACAGTGATGGCTTGTGTAACTGGCAGCAGATTTTTTGGAATTACTCTTATATTATACAAGTAATGCTAGTGCACACAGCGTCAATAAGTGCTAACCCCTCAAGCTTTAAAATTAACCATCGTATCACCGAATACTTATAGTCACTCATACCGGCAATTTGACGAACTAGCCAGCGAGCCCATATGCAATTATTGTTGTCTTTTAACGTCCGAGTCACTCGTATCTTTATGTCTCTGTCTAATCGATAAACGTTACCTATATTTTTTGGGTATTTAAATGACGCACGATGAGTGGTCATCCAGTGCCACATCATTGGACTGTCCGTCGGCCACGATAGCCACCATACCGTTAGAGCAGGCTACCGCGCACTCGCCGCATCAAGTAAGCCAGATAAGTAGTTAATAATTCCATGAATTTTCAATCTACTTTGCTTGTCCGTACGCAATAATAAAAGAAAAGTCTTATTGAAAAAAAAAACACATGAAAAAAGACTGTAAAAACTGAAATACTAACTTAAACTTATTTATTCACTAAAACAATGTTCTTGCAAAATACAAAAACCAACTTGTCTGTCACGGATTTGAACGCACGTCTTTTGGGGGGGGGGGGGGGTAACCACTTAGTGGAGCTGTGTATACTACCTATGTCAAAATCAAACAAGATTTGGTATCTTCTGGTCTGGCAGGAAATGCACTGAAAAACCAATTACGTTATACCTTCCCAAATACACTTAAAATTTGTTAAAATTTGCTTGAATTATGTAATCCTAGTTTATTTAACGCGTCAGCCTATAGATACAAACATTCAAATAAATATCTGCTTTATCTTGCTTTTATGGTGAGATGGAGTTTTTGGATTCTCTAGGTAAGTGTCATGTTTTTTCCTCTTCGATTTCATTTTATGAAATATTCAGGCCTGGGTTCTAATTTCATGCAATTTTCTTTTAGATCTAGATTCATTCAATAAAAAGTCGCAGCGAGTACGGTCTTGGTATTTATACGAGCAGTTTAAATCGCTTGAAAGAAGCCAGTTGGATGCTGCTCAGAAACTGAAAGATCGTTCCTATCAGGAAAGAATTTTGCGCCAAGAATTGTCCGAGAGACGAGCTAGGCGCAAACTATACGATCAATTTGGACTTTGTCAAAGTGAATCTAGATTAAAAAGAGGTAAAAGCGCCAGCAGCTATGTGCAGCGGACGACAGTGAGTACGAGTGACGATGACTTCTTTGAAAGCTTCTACCTCCTGCAAGAGGACGAGCGAGTGACGCAAGTTACTGGAGCTAATGAGTTTGCTGGCGAAGGCGAGGGCGATACGTTTAGTCAAGATGGCTTATCGGCGAGCCAGTGCTGCTTATCGAACTACGTCACTATCGAAGATCACAACAAAGAGGACGACGGCAGTTATGCGGGAAGCATTACCAGCGTAGTGGAGAATTTAAAACGTGACGAGTTTATACCACCCAAAGAAATTGAATTTGTGCAAGATTCTATTGACGAAGAAATAAACTCTATACACGCCGATATGAAAAACTCTCTAGCCGAAGATATAAATATGCAGCTCGACGCTGTCCAAAACGATATAATGTGTTTAGAAAACTTTGCTAAATTTGAAGACGTCGATAAAATTTCTGAAGAGCATAGTTTTACTAAAGCCGCCTTACGAGAGCTGAAGAATGTTAAGGTCAGCAAAACAGCTGATCAGAAATGTAATGCAATCGCAATATGGTCCCGGCTAGTCTCTTTCGCATATCAAGTTGTGCAATTGAACCACGGTGATTGTTTTGAACATTTTGCTAACATTTCCAGTAGCCGCAAACTGACAGTTGAATGCATGTAATGTGTGTTGCAGGTAACTGCTACTGTGACTACAGCTCGCAATTTCTGACGGCGGTGCTAGCGTGTGATGTGTTGCGACGAGGCGTCAACAGAATGTGTGAGTAATTATCGTTCAGCTGCTGGGTAGTAATTATTATTGTTTCTTCCAGTTTTTGAACTTTTCGCTATAATACATGTATGTATTTCATGCAGCCGCAGAATATATCGTTTCATTTGTAGCTTGGTTGTTAGATAAGTTTAATTCTAAGGCCTTAAGATGACAGCATCAGGTAGCCCGCGAAATTCAATTTTGGTCAGTATCAGGTTCTATGTTGATGAAAATATGATTCGCATTCGTAACACATATTTAGTTCAGAATCATCATCATATAAGCCCGGAATCACCCACTGCGGTACAGGCCTCCCCTTTTTTTCTGCCACACTTGCCCGATTTTGTGGTCCATCCAGGTGTCTCCAGCGACATTGACGACATCGTCGACCCAACGAGCTTTAGGAAGGCCTTGGTTTCTTTGGCCTAACCTTGCCCACCATTCGGTCAAAGCCTTGCTCCACCGACCATCTCCACGTCTAGCCAGATGTCCTGCCCAGCAGGGCTGTTGCGTATCTCTGTTGACAGTTCAGAGTGATCGTCACTTGGCGAGTTTTAATATACAATGACCGTTCTTGTTGGCTTCAACTGACGCTACCTGTGCAAAACTGTCATTGTATATCAAAACTAGCCAAGTGATGATCAATAGGAACTGTCAACAGAGATACGCAATAGTCCTGCAGGTCCGCATGAGGCGCAACGCCCGGTGCCCGACGTCGTAGACTTTTGTTCGATGGCGGTTTTCGGTGTTATGCACACGATGTAACTGCCGAGCATGTCTCGCTCCGTGGCCCTTTTTGCCACGCGTACTTCCTTTGTGAGCGTCCATGTCTCGGTACTGTAGGTTATTGTTGGCAGGACACATTGACTGAAAAGGCGGGTTTTTAGGCACTGATGGATCTTTGTGGACCGAAAAATATGTTCCAGTTTTTCAAATGCCGCCCATCCGAGTTGTCAAAAGATGGAACATGTCCCAGATAAACATAAAGATCAACCATCTCCAGACGCCCGTTTCCAACCATAACAGCTGAGACAGAGTCGTCCGGCATACCTGACATCACCTTCGTCTTGGACATGTTCATTCTTAAGCCAACTTGTAGGGAAGCATCAAAAAGTTATTTCAGTATGCATTGGAGGTCTTCAAGAGATTCGGCGAACAATACGAGGTCATCCGCAAACCAAAGGTGACATGTAGACTCCATTGATGTTCACACCACTTTGGTCCCATTTCAGTGTTTTCATCACGTCTTGCAAGGCAACAGTGAAAAGTTGAGGCGAAATGTATCTCCTTGTCGCACTCCCCTTTTTATCAAAATCGGTGCGGTGAGTTCATGCAATTTGACCTGCATTGTTTCCACATCGTAGAACTTCCTGAGTAAGTCTACATACTGACTGTCGATCTTGCAGCGATGGAGAGAGTTTAACACGGTTCAATGCTCGACACTCTCGAATGCCTTCTTTGACGAAAGATTGACGAAAGCTAAACACAGTGGCCGATTGTATTCTGCACTCTTCTCCATCATCTGCTTCACCGTATGAATGTGGTCAATCGTGGAGAAACCACTTCGGAAACCGGCTTGTTCATCGGGTTGGCAGTCGTCTAGTTCACGGGTGAAACGATTAAGTACATATAGTTTTGGCAAACAGTTATAAATTTGAGAAAGGAGAGATATAGGACGGTAGTTGCTATGATTTGAATGGTTTCCTTTCTTATGGGTTATAGTGACTGTCGCCTTCTTCCAGGTATTTGGTGACGTGGCACTGAAGAGGACATAATTGCAAAGCTTAACAAGAATTTGTAGTACGGGTTGACCACCAGCACGCAGTATTTCAACCGTGATGCCGTCCTCACCAGGTGTTTTGTCACTCTGCATTTGTGGCAGTGCCTTCTCTACCTCGCAAGCCATGATATTCTGCAGACTTTCAGAGCCTCGGTGGTCTTTGGGCGGAGCTCTAGGGTCGTCACTTGGTGACGATGGTTCTGCGGGTTTTGAAGCATAAAGTTCTTCGTAGAATCTCTCCATAATGTTCAATCTTATATTATCATCAGCTCTTAGTTTTAGAATTTGTTGTATACCTATCTGTATTTATTTTCTTCCTAAAGACTTTCGGCCCTCTATGTTGTTCTATTGTATTTGTCATAATGTTTGCGTGTGTCCCTTTTAATTGATTTACTTATTTGCCCATTAATTTTTCAGCTCTTTTGAATGGTGTTTTATTTTGTATGGTGTGCTGTTGCATATTATTTAGTTACAGAATTATAATCATTTAAATCATCAATACAACCCTCTTAGTTCATTTAACCTCATTGAATGACTTTTTCATGAAATAGTTATTAACGTAAGACAATTGAATTTGCGGACTACCCGGAGCATTATTAGCCGGACAACAGAAAAATATTCTTACATCTAATAATTTACACCTAAAAAGTCTACATTTACACCAAATAAATGATTGCACCTCTAATTAGCTAATTGAATATCAAAACTTGCACTAACAAGCATTATATTCAAGGTTGATTGGGAAAATTTGACAGTTTCGGGTAGCTTGATGTGCTGGCGTCTGTACATCAAAAATAACAAAGGCGCATCTAATTAACTTACTAACTAAAACTCAACATAGTAAAAAAGGCGTTGTGGCATGGAGAACATAGGAAGTAAGAGCGAGCGAAACGAACTCGGGACTTGGGGCACCTCGACTCGGACAGGCTAGGTCTGAAGGGGATGGCGGGGTCTAGTGAGCGAAATGAGTAATTTACCGCCCCATTCGTGTTAGGTTACTTTAAACCCTGTAGACAGAAATGGAGCCTCTTGCACCGGAGCTACATCCATTTTCTTTTATGTACAATAAGTACTAAACGATAGTTAAATAGAATACTATCGACGGATAAAAAGGTGTTTTATTTGAATACTAGCTGACCCGCGCAACTTCGTCTGCGTGCGTGCGTACATAAAAAAGAAAAAGAAAGAAAGAGAGGGTTAGAGAGGGTTAGAGAGAGTGTGCGTCAACCTTAAAAGTTAGACATATGCCATTGCGGACATTTTTTTAGAGCTTTTTAAGAGGGATAATTCCGACATATATGATAATTGCGTATTTTTAACCGTTCACGTACAACGGAAGCTGTACAGATTCAAGTAGTTAACAATTTAATTTCTCGGAAATATTTGCATTAATCGCAAACATATTCTACTTATGTTTTTCCAAGTAAGGCCTACCTTTTTTTTACCGATGGGAAATAATCAAATGACCCCCCCCACTGTGGGCGCAGCGGAAGGCAGTGTCAGACTTGTACTGACTAAAACCCATCCATGTTCCTTCTTTTGCCCTTTGTGTTCTAGGGCCGCGGTATCTCTTTCGAACAGTCCCGCAACCCAGGCATGCCGCGGTCTTCCCGGACCCCTTCCCGTTTGCTGACATCTCTATGAGGCGCGCGTGGAACACGAATGCGCCGTCGACACGGCCTGTCATTATTAGACTGACGGATGGTGAGCTAGCCCATTACTCAATGTCCACAGGCCCGCGACCCTCGACAACCTTAACCGACCATACTCCAGGCAGGTCTAAAGTTCTCATCAAGGTGCATGAAATGAGCTCAAACACGATATAGATGCTGTAAACTCTTGAGAACCTCTTTTAAGTACCATTCGCCTCCATCGTCAGACATTCGATGAAAGTCATACTGAGTTAGGTTTAAAGTTTTCATCAAAGTGCATGAAATGAGCGCAATAATATTATACCTGCTGGAAACTGTTTAGGACCGCTTGCAACTGCCATTTGTCTCTATGGTTTGACCGTCGATGACAGTCATACTCCAGCAAGGCCTAAAGTTCTCATCAAGGTGCATGAAATGAGCCCAAACACGTTATTGTTGCTACAAACTCTTGAGGACCTCTTGCAACTGCCTTTCGTCTCCATCGTTAGACCTTCGATGACGTCATACTCCAGCAAGGCCTAAAGTTCTCATCAAGGTGCAGGAAATGAGCCCAAACACGAATTCTCAATTTAAAAAAAAAAGGATAATGCATATCGGAGTTCTCTGTTAAAAGTTATGCGTGGTCAGGTCAAACATAAAATAAAAAAAATATAGACACTGAATTGAGAACCGCCTCTTTTTGTTTCGTCGGTTAAAAAACCAAGCTTCCGACATTTTACACGGGCGAGGGTCATTCTTTCACGAAAAACACCGCGATTCAGAAAATGGAGTGAAATGAACAGCGCCATCTATCGAGCACCAAGTTAGACCGATAGAATATACTGCATGGAAAGTGATCGAACACACACTCTACAGGGTTATAGCGTCATGTAGACTAATCTAGAGTACTTTTTGCCATCAGAACTTTTTTGTCAAGCCGGTCAGCTGATTTAAAAGTTATCTTGTGAGCACATTTTTATTAATTAGTACCATTGTGGTGCAATAGATGTCGTTGCATGTATCTTACACAATGATCATAAGTTCTTATTGAACACTTTAAATTCATAAATCTTTTGATAGAGAGCACTGATTACAATGAAACAAAAACTAAAACCTTCTCTAAGTTACGCACAATGTTTGTGCATTGAATCTAATCACATTGGTTTTCCCAACAACATGAACGCCCGCCTCGCAGCGAGCGCGTGTCTTTATTTTGATGCGGAGTTATTTTAAAACTGTGATATCTCCTAAGATATTCATCTAAATTGAATGGTGTAACGGGCAATTTTGGTCACAATTGAACGCTAAAGACGACTAACATATTTATTTCGATAAGGATTAATACTATGTCGGTAAAAATACCTTTGCAAATAAAGCATTATATTTGACCAAATTTTAAAATCATAATAATGGTTCTTGTTAGTCAACCTTAAAAGATAGGCATGTGCTGTCGCGGACTTTTTTAATCCTTAATACATTATTTTTGTGCAACTTTAACCGTTTAACCAGCGCACGCAAAGGAAGCTCTCAAAAATAATAATTTTTCCCCGTTTTTGCAACATTTTTCATTGATGCTCCGCTCCTATTGATTGTAGCGTGAAGATATATAGCCTATAGCCTTCCTCGATAAATGAGCTATCCAACACTAAAAGATTTTTTCAATTCGAACCAGTAGTTCCTGAGATTAGCGTGTTCAAACAAACAAACAAACAAACTCTTCAGCTTTATAATATTAGTATAGATTCTGTTAGACATATAAGTATAATAGGTCTATAGGTAGGTAGGTATATTTGGTTCATTTGATAAGCTATTTTTGTTATTGCTCTGACTTATTAGATCATTATCCAAAATACTTAATTTATTCAGATGTGCAGATTTTGGTGCGCAAACAAGTATTTTTGATGTGTAGGTACGTAAGGTAGGTACTACATATAGTTATTATCATATTAGTTATTTTCGGGAAAAAATTGTCAATTTTTGATGTACGTTTAATTACTACCTTTTATTTAATTTCCAACAAGTGATATATCAACACAAGAAATAACATATAATTAGTAAGAGTTATAATTTTAGGTAATATTTTGCAGCCTTACGTCTCTCCCGTAGAGTTTGCTGAATCAGACGAGTCCAGCGCGAGACACAGTCTAAATGCTAAACGGAAAAAATCGGAAAAATTACGAAAATACAGGAAAATATGTGAAATTAAGGTATTTTTTTAAAGGTAAAATAATGGGGAGTGGAAGAGCACTTGTCCTTCCCGTCATTGCGATATGTTTTTTGTTCTGTACCTATTTGTTTTAAAGGTACCTAGGTACTTCTATTTATGGGGTTCTAAAAAGTAAATATTTTGCAGCCATTGTCACGGAAGCCAAAAAAGTACATCAAAACAAGACTTTCGGAAAGAAAATGTTCAGGTAGACACTGTTCGCATAATGATTGGAAACCCTTTTGTACGCAATCTCTCGCCAATGAGACGGACACCACACCGCGAACCCGCAGCGCGAGTGAACCATGGTGCGGGATGCCGAGATATATCATTACAGAGAAGATAAGAGCCCGAGGTCTCTCTCAAGTGGCACTTGGTCAGACCTTATGAAAGAAAAGCCTAACGTTTCCAGACGGAAATGTTGTAAGTATCGTGATAGGGCCTTGAATCCGATGTTGAAAACAGCTCACTGCATTGATAGCATATTGAAGGACATTGACGACCCTAAGCATGATATCTAAAATTGTTGTTACAGATTAAACAAATACAAACGTTTTATTATTAGTATTAATACAGTTTACTAGGCTCCTCCCAGATTGAGATAAAACAAGTTAATCCAAAGGCCTTAAGGTGGAAGTGCAAGGGTAGCCCGCGAAATTTATTTTTTCTCAAGTTTATTGCAATTTGCAGGTCAGTGTCAGGTTGTATGATGATGAAAATATGAATCGCGCCAGTAACAAGTATGGAGTTACAGAATTATAATCATTCAAATCATCAATACAGCCCTCCAAGTTCATATAACCCCATTCAATAGCTATTTCATGAAAAAGTCACTCAATGGGATTAAATGAACTTGGAGGGTTGTATTGATGATTTGATTGATTATAATTCTAGAGAATTCGCGCCAGTAACAAGTATGGAGTTAGAACTCCATACTTGTTACTGGCGCGATTCATATTTTCATCAACATACAACTTGACACTGACCTGCAAATTGCAAAAAACGTAAGATTTAAATTTCGCGGGCTACGTAAAAGCGACAGGCTAGCCCGCGAAATTAAAATTTTCTTACGTTTCTTGCCATTAGGTTGTATGTACAGAATGAGGGCTATCGTTTTTGAGCTCACTAGATCGCGTCACTGTCGAGGAAGGTCCTGTCATTAATTCTATTTTATACTCTACAGTACCATTAATTTGATAAGTTTATTTTAACATACTTACAAATATTCTTTCTGACATTAACAAGCATGAAACATTTAAAAAAACATTCTAACAAGTACAAAAAAATAACATTTTTGCTACCTATAATGTTCAAGTCATAATTAATCAGGAATGACTCAATCTAGATCGCAATCGTGAATATTAGTAAAAATACGTGATAAAAAGCACGCAACGCGCGAACACCCTGACGTCTGGCATTTCGTAATAAACCCCATTATAATCATCAATCCAACCCTCTAAGTTCATTTAACCCCATTGAATGACTTTTTCAATAAATAGTTACTGAATGGGGTACAACCTGACACTAACCTGCAAATTGCAAAAAAAAAACGTAAGAAAATTTGAATTTCGCGGGCTAGCCTGGCGCTTTCTTTTCGCACTACCGGCTAGCCGTATCGTCTCGGTTCTATTGTGGCGCGCCGCAATGGTCGAAATCCATGACGAGACACGTGCGGGTGATTCTGGGGGGCGATGACAAAAGAGGCGAGGGATTATAAATTAGGGTGGTATTACACTTATCCAGTATTTTGGTCCAATGTACATTTGATCAAAGAAATTGGAGGATTTCATTAAATGTATTGAATGGAACTCTATTGTGTAACTGTCATTTAAAATATTGGACAAAGAAAGTGGACCAAGATATTGGATAAGTGTAATACCACCTTTAGAGATGCGAGCGATGGTAGCGAGTTGAAGGCAAACACAAAACCAGGGGGTTACTATGACGCCTTAAAGCAGGGGTTATTCCAGTGTGGGAATGAGACAGACCTATACAGGTCGTCTAGCGCCATCTCTTTCACACACTGGAATTGCTCTTGCTTAAAGACGTCGTGGTAGGCCACCAGGGCCCGTATATTCTGGTTTCTGAAGTACTCTGTCGGGTGTTGCCCTATAACTATGTGGCAATAAAAGAAAACAGGTATAACAAATATGTAACACTTTATTACACTTGTCGCCTGTACAACAGCGAATTTAAGTTAGTTACAATATTTTTATAGATTTCTACGTAGAAGTTACATCGAAAATGTCTCATAAGAACGCATCCCCCCTTCACCTTTTAGTTCATATAAAAAACAAACCAGTTTCACAGAAAATGTTTACTACTAGAACAAAAAGACAGAATTTTATTAGAATCTAGATGTTTCTACTAAATATTTCATTTTATAAAATCAATCTACTACAATCAACTAATATCCAATCAGAGGACTGCTGAAATTTGTTTTTCTATGTTGGTTTTTTCCCCTTACAAATGAAATATTGTAGTCCCTCCGTAGCTTCAAGCCAGTAGGTACTACAATATTCAATTCTTGGGTACATAATTATTTTCACAATCAAATTATTTTAGGACTACCTAAATCGGATTAATCCAGAGCAGAACCAGAAGCATATTAAAAACATTCTTCAAAATAAGTAGAAAAATATCGTCTGAAGGTGGTATAAAAATAAATTGTAACGCTAGTTTCTGATCCTTCCTTACAAAAAGGTATAAAATACATTTTGTTTAAGACCTTCTCAGAGCAACGCGGCTTGTAATGTTTTATAAGGAAGGTAACATGACAGAATTTCTATTGAAAACATGGCCCAAACAATTCTTTATCAAACTGTTTAATTATGTGTATATTGTAAGCTTGCTTTAACATTTTTATTACAATTTAACAGTAAATTGGTATTTTATAAATATTGTATACTGTAACAATATCCAGAATTACTGTAGTTTAATTAAAGTTCTTGTGACGTAGTGCGCTCAGTATATTTAAGACAATGCTGCTTGAATAAGGGCGCACACATATCATGTTCGGGACAGCGCATTGGATCCGGTTGTACTTGTTGTGAACCAAGACAACATTTTTGACTTGGGCCGAATCGTACCATCTCTGAATCATTATTAGGGTCGGGTCCGTTCGGCACAATTTGAGCGAAGGCTTTTTCCCGAACGTCTCAAGACCTGCGCAGACGACAAAAAAGTACTCCGAAGACTGTCCCTCATCTGCGCTGGTTTTATCCATGCACATTTGATTTTGTAGCTCGGCTGTATCGTATCATGCTGACCCAAACATATTGTCTGTCGCCCCTTCTACAACAGCTCAAATTCAAACTCATATTTTGGCATCCGCTAATATACAATACTTATAAAAGGCATTTATTAGACTTTATACCCGACTACAGATCAACCAGGAGGTGCGACTAAACATTACGCTGTTTCCGGGAGGCCCGGCTTGGAGAACCAGTATTTAGTTATTTTACCTTTGTCAGAAGTATATCAATAACTGCCTTATTGAAACGGAAATAAAGATCACTGTGGTTTTCATTTTTGTGTGAAAGAACTATATGACTGATGGGTAACTTCTATACAATATGTTAAGAAAACCCTGTCCAATCCGTGTGGGAATTATTACCCTTTTGACTGCCAGTCACATATACGTGACAAGTAAGCGCGTGCCCTGTACGCCAAACGACACAAATATGCGACAAAACTGTAGGTGAAATTGTGGTTTACGTGGAGGGCACGCGCGTGTTCATGCTCTGGCGGTCAAAAGTTTAGGTATCGAGATGACATTCTAAATATGTAATCCTTTTTGGGTAACAAGTAACAAAAAGTACCCTGATAAAAGGGTACTAAAATGGGGAACATGGCAACACAGGGGCATTGGCGGCAATTAACACAACGATCGACCATAGTACTAATGCCGAAGATTGTGTTGTCACTTTTTAAAAGTTTGTTCGATTTTAGGGAAATGGTGGTAATTTGGGCACAAAAAACATGATTTTAAAATTCATTAATATGTTTACTTTCAAGAATATTTTAATTTTCTTTCTTTTTTCATTGATATACCGATATGCCCATTTCGGATCGGACAGGGTTTTTAACATAAATAGTATTATAGCTACAAATATCAAGTACTTAGGTATCAAAAAATTTGTTTCGCCATAGTCGGGTGAAAGACTTCATACAACAAATCTATATGGTTATTACTTTCTAAACATTTATATGATAATGGTTATATTTATCGTGTGACGGTAATATGTAAGGCGTGCTTCTATTGTACGCTGTCAGCGTGTTTCAATTCACTAAAATGTTTCATAAAATATCTATTTTTATAAAGCGCGATCAATTATGGTGGGTAAAGGGGGCTAGCTATAATATTAGGTGCTTCACATTTGTGCTAGATTTTTTTTAAGCTCCTTTACACAATGGCCCTTGGTCTGCGAATGTTCATTGTTTTATTGAGATTTGCTATATGTATTTGCCAGTATTTGCTATCGTGTATAGGAGCTATTATAATATTTGGATATTACTCATATATTTTTTTAATTTAATTATACAAAAAGCAGACATTCCTCTGCCGTGCGATAAATCCATACGCCGAATATAGTTGCCCCCCCATTAGAAACCCTATACCTTAACTATTTGATATTTTGATTTAGTGTACAAATACATTATAATAAGAAATAGTAAACAATTATAAAATTGACTCTATTGCCTGTTGATGTACACTCAGTGCACAAAAAAACAAAAATAAACAAAAAAAAAAAAATTGCGCAAGCATGAATAGATTAACTATTTTGTTGAAATAAATAACTGAGAGATCAACAAAGAAAGAATTTCTAAAAGTAATAAGTAGTTGCAAAAATCAATTTCTCAAATTGATTGGCCAAATTAATTGTAAAAATCTAAAATTTATAATGAAAAAGTTTTACTCAAACATCACTGGGTATCCCAAATACCAGCTTATTTTCGCCCAATCTTTTTATTACCTTTTATTTCTTATGATATTCTATGTTAGTATGATTTCATTAGTTTCAATTCACTAAAACTTGGTCTTCCTCGAATTTAATTATTCTGTCAATCATTTTGTTTAATAAGCCGAAGAAGAGTTCGGGTGTTTTCGCACCGCCCTAGGGTCGTCTCAGAACGCGTGCGCATACGCATCCCAATCAAAATGGCGCCAGGCCAGAATTAATCTAAGTATAAATAAGTGTCCTCACTGGGAGAGGAAGCTTGTGTCCCAGCTGTGGGAACTTTGATTATGTTATAGTACATGCACACCAATGTTACTTGTGTATTGTGGAGCAGCAGAAACAAAAAAGTAAAAAAAAACATTTATTTTTTACAATTTTCAAATATATTTTTTTTTTTTACTTTTTTGTTTCCATACAGGGCTAGATAAGATAATTATGAGACAAATTGATATCATTTTTTATTTTGAACTTTTCCCATCAAACAGTGGAGTAATCGCCAGACTACGTTGTACGGAAGTATGACCGACTAGTGTACCTATAAGGTTGCAGTGTTAAGCAATATTACCCAACTTTTGAAAACAAGCTTTACATGATAATCGGTATACGAGGTATGCACGCGAGATGAGCACTTGCCGATAAATAGCAACAAGTGGCCGCAAAAGAAAAAACCGGGAAGTGTTGACTTTCAGCGCCATCGAGCGAAAAGTTGTCCAAGTACACCGTATGCAAATGTTGCTCTACAAAAAGTAACTTTGATGTAATGCTTTACTAGCTGTGCCCGCGACTTCGTCCGCGTTGACTTAGATCTTTCTTAGCCTGTTACTAGCGACCCGCCCCGGCTTCGCACGGGTGCAATGTTACACTATAAACTTTCCTCTTGGATCACTCTGTCTATTAAAAAACCGCATCAAAATCCGTTGCGTAGTTTTAAAGATCTAAGCATAATAGGGACAGACAGCAGGAAGCGACTTTGTTTTATACTATGTAGTGATTATAAAACGCAACATGACTTTGTCTGTTCGTTAGTATGACAATTTACACCATTGTTTTGGTGTTTGTTGATTGGGCAGGACTTGATTCAAACTCTGCATTTATTTCAAATAGACTCCTAACAAAGTGTCTGTGCAAGTAACAGGCTGAGAAAGATCTAAGTCAACGCGGATGAACTCGCGGGCACAACTAGTGTCTAATAATATCGGTCGGTTATTGTGAATTCGTCAAATTACCGAGCCTTTTGATGCCATTTGATGGTATTGAGTTCGTCCCTTATTACATGGCAAAATGTGGGTGTACTTAATGGTACCCCTTCCCCCTAACCAAAAAAAAGGCGAAATGTTATGTATACAGTAATATAATATGTTGTTGATTGTGCTGTACATCATGTTGCACCTTTATACAGCGTACTTTCCCATTGAGTGTCATCTTATAATGGACCCTCGTCGTCGTTATGATATTATTTTGTTACGCGAGTTATTTGCATTCTATGATATTTCATAGGATTTTCATCTAAACGGTGTAAAGGGCAATTTTGGTCACAATTGAACGCTAAAAATGACTAACATATTTATTTTGATAAGAATTATTACTATGTCGGTATAAACACCTTCTCAAAAAAAGCATTATTTTTGACCAAATTTTAAAATCATTAAAATGATTATTGTTAGTCAACCTTAAAAGACAGGCATGTGCTGTCGCGGACTTTTTTTTAGACCTATTTAAGAGGAATAATTCCTTCATATATTATTTTTGTGAACTTTATCCGTTTACTGAGCGCACGCAACGCTCTCAAAAATAATAAATTTTCCCCGTTTTTGCAACATTTTTCTTTGATGCTCCGCTCCTATTGGTTGTAGCGTGATAATATATAGCCTTCCTCCATAAACGGGCTATCTAACACTAAAATAATTTTTCAATTCGAACCAGTAGTTCTTGAGATTAGCGCGTTCAACCAAACAAACTCTTCTGCTTTATAATATTAGTATTAGTATAGAATAGTATAGATAATATGTTTAAATAAAGGTTATAATATAATATGCACTGAGTGTACCCTCCTACGCTACAATTTGAGCTATTCGCCTAGTTATCGGGCGGGTTGTCGAAATAGTCGATTTTCTCCGCGGCTGGTTGCTGCGGTTGCTGAGACTGCTGAGGTTTCGGTTGGCTACGAGCGGCCCATGCGTTCGTTGAGGTTAGTGTCGCCCAGCCCGATCTGTGATGGAATGGAGAGTAGAATAGTAAGATAATGTCAGGGACTTACTGTTTTTAGAAGATTCAAGTAATCTTAGTTATAATCACGGAACAAGATGGTTAAATACCTTACATTTATCGCAGGATAATTGAGAAAAAAGGATTTATATTTTATCTAAGGAAAATCGTATACAACGATGATGTCTGGGCGCTGATTGACACTATGCACTGACGAATGGGCTCAGTTCTGATCAATCGGAATAAAGGTGTTTTAATTGATTCTTAGATAAGCCAATCAGCAATCAACTCTCCGATCGTTCAAAACACTGTTTTTTTGCATACGTCTTGATAAGCTCGTATTATTACAAAAACGTTTCGTAGTTTTCCCAATCATCCTGCATGAATTCCGACACTATATTAGACTGAAATCAATCTATATGTTCACCAAAGATTTACGTGTGTGTGACAGATAAGATAGGCTAGTGCGCAGGAGGACGTACCTGGCGTTGGCACCGCTCCCAGCGGGCGCGGCGCTGGCCCCGCCGGGCGCGCGCAGCACCGGGCCGGGCACGCGCCGCTTGCCGGCCTCGCGCGCCAGCACCTCCAGCACGCTCATGGCCGGCAGCCACGACTGCGGGCAGAGGATACAGTCTTACATCTCGCACAACGAGCACGAGCTTTTGGCGGCCGTGTATAAAGGGTGTAACAAGACTCTTAACGAAGCCGAAAGACACTGGTTCTCCCTGTCATTGCGATCATTTTTTTGTTCTAGACCATACCTGGGAACCTTCTAGTTACGTAGATATTGGGGGTCAAAGTTCCAACATTTTCACAAGTTTTTTTTTATATACATGCTTTTAATGTAAGATTTTTACTGCAAACACCTCCACGACCCCCGTACTATTCAATCCACAAACACAAACAGCACAATGTTTTGTGTGCGTTACATTGAGTCCTACCGTAAAAAGTGATTTTTCACTCCAAAAGAAAAGTCGTTTCCCAGCACAATTTTTTGCGTAAAATTGTACAGAATGCTTAGTTGACGGCTTCGTTAAGGGTCTTGTTACACCCTGTATACAGCGTAAACCGCGGTTACATTTCATCATCATCAGCCTACAACAGTCCACTGCTGGTCAAAGACCTCTTCAATCGCACGCCACTCAACTTAATTCTTGGCAACTCTCATCCAGTTGCTACCAGCAACCCTGCGAAGATCGTCGCTCCACCGAGTCTGAGGGCGTCCCACCTTTCGCTTGCCGACTCGCGGTCTCCACTCAAGAACACGTCTACCCCAACGGTCATCGGTTCTACGGCTAATATGGCCGGCGAACTGCCCAGTGCCACTTCAGTTTACTTATTCTGTGAGCTATGTCGACAACTCTGGTTTTCTATCGGATCACTCGTTCCAGATGCGATCCTTCTGAGAGACCTATTTTGTAAAATTTTCAAGGTGTTTTTGTTTTGAATAATGCCGAATAAACGCAATATTCTTTCTTTTTTGCTCCGGTGGCTAGAAGTCGTCGAGTTTTCGCGCTAGACGATTCGTGACGACTCTGAAAACAGCTTATACACGTGGCTAAGGAGCGAAATGGGTCTGTAATTCTTTAATAGGGTATAGCTTGTTCGCCTTTTTAAAGAGAAGAACGACAACGCTCCTTTTCCACCTTTCTGGAGTTCTCCCGGAGTACAGGACGGAGTTGAAAACCTCCCAAAGCTCTCTCTCTCTTCCTCCCGCTTTCAGAAGCTTAGTCGTTATCCCATCCTCACCAGGGGCTTTTCCATTCTTAAGCTGTCTAAGAGCCGCCTCAATTTCATCTTGGCTGACTTCTGGCAGGTCCTTTGTGAAATGGCGGGTTAAGGTGGCTCTTTAATCCTCATTTTCAGGATCAAGTCGAGATGCAAGAGATGTGTAAAACTGGCTGTAGAAGTTTTCGACTTTCAAAAGAATATCTGGCTTCGAAACGACGATATCCTCGCTGGATTTGGTCAACTTCGTCAGGAGCCACCTGACAAAGTTGACCAAATCTAGTGAGGATCCTTGTAAGTGATTGGACGAATACTATCAAGCTCCGGATTTGCTCAATCGCTTTTTCTTTTAAGCGTGGAGCATCGAAGGTCACGTCGTACCAATTTTCTAATTCTTTTGTTGAGTGCTTGTAGTTCTGCCCAAGTGTTGGGTGGGTTTTCATGTCATCCCGCCATAAGCTCCAGAGTCTCCTCCGAAAGTTTGGGACTTCTTGCCCGTACGCCGCATTTTGCAAAAACGCGTCCCTTCCTCCCTGAGGATGTCCACCATTTGGTCGAGCGCCTGGTCAACATCATTTGTGGTTTCACGGCCGCGAATCGTTTTCCAGGTCTGACTGGAACGCTTCAGATCGTTTAGAGCATATTTGGACGGAGACTAGATTTCACCAAACGGGTTAACTCCAGCTTGAAGTTAACATTCAGAGTGCCATGAACAAGTCTGTGATCACTACCGGTATTGAACCTGTTGATCACCGAGACATTTCTGATTATATGCTTTTATCCGCTATGATAAAGTTTATTTCATTTTTCGTCATAGTGTCGGGGCTTCGCCACGTCCGCTTTCTTTGAGGCTGTTTCTTAAAAAAGGAATTCATCACGAAAAGCCCCTCCTTCTCAAGGAAGTTTGCCCCCTATGATTTCTGTTGCCAAACCCGTAGGATACTACTCCTGGTTCACTGCAATTCTGTACTCCCACTTTAGCGTTAAAATCCCCCATGAGAACGTTGTAGTGGGCCTTAGTAGTGGAGTGCAAGGCCTTGGAGATGTCCTTAAACATTTCTTCCATTACGTCGTCCGTGTGTGCAGAGTTCGGTGCGTAGACTGAACAACCTTGAGGTTATACCTCTAGCTTAGCTTCACTGTGAGGTACCCTGTTCGAGACACCGGAAACTTCTACCACGTTGTCACAGAGGGATTTGTGTACCAGGAACCCGACTCCACCTTGGAATAGCTGGTCTCTTTCTCGAAAATACATAAGATAGCCCAATTCAAAGGTCTTCACTCAACCCAAGAATCCAAGAATGCGCCACCTTACTTTTTCCAGTTCTTCCTCAAGCTGCACTAGATGTTCGTCGAACTGTAACGTGAGTCCATTGGACGTCGGCGAGGTAGGTTTGGTTTGGAGGCCGTTCGTAACCCGGAGATTCCTAGCACCCCCTACCCCGCCGTTATCGTGATCGCCGCCAAAATCAGGAATAGCAAGGCCGCTGGGAACCGGGGGGCCGTAGTTGATTGTGGCTTAAGATTAATAATAATTCTGAATCTGATTCTGATTAATGGGTTCGCGATCGCCACGCTGGGCATGCGGGTTGGCGAATGCAGATCACAATTCTCGCACTAGTGACGCTGGTGTCCGTCGCTAGTTTGCGCTATTTAGCTGCGAACATTTATTTCGGAATGGTTATACCGCTATTTATCGGTCGTCAGAGCCTTGGTACATTTAGCGACATTGTTTGATACAGTCACATCTATGCGTCGGTTGTTTCTGCTGTCCCGATTTTTTTATTCCGATACCATGAAATGCTACCTTCACATGAAATAAGAGTAGAAGGGTATTACACTTGACCAAAAAAAGTTTTTCAAAAATATTTAAATGTAGAACGAGTGGCGTCCAAGCACTGGAAAGAAAAGTGTTGGTCGTCCGGCGGCGAGATGGGCAGACGACGTTGTTGCCATCGTGAGAATATCCTGGATAAGGCTGGTACAAGAACCTGGAGACTTTTGACTAGAATTGAGCCAAAGTTTCAAATAATTACGCAACAACAATGAATACCTTCTCTCTGTCAGCAGTAGCCACAACGTTCCTGTTGGGCTCGGCGTCGTAGGCGACGCTCTCGCAGCCGAAGTGCTCGCACAGCTCGTGTATGAACTGGCGCTTCTGCCAGTTCATCGACGGGAACGAGTGCGCGCGGGTCTTCTGTTTGGACTATAGAACAAAAGTAATCATTATGAGGATTTCGTTGGGTCGAGGTAAATGGTATTTTTTTCACATGTGTGGCACCTGCACTGCTCGTTTTAATAATAAATTAATAGATTTAATATTAAATTGTGTTTATTATGATGTATACAGGCTGTCGTTTTGCATCCTGGTCAAATTCAAGGAGGTATCTATACTAATGATTCTCGACACGAATCGATAATAAAAAGGGAAGGTTTTTTTGTTTTACCAAAATCGGTAAGCGTAAACCACCGAGAATTTGACCAGGATGCAAAGCGACAGCCTGTGTAGTAAGTGGAACACGGTATAAAGTTTTTCACCCTCCATTGAAAAGGGCGGATCCTCTGAACAGACTGCGGTGCCGTGTCTGGTGGGCTACTGCCCGATGGTTAGTGTGATGCAGGAATTTGCGTCGTTCTCTTACCTTCTTAGCGAGCTGCACGAGCTCGGTGAGCTTGTCGTGTATCTGGTGCGCGAAGGCGGGCTCGCGCGCGGCCGTGGAGCGCACGTGCTCGCTGTAGCGCGGCGCGAGCTTGGCCGATACGTCGGGGTTTCGTATCTGAAGGGCCAGGGCGAGCTGACGTGTGCGGGCTTCTACGCGGCATTCGTCGTCGCATTCGAGACTGGAAAACAAAAAAAAACTATATATTTTGACCCTAGATATAAATAGTAACTTATAACGAACTTGTAACTATCTGGCTGGATACTGTGTCAAAATCAAAGCATTTATTTGCAAGTAGGCCAGTCACAGGCACTTCTGAACTATCGAAACAAAGAACAACAATGAAATGTAGCTATAGTTCCAATCACAAGGCATAAAAACTGTTGTAGCGGAATATCATCCTCACAGTTTTATCACAGCATGTAGGGTATAGTGACATTATTGTGTTCAAACAAACTTTTTATATGTACCCACTATCTATTAATTTTTTATAACAGATTCATCTTTCATTTTTCATGTCGACATTGTTGGGCCATTACCACCATCACAATATGGACACAAGTACCTACTCACTATTATTGACCGATACACGCGATGGCCCGAAGCATTACCTCTCCACGACATAACCGCAGAAACAATAGTCAAAATGATATATGAAGGCTGGATAACACGATTTGGTTGTCCAATCACAATAACAAGCGATCAAGGTCGTCAGTTCGAGAGCCAACTCTTCTCTGAATTAATGAAGCTAATGGGAATAAACAGAACGAGAACAACCGCATATCACCCACAATCAAATGGAATCATCGAACGCTGGCACCGCACACTCAAAGCCGCACTTACCGCGCGCTGCACTACTAGTGCGAACGGGAAGTGGTTTGACGAGTTACCGACCGTACTACTCGGACTACGCGCGGCTACTCGCAGCGACACAGGGATTAGTCCTGCACAATACACCTACGGAACATCGCTGCGATTACCTGGAGATTTTTTTGTTGAAACAAAAGGAAGCCCAATGAGTCACGGTTACGTCGAACAGCAGCGACACACTATCAACGCATACCGACCGGCCGAGACCTCGCATAGCAACAACAACATGTTTGTACACTCCGACCTACGAACCTGCGAAAACGTTTACCTACGTAAAGATTGTACGAAAAAACCACTACAGCCAACATATGAAGGCCCATATTCTGTAATGGAAAGATGTGATAAATACTTCAAACTCCAGCTACCAGGAAGAGTAACCAACGTCTCGATCGACCGACTGAAGCCTGCCTACACTTTGAACGAACAAGGAGATGCCGAGACACAGAAAACAACGCGATCAGGAAGAATAGTGAAACCAGTTGTACGCTTCGCTTGAGGGGGTGTACTGTAGCGGAATATCATCCTCACAGTTTTATCACAGCATGTAGGGTATAGTGACATTATTGTGTTCAAACAAACTTTTTATATGTACCCACTATCTATTAATTTTTTATAACAGATTTTGTATATAAGAAACCGAATTTTGGAAATACATTCATTACCATACTCAACCTCACCACGAGTCTCATTTTCATATCCTGCGTAAACCTAACACTGTGAAAGTAATGTAGTTGCCCATTCCCTAGTGTAGATTTCTATGGAGAAAGTGTGATAGGTCATTCTTCAGTAGGAGCCTGGAGTTTGTATCGGGTATCGGTGCTCACGTTAAGCCGTTGGTCTAGCTCCTGATCTTTCTCCAGTAGTGCCTTGCCGCTTCATCGGACTATGGCAGTGAAGAGAAGAGAGAGAATGCACCTGCCTAGTGCAAACTCTTGTGCACTATAGTATTATCTCCCGCGTCGATGGTCAGTCTCCGCTGAGATTGGCCGCCATGGCCGAATTTCAATCAGGAGAAACTATTAAGTCACTCCTGATCGAATTTCTTTTTTATGGCTGGATAATAAAATATAGCTATAAACAGGAAATTAACTAGATATTCATTTCATCTCCCTAATAGTGAGTGAAGTGAAGAATCTTACGTTTTCAGCATACTTCCGGGACGCTGTACATCTGACAAGTCTACTGATCCGCCTTCTGACATCTTAGTGGCTGCTAGAGCGCTCATCATCCTGTAGAGAAAGATTTTGGTTATAAAAACTGATACAAGTCATGAAAGTTGAAGCGAACACTTACAAGTTCGTGGATTACTGTGCCCTTGCATATCCAAAATCATGAAAAATATATTTATTGTTGTTGTAAACAAAATAAAAAAATATATTGTTGGTCATAGAATACTTTTCTCAATTTTTTAATGAATTTTTTCTAGCAGGTTGAAGGAAATCAATTTGGATTCATTTAAATGTCACTGAAAAGATAACAGTCGTATAACCTATGTATAAATATATATTTTTTTCGGGAGTCGTGTAGTCATTATCATCATCATCAGCGTACTGCAGTCCACTGCTGGACATAGGCCTCCCCAATCGCACGCCACTCCACTCGATTCTCAGCAGCTCTCATCCCATCCAGTTGCTACCAGCCACCCTGCGAAGATCGTCGCTCCACCGAGCCTGAGGGCGTCCCACCTTACGTTTACCGATTCGCGTTCTCCACTCAAGAACACGTCTACCCCAACGGTCATCGGTTCTACGGCTAATATGACCGGCCCATTGCCACTTCATCTTGCTTATTCTGTAAGCTATGTCGACAACTCGAGTCGAGTAGTGGACATACATAATTATTGATTTCAGATATTGTTTAAATCTTACTGCGCTGCGCCTTACGCCGTTTCTGTATAATTCGCGCCTTACGGGTTATCGTAATAACATCAGTCGTCTAGCCTTTTCCCAACCACGTTAGAGTCGGCTTCCAGTCTAACCGGCTGCAAGTCTAAACCAGTGTTTTACATGAAGTGACTGCCTATTTGTTTCCCACAACCCTATTACTGCCTAGCACTACGCCGTTTGGTAAGACTGACGACCGCTACATCGGTTTGATTAGTCCAAAGCTCATGAGTTACTTGGCATAATCCCTGGCATTGTCGCAGCACGGCCGCTCTGCGTGGCGGCGCGCGCACAGGCACGTGACGCGCACGGGGCGGCGGCACGGCGCGGCGCTGGGGCACAGGCTGGCGCTGGCGGGGCCGCCGGCCCCACCGGCCGCACCGGCCCCACCGGCCCCCGCGTGGCACGGCGCGGCGCACCCGTGCCCGCACGAGGGCCGCTTCTCCGCGCACGGTTGCAAGCATCTGGTTTACAAAGTGAGAAGGTTAAGGTTGTCACACACTTTTTGTTTCGTTTTTATCTTGCAATGTTATTCGTGGTCCCTGGCCCCAACAGTATTTAGACTTTTGTTGGGCTCACATCTTCGACACATAACATATCTACGAAATTTAATCATCCAGTTCTTGTGGTCTATATTTAACAGAAATATTAGCAAAGATAAATATTAAAGAATGTGTCTTCCATGTGAGAATAATTCGGGAACTTGCTGTAAAAATGTATGGACATTTGATTAATAAAAATAAAGTTCTTGGCGGTATGAATTTGAATAAAGAAGATAAGTTTACTCGTTTCCAATAAAATTACTTACTTGCCAGTGTCACAAGGTCCCTTGTGACAGGTCTTGATACAAGTATGCTTGCCGCATGGCAGCGGCTTTCCGCACGGCAGACCGCATGAGAACTCCTCTTGAGAACACGGTATTGTTTTCCTCTCCTGTTGAACGGAAAATCATAATGAGGAAATTAAATTAATTTTAATAGCAAATCATTGCTACATGGTGTGTTTGAGTCACTTTGATACACACATCGATTGCTTTACAAACAGTACTGGCCTGACAATGTTATTCAAGCGCCAAAAGATCCTTGTAGCACTGTGGTTGCCACTACAGAGTCACAAGTGCTTCTGTTTGATCAATATGGATCACTCACCTCGTGATCACCATGACAACGCTTGGTAGTGAGCACGACACAAGGCGGACAGTCCCCGGAGTGGCAGGAGTGGTGCGGCGGGTGGCGGCAGGGTCGCTCGCGCGGGCAGGGCGCGCTGCAGGCGGGGGGCCGCGCTCCGCAGCGGACGGGGGGCAGGATTACTTCCGCACCACATTCACAAGTTAGCTCGTCGAAACCTGGAGATAAACACACTCATCAGAAACACATTCAAAAGAAATAACTCTTTTTTAATCCTGATCTGTTCTAGTCTTATTTTCTTTTAAGGAAATCAAGCCAGTTGAATTGTTTCACACATTATGACCACTGTTGATTCTAGGTTACAAGAATAGCAGTGATAGTGATTGTGAATATTGCGACAGACTTGCCTAAAAAAAAACGCGCCCGCAAGCGGGTTGCGGTATCACGACCCGTGTGAAATTGGAAATGTGTGTCAGAACATTCCACGAAACAATTTCTCCCCATAGTAGACGTAGTTATTTTCGACTCACAACAGCGGCCGTGGTACTAAAAACGGAAAATATCACACAGTGAAATCTATGCTGGATTGTCTGCCTGTTGAAACACAACCAGCCAGCACAATCAGGGCAGTCTATCTTGATGAACACACTACAACTTGCGTCAAACGACACGCGCGTTCGTTTCTTGTTTCTTCGTGCGAGTATCACGTCTGACGATGACTCGTGGGGCGCTCCAAACTATTTCTTTAATTTGTATTTGTATTGTTTCTATGGGAACACGCGCATGACTTGAGCGTGAAGCTCATGGCCAAGCTGTAAGGGCTAGTACTCACTGACGCGCGGGCAGGGCGCGCAGTGGCCGGTGTGGCAGAACTCCTCGCAGCGGTGCGTCTGGCACGACAGCGTGCGGCCGCACACCACGGCGCAGCGGTGGGACGTCGCGGAACAGCACACCGTGCGGCAGCGGTGACGTCCACAGGATAATTTCTGGAGAAAGATAATAATTTGAATGTAAATAAATAAAATAAAAATGGTTTACATGATGCTATTCTACTTACTACACTATTTTCTACTAATCTAGGTATTAAAAAGGTTTTTGTTTTGCTAATTTGCAAGTATCCCTCCAAAATCAAAGCATTTATTTCAAGTAGGCCAGTTACAGGCACTTTTGAATTGTCCAAACAAAGATAACAATTAAATGTAGCTACAGTCCCAGTCACAAGGCATAAAAACTGTGAAAGTACTGTAGTTGCCCATTCCCTATCGTAGATCTCTATGGAGAAGAACGGGCAAGAAACTCCATGGACACTCTTTTAAATCAGCATATTGTTACAAAACCTTAGTTACATCATTCATGTTGAGATGGTATACTATGTGAGAACGATGTAGCAAGATGTGCACATTAAAAGTGTCCACATTAAAAAAAAAAGACAATTCAAAAAATAAAAATAATTAATTCAAATAAACCGTGGCAACTAAGAGATGACCAGTCACACTGACAGCGCCCGTTCACGAACATGACGCATAGATCAGCACCATTCAACTCAACCATTTTGAAGGGAACTAAATGATCCGACACACGCGCCACCATCAGCGGGAAGGCCGCAGGTGAAGACCTCCTCTAAAGAATTCCATTTGATTCTGTCCTTGGCCTTTTCCATCCAGTGTGGGCCAGCTGTCTCTCGGTCGTCTTCCTACCTCGTGTACGGTCTACCTCTGTGGTGTTTCCCTTCTGGGCCTTTCCACGATGTGACTCTTATGGTCTATCTGTCGCCTACTAGTTGCGCGACGTGACCCGCCCATTTCCATTTCAGCTTTTTAGCATATTTTAGAGCATTGCTGGCTTTTCATATGTTTCAAATGTAAATACAGTCATACAACTATGCATGCCTTAACCCTTAGAACTATTTTGGAAAAGCAAAGTAGTACAGTTATAACAAAAATTGCGACCAAGACTAACATTAGGCCCGGTTAACACCACAGTGGACATGTGCAGGAATCAACCAATCTCATTGGTTAAAATCCACAATCTTGATTTGTCCAATCTTGTACGTCTCCGCACCGGTGTGTCACCACCGCATCGTCTTCGTTCAATTAGGTGAAAACCGTGCCTTCGTCAGTCTTGAATTTCAAATTCTAAAAGATCTTTGCCTAAATTTTCGCAGACTTCAAAAATCTAATGACCACCTAGGCTAAGAAATCTGTCAACAACACAGTATGGTATGTTGTAGTTACCTTGTTGCACTTCTTTTGGCACAGCACATTGTTGTACATTTCAGGGAGATCAGCGCAGGGTACTTCGCGGCTGGAGTGCCCGCAGCGGCACTGCAGCACTGTCTTATCGGGACATTCGGGGCACGGGCCTGGATAACGTAAGAAATTTTAGTTTTAAACGATTATAGTTGTTATTATGCACTCAAATCGTGGTCAGTCCACTTCCACTCGATGACGACTTATTTATACTATATAAAGCTGTTAGGTATAAAATAAAATAATAAATAAATATTTTTTCATAATGGTAGATTTGATGAAACATGGTATCATGTCAGTCTCGTGGTAAGTGGATTTTGATATTGACAGATGAAATGTCAAAATGACGTAAGGGATAATGACCGCGCTGTTGGGTTATTTAGTCCAATTACAATCTTACCTTCATGACAATTAAGTTTGCAGAAATGTTTATCGCCGGCGGGGCCGCACTGCAGCGGTTTGGCACAGATGTTGCCGCACAACGGGATCGCGTCCGTGCACGCCTTGCGCGAATCTTTCGCCAACCTACGGAGGACAAGGGATTGAATGCTTACAGAGGTTTTTCCTAGATAAAAAAAGAATCGTCACAAGTAAATGCAATAAAGTGCAATCTTACACCATAAACATAGCTTAACATCACGCCTGTAATAGCCGAAGGGTTAGGTAGAGGAGTACGAATGGTACATTATATCGCCAGTTATGTCTTAGTCCAGTGTTATTTAATACCAGCTGATTGTAAAAGAAATTAGCTTAGCGTGTTACAGGCTTACTAGTAGTAGTGCTACTCACTGCGTGTTCCCACAAGGACAGCTGTGCACGTACTGCGGCAGCAGCTGGCAGGGCTGGCAGGGCGGCGCGTGGCAGTGCGCGCGGCACACATGCGCGCCGCACGCCAGCACGCGCCCGCACGTGTCGCCGCACGACCAGCTCGTGCACGAGCCCGTCTCCAATGTGCATGCCACCGAGCGCGACTTGGCGGCCGGGCAGTGGCATACTGGATGTGGAAGTACAGGGTGTAATTATGAGAGAAGAAATACATGGCCTTTTAAAATAGTAAATCTCCCTTGGCTTTGGTTTAAAAACCCATCATGAACTCAAATTTACGTGACGTTTTTGTGTCATTTTCGAAGTTTGCTAGGATCTAGGGTACTGATGCCGAAAATGCGGACAACATCAATTTTTTTATTGAATTGTGTTTATATTTTCAAATGTAACAGATTTTTTATCAATTAAACAGCTTAGTTAACATAATAAACATGATTTAAAACCTAGAAGATACCTGAGATAAACAACACAACATTTTAAAATGGAATTCAAACTCCTGCAGGAGTCCCTCTCCATACCTTGTTCGACAGCCTCAGCACAAATGTCACAGGGTCCCTCGTGGCAGTCCTTGGCACAGTTATGTACACCACATAGTAGAGTACGTCCACAGACGCGACCGCACACTTGCGGCAACTTGCTGCTGCAGAGCACTGAGCGGGTTTCCTCACCACAACCGCATTGTCTGCAAAAAAGGGGTAATGTCGAATTTGAATGCTTCTTTCTAAGGGGGTAGAAAACTTGGGAGAAACTGGAGTTAGGGAGTTGTTAGGCAGTTCATAAGTGAGGGTATATAGAGTGCTGAGTCTAAAAAATAATCAAATAGTAGAACTCGCTTAGTGCAAGTTATATTTTACTTGTTGGGCATACAACCTAGTTAAATAAGGTGCATGAAATCATCCATCATACGTACTTGACTACAGTGGCCTGGCAGGGCGGGCAGGGCCCGGGGTGGCACAGCAGCGTGCAGGGGTGCGGGCAGGCCCGCGGGCGGCGGCAGGCGCGGCCGCAGGTGTGCGCGCCCGTGGAGCCGCGCTGGTACTCCGGCGCGCGCACCGCTCCGCACATGCAGCGGTACTCAGTAGGAATGGCTTCGTTCGTGTTCTGGCAGGCTGGGCAGCGCCATTTGCCCTCTGTTAGCAATAACATACATGGTTAAACTACTTTTTGAAATACTTTTATTTCAGTTCTAGTTCTCAGTTCTAAAATCTAACTCAATTGTAAGAAATTCCAGTGTGGGAAAGAGACAGAGCTATACAGGTCGTCTAGCGCCATCTCTTTCCCACGTTGGAATTACTCCTGCTTTAAGACGTCATGGTAGACCACCTGAAGTCTTTTCCCTGTCAGATAGGAAGAGTTGTAGCATTTTTTTGTGAATTGTTGCTTTTATTATTAAGAGTAAAGAGGAAGAATATACAGACTGATAGTATTATACCTGTTCATCATCACAAGACATGTACATACTGATTTATGGCAAAACTAAAACCAATATTGGTCCGAGTCAGCTAGATTACACATTGGAACTTTTAAAAACATATTGAGTAATCAACAAAGATCTCACACATAAAGCAAAACTATCTTCTATCATAAAAATCAATACAATGAAGGATTCAAATTATATGAACTTTTAGATAATTTATATTTTCTGAACATTTTTACCAGAGTCTAAGCCTGAGTTTAGACAAAAACATAACCGAACCAAGAAAGAGATTTTTTTTCTTTTATAGTCTTGAATATTAGCTACTGATAGTAGACCAACTGCAGAATGCTCTATTCCAGTTTTCTAAAAAGAATTTGGTAGTCTGGGGATAGAATGAGCATTTGATTGTTTGGTCTAATGCAAGCGTAACTTCACACACGCATGTATTCCTCAACAGGTTAGGAAGAGGTGTAACTAACACATTATACATAAGTGTCCCTCATAAGTGTTATAGTGGGCAACTGAGGATGATGTTAAACCATGTACTCACCAACCATACTGCTCATAGCCCACTTCCGGATGCACCTCAGATGAAAAACATGGTAGCAGTTGCAGCACGACCACACCTGGTCATACTGTTTGACTCGGTCACAGCACACGAGACACTCCAGTGTGCCCTTGTCTAGTTGTTCCGTTAGACGCTCACGTTGCGTCATCTCTTTGTTTACTGAAATAGAATGATGTTTGTTTTTTTATATTATTTATTTAATACCACTCTTTACTTGGGGAGTATCCGTACCTGAACTAGGACAAGTCCTGTATCTTGGCCATTAGTATTAGAGAACTGTATTGACTTGGTATATATTCAATATCTTAATTTGGGGTAATGGTTGCTTTTGTACAAAAGCTACAGTTTATGTACAAAAGCAACCATTACAGACCTTTACCTTTTTTTGTGTAATTGATATTTACAATAAATAATAATTATTTACAGAGAAACAAGAATGTTTGTACTGTATAGGAATAACAAAGATCATCATTATATCCTTTTTACATAGTATCAAACAAAGTCGTTCCCGCTGTTTGTACACTTAGATCTTCTAACTACGCAACGGATTTTAATGCTGTTTTCAGCAATAGTTAGAGTGATTCAAGAAGGTTTATATCTACATTGCACCCGTGCGAAGCTGAGGCGGGTTGCTAGTTGTGTATAGATTCATTTATAAAATTACCATAGGCACAATACATTCAACACGTAACATTATTTCATGTATGTGTAAGATAGGTAGTATATGAACTGTTCCTCTACAATGCTTACAATGCCTCTCAAGAATTTCTGTGCATAGGAAATAATAAAATGAGATTCAGACTTTTAAAACAAAAATCAAAGCTTGTACAAACCTTGATCTGTGCCATATTTAGTTTTGTTTCGAGCAGGACTGGGAAAATTCTCAGACTTAATTGCTCTCTCCCTCTCTCTAGTATCTCTGTCCCTTTCGCGAATATCTCGGTTACCTCTGTCCCTTTCGCGAGTATCACGATTATCTCTATCTGTGTCACGGGAATCACGGTAATCTCTATCTATTTCACGGATATCCCTGTTGTCCCTGTCACGAACGTCACGGTAATCTCTATCCCTTTCACGGATGTCTCTGTTGTCCCTATCCCTGTCTCGGTAATCTCTACCCCTTTCACGGAAATCTCTGCTATCTCGATCTTTTTCACGGATATCTCGGTTACCTCTGTCTCTCTCGCGAATATCTCTATTGTCTCTATCTGTCTCACGGACATCTCGGTAATCTCTATCCCTTTCATGAGTTTCTCGGTTATCTTTATGCTTATCACGGGTATCTCTCTCTCTGTCTCTGTCCCTCTCCCGGCTTTCGCTTTCCTTTTCTCTAATATCCCTCTCTTCTCTACCTTGTAAATAAGTATTGGCATATTGTTCATCTTCAGTGCTATTGCGTTCCATTGCTCTAAGCCGTGGAGTTCCAACCCAATTCTTTCCACGACCTGAAGCTTCTCCCCTCCCATTCCTCACATCCTGACTGTCTTTACTAATTGCACTGTTGTAGAAGGTACGAGCATCATCTTTATTCTTTGACTTGAAATTACCTTTTCCTTGGCCTCTTTTGTTACTTGAATCGTAGTTTCGGTTATTAGTTTCATAGTTACGGCTGCTAGAGTCCTGTTGGCGACTTGGTTCACACTGTCTACTATCTGGCTCTTGATTACGATTGTTTGATTCTTGATTACGGTTGCTTGGTTCCTGATTGCGGTTGTTTGAGTGATCATGTCGCCCATTAGATTCGTTATTGCGATAATTTTTATCACGGTTGCGGCCATTTGTTTCTTGGCTCCTAGGGAGCTCTTGTGGACGTTCGTATGATTCAGTTTTCTGGCTTGTTTCAGTGTTTTGTTGTGAGCTCTGCGATCTTTCTCTCCAGTTGGTGTCTGATGAACTACCACTAGCATTTCGTGGTTCATTTATACTAGGGTAGTTGTTTCGTGAATCATTCATACTGTAATGGTTCTTAGGTTCATTTTCATTACTATAATTATTTATAGATTCACTATCATCTTGTACAGTACTAGATTCAGGAATGTTCTGAGTGCTAGTTGCAGGTGTCATCATAGAACCTTTTGGCACAAATTCAGTAGCTGTTGGAGTGAGGTTAGATTTGAGTATCATTGCATTAGTATAAGCATTAGGATTGGGTGTCACTGGGTTATATTGACTTTGAACATTCATTGGGTATGCTTCTGTGCCACTGGACATGTTGGCTGTGGTTGCTGCATAACCATAACTGTCTAACTGGGGGTTTTGAGCACTGGAAGGTACATTCTGGTAATTATACTGTCTTGCAGGATAGTTTTCATATTGCACATTGCTATAGTTGCTAGCATTGGGCGCACCACTGCTTTGCATTTGAGAAAGAAACTCATTAAAGCTCACATACTGGTTGGGTTGCTCTGGTCTGTTGGGGTAGTAGGCTTGGTTGACATATTGGACATTTGGGTCGCCGTTCCAAGCTTGGTACTGGTTATTGTAAGCGTATGTGTTGTTCCACTGAGACATGATAACGGGATAACAAAATATATTGTGTATAACTGGTGGAAGTATGGCCAAGAATTTTGCGGATTATTCGAGTTTTTTTTGTAGTTACGGTGATGTTATGACCGCAGGCCGAAGCCTGAGGTCTCGAGTTAACCGTGTAACTCTACCTGAAATTAATAAAATGAGCAATTTGTTATCAAATTCGAGAACAACCGACATGTGCCACTTTCGAAAATAATTGATAAATACTGATGACTTACCACTTGCTTGTTTTGTCTACCGATACGTTTTTGTTAAAAATAACTATATAATAAAGAAAAATAAACTAAAATAATTTAATAATTTACAAAATTGTAATAACTATAGCGATATGACCAGGATGATTCGGATCACAGATTCGGATTCGGAAGAAGGGTGAAGGGGGAGGTCGACGTTGACAATTTGACAGTACGTAGATAAAGTCGTTGCAACTTTCAGAACGCAAGACCGAACTATTTATATAATAACCAAATCCTATACTTATAACTTGAAAAATAATTACGAAATAACAAGATGTAAAACAATAAATGTTTTCACATCAAATACTTACAATATAGTCAATCTACAGAATCTTTTACTAGTAACCGAAGATATTCTCGATATGCTAAGAGAGCCTATTTAGTCTGTACCCAGAATACGTGTCAAAGAAAGAGCGGGCATTTTTGATTTTGTTTTCAGTATTGCACAACATTTACACAATCTTTTGTTAATTTTATTTAGCCTGTTAAAATACTCACGACAGCTAGTGCGGTCAGTTATGAAATGTACCGCGTATAGCTTATTGCACAATGTTGTTCAGAGGTTTTTGATGATCATTTGCATGATAATTATGTTGCAATTTAAAATGTTATAGTTTTTCTAGGGCGCACCTTCCTTAGTAAATAGGTAATTGATGCTTCAAAACGTATGGAACGTACGTAGTTTGTTTAGTTATAAAGTGGATGCTTGCTTCGTCGACTCCTCATGAATTGGGTTAAGGGCAAGAGAGTGAAATAAATCTAATTATTTAGCACGCACAAATTAAACTGCTGGGTTTTTAAGCATAAAAGTGGATACCAAAATAAATCGTTGAGGTATTCTTTCCTATATGTTTGCTTCATGCGTATTTTGGCGAAAGGAAATCTCACACGGTTTCTAGCGATAGGTATCTAGAGACCTACTCACTAAAGCTTTTTGAAAAAAGAAAATGAAAAATACTAGGAAATAATTATTACATAGGTACCTAGGTTGAGTTATTTATGTATGTACAATTATGTAGATAAAGTTAATCAATAGATAAGTGACTATTAAAGATAATCACTAAACGATATGAATCAGCAAGCGTAAAGTACCTACGTATCGAAACATTGTAATAATTTTCCTGACTCACTGCCTTGCGTAGATTATTTAGAAATACAAAAAATGTGTGAGACCTCCATTTATGTTGCAACTCATGCTAGTTTCGTGATATGAGGTGAATACCGTGACTGTGACTAATATTATGCTACGTTGATGTACGAAGTAATTAGCTAAGATATTAATTATTTAATAATTTTGAATACATTTTGATCTTTTTAGAAGGCTTTTTAATACAGTGGAAATCGTATTAAATCTTTATTATTTGTAGGTGCCTATTTTGAATAAGTATGGAACACACACATCAACAATCCTAGTTTACCTACTTGGCCTTTCATATTAAGCTACAAAAATTGTTTTTTTTTTCCGAAGAAGCAATAGATACTTGCTGCCGCTTGGGAAGGAGGGACCGGACCTTACAAAGTTGTAATCGGCGTGATAATAAGTAAAACATGTGTTATAGATATTTTAGATACCTACCAACATTGGTAAGCTTTCAGGGACAAGCGTTAAGGGAAAATAATCTGTTTAAGTAAGTACTTTTAATTACGGTAGATATTTAGATACCACCTCCACATTTTCACACATCCACATAATTATTTAAAAAGCACTTATCACGTTCGGTGCCGTGCCGCGAAAGCTCTATTGTCAGCCAATGATCCCTTTCAACCCTAAAGAATATTGGCCATTTCGTAGTAACCTTGGCCCGTTTACCTCCATTATTTGGTTTGCTATTTAGAACCGTTGAAGACGTTTGTGAACTAGTCTGGTTAGTTATGGTGCAGGCAGTGGGTATGGGGTGCATGGCGAGTTCCCAGAAAATAAGTAGTGTGGCTGCTGTGAGTGTTGAGTTGGAGAGCTGTGGATGATGTTGATAGCTTTTACATAGATTTTCATTGTTTTTGTGAAATTATGCGGCTGAACTTGGTCTATTAAAATCTTGAATGTAAAAATGTGCAGTATGGCTAAAAGTTGCTGCCTATTTCTTGAAAAAAAAAGCCAATAATTTGGATTCAACCTCTACTTAAATAGAATACATATATAATTTTCGAATGTTTATCATTTACATATATCTAAATAACTCTTTCTGCTCTCTCTCTGGGTCTGTTTTTAAGTGGAGAAAAAACGTTGTGAATTGCGCGTGCACGGATTCATAATGTAGAGAGACAATAAAATAATCTTAAAAACAAGAAACAATACGAATTACGCAATGATATATTTAAATTGATTTATCAATTCATATAAAGTCTTAAAGAATTACGAACGAATTTCAACCATTATTACTTAGTTAATTGTTCTAAATAAATAAATTTTTACGCAGTATTCCGAACCTTCTAAATCTTCAATGAAGTCCATCAAAGCGGAGACGGTACTTTCAGCACTAACGAGGTTGGATGATGAGATAGCCAAGAGTGAGAGGGCTCATCCAGCCGCCAGGCTAGCAGTCGTCGCCATTGAGCTGGAGAGTATACAACAGGTGAGATGCTAAGTGTTTATTTCAATTAATTAGAGAAAGAACCCTAATTTTTCAGCGATACGAGTATGTACTGCTAAAATTAAATAATTCTAAATACATTGAAAAAACGTCTTGTAGATCCTAATCTTTCGCAGGCGAAAAAATAGTTAGAGAGGGGCCAGGAACCGATGGGTTAAAAGTATAAACGGTTAGAATTCTGACCCATATCTTGGAGCTTTTATTATAGGATAATATATCTACTATGTACATTATCAGACTACAAATAGAACTAAAATAATGCTAAAAGAAGACTAAAACTACCTAAGTTCCTATATATATATACAACGACAACAATAGGACACTTAGGCGTCAAAGTACTCCTCCCCATTCATGTCATCCGGAAACGTGCCCAGAAGACAGGCAGCATTGCCACGTTGAATGGCAATGCTAATTCTTTGACCAAAGAAAGAGCCAGCCCTCTGGTCACCCGAAATGTCGACCAGTCGGCGAGAGCTCGGGCCCCATAACCTGAGCGAGAGAGAAATTCCTGATGAAAAATACAATAACACTGCCCCGACCTGGGAATCGAACCTAGAACTTCATGTTCAGCAGTCGCGAAATGGGATAACATTTGATTGTTTCTTTTTTGTAGGAAATCAAGACATTTGAAGAGATCACTGCTACAGTAACGAAAGATACGTATGCCAAAACCATTCACCAAGTGAGTACTTACTGTGCAATAACTAACTATACGTAAATAAGACATATAAGTTTATCTAATTGTAATGTTCTTGTGATTTAATAATGTTTTAATTTTTTTAGTTGTTTATAAGCTTAGACCTCTACAGACGGCCGATGTTAGCATCGGAAAATGAAGATTTCGTCGCTAATGTTAATAGAAAGGTACGTTCCTTCATTGGTGGTTAGTGGATAACGAAATATATTTAGTTGTGTGTGTTGTGTGTGTGTTGTGTTGTGTGTGTGTTGTGTTGTGTTGTGTGTGTTGTGTTGTTTAGTTATGTGGTGCGAGTGAGACTTAAGGTATGGACGTATTGAAAGACTAAAATAATTGTACCAAAAGGACTGTATTGGACTGTATTACTATACTGTATGCTAAAAATAAAATCTTCCCAATGGACTGGCAATTAATAGACTAAGTCATAAATTATCATATAAAATCATCATGAAAAAGTTTTTTTTATTTTTTTCTTTTCTTTTTCTTCTTTTCGTGTCCTGCAGGAGATGCGTCGCCTGGAGCTCAGCTGGCTGCGCACTCGCTACACGGAGCTGGTGCGCGAGCGCCGCGTGCTGCACGCACAAATTCTGCGCTCGCGCTCGCTGTATGCGCAGCTGCAGCACTTGTTGGGTAAGTGCTATTCAGGGGCTATACAAACCAGAACTGAAAAAACCAATTCCTAATTCCACTTTAAAAAAAAAAAAAACGAGATCCTCGATTAACACCTGAGGAGGCTCTCTTTATGCAGCTGGATCAAGGGCTTGATTCAGAAAGCGGTACTCCTGGACATGGCTCATTTTTTTTGGAGGTTCTTCTCTCTGCAGCCCTGATTGCCCTCGCCGCCGACGGTAGCTTGAACCTTGTTTACAACAGTTGATTTGTGGAGATATACATAAACGAAAAAACTCATAAAAGTAGTAAAATTAAACTCGAGTAAAATGACGACGGCGACGTACGCACTGCATGGCAAAACGAAGTTGCAAGTATAGTTACGGCAGCTAAACAGCAATGTTAGGGCGGCGACGCAGCACCGCTACGCGCCGTTCGATTACACAGAACCGCCATGGCAGTTACACAGAACTGCTGAGAGCTGTTACACAGAACTGCTGCGGCAGTTAAGCAACACGATTACGATGCCCATTAAGTAATCGTAGAGTAGACAAAGACATGAGTACTTGTATTTTTGGGTTGCTTCTACATATTGAATTAATTATAGGGTATATGAGATATAATTTGATTAAATATTAATGAATTCCATCACCCACGCTTAGCTATATGATTTTAAATTACATCTAGAATCCATCTGGGGCCCGGGCGCTCGTCCCGGCAGTGCCCAAGAGAGCGCTCTGACGAAGGCGCTGGGCTTGCGTGATGCATTAGCGGCGGTGTCCTCGAGACTTCGCGCCGCCGCCGAGTATGCGCACGCGGCGGTCCGCCTGCTCGACGACGCCACGCCGGCTTGGAAGATGACTACTGTTGGCAAGTCAGTGATAAGAATTGTTACGGGAACTATTATTTTTCTTCAGCGCCAGAAACGGCTGACACGTCAAGGTTTCGTATTTGAAGTGCTGGAGCTAGCTGACGTGGCATTCGTCGTCGCATTCGAGTCTGGTAGACAAATAAAACGACTAATTTATTTTCTTAGTGTGTCGATTATAATCCAAATTGAATTGGCCCAGAATTTGGCTATGAGTTTCGCACCTTCAGTAGCGTTTATCAGTTCTTGTAACGGGCAGACAAGAGAACAGGGTTTGTGGAACAACAGCATTAGTCTCCAGGGCAGAGTTATCTATATCTTAACTTTCCTACTGAGCACGGTTTCCTTGCTTCGTGGATGTAGCAAGAAAAAACTACTGAGGTTAATCTGTTATCGATGATGTGGTACAAAGCTTGAAGCTCTTGTGATCTCACTCAAGGCAAACGATATTGTTATGATTTTCAGCCCGTATATAATTTATCTTTCAAATTAACGTCGGCTGTACTAGTAGGAGCGGCTGGGAGCGCTCAGCAGCAGTAGCGGATGCGTGTGCGCTGCTGGTGGCGGCGCGCTGTGCCGAGAGAGGCGCGCGCCGGGTGCTGGCCGCGCCCGCAGCACCACGCGCGGCACGCACACTCCGCCTTGCGCTCGACTACGCCTTCACTGATGCCGTGCATGACCACAAGTAACCTGAGCTGAATGATTTACTTTCTTAGCACAATCAGCCACTGCCCACTGCCACTGCTGGGCTGTGTCTCACTGGTGGGACCACTGGGCGCCATCACTGCTCTCACTTTCTTACTATACTTTTAAATGCAGTGGAAAACCCTGTGCTGCAAATGGATTTTTTAGCGCGTGAACAAAATGGTAACTGCCCGCCATCTTGTTTTTTCAATATCGCGTGACAACGCCATTCGAGCGCTAAAAGAACATTTGGAAGCACCTTTGCATGTCGTACTATAGCCAGGCAGCATCAGTTTTATGTTTTGTTTTTTTTTTTTAGCACCTGTGAATCCATTAAGTCCCAGGACTTAATGGAATGCCCAGGAACAGTCGCAACGTAGCATTAACAATGAATGATGGTGTGATTACCTCGTAATGTTTCTTTTCAGGTACCAGAGAGCCACTGAAATATTTTTCCAGTTCAAAGATGCACTTGTGCTGTTAATCGATTCAATTCATCAGGTATGTCATATGTGGCTTCAGACAATTATGGTCGTAGGCTCTTTTCACACGTTCGGTGTGCCTCGCTTGTTCTCTGTCAGTATTTTGCTAGAGGTCTCGGTCGAGAGTGTACAGCCACCAGCTAGGAGTCCTTGGGACGTGCCTTTCAGCACGAGGGTAATCAACTCGAAAGAAACAAGTAACACAGTTTCATTTCGCTTCACGCAGGCTGTATCACTTATGGTCGCGAACGAAACGTGACATTTACAGTGCGACCCAGTAAGCCAGCAGTCAGAACGTGTGAAAAGAGGGGTTTTGCAACGACCCGATTGATTTGTCCAATTATTAGCATTTGTCCGCGGCTTCCCTTGCACGATGGTTGTATATTATAACACGGGAAAATTTTAAATATAGCTTCGGGAATCATGTAAATGTAAGTTACTTAAGTAACTAATAATGTTTCTCATACGATTTTTCATTTCGAATATTTAGTATTATTATTACGATTTATAGAAAAGTTTATAAACTAAGTTAAGGTTATAAACTTTTCTATAAATCGATATATATGCGAAATGAAAAATCATATAAAAGTGAAAAAATCAAGAAGTTAAATCGTCTGTGATATCTTTCACATTATGAAACTGAAATGTTGGAAATAAAAAAATAAAAATACAAAAACTAAAAAACCCGACTGAAAAGCAAAAACAAGCGCATTCGGAAGCAACCTAAACATACAACATAGCATCACCGATCACGCCTGTAATCCCCGAAGGGTTACGCAGGAGTGTACCTAAATAGTACACCCGCATTTCGCCACTTATATAATACACAACACACACACATACAAACACATATACACATGTATATATTATTGCAAAATACGCAAAACACACGCATGGATGTGGAGTTGCGGACACCAGCCCGTTATACAATACAATCTATACAGGCTTTCGTTTTGCATCTTGGTCAAATTTCAGGAGGTATCTATACTAATGAATTGATTCTGGACCCGAATCGATACTAAAAATGGTAGATTTTTCATATATTTTTATTTTTTTATGGAAATCGGTAAATGTTAAAACGCAGCCCGTATGTCCCTTGCCCTATTGGGAAAGACGTTGGTTGGACGTTTGCGTTTGTGTGTGTGTGACGGCGTGTTTATTAACACGCCGTCACACACACACAAACATAACTTTTATTCTACAGTATAATTACGGACAGTATGGAAACTTGGCGGTGGTTTACGCTTACCAATTTCCGTAAAAATAAAAAAAACCTACGCTTTTTATGATCGTGATAATCACTAGTATAGATACCTCCTTGAATTTGACCAGGATGCAAAGCGACAGCCTGTAAAAATAAAGAAAGAAGTCCTGACTGACTGACTCATCAACGCCCAGCCCAAATCCTTGAACCTAGAAAGCTGAATTGAATTTTCTGTGAAACTTTTTATTCTTGGGGTCGATTGACTTCAAAATTTGTGTACAAACGCCAGCACATCAAGCTACCGTTAAAATTTCCCAGTCAATAAAGCATTAGGCTTTAGCGACACAAATTTTCAACCCCGAGAATAAAAAGTTTCACAGAACATTCAACCCCCCATTTCACCCTCTTAGGGGTGGAATTTCGGAAACCCTTTCTTAGTGGATAAATATATTTGACAGATTGTAGTAACTTGATGTGCTGGCTACACTTAACTTTAAATAAATGTGTGTGTGAATTTATTCTTCATCTTATTTTTTAATTATTTTAGCGGTTCGTTTTTTAATTATTTTAGTGAGATTATTTAAGACTTTTTAGCTGCATAACTTTTTAGTACAGAATTCAAGATGTCGCCGTGTCCTGACAACAAATGCTTAGTTCTAAGCATGACCCTCCTGAATGAAGTTCTCAAAAAGACGGCTGTAGTTCCAATTTTGTCTACCTGAACAGCAAAGTTGGTGGCATTATATAGGACCATCGCTTACGTTGATGGAAGTTTGCTCCCCCCAAAACAAACGTCCGTTTTATGGTTTTTGTCCTGTACTAAAACCTCAAAAGATTTTGAACATTTTGAATGGAAAAACAATAAAGTAATAAAAAACCTTGACACATGACATTAATCAATTTATAATTTGTTTATTGTGACAATATTGTATTTATGGCAAATGGTGAATAGAAATCAGAAGACAAAATGTTCAAAGCGTTTCAAATTCCAAACAAATTATTAAAATGGCGAATTGTACGACAGATCTTGCATACAAGACATCAATCAAAAGATGTGCAGGTATTCATAAATGGCAAAGCCATAAAAGTTCCCTCTTATTATACGATTATGCAAGCTTTAAAAAGCCAATATGTGACGATACCATCATTCTGCTACCACGAACGTTTGACGATAGCTGGGAACTGTCGCATGTGCCTGGTTGAGGTGGAGGGCTGGTGGAAGCCGCAGGTGGCCTGCGCTGTGCCAGTGGGCAAGGACATGAGGATCCGCACCAACTCAGAAGTAGCCAATAAAGCACAAGAATCTGTATTAGAGTTCATACTTGTCGACCACCCGTTGGATTGCCCTATATGTGACCAGGGAGGCGAGTGTGATCTGCAGGACTTGTCTGTGCGGTATGGCAATGATCGTTCACGGTTCACAGACATACACTTCGATGGTAAAAGAGCAGTGGAAAGTAAATTTTTAAGCCCAGTCATTCGTGGGAATATGAATCGCTGCATTCATTGTACCAGATGTATTCGCTTCGGCTCTCAAGTTTGTGGCCTGGACGTTTTGGGATCAACGGGTCGCGGCCACGACATGCTTGTTGGAACCTTTGTTCCCAAACTGTTTCTATCAGAATTATCTGGAAATATCATAGATTTATGTCCAGTAGGAGCGTTAACTAACGTTCCCTACAGGTACAAAGCTAGATCTTGGGAATTAAAGAAAGCCAATTCCATCGATGTTACAGACGCCGTAGGTACGAATATAATATTAAATTATAGGTTCGACCGAGTACTTCGTGTTTTGCCTCGTGAACACGATGAAATAAATCAGGAATATGTATCTGATAAGGGCAGATGGGCAATAGATTCGCTCGAGATGCAAAGGTTGGTGACTCCTATGACAAAAAGCGGTTCGTGTTGTTGTCCGCTTGAATGGGATTGCGCCCTTCAAATGGCTTGTAGAATGATTAGATCACAAAATCCTTCTGATATAATGGCGATAGCTGGCCCATATACTAATGTCGAGACATTGGTAGCCGCCAAAGACGTACTTAACATGATAGGATGCGAGATGTTTTATGTGGAACGAGGGCTGAATTACTCAACCTCTGGGGCTGACATAAGGGCATCATATTGTTTTACCACACCTATAAAGAATATCCCAGAAGCTGATGTAATTATATTAATTGGCACTAATCCCCGATTTGAAGCACCAATTTTGAATATGTGGATTCGACAAGCTTATAGAAGTAACGAATGTGATATATTCGTCGTTGGTCCACAGTGTGATTATAACTACCACGTTACCTATTTAGCACAAGATCTGAGTGGTTTGTCTAGTATTACTAAGCCTTTATTTGGAGCTAAGAATCCTTTAATATTTATTGGGATAGCGGCACTAGAAGGTGAAGCGGGCCCAACCATAATGAAGGCTGTATATAAAGCGATAAAAGGAGTTAAGAATAAAGAAAAAGATATGATAAATATTATTACTAGAGAGGCGAGTTTTGCCGGTGCCTTAGAGGCAGGATGGAGGCCTGGAGCGAAGCAGGCGGTGGTGGAGAAGAATCCCAAGTTAATCATCTCTCTAGGAGCAGATGAGATATTCTATAAGTGGAATCCGCCTGAATCTACTAGTGTAATTTACGTAGGTTTTCAAGGTGACAAAGGCGCAGAGAGGGCTTCTTTGATTTTGCCTGGAAGTGCGTACTCGGAGGCAGGCGGGCTCTTCTTGAATATGGAGGGTAGGTCACAGTTCGCGTACCCTGCCGTCACTCCTCCGGGTAAAGCTAGACACGACTGGAAAATATTTCGTGCTCTAGCAGAATACCTTCACCTTAGTCTATTTTACAGTGATCATAGTTCCCTTTGTACTCGAATGTCGCAAATTAGTCCAAATTTCACGTGTTTGGGTATGTACCAACCGAAGCTGTTTGCACCTTTAATCGGAGATCTTATAGAGGGTCAATCATCAAAGAGCAAAGAACTTTGCATAGATATGAAAAAAATGAAAGATTATTATTGTTCCGATGTGTTCACTTATAATTCACCCACTATGGTTAGGGTTCAGAGAGCAGCGGTAGCATTTGAAGAATCAAAATATTATCTTAATTAATACTTTTTTTTAAATTTTTTTTTTTATCATTATTAGCTCTTGTGTATTCCAGTTTTAGTAAAATTTATAGATAACATTTTTAGTAGTTTTTTATTTAGCACTTCGCCTGCGTGACCGTCCGCAAAAATTGTGATGGCTCGGCTAATATGTAAGGCTGCAAGTTTTTTTTTTAATTTCCTATTTTTACAATTATTTCTAAAAAATGTCGCAAATGTCAGAAAACCGTCCATGTAAAACTTAAAGAAGGCCATTTTTCTCAAAAAATTATACGATGGTCTATGTAACCAGCCTGACATCGACAACAATGAACAAAAAAACAGACCAAATTGGCATTTAGTAGATGCACGCAGGTCACACTATTTCGCCACAATATGAATTCGTTGAATTTGAAGTTATTCATAAACGAAAAAAAAATGATTCCACAGGAAATTAAAAAAAAAAACGGTCGCGTCCTGCGATTTTTTTTTAATGCTCTCTTGTCCTCTAGGAAGTCAATAAAATAAGTCCCATCAAAATCCGAGCACTTTATACTTCGTTCCACCTTTTGTATTTTTTGTCTAATTGCACTCGGCTAATACTTGTAGTTACAGAGAATATTTTGTATTTATGTAAAACAAAAAATGGTTTTTCAAATGATTTTTTATAACTAAACCTGTTACAACACCTTAACCAGTGTTATTATTGCAATTCTTAGTCCATATTTTTGTGAAACACAGAATAATAATCGTTAGTCTAGTGATCGCAAACGCAACTGGTGAGCATGAGGATCTGGGTTCAGAACCCAGGTCAGGCCAATGTTATTGGCTTTATCCATCAGGAATTTCTTAGTAGCACCTACGGAGTCTGGATTTGTGCCCGGTTGATTGCATTAGGCTCACCCCCTATTACATGGGACTTTAATATAACTGGTGAAACGCAACGACTGTACTATTAGGTACACCTCTGTCTTACCCTTTGACGGTGAGGGTGAGGTGATGTTATGTATGTAATAATGATTAACAATCAAAACAGCCAAATATTAGACCGCTGTTTACATTACCAACTTTGAGAACGCCTTAACTTGGTCAATCTGCATGTTTTACATTAGGTTCTTCTCAACAACCTGGAGAACCTTTCTGCCGCTGAGAAGGACGTGGCTGACTGCAGAAGGGATCTGCGAGCTGCTCGGGTCAATGCCATCGTGCAGAAAGGACTGGCCGAACTAAAATACGAGCCTAAAGCTCTCACTAGCTTAAATGTTGCTATGAAATGACTGAAGATCTAACACTAGGTTGGGATACAAAAATAAATGATTTGATACAAGTTTTTATTTTTATTTAATGTAGTATACCTACTGACTTTGTTTCTGAATATTCGATTAGGTTTCGTTATTCAATAAAACATATACAAAAAAACAATTCTGACAATCTACACTAATATTATAAAGAGGAAAACATTTGTATTTTTGTATGTTTGTAATGAATAAACTCAAAAACTATTGTGCCGATTTCAAAAATTCTTTCGCCATTAGAAAGCTACATTCACCCTGAGTAACATAGTCCATCCGTGCGAAGCCGGGACAGGCCGCTAGTATTACATAATTTTGTACATACGGGTCGAATTGAAAACCTCCTTTTTTTGAGAAAACAATCAATCAATCAATAGTCTTTATTTGTAAACACAGATTACAACAGTGTGCAGGATGGTACGATACATAATAAAGTTTCTCTATGTTTTGCCATTTGGCGTACAAATATATATTTAAAAAAGACTTGCCAATTGAGTAAATTAATCTATAGGTACTAGTATTTAAAAAAAGTAAAAGTTTAATTAGCAAAATCAATATCAATTTCAATTTTAATAAAATGCATTAGGTAATGTCAGGTAAGGTCAATATTAAATTAAATACGATAATGTCAATAATCAAAAATAGTTATGATGTCAAAAAGATACCGTTAAGAAAAAAAAAAATGATATTGTCCTGTTACGAACTTACGAGTATACAAATATCATTATGTGAAAGAGTAGTCATCAAAGTAGTCGATTAGACAATAGTAACATTTCTGTATTAATATAGTACATAATTTACGCTTGAAATTCACCATTTTTAGATTGTTTATTGAGCAAGGTAACTTATTAAATATTCTTTGGGCCATACAAAAAAAGCTTTTCCTCTTTAAAGCCGTACCTACCTGCATATGGGACTTTAAGCTCTTACTTATTTATATCCCGTAGTTTCCTATATTGACTTTTGAAAGCTATTTCATATAGGTTCATGTTTGTTTTAACAAATATATTTACCTCATAAATATACAGGCAAGGCAAGGTTAAAATTTTGAGGCTTTTAAATAGAGGTTGACAGCTGTCGGTACTTTGTAAACCACACAAAGCTCTGATGCATCTTTTTTGGGCTTTGAAGACATACTCCTTATTTACTGAATTGCCCCAATATATTATCCCATATCTACGGGTGGATGCAAAATAGCCATGGTAGGCCATTAAAAGAGATTCTAAGCTAACTATTTTAGCCAGTTTATAGAGGGCATATGCAAATTTATTGACTTTCCATTTATTCAGTTTCCAGGACAAGTTATTATCTATAATAACACCAAGGAACCTAGTCATAGTTTCTGATTCTAGTTTAGTCCCCAAATAGTTAATGTCAAGGTTTATATTAGGAATCCTTTGATAAAAGTGCATTATTTTTGTCTTTTCTAGGTTTATGACAAGATTATTATTACCTTCATTTATTTTCTTTACATATTATATACATTTTTAAATATTTTCAGTAACAAAGATTATATAAAAAACATTTAAAAATATAGAAAATAGTAGCCCATCGGCATCGGGAACAGGGTCCGAGATACCGATGGTCAGGGCTCTTGAGTGAGGAACCTTCTAACAATACGCGCCGTGTCCAGAAGTACTGCTTTCTGAATCAAGCCCTTGATCCAACTGCCTAGCGAGAGCTTCCTCAGATGTTCGTCGGGGCTATTGGCTATTAAGCCATTGGCCGACACGACTATCGGCACAATGACTGCTGTACTTACGTCCCATATGTCGACAACCTCGCGAGCCAAATCTAGATATTTGAATTGTTTATCTTTCTCTGCTATCACGAGGTTCTCGTCATGCGGAACCGTTATATCAACAATCATTGCGCGACGCACCAATCGATCTATCACCACAATGTCAGGCTTATTGGCAACAATAGTCCTGACAAGATTATTATTATTTAGCCAAGTAATTATTTTATTCAATGTCAAATTTATCTCTGCTTCGTATACATTAGGATCGTCACATTTTATTACTACCGTGTTGTCATCAGCAAACAATACCATCGGATGTTTTATTTCTCTAGGCAGGTCATTTATATAAGTCAAGAATAGTGGGGGTCCCAACACACTACCTTGTGGGACTCCGTATTTAATAATCCTACTACTAGACCTGTATCTTCTTTCGTAACCAGTGCGTGGGCAAATTCGTGTTACCTCTAAAATCTGCTTTCTGTTGTGTAAGTAAGACTCAATAAGATTCAAAATGTTGCCTCTTATACCATATTTCTCTAATTTATGTAATAGTATTTTATGATCTACGTAGTCAAAAGCCTTCGTTAGGTCCATATTAATGTGTCCTAGTTTTAAATCAATGTTGAAGGTTTTTGTATAAATAAAGATTTTTATTATTATTATATACAATGTGTAACATAATTAACGCACAACCTCTTAAGGGGTCATTGTACTCATCATTATGAACAACTTTCACTATGGGACTAACCCCGAATCGCGAAAAAAAAAAACAGCTGTTCAGTACATTTTGTCGAATTATGCGCACAGAAATGTATGGGGCAGTCGATTTTTTTTTTGCGATTTCAGTTTTGGTCCCATAGTGAAAGTTGTTCATAATGATACTCATCATCTAAAATCTGCTTTCTGTTGTGTAAGTAAGACTCAATAAGATTCAAAATGTTGCCTCTTATACCATATTTCTCTAATTTATGTAATAGTATTTTATGATCTACGTAGTCAAAAGCCTTCGTTAGTTCCATATTAATGTGTCCTAGTTTTAAATCAATGTTGAAGGTTTTTGTATAAATAAAGATTTTTATTATTATTATTATATACAATGTGTAACATAATTAACGCACAACCTCTTAAGGGGTCATTGTACTCATCATTATGAACAACTTTCACTATGGGACTAACCCCGAATCGCGAAAAAAAAAAAACAGCTGTTCAGTACATTTTGTCGAATTATGCGCACAGAAATGTATGGGGCAGTCGATTTTTTTTTTGCGATTTCAGTTTTGGTCCCATAGTGAAAGTTGTTCATAATGATGAGTACAATGACCCCTTAAGAGGTTTTGCGTTAATTATGTTACACATTGTATATAGCACATACGGCATTTCTTTCATCCACATTCGTTATGACGTATTAGGCGTATTAAATCATGGATAGCCATGTTAATTGTTCTGTTCTTGCGAAATCCTTTCTGTTCATCAAGTAAAATGTTTGATTTTTCTAGGTATGTGTAAAGTGCTTTATATATGACCTTTTCAAATATTTTTGCAAATATAGGTATCAACGCAACAGGTCTATAATTTTTCATTAGACATTTGTCTTCCTTTTTATAAAGTGGGGTAACTATGGAGGTTTTGAGATTCTCCGGAAAGATACCATTTTCAATACATAAATTGATTATATAACTAAGAGGTGGGGCCATGTATTGAGAGACTGTTTTTGTGACTTTTGTGCATATTCCATCACTACCTACACTGTTTGTATCTCTCAGAGACCCAATATGATTCATGATGTCATGCGGCAAAGTTGGTTCCATAAATAAAGAGTTCAAACTGTTTGAATGAATGGGGGCTATGATTTGAATTAGATACTTGATTAATAAAATATTCGTTGAAGGAGTTTGCTATTTCAGTAGGATTCGTAACGATCTTTGTGTCAGTTTTTATTGCAGTTATAGGTCCTTTAGGAAAGTATGCTTTATTCTTGTTAATAACGGTCCATGTCGCTTTAGATTTATTTTGTGATGTTTTGATAAAATAATTATTTTGGGATTTTTGGGCTAAAGATATAATTTTCTTAAGTCTACGTGAATATGTTTTGAATGCATTTTTGTTCTTAAGAGTGGGCTTAGTTCTATATTACCACAGAAGCACACGTTTCCTTTTACTGCATTTTTTTATTCCCTTTGAGATCCACTTGGATTTTTTAGTTAAAGACTTAGTTATAGTTTCGTAAGGAAAACAGAGATTGTAAAAGCATTGAAATAGATCCAAAAAATTGTCATAAGCCTCATTAGGGTCCGAAGTATTGTAAATGTCTGAGAATGACAGACTTTTTATACAATTTTTAAATGTATCCAAATATTCTTGGTAATAGTTCCTCCGTCTAATGCGCCATGACTTAATAGCACATGTTTTTTTAACCGGGCATCTTTGAACCTGTGTGGTGTGGTCTGACAGTCCAAATTCAATAATTTATCCCTTGCAACCTCTGATATTGTGCGCGAAATTATCCAAACATGTCCCACTGCTTATTCTAGTGGGTTGAGAGAATTGCAATTGTAAATCATAGTTTAAAAGAATATATTCAAAATCTAGGGTCTGTTTATTTCTTTTTAATGTATTAATGTTGAAGTCCCCACAAATTATATTTTTTTATTACGTTGAATACATACTAGATGGAGAATATTTTCCAATTTGTCAAAGAAAGTATTTAAGTCAGAATTTGGGACCCTATATACACATACAACAATAATACCATGTTCGGTTAATTCAATTGCGCAACATTCAATCAAATTTTTAATACAATAATTATTTAAATTTACTTTATAGTGATGTCCGATTTTTGTTAACACACATGCACCACCTCTTTTACATTCTCTTGAGAAACTTATAGCTATGTTATAGTTAGATATATTTAATAATTCTTCTTGCTCAGGCGTCATAAAATGTTACGTAATACATACAACATCGATAGACTTTTTCTTATTTCGCAGTTCTTCCAAACAGATACTGAGGATGTCAATCATGCAACCTTTAGCTATTTGGGGACTTAAAGTGCTTGAGATGAGTAATAAATAAAAGTCACAGGTATAAAAACACAATCAAATTTTATTAAATATCAAATATTGTATTGTCTAACACGATTCCTTAACTATCATGTTTCACATCAATATCTCGTGATGGCATAATAATACGGTTACAAATACATTGGGTTGATATCGTACTGACAGATCAAAAGATAGGACAGAATCGAAGTACAGAGAAGTTTTTGATAGTAGACAGCTAAATAGAATACGATATAAATAACATTTATCAATATTGTCATGAAGGAACAAGAATTAGCCAAGGATAATAATCATATTATACTCGTGCATGAAAACTTAACAGTATCATACAAAGACACAAACGATCTAATAGTTTTTTATTTAGAAATAATAAATTAAAATTAGTCGATGCTAAATAAAGTTCATGAAATGTAGATATTGAAGTTTATTGAAGTTTACGATTTTCAAAGAATGAAATACATGGCACTGGAAACAATGAAAAGTAGGAGAGGAGTTAACGAGACATAGAACACACTCACATTATAAATACTTGTACACAATACATGGGCTTAAATGCAAAATCTACAAAAAAGTGTTATACACGATTATTATCTCAAAACGGTATGATCAGTTAATAATAGGTCTTAAACACTATACATATTAGGTAGTTTTTTGTGCGCCAAAGCTCTACTTGGATGATATTAAGCGTTTTTTATAAAAAGTCTTCCGCACATGACTAGATTTGTTTCAAATTGGCGCATGAGATGTTAAAATCTTGTAAAACGGCGATGTTTTTGCTGAGAATGGAAAATTGTTTGTTTGTACTCATACGCAGAAGATATTTTATAGTAATTACGACGATTGTTTAAGATTAACACTGATATGTGGTATGATGTGTCACGTCTAACTTGGTCAACACAAGTCCTCCCTCGGTACGACTACACGCAGTACACTCACCTCGACATCTACTAATCTTACTGTAACGTTAAAATGCTTATCATAAAGTACTGTAAATTAACTAAGCATTGAAATTCCACTTAAAAATTATTATGTTAGTATTTGTGCGAAAAAGATTACTGTAAAAGTTTTGTTTTATAAAAATAGTAGTCACTGAGAGAATCATGAAAATAGAATTGCTACTTTTTGCGTAAATTGCAATTGTAAAGAAATTAGCGGAATATTTTTTTTTAAGTCAATAAACACTGCGATTAATGTTAAATATATTTGAAAGTTCTAGCCAACTTATGTCGCATCATTTCAAGTATCGCTTATCAAAATGGACGGCTCTGTGTTAGCCACATTGCCTCAGTTTCCGACGGTTGGAATGTTACGGGAATCCTAAAAAGGGCTACTCCTTAATAACTCGAATAGAAGGCGTCCAACGTTGTCTACCGAGACCCTCCGGGCGGCGGGAGCTAGCTAGTATTACAGCTAACGAGTATATTGTCAATCAAAAAGCCCGACCATCGCTTCAGCTAATCGTTTAGCGTGGAGTTATAAAAACCGTCTAAAGCATTATTTTTATATACGTAGTAAAAACATGGAAGCACTCCTGCGGACAGACTCTTTGCTGGCTATCATTTGTTTATTACTAATGTGTACAAACTGACAGTTGATGTGGTTACAGTTGTCGATACATACTATTGTAGAAGATAATGGTAACACGTTACAATTCGCAAATAATCGACGCGAATTAAATGAGCAAACTCATGTTATTAATGATTTAACGTCAACTTAGGTGATAGTAAAACTCAACAACAGTAGAACAACGTAATGAAGGTACAACGCAGACAGAGCGAACGATGTCCATGCGAACGAGAAGGGCCGGTGATGACGTCACCGGCGAGCGAGTTCTCACAAATATTACCTGCCTCGGCTTTACACTTTGGTGATGGTCTTCAGCTTTCTACTCCTCAAGCACCTGGATACAAAACATTCTCGTAAAATATGATATAAATAGAAACATTAGTGCATCTTTCTTAAGCGTAACCAGCCCATAACGTTCCGAACGCTGAGACACAGGCGTCTTCTCTAGTCTAGTCCACGCGGGCACAGAGCAGTTTAGTGGATATAGATGACGCACCACTCCCACTCATAGAGAGAAGGCGTGTCCCAGCATTGGGAACGTTATGGGCGTCGTCAGCATTGGACGCAAATAACCTGATGAACCTTTTAAAGAGTAGCCGTACCTTATAAAGCCGCGGTACAACATGTAGGCTCCGTACAGACTGAGCACGATGGTCGCAGTCCACACCACCGCCAGCACGGAACTGCTGCCCTCTGTAGTAGACGAACATAAAAATATTCATATTACGAGGTCCTAAAATTCCCCAGGGCTGCGGGACTGTTCGAAATAGATACCGCGGCCTCGGAACACAAAGGGCAAAAGAAGGAACATGGATGGGTATTAGTCAGTAAAAGTCTGACACTCCCTCTTGCTCCGCCCAGAGCGGGAGGAGTTATTTGATGATATCCCATCAGCCAAAAAAAAAAAAAGATCTAAAATTCTAATGATCTACAAAGACCGATGAATTAGTAGGACGTGGGATAAACCACAAGAAATGCGGCGCAGGATTTAAAGCCCATGCCCATCAGTGAACGTGTTCGGCTGACAAGATGATGTTGATGAAGCTTCAGCTTAAAGGCGAGCTCTTGATCGAAATTTCATCTCAGAAATTCATAATTTATTTAGAAAGCTTCCTACGTGATATAGGCCTCCACCTCCACCCTTAACTAAAGAATATTGCATAAGTATCTGGAAAAGAACTGAGTGGAACCGACATAGCTTGCAGAGTAAAGACCGCCATGCGTTAGGCGTGTGCAGTTTAGCCTGCACAGTGAAACTGAAGTGGAGTCTCACCGATGTATCCGTCGTGGTAGATGTCGTGGTGGTTGTGGCGGCGCGGCTTGTCCTCGCGCGGCTCCACGGCCAGCAGGTCGGGGATCTCGTCCAGTTCGCCGGTGCAGTTCGCCCACTCAATTGTTACATATCTGAAGGTCCAAATGGTAGAGTATTTACATACTGTCTTTTGTTATGAACTCATAACCAAATGAGCCAAATGCCATATAACCGACTACATACGACCGATGTCAGTTGACATTGGTATTTGGCATTTGGTTCAATGGCGTTATGGTAAATGTAATCCAGACAATTTCATACTAAAACATTAGAATTTGAACTTCGCCGCTGCCAGCTACAATCTGGGTTGTTATTTGCCTTGCAAACTTTTGCTCTTAATGAAAAATGATGTTTATTAAGCAAATAGGTTTTTACAAAAATTTTTACACATCATTTTTTTTAACTAGATGTTTCGTACCTGACTACTCTGAGAAGAAACAGCCGAAAACAACTCAGAGGTCGTAGTCTCTTTTAAAGTCCAGACATAATCTTGGTTAACAAAAAATACTTAGTAAAGTAGACAGCAACAATGCTTAGGTGAGTGACATTTTTCTAAAATTTGGAGGTCAATCGGGCAAATAGTCTTAACAATGTCGAAGGCTGGCTGACCAAGCTCCAAGCTCCTACTGACATGATGATGTACCTGGAAGGAGTGCTGCAAGCCCGACGTGCTGGCACCAGTAGCTGCCGGGTGCGCGAGCGGGCTCCACCGCGGCATGGGCCCCAAGTACCCCAGGGGCCCGGCTGACCTGACTCCGACTGCTTGCACCCACACTCCACTTCGCATACTTCGTCCTCCTGTAAACAGATATTAGTTGATATTCATCACTAGGGAAATATTCATTCGATCTTAATATTTCCACAATCCTCAAATAAAGGTTGGCTTTTTTTTCAGATGGGAAATCATCAAATAACTCCTCCCGCTCTGGGCTGAGCAGGAGAGAGTTGCAGACTTTTTCTGACTAAAACCCATCCATGTTCCTTCATCGCCCTTTGTGTTCCGGGGCCACGGTATCTCTTTCGAACAGTCCCGCAGCCTCGGAAATAAAGGTTGGCTTACTTAGCCAAAATGTTATCGAGTCAAAATCTAAATCGAATGTAATTTTCTTTAAATTAAACTGACTAGGCAGTCCCCCGAAACCCCCACCCTTCTCAGGTTTCTAGTGTTTTAGGAAAGAAATAAACTGTCCAGCAACCAGCAACACACCTGCCTGTACTGAGAGTATGGGGATAGGTGTAGCGTGGGGCCCCCCAAAGGTGGAATCCGCGTGTGACGCATTCACGCCCCATCACTATAGCGTATGATCAGACCTGGTAGTGCATGGGTGGCGCGACGATTCTGCCAGGAAGTACAGCGGCACAGCGCCAGGGCTGCAGGAACAGCTCGGCGGAGTCATCGGCGCTGGTCAGCTCACAGCGCGCGTGCGACACCTTCACGCCCCAGCCGCATGCACCTGCTGCTTCTGAGCCCGTTGACGTCTGGCGAGAAACGAGATTAGGTTAGGAGATACAGGTGAATTATAAACCGTTTTGAATTCATGAGTGAATCCCAATGGCACGACTCCCATTACCATTAAAATACAATATTACTACCATAAATATGCTTCATATACACCTAAGCCGTAGCGTAAAAGAAAATTTGGAAAAGGAAGTCTTTGTCCAGAAGGGGAACAGCGATATAATCTAAGTGTCGGATCCGGTCATTGGTATAGACATAAAATGAATCGCAAGTACGCCAGTGGTTACATTACGCGACCTACTCGTACTTACCAGTCTACCCACACCACAGCGTGCTTCTACAGAGCCCTGATGTTTACAGCTCGAGACAACGCGACGACGATATTCAGTGTCTGATCGCAGCGGATTTGAGGTGTCTTGGAACTGTACCCGATTAATTTGGCCCCGCGTTATTGTGTTAAAGTGTAATTTCAAGTTATTTGTTAGTTACTAAAAACAGTGTATCGCGACCAGTGTGTCTTTTCATTACCCGAAACCCATCTTCTGCCCACATGATGTACGAGCCTAATGGAATAAATCCTGACTACGTATTATAATTTTCCAATACCTGTCAGTAAGATACGAGCACAAGGTTTGTAGAGTCAATAACCAACTATGATTTAATTTCTATGTAAGTAAACTTTACAAACAACAAAAGTTGTTTTACCTCATTAACGACTTGTATGTGGCATCCGAGCGAGGGTCTGGCGACAAGCTTGAGGCACGGCTCCCGAGGACACGGAGCGCGCTGCTCAGTGGGAGGACACGCGCGGCCCGGCCACACTGCAGCCGTCAGGTGTTGTCTGCAATTAGGAAAGAGAATTTAGGCTGTGTATTGCAATGTTGAGAGCTGCGGTGGCGGCCCCGACTTACGAACAGTAAGTCGTGGCTTGGAAGTACCCATTCAAGCGCATTACTTTGTGTAATTTATGTCCTCACCACTGCTCTCAAAACGGTGAAGGAAAACATCGTGAGGAAACCGGCATGTCATAGAACCAAAGATTCGAAGACATGTGACATCTACTAAACCGTACTGGGCCCGCGTGGTGGATTATAGCCCATTCCCTCTCATAGAGAGGAGGCCGTGTGTCCCCGCAGTGGGGGCTGATTGTGCTTATGCTTGCACTGTTATTGGTAGTGGCTGGTGGTGAAGCGGGCAGCTCCACTGAAAGTTCTAATTCAGATGCAAACATAGCTGACTTGACCGCGACTTGACAAGTTTCAAGAGGATCTCGTCCGCCATCTGCCATCAGACAACTTCTTGATTTTGGGCTAACACCGTACTACTACTGAGCTACTACTTCTGAGCTATCACCGTACCTGGTGCGGCGCATGTGGCTGGCAGTGTTGGCGTCGCCGCAGGAGCAGGCGGACGCGTCCCAGGCGCCCCACTCGCTCAGCTCGCAGTCCACGCCGCACGGCACGTAGCACCACGACTCCTTGGCTTCGGTGGCTGTAGTGTTCTGAGGCGCAACAGCAACACGGATGTAATGAAATTGTTGTTATTTTAACAACTTACGAGTGTCAGCTGAAAACTTAGTGGAATAGAAAACCTGATACACATGTGTTCAACTTACAGGACAGTATGAGTCGTTGACGAAAATTCCGTCACTTCGAAGGCACCTGACGGAGCGCTTCTTCGTGCCTTCACCGCAGGGTGATCCTCCTGAAATCAAACAAGTAATTGATCGCAGACCAAATGAGACGGAACTAAATACTCATGAAGATATTTTAAAGATTTCTTCTTTCAATAATGCATGAAAAAGGTGAATTTATATAAGTGACCCTTCGATCAAAATTGACCCCATGGTCAGTAGCAGACTAGTAAACTGTACCACGAGAGTTCACTAGTAAAATACTTTGGGTAAGATCAGCTCAGAATCGTGACCGTTGGAAGGAATGGAGAGAGGCCTTTGCCCAGCAGTGGGACAATATTGGCTAGCTAAAATATATACAATGTGTAACAGAATAAACGCACAACCTCTTAAGGGGTCATTGTACTCATCATTATGAACAACTTTTACTATGGGACCAATCCCGAAATCGCGAAAAAAAAAAACAGCTGTTCAGTACATTTTGTCGAATTATGCGCACAGAAATGTATAGGGTAGTCGACTTTTTTTTCGCGATTTCAGTGTTGGTCCCATAGTGAAAGTTATTCATAATGATGAGTACAATGACCCCGTAAGAGGTTGTGCGTTTATTCTGTTACACATTGTATATAATATATTAAGATCAGCTCCATAGCATCCATCATCACTTCAGGATGTCTATTTTTCACGCTTGTTAACATACCTAGGGGCTGGCAGTCATCCCAGGGCGCGACGTGCCAGGAGTAGGCGTGGGGAGAGCAGGGCTCTGCCCCCACCAGGTGCGGGCAGGGAGAGCCGCCATCGTCAGCGGGGCGGAGCACTACGCGGGTACGGTCACGACGACCACCCCACTTGGTCTGATGAACAAATGAGATATTGAAACATGCGCACTTGGTACAACGGAAACAGCTTCAGTTGCAAATGCTGGAACTAGCTAGTTGCCCAGTAATGAAAACAACAAAACATTGTTCCAAAAAAAAGGACTTCTGGCTTTATTTTTGACTTTTTGTTTTTTTGAAGTCGGTTTTATTCGTAAAAAAATATAATACCCTTTTTAGCTGCAGTATACCATTCGAATTCTGGTCATGAATTAATTTTACATTGTAACTAGAAGTTATTAAGGGATCATCACGTACGCCAAAAAGGAACAATATGAGTTTAAGGAGCGAACTAATAAACTACTCAAGGAAAGTTAATCAAATGTAAATGGAACCACTGCGCAAGTTTCCCCTAGAAAATGAAAAAAATCAGGTAAATAGGCCCAAAAATCAGAATAATCCGTGTACATAAATAACCCTCCGTTTGGGTTTCGCCGCAGTCGGGTAAAAAAAGATGCGGCCGAATTCATAACGTCCTCCTTTTTTTGATGTCGGTTAAAAAAGTGGTCTCTAATTTATATAAATTCTTTGACTTTAGTTTTATAAACACAAAAAAATCCTTTTACAATTATTTTATCTTTGCATTTGCATTTTATTTCAGTCACAGCGATATCTACATAGTTTCATCATAATTAGGTTGCTGTTGCTACCAGACTAGCTAAAAGTCAGAGGTAAACCTAATTGTAGAATGGGTTATTTGCAGTGGCACCCGGGGTAGTAACGGTACCTGTTCACAAGGGCTCCACTCGGACCACGAGCTGACGACGCAGTCGTTGGGGCAGGGCGCGCGGCAGGTGGCGTCGCGGGTGGGGGCCGGGCCCGCGCCCGCCGCCTCGCATGTCGCTGGCTCCAGGACTTGACCCTCTGCATCAACGCAACTGCAGAAGAACGATGATTTTAAAAGAAGATGATTTGAAGATGGTTTAACCCATAGCCTATTCATATTGACGACCCGAATGGCGCAGCGGTAGTGAAGCTGCCTTACGTTGGTTAGCATGGACATTTGTTTCCGAGTCATGGATGTTTATATGTTTAGTAAGTATGTATTTACAAACAAAAAGTATCTATGTAGTATTATCAACTATCTGGTGTCACGACAAGCCTCGTTGCTTAGTGTGGCACCTAGATGGCGCTGTGTGTAATATCCAGCGATAATACATAAATAATAGTATAATTTATATCGAGGGACTAAACGAAGCCATAATATACCAGTCAATGAAACCGAGGGTATATTAAGTTGACGTTTAGTCTCGAGGTGCAAACTGTACTTTTCACTTTGAGTGCGAGAAAAATAGTCAATTTAGTACAAAAACATTTAATAAATATTCTTATTCCTCCAGTCCATAAAACTTTCGTAAGTTTTTAGGTAAATCTTCTGCGATTTTGGCGGCAAAAGTTTATCTATTATGTCTTTTGCTCTTTGCTCGACGTCAAACTCTTCACTGTCACTGGACATTCTTAATAAATTTATGTAAAACCGAACAAATTTACACTCAACTAAAATTCTGAAGTTTTCGCAGTTCTTTTTTTTCTTCTAAACCAGTCACAGATTAACAATTTAAAACACATGGCGCCACCTTTGCAGAAAAACCATGGAACTAAAACTCTCAACATTTTCGCAATGAAGATGGTCCACTCGACAGATAATTTACTGGCTGTTTGAGTTTGTCTATGTCACATGAAGGAAATTAAAAAACGAATTACTTTTTATTCCTTAGAGACTAAAGTGGCGAGTTTAGTCCCGCTTTGTAGGGCTTTAATGGCGTCCTTTAAGAGCATGAGAAGTGAAAACTTCCTTTTTATATTAGTTTAGTTTGTGAGGTACTCACGTGACGGTCCTGTTGACGACGGCGCGGCCGCACAGCGAGCGCGGCGGCGCGCACACGCTCCAGTCGCCGAGCGCCCAGCGCGGCTCCGACACGGCGCACGTGGCGCGCTGCAGGGTGGCGCCGCACTCGCGCCCTCCGCCCGAGCCCTCCTCTATCACCTCCCTACAAGCAACAACATGATTTTTGAGAAAAGGAATTCTCACACGATACAATTTTAGTATCCTCGTACCCACTCAATAGGGAATATGCATGTTTTTTTTTTTTACTTAAATCAATAAAATGCAGTTCTATCAACACAAGAAAATAATTAAAAGTTAATTTCAACTACTGCTGAAATTAAATTTTAATTATTTTCTGCTGTCGCACAAAAAAAATATTAAACTCATACAATTTTCGACGACAGTTCAAACGTCCATGACTGTCGCGGCCATTCATGTCATAGCATTTGATGTCACTTCACTCTATCTGCCTTGTTTAAATCTAATTTTTTACTATAATGTAAGTGCTTTATTAAAACAAAAATTGCAATAACAATATTATAGTAAAATCTTAGTGAAACTTGAAGTACTTTTCAACTAAAAGTGTTTTTTTTGACACAGCAATTGACGTCACTACCGGAATCGATGCGTTTTGTTTTTGCGTTCCGTTTCAAAAACATGCTACATAAAATATTAGATTGTAAAAAAGTTTTGTATTAGAGAATTAAACAAGTGTACCACAATGTTTTTATGGGCCAACACAAGGCATTTTTAAGAATTAAAAAAGTTTTGTATTTCTTGCATATACCCTATTCTCGAGCATACTAAAGAACCCTTCCCTTCACTAACGTATGGCACGTTCAATGAAGTCTACGCTAGATTGGAAAATTATTCGAATATACGAGTATAATGCAAAAAAACATAGTCGGTACTGATTACTAATGGCGATACCATTTTGAAATTGACATCTGGTTATAGTCAAACAAGCAGATATCGTCTAGATACACATTCAAGTCTGTTCCTTATTTCCTCTTTGTATTAAGCAATTTGTAGATGAAGGATGTCGGTTGTCACCCACCTCGTCCTGAACCGGAAAGCGGCCCTAGAGCCAGGCTCCGAAGCACAAGGCCCCCACTCCCCCCACTCGCCGACCGCGCAGTCGCGCGCGCACCGCACGCTGCACGCGCCGCGCAGCAACGAGGGGAACTCGATGTCGTACGAGTAGCCGTCGGTGGACGCCTCGCGGACGCGGCTTGGACCTGGAGCGGACCGTGACAAGTATCAGAAGACGGCCTAAAAACTCTGACACCAGGTTAAGCACTAACCACACGATAAAGAAAGAAGTAGGTCCCTATACAAATTCAAGGTTGGAGAGACTAAAAGATCGTATTATCAGCGAGGTGTTGGTAGATTTTTAGCAGAAAACGTAATATTGGAGACCTCGTTATTTCAATCTAGAAAATTAATTATCATTAATTTTGAAAGAAGGAGGATAAAAGGTTTTGCTGTCCAGCTATGATTAGTAGGTTTAAACCTGCAATTTAGGAAACCGTTAAAATTTGTATAAGACCAGCGTACCAGTTAGCGGGTGGTATTTTTTGCACACATCCATCGGCACGTCTCGTCCTCCCACCATGCACCTGGCGGCGCGAAGAGCCCTGCCTTCACCGCACTCCATTCTGGAATAAAACTTTTCATTTAACTCTTCAGCCAAAAGCAACGGGCACGGTCTTTATCACCAAACCTTTTAAAAAGTCAGATAAATGAACACCAACCATAAGATCAGGGAAGATTAACTACAAGTTTTATGTACAGACTTGGTTAAAAATACTGGTTTCGACTTTCATCCGGCTTGATTGGAAGCCGACCGCAACATACCAAAACACTAGATATAATTGATTTTATAACAGTAACCACCTCTGTAGGTGACCGCTGACTATGTCCTGGCACAGATAATATAATATTAGTCCTGGTAAAGCTCGAGCAGAAATTGAGAGAAATAACGTCATACCCAGATGGAAGGATGCAGTCCGAGTCGGTCGGTAACAGCTCCAAGGATACGTTCTTACAAACGCAGTTTGGAACATCAGGATCCGAAGCATCTAGGAATCTGCAAACAACAGAAAAGTGTTAAGTTCTTTGGATGGTAGACAAGCAGATGGCCTTGTGATGTTAAGACTGGTAACTGACGATGCCTATGGACATCTTGACCGGTTATCAAAGCTGAATGTCTGTTGCATTAGCTATTAGACTGGCACCCATATTCTTTAAACCGGAACATAGCAACAGCAACACTGTTTGGCGGTAGAATTAGTGTTGTGGTAGTGCCCCCCCCAACTTATGGTAGTAGTAGGAACAGTGGGGTCATAGTCCGGTATCACCCCACATCGGCATCCATGAGGATTACAATTTAAAAAAAAGTTTCTTCCCCGGACGAGCTCCTTCATAAACCTGCTCCTAACTGCTACCTAGAATTCACATTTGTTAAAGGAAGTCGATGAAAAATGGCTTTGTCTATGTCCTTGACGAGTTACAGATTCACTTACTTGAGCGGGTCTGCGCATATGACGTCACAGGTTAGGGGCGTGATGTGTTCGCAAGTGACGCGGCAGGCGGCGACGGCGCGGGGTATCAGCTGACCGGCACATGCTCCCGCTTCTACGCGGTGCGACTCAGAACCACACCAGATACCTGGAAAATAATTGAGTATAAATAAGCATAATGTGGGTATTTGTGATGATGAAAAAAATATTCTCATAAACCTTCTTCTCGTTCTTCTCCTCGTCCTTGGTTTCTTTATTGCCTGGTGATGGGTACATCGAAAACATACGGCAGGGTAAGACAGATTTGTTCTGGAATTGACTGAGAAAGCCTTCCAGAGCCCCGGCCAAGTTTAATTGAAGAACGTCGTATGGTTTTAATCAGTAAGAGTCTGACATAACTCTTCGTCTGTCCTATAGCGCAAGACCCAAATGCAATAAAAGGACCACACAGATTTATCTATCTACAACTGGTTTTCCATTCTTTTTACCGAATTTTGAGTTTCAATTTTTGTGCCGATAGGTCCTGCACAGTGGAACTGGAGACCGCGTATCGGAAAGTTACGCTCACCGCTATATGACTGATGGCAACAGATTTAAACATTTGGCTGGGTCTGACTAGATGCGGAAGACGGAGAGTAAAGGTAAGGGGGAGGGTGTGGGGGAAGGGTTTTGAGGCGGAGCGTGCTCTATGTCCAGCAGTGAACTGCGATGATTGATGATGATGATTGTAGCTGAGTGAATTGTTTTTTTAATTGAGGTGATCACAGTTAAGTTAATGGCGCCTTCTAGTTCTGAGATCTCTAATAAATTGTGCTACTCACTCCTGACCCTGTAGCCAACGCCGCAGCGCTGCATAGGCGGCAGGCGACACGTACTCCAGTCGCCGGCAACCCAGGCGGCGTCGCGAGCGCGACAAGATCGCGACACGGGGCAGTCACGCGTCTCCATGCGCGAGCCGCAGCTAGGACCGCCGTGTACGACGCGCACGCGGACTTGCTTGCCTGGCTCTGTGGGATAGAGAGAGAAAATTAAAGTTAAGGATATATACTTTGAGTCTTTTTCTTCGTATCGCTGGCAATACAGTATCTTAAATTTTGTTGGCCCAAAACTTCGAACTGTTTGATAAAACTTCGTCACTTCCACAGCATCGTTGGTTGAGCGCAGAGACCTAAATCAAAGGAAGTTCTATTGGAACAGATTCACAAAGCACATACCACAGGTATTGGGGCACGGTGACCAGGGCATCCAAGCTTCGACCCTGCATCCACGACGACAACGTACTGTGCACGCGCGACGCGATGCAGGACGTCTCAGAGGAGCGCATCTAAAGATAATAAAAAGTCAATAACACGTCATAATTTTGCGTTGGAACTATGGTAAGTTAAATGGGTTACAGCATACTTTCCGACGACTCTAGAACCAGCAGTATTTATAAGAGTCGATTATAATATAATAATGATGTTTAAGGAATTTCCAATAACGTGCTGTAAAGTGATAATCTCAATTATTGAATACTTACAAAGCCTCACGAACTACATCAGCATTGTTCTGGACGCACATCACATCTCGCACCATTTCACCTTCCTCAATGCAAGGCTCTTCTTCATCACTCTCGTTGTATGTCTCCCCATCCTGAAAACAATGTTAAAGTATGAACCTATAGAGCATTAGTAGAAGTTTTTTTTTGTCAGTAGCCAGTCGAAGGCGAAACAAGCCGAATACATTTACTGCCGAGAAAATTCGACACAGGGACACTATTAGAAGCATGATAACTGACCAGCAAGTCCGTATAGTTGGTGACGGGCATGTAGTCCTGTCGCCGTCTCTCACAGGGTCCCCAGGGCGTGGCGAGCCAGGAGTAGGTGGCACAAGCATGAGTGTTGCAGGTCTCGTTCTGGAGCAGTTGGTCTTCTGATGGACAGGGCCAGCCGTCTGAAAGGAGATTATTAGTAATAACTTTTTCTAACATAACTGTGGCTCGTATCCACGAGGTTTTGGGACAAGATGCCTATGCAAGAGTCTAGACTTATTTGAAGCAGGATGGGTATGTTCGTGCTGTTGCCTAGTTCCGAAAGGCAGTAGAAGTTCGATCATCATCTAATTTGAGAATAGATATTATGTACAGACACTGGTGTGTGCTGCTGCCACGCAGTATTCAGATTTCAACTCCCCGAAAAATTAAAAATGAAGGTGCAGATCTGTCAGGACTTAAATAAACCTAATGATAGAATGAAGTGCTGGTCAAACTAAATTTGAGTGTGGTTGACACGCGAAGAATAAGAGTAGCCAGGTTAATCCATTTCGGCACTTAGTCTTGGCGAAGTAGTAGTCTACTTACTGGGAGCCGAATGGGCCAGTATATGACGTCGCCTGGTCCTGGAAGGTCGTGGATGAGCAGCCGCGGCACAGGGAGCCGAGCAGTGGCTCCAAGAGGCCCATGATGACACCACGCAGTCGCCAGCGCAGGCGATGCGGCATCTCTCACTGCGAGGGGGCGCGCCTGTTCCACTGCACCATGCGCGTTGAGCTTCTTTCTGTGAGGTTATGATGAAATGGTTAGAAAAGCTAAGGAACGGAAATAATGCGAAATTTATTTTCAAAGAATGACTATGGATCGATTAGAGCCCGGTCAAAATAGACATTGACCCTTGCATAAATTCCCAAGAAGCTAAAAATTTACATGAACGTTAGGGATACTAATACAATGAAATTGTGAAAAGTCCCCATCGATAAATAGCAAAACTAATTTCAACTGCTAGAACATGATGTAAGCTAGGTTGATAGTGAGTCTGGGTAAAGCTACTGGCCGCGCCGAACGTCACCTATAGGGCGAAGTCCACATGAACACTTCAAGATAGGGTAACCACGGCCGATTTTGAAAAAAAGTTAGTTCTCCGTTAAAAATTCTGTTACCCCATCATGTCCGACACATCTTAACTCGCGGCTCCTCTTGCCAGGGCCGCAGGTGGTGTGGGGCTGGTTGAGCACGCAGGGCCCCCACGGCAGCGCCTTCCAGGAGGCGCAGCGAGGGGTGCTGCAGGTTCGCTTCTCTTCTAGAGGGGGGCAGGGGGCCCCGCCGCCTGAGGCTGCGGAGATTACGCGCCGGCGACGGACGCTATAGCCTAGAAAGTACATGAAATTAGGGTTAGTAGGCGGAATAGAAAATATTGATATACAAGGTGTAATATAAAAGGGTTGCGGGACTGTTCGAAAGAGATACCGCGGCCCTGGAACACAAAGGGCAAAAGAAGGAACATGGATGGGTTTATATATACTGAACTACTTTTGTTCTAGGACTTTTGGATATTCATAACCTATAGAAAGTACCGAGATTTTTTTTGCGAATTACAAATACTCGTAGCACAAAAGTTGGTCGTTTCATGGTCACCACACCACAAGAGAGGTTGTGCGTTTATGTTACACTTTGTATATCTAGTAAAAACATGTTCTTTAAAAATTTAAGTTTTCATAATCGACCACTATGTATGTCATATTGTTGGAATTGCACAACATTCGTATTTATGTTAATAAGAGGCGTGAAGAAGCGCTGTTGTGGCGCCACTGTGGCGTAAAAAATAAGTGCGTATTACTGTATTAGACTATGCAAAAATGACATTCGCGTGGCGCGATAGTGGCGCGTCGACTGCGCTTCTAATATTGTAAGAAAAACCTTGGTGGCGCGGCTAGCACGCCACAGAGCTACCACTGCAGCGCTTCTTTGAAGCGCCTTCAAATTAACGGCGTAAAGAAGCGCTGAAGTGGAAGTCTAAACACGTGTGCCAAACATAAGTGTAAGTAGTAAATCACTTAATAATAAAGTGCAAAATAAATTTGGCTTCAGAAGTCGGTGACTTTATGTTTTGATTCTCTATTTTGATCAATGACTTCCGAAACTATTGCATAATATACAGCGTGTAACAGAAAGGGTATAATCATATGGAATACTGTGGTACGGACCATCAAACTGAACAACTTTCTCTATGGGACCACCATCGAAATCGTAAAAACTTTCTCTATGGGACCACCATCAAAATCGTAAAAAAATAATCAGCTGTCCTATACAAAATTTCAATACCTACTCGACCCAAAAGTATGGGACAGCTAATTATTTTTTTATGATTTCGATTGTGGTCCCATAGAGAAAGTTGTTCAGTTTGATGGTCTGTACCACAGTAGTCCATATGATTATACCCTTTCTGTTACACGCTGTATAAGCAAGATAATGCGTAATGCGTTTTGGGCTTTGAGAAACAGAAAGATATCTGATACCAGCAGTAGGTGAAGAAGCTCGGGGTGAGATGATCATGTTGATGATGATATTTAGATAAACCAGTTAACTACTTCCGAGCTCTGCGACGATCAAACGTGCACAGCTCGGAGGTACGTAACCGGTTTTTCTTTTTTCTTGCCTGAAGTGCCTTCTCGATACCTCAATCTCTCCTGATGCAAAGCGATAGATGAGGGAATGCTGGGATCTCAGGATTCAAGGTTGAAAAAGACTTGTATTTCTTGCTGGTGCTTTGTTTGAGGTTTTATATGTAGTTAGGTGTGTTACCAGTGGTAGTAAGTTGTTGCACGGGGAAGAGCGGGCATCCGTCAGTAGGTTGGCACGCTCCCCATTCTCCCCACTCACCAACCTCGCAGTCACGAGGACAGGGAACCTATGAAACAGAAGCAGACTTGTAATAAAGCTTAGGAAAAGGATAAAGAGCGAAAATGGAAACAAAAGAACCGACGTTATACATAAAACGTCCAATATCTCCAAAATAAACCAGTTTAACTCTAGTATCACCAATTTCAAGGAATGCACCTAATTACCAATCGCTCTGTCTCGAGACATCTGCTAAAATGTTTGCCTTGAAAACGCGTTCGTCATATTAAATCGATAAATTCATCCATCATTATTCATGAACACAGCCGTAAAGCACAATTATTATTATGAGTCATATGAAATAGTCATGTTTTTTCATGGTATTAAAGATAGTAAGGGCTGAAACTGAAAATGAGTTATTTTGTAGAAGTAGCTCTAACGTGAGGGTAGAATATTAGTCACCCATATCCCCATATTGACTCACGCCATTGTCTACTCTCAGCTATCCAGAATGACAAAAGCCGAGGTAAAAAAAAAAAACTAGTACGTTTTATTTATTTATTCAGCTTATAAGCGGAGAATAATTTATTTTCACTCTTTTCCCGAATAATCGATCTGATTTAAGAGTTCAGCTAGACAAAATGATCTGGTCAATTGCTGAGATCCTAATGTCCAGTATCCTACTATATTTGCCATAGTCTGCAACATTTCGCAACATAAAGTAAGACTATGATTTATACAGCGTGTAACAGAAAGGGTATAATCATATGGAATACTGTGGTACGGACCATATTTCTCTATGGGACCACCATCGAAATCGTAAAAAAATAATCAGCTGTTCCATACATTTGGGTCGAGTAGGTATTGAAATTTTGTATAGGACAGCTGATTATTTTTTTACGATTTCGATGGTGGTCCCATAGAGAAAGTTGTTCAGTTTGATGGTCCGTACCACAGTATTCCATATGATTATACCCTTTCTGTTACACGCTGTATAGTCGGCTAAATGTTGAGTTTGTGATCAGATTCAAAATGTTTTAAGTCGAATCTCACCTCACAAGGTTGTACGAGAGTCGGCATCGGCGCATGAGCACACTGAGCAGGATGTAGCGCTCTCCCATCAGCGCGTACACAGGTCGCGTCCCTCCGCTGCACCCCTCCCCCGCAGCCGGCGTCCCGCGCCTCCTTTCCCTCGTCCTCGCCGTCGTCATCGTCATCATCGTCATCGTAGATCGCGTCATTATCGTCCGCATCATCGTCGTCGTCTATGTTCACTGAATAAATAAAAGTATAAACGTTTAAAGGATCAGTCAAACCGATAGTAACCGATAGTAATTAATTATTTAATTAACTACTGAGAGTCTTATTAATCATTTAACTTGACGATACCAGTATAACTTCACCGTAACTTCTGTCGTTTTAATTCATTTTGTAAAAATAAAACCTACTTAAAAAAACACAGTTAAAAAAAAAACAAAATAACAAACCAAATGCACTGACAAAAACACCAAATCAATCAAACAAAAGTCACCGACTTCTGAAGCTTAACTTTTGTTTGATTGATTTAATTTTTTTGCCACCGGCTTCTGAAGCTAAAGTTATTATTTTAAAGTTTTTAGTTTTCCATTTTTAGTTGTTCCCATGTCGCAATGAATTTATTTTACATTATTAATTACGCGGCTAAATGACAACAACAGTTCTTTTCTTAAAGTCGGTTAAAATTATTAATACTTCTAGTTTCTAGCACTCACTCTGTTGTCTCTAGAGAAATCAATTATCGATATCGACAAGTCGCATTATCTATGCATTATTCTAAAACAAGAAATCACCTAACTCCTAACCGTTAAAGAGTTGTACCTTCCTTCATCAGCTCAGCGTCATGAGATAATGATGACCATACGTAAATGTCTCAATAGCTTTAGAAATTATTTTATACACAACACAATAGCCACGGCTATTGTGTTGTGTATAAAATACTGGTATTCAGCTGCATCCGGTAAGACTGGAAGCCGACCACAAAATAGTTGGGAAAATGATGCAGATGATGAACAATACATGTCATGGTAATGGGCTTATCGTCAATAAATGGAAATCTGGGTATATTGTACACATCTGCGTACCCCCTCAGAGCATACAGACGTGATGTTACGTCATGATGTTGCATAAACAATAAACATCCAAGCGATTGCAGCAATCACGACAGATTTGCCGTCTATTTTTGAAGAGTTCCATAGTATATCTCCGAAGATCAGCATTAGATCTTCACTAAATTTAAATGATACCACCTCAGAAGTATAATCTTTCAGAATTTTGAGAATCGGTCCACAAATGGGGGAGAAATCAGGTAACAAAAAAAATACATACACACGAACATATAACCTCGTCCTTTTTTGAAGTGGGTTAAAAAAGAGGGTCAACATCTAAATAGTGTGCCTTTAACATAATAAGCTGACGCGGAATAGCCCCGAAATCATCAATAACCTCTTGTAGGATCATAAAACAAAAAGGTTATGTTGATGATCGTACAAGAGGCTGATGCACCAACAGCTGCATCAAGTTACGTTTAAATATTAACTAGCACTGAGCCACCACTTAGTCCACACTGACTGGGCATAAGTACTGGTTTGAATGACATCAAATGGTACTCCAATCAAATGACTAAAGCGTCATGCGTACGAACCTACCCGTCTGACTAGCGATACCGATAATATACAAGTAATACTTCATTGCACTTAATGCCCTTTTTGATTTGAGTACTCTCAGAGAAGATGGTTAAAATTAAGGCTAACTTAGCGAATCATGGTTTAACTTTAAAAACGTCTTTGCCCAAAATTAAGTTATAACTTTCCTGGAACCTTCTACTCAAGTCCTCATACAAATTCCATGAATATGTAACAGTGGCTAAGTGATCAATGATGCAGTTTTAACACATGGCTCGCGTCCAAACGCCATATTCATCACGTCAGCGAACACTTTACGGTATCAAGACAAACTGATTGCTCTTGGATACATCGCTTGTGATGAGGTTACTCTGCTCTTGAGGATAATGGTTTTAAGTTATCGCGGAAGCGCCAGGGTTGCCGCCAAAAATAAAAAATAAATCTTACGTTATTTTTAATTTGTAGGTGAGTGTCAAGCTGTATGTTGAACAAAATATGATTCGCGACTGTAGCATGTATACCTATATAAATATGTCTTTACAGAATTATCACTACATAGTATAAAACAAAGTAGCTTCCCGCTGTATGTCCCTATGTATGCTTAGATCTTTAAAACTACGCAACCGATTTTGATGCCGTTTTTTTTAATAGACAGTGTGATTCAAGAGGAAGGTTTATATGTATAACATTGCACCCGTGCGAAGCCGGGGCGGGTCGCTAGTAATCATTAAGATCATCAATACAACCCTCTAAATTTTTTCATGATAGTCATTCAATGGGAAATACATGCGATTTGTGACCGTAGCAAATCAGATTTATTATTTATTAATGCTCATGCAATCTCATTACAAGAAAGGTGATGTGGGACAGTAATAGGCTGGTATTATTATTAATTGGAAATGTATCTATGAATGCTAATGCAGCGCTAACATTATGCAAATATCTGTAATCCAGGTTACTCGTATAAACCCCTATCTTCCTGAATACAAATTCAAGCAACAATTCGCGTTCAGTTTTAGCATAATTATCGCTACAAATCATGTCAGTTTATCAATTAATCTCCAAAGAACAATGGGTCAGTAACAGCGCTAGTCCATTACTCATCAAAATGAACCTTATTATCGTTTGCTCGCGTTTTACTAAGGCCCTTGTTCCATTGCCGACGAGGAAGCGATATTATATTGACGAATTTCTCGCTCAAGAAACGAGCAAAAGGTTCCGTGAAAGTAAAAGACCTACATTATATTAAGCGAGCAGTCGTTATTCGCATTGCAGCATTGTTCTTTTTTAATTTGAAACCGGCCACATAGATTTTTTTTGACGGTTATTTAAAAAAAAAATCTTCTGGTCCACATATTTTGTAGGGAACAGGTGTTTTGTTATTATATTTGATTTATAAATTATATTTTAATACATGGTAATCGTTATATCGTCGGTGTCCCATCCACCTTGTATATTCATAGTTTCTCAAATGTTTGCGCGTGGCAATAGTCGAAACTAAAGCCGTCATCTTGTTTTGTCAACACAATTCTGTCTAGATCTGGCTGTTTGTGTATGTGAGTTTAAATGTTTGTAAAGGCACCCACGAAACAGGAGAAATTCCTAGAGCGGGGCAACGTTTTAAAAAAAATATACCATAAACAATTTCACAGATTTTTACCAACAGCACACTTCTGATAGTGTCGCTGACAGATGCTGCACTATATCAAAGAGTGTACTCTACTCGCTTAGCGACGCTCTCTTGGCGGGCATATTAACTCATTTTTAGTTTCTAACTCTGCTCGCTACTCGCCAAATCGCGCGTGAAGGGACAGGTACCTAATGGCCATTACGATTAATAGAACAAAGGAACGATAATGACAGCCGATGTTATAGAAAATGAGATATTATGTAGCGAGCAAATTAATCAATGAGTAATTAATATGAATGCTTTAATTTGCAGCGAGCAAAGACATCGGTGTGAAAGAAATTGTTAGTAAAATCAACGTATAAAACGTATTAATTTGTGCGTATGAAACGTTAGTAGAAAAATAAAGTTATCTTGAATGCTGGTTTAAGTACAATTTTCTTAAGTATAAGATGAATGTCAATAAAATGAATGATGAAGATACAAAAAACCCGCTTTGCGAGAACACTGCTCATTCCTTCTTTGTATGAGAATTGAGAAGATAATAAGACACTTATAGGCTGGTATTACTAATAAAAACCATGAATAAATAAGCACTAAAACCTCTTTCTTTTCTAAGAGTTCCGATGTACAAGTACTGACCAGGTAAAGCAGTAGCGTGTCCAATCTCGATGGCGACGCGGCATTGACCCCAAGGTCCCGGGGTCCAGTGTGCACTCGCTTCTAAGGCAGCAGGCCTTACTTCCTCCACCACTTCGCATTCCCTGCCTCCTCCTGGGTATATGACAATAATAAATATGTAAGTATAACAATTTTAGTAGGAAATCTAACTTATGGTTTCGAGAAATCAAACTCATCACTGTTTAGCGCCTATAGAACAGTATAGCCATGTACTCGGACCAGCTTCTAATTTGGTTGACTAGCATAAATATTTTCCTAAAATGTTTGCTAATCTTTTTGATATCTTTTGCCTACAGAAGAGACAAAGGGCTGGGGTAGTATTACCTTCAATTCTTTACCAATCTTTATCTTCATAAAGTGAGGGTAAAATATTAATAAAACAAGTTAAAGGTATTAACTTCTGCAAGACACAAACCTTGCGGTAATCGCTTTAGTCTCCGTGTCCTCACCAGTGCACCATCTGGCCGTGGTCGCCATGGTAACCACTCAGCCAGTATGCAATCTTCACGGATCACGCACACACGAGCTGTTCCTATCTGAGCCAGTGTTGGTCCACAATACCTGAGACGAAATTGTATTTTAGTAAATTCAAATCGTATTACGAATGTAGTACAATTATGGACTTAGCAAGTGCAATCGACCTAGAACTTAGAAGTGTGAGTAAAATTGCTTTGTAGTAAAAGAAGCCTACATTGCTTAAAAAAAAAACACGACATTATGGATTATCATGTTGTTGGAGCATTTTTGCAAATATAGGAATATCCAAACCCGATAGCTGATGTAGCGCTTGTTCTCATGCTACATCGAATCCGATGAGCACGTCCTTACATAAATCAGCATTTCTAAAACGCCGCACCATCATTTATTCACGACGGTTCAGAAAGCATTCGTGAGACAAAAATGTCAGCATAAACTTCAATAATGATCAGTAAAACTCTTTGCTTGGCACGTGACGAGATGAAAAGTGGTCCATACCATGTCTCCTGCCATAACTTGGCACATAAAGTTTTTATGCTCTCAAGTGGCATTAGATCAATAAGTGAGCGAATTGACCCAGTTCCCAAGTGTCGTGAGAATGCAAGCCTTGAGCCGCAAGATCAGACAACTTTCTGGATATGAAATTTCTTTCACGACATGTGAATAATGCATGTTTTAAGTAAAGCATGTAGGAGACTTTAATTTTGACATGTTATACAGGAACTCAGGAATTCATATTAACTTACAATTGTTAAGGAATTTGTATCTATACTAATATTACAAAGAGGTCAAATTAGTTGCTAAGTTTGTATGTAGGGGTAATCTCTGGATCTACTGAACCGATTTTGAAAATTCTATCACTAATAGGGAGCTACATTATCCCCGAGTGCCATAGGCTATATTTACAACGCCCGTAGGTTAATTTCCGACAAAAAGGCGAGCGAAGCCGCGGGCAACAGCTAGTTAGTTATATACTGCAAGATTAATATTTTATTTTGGAGCTCCCTTTAGTGACGTAACAACAATGGGCCGTAACATGTTGAAGTATTTACTTGACTTCCTTATCATCTAGTAATTTTAAACTATAAAAAAGTTTATTTTTCAACCGATCAAGAGTTACCACATGTAAGCTTTACATGTCAGGCCGAATAGATACAAAAAGATGTAGAATGTAGATTAACTTACATGGCTTCAACAAATTGTCCATCCTTCTTGCGACATTGCACTTGACGTCGCTGCAGGCCAAGTCGGGGTGTATGTACTAGCGAGTCAGTCTCCGTTCGCATGTACCTATAGGAAATAACAATTTTGTACATATAATATAACATACAAAAGCATTTATACATGCTTTTTACTCAGGAATTTTTCTATGCGGAAAAAATCTGAACGGAAGAATTCCGAAAAAAGATATACAAGAGAGGTCCGAATAAGGAAGGCCGAAAATACTTGTAATGTTATATCAAAAGAAGTATTTTTATTCTTTACTTCCTTCAATCTCGATTAAAGGCGAGATTGGAAATCTTTTTGTGAATACTTTATCTATAGCATTTTCGATGGTATGTTTCACAAGATTAAACAGCAATCATGTACAGTCAGGGTATACAGAGTGGAAGGGACATTGACTCCCAAAGGGCTATGGGGGGGTTTAGAAATCAGCTGTTCCATTCACTTTGACTGAGTAGGTATCGCACTTTTGTAGCAAACAGCAGATTTTTTTAAATAACCGATGATCAGAGCTGTCGTACTGTATGGATCGGAATATTCGGAATGTCTATTAATTCCCGCTGACATCATTGAGGTTTATTTAATTCCTTATTTTTTCTTATCTCAAGGTAGTAGGGAAGGGTAGTGGGGCCAACGAAACGATGGTTTTGTGATTTCCCGTTGGCCCCACTAGTGGGGCCATGGCAGTGGGGTCAGCGGGAATACACCAAAATTTCCATGTGGGTTGTTTCGTATGATGTGGTAACCGTTTATACGTCAATGTACCATCCACCCTGTATATTATATCACCTTAAGGCTATTATTAACTTCAGTCTTATTATTCTCCCGATTATTGATTGACATTGTTGCTAACTTTTTGAATGAGAATGATAGTACCTTCCTACGAAAAGAAGACTAACTATGAGGGAAAAGATCTAATATTTTCGCTCCTTGACCGAACACCGTGAAATAGGAAAAGTCAAGTTATAAATACATTAAATTATAAAGGAATATAATAATTCATTAGATCTAGAAAACTTTCGAACTTTTCGAAGATTAATTGAGTTTTTGAAAGCGAGTTACTTGCGCGATATTGATGGATCGACTAGCATCTAATTTGTCAAAATGGTAAAGGGTTTTACAAAAATAAAATGATGAAATAATGCGTGTCTGTTTTGTGTGTATTTTGTTCTTGATTTCGTTTTAAAGCTGAAAAAATAGGGTATTTACTGTAAAACAAACACAAAGGTGCTTCAAGGTTTAGATAAAACAAATATTATTGGGAAAGTGATATCAATTGCAAACCAATTCAGCATGAAGTTTCCAAAACTAGCTTTATGAAAAATAATCAATACCATTTATTTAAGAAAAAAAATTGAGCACTAAATGCCAGACACGAAAGCATCAAACACTGTCGAAAAGAAAGAATTCCAAAAAATAACAGCGCGCCAAAATATTTTTTACTGTTGGTTTATCTGGCCGTTGTCAAAGCTAAAAGTGGAATGTATGCATTCTTTCACATTATTTCACCTCCATCCGTGCATCGCTGTCAAAATCACAATGATCTATATAGTCGTAGTAATAAGGTCGCTGTTGGTATGCAGCTGTCAAAGCTAACAGAGGAATGTATGCTATGGTACCTCTCTATGGTACGTGCCGCGTGTTCACCCGCGCCCAGTGGGTTGCATTCGGTCCACTTGCCCACGTAGATGGAGTATTCAGAGTCTTTCGATGGTTCTGTAACAAAGAAAACAAATATTTAATTTTTGATGTTTGTGCGACATCAAAATATGACAAGGTTCTGTTTTCGGAAATAAGTGAATCAAACAAAACAAACAAAAGTCATCGACTATCGAAACTAAAGTTTTTTTTGCAAAATGGTTGTATTTTTTTGCGTTAAGGGTTTCTTCCGTGGAGTTTTTGATAAATATTAATTCTATAGAGAAAAATAAAGATAAATTAATTTCAATACCATTTTAATAATTGGAATTGTAAAAACTCACTAATACGTAACACAATTTAAAAGAAAACAAAAGAATCGATTGTGTATTGTTTTAATTTAAAGGGCTTCCAACATCACCGGCCAGTACTTTTTCGATTGACCTTTCTCAATTCAATGTAGCCTTTTTCAATAAAAGATTTGAAAGGACTTATTCGAATTGTTCAAGAAATGAGGTTGGTTAATCAACAACCTTTTCCGCACATACGGGACGGATATTTTACCTTTTTTTTTTAAATTACCGATGAATAATTTCTATGCCCCGGTTAAGAATGATGTACTGAATACGTGGCAACTGTTCGTACGTCAGTGTCCTTTACATCCTGTATACTGTGCTGCATGGTTCTTGGGGCTTGAATGACATAGTCATGAGGGCGAGGGAAGGGAAGGGGTAAAGCGTTTTTTTATTCCTAACGTTTTATTTTAAAACATGATAGCAGCCTTAGTTCTTATTAAAACTACGCACCAAAAGATTGAAGTACAGTTATTAATCAAATGTGTTGACAATTTACATTTTAAATGCACTGTAAATGAATTTAAAACTGTCCGCTAAAATCTAGTGGCATTCAAAGGTAAATAAACAGCCAGCCAAAATAGTTGGGTGCAGGGACTTAATTTACCGAAATTTAAATTTAATACGCCCGAAGCTAGTTTAAATGGAACAGTGTGAAATTGAATGTATGAGGCAGCTGGTAAACTGACTTTGTGAGGTAGTAGACACCAGTTAGGTTGACATACCGTGTGTCAACTTCACGGACGTGTAATTTTGTTCACACGGACTTTGCACAGCGAATTTGTGGAGTTTTCAGTTGTGTTTATTAGAAGTTCTATCGTTGATTATGAATGCTGAAATATGAAACATATTTTTTGTTTGCATTTCCGCGTTTTAATTTTATAAGTGATTGCATAACTTTTTGCAGTCGATTCTTTTTTGTGTTAATTAACTTAAAATTAGCAGCCTTGACATTTTGTACGTATCGTCACACAGTCAGTTATTTTCATTAAAAAGCTTGAACAAAATGTAGATATTTAGATTCTTAAGTTAATTTATACTGCAACACTATAACGCAGTGTCCAGACACATTTCCCAGTCTTGCTTAATTCCTTCCCTTTTCTGAAAACACTTGACGTAATAGCTCAGTACATAATGAAACTGGCAGAACATTAATCATGAGCGACGCGGTAAGCTTGCCTTCATAATACACGAGCCTAAACGTAACGCTATTACCACGCGCGGAATAGCCGCGGGAAATGTTCTAGATAATAAGTAAAATGCTGGCCAGTTATTTATGAACTGACTTGTAAGGCGCTTGGGTCTTTAGAGAAAAAATATGGTTACATGCGATGAGACTTTTGGGCCTTATGAACAGGATTTTTCAGGATTTTGTAATAAGCGAAAAAATCTATGAGCTCATAACATGTTTCAGTGTGTAAAAAAACTAATTTAAAGCTAGCGTCTGCATCTTAGCGTCTTAATCTATCTTGAGAAAAATAGTCCATATTTCGTTCAACCAAGCACATTTTCGTCCCCTATTTCGTGAAATTAAATCTAATAAAAAATCCAGTTCATAAAGAAGCTGAGAAACGGTCAACGAGCTCAAAATCCTCAGCTGACAACAGACTAATGAAAAACCTATACAATTACGGGAGACGACGAAGGAGCCTTTTTAAAAACTCGCTGTAATCTGATTAGATGGCAGAGAGGCAAGGCAGAGATGGGTATAGAAGGTCAATATTCTGTTGACACCTCATAATATGTCTTTTCTTATTTCGAATTCATTTTTACTAGGGTTTTATAGAGCCACCTCGTGCACAATGCGAGTGTGTACCATCACACCACCGATGCAGAGACCACCAAACCTTCCCACCTGCCCGTCGTGCACAACTAATTGCACCCTCCAGGACTTGAATGAGGCAAATGACAGATTTATCCAGGTCGCGTCGTACTGATCGGACAAAATCTGAGTCATCGATTCGACAAGAAGAAGTGGTCCTTGATGAGGATTTACACTTCAAATGGCCACTGCAGTATGTGCTATAGTGCTATAGACTCAAAATACAGGAAGGAGCAATAGTATCTCTATTCCTTCTAATTTATTTGTTCTGAATCCTAACAAGATGTAAGGCTGATTTTTTTTATCGATAGCTGAACAAAAATCATACAGTTGCAGGAGATTTATTATATCAAATCGACAAACCCGGTTGCTATAGCCGGTCAATCACAAAGAACATGTATCAACACAAACATTACTATGTTTCACCCGCGACATCATTCGAGTGGAATTTTATTATCTATCATAAAACGTATCCAATCGCCAAAGTTGTACTTTCTATCAGTGAAAGAATTTTAGCACCTGCTTGATTAGTTTCATAGATTAGATTAGACTAGCAGTTAATCCAAACTTACAAAGGTTACCTCTTCAAAATAATATTATTAGTTTAGATGCAGCCATATCTTTCAAATGAGACCTTTTTCCAAGTGGCAATTCTGCGTTCCCTACAAAGTGGTGGAGGGAGCGAGTAGTTCCCAGACGCGGCAGTTTTCACTCTGATTAATTAAGTGTACGATATCGAATTAGCCTGGGGAGAACGATTTGTTTGCTCCCTAACCTTTAATGGCAGTGCTTTAGCGTTCGAGCGGATGGCTCGTGTCGCACTTTGTAGCGGGGATATGAATTGGTTTGTATTTAAGTGCTTCTTGTGTTTCTACTTTGAATATTCGTTAGCATTATGCGTTAAGAAAGGAAGACATAATTAGATTGTTGCATTATTGTATCATCGGTGCTACGCTGCTACGACGCTACGTGGCTGCGTAGCATATGCTACGCCGCTACGCTGCTACGTCGCTACGCTGCTACGTCACTAAGCTGCATGCAATGTAGCAACAATCACCAGCTACGCAGGCAAATTACATAGTTAATGTGAAAATAAGTTTTATACAAGGAAATAGTTTTCAAACGATGGATATACTTTAAAGGCGTGTAGTATTCATGTTAATTAACAACTTTTCCAATAGGACCATGAAATTACCAAAAAAATTCAGCTGATCCAATTTTTATTATTATTAATAGGCTTGCGTTTGACCGCAACTTGCCTGATGTGAAACGATGACGTGGCCTAGAGTGGAACTCGCTTGTCTAGAAGAAACCGATTCACTCGAACTTTGAAGAGATCCAGATTATAGTGTTACATTTATGGTCGAATAACTAGAAAAAGTGAAGAGAACGCTGTTTTTTTTCATATGTTTATATTATTTATGAGTACTTCGCTCCCTTGTAGTATGTCCCAATAGATGCCCCATGCTGAAATTATACCTATAAGAAAAACCTGTGACTAAGTAACAGAAGCTTCTCGTACCTTCATAAAAAGATGAAGAAATGGTCCTCAGCACAATAGCATCCCCCAACGAACCAGGTATATTCTCTATACAGCTATGATCAAAAGCATTTTAGTGACCTACTTTTTCGCAATATTTATTTTCTGTGGCCCGAGGGGCGATAGCATCTATTTATGCAGCCTTGTTATCTTTATCGTTGTTACATTGACATAAGAGTGGCTGTGTTGCCAGGGGCTTGTTATTTTTTATTTTATTTTTAACACCGACGTATGTGATTGAGGATTGAGGTTGAGTTTGTTGTTAGTACACACTGGTTTGCTATGTTGTGGAATAACAGTATGCAGGCATGTTAATTTCTGAGCGTTATTAGTAATTTTATTAATTTCTCAGAACTTTGATATTATTTATTTATTTTATACTTCAAGCACAAAGTACAGAGGCGGACGTAATACAATAAGCATTTTCTACCAGTCAACTTTTGGGTGATGCAGAGAAAAACAGTGGTAGGTGTGTGTGGAGTGTGTGTTGTATTCTATTCTATTCTACCTATATGTAAACTACAAGGATACATAAAATACTATAAATATATATCTAAAAACTATAAATATATATTAATATATATATATATATATATTTACGTATTAGCTAGTTATAATTACACACATTTTATCGAACTTGATGTTTTCGGGCTTACACACTTTCAGTTTAAAAGGATGGCTATTGAATCCATAAAGTAGCTAACTAATATCTATCATCCCTTAATCACATTGAGTGCTACTTGATTTTCTTAATATTAATGCACGCATTTAACTATTTGTTAATTATTATTTCGCGGACATTAGTGTGGGTTACACGTTTATTTAGTTTATAACTTATTCTGTTATACTTTTTGTAATCTGTAACTGTCAAATATCCCAATATAGTAAAATAAATAAAATACATAAACTAACGCCTTTTTCCATGGGCGAGGCAGAAACCACAGAACGCCACTTGCTACGATCCTTACATAGGTACTCCTTTTGCCTCGTCCATGTTCATACATCTGGTCATACACCAGTGACCAGTAAGGTCAGTGTATGTCCTTCTAGGGCGTCCCGTCCTGGTATTGCCACACACATCTGCCTTACATGATAATTATAAGGTTTTATAACATGTTTGGCTTTATTTTCTTACCACACTAAGGCACAAATCTGTTTAAAAAACAGGGAAAGTTTAGTCTAATAATAAGTTTAAATAATCTAGTTAGATCGACGTAATTTGATAAGACTAACCAACCAATTTCGTAGATTTACTTTTTCCTCGCAAACCTGTCTCGGCGAGTAAATAATTAACTTTATGTTGTTATAAATTCTATTTAGATAACTCGTTCGCAACTTTTTTGTTGAACAACTAAAGTTGTAGCGTGATAAATTAAATTATTCCTAACTTTACTAACTGATTGTAATTTCTATTGTCAGTGGAGTTATTCAGATTCTGTTCGATTAAAATACTTCCAATATCACTTTAATAAGCAAGGCGATTTAAAAATTGTAGTGAAATGTATATGCATCAATTTTGGCAGTGTCGTCGTTGGTGATGAAGATATGTTGACCCGTTTACAAAACTTGTGTAAATGTTCCTTACCTACCTACCTTAAAATAAAAATGAATTGTTTAGTTTGTTCACTTGACAATACTATAACATCGATGACGAATCTATACCACGAAAACAATTTTTTTTGAAACAGTTGTGAATCGTAATCTTTTGTTTTTCGATGATGTGTTTGAACAGTGATGAGGCGGGCATAAACCTGTTCAATTTACTTAGTTGATATAAACCTTGTATTTGGTAAACTGAAACTTAAAACTTGGAATAATTCATCAAATGTGTAAAATTCAAATAATAACATCATCTGCCCAGCTTTTCTCAATTGGGTCGGCTTCCAGTCTAACCATATGCAGCTGTATACCACTATTTTACAAAGACAGACTAGGTAGGACTGGTTCTCAGACTTTCAGGTCACTACCTGAAACGACTGTCAAAGATCTACAAATGACAGCCGGGACCAACGGCTTAACGTGCTTTCCGAGGCACCGATGAAACTCGGTAGGTAATGGATGGTCACCCATCCATAGACCAACCTAGGCCAGCGCGGCTCTACCTTAAACATCAACCCATGCAGCTGTTATTATTTAGCCTCGCACTCCTCCAATTACAAAATAATAATTGATTTCATTATTGTATGCCTATGTTGCCTCTCTATAGGGCAAAGGAGCTTCCATTTTTAAGCCCAGCTCATCTGACCATCTCTTTCTAAGCCAGCCGCGTCATTGTTTTCAATATTAGATTACATATCAAGCCGTAAATTTGATTCCGTAATTGAAAAAATAAACTTTAATTCCATAAAGGACCGAAAATTCGAAAAATATATTACGAAAAGTGTCCGCGGGGTACTATGGAAATTAACAAGTAAAGTCATTTGTCGGGTTCCGTTTGGGTTCCATCAAATTAATGGGAGCGCCCGCGTCCCATCAATAATGTAATTTATTATAAGTGCTCGTTGATTGAAAACACTCATTTTCCAATATATTTGATTAAGTTTGTAATTTAAAATTTAATTATAGCGACAGAATGTTTGCTTTGAGTAGGTTTGTATGTGTTGGAAAGTAATTATGATCTTATACTTATGTGACCCAAGGGCTGGCTTTTACTTTGGCCAAAGGCTTAGCGTTGCCATACAACGTGGCAACGCCACCAGTCTCTTGGGTACATTACCAGTTGACAGCGTTGAGGAGGAGTTTTTTGACGCCATTTTTTAAGTTTGTTGTTAAGTTAGTTATTTACTTTAGGTAATTTTAATTTATAAATGTATATTATACGTAATTATAACTACTATCTTGTATGTGATGTAATTACACGTTACTAGCCACCCGCTCCTTTTTTGCAGGCTTATAACGGCTGATAAAATATCGAATTGTAAAAGTATCAACAACTATGTTGGGGTCGGATTTCAGTTTAACCGGATGCAGCTGAATACCAGTATTTTATATGGAGAGACTGCCTATCTGACCTCCACAACCCAGTTAGTACTTTGTAATACGATACCCCTTGGTAAGACTTCTCAGACTTTTTGGGCCACTGACTACCTGTAAAGACTGCCAAAGATCTACAGATGACAGTAAAACGAACGACGTTGATGATGAATAGTAAAAGTATATTACTACACTTAAACCAAAATAAATTTTCATTGCAATTATGGTGAAAATCCATTGTTTAGTTTAAAGGAACAAAACTGTCACACAGACAGATACGGAAAGGTTATATTAGGGGTTAAAGTATAGGGCACACCACAATAGTGGCGGTAAGTCCCCTCTTTGAGGAGTGGCTAGAGAGACGCCACGGCGCCCTCACCTTCCGCCTGACGCAGGTCCTCACCGGACATGGTTGTTTCGGCAGGTTCCTGCACCTAATCGGGCGGGAGGAAACGCCCGGGTGTCACCACTGCGAGGATCGACCGGCGGACAAGGTGGAGCACACTGTGCAGGTCTGCTCCGCTTGGGCAGAGCACCGCCGTGTCCTCGTAGCGGCAATCGGCGGCGGCGACCTCTCGCGTCTGGCCCTGGTTCAAACACAAAGGGCAAAGGAAAGAACATGGATGGGTTTTAGTCAGTAAAAGTCTGACACTCCCTCCTGCTCAGCCCAGAGCAGGAGGGGTTATTTGATGATTTCCCAATGGTAAAAAAAAAAAGGGTTAATGTATGAAATTGCCGATTTGTATGGACGATTTCGTGAAAAGTGATATTTCCATACAAAAACTTTTTTATTTTCTTGGAAAATATATTTTTCTTGGTTTCAACCAAATTACGTATGATGAAATTGCAATAGTTAGAGTGAAAAAAAGCTGCGTTGCACTGCGTATCTTAAATTCTCAAAACACAGTCTATGACAAAAATATACCTACTTGAAGTAGTGAATCCGACGGCACATTGAAATAGGGGTTTTGACACACTACCCTATGAGGTAATATGCAACTACTAGTAGGTTTTTAAAATCTAAAAGGTACGTCATGCAACAATTAATCCAATAAAAAATGAATTAGGAAAAACATAACTATACGTCAAAGTTACAAACAGAACACAATGTGAGAAAAAACGGCATTTTCATAGATAAAGACTAATAGGTCTTTATCTATGAAATTGCCATTTTTTTAATTATATTTATATTTAGTCCTAGACAAGTTCGGTGCCTCCATCGATAAGGTATTAATGACAGCCGTTAATGCGCGTTTAAGTTTTATTTAGCCGTGTTTTAACTAACGTATGACATCCCTGTAGTTAACTAACGTATTCAGAAATAGCTCAATTCCATCAATGTTACAAAAACATTCGGCAAAAAAATTCGAGACGAGATCGTTAACTTTAATCAAGTTGACAAATCGGTACCTAAGCCTTCAGACACTGACAGACTCGATCCATCCACGTTAGGTTTCAGACACATATATAACCCGGAGACATTGCAATATGTTGGGGGATCTTAGGCTTGGTACACACTGGATTCGGTACTCGGCAAAATTTGCTGAATAATTAGGTCGACACGATGACATTATTACATATTTTTATCATCAGCTTTCAATACACTGAAGCAGACATAGTCTAGTGCATGGTGTGACCGTCGGACTGCCAAGTCATAGGTCTTGAGTTTGAACCCAAGACGCGGCACCTCTGATTTTTCGGATAAACGTGCGAATTGTATAAGTATCACTTGCTTCAATGTCGGAAACCATCGTACGGAAACCAGCATGCCTGCGAGTTATTTCTCAAGGGCATGTAACGCCAAGTCAGAGGCCCATGCGCGGCATAAAAACTCTGACACCACACAAAACTGTGACACACGATAAAGACGAAAGATCACACACACTGACACACTTCACACTTCACACTTGACACTTCGTTCGGAATCTACCTTCGGTAAATTCGCGTATTGTAGTTGATTTTTAAGGCTGCTACACACTTTTAGGATCATCGGTCGGCACATTCAATTCTCCAGTTTATGTTGCATAACAATTAGTCGATCTGAAGAAATTACTTTACTTGTATTCGGCTCTCATTCGGCTCGTGTCTTTACAGAATTGACATGTTGCATTTGATTTTGACTGCCAAGCTCAGCCATAGTGTCCTTTTTATTAAAGAATTATGCACTTTAAGGGATATCGCGGCACAAGCATATGTATAACCGGTGATATAACCGAGTATATTTTTGTATGGAATAGAATCCATTTCAGGGCATGATTTTGTACCAACAAGCATAATCTGTTTCAACACAAACATAAATACCGACCCGAACTGGTGTACAGCATGCCTTAAAATCTCATGTTTCGAAGGGGACCCCGGCACCATGAGACTCCATTTGCATACAGATGGTGCGCTCAATCCAAACCGGTGATGTAATTTCTACACTAGATACGTTTTGAATATTCCTGCAATGTGTGTGAATGTGGAAGTTAATTTACTTGCGAGAACTTATACTTATACCTGGAGGGTGGTGTTAATTATAATTATAACTAGCTGCCCGTGACCTTTGTCCGCTTGTAATTATTATTAAAATATTACTTCCTATTTTGAATTGGATTTATTAACAATTTCAAGGGTTTTCATTTTTTTCACGGAACCCCAATTATTTTTCTAAAAGTAGTCTACTTCCTAGATCATCAGCTATCTAATAGTAAAAGTCCTGTCAAAAATCGGTCTAGCTGTTTCGTAAGTCAAAATCTGTTTTTATTTTGAAATTAAAACAAACACTTCAATTTTATTAATTTGTATAGATGTGATTAAAATCGCATGAATAAAAGGTAGTTTTGTAGAATTTTGATTGTGAATGTTATTTTTACTTTACTGTAATCAGTAAAGTAACAATTAAATCATAACACATGATATTAAGTAGTATTGTTTCTATGACAACATTTGTTCTTTCCTCCTTTCTTCTTTATTTCCCTACTTTTGCAACTTGACCAACAACTCAACTTTGAAGACTTTTCTTTAAATTTCAAAGTAATTAACTTAAAAAATCTGAAAATATGTTTAGTCTGCCTTCTAATCCGAAAAGTACACAGTTATAATAGATGCATTAGGGCCTCTATGTTGTAAAACTACTTTTCAAATAAGGTGTCAACAATGATGACGGTAAATGGAGCATAAGGATCCGAGGTATTAACGTCACCCGGATATAAAAACGGCTAGGAAGACCCAAAGACCCTCGAATTAGGATAAGTACAGTATCTTGCGGTATTTATCCTTCAAAATTGTGTTACGCCCCATAGGTTAAGACGTGGGTTTATGTGTGTATGGTAGTCATCTATCACTTTGTATATCTATACAAAGTGATAGTGCCCATCTGGGTGCATTTTTTATTATGAACATGCCGCCGACGGCATGTGGGTTTTTTAGTGACAGAGAGTGAGTCGTTTTGGGCTTGCTGATGGTCACTTATAACAGTAATATCTTTTATTTCGCCATAAAGATACTGACACCATTACAATTGTGAAAATTAAAACCAGACAAGTTCGTGTCGGGTCACCCACAATGTGGGGTCCGTAGTTACTCATCAAAATATGAGGATTTGCCTCCGAAAGATGATTTTTATTGTAATGATAAAAAAAAACTTATATTCGCTGTTGAAAAAAAATATTTAACCACTTTTTCGGCATAACTAATCTGTATATTCATGCCAAATTATAACTTTCTAGTACTAAGAGTCTTTGAGCTAAGCTGCGGACAGACAGACAGACGGACATGGCGAAACTATAAGGGTTCCTTGTTGACTATGGCACCCTAACTTTACCACCACAGTAAGGGTGAAACTGGGCGGTTGTTTGTTTAAGAGCAGTAGAAAGAGTCTCTATTCATTCTTTAAACTTGATATCCTTTTTGACTATACAGGGTATAACAAGACCCTTCACGAAGCCGGCAACCAAGCATTATGTACATCAAACTAAGTAACTTTACGCAAGAATTATTGCTGGGAAACGACTTTTTTTTAGGGTGGAAAATCACGTTTTACGGTAGGACTCAATGTAACGGACTCAAAAAATTGTGCTGATGGGTGGATTGAATAGTACGAGGGTTGTGGAGGTGTTTAAAGTAAAAATCTTACATTAAAAACATGTATTTTAAATAAAAAAACTTGTGAAAAAGTTGGAACTTTGACCCCCAATATCTCCGTAACTAGAAGGTTCCCAGGTATGATCTAGAAGAAGAAAATGATTGCAATAACGTGGTGAATAAGTGCCTTTCGGCTTCGTTAAGGGTCTTGTTACACCCTTTATGGTTGTGTATCGTTGTGTTTTTTTCCTAGCCGTCTCCGTTCTAGTCCTGGGCAAAGGCCTCCCTTCACTCTTACCGTTTCTTAGTTGTTCAATCTATACTAATATTATAAAGAGATAAGTTTGTGAGGTTGTAGGGGGTAATCTTTGGATCTACTGAACCGATTTTGTAAATTCTTCCACTAATAGGAAGCTACGAGTACTACTACGCCCGAGTGCCATAGGCTATATAATTATTACAAAGTGCTCATGGGATAATTTCCGACCAAAACGCGAGCGACGCCGCCAGCAGCAGCTAGTTGTGTATAAAAATAATGTAAGTATGCAGACAACCTCATATCAACTGTTTTACTACTTTTTCAGGGTTTTTCCTTTGTATCTCAATATTTTCCTTCAAGAACACATTTTATAGTTTCGTTCTCAAAGCAAGAGTGCTCCAACAACAAGGACATCTAGAAACGGAACAAGGTAAACATGTTTTCTTCAAATTTTACACAATATTTTACATATTTATCGTACAAACTTGGGACGTTTGGGAGACATGTCTGCATACAACTTGAATTTCTACGTTCTATTCCACTGTGGGACGCTGACTTGGTTTCAAGTGCTCTTTACATAATATAATAGTGAGTAATGTAAAGTTTGTGACCTTTCAACATAGTGCTATTGCTGAATATATATGGAGGCAAGTGTAAGTTTTGTACTATATATTATATTTGTAGTAACTACCGAAGCAAAAATATTTAAGGATGCAGCTCGTAGTTTCGAAAAAAACTTTAATGTAATTTCCTCGCAGGATTTGCAAATCAGCTTTCTGGGACATACGTAGGTAGGTAGGGTTTTTATAGATATTTTTAGCTTGGCCTAAGTTCTGCTATTAGATCTTTGTTCTAGATGTAAATAGATCGTGTATTTTCGGCCGAGAAAAATAGCAATCGCATTAAAAGAGTATATTTTTTCTACAATGAATTTCAACAAGATTGATAACGTCCGTCAATTGAATAAATGTTTGAGATAACAGCCATCGATATTTGCAGATTAAAGGACACAGCACACTTATCAAATCGGAAAGGGATCGGCACCGTATCAATTCGAGCCATTCAGTATTCTTTGTATGAAACTCCCTATTGCAACGCACACTATTCGGAATCGTAACGTAATCGCCTCGCCTCGGGACAAGCTCACGAACTGCGGTGTGGTGGGTGGTCAACTCGCTTATGACTCGTCGTCCCCGCGCTTACGTCTCTCCGTAGCCGTGCTTACGTCTATCCGTACCTGAGCTTACGTCTCTTCGTCCACCCTTATGCACACTACTGTTGACACACGTGCTGTCATTCACAGGGCGACTTCTAGTCGTGCGCGGCGTCGGCGAGCCGTAAGCGCGGCGTCTCCTAGCCGTTAACGCGGCGTCGCCTAGCCGTAGCCGAGTTGACGTATCGGAGCTGGTGATCCGCTTGCTTACGTAAGGTTGACGCCTGTTTGACGGCGAGCTGAAATGTGATACGGTGCCGATCCCGATCCGATATGAAAACGACCGCATTAATGTAAACCGACGGACAATGATGGCTAATGTAGCAGACTATTTAAACAAGCTGTCATATTTGCTGAAAGCGGTCAGCCGATTCAATATCGATCATTATAACAAGGGCTATTGTTGCGTGACACGCACACCGCATACATTCTGTATCTAGGGCTGGGCAAAATTCATGCTATGTTTTAATTAAAATACAAATGACAAAATACTTTTTCGCAAGAATTTAAAATCCGAAATACAAAATATTTTCAAATCCTGTACTTCAAATAAAAAAAAATGTAATACATTATATTTACCATTTTTATTCAAGTAAAATACATTCAGCACCTTTGCGGCACGCTTGAAAGTATATTAATTTTAATGTAAAAATGCGTTTACAGTTTGACAAAATCTACAATACCAAATACGTATTGCAAATATATGTATTACAATTACAAGTAATTCATAAACTGCCCAGCCCTGTCTGCACCTAGCATACATAGCATAATTTATGTAAAATCGCCACACGATGCAATTTGCATGTAAAAGCGTTGAGATTGAAGTGTAGTGTGCAGGAAATGTGAATTTTTAGTTTGTTATAGAGACATTGAACCGGTACTAATGGCACGGTTTTAACTTTTTTGATTTATTGAGTATAAATTCTGCTGAATTTTAATGCAGTGCAATATGACAGGGTACTTTTTCATTTGAAGTTGAATGAGATCTTATTAAATATATACAACGTGTTTTTTTTTATATCCCGTAACTCTAGGGTATGATTGAGGCCATATCAAAGAATCAACTGGCATATGAGTTATGTTCCAATCCTTCGTTATTCTTTTTTTTCATTTTTCATACAAAATAATTCGGCAAAGTCACGATTATTAATGTAAAACACCCTTACGTGAAATATGACAACGTCGCATTTTCTTAGCTTTAAATATGAATGATTGGTTTGAATAAAAATGAATTACTTACCTACATATTTTATTTTACTATTTATTTTACTACACTACTGCGAAGTTTGGCAACCTCGCAAAAGTAAAGATTCGTCATACTGGTGACAATTTTTGACCTAATTTAATTATGATTGATGATATCTCCGAAACGATGCATTTTTGGACGAACGATGCATTCTAGGAGTTTTAGTATTATAACAGAATATAACCCTAGAGTTATGGGATATAAAAAAACAGGTTGTATATTTACGAATATTACGTTTTATTACTGTCTAGTTTTGAGTGCTGGCTTTATCGAAATATAATGTTTTATTTTTTGCAAAAAAGTTTTTTATTTTGCCGTTTTTAGTTGCAATATTCTACACAATATTTGCTATACATTTATTTTACATTGTTAACAACTCCTTTCATGGTAATAGGCTTATCCCCAATAAAATGTAACTTATATCGTTATCATACCTAACTGTCGAAATCTGGGTATACTGTACACATCTGCGTCCCTCTGAGGGAGCTCAGAGGATAATATAACGCCTGTATGTTATGTTCTAATATTGTGTAAAAAATAAACATCCAAGCGATTGCAGCAATCACGACAGATTTTCTGTCTATTAATGAGGCGTTCCATTGTATATCTCCGAAGATCAGCATCATATCCTGACTTATACCTTTTTAGCGACGTTAACAGTTAGGTAGAAATAAAACAGTGTTTGATGTAGGAACAAACTGATAATCCTAATCTATTTATTGATGGCCTATCTACATACACAATCACATAGGCACAAGTAGTGGAAACTAAGTATAATCTAGAATTTATTAACAGCCAATCAGAAAACAGTTAAAACATAGGTACAATAATGTGCGCGCGGCGCGCGCCCTCTGCCAATATTCCAGCGAACGAATTTACGTCTGAGGTTATAAATATATGTGGCCGCGCCCGGCTCGATCCTTAGCCCCTGGCTGGAGGCCTTTTTTTTTTTTTTTTTTTACCGATGGGAAATCATCAAATAACCCCTCCCGCTCTGGGCTGAACAGGAGGGAGTGTCAGACTTCTACTGACTAAAACCCATCCATGTTCCTTCCTTTGCCCTTTATGTTCCAGGGCCGCGGTATCTCTTTCGAACAGTCCCGCAACCCTGGCAGGCGTCGGCCCTTACGGACCCCTTCCTGTTTGCTGACTCTCTTTGAGGCGCGCGTGGAACACGAACGCGCCGTCGACACGGCCTGTCGTCATCAGACGGACGGACGGCGAGCTAGCCCATAGCTCACCGTCCACAGGCCCGCGTCTACGGTGGCCGGGAGCCACCACGTGGCCCCCGACGCCTGGTGCGTCTCCCGCGGCGGCTGGGACGTGAGGTTCTCTCCCTCTCACGTCCCGCCACCTCCTTCGCTAGCATGACTGCTTCGCAGAAGGAGGTGACGGCGTCCCATTCCGTCTCGCTCCGGACCATGGATTGAACCAGGGCCGGACGCGAGAGGTCGCCGCCGCCGATCGCCGCTACGAGGACACGGCGTTGCTCCGCCCAAGCGGAGCAGACCTGCACAGTGTGCTCCACCGTGTCCTCCGGTCGATCCTCGCAGTGGTGACACCCGGGCGTTTCCTCCCGCCCGATTAGGTGCAGGAACCTCCCGAAACAACCATGTCCGGTGAGGACCTGCGTCAGGCGGAAGGTGAGGGGGCTGGAGGCCTTAGATTCATTTTTAAGGCATCCACAGGGAATAGTCCGGTTAAGCAGTAGCCAGCCTCAGAGGCTGAACTGCGAGATGCCATCACCAAAAAAAAAAAAAAAACCGGCTCGATCCTTCAGTGTAGCGGCGTGCGCGCTGTCGTGATGTCGTCCAGTCGTCCGCATGCTGCTACACCTTCTATCATCAGCTCAGCAACATGAGATAATGATTATCAGGTACAAGTATCGTTAGAAAGTACCTATATGAAAAACATTGTAAAATGTCAGGGTTGCTCTCGATTTCCCTGAGATCCCATCATCAGATTCTAACTTTGTGACAACGGGACTACCTCAGTCTTTCGAATAAAAAAAGAATTTTGACAATCGGTCCACAATTAGCGGAGAAATCGGTGAACATACGGGAGACACAGTCAAACGTAGAACCTCCTCATTTTGTTTGAAGTCGGTTAAAATATTGTCAAAAGAGTTTTGGTGAAACATTAGTGAACCGCTAACAATACATTTCATGGTAATAGGCTTATCCCCAATAAAATAGAACTTAACATACCTGACTGTCGCAAAGTTGTACAGTACACATCTGCGTACCCCTAGAGCATACAAGCGTGATATTATGTAATGATGTTGTATAAACAACAAACATCCAAGCGATTGCAGCAATCACGACAGATTTGCCGTCTATTTTTGAAGAGTTCCATAGTATATCTCCGAAGATCAGCATCAGATATTCACCAAATTTGACTACCAAATGGGACCACCGCGAAACAATATTCTACCAAACAAAAAAAGAATCATCGAAATCGGTTCACAATTGGCGAAGATATCGCTGAACATACAAAAAAAAAAAAAAAAAACAGACTACTTGATAACCTCCTCCTTTTGGAAGTCGGTTAAAAACAAGGTAAGTTTTTGTTTAGGTTACATTTGATAATATCTATGTTAGTAATTTAGTATTCCAGAACTGTGGAGCCTTTCGTAAGTTTCCGAATCAACCAGCCTCTCAGATTACCGTAATCCTATATCTGTCCTAGCCAAGTTTTTCCTGTCATGAATTACATTACTCCCTATAACTTTTCCTTAAAATAAATTAACTTAGCAGCAGACGAGTTCTAACTTCGTATGTCATTGACATACACGTGCCGATTTCTTCGTCCCAAATGGTGAAAAACTTTTCGGCTTTGTTCCAAATTAGGAACCCGCTTTCTATATGTGTTCCAGAAATGGGCATTTAATTTTTCATCCTTTGTTTACAGCGTTTCGGAGTTTGTATGTCTAAAAATAAGCTCCGATTATCCCGTCTTATAAAAAAGAAAACAACGGAAGCTTTTAAGGATACCAAACGAATTCTTCATTGTGTTTTTATTTACTGTGAAAGTATTTTTAAATTCGTTCAACTAATTGGATCAATATCTGCGAAGACTTAGTTTTCATTTGAGAATAAGAAGTAATCAACCGAATTTACCTACCTGTTGTAAAACATCCTTCAACGTTTCACGTTTGTGTTGAAAAGGGATTTATATTAAGGTTTATGTTAAGATTGCCAGCGTTCAAGTTGCCGGCGTACTGCAACTGTCAATATTGGCCATGAAACAACAACATTGGACTTCTACAACTTATGCTAATTTATAACACAAAAAAACCATCGAAAAATAACATTCTAAACTCAACTCAATGGCTAAGATTTACAACCTTATTCCGAATACTCAGTGGCGATCCAATAAGGCAGATAGGATCGACCTCTTAGTTCATTGAACCGATGTATATTAAGACAATTGAAGGCCTAATGGGCCAAAGAGGGATTATTGGGGTACAACTGGCCCTGTGGGTACGTTAGGACCCCGCAAAGCCTCGGCTTAGCATCTGGTTCGGGAAACGTTAATTTAATGCCGATGAGATGTTTAAATTATGTTGTTTAGGTTCACAGCTGTGTGCTTTTCTGTCGTATATGGGTTGTAATGCTTGATTACGGCTATTATATGTGAATCTACATCTACCTCTATATTGTCAACGTATGCAATGGCTTAAGCATGCGTCGTAAATATAGGTACTTGACTGGATATTGCAAGGAAATATAGGAATTAAATCCGTGCTACAAAGGTATGCCTTAAAATAATAAGTGTATATACTTCTGGTTTTCGCAGTGTGACAATAATATGAGGACAGTATTTGAACGCTAAAACCTTATAATAATTATAGGCACCTACTCGTAAAAGCGGTAAGGCATGGCGTGGTTAGGTTTCGTCACAAAAAAGGCTTTATTCCGACCAGTGTGCGCGGAGGCGTAGTTTATCGTCTATTTTCGGAGACCTATATTAAAAAAAATGGGACATAGAATACACCCTCTATCAAAATGAGATCGAGTACCTTCGTCAACCTATCACTTTACGTGAACGTTCACCCTAAAAAATCCGTCTGTAATCAAAAATCTTTCCACCAACAAAGTATCCTTTTCAAAACCACGACCCATTTGAAATGCTGAAGTATTTTCCTGAAACATTTCGAATGCAGAACATTCCTCCTATAATAAGAGCCACGGTGCTGCGTGGAATACGGAAAGCGGTGAAAGCGGTCGGAGCGGTGAGCGGTGAGAGCGATGGGAGCGCAGACTGACCGACGCTAATGCAATCGTCGGTTCCACACCTGCCGGGCATTCAGTTTCCAACGTGTGCAATTCAGGTATGATGATAGACACGGTAAATGTTATGAAATGGTATTAGAGGATTTTGTTGCGGTCCTTCTTCGTACTTGGTAGAGGTGAGAGTTTAATTTTAGTGTTTGCGTTCAATTGGGGTTGATTTTGCATAAAATACCTACGTAACGTGCTACGTCATGATCTTTATCAATTCTATCTGATACAGTCCTATATGCTGTAAGTGCGCGAGAGTTTTTTGCTTGGTGGAAACGGACCCAAAGACGAATATGCATTTGAGGACTTGAGTTGTGTCAAAGTGTGTGAGTAGGTACTAATTTATTAGCGCAGCAGAACCTTATTCAAATGTTGTCTAATTAAATATCTTCCATACTAAGATTACTAACACTTATTTGACCCATTTTTGCTACAATTGTAGCACTCCACATGCCATGAGGGCTTTTTGGCCTCGTACAGGACCAATGTCGTATTTTTGTTTCATTTATTTTTTTGGTAGTATTCTTTCATTTAATGTTGTCTTATTGTTTTGTCCTGTGCCAGTCAAATAAATACTTTTTCTTTTTTCTCCTTCGTACCATTGTTGTCAATCAATAAGTAAATCGAACGAAATAAATCTATATAACTTTCATTTTCTCTAATTCCTGGTAAGTTTAATTGTATCAAACAAAAAGGTTTTTCTCAACAATGTTTGTAGGCCTACAACAGGCTTTGAATAAGAATAAAGATTATTGCAAGAAGTTATCACTGAACGGATTAAATTAAATTGGAAACGGAAGGTAAGGCATTATCTTACATTTTCCAATAAAGATGAAACTGGAAGTTCGTTATTTTAAGTTCACTGAATTAAACTGGCAAGTAGCTATTATTGTAATTTGTGAAAATAATAATGGATGTTATTAGACGTTTTTTTTTTAAAAAGGTTCCTATTGAATTTAATGATGGTATTGTTGACCATTTACGTTATTTATCTAAATTACATTCTGTGGTTTATGAATTATTGAGAATTGAGAATTTGAAATAAAACGACTGTCAACTAGTAAGATATTGAAAAATAAAGTTGGGGGCTTTATTAGGTACCGAAATTGATTCTGAAAACTATTCAAAAAGAAATCTTAGAACTTTATTTTAATAAAGTAGTCTGAGGTATTCTTTGTACAAACATAAATAGGTAGAAAGCTTACTGATGGTTGCCAAGCAACTCGGTTCTTTTGAAAAGCTTATTGTGTTGGTCGTTGAGCAACCGGTCGCTAAGACTCCCTCAGCTACGTATTTATAGGTACTACTTACCTGCCTTTTTTCCTCTTTTCACCATAATATATTTAAAAGCAATGCTCACAAAAACCCGATGCTATACGATCTTTAGCTGTATATTGCGAATCCATTAAAACTTCTTGGAGCATCTCTATGATTTCTCGCGAGAGAACGTTTACTAGAGCAAAGTTTTCCAATTTAGGTTGGGCTACTACCCCCAATTCTGGCTTCGAAGCAAGCCGAGGTCAGTCACCTCTGTCAAAAGAGGATTTATTTACAAAGAACTGTTGACGGCTCACAATTTGTTTATCTTTGTGGTTTCTGCGCCAGATATGGACCAATGTCGGATATTTGGAAATTAGATAAAGGATTATTTAAATTCGCCTTTGAAGTTGGGATGATGCAAATCTTTTTGACGAAGTTTCCGTTATGAAGGATAATTTATTTAGCGCTGGCGGCTGGAGCGATTAAATCTTTAACCCGAGCGGGCATTTGGTGTTTATAATAAAAATTAACTGACGATTCACTGATTTGTATTTTTTTTTTTTTGTCTTTTACGTTTCTCAGGGATTTTAATAATCATGATATTTTATTAGACAGATAACATAACAAAATATCACGTCTATAATCCTCGACGTTTGGGCAGAAGTGTACTATAGACAAGGTGTAACAAGACCCTTCTTCGTGCACGAAGCCGTCAACCAAGCATTATGTACATCAAACTAAGTAACTTTACGCAAAAATTATTGCCGGGATTCGACTTTTTTGTGGTGAATAATCACGTTTTAGGTTAGGACTCAATGTAACGCACTCAAAACATTGTGCTAATGGATGGATTGAGTAGTATGGGGGTCGTGGAGGTGTTTAAAATAATAATCTTACAATAAAACCATGTATTTAAAAAAAAAACTAATATGTAAAAGTTGGAAGTTTGACCGTAACTAGAAGGTTCGTATGGTCTAGAAAAAAAAATGATCGCAATGACGTGGACAAGTGCCTTTCGGCTTCGTTATGGGTCTTGTTACACCCTTTATGTTCACTCACCCACAGTAGACTGGTTATATTTAAGTTCCATGTAATCAAAAATCAATCAAATCAAAATAGCTTTATTAATTCCATGCATAATCACAAAAAGTAAACATTAAAGTATTTAATTGTAGTTGATCACACTAGTTAAAATAATAGAAAGAATTGTAACTACTCAAAAACATCCTAATTAAATTAAAAAAACGTTTATTGCTTCAACTTAAATAACATATTCTAGTTACATTGAGAAGAATCCTTTTAAGCAAATAGTATGCTTGTTTTAGGATGCTCCGCCCTTCCCCAGGTTATATAATAGTATTTAAGTTGTTGAACCTGATCAAGATTTAAATGAACTTATACAAATAATGATACAAGAATAAAAATAAAAATGGGTACACAGTATTTAAAAAAAAAAAAAACAATTAACGCGCTGTGATGTGTTATGTGTGTAAGAGATGGTGTGGAGGTGAATGTGTGTGTGAGTAGTGAGTGAGAGTAAGTGTGGGAGTGAGGGTTGTGTCCACACGTTGGGGATTAGTTATGTTATGAATTTAAAGTTAAAAGCATATATTTCTTTATAGCTGATCCTGCGACCAGTCATTAGCGGCATAAATATATAAATATATAGCGTAACATAAATATAATGTGCATACTTATTACAGTCTCATCGATTGGACCATATTTTCCACTTCGTCATAGGTTTTTAATTTAAGCCATTTAGACAAAGCGTTTTTGCATTCACGGTAGGTTAGTGGGTATATGTCAAGTTCTTTATTAAGAAGATTATATAAATGGGACGATTGCCTAGGGAATTGTCTTTTTGCGAATGTAGACTTTACCGACACTGTGGGGGCAACTGTATTTTTCCTTCTACCTGTTGACTTCTGTGGGTTGAAAGATAGAGTTTTATGCTTAGATAGGATTATGTTAAGTACGTAAAGCTTTCTAACGGTCAGAAGATCCGAAATCCGGTAAAGGTTCTCAGTTGAAAACCTGAAGGGTTTAAAAAACATAACTTTCAGTAGGGACCTCTGAGCTCGCTCGAGATCTAGGAATTTAATCTTCGTGGCACCTCCCCAGACCGGTAGGCAATAAGCCAGGACGGACTGAGCAAGTGAGATATAAATCTGTAGCAAGAGCTTTTTCGAGGTGACATGTCGTAATGTCTTGAAGGTCCAGATTAACTTTCGTATTCGCTTCATTATTAATTCAGTGTGATTATGCCAAGACAATCTCTGATCAACCATAATACCTAGGTATTTGGTAGATTCCATTCTAGTGATTTCTGTGCAAGAACAGTTTTGGTTTACAGGATAATTGCATTTATGAATCTTAATTTTGAATTCTGGAGGGGGTTGAGAGGAGTTGTACTTTGTGAAGCAGATGAAGTTGGTTTTGGTAGTATTTAAGGTTAAAAGGTTAAGGTCAAGCCAGGCTGCTATTCTTGCCAGTCCGTGCTCAGCCGTTAATCGGACATTGTCCCAGGTATCACCACTGAACACTATAGCAGTGTCATCTGCGTATGAAAGAATATGTGCATCCACAATTTTCATGCTACATAAGGTATTTATATATATAAGGAACAATGTCGGTCCGAGCACGCTACCCTGACCTACTCCGAATTGGACGGTCTCTACAGAGCTGATGGTATTGCCTAACTTAATCTTTTGTTTGCGTGCACTTAGATAGTCTTTGAGCAAGGCGTGGGGAATACCTCTTACTCCAATTGATTCTAGCCTATCCAGCAGTGTGACAACAGAAACCGTGTCAAAAGCCTTTTGAAGATCTAGGAAGACAGCAAGGCATTTGCCTCCGCTGTCCACTTGACTGGTTACAGCGGAGGCAAGCGCCAGTACTGCGTCCTCCGTAGACATTTTTTGCCTAAAACCGTACTGCGAAGGCGATAGAATGTTGTTTTTGTTAAGGTAAGATAAGAGACGAGAATTTATTAACCTTTCCATTACTTTAGATATTGATGGCAGTACAGATATAGGCCTATAGTTAGACGGATTAGTTTTGTCTCCACTCTTGTGCACCGGTGTTATAAAGGCAAGTTTTAAGGCATTTGGGTATATAGCGTGTTCCAAGCACTGGTTAGCTAAGTGTGTTATAATTGGGACGACAAGGACATGAGCAGTCTTTAAGAAATTGACAGTAATGCCGTCCCAGCCCGGAGCACTATCTGATTTCAGGGACATTAGAACGCGGCGAACTTCATCCTGGTCAGTGTTTAAAAGTACAAATGATGAGAGAGGTAGATCATTAGCTGATTCAGAACTATAGTTTTGACCATAACCTGTGGTGGAGCTAGTAATTATCTCGTTAGCAAGAATTTTACCAATGTTGGAAAAGTATTTATTTACAGCGTCAGCAGACTCTTTTGGAGTAGCCTTGAGCTCTAATAGATCCGTATTGGGCGTTTTGCTTGGCTTTCGATGAGTAATGTTGTTTATAGTTTCCCACATTTTTTTGGGATTCTTATACGCTTTAGATAATTGGTCCCGGTCGTGTTTACGCTTTTGCTTTTTAATTATACAGTTGCAATAGTTTCTGTATCTTTTGAAGGTGATCTTTAATACTTCGTTATGTGGCTCAGACTTTAACTTAAGTTGCATGTTATTACGGTCATCCATGGTTTTATTAGTCTACATTTCATATTAATTAAAAATAATCAATAGTTAAAAATCACAAAATTTAAAAATTAAAATCAAAATAATAAATGATATAGGTAAGTATCTAAAGCTTGGCCCAACACTATCGCAGAAAAACACCCACGTTGATAACAGGTCATTAAACCCTGATGGCTGTGAGGTAAAACCGGGGCAGACTGTATTCGCACAGTTTGGTAAAAAATGGCCCCGGCACGCACCAGATTTATTGTGCCGCCGCCATTTTAGTTTTCAACGTTAACTGAAAGAGAAAAATCGGGTGTGAAAGGCGCTATATTTTCAGACGAGGTATATAACCCTTTTTAGGCATATAGTTTGTTTTTTAATATATTTCATGAGGTGCGTTCATAGTTTGTTTTGATGTAGCTTTCAAATAAATCTACGTAAGTTCTAGTATCTACACACTCAGAATCAGAAACATTTATTCATGAACATAGGTATAGGAATAACAAGATCTTAAAAATTAAGTTGTGCGCTATGTTTTGCCAATTGACATACAAATTATTAAAAAAAAAAAAAAAACGATTATACAAGTGGGTACCTACTATTAAATTAAAATATAAATTTATTAAAATATAAACGTTTTTTCGTACCTATTTCGTTTTTAACGTATTTCGTATTTATACTGATTTGGTAATTATTCTACTTTATTGCTCAAAGGGATTTATTATATTTTTTTTCTCTCAGTACAGCCCTTGTAGGTATTAGAATCACTCCTAAAAAGGTACCGCTAATGTCATGACTGTTTAATAAAAAAATACGAATTCAAAACAAAAACATAATTAAATTAATAATTTCCATATCTCTACGCATGTACTGTACAGTCACGAGCACCAATACGTAAACACTTAACAACACGAACATAGTATTTTAGAACCAACATTTTTAAGAACAAGAATTCGTGTGGAATACTGCCACTTAAAACCCGACTACGGAAAAATCACGCTTTAATTTAAATCGGGTTTATTTTTCGGTTTGTAGCCATAATAACGAATCGATTGACAGCTTATTCATCAAAATCGAATGTATAGTTTAGGCGCTACGGTGGAACATACGTTAATACAAACATACATACATAGACTGCTAAAATCATAACCCTTCCTTTTGGTTTCGCCGTCGCCGGGTAAAAAGATCCTATATCCAAGTTACAATCGTTTTTTTGGTAATATTACTTTTAAATTTAGGAAAGTGTATACATATTGGTGCTCGTGATTGTACGTATGTTTCATTACGTACATTTTTGCATGAAATGGTAAACGAATAATTAACAGAATAATACTCGCGTTTCTCAATAAAAATACGTTTCCAATCAAATCAACCAATATGGCGGAAGCTCGCATTGTTTGCTAGTTGTTTTTGCAAACATTCATTTGCCTTTGATTGGACTCGATGAACGAATATCGGACGATTTTGCGAATAACTAAATAACCAATCAAATTAGTTCGCATTGCTGCTATATTGCAATATACAATGGCAGGTATTCACGTTTTGATTAAATGAATTTTCATTATGAAATTCCGTGAATGGCTGGTGAGCACAATTTTGTATTATATTGTGGGTAATTGTTACACATTTCTTACATTATACGTTGTATTTGTGGGTTTATTGCAAATCTGAGATCTGATGTATTAGTAGATCGCAGGCCTGGTTAAGTAATTAATGTCTTTGGGCGAATTTCATCAATGAACACAACAAGACGATCACATCTAAACCTCGTTCAAGAACTATCAGTGTCAACACTGTTGTGGTATATTATAAGAATAAGAATCATTTATGTGTTAGCAGATATAAAAGTTGGTGATGTGTGCACAAACCATATTTTGCCTGTTTAGGGCATGCAAATTTGTTTTACATTATTATGATGGTAATGCTTATTTTGTTTTATACAAATTACTTACCTTTGTATTCACCTTGTAATAAAACTACCTATATATTACAACTCAGTTAAAATTAAACTATTTACCAAATAGCTGTGATTTTTTTAAATTACACTTTGTGCTGCATATATTCTTTTAGAGACCAAAAACTGTTTTTATCAGCCATTTTTAAAGTTCCTTTATGCTAAACACTCTCATCTCTTGATGTCGTGACGCGGTTTAGTAGCGCAGATTGTTTAAATTCATTGGTGAAATTCCGGCCCAATCACAAAGCACCTATCTACACAAGGACATTCTAGCAACACACGGCACACATTACCATTATAACCTCATACAAAAAGAATTGGACCACAAATGTCTTTCTGCCGTGTTTTACCGCCAACGATCCGGCATGATTTATTCATTTGTCCATAAATTCGGTCATAAGCCGGACATATTTATTTTGTATGAAATATCGGTTTTACCCTTGGCCGGTAATACGATATTTTCCCCCTTTGTTACCCTCACATTCAGACTTGACCCTTGATATTTTCTGCTATTATATTCTGGCCTTTTTCGCTTATTTCTGCTGGCGCACCGTTTTATAGTCGCACTTGAGCGTACGAACATACCGTACGTACAAATGCGGAAATCTGTGGAGTGCTTCTTCAATTTTTCCTCAAATCTTATAAATAGAGCAAAAAGCTTTTTGTTGAAGAAGTGTATTCAATGTTTTTAATCTGTACTTCTCTAAGAATATACGTTACATACTTTGTTATATACGAGTCTTTCTTTGATATTCGGTACCGGGGGAGATATCTTTCTAATTTAAAAGTTACTAACAGAATAAAAATGGACCGCAGATTGAAATGTGTGATGAGATGTATGGGTTTCTATTGTACATAACCATGCTTTTGTGGTAAATAATAAATGAAAATAAGATAGGTAGATCAGTGCACACAAAAGACAAAGCACAACACACAGAAGCACAATTAAATGATACAAATTACATGAATATATACCTATATAGACACAAGGTGCTAAAATACAAAAAGAAAACCATATTTACGAAAGAAGTATAGTAACACCACGACATACTTCAAATAAAATAACGAGTATACAAGGTGCGGTGATCAAGAAAGACGAATTTCAACAATAAACTGACTACGATCATAACATTTAAACCGCGTTCAACAACCGTCTCTGTTAATATTCCATTGAAAGAAAAAAACATGAAAGAAAATGTGAAAAATAATTAAAATGCAAAAAAGAACATGGTAAAAAAAAACGGCTTGGTACGTGACGATGGGAAGAGACCAGATGGCATGACGTTGGTGCCTTGGAAGGTGGGTAGGCCTTTGGTGTGGGACGCAACCTGTGTCGACACCCTTGCGCCATCTCACGTTGCAAGCACGGCGGGCTGTGCGGGCGCTGCTGCTGCGGCTGCTGAAATCCTCAAGTGGCGCAAATACTGTAACCTTATCGGTAACTACAGTTTTAGGGCCCGAGAGCACGTCTCCTTTTTAAGGAAATATCTTGCCGACTGGTCGACACTTTGCGTGACCAGAGGGCTGGCTCTTTCTTTGGTCAAAGAATTAACTTTGCCATTCAACGTGGCAATGCTGCCAGTCTTCTGGGCAAGTTTCCGGATGGCATCGATGGGGAGGAGTACTTTGACGCCTAGGTGTCCTATTGTCGTCGTTGTATATATGTAGGCACTTAGTTTTAGTCTTCTTTTTAGCATTATTTTAGTTCTATTTGTAGTCTGTATATAATGTACATAGTAGATATATACACAGAATAATAATAAAAAGAACTTAATCTAAACAAGAAAGATATATTGTGTATGTCTCATGGCTGCGCCAAATAGATCCAGTTCGGCAAAATATTGTGGCTATGCCACGACGGTTCTAATGTGCTAATTGTATTGCTTTTTAGTCTGATTAGGTATTAAGGATATAAAGCACTAAAATCTGCTTAAAATCCTTGTCTATCAACAGCTATTCGTCAGTTCAACGGAATTGTGAATTTTACGAGTACTTTCGTGCTCACGAACTGGAATTAAGTGCACTCAGTACAGCAGGACTACAAGAGTGCATTTACTTATTTAAGAGCATATACTCGTATGTACTTACTTCAAACCCGTAATACTTGGCGGATTAAACACTGCAAAGTTAACGGTAAAATATTGCCGGATATGACGGTATTGTTACGGTTAGTGAACATCCAGGGCGAATCGTAAAAGGCTGGTTTCGAGGGGTTACCCAAGGCTATTGGTGTACTCCTTTTTTATTTGTGTTAAAGAAATATAAAATACTTAGATATTTTAAATTTGTTTGAAATTTAAATTGACTGCCTCGTTGATCGAGTGGTCGCAAGTGCGACTGCTGAACATGAGGACCTGGGTTCGATTCCCGGGCCGGGCAAAGTGCTATTGGGTTTTTTCATTACGAATGTCTCAGTAGCAGCCACGGAGTCTGGATTCGTGCCCGGTTGATAGCAATAGGCTCGCTCCCTATTACATGGGACTTGAACATAACTGGCGAAATGTGGATGTACTATTAGGTACGCAACTTTACAGGTGTGAATATTATTTTATGTTTTAAAAATTGCTTCTTAAGTTTTTCAGGAACAAAAACTTCGTAAAGGTACATTCAAAGTGTGGAGGAAAAATGCTCTTCGTCAAAGAAAGAGAGAGAAGACGGTCACAAATTATCAGTGATCATCATTCTATTGCCCTTATCTCAATTTATTTCGTGACAGCTTCTTCTATACTTTTCTATTAAGGTAAACGCACACTTGTCCGCGCCGAAAGGATCGATCGCGCCGAACGAAACGCTCTCTCATACGTATAGTACGATCTATACGTCCGATTCGGCGCGGCTAAGTGTGCAAGGTTTCATAGGATTTCAAACAAATCAATCGAAAATCTTTTTTCGGCTCCTTCGGCTCTGATAAGTGTGCGTTTTACCTATTGTTTTCGTCTCATGAGCCATCTCGTTTTTACCCCCCTAACATCTTTCAAAACAGACAATATAAGTTATTATTTTTGTTATCGTAGCTCCCTATTGTTGCATTACTCATTAAAGGCTAAAGAACACTTAAAATAACAACTCTTAACGTCAACGATTCATTCTATTTCAGGAGTAAGCCGCTTACTACAATTGCCCGTTTTCCTCAAACTCAACAACACAATTTCATACCCAATGACTTTTAGAATAGAGTTGGAAACGCTCTGGCGGGTAAAATGTTTACAGTCAATATATTTTTTCAATTGTGCTAAGTGAATGTGCCCACATAATATCCTTGGCTCGACAAAGCTTTGTGATACACGTGTCAGCCGCCATTTAAATTGAAGCCTTATTGTCAATTGACGTCACAAATTGATGTTCGTGATAATGTTAATAACGGATCGCTTAATATCTGACGAGATGGCTTGATAATTAGGTATATATTGCGTCGGATTCATTGCTTTTAGGTTATTGAGATGTGTGTGGGATAAACATGGATAGGCGATTGCCATGGTTTATCATAGACCTGCCTTGTGTAATGGGCCGTAGCCTAGTATATCGGGTTGCAAAACCGAGTTAAGATTTGTGCTTAAATAAACTGAGACAAAACCTGCATCCGGTTAGACTGGAAGCCGACCCAAACAAAATTGGGAAAAGGCTAAACAGATGATGATATGATGAAACTGAGACAATAGCCGTAACTCAATAACATGGTTTTTTATGGCTTTACTCAACAATTTCAGGATTAAATACCACGTCAGATTTTCGTGCTAAATGGGATGCTTGTGTATTTAGTTTTGACTTTTTTTCACCACTAAATGTATTAGGCGACTGATAAAACAATGACTCGGTTTTAGCACTACAATATTCCACCATACACTTCCATTTCCGCTGAACAATTTCTCAAGAATTATCCAGAAATAGTTACATGGATCTCCCTAAGTGGAAAATACGGTGCGCTGTCGCCATGGAGATTACGCTATAAATCAGAGAGTGTAGCCGCATTCATGCATACATCAGCACTGGGTAGTGGGTAGGGACGTGCCTCGTGGTGTAATAGCCGTGTTCCTATGTGGGTTATGCTCGGTAGATATTTTTCCTTGTAGCTTTTTGTAGGGACATCAAATATGGGGGATTTTTGAGGTCGTTTTGTTGTAAGGATGCTGACTGGGCGTATTTGGAATTTGTAGCCTTATTGCTGATAATAATGCCAGTGCGTTTAATTTTGACATATCAACAATACTAACACTACAACATAGACACGAGTTTGTATAGTAAAGTTAAAGTAATTACTTGAGTATAATTAATTATTTATGCACACATTTATACGCAATAGACCAGAATTTAAACGAAGTAAGAACAGTCAAAGACAGCAAAGCTAAGAACGAGAACTAACTTCAAGCACTATGGGTACTAAACTACATACCAAAAATCGTATCTTAAATAATTACTTTTTCACCACTCCCGCACGAAAGAAGTGTCTTTCCTCTACGAAAAAAGGGAGGAAAGTTGGTTTTTCCTCACTGTTCAAACAGTGAGGAAAGTAATGATCCCGTTCAGAAACTAACCTTGCCTGATTTTATTATGTTAAGTTTTAAAGATATTTTACAAAATAAATATTTTTATGCTTAGAATAGAAATATTTATAAGTTAAGATTAATGTTTTTTATAAAATTTATCAAACTATTGTCAAATTATTTCAGAAACATTAAAAAAGTTTAATAAAATATTGAAAAAATTACATCGTCAAAGAAGAGCGGTCATTTGTGACCCAGACCCGACACGAACGAGACATGTCTCAGTTGAAAAAAAAAATATTACCTATGATAACTGAATACTTTCTTGCTGGGAGTGGTGATAAGTTTTATATGCAACATGTGAGCAAGTTCATTTGCTATTCGTTTTGTTGAGTCTTTCGCTTACTCAGGATTGAAATTTATAATCACTCGCTGCGCTCGTGATTCTATTTTTCAATTCTTCGTTCGCTCAAGACTCAAAATCAAAACTCATAGGTAGGAGAAACGAACTTTCCTCACATGTTGGATAAATAACTATTTCCCAAGTTATCACTTTGACTTGTTTACAGATACGGGTGTTATTCTTTGTGTTAATTAGTTTAATATTTAAAGCAATGGAAAATGATTTTTCTCCAAAATTCTTGAAGTTGCGATTCCAAGTGTGTGATACCAAATAAAGTGCTGTTCGAACGTTTTAATCAATTTTGTAAGTGTCTGATGATAGACTTGAAAAATCAAGAAAAGAAAAGATGGTAATTATCTAGAGGTGCACTTTGAAGGTATATTTTGATCCTCAAGCCCTCACCACTTATACCTAACGGGGATTGAAAATTTCATGCAAACGACGAAGTCGGTAACAGCTATAATGGAAATATAAATATTTGAAGTTATAAGGATATTTTACTACTGTGCAGTGATGTACAAGATACCTTATATAAAGTATCTGGAATACATAATGCAAAATACTTTTAAATTAAGTATTTCAGATACCAGATGCAAATAACTTTCTGGAATGGTATCTGAAATACTAGATATAAAATACATAGATAAAATACTTTTGTAAAAAAACATATCTTTTTAATGAAATGATCGCGCTGTCGTGACACAACATAATGTTATATTTTTAAGGTTTTAATTGAGATTTAAGTAAAACCAGTTCTTCAAAAAGTTTATCACTCATTTTTCTTCGATGAGGCCTCATGATCATGCCCCCAAATGAGAAGAGTCGCTCCATAGGGGCAGAACTTGGGAAACAGGTGTTGTATTTGAAAAATATTGTTTTTAATATTGTAGATAAGCATTTAAGCTCTGTAAGTTGGTATCCACGCCACACCATCTATCAATTTAAAAGTCTAAAGATTCAATGGCGCGTCCAGTTTTATATACAGCAACATAAACATTTAAAATTAATGTCACCGGTGTCACAATAGAATCAGTTAACAGTAAAAAGTATCTTAGCAAACATAGCTTTATTGTAATAAAGCAGGTGTATAATCGACTAACTTAGAATAATAAATTGGTACTGGTGTACATTTCTCGGTTAGTCTGTCTGATACATTCTTTAACAGATTTTGATGAAATCTAGAACACGTGTGACCTGGGTTGGGGTAGTATTCCACACGCCACACCATCTATCAATTTGGCCCTAAAAGACTAAAGATTCAATGGCGCGTCCAGTTTTATCTACAGCAACACAAGCATTTAAAATGAATGTCACTTATGATGTCACTATAGAATCAGTTAACAGTAAAAAGTATCTTAGCAAACATAGTATCTACAAAATACTAAGATACCAAACAAAAGGTATTTAAATACAAGATACGAAATGAATTAAAAAAAAGTTATCTAGTTACAAGATGAAAATACGTATTTTGTATCTTGTATCTGTATTTCAGATACGATCTTAGATAAGTAACATCTCTGCTACTGTGGAATACTACTAGATCTTGTTTTTTGTAGATGTCGGAAATTATCCCACGGGAACTTACGACCGGGATAAAAAGTGTCCTAACCCAACCCAGGTCACACGTGTTCTAGATTTCATCAAAATCTGTTAAAGAAAGTATCAGACAGACAAACCGAGAAATGTACTCCAGTACCAATTTATTATTCTATGTTAGTCGATTAAACACCTGCTTTATTACAATAAAGCAGGTGTATAATCGACTAACATGTCATGTCATGTGTGCTAGGTGACATACATGTCACCTAGCCAACTCTAAGGTTGCCTTTGAAGTCTCTGTCTATGTAAATAATATAAATGCTATTTCTTAGTCTGTATTTTTGCTTTATCATCTGTGCGATCTTTTGAATAATATACAGAGAGAATGGAATAGTATCTACGAGGCAATTGTTTGGCGCGCCTTTGTCGTAACTCTCCTTTGATCGAAAGGAGATAAACCTATCTTGTTTCATAGACACATATAAAAAGATGTAACATAGCATCACGCCTTTAATCGTGAAGGGTTTATATAGTACACACCCCCACATTTCGCCAGTTATGTGCGAGCGTAGAGGGCCTATTGTCATCAATCGGGCACAAATGCAGACTCCGTGGCTGCTATTGAGAAATTGCACTGATGGAAATAACCAATAACACTTTACTCGACATGGGAATCAAACCCGGGACCTCATGCTCCGTAACAGCGCTTGCGACTACTAGACATTACAGTTGTTGGGCGACCGAGGTCTTATGTAAAACATGGAATAGAAAACTTATTTTGATAACGTGGAAGGCGCAGTGACTGTGCGATGTGACAGCGTGTACGTATGGGACGCTACGTGTTTCAATTTCCGCATGGTAAGAATAGATACCATATATGTAGAGGCATTCATATGACATACAAATAGTGGTTTCTTCTCCTATCTAGGTGTAATATACTTAAATTGAATCTTCACATAGAAAAAATACTCATCTATACTACTACGTTAATTTTCAGGTGTTTTCATTTGCCTACGCCGCGCCGTCTATGGAATAGTTAGGGCGCCACAATTATGTAAATTGGTAATTGCAATTATATTTGAACAGTTACATGAAATACCTATGAACTTTATATTGATCAGCATGACTTTTCGGAATTATAAATAAAAGTGCTGCGAAATCCAACGTGATGAATATAAATTGACGCCTACTTCGTCCAGAGAGCGATAAGTAGATCCTTTTGCTCGGAATACGCGCTTTTATGATGACTGGCATTATTGATGACTTGCTTTTATTATTCAAATGTCGCTCCACGGATTTCTATTCTTGTTCTTCGCTGTTTTTAGGGTATATCACATCGACTGTGGTCCCTGTGGTGGTGGGTAGAGGTGTATGCAGCATAATACGCCTGTAATTCTACAATGAGACCTATTTTATTTTATTTATTAGGGAAAACAAACAATTGCACACATTTATAGTAAATGTTTACCAAAAAATTGTACAAGACTGCATAGTGTGCAGCTAACAACGTTATCCATCTTATATGTATAATTAAAATTTGAAAAATTGGAAATAAAATCCATGAATTTTGAGTATATGTAAGTCCTCAAATGTCAGTCTACAACCTAATCCGGCCTCATCCAGGTAACGTCACTGCACCCGTTCTTAGATATCTAGTCCTGGACACATTTTTTAAAAGGGTAGTTATCAAGTCAGTTTTACCAAAGATAAACTAAATTATACTTGTACAATAATATTACATAAACTAAAGCAAACTTGTAAGTCTTCACAAGAAACGATTTTCCTAAATCTCCACTTGAGCTCTCGACACGACACGACCTTTCCAGAAAGTCCTTGTGCCAGCTAAGTCTTCGATCCAAAGAGGCCAAGGTTGACGGATTTCCCAGCAAATTAACGACGACGCTGCCAAGATAGCTGAAGATCCGTCACCTGACTACAGATCCGGGTCTGAGATCCAGCTAATGAATTCCGACGATTTACCTCCCCAGTATTAATCTTATCTTGAAATCCCACTGTTAGGTACTTACTGAAGAGTTTTTACTTGAGGATTATACGTTCTTGGGATGTTGAAAAAAATTCTGTAAGAAGATGTTTATTTGATTCATTTTTGAATACTTTTTAGCAAGATTGGGTTCATTTTCCTCTGGGGTTTAAATTGAAAGAATATAAATGAACTGTGTCGTGGATATATTTTTTCTGTGTATCTTTGATTTTTTATACAATGTGAGAAAGAAATAAACGTGTTTTGAATAGGGATTTGCTTGGCTTAAGTTTGCTTTTAAGAATTGAAATGTATTTCCAGGTTTTTGTTAGATGGAGTGAGATAAAAAGTACTCCTTTTTCCATCACAAAACACAAAATACTACATAGGTTATCAGCTTATGGTGTTCTACCTGCTAGGACGTAGGATTTCACCCTACCAGAGAAAATAAGTCTCAATCCACTACGCGGGTCCAGTACGGGATGATGGATGGCACATAATTATCTTCATTTTTTTTTGGTACTAACATATGCTGATTTCAATTTGTTGTTTTTTGAGAGCAGTTTTCTAGAATCGATTTCTCAGCTATTCAGTAAGCAGATTACTTTGACGCAGGCGAGTCTTTTCGCCTCTTTATTATGTAAATAAAGCGTGGGTAGATAAGACTTTTGTGTCAGTGAGTTGACCTCTTTTCAATTTGGGGTAGACTGGCTAGAGAGACTACAAAGGACTGTTTCATCAAAGCCCTGACCTTTTCTAGCTATATAGTTCTTTTAAACAATTTTTAAGATATTAAATGACTGCCCTGATCTTTTGAAGATAAATCATTTCAATAGGATTTGAGATACATGAATAAATACCATTCACTTAGTAAAAATATTGAACCATTTTTGTTGTGTTTTTGGCTGAAAATAACACTTTTCGTTCACGTGTTTCCCAGCCGACAACTATGAGAAGAAACATCGAAACAACCACAGAGTCTGTTTAAAAGTCTCTACAAATCTATACATTTTATAGATATAAATAAAACAATACAAACAAATAAATAAAATTGAAGCGTCTGTTTATAATATCAAAATAATAACTTTTTACTAAATGCAAATTATAATGTTTAGGGCACTTATAAAAAAAAACACATTTTTTTCAATGTTTGTTTGTTTGTTTCGGCTATTCGATTTTCGATTTTGACGGGACTTTTACTGACTGATAGCAGATGTTATAGGGTCTAACACTGAGCTATTTCATTTTAGAAAAATAATAAGGGTTAAAACCCTTGTAATTGTTCACAAGTCAGAATCAGATTAAAAAGAAAAGTAATATTTTTTATAATAAAATAATAATTTCACGCGAACAAAGGTCGCGGGCAACACCTAGTACATAGTAAAAGTAAAGGTACGAACTTTAAAAAGAACCTTCACAAGTACGCCTATCTATTAGTTCATGGTTTATTCAGTCAGGGGAATTTCAAAAGAAATTAAATATTAGTCTTTAGCTTCTAGAATCTAGTTACTTAGACGTCTGTAGTCTTTGACCTGTACAAAGTTGAGAAGTTTACCAGACGTCTGACCTCGGTTAGTCTATGAAATATGAAGCTAACTAGCATTAAAACCGTAGTGAGGATACTAATCCGACAGTTTACCCAGGGGTAGAGACTATAACAACTTAATTTTAAGTTAGGTACGGATGGTGGACTGAGATAAATGTAACTGTGTTTTAGCTCTGCATCACCCTGTATATTGGTAGAAAATGCCCAAAGCATTAAGTCCACCTTAGTACATTTTGCACTCGTGCATATTGTTTTAATCTATCTATACATCTATATCTATAAAAATAAATCAAATTGAAGTGTCTGTTTGTAATATCAAAATAACACCTTTTTACTGAATGCATAACAAAAAGTTTTTTTTTTTAATTTTTGTCTGTTATTCTTTCTGTCTGTTTCTTCCGGGTAATCTCCGAAATGGCTTAACCGATTTTGACGAGACTTTTATTGGCAGGTAGCTGATGTTATTAAGGTCTAACATTGGGTACTTTAATTTTTGAAAAATAGTTAGGCTTCCGTGCAAAAAAATTAAAACCGAAATAAAAAATAAAAAAGCGAAAAAAAAAAAGATATTATTTCCGTTTTTGAATCGGCTTGGTTTAAAAGCCGATTCAAAAACGGAAATAATTTCTTTTTTAATAATTTCACGCGAACGAAGATCGCGGGCAACAGCTATTAAATAGATAAGTAAAAACTCAACCTAGTTTCCTAATTTCATCTATGTTTTTGTTATTCAAGTTTGCCTTGATTCACTGACTGAATGATGTATCAAAGTATATAAAAACTGTGGTCGTAAGTTCTGAGCCCCATGTTTAGCAGTCACCACTGTTGTGTAGTTATTTTCTCGGTAAGTATTATTGAGCTTTTCCTTTAAAAAAATCTCCGTAGCACCTGTTCATTCAAATTAAGAAAATCCGGGCATGAATTCAGACTCTTGATTTATGCACGGTTATTGTATATGCAGCAGTAGGTAGCAAGCCTATTATTGCTTGCTACCATTTGGTTGCATTGCTGACAACGGGCTGTTAGTAACTTGGTGCGTATTGTTACAATTTGGTTGCATTGCTGACAACAGGCTGTTAGTAACTTGGTGCGTACTGCTACCATTTGGTTGCATTGCTGACAACGGGCTGTTAGTAACTTGGTACGTACTGTTACCATTTGGTTGCATTGCTAACAACGGGCTGTTAGTAACTTGGTACGTACACCGCTACCCATACCTTCGGGGAATTAAGGTCTGATATTACATACTACGTGTGTTTAAACAAACACACGTCCATTTAAACAAACACAGGTATAATCGACCTAGTAATACAAAATGTCTTTTATGACATTGGTGTTGTTCTGCTGGAAAAAGTTGTTGGATTTTCGTCGAGCTTTCAAGGAAATCCTAGCTGTATGTTAAAATAACACTAAAAGGTTTTACTTAGCTACAGAATGCTAAGTACTACTAAGTACTACGATTTAAAAATTTCGGAGGAAAAATCAATTTTTCACTCACTCCCAAATTCGTATCCATAACAAAATAATAAAAAAAAAACCTTTATTGTTAGTAAAATGGGTACAGTAAATCCCCTTAAATATTAATTTGGTCGAATAACATGTGCACATAAGTGTCAAAGGAGTGCTTTGGCACTCGTACTAGGATTGCCCTGTATAACTGACGAAATGTGTTATTTGTAGGTAGGTGCCACACCTCTACCAATACCTTCGGCACCTAATATTACATACAACGTATAAATAAACAAACATACACCAACAATAGACAACACTCAAACGTTTCTATTACCAAACAAACCAGCCCGATACGGTCGATGTTGACCAAGTAATACAAAATGGCTCCTTGCTACTGGATCATGCTCGTTGGCGTGTATCACCTTTATGTCTTGATAAATATCAGATGTGACGAGATTCGTGTCTCGTTGGTGTAACTAACCAATCAACCCAACTGCAACGCTCTAATTGCAAATACTGACACCCGTATCTATAAACAAGTCAAATCGATTACTTGAGTAAAAGTAATTTTTATTCTGTGGTTTAGTAATTGCTTGAAATTAGAACTGTCAAAAGTTAGAATTCTTAGCTTTGGTTTCTTTGACGGTTCTTACTTAGTTCAAATTCTTGTCAATTGCATAGAAATGGTTGTATGAGTAATTACTTAAACACAAGTAATTACTTTAATTTGACTATAACGGGTGTAACAAGACCCTTAACGAAGCTGAAACGCACTTGTTCTCCCCGTCATTGCGATCATTTTTTGTTCTAGACCATACCTGGGAACCATCTAGTTACGGAGATATGGGGGGTCAAAGTTTCAACTTTTTAACAAGTTTTTTTTTTTTTTTTAAATACATGTTTGGATGTAATAATTTTACTTTAAACACCTCCACGGCCCTTGTACTATTCAATCCATCCATCAGCACAATGTTTTTCACACCACCTGCTCGACAATGCCAAATTACATATCATGCAAACCTTACGTAAAGCAAGTCGTTAAAGCCCTTGGCTTTAGCCGGGGTGTAATGTTGGACTGATTCTCATTATAACCCGCTGGGTTGTAATGTTGGACTGAATTTCATTATAACCCGCTGGGTTGTAATGTTGGACTGAATCTCATTATAACCCACTGGGTTGTAATATTTTCACTTTTCATACTTTTCTTTTTACTTTCTTTTTTTTTTTGAATACTTTTCATAGCTCTATTGCAATGGCCTTAAAGTCTAATTTCGTAATATTAGATTAACTAAAACTCGAAGGCCAGGGCCGGCGCCGCGCCGCGAATAACTTATTTGAAAATGGAACTTTTTCTAAAATCGAGCTGGCCACGGCAAGCTGAATGGAACACATTTGAAATTAAACAAAAGCCGCGAGTATTGTAAGTCGCTGCAATAATATACGTAATAACTGCAAAGATTTTATAAAAATATATCAAAAATTCAATACAGAACAAGTATACAATAAGCTGTCGTATTGGTGAAAACATAAATCTAAAAACTTCGTCTAATAATGATGATCCTCGGACACCTTTGCCACCACAGCCATTCACCTCAAAACACATTACATCAAGCCCACTGCCTAAAGGACCACCTTCCCCAACCTTTACAGTACAAAACGACCCTCAGACGCAAGTTTCTGAAGCTGTGAATAATACTCAAATAAACTCTACCTCAACTTCGATAAACGTACCAAAAAAAAAAATAAGTTTATCTTTCCACAACTGGACTAATGTCTCAAACATCAATTTTCACTCTTTATTTTAATTTACTAAAATAAAACGCTGTTTTTAGTAGCCTTGCTTTTTTATTGTCTCGCAAAAGTTGAGAAAAGTAGAGTACACTCTTCGGGGATAAAGCTGTTTTTGTTTTGGGCGCGCTTGAATCCCTCACTGCACTCAGGACTCATCTTAATTCCCTTGCTTTGCTCGGGAATTAACTCATAACGCCCTCACTGCGCTCGGGAGTTAAATCTAGAGTTACGTTTAGAATTCAATATCGCGCCCGTTACATAAAACAGTGCTTTATCCCCTCGGTGTATAATCTACTATTGAGTGCATTACATTGAGTCCTACCGTAAAAAGTTTTGCTTAAAGAACTTAGTTTGATGTACATAATGCTTGGTTGACGGCTTCGTGAAGGGTCCTGTTAAACCCTGTAGATACTAGGGTGAATGTTGGATTCTGGGCCCAAAGCACATAACACATGCTGCACAAAACTTGTAAACGATATACCTCTGCCTATATCTAACGTGCGTATTCTTGATGCTAGAACCTTAAAACCATAAAACAAACACATCCTTTCACACGACCTACACTGAAACATTTCTACCAAGTAATACAAAATGGCTGCCTGTCACTGGATCACGTTGGCCCGTATCGCCTTTATGCCTCGATAAATGTCGGCAGTTCGGAAATAGAAATGTGATGAGATTGGTGTAACACTGTATCTAGAAAACGTCGTTGGACATTCGATGAGCTTGCAAGCAAACTTGATGTATTTTATTTGATAAAGTGGTGTTTTGCTTGAGAAATTGAATATCGGAAATTGGTTGTCAAGTATTTTAAAATTAGAGTATTGGATCTTGTTGTGTGTTTTCGAATATGATTGTGGTAAAGAATTATTGGAAGGGCACAAGCAAGTATTAGATTAGCAGGTTTTAGATTGTATAATATAGATTTATGGAACTAGACATAGCTGGTGAACTAGACATAAGTAGTACCATTACGTACACCTCTGTTTAACCCTTCGGGGATTACAAGCGTGATGTTATGTTAATAAAGTAATGTATAATTATTATTATCTTGATAATGTTATAAATAATAAATAAATAAAAAGTATTTATTTCACAAAAACATAGCACTTTGCATTGTATACATTGTTTGAAAATAATATTTACATTAAGATGCAATAGTAGACTCTATCTTTCAAAATAGGACTAGCCTGTATCTTAAAAGATAGGGTTCAGCCAAGTGGATTCTGTTAATATTCACAAACCAAAAACAAGGGAAGACAGTGTCAATGATTTGTACTAACAGCTGTGCAGAAATAAAAATAAAATAATAACAAAAACTAATTCTAAGTAACACAAGGATAGATGGTAGATTTTTGAATGCCAAATATTAAGTTTAAAAAAACATTATCTCATAATAACACATCTGTATACCTACAATACATCGCTTCATCGAGAAAAATAAGAACCAAAATCAACATTATAATCAACAAATCCCTGCTGTCAATTATCAGCAACATTGCCAATAAACAAAAAGGTTTCATCTATTCTCCGAATAATTGAGAGTCATTAATCACTTTGTCTATAGTCGAGCATCAATATTCATTATATGATGAGACTAATTTGTACCTCTTGAATATTAATCGTCTGGTATCATCAAATTATTGGGTTATTATCGTTTTTTACGTAGTGTAAAAATACAGGATTTTTCTTGAAACTCACTCTTTAAAAAGCACATTTTTGATAAAGGCATGCTGTCCCGTTAAGCCTTTAAAGAAAAGAAAAAAACAACATGTTTGTTGTTTTTTTTTAACAATAACAATAAGGACTGATGTCCTTATTGTTATTTTTTTGTCTAGATCTAACGTTAACTACATAATTATGTTAGAGTCGGTATTAAACTGACTATGTGATCATGGACGGTCCTAAAGAAATTTTGAAACCATTTATTGACTTGAAACCTTCCATAGTTTAAAAGTCATGCATAAAAATGCAACAATAAAAATCGTGCACATTTTTTTTATAACAGAAACAGTGAATAAATTCGGTAGTTGAAAAAAAAATTTTGTCGTAAGGAAATCTCCACTTTTCTGTTCTTTGAACTTTAGGCACATTAGCTCTACCTATTCCGAACACTGATAATTACGCACAGCAGTAAGCCATCAAGTTATACCTACAGTTCCACATAAATACGAGGTCTTTCTGAAAACCATAAAGTTTACTTCCAGTTCCCACATCATTAATTTTACTCACACAAATCATTATTATCCTATCAACACCCTTAGGTATATACGTCTTCATCTATATAATACGTTTTAATCGGATTCTGCGTGACACGAAGTTGAGACTCGAGTTACACGCTCCGACTTAAGGTAAGGATATACATCAAAGACTTTAAGAAATTAAACGATGGACTTTAAGCAAGTCCTTAAAAGTTCAGCGAATCCGTAAAGAATGTTCTAGACAGGAAAAGGGTTTCAAATTAAAATGACGAACGTAAAATTGTTAAGTGGAACAACCCAAAAGATGTTTAATAAACATTTATTCCTACCACCATCTTGTAATAAAGAAAGTAGTCAAAATATTTGTTTAGAAAACTTTCTCTTTACTTAAGGAAAACATTTCGGCATTTTGCATAATTTCACATTTTTGTGGTATTTCTTATGAAGTTTGTTCTGGGACGTCGGCTTTGAGCGGAAGTTGTGAAATGTTTACATTCTCATTAATAAAACAAAATAAAAAAAACTAAAGGTTGAAAACTCAGTAAGTTATACCTACTTGTTGCATACATTTACTCATGTATTTGAAACATCTAGCCAGTCTCCATTAAATTTACCCAATACACAAATCACTCACCTGTCTATTTCAAAATCACATTTGATACAACACCTCAGCTCCCCTGACAGTTAAACACATTCATTTTAATACAGAATCGACGTCTCCTTAACACAGTATCCGGCAGAGTCGATCGATTATACAGGGTGATATGGGGGCGAGGGAAATACCCTCAGGGGTTGAAAAGGGGGGTGGAAAGGGGGTTATATCTGCTGCTTTACAGTCGCGAGCGTCCACGTTGCGAGCGATAAAATGCTCCCGTAGTCCCGTCTGCTGGTACCAATACGTGGGGATGACTGTAAACAGAAGGGCTATGGATGCTGGGTTTATTTTTAGAGATGAAAAGAAAAAGCTTTAGAATGTTGTTTTTTAATCGGCGCTCGTTAGGGAAATATAGATACGCTTCGTATTTTTTGTTCGGTCTTATGATGTTGCAATGTTTGTTTATTTATTTGTTTGTTTTATTCGGAGGAGGAACAAAGGAACGAGAGTTTGTTTAAATCCTGCAATCTGGTTTTTAGGGTTCTGTACTCAAAGGGTAACCAACGCGACCCTATTACTAAGCCTACGCTGCCAGTCCGTCCGTCCGTCTGTCTGTCAGCGGGCTATATCTAAGTAGACAGTTGAAATTTTCACACAATGTGTATTTCTGTCGCCGCTATAACAACAAGTAATAAAAATAAATTCAAAAATAAAGAGGGCTCTCCTACTTCGATGGTACGGCACCCGGTTTTTAAATAAAAATCCACAGTATAGAAATTACTGCAATCCAAAGAGGATTGCAGTATTTTCAATTAGTGCAGTTAAGTGCAGTCATTTCATTGGCTTCATATGTATTATGCCAGAATTCTCTTTGCTAAATTCGACACAGGAGTATTAAACCATTCAAAAGCCAGATTTTAAAAGGCTGAATGCTAAAACAGGTTGGACTACAAAGGGAGCCCAGACCGGAACTTCCGGTAAACGTACAACAGCTGGTCATATTTCTGTAGCCAGAGGGAACCGCAGTAAATACGAGAGACCTTTTCGCTATTTAATTTCGTGTCTTTATAGGCGTACAATTTTTCTGAAATTGGTTAATGGACATTTGTAATGGGTTTGTAAACAATTTTGTATCCATTTTCTCTATGTACATAAGCAATTTTTCTGCGTGTGTCGGTCGCACTTCTCTGATTTAGGAGTTTTTTCTGTAATTCATAGATATTTTTTCCTTCATTACAGATACCAACTCCATTGAGTAGTGCTGTGGGTGACTAACAGACAACGCTGAAATGACTGAATACAGAAATGTAATACTTTGAAAATGTTTTTTTTAAGAAAACTGAGGGTAACGGATTTTAAGAACTCAACCTAAGCACGAGGTAAGTTTACATACAAAAAAATTGGCGGGAAATAGCTCCTCTACATCAGATTTATTTTATTAAATTATTTTAATTTTATTATTTAGGTAATAAAATTAAAAAAAAACCCCACTAGTAGGTAAATGGCTACACCGATTTTATAAAACAATTGTAATATACACATCATGCGCTTTCATTTGATATCCCATTTGGGTATATTTGAAAATATTCGATTTTTCATACTCACTTTCATCCCCTATATCTAGTAAATGGGTGCACCGATTTTGATAAAAGATATCTAAGAACCATTGCCAAGAAATTAGCATTCAAATAAAAAAAAACTACATCCAAATCGATTCACTCGTTTAAGAGCTACGGTGCCAGAGACAGACACACACACATAGCGGTCAAACTTATAACACCCCTCTTTTTGCGTCGGGGTTTAATAAAACCGTTTCCTACGTTATCAAATAAAGTTTTAGATATTCTAGTCTAAAGGTCGGCTTATGGCAGCGGATTAAAATTAGTGGTCTGTGGGTAATATCAGTTGTGAAAATTAATAAAGTTATCCAACCTGGAAATATTAAAGCTTTGGCCTTTATCATAAAGCGTTGTTGAGCTTTTATTTTACGATGTATTTTATTTTTAGTTTAGCAAAAGTTTAACGGCAGCTCAGCTGTCGTTATGGATAATGAATGACAATTGATTATTCAATTTATGTAAATTCACAAGAGAAAAGAACGTTGCAAATTAATTTGATATGTTGGTATTCGTGTTTTTTTTTACATATGTGTAGATAGGTAATAATGTTACGGACAGACAAGTGGCTCTTCTCGCAAATTTCTTAGAATATCGTGAAAAGGGGACAATATAGGGGCCCGTTGTTTGCCCAAAGTATAGTCCAATATGATATTTATTTATTTAATTGGTTCAGCAATAATTGTCCACATTGGTATGGGTAACGTGCAAATATGACGATACATCAGAGCCAAAATCAATTCTAGGAAAAAAACTAGTCTAACTGTTGGTTACCCGTCTTTAATAAAGTTAGACAAAGGTGTACCTAATATTACACCCATATTTTTATACTGTCATAAGCATTCAGTAAAAACTGTTATTTTGAAATGACGAACAGACACTTCAATTTAATTTATTTATGATATTATTAAACAAATAAAAGTTACATTCAATACATGCATAATTGGTACGAATACCTAAAATACACAAATACAAATCTACGTGCCAGACAGTTAACAGAAACTTGAGCAAACCAAAACTACGAGCGTGTAGCCCTCGCTTCAAACACGTTACCATATCAATATTCACGTAAGTATGCTTTCCATACGAATATATCGTCAGACGTATCTGAGGGATGATTATGCCATGGGAATATCGTTAGACGTATCTCTGAGATAATTATGCCGTTTGAATGGGCAGAAGCAATGAGTTGTGTTATAAGTCGGAGTTACTCATGGGGTTTGGTTATATGATATCGATTGATTGATAAAGCAAAATGATGATGTGATAAATCTATACCAATATTATAAAGAGATAAAATTTGTTTGTAAGTTTGTATGTAGATGGTAATCTCTGGATCTACTGAACCGATTTTGAAAATTATTTCACTAATAGGAAGCTACATGATCCCAGAGTGCCATATGCTATATTTACACCGTGCCCGTGGGATAATTTCTGACCAAAAAGCTAGCGCAGCCGCGGGCAACAGCTAGTCGTATATGTAACAGTTTCATTGGATCGCTTCTGAAGAGCATGATGACATCCAGCGTTGGTTTTCCGAAAGAAAGTGTTATTGGGTATTTCATTACGAATTTCTTAGTTTCTGTTGTTTCTATTCTCGGTTAATAGCATGGTTATATTATGTGTGTGGAATATGCCAATATTATCTAACTTTTACCAATAGAAATAGAAATAGAAATCATTTTTTTGTCAATAATGTAGGTATACAGATAATTAAGGTGTTTATTTTGATGAGCGTCCCGATACATTTTGCCTTACGGCATGCAAAATTATTTAACATAATAGGTACATTTAGAAAACAAAAAAAAAAAAAACTTAAATTAAAGAAGCATTCCATTCATTTGGCAACAATACTATCATTATTAAAAATACTCATATTATTCAAAAAAAAAAACATTCGGAAGTAAGCACAATGTCAATAATTTAAATAAAAAAAGAATTATAAGGAAAAAATAAATGTGAATAACCAAAACTACAAATGTCAATCAATTAAATGTCAGAAAATTCAATTACAAATGTCAACAAATTAAGTTTAAAATCCCAATAAATTCAATTAATAATGTCAATAAATTCGAGAAATGGCAAAAAAAAAAAATAAATCAACATTAGAATTGCAATAAAAAATAAAAATGTCGCTAAATTAAATCACACGGAAGTAGCATACACCCTATTAACAGAAAGTTTTGTCACTAAGGAAATCTTTAATTGCGTAGTAACAATGTGATGAACTGATTTTAGAAAAACTTATACTGTCACTTACGGCATATCTTCCGAAATAATAGCAACAGCGTCGAAATATCCGGAGCTTCGATTATAGCAGTGGCTATTTTGTGCTAAACAGCAAAGTTTAGACTAAGTACTTATAATAACACGTTTATAATGTTCTGGGGATGGTCGAAATCGGTTAAATGACACCATTATCATTTAATAAAAGACCCGACCCGCACTCATTTCTAAATAAGCATCACTTTTTATGTTCATATGGCAAATGTGCCTCTCTTTAAACCGTGGCCATGCTGTCTGACATCTCTGGTTTTAACAGTAAATGTTTTTCCTTGTGACCACACGTATCGACGCTGCATCCACTTCAGCTGGGTACTAAAAGCTTAATGTCCATAGAATAAAAGCGAATAGTCCGACGCGGTGTCTAGTCACGTCATCAAAACCGATATGAGGCGAATGATTTTTTCGCTTTTGATCATCATCAGCCTAGCCTTTTCCCAACTATATTGGGGTCGGCTTCCAGTCTAACTGGATGCAGCTGAATACCAGTATTTTACATGGACCGACTGCCTATCTGACCTCCACAACCCAGTTAGTACTCGGTAATACGATACTCTTGGTAAGACTAATTGTCAGGCTTTCAAGCCACTTGACTACTTAACGACTGTCAAAGACCTGCAAATACAATCGGCACCAACGGGTTAACAAACTTTCCGACATACGGAGGAAACTCGGTATGTAACGGGTGGCATCCACGGACCAACCTAGCCAAGCGCGGCTTAACCTGAAGATGGACCCGAGTGCTGTTATTATTTGAGCACGAGCTGCTCTTTTTTTGCTTTCAATACAAGGACATTTTTCAGACCGGCTCAAGCAGATTTTTCGTCGATAAATACGGTCACTCCTCAAACGCAGTTACAGGCATAATATACGCTCTTTGCTGTCACCAAAAAAACCCTACTTAATGAAATTTGTGATTTTATCGTTGCCATTTACTCAACAATTTGATTATTACAATTAGCGCGTTCATTTGCCTCACACAATGTAATTGTTACTTAATGAGTATGTTAATTATCTGTTTGTGAATGGGCGTAATTATTTAGAGAGCCATTAGTTAGCTCTTGTTTATCCGAAACACCACCATCTAGGCACAAATTAACGTGAATATTTTATAAAATATGGGTGGGTAATTTGAGAATCAAATCAAGTTCCAAATTGAAAACAGTGAACACAATTTCAACGATCAATGAAACCATACACCGTTTAAGCTTCAAATAATTGCAATTAAAATCGGCTTATACTTCCGTACGAAAATACAATCTATTGTATCCATAACAACAATAAAGATTGAGCTTTATTGAAGCAGTTTGGAAGCTGGATACTCGAAGTGAGAGCGAAGCAAGTAAGTGCTTCTGCTTCTGTCTAGTCGGCCTCATTTGCGCCGTCATGTAACGATGTTATCTCTTCTCTATTGTGAAGATACGGCTCTCTTTGTGAGAGATGTTCGTAGTTTTCTATGGATTGACGATTGTCTAATGCAGATGGTACAGAATGAAAAGATTTGTTTATTGTTCGAAGCTATGGAATAGAGAGAGCTGATTTGATCGATATGAAACTTTCATTCAGTACAGGTTTGTTTTGATTTTTGCTATAGAAAACAACAAAGAATGACATCGAAATAATTCTTGTTTAAGTTTCTTGTTTAATTCCGCAATGTCTTACATATCTTTTCCCGGGAAAGAAATTAAAGTTATTTCTTAAATATATGTATTCAACGTCGGTTTTGACCGTCTTGTGAAAATGTTGTATTTTATTATTAATAAAGTAGTTATGTATCTACAAATATGGAGCTATGGAGTAAGCGAGTCGGCCAGCTACCTCGTTTCTTATAATGGGTGTAAAGCTACCCTAAACGAACCCGAAAGGCACTTGTTCTCCCCATCATCGCGATAGTTTTTTTGTTCTAGACCATACCTGGTCAAAGATTCTTCGAAGAGACTTCCAAAAGGAGGAGGTTATCAAGTCGTCTGATTTTTTAAACTTTTTTTGTGTATGTTCAGCGATATCTTCGCCAATTGTAAACCGATTTTGATGATTTTTTTTTTGGTTAGAAGCATATTGTTTCGCGGTGGTCCCGTTTAAATTTGGTGAAGATCTAATGCTGATCTTCGGAGATAAACAATGGTACTCTTCAATAATAGACAGCAAATCTGCCGTGATTGCTGCAATCGCTTGGATATTTATTGTTTATACAACACCGTAACATAACAACACGCCTGTATGCTCTGAGGGTGTACATAGATGTGTACAGTACACCCAGATTTTGACAGTCTCAAGTAATCACGTTCGACTTGTTTATCGATACGGGTGGAAATAACGTTTGTAGATTCCGGTCTTAGTTATTTTCATTCCTTAGAAATAGAACTCTGAGTGAGTTCTTCTTTTAGTCACGATTCGACTTTAATTACAGAAAAACAAAGTTAAGTTCTATATTATTGAGGACAAGCCTATTACCATGAAATGTATTGAACAATGTAAATTAAATGCATACCAAAAATTTGTATATCCTTACAACTAAAAATGGAAAAATAAAAAAACTTTTTTGCAAAAAATAAAACCGACTTCAAAAACACAAAAAAGTGAAAAATAACTTTAGCTTCAGAAGTCAGTGACAGAACAACTGAATTAATCAAAACAAAAGTCACCGACTTCTGAAGCTAAAGTTATTTTTCACCTTTTTTGTGTTTTTGAAGTCGGTTTTATTTTTTGCAAAAAAGTTTTTTTTTAATACAAGTTTTTTTTTTATATTCTTACTTTAATTTAAATACCTCCACGACCCCTGTACTATTCAATGCATATATAAGTATATATAATGTTTTGAATACATTACATTAAGTAAATAAATATAAATAAATAAATATCGCTGGACATTACACACAGCGCCATCTAGGTGCCACACTAAGCAACGAGGCTTGTGTCGTGGACACCAGATAGTTGATAATTCTTCTTTGTCGTTTCACTCCTGACAGAGTGGTCGTGGTCAGCATGTCGCAGCAAGACACCGTGCTGCCATGATTCGCCTTACGATGCGACGCCATCCCTCCCTGTCGGCTGAAATACGTGTGCACTCATGCAGCGGACCACCCACTGCAGACTTGATCTGGCGATGGACTGATAATACTACATAGATACTTTTTGTTTGTAAATACATACTTATTATACATATAAACATCCATGACTCGGAAACAAATGTCCATGCTCATCACACAAACATTTGCTCCTACCGGGATTCGAACCCGGGACCCTAAGTACGTAAGGCAGCCTCACTACCGCTGCGCCATTCGGGTCGTCATATTAAGTTCTACCGTAAAATGAGATTTACCCAAAAAAAAGTCGATTCCCACAGCAATACTTTTTGCGTAGAGTTACTTTGTTTGATGTACAGAATGCTTAGTTGATGGCTTCGTGAAGGGTCTATAAAATTTACACCTTGTATATGCCTTTTGCTTTATCCACGTTTATACATTTGATCAAAATGTGAAAACGAAATTGTCTATTATTGTAGTTGCATATGAATGTGTCTTTTCCAGTACCCATCGACAAGTATATCAGCTGATAGTGAAGTTAATAACGAAGTGAGTTGTCAATGTGTTCGCTTTGTATGCCAGTCGAGAGGGTCTTCACTCAGCGGGAGTGACTGGCATATTGATGAGGACTCCGAGAGGACCATTTGACAGTTTGTAGTACCTACGGGGACACGTGAGTAATGTGTGCTGTACGCTTTTGTATTTCTTCATTTTCTTTTTCTAAAGTTTTCTGATAAAAAGTGACCGGAGTCACGTATCATCACAGACGACAATATTATGGTTATGACAAGCAGCATTGATGACAATTTAAATCAAATCTACATGGTTGTCTGGTCACATTTTTATCTGAAAATTCTAGAATACATTGAAAAGTTTTATCTACGGTATATATAGAAAAGAATGGTGAAGCTGAGATAAGATTTTTACCGTTACCTAATCTTATCTGAGCTTCACCATCCTTTTCTAGTTTGCTAAAAACCCGATAAGCCAATATACAGAAAGTGACTTCTTTTGGTTGACCGCTTCGTGAAGGGTTCGTTTACACCTTGTATATTTCTTTGTTAAAACAGCAGATATAACATGAAAATATCCTACCTACTATAATATTGTAAATGAGAATGTAAATGAGAATGGATGGATGGATGGATGGATGGATGGATGTATGTTACTCTTTCACGCAAATACTACTGAACGAATTTGAAAGAAATTTTGCACACAGGGTTTATGTGCAAAATTTCTTTCAAATTCGTTCAGTATTAACACATGGGATGCTTTTTATCCTAGTTGTCAATCCTATCCCGTAGGTCAATTATCGAAATTCACGCGGGCGAAGCCGCGGTCATAAAGCTAGTATTCAATATGTAAATTATGACGAACCTAATTCTTCAGCACATTATGAAAATTTGATGCTATGTTCACAGTTATAACAATTTGGTTGCGAAATTTTCAGTCAGGTCAGTTAACTGAAAATGTTTGTATTTTGTGTCGAAGATTAAATTATATACGCTCTTGGGGTATACAAAGCTATGAATTCATTCCACGATTTAGAATAATTAGAATATTTTTTACAATAAAGGGTGTAACAAGATCCTTAACGAAGCCGAAAGGCACTTGTTCTCCCCGTCACTGCGATCATTTTTTTTTTGTTCTAGTACATACCTGGGAACCTTCTAGTTACGGAGATATTGGGGGTCAAAGGTCCAACTTTTTCAAAAGTTTTTTTTATGAATACATGTTTTTAACAATAAGATTTTTAATGTAAACACCGCCACGACTCCGTACTATTCAATCCATCCATCACCACAATGTTTTCAGTACGTTACATTGAGTCCTACCGTAAAACGTGATTTTTCACCCCAAAAAAAAAGTCGTTTCCCAGCAATAATTTTTGCGTAAAGTTACTTAGTTTGATGTAGATAATGCTTGGTTGACGGCTTCGTTAAGGGTCCTGTTACACCCTGTATACGCTCTTGGGGTGTACAAAGCTATGAATTCACTATTGTGCAAATTACTCTTTATGTGTCATTCAACTATTATTACTATGGTCTTTAAATAAAAGAATATAATCACGTATCTTATCGTATACATGTTAAGACAATAACAATTATAAAGTTACTACAAATAAAGTGTTTGGCTGCATAAGTTAATACATATTTTAAAAATAAACATGAGGTGAGGATACTATATAAAATTAATAGGTCACGAGCAAGTTGTCCTAGTTGTGCAAGCTCGTGGCAAAATAATAACAGCCTCTTAGGTCGATTTTTAGGTTAAGCCGTGCTTGCCTAGGTTGGTCTGTGGATGGGTGACCGCCCATTACATACAGAGTTTCCTCCGTGCCTCGGAAAGCAAGCTAAGCCATTGGTCCCGGCTGTCATCTGTAGATCTTTGACAGTCGTTACAGGTAGTCAGTGGCCCAAAAAGTCTGACAACCAGTCTTACCAAGGGGTATCGTATTAATTATCCAGTACTCAGTGGGTTGTGGAGGTCAGATAGGCAGTCGCTCCATGTAAAACCCTTCGGCCGTCTACGAAACCATAGTTTCGTAACTGATTGCGATGAAGGAATTATTTTTCCTTGTACTTAACTAGTTTCGATGCAGGAATTATTTTTCTTTTTTCGATGCAGGAATTTTAGCAATACTATAATACTTATTTGAAAGTGAATTGTCGAGTGATCAATAAAAAGGATAATATTGGAATAGAAATATCTACAACGTCAAAAATTGATAAAGGTGAAATGGAATTTGTTACTACGCGTAGAGGTGGAATTGCCTTATTTTGCAGTGGTCGCGGTATTTCGTCCCATAAGTTTAAAGTCTGTAAAAAATAAGGTTACACAATTTGCAAAGGTGCTTATTGGGCTATTGGGAACAAACAGTCTCAATGGCACCACTAATATTATTTATTATAAATGGTGGTATTCTATAGAACGAGATTTCCCACTAGTACCACCGAACTGTACCACCGGTGTTACTAGTGGGAACAAAGGGCAGTACCACCGGTGGTACAGTTCACCGAAAGCTATTTTTCAGCAATGGAAACACGTTCCGTTCTGGCTGTGTTACTATAACACCAACGACTGTGCAGGGAGCGTTACACTTAACGTAAAGAATGACATAGTAAAGGAAATACTACATCAAGAGAATTGTCAACAGGAATTACGAAAAAATAAAATTTAATATAATTAATTAAATATATTACATTTATTTAAAACAAATATCTGTAATTTTGATATTTTATTAATACAGCCTTACCTAGTTTCAATAATTACAAGACGAAACTCAGTTCGATGGGGAATAATACCTCAATCGAAACCAGTTATTACGTATAATGAAGAATATTTCTTTCATCGCAACCTTAACAATACATTCTTCGTACGTAACTATGGTACATAACCGTGGTTTCGTTTAAAGAAAAATAATTCCTGCATCGAAACTAGCGCAATATATTTTGGAGTCCAATATGGTATTTTATTGAGTAGTTCATGGAATAACCAACATGTAGTTACGTGCAAGGAAAAATAATTCCTTCATCGAAATTAGTTACGAAACTACGGTTTCGTAGACGGCCGAAGGGATGTAAAATACTGGTATTCAGCTGCATCCGGTTAGACTGGAAGCCGACCCTAACATAGTTGGGAAAAGGCTAGGCAGATGAATGAAGAGCAAGTTGTCCAAAATATAACTTCTATTTAAAACGTACCTATACAGGGTGTTTGGCAGAACGTTGATCATACGAAAATGGTGGATAGGTCATCTGCTACTTACAGCCCTAATTTATTTGGCCCTGGCCCCCTGTTTTTTTTTTTTAAATGCAAGTTGAAATTAAGATTTAAGTATTTTTTACATCTTTCTGTAAGTTTGAGGACTTATAACTTTTTTTCTAGCTAACATCTGAATAAAGCAATAATTTTATAAGAATCTGCCAACATTGAAGATTAAAAAAAAAACAAAAATATTGCCTGTTTTACCAATTTTTAACAAAAAATACACTTTCAAGTTAAGAAAGTGGTGAAACTAGAAGAAAGAAAGAAATTTTTCTTTTTAAATATCCATTGGTCCAAGGTAGCAGATGACCCCACCTATCCACCATTTTCGTATGTTTAACGTTCCGCCAAACACCCTGTATAAAAGCTTGTAGGTAAGTAAAGGCTTTATAGCCTTTATTACACGATAAAAACTCGTACCGCGGCGTGACAATAACTGTATTCAATTTATTCTGTGACGTTGTTTCATCCTGTAATACAGCTTATTTCGGTTCCTATTATTTAGCTGTCAGAAACAGGGCAGTAACTCAGCCCGCTGAACACATATAAGTCACATTTAGTTAACCGACGCGACCGAACGTCGTACGAAATGGTACACATTATATCAGGGCATGTAATTTACTTCTTTGTGTTTGACCTTAATTTTGTTCGTTTATGTGAAGTAAATATTAGGTAATTTGTGATGAAGGTGACTAATGATAGAATGTTATTTGGGAAATTAGTAGTTATATGTTCTCACTATGTTTATTTTTCATGTTTTGGTAGGTAAAAGTTGATTACTTTAGTAGTAATCTGAGACTGCTGTACGGTCGTGCTACGACGGTGCCTGCGTAGCGACTGTGTAGTCGAATAAAGTCTACAGATAATTCTTTAGTGTGGAAATACTTGGCTTTATTTATAGCTAGCTGTTGCCCGCTAGCTAGCTGTCGTTCTCGTGAAATTATTATAAAAAATATTACATCTTTTTTAAATCGGATTTTGTTACTAATTTCAAAGGTTTTTTTTTACATGGAACCATAATTATTTTACCAAAAAATAAAAGCCCAAGTTGTTGTTTATAACATAAGCTAACGGCTAATAAAGTCCCGTCAACATCGGTCCAGCCGTTTCGGAGATTAGCCGGAACAAACAGTCAGAACGACAAAAATAAAAAATAAAATGTTTTTGTTTTATGTGCATAATATGCATTCAGTAAAAAGCTGTTATTTTGATATTACAAACAGCCTATTTAATTTTATTAATATAGTATATTGAGAGCTAATATTATAAAAAAAATAAAGAGTTATATAGATATCTTCAAAAATTAAATTAGAATTGCGTAGAAAATATCAATAATCTCCCTGAACAAAAACAGCAATTTATTTAACCTGAAACTGATCCTTTATGCACACTCCTTAACCTTTTAGTCCAATGATGGTGAAACGAGATTATCTTCGGAGCTGTTCGGGAAATCCATTATTTTCAAACACCGCTCGTGTACAAAGGCCTTATCAGGAAACGAGATTAATGTTCTGTTCCTCTGCTTTTTAAACGGTTTAAAAAATAACTCTTTAAGTGATTTAAAACTTTTTTGTAAGTCTTTGGCACGGTCAGCAACTAAAGTCGATTAAAACTTAATTATGAAAATTAGATTAAATCTTATTGTGAACTTTAACCATAAATGTAAATCATAGATGAGCGAAGTCGCACATCCCGCATGAAACAAAAGATACGATGTGCAGTAAGAGTGACCGAAACAATATTATTGATATCTTAATGTCAACTAAATAGAAACATCAACATTTTTGGCGCGTTATGGTGAATCTATAATTTAAATATATGGTACAAAGCTGATTCTTGAATAATTTCGTGTCAATTTATTTGGTACTAGGTTTGTTGCTCGCGACCTTCGCCGACGTGAAATTATTCTAATAATATGATTTTGTTGAATCGGATTTTGTTATAAATTTCAAGGGTTTTATATATTTTTTACGGTACTCTAATCCTTTTTCTAAAATAAAAGCCTAGGTTCCTCCATCATTTGTGGCGCAGGAATGCTTTAGATTGTATGCGCATTGTGTTGGATTCGACAATTCTAAAATATTTACGTCCGAACCTAGAATATTCCTTGTTATCAACATCAGGTATCTGCCAGTAAAAATCTCGTCAAAATGGGTTCAGCCGTTCCAGAAATTAGCCGGAACAGACAGACATAAATTCAAAAATTGTTTTTTTTTTTAATTAACAGTATAGTAGGTACTGTTCAAACTTTATGGCGGCTCGGAAGTTGGCGAATGATGGTCTGCGCATTATACAGTCAAGACAATGCGTCCCTTGCGCCCCGCTTATACTTAAAATTGTTTTCTACCTAGCTTTACTTTAGATTTTCCGAGTCGCAATAAAGGTTTAACAGAACAATACCGTATATACATTCAGTAAAAAGATATTATTTTGAAATTACATACAGATACTTCAATTTTATTTAGATACTAGCTGACCCGCGCAACTTCGTCTGCGTGCGTGCGTACATCAAAGAAAGAGAGGGTTAGAGAGAGTGTGCCTCAACCTTAAAAGTTAGACATATGTGGACATTTTTTTAGAGCTTTTCAAGAGGGACAATTCCGACATTCATGATAATTGCGTATTTTTAACCGTTCACGTACAACAGAAGCTGTCAAAAGGAATAAATCCCTGTTTTTGAAACATTTTTCATTGATGTTCCGCTCCTCGATAAATGGGCTATCCAACACTTAACTAATTTATACCAGCACTTCCTGAAATTAGCGCGTTCAATCAACGAAACAAACAAACCCTTAAGCTTTATAATATTAGTACAGATTCAAGTAGTTAACAATTTAATTTCTCGGAAATATTTGCATTAATCGCAAACATATTCTACTTTTCCAAATAAGGCCTACGTTTTTTTTACCGATGGGAAATAATCAAATGACCCCTCCCACTCTGGGCGGAGCGGAAGGGAGTGTCAGACTTGTACTGACTAAAACCCATCCATGTTCCTTCTTTTGCCCTTTGTGTTCTAGGGCCGCGGTATCTCTTTCGAACAGTCCCGCAATCCAGGCCTGCCTCGGTCTTCTCGGACCCCTTCCCGTTTGCTGACATCTCTTTGAGGCGCGCGTGGAACACGAATGCGCCGTCGACACGGCCTGTCGTTATTAGACGGACGGATGGCGAGCTAGCCCATTACTCAACGTCCACAGGCCCGCGACCCTCGACAACCTTAACCGACCATACTCCAGGCAGGTCTAAAGTTCTCATCAAGGTGCATGAAATGAGCCCAAACACGTTATAGATGCTGTAAACTCTTGAGAACCTCTTGCAACTACCATTCGCCTCCATCGTCAGACATTCGATGAAAGTCATACTGAGTTAGGTTTAAAGTTTTCATCAAAGTGCATGAAATGAGCCCAATAACATTATACCTGCTGCAAACTGTTTAGGACCGCTTGCAACTGCCATTTGTCTCTATCGTTTGACCGTCGATGCCAGTCATACTCCAGCAAGGCCTAAAGTTCTCATCAAGGTGCATGAAATGAGCCCAAACACGTTATAGATGCTGTAAACTCTTGAGAACCTCTTGCAACTACCATTCGCCTCCATCGTCAGACATTCGATGAAAGTCATACTGAGTTAGGTTTAAAGTTTTCATCAAAGTGCATGAAATGAGCCCAATAACATTATACCTGCTGCAAACTGTTTAGGACCGCTTGCAACTGCCATTTGTCTCTATCGTTTGACCGTCGATGACAGTCATACTCCAGCAAGGCCTAAAGTTCTCATCAAGGTGCATGAAATGAGCCCAAAAACGTTATTGTTGCTGCAAACTCTTGAGGACGTCTTGCAACTGCCTTCCGTCTCCATCGTCAGACCTTCGATGACAGTCATACTTCAGCAAGGTCTAAAGTTCTCATCAAGGTGCATGAAATGAGCCCAAACACGTTATTCTTGCTGCAAACTCTTGAGGACCTCTAGCAACTGCCTTCCGTCTCCATCGTTAGAACTTCAATGACGTCATACTCCAGCTAGATCTAAAGTTCTCATCAAGGTGCAGGAAATGGGCCTAAACACGATTTCTCAATTTAAAAAAAGGATCATGCATACCGGACTTAAACTACTGTAAAAAGTTATGCGTGGTCAGGTTATACATAAAATAAAATAAATATAGAAACGTCGAATTGAGAAGCTCCTATTTTTGTTTCGTCGGTTAAAAAACCAAGCTTCCGACATTTTACACGGGCGAGGGTCATTCTTTCACGAAAAACACCGCGATTCAGAAAATGGAGTGAAATGAACAGCGCCACCTATCGAGCATCAAGTTAGACCGATAGAATATACTGCATGGAAAGCGATTGAACACACACTCTACAGGGTTATAGCGTCATGTAGACTAATCTAGAGTACTTTTGTGCCACCAGAACTTTTTTGTAAAGCCGGTCAGCCGATTTGAAAGTTATCTTGTGAGCACATTTTTATTAATTAGTACCATTTTGGTGCAATAGATGTCGTTGCATGTATCTTACAGCTTACACAATGATCATAAGTTCTTCTTGAACACTTTAAATTCATAAATCTTTTGATAGAGAGCACTGATTACAATGAAACCAAAACTAAAACCTTCTCTAAGTTACGCACAATATTTGTGCATTGAATCTAATCACATTGGTTTTCCCGACAACATAAACGCCCCGCCTCACAGCGCGCGCGTCTTTATTTTGATGCGGAGTTATTTTAAAACTGTGATATCTCCTAAGATATTCATCTAAATTGAATGGTGTAAAGGGCAATTTTGGTCACAATTGAATTCTAAAGATGATTAACATATTTATTTTGATAAGGATTAATACTATGTCGGTAAAAATACCTTTGCAAATAAAGCATTATTTTTGACCAAATTTTAAAATAATAAAAATGGTCATTGTTAGTCAACCTTAAAAGATAGGCATGTGCTGTCGCGGACTTTTTTTTAGACATTTTTAAGAGGAATAATTCTCTCTTACATTATTTTTGTGCAACTTTAACCGTTTAACCAGCGCACGCAAAGGAAGCTCTCAAAAATAATAACTTTTCCCCGTTTTTGCAACATTTTTCATTGATGCTCCGCTCCTATTGATTGTAGCGTGATGATATATAGCCTATAGCCTTCCTCGATAAATGAGCTATCCAACACTAAAAGAATTTTTCAATTCGAACCAGTTCCTGAGATTAGCGCGTTCAAACAAACAAACAAACAAACAAACAAACTCTTCAGCTTTATAATATTAGCATAGATTTGTATAGGTGTAAAACTATAATCGTTATTCGTTGCCGACTGTACTACTTATATTATACGACCTTTCCCGACCGAAGTCTCCTCTACAAGTTACAATGTCTATATTTGGAACTGAAGAACGAATGTTCGTTGATTGTAATTTAGTTAAGAAAATAATTAGCATTTATTCGCCAATTTATTTGATTAGATCTTGTGATAATAGTCTAAAGTATTACTTGTAGGTACTGTGTTATTAGTATTACTTATTATGTAAGGCGTTTAATTGCGTTATTAAGGAGAATATTAATCGAATTGTTGGTCTAGTGGTCGCAAGTGCAACTATTGGGTATGAGGTTCTGGGTTTAATTTCCAGGTCGGCCGAAGAGTTATTGGGTTTTTTTACATCAGGAATTACTCAGACTCAACTTCGGAGTTTGGGTAAGCGACCAGTTAATGGCAAAAGGCTCAACTTCTATTATATGGGACTTAAACATGACTGGCGAAATGTGGGTGTACCGGGTGTACTATTAGGTACACCTCTGCGTAACTCCGGGGACTACAGGCGTGATATTCTTTTATGTATATTATTTAGTGAAATGAGATTGTATTATTGATTGCCGACTAGTAATTTTCCCTGTGGGTTGAGCATTTCCCCTGCTAAGTATGGAGTATGGAGTTTAATACAAAGAATTCCGAACGGCTCGCGTCGAGACGATGCTGAACCCGTGTGGTGCTTATAATTAAAGATGTGTTGCACTTTCTTCAGACGATTTCTTGTCTATAATATATAAGCTTTGTTATAACTAAACTAACATACGTGAGAAGTGACGTGAACACAAAATATAAAGGGTGTAACAAGACCCTTAACGAAGCCAAAAGGCACTTGTTCTCCCTGTCATTGCGAATTTTTTTTTGGTTGTAGACCAACCTGGGAATCTTTTAGTTACGGAGATATTGGGGGTCAAACTTCCAACAATGTCACAGATTTTGTAAAATACATGTTTTATAGTAAGATTTTTACTTTAAACACCTCCACGACCCCCGTACTATTCAATCCATTCATCAGCACAATGTTTTGAGTGCGTTACGTTGAGTTCTACCGTAAAACGTTTCCCAGCAATAATTTTTGCGTAAAGTTACTTAGTTTGATGTGCATAATGCTTGGTTGACAGCTTCGTTAAGGGTCTTGTTACACCCAGTATTTACGGCAATATTGCTAGCATAGAGCAAAGACTGGCCAAGAAACTTTTTCTCTGCGAGCGAAACCGAAAGATAGTCATAAAATATGTAGCCAACTAAAAGCATTACGCTCTCCATAATTTAACCTATATTTTAAAGTTTATATTATGAAAGCCAATTTGTTTTAACTAAAATTTAAATTAAACTCATCAACAACAAGTATCTGCAACATATTTACAAGCTGAAATTACGAACTTCTAATTTATTCTCGTTTAAAAAATGCATGCAAAAGTTGAAGCTGTAATGGTCGGAGAAAAACTTATTTTTGGTTGGCAACATCGCTATAGTTATTAAAAAACTGTTTAAGCTATCGCTGAGATACTCTGTAACGTGCTGTTTTGTGCACGGTACAGACACTATGGACTCTACTGTAGACGCTAAATTCTGGCCTGACTTAATTTAGATTACCATTGACACGCTAAAAAAATAAGAAATTACAAAAGATGTTCAACTTTTGATTTTGGAGTCAGTATTTTTCACAGAAAAAGAATCTCTTAAATTATTCCCAGAATAATTTAAGAGATTCTTTTTCTAAGGAAAAAAAAAATCTTTTTTTTTTACGCGGAATAAATTCCGCAACGTAACAAAAACCATAATGAAGCTTTTTGTACACCTCACGTCAATAACGTTTTTAAAGTTTACCTGTATTTTGCAGTATTATATGTAGAAAGAAGAAGAAGAAATGAAAAACTGAATATTCTGCTCAAAGAAGACGCACGACGACATAACTGGCGAAGTTTGGGGGGGATTTCGGCGTGATGTTATAATTTGTTAAATACATTGAATCAGTTTAATCAACAAACATAACCTTAGAGCAGTCTTCTATAACTTGTTGATACTTACGTTGACCTTTAGTTAGTATGTCTTCACTGAATCTATTTTAAACTGACCTATCGGGTGAACTCGCAGGTCACGCGCCCGTATCTTTCATATCACGTTCTATGTAAGCTTATATTATTTTACCGAAGTTCTGTGAAAGAGAGCTCAGTTTCCAACGAAGCCCGTTTTTCTTTGTTTATGCGTTGTTTACTGTATTAAGTTTGCATTTTATTTTAATAAATTAAACGTTTTTAGGTAGATTAGTTGCTAAGCTTATAGAAACAAGTTTTTAATGCTTTGTTGACGTTTTCTTGGGTCTAAAAATAAGAAGATTTATTGATAAAATTCCTATATTTTTTACTAGAAGTTTTAATTCTGATTCACATTCAAAACATTCTGGTTAATTTAATAAAGAGAAATAATCACTACATAGTATAAAACAAAGTGGCTTCCCGCTGTCTGTCTGTCCCTATGCATGCTTAGATCTTTAAAACTACGCAACGGATTTTGATGCGGTTTTTTTAATAGATAGAGTGATTCAAGAGGAAGGTTTATATGTGTGACATTGCACCTGTGCGAAGCCGGGGCGGGTCGCTAATAGTAGACAATAATCCACAACATTTTCATCGAGAATTTATAGAATACACTCCAATTAAAGCAGTTCCATGTTCCATGAAATATATACTCATTGTTCGATTGTGCAATTTAGGTGCACAAACTGTTACTCAATATGTCGTATGTGTATGAAGAAGTACCTAATGAAAATAAACGCATCATCATTTCGAACGTACAAACGTACAGACGCCAGTACATCTAGCTACCTGAATATGTCAAATTTTCCCAAACAACCTTGATCCTAATGCGTTAGCGATAAAGTTGGAATTTTATTAAACAAAAAAAAAATACAGATTGTAGTAGCTTGTGCTGGCGTCTACACAACTTCCAATTCCAGCGAAAATCAATGCCGTAATCAGAACTGCTAAAGGTTGGCATCCCTGTGATACGGTAGATATTGGCTACATTACACAAAGCGATAGCATCGCATAATGATCACAAAGTAAAGTACATAGGATATCTACGCAACGAACGGGTATAGTTGAGATTTTCCCAATTATTTCGGATGAAATGACGCTCGGAATTTTGGGGAGCTGTTTCGAAATTGCATTTTGTAGTGACAGGGTTCCGGTTCAATGCTTATCCGTGCGTGATTTAGTAAATTCGTTTTTGTGATGAAATTTTCCATTGGCATGATGGCATGTTGGATCAGTTGGTTATTTAGTATTCTTTTGCACACGAAAGTACAGTTATTTGAAGGCAACGAAATCACAGTACTCAGATGTTAACATAAGGACTTAGAGTTTAAAAAAAAGTTCGGCTATTTTTTGGGAATATTTCGCGGAGTATTTAGGTACAATATAATCATCTCGCAACTGGCCTGCGTATAAGACCACAGGAAGGTGGACGAGGCAAAAGGAGTGTGTAAGCATCGTAGTAGGTGGTGTTCTGTGGTTTCTGCCTAGCCCCATGGGAAAAGGCGAGAGTTTATGTATTTAGGTACATTTGAGACGCGTCAGCAGCATGTAGCTAGTACTTTTAAATAAACAAAGGACGAAAACTGAGAAGTGTAGGAAATAGGATATTTTTTTGAAAAATAATTATAACTATTTTTTGATTTCTAAAAAGCAGGGGGTTATATATTCCTGTATCTTTTTCGTATCTTTTTACGTTTTTCGTAAAGCGGTTCACAGAATATATCTACCTACTAACTTTCAACTGTGTAGTCCTAATAGTTTCGGAATAAAGTGGCTGTGACATACATGGACAGAAATTGTCGAAACAATAACATTACAAACATATTCGAATTGTACTACATTTAGCTTCAAGAAAAAAACTTTTGTGATTTTTATTTTATTAAGTAATATTAATTAAATGTTTTTGTACTAAATTGACTATTTTTTTCGCACTCAAAGTGAAAAGTACAGTTTGCACCTCGAGACTAAACGCCAACTTAATATACCCTCGGTTTCATTGACTCAGAATCGCACGCTCGGGAGTCAAACCACCTCTGGTATATTATGGCTTTGTTTAGTCCCTCGATATAAAATGTACTATTTTCTCAAAGTCAATCGTTTGAAAGAAAGACACTTCCGAAGTGGTAAAATGTGTGTCTCCCTCTAATTTCTAAAGTAAGCTAAATTCTAAAGTAAGTTAGATTAATAGAACTTTCAACCAAAATTGGTTTGAATAAGATTTGATGTTTAGTTTTTGAGATATGGGACTTTTTCATCAAACTGCAGCAGTAACTTTGTTTTTCATTACCATACTATAAAAAAATATAGTTTTGCTGTTGAATGTAAAAAACTACAACATACGAATGAGCCTTCCAAATATTTTTATAATGTTGTTTGGTTCTACGGAACCTTGTGTGCGTGTGGGTACGACTCGCAATTGACCGGTTTTTTCTTCTTCGTCTATGATGATATCAATTTTAGATTGTAACTGGAAGTTATTAGCAATAATAACTGTTACAATCTAAAATTGATATTTGACAAGGATTTGTGTGAGATACCACAACTACAAAAGGGTAAAACTTATTGCTAAAAAATAATCAACATCCAAAAAAAAAAAACACAAAAAAGTAGAAATTACTTTGCTTTCGGAAGTCGAAACAAACAAAAGTCACCGACTTCCAACAGTCAAAAGTTTTTAAATCGGTAATTTCAATGATGGATGAAACGTGACCATCACCATCTATCTTGCAAACAACTTATGTGATTCCTAAAATTACTTCGTTCATTTCTCCGAAGTTTATAAAACGATCTATGGAGTAAAGTTCAAAGTAAGATTCTTGCACAAACACTTAGTTTTCCGGCTTATCGTCCCGCTCAACAGCCTTATATATTTCCCTTGAGCAGTTTCCTTTGCAAGATTCTGCTGATATTTATTTTCGTTTTAGATTTATTGCGAAGTTTCTTATACTGCGAATATTGCTATGATAAGAAATATAAGAGTAGAAAAAATAAATTGGAGACACTATCGATTTGTTACTGGCACAAGTTGTATTTACTTTTGAACAGATACTTTTCTTCTTACGTTAAATGAGGAAAAGTTGTGAGGAAAGTTTTGAGTATGAATGTGGATGGGTATAGGAAGACCAAAGAAATGATGTATGGATTGTGTAAAGGATGATATGGCAAGAATGTGTCTGATGAGATGACGAGTAATAGAGAAGTATGGAAGATGAAGACATGTTGTGCCGACACCAAATTAATTCGGATAAGGGCAAGAAAATGATGACTTTTCTTCTTATCTCTCTGTAGCATATATAACCTCATTCCATTATAATATTTAAAGGTTTTAGTGAAGCAAGGCAACCCTGGAGGATGTCGGAAGTATATTTCCGCTACTTCTTGGACAAGAACTGCTTGTGTGTTAAGGGAGACATCCAGTAATTTTGACGTTTCAAAAGGTCCTGATTTTCAGCTTTATTTGAATAAATAACTTTTGATTTTAATGTATATTATGGTCAGTGAACTGTAAATAACAATATGAATCATCATTTCAAAGTAATAACGCAACTAAATAATATTATTATCCCCTACCCCAATTCACCTGGCTGAACAACACAATCAGCATAATTCATGTGTTCCCAGCTAGGCAGACGAGCGCGAACTGATTCACAATGAGAATCAGAACCCGGTGACATATACACGCGCATAAACTAATACCTTCGTGGCGCTGCGTGGAACGGATTTTCTAACCCCTCACGTGTAACGAGGTTAATTTTATAACAGGGTATCTACTTTGGGGAAACTACCGCAAAACCGAAACCGGAAAACCGGGAAACTGTTATTTTGTAGCAATATATTAATAATAAAGAATCGATTTCTGAGCTCTATTAGACGCTCTTTTGGGCTCTTCGAACTGCCTGTTGTCTTGCAGAGGGTCTTTTCTTGTCAAAGTGACAATCGGTAATTGTCAAGAAAAAAAAAAAATTCGAAAAGTTTAAGCCAATCCGGCTCCATAATACTATCTCTATTCTACCAAGAATCGACAAAGCTCTTTCTCTACAACTTGATATGTCTGTCATACACTTTTAACATCGCCATGCTTACGACGATATAAATCTTACCACAATCTGTCATTTTTTTCGATTCTTCGTCGAAAAAACCCGTTTCTACGCTGGTCATGGCACGCGGGCAGGGTTGAAAGTCAGTGTAGAAATATGAAACACTCTGAACACTCAAGTCAAAGTGATTACTTGAGTAAAAGCAACTGTTTATGATACGATTTTTATCCTGTAGTTTAGTAATTGCTTAATGTTAGAACTTCGTGCAAATTCTTGTCTATTGTATAAAAATAGTTGCATAAGTAATTACTTAAACTCGAGTAATTACTTTAACTCGACTGTAGATACAAGTGTTTGAATCGTTTACTTGAGTATTTATCTAGCCTGGCCTAGACGGCCGTCAGGTACGTTCTTAAGTAAATAATTCGGTCTTGCATAAAGTACCTTCTTATTTTACTTCAGGTCAGCACAAATATACGTAAATGTAGTGGGTTTTGAAAACGGTTAAAGCTTTGTTAATTTCACATAATTATTATGTACTTAACTATGATTAGTGTAGTTATTGTCCACAAATTAATAGAATTCTTAAGTAATGAGTTTCAAATACATCCAATTTTCAATTAACACTATTATCAGTCTCAAACGCGGCTATATTCGAGTAAACATTTGCGCCAGACGGGCCTCTCGTCGAGCCAAAACACTTTCCGTAACGGGCGGCCATCCGCGGTCCCAGTTGTGTCGGCAGCGCCCCCTAATGCACGCTAATGGAACCAATTTGCCGTGTTTTGCTCAACTACGGAGTGGGGAAGTAACGGGCTTGTGGCTGCGCCGAGACACAAACTGTGCAGTAACGAGCATACGCATATGAGGACGAAAACTGAAGCCATAATGATTGTTAGGTCCCGTTTACAGCCTCGGGCGATGCGACTTCCGTGCACAACAAACCGCCGCGTCCGCGTCCCTCCGAAAGTCGTGTCGCAGTGTCTTGGAATGCTCTAAGCCTTTTGTTAAAGTTGAATTTATATTGTACTAGCGACCCGCCCCGGCTTCCCACGGGTGCAATGTTATACATAAGCCTTCTTCTTGAGTCTATTACAAAAAACGCATCAAAATCCGTTGGGTAGTTTTAAAGATCTGAGCATACATAGGGACAGACTTTATTTTTTATACTATAAGTAGTGATTTATTCGTTTGTGAGTGATGTTGAATTTATTATTGAATAATTTAAAGATCTGTATGATCTGTGTGTATGTGTATGGACTATTTAGTACCTGAAATAAACGAATTTTATTAAGAAAATTTTTAAGCAACTTCTTTCATTTTATTTTCTCCGGCTTGTAGCTCATGGAGAGGTTAAAGCTTGGGGCAGACCCGAAAAAAAAAACAAACAACGGGAAACTTTGCTCCAAGGAGGCAAGTTAATATATACTGGAAGTGCCATTATCACGATATTTAAAAAGCGTATCCCTGCCCTAGCTGCAGTTTTGAAAGAAATAAAGAAAGTATTTATTTGTCTCGTAAAGGAAAAAACCAAATTAAAAAGATTAACAATTAAACAAATATATGAAAAGTAAACATAAAACTTAACAGAAAAACTTAAAAATAACACATACATGAATTAAACCAAAATTGGTCCTGTACGAGGCCAAAAGGCTCCTGATCGCAGCATAGTGCTGTAACTTATTTAGATTCGGTCAATCCTGTAAGATAAATTCCGGACTAGCTGCGGACATCGGACACGGGCAGATAGTTTCAGTCTGTTAGAGGTCTCCGGTGTCCGGAGTTGGAGTCGTGTCCAGTTATTTTGCGTCCGGTATTGCGGTTGTTCAACGCTAATTTGCGCCTGGCCTTAGGCCGTCCTCATTAGGCTTGTCAAAAAGCAATTATGAACTCAGATAAACAATGCACACGGCAATTTAGATTAGTAACCGGTAGCACACTGGCTCGCATTGTTGTGTGGTGTGGAACCAAAAAGCTAGGCAATACAAGTTGACAAAGGAGACGGGAATATCGGGGCCTAACTGTAATGAGATATGGTTTATAAAGCCTTTTTCACATGCAATAATATTTTGTCGCACGACAACGTGGTATATTCCTGCGTTAGCCATATCATCGGATGATTGCAAACACAGACAGTTTATAATAAATCTCGTGAGATTTTAAACTATTAAAAATTATAGTTTATAATTTATTCGTAAAAAATATTTTCGCATTATTATTTAGCTTTAAGCGAATATTGAGCCGAAAGTCAAAAGGTTAATGAAGAACATAATATTATTTGTGGCAGGGGCATGATGTGCATACAAAATGGAAAAAAATAATATAAAGAATAAACATACAACGCATAACAAATAGTCGTTTGACTGTGTGTGTGTATGTTCACCGATTTCTCCGCTAATTGTGGACCGATTGCCAAAATTCTTTTTATTCGAAAGCCTATACTACTGAGGTGGTCTCGTTGTTACAAAGTTAGAATCTGATGATGTGATCCCAGGGAAATCGAGGGCAACCCTGACATTTTGCAATGTTTTTCATATAGGTACTTTCTAATGATATTTGTACCTGATAATCATTTTCTCATGTTGCTGAGCTGATGATGGAAGGTATAAGTCAGGATCTGATGCTGATCTTCGGAGATATACAATGGAACGCTTTATTAATAGGCAGAAAATCTGTCGTGATTGCTGCAATCGCTTGGATGTTTATTTTTTACACAATATTAGAATATAACATAACGCCTGTATGCTCTGAGGGAGTAGGTACACAGATGTGTACAGTACACCCAGATATCGACAGTTAGGTATGATAACGATATAAGTTACATTTTATTGGGGATAAGGCTATTACCATGAAAGGAGTTGTTAACAATGTAAAATAAATGTATAGCAAATATTTGTGTAGAATATTCTAACTAAAGAAGGAAAAATAAAAAATAAACTTTTTTGCAAAAATAAAACCGACTTCAAAAACAAAAAAACGTGGAAAAATAACTTTAGCTTCAGAAGTTGGTGGCAAAAATATTCAATCGAACAAACAAAAGTCACCGACTTCTGAGGCTAAAGTTATTTTTCCATGTTTTTTTGTTTTTGAAGTCGGTTTTATTTTATTGCAAAAAAGTTTTCATATGTTAATGATACAGCTTACTATTTTAGTTTATTAAGTACATCAAAAATGTTACGTATGATTGCTGAATCGCATATTATTTAAATGTAGGGCAAACCCATTACAATAAATCATATTTATCGACAAATGAGGCGTGTTTTGGTGAAAACCGATAGGTAATTTGGTACTTTAAATAACAATTTCAATCAAATCTGAAGACGCCCTTGGAAAAAACGGGGTAATCTATTTAAACTAAAAATCGGCATGTTTTTTTTTTGTTATACAGTGTGCAATTTAAGTCATAGGCAATATTTTAATCTAAGGCTCTACTCACGATACTGATTGCATTAGAGCTAATAATTCGTAAATCAAAAATATTATTAATGCAAGTATGGAAAACTTTAAAAATGTAGTAATCACATTGCAAAGGCTTATTGTTGCAAATAAACACTAAAAGTAATACAAAAAATACTTCTTAAACCCCAATAAGTCTTGAAGTATCAAAATTTTAAAGCGCAGTACAACGCGTAACGAAAAGTAAACAAACATCAAATAATAATAATAAATAGTTTGCGCAATCTAATGCAATTAGTATCGTGAGTAGAGCCTTAGATTAAAATATTGCCTATGACTTAAATTGCGCCCTGTATCCAAAAGGTATGGACGTGGTGGAGATGTGTGACATCTTCTTTAGCGTTTTGCATTATTAATTAATCACAACACAAACAACCATCATCTGCATTGCCTTTCTAACTATGTTGGGGTTGGCTTCCAGTCTAACCAGATGCAGTTGACTTGGAGGTCTCTTTCTGGGGGAGAGCTTTGCTTGGCTGGATCATGTCCACGGAGCAACCCAAGCCGGCCCCACTGACGCGCCGCAACCTGCCGGACCAGCCCGAATTTCATCCTCTCCCAACATCCCATAGGTAGCCGACCTGGAAATCGTCGAGCAGTATACATCTGCATCTGATTGGTCTAGAAGCCGACCGCAAATCCTGAAAAGGCTAGGGCTAGGCAGACGATGATTAGCAGTCTTATAAACTTCTTAAACTATAGTTTCCACATGATTTTACGAAAAAGTTAAAAGGCGTCTCGAGTAATGTATCGTTTAAAATCAATTTTCGCATGTGTTGCAAAGATAAAACGATCCAACGGTCGTGAAAAATAATGACAGGAAAACGCCATAGGGTTAATAGTGGTAGCTATCGGCAGGATATAGAATATGGCCTGATTATTATTCCAATGATTATAGGGATAAGGGATAATGTTATGGGTGACGGCGTTTCTTATTATTGTTACTAGCTGGTTATGGGATAAATTAAATACTACCGATTAAACACGAAATAAGTTTATTTCACACAAAACAAAATACACTACTGATCACTGTTCACTTAGATATCTCACTTCCATTTCACTTCGATTCGCTCCGTTGTGTAGCCAAAATCAGACTGACTGCTCCCGCAAACACGACGGCTATTTATATGACGACCGATCCTTCGAGAAAGATCTACAACCTTCTCGTACCTTCTTCACAGTCCTTAGTGAATCATCATGTAGACAGTTCTATAGTGGAACATTTTAGACTCTTATCTTCTAAACAGGTCCTTACAGGAACATTGCAAGACTCGCATGTAACCTAGAATGTTCTCGTAAGACCACCGACGTAACATTATTATTGGGCCTATGCCCAATAATAATGTTACGTCGGTGGTCCGTATCGGTATCCCTATGGATAGACCTTTAAATACGATAGATGGGAGAAAAATGACGAGAAATCATAATTTGCATGCAACTGGCGTTTGCTCGTTCGTCTATAATAGTTTTAGTGTAAGGTCAAAATTGGGAACTATATCATTATGCTTCAAGTTCACATTTTTTCTATGAATTTTTTCCGATGCCCTCTGTAGTTTATCGTACATTTTGTTGGGTATATTTAACTAAACGGTTAGTGATTCGAGCGGGATCCCTTTTTTTTGCATAGAGTTTATTTTATTTAAAATTTAGGCTTAATCATTATTATGGTTACAGAAATTATGCTTAAAAATGTATGCCTATAACATACGCATATTTTTTTTTATTGTTATGCGTAAATAATGTTATGCGAAAATATAATTAGGATAAACAAAAGAATGCCAAGTTATATTAGATCTTAAAATTGTATGGAAATGGATAGGGAACCGATTCGAGCAACCTAGTTTCAATAACAGAGCTAGTAGATGAAAAGGATTGAAACACGTTTTAGGCCAACATTGCATATTTCACTAAATCGCTATTCTTTTATTGGCAGGCTATAAAGTCATGTAACTATGATACTTACATCCAAAGTCTATATAATAAAGATTAACACATTATTCATTACTTCAACAATCTGCCACTGATGTAACCTTCAAAGCTTGAAAACGGCGCGTGCTACGCTACGCTTCACTTCAGAGATAAAATGATTTATTGTATCCGAAATTACACTAACAAAACTGCCAATACCCTTACTCCCGATATTTAGAACCGCCAGTATATTGGAAACCTCGTCAATATCGTTTAATACATAACAATGGATTGGGATAACATGCCCGTATCCCGTCACGTTGGATCTGAGCGCCATCACACTAAGTAGAATTGGCAGGTTTTGTGTGTGTGTGTGTGTGTATTGAGGGTGTGTAGGTTTGGGCCAATCTGATTACTGGCTGAGCGGATTATACGGCCGTCGATACATGACGCAGGTGTTATTATTCATTTAACTTGTTGATTTTTATCTTCGTCTAGTCATATTTTTTTGTCATATTAAAGCCTCCTTTTCAAAAATGTTTTTTTGTGACTGATCAATAGCCGTCAGCCAATAAGCGTGTATTGTGAATACAAGCCAAGATCCAGAACTATGCATTCTCTGACATTCCACCTATATTTTATAGTTAGAGCAATGGTTTAAAGTAGTTTACAAGTAATAGTAGTTTTGGTCGGAAATTATCGCACGGGCACGTTGTAAATATAGCCCATAGGCTTACTCGGGGATAATTTTGCTTCCTATTAGTGAAAGAATTTTAAAAATTGGTTCAGCAGATCCAGAGATTACCCCGTACATATAACAAACTTACAAACAAATTTTACCTCTTTATAATATTAGTACCTATAGAAGTATAGATAAGTTTAGCGTGAACTGTTTTGTATTTTAATAATTCTTAACTACTTACTTGCTATTTTATAACATTTTTTAGCATAAGGACAGATTCGCTTTACGCCAGATTCGAAATGTAACTATGGTGTACAGTTTCTTGGATGGCTTGAACGTTGTAATGAAAACTACAACCTATTGTTAATTTAGTTATGTTTCTCTTTATGTGAACTGTAATTTGTTCTTTGAGAAATAAATGTCTTTAGACCGAAGTAAAAAATTAGTAGTAGCAGTAGAGTAGAGAATGTTTTTCACAAAAAATTGAATCATGAAGAGAATTGAAACCATAGACAGCAACATTACATTTTACTCACTGCTACAAAAGTAAATAAAACCTCTATGCTCCATGAAACACTGGCAACAAAATATTCGTGCAAAGCGGAAGTCTGAAAATAGATAAAACCGCACACAGGCTGACTTTCGTTCATCCTTGCGAACAACTGTTCTGTTGTTCAGTTGGCAGGTAAAAATATGAAGAATGGGATCAAAAATACGGGGAAAAGTGACGGATGAGGGGTGGGCTTGGGGTTCTTTATTTTTTATGGAAAATGGCTCGGAAGTGGCTACACATATTTCATGAAATGGGTACTTTCTTTGACATTGATTAATTAGAAAATGCCTTGGTAAAATGTCTGTTATTATCTCCATTTTGTGACAAAAACTACGTTTTATACATGAAGGACCGCACTACTGGTAGTGTTGTCAAAATTCTACTGTGGATAGGGAAATTAAGCCATTGATAATTTCACATTAAATTAATCATAGAATAAAAAGCAATCGAAAAAATATAGAATCGTCAAGTGTCAACAGAACTTTTATACGTTTAATTCAAAATCGAGTTCTACCAGGGTTGTCCATTTTCCAATGTAACGTAACGACGGCGACGTTAAAATGAACAGCATGTGCGAATTGACCTGAATTGCAGTTCTGACCGATTTTTGCCGCTGTCAGTCAGATTAGGGACCGATTGTTTGTCTGATAACGGTTCGCGCATCATTCGGCCATTTTGGTTCAGTCTGTGACTATTTACACAATAATATCGATTGTTGATGAGAAATGAATGTTTTTGCAATTTTTCGTTTTCATATTTTGAACTTTTTTAACCATTACTTACATTAATTTGCGATGACTATCTATGATAAAGGTGGTGTCGAACTTGACCATCACAAAATCAGCCTCAAATGCTAAAATACAAGTATCGAGCATCCCACTCCAAAGATGGATATATAGATGGATGGTGGATAGTTTTAATTGAAATTTTCCTGTTCTGTCTTTTCTACACACTGTGTCTACATTTCTAATCAAACTTTCCTCTCGCAGGTCTGCTGGAAGAAATTTCTCATAAAATAAGCAGTACCTTTGTGCTCTTCTATTTTAATGTAATGTCCTGTTAAATATTTTGTCTGTACATAAATAAATAAATAATAAATAAATAGATAGAATGGCTGTAGAATGCATTCGAACATCTTAAGTATTTATACTTCTGAGGAAGAATTTGAGCCCTTTACGAAGTTAGTCAGTAAGTAAGTCAGAGGGGATGCTAAACGTCTATTTGTTTAACAGACACTTAATCTTGGCCAAAGTTAAACATTGTGGAAATAGGTTTCTCTTTGAAACATGACTGAAACCAATAAACTTTCATTCGTTAATAGTGTAGGGTACAATTTTGTACTGTTTAATTTAATTTGACATACTTGTGGCTAAAAAGATTTGTCATTCTGTTATCTTTATGGAGCATTCAATTGAATTCAGAAAAGATGAGGATGGTGGCGATGATCAATTAATCAAAACAGCAGGAGGAAATATTATATGCCGCGTTAACTTAAAGATTTATCAATGTCGAGGTAACCGAAAAACCAGTAACACATTGTGAACAAATTCCATTATGAAACACAAAATAACACTATTATTATTCCTCTCTTTTACCCAAAGCCTGTCCGTGACGTAAGATCTGGTAGTGACATGTTCAGCCGTAATGTCAGCAGCATTCGGAGCCGATATCCGGCACGAACGGTAGGTGTCGCTGCGGTCGCTGGCACGTCTTCATTTCCTCTGTTTCCGGTGCGACCTCCATCGGAAGTGGACGCCTAACAGCTCAACCTAGTGTTAAAAAGTACGTGACGTATTTTCGTTGGATATTGTTATTTTTACAGAACTAGAGAAAAAAACCGTATTTATATGTAGATCGCTTGAAACCCTCATTAAAGAACCATTTAAAAAATTACAAACCATAAGAATTTTCTCCGATGACTCATATGTTTTAAAAGTACTCATTTTAAGAAACATTGACATTACTAGGTTAACCTTTTTATAACAAAAAAAGCATAATTTTCAACACTTCAGCTTAGATATCGGTAATTTACGGAAGAAAAATACGTACTTCGTTGACTCCAAATAAATTAGAATCAGGCAGGAGGAGGTTGATGACAAGGGAGCTTAGATATCAGTGTAGCCATAAATATTAATTATTTTTTCATGTTCCTGCTACTTAAGTAGTTCGTCCAACACGACATCTGCAAATGTACTGGCTTAGAGGGACTTAAGATCTTTGCCGGGTGCTCGCGGGACACAGGAAATGAGGGGAAGATTACCACATTTTGGAAATGTGGTGCAGAATTACAAAAAGTAGATTTCAGAAAGCAGTGGTAACTTAAGCAATCGGGTAGACCTTTGAGTAAAAGTGCTTTATCTTATCCCATTGAATTTATAAGTAAAGATTTCAAGGTTTGCCTTTAATTTCATTTATCCTGTTTATTAGAGAGATTTGATCCATATGATTGACCCTATCGATTGATGTCAAAAAAGTACAGAATGCAATTTTTTCCAATTTTAGTCGGTCGATTCCCGAACGTGGCAAGCGAGTTTTCGAAAATCTTTGAATGTAGATTTAATTCTTTTTAAATATAAAGGAATGTTTCCGTTGTGTAAAATTTGCTATCTCCAGTATTTAGAGTGCTTTCCCTCGTTGAAAAATTCCACCCCGTATATGTAGTTGTGCACGGATCATTTGGCGCCATGTCGAATATAATTAACGCCGTAATCTTGTTTTACAATACATTTTCACCGAACAATTTTTCAAATGTTTACCAACAACACTACACGGCAATATCATTCATGCAGTTAAACATATTTGTAGTACTTCATATCGATATCGCCTACAAATTCAAATAATTCAATATCAAAGCATTGACAGAGGGATTACACTAATTACTTAAATGTTCCTTCTATATATTGAGTGAACAGTCCATTATAACTTGCGTCCACAGACGGCTTATACTCTCCGCCATATTGCCTTCAATTGTACCAGGAGACTAGGAGACAATAAGAGGTGAAGCCGCAATAATAGTGGAAACTTTGTGGAACTGCTCTCGAAACAATCTGATTTGTAGCTCGTAAGACGAAATTACTTTGTAAGGTCTTGATTGTTATTGGAAGTGGGTATTTTGGATATATCGGATCTATGTATGCCTTACTACCATGATTTTCTTTGTAAAGCCTTGAAAGCTATCCCTACTGACAAACTAGTAGCTTTGTCCAGCAGTGGGAAAATATAGACTAAGTAAAAAAAAATAAAAAAATCGACATGTCAAATAATCGAGATTAATGAGCACATTAATCTCGATTATTTGACAAGTCGACTTAAAAAAAAAAAAAATGAAAATGAATTTTAAATGATATTATAATTGCTTCAAAATGTAGTGTGGTCTTATGTATTTATTTGTCTGTTTGTTACAATATTATCTAAAGTATTAATAGAATAATGACTTTTATATTAGGATGGGTTGAGTATAAACAGCTAAATAGATTATTTTTATTACATATTTCCAAGAAGGTAATATAAATATGCGATAATGACGCACAGAGGACAATCTATGAACGTTTTTTAAATAATTACCTATTCATCGGGTGTCGGCAAACATTGCAACTGAATATCAGCCTTTTCAGTTACTGATTAAACAGATACATGGTTAGCTTGGTTGGCAGAATGTCAGGTTTCAGTCTAACCGTACAGACTCAAAGATAGCAGGGCCCAATGTGTGTATTTGTGTGTGTGTATATTATGTTTTCCTTTTTGTGTATTGGCACCTTGTTTTCCTAAAGGTATATATGATACATATTATATTCATGTAAATTGTATAATTTAATTATGCTTCTGTGTGTTGTCTTTTGTGTGCACTAAATAAATGGTTTATATATATCTATCTATCTATCAATGGCGGGTCCCAGAGTATGTAATAGTCACCCATCCAGGGACTGGTCACGGCAAGCGTAGCTTAACCTCCAATCGACACGTGCGACTGTTATTACTTAGTTAAAAACCTCTCCGAAATTAATAAATTCGCCTCATTACATATTCTTCTTCGGATGAGGAAAAGCAGCTAAAAATGCTGAACAACAACTTATCAAAAACCTCGAAAAAAAAATCTAACATGTGGTTTTATTATAGAAACTAAACCAACTAGAAAACTGTTACAGGTGAATTGAAAGTAATCTGACTGAACACAAAAAGACACTAATTTCTTTTGACAAGACTGAACAGAATAAACAGTTACGTGTATTCATTTAATTAGTCTTAATTGGTTAATGGACAGTAATTACACCTTCACGCGAGAATTTCTTTACCAAATCTTTTACCCAGTTGTAGCACGTAGTCACAAGGTGGAAAGTCTTACAACCAGTCTTACCAAGAGGTATGGCATTTCTTAGAAACTGGGCAGTGGATGTCAGATGGGAAGTCGTCCCATGTGAAATACTGGATTTCAGCTGCTTCCAGTTTGACTGGAAACTGACGTGTGAAACCTATTGAAACTTACAGCATTTCTATTCATTTCCACATTTATAAAACGAATTTAAGTTACGATTCCTATTATTGTAACCACACATAAACTTTCACAAAGCAGTATATTCTAGCTCCCTAGTTTCCAATTAGTGGCGAGGTCGTTAGAGGTCGTGAATGTCTATGGGCACAATATGGAGCCCGTCTGTGTTCGACACTACGCGACACAGTGCGACACAATTAGACACAGAACGGCTTATCGTACGGGAACAGGCGTTTTGATAAACGTTCGCTTACGTATTAGGAATGGTTACTGTGACTACATGTGTTGGTGATATTTTGTTAGAGGTGTACGTCGTCGCTGAGTGCTAAATTATGTTATACTAGCGAGCTGCCCTGTCTTGCACAGGTACAATCTATGGTGACATGTATAGGCATGTCTGTGTAAATATGTATGTATCATATGCATACATTTTCTGTAATCAATTCTCTCAATGAGTGTGTGAAGATCTAAGGGCTTATCCCGACAGAAACGAAAAACGACTTCATTTTTTAAAATCAGTGTCACGTGTTCAAAGATAAATGTTTTCTTAAAATTTCAGTTTTCTCTTGCCTCTCTCCGCTGTATAGTGCTGCTGTCAAACTTGGAGTCCACTCCTCGAACATCCGATCCATTTTCCTGTTTGCAGTACAAACATGTCTGAAAATGTTCCAACAATGCGCCACATAGTTACATTACTTGATGTTTAGAGTACTTTCAGCAATGTACAATGTACAAATAAAAGTAATGCAATGTATTGTATTGTGGACGTGGTGGACTGCGGTACTGATGTGCCACGTGTAAGTGATGGCGATTGTTCTTGCTTTTGTTAAGGCGTATTGAACAATACTGAATCTGAATACTACTTTTGTAGTTAATAGGTCCCGGCTGTTATTTGTAGATCTTTGACAGTCGTTACAGGTAGTCAGTGACCCGAAACTCTGACAACCAGTCTTACCAAGGGGTATCGTATTACCCAGTAGCAACTGGATTGTGCAGGTCAGATGGGCAGTCGCTCCATGTATAATACTGGTATTCAGCTGCATCCTGTTAGACTGGAAGACGACCCTAACATAGTTGGGAAAAGGCTAGGCAGATGATGAGAATTTTAGAAGCTATGGTTATAATATTATCTACGCTAGCTATGCTTTAAGCTATTCTACTGTTTATTAACCGACTTTCTTCAAAAAGGAGGAGGTTCTGAGTTCTCAATTCGGCTGCATTTTTTTTTGCGTTTTTTACCTCATATCTCCGTCATTTTAAAACCGATTTGAAAAAATCTTTTTTATCTGAAAGGATTTGGTTTCCGATTGGTCCCATAGAAATTTCATCAAAATCGGTTTAGGAATTTGGTTGTTTGCCTAACGTTAATTATCACATCACGAACGTCGCGTGCAGGCGCTTTGATGTACATCACGCGACGTCGTGTGATACTTGCTAGTTAAATTTGACACAATTCCCGATTTCTGATTGAGCTGAAATTTTGCACGCATGTGTATATCGCGACACAACGCAATATTATGACGACATGAAGCTGATCTGATGATGGAGCTGGAGGAAGGCCATAGGATCTCTGTAATAAAACGACGCAATGCCATCGAATTTGGACTCGTTTGATTCGTCTTGACAAGTACTTTAGTCCTAAATGGTAACCAGGGTCTGATGATGGAAGGAAGGTGCTCGTATGATTCGTCTTGACGAATACTTTAACTAACTTCTAGTTACAATGTAAAAATTAATTCATGACAAGTATTTGTGTGGTAAACTACAACTAAAAAGGGTAAAATTAAAAAACTTTCTTGCGAAAACAAAACCGACTTCCAAAAAAACACTAAAACGTCTGAAATAACTTGACTTTCGGAAGTCGGTGGCAAAAAAGATACAAACAAAGACTCCGACTTCCGAAAGTCAAGTTATTTTAGACATTTTAGTGTTTTTTTGGAAGTCGGTTTTTTTTTACAGTATGTTTATACTATAGAATTAAATTAAAAGAGTTCACAAAGTTTTCAGTGTATTAAAAGTACAAAAAGTATCTATGTAGTATTATTAACTATCTGGTGTCCACGACACAAGCCTTGTTGCTTAGTGTGGCACCTAGATGGCGCTGTGTGTTATGTCCACCGATATTTATTATATTATTATTATTATATTTATTTATTTATTTATTTTACTATTTATGTACACACAGTAGATTACACAGGAAAATACAATTACAAAATATGAGTACAAAGGTACTGCTTATTTCTTAAGAAATTTCTGCCAGCAGACCTGCAAAAGGAGAAATGAAAAAGAAACGTAGACTATAGTGTGTGAGAAAAGGAAAAGAATAATGTGTTTATGTCCCTTACCTAACTTAATCTATAATATTAAATAAACATAAAATACACATACTAAGTAAATATGAATATATACTTATATAAATACATAATGAAAAGATATATAAACAATAAAATATATATATATAATAAATCATAATTGAGAGGAAAGGTAATGCTCTTTCACTCTGGTTTTGAACAATGAAATGGTCTTCAAATCACGAATGCTAGGCGGAAGTGAGTTCCACAACCTTACAGCATGGACGGAGAAGGAATATGAGTAATAGCTGGATTTATGAGGATGGGATTTAAGTAGGGATCTGAGGTGCGATCTACACGGTGCGTCAGTAGGGCGGGCATAAGAAAAACGCTCGCGCAGGTACGAAGGATAGGATGGGTTATGTAGGATATTGAAGAGAAGACATAGGATCCTAGTGTTCCTGCGAAGGCGGATTGGGAGCCACTTGAGCTCTTTGCGAAGGTGAGAAACGTGGTCATATTTACGGAGACCAAAAATAAAGCGAATACATAAATTTTGCAAGCGCTCAAGCTTATTTAATAGCTCCTCAGTAGCATCCAGGTAGCAGGCATCGGCATAATCTATTATCGGCTGAATAAGTGTTTGAGCCAAGGAAATTTTAGTCTTCAAAGGCAGGAGACTCTGAAGGCATTTCAGCGAATGAAGAGAGAAGTGTACCTTACGGCTTACCTCATTGACTTGAGCTCGCCACGACAGATGGGAATCGATAGTTACACCCAGATCTTTGGCGGTATCTGTATAATCGATGCGAACACCATCGAGGTACAGTGGCATCATAGATGCAACAACGGCCGCACCACGAACAAATCGGCTGCCTATGATCATGGCCTGAGATTTAGTTGGATTAATTTGCAATCCAAATGACTTAGCCCAGGCGCTGATACAATCCAGGTCATGATTCATAGCAGAAATGGCGGAATCCGCATCAGTTACAATAAAATGTCGGTAAAGCTGCAGGTCATCTGCATAAAGATGGAAATTGGAAGAGATTACACTGGTAACCATGTTTATGAAAATTGAAAAAAGAAGAGGAGAGAGAACGCTACCCTGAGGAACACCCTCGGTGAGGCTACACCAATCAGAGAAAGTCTCATCAAGGCGAACACACTGAGAGCGTCCCCGAAGATAAGAATTGAACCAGGCTAAAGCAGAAGAAGAGAAATTTAATGATTTGAGGATACCTAGCAAAATGTCGAAATCCACTGAGTTGAAGGCACTACTGAAGTCAAGCAATACAAGAACGGTAAGTGACTTACTCTCCATTGCCCAGCGGATATCGTCAGTTACTTTCAAAAGTGCAGTGACAGTACTATGACCCGAGCGGAAACCAGATTGGAAAGGGGATATTAAAGAATTTGTCGTCAAGAAAAATGTTAATTGTTTATGAACTAAGTGCTCAAAAACTTTAGAAAGAAATGGGAGAATAGAAATAGGTCTAAAGTGAGATAGCGAGGATGGATTGTTAGTTTTAGGTAAGGGTATGATGTGAGCCTGCTTCCAAACTGAAGGAAAAGAGCAACAGGAAAAAGAGTGATTAAAGATGTAAGTAAGAACAGGAAGTAAAGAGGGAAGGATAAGATTAACCATTCTTGAACACAGCTTATCGTTGCCGACTGCAGAAGAAGTAATCGCAAGTACAGATTTCTTAACGTCATCCTCAGAGACAGCGCTAAGGTTAAAGGGAGAACATTGTGGCAACGGCAATCTGGAAAGGCTCTCCAGGGTCACAGTTTTCACAGACGAATCGAGAGAAAAGGGAAGGAAAGAGAAATGTTTATTTAGATCGTTGAGGTTCACATCCTTGCACTGGTTGGTAGGTGACTTGCCTACACCTACAGACTTGAGAAATTTCCAAACATCGGAAGAACTACGGTTGTTGAGTTGGTCGTGGAAATAGCGTCTCTTGGCATCTTGACACAGATGACTGCAGCGATTACGTAGCGATTTATAATAAGAGAGATTCAGCTCTGAAGGTCTGCGCTTATATCTACTCTTAGCTTTATCCCTTCGTGCCATAAGCTCTTTAATTTGAGTGGTAATCCACGGAGCAGGGTTATGTCTCACTTTAACACGTCGGATGGGTGCATGCTGGTCAAACAAGTCGAGAACTATTGTATTAAAATAACTCACCTTCTCTTCGATACTCTCCGTCTCGACCAGAGGAGACCAGTCGAGATTGTTGGCATCACGCTGCAATGCCTCCAGATCTATGCTTTTGTAGTTACGGAGATGTAATAGCTGGGGCTTACGCTTAGGGACACAGATGCGATACGATAGATAAATGAGATCGTGGTAGGAGAAAGTAGCAGTAAGTTGGCCATGGTATTTAACATTATTAGGAGAAGAAACAATCATAAGATCTAGAAAAGAAGGTGAACAATTAGGAAAATAGTGAGTTGCGGAGAGAGGCAAAACTTGAAGATTAAAGGAAGACAAGACAGAGAGGAGTTTGAGAGAGCGAGCGTCGTTTTTAATCAAGCAAGTATTAAAGTCGCCCAATAAAATAATATGATCATACAACGGACAAAGGTCATTGAGAGTGGAATCAAGGGCATCAAAGTAGTCAATATTTAGATTAGGACTATAGAACACTGCAAGCAAAACTTTGGTGTGGTGAAAATAAATTTCTAAAAACAAGTATTCAGCCGATCCAGAATATAATGAAGGAGATGAGCAGACCACCCTGTAGGGTAAATCGGCACGCAAGTATATAGCAACACCTCCTCCACCCTTGCCAGTCCTATCATTGCGGATCAAGACGAAGCCAGGCAAAGAATATTGAATAGAAGGGAGAGAAGGCTTCAAAAAAGATTCCGAAATTAATAGGGCGTCCAGGTGAGCACTGCTAAAGGATGCCAGAAGATCAGAATAGTGACCAGGAACACTCTGAGCATTGATGTGTGCTATATTTAGATTCTTAGGGTCATTGGAGAAAAGAGAAGAAATTTTATCGTGTAAGGTAAGTGGTGAGGAAGAGTCACTGTCCACACTAACAAAACTAGCAGAGGAAGAGCACGAGAAGAAGCTGTCGTTTAGATCAGCTACATCATCCATAATTTATATAAATGTAATAAATAACAATATACCTATCTAAAATAAAAATAAAAATATATTAAATACAAAAAAAAAAAAAAAAAAACAGAAATCTAGAGTTTCCTACAATAAGAAAACCACCCCAACTTGCTAGTTTATTGGCAGAAATTTTACAACAAATTTTTAAGAAACACTGAAATTAGTTAAACGTTAATATTACGAGAAAACGAAAAAGTAAAATAAAACAATTATTCAGCAATCGATTATAGATCGAATTGTACGCAGAATGAAACGAATGACAGCTGGAAATGGAACGGAACAATGTCACTGACAGCTGTCCACAACTGACGTAATTATCGCCAACATTCTGTCTGTCACAATCACAATAACATGAACGAAATATCAAAATACCGGCTTAATAAATTATATAAAAGTGAAAAGTTCAGCGGTGAACCGAATAAAAATACTTATTTAACCACCGGCACAAGAAACAAAATGATTGCGTTCGTACAAAGCGACGAAGTTGCGAAGCGGTGAAGTAAATAGACTGCACAACGGTATCAACAGGCGCTGAGTTACTTGCGCAGACGCGTCTTTCTCGATCTCTTGGCTGGTGTAGCCGTCGTTGCGATATTTGGAGACCCTGGTTCCTCGGACTGTACAGAATCTTCGGTGTCGGCTCCAGTGGACGGGAATTTGGCAATCAGATCGTGAAGTTCGCTTGCCGTTTCGATCTTGCGGCGGGATTTGTCTGGGCAGATAATAACAATCTTGCCCTCCATGGACCAGCAGTTTGGCATGCTGAAATGCTTACGAGCAGCCGCAAACACACGATGCCTAGCTTGAGTCAAGAACTCGGAGATGGTGATTCCAGTACCCTTGAGAGATTTCTTGCTGTCCCATACAAGTTGCCGGTGCTCCATTTTAAAGAATCGTACTAGTATTGGACGGGCCTTCTGCTGAGAGTATCCGAGTCTGTGACAAACATGGATAATATTCTTGTCCCTATTTACCTCAGGCAATTTAATTTGGTTGTATAAAATGTTGTTGACCACAACAAGTAAATTTTCATTATTCTGCTCTGGAACACCATGGAACAGCAGGACCTTTCTACGCATGGTAGTTTCATGCCTATCATACCCAGCAGCGAGCAGCTCAATTTGAGATTTTAATGTAGAGAGCGCTTGACAGACAAACAGCTTAAACTCAGAGAACTCACGTGCAATGGATGCAATGTCAGGTGCAGCAGGTGTGGTGTTAGTGGAAGCCTGCTGCAGTTTTGCTTCATATTCCTGCATTCGGGAACCAAACAACTGTTGGAGGTCCTCCAGGCTGGCAGCAAGTTTAGTGTCCATGATGGTGTGTAGCGACAGTGACTCAGGAGCAGGTGTTACAGACTTGATAACAATAGATAGCAAGTGTGGGGAGGCTTAATGTAGAATGAACTTGTTTAATTCATTAAAAAATTAAGAAAAACTATTTTTAAATAATTATTCAATGAAGAGCCCACAAAAACGATGTTGTTGCTATGTCTACCCACAGAGGGAAAAAGGGGGTTATATTCTAAGGGGACAACCTCTGCAACATGTAGAAGTGAAAAAATGACACTAAAATGAAATGCCGCTACACAAATTGATGATCGCAGTTTGATTTTATTTGAAGGCAGCTTTTAAGAGATAAGCTACTGTGTGCGGCCACTGACTTGACTACATAGTCGAAAGTAACAGTTCGCTATATATTTCTCCGATTTAACATAACATCGCGCCTGAGATCTTCGACGGGTGAGGCAGAGGTGTAGCCATTAGTTCTCGTACACCCATATTTCGCCAGTTATGCTTAAGCCCCATTTAATAGGGGGCGAGCCTATTGCCATCAACCGGGCAGAAATCCAGACTCCATGGCTGCTACTGAGAAATTCCTGATGGAAAAACCCTATAACATTTTGCCCGATCTGGGAATCGAACCTGGTTTTTTATTGTGGATTTCCTCGATTTCCACAATACAAAATCAGTAGATACATTATATTATGAGTAAAGATAATAATAAAAAAACTCATCAACGTTTATTTAGGTCAGAAATCCCGCGCGAAAAACTACTCACGTTTAGTTATCGAAGATCCCGCCAATTTTACAGACGCCATTTTGTGGAAATATTACATTTATAGTTATATTCTTTGGGGAAATTTGCGCCTTTCATCTAACATTTTTATCATCTCCAGTTTCGCCTTAGGGTGGGATCCTGAAGGTGGAATTAATATTGGATCGAAATATGGGTATACAATATACATTTTTACTCTGTTTTTGTTAAGGATTGTGCAATCTTTTCCGATAAGACGTGCCTCGAAAAATATTTTTCTGGGGCGAAGAACCCCGCCATACCCGTATTTTGCATTTCTTTTTGTGACATGTGATCCAGTTTTTGGTTGAGTGAAAGTTACGTTGGTTGGGTCTTTTATTCTGATAATATTATGTCATAGGATTAATATAAGTGTTAGAAAGATAGTAGATAAGTTAAAGTTAACTTTGATGAGGCTGAGACAGGAATGTGGAGGCATCAAAGTTTTATCAGCGATGCGAAGTCAGTCATAGTATTCTTAAATACTTATATACAACAGCCGTAAAAACTGTTGTTTTTATACAGAAACTCAACTACCTACCTCATTTTAAACCTTCAAAATAATATAATAATAGGTACTTCATGTCACGATGTACTGGGCTCGGTCTATCGTCATTGACAGGACTATCGTCGCCAATAAGCTTGATATAGTTGTGACCGATCAGCGCGCCGCGTAATGATAGTCGATGTTGCCATCCCGCATGACGAGAACCTCGGGAAATCTGAGAAAGAGAAAGTAATATATCTCGACTTGGCACACGAAGCACTCTGCTATCATTGTGCCGATTGTCGTTACGGCCAATGGCCTGATGGCCAAAATTCTCGACGTGCATATGACGAGGCTCTCGCTTGGCGGTTGGATCAAGGACCTGATTCAGAAGGCAGTACTCCTCGATACAGCCCGCATTGTGAGGAGGTTCCTGTCTCTCGATCCCTAACCACCGGTAGTTTGGACCCTGCTCCCGACACCGGCAGACCATAATTTTGCATATTTTTTATGTTTGAAAATGAATAAAGGAAATAATATTTCAAAATTTTCATCACAACATCTAAACAAACTAATAAGCTCTCAAACCCGTACTAGAACTAATGAGCGGAATGAAATAGCGAACGTTCCGGAATATCTCGTTGTAATACCAGCCTGCATCGTCGAAAACGTGTTAATATTGATTTAACGAAGTTAAGCCCATCTGCGGGTACTACCCATGTATGTGAACTGTATGAAACACGGAGTAGTTAGTACATAGAGTTGTTGGTTTAGTGTGTTTGGAGTATGGCTGCTGATTATACATAAAAGTTTTTAACTAAACATAAATGTTCTATGTGTTGTACTTGCGCACATTCGTATAGTCTATTAGTTACAAGAAAATACTTTTTTTTTGGCGACGGTAATATGTGTCCCATTTGGCTTTAAGAGAAAAATAAATAATTAAAATACAGGTGTTTGGCATAAATTCAAATAAGATACCTTACAAGTATTTGAAAAATACTTACTTATTCTAAGTAGGCCTTGGATATAGCGCTTGCTGGCAGCTACCGCAGGACCGCTTGCTGTGCCCGCTTGGCTTGCGCACTTTTGATCACAATTCTTACCTAACCCATTCGGTTGGTACATCCCAGCATTGAAAAGGATACACCTAAGTTTAACCAGCTGCCACCGGCCGGACCTAGGTATAGCCGACTAGAACTAGGTGTAACCGTACTTCGGATTTTAGCCTACTGTAAATATCAATGTCATACGAGCGCCAAAGATTCATTTAGCACTGTATTTTCAATTAATCCGCATTCCCGCTAACATTTTTTATGCAGACTGCGCTATATTGATACTCCATTTCCTACATACTCAGTCGAGCGTCCAAACTACATACGTAAGCTTGTTTGTAATGCCCGGGATCTGTTTACCGGACTGTTTATGTAGCGGCACGCGTGTTTGTTTGTATGTGTATGTGTACGTACTGGAAAATAGTATGTTGGTTCATAGATAGTACGAGAATTACATAAGTTGTATTCCTGTTGGCTGTGTCTTACGATATTGGCAGGAGCTGTGCCTATGGCACCTATGATGATCCTGTATGCAGTGCCAACATCCCTCCATTACTTCTATGAGACTACTGATGATCTTGCATGTGGTCATGCATTTGGCTTGATATTTAGAGGTAAATATAAATGATGGCATTGTATTTTTACCAATAAACATGCAACTTATTGTGTTGCTAGACAGAAGCACGTAAACAGTCAAAATTTATTTCACCATAAACTAAAGTTATGTATTGTATTTTTGCTTTAACGACGTCATTCTTTAGAGTGCTTATCTTGCTTCCAAGTTTTAAGTATAGCAGCTTTAACTTATTGTATGACAAAACTACTGCAACATATTATCATCCTTCGAACTAGAACATAACTGCATATCACATTTTATTACGCATCCCTAAAACTTTCTACATAATATGCAGCGACAGGAGTTTATTTTTATTTAGGTCGTAACATAACATGACGTGTCTGAAGCAAGGGCACGTACGCATTCTGCCCCTATGCCCCGGATCAAGAGAAGATTGAATTTACGTGTACACTCTTTTGTGTATTACTTCCATAGACTATAGGTTGCGTATCGACCTCCTTTTATTGGTGTTGCTGCTTTCATTTCGATAAATTGATTTATATTACTGTACTTTTTGGCTTATTGTATTGATGTGATCAATAAAATTGTATTGAGAGGATAGAAATAGAATTCTTGTTTATTTTTAATATTTGTTATAGAAAATTACATTTTTTTCAGAATGGAAAATATGCGAAATGATAGTCAAATGTGGCGGACTTAATTTATCTCGACAGTTTTCTTAAAAGCACATTTTCCTTTGTTTATTTATGTCATTATGTCATTTCCGCTTCGTTTTCATTTGTATTAATGGTAACAGAAATTATTCTCGATAACACCGGTTCTCCTTTTAGTGAAAATCAAATTGTTTTGGCAGTGGAAAACGACTAATGAAATATTACTGATGACTGACATTGCAAAAATAAATTTATTGAAAGTAACTCAAATAAAAATTAAAGTTTTCCAAGTTAATTCAAATCGAACTGCCGTAATATTTATGATCTGAATCATACTTATTAATGCCGTAATATTTATGATCTGAATCATAATTATTTAACATTATATATAAATATATATATATATACAAATAAATACAAAGGATTTTAAGTGGGCACAAAGTAGGCATAAGACAAGAACGTAAATAAAGCCACTGCGAAGTAAAGTCTACCAAAAAAAGGGTTCGTGTTATAAATGGCATAAATTAGCATATCTTTACCCACAATCGTTTGTACTTTATATTATAGTAAGTAATACACTTGTATTTCCTTACAGTTAACTACATAAAATATAAATAATTTTCTCTTTCTTTCCTTTGTGTGGTTAAGTTTTTTTGTAGTATGTAAGACTGTATCTACTTACGTTCTATTAGGGCTGTACATGATGGGTCACTTCAAGTCAATTTATAGTTTTACGGGTTCCGTACCTCAATCGGCAAAACGGAACTCTTATAGGATCACTTTGTTGTCCGTCTAACTGTCTGTCAAGACCCTTTTTCTCAGGAATGCGTAGCGGTATCAAGCTGAAATTAATACCAAATACTCAAGTTTGCTACTCCTTAGAGCAATGAAAAAATCAAACTTGTAAGTCAACGCCATCGAAAGATATGATTGCTTATGATGCATATTATGCGATTTCACAAGGGAATCAAAACCTATAGGTTACTTCCCTTTGACAAAAAGCAAGGCCTTTTTTTCTTTTTCGCTTGGGAAATCATCAGATAACCCCTCCCGCTCTGTGCTGAGCAGGAGGGAGTGTCAGACTTTTACTGAATAAAACCCATCCATGTTCCTTCCTTTGCCCTTTGTGTTCCAGGGCCGGGGTATCTCTTTCGAACAGTCCCGCAACTCTGGCAGGCATCGGTCCTTTCGGACCCCTTCCTGTTTGCTGACTCTCTTTGAGGCGCGCGTGGAACACTTACTGCACAAATAAAGCAAAAATCCCAAAAAATAAAAAAGTTGAAAATTAAAGGTGTCTCAGGAACCGTTCGTGCGCGGGTCCGACTCGCACTTGGTTTTATTTTATCGAAAATTGTTACCCCATACTAGGAATTTTCAATTTCTCTTGTATCGTGGGTGCGTTTACAAATATTTAAACTCACATACACAAACAGCCACTTTCATAGTAGACCTCAGAGATTTTTTGTCATAAAAACTTCCAAAGACCCTATTATTGTATTTAGACGAGTGGGTCTCCAGTACAAACAAAAGTACTTTGAAAGCCCCATACTCTGATAGCTTTCGAAGTGCTCCAAACTATGACGATACGTGCAGACATCATAAAATAAGAGTTTCGTACATGTATACTCCACTTACTTGCTTTTATTGTATCCAGAAACTTCCAGATACTTTATACAAGAGAAAACTATTGAATGAAGGACAGAAGAAAGGCTTCATGTGTGCATTGAAGAAGAGTTGGAAGAAACAAGTCTTATTATTCGAAAATTACTTTGGAATTGTATTAATCGTGAGGCCTAATACAGATTGGTATAGTTCTTCAGAAAGGTCAGGTGGCCTACCATGTCGGCTTAAAGCAGGAGTCATTCCAGTATGGGAAAGAGATGGCGCTAGACAACCTGTTTAGCTCTGTCTCTTTCCCACACTGAAATTACTCCTGCTTTAGACGTCATAGTAACCCCCTGGTGTTTAGTACTCGCAAACGGCATGCGTATATGACCAGATGTATGACCGTGGACGAGGCAGTTATGAGGATCATCGCAGGTGGCGTTCCGTAGATTCTGCCTACAACCATGGACAAAAAGGCATGGGGATATGTGTGTTTGTATGTGTGAAACAGAGATGATTTCAGTGAGTTCGCTTTCATATTGTGTACGCTGTGATTATTACAAATAACATGATATCACTCCTGTCTTCCCAATGGGTAAGAGGTTCGGCCACATTTGGTCAGTAACGTCGTGTTACGTTTAAGTCCCAAGGACTGGATTAAAAAAATAATATTAACCTTTCGTGTGCCAGAACGTAGATCTACGCGAGACACAATGACTTTATAATCGTGAAGTGACGGTGACAGTGTACCCGTAATACCGAACGTCAACTTTGCCCTGTATTTTCAAGTTAAAAATCTTACATTATAAAGCAAACTAACCTATATAACTTCAAGCGCTTATCCCGCCCTCTTTCCTCAACATGAAATCTCTTAAACTTTAATAAATTCACAACAGAATTAATCTAAATCCCAGCAACAATGTTTACGTAGAATTACTCTAGATAACTGCGCAGGGTAGAGTTTTTCACAGAGAATATTAAATAGTTTGTTAATTAAAAATAGTTTTGTCACGGCCGGACGGCGCCGGGGTCCGATGCGGAGGGTGACTTGTGAATTTTGAAAAAAGTGTTACGGTACGAAATATTATCATGAGTTTGATATGAAATGTATGTGGGAAGATGGATTGTGCTTGTGGTATAAATATTCATGAAAGATAAGTTCGTATATTTGTTGCTGTTTTTAGGCACAATTGTGTCGCTTTCTTGTGTGTGATTATAGTTAATACATAATATATTTTCTTATTTGTGGAACTTACGCCTTATGAATAAATTGATGCACATAACAGCATGTTAAAACCACATAAAAGAAGTTAGGAAATCTTTTGTAAGATATAGTCGAGCTTTGAAAATCCAACATTGCGTTTTTATGTGAGTTTCGCCTAATGTTACTTGTAGTGTCGACACACAGTTACGTCACAAAATGTACGTCAATTGGCTCGTTACCACACCAGTATACAAGTAGACATCCGTTCTCGCCCCTGGCTCTGAAGCGACCAGTGTGGTGGTCGCTTCAGAGCCAGCGGCGAGACCCGTGTGCTCGAGACAACGTCATGTCTATTTACTAGATTATAGATCACAAACACTACATTACTGATACTCAGATTAGGTATTTTAAGTTTCAACTGTCTTTTATTATAATAATTAAAATAAGAAAACAATAATTTGATTTTATGAACATACCAATTTTTTCTTTATTCTTTTTTTAATCCATATCTTGTTATAGTTTTTTTCATTCATTAGGGCGTTCTGTGAGCCATTTTTGTTTAGTTTTGTAGCATAGCATAGCAGCATAGCACCATTGAATAAAGAGGCATAAAAGAAAGATACAATTTTACTAAGGTAATCTGAAACTCAGTATCACTCATATGCTTGGCAAATACATTGGTAATTGTAATGTGTTATCATGTTGATGCGACAACAGCTCTGCTGCCTATTCCATTTACCATAAACACCACATTTGTTATACTTACACGCGTAAACCGACATAAAATTATTTATATTAAGATTAGACGGCAAGACGCCTTATCTCGTTACTCACTTTTATACATTTGTAGGGTTCCGTTGCCAAATGGCAAAAACGGTAAATGGTAACGATTCGTCCTGTCCGTCCGTATGTCACAGCCATTTTACTCCAAGACTGTGGGAACTCTGTTGGAATTTGTCTCCTATAATCTGCTAAGTACACACAAATGAGGTGAAACAACGAATTAAAAAATGGGTTCGTTGACCTCTCATGTAAGTAAAGGTTGAAAAAAGATCAGCAAAAAATGTGGGTTTTTAGAACGTAAAAAGAACTTACAACGAAAATTGGTTTGAATAAGATCTGGTATTAAGCTTTTGAGATATGGGATCTTTTGAGTGAAACTGTAGTAGTAACTTTGTTTTTATTAACATCCTATGAATAACTTCGTTTAGCTAAATTATCCTAAATTGGCCAACGAATGAGCGTCAAAAATATTTTTATTATATTGTTCGGTGGTACGGAACCCTTTGTACGCGAGTACGACTCGCACTTGGTCGGTCCTTTTAAATATGGCTGCTCCTGTCAGCTTAACTGCGTTATCAGGCTACATAATAACCAAAGTAATGGCTACGTACTTGGAGAATTATGTGCTACGCCGTGCTACGAGCGGTCGTAGAGGGTGCTACGAGGCTACGGCGTAGTAATTAAAACCGGTTTATTGCGGAAGTAATCTCCGGATAGCATTTTCTTCTGTTCCTTTTCTCGTTTGCCGTTAGTTGTGGATGCGTTGTCTTATCTTTTAAATGGTGCAGTTTGCAGTTAGGTTAAGAATTAATGACGTTAATGGCAATTACGGATAAGCTAAATAAATGTTTAAATACTACAGAATTAGACAATTTTTTTACCTATCGGTTACCCTATCGATATCGGTTTAAGTCAGTCATTTTGTTCTGATTTCTGTTTCAAACCTCTGGCTTTTGTTTAAGTACACATGCGACGTGACTACAGTTCTGGTTTATTTTAAGGCCAAAAGATCAGCATTGCTATTTAACATGGCAATACTTGGGACCACGATATAGTATCTTATCATACTTTTATGTACCTACATAGTATAAAGTTATTAAAAAACATCACGAGGAGACAACTTACATCCCCTTATCGTTAACGTAAATTCCACTTGAACAATTGTCAGTTACATTTCCACTTACCAGGAACAGGTTCCAGCAACCCCTCAGGGTCGGAAGCCTCGTCAGCGGCGACGGAGGCCAGGGCCGCGGCCACCATCAGCCACCACCCCAGATGCATTGTACCTGCAACGAGGATATCCACTATTAAAAACATGAAGGGTAAAAACAAAATGCTTAACTAGCTTATGCTCGAGGCTTCGGCCGCGTAGAGCTCGGTAATCGTCCCACGAGATCTTAGTATCGGAATATAAAGTATTTATGTTAATCCAGGTTATAAACTATCTGTGATTTCATCCGTTTTGTGGTTTTTGCGTAAAACGTAACAAACATATATTCATCCATCCTGAAAAACATTTGCATTTAATAGTAGCAAGTTAAGAAAGATACTACTCGTATGTAGGAAAATACTTTGCATGGTAACAATTATATACAAGCTAAAGAATATGAGGGTTTGCCGACCCCTCATATTCAGGACAGGTATACAGACAGTTAAACATAGACATACATATCATAGACATATATACACATCAAAATTTTCCGCGCGGGCAACAGCCAGGCGTCAACATAATTATTTATTTCTTTGAAATGTAAAATTTTGATGTATATGTGTGAGAAAAAAAGAAGCCTATTTGCTGTTCCAGACTATAATCTACGCGGGCGTGTGGACGGTGAGCTATGGGCTAGCTCGCCGTCCGTCCGTCTTATGACGACAGGCCGTGTTGACGGCGCGAGAGTGTTCCACGCGCGCCTCAAAGAGATTCAGCAAACAGGAAGGGGTCCGTAAGGACCGACGCCTGCCAGGGTTGCGGGACTTTTCGAAAGAGATACCGCGGCCCTGGAACACAAAGGGCAAAGGAAGGAACATGGATGGGTTTTAGTCAGTAAAAGTGTGACACTCCCTCCTGCTCAGCCCAGAGCGGGAGGGGTTATTTGATGATATCCCATCGGTAAAAAAAGAAAAAACAGCGTCGAAATATCGGGAGCTCAAAATAATAGACAATCACTGAAAATATCCCGTAAGTGACAGTATAAGAAGAGCAGCTTACGAACAATAAGTCGTGGGTTCGAACCCAGTCAGGCGCATTACTTTGTGTAATTTATTTCATCACCACTGCTCTCAAAAACGGTGAAGGAAAACATCGTGAGGAAACCGGCATGTCTTAGAACCAAAAATTCGAAGACATGTGACATCTACCAACCCGCATTGGGCCCGCGTGGTGGATTATAGCCCATTCCCTCTCATAGAGAGGAGGCCGAGTGTCCCAGCAGTGGGAACATTAAAGGCTGATTATGCTATGACAGTATAAGTTTAGAAAGAAGGAAGATAAACAACACAACAGTGAACCAAAACAATCAAGGATCTCAATTTAAAGAACTGACAGTTTTTTTTACAACGATTTCGGTTGTATGATTTCCGATACTTAACTGTTCTACTTTTTGTACCTGTTTTCCTGAAGTACTCAATCGATCATAAGAGATATTTTAACGCCAAAAAATCGTTTCAAATATCGCTTAGTCATTGACTCTTAAGGCTCCCCATGTCAAGTATCCGTGACGCACTGTTATGTGAGTAAGACTGATCGTTTTTCTATGTGACCGGGGTAAAACTTTCCATGAAATTGTAGCAGTTATAACTTGAAAATAACTGTGAGTCTATCGTTACTTTTTACCCGACTGCGACGGAGGGTTAGGATTTCAGCCTGTAGGTATGTATGATCATCTGTTTTCGCATAAATTGTAAACCATCCTAGTTCCTACTATAATGTAGATTATACAGCGTGTAACAGAAAGGGTATAATCATATGGAATACTGTGGTACGGACCATCAAACTGAACAACTTTCTCTATGGGACCACCATCGAAATCGTAAAAAAATAATCAGCTGTCCTATACAAAATTTCAATACCTAATCGACCCAAATGTAGGTATTGGACAGCTGATTATTTTTTTACGGTTGCAAGCGCAACTGCTGAGCAAGTGAGCATGAGGTCCTGGGTTCGATTCTTGGGCGGGGAAAATTGTTATTGGGTTTAGGTAGGTAGTCTGGACTTGTGCCCGGTTGATGCCAATAGGCTCTCCCCCTATTGCATGCGACTTACAGGCGCGATGTTATGTTCTTTCTTTTCTTCTCCTTTATCGTGTGGTTAGTGCGTAACCTGGTGTCAGAGTTTGTATGCCGCCCATGGGCCTCTGACTTGGGTTTACATGCCGTCAAGAAATATCTCTCAGGCATACTGTTTTCCTCACGATGCTTTCCTTAACCGAAAAGTTAGGGATAATTATACAATACGCACATGAATCCGAAAAATCAGAGGTGGGTGCCTTTTTTTGTTTTTCTTCGGATTGGAAATCATCCTATATCTCCTCCCGCTCTGGGCGGAGCAGGAGGGATTGTCAGACTTTTACTGACTAAAACCCATCCATGTTCCTTCATCGCCCTATGTGTTCCGGGGCCACGGTATCTCTTTCGAACAGTCCCGCAGCCCCGGCAGGCATCGGCCCTTGCGGGTGCCCAGAGGTGTGTGCCTTGGGTTCGAACTCGAGACCTGTGACTTGACAGTCCGACGGTCATGCCACGCTATCACTGCTTTTTAAAAGTAAAAACAATGTTATTAAAAGTTAGTAAGAGATTACGTTACGATTACCAAATCTGTCCGTTCTTGCTATGAGTAGACCCAAGGTTATTAAAAAGCGGGATCAGTCTTCAATAGTTTTACAGACACATACGTACATTTTACATTCCCCAAAGCCTTAAGGCTCTGTATTAGAATTTCTGAAAGCAATGTCACATGTTTAATGTTTGGGTTACAGATTATACGAGTAAAGGATGATTTCCACCAAACGGCTCGCATCGCATCGGATCGGAAAGGACAAAAAAGGACAAACGGGTGCGGCGACAGCCGATCCGTCCGGTAGGATGTCAACTGCACATACAATCGGCTCCGTACCGTCGCTTGCGAACGTATCCGATTCGGCGCCTCGTCAAATAGTTTCATTCCTACCGTGTCGATACGACGACAGGCAAAGAGCCGATCGCGCGTCGCAGCATACTTTCGGCTACGATCGCGTGTCGCGGAAGACGTCCGCGGTCATAAGCTGTTGTCCGCGGCTTGGTTATATAAACTTTAAAAACTGTATACACGATTTAATGTCGTTAAAAGACTTTGCAAAATCCGGAAAAAATCGAAATCGGATCGGACCGATGCGATTCGAGCTGTTTGGTGGAAACCATCCTTAACTTGGCCCTCTCTCTCTGAACAGGGATTTGTAGAAAATTAAACTTCCGTCAGCGAGATTTAAACCTGCGACGGTTCTTATTTTACCATTTAAATATTATATAACCATGTGTGTGTTCTGAAATTATATTTTGTATACTTTACGTCTGCGTAGGTATTTTTAAATGTACATTTTGCTGTTGGTATTAAAAAAAAAGTACTATCAATTTGTGCAAAAATTTCAAATAAAAAAAAACGCTGACTAAGTTGTACATTCACATCATCCTACACACATCGCATCACGCCTATAATCCTCGAAGGGTTAGGTAGAGGTGTACCTAATAGTATACCTACCTACATTTTGCCAGTTATTTTTAAGTCCCATGTGTGGGCGAGCTTATTGCCATCAACAGGGACAATTCGGGATTTCATGGCTGCTACTGAGAAATTCCTGATGGAAAAACTCAATAACACTTTGCCCGACCCGGGAATCGAACCCAGGACCTCATGCGACCACTAGACCTACCTAGACCTGAGACAGCGTGGAGGTTGTACACTCAATATTAATTGAATATATTCTGTCTAAGATATTATGTTTATGTGTGTGTGTGTGTGAACCCTCAATATATTTAAGGACTCCATAGCTTTGTTGTCTAAGTTTCTGTAATCTGTTTCAATATCAGAATCAATTATATTTCATAAATCCACTTTTATTTATCGATAAATCACCTTTATATTCTCTATTAAATAATTAATGTAAATAATTTTAATATCTGAATGACACCATCCGTAAAATTGCGTATTTGCCTTCATCAGAAAACGTAATTTTCTGCTCAAAAGTGTTACATGGATTCGGTTGAACCAGTCACAGCTGGTTTCAAATACAATTATTAACACATTTACGGGGAAACTTGATCAAACATAACTTTAACCGAGGGTATAAAGTTGTGTGCAGTGACAACCGCACCCGCCATTTTGGTTGACATTAGGGTTGACCTAACCATAAATCTTACGCAACCTAATTAAATAGGAAAACTTAAATTGTTTTAATGAAACACAACAATGGAGTCGTAAATGGGCTAATGTATTTGTGGGATTTGATAAATTAAATTAAACTCACTTTCAACTCAATTTCGCAATCCAAAAAACTCAATTTCAAGAATCATGATTATTTATGAAGATACCAGGTTATGTACAGTTAATTCCGAGTACAATCATCATCTGCCTAGGCTTTTCCCAACTATGTTAGAGTCGGCTTCCAGTCTAACCGGATGCAGCTGAATACCAGTATTTTCCATGGAGCGACTGCCTATCTGACCTCCACAACCCAGTTAGTACTGGGTAATTCGATACCCCTTGGTAAGACTGGTTGTCAAACTTAATTCCGATTACAATGTTATTCATTATTAAAAAGAAAACAAACAATGATTATAATGTTAATACAAGTCAAGATAAATATGAAAAAATTAGAATAAAAACGTTTATTTCAATTACAATAGGCATTTCGATACATATTATTGGAGATGACCTTTTAAGCAAGGAATTGCTTGTATTAGGAGACTCCGGGTTAGGCACTAACCACACGATAAAGAAGAAAGAGGAGACTTCGCATTTCCACTTGACATTTTTAAAAAGAGATGTTTAATGAATCTAATCATCTCTAATACCCGAACATTTTCTACAAGATTTTTCATCCTGAGTTGAATGAAAAACTTTGTAATATTGATTTCCTTCTGCAAAATATGGTTAGCACTGGTCCGATACAAACTAACAAAAACAACAGCACAACATTCATACCACCATACATCTGTTGAATCCAATCGGAAAGCTAGAAATTCAAAGCTGGCCCGCTATTTTGATTACTTTTTCCTTCCGTTAAAACTAAATGCAATTCCGAAGCAAAGTCTGTTTGCTTTGAGTGGGTTCACGGTTTTTATAGTCTGTTACAACGTACGGTATTATAAGGAAAAAGGTAGGAAAAACAAGAGAATCTTTGATACAACGACCGACCTGCAGTTGGCATAAATGTGAAAAGTGAAAATAAACGCAGCATATGTCATGTGTTACAATTCCGGAGTCGGGTGACGTAAGTTGAATGTAACTCTTTTAACGTTAGCCTACTTTCAAACAACGTCTCTCATTGTGCCAGGAGGGCGAGGGAAGGGGTGAGGACTCAAAGGGAGGTCACCTTTTATGTCCCAAGATGAGGCGCTTTCATCCGCTCCATGGTTTTACACAAAAATATTTGGATGTAAAAACGTAATCGGCGAATTCTTGCAAGATTTTCTCCCCAGCGATTCCAAAAAGCAGGTAAGAAATGTCTTGCTCAATTCTCCCGTAAATTGACGTTGTTATCTATTAACGGATTTCTTATTGTTTTCTAAGTATTCATCGTGTTTTGTTATTATTGTTTATTTCAATGCTGTTTCTATTGTTATTCGAGCACTGTAATAGTATCGCTGCATTTAGTAGGTTTCTTAATTAAACAATCGTTCAAGTAAATAGAGTACCTAGCTTGAGTTCCAACTGCCTGTTCATTATTGCAAGCTGCGTGCCACCGCAACTGTGTAGCAAATCGAATTCAGCTCGAGATGGGAAGCTGCGGTGCTCTGGTATTCTGCGCAAAGTAATAAAGGAAATAGGGAAACGGACTAGCTTATTTGAATAAACAATGAATATAACAATGCTTTCTCATTCATCATGTACCCTAAAATTCACAAAAATTATCCTTTTTAATATGCAAGAGGCGCAAAATTTATAATTTATGACGTAAAAAGCGACGAGGCAGACGTCCGTCCCTCCCCAAGCGACCATACCAATTCACTGACTCGGCGAAATTTTCAATTCAACAGTTTTTCTAGCGTTCATTAACTCGCTCTGATGAATTCATCTTGTACAAGCTCGCTGTAGTGTTTTTGTAGCGAAAAGCGAAGAGCGAATCCAGACGATTGGAATACGTCTAGAAATAGTTGCTTTGATTAATTCTTAGTTCTGTTTACTGTTCGCAACCAGACGATAAATACAGGCTTTAATGGATGAGAAAACTTTATTTACCAGCCAGTATTCAAGCTTAAGTAGTACCTAAATAATCTACGCTGAAAGCTATTTTCATCGCCTTTTGAAAAGTCAAACTTTTTAGGGGACATTATCACCCCGCATTTTAGGGCTGTTGCTAAGTGTGTCCTTTTCTCCACCAGACCGTTCCATTAAACTTGCAAATGCTTTCCCTACTAAAGGACATCATGAAAGGAGGTAGCGGAAATAGGTGACTAAAATGAAAGGGATGGCAGATAGCTCTTGCTCTCTTTTTCTCTCATTCTAGTTCGCCTGTATGCATCATTTTTTTTGCTGCCACGCGAGAATCTCGAACAATTGCTCATATAAATTAAAACTGTTGTTGGCTTCGAGGTTTTATTTCTTTGAACTGTAAATATACTGAGGTTGTTTAAAAAGGAAGGTTTACGTTTATTTATCTTTGTTTAAGTTTGTCTTTTCACGATGCTGGAGCACGAACAGATGTTATGTGGATGTTACACGGTACGCTTTGAACGATATTTTTATTTTGCGATTTAAATATGTTAAGCTCGTTTAGACGGTTTAATCCAATTTTTTCACCTGGGTTATATCACCCGGGTGAACAAAGTAGATTTTTTGGTGTCCTCATTTCACCTTGGAAGAATTTCACATCCAATACATTCTGTTTCGGTCTTTGGTTCTAGGTATACATACTTTATAAATATTACACGCTGTACTTTGCAAAACATAAAAGTTTCCAAAGAATCAAAATAAATAACGTTTTAATTTACCTACCGTTCGTTTTTTCTTGCTAACTATTAAAAACTATACCACAAAGAGAGTAAAAAGAAAAGAAACCCCATTAAGGAGCTCACCTTTATTTGTTCCCGCAATTATGTTCAATACTCGGTACTTCTCTAAAGAACAATCGAATAAAACTTCCGCCTCCGTAGAGGAACTTGCGAGGTATTTTAAAATAAAACCGCAGGGTTGCCAGCAAGAAATTCTCGTTTTTTTTTTTTTGCAAGTGCAGCGGGACTTACAAAGGCCGTGTTCTAAAGTCAGTCGAGTGTTCAAATGGTTCAGCAATTTCTGTTCTAGCTTTGATGTGGTTTGGAACACCATCGTATTATGTGTGTTATTATGAATAATATTACAAAGATTAATTTGATCATGAAATAATTGAAACCTAGGTGCGTCCCGCGAGGGCTGCCCGGCTGGTTCGAAGTGGAGGGTACGAGTAAAGAGTTCGTGGAAGGAATTGGGGGAGGCCTTTGCCCAGCAGTGGGACTGTATAGATTATATAAAAAATTAAAAAGGAAATTGTTTGTTTTTTAAAGAAAATACATTTGCTAAAAAAAGGTCTCATTAATTAAATACGTAAAGCGACATTCTATTAACGATGACGACTACGGAAAAACTAATAAATGAATGGGACTGACATAAGCTACCGAAAACCTTACATTATTGCGCCCTGTTGATGGCAATAGGCTCGCGACCTATTACATGGGACTTAAACATAACTGTCGAAGTGTGGGGATACCATTAGGTATACCTCTGCCTAGCCCTTCGGGGATTACAGGCGTGATGTTACGTTAATCCTGTTAAAAGTCGTTTTAGTTAGAAAAACGAATCGCTTTGAAAACGATCGTCGCTTGTCCATCTATTTGGATAAAAGCAGATTGACGCGAAAAGAAGAATATCTACTGAAAAAAAATACTTTATGTCGAATAGTTTCACCATAGATCGCTACTGTAGACAAAGTCTCCACTGACTAATAAAAGCTTTCTCTCAGTGAATAGTTTCACTGAGAGAAAGCTTTTATTAGTCAGTCAACAAATAGTTTATTTACAAAATAAAAACTCCTTTCCTTCTTAGAGGCCAGCACAAGCGCGCGGTGTAAACGTTTCGTAAAAACGTCGATTTTAAACTTCAAAATACTCGTTCCACTTTTTTTTTTTTTTTTTTTAGGTTTGACCACTCGCAGCGCAACAACTCTACTGAGGTTGAAGCTGCTTAACCGGACTATCCTGTGGTGGGCGAAAATTACTTTACGGCCCCCAGCCAGGGCTTACAAACTAAGGATACACATTAAATGAACAGACACTAAGGGCACCCCCTGCGGGGTTCGGGCCTAGGCTTAGTGCGTCATTGAGGGGAGGGCAAGTAGAGTTTGGCTGGGTCGGATTATTTAATGGGGAATTTAACGTTACATGCTCAGCGGCGCGGGCTGGCTCGTCGAGCAAGAGTCGGTCAGTGATGTTACGGGGGGGTCGCGGTGGGCCTCGGCGGCGGGGCCGGAATCGCGGTCGGTACTGGTGTACCGACCGCGTGTGTACTGGTTTCCCTACAGCTCTCTTGAAGGAGAGTGATGGGGTCACCGGGTTCGATACTTGTTCCACACACACTATCCTACTAATATTATAAATAGCTGTTGCATTCGCGTGAAATTATTATAAAAAAAATATTAAACACTGTTTCAAATTTTCACGGTTTACAACTACACGTAAACTATCACTTACGGGTTTGTTGCTCAAAATAAAAGACAGTGTCGTGACAGTTTATGTGTAAAAAATATTACTTCACTTTTTTAATCGAATTTTGTTAACAATTTCATAGGTTTTTTTTTGCACGGAACCCAAATGACACGTCAGCTATCTGCCAGTAAAAGTCCCATCAAAATCTGTCCAGCTGTTTCGGAGTTTGGCTGGAACAAACAGACATACAGACCGACGGACAGACAAAAATTGAAAAAAAATGTGTTTTTGTTATAAGTACCTTATATACTTTCATATGCATTCAGTAAGAAGCTGTTATTTTGATGTTACAAACAGACACTCTAATTTTATTTAGGTATTTGTATAGATGAAAAAGTTTGTCCAATCATATCCAGTCATATCCATACATCCTCGTATGGATATGACTGGATGTAAATATGTTTGTTACTCTTTACCCAAAAACGACTGACCGGATTTGGATGAAATTTGGCATACAGATAGTTTATAACCTGGATTAACATATAGGATAATTTTTGTCCCGGTAGTATGATCCGTGGAACAATTATCGAACTCCACGCGGGTGAAGCCGCGGGCATAAGCTAGTATTTTCATAATTTATTGAAGATACTGATTGTGTTTGTTGGTATTTCGACCTATTTATGTCACGTTTACACCGCGCGCTCGTGAGAGGGCGTCAGGTCATTTATTATTATTACTATCAGCAAGTTTTATTATTTACGGTGTAAATGGTACATGATCCGGGTAGGAGGCGATTATTAACCGTTTGATAAGGGTAGGCCACACTGTCCCGGTTAATGTAGGTTGTGATATATTGCTGGGTGTCATAATGACTTTACACTTTGTTTTTTACTTTGATATATTGTTTATTGATGTTTGTTTAAACGGGTCTGTTTACTTGATATGACATAATATTAGAGTTTTTATCACAAAATCTCATTAAGAAAAAGGGTTTTAGAGGTGTCACTATCACTCATTCTTAACCGACTTCAAAAAAAGGAGAAGGTTCTCAATTTGGGTTGTATTTTTTTTTTATTACCTCATGACTCCGTCATTTGTGTAAGGATATATTCCCGATTGGTTCCATAGAAATTTCATCAGAATCGGTTAAGCAATATTTTTTTTTTATTTGAATCCGTTTTTTTTTCTTCTCGTGCTATGTTGATGACATGATGATCTCTTAATAGTTACAAAGTAAAAATTTAAAAAAATCAAAAAAACAAATAAAGTCTTGACTTCCGAAAGTAAAGTTATTTTAGAATTTTTTAGTGTCGTTTCAGCAGAAACTTATTTTGTTGAAATTAATATTCGCGCCTTTTTCTGCGATCACACACACACACTTACACATAGCTGCTGCTTCGTCATTTCGTCGAACTAAATCATTAGATCAACCAACCTTCTTTTTTTTTCGGTTGGTATATCATCAAATGACACCTACCACTCTGGGCGGAATGGAAGGGAGTGTCAGACTTGTACTGACCTATCCATGTTCCTTCTTTTGCCCTTTGTGTTCCAGGGCCGCGGTATCCCGCAACCCTGGCAGGCATCGGTCCTTTCGGACCCCTTCCCGTTTGCTGACATCTCTTTGAGGCGCGCGTAGAACACAAACACGCCGTGGATCAACCAACCTGTATCAAGTTTCTCAATTTCGCAGAGCCCCAACAAAAATCCCCGACTCCCATGGATGAATAAATAAAGAAACAAGCCAAGCTTGTCAGATGCTCGTTCCTAAGACGATCAGTGTCAATCTACACAGTACAGTCGTGTCGTCAAGCTAAATTCTGGCAACTCTTAAGCCATGTACATTCACTGTCGAAACTCTGACAACCCTTAGGCGGTGTACACATGGACGTGCTCGTTTGCTCGATGCACGCGTGTTAACTGTCACACACCTTAGCTGTCGTAAGTGTCAGGATCTTGGCAGGCCACCATGATTTTAAAGGTCTATTGGATAAATTGGATTATATTGACCTAGCTACGGTCTATATTATAGCCTACATATATTTCGTTACCACTGCTCTCAAAATCTGTTTTAATTTGTGTTAAAACAGTAATATAAACGTGTTATGATACATATATTTTTGAAATGGTATTTTCATTAGCTTTCATTTGATACCCATATTGCTATGGTAAGAAAAAAAACTCCCCCTTTTCTTTATTTGCAGGGGTCATTTTCAAAATTTATATAGCCTATGTCACTACCACAATTCTGACAAATTCAAGGACACCTCATATGTCAAAAACCGTCCAGCCGTTTGGGCTGTATGGTGTGCCAAAGAAATGGACATACACACATACGCTCGAAAAACATTATACCCTCCTTCTGCCGCAGTCCGGTAAAAAAAAACAGGTGAACGTTTTCCATATTTAGAGGAAACCGGAATCTTCAAGAAACAAAAACTCGAGGATATGTGGCACGCACCAACCCTCGCTCGCTCACGTGGTTAATAACGGCCCACTCAAAAAGTAAAACCATTTCAAAAACAGCCATATTATAAGTCGCCATATCATTCATGCTCAGGCATGGTTGCATAAATAGAAAGTAAGTATCATACTTTGACACATGCAGCTTTTTACGCGCTAGTAATTTTGTAAAGTGTTATTTGGTTCTCACATCTGGAATTTCTCAGTAGCAACCAGAGCGCCTGGATTTGTGTCCGGTTGATGGCCATAGGCTCGCCCTCTGTTAATGGGACTTATAACATAACTGGCAAAACTTGTGTACTATTAAGTACACCTCTGTCTAACCCTTAGAGGATTACAGGCGTGATGGTATGTGAAATACCACATAAACATACCACCAGTCTAAATAAACCATCAGTTTAATTACATAGTAAAACAAAGTCGCTTCCCGCTGTCTGTCCCTATGTATGCTTAGATCTTTAAAACTACGCAACGGATTTTGATGCGTTTTTTTTTAATAGAAAGAGTGATCCAAGAGGAAGGTTTATATGCATAACATTGCACCCGTGCAAAGCCGGGGCGGGTCGCTTGTTTATAAATAAAACTTAGTAACCAAATCAGGCGATCTTACCGCGTTATTTTCTCATTAGACGCGCGTCAACCAGTGTTAAGGCACCCTTAGGTGCAGCGTGACTTACTCAGCGAATCTCGGCCAAGCAGCTCTGCCAATTTTTACTACTCTCGACCTATTTGGCTGTGGTTCTTCAAATTACCCCTTTGGGTTGTAATATTAGGCTATTACTGAATAAGTTTGTGAATGAACAGAATGTACGGTCTGACAGTTGCTCCGGGTCAGTGCTCTCAAAATGTTTGGAGAAGCAGTTTTTTTTTAAATTGCCGATTATTACTTTATATTTGTGAGGGGGGGTTCGGAGTTATGTACTAAATATGAAGTAACCGTTTGGGCACCGATGTCTACCTTATATGTGACAATAATGTTTGTAAACGCACCAACAATACAAGAGAAATAACTTAAGATTGTGGCGGAACCGGCTGCAAGCTCAGAATATTATAACAAAAAACATATACCGTTCATGACGATATACCATGAAAAATGTAAATAATCCGTTTTACTCTATCATTCCATTGAATCTCTGAGAAAATTCAATTTATTACTCACATCTTTATAACAAAGCCAAAAGCACTTTGCATCTTTTCGAAGTAAGTCATCTGTATACAACGAGAGCCAGCCAGCACTTAGAAGTAAAAATATTCAGAGACGAGCTTGAGACTTGGCCACACTACATGCTCAAACAATACACGTCACGCGATTACGACAGCAGAAAAAAAAATACGGATCATTCAAATCGGCCCAGTAATCAGGGACCGAGTAATATATGAGAAAAAACAAACACGAAAAATGCCTAACAAACCTGTAGGAGGAAAAGGAAAAAAAAATACTGACCATATCTGGTGGAATACATAAGCTCCTCAAATTTTTGGAGTCGGTTAAACAACATTATATAAAAAAAAGTTCTTGTCACCGCGTTGCGACTAGCAGAGGTACACTAAGGAAATAAGTCACGAGTACCCATGTCGCTTGACGCAAGTAGTGTCACCGCCTGAGGCCATGAACGATTCCTTAAGCAAAGTGGCTGGTTTCGACCTTATCCAGTCTCCCGAAAGAGGGAGAGCGGGATGCAAGGAGGTTTGTCTGGACCTCTCCCCACGGTGCGGTGCGCCGATAATAATTTGGCACGATATCAAACCAGCAGAACAAGTTTAATTAAACAAGCATTAGCAAGTTTCCAGAGATAACTCCGCTATTTTGAACTGACCGCTCTGTTTAAATACCTCTGAAGGTAAACTGATAGTAATTAATGATGTTAATGGAACGTCGGGCTTCTGATTAAGGCTGGAATATAAATATAGTTTTGTTGGGAAGTCAGAAGTATAAGGAATATAGATAGGTATTCATTAGTGCGTTATTGTTCTTTTAGCGCTATAATGTGAGCTTATGGACTGATACCTACAGACTTAGGCGTACAAAACGGTCGCCATTTTCAAAAACAACAAAAAACTTTTAGTGCGCAACCGTTTGACAGCAGTTCTACAAAATTGCAGACTTCCCGTTGACCCCACCAGCAGGACAGGGTAGTGGGATCAAGGAAACGACGGTTTTGATTTTTCCCGTTGACCCTACCAGTGGGGCAATGCCAGTGGGATCAACGGGAATACACCAGGAAACTCGGGTTTGGTCCCATAGTGAAAGTTGATTATAATGATGAGTACAATGACCCCTTAAGAGGTATTGCGTATATTCTGTTACACGTTGTATGTATAGTACCATGCAGCACTTTAGGCACACTCCCTATATTGTTATTAATGCGACTATACGCCAAGGGAAGAAGTCGCATCCTCTTTTGCGCCAGTAACAAACTTTGCCACACGTGAATTTTGCCCAAATATTCTTTTTAACCGACTTCCAAAAGGAGGAGGTTATCAAGACGTCTGTTTTTTTTTTTTTTGTTTGTATGTTCAGCGATATCTTCGCCAATTGTGAACCGATTTCGATGATTCTTTTTTTGTTTGGAAATTAGAATATTGTTTTGCGGTGGTCCCATTTTAAATTTGGTGAAGATTTGATGCTGATCTTCGGAGATATACTATGGAACTCTTCAAAAATAAACGGCAAATCTGTCGTGATTGCTGCAATCGCTTGGATGTTTATTGTTTATACAACATCATAACATAATATCACGCTTGTATGCTCTAGGGAGTACGCAGATGTGTACTGTACAACTTTGCGACAGTTAGGTATGTTAAGTTCTATTTTATTGGGGATAAGCCTATTACCGTGAAATGTATTGTTAGCGGTTCACTAATATTTCACCAAAACTCTTTTGACAATATTTTAACCGACTTCAAACAAAATGAGGAGGTTCTACGTTTGACTGTGTATCCCGTATGTTCACCGATTTCTCCGCTGATTGTGGACCGATTGTCAAAATTCTTTTTTTATTCGAAAGCCTATACTACTGAGGTGGTCTCGTTGTTACAAAGTTAGAATCTGATGATGAGATCCCAGGGAAATCGAGGGCAACCTAAATTTACAATGCAATTTAATTTAATTTTACAATGTTACAATGCAATGTTGCAATGTTTTTCATATAAGTACTTTCTAACGATATTTGTACCTGATAATCATTTTCTCATGTTGCTGAGCTGATGATGGAAGGTATAAGTCAGGATCTAATGATCTTCGGAGATATACAATGGAACGTTGCATTAATAGACAGAAAATCTGTCATGATTGCTGCAATCGCTTGGATGTTTATTTTTTACACAATATTAGAACATAACATAACGCCTGTATGCTCTAAGGGAGTACGCAGATGTGTACAGTACACCCAGATATCAATTACAGTTAGGTATGATAACGATATAAGTTACATTTTATTGGGGATAAGCCATGGTAATAGACTTAGGAAAGGAGTTGTTAACAATGTAAAATAAATGTATAGCAAATATTTGTGTAGAATATTGAAACTAAAACAGGAAAAATAAAAAAACTAATAAAAAAAACTTATTTGCAAAAAATAAAACCGACCTCAAAAACAAAAAAACGTGGAAAAATAACTTTAGCTTCAGAAGTCGGTGGCAAAAAATCTCAATCGAACAAACAAAAGTCACCGACTTCTGAGGCTAAAGTTATTTTTCCACGTTTTTTTGTTTTTGAGGTCGGTTTTATTTTTTGCAAATAAGTTTTTTTTATTAGTTGCATTTTGCGTTCCATGTTCAAACGATATTTATAAAAGCGAATGTTTAATTTGGTTGACACCAAATTTAAATTCACAGAAAAATAAAATTTATTTTGAATTCCGAAACAGTGGAAACCGAAGGAAATTGAAGAGCAAACAATGGCCAGGACTAACAAACAAAACATATTTAAACTATTTTCAGATTCAAAGCAGGAAAATTGTCACGTTTATGACAATAACTGTACATTAGAGATAGTTTCCAACTTTTACACGAACAATTTTTCATATAATTATATACATTTATACAGTATACTGAATACCATGTCACAGGTGCTGAGCAAAAATTGCGTGTATTTGAATTTCACTACAACGTTGAAATTAAATTTTCAACCTTCGAACGTTTGAAATTCCAGATCCAACTTCGCTTCTTCAAGAGACATGAGTTATGTGTATGCAATGAGTGTCTAAAATGTCATGGACGATGTTAATTTTGATTATTGTATGTTTTACAACAAAAACTATACAACATCACATATTTTCCCGTAGGATTAGGCAGAGGTGCACAACCACATTTCGCCAGTTAGGTATGTTCGGTTGGTTAAAATCTCACGTATTAGGCGAAACCTATTGCCATCAACCGTTCACAAGTTTAGACCCTTTTTTTTTTCGGATGGGAAATCTTCAAATAACCCCTCCCGCTCTGGGCTGAGCAGGAGGGAGTGTCAGACTTTTACTGACTAAAACCTATCCATGTTCCTTCCTTTGCCCTTTGTGTTTCAGGGCCGCGGTATCTCTTTCGAACAGTCCCGCAACCCACAAGTTTAGACCCTGGGTTGCTATTTAGAGGTTTTTTCACTGACAATAATCATAATTTCTTAGTTATTAAAAAGTTAAACCTTAAAAACATAACATAAAACGTAATAATTACCCATTACAAACCTCTAAGTCTAAAGCAATCTCTTCAAGACCTTACACGAATAATTGCGAGAATTCTCATTAAATTGAATCGTTAAAAATACCTTGCTGGTTTTGTTAGCGATCTTGTGTGAGACAATCCTTTTGTCCTGGCAATGTTTGCTTTTAATTAAAATCTCTCGTCTGCTGGGACGCCGTAATTAATGAAACTTCAGATTATGCATAAAGGACAGTTGCGTTATGACAACTTATTGTTTGTTTGGGTCTGTTGGCGGTGGGCGGCCATGATTGGTGTATGGTGAATATTTTTCGTGGTAAGGAAGATTGAGAAGATTTTGATATGGTAGGTAGTGCTGCGTGATCAAGTTCACAGCCAACAGTAACTCAATTCTATCGCTGGACAAAGGCCTTTCCAGATGACTTCTTTCGATTTAGGGCCAATATGGACCATAGCACTGGTATTTGGTTTAATCCAGCTCGTCCCACCAGCTTCTATGATTAAGTTTTTTAGTCATTTTAAAAGATCTACGGGGACAATGAAGCAATGAAGGTCATGAGGTTAAACCAGTTTTGATTTTATATTCGTGTATTTTCATCAAAAATATCAATGTAAAGCATTCGCAGTCTGATTTCAGTTTAGGAATTTGATTCTGCTGTTGATGCCAAAGTGTAGACAAAGCTTTATGGAACGTTTAAAGAAATAAAAGAATAATGACCCTACGTGCAATTTCCTTTGTAACATTCACGTTCCATTTTTCTTACCCAATTTCCACCCTCCATTGGACAATAAAGAAAGGAATTTTCTCGTGTTTAATTAAAAAGACGGTGATTAAGATCCGAGGTCTAACAAAGACAAAAGATAGAATGATGGATAAGCGGGCGGAGGGAGCAAGTGAATTGAACAGGATGGAATTAGGTTTGTGTAAGGTTCGTGTCTTAAAAATCTTGATTAATATCGCCTGGGTTTAAAAAGATTACGGAATTATTTGTAACTAACTGTTGCCCGCAGCTTCGATCGCGTTTTGCCCGGAAATTATCCCACGGGCACTTTGTAAATATAGCCTATGGCATCTCATCTATCTCTCTCACTGTATCTCATCTCTCATATCGGGGATAATGTAGCTTCCTATTACTCACAAACTTTACTTTTTTATAATATTAGTATAGATGAAGCAGACTTCCAGCATTAAATCTAAAGTTATTTCAAATAGGCTGAAAATCAGCACTTTTACCGCGTCAATTTCTGAAGAAAATGCCCGTACTTTAGTTTAGCTAATAGGGAGAATTAGTAGCGGAATAATCGTACTAGGAGCACATCTGTCTGTAAAGTGACACAAATTGTCACTTGAATGTAGCTCATGTTGTGTTAGAATGGTGGACGGCTCAGGGTGAGCCGGACGTACATAAATGCTTCTGTGTTTGTAGACAGACACGTCCAGACAATACTATTAATTATATTATAGCAAACGAATACAAATAAACAATAATTCCCGTCTACAACCTACCATATTTGACTCTGTTCCACGAATAAAACACAAAATATGATAACTCGTAGCCAATAAAAACGTCACTTCTGATATATCATAACGAACAGATGGCGTAAAAGGCAGTTATAATAAATCAAAGTGGACCTAAAGACCTCTAGGACGAACATTGTACCTAGTTACAACTATTACAAGGGTTCAAGAGGGCCACAAAACTAATTTATAGTTCCCGCCATTGTTGTTAGAACAAGTACGCTAGAATTATATTATCTGTGGTACAGGTTAATAACTTTGTTAGGTTGGTACTTCTGCTAACTTGTTTGTGGAAGAAAATACGGAGGGCACGTACTCGGTAGACGGAAAAATAAGGAGTGATTCTTCCGAGAGGAATTTAATTATCTTTTTTTATCAAGTTCTTTTAACTAGCTAAATAAATCTTACAGTTGACTAACTTGTTCAGATGTTAGCTTTTTTTCGGATGGGAAATCATCAAATTATGCCTCTGCCTCTGGGCGGAGCGGAAGGGAGTGCTATACTTCTACTGACTGAAACCCATCCATGTTCCTTCTTTTGCCCTTTGTTTTACAGGGCCGCGGTATCTCTTTCGAACAGTCCCGCAGCCCTGGAAAATTCAGATGTTGGCTTGTGATACTAACTAAATATCTTGATTTATTTACTAATTCAGACACGATTGCTGCTCTGAAACATCGAGACTTGCCGTGGTTGACCACAAAGGAGATAACAGGACACCTTGGACATGTTCCTTTAGAAATAAAAAAATATAGAATGTGAGCGGCGGTGATGGTAAAGAAAGAGGCAAGTCTTACCCTTGTAGAGATTGAAACAGTACGTATGTACAGGTTAGTTATAATAATAGAAGATATCTACCTAAGCTTCGACTGGACTGCCTCGATGGACGAGTGGTCGCAAGCGCGACTCTTGAGCATGAGGTCCTGAGTTCGATTCCCGGGTGGGGCCAAGTGTTATTGGGTTTTCCATTAAGAATCTGTCAGTAGCAGCCAGGGAGTCTAGATTTATGCCCACTTGATGACAATAGGCTCGCCCCCTATTACATGGGACTTATGTGGAAATGCGGGTGGTATTTTCTTCATACAAACGCTCTCGCCTGTTTTCTTTCTCGTTTATGACTTTAAAGCTATGATTTTTTACAGTTAAATAAATATCAACCTCTTCTATATCCCTATGTTTTCCTTTTTGTTGATACATAATCTCTATCAGCACTAGAACATTTACAAAAGGCTCAAAATTGCCTATTTGGCCCGCTGTCAACAGAGACCTAGAGTAGGTACTAATTTGACAACTATTAATGAAAAAAGAAAAACATAGGGATACAATATATATCCTTCTTAAATATTCAGTTTATGTCGAATATTGCAGGAGGAAATAGTCGTGAGCCAAACCTCGAATTATGACTTTTTACTGATCGGATCTGTAGTTTTATTTATCGCACCAATGTCGGTATAGCGCTCGTTGAGCGACAGCGATAGTTTCTTCAAATACCTACCGCATATAACTGGCGAAATGTGGGTGTACTAATAGACACACCTCTACCTAACCCTTCGGGCATTACAGGCGTGGTGTTATGTTATCTATCAGAGATTTTTCTCTTCGACATCAAAACAAAACTTCCCAAAAAAATAAAACTCATTTTTCAAAAATCATTTCATTCGTTCTTGATACGAAATCTTCAACTCCGCACTGTTGGCGAATCGAATCAAAAATACATGAGTCGGTTATAGCAGGTGAATCCGAGATAGTTCACTATCTAAATATAAAGTTAGCGAAGCCGGTAAGTTGCCGTAGTCAAGTTGTTCGGTACTTCGCTTCCTTTGGAGACGGCTCGTAATTATCTGATGTTGTAGTTCTAGTTAACCGTGAGTTAAGTTAGTTGAGTAATGGCTGAGTGATAAGGTTTAATTTTGTATTTGAATTAGTAGAATATTACTATTAGCTTGGAGCTTCCCAGTGTAGGACTAAGGTATTTCCTACTCCCATTCCTTTTCTTAGTCCAGTCTAACCGGATGTAGATCTGATCTCAACTACCCAGTTACTACTAGGTAATACAATACCCCTGGGTAAGTTTGGTTGCTAGACTTTCGAGCCTCTGGCCTGTAGCGTCTTGTGCACGGTTGATGACAATGTACTTAAATAAACTGTTCATTCTGTAGCAAAAGTAAGTGGTTTTTTGCTCATATTTTTTTCTGTGTTAAGATAGTTATGATCGACTTTTTATATTACCGTGTAGTATAAAGCCTCATAATTTACCAGTCTAATCTGCTCTGTGCTCATAAAATTATGCTCTCCAGTGAATTCCTGCTATGAACTTGGCTCGCAGTTACTTCCACGTGGAAGTTAGTTCATCGTTTTACTACTAAGTCTTATAAAGTTGTACCTTGTCCTCACTATGTTAATTTGGCAGGCAAAGCCAAACATTAAGTTTATGAGTGTCCCGGCCCGCTTGTTAGGAAGCAAACAAGTGAACTGGCCTAAGTCGAGTTTTCAACATTTTGTGGAAATACGTACATTTTTACGTACGTTTTTAAATATATCCTTAAAAAAAGAATTTAAGGGTAAAAAAAGGGTTATTGCATTTGCCAGAAATTCATGGCGAATAGTCTCTACTTTCAAATGACTCTAAGCACTTAATGTAACATATATTATGCTAGATATATAAATGAGGTAGATTGCCATTTTTCATATTTAAAGGACATAAAAATACTCTTATTAATTGGTAAGTACTTGATGGTTGTGGATGTTGACTGTCGGCTGCAACGGTAAATAATCAAAGAGGAAAGCACGGAACATAAATAGCCATGGCTTACTGAATTTTATAATATATTAGCGAGCGTACTTGCGTTTGTTAATACATAAATTAGTTGGTTTATTAAGTCATTATGCTTTACGTTATTGCCGTAAGTAATGCATCCTTGACTAGCTTCTCTAATAACCTTCGTTAATGAAATAGCTTTTATACCTTAACATGATTTGTTTTACTTGCCATTTTTGTGTTAACTCATGGACGTAAAACTCAACAGTATTTCCGTGTTACTAAAAACCTCTAATGAGCGTTAACGCCTTACATAATTTCATACAAACTTTGAACTCATTTGTTTTCGAAGTGACTGGACCAATTTTAATGAAACTTCGTATGCATAAGCAAGATACACAGGTCTAAAAAGTTAACAGAGAACATTTTTGAAAAATAGTGTTACAGCTAAATTAGACCGATTTTAGATTTTCCATAAAGATTTTTTTTTTAAAGACATTTTAGAAATGTCTTAGACATGTGTATTCTGCTTATGCGTGTGAAGTTTCATTAAAATCGGTTAAGTTATTTCGAAAAAAAAAATGACTTGAAAGTTTGGATGAAATGCCTTAAGACGTTAACGCTTTTAAGTATTGAAATATCATATTTTAGACTTTAACTGGCCATGTTCTAACCATAGGTTTTAATCTAACCTACTTTATTGGCTAGAGACTTTTTTCACTTGTATCTTTGCTAATGCAGTCAACATTTTTGATACCCAATTCCAAGGTTTTGGCACAATACACACAAATATGGCACACTGCTCAAGCCAAATCGTTGACTTTAATATTTTTATAATGAGCTCAACCTTTCTTTGTATTAAGTATATCATAGTTTTATGTAAATAAAGTTAATAAGGTCAAAGGTTGAATGCTTTTGGACTATGTTCTACTCATTATTCAATAATCTGAGGCTTTAGCTGAAAAATTTATGGGCTGCGTTCTGAGATTTGGCAACGTCGCAAATAGCCGTCAAATATTTCTCTGTTTTGATTGAATTGGAAATTCGTTCCGTGTCGTGCAAAAAGGGCTTTGAATTATTTGGCTTGCCTAACTTCTTACATTCTCGCTAATATCTCGAAAACGTGACGCTTCGACGAAGATTTTCATACAAAACTTGTTTGTATTGATTGCAGCTATTGATTAATGCAAGATTTATGCGTGGCCGCTATTTCGGTAATAAAATAAAATTCTATACATCATACAATTCTAAATTCAATTCTTCATACAAAAATATTTATTCATTTATTAGCTAACATGTAAAACACTGGTTAGTAGGCATGCATTAAAATTTCATGACACAGTATTAAGACATGCATTGTAAAGGCACTGCAAATTTTGTCTATCAAATTATTAAATTACATAAACTAATATTGATTCGAATTATTCCAAACTCTTTGATTATGAATTACAGTAATATTAACGCTGGGTTATGTGTTGAAACAGTTTTTGCTGGTTTTTTGTATTTTTTTTTAATTTGTGTCTGTTAAAGACTACTCTGATTGATAAAATGAAGCCTGATTACTTAATAAACAATGACATAATAATGTTTCCATAAAACTTTCATGAACAAAAGTCATTAGAGTCAACAATAAAGTAATTCTGTAAGACATCTATCACTAGTGACTATACCCTTTACCCCAAACAACAAAATATTGAATCTCTATTATAACAGTAAACGTAAATACCGCTACATTGCGTGTCACATATCTTTATCAAAATAGATTTTACTCGTATAACAAATAATGCCTTTAATCGCGGAATCACCTTCAATATCAATATCTATTACGAAGGGAATCGATATCGTCAGCTCACTCAGCTAAGGTTCCGCCCTTAATCTGAGTACAGGAGTAAATATGCGACAGAGACCGAGCTTCATACAAGGGCGAGAAGATTGCGATGGGTACAATATTACTTACATAGCCTAGCTACGTTCAAATGAGTTACACACTAAGCTATAGGTACCTACTAGAATGTATTTATTTCAATATAGTTGCCTGTCTGTCTTAAACACATAATTTCATAAGTCTTTTTTTTTTGGTAAGTTTTGAAGTAGGCTCCTATTGTACTGATAGATGAAATTACATGCCATCAAAGCCAGTTTTCATCATGTTTTTAGGATTTAGTATGCGCCAAAGAAACAGAAAAATGCGCCAGAAAAACAAATCAGGGGGCCAAGTTACAAAGGTATTTGATTGATTTGTCATTTCGCGAATCATCCCGAGACGGCGGCCATTATCTGGCACAATTCAAATTATTCATTTTCAGATTTACAATTTCATGTCATCTACGCCATGAAATTATATGTGTGCTGTATGTAGCATACGCATCGGTTGCATAGTGTACGCGCTAACTCATCGGAGCATTCGCCTGTCAATTCGCCAATCAACAAACCAAAATTGGATTTTGATTAGTATTACATAAATACTAAATAGTATTCTTCTTATTTATTTTTTTGTACTCTATCACAATGCTGTCCTATTTGACCCAAAGGTTAACAGCTAAAGAATGCCTTGTGGCATTAAGTCCGCCTATGTACCACTCTTGTGTGTTTTCTTGTGAAGTTTAAATAAATAAATTACGTTACGAATAGATGTTTGCTCGCCGGATCATTCGACTGTAATATAACAATAAAAGATTCGATTTTGTTAAAAATTGTATCGTTACAGGTTTCGCACTGTAATGATACTCGGTACGCCTAATTTTCAGTAGTAATGCTCGAATCGGAATGGAATGAAGCTCGGTCTCTGTGAGATATCAACTATCTACTCCTGTGCGCTGTGTCACTCAATACAACATTTTAATATTGCTCAATCGATAGCTCACGTCTTGAGGGTCGTGATGCGGCGTTTAAGGGGTGTAATGTATACGCATTTTCCTTTTACTTTTGCTGTAGGTGTGGGAGAGATAAAGGTTCAAGTTATTCTATTGATTTGCGTGAATTTGAATTTACCTACAAGTTTTAAGGTACCCCTTTTTTTTCTGATTGTACATCATCAAATGAGTCCTCCCTCTCTGGGCGGAGCTGGAGGGAGAGTCAGACTTTTACTGACTAAAACCCATCCATGTTCCTTCATCGCCCTTTGTGTTCCGCGGCCACGGTATCTCTTTCGAACAGTCCCGCAGCCCGGGCGTTTTAAGGTACCTTGAAAGGTTTTTCTGCTAGCTTATCGCTTGGAAACAGTTCATTTATTCTTCTTGATACTTTGGAATCGGAGAGCGCAAACGTAGCCGTTTTCAAAGCTTTTCGTAATTGAATGCAACGGTTAACAAGATTAACATATGATTTTCAGCAGATTCATTATCTGCCTAGACTCTTCCTAACTTTGTTGACGTCGCGCGTCGGCTTCCAGTCTAACCGGACGCAGCTGAATAACAGTATTTTACACGGAGCGACTGCCTATCTGACCTCCACAACCCAGTTAGTACTGGGTAATAAGACATCCCTGGGTAAGACTGGTTGTCAGACTTTCGGGCCACTGACTACCTGTAACGACAATCAATGATCTACAAATAACAGCCGGGACCAACGGGTTAACGTGCTTTTTGAGGCACGGAGGAAAGTTGATACCTATGTAATGGGTGCTCCACCCATCCATGGACCAACTTATGTAGGCAAGCACGGCTTAACCTGAAGAACAAGCCGAGTGGCTGTTATATTTAGGCACGAGCTCCGATTTTCGGTAGATTATGTCAATCTTTTATCACATTAAGATTTTTCATGTCACTTTGCCTAGAGTCAAAACCTACAGGAAATCCTATTATATAGATGATTCATATTGTTTTATATATGGATGACCCTAAGGCGCGAAAATGAACTCCGGAAATAATCCTTATCATACCACACCTCGTTTCAACACTTATTTTAAAGTAATTAACAGCGTAAAACGATCCTTATTATCAAATTATAGTTTCTTTGCTCGATTTTAAGGAACTTGCGAGCTCGTAAATCCATCTGAAGAGCATAAGAGGCTTCTATTCGAGCATTTCCGAGCTGAAAACTGGGACATATTTGAGGTGGAGCTCTATTCGAGCCAGTGACGTTGGAGGGTGCTCGAGCCGTGTATGGGAGGCAAAATTCCGTATAATGAATGGCACAGTCGATGACTCTCAACGTGCACGATGTTGGCGCAACAATGGCGTATTGACGCCATATTGGAAAATGGTAGACTGTTTTAAAAAGATCCAGTTTTTTGATCCATTGATGTTAAGATGTATTTAAAACCATAAAAACTGCATCGAAATACGGTGTTTAGTTTCGAAGAAGAATTTGGTCACTAAGTAATAGATAAAAAGTTTTGTTTTATTTAGAGGCTTTGATTTAATACCTACTTTAAAAGTAAGTTTTTTTTTTTTTAAATTAGTCTTTAATATTTTACTGCTGGTCTAATGTCTCTTCTATAACTTTCCAAGAACTTTTTCCGTAAAAAATGTTAATTTAAGAGCTAATTAACTTTGTTCTTCAGGATAACAGCATCCTCATCAAAAAACTTATAATAAAATTATTAGTAATCGTACCTACATAATTTACTTATTCAAAATCGATCATAATAAGTAAGCAAGAATATTTCTTCTTCTTCTCAAGAGAGCAAGAATAAGAATAATGTTTATTTGCAACACCATATTATTATGTCTATGAAAAACCACAAACTATTTGTGTTTACTAAAAACAAAGCGAAACAATTGGCATCCCCGACGCCCCCACAGATATAGTCGGTCTCTTCCCCATTAATTCCCCCACGTCCTTCCTAGTCACGTCCAGAGGTCCAAAATAACACAATCTACAAATACACAAACCTAGGAAACAACACATTAACACAATGACAATAATTCCTACCACTCAGTATTTAAAGTCCACGAAATGTCGCCAAAATGTAAAAGTACTGCTAGCAGTGTTCAAAACAGTAGTTTGAGCTATGTAAATAAATTCTTTATCTCTGTACTGAATAGGGTTGCCAGTGCGAATTTAATACCTGAACTGGCTTGGTTATTTTCTTCTTGCTCAGTTAGGCACGAAATCCAGTTTGGGCTGAAAATAGATCTGTGCCATGGCGTTATAGGCTTTAGGGATTCAATACATACGATGGTGATGTTTAGTTTAATATTCTCCATCAAATCTATAGTCTGCATACCGGTAAACAAAGTTGGTAACAAAAACTGTGTGATGGTAAGCAAAAACCAAGAATGCTACTATTCAAGTTCACCAAAATGTTAAAGGCCCGGATAAAAAAAAATCCTACTTTTTGTTCCATCCGTTCCGGTCAATGATACAAAAGTCCCAAACAAGTCTGGTCGAACAAATCCCAGCATTTACCAGCCCTGGCACGCCAGTTGGAAATAATTGCCGTTCCAAACAAAAGAATGTTACCGCGGCAAACCACAGAGACTTTTCACTTTGGGCTTTTTAGTGCTAGCAACCCTTTTTTTTCCTTTAATTTTTATGCGATAGCTTTACACGCGAATTTTGTGGTTGTATGTGTAGACTGGGGCTTTTAGTTCACCGCAAATACCTCTAGAGGGAACTATTCTTTGTAACTATTCGTGGATTTTTTTTTGGGTGAATAGAAGTTAAGGTTTTCATTCTGTTTGGTCTAATTTTAAGGAAAAATTAGGGCGTTTTGAATGCCTTGGGATACATGGCACAATTCTGATGATATTTCTTTTAAATCTGTGTCCAAGCTTGCACACTTTAAATCAGTTACCGGACAAACCCGATTTCAGGCCAAACTTCTATGAGGCCAAACCAGTTTACTGGTTATTGTGCCAGGATAAATTAAGCAATTACGCGACTTGTAGGTGTAGATCATAGTTCTAACAAAACCTAAGACATTTAGTCCCCGCCGCGCCGGTATCCGGCGTCAGCCGGACGCCCTATAGTCGACTTTTTGTTATTAGCCCAAGCCTTTAAATGTAAACATTTACATGTAAAACATATACAAACCTTCGAAAACCAGACCCATCGCAAAATTCAGTTAAGTTTCAAGACCTATTCAACTAGTTTATTTGCCCATCACTAGCTCCACGAAAAGTCGATAACTTCAGTCTAGTTTCACATTCAAGGTTACTTTGTAGGCACCTAGATAACATTGTGTAGTAATAATTTGTAGCTGGTGTAAAAACTATGGGGGCGAAGTTTGGAAGCCTTGTTAAAGTCGTATTATCGTGACTTCTAATCGTGTGAAGTGTGGATGTGTAAGTTTATATCTTTGGTGGCAATCAGCACTGTTGGCCGGATTGTTTTACTGCTGTGGTTATCTGATTTATGAGGTACGCGTTAACGATGTCACATGGACTTTGTACATAGTTGTTGTAGTGCATTTCAAGCATACTTATTTTCTGATAAACTCTATAGGCTTTCGCTTTGCATCCTGGTCAAATTCAAGGAGGTATCTAAAGGGTGTAACCAGACCCTTAACGCAGCCGAAAAGCACTTGTTCTCCCCGTTATTGCGATCATTTTTTATTTCTAGACCATACCTGGGAACCTTACTAATTACGGAGATATTGGGGGTCAAATTTCCAACGTTTTCACAAGTTTTTTTTTTTAAATAAATATTTTTAATGTAAGATCTTTACTTGAACACCTCCACGAGCCCCGTACTATTCAATCCACCCAACAGTACAATGTTTTGAGTGCGTTGTTTTGAGTCCTACCGTAAAACGTGATTTTTAACCCCAAAAAAAAGTCATTTCCCAACAATAATTTTTGCGTAAAGTTACATAGTTTGATGTACATAATGCTTGGTTGACGGCTTCGTGAAGGGTCCTGTTATACCCTGTATACTAATGATTCTTGACCCGAATCAATAATAAAAGGCCAGGTTTTTTAATTTTTTATGGAAATTGATATGTGTAAACCACCCGTATTATCCGTATCACCCGTATTTCGCGCCGTCACACACACAAACGCAAACGTTTATTCCAAAATATGATTAAGGACAGTATGGACACTTGGGGGTGGTTTACACTTACCGATTTCCGTAAAAAAAACCTATCCTTCTATTATCGATTCGTGTCGAGAATCATTAGTATAAATACCTCCTTGAATTTGACCAGGATGCAAAGGGACAGCCTGTATATTAAAATGGGTAAAATACTTGGACTTTGACTGTGTAAAAGATGATATGGCAAGAAAGGAGGTGTCTGATGAGATGTCGAGTAATAGAGAGGTATGGAAGAGAAAGACTTGCTGCGCCGACCCCAAATGAATTGGGATAAGGGCCAGAAAATAGTCATGATGATGTTGATGACTTAGACTATAGGCGATATCGAAATTACACTAAAAGGCTGCTTAGAGAGGCTTATGAAAAACTTATCTTTAACAAAACAATGTAAACCTACCTTACCTGAAGTACCTAATGTTCAGCAAAAATAGCTGCAAAGACAGTTTTATAAGGGCACTATCATGGTCTTCCTGTGTACCTGATAGTATGCTATTACCGTCCCAATTTAATGGGCGTATCGCGTATGAATTCGCCGCTAGAGGCGCTAGTGTAGCGCGGGGCCACGGAAATGTCAGATGTCATAGTATTCCCGCGTTGCGTGCTGTTTTAACACGTATTTTTACAAATATTCAGGATTGTGGTCTAGATTGAGCCATTCCTGATTAATTATGACTTGAAGATTTTAAGTAGCATATTAGAAACTTAATTGTCAGTAGTTGGAAATAAAATGATTTTTAAATGTTTCATGCTTGCTAATTTCAGGGAGAATATTGTAAATATATGAACCTGAAGTTAGACTATGTTGTTTACGTAATAAAATAAACTTTTTATGAAGTTATTGGTACTTTAAAACATAAAATAGAATTATTGACAGGACCTTAATCGACAGTGGCGCCTGGTGAGCTAAAAAACGATAGCACTCATTATTTTGTTTTCACCCAGAGGTGGAAAACCTACGAGAGGAGCTCTTAGTTAAATAATAACAGCTACTCGAGTCGATTTTTTGGTTAAGCCGTGCTTGTCTATGTTTGTCCGTGGATGGGTGACCACCTATTACAAACCGAGTTTCCTCCGTGCCTCGGAATGTACATTAAGCCGTTGGTCCCGGCTGTCGTTAGTAGATCTTTGACAGTCGTGACAGCTGTCAGTGGCCCGAAAGTCTCCTACCAAAGGGTATCGTATTACCCAGTACTAACTGGGTTGTGGAGGTCAGATAGGCAGTCGCTCCATGTAAAAAATAGGTAAAATAGCTGCATCCGGTTAGGCTAAAAGCCGATCCCAACATAGTTGGGAAAAGGCTAGGCAGATAATGATGAGGTAGAAAGCGTACGATACTTGTGTCTGTTTTTAACTTTTTACTATATTTCTCGCCAATCAATTTGACTTACGTACCTATATAAGGTCCCATTAAAATAGGTGGACAAATGCCCCTGGCTGGAGGCCTTAAATTCAAGGCATCCACAGGATTAGACCGGTTAAGCAGTAGCCGCAGCCTCATAGGCTGAACTGCGAGAAGCCATAATAAAAAAAAAAAAAAAAGGTGGACAAATTTTAACACAGCATTCCGTAAACACTGATTAAAGTGATTTTATTTTGACTTAAAATAATAAATTGCCGGCGGCACTCTAGAATAAACACATCCATTAGGTCAAAATAAAATCACTTTAATCAGTGTTTTTTTTTTGCTTGGATATCTGGTTAGACGTACTAAACGCTGTGTTAAAATTATTTGTCCATCTATTTTAATGGGACCTTATATAAAAGAGGGGCCTATCTACCATATAAACTAAATTCTAAAGCTGATACACAATAGTGAGGTATATAAAGCGAAGTCACACGAGGCAGACAAACAGAGTAAATGTTAGCGGCACGCGAGCATTGCCGCTGATGTGTTTACCCTTTACACTGTACAATACACGCCACCACTGTACAATATAGTACGAGGTATATAGGTAGTATAGTGTTATTTACTTTGTTTTCTAGTTACTGATACTGCTTGTTTTTTTCACTACAACCGCTGTGATGCTGGCTGAACGTAAAACCTTTTGGAATGAAGTAGGGATTTTCGATTCCAAGTCCTTCAAAATAACTCTTATGCCCATCAGTATTCCTAAGTTATTCTAGTTTTCAGTTAAAAAATCAATACGATTACATAAAAACTCGCTTGATATTAAAAAAACTGACTTAAGTAAGTCAGATATTTTGTATATCTTGACAAAACATGTTGATGTTTTGTAATTTGGAGGTTTTTATTTTGCAATTTGTAAGTCAGTGTCAGGTTATATGTTAAACAAAATATGATTCGCGACCGTAACAAATGTGGCTGTACAGAGATATCGTCATTAAAATCATCAATACAACCCTCAAAGTTCATTTAATCCCATTGAATGACTTTCTCGTGAAATAGTCTTAAGAAAAAATTTGAACTGCAATGACTATTCTGGCGCTTCTCGAAATGTAGCCTCCCGCAAGTTAAGCTTACTAAGACGTTTCTTTATACTTCAGATAATATTTTGCATAGATTAAATCATTTTTTATCTAATAAGCTACCCTGAAAATTAATTTGGTAAGCTACCGAATACAACTAGACAAAACCACAAAATTTATCAGACAAGACTAAACTTTAACAGGTTTTACACAATACAATAAACTTACCACTTTCTTAGCAAACTGAGAGTAGGCAAAACTATTCCCCAGTTTTCGCTTCAAAGAGAGAAAGTAGTCAGAAACTACTGGTTTTACTTGTTAAACTCTATTGTACTACTTACCGTACTAAACTTACGACTTACCCCTATCTTCCCGGTATAAAAATTCTTTATGTTTCGGATGCTATCGCTACAATTTATTTGGTACTAACTTGTTAGTGCTTGCCTTCAGCGTTGCATGAGTACTGGCAGTAAACTGACACTGTTCTTTTTTTTTAGTGACAGGGATAAAGACTTTGTTGCTTTTCTTTTATGAAAGGCCAGTGATTCGATGCAAGGAAATGTTAGTTGTGTGCCTATGAATGCATTCAGAAGGTCGCATACCAGTATAGCTGTCAAATATGTGGCGGTTTTGTTTAGTTTTTCCATTCTTACTTGCTTTTTTATGTCAATTACTAAACTGTTAAGTAATTTTCAGGAATTGCATTATTTTTCATTACAGAATTGAAGTTAGTTCACATTTGATATTAACGAAATAAAAGCGGCAAAAAATTAATTAAAAACTGCTTCGTCTGACGTGACCGTGGCACAGTTCCGCATTCACTGAGTTTTTCAATGTTTTGTTTGACATCGACGACGTTATTTTTGGGTCATGTTTAAAAAAGTATGTCATTCTTTACTATCATAAGTCCGAGAGCATATTTTGTCTTTGTTTTTCAATTTAAAACTTTAGGTGGGGCTGCGACAGCAACATACAGTAATATAGCAACACAGTAATAAACTCACGTTTTTTCCCGTGAACATGCGTGAGTTTAAGCGAAGACGAACTAAAACTAAAACTGGAGGATAGTAGTTCGCGATAGAGTTCACTGGAAGCAGCTAGAAGAGGACTTTGCCAAGAGGGACACCGAATTGAGAGATTTACAATAGTAACTCACAACAATAGTAACCAATTCAGAATAACAGGCTGATAAATAAGTAATTTTCATTGATCTCCCTAAACAATTGCTCTTAAAATACCTAACTTCCTTGATAAACCACAAAATTATCGGACCAGTATACGAAACTAACATGCTAGTAACATGAAACTATGTGTGGGACCAGTGGACTAATGAATTTGTTGAAACCGGAGCCACATCTGCACGTAATTATTTTAAAAGGTCCCCTTTGTTCATCGGGGCTTTTTGTCGGATCCAATCGGGCAGAGTTTATCAACGGGATTACAACACCAGTTTAGTGATGGGAGTTTTGAATCCCAATTAGTTTTAGCAAAAACCGATAGGTGTTTCTTGTTAAGGTGGAAGCGCAAGGGTAGCCCGCGAAATTTAAATTTTCTTAAGTTTATTGCAATTAGAACGTCAGTGTCAGGTTTTATGTTGATGAAAATATGAATCGCGCCAGTAACACGTATGGAGTTACAGAATTATAGTCATTCAAATCATCAACACAGCCCTCCAAGTTCATATAACCCCATTCAATAGCTATTTCATGAAAAGTCACTCAATGGGATTATATGAACTTGGAGGGTTGTATTGATGATTTGAATTATTATAATTCTGTAACTCCATACGTGTTACTGACGCGATTCATATTTTCATCAACATAAAACCTGACACTGACCTGTAAATTGCAATAAACGTAAGAAAATTTAAATTTCGCGGCATACCCTTGCGCATCCACCTAAATTTGTTAATGTAGGGTTAGTTTTGTGAGCTGTTAATGGCATCATCTTTCTGGTTACCAAATTCCTTTAAACATAAATCTGGAAAATTAATTCATGTTATGGGTCCAACAATATATAACCGGCTACCGGATAATATCTTAAGCGCGACGTCTGACAATGCTTTTAAAGCTAAACTGAAGGGCTGGCTAACCGACGAGGCGTTATATGACCTAAAAGAATGATTTTAGGTAACTTGATATGATTATTATGTATTGTTAATATTATTCTGTTTATCACGTGTTCTTAATTATTTTTATTGTTTTTAATTTTATTGTTGTTTTAATTTATTCTAATTTATTTTAATTTTGTGTTTGATACTCTTTTTAATGACTTGAGTTTTTACTTTTTTGTGATTAAAAACTGACCTGTAATTATTGAAAATTATTAATAAGTAAACTAAAATAAACTAAACATTAGATATACACGCATAAACTCACGAATATTTCCCATGGGTGCAGTTAGAAGTTACAGACCGCCACCACCATGCACCACCGGCTAGGTACTTGCGAAGTATGTACGGTATTTCTACCAAGCTTTTATTAACTTCGCTTGTGAATAAATATATAAAAAATATAGAAGTGAAAATTTGACCCACTTCCCGGTTTCCGATTGAGCTATTTTGCATACATGACAATGCATGGTTAGCTAAGTGACGTAATTCTAAATGCGTATGGCTAATGCTAATGGCGTACTCCCAAAAATGGTGGACTAGTTATTTTGTATACATTCCGGTGATTGCCGAAATAATGACGTCAATTTAAAGCGTGTTTTTTTTTTATTATGACGTTATTTGCTTTAGATGATAGATTGAAGAATGCCATGATGTGGTTTGATAATGTTGAGAGGCCGAATGAAAGGCGAATGAAAACAACAGACATTTACAAGGCAGATGTGAGTAGAGACACCAGCTGGGGAGGACGTCCCAAATGGACATACTTTGGCCTTATTGACGACTTTCTTCACAAAGGTCGCAAGCAGCGTGCGTCGCATAGGGGTATGTTAAAATGTAAGTTTATTTGATAGTAACATTATTATTTTATAGGTGCTTGCCACTATAAAACCTAGCCTAACCTTGAGTCACTTCGAATATAGCGAAGAGTTAACCGCAAATGAACCTGCAATGACCTTCATTTAGCTAGAAAATACACAAAATAACTATTGTGATCCAAACATAAATAAAACTATCAATCCCGTCATAGTTTTCAATAAAACATCAATTGCTGAAAGGTCAAAGCTCATTCGCTTTCGTACCTAAATTATAATAAAAGTTAGAACTTTCAAATGTAATTTATTTACAGTATAAAACTATAAAGCGCCTGTGGCCTCACACCGCAAGCTAGGGAGCGATTAAGCGAGGCGGGCGAGGCTCTTTTCATACTTCTTTTCGGCTTTTTTGGTAGTTCGCGATGTGTACCAAAGTGAAAAGAGGTGAAACGATGCCTTGCCCGCCTCGTTCGCTCGCTAGCTGGCAGTGTGGCCTGCGTTTTATGCCAATTTATTAAAAAAACTTTCCGGTAAACGACAAAAGAAAGAACACGTAATCAATCTACTTGCAAAAACCAATTAAAGAGTTGGTAATTTTAGCGCTTGCATGACATTATTGGGAGGTGCTGTTGATAAACATTTATGAAAACAAGTTAGACGGGGCTAGTTCCAACTGTGATGACGCGCTAAAGAAGAACTTAAGCACTCTTACGTGTTAAACGTGGCAGTAATGTAGTTTTTAGTATTCCTTATCACTTTGTTTGTCTGTCCGTCTCTCGAGACCCCTTTTCTCAGGAACGCGTAAAGGTATCAAGCTGAAATTAATATCAAATACTAAAATCTGCTCCTCCTTAGATCAGTGAAAAAATCAAACTTGTAAGTCAACGCGATCAAAAGATAATACCGTTTATGTCGCATATTTTGCTATTTAACAATGGAATCAAAACCTATCGTGTACTTCCCGTTGACCGACAATCATGAAATTTGGCAAGGAAAAAATGTCTTTGTAACAAAATACCTACTACTAATTTTATACCGAACGGGTTGGACTCGCGCTCCGAGGGGGAGCGCGAGTCCAACCCGTTGTTGGCCAGTTTTTCTACACAACTTCGCCGAGACGTGATCCATGGGATCACGTCTCGGCGAAGTCGTGTCGTCACAGTTTTTCACGACATTTCTTCTTATTGTATCTCTTTGCTCAAACGCAAGCAAATAAAAATTACAACAATTGTTCAAACCATCACTGTTTTTTATTTCACACATTCGCAACGTTGCGACGTCCTTGCATTACCTAGGATATTAATACCCACGGCGCAGCGCGGTCGATACTCACTCGTTGGCACAACGCGTGCTGACTGAGGGCCCTCGTGAAACTGTTGAGCCAACGTTGTGCCCTTGCAGCCCTCTGTGCAGGGATGGAGGGCTATCGATTGTTTGTGCAGTGGATTGTAGGATAATTTGGTAGCGTATTGTTTGTATTGATGATTATTACACTTAATGGTTACAATAAGATGTAATTTTAAGGAATAATAATGATGTATAAGCAGAAGAAGTGTTCTATTAGGAACACCTCTGCCGAACACGTCGGTTTTTCGGATCATAGATGTGATGTAATATTCTTCTCCTTTATCGTGTGGTTAGTGTCTAACCTGGTGTCAGAGTTTTTAGGCCGCCCATGGGCCTCTGACCTGGCTTTACATGCCGTCGTGAAATATCTCTCAGGCATGCTGGTTTCCTCAGGATGTTATCCTTCACCGAAGCAAGTGATAATTATACAATACGCACATGCCTCCTAAAAATCAGTGGTGCGTGTCTTGGGATGTAATATTATATTGTGTGACACGGCGTGCGTGTATGATCAGAAGTATGAACGTGGATTAGGCAAAAGTAATATGTGATCGTAACAGGTGGCGTTCTGTGGTTTCTGCCTACCCCCATGGGAAAAAGGTGTGAGTTTATTTATGTATGTAATATTACAAAACTGACGTATTTCTGCGTTTTCACGCTTCATTTACTGAAAAGATTTTGATAGAGTTTGTTAGGAAGCATTTAGCTTAGTAATCCAATAGGCATATTAATTAGAAGCTGTTGCCCGCGGCTTCGCTCGAGTTTTGGCCGGAAATTGTCCCACGGGCACGTTGTAAATATAGCCTTTGACATTCGGGGATAATGTAGCTTCCTAATAATGAAAGAAATTTCAAAATCGGTTCAGTAGATCCAGAGATACCCCTTATAACCTCACAAACTCACAAATTTTACCTCTTTATAATATTAGTATAGATAGTTGACAAAACTAAGTACATCTTATCATAAAGGGACCGTGCAATATACTATATTTGTAGTCTAAACTAAAAAAATCTGTAAGTTTAGTCTATCTCGAGTACCTACCGATCTACACAAACAACGTTAGGTACAATCTCAAGTACAACCGCACTGAAAGAGACAATTTCATCTCAGTGATCTCACGACCCGACATCGACTATCACTTGTTCTCGACAAAGACTGAATTATGGGCAGCAAATAGTGCACGATTTGTATTGAGAAATTCTTTGTTTCCGTACCCAACAATAGGAGGCTTTGTTGTTAGATCTAAGTCCCTTTTCATGCTTGTTCTGTTTGTACGGCAAGCCATTTATATAATGGTTCCTGATGGCGGAGGGGCAGTCGATGATAATGCTCATTGTTTGGGATATTGATCATGGGTGTTGTAATTTCATAGATGCATATCGTTAACTGGAACCAGTCACTAGTTTTGACCGATTAAGAGTTTAGTCTGTAGCAAATACTCGTATGAAAGGACATGACACATGTGCTCATGACCCCTGTCCCCACCGTATACGTCCAAAAAGTTTAATTAACTCCAAATAACAAAACCGCGTGTTGTTATTTGTCAAGCCGCGAACAAGGACATTTTAATGGAATCCTTCCTAAAAATAGCAAACGACAAACGTTGGTTTTAACACTCCACCCGGCGCCGCCTCCGCAGTGCGTTAGCGAGAATTTACCGAAAGCAATTTCGTCTCTTATTTACAGAGCCCGGGGCTGGCTATAAAAACGGTCCTCTATTAAAACGCTTTTAATAATCGTCTTCGATTTTGGAGTGAGGGTAGAAATGGGCTGTTAGGTGCTGCGAGCCACCGTAACTCAATTATTTCTCACCCCGACATAACTAACTTAACAGCATCAACAGCCGGTTTCATTTGTGTGCAAATTGCGAATACATGAATTGTTTATCAGGACTGAAGTTTCAGATGAATTTCGGCTTTCGTTACCTTCGAAAGTTTTGGGTATCCTTGAAGTTTTGCGGCCGTTTCGCAGAAAAACGAGCGCGACAGATATTACTTGGTAACTTTGCTGACAGCGAGATATAGGATTCTTTTGACTTCGTGGGCAATATTTTTGGTAAGTACATTACATATTACATGAATACAAGTTACGAAGAAGTTAGCGTAACAATTTATTCTGACTACGACTCATGAAAAATTAAACAATTTGATACGAAAGTAAATCGATCTGCCTATCAGTTACATTTCCATGCCTTTACACTGAACGCAGACGAAGGTAGATCACAATTATTATAATTATAGTTTTTTTTTTTCTTTTTGTTGTCTAGAAATTATATGATTTATTGTATTAATGTTTCCTTTAAGATTATGTTGAATAAGATCTAGTTTACACAGTAGATGGTTTTTGATGGACAGACGGAGAACAGGGTTTATCCGTGATCATGGTGGCTGCAACATGACCGAAATATCGAGAACTCAAAACAAATTGTTAACATGGTAAATATCCCGGTAACATTATGGTAATATCAACGTTAATGATAATATTAGTGACCTTGTCAGTTTAAAAACTTATATGGTAGACCTGTTGCAGATCATGACCTGGCTTAAGACAGGATATTTTTGGTAGTACGTTCCCATTGTAATTCCCAACATGCAAAGCCGTTAGCAATATCTAATCAACCATCTTTTCCAAAATAATAAAACCCGAACTAATTAGCCTTATAACTAATTACAGCCGAACTATGATCTCATTAACAGCGCAGAGCATTCTTAATTTGCGAGAGAGGTCAAGCACCTGAACAACGGACAAGAGCCGTTCTAAAGGGCTGTAGGGCCCCGAGAGCTCTCCACTTCGCTCGCTCACTTCCCGTATTCATGTCATTTCTAACTGCGAACGAATTCGCATTCGGTCGGCGATTTCGCAGTACATGCAGGTTCGCAAAAGTCGGTGAAATAAAGCGGGGTCTCGAAATTGAAACGACAGATGACGACAGCTTGGGAAATGGTGGAAAGTTTCACAAATCCATTTCGATTAAATATATGTTTTTAAAGAAATATGTTTTCGTTTTTGTTGCGGCACTGCTCAATCGAATTACATTAATACCTTTTTGTTGATTTATAAGAAAAGTCAATAATGAGTGAGAAAAGGAGGTGTTTTTTTTTTCGGCCAAAACATGTACCGAGGTACAAATTACTATTTAAACTCTTTCCAATATATTGTGTTATTAGCAGTATTTTAAATCCTTCAATATTCGATAGGTTAAGAAATAAAATAATATGAAAAAACACTACCTCGAATCGTAACTGCGTTCAAAGAAACGTTCATAACAGCGCTGGCGGCTGTCAAACTATTCCATATGTCAAAATATTAAACTCTTTCGAGATCGGTCGTCTGACAAGGGCTAGAATAATCTGAATGACAATATTGACAACGACAACAACAAAAGGAATAAAATAGTAAATTATCGACCCTGGAGCACTGTCTTTTGGCTAGTAGCTAGCAAACAATAATCTGAAATGTGAAATAAATGTATTTTTTAAATTCTTGATACCATAATGTTTCACAAAAAAGTGTGCCGGGGAAAAATAACCTATCTTTAATACAAAACTAAATTCTAAATAGCATATTTTTAGGTTTTCATACGTGTATAAAATGAAGTAACGAAACGCATCATCGGAGAAATGAATCACGAGATTGCCAGATTAAAATTCTTGGGTTGCAAGTTTTAGCATCTTTGATCGACAATTTCAGGTGGTACAAATGCATGAATAAATCCATTTTTCTTTTTTCAGAATCTTCGATTTTTTTCCTATAACTTCGTACCTTTATTGTTAAGGTACATTGTTTGGCCACATTTGTATGGGGGAAAAAACACCTCCTTTGAGTCTGTGGATGGTTATAATAGTAGAGGAAGACCAAGAAACGATGGATGGACTGTGTGAAGGAAGATATGGCTAGAAAGGAGGTGACTGCTGTAATAAGAATAGTGGAGGAGTATGAAGAAGAAGACATGCTGTGCCGACCCTAAATAAATTGGGATATGGGCAAGAGAATGATGGTATAAGAAAAGACAGGCAACGTGGTAAACATAGGAATTAATTGTTTACAGACGTGTAAGTCTAGGAGGAGGAGACGTAGAATAAATTAGAGAGAAAAATTGTATATTTTTCGTTATCAACCATTGTAAGAGGTGTTTTGTAACAAAAAGTATCTTTGAAGGCAGGCTAAGCTCATAGAATAAATCTAGAATGAGTCACAAGACAATATCTAAAAAACGTTTGCGTGTGATCAGATGTATGAACGTGGATGAGGTAAAAGAACTTACTATACAGTGTGGCGGTCGGCTTCCAGTCTTACCGGATGCAACTGAATACCTATTTTTTATCGCCGTTTTTACTTTACTGACTTTTTAGCTGCTTATCTGACCTCCATAACCCAGTCAGTACTGGGTAATATGATGATACCCCTTGGTAAGACTGGTTGTTAGTTAGATTTTAGGCCATAGACTACCTGTAACGACTGTCAAAGATCTAAAGGGTGTAAAAAGACCCTTAACGAAGCCGACAGGCACTTGTCCTCCCCTTCATTGTGATATTTTTTTGTTTTAGACCATACCTGGGAACCTTCTAGTTATGGAGATATTGGGGGTCAAAGTTCCAAGTTAGTCAAAAACCTTTTTTTTTTTTAATACCTATTTTTATAATATGATTTTTGCTTTAAACACCTTCACGGCCCCCATACTATTCAATACATCCACCAGCACAATGTTTTGAGCCCGTTTCATTGAGTCCTACCGTAAAACGTGATTTTTCACCCCAAAAAAAAGTCGTTTCCCAGCAATATTTTTTTGCGTAAAGTGACTTAGTTTGATGTACATAATGTTTGGTTGACGTGAAGGGTCTTGTTATACCCTGTATAAATGACAGTCGGGACCAACGGCTTAAGGTGGATGCGCAAGGGTAGCCCGCGAAATTTAAATTTTCTACTTTCATGAAATAGCTATTGAAATGGGAAACTAGTAACTGCCAACCCGCATGGAAAAAAGGACTGAATTGATGTATGTATTAGGGAAAATTACATAGTAAAGTATGAAATGAAGGAATTATTTACTAATTAACTTAGAAAATAACCTATTACCGATATGTTCTCGGATCACCTTTAATAAAACCCCGTCGATAGCTCGATTGCAACTTTGAGACTCAAGTCCACTCGGGACACGTTAGAAATGTTTTTTGTTACGATCTTGTTAGTTTCTTGCAAAGTAAGAAACAAGAAAAGTTATATGGGGAACATGGGGCAAGTAATATAGAGATGTGTAAGTGTGAGTATAATCAACAAACCCAAGTTCCACCAGCATTTGTCAGTTTTTTATAATGCTCTTTATTATTACTAATACTAAACCACGCCTCTATGAATACCTAAACATTATTACATTCTCAACACTTGTCGCTAAGCCGTGCATTTTTATTATGGCGCAATTACACTTGGTCATTAGCCCGCATTCGGGTGCTCGAAAGATTTAACATGAATACTTTTAGACAATCACACTTGTCACCACAATGGAATACGGGTTAACGACTACGAGAAGTTTGAATGAAGTCGAGTAGTACTGATGCGCCCGCGTGCACTGATAGAATTGAAGAAAAGAACTGGCTTCGGTTATCCGAACACGAGTAACCTAAACGAAAGATGGGCGTACTCGAGTACGCCCATCTTTCGTTTAGGTTACTCGTGTTCATTTACTCCTCCTTCATTTACTCTTGGTCGTTTGCCCGAATTCCATAGGTACTCGAATGCGGGAGAACGACAAGTTTAATTGCGCAATTAGGCTTTATATATAGGTGTCGTGTAGTAAGGGATTAATGTTTGATTCCTCCCTTGTCCATCAAGGCCTGTCTATAATCTCCTTTGGGACACAGAACTAGAGTACTGGCTCCTGCTAAAAAAAACTTGTGAAAAAACCTAAATAAGACATTGCCAAGGCTGGGAATTGAGCTCATTCGTACCAGTCACACATACTGATATTTTTGAATAACTTTCACATAAAACCAAAGGAATAATAGTCGTCTAAAACAAAAGGGGTATGTGTGTAGAAAGCCAAATAGAACGGGCAGGAACGTCGACAGCTTGACTCCATTACCAACAAGTTTTAGTCTCCAAGGGTACGCTAGAAACTTAGAAATGTTTTCGGTTCTCTAGAAAGTTCTTTGCAAAGTTTCAACGATAAAGGTTGGATTGTTAAAGAAGGCACTAATGTTGAGACCTTTTTTATCTTGGATAGGCTCGCGTATGACCATTATATCACTTTGGATCTGTTTGAAAGAGTTTCAGAATGTATTTTTTTAAATCGGGGGTACTTCACCACTGGTAGTCGGGTTATGGTCGGCACATTTAGCACCGTGCTCGTAACAGAATTCGGAACCGACCTGTCGTTGCCGGCCGTCGTTCGTTTGATGGTCGGGAGCGTAGACTCGTAGGATTCGGTGATCTTCCGTGAAACCTTCATTTCACAGAAGAAGGCTGCGGAAAGGTTGAGGGAGGTCGAGACCAGTCTCCCGACCCGCAACAGACGTTCCGGGCGTCAGCAGAGGGCGGACAACGCCCCCTTCCAGCCCCCTAAACGGGTCCAGAGGGACAGCGGACTTGGAGACGTCCGCCAACCCGCCATATAACTGGACCCGAGGTGGTGGCACGTAGTGTTCCGCGCGCGTCCATGGACTTGAGGAGGCCCGCAGACGCGAGCCGGCCGGGGATCGTGGAAGGCGCAGTAGTTCCCATGGTCCCTGGTGCAAGTGTGGGAAGGGAACACTGGGGTGTTGTTTAGTCAGTTAGAGTCTGACAGATCCCTCCGCCTGCCCCAGGGCGGAGGACATCCATTAGGATTTTCCAACATCCGCGTTGGAAATATCAATAATATAATATCAAAGAGTTCCGACAAAAAAAAAAGAAGTTTCGGGACAAAATTTGTAAAAAAAATATCTGCCATCCGTGTGTCATTTTCAGGTTGGCTCGGCACAATTGGAGCTAAGCCGGGCGTCGTTTTCCCGAACATATTCGCCGGTCGACTTTGCCAAATCATGCCGACCGGCGACCCGAACAAGCGGGTAGTATCCGCATACCTCATATACATAGTGGTTCCATGAAAGTAAAACATTTATGTTCGGTGTATGTGGCAGTAGAAAAGAAAAAATATATATAGGAAGGTTACTATGTATATTATAAAATACAATGTTTTATCACAGTGCTACAGTATGAATATTCTAAATTATTCATAAATCTTATGTGTAGCTAATTATCTCTTGAATATCAAATTCTGTTGGAACTAACAAGTCGCTATTCAAATCAAAAACAAAACTACGACGCTAATTAAATGCCACGCCAACTGAATACTTAACTACGTGTTGATTACGTTCAAAATTGCTCTTTGTGTATATTTGTATCTGTATACAATGGGTACAATTATAATTTTCCGTCGTGTTTGTACTGGCCTCAACCCAACCCAACCCAATATTAACAGAATACTTTTGGGGCTTCCGTGCAACTTTCCAAGGCTTTGTCCCAGTTTCGTCCACGTGTTTTTCAGTGGGTTCAGCACAAAAGTTTGCAATGTTGGTGTAATTTCGGTTACGCAAAATATTGATTGTTGAACTTTGCACAATTCACGTGCGAATGATGATCTCAATATTTCACTTTCTATAGCGATGTTGCTTTCAGTGGATGTCTGTGTGACCGCATTATTCTGCGAAACCGGGCAATGAATTTTGGTTAGTTTTTCAACATACTTTTATGATTTTGTTCTGGAGGGTCTACACTTATTATAAGATTTTTTTTTTAAGTTTGTTGCTAGGTTATTTTAATTTATAAATGTATAATTAAAATATAACTTCAGTAATATAAACTTACACATTTGTAATGCCATTATAAGAATATTATAAGAAATGTACTCATAGTAAAGAATTCAATGTCCTATGAAGTCGTAGAAACCGTTCGAAGCAAGGGCGTGTCACTAGTCTCCTATATATGATTGACATATCAACGCTTCAAAATATAAGAGACAGCATCACGTCCATAACCCTCGAAGGTTTAGGCAGAGGTGTATCTAATAGTACACCCACATTTTCCCAGTATGTTTTAAGTCTCAAAGGGCGAGCCTACTACGATATGCTAATGTAACGTAATTTTCTGAAAATTCCAACTAATGAACAGTTTCCTGTAAAAGTCTTTCCAATTCTGTTAACTTCAAAAGGATGAAGTTAAGTACAAATAGTAGTAAATAACCTTCCTGTTATTTTCCGATACCTGTTAATTTGTGGATTGGAAGCTTTCCCAATGCTACAATAATTTACTTGTTTTTACAATAAACATAAGCTTATAAATAGAACGGGGAAATTTTGTGGAATCTTGATTTAACAAAATCAAAATAAGCGTATTTCCGAAGTAACTTCAGTTCCGTTTATACGAGTCTATGAGGAATTCGAAATTTATTTTTGCTTGGGTTTGAGATCAATTTAAAACGTAGATTCAAAAAGTGCCTGTATGACAACTATCTGAATAAAATAAAGTCTAGTATATAGAGGTCAATCAGCATCGTTGATAAGCACGATGCTTTTTCATATTCTGCACTCCCAATATTTACAAAGTCATCGAATCAAAAGGCGGCTTTCACACACATATACAACCTTTTAAAAACAGCCGATTAATTCAATATCGTTTCAAAAACTCACACGGTTGATAAAAAATGATAAAAAAGCATTTTTGTAACTGAAACCCACGTTTGACTGCGTTTTTTGCATTCGAAAACGCAGTTTGAAATGATAAAAGGCAGCGCCGTATATCCCTGCCTCTAATTGGCCGACGTCGCTCCCACTAATTCGGTTACGTCCTAATGGGTGCTCTTGGTCTGTGTACTAACAATTACATTAAATTACAGGCTTTAATGTCATATCTGCGTATTGTCTTGGGAAGTATATTCTATCCTTTGTAGGGGTTTGAAAGGTTTATTTGAAGGTGTATTAGGAATACGTGACAAGGTATTTTAGGGTTATCGCGCAAACATAAGATTTTCATTTAAGATTATTCTATTACGCGTAGGTACTATTCTGAAAACTATAAGTGGCCGAGGCGATGTAGCAATAAAAGTAATGGTATTGCTGACTGCTTGAAAAGGACTTTTTCTTTTGTGAAAAACTTCTTGATTATCTAAGTGTTATTTCTGTCGACGTGGTACTTTGTTATTTATTTTTGTGCCATGTCTTAAACGCGGCTTCGCAGTATCCCACGGCATCGTATACAAAAAGTACCTATTTATTTATTTATTTATTAAACTTTATGCACATAATGTAATAAACACTGTACAAAGGCGGACTTAATGCCTTGGGCATTTTCTACCAGTCTACCTTAGGGTGATGCAGAGACATAACATAGTAGGTGCAATGATGCAGAAAATTTTCTAGCTTACAATATAATAATAAATACATATATACATACATACAAACAAATATACAAAGTAAAGAGAGATAAAAATACATGGATGGAGAAATACAACAAATTAACTGTGGGAAGAGTCTGCCAACTTCTTACGTAAGTGTTCGCGAGCTTTAACCTTGAATGTAAACCGACTGGTGGCCATCCTGACTTTCTGAGGGAGCGCATTCCATAGGAAAACCGCCTGGACAAGAAAAGAGGATTTGAGAAAACCAGAGCGGTGAGAAGGACATCGTAGAAGACGATTATTGGAGGAACGAAGATTCTTACTGTGAGCAGAGCATAAATATTGAAAGTGAGAAATTAGATAGGAAGGAGAACAGGGTTTGTCGAGAAGAGAAAACAAGGTTGTCAGAGCCCTTAGCGCTCTGCGCTGTCTGATGGGTAACCATTTTAAGAGCGACCGATGTTCGGACACGTGATCATACTTACGAAGATTGAATACAAATCGAATGCAGTTATTCAGAAGTCGGTCAAGTTTATTGAGGAGATCTGCATTCAGGTCATAGTAACACACATCACCATAGTCAATTATAGGGAAGATAAGGGACTGAACCAGCATTGCCTTTATGTGTGATGGAAGAATATTCTTCAATCTATAAAGCGACCGCAATGTCCCAGTGACTTTTTTACTCACACTCGCAACCTGCTTACGCCAGTCCAGGCAAGTATCAACGTACAAACCCAGATCCTTGACCTCGGAGCTAAACGGAATGACTGTGCCATCAAAGGTAACCGGCGGTACCGCTAAACCATTCAGCCTTCGTAAGCTATGGGTGCTCCCTATAATAATCGCCTGACACTTGGCTGGGTTAACCGCAACCCCGAAGCGATTAGACCAATTTTTCACCATTGCTAAATTCCGGTTTAGCTCCTCAATCGCATCGGATAAGTTGTCAACACCTGCCCGACTGTAGAGCTGTAAGTCATCAGCGTAAAGATGATACGAACACTGAAGCTGGGTAGTTATAAGATCTATAAAAATAGAGAACAATAGTGGAGATAATATACCGCCTTGAGGGACGCCAGCATCAAGATCATACCAGCTGGAAGAAGAGTCTCCCGCAAGAACTGACTGCTGACGCCCCCGAAGATAGGAAGAAAACCAATCCAGAACCCCGGGAGAGACCATTCGATAGGAGAGGATGGATAGAAGGACTTCGTGACTGACGGTATTGAAAGCATTGGAAAAATCTATCAACACTAAAACGGAAACTTTAGTGTCTTCCATTCCCCGCCTTATATCGTCAGTCACCTTAAGGAGAGCTGAAACGGTACTGTGGCCGGGCCTAAACCCGGATTGGAATGGACTAATGAGGGAGTTTTGGTGAATGAAGTGGGAGAATTGTTTGTGGACACAGGCCTCAAGCACTTTAGATAAAAAGGGAAGGATGGAAATTGGTCGAAAGTGACTGGGAAGAGTGGGATTAGGAATTTTAGGTAGTGGTCGAACATGGGCTTTCCGCCATAGCGAAGGGAATTCACCGGAGTAAAGGGAGAAGTTAATGACATGGGAGATTGCAGGAAGGAGCTGGTCAAGAGCCGTGACGATCATGTGGCGACTGATGTTATCGTAGCCCACGGCTTTGGATTTGATGGAGAGGATAATCTTCTTGATCTCTCCCGGATCGACTGGGGTGAAGGCAAAGGGGGTAATATTGGGTCGCGTCAGACCAGCAAGGTAGTCAACAGTTTGACATTTGGTTGGACTATCAAGAGTAGGAACAGTGGCAAAATGGCGATTTAGATCGTCCAAACCAAATGTATTAGGAATGTCTGAATGCCGCGATCTGCCGATACCTAGTGTTCCAAGGAACTTCCAAATATCAGCAGGAGAAGAAGAAGTTATATTATCAAGAATGTGGCGGCGTTTAGCGTTGCGTATCATCTGATTACAACGATTTCGAGCAGTTTTGAAGACGGTCCAATTATCCTCCGAACGATCCTTTTTAAACTTCCGGAATGCGCGGTCCCTTCGTCGCATTGCCATCCGAACTCCCCGATTCATCCATGGCGCTGGCGGGCGTTTCAGCTTGATTTTCCTGATGGGAGCGTGGGTGTCATACAGCTTGACTACAGCTGAATTAAAAACATTAACTTTGTCATCAGCTGAGGTGGCCTCTTCCAGGGGTGTCCAGTCGATATCGGAAGCATCTTGTATAAGTTTTTCATTATTCATTCGCGCAAAGGCACGCCTGTACTGAAATGTAGGTTTGGGTTTAGGAGGTTTAAGGATATAAGACAAGAAAATGAGGTCGTGATGGGAAAAGCCAGGAGCGTCATATTGACCATGTGAGGAGACTAAGGAAGGATTAGAGATGAGGATTAGGTCGAGCCAGGTGTCATCACCGACAGTGTTATGATGAGTTGGTTGGAGAGGCAACACGTGCAGACTAGCTGACTCGACCAGATGTAGGAGTTTACAGGATCGAGAGGAATTATTGGAAAGGAGGTTGGTGTTGAAATCCCCCATGACAATGTGATGTGCGTATTCCGAACCCAAAGATTCTAGGACCGACTCGAATTCGATGAAGTAATCAAGGGAAGGGGGACAATACACAACTCCAATAACGGTTTTAGCTCCTTTAACACAAACCTCGAGAAAAAGAAACTCAGCCGAACTATTTGAAGAAGAAGTAGCGAGAATTTTAAAAGGAAAATCAGCACGAAGGTAAATTGCTACACCACCCCCTCTCTTACCGATTCGATCATTCCGTAGAAGAACAAATCCTGGGAGAGCGTAAGTGGTGGATAGGAGTTCAGGTTTTAGCCAGGTCTCAGAAATCAGGACGGCATGGACATTGTTATTCGTAAAAGTATCATACAATTCATTGTAGTGGCTTGGAATGCTCTGGGCATTGATGTGACAAACGTTAAACAGTCTGTCAAGGTTTTGGTTGAAATTTTGACGTAAAAGATCTCCAAGAGTGTTTGTAATGGAACAAAAACTATCATCATCAGAAGTGGCAGCAGATTCGTTGGCAGAGAAAAAAGACTCATCCCCAAAAAGAGTTGTCATAAATATAAAATATAATATAAATACAATAAAATAAAATGAAACTGAGCTACAATAAAATCACTATAAATATATGAGAACTACACAAAAATCTAGTACGGCGTTTGCATCTCTGCACCACCCGCCAGCTAACATCATCATATTAAAAATAACAGCGTAATGACAATGAACAATGAACACCCCATGAAATAAAATAACGTTCGCGTAACTACTTTATAAGTAGTCAAGAAGTAAGGACAAACTAACTTTATTATGGTATTCGGAACGCACCCTATATGTCTTCAACACAACATCTAATTTACGTGAACGTATCCGATCTTAAAAACGTCATTCATTAAACGATGTCACATTTGACAATCATGGCAATTTGGCATGAGTAACATTTCGAAATGAAAACAAAGACAACTTGTTGAGGGTAAACTAAATAATGTATGCGAAACTTGTAAAATGTAATCACAGAGACGTGTGACGAAAAAAAAAAAAACAAAGACAACATCATTGGTTACAAGCTAAAAGTTCAAACTATAACCAAAATAATAAACAATGAAAGAAGACAATTTCTAAGGTAAGTAAATCTTACGCAACGTAGGAATAGGTATGCTGTAAGTTAATAATAGTTTAGTATTACCATAATTAACGCGTCTTGTGTTTCAGGCTATCACCAGAAGTTTGAACCTTGGGATACTTCACCAGCAGCGGACTCAATTCTTCGAATGATGTGATCTTGTGTTTGCTTCCATCAGGGGCTTTAATAACAATGACACCGTCCTGAGTCCAACACGACCGCATAGTGAAGTGAAGCCGCGCCTTCCCGAAGATGGATTGTCGGGTCTTTGTCAAGAACTCCTTGACGGAGATAGAAGTACCCTTCAGCCCAGTTTTGGCTCTCCAGACCACAGACCTGTCATCATAGTTCGAAAACTTGACAAGAATGGGCCTGTGGTGATCCTTATTGGCTACGCCAAGTCTGTGGCAGACCTTTATGGAAGAAGCAGTGACAGTTTTAAGGGCTAGCTTCTTATTTATCACCTCTAAGATGACCTCGCTGCTGACCTCTCCGTCAACCTCTGCTAAACCCTGGAAGATCAGCGCCTTTCTTCGATGCCGGGACTCCAACCCGTCAACCTGTGCAGCACACTCGCTGATCTGTCTTCTAAGTAAATTTAGCATGCTGAAGATCAGCTCCCTGAAGGTGCGAAACTCTTCAGCTACCCTTGCCACGGTATCCTTGGCTGGTCCAGCACACTGAATTTGCGCTTCCAGTTCATTCATCTTCCGGATAAAGTTATCTTCTAGGCTCTTCTGTGCAGATACGATGTTGTCGAGTTGAGACATTGTAGATTGTGATAAACTTGTGTCCAGTGACAGTGAAAACAGTGATAATGTCAAATGATGAGCTGGCAGGTGGTGTAAAATTAGGGCTTGAGTCACATATATGTGCTGCAAACGTGAGTACTCGTTGTGTAGAGCTTATAAACTGATAATTTATGAAAATAAAGTGAAAAAACTGTGAAATTCTATTTTAAATATAAAATCAATATTGGAGACACGTCTGTATTTTTTTACACCTACCCGCGAAAAAAGCCTACCTATCATATACCATAATCCAGATTATGGTCTATTTGTGTGGAAAATTTTATTGAAATTGGTTTAGTCTTCAAAGCCTGACGAAGTAAAAGACAGACAAAGTTACTTTCATATTTATAAAGCAGTTTGGATTTTTCTTCATTCGTTGCGTCAAAATCAATGAAATACTAACGTATTTGTCCTAAATCTTAATGCACAGCTCAGTGATTAACCCATAAAACCGACCATCGATCATTCCTTTACAAACGATATCTCAATAAAGTAACCTCAATAATTTCCGTGAACAAGCAGGACCCATTACCAAAGTATAAATAATAAAATCGGAGTCTAATAACACACAATAAATGCTCACTCCAATGCATAATAAATGTACACTTGAATGAGTCATTAGTGAGTATCCATCGAATTACTAACAAGACTACTGTTTTTCGAATTATCTTTCTTGCATATTTTATAAGCTTACTCCATATTGTACCAACATTCATTCACTACTCAATGACCAGTGTACATTGATACGCAGCGAAAAAAGGAACTAATATCGCATGTTTACAGTTCGACGCATCATTGCTTGGCTATTGCTACTAGCGCCACCACACCGACTCAAATTATAGTGGTTGGTTCATACTTGTAGTGTAACGGTTAAAAGCGATTCCTTGTTAAGTCTTCAGTGGAATATATCAGAATCGCAATGCAGAAATAAGTACTTTAAGTAGTGCATTATTCAGTTTATTGTCCAGAGCTCATCTAATAATGTATTTATATCTCCTTCGAAACTTGAGGAGGAATTTTTTCTGGCTTGCAGTTTTTATAAAATTTCGACATGAAATATTTTACATGCACAATCGAAGCATGAATTTCAGATATTGAAAAGTTTCATGTTGAAAAATGACTTCTGTATAGTCGCCCCAGGGATGTGCCTTATCAGGCGTTGCACAGAGGGGGCTCCGGACAGATCTTTTAAGAGGAAACGGTACCTCCTCTTATGTGCGGATGGTGACCACTGAAAATCCCACACTCCCCCCGGTCTTATCCCTTAAGACCGGCCGCGTTATGAAGGATTCCCCCGGAAAAAAAAAACTGCATTATCTGTGGGATGGTCTAGACGTCTGAGGGCTGAATAAAAAAGGCTACTGTCTCGTTAGTCTACTGCTGAACATGTGGTCCTGGGTTCGATTCCCATATCGGGCAGAGATCTTAGTAGTTAGAACGGTATCCGGTCCCTAATAATGATTCACTCAAGATGACATGGAACTCAAACATACTCGTAACTTACAAGTTGGTCATGCTATAATACACCGCTGCCTAACTCTTCGCGGAGAACAGGCATGATGTTATAAAGGGTGTAACAAGACCCCTAACGAAGCCAAAAGGCACTTGTCCCCGTCATTGCGATATTTTGTTTTTTTTTGTTCTAAACCATATTTTCTGCCAGGGTTGCGGGACTGTTCGAAAGAGATACCGCGGCCCTGGAACACAAAGGGCAAAGGAAGGAACATGGATGGGTTTTAATCAGTAAAAGTCTGACACTCCCTCCTGCTCAGCCCAGAGCGGGAGGGGTTATTTGATGATTTCCCATCGGTAAAAAACAAAAAAAACCATACCTTTGAACCTTCTAGTTACGGAGATATTGTGGGTCAAAGTTCCAACTTTTCGACAAGTTTTTTTTTCAAATGTTTTAAATGTAAGATTTTTACTTTAAACACCTCCACGACCCCCGTACTATTCAATTCATCTATCAGCGTAATTTTTTGAATGCGTCACTTTGATTCCTACCGTAAAACGTGATCTTCAACCCGCAAAAAAAAAGTCGTTTCCCAGCAATAATTTTTGCGTAGAGTTACTTAGTTTGATGTACATAATGCTTGGTTGACGGCTTCGTGAAAGGTGTGCTTACACCCTGTATACATATAGGCTATTTTATCGCGATTGAATAGAGTCGGCTTCATAATATCAATTTCATTCCGATTAAAACTGAAAAAATTCTCGTAAGGAGGAATAAATTGAAGGACGCCTGTTGAAGAAGCTCGTTTATAATATAATTAAATTAAAATCTATTAGCGATGTAATTTAATGAAGCTTGTGAGTTTTGTATAGCTTGATTAAATTGTCGAAATATACCATTTAGAAAACACGGATAATTAAAAATGGTTTAAAAAATAATAAGATTTTTTTTTTACCTTTTTATTAATTTTGTTGAGGTTCCTCGAGGAGCCTTTAGGGCCTAGGAGCTCTTGAGGGCCTCGCCTCTCATGCGTGAGGTTGTGGGTTCAAGTCCGGGCAAGTATCAATGTGACTTTTTCAATTCATATGTACTTTCTTAGTTTATCTTAGACATCACAGACATCGGTGAAGGAAAACATCGTGAGGAAACCTGGACTAATAAAAGTCTGAAATCGCCAACCCGTCTTGAGAAGAGGTCTTTGCCCAGCAGTGGGACAGTAATAGGCTGGTATTATTTATTTATATAAATTTTGTCGGTTTTTGCAAAGTACTGCGAAAATACTAAACCAGTTTTGATCATAAGCCCATTGCTTATAAATTGAGGGCGCATTCAGTTTAAAAGCCCGTAATAAGTCACGAGCCATAGCTCCTAAACTTTATTAATTAAATATTCCCAAACAAAACGCGAGAATTTGGGCCGTAACCCTCCCGTGCCGCGGCTCAGAACTGGAATGGAACAAACAACCCTCAGCGCTGGTCATTAAACTGGTAACAGTGGAACTACACTGGACGTTTTACGGGTTAACATTACAGCACATAAAAACTCGGTACGAGACCGCTGGGAGCTAAAATATAAAATATCTAAGCGATAAAAAGAAAATTAAACTTTGGATTATTAGAATTTATGAAAATTATTCAAATATCAAGAATTTCTTAGTAGCAGCAGTCTGAAAAGCCATGTGTGTGTACACCTCAGCTTAACCCTCCATGAATTACAGGCGTGGTGTTATGTTATGTATTGAACTAGCGACCCGCCCCGGCTTCGCACGGGTGCAATGTCATACATATAAACCTTCCTCTTGAATCAATATAGATTGATTGTCTATTAAAAAAAAACCGCATCAAATTCCGTAGCGAAGTTTTAAAGATCTAAGCATACATAGGGACAGACAGCGGGAAGCGACTTTGTTTTATATATCTATGTAGTGAAAATATCCAGGTTCTAACATAACTATGAATATTAAATAAAACGTAATATAGTAAAAAAGTACTAGTTGCTCATAATATTACGACACAGATACACACACACACACGAAACATACACGAAAAGAGGGTAATATCAATGTGTTATTACATTTTGGCCCGTAGGTTTAAGATATATTCCCATACAATTTAGATACATCTATTATGACTGACATAGCTAGTCATAGTACGAAGGGGTCACAGTTATAAATAACCCTCCTTTTGGGCTTCGCCACAGTCGGGTAAAATACGGTTTGCGTTTAGTCACAACTCACAACTGCTACGATAAATGGCTACGCCGTAGATCTCGTAGCTCTGTGCTACGACAGCGTTACGAATTATTGTCTCAACAAAATTCAAAAAAATGGCAAGAATTACAGTCCTTATTTTTTATAAATAAATATTATTTTCAAAGAGATCAGAGAGTTCATGCTTTTTTGATAAGAGCTGCGTGATATGATCAAGGACCGGGAAAGCTTGGGACGTTGACCCTTGCGTTTTCCTTGTGATAGAGATATTTAATTTATAGAAATATTATTTATAATATGTCAACAAGAAAATATTTTTTTATATATGATTTTGAAACATATTCACCCTACATTGTTTTACAATTTCTAAGGATATAAACCTTTCCATAAAAAAAAAAACATAACCAAAATATACCGTAGTAGACGTTTCACCGTGCGTAAATTATACAACTTAAAAATAAATAGGTGACGAGTACGCAACCTTCCATTAAGCGTATCCATTACGCTAAATAAATAATTTCAGACAATATTTAATTGAAACTGAAGCAAAAACACGTGCCAATCCACCCTGAAATAAATTACATCTTAGGACTTACCTTGAGGATATGTAACCTTCTTATGCCCGCCACATGGCCAAAACACTGATCGAATAGAAAGAAGAAAAAAATAACCGTCAAGCATGGAATATTCAGTATTTAAAAAATGAAATGGCTAGTGATGTGATGTCGTAGTGTCAGTCGGGAACGCGTATCGTTCGGTACGCGGCGCGCGGGGCACTGACCAACACTGGCTGCGCCGCGCCGCCCGCTGCGAACAACGCGCGAAAACGTTATAGATGGCGGAGGGTAGATGGGTGAATAGGCAGAATAGGGGGTGTTTTTCTTTGTTGTTTCGTTATTGGGGTAGTAGAAAAAGTGGGGTTGAAGGGTGACACGTATAGACAGTATTTCAAATATTAACCGTCACCTAAACTCGGTCGGGCTCACTTGGACATTGACCATAACCTAGACCCGTTAGGAGTACCTACTACTCTTGAACGGAGCATAATATTGGCATAGCGACGTAACATAAGCTAAACTAGATAAAAAAAAAGATAAGTTTTGCAATAAAATGTAATCATTTAAAATGTAATTTTGAATTATTTTTCCTTCCTTTACTTAAGCGTAAAAATAAGTTTTTAGGATTATTCAATAAAACAATGACAGCCTAGTTTTAATATAATAAAGTCTTTTGATTTTTATAATGCAGCCATTTCATTTCATTACATTGTTTTGCAAAACCATATTTCATTTAGTATCTTCTTTTCTACCAGCTCTGTCGGTGTACGTAATCTGTGTACCCCGCCCGTCCGGGTGGGAGGGTACACTCGATACCACCCGGAAGCCTCGCTCGCCCTTTACGGACCTTTGTTTCACCTAACAGCCTCAGCCAATTATAATATCTCATCATTCAACCCTTCAACCCTACGAACAGTTCATTTTTTAATTTCCTTTCTAGTAATGAGGGTTTATGCCGAATGTATTGTGGATGTGGCGGATGTTGGTCATTTGATATATTGTGGTCTTTAATGATGATGTGTTTTTGTTTTGAAATTCCTAAAACGAAAACGTATTTGTAGACTTCCCGTTGACCTCACCAGTAGGACAGGGTAGTGGGGCCAACGAAACGATGTTTTTGGTTTTTCCCGTTGACCCCACCGGTGGGGCCATGCCAGTGGGGTCAACGGGAATACACCCATGATTATTATTTTATGCCAATAACTTGTTAACCGTGGAGGCAGGTTGGCACAGCTAAAACCTCTACAGTATACACAGCCGCAAGAATATTTGAGGATTTTTAATTAAATATCAGTTCTAATAAATCCGGACAAAACAGTCAAACAAAACATTTATCAATATATAAAAGGGTTTAGTTTGAGCACCTTTCGTGGAAATCCTTTTATAAAAATCCTATTTTTACCACACAACAAAATTAAAAGTAACTTTATACATTGGTAAAGGCTTTTTAATATTTTACTAAAACAATTTTAACTTATGTAAAAGAAAATACTTTCCCAATCTTCCTATTATATGAACAACATAAACCCATTAAAACTTTCAGACTGCCTATCCTAAGAAAAATCAAACTTAACAGGAAAAACGGTAGAAAACGTAAATATTTTTGTTTACAAAATATTTCCCTCTGAACAACCAATCAGTACCCCGTCAAAGACAATAAAATATGGCTAGAATACTTTTCCAATCACTCTATTATCGTTTATCATCGGCCATAGACTGCCAGACTCCATAAATTCGATGTTCGAACGAGTTTATGATAACAAAAGACTTGACCAATCAAACTTCCAGCTTCCCGTAATCTTTTCCACCTGTACTATATCCATCCCTTTCTTATACCTTGTGTTGGGGCGAGATAGAGATAGTTCTGTTGAATGTAAGGTTTATACCGATTGAGGTGGGGTTAGAAAGGCTTTTGGTCGGAATCAAAGCCGGGGCTGAAAGTTTCTACAATAACTGTCACGGCATAATAACGAGCCGAAAGGGAGAAAGTTAGTCGGTTAATGTTGCCAGTGATGAAAATGTTTAATTTATGTAGGTCCTTAATAAATCTGTGGAGTCATTATTATCGTTGTACATGTGGGTTTTAATGGAGGGATCCCATTGATGGATGTGGAACACTGGATATGTTCGCTGATAAATGTCACCCATCTGGTTGTAAATTATGACGGCGGGAATGTTTTTTTTTGTTTCCTTTTATATTCTCGAACAGCAAAAATAGGATTCAGTTTTACGGTGGATTGGTTCATCCTTCCAGTCTAATTTTGCTGTTTTATTCAGTGATTGGGATTGGTAGACAGAAAGTTATTTCGGTCCTATGATCTTATAGAGAATACGTTACTATGGATATACAATTAATCGAGAATTTTAAGAAAGAAAATTGTATTATTTAAAGCTTGATTAATATCCTTAGAGTTAAACTTACTTGATTGTATAAATAACTCGAAACTGCGTTCCAAAACTCAAATTGCCGATGTAGGTCACATCACGGCTGCCAAGCTCAAATGGAACTCGATTGGCCACATCTGTCGCATGCCGGAGGAGCTATGGGCTAAAGTAACCACACAATGGGCCCAAACAGCGGGAAACGGTAAAGCAACGGGCTTAGAAGGAGGTGACGGGACGAGCTTGGTTCTTTTCACAAGGATTGGCGAATAACAAATGGCTAATAATAATAATAGAATTCCAACAAAATTATAACTAATATGGTGGGTTATAATTTCAAGTGAACCCGTGACATGTAAGACCTTTATCCTGCAATTCAAAATCGAGGCCTAAGTTTTTTGTCATTTAATTTATTCTCTTCAAATAATATGGCAGATCGATGGTTAGACAACTCGAGCTAAAATCCTTTCCCGGGATCTCAGGTATGCCCATACAAATGTAAATATATCGCACCCACAGTCACAAGCCAGTAATACATTCTATTCCGATAACTGGTTACTATTAACTACTAATTAATAATGAATAAGGATGCCACCCACTCAACGCCCATAGGATCGGCATTATCCCTGAATAATCTTATCCTTGGCATTCAAGGCGGATGTTTGTTTATTTGCAAATACGTTTATATTTATATAGCTTACATTTCCTTTACCTGGAAGGACTTCTTCGAAATTATTTTAGGATTATAATTAATTTCGACTATATGTATAATGTTTTCTTTTTATTTACTTTTAGGTTTTTGTATGGTTCAGGAGTTCCCTCGGGCCTTACCTGGTTGCAATCCTCGGAGTCGTCACGCTGATCACTGGTCTGCAGAGAGATTCCTCGGCCAGCTTCGGAGTCTTCAGTGTTGGCTGGGATGGACTGTACGTCACACCTCGTGGCGGAGAAATACTTCAGAAAAGTAAGGTTGTTTTTACACAAAAAAACACGTTTTTCAGTGTTTTCCAAACTTTAATAACTTCCAAGTCCCAGCTCCGAATTTGATGATTCTAGTGTCGATGGATAGGCCCTTGCCGCGTCTCTCAGGAATAATGTTTGCAGAACGACTTCACCGCTATCTTCTGCGTTATTATTCTCTGAAGTTCTTAGGGTTCTGCTCCGTAACCCGTAAAGGTAGACTTGCCCACACGTTTCCTGGTGAAACAACACTGCACAATTCCACTGATAAACTTTGGCGCACTTAACTCAACGCGTATAATTTTAGCGAATCTTTAACGCAGAGCTGATGTTTTCGTGGCGATGTTTAATCGATTACTTAAATTAGTGTTTCGGAGCTAACAGTAGCCTATGTTACACCTTATAACATCAGCTATCTGCCAGTCCCGTCTCGGGACGGGATCCCAACTCCCCGTAACCAAAATCTCGTCAAAATTGGTTCAGCTGTTTCGGAGATTACCCGGAACCAACAGACAGACAAACAAAAATTTGAAAAAAATGTGTTTTTGTTATATGTACCGTTTGGTATTAGAAGTTTATTATTGTATTGTATTGAAATTTGTTATATGTATTTATTATACCGTATTTTGGTATTAGAAACAGGCACTTCAATTTTATCTATAAACTACCAATCAACAACAACAACACACACAACACACATCTAACAATATGTACAGATGTACAGATTGTTAAATAGTTATGGAAGTATTGCTAGGTATTTGCATTTCTATAGTGTTTTGTTTTTGTTATTAGATTATATGCGACTAATTTACAACACGATTGATGTTTTGACCTGTCTCTTAATTTAGGGCTTATTTTGTTAGGCGTAAAACTTTCCGTAAACCTAAACTAGAACTTCTCGAATTTCCATAATATCACAACTTTATAACTAGAAAGCTCTACGTGCTTTCCTTATAAAACTAGGTATTAAAAGTAGTTGTATAAGCTGCCGATTTTGAAAGTTTCGGAGCGACGGATAAACTCCAGTTATCAATCAAGATTTGAGCACCCATCAAAGTTGTTGAGTGTAGCAATATTACCTATTACAGAGGGTATTGAGAACTAGCGAGTGCCCTACTATTGGCATACGATTTGTTAAAAAACTGTAAACGTTATTAGCCCTGAATAGAAAAACTGGAAGTTATGGGCGAGGCTTTTGTCCAGCAGTGGGATGACGCAGTCTAACACAGCTTCATCAGTAAAGACGAAACAATTAAAAAGCTTACGGATAAACACAGGTAAAAAAAATAAAAATTGTTTATTTCTTAACCGAATTAAAATCAACTAGTTGACGATTGGAGCCTCCTTTTAAGCTAAGAATAAGCCTGTATTACGAGACTCCGCTCTTTCATAGCTTGACAATTTTGCAACAGAACAGAATAGAATAGAATACCTACTTAACATATATATATTTTTTTTTTATATAGGTATCGCAAGATAGAGAGAGAGATAGGTGATCGCAAGGTAGTGATTTCAAAACATAAAGGGTGTAAACGGGTCTTCCCTTAACGAAGCCGAAAGGCACTTGTTCTTCCCGTCATTGCGATAATTTTTTTGTTCGAGACCGGTGTGGTCTTCGGAACCTTCTAGTTATGGAGATATTGGGGGTCAAAGTTCCAACTTTTTCACTAGTTTTTTTTTTTTAATACATTTATTTAATGTAAGATTTTTACTTTAAATACCTCCACGACCGCGTTTGTAGTTTCATTTCGAAAACAAATGAGTTCAAAGTTTGTATGAAATGCTGTAAGTTAACGCTCAGTGATGTGTGGAGATGGCATATCATCATCATTTCAGCCGCTGTCGGCTACAGGCCTTTCTTCTACCATCCTTCTCTGTTCGGTGCGTACCTTATCCATCTGTATCTGACGATATCATCACCCCAAAACGATACAATTATACTGAAAAATGACTTGTTAAGAATAAAATACCAGTCTTCGAAATTACAAAACCAGTTTTCCCTAACAATGAAATAAAATATATTTCATGCTCGAAGTAATCTTCGAGCCCACTGAACCGATTTTAAACATTCTTCGTCTGAAATGAGATGACACTCCGGACGGACATGGGTTACATTCTAACCACACCAGCGAGGCCCAAGAGACGTTCTGAAAGGAAATGGATGTTAGTTATTCTTGTAACGTAAAGATAAGAGTGAAAAATTGTTTGTAATACAATATTTATGTGGTACGGGGTCTCTATGTTTTTGAGTTAGCTTTCAGAATAACAATAATATGGTTAAACTAAATTTTATTGGTTTTAGGATACAAATCTTCTTCTTCTTAGCATTCTCATATCTTCTCATCGAAATCGATGGCAATCTAAATTGTGTCGGCCCAGAACTGAGCCACTAGTTTGGCGCCTTCAGCAGCGTCCATCAGTTCTTGTAATGAACACACAACAAGACATGCAGGACACAATATTAAGTGCCCATCGTTTGTGGAACAGCACCACATTTACACACCAAGGCAGAGTCATCAATGAATCTCCACATGAGCAGGTTTTCATGCTTTTTTGGGAAACAAATAAAAAAAATATTTTGCAAAAAAAAGAGTTTGAAGACATTTTTCACATTTAGGTGTATTTTTGTAATTGGTTGTATTGTTTTCGCATAGTTTATTTTTCCATTTTTAGTTGTAATATCATACACAAATTTTCGCCATGAATTAATTTTACATAGTAAGATTGGTGTGCCCGGTAGTGACAGGTCAATGGTAACAGGCCTATACCCAATAAAATGGTACTTTAACAAACTGTTGGAATGTGGGTGTATTTTATGGAATTGTGTAAACACTAAATATTCAAGCGATTGCAGCAATCACGACATATTTGCTGTCTATTATTGAAAAGTTCCGTTGTCTATCTTCGAAGGTCAGCCTAAGATCCTCCCTAAATTTAAACGAGACCACCACAGGCAAATTCTTCCAAACAAAAAAGAATCATTGAAATCATTTTATAATTGGCTAAGATTTCACTGAACATACCGACAAAGATAAACAGACAATTTGAAAACCTCCTCCTCCTTTGGAAGTCGGTTTAAAATAGGTTCCAAAACAAAAGCATATTATATTTTTAGATCTCTGTTATCAACTCTTTCAGCGTGACTTGGGCGTATTCGTTTCTGATTGAATGGATATTGAAATCCTGAAAATATCTGTCTTTGTATCATAAATCAGAATTTCCATGCAATGGAATAGATACAACTCCAGTAAGGCAAGCATGTTAAAGAACTTAATTTCTACTTTTGGGAAAAAGTACAATATGCATCACAAAATACAAATGGATAAGGAAAACCGAAAATGTTACATCATGGACGACTTCATACCAAACAATTACGAATAGTTATACCGACAACCTCTGGTAGGAGCGCTAGCAAGCAAGTTAAATTGGATGCACGGCGCGGCGGACAAGTTGCGCGTACGGAGTGGTCGCTGATGAAGCCTTTTACAGATTCCATACGTACACGGCTCACCTCGGGGTGGAATATGTTTTTTATTGTTTGTAATCTGCTGGCTGGTTTTAGATAGAATTGTAGAGTTTTGTGAGACGAATTTATGAATAGTTTTGCGTGGTTTTGAAGAATTATACAGCATAAAATAGACCAAAAAATGAATGAGAAAATGTATGAGACTTTTATTATGCCTTTTTTTTTTTTTTTTTATCGATGGGAAATCATCAAATGACCCCTCCCGCTCTGGGCTGAGCAGGAGGGAGTGTCAGACTTGTACTGACTAAAACCCATCCATGTTCCTTCCTTTGCCCTTTGTGTTCCAGGGCCGCGGTATCTCTTTCGAACAGTCCCGCAACCCTGGCAGGCGTCGGCCCTTACGGACCCCTTCCTGTTTGCTGACTCTCTTTGAGGCGCGCGTGGAACACGAACGCGCCGTCGACACGGCCTGTCGTCATAAGACGAACGGACGGCGAGCTAGCCCATAGCTCACCGTCCACAGGCCCGCGTCTACGGTGGCCGGGGGCCACCACGTGGCCCCCGACGCCCGGTGCGTCTCCCGCGGCGGCTGGGACGTGAGGTTCTCTCCCTCTCACGTCCCGCCACCTCCTTCGCTAGCATGACTGCTTCGCAGAAGGAGGTGACGGCGTCCCATTCCGTCTCGCTCCGGACCATGGATTGAACCAGGGCCGGACGCGAGAGGTCGCCGCCGCCGATCGCCGCTACGAGGACACGGCGTTGCTCCGCCCAAGCGGAGCAGACCTGCACAGTGTGCTCCACCGTGTCCTCCGGTCGATCCTCGCAGTGGTGACACCCGGGCGTTTCCTCCCGCCCGATTAGGTGCAGGAACCTCCCGAAACAACCATGTCCGGTGAGGACCTGCGTCAGGCGGAAGGTGAGGGCGCCGTGGCGCCTCTCCAGCCACTCCTCAAAGAGGGGACTTACCGCCATTATAGTGGCGTGCCCTGCACGGGGTTGCGACAGTCGCTCTCTCCATGTCGCCATGAGATCACGCCGGAAGTCTGTCCGCTGAGCGACAATTTGCCGCGGCAGCGGAGTTTCCCCCCGGCGTAGTGCCTCCACGCACCACTCGTGCAGGCGCGCGAGGACTATCGCCTCCAGATCCCATGGCGGCAATCCGGCAAGGAGGCTCGCCGCCTCGCCGGAGATCGTGCGGTACCCCCGGATTAGCCTTACGGCTACCACCCTTTGGGGCGCGTTCAGATAATGGGCGGCTCGCCGCCTCAAAGAACGCGCCCACACCGGGGCCCCGTAAAGGGCCATGGACCGCACGACCCCCGCGTAGAGCCTCCGGCAGGAGGCGTTTGGACCCCCCAGGTTGGGCAAGAGCCGCTTGAAGGCAGCCCCGGCCCGTTCCAGTTTGGGGGCCAAACGTCGGAAATGCTCCACGAAGTTCCACCGGCTGTCGAGGACGAGACCTAGGTACTTCAACGTCGGCTCGACGCCGATGGGAACCCCTCCCACCGTGAGCATGGATCCCGACGGTGGCGCATTCCGAGGCCCATGAAAGCACATGGCCTCGGACTTGTGCAATGCCACCTCGAGACCCAATTGCCGGATCCTCTCCGCGACTATCGCAACCCCGCGAGTCATCAGCTCGGCCGCCGCCTCGTGCGACCTCCCTTGCGCCAGCACCAGCGTGTCGTCAGCGTAGCAAACTACGCTGACGCCGTCAGGGAGGTCGGCGCGCAGCACCCAGTCGTAACCGATATTATGCCTTTAGTTACCAAAGTTTGTTGAGCAAGCTTTCGATTACCCATTCCGGTTTTGAGCATTGAATTTAAATATTTAAATAATTTTCTTCGATCTAGATTTTTCTGTCAGTGCTTATTTTTGATCTTTATTCAAATAATTAATTAAGTTACTAACACTCTATGGATCTCCATTGTTGTCCGAAATAAATTAATTCATTCATATAACAGTAATCTTTTTCAGTAAGTTTTCTTTTCTTCTTTTACACACTGTGTCTACATCTCTTTTTTTAGATTCTCCTTTCGCAGGTATGCTAGAAGAGATTTCTTTAGAAATAAGCATCACCTTTGCACTATTTTCTGTTCCTTTCTTCTTTTCTGTATTTAGTGTGTACATTATGAAATAAATAAATAATCTGTGCTGAAACACGGGTGACAGAACTGTAATACGTTAAATATATGCTTCGTTCCTTCTTGAACCAGACATTTCACAAACTTTGACAACGACCAGTCGAAACTTATTACTTACTCATTTGTTTTATTTTGTATCTTTTTTGTATTATGTGTGCTTATGGAACTGTCGTCAAATAAACTTTATTCTTTCTTTTCTTTCTTTTAAACTGCAACCAACACCGCAACTCGCATGGCGTACACAAAATTCAATGCTTTCTAAAGTTAGATTATCTTACCAAAGAATCTTACCGTCTATCTTCCTTTAAAAAGTCTTCCTTTCAGGCAGCATCAACGGATTGTTTAGTAGACTGAGACTGTCCAAGTTTATAATGAGCTGATTTAGTTTTTAGAGGAGTTTATAGTTACTGCCATTGAATACTGTTGGAGTGTTTTCATTGGACGTCCGAAAGACTGCGAAGTTCAGAAAGGAATTTGTTCTTGTTTGTCGGTATATTGTTACCTTATTTCTTGGATGTTTTTTTAGTGCATTTTGGTGTCTTTAAAGTTGTCTTCTATGTGTAGTTTTTGTTATAAGTATGCACTCAGGTCCTTTTTGGTGTCTCAAAAGGTGTCTGCTGTGGATAAATATCTAGATTTTGTTGAAATTACTTGTAGCAGATCCAACCCCGTCAAATGTATCCATTTCGCACAAATACTAAAACCAAACGATGAACGTAATCTGTGTCATTCAAGGAATAGTCCTTGAATGACATAAAACCACAGTTAGCCATAATATATACATACTTAACCATAATATAGTTAACCATAGTTTTCTCTCTGATCTGAGCAATCATCTGAATATTCTCATTATGAGCCATCAGAAAGAGAGCAATTTATACAATTTTGGTAGTATGATTTCGCAGTCTATTTAGCTTTGTTCTGGTTACTATTTATTTTCTCAAACAAAAAATCACAAAACATAGCTGAAATCAGTAACAATTAAAACGGGTCACAAAAAGACGTGCTGCGGCGTGCATAGAGGTGCCTAGTGAAGGACGCTCGATTTTAACGATGCGCCGACGAGGGTGCTCGGCAGAACACGGCGACACCGCACCGTAAGAGCCTGAGATAGTTTCAAAAACCTTGTGTGTTTACTAACGTGCTGTCGGTAAATGAGGTTATTTTGATCAGAAAGCAAAGCGAGTCTTAGGATTATCTTTCTGTACTTTTAGATATTATAAAATACTGGTATTCAACTGTATCTGAATGGAAGCTGACCCCAAAATAGTTGGGACAAGTTAGATGATTATTATTATTATCAGCCATTTGTGTCCCACTGCATGGATAAGGCCGTCCTTCCCTCCTTCCGCTTATCCTTATCCAGTGCTGTTATACACCAATAATTGTGAAAGTCGAGTTCTCTCTGTCATTACCTTTATATGTATAAAGCATATAATCCTGAATATCAAATCATATGCATTGACCATTTTGCAATCGTTTTTCCTATTATGCATAATGGGACTGGGCAGGACATGTCTGCTGCATGCCGGACAAACTGTGGGCCAAAATAGCAGCAAACTGGTGCCCTGAAATAGCAACCAACGGAGAAGATCACGGGATAAATTGGACAGGATCCGTCAGAACTAGAAGGAGCCTTTGTCTAGGAGTGGGACAGAGCAGGCTAGGAAAAATTGTAGGCAAAAAAAACAACATTAACTTTCCAACAATCCATGTATATCTATCAAACAATAAACATCAAATAAAACTCCAAATAAATAGAGTTTTCTATTCAGCTCTCTACGACATTACAGCATATCGTGCACAGACCAGGTTTATTGAGAACACCGCGCCGGCTTCTATTCTAGATCCTTCCGCTCACAGTCAGCCGGTGAAATTGGATGCACGTACGTATGTACGTATGATTCACGTACGAGCCTTACTATGGGAACTCTTTGCATTCGGCTGATTTTTGTCTGCTTATGAGAGAAAAAATATTTTCGAATCCATCGAAGAAGAATCGAACTACAAGAGTCTAAAATATTATGTATGAGTCTGACAAAAACTGCGGTTTTTTTTTGTCACTGTGATTGCAGTTAGTATTTGCATTAAAAATTTCAACAAGATTCACAAAAACATACCAATTGCTTATGCATTAAATATGCATGCAATAAAACAATAACTTTTCCTGTTCATTTGCCCCTGTATAGGTACCTACTGTAAATGTTGCTATCATGTCCTTATGATATTAGGACCACTTCCTATTAGGTCATGTAACTAATAGGACGAGCTGCTCACAGGTATTTTTGCTATTAGGACATTGTGCTCTTAGGACGTTTTACTTAAATGTCCTTCCGATACGAAAGGTATTATACATTTTGACCTTTCCAGCGTCGTTATATCTGATGTCAATTTTCTAAGAGCTTACAAACTCGAGTAAAATAGAAAAAATAAAACTAAATCAGTTTTTTTTTTCTATTTTTTTTTTTAGTTACGTTTTTCTCCACATATACATAAATCTACCTATTTCACTACCCGTTTCATTACTAAATACATACATAAATTTATACACAATTCTAACCATTTTTAACGCCACAATGCTTGCTGCATTATCTTGCGAGGGCGCACTGCCAAGCAGTGGGTCAATAATAAGCTTTTTATCACGCACTTAGACCCCTGCCAATCCCCTTCAAAGTATACATTTTTTATGGCAGATTAATTAGGGTCGAGTCTACGGAAAACCACACAAGCACCGACAGCGATCATTATATCTTCCTACTTCCACGTCTTTGTTTAATTAATCATGTTTATGGGGTTGTATATATGGGGAAACTATGTTGATTAAATATTTTGATTTTGAAGTAAACTCATTAATAGATGGGTCACTTATATTCATGCGGAATTTATCTACAGTTAGTGGTTAAGTTAGTAGAAGTCTCATGTCTTCAAATTTTTCCTCACGATGTTTTCCTTACCGTTTTGAGAGCAGCAACTTACTTTTAGTTTTATTTCAAACGCTTATCTTCTAAACAAACAAAGAAACTTTACAGTACAACATACAAACATACATACATACATATATAGGATAGATAAAGATTTTTGAAAAATAAATACGCAGAAAACGGACAGCAACAAACCGTTGATTATTCACTCGTTCCAGTATACGGAATATATCAAAAGCGATTCCGAGAACCAATAGTTACACAGAGGCATCAGGAAGCGATCTGAATTGCCTTTAAAAAAACATTTCACTGCGAATACGTCCTTTGACGGAACGGGAACTTCCATGGAACTGTTTGATTAAAAATAATGAAAAAAAATAACACGTTTGTTTTGGTTCCTCCGTTGTGGTACACCATTAATGGAAATGGATTGAAATGGAGCGTAAAGCTAGAACATGGAAACTTCAGATGTTTAATGGTCAAACTGATAAATTGTCTCTGGTATTTACGGGACATCATCCTTATGTGGCAGTTTAAAGTATTTGTAGCATCTAATAGATAGCTGTAACACAATGAATATAAGCCTTTGTCAAGGAAATATTACCGTGGTTTCTGCCAGAAACATTCTCGTTTATTCATTTCTATACACATTCTTTATATCTTACATATTTTTTAAAAAACACTTAAAACACAAGGGGAGGAACCTCCTAACAATACAAGCCGTGTGCTTTCTGAATCAGGCCCTTTGATCCAGCTGCCTAACGAGAGCCTCCTCAGGTATTGGTCGAGGCTGTTGGCAATTAAGCCATTGGCTGAAACAACTATTGGCACAATGATCGCTGAGCTTACATCCCACATGTCGACAACCTCGCGAGCCAAATTAAGATACTTGATTTGCTTATCTTACCAGAAACATTATTATTATTATTTATTTATTATCAGACAGATGATAAGGCACGAAAGGAGGTGTCTGATGAGATGATGAGTAATAGAGAAGTATAGAAGAAGAAGACATGCTGCGCCGACCACAAATAAATTGGATAAGTGCAGCAGAATGATAATTTATGACGAGACAGGCAGTTGAGACAATCGATAGCTATCTGTATCGTGTCCCACTAGATTTTCTTCATGAAACATGATGTAACATCACATCAGTTAGTCCCCGAAGGTATCGGAAGAAGTTTCCATCCACATTATGCCTGGACTTTAAAAGAGACTATGACCTCTGAGTTTGTTTCGGTTGTTTCTTCTCAGAGTAGTCACGAACGAAACAACGGCCCCATCTAGTTAAAAAAAAAATGATGTTAAAAAGTGTAAAAACCTATTTTCAAACCTCATTTATCATTTCGCTAGAAGGAAAGCCTTTTTATGGACACCGGGCCGTTTTTGAGAAATTCTTGACGAAAACACAATAATACTGCACCGGCTTAGTAATTGAACCCAGCATGCTAAACAGAAGCGCTTACGTCCATTAGACCAACGAGGCAGAAAGTGTCTTCATAAGATGAAAAACGGACTTATAAAGGGTTTAAAAGTACCCTTAACGAAGCCGGAAGGCACTTGTTTTCCCCGTCATTGCGGTCATTTTTTGGTTCTAGATACCTGGGAACCTTCTAGTTACGGAAATATTGGGGGTCAAAGTTCCAAGTTTTTCTCAAGTTTTTTTTTTTTAAATACAAGTTTTTAATGTTATAACTTTACATTAAATACCTTCACTACCTCCGTACTATTCAATGCATCCATCAGCAAAATGTTTCGAATGCGTTATTTCTCAACCCAAAAAAAAAATCGTTTTCCAGCAATATTTTCTGCGTAATTTACTTGGTTTGATGTACATACCTACAGAATGCTTGGTTGACGGCTTCTTGAAGGATCAGTTTACGCCCTGTATATGAGCGTGTAAGTAACATGCTACAAAACGCGCTGGTAAGTTATTAAATAAATCATAAAATATCCTATAATCTCCCAAATTACAGCAATTACACAAACAAACAAAAACCAAACTTAATTTCTTCTGAAAACCTCCGTATTTTCTCAAAACATTCTCGGTTAGATGTCGTCGCATGATTTGCAAGAGGTTCAGACAACAATGCGAGCTTCGCGCGTCGTGAAGCCAAGCTTGCGGTAATATTAAAAAGCGGCGGCGGGTGAACGCGGATTGATTAGCTGTCAGCAGCGGCAGCCGGCCACTGTTGGGCCATAGAACCTGCGAAATTGTGTAAAGTGAACTAAGCAAAACAACAACAAAAAAAGCCTTTTAACCAATAAGCAGCGTAAGGATAGACCCCTGCACATCAACATCCTCATTTTCCTGCCCTTCATACTTGTGCCATGTTATTTGGGGTTGGCGCAGCATGTTTTTTCTTCTATTATCCTCTGCCAACCCTCTCGCTATCATTTACTCCTTTTTAGGGTTCCGTAGCCGAATGGCAAGAAACGAAACCCTTATAGATTCGTCATGCCTGTCTGTCTGTCTGTTTGTCTGACTATCCGTGTATGTCACAGCCACTTTATTCCGAAACTATTATTAGGACTATAAAGTTGAAACTTAGTAGGTAGGTGTATTCTGCGAACCGCTTTACGATTTTTACACAAAAATAAAAAGTAAAGATTGAGGGGGGCTTCCCATACATAGAACTGAAACTCACAAATATTTTTTTCATGTGATTTAAACGTGAAACAACCGGGCACTAATTCTGGCTGCTACTGAAACATTCCCGATGTAATAACCCAATAACACTTTACCCGACGTAGGAATCGAACCCCACTCGTGCTCAGTATCGTTTGCGACGACGACCACCGAGGCAGTCCCCAGAATATGAGCCACAACTTTTAAAATAATGCGATATGTGACACAGCCTTTATTGCTGGGAGACACGTTTTTAGGTCAGAGTGTAACAGATGGGCTATTATATAAATGGTCTGTGGGATTGTCTGTCTTGTTATTATATTCGCTTGTGTAAGTATAATAATTCTGTGGGTTTTATGAGTGTCCAAGAAGCTACACAGTTGACTTTTGTAATATACCATCATATTTTATAACTTCGTTTTCGTTAAATCACGGATACAATTCATAATGGGTGTAAAATATCCTTAACGAAGCTGAAAGGCAGTTCTCCCCGTCATCGCAATCAAGCTTCTAGTTACGGAGATATTGGGGGTCAAAGTACCAACTTTTTCACAAGATTTTTTTTTTCAATTTTACTTTAAATACTTCCTTGAACCCCATACTATTCAATGAATACACCAGCACAATGTTTTGAGTGCATTTTATTAAGTCCTACTGTAAAACGTGATTTTTCACCCCAAAAATATTGGTCTAAAGTGTAGTCTGGTCTGTTTGACTGAAGTCTTTTCCCATGGATGCAGCTGAATACCAGTATTTTACATAGAATGACTGCCTATCCGTCTTCCTCAACCCAGCTAGTATTGGGTAATACGATGCCCATTGGTAAGACTGATTATCAGACTTTCGGGCCACTGACTAACTGTAACGACTGTCAAAACTCTTCAAATGACAGCCGGGACCAACGGCTTAACGTGCTTTCCTAGGCACGGAGGAAACTCGCTATGTAATAGATGGTCACCCATCCACAGACCAACCTTGGCAAAAGCGGCTTAACTTCGAAGATTTACCCGTGCAGCTGTTATTATTTAGCCAATGTTCACCTACAATGACATAAATGTATTTTCATTATAGCGGTAAGCAGCCCGCTACGCTCGTAGCATATCTCGTAGAGGGTCTACGGCGTAGCACCTCTAGTTTCTTGGCCCCATTTAAGATTTTGTTGTGAGGACACTTTAACTAACGAGCTCCGACGCCGTCAATCGGGCTCAGCTTTATATTTGTTTGAACAAGTACTTTACTTACTACAGTTTACTTGGCAGGGCATACAACGGAGTACATTATATAGTCCTCCTGAACGTTTTCGGTCACGGCGGCCAATCTAAGCGGTGATTAGCTATCGGCGCGGGAGATATTATAGTGCACAAGTGTGTGCGCAGGCACAGGTGCACTCTCTGTTCCTTTACTCTCATAGCCCGATGGGACGGCAATCTGACACGACCGGAGAGAGATCAGGCCCAGGACCAACGCCTGAACGTACTTTCCGAGGCACGGGGGTACCATACCACCAATTTCAAAACTCCGGGCTACTACTGAGAAATTTTTAATGGAAAAACCCAATAGTAGTTTTTGCCCGACCCGGGAATCGAACTCAGGACCCCAAACTCAGCAGTCCCGCCTGCGTCCACTAGACCAACGGGACAGTCAACGGACGGAAACATGGAACGTAGTACATGACAATGGAGTTAAAGTAGCTTTAAAGGTAAGAAATTGACTTCAGAGAACTGTTTTTCTGTAAAAATGTGCTGTTTAACTAAACCTGTAAAATATTTAGCTTGCATCATTAATATTATTGCCTGTTTTCACAAAGATTGGTGTAACATAACTAATGCCTAAAAATATAAAAGTGATCTGATGGATATTCAACGCTAAGTTCGCCGCCGACGGTTGTCATTCCAATAATGCAATAATATAGGCGTTTAGGTTGCTTAATTGTTATGCTCCTGGGCAACCGAGCTCTACTCGGATCAAAACAGAGAAATGAATTTTCCCAGATATGGGACCTAGCTAGATCGATTTTTCGCACCGTAAACCCCTATATTACACACACACACAGCACCAGCACCAGTGTTTCGCACAGTGACATAGTGCACAAGTGAAGTGTTACTAACATAGTGTTAAGGTTTTATTTACCAATACAATTTGTATTTTTATCATATGTATGTTAGTCTGTAAGGTATTTATCTACGGGCCAAAGTAACCTGAAAATAAATGGATGTTGCTATTGTTGTTTATATTGCAACTTTCATCGAAATCGTTGGCGCCGTTTTCGAGAACGTTATTACAAACATATATACGAATATTGCTCATTTAATCGTATCTATACTAATATACTAATACTAATTTACACTAATATTATAAAGAGCAAAGATTTGTATTTTTGTGTGTATGTTTGTAATGAATAAACTCAAAAGCTACTGCGCCGATTTCAAAAATTCTTTCATCCTTAGAAAGCTACATTCACCCTGAGTAACATAGGCTATAAAAAATATTTAAAAAATCTTATGCGTACGGTGCGGCACGGGTGGACCGTGCGAAGCCGGGACGGGCCTGAGGTATAATTTGTTTTTAAGTTTGTAAGTTTGTATGTAGGGGGTAATCTCTGGACCTACTGAACCGATTTTAAAAATTCTTTCACTAATAGGAAGCTAGATTATCCCCGAGGGCCAAAGGCTATATTTACAACGTGCCCGTGGGAAATTTTTCGACCAAAACGCGAGCGAAGCCGCGGGCAACAGCTAGTAGGATGTAAACGTACATAATTATCGCAATCATTCCAAAATTTATGGGTATTTTTTGTAGATCACAGCTACCAAAACACCAACATATAACATTAGGCCAATTTCAAGGCCATGTAGTCAGTAACTACAGAATCTATATCTTGTTTGCCATTTAAATCTAGGCCTCATGCAATTATAACGGTATTTAACTATAGTCCTAAATTGACCTATAGCGGGGAGCTCCGACCTTCGGCTCAACCTTTTTCCACTTCGCTAGCTCTCACACATGAAGCCTCAAATAACGTAGGTATCTTCAGCATACATGTAGGTTTAACTCCAAAATCGGTAATGTATTATTGGTTCACGATAACCTTGTAGTCTTACAAGCTCACCTATTGAGTAAATACAGCTAGCAACAGAAGTAGGTCAAATACAAAAAAAATGGATTGAAAACTGTAGCTGAAATTCTTATTATTAGGTTTTAACATAATATAACATCACGCTTATAATTCCCGAAGGATTAGGCAGAGCTGTACTTAATAGTACACCCACATTTTGCCTGTAATGTTTAAGTCCCATGTAATAGGGGGTGGGCCTATTGCCATCTACTGAGCTCAAATCCAGACTCCGTGGCTGGAGGCACGGAAGGAGGCAGTCACTCTAAATACATTATTATTATATTTGACGTTAAAGTTAACAACACTTTGACTGACCGAGGTGATGAATTTAATGTAATGAAGAGACCAGATTAAAGAAATTAATTGATTAGATACAGAGATCGCGGACAGTCCCTTGAAAAGTGTCCAGAGACAACAACCAAAAAGTGACATACATCGATTGAGTTCCGTTTACATTTCCAACACGAGGATCTCACATATTATCTTAAGTTGTAATTTGTTAGTGTGTACGTTCAACAAGGAGTATTGTATCTCTCGATCATCGACTGTTGTCTCTGACCGTACCTCAACTACCTCTATACCTACATTTGTGAAGCTCAAAGCTCTTTGTCGCAACACAATAGCGTTGAGTCACAGTATTACCAAGTTAGTTCTCGGAAACAGCCGTATCATGGAGTAATTCGTTTGAAAACCTCCATTGAATCACCGTGACTCACAACTATAACATAGTTGAGTTTATTCCACTAAAACCTTAGTATTATAGGTGAGTTGAAAGTTTCAGCAGAAATCATTATTTATGTATTGTAATTAGGTAATGGAAAGACTGACGAATCGTTTGATGATGTGGTTGATTCTGACTCAATAGACTTCCCTCGAATATTAGTATGGCCTTGTTACTTATAATAAAATGTAGGTACCACTAGTTCATATACAAGTTTTCCTGTAATATCGATGAACTTTCAGGGAAAAACTTTAAAGCAAGTGTTTACAAATGGCTGCGGGACTGTTCGAAAGAGATACCGCGGCCCTGGAACACAAAGGGCAAGAGAAGGAACATGGATGAGTTTTAGTCAGTACAAGTCTGACACTCCCGTAAAAAAAAAAAGTGTTACAAATTGATTGTGTGATAAGATAGGTAAAGCGGCTGGATTGCGAGTATGTTAGAAGATTATATCTTCAATATCCACAGCCCGACTTCACCCACTGCTGGGTATCGGCCTCTCATTTCTTGTGCCAAGCTCCACGCTCTTGTGCCAGCCTCATCCAAGACATTTCCGCAATAGCAACAACGTCGTCTGCCCATCTCGCCGCCGGACGACCAACACTTCTCTTTCCAGTCCTTGGACGCCACTCGGTCGCAGCTTTACTCCACCTGCCATCACATGGCCTTGCTAGGAGTGCTGCCCAATCCGCGATTTCCAATATCGAAGACTTACTAGATAAAAAAAATGCTTACACGAAATACTTAGGTAAATACGCTATGTCCATGTCGTCGCCATTTCGAAATTACTTCCAAAAATACAAAGCTGTTGCTAATTTAAATTCTAATGTCACAAACATCATCATCATTCTCGAAATTCAAATTGTCTTAGGTTTTTAATGACCATTTCATGAAAAAGTCATTCAATGGTTATAAATGAACTTAGAGGGTTGTATTGATGATTTTAATTATTATAATTCTGTAGCTACATACATGTTGCGGTCGTGAATCATATTTTGTTTCATACAGCCTGAAACTGATCTGCAAATTAAAAAAAAAAAAAACCTAAGAAAATTTGTATTTTGCGGGCTACCCTGGGGCTTCCAAAATAATAAATAATTTCTTCTTCAGAGGTTCTAATTTCACAAACATGAAGCTCAATAGTAGAAAACTAAATTGTGAAGAATAAAACATGATTTTTTGTTGCCACGAACAAGGTTTCTTCATCATGCTGTCTCATTCGTTTTCTCGGTAGCCGCACAAACCGCAGTCCGCTAAGCTTAATTAATTCCTCGCTTTATCCATACATAGAGGAGTATTTTTGTTGAGCTTCAACAACTTTCCTTTCATTCCTTCAAATCTTAAGGAGATCCTGTTACTTACTTTTAATTTATTTAACCGGGTAAAAAATATCAAAGCCGCTATTGAGAAAAATTTACCCAATAACGTTATGTACACACATCAAAAGTGTCTAGGGATCAAGCATTTTTATGTGGATTTCTTGAGATTGAGATGTGGCTTTGTAATAAATTTATGATTTTATAAATTTATATGGATCCTTTTTGGTGCATTTCATAATTTGAATCAGGAACTGTGAATCAAATTCGAGTAAAAGATGAAAATCAGCTGTCAATATTTTCCCTATAAAAACATACAACGCATTGAAGACATTATTAGTGCTACTGTTTCCCTACTACTGATTAAAACCAACGTTATTATGGAGCGGCGACGTCATTTAAGCAGGGAAGAAATGCTCAGAGCCGTGGGAATGATAGAAGCTGGTTCCCGGCAACGTACTGTGGCTTTAGCTCTGAATACAAGTCAGAGTGTTATCAGTCGACTTTGGACACGTTACCGAAGCACTGGTACCGTGGCTGAGCGCCATGGAGGACGGTATCGCTGCACCACACGGAGACAAGACCGATACATTCAAATCTTAACTCGAAGAGCTCCAACAATAACCGCCATGATGTTAGCCGTGAGGCTTCATCACTCTTCAGGGAACTTAATTAGCGACCAAACAGTCAGAAACCGCTTGCATGAAGTGAACCTTCATTCCCGAAGACCGCTACGGGTACCACCTATAGCAATGCACAATCGTAGGATACGATATCAATGGGCTCTTGAACACAGAAATTGGGCAGAAGAACAATGGCGTTTCGTGTGCTTTTCTGATGAGTCTCGTTTTGGTATGAGACCGGATACAAGACGTATACGACACTGGAGAACCCCTGGACGCCAACAGCGATTAAAATCCTGCCAGGAAGTCCATCCTTATAGTGGTGGAACCATCATGGTATGGGCGGGTATTTGGATCGGCGGAAGAACTGAGTTGATTTGGATCAGAGGCAACCTCAACGCTCAAATTTATGCTGAGACGATTGTATCAGACGTCATCGTTCCTCTACAAGTGCAAATCGGTCCCTTATTTCAGTTAATGCATGATAATGCACGACCGCACACCGCAAGAGTTGTAAGACAGACTCTCGCCGCAGCTAACATCAATGTCCTGCCCTGGCCTGCTCAGTCGCCAGACTTGAATCCGATTGAGCATGCATGGGATATGCTACAGAGAAGAGCTCTGCCGAATATGGAGGGTATCCAGTCGCAAGAAGACCTTTTTTTGTTGTTGCAACGAACATGGGCGGCCATTCCACAGCGTGATTTGGATGAACTCATTTTGAGTATGCCAAACCGATGTTCTTGTGTTGTTAGTGTTCGCGGTAGAAACACGGATTATTAATTGTTTAAGTTACCCAATAAAATTTTAAAGAAAACTGTTATTTCAGTCTTTTTTTCGAACTTTTGTGTTAGTGGTTCAAATGTCAAAAATCCCTTTATTAGGAAAATGGCAAATTTCTTTATTAATGCAAAGGTGACTTGGTTTATCGTTACTGTGACAAACGAAAACACTTTATTTGATGAATCCTTAAAGAAAATTTTAATTAATATCAATCAGGAGAAAAGTTATTGCAAAAATATATGTTGATCCCTAGACACTTTTGATGTGTGTAGTTTCAATAGGTTTGTAGACAGACTTGTGGATTACTTAACCACAAAGGTGGCAAGGAGGCAGGTCCCAGCTTCTTCATCTTAGCGTATCGTTGGCAAAAAGTTCAAATGTCTTTAGCCCAATACTCAGCCACGCGAACCCGCTTACTGATGCAGTATGTAGATCATCAAGTGCGTAGGTGATAGGGCATAACGGTGCAAGATGGAAGGTGGGCCATATCTGTGGGGAGACATCGCATATGCACTTAAGTTCTCAGCCGTCCATGATGGCGCCCCATCTGCAGAAATTAAACTTTACTCCGGCCGACTTATGTTCGAAGTCTGTTTAGAGATTTCCAAGTCGGCCACGGGAACGCGTGCCCAGGTTTGATGGATCGTTGAAGTTGTCAGGGTGTTTAAACCGCTCCCGCCAGAGATTGCTTCTTGCTGTGGAGGCGTTGAAATTGGCTGGGTGACTATATTAGGTCCCAGCTGATGTGACCATTCACCAATGTCCATGGATATATATCGGTAATAACAAAAACGTCTTAGGTGCGTCACCACCTTAGGTGCAATGATAAAATACCTTATGAGTCAGTATATCTATAAGCAGGTGCAGATGCTCATGAGACATTTTATGCAAACAAAACAGGATAGCAGATACGTATGGCGACAGAAATGCGTATGTTTGTAGTACGCACGTTTCCTAGGTTTCTTCAAAAATATCTTTAACACTAAAGTCCTAAATAGCCAATAGAAAGAAAGAAAAGAGTATTTATTAGTCTCGCACAGAACAAAACAAAATATAACAAACAGTTACAGTTATAACAAAATTATACTTGTCATTGTACCAATAATCGTTACGGTTAATGGTCTAATAGCAAAGAGCCTCGACCAACACCTTAGGCGGTTCTCATTGCGCGGCTGGGTAAAGAGCTTGATTCAGAAAGCAATACTCCTGGACACGGCACGCATAGTGAGGCGGTTCCTCTCTCTGGAGCCCTGACCGCCGGCAGCCTGGACCTTGTTCCTGACGCCCGTGGGCCAATTTTTTTTTTTTAACATTTTGTATACTTTACTTTTTTTGTATTTAAAAATGTCAGATATGAGAAAATGAATAAAAAAAAACAAAACTATTTACAAAATTAAACATAAGTAAAAATTAAAAATAACACAAACGAAATTGGTCCTTTATAGGGCCAAAAGGGATAAAGGAACAAAAAGTAAATAAAAAAGTACTACTGTACTTTTTTAATTACTTTTTTTCTATTTACTTTTTACTTAAGTTAGTAAAAAGTAAATAGAGCTTGCTACTCTTTACCTTGAGCTACACAAACAGTCGTGTTACTTTATTTATATTCCTGTTCGTTCGATCAAGTAAAAACGTTCCTATCGTAAACATGGCGTGTGCGTTATTCCGTTTACATAGTACTAAAGTTAGCTTAAAGAAATGCAGTAAACGGAACATGCACGTGAAGTTAAAGAATCTTTATTTATTTATGTCTGAATATTAATAAAATTCAAATAACGTTAAATCGTTTATTCAGGTAATAACAATCAGTCTTGCCAAGGAGTATCGTATTACCCAGTAACTGAGTTTAGGAGGTCAGATGGTAGGTCCATGTATCATTATCATTTTCCTGAGTGATCCTGCCCTTATCCCAATGTATGGGGTCGGCGTAGCATGTCTTCTTCTTCTTCTACACTTCTCTATTACTGACTGCCTCGTCGGTCTAGTTGTCGCAAGCGCGACTGCTGAGCATGGGGTCCTGGGTTCGAGTCTCGGGTCGGGCAAAGTGATATTGTTTTTTTTTTTAATAATAATTGTTATTTTTACGCTAAAACCACTTTTAAACCCATTGCTTTGTTTACAATTACCTACCTACGATCAACAAATTGAGAAAACAAGCAAAGGTTAGATTAGTTAGCTTTAGGAGCAAAGCGGCTGTACGGCAACAAACAATATTTCATTTTGAATGAGTCCAACTTAAAATGAGGTTGCAAGTTCTGAATATAATAACAAGGTTCACTGACTTTATGCCCTTGCCAAAAGTTACCAATTGCCGCGAAAAATCAATACCGTGTCTATGGTTGAGTATCCAAATGTGTCAACTAAAGACAGGTGTGCTCACGTAGAACGTAACGATTCTGGAAACAGCAGGGGGTGATATAAATTGTTAAATTCGCACAATTTAGGAGATATCAGTACAAAACATTTTTATAAAAGAAAGGAATGTCTGGTTGACATAACGAGACTTTTACGCTGATGATCACAATTTTAGCCCTTTGATTGCAGGTGTTTCCGTTTTGCTAGTTACTATAAAAATATGCTGGCCAAAGCCCTTTCATTCTACAAGAATACAAAGGAGAAGTTAATAAAGCCTTTATAGCTGAAGAAAAAAAAAGGGAGAAGTACTATCACCAAAATACTACTAATTAGTATTATAATACGAATAGAAGTTCTACATTCTGGTGAAAATGGTAACTCCATTGTTTCTGTCACTATTCCTAAGTTTATATATAGCAAATAATTGCGTTTAGGTGTTCAGATTTAGTCAAATATTTGTTTCACCTTTTTTAATTTGTGCAACTTAGTAAAACATAGATTTGACATGGAACCTGTAATTGCGTCATATAACACATATTTTCATTGATGCATGATCGCTTCTGAAATTAAGAGGGCCCGTTATGCCAATCTTTTTGACAGACTTATTTATTTTATTTATTTTATTTATTTATTTATAACACCTTAAACTATCATTACAGGGTTTACCCTAATGCGACAGCTAAGAACTTAAAAACTAACCATACACTTGCAACCACTTTATAAAAGATTAAACTAACAACATTATTAAAATATTACATTATTTAAAAACACATAGACATAACCGACTTTGAATGACACCGAATTTGAATTTGAATAACATAAACATAGTACATAAAATAAAAATAAAATTAAAAATTATTTCGCCTGTAACATAATATAAATAGTAATACCCTTGCGAATTCACTAAAACAACATGTAAATACATCAACGTGAGTTTGAAGATCGTTGATGGTACGGATGGCTCTGGTAAGGGGTGCCTTGGCAAGCAGGTTCGTTCTGGCTGTAGGTACCAGTAGCAGTGGCGGGCTGCGCCGCCTCCACACGTAGCGGTCCGGCACACACAGACTCAAGCGCTGCAATACTCCCGGGTGACTCACCACTCCACGAAGCACCTTCACCAAGTAGGCGACCAGCGTAAACTCCCGTCGGACATGCAGCTGATTATAGCCAACCATGCCCAGGACAAACAGAGTGGGATACATCAGTGGGTAAAACGGATATACCCCATATAATTTCCTGTACAAATGGCGCGTGAACTTATTCTGAACGCGCTCCAACATTGCAGAGTACTTAGCTTCATGTGGAGCCCATATGACCGCACTATGTTCCAGATGACTCCTGACTAGTGCATCATACAGGACCCTAACGGCTGTGATGTTTGTGAAGCTTTGTGTCTGTCTCAGAACAAATCCTAAGTTTCTGTACGCCTTCTTACAGATCTTGGTTACATGCACACGGAATGTCAGATCGGGAGTCATGAAAACACCCAAGTCTCGCACCTCCGTGACTCGCTGCAGTGGCGCCGCGTCCACCACGTACTCATAGAGCAGAGGTGCACGAGCACGGGTGAAACTCATCAACGAGCACTTGGATACGTTGAAGTACAGTTTGTTTTCATGGCTCCATTGTACTATTCGATCGATGTCATCCTGTAGGCGCCTACAATCAGACTCGGACCTAATCTCAAGCAGCAACTTGAAGTCATCAGCAAATAATAAACAAGCGCCATGTCTTACGACTTCCGGCAAGTTGTTTATCATGATAAGGAATTCCAGAGGCCCCAAGTTGGTGCCCTGACTTACACCCGACCAAGTGTAATATAAGTCGGATTCACATCCGTTGCAGTCCACATACTGCTGTCTGCCTTGCATGTAACTGGCGAAAAACCGCAATAGATGCTGGGTGCATCCGACCTCTGCTAACTTCCGCAGTAAGATGTCATTATCGACGGTGTCAAAAGCTTTTCTAAAGTCAAAATAAGCTGCATCCACCTGCACCCCAGCATCTACCGCTGGCACCACGCGTCCCATGAAATCAAGGAGATTGGTAGCAGTGCTGCGCCCCGGCCGGAATCCGTGCTGCGCATCCGATAACTGTCCGCGCACTTGCTCTTGCATACAGCGCTGAATGGCAGACTCGAACACCTTTGCCGGCGTCGACAACACCGCCACCGGCCTATACCCACTGATGTCAGCTCCCGCCCTGCCTTTGGGCACTGGAATGACTCGCGTAATCTTCCACCGAGCTGGGAACTTCGCAGAATGAAGACAGGCGTTGAATATATAAAGTAAAGAATATATAAAGACTTGTCAATGACAGCAGCATAATAGCAACTTTATTGCAATGTCGATAAAGATCACTGAGACTTTTGACATTGAAAACACACAGACACAGTTCAAATCAAAGTGGCAGAAATACAATAAGTATAATAATATATTTGTAGTTTTTTGTGAACAGATGATTTAGGTCTACAAAAAACTAACTAACTACTAACCCTGCGATCGAACTCTGAAAGCACTCTACACAAATTTCTACCTTAGCAGACGTATCGACCGCATTTGCATAATAACATACGCTGAAACGCTCGGCTAAATCTATTCACAAGTATAGGCTAAGCTCCTCAGATGATCTATGGTTTCCGTCTGAATCTCCCTATAATTAGAACTTAATTAAACCGGCTTCAGACAGATTAACGTGAGTTATTGTAGTTATGTTCATGCCAACTAGTTACCTAATTAATTCACACAGATATAGGGATACGAGACACTAGCCTATTAGTGTCCCACCGTTGGGCAAAGGCCATACAGGGAAGGCATGAGCATTGATCAACACGCTTGCTCTTGAGCAAGCGTGTTGATCAATCGTCCACTCGTCTTGACGAGTGGACGATTTCAGACTTACTTTAAAGTCTAGGTTTCCTCAGACAGAAATAAAACCAGTACCTTACCTAATTTACTTGTAATGAGCACATACTCAAATTGTCTTGTTAAGAATTTCCAAGTTCACGTTCTTGAAACATCATAATCTTCATCACGGATCATCGATCGACATCCAATGTCATAATCACGCAACTTATTAACATCAACAGCTGTTCTTTTCGAGACCCACATTGTATGACGTGTGCTCTCATAATTTAAAGAGAGGTTAACGATTTCTTAGCTAGTCGAATATGTTTATAGGTCCTCAAAGACATAAGCTGGCAATGGTCTATGTCCATTTATTTGTAGACATCCATCCCAGACTGTCCAAAGCTTAGAAAAAAACATGATGTCCTAATGGTAAAAGCGTTGCAATTACTAAGCTTCGCAACAACTCTACAGAAATAAAAATAAACAGAGAAATGCCATAACAATAAATAAAGATAGGTTCTAAGTATACTCAATATTTTTGTATAATTTCTTGCAGGACACCTATATCGGCAACGGTAATGTGCTGGCCAGCCGCCAAGCCAACGAGTTAATAACTCAGCTCTCGTATTACAGAGCATTTATATTATAAATGAACATACATATAAAATGATAACTTGAATACTTTTTATGAAGAAGATATTTATTATTTAGGCAATGCTTGGAAAATTAAATTTTCGAAGCATTTAACTTTCTTCTTTTGTCGTAGATAATTAATTAGGAAGTTGATTCATTTTGATGAATTGGTTTTGTCCTTAGCTTACCCTGTAGGCATAACTACAGGGCAGCTTATGTTCTAAAACACATAACATCACGCCTGGTAATCTCCGAAGGGTTAGGTAGAGGTGTACCTAACAAGTGCACCCACATTTCGCCAGTTATTTTCAAGTCCCATGTAATAGGGGGTGAGCCTATTGCCATCAACCGGGCACAAATCCTGACTCTGTGGCTGCGACTGAGTAATTCCTGATGGAAAAACCCAATAACACTTTGCCTGACCCGGAAATTGAAGCCAGGACCTCATGCTCAGCAGTCGCGCTGGTAACCACAAGACCAACGAGGCAGTCAAGTGTCTTCACTACATATCACTTTACATATTATTAAACAAAGTCCTCCGCCGCGTCTGTCTGTCTGTCTGTTCGCGATAAACTCAAAAACCACTGAACGGATTTTTATGCGGTTTTAACCAATAGATAGAATGATTCATGAGGAAGGTTTTGGTATATAATTTGACAAGGTTTTGTGTAAATTGGTTGAAATATGACGATAATTTTATTGTTGGAAGTGTCGGAAGAAGTCAAGCCGCCTGGGAGCTTTTATCGAAAACGCTGCCTCGACAGACAAAACATGTAGGCATAATATGCTCTACACCCGTGCGAAGCCGGGGCGAGTCGCTGGTATGTTCTAAAAGTGTATGAAAAATCCACACTAATGAATTAAAATACCGTTTTTTTTCTTCAAAATGAAAGCAAACCGTCCTTTCAACTTTCTGCACAACGAATTTGTCCAGTTGTAGTTCAAATGACTACAATCTACAACATAATAATATGTAGTACTCAACTACCCACCATTTAGAGAAAACAAGACAAACTCCGAACTCAATTTGACCGTCCCACGCTGCTATCTGGAGTACAAGCAAAAGGCTAAACTACAACCGCACTGTCTGGGAGCCTTAGGCACTTGCCAGACTCGACCGAGTCTCACCCTAATCCTTCAAAATATTTTAAACGTTTGTATGTTTGTCTGCTGGCTGGGTCAGACTGGATGCAGAAGAGGGAGGAATGGGAGTTGTGGCGCTGTTTGAGAGAGGCCTATGTTCAGCAGTGGACCGCAATAGTCTGAGCTGGTGGATTTTTTGTATATTTTTAGGGTTCAGCCGACAAAAACGGAACTCTAAGGATCGGATTGTTGTCCGTCTGTCAAGACCCTTTTTCTCAAGAACGCGTGGCGGTATCAAGCTGAAATTAATATCAAATACTCAAATCTGGTACCCCTTGAAGCAGTAAAAAAATCAAACTTGTAAGTTAACGTCGTCAAAAGATATGACCGTTTATGTTGCATATTTTACGATTGCACACCACAAGGGAATCAAAACCTATGGGTACTTCCCGTTGACCTAGAATCATGAAATTTGGCAACAAGCAATGTCTTACAGACTTACACATGTAAGGGAAAAATTCTGAAAATCGTAAATATCTAGTTCTTTTACTCAATCACGCGTATTACAAAGTACTGAACGTACTGCCTCATTGGTCTAGTGGTCGCAAGCATGACTGCTGAGCATGAGGTCCCGGAGGCGTTCGATTCCCGGGTCGAACAAAATGTTATTGGGTGTTTCTATCAGGAATTTTGCAGTAGCAGCTACGGGTTTTAGATTTGTGCTCGGTAGATGGCAATAGGCTCGCCCCCTATTAGATGGGAATTAAACATAACTGGAAAAATGTGGGTGTACTATTAGGTACGCCTCAGTCTAACCCTTTCGGGATTACAGGCTGATTGATGTTATGTTATGAACGAATTTATACCGACTGTTACCTAGATTAACCTAAATATAGTTTAGTTAGTAAGCGAGTGAATCCGCGGGCAGCAGCCAGTGAGAAAACACAAACAAACCCTCGACCGTTGCCCAACTTGTTCCAATTGTTCTAACTAACTTAGAACGACATAAAACCACATGCCTAGACTTCTAGTGGCCGTAAATCGAGTCTAGAATTCTAAACAACGGACAATAAAGCCAGGAAGATGGTCGTTTTCTACTAAAACTTGGTTTATAGTTCACTGCAGGTGGAGCAGTGGAATGCTTTCAAATTAATTCTGATGAATCTTGAATAGAGATGATTCGTACTTGTTTCGGAATTCATTCTGGCGTGACACGGTACTCGACCTAATACATGGTAGTAGAGACACCGCGCCGACGCAAAAATGGTAACCACGTATTCAGTACAAACATTCGGATTCCACATATAAATTTTTCGTCAGTTATTATTTAAAAAAACCAGCCAAGTGAGAGTTAAACTCATGCAAAAGTCAAATGTTTATTCTTATTCTTTATTGCACACAAAATATAAAAGTAGGACACACACAAAATTACAATATATAACTTATGTACAACGGCGAGCTTAACCCAGAATTGGGTTTTCTTCCAGCAAAACCTTAGTTCGATTGTGAGATTTGCTAATGAGGAGCTTAAATTTTTGCACTTGCTTTTACTTTTACTTTTTGTTTCGTCTTCTTTCATGAATAACATCAAAACTACTTATTTTACAATAATAACAAACATATATTTGAGACCCTTATAACGAGCCCTTTCATTTGACATATAACAGTAAGGTTTGCTAAACATTTTTTTAATTTCCTAATTTGTCCCCCGGCAATGACGCTTATTTAAAAAATAATATACTTATTTTGCGCATCTGTGTTTGGGTCATAAGATTACACCATCCTACCTTTCACCTGATTTGGTCAAGTAGATTCGGAGCAAATTGGCTGTGACAGACGGACGGACAGATAGACAAACGTACGAGTGATCCTATAAGGGTTCCCTTTTTTTTTCTTTTTTGTACGGAACCCAAAAAACAGCTGCAATACCTACACGGTCAACATGTATGGCAAAGCTGTTTTTTTTTAGTTACCGATGTAAAATTTCTATGGGGGTTCAGAATGATGTACAAATGAATACGTGAAAACCGTTTTTAGCGTCGGTGTCCTTTCGACTCTGAATTATAACACTTCACTTGTCAAGTGTGTTTATGGTGTTTCTTTACTATCCCATCATAAACTTTCATCGACATTTCTTATATTGTGCATAGGCAAAAATATCCTTAAAGCACAATGAGTTAAGAGAATATAGTTGCAATCTTTTATGTATTGTTCCCTTTTTAACAGGAAAATAAGAATATTTTATTGTTTTACTTAACGTGAAGGTACAGCTTTGTAAGTTTACTTTTACTGTTGCAAATGACCATATTCAAATTACATGTTATTTTCAAAGAGGTGGTTGCATTTCACAGTGCGAGGCTTTCAACGTCAGAGTCAGGACTTCAGGGTTGCAATATAATTTCATGCTTGGCTTGCTTTGCGGTTTCTAATCCACGACGCCTGAAGTGATAAACTGCAAGCAAGAGGTCAATGGTCCCTTTTGGAATGCCTGCGGCAAGAAGCTGCGAGGCTTACAACAATTTTATTAGTGACTAACAACTCATCGCGGCTTCGCACGGGTACAACGTTTCAATGAAAAAAAAAAAAAAAAAAACTGCCATACAAACCTTGTACTGACAATCACGAACACAACAAAAAAACAATCTTATCGGTAAAGTCGGCCTCAAGTGATACTCCGTCATACATGTGGCGATAGAAGATATAGATATTAAACATCATTTTGAGAATAAACGGAATTGATAAAATGACCACGGTAATTGATTTATTCTTCGTTCGGCCCACTGAGTTTCGTCCCACATAAAAAAATCCTGGGTTGTCCCAAACAATATGCTTTGTTCGTCCCAAATACAATTTTAATTATTTTATTCCCGCTTCGGAGACGTCATCATAAAAATTGACAAAAAATTACGAAAAAGAATTTCTTTTTTTGAAAACTCCATGTTTTAATCTTTAATGTTTTTGTTTAGATATAATATTTATTATTATTATTTATTGTCCAGCAGTAGACATCAATACTCAATACTCAATTTTTTATTGCATTCCATATGTTTCAGAGGACAATGTCGGGCACGCAAAAATTTAGGAGAGAGGAAGAGGGCTTTAAGCAATTTAATCAAATCAAATATATTATAAGTATTATAAATTATTAGGTGTGTTACATTCGGTATATAATTTTATATGTATATATTATTATGTCAGTGTACATAGGGGTAACATTATATTTATTTTTATTGTTTAGGTATTGCATAACAATAGGTCATTATCATGTCACAATAAAAGTATTTTAGAAGTATTTGTTATAATATGTATGTATTAATGAAATTATGTATTCAAATAGATTAATTATAAGTATATTATATTAAATTAATGTTGTATTTAAATTATATTTTTTATTTATTTTAATTATGTAGATAGATTATTTATTTATTTTTTCATATTTATACAAGAATTACTGTGTTCCATATTATATTATTTTTATAATAGTTTGTTTTTGATAAAGTAATTTCATTTTGCAATCGTTTTATCATCAAGAAATTCCTTTACTGTGTAATATGCCTTGGATTCTAGAAATTGCTTCAATTTATTTATAAATATGTGTGTTTTGCTTATTTCTCTAATTTCATTTGGCAGTTTATTATAGATTTTAATGGACATAATTAAGGGGCTGGTTGAGTGCATTTTGATTCGGGATTGAGGTTTGTTTATTTTGTTTTTGTTATGTCTAAAAGTGTATCTTTTTTGTGTCTCTTCGCAACTGGTGTAGTAATCTTGATGTGTTTTGACAAATTTACATAATTCTAAAATATATAAACAAGGAAGTGTGAGTATTTTATGTTTTTGGAAGTGTGGTTTACAGCTGTCTGTTTGTTCTATGTTTGTTATTATTCTGATTAACTTCTTTTGTAAGATAAATATGGTTTGTGAGTCTGTACTGTTACCCCACAGCATGACCCCATAGCTGAGCCATGCTTGTGCATATGCATAGTAAGTAACAAGTGCAGTTTGGAGGTTTGTAGTTTTTTTAATTTCACGTAAGGCGTATGAGAATTTTGATAGCTTTGCTCTTATTTTTTGTATGTGGGATTTCCAATTGATGTGGGTATCTATAGATAAACCAAGTAGAGTAAATTCGTTGACTTGTTCTATTTTTGTGTTATTAAACATGAAATTTAGTTTTTTTGGGGACTTTTGATGGGGATGAAATGTTATTAATTTAGTTTTTGTGAAGTTAATTTCAAGATTATGATTGTCCATCCAGTTTACAGCTGAAGAAAGAAGAGAGTTTAATTTGGCGTTTATATTGTCATTAGTTTGGCATGTGGTAAGCAAAGAGATATCGTCTGCGAAGAGCACACACGGTCCGTTTATAGTTTTAGGAAGGTCGTTTATGTATATTAGGAACAAAAGGCAACCCACTACACTACCTTGGGGAATTGACGCATTTACTGTTTTACTGTCGGATCTCATTTTAGTTATTTCGTTTGTGTTATGATCAAAGTATTCAATTTCTACCAGTTGTATCCTATCCTTCAGATATGAAGCAAACCATTCATGAGCTTTTCCCCGTATTCCTATCCCATGTAGCTTGTCTAATAAAATGTCAAATTTCACCTTATCATAGGCTTTGGTCATATCAAGCAGTATACCTACAGCGTAGTTTTTGTTGTTAATAATAGTTAGAGCCTCTTGTACGTATTTGTAGACTGCTAACGTTGTGGACCTGTTTTTACGGAAACCGTTTTGGCTGTCGTCAAGTATGTTATATTTTTCGCAAAATGAGTAGACACGGTCACACATAGCCTTCTCAAAGATTTTAGACGCAGTTGGTAACAGTGCTATAGGGCGATAATTGTTAGGGTCGGTTTCATCATCTTTCGGCTGAAATGATGATGATGATGACTATTTATTTATTTTTTGTTTAAGTGTATTTTAAATATTTCTGCAGAAAGATGTCCGCTATCTGATATAAAACGGTTTTGACCAAGATTTTCCACAATGACCGGTCTTGCGCTTTCTGTCTTTCATAACCTTCTGTTACTAATACGAATATCTCTTTCATTGTAACACAATGTAACTAAAAATAACCTTTCCCTATTTTAACGACTTACGTCCCAAGAACGGAAGCTCAACTGACCTAGCACTCCTCACCTTAAAACTTGCACAACCGACAATCGTGTCGTTAACGTAAGTGCTCCCGAATCATTCACTCGAGCGCACACCGTCGTCCCACAGTGTTGCTAGATTGAGGTTCTTTCGGTTTTTTGAGGGAAACAAAACCGACTTCCAAAAAAACACTAAAAAAGTCTAAAATAACTTGACTTTCGGAAGTCGGTGTCTTTGTTTGTATCATTGACTTTTTGCCACCGACTTCCGAAAGTCAAGTTATTTTAGACTTTTTAGTGATTTTTTGGAAGTCGGTTTTGTTTTCGCAGAAAGTTTTTATTTTTATTTTACCCTTTTCAGTTAATAAATAAATAAAATAGTAAATTGGTAGCACAAGTGTAGGTAACTCTTCCATAGCAAGTAGTGTTAGGTATACAAAGAGTGAAGCGTATAATTTTTATGCAAAAACTATTTAAATTAGAAATTAAGTTAAATTTAATTTAATTAAGACTAACTTATACTAAATCAGATGTGTGTGTGTGAGTGCAGGGTGTAGGTTTGTGTGTGAGTATATGTAGTATATACCACACAAATTCTTGTCATGACTTAATTTTTACATTGTAACTAGAAGTTAGTTAAAGTACTCGTCAAGACGAATCATACGAGCCCAAACTCGATGAGGTTTTGTCGTTTTATAACGGAGTTCCTATGGCCACCGTCCAGCTCCATCGTCAGACACTGGATACCAATTAGGACCAAAGTACTCATCAAGACGAATCATACGAGCCCAAACTCGATGGGATTGTGTCATTTTATTACGGACTACCTGTGACCACCTTCCAGCTCCATCACCAGATCCTGGGTCCAGATCCATCTAGAGACAAAGTTCTCGACAAGATGAATTATACGAACCCAAACTCGATGGGGTTATGTCGTTTGATAACGGAGTTCGTTCTATGGCCACCTTCCAGCTCCATCATCAGACCCTGGTTACCATTTAGGACTAAAGTACTTGTCAAGACGAATCAAACGAGTCCAAACACGACGGCGTTGCGTCGTTTTATTACAGAGTTCCTATGGCCACCTTCCAGCTCCATCATCAGATCAGCTCCATTTTATCATAATATTGCATTGTGTTGCGATATACACATGCCTGCAAAATTTCAGCTCAATCAGAAATCAGGAAGTGTGTCAAAGGATAGTGGCGAACTCTCAAACAAATTTTTGTTGACATTTTTTTTTGGCGTCTGCCTATGAAAAATATGTTAAAATATTGAGTTTGAATTCCTGAACAATTTTGTCTTCAGTTATACTTTTATAGGAAGTCAGGAATTAAAGATATTCCAGTTTGAAGTTTTAGAGGTTATGTTTATTCTTGTCAACAACAGACTAATCGAAAAAGAATTATAGAAATGCATTTATACAAAATAAACTACGAAATGCGTATTCAGAATATTAAGTCCAACCGACAGGTCTGGCACATGGCCCACATGGCCACATGAGATGTAAGTAGGTACTTATTTATTTAATAATCTTAGTCAACTATCATAAGAGCAATTAGTATGATTTATTACGATGGTAAGGGTAGGTCAGGTATAGAAAAAGAAACGTATTTTTTAAAATACTTATTCCTCATCTTCTCTAATCACAGTGTCAACAAGAAAACCTGCGGGTGCTGAGATATTTGGTTCAGCTGTAGTTAACTGGTGCTCGCCTTTTAACAATGATTCTGGTATGAATGTTTTTTGGCCACATCCTTTCAACAAAGCAATGCTATCTCTAAAACCTCCTAAAATAAAAGCCAAAGTCATTGTTTCTGCAGCCTTAGAGCGGAATACTCATTACTAAATAAACTAAAAAAGATTTTGTAAAAGTTCAGTGGTCAGTTCAGTACAGTACATGTCATTACGCATGTTTTTTTCGTTGGGGATTTTGATACGGTGTCATTTTTATGAATTAAAAAATTATAACCGCTATATTCTTAGCACAAACAATATTTTTTATTATAACATAAATTGTATCCTGATGCAGAAATGTATTTACAAAGTATAAATTAATGAAATACGTAAATCCAAGCATTTTATGTAACTTGTCTAAGATTTATATTCCATGGCAACATTAAAAGTATAGCTGAGCCAAAAGTCATGAATTCAAGCCATAATGAAAAAATCTAAGCCATGATTATATAGTCTGCCGTCAAACGGTGAATGGCCGTAACTACTTTAAAGTATATTTTGCGTAAATGACAATTTTGTCTGAAGTGAAGTTTTAAAGCACTGTCGATAGTCTTTACTTGTCTTATTTTATATGATAATTTAACTGTGGCTACGAGCGAATTGGAGCTTTATTAGCTAGACAGAAAGATAGAGAATTTCTTGCTGAATCCGAATCAATTTTAACTCATTTTTGGTAAAAATGTTAGTTACCTCCTTTCACGGCACGGTAGTATTATCATCAATAATCTAGTCAATAAAGCTCTTAATTATGACGACTTTTTTTCCAGACTTTCACAGGCCTTAAGCTTGATTTGATAAAACTTTGTAAATTATTTCGTCGGTGTCTATCACAGTGACATACGTAGACGCTTAATAATTTAATCAGCAATTTATTCGCCACTTTTCTTTAACTAGCAAGTATCACGTGACGTCGCGTGATGTACATCAAAGCGCCTTCACGCGATGTCGCGTGATGTGACAATTAAAGTGAGGACAACAACCAAATTCCTAAACCGATTTTGATAAAATTTCTATGGGACCAATCGGGAAGCATATCCTTTCAGAAGAAAAAAGAATTTTTCAAATCGGTTGATAAATGACGCAGTTATGAGGCAACAAACATAGCAAAAAAAAAATACAACTGAATTGAGAACCTCTTCCTTTTTGAAGAAAGTCGGTCGAAAGGGGTGGGCAAATGAAATCCTTGGGAAGAATTTCCTCAGGGATAGATAGAACAACACTGAAATTTAGGATTTCAAGAAACATTTTACAGCCTACTTAGTAATCTAGTAATTATAACTTGCGTATTGTTTGATTGCTTGGTGGCGGGCCTGGGACGGGCAACACAGAGAATTTGATACCTTGCAGTACCTTTTAAGAAGAAAACAGTTGAAGGTATCATCATCATTCGCCTGATTGATTGATCTTATCCCAATTTATTTCGTGTTACCCAGGATAAATAAAATGAAATATTTTTATTGACAAAAAAATTAAATATTTATAATAAGTTAGTTAGTTTGTTTGTTTAGTTTAGGTTATTTTAATTTATAAATTTTAATGTATTTATAAAAGAAACTTCGCAATAAATTATATACTTTTCCATTTCAAAAAAAAAATTATATTGATACACAGAATAAAAACACTTTTTGCAAAAAATAAAACCGACTTCAAAAACATCTACAATTTCAGGGTTGCCCTCGATTTCCCTGGGATCTCATCATCAGATTCTAACTTTGTGACAACGGGACCACCTCAGTAGTATAGGCTTTCGAATAAAAAAAGAATTTTGACAATCGCTCCACAATTAGCGGAGAAATCGGTGAACATACAGGAAACACAGTCGAACGTAGAACCTCCTCATTTTGTTTGAAGTCGGTTAAAATATTGTCAAAAGAGTTTTGGTGAAACATTAGTGAACCGCTAACAATTCATTTCATGGTAATAGGCTTATCCCCAATAAAATAGAACTTAACATACCTAACTGGCGAAAAGTTGTACAGCACACATCTGCGTACCCCCTCAAGCACACAAGCGTGATATTATGTTATGATGTTGTGTAAACAATAAACATCCAAGCGATTGCAGGAGTCACGACTGATTTGCTATCTATAATTGAAGAGTTCCATTCAAGAGATCAGCATCAGATCTTCACCAAATTTGAATGGGACCACCGCGAAATAATATTCTACCAAACAAAAAAAAACATCGAAATCGGTTCACAATTGGCGAAGATATCGCTGAAAATCAAAAAAAAACAGGCGAAGAATCAGGTTAAATAGGTTATACATTTCCTTTAGAAACCCTGACTCCTGTGCTAGGTGAGACTTGTGTTTACCCGTTATTGGTGCGAATCTTCACAACATGAAAAAAAAAGATTAATAATTAATCAACAAAAATAATGCATGATGTGTGGTCTAGAGTGGTGTGTGCGCGTGTGTTTATGAGTAGGTGTGAGTGTGCGAGTGTGTTGTCTCTATGTGTGTGTGTGTGTGTGTGTGTGTGTGTGTGTATGTGTTTGGTGCGTGTTATGAGTGATCGTGGTTCGTGACTGGACTTGGGTTATCTATGAGAATTGGTTTGCCTACATAACTATCAATCATCTCGAGTATTGTTCTTTAATGAAGTTTTCCGTCTGTTGGAAATCCAGTGTTTGAAGCCATGAATTTAGTTTTATCTTAGTATTATTTATTGTTATTAGTTAGTCACATTTCTCTATAACTTCGTCATCACAGCATTCACCTCCTTTCTAGAAAAACCTCGCCTCCTTTCTGTTTGCTAAAGGTATCAACTTGGCCAAAAATGGGGAAAATTCAGAAAATGGATCTAGCAACCCTGCCGTCTCAGTAGTTTCTCATTCATTCACATAATAGTCAAATCGTCGTCTGCACAGGAACACTTGCGCCTAATGGATTGATGGCGACTGCTTCGGGACTTTCTGCTTCGACTTGAGACAATTATGGAGTTTTGTAACTGTCGTTCGCTTTTGATGGGGTAGAGTTCTGTTTTTAAGTGGAGTTGGCGATGGTTTTCGTCTTTGTGCGGTGGGATGAATTTCGGATGAAAAATCTATGTTTTGGTCGCGTTTTCTACCTACTCAATCAGGTTTTTAAAGCATATAAATCTGTGTCATGATGCAGATAGTTTAGGTACACTACTTACATCATCAAGCAATATTAGTTGGCTAGGTATATTGCTTTCAGTTTTGTGTAATGAAATAGTGGCGATACCTAATCCGTTCGGCGCATTCTGGGCAATCTTCACAACGGCATCTTGGCGACTGGCTATATTGTTAGTTAGCACTGCAATAGACGCTATTATAAATAAATATATTTCCGCCGACATAATTAATAGGCGTGCAGCAATGGGGCCAACGGGAATAAAATTACAAACTTCTCATTGTCCCCATCAATGGTGCACAGTAATGGAGCTAACGGGAAAAATAAAAATTATCATCTCTTTGTTCTCATATGGCAACGGGAATACACTCATCTCTTGTAGAACAACAAAGTGTTAAAGATAAAGAAAACCATTTATTTAATTATTCCAATTAAAGCAATATTTTACTATTTCAGTACAGTATTATAGATGTGCACATTCCACGAAGATACTATTATTGATTGAGGTAATATCTCCAATCACTTTCAATATGAAATGCCAGCACTACGTGCATACATTGGATGCCGAACATTCCTCGTGATGTCGACACAGGTACATATCAGCGGTGTCTGCAATCGAGTGGTTTGGTGGCAACAGAATACATAGATACCTATGCGTGTATGAATAGAGGCGAGAATAATCTCTATGCACTTCAAATATAAAGAGTTTTCATAAAAAGGTGGACGGTGGAAACTAAATATTTCCCAACGGTCACTCAGGTGGACAAAGGTGAGCCGTTGTAAAAAAATCTTTCCACGGTTCACCCAGGTGATCTCAGGAGGTGGACGGTGGGTAAGAACTTGAGACGGGAGATACTATGTTTATAAGTGGTGGGTGTACACGTCTTCTAAACAAAGATTAGATTTTACAAATCAGTTATGGTTACTGCCTCGTTGGTGTAGTGGTCGCCAAATCGACTGCTGAGCATGAGGTCCTGGGTTCGATTCCCAGGTCGGGCAAAGTGTTATTGGGTTTTTCTATCAGACATTTTTCAGTAGCAGCCACGGAGTCTGGATTTGTGCCCGGTTGATGGCAATAGGCTCACCGCCTCCTATTACATGGGACTTAAAACAAAAGCTGGCAAAATGTTGGTAAACTATTAGGTGCACCTCTGCTTTACCCTCCAGTTGTGATCTCGTCGTGTTTCAGTTTCCGCTTTCTGAACGGATTTGCTATGAGTTAAGGATGTGGACGTTGAATCATTTACAGTTTCCTGTTTTTGTTGTATTTATATAAATTCTAATAGAAGGCTGCCATTTTTGAAATAAAAGAAATGTTTTATCGTTTTATAAAAATACTTTTATTTGCATAACTTCCAAATTTTTTTGTTGGCCGTACTTTCCCAAGACATAACATTGTTTATTTTATTTGTGGTCCCAAAAACTACTCAAAAATAATTATTGTATGTTTAGGTGGAATCCGGGACCGCGGTCCCGGTCCCAAAACCCCCCCCCCCCCGACCCGCGGGGATTACGGGCTTAATATTATGATATTATGCAAGTGTAAATATTTTTAAACAACAGTGAAATTATTTACCTACATGATTAGTCTGAAATAATATTCATGCTTAGTAATATTCATGCTTAGTAGGCAAAGCCGAAATACATATAATGCCCGCGTCTTCGTCCGCAAAAATGTGACAGCTCGGCATGATATAAATATAATTTATAGCCTATGTTATTTCCTGATAATTTAGCTTTCTGCTGTTGAAAAAATGGTTAAAATCGGTCCTGTAGTTTCGGAGCTTATTCGGTACAAACATCCAAAAAAATCGTTCGTCTTTATATTTCTCACACTGCGCAGATACTTGACCTCTGCTAAAAGTCGTTAAAAAACATGTAACTGGTAGACCAGAAATTTGCTCGACGATAAAAGGAATATTATCGGGGAATATCACTCCAACAGCAATAAATATCGTCACATTTGGCATGAACTGGCACTTCCTCAAATGTATTTACCATTACTGCGGTCATTCCACTTAAGGGCATTACATTGCCCAATGACCTTGAGCATGCTGCCCCGTACTAACTTACGACGAAACGGCGAGAGAGAGAGGGACGAGTGCGGCAGTGACATAGTGCTTTTCGCGAAATTTCCGATTTTTATAATATATTTTAAAATATTAAAAGAAATATGAGAAAAAAATCAATACACATTGTTAAATACGTCATTACGTATTTTTTGGTATAAAATTCATGCCGAGTTATTGAGCCGTTATAGAGAAAATTTTCAATTTAGGTTGAAAAAGGACCTATTTGTTACGATTTTTCGATAAAATTTGAGTTAGTTTATTAAAATTTTAAACAATACAATGTATTTGTGATGACCTTTACTTTAACATATATTTTTTATATTGAAAACGCACAAAAGGATTCATCTACAAACTTCTTTAAACACATCATGCTCAAGGTCATTGGGCAATGTAATGCCCTTAAGTATCTACGCAACAAGTTCGCCAATGGACAGAAAATAGGAAACATATACAAAAACCTTTTAATATGCGCACAATAGCTCCTAACAAAAGCATAGTAAAAACGGTAGCGTTTCAAAAGTCCACTCTTAAAGACCCGGTCTGAATGCTTAAAGTTCTGGGGGTTCCACCCCCTCTTCACCCTCCTAAAGTTACGGGTTCCAGGTCGGGGTGAACACAGGACCGCTTTATTTCATACCTCGAGAACTTTGCACTCATTATTTTGCGTTTGGCAACTAATTCGTATGCTATCGGGGTTGCCAGCTTTAAGGGCACTTAATTTACGTGTATTTTACTACCTGTGAAAGCTTTCGTATTGTTTTGAATAATGAATAGGGACCATGTCTGGGCTTATAAAGGGGGTAACAAGACCCTTATTGAAGCCGAAGGGCACTAGTTCTCCCCGTCATCGCGTTTTTTTTTCTAGACCATACCTGGGAACCTTCTAGTTACCGAGATATTGGGGGTCAAAAAGACAAGTTTTTAATTTATAACTTTACTTTAAACACCTCCACGACCCCCGTAGTATTCAATCCATCCATCAGCACAATGTTTTGAGTGCGTTAAATTGAGTCCTACCGTAAAACGTGATATTTCACTCCAAAAAAAAGTAATCCCAGCAATAATTTTTCTTAAAGTTACTTAGTTTGATGTTCAGAATGCTTGACGGCTTTGTGAAGGGTCTGTATACATCCTGTATGTGCAGAATAAGCTCAGAAACATTTCGGGTGACGGCGCTGTCATTTGATGTAATTTTATCAACGTGGGATTACATAATTAATTACGTTTTCATGTTGTGATATGATAATACAATGTTGGTAATATAGTATGGTTTGTGCCCATTAAAGGTTAAATAAACCGAGTGACAACGCGATTACGATAGCATAAAATTCTTTCATTCATATTGCACAAACCTTACTTGACTGTTGGAGAAAAATGGTAGAAGACGATGCAATCCACGCGTGTGTAATTTTTATTGCAATTAGTTTAGTTACCTGAAACTGTCAAATTTTGCCAATCAACCTTGAACCCAGCGATTTAGCGATAAAGTTGAAAATCTATTCAAGAAATTTGACAGATTGTAGTAGCTTGATGTGCTGGCTGGCCTCTGTACATACATATGTGTTTCCTGTATAAAATAATATCTCTACTTAAAACATGAACCTACCTATCCATATGAAGTGACACAAATGGATGAATAACAATCTTAAAATATGAAAATCTAAGAAAATATTCCTTTCAACATATCATTTATACCTGTTTCCAACTACGAAAGCGTATATCAAAGCAAGTGCAGGCGTTGTTGCGTCTGCACCAGCACAGCCCAGGGATATGCAAATATTATTTATTTCGTTTCCCCGACTCCGTAATGTAGATAATATATCTGAAAATATAAAGATACAAAGTAGCGATTGTATTTGTAGGAATATAAGAGTATCCTGTAAGTATATTGAATGCAGATCACGTTTATGTGTTAGTACGCCTACGGGGAGAATATTAATTATAATATGGACTTTTCATGACTGATTTCTTCAACTGTGGTCTCATGTTTTAGAGCACGTTGCGATTAGGTTTTTCCATATTTTTTTTCTTTTTGTTTCTACAAAATAACCATTATTATGAAGAGGTAAGCTTGAATGTAGGTTTCCCGAAGGGTTAGGTAGAGGTGTACCTACCTAACAGTACACTCACATTTCGACAGTTATGTTTAACTCCCATGTAATAAGAATAGGGGGCGAGCCTATTGCCATCAACCGAGCACAAATACGGACTTCGTGGCTGACTGGGTGTGCTGAGAAACTCCTGATGGAAAACCCAATAACACTTTGCCCGACCCGGGAATCAAACCCAGGACCTCATGCTCAGCAGTCGCGCTTGTGACTATTAGACTAACGAGGCAGTATTGATCAGATCTAACTAATGGGAAGCTACACTATTCGCGAGTCTCATAAGCTATAATTAAAACGGTCCCGTGGGATAATTTCCACCCATAACGCGAGCGAAACCGCGAACAAAAGCTAATCTTGAAATATACAATACAAATACAATAATATGTTGTATTTTTAGAGATAGACCGGTGTGTATTCTACAAGCGTGCAAGTCAATTGAATGCAGTCCACGTTTCTGAGTTAGTACCTCCTACGCCAATACATTACTGACTTTGATAGACTTCAACTTTAACGCCTGTAGCCTCACGACTAAGTAAGTATAACACCTACATGTTATATTATTATTATAGCTAGCCCATATTGTCCCACTGCTGGGCAAAGGCCTCCCTCCATTCCTTCCAACGGTCTCGATTCTGTGCTGCTACTTTCCAATTCTCAAGGAAGACATCCAGTTCGTCCCGCCATCTCCTTCGTGGTCTGCCGCGTTCCCGAGTCACTGTTACAGGACACCAATCACGTCGTCATCAGTCACGTCTACGATTTACGTAACGATAGATACAGGGTCTAACAAGACCCTTCACGAAGCCGTTTACCAAGCCTTCTGTACATCAAATTAAGTAACTTTACGCAAAAATATTGCTGGGAAACGACTTTTTTTTGAGGTGTAAAATCACGTTTTACGGTAGATCTCAATGTAACGCACTCAAATCATTGTGCTGATGGATGGATTGAATAGTACGGGGGTCCTGAAGGTGTTTAATGTAAAAATCTTACATTAAGACAAGTATTTAAAAAAAAAAAACAATGTGAAAAGGTTGGAACTTTGACCCCCAATATCTCCGTAACTAGAAGGTTCTCAGGTATGGTCTAGAACAAAAAAAATATCGATGAGACCTGCCTGTCGGCTTCGTTAAGGGTCTTGTTACACCCTTTATATTATTATTATTTCACATTCTTGCAACAGTTGCAGGTGATAAAACTCATCACCTTCATCCGTCTATATTTTTCCCATCTATGTTGATGTCGGTTTCCGTATCCGTATGCAGCTGGATACGAACACTGCTATAAGCTTACGTGGTTTAAAATTAAACTTATACTATCACTTACAGGATATCTGATTATAAGTAATTGATATAACAACCCACAAAAATTTCAATCGAGTGGAGGGTTTCAAATTGTCAAAAGTACGTGGAACCCAGTTTTGAGTATGGTCATAAGTAGTATCCTAATAAGAACTCTACAAAACCTAGTGATACTGTGAGTGTGTTTGCCGTCATTTAGTGTCAATTTCCAGTAGTACGCGTAGCGAAAGACAAAGAAAGGGGGTAGACAGATTTGTTTGCACCCGCATTCTCCAGTCAACCCGCGATCATGGCTTGCAACAGCGTCGAAATATCGGGAGCTCAAAATAATTAATAATCACGGAAGATATTCCGTAAGTGACAGTAGGTATAAGCTTGGATACGACGTCACTAGATCCATCATGGATCTGGCCAATGGATCTTCTGAGATTGAACCAAACTTTAGGATGAACGAAGAATAAATCGAAAAATTCTCATTAAAAACATTTTACTTATGTTTTTATAAAAATAGACCTAGTGAGAAAAACAATCGTCACTAGATCCATCATGGATCTTCTGAGATTGAACCACACATAGTACATAACTAACATTACTTTAATTTCCCTTCTGACAGTAACTCTACCCAAAAGCATTAATCAGCGAACACATATAACAAGCAAAAATCAGCTCGTTTCCGTCCCACACTCCAGCATTCATACGACCCTTATCTTTACCGTAACATCTTATCTCAACTGCCCTCGAGTACGTTGGGTACGTTCGGTACTATTCACACTTTACTGCCGGAGACTTCAACGGCTATAACTAGTCCCCCGACCATAAAGTAAACGTGAAAACTTTTAACGATCACTGCACACATATTGGACGTTCTTGGGAAGGCAATAAGTTTGTATGTTAGTGTGCATTTTATAGATTTCCTAAGTAAATGGTGGTCATGTGCATTTCTGTTGTAGTTAGGGAAGCTAGGTAGACCTTCAGAAGTTGTCAGTAATTATAACATAACATAACGCCTGTAATCCTCGAAGATTTAGGCCGAAGTGGTAATAATAGTCCCATGTAATAGTGGGCGAGCCCATTGCCATCTACCGGGCACAATACTGTCTCCGTGGCCGCTACTGAGAAATACAGAGGAAAAACCCAATAACACTATGCCCAACCTGAGAATCGAACCCAAATTTCAAATTCAAAGTCAAATTTTGAGTGATGATGTCTGCGATTTACAGTAATGATATCTGCGATTTACAGTAATGATGTCTGCGATTTACAGTAATGATGTCTGCAATTTAGAGTAAGAACAGTTTTCCTCATATTATAACATCTTAGTACGATTTCCGCTAAATATACAAATGAACGCATACATTTGGTAAACTCTGCACTCCTTGTTTGGGGCAAAATTTAATAATAATATCCTACATTCTTCTAATTGATCACATGTGAAGCAGTTCATAGTAGCAAAATATCCTGAATAATGTCTAGTAAAGCCGTAGGTATATGTAACTGGTGTAAATATTATTTATAGTCACTGTGCATACTATTAACGATGTATACTCTAACTGAAAATCAAAATAAAAACCTGAAAATAACTTTTATGGCAGGAAAAAAAACTGAATGCGAGATCTAATAATCAAATTATAGATGACTGGTGTAGAGTTCTACTTTTAAAGTTCCAACAAATACCTACCTAATCTTCATCGAAGAAACCAGTACCTAACCGTTCGCCATCCTCAATGCTAATCCCCAATATTCGGTTCATAATTATTCTAAGCCTGGCCAAATAAGATTTCCGTTCGGGAAATTATCCAAAACATCCACAGGATCACAAGCCAACGAAATTAAATTCCGACAAGGCAGCACCGGTGTCTTCGGAGAGGCTGAATAAAAAAAATACCTTCGCACAATCCGGTTTCAATTTTGACATTTTCGCTACACCTTTCGGTTAGTTACACAAAATGAAGATAATGGGGTCAAAATGGGGTACAGGAATCTTTTGATGTGTTGTCAAGACCAGAATGAACGCCGCCATTTTTTTTTCTGCAATACATTTTCACAAAATAATGTCACTTTAGTACTTTCATAGTTTATTTACCGCTAGCTAACTTGGATAACTGAGATTTGAAGATTCATCTGTAGAACATATTTTTAATAGGCTTTTATTAGCTTCACCTGAAAATAATTAATAACTGTGTAAAGTTAAATTTTACCCATTTCGCGGGTTCCGTTTAGGCTGAAATTTTGAATACATGTTTAGTTTAGATGACAATGCAGTGTTAGCTAAGTGACGTCATTCTAAATCCAATATGGCGGACTCTAAAGGTGTCGAACTAGTTATTTTTTACGCATTCTTTGCTAAGAAGAATACGAGAAATACAATGACGTCACTCTAAAGCGTGTTTTTTTTAAACTATAATATTTTATTTAGACACACCTCAGGTAATAGGGATAAAAATACCTCACAACTTAATAGCTTGGAAGTAAAACAACTGTGAAAATGAAAGTACCGACAGTACTTTACCAACAGCGCTGTTTGTCAATGACACACGAAAGTATCGATAACCTCCTTTGGGGGAACTGTCTCTTTCAAAATTTGACGTTCAAAAAGTGCTGATTATATCTGCATTTGAAAAAATGACTTTTGATTTTGATTTTTTTGACTCAAGTGTCGCAAGGACCTTGTTGTAACCCTATTCTGTAACTTTTTTAATGAAAAAGTCATTCAATGTAGTAAATTAACATAAAGGGTTGTATTGATGATTTAAATGATTCTAACTGTAGCTTTCAATAGCTATTTCATGAAAAAGTCAATCTTTGGGATTATATGAACTTAGAGGGTTGTATTGATAATTTGAATGATTACAATTCTATAACTCCATATGTGTTACTGGCGCGATTCATATTTTCATCAACATACAACCTGACACTGACCTGCAAATTGCAAAAAACGTAAGAAAATTTGAATTTCGCGGGCTACCCTTGCGCATCCACCTCAAACTGAAGTAGGGTAAAGTCTGAAAACCTATTTTCCTATACCTACATTCACTACATTGTTTTAAAAAGTTAAGATAGCAGTGAATAACAAATGGGGTTGCCTGTGGGCGGTCGCGGAAGAGCATTCGCAGTGCTTTTACTTAATTTTCTTTTAAATTAAGTACAACATTTTATTTGACTCACTCTTAGCCAAACGAAGCTTAGCTGAGTGCTTTGGCACTGATTGCATGTCTGCTTAATTTGTTGGTAGTCATAAACGTAAAAATATTCTCCAGCATTCGTTGGTCAAAGAGAAGCCGACTTAAGTGAGAATTTATGAAACTCATAAAAACGAAACTAATCTATAAAATACTTAAATAACAACCTAACTGAACACATTAAATAAAAACAATAATTTTAATTTGGTTATAATAAAATCTTACAAAAAAGTGCTTAAAAATAAATTAATTTTGACTTCACGTTAACTAGTAAAACGTACGTAACTGGTAAAAATGCAGGAACAGGGATTATCAAACGCAAAAAAAAAACTTGAGCTCCAAAAATCAAATGTCCTACAGACTTCTTGAAGCTTATAATATATGATCAAAAAATGACTAGCAAACTGGTTGACATAGAATAAGAAGGCTTTCAGAAACCGACAATAAGTAAAGTACTCTAACAACCCTTCAAAACACAGTACAATTCCATCTAATAAACGATACCAACCGCAACTTGATTACCAACCACATTCAACAGACGAACGGTAGCCAATTCTATAACACACTCTATAGCTCGATCGAGTACTGGCAATCTCCCTTCATTCGCTCTTCCCAGTCCGACAAAGCCTTATTAGGTTGTTGTACGATGCAAGATGCGCCCGGCGCCAATCGATGTGGGTAACCATGGCAACGGCTGCCAGCCCACAACCAGACAAGACCTTTAGGCTGTACGATTTAGAGACGATCGATGATACGATTCTTTGGGTCGTACTAAGAATAAGAGGTCAGTTGGAATAAAATGAATAGGACAAAAATCCTTTGTATTTTGTGAATGAAATGACGGTTACTACCAGTGGCGAAGACTCCATACAACTCGGTCCTACCGGCTTCCCTTTGCAAAATGGCACAGTCAGTATTCCATAGACAAATAATATAGACCTCTTAGAAAAATTGACTTTTCGCTACTGGTTACTACAACAAGTAGTCCTGAGTTGTCCGAAACCACCGAATTTTCCTGACCTTCACTGGGTTGACGATGGTGTGCTGCTGTTATTGCCACGGTACCTTTTCACATCTTTTTTCTCCGACGTCAGCCCAAATGTTTAAATTAATAATTGGGCTTATTTATTTATGAAGATGATATTGGTAACCCATTAGACTTTAAGCCATTCATTATATTATTGTAGCAATCAAAACCATCTTTCAGTCAAAGTAGGCTGATATTGAACAGCACTTTTTCGACGGCAAAAAGATATGGAGTTCAGACGACAAAAAAACGTGGGAGTTCGGATGGCAAAAAAACGTGGGAGTTCGGACAGTCCCCCAAAACCCCCACCCTTTTTTTTTTTTTTTTACCTATGGGAAATCATCAAATAACCCCTCCCGCTCTGGGCTGAGCAGGAGGGAGTGTCAGACTTTTACAGACTAAAACCCATCCATGTTCCTTCCTTTGCCCTTTGTGTTCCAGGGCCGCGGTATCTCTTTCGAACAGTCCCGCAACCCTGGCAGGCGTCGGTCCTTACGGACCCCTTCCTGTTTGCTGACTCTCTTTGAGGCGCGCGTGGAACACGAACGCGCCGTCGACACGGCCTGTCGTCATAAGACGGACGGACGGCGAGCTAGCCCATAGCTCACCGTCCACAGGCTCGCGCCTACGGTGGCCCCCGACGCCCGGTGCGTCTCCCGCGGCGGCTGGGACGTGAGGTTCTCTCCCTCTCACGTCCCGCCACCTCCTTCGCTAGCATGACTGCTTCGCAGAAGGAGGTGACGGCGTCCCATTCCGTCTCGCTCCGGACCATGGATTGAACCAGGGCCGGACGCGAGAGGTCGCCGCCGCCGATCGCCGCTACGAGGACACGGCGTTGCTCCGCCCAAGCGGAGCAGACCTGCACAGTGTGCTCCACCGTGTCCTCCGGTCGATCCTCGCAGTGGTGACACCCGGGCGTTTCCTCCCGCCCGATTAGGTGCAGGAACCTCCCGAAACAACCATGTCCGGTGAGGACCTGCGTCAGGCGGAAGGTGAGGGCGCCGTGGCGCCTCTCTAGCCACTCCTCAAAGAGGGGACTTACCGCCACTAAAGTGGCGTAACCTAAACCCCCAGCCTTCACTTTATCATATATTATGTATTCTCGTTTCCGCTCATTAGCAAAGAGCACTACCTATTCATTTCTCCACTACCAAAGATCTCGAATTTCGCGCTTCTTTTTTTCAGTTTTCTAGTAATCCATTGCATTCCGCCGATTTCCTTCCAAGAAGGTGGCATTTCAGAGTCAGACCCTGGAGCTATTCTGTTTTATTGGTTCCTACTTTTCTATTCAAAAGGTAATAAGTTAGATTAGATTATTGATCATCTCGGAGAAGGAGCTCGTGGTTAAATATTAACAGCCGCTCGGGTCGATCTTCAGGTTAAGCCGTACAAGAAAAATCTAGGCAGATGATGAGATTACGTCTTGAACAGACTAGGTACTTCACCATCTGATCAGCCTTTCCCCAACCTTGTAGGGGACGGCTTCCAGTCTAAAAGGATGCAGCTAAATACCAGTATTTTACACTGAGCGGGCACATTTACAGCCCACCAATAACTCTTTCATTCTATCGATTTATTTTCCACATACCTAGTCGTTACACGATCGTCGATCGTACGGTATAAAAACCGTATATCGTACCCACGCAAAATTGGCAAACTATACACAGATGAATGGGATCCTCGCTTTCAAAGTTTAGCCCTGGCGGTGACGGCATTGTTTATTTGACATGTCTGTGTATGATTCTGTCCGTAAAACGTATGCAGTTGATCATAGATGGTAGAAAATATTCAATAAGCAGGTTAGGTTCACTCGTTTTACCGTTTTGCTGAATATCATTAATTGTTCTTCACTCTAATAAAGGACACAGCGCACAAATCAAATGATCGGCATCGGAAAGGGATCGGCATCGTATCACCTTCACCTCGCCGTCAAACAGGCGTCAACCTAACGTAAGCAAGCGGATCAGCAGCTCCGATACATCAACTCGGCTACGGCTAGGCGACGCCGCACTTACGGCTAGGCGACGCCGCGCTTACGGCTCGCCGACCGCTGTTTGATCAGTTTGATAATGACAGCACGTGTGTCAACAGTAGTGAGCGTAAGGGTGGACGAAGAGGCGTAAGCTCGGGTACGGATAGACGTGAGCGCGGCTACGGATAGACGTAAGCGCGGCTACGGAGAGACGTAAGCGCGGGGACGACGAGCCGAAAGCGAGATTGTCCCGAGGCGAGGCGATTGCGTTACGATTTCGATTAGTGTGTGTTGCAGTAAGGAGTTTCATACAAAGAATACTGAATGGCTCGAGTTGATACGGTGCCGATCCCTTTCCGATTTGATAACTGTGCTGTGTCCTTTAACCACCTAAAGAAACGTTGTTTTATAAATAAATTGTTTCAGGTGTTTTAAAAAAAGTAACTAATGAATTTATAAAGAATATTTGCAACAGAAGCATTTTATGGTAGGAATAAAACTAATACAGGTATTTCACAATATTTATATTACCATACATCATCTAATTACCAATTAGGTACGTTTGTTAGGATGCGTCAAACATCTCTCCATGAGACAAAGCGTCACCACACAAATGGCCCAGCGCAGAAACAATCGAGACGTGACCAATCAACAGACACCATAGACCATACACCATACAATGAATTATTGCCATTTAATAATAAGCATATCCTTAATACTGGAGCCACCACACACGCGAAATTATTGAAGCACTATTTGATGAGACAATCTCTAGAATAACTGATGAGATCAAAACCAATTATATTGTGAACATGGCGACTAAAAAAACACAACAAGTCGAATTCTCAGGCAGAGCGTAACAAGAAACAGTCTCAGATAGGAAAGAGTGCATAGGTAGTCATGGACCTGGAATAGATAGTCCTAAAAAATGCACAAAGAATAAAGAAACAGAGATGATCATCTACCTAGGTTTTTCCAATTGTGTCGAAGTCGGCTTTCAGTTCTGGATGCAGCTGATTACCAGTATTTTAAAACTTGGAACGACTGCCTAATCTGACCACTACCCAATTACAGGAAAATTATAACAAAAACTATTTTCATTGCTAAAACCTCTTAGATAGTCTGCAAGAATAGAGACAGAAGAACAGACATCAAATGCAACCACCGCTGCGGCACATGATGCAAAATTGCACATAATATTTACGATTTTACACATTAGTAAACACTTGGGTTAAGTTTGAGGTACCTAGCTCAAATATTGATATAGGTAAGTAAGAAGGAAAGAAAAAATGTTTATTTGTCGCAGGTACATGACGGGCGTACAAGAAATAAATTAACAATAATCATTCAATACATAACAAATATTATAAATATACAGGACATATAGGTACAAAAAAAAAAAATACAAAATTAAAACAGCTATATGAGATATGAGTGTTTTCAATAGTATTTAATACAGAATGATCCAATTTATACGGGTTTTTCACGTTCTTTAACGTTAAATAAAAGCATTTTCTTTAAATCTCATTAGTATCTGTAGTAACAAAAACCCTGTAAAATAAAAATCATTTTTTTTAAACGGACAATTTTCAAGCAGCTATAACTCGAAAACTATCGAGAATCGCGAGACATACATGGGGTATTTTCGGATACCCCTGGGCGTGAGAAATTTATTGTTTTTTATGACGACTACCGTGTATAATGTCCACCACGAAATCCATGTAGAAATGATTCAGTTTGCTTAGGCTGTTCCAATTACAGTTAAATAAATAGGTAAACGATAACGAGGTGCTCTCTAATAGCATAATAACCTAGGCACAATTTATGAACAAACAAACATTGTTTTGAGCTATGTTTTGTTTAAACCCCACAATTGTCAAGAGACACCCGTTTGAACCTTGTAGGTAAATACCCGAGACTCATCCGACCTTCATAGTCAAATCCTCGCTTCCAGTTTCTACTCCAGCGCTCTCAAATCCCAAGACGAAGGCACCACGGTCCCACTGCCGACGATTAGCGGAAAGCGAACAGAGCTACCAACTTGAAACGAGCTGTTGGTTGTGGAGAAGTAGTTGAGAGAGAGTTCCGTGGGCAGGTTGAACAATCATTGATCAACCTATAGTATTATGTAAGTTTCCCGCTTGCGCATGTTTAGTGTTCCGTACCCGAAGGGAAGGGAACCACTCCGCTGTCCGTCCGTCCGCTCATCCGTCCGTCCGTCTGTCTGTCAGCGGGCTGTATCTCATGACCCGTAATAGGTAGACAACTAAAATTTTCACAGAATGTGTATTTCTGTTGCCGCTCTAACAATAAATAATAAAAATAAATTAATATTTAAGGGAGCTTCCCAATACGATGGTACAGAACCCTTCATTTGTTAATCGGGCTCGCGCAGTCCGACTCACACTTGGCCGTTTTTTTACTTGAACCGCTGAAGCAAATAAGTCCTGGAGTGAAATCCACGTATCGGCAAGTGCAGCGTTGGGCAAAGCTCAAGCTAATTGGACCCAAGACACACAAGAAGGTATCTGGTTCAGACTGGATACGGTGCTTGAAAGAGGCCTATGTCCCGCAGTGTATTGTTTGATCTTTTTTACACGACCTTAAGTAATTTATAATATCCTTCTTGAGCAAGAAATTAGTAGGTAGTTAATCGCTTCCCCATCGGCAGTGGGACATGTCCCGAAGCTTGTTTTAAATAGAATATTCTGGAAAATCTAAAACAATGTCATCCTCCATCGTGATCATATCTGGTACAATGTAATTTGCAATGAGAATTTTAGTATCTTCGGGAAACGTGCACTGGAGTGTACTTCGCTTTAAAATATGTGTATGAAAGTAGATTTTCTTTTATAACAACTACTTTCAGAAAATAATTGCGGGGTTTGCGATGGTTAATATATATTTGTAAAAGTGTTTTGGAAATAAATAACGCAACATATCGCCTGTAGCCCCAAAGGATTAGGCAGAGATATACCTAGAGGATACCTACATTTTGCCAGTTACATACAGGGTGTAATAAGACCCTTCACGAAGCCGTAAACCATTATGTACATCAAAATAAGTAACTTTACGCAAAAATTATTGCTGGGAATTTTTTGGGGTGAAAAATCACGTTTTACGATAGGACTCAATGTAACGGACTCAAAACATTATGCTAATAGATGGATTGAATAGTACGGGGGTCGTGGAGGTGTTTAATGTAAAAATCTTTAATTAAAAACACGCATTGAAAAAAAAACTTGTGAAAAAGTTGGAACTTTGACCCCCGATATCTCCGTAGCTAGAAGGTTTTCAGGAATAGTCTAGAACAAAATAATATCACAATGATGGGGAGAAAAAAGTGCCTTTCGGCTTCGTTAGGGTCTTGTTACACCCTTTATTTTTAGGTTCTATTTAATAGCGGCGAGCCTATTGCCATCAATCATCAACAAATCTAGACTCTGCAGCTGCTACTGAAAATTCCTGATGGAAACCCAGTTAGACAGTAAGTAACATTATGTTTTATGTAGAATGAGTGATCATTTTATTGCATTTTGTAATTGGGTACACTACATTAATACGAAAAACTTTATTCCGAAAGTCACAAATTTCAAAATACCGATTTCAAAATACCGATTTTCATAATTCCTAAATGGTTCAAAATTCCGAATGTATCAACTCAGATTTATCATTAATCCTATTTTCATAATTCCTAAATTTCAATATTCCTAACGTTTAAAATTACTATTCTCAAAATACCGAGTTTCAATAGATCGAATAACAAAAAGTCCGACTTAATGATAACTCGAAACATAATAAAAATACGAATTCCGATTATTAAAACACCGATTAATACAATTCCGAAATAAAAACGCCTTGTAAAACTGAATAGTAAATAAACACATAATTGCTCGTCACATAGAAGTATAATATTATGTTTAGTATGAGGAGTTAAGATTAAAAAACTAATGACAGAAGCCTTTTTCTACTCATAATTGCATAGATTGTTTACCAAAGTGATTCATTAGTAATACAGGGGATTTGCAGCATGCAAGCAAGCATGCAGCATGCAAGCAGGCATGCATGCAGCGTGCAAGAAAGTATTCAACATGCAAGCATGCATGCAAATTGCAAGCAGGCATGCAACATGCAAGCAAGCATGCAACATGCAAACAGGCATGCAGCATGCAAGCAAGAAAGCAGGCGTGCAACATGCAGCAAGCATTGTTTCTGTGGCGGCTCCGGCGCTGCGGGGTTTGGGCGGCCCCACGCGAGCTTATCGTCGCAGATGGTTTTAACGCTCACCACCGCAGCTTGCCGGTCAGCAAGCCGGCAGCACCTTTTTTGTAATATTTTATAGTTACCAAAGTTGTTATTTTGCAATCAATGTTACTGGAAAACGTCCTCCTGCTTGTAGCCGTTTTCATTTGTATTTACATAATTAAGACAACGACGGTCTGTCCCCCTTTAAACACGGGGGGATGTCGTGACCTCCAAACCAAGCTACAGAATGTGGCGTCAGATAATTATTTGTTACATTCAAGTCTGAGCAAATACTATAACAGACATTAATTAGCAACAGCCCCACTTTACACACTGCTGGGCATAGACCCTCTGTTTGATTGTGCTAACCCCCCTCTGAAGTCTGAAAGGAGGTAAATACGGTGTATACTCCAGTGGGATTAAGTTATTTAGTCTAGTTACTACTTAGGCACATAATATTATTATAACAGTATTTCTAAGTGGTTCTGGTTAGGCAAGAACTCGAAAAAATTCTCGAGAGACTTGAAATTCAAAGAATGTGTCACATCAACCATCCAGCACTCGGTGGATGTAGTCCCAGCTGTAGTTCTGCTTTATGTTGATGATGTTTTATGCAACGAGGAACCCGGGTCCAATGCTCACCTACAATTTCAAACGACGTGGATTCCGTGTTGCTGGATGAACTAAGGCAGTTTCGATTGGACATTATGGTCCGCTTGGACTCTCAGGCAAATGCGATTTACGCTCATGCAAGATCAATATACGCAAACAAAAAAAGATCTTGACAAATTAGTTACGGTGATAGAAGAAAAAGTCAACCTTCAATTGGCTCAATATCCAATCTCAGACATCATCCAGCATCGTCCCACCACCGAAAGAGGCATCCACTAGCTCTCATTCTACATTTGCTGTAGCCGTTGGTCAAAATAAAACCAAAAAAACCTAAAAAAAAAACAATACGCATAATCAACCAACCGCCGAAATACAGAATGTAAACAAGTGTGGGGCCACGAAATCTGCTACTACGGTACTTGAAACAGGCGAGTTATACTGGCGCCCCAGACGTTATTGAACAGTCGGAGCGGGAAGAAGAAACTGGCTGGACTACTGTACAATATAAAAAACCTAACCGTTTGTCTAAAAATGTGACTATTGGAAGAAATACGGAAATTAAAGGAATAGTGGCTATGGAAAGAATAAAATATCTACATGTATGGCGCTTGCATTCGGAAACCACACAAGAAGCTATGACTGATTACATAAAAAATCTTTGTGGCCCTGAAGCACCTATGAAAATTGAGAAGATCAAACATAAAACAGCACGAGTTTACTCGTCTTTTATTATAGGCGTAACCGAAAAGCACTATACCTTGCTGAATAATGCGGAAATATGGCCACTAAACGCTGAATTCAATTAATGGATTTTGTTTCGTAAACAACCCAACAGCCCGCTCCATAACTAATAGTGTAATTGAAATATATTACCAAAATGTTAGGGGTCTTCGAACTAAGCTAGAGTACTTCAGAAATAATTTATTGGCATCCGCCTCGGACTTATTCGCTATTACTGAGTCTGGCTGCAGTGAATCCATACAAGATGCGGAAATTGTTCTACCCGGATATAATATATTACGATGTGATCGAGCGGATGGTCGAAAGCAAGGCGGCGCGCTTCTCGTGGCCACACACCGGTTCGAGCTGCGACAACTATCTTGGACGCGTCGATAGACACTTGTGTGTTCGAAATGGTTTGTGCAACGGTACATTTAAATAAACGTTTTTTGTTTGTGTGTTGTGTTGTCTACATTCCGCCAGATAGTTCGGAAAATGATTACATGTTGTTATTTAGAATAATAGAAAAATTGTGTGATAGGTATGGAGAAGTTATTGTAATTGGTGATTTTAATTTGTATTCTTGTCCTGTATATTATATTATTATATTAGTAATTATTTCGAATATTTTTTTATCATATTGCGAGTTCACTCAAAGTAACGCAAGAAATGTTGAACTTCTTTTATGATAATATTAATTGTACTATTAATGGGTGCGTACCCCGGAAAAAGCTTAGTAGTGGAAATTCGCGGTATGTATACCCAGTATGGTACACGAGAGATATAATAACAAATATACAAATTAAAGCCAGACTTCACAAAAAATTCAAAAAAACTAAGTTGGATAATGATTATCACAAATTTGCGGAATGTAGAACTCGTATAAAAAAGTTAATAGAAACTGCGCATATATACAACATAAAAATAAAATTCAGTATCAATTTGTAAAGGATCCGAAATCGTTTTGGCAATATATAAGATCGAAAAAAAAAACACTAAATAAGCAGAGTATCATAAAAGAGGGTCAACATCTAACAGATGATGAGTGTGCTGTGCAGTTCGCTGACTTTTTTGAGTCTGTGTACAGCAAGGAGTCACCCAGACTGGACGCGTGCGCGGCGGCGGCGGAGGTCGGCGCGACCAGTGCACGGGTACACATTGAGACGCTGAGTCTCGCGGAAGTTCAGCAGACGCTTGGGAGTCTCAAGCCAAAACGTTCGTCTGGCCCAGACGGGATACCAGCGTTTCTGTTCCGAGACTGCGGGAGGGTACTGGCGGAGCCATTACTTCACGTTTTTAATGCATGTTTACATCAAGCCACGTTCCCTCAAAGGTGGAAGATCACGCACGTTGTTCCGGTTCCTAAAGGAAAACTAAGTTCAGATACTCGTACCTGTAATTATAGACCGGTGGCTGTACTCTCCACGCCTGCTAAAGTACTCGAGTCGGCTATTCAGCGCTCCGTTCAGGAACAAATGCGTGCGCGTCTGTCAGATGCGCAACATGGGTTCCGACCTGGACGCAGCACTGCTACAAACCTTATTAACTTTACGGTACAGGTGGTGCCGGCAGTAGACTCGGGGGTACAGGTAGTTGCTGTGTACTTCGATTTTAAAAAGGCGTTCGATACGGTGGATAATGACATCTTGTTAAGGAAGCTTTCGAAAATTGGATGTACACTACCTCTGCTACAGTTCTTCGCTAGCTATATGAAGGATCGCCAGCAATATGTCGACTACAATGGCTGTGTATCTCAAGCGTGCTATACGAGATCGGGCGTGAGCCAGGGCAGCAATATAGGGCCTCTCGAGTTTATTGTAATGATAAATGACTTGCCGGAAGTCGTCAGACATGGTACTTGTTTATTGTTTGCGGATGACCTGAAATTACTGCTCGAGGTTCGGGATCACTCGGATTGTGAACGCCTACAGGAAGACATTGACAAAGTGGTCGAATGGAGCAATGACAACAAACTGCATTTTAATGTTGCTAAATGTTCGGTGATGTCGTTCACTCGCGCGCGTACTCCCTTGAGTTATCAGTACAAGGTTGAGGATGTGCCGATGCAACGAGTGTCTCAGGTACGAGACTTAGGGGTAGTCTTCTCTCAGGAACTAACCTTCCGTGAGCATATCAATAAGATATGTAAGAAGGCATACAGAAACCTAGGTTTCGTACTCAGGCAGTCCCAAGGATTCACCAACATTACGACACTAAGGGTACTATATGACGCATTAGTCAGAAGTTACCTCTAACATAGCGCAATCATTTGGGCTCCTCATGAGGCGAAATATAGTGTTATGTTGGAACGTACCCAAAATAAGTTCACGCGACTCTTGTATTACAAGCTGTATGGGGTATATCCATTATACCCATTGATGTACCCTACACTATTTGTTCTAGGTATGGTAGGGTATAACACTCTAAGAGTACGGGGGGAGTTGTCGCTCGTAGCGTATGTAGTGAAACTACTACGTGGCGTGGCGCATAACCCGGGAGTGCTGCGATACCTACAGCTGTACGTGCCCGACCGGTACGTGTGGAGGCGGCAACGCCCGCCCCTGCTCGCTGTGCCTGCAGCCAGGACCAACCTGCTGGCGAGAACTCCTCTCACTAGAGCCATACGCGTGGTGAATGAGGTTCACGGGAGGGTTGATGTATTGTGGTGCAACTTTAGTGAATTCGCAAAAGTTACACTTTATGTAATAAGTTATTTAGATTAAGATATTTTTTAACTAGGTATAAGGTGTAGATTTAGGATTTAGTTAGTAAGGCCACTCTGTCGCATTGGATTATAGATCTGTAATGATAGTGTAGTGATTGTTATAAATAAATAAAAGTAAATAAAAATAAAATGTTTTGTATTCCATTTCATTTTCTTCTTTTACACACTGTCTACATCTCTTTTTTATATTCTCCTTTCGCAGGTATGCTGGAAGAGATTTCTTTAGAAATAAGCATCACCTTTGTACTATTTTCTGTTCCTTTCTTCTTTTCTGTATTTAGTGTATACATAAATTGTTAAATCAATAAATAGATAGATCGTTATAGGCTACTTATTCTATGCTTGTGTTAGTTAAGAACCTATGCCTACATTATTTCTTTTTGTTCTTTTTTCTGCTTTGAAATCTTTATTTTAACTCGACATCAGAAATTACAGGCGCTGTTAAATGTACAATCTTATATAGAGAAAGGTATCTGAAGTAGGAAGGTCCTGAGTTACAGATCACCTCTCCGGCTTCGATATAACATTTTATTTAGAGTAAAAATTTAAATCAAGATACTAAAGTTAAAATTGGAAGTAGATAGAGAAGAACTTAAAATAAAATATCATATTCACTTAAAAAAGGAAACTTACTGAAACATTATTTGAGGCATAGGAACCAATAGTTCAAAAATTGTAATACAGTAAAAAATAAGAAACAAAACAATAATTATATGTATGTATAAGCTTAGCACCTAAATAATTAACATGTGTGTAAACTAAAGTCCACAAACGTTTTCATGTTTAAGTAGTTTATTTGATTTGTTTCACGGATTAGTAGACACAACGCGAGAATACGCTGTAAATTAATACAATACCTGCGGTATCAACACACGAAATTCCCTTTTACAACTGAAACATTAAACAGTAAGATGGCAGAAGGACCTACATAGTATTACCTTAACACCGGTTACAAGTTCAACCAATTCACTTCTTAAAAACTTCGCTGGAAGTTCAACTTGGAAAACAAAACTGAAAAGACGTATCTCAAACACATTTGCTCGTAAAGGATCTCTTATTTCACCAATTTCAATATCGTATTGTATCTTATTACGGACTTATGCGTTAGTGCAATGTAAAACGCACGGTTTATCAAGATGCTCCGTCTAAAACGAACGGAATTTTTAAAATCTTAGCAAAGAGTTTTTATGTCACAAAAGTGATCAACATTTTATGAATAAATTAACTTTGGGAGATAAAATAAAATAAATAAACATTTAATTCTTTAATTTAATTAATTTGACAATAAATGACAACCATTTATTGTCTGTAACAAAAACATAAAAATATTATTTTCCTTTATTAGTAATACTGGCTGTTTTTTGTGACTTTGCCTTAAAAAGAAGCGCTGATGCGCGCGCATCGCTAATTTGTGAACAAATAAAAATTATTCCGCGCGCTTTTTCTTTTCGCTGTATTGTTTTTATTTGAAAATGTCGTCAAGTAATGATGAATATATTCATTCGACACCGCCAGAAGTCTCAGAGGCAGTTTTATTTATTTCCTCGCAGATATGTTATAAAACGTCGTATGACATACGTGCGCTTTGATAACTGCAGCCTCTGTTTTCTTGTAGCCCCCGCCTATGGCTCGGGCTAGCAATATCGCCTCGGCTGTAATTTTCAACTTACCGCACTTATATCATAATGTCCTATTACCTAGGTCATAAAAAAGGTCCTGTAAGATTCTTAAAAACCCAAGCCTTAAAAAAAAAATTGTTTTCGATGTACATTTTCAAAGACTCTTTTGCCTGACACTAGAGTCTAGACTGAAACATCTTTTTTCATCTATTTTGTTTTATTTTGAGTAATTGCGGCCGCCATTTTGGGCATATCCTCATATGGCCTCGTGTAAACTCGGCCACCTAATATTTTATTGTTGTAAATGAAGTAGCAGACTCCGGAATAGAATCTAACTCGGCTTTGATATTGGTCGGACTGAAGTTTTTCATATGAAAATATTGAATCACGAAACGATGACCAATTTTGTCTATGTTCAAAATTTTTGTGACAGTCAAAGTCAAAATTATCTAATTTCGATAAATGTGGTACAAAAGGTGGTAAAAATAACATATAGAGCAATGACACTTTTCAGCATAAAAATAGCATGCAAATATTAATAAACACAAACATTTTTTTTTTTTTATGTTATCTAAATAAATAAGGATATTTCTAAGTAAAAATAATTCAATCGATTATTAGTACGCAACACCACACCGCGCTCCAAAACACAAATTACTGACGTTGCTCAAAAAGCCGCTAAACTGAAGTGGGACTGGACTGTCCACGTCTGTCGTACCTATGCTCATTGCTCAATGGGCTGTGGGCTAAAATTAGGCACACGGACCTTAAAAGGCGCTACACTTCGAACGAAGCATCCTACAGTATCCTAAACATTGAAAGAGCTCAACGACTTCTCCTAAAAATTGCTCTCTTCAAACCACGTTTATACGCTACATCAACCCTCTATAACGAAGCAAAGCTATTAACAGTCAGGCAGCTTTATATACTGCAAACAGTTATAAAAAAACATTCCTCTATAGACGTCTCAACGGCTAGAAAGAAGGCTAATACTAGGCGATCCTATGAAGTCTGTGAAACAACTCCGGTAAGAACATCTTTTGCCCATAATTTCTTCAATTTCAGAGCAAGCAGACTGTATAATAAAATTAACAAAATTCTTGCAATTGTTGATTTGCCTAGGGTAGAATGTAAAAAGAAGCTTATACAGTGGCTTTTAGAACTAGATTATGAAGAAACGGAAAAATTGCTTACTATCTTATCTTAGTCTAGCGTTTTTAATAAATACATACTCCCTCCCCTCACGCACACATTCGTATACCCATCTATCTTTACACATACACACACACACTACACTATCTTACACTCTCTCACACAACACAACACCACAAAACATACACAACACCTTCCACTTCACACTCACACTTTCAAACACACACACACACGTACTTTTATCTCTATTTTTATTTTTATTTTTAATTACTTAGTACCTTTTCTTGTTATTCTTACAATAGTCATTCATACATGTCTTACGTTCAACAATTGTCATATAATCCAAATCTCGGCGAGGGGGGCCAGGAGTCCATAGCACAGGGTATCCTAGTTTGGATTCCTGACTCCCACAAACCTTTGTACCTACAATTTTTGAAAGACCTCTATACTGTAATTGAACTTTGTGGGAGAAAATAAATCTTTATTATTATTATTATACAGTGTGCAGTACTTTTGTTCACTTGGGTTAGGGATGAGTGATCGCAGTATTTTGCGAAAATATTTAATCACAAAGAAAGAGCACGGTCAGTGGGTCGTGTTAGCTTGTAGTCGTAATGAAAATATTTGTACTAACTTGGAACATCTTATAATAGTTGACAAATTATATAAAAATATTGTAGATATTCTTTGTGAGGCTGCAACTACTAGTCACAATTACCAAGGTCAGCGCAGGAAATATAATAAAACGGGTTGGAATAAACACGTTAGAGATGCACACGGGCAGGCTCGGCTTCATTTTCTGAGCTGGGCGGCAGCTGGTAAGCCTAGAACGGGGTCGCTATATGAAAGTATGGTGGAAAGTAGGAAAAACTTTAGAAGTAAGCTAAAGTGGTGTCAAAAAAACGCAGATCAGTTAAAGATGAACGAAATTGCGAGTCACCACGAAGCTAAAAATTTTAGTAGTTTCTGGAAAGCCACGAAAAGCTTGAATACCAAGTCGGGCCTGCCAGTGTGCGTCGGTGGCTTAAACGAACCTAAGGCTATTGCCAATTTATTTATGGCGTCGTTTAGGACAGAGTCACCACTGGGGCCATCGACGGGTGGGTCGGATGCTAGGGAGGGTACGCCTGTCATGTTCACCGCTGGGGAGGTTGGGTCTGTCTTAAAGGAGCTGAAGCGGGGTAAGTCTCCTGGACATGATGGCTTAAGTGTAGAACATCTACGAAATGCAGGTAAGCACTTACCACGTGTCTTAGCTCTCTTGTTTAATTTATGTATGAGTCACTCGTATCTTCCAGAGGATCTTATGAAAACAATTGTCGTTCCTATAATAAAGAACAAGACTGGAGATACGAGTGACAAGAACAACTACAGGCCTATCTCCTTGGCGACCATTGTTGCGAAGGTGTTGGACGGTCTGATTGACAGGCAGTTGGATAAATATATCACCCTACATGACGCCCAATTTGGGTTTAGGCCACATTTGTCGACTGAAATAGCAATCCTCTGTCTCAAGCATACTGTCCATTACTATGCAGCAAGGAAAACACCAGTTTATGCGTGTTTTTTGGACCTCTCCAAGGCATTCGACCTAGTTTCCTATGACTGTCTCTGGAGGAAACTCGCCCATGAGACTAACCTTCCTGGGGGACTGATTGCTGTACTGAGGTACTGGTACAGCAATCAGTCCAACTACGTTAGATGGGCGGATGCCATGTCGGGTGCGTACAGGTTGGAGTGCGGCGTGAGGCAAGGGGGGCTTAGCTCGCCCAGACTTTTCAACCTGTATGTCAACCAGCTGATATGTGAGCTCAGCAACACCCAAGTCGGTTGCTCTATTGATGGGCAATGTATCAATAATATTAGTTACGCGGATGATATGGTGCTGCTGAGCCCATCAATCAGTGCGTTAAGGAAGCTCCTCCGAATCTGTGAAGACTATGCGGTGACTCATGGTCTCAGGTATAACTCAACCAAAAGCGAGCTTTTAGTGTTTAGGGCACAAAATAAAATTTACGACGTTGTTCCATCAGTTACCTTGGGCGGAGTTCCGCTGAAAAGAGTCGATCGATTTAAATACCTGGGGCACTGGGTCACCGATAGGCTGTCGGATGACGCTGATTTAGAGAGGGAACGTAGAGCGCTGGCAGTCAGGTGTAACATGCTGGCCCGCAGGTTCGCACGGTGTGCGCGAGAGGTTAAAATAACACTGTTCAGGGCCTATTGCCAGTCGCTGTACACGTGCGCCCTGTGGGTCAGTTATACACAGGGCTCGTACGGTGCTCTACGAGTCCAATATAATAACGCGTTCCGGGTGTTGTTGGGGCTGCCGCGCTTCTGTAGTGCGTCGGGGATGTTCGCGGACGCACGCGTTCCGGATTTTGGCTCGCTGCTACGTCTGCGAATCGCATCGCTGATGCGTCGGGTGCGCGGCAGCCCCAACAGCCTTGTGGCTACTGTAGCCGGCCGAGTGGATGGCAAAATAATGTGCCACTGGGTGGCGGCACACAGACCGTCATTCAGATATGTGTTTTAAGTTTTATTTTATTTTATTTAGTTAGTGCCAAGCTGTTGTGTATTTGTATTTTTATCCTATGGATCTCTGATCTGAAAATAAAGATTTATTATTATTATTATTATTAGCACTAATACTGCTATAATGGTCGCCTTTTCCAAGTATGCATACTTACGTTGGTATAAGCAGTTAGAAAAATGTGGTTACCTACATCATTCATATTTTTCTCCACATAGATTTGAGGCTGAAAATACTGACTGAAAATAAATGGCTGATTCTTCTTATATTACTGTTTTAGCCTGCAGTCTGGCTATATTAACGTCCTTCATAAATAATTAATTATAATCAAGAACGAAAAAACTTGAAATGTGGACGCAAATATTCAAATGCAAGGACAAAACCGTAGCGATACCGACTTAAATTTAAACCCAGTATTATGTAAATACGTCCGTTACGATTCGCTGAATAAGTAAGTAAGTATTTTGTTTGTAAGTAATGGCATATTAATAGGAGACTAAGGTGTTAGTATTAACCCGTTCCCAAGCAATGGTAGCCCCAGCTGAAACGGCTGTGACTTGCAAGTCGTGAGATGTAACATCAATTCGGTAGATTCGAACCGAGTCTTAACTAGGAGACCCAACCCAGACTTTGCCACGCACTTTGTGCAAATTACTTAATTTCTCTGGCAATTGTAAAAGAAAACATCGTGAAGGAAATCGATACCATTATGTCTCAGCACCAGCAACCCGCACTGGCCGCACGAGGTGGATTAAAAAAAAAGACTCGGATCTTGCTCGCATCCTAACCATAGAGTAAGCACATTTCATTATCAGATCAGTAGGTACCACCTAGGGTTCAGAAGGTAGCGACTCACCGTTAGATAAAATTATCATCAACCTTGTGTTAATCCTCTCTGAACAGCATTTATTGAAAATAGCTAGTTTTAAACAAGACAAGATTAGCGTGTTTATTTTTCCCGCGAATCTGTGATATTTATAGATGATTAGAACCTATGATTTTTTTCGTAACATCCTATAAAATAAAAAAAGGGCCGGATATTATTGAATAACTTTTTCCTGAGAAACAACTAGTCTGACAGCTTTTGTATGTAAAATATGTCAAATTACTATAATAATAGGTATTTATTCTTCAGCTAAAAGTAATTCAACGACGAATGAAAATTTGGTCCGAAATCAACTTCATTCGGAAAAGTCTGGCGCATATTCATACTTAGATCCATTACATTAATTTAATCTAAAAATCTAAACTCTAAGTAATTATACCTAGCTATGGAAGCCCTCAAAAGGCAACAATACGTTGCGGATACTAAGAAAAAAAAGAAAAAACACACCCCTCGGTATTTGCAGAGGGTGGTAACCACAGACTAAATAGGGGGGAGGATTACGCCGGCTGCCATCGATTGCTAGTACCTACTCAGTACATGTGACGAGAAAGACCTCCTTGATTTCTTTTTACTACAAATAAAAATGAGTGTTACATCTCTGGAAGAACAACCATCGGTGCGTTTGACTAAACAAGTGTTATTTTCATGCTTTTTGCAACAATGTTTGATTTTAAAATTCTGTGATGTTCGCACACCGTGAAAATTGCAATTTGTGCAAGTGTGAGTGATATAAAAATGCAAATTGGTCCCGCAACCACAGTACTTGTACTGTAGAGTAAACATTGATTTATTATTGTGTTTTTTGTGTGAAAGCTCCTGGTAAAAAATAAAAGCAATATGTCACTTTTCATTAAACTGATGTTATTCATCACACCGCTTCAACGCTTTGTTTTATTTATCGCATACCATTTCACAAATAGCATTAACGCTTAATTTTAGTCGCTAATCATTTTGAATGTCCTTTTCGATCCAAAAAGGAAAATAGAATAAATTATTAGACACTCCTTTTTTCATTAAATAACTGGCAATACAAAATATTACGTGAACTGTGGCAGGATCATTCAAAAACTACGTTATATCCAAACTTAACTAAAACAAATTAAATGCACTTTAATGCTCTTTATAATAATTATTTAATCATTGTCAATTTTATGAATACAACTGTATTTTAGGTTGAAACAACTGGAATTCTTGTTAAAATAACTGCATTAGTTCAAATCCAAGCTATCAACTTCACTCACGTTTTTGAACGCACTGCAAGAAAATGTTGCAACTGTAAAAAAACAAAGAAAAATAATGCAATTTTCTTTTATAAATGTCTTTGAAATTATTTCCTTTACGGAGCTATTCGAATCTTTTAAATTTCTGAGTAATAATATTTACTCAGTTTTTGTATTCAATGCTGCGTTGCAGAGTATCCAAAAGAGCTTAAATAGATGTGCTTAGCTTACATATATTGCAATTTAATTATTACAATTTATATCTGTATCTAGAACCACGCAAATATTTAAATCCTTTAAGCGTACAGTGTTGACGGCTTTTTTAGAATAAACGATAATTTAATTAGCACGCTTTGGGGAAATTCAATGCAGTTTGTGGCAACACACAAAACCAGTCACGTCACTTCACGACGTTAGTGTGGGTGCGTTGTGCGTGCGTGCGTTCATGAATTTATGAGTGCTTTTTCATGTTTGTGTGTATTTCTGACGCCGTTTGTGACTTGCCTGTCATCTCTCTAATTTTGGATTTTATCACTAAAACCCTTCAAACTGTCGTCTTTGGGTATGTAAACTTTATTTATCTTCAAACGCTTGTTCTTAAGTTACCCAAAACATCGTATTATTGTTAAACGTGTAACCTGTTGGACAGGCGTTGTCTGCGGTCAGTGGCCATAATTCGAAACTATGGTCGAGACGCTTTAAATTAGGTGTTTTTCGTAATATTGGGCTATCGATCGTGTTATCTTAGAGCCGGTTATCTTGCGATTCCAAGTGTAGCTCGTGTTATTATCTGGGCGCGGAGGCTAGGCGATCGTATCAGCGGGTATGAGTTAACAGGCTATGAAACTCAGTCGGCTTTTCGGTGCCGGTCGGTGTACTAGTGTTCGGTTGTTCGCGCGTCAAAGCATGAAATTATAATGGTGGGGGTAGTGTGTTGTCTGTTTGCTTGTTTGTTGTGTTGTGTGTGACGAGTGCAAGTGCACTAAGTGCTTGTTCTGTTGCAGGCCGGCAGAATGCTAAAGTTCATACGCGGCAAGGGGCAGCAGCCCTCTGCTGAGAGGCAGAAACTTCAGAATGAACTGTTTGCCTTCCGCAAGGTATGTACCTAGCATGTAGTCATTTGTTTATGCGCTTTAGAAAGTCTATACAGAACTTTGTTCAACTGTACCTAACTATCTATGTATGGACTAACATAACAAAGTTATTGTTTTGAAGAACAACTCTTGTGTTGTAGGTCCTTTATAATGATAGCTTGTTACTTCAGTAATGCATTGTGTCATTAGACTGATAACATTGCGTTTCCGAAGCCTATCAGCAAAGGAATGTGCTTCAAATCCTTTAAGTTCTTCAAAATAATTTTCTTTGGTGGTGTTATCTATGTGACACATTTATTTGCAGGTAAAAAGTTAAAATTGTAACACAAAAAACATTGTTTTGAATTAATTCATAGGAATATAACTAAACTAAAATTGTTTAGTCTGTCAACTATAAAATAAATTTAATCAATACTACTAATAATATAAATGTACAAAAAACAGTATGTTTTAAACAACAAATAGGTAATATTTTTTTTATTTCATGAATGTCGGTCTCATTCAGAGTAAAACTTTGACACTTAATAATAGAATTATCTTGCTATACTGAGGTTTGTTTCATATTATACATAAGGTGTAGTAAATAGGTGAATGAATATATTCCCTGAATAATTTTTAGCTATGAATGAGTTTGTTTGAACAACTAGCCCAATGACAATCAAAAACATTGATTTATTAGGTGGTTCAAATTGTTTGTAGTGGGTTATTAACCCTTCGTGTGCCGGAACATAGATCTAAGCGAGACACAATATCTTTTTAAGTGTGTCAATATACTCGGAATTTGAAAGGTTAAGGCTATTGATTACAAAATCCAATCAAAATACACTTTTTTACTGATAAAACTTTCAAATTAAATGACAAAGATAATATGCCTTTTGGTCTCCCCTTTTATCTACAAACAAATACAGACAAAACCACACAAATAGTTTTCTTTAAACTTCTAACATTCAGAAAGTAAATAACCAACGACAATGTTGAAACTCTTGTTCATTTTATTTGCATTGACTTCAGCCAGTGATGACAAAAACTAGTCTTTACTCTATGACATAATGAGTATACTGTGAGAATCCGCTGTGGTACTACAATGACTAATTATGACGCATTTCTTCTTATTAAATAAATACTCCTCCCATCCCTATTGTTATTGACTTTGTACTGACTATTTCTCTCTTATAATTCATGTGTAACAAATTGTTGTGGCCAATCAAATGTAAGCATGTCCGATGAGTGTGGTTTGGGTTGGCAATAATTGTTCACCAAGGTCAGATTATTATATCTTATGACCTTCTTTTGTCCACACCCTGTCTATATTGTAGTCAATTTGTTTATAGATTTGTGTCCATTGAATTTGCTCTATGTTTTTTTTGGTATGATACTGATAGGGAACTAATAATTCTTCATCGCTGTAAGTTGCTACCTGGACAGGTCTATCATTTGCCTCAAATAAGCCCTTGAACATGCAGGGTGTTGACAAGTTAAAAATAGTTTCATTTCAACACTCCAACTTTACATTATTTTTATTTCATACTTAACACCTCTAAAGCCTTAATCTCTCATAAGCTCTTAATTTTCATAAGGGTTTATAGTGCCCAAATGGCAGTAGAACAATGAGTCCTAAGTCACAGGTATTCCTAGTTTAGGAGTCAGGGTTTCAACTTCTGTGCGCCTTTAATTATTGAGAACTTTAGCTAGATATTAAGGATATTGTAAGGACTTGTATTAATAAAGTATTATTAAATTAATGTGATTTTTCAAGACTATGGGTATTTAACATACCTTTAGTTTGAAAATTTTTGAATGTGTTTTATTGTGATGTTTATTTATTTTGAATGATTTTTAATGAATCTAATGATATTTTTTGATTTTCTAATGATTTCTTTTTTTTTTTACTATTTTATTTGTCTCCATTTTATTTTTGTTGTGTATGGGTATTTTGCCTGAAATAAAACACTGTTTGTTTTTATTAAAGCGACTCTGACAGTTTAGAATGCCTTTAAATGTATCATACGAAGTACGATATCTTTCTCGACCAAGCTATAAAGAACAATGTATTACAAACATTTAATCAAACACAAATTCTTTAAAAAATACTAAGCCCCATATTACACAAAGATAACCAACCTAGATTACGAAACTGTTTGCTACAGTTATCGCCCTTTATTATTTGTTTCCAGATTAGATGTAGCACTTAATTTTTACAGTCACTTACCTGAAATTTGGTGTTCAAAAATGGGCCATGGTCATAGTTGTGACATGGACTTATCTTGATTCATTGGGTTTGCAGAATCGTGTTGGTTTAGGTATGTACCTATGTGATAAATATTTAAACCTTTATGTTGTCTATGCCCTGTATCTAGGACATCAGCTTCCTGCCCTTGTTCCATATTACTAGGGGTCGGCGCAATACGTCTTTTTCTTCAATACTCCCCTATCAGTCGCCACTCAATCATTCACTTTCCACCGCAAGTCTGCGTCTATCCATATGCACGTCCGCGGTCTACCTATAAGCGTTCTAAAATACAACGTAACCCTGCAAATGCTCTCAAGAAACTTCAATTCCAAAGGTCAACATTAGAACCAATAAAATTACATTCCCGTTCATATTGAAGTGTTTACTACAATGACGACCAATTCATAGAAATAGTCAGTATTAATATAGTCTATTGATGCTCATTCAGAATCAAGCCTCTTTCTTATTGGAATCTATTGACGATGACGGTCCCAATTGTGCGATGACACCATGTAGATTGGTATCAAGGTCCCAGCCGGCATATTGTTTCAAATCAACATTCAAGTGTTATGACGATCGATCGCATCCTCGCATCTATAAGCTAAACGGGTTTCAAGTCAAGTTATTGAACTCTGAAATTGTTCGTTCCTGTTATAATGGTCGTTTTGATTTTAATGCTAAACTGCGTCTAGTTTGTTTTGAATATCTTGAGTATAGATCTAGAGCTAATATTAATAAAAATAAGTTATTTAATGGCTCTATTAACCGAATGAAAAAGCTCAATAGTCTGAGAGCTCAAACACAAGGTTTCGAGCCGCTGAAATCCACTAAATGTTTTGTTTGAACACTTAATTGAAAGTTATTCAATCCATCTACTGTTAAAATTCAGTTGTCAACAGCCCCATTTCGAGTAGACACTACGCTTTCATACTAATCTCTTGAGTAGTTACGAGAAACAATTGATTAAATCAGCATCGCTTGAAACACGATGTCATCAACCTCCGACAAGGCTGTCGAAGTATGTTGGGGTCGGCTTGCAAACTGACAGCAACGATAAATACTTCTTACATCAGTATTCAACTTTCTGGATATCGAACTCAATCAATACAGATTACAAAGCCATCCACTCAATATCGAATTCAATATAAACCTTTATGCTTGCACCCAAAAAAGAGATGCGTCGAAATCTCCAAATATTTTTCTTGCGAATACAATTCCAAGTTTTTCACCTTGTTATTATAATAGTACATTACCAAACAGTGTAGTAGGTACTGGGTGTGCTATCGTTCTTTATCGTATAGCCGGTAGATAACGCTGTAGAATCGATATCAGTTTGTCGTCAATGCTATAGGGCCGAAGATTAGTACTTGTTGCTAGTGAATGTTTTGTCTAGAAGCAAGCTTTTTAAACGCTAAACGTCTTCGTTGTGTTGGCCCGTATTCTGGCCTAGAAAGCCCACAGAACTGTTAAGGTTTTCTCTGCATTGACGATCATCTATATCCTAGCCAGATTTTCTGGGGCATTATCTCTCTAGAGTCTAGACTCTATCACAAAGGTCTATCCTATCACGTCTGCCCTTCAAGTGCCGACATTCTGGTGATAATGATTTTCCAAATTGTAAAGGAATTTATATCAGGTTTTCGTCAGAATTTTCATAATAAAGAAACCGACCGAACGAAAAATTTATTGCATATTTACTGTTTGTCAACAAAGGAATAAAAATCTGTCACCATCGAAGCGTCTTTTAAATGTACACACATACACACCTAGTTTTCTTAGCCAAGAATCGTGCGTGGTTTCCATATAGAGGCCTCTAAGGCATACAGTCATATACTTAACGAGTTTCGTTAAATAATTGTTGTAAAAAACTTAATTGCCCGGTAATGTTAGTGGCAAGCTTTTGATTAGTTGGCCGAACACCTGGCCAATTTGGACCATTATCGATTAACAGCTGCGCCAAACAAGTAATATTACTGTTCAGAAATCTATGTAGTTTCATTGTTTGGTTCTCTGAATTTTGATTAGGTTCGAGAATTAGACATTTTGTAATTTCAATAACTGTTAACCCTGTTGAAATCGCTGTTGCAGTCTCAAACCTTGCTTATGCTCCAATAGATAACGTAAGCCTGCTTTAGAGATTCGCCATCGATTGATCTTCAACACAACGCTCTGCCTCCTCTTTGGTCAGATTTCATCTTTAGACAAATACGTCCAATTTAAAATCATTACTACTGCAATATTAAATCAATGTATTACGCTACGTTGACATAAAGCGATGCCAAAATCATTAAACTTATTAGATTATTAATATACTCCACACAATTGATTAGAACTGAACCATAATAAGCGTTTGGAACCACTCAATAGTTCCGATATCTCCACTATTTGCACAAGTCCTTACCGCTGTGGTGTGCTTTAGTTGTCGCTATCTGGATCGAGGTGCAATAAACGCCGCACCTTGTCCTGACAGTTAATTTTTTTATCAATAACTGATAGTAAATATTTATCAGCTTTCTAAGTAGTAGAATGAATGTTCGGGAAATTATCTGTGTTATTTTCGGTATGATGTGGCTATAGCGTATCGATTTTCTGTGATCAAAAGAATTCTTCGGAAAAAAAATGTTCTCACTCTTGAAATCAAATTGAAAAATCACATACCAACGCCAACTATTCAGTCTACATCAAACCACAGTATAATTCAGAACATCATAACACAGTTCACCGAATGAAAATACTATTTAAACGCGATGCTATTAACTGTTACTAACGCCTAATTTGCCGTATACCATAACTGCTACGCCAAATAAGGTCACATGAAATCCCATTCGCGTGAAAACATTCGCCTTTTATCGGCAAAGTAACAAGGCGCTGCAGAACTTCCTCGCAATCTCGGAAGGAGGAAATTTTAAGTGAATTTCTTCGTTTCCCAAGTTCTGTGCAACATCGTGTCCAAGTTTGTTATCAGTTCCTGCACCAGTTTACTTAAACTTGGATGCTAACTGTTGTAGACTTGCATTCACTAAATATAATGCTGAGAAGTTTACGATAAGGCTTTCAACTTGTTATGTAGTTAAGAAGTTTATATATAGACTTCATTTGGTGTTGTCACATTGCTTTGTTTATCGTTTTCTTTGTGTGCTTGATCTTGTTCTGCATGTTGTGATTGCTGAGAGATAGTCTGATTTTTGATTTCGTTAGTTTCTACCTGTCCGTTTTAATATTTATCCACTCTTTATTCTCATCATTAGCCATTCATTTTGTTTTTGTATCGTGTTTTATAACATCATTGTACATCATCATTTTATAATTTACTCTATTGCAGTAGCTCTCTAATGTATCTAAATCGCTTATCCACATTTTAACATTCCCAACATTCACTCCAATACCTTTCATATAATTTGTAACTCAATCGTGTACTACTCCATCGCAGCAAGTGGCCAGCTTAACATTGATGACACTGAATAAATGAGCTGCAAAATTGTGGTTTTAATTAATTGCTGAAATTCCGGTCTCGGGTATTTATGAAGTGCAGCTGCCAAAAGCTAGCAGAAAACCGCAAACGATTTGCGGTCTGACAAAATTATCGACACTACTTCCCAAATTCTGTTCATGTCATCTAGATTTAATTGCTAAAGCAAAACAGACTTCATTATTATACGCGTCTTCTCTTAGAGGATCTTCATTGTTGTGTGGTCTATAATCAGGGTAATACCTTTGTAGCAACATAGATTAGTTCTATAATCCAATTGTTGACTTAACATCGTCGACTCCAATAGATACAACTGATAACGAACGATTTACTCTTTTACTATAGTGTGTAGTACGTGGTTGATTAATCCTTTCATATTATGTTACGCTAGAAGATATGACTGAAATTAATTTCAAGTTTGATACATCAAAGAGTTTAAACGGTTTTAACAAGATTTCGCAAGATATTAAATTCTGTTATATTACTCCGGTTATTAATTTTGTTTAAGAAATCTTGTTCATTCGATACTCGTGCGAAAACAGCCTCATTTAAACACTTGCTAAGGCTAACACCGCCATTTTTCCCTCTTTAATTATACTTGTATTAATTTATTTTTTTTGTGTTTCACAACGTGGTAATATAGATTGAAAGCGTTGATTTGTAGTGCTGATATTGACTCACTGTGGGAACTGGTTTGTCGTGCCCTGTGGCTGTCGCATCGCAGCTCTGTTATAAAGGATTATATAATCAACAGGGTTATGTTATAGTCTAGTACTTTCCTCGTTCTTCTATTCGTTCCTTATAACATCCTCTTCTTGGAAGCGCACTTAATGGGAATATTATTTTAGATATAGAGTTGTTGTTTGGATTTGTGCCCGGTTGATGGCAATAGACTCGCCCCCTATAACATAGGTATTAAATTTAACTGGCGAAATATGTCATGCACTATTGAGTACATCTCTGCCTAATCCTTCGGGGATAATAAGCTTATTTAGTAGTTATTTTGATATCCCACGATTTGTGTCAATTGTATTTTTATATTAGCAGCCACATATTAAGTGCCTCGTTACGAAACGATGTTGCCATTACATATTTCTTCATGCCATTCGATAGAGTCATCGAAAATGGAATTAATAATATTGTCATTGGTCATCGGACTTCCCCTTGCTTTCGTACCTTTTGGTTTTCCTTGTGTTTTACGTGCCTAAGTATATTATTTATAAAAACATAAATTAATTTTGATTACCTTAGTTAAGCATGTTTTGCCTTGGGTGTCCCTCTGCGATGGCAAAGACTCCTTTCATCTATCCACTGAAGTATCCCTTATTTGTTGCCTTACTTGGTAAATTGAAGTGTTTAGAAACATCCTAACAAGGAGTTCGTTTCACAATGGCCTCAAACACCAAATTGAGCAACTTTTCAGTTATTTTCTCTGTCGTTTTGCATACATTGAGTCATAAACCTCATTCTAACTTTAAACCACATTATGCTTTGTAGGCTAAGCGTGGGTTTAAAGTCACCACTTTGCATGTTAAAGAAACCGTTCCCATAAAGCGGGCGTCAGACTACACACACGGTAGACGGTTGGCAACAAACCTGTCCTAGATGCCGCGCCTTCGATGGGAACAAGGGCGGTGTTACCCACTATGCTAATTTTATAACTACTGAGCTTGTTTCGACAAGAGAAAAGCTGCTTTTAATTTTTATGACTAGACCCTTCAAACTTATAAATAGGCGATGAAATTATCTTAAAACGGCGTTTTAAAATCACACTCCATACAAGTTTCATCCTACTTACATGTTGTTTAAATGTGAACGTTTATGTGTGTTACTCAATCAAGGACTTAACAGATTTAGATGGAATTTGGCAGACAGTTGTTTTTGGGATACCTTTATCCCGGTAGCAAGCTCCCGTGGGATAATTCCTGATTTCCACGCAGGTGAAGCCGCGGCCAAATGCTAGAGCTAGACATAACTCACAAGCTACTCATAGGTAAACTCTGCCTCATAATGTTATGGACCTATTTATTCAAATGGCGGGTTTTTTTGCTTGAAATTTTCACAGACATCACCGGCATGCATAATGTATATTATTGCACTTCGTCTTGCATGTTTAACCGTGCAAAGTTGGTTCTTACTCTTGTACTAACGGACCGCTGTCGATATATGTCGTGGTCACATAACTTGCACATTGAATCATTCATTTCTTTTGTAAATTTTAGCATATTAATGTTTGGAGGAAATGTCCTACCGGGATAAAAACTTTCTTGCCAAAAGCGTGACCAGAAAATTCAATAGGTAGGTTAGGTTAGGTGGTTCGTTGGCGTTTTTTACGATGTCACACAGTTAAATTCAATCTGTAATTAGTAAAAAAACATTTTATACGTCACACATTTCATTTTTTTGTCACCCGAAAAAATACACTGTCGTGATTTTTTATATTTTTTATTATTATTAGCCAATTGTGTCCCACTGCAGGGCAAAGGCGTCCTTCCCTCTTTCTACTTATCCCTATCCAGTGCTGTTACTCGCCAATCTTTGTGAAAAGAGTCGAGTTCGTCCCGCCATCTCCTTCTGAGCCTGCCGCGTTACAGTTTCGTCCAGTTTGGGACCCATTGTATGGTTAATTTAGCCTAAAGCTTCTCCGGTGATAATAATAATAAAAATAATAAACATCGCCGGACATTACACACATCGCCATCTAGGTGCCACACTAAGCAACGAAGCTTGTGTCGTGGACATCAGATAGTTGATAATACTACATAGATACTTTTTGTTTGTAAACAAATACTTATTATACATAGAACCATCCATGACTCGGAAACAAATATCCATGCTCATCACACAAACATTTGCTCCTACCGGGATTCGAACCCAGATGGTGATTAACCGTGATTTTTTTCTGACCCCTCCCCTCTTGTTTGAACCTCAAGTACTTAAAAGACGACCCCATCTCGGTTTAACACACACTCAATTTAGTTGTTAGGACTCTGATTAGGATAATATCCAAGTTTTACGTCTCCCAAACCCTTTCAGACCAAACCTTCCGTTATTCTTCGTCAAATAATATTTCCATAAATATCGGTCTCAGGTACAAAAAGCTTTTGACTTAAACAGGCCGCTGTATTCAGGTCAGGCAGTACCCACGCCCCGTTTCTTGGAAACCTAAGGCAACCTTAGGCGAAACCGAAATAACACAGGCTGTACAGGTAGACCTGTTTTGGTAACCTGCGATCAGTATCGTGGTTTCTTTTATTTTACTTCGCTTATCTCCTGGCTCTGCCTCATTTTAGAGTCTAGCTAGCGACCCGCCCCGGCTTCGCACGGGTGCAATGTTATACATATAAACCTTCCTCTTGAATCAGTCTATCTGTTAAAAAAAACCGCAACAAAATCCATTGCGCAGTTTTAAAGATCTAAGCATACATAGGGACAGACAGCGGGAAGCGAGTTTGTTCTACACCAAGTAGTGATTGCAGATCCGCCCCCCTCCCCTGGCAGATCTACCTGTTTTCTGAATCCCATGGTTTTCTTTCTTATAAGAATCGTCCTTCGAAATTTCTAGAAAAAGTTCTGTATTATTTCATAGTTGCATTTGAATACTTGAAGTATTAGGAATCGCACGTTACTTTTTAACGGCCATACAAACACCATCGGAGCAATCTGAAAATAACACCATTTTACCTCTAACGAATGACGTTTATTTAAAGTGGGTACGGACATTATCTTCGTGAGAAAAACCAAACAATACATTTCAAAATCAAATACGTCATCAATGGGAAATGTTTTATCAATCTCTTTTTCATCATAAGGCTAAAGGCTAAGGCGATATTCATTATATTATCTAGTGTTAAATTCCTTACATACAAATCTTCGGACTCTGGCCTACTTCAGACATCCTAATCTAATATGCTCAATGATGTTGAACTGACGAAACCACATTCCATGTGCCAGCACAGTTGTTATCCGATCGGCCACATCGTGCTTCTTTTGTATTGTCTGAATGTACTCCACAGTTCTACACACTACTCACTAAATACTTGCACAAGCGCTGCCCCGCGAGATGCTTTGATAAAAAACTGTCCATACTGTTCAAAATTATTTTTAGTACTGTAGAACGCAGCACCAATAAGGACCTTACCTCAAAGAATTTTATTTTATAAACAACGATATATCTAATGCAGTCTCAAATAATTTGACATAAAACATAGCTCTATTATGTTCACAAGTCAAGTATCGTTAGTTAAACAAGCAGTCAACAAACGTCTGATGAAAATATCCATTCAGCAACCGGCTGCCAAGCTGGCTTCGGCCGATGATCTGTTCACCTTTCCGAAAGCCACAAATAAATATTTAAAAATAATGCCGCGTAAGCTATTGTGAACATTAGTATCATTTTATAGCTATCTATAGACTTGTGATGCTGACCAGACGCCGAACTCCATTTGATTATAGCTTTTGGTATTTTAATTTGATGATATAAAAACTCCGGAGCGGGCCACATGCTCGGTAGGATCGCTCTGGATTGAGTAACAGGCCCACGTCATTATTACACACGATATTTTATAAACGATCCCCGCTATGCATCGTTTAATATCTTTATTCCATGTTTTTATCTTCAAATGCTTTCACATGCATTGTGGATGTGATATCAAAGTATCAAAACTGTTTTCCATTTCATTTCTAATAACACCTTTTGATCCCGGAGGCAAACATGATGGAACTCATTTCAATCCCATTTCTCCTCGGCATTCCATTGAACGTTCACGTGATGACAAAGCAAGTCATCCAATTTGACTGTATGATATGAGCGTATGTATGAGCATAGTTGGTCCAACAAGGCGCGATGCTCGTTACTTGGGGGCACACATCTTAACCTCTATTAAGCCGCGTCATTGCCTGAACTGCTCGCCTCCCACGGTTTCCTACTTGCTACACACATCATCAATTCAGGCTAACTATTATAACACACATTTGGAGACATATTCCTACGACCCGTCCAATTCTCGAGGGTGGCATTTCCTTTTTAGGTCTGCCGTTCTGTTTCTTGATTGGCTTCCCGCTTGCTAGATATTTCGCTACTTTAGTTTAGTAGTCACGAATCACTTTAATGATGTGTACATATTCAATCTGGTTAATGTTTTTTTGTAAAATGTTAATGCGTTTGCGTTTGGTCTACTGGTTTTGCAAATGAATAAAAAAAATACTGTGTTGTAAATTGTATGCGATTTGCTTGGTATCGTCATCTAGAATTGACCAGAACTATTTCTGCTCGGATAAGATCAATTTTTGTATGAATATTGAAAAAAAAAACTCGAAAATTATCCGTTTTTGCTTCACAAATAGTAAGACGATTCACATAAACTGCTCAACACAAATCCTTCACGTGTAAATGTGTGTATTCTGAGAGATTACACGTCCCTGTACATATTTGCATTGAGGAACGTTTCCGCGACCCAGCCGGTGTACGATAAGCCAGGTTTTAGGTTCATTCACCGGCCCTAACCGACCGCCATCGACATAATTATATTTTAATCGTGATTTCTTATCATAATATAACATATTTAAAAAGCAAATCTTCCATCTGATAAAGTGCAAAATGAAGACATATACAAATAATGCTTTATTTTCAGTCTACGTGATTTTTTTATTCAAAAACTTGTAGAAGTATCCCATTACTATTTTGGATTTTAAAAACAATGTAAATTAGTAGAGACTTTTTTCTGTACGTAAAACGACGTAACTTTGCACGTTATTTGAATAAAACACATACTATGCAAATTCCATAGTCCAAATCCTTTAATGAATCAATTTCGATTACGATGTATTATTCATACGTGGTTTTATTACTGGGTTTAAAATAGAAATTAGTGCTAAAAAATTCGCTTAGTTAGCGCTAAAATATAGCAACTGTCAAATATGACAGCTGTCAAATTATCGTAATAGGACTGATGGCGTATTGTTTAGTCTTGACTTCGGGAGCTTTATTTGCACCGGTCCGCATTCTTTAGATTTTTGTTTTAATCGCGTTGGCGAGGTCCGGTGTTCTGCCATGCGGAATGCTGTACATGTGGAAATTCATGCATTTTGAATTGGGGCCTTAGTCTGCTATTGCAATAGTGTCAGAATGATTTAATAAGGCCCCTAGCCCACGGCGTATTGAAGCGCGTTCGAAACTCGTTTGACGTGCGTACAAATGGTAATTCGTCTGCGCGGGGCCTATTAAATCAATGATAGACCATTCTGACACTATTGCAATAGCAGACTAAGGCCCCTGGTCGAATTCCGAAAGTGTTAAAATGAAAACAGATTTCATAGACAGTAGAGTTAAGAGGTTTAATTTCATAAAATGTCAGCCAACATTTCTAAGAAGACACGAAAATTAGCTTTTAATACCCAAAGTATCACAATCTTCCTATTTACATCCGAAGTAACGAAGAAATAAGTATAATAGCCATAATAAAAGGCGCTCTTGAGCCTCGTTCAGTGCGTTGCACGTTAAGTAAGCGATGACAATTACTGTGAGATGATCCCACAACGCCGAGTTTTCGCATTGTGTTCGTGTATTAATGGTACCAGCGTTTCTCGTATTGCCTCTCTCCATTTTCTCTTGTTTGCTGTTTTGTATGGCGCATGTATATAAAATGAAGCTGATCGTTTTTGAGATGAATGAATTTATCTCATAGTTTTGTTTTTAAAATCATTTTTGATATGTTAATTTAACCAACCACTGTTTACAACCTCTTCTTACGTCACCACGGTTTTTATCATATTTCTTTAATTTTCGTTTTTCCTTTTGAGTGGTCCTGAAAGTGTAAGTAAGGATTCCTAGTCTGTCTGTCTGTGTCTTGTTTTCACAAACGACTTGTATGTATCTTTTGTTAAAATTATTCAGATGAATGGTACGGCAATTATTATTATAGTAATGCGACTGATCAATGTATGGACACGTTCCAGACTGTTGGAATTATAGAAACCAAATAATCACACTGTGAATGGCAAGATTTAAAACTTAATTATTTGGATCTACGACTGGCTATTTTCTCTTTAAAAATTAAACCCGTACTAACAAATTAACGCATTATGCCTTGTTTGTTAATGAATTTAAGTAATTAGTAATTAAACAGGAATGTGGGTGCGTTGTTACAAATGTCAGGAATACACAACTGTTTGTACACGCACATTTATTAATGTGCGTGTAGCCACTATTCCATTCCATTTAAATTCAGCCGTACTGAACCTTTTAAAAGAATGTTCGAAATAAAACGAATGCCTACCATAGATTGAAATATTGCAAGTACATAACTTGAACAAAAAAAAAAAACCTAATATCAACTTCAACGTATTCAATCACATAGTCACCACTCTACCAAAAAAAATCACCCGTTACCTTTTTCCATTAATATCGTAACAAAAACGAGACTATATTGTCCATTTTCTTTTTTGTATGAATGTTTTATTAAAAGATAGGTTAGAATGTACCAGCTAGGCCTTTGTGACCGGACGATCACCTCAGCGAAGGTCGAGCCTTTATTTATAGCCTAACAATGACATGCTCATCCTTAAACCTGTACGAGTGTACGCATGAATTTCACTTGGAATACTTACATCTTGTAGTATAGGAGTATCTCTTCAATACTCGATTGCTTTGGTCTCTCAAATGATTTTATTTACTATAATGCTACGAAAATTTAAGGCGAAATCAGTAATCAGACGTCTAAGTAAAGTAGCACAAGTCATCATTGTGCTCCTGCCCTTATCTCAATTTATTTGTTGTCAGAGCAGCATTTTCTTGTTCCATACTTCTCCAGTAGTCGTTATCTCAATAGGCCATCGCTTTCCATCCATATTTTTTTTCTTGATTGCTTAAACTTTATTTGTCACTTTAAGCAATCAAGTTACAAAGTTTATTTCTTAGTTTCTAATGCGACGACATATCAATTATCTGACGAATAAATAAAAAAGCAAAGTAAAAATTATGATCTGCAATTACAATAAAACATTCCTACAACAAATCATGCAAAATTACATAAGGCAAACTGGTTGTGCCTTGCACAAATTGCACAATCGGTTGCAAAGAAGCCTTAACAGTTGACTGGATGTCAGAACTCACCTGGGAAAGGCTTTGGAAGCCCTATTCTAGGTTCGATGCTCTCAGTATCGATTTTCTTGCTAATTACACTTTGTTTGACCCTACCTTACAGTATATTGCAAGCTAGAGTAGAACTGGCTACCTTAAAATAAAAAAAGAACTGTAGGCGCTAAAGAAAAATTGAATTTCGCAGGTGTGCCGTGTGTGGGTTTATACTATGCCCATCAGAGATTGGTTCATGTTGTAGATTGGCTGTCTATTAAATTCCTTTTTTACTTATGGATTCTAGTTTTTTCGCTGATCGATCGATACGACGTACTTAGTTAATCACGTTGAAAATACTACATGAGTATTTTCTTATTTTGCAGCCAGTATCGAAGTGCCTTTAAGCTTTGAATAGAAATGAAAACAATATGCTATTTCTCGTTTAACTCGTAAATTGAGTCCAGGAAATGGACCGTCTTATACCAATTTGCTTGCAGACGGTCAGTCTAGTTTTTGCACAGACAATACATTACTGTAGAGGCAGTAAAAGCTCACGTAGATAGTGTCTGGAAAGCTAGACTACCAACATAAGCGGGTAGGTGTGGGTTTAGTATGCACTTTTGTCTAGCAGCGAGCATTTCATTTTACGCTTCACTTTAATAATCTTGTAGTGAATGTTGTTTTGTCTAGCACACAAGACCTTATTTTGAAGGAAACAAAACATTTGTCTTCGGGAGAAATTGTTTCTTATATTTACGAACATCCTGACCAAAGTGCATCCCGTCACAAATGACATCTTTCACCACTTGCTTCATAATTATTCTGTTGCCCATAGTTTTCGTTTTGGTCCTCTCTAACTCCCTAGTACACAACTTCATCCTTGATGATTTCATAACCGCCATCAATAATTAAATTCGCGTTTATACGGTCCTGTTTAGTTTGCATATCTAATTTAAACGTGCTTTGCTGACGGGCTCTTTTCCACCATCACTGGTGCTAGCGTGCAATAGTAGTAATAAATCAGGAGTCTTTGGTTCTTTGCAGCTAACGGTGTTGGATATTAATTTAAATAACAGCTTGTATTGTATTAAAAGTTCTCTTTCTTTTAACGTTTCTTAAGTTTTCAACTCTTGACTGGCTTCGGAAACTGATGAATTAACTCCAAAATAGTTATCTCCATCGTTTCCATTGACGAAGATTTAGGGGTCATATTTGCTCGTCAACTTTTACACTGACACCACACAACCACTACTTAAGTTTTTATTCCTTGTCCTGGTAATAAAAGTTTCCAAATAAACTGCAGTTAACAACATTTACACTTCCACAAAATAAACAAACCATTTCGAACATTCGCTTTCAATCCTCCGAATCGAACGTACTTTGTTTCCATGTGGTCAAATTCTTCTCATTTACGATTGTTTTACGGTTCTCCTATTAGCTAATACGAGAATACACCTCTTCCTCCATTAAAGTTTTATTTGTGACGTAACTTGGCATAATGAATGATGTTTCGTGCGGCTTTTTATGACGTTATTATTGTCTTCGTCCCTGTATCGATTCCTTATTGGAGAATCGCGTGTTACCTTTACTGTGTTACTGTTTGTTTACAAAGCGTTATATAATCATTTGGGACTTACACAAGTCCCAAATGATTATATAACGCTTTGTTTGTTTAAACTTATACTGTCATTTACGGGATATCTTTCACGATTGTTCATTATTTTGAGCTCCCGATGTTTCGTCGCGTACCTATAAGTTTAGTTTTAAGCCTTGAAAGCTTAAAACAGTGTTTGTGTATGTTTGTTCAGTTTTAGTGTTTTGTTTTGCTTTCGTTGTTGATTAGGATACCTCTGTTAACTACCATTTTCAATCCGACTATTTCGAAGACACTAATCGCCCGGTATGACAACTGCTTATTTAAATTGTTTGCATCCCTTTTCAAGACCAAACTGTCTACATCTTCACCACATTTCCAAGTGCCTGCATGTAATATGCAATTTATATTACATCAACATAATATAACAACGGAATCCTTGACGAAACATTATCGTTTACAACATCCATGACTCATTTACCTAGAACAAGTGATACGGCTCATAGCAGTACAAATGTACCTACTTCTAAAATTATTGATTGCTTCGTTGTACTCTTATCGTTTCGTTGATAACGTATCGGCTATAGAATCGTCGATTACGCGCCCTTCTTGAAGGAGACCGAGGTTGGCTGATTTGTACGGTTGTTAGTTAATATGTTATTACTGGAATGTTCACCATCATCATAATTCCTCTTTTCAGTAACGCTGTTCTGAACGACACCGTTGTTAGCCTCCACTTTTCTAGTCAACTTTGTAGAACCGGACCAACTGACCAGTTTCAGTTAAAATCCTCTTACGTCTCCTCCCATCTTTGGAGGTGAGGAAAGAGTCGAGAGATTGCTCTGTGGATAATGAATGAATATCTTAGTTTTGAACCCTGCTAAAGCTGTCTATAAGAATTTACACAGCAATACAGATTTCAAGTTAGTTTGGTTAATGCCAACCAAAGTTAAACTACGAGTACTATCTCTCATCAGTCATCACTTAGAAACTTGTTAGTGAAAAGGTCTTCAAGGGAACAAGAAACGCCCAGATAAAGTAAAATTCAATTACATAATTATGTGGAATATTAACCGTTTATCCGTTCGTGTAAGCCGTTAAGCTAAAGGGACCGTAAAGAGGTCATTCAAGCGCTCGTAAACAATGACAAAGAGTTTCTTTAGAAGAATATTTCTTGAAGTGATGTCTTTACTTGGTACCATTGAAATTGCTGTTTATAAACATGTTTCTGCTGAACTAAATCATGGTGGCATCGGCCCTTATAATTAAGGACATCTACTTGAAACAATTTTTGTTTAAAAACATAATTGCGAGAGGAAATGGCGGCACTGCCATTACTATGGTGATTAAAATTCATGATTACATTAACAAGTCCATAATAAATGTTAAATATTTATTATGTAAAGGATTAAAGTGACAACCAGCTCTTGCAGGAGTATCATTACCCTCAAGAAACACTTTGAAATCTCTATTAAAATGCTCCACATTTTCACAATTTGGAGGGAAAAACATTCCAAAACTTTTTAAATAAAATGTACCTTGGAGTATTCTTGAAAATTCTCTTCCCATTTATATCTTCAAATCGTATTTATCGTCTTTGTATGCTGCCTGGTAAACATTCTACGTATTTCACACCCCTTGAAGACATTGCACCCTCGAGCATCCAGTCTAATAAATCAAAGTTTGTCTAGCGTAAATTGTGTACGTGCAAACTGGTTTGCTTAACGTCTGTTCCAATCGTATGCGCTACATAGTGATAGATTTGACAGCACATTACACTGCTTGCACATACAAGTCCGTAAATTTTATTCACTATCAATATTTGAGGTATAACGAAAATAGTGTTGAACAGCCACGTTTTACTTTTAGAGACAGCGGGAGAATTTGGTCCATGAACCATATTTTACACCTTTTTTTGTGTATTTTATGTAGCAGTTCCACTCATCTGTATCTCAAGTACGCGGCTCTCAACTTTCTGCATTCATCTTCCCTAATCTACTGTCATAGGGTCGTTGTTTCCAAGCTTCTAAATCTTTTATTCGTTTTGAACAAGCTGCTAGAGTATTTGCTTAGGTTCCCCGACGGTGTATCCAGAAAAGGGTTTACGAGAGTATAACCCTTAACTTCAACCTCTTGAACATTTATGTCTTGCGCGGAATTAAAAAAGGCTCATTCTTTTTCTCTAAGATAAGCTAAATTGTTTTTAACTTTATTTCTGTCTACATTTAACTTTATTTCTGTTTTAAGATGTTGGGTCTGGAATGTAACTTCGTGGAACTGCCAAGAAGTTTTTAAGTCCTAAATAAGAAATCTATCTCGAATAAAGTTGGAACAGGGTCGAAACTCCCAGCTCTTTGAAACTTTTTCTTGCCTTTTGTTTATTGAGTGATTGGGGTATGTAACTTTTGTCGATTTGTTCTTTGATTACTTACTTTGTTGTTTGATTATGTTTAAGAAGACAAAGGCTGTTACTCATTCTACATAATCTTTATCTTCTTCTCATGTCGACGACTTACATTTTATATGACCGGTACCTGAGACTCGGACAGCTCTGTCGTTTGCGTCATTTACATCTACGTAAGCTTACTATGAGAGAGAAGACACAATCATTCAACTCCCACATTGAAATCCAATTCGTTTTCAATTGCCTTGTCAGAGTATATTTACATTCAGTCGTCTGCTCCTGACGAAGGTCGGACCAGGTATGTTATCGTAACTCATAGCTGACAACGACCCGTGCCAGTATCAGCATGAATATTTATGACCGTTGCTATGCACCGTGTTTTGTTTGCGAAACGTGGGTGCTGTTCTGTGCCGACACGATGTTGGTTGGTTGTTGGTTCATTTTTCGATGTAATGGAAGCTTGATTTGCAAGTTTGGTGAGGGTAAAAATAGATTTCATGAAAGGAATGGATTGTTTTGATTGCTTTGGTGCTCAGATGCGATAGTTTTTGAGAAGGCTTTTGGCTTGATAATTCTTGAAGTCCCTTCAAAGCTTTGCGTAACCTACTATCAGTAAAGGTGTCCTTCTAGGAACGGTTAGATTTCCGGATATTGTTGGCGATGGTCGGAAAAAAGTAGTCAGTCGGATCACATCTAAATTTTAAAATATAACTTTGCTAATTGCTTAATTTTGCCATACATGGCTCCAGTACAATATGTGCAGTATTCGCAATGACAACCGCGCCTACCGTTCCACTGGGCAATATCGAGATCACGCGGCGTGCTCCATTTCCTACTCATTGCATAATTCAATCGCATTGCATACAAGAATCGATTTTCACTTTCGCGTGCATACGATTCCACAGCAATGTTTATTTTAAATGCTTAACCAAGATCGAAACTGACAGTAGGTAACGGTATTTACTTTGTTTTAGACAGTACAAAGTATTAAATGAATTATTTCTGTGAATAGCTGTGCTAGCTGGTTTATAATAATTCACATCTTCCTGTGTATTTATGTTTAAGATTAGATATATCTACATATTTATATCTTTATTTGCGTCCCATATTGTTAACAAGATCTGAATAGCTGGAAGGCAAGGTTTAGAGGGTGTAACAAGACCCTTAACGAAGCCTGCACTGGTTCCACCCGTTATTGCGATCATTTTTTTGTTCTAGACCATACCTGGGAACATTCTAGTTACGGAGATATTGGGGGTCAAAGTTCCAACATTTTTTAATACATATTTTTAATGTAAGATTTTTAAACACGTCCACGTCCCGTACTATTCAATCCTTGCATCATCACAATGTTTTGAGCGCGTTACATAGAGTCCTACCGGAAAACGTGATTTTTCACCCAAAAAAGAAAGTCATTTCCCAACAATATTTTTTGCGTAAAGTTACTTAGTTTGATGTACAGAATGCTTGGTTGAAATCTATAAGTATTACCTACACAAGCGCAACCATTCAAGCCTTCACGTTTAGCTGTCGTGATGATCATTTCCCGCTAAATCGAATAGGTTTCCCATTCATTGACCCTTTGAGTGGGATGAGACGCAACATCTGTCATCTCAAGAATTAATTAAACATACAATACTGTACCGTTTAGTCTTCATTAGCTTATTAAACCGTCAAGTCTTTATTTAGAGATACAAACGCAAAGATACTTAGGGCTGCCTGAAGCTAAGCCATTCGAAAACCAGCCTTATCTCCTAAGGAATAGGGGTTATGTAATTGTATGTGGGATTGGTGAATGTTGAAAAAGAGGTTGTGATCGGATGTAGGTTCAAATGTTAAAAGCAACGGTACTCCGCCTGCTTGCTGCACGAACTCACGAAGTTTCACCGTACCGAGATCGTTGCATTGTAGCCGGCCTTATACGGCTGGTGTCACCTTTGATGGTTCATTTAAAAGTTATTTGTTGGGGAAACTTTAGCTCCTTTAATCATGAATGACAAATTCAAAGGTTAACGATAGATTTAAATGTTTGCGTAATAATATACGTCACAGCAAACCTAAAAACACAACAAAAATAATGCCTTATTCATCCACTTCACTCAAAAGCAACTTGTATTTTTTTCCTCAAGCCGTCGCAGGCAAAGGAAACACAGCAATAAGCCGTGCACTCGTGCAGAATGTCAATAGGTGTCTGACTCATTCCACAATCACCTGCACGCTGCTCTATGATTGTAGCCGTTATCTATGTCTGTTACACCACAAACAATACATTGAAGTACGAAGTACGTCTTGTTGAGACGGAAAACTCCATCATTCGTATCTAACCGGAGATGTATTGAGAAGTTTTTGATTTAGTCGGTGCATATAGAAATTGCTATTTGTTATTTGATAAAGTTGTTAGTGTTGATTCACTGCATTATAAATTGTAGGACAGGTTATCTTATCCGGTACCTGATTCATATTTCTAAGCATTATCCGTGTTTGTATCAAAGGATTCTGGAAATATACGATTAGCTTAAGTTTTCCGAGAATATGATAAAAAAATGCCTCTTTGCAGAATTTGTTAGTAATCGCAAATGTCCCTGGCTCAGAATGAATGCGCAAGCCTATCGATTTCTGTTACTTTAGCTGACGGAATTCCATCGACAATGGTTTTCGAAGAAAATGAGAAATACTAGCTTTGTGAATGTTTCGTTTAATTTTACTGTGTTTTTGCATATTCAATGACATTCTTAAAGAAATAGGTTGTAATCGTTTTTATTTTATTAAAAAACTAGCGACCGGCCCCGGCTTCGCATGGATGCAATGTTATACATATAAACCTACCTCTTGAATCACTATCTATTAAAAAAAACCGCAACAAAATCCGTTGCGTAGTTTTAAAGATCTAAGCATACATAGGGACAGACAGCGGGAAGCGACTTTGTTTTATACTATGTAGTGATACTAAATGGCTTCCACACCTATTTAGGGACACTAGAGTCCTATTCTTATCTCAATTATTTTTTTTAATTTAAAGTGTAGTTAGAAACAGCACTATATCAATGAACACCATTTACCTTATAAATCACTGTTTCATTTAAATTTATTTTGTATACAAACTACTTCTATTTATTTACATTTTGATTTCGTTCAAATTTTATCCGACTAGTGCGTAATCCCACAGCTCTATCATTGGCTTCGTTTAAATCTTGGAAGGTGGAGGTAGTTTCGCAGGAGGAAGAAGAAAGGACAAACTAATAGGTATTTCTCACACTCAAACTACAAAGCATTCACGCCTGTAATCTCTGAAGGTTTAGGCAGAGGTGTACGTAATATTAACATTTTGCCAGTTATGTTAAATCCCATGTAAAAGGGTGTGCCTATTTCCAACAACCGGGCACAAGTCCATATTCCGTGGCTGCTACTGAGAATTTTCTGATGGAAAAACAATGGCCGACCCGGGAATCGAACCCAGGACCGCATGCTGTTTCTTAGTATCAGACTATTTCACTATAAGACATAAACTTCCTACCATTATCAATGAATGGCATATCGAAGCGCCGGCGCAACTGAACGGACCAATCACCAATGAATGCAGTCCCCCGAGTGTAGCCACCGATAGAGAGGAAATACGCCATCCTTAAAAGGGTAGACGCCTCTTACTGGTAATACCTAAGCTAATTGACTGTTTATTTATTAATTGTTATTAATCTAACTAACTCGGAGCAGTTTGATCGCCTTTTTCTTTATTTATTGATGGTAAATGAATTACTGGCTGATTCTTAAAAAAGTTTACCCAGGGAGGGTATTTTCTTGTCAATTTAGATCACTGAATAAGGACTCGAATTTCTATTCAAATTTTCTATTTATGGGTTTAAATTTTGCATACTAACTAATGCAAATATCGTGTTAGCTCATTTCCTTTAAGCTAATTAATGTCTGTTTAAATTAGCGACAAATACAACTTTTGACTCAATTAGTCTCCATCAATATGAATATTATAAATGCGAAAGTAACCCTGTCTGTCTGTTTGTTACCTTTTCGCACCTTAAGAGGGCCCTTCCCCGCCCGTCTAACGTCAACGCGAGCATGGTCAAAAAGCTTGTTGTTTCATCCAGAGCCACAATATCACTCAGATCCAGCCTGTCCATTTGCTGCCCCCCCCCCCCCCCCCAGCGACGCCCTAAGCCGTGGCCCGTACCCCACAGGGGGTGCCCTTAGCGAGTGGTCGCTTAGTTTTTAAGTATAGTTTTAAGCCCCTGGCTGGAGGCCTTAGATTCATTTTTAAGGCATCCACAGGGAATTGCCCGGTTAAGCAGTAGCCAGCCTCAGAGGCTGAACTGCGAGACGCCATCTCCAAAAAAAAAAAAAACAAGCCACAGCGGCGATTTTCTTTCAACTCCCCCGTCTTACCCCGCCCCGACCCCGCACAACTCGTCTCCCGCGCACCTCATACCGCCTAACGCGATAACATTGAACGAAAAATAATGTTCGTAAATTTCTTAAACTTGTTCCAGGAAATACGTGTTTTTGAATAAGTCTATATCAAATATTTATTTCACACTTGTAAGTGTGTGAAATAAATATTATTTTGTCATTAAGAATCTCCATTACATGTGCAAGGTTTCTATGGAGTTGTTTTCTTTATTTTTACAGTTTATGAGTTCATTAAGAAACGGCCAAATTTCAGGTAAAATTTGGGCAAAACAGCAATTTTTGGAGGCTTATACTGAATTTGTTTCTACTTTTTTTATTTTTAGCTCCCATAGAAACCTAGATATATTGCACAAATACATATTGAAAAAATTCAAAGATAGTTGTGTAACAACGGCATAATCACGTACGAGCGTTTGTATGAAAAGTATGTCGGGTTGGCCGGTCTTAACAACTATCTAAGGGGATTTTTATGAAAGGCAAACGCAACAATACATAACGACTCCCGTGGGATAATTCCTGACCGCCATACAGGTTAAGCCGCAGGAAAAACCTATTCATTAATATAATCAATACCTACTCGCAACTCTAATCGTCAGCGTAGACAAGTTGTAAAATCCGTCAAACCGTGCAGTTATCACGTACAATCGATTAGTCAGTGCGCCCGCGCCGATGGCAACAATGGCGGCGACGCCTGCGCGTTGGGTGCGGAAGTTGTGCAGGAAGCCGGCCAGTGACTGGTGGCACCGAGTCGTACGCTACGTAGCGTGGATGACGTCATATTCATTCATTCGGTGCATGGTCATTTTGGTAATGAGCAGATGATGACCGGTTTTAATTTTTTCTAGTTTCGTAGACATTTCAGAGAACCTTAAGAGGAATGTGGGTGGCCTTTTCTCCATACAAACGCTCTCGCCTGTTTTCTTTCTGGTTTATGACTTTAGAGCTATGATTTTTTACAGTTAATTTAATATCAATCTTTTCTATGTCCCTATGTTTTCCTTTTTGATGATACATAATCTGTATCAGCACTAGAACCTCTACAAAATGCTACAAAAATGCCAATTTGGATCGCTGTCAACAGAGGCGTAGTGTACAAATTTGACAACTCTTAATGAAAAAAAGAACAACATAGGTACACGGTAAATATCCTTCTTATTCAGTTGTTTAAGAAATATCTTTTAAATTGGTCTAATATTAGAGGAGGAAATAGTCGAGAGCCAAACCTCGAATTATGACTTTTTACTAGTCGGATCTGTAGTTCTCCATATCGCACCAATGTCGAAATCGCGCTCGTAGAGGGACAGCAATAGTTTCTTTAAATACCTACCGCATTTCCTCTTAAAAACTCCACTGGAGCCGCAATTGGCGTGGCCACCTCGTGGAGCCAGCTCATTTAACTTAATTTTATTCAAATTTATCATCTACTCGAAAAGATAATCTATTGACTTGTAGCGTTGGAGAAAGATCAGAAAGGCTTAAAGCTGATAGTTTAGCTCCATATGGAGCTTTGTAAACGGCCTTCAGGAATTATCTACTCATATAGTCGGAATGCATCCATCAAAACTTACAATCTAATCAAATAACTCGACAGTGACGGACACATCGATTCTGATTCATTGATGCTAACTAATAGCAAGTTTGTTGAACTCACATTGATCTATATTTTTCACCAGCGAAGCGAAAAATTACATGCCAACAATACGCAAAGCCCTGTGTGTACCTACTATCCTATTTATATGTATTACAACATTCGCCCACATGCCAGACCTCTAAAATACCTCAAGTTGCTTCTCAAGTGGTTTTGGTATAAAAAATCAAACCTCTTGAACGTTTAACATACGAAGTCCGTTTTGTTTATTGGCAGGCTGACAGACCGCTATGATAATAAAAACAAGAAAAGATTATTAAAAAGTAATTTAGTAGCTCAGCTAAGCACTTACAAATGTTTGTCTATGGAGTCTGTTTTGACAGATATACTGGCACCTGTCTATCGAAACGGTTCTTCTTTGCCATCACCGTTATTCTGAACCAGTACTACTACTAGTCTTGACGTGTAGACATCGTTAGCAATAGCAATCCGATGCATCTTTTTCCTGTTCTATTTATCATTTGCTGTTATGGATTGCACTTCTTCATAATCTTCTTTTATTTCCTCATCCACATCAACCTTGTCTGGGTCAATTTCATCAGCCGCTAGATTTTGCACGCGGCTTCGCTCGCGTTATGGACGGAAATTATCCCACGGGAATGTTTTAAATATAGCCCATGACACTCGGGGATAATGTAGCTTCCCGTTAAATAAAGAATTTTCGGAATCAGATCAGTAGTTCCAAAGATTACCCCTTACATCCGAACTCACAAACATAAGAAACTTTACCTCTTTACTAGAAGTATAGATTGCTCTTTTTCTTCACTGTCTTCTTTCCCCATATCCTCATCCACATCAACTTTGAATGTACGAATTTAATCAGGTCTAGTTTCGTCTTCATCTATCAAACCTCTGTTGATAGTTAAGAATTGGTCTCGGTGACCTCTTCAATATTTTTGGCCTGTGTAAATCAATCACTTTCAATCATTCCTTGTTGATGGCATTACGTCTGCTATTAAGAGCACAGACTTTTGAAGTGGTTGTAAACTTGCGAAATGATTTCTGAGAAGAGCTTGTTAATCACAAACAATTTTTAAGGCATCTCGACCAAATTCGATCTTATTCTTTGATGGAATGAAGGCATAGGAAACGCTAAGGATGTATTCCAAAAAAGATTTGTTAAAGGTTTTATTCTAGTTGTTAGAAGTCGTTGACATTATAATGTACGCATGAATTCGCACTGCGTCGTCGACTAGGCTTCCGTTTCCTCCCGGAGCCATATAAGTACCGTGTGAAGTTTTACAATACTTTTTAATACTATTCTGAATGCAAGACCCGAATTCGTTGTACCTTGCACTGATTTTTTAGTGCCAGTTTGATGTTTGATTGCCACGAGCAACAATTAGTTTTGCAAATGTTCAGGGACTCGGGTTTCCATTCAGAAACAAATATTTAAAAATATTTTGTTCCTTATTTGAAAAGCGATAGAGATCCTCTGTCTAAATATTGATTAAATAGACTGTCTTCTTGGGATGCGGCATCTAAAAAGTGCAGAAAACGAAGTACTTTACATAATAGTCATAAATCTACATCCAATGTATGTTTGTTAGATGAGGCCCGTCCAAATGCCGCATGAGTAACGTAACGACACGCCCATCACACATATCTAGATAAAATAAACTCTCTGTTATCCGGAACAGAGTGATTCATACGATATTATATAAATATTCCGGGCGCGTTAATTATTATTTACACTATCGGCACTCCTGCGGTAATGGTCAAGGCCACTGTCAGGGTCATCACCTTTGACTATTTAATCACTGTAAACTATATTATTACATGGGCAGGTTATCTCTTTGTTGATAAGGACAGATCTGAAAACGAGACTGTTGTAGGATGTGGGCAATTCCCGTATTTTCATCCCAGTCCTCTGAAAATACTTTGACACACACTTTTGGCAATTTTTTGACATTGAATTTTCGCTGAGGCCAGATTGCTACTAGATTTTGAACGTTATTAGGGGAATTTGCCTTCTAATGTCTTCCGAAGTGATATTTTTCTGGAATCTTTTAACTTGAAAGACAAGAAAGTGAAACTTTCTTTATTAGACGTCTATTTTTAAAGAATTGAATCGTTTAACCGTCCACCCATAAACTTTTGTTTGTCCTTTTTGAAATGCTCTTCGGATGAGCAATTAGACATTCTCTCGAGACAATCATGGCCCCTTATCCGGTCGTTTTAAGTACCATCTCTCCTAATTACTATTCATTTTCTGTCTATTTACGTGCCTGCTAACCAAGTACCAGTGCTTGGTACTCTTCACCAATTATCAGGGTTTAGTCGTAATGTGGTGTAGAAATAGACACTGTTTTCTTTAACGAAGTTGAAAGTACGGAATATTTCGACCCGCTCCTACAACACCTTGATCAGATTGGCATAAAAAGTTTGGTCCCAAGAACTGTCTCACCAATATCTGGTTTTACACAAAACAACTGCCAAGTCGTAAGGCCAACCAGATTTTTGGAACATGACGTCATGGTTACCCAAGTGGACATATTTGTACATCCACCTGCCATAACTCCTTTATAGATAATCCAAGCACGACTTATGGACGGAAAAGAAAAGGTGACCACTTATCCTACTTTACATAATCGGATCCCGGAAGGACCAAAAAGTAGAACGATGCATGCCGTACAAACAAAAAACGATCGACAAAAGTTTGGTATTCGAGTGTTAATTCGCCCTCATAAAATTACGTCACTTGGCACGTAAACCGCAGCTGTAAAATGACACAGTGACATCATTGCAAGGTGCGTAGGCATATCAGTGCAATTTGATGTGGACAATCGTATTACTTCCAGTTAACCGGGGCTAATGTGATATGCAAGTTTACGAGCGGATTGTTCGTTGTAAACCAAGTGGTTGATGATTTGTAGGTGCAGTGTTACCTAGATCTAGGTTTTATGATCTAGGTTCTTGACTAGGTTTTATGACTCTTCCACATGCACTAAGGATGACCTACTAGATAATATGCGATATATTTAGACGATGTATGAATGCTTTTACATTTTCTTTGAGAAGCAATAATCCACTGTTTCCTGTCCACAATCTTATTGACATTTTTTTTTACTGTCGTCATCATTCTTCTCCAATCTCAATTTATCAGGATGTCTCATGTCTTCTTCAACACATTTCCATCAGCTTCGTCTTCTTCTTCAGATTTTCTCCGACCAGTACGTAGCCACCTGGATAGCTCTATTGTTTGCCTCATTTAAGTCCTAGAGGATGAAATTAGTTATACACAATGGGCAGGGGAGAAGGTGTGGCATATCCTGTGTTGGGTAATCACCCTCCTTCTATCCATATTATCGTTTACACAATCTATCCATACCTTTATCAAAATATACTACTTTCAAAGCTTCAACTCGACACGACACTAAACCCACATTTCAAGCTCATCAAGCTAAGCCAACAGATAACCTATTCCCCCAAATTGCCCAACTCCTGACGCATAATGACCACAGATATACAAACAGCAACACTAATTGCCCATGTGGTTAGCACATTGATTAAATTCCTCACCCATCATGAATATGAATGACCAATGTCATTTACGTTCAGCTATTATCCGTAATTGATGAACGAGTGACGTTAGTAATAATCGTAATTAGTTTATTGGCGCATCAGTTTGTATTATGACATTATAGGCAATTACGCATGTGTCTGCCTTGGTGGTCTACTGGTCGCAAGCGCTTCTTCTGAGCATACGGTCCTGCGTTTGATTCCCAGATTGAGCAACGTGTTATAAGATCCATTGGAAATTTCTCAGTATTAGCCACGAAGTGTGAATTTGCACTGTGCTCGGTTGATGGCAATAAGCTGGCCTCCTATTACATGGGATTTAAAACGTAACTGATGAAATGTGTATGACTATTTACGTAGGTATACTTCAGACCAACCGTTCGGGGATTAGAGGCGTGAAGTTATGTAATAATATGCCTATAAAACGAGGGTAATCCTGGTAACTGATCAGCAGGCCTATTGCGTATCTGTTGACAGTTCATAGCGATCATCACTTGGCGAGTTTTGATATACAATGACCGTTCTTGTTGGTTTCAACTGACGCTACCCGTGCAGACCTGTCATTGTAAATCAAAACTCGCCAAGTGATGATCACTAAGAACTGTCAGCAGAGATACGCAATAGCCCTGCAGGACGTAATAGGTTGGCTGCTCTCCCTAACTAATGGGAACGTGGTTTCCAGAAGGCAATGTCAATAATACTGCTCGCGTATCGATTTGTATGCTATGAAGCTCTTCGTCAACGGAAGTTAAGTCAATGGGCCAATATAAACCACCTTAAGTATCAGTTCCATCAATGGCTCGCAGGAAAGCGTACAAAACTTTAAAGCACACAATATTCCGCTGGCATTTTATCGGCAGAAAACGCCCTAACAATAACAATTTCGCTCAACTAAGATTATCAAAACTCCGTATAAGTCTTTATGAAACCTTAGCAAATCTGTGATCTCGGGCCATCTTAAACAACAGCACGTTCTTAGGGCATTGCACCGCACCAAAAAAGCGAGATTTGAGCGATCATCTCGTTGAACATAACATTTTCAACAGAATATGGTTCTTCGTACTTTGTAATAATGCCCATGTCTTGAGCTTTGTCTCCTTAAAGTTGCTGTATGACGGGCTAGACCCCATAACGGTGTAGGACAGGGGCTCTCAAACATTTGCTTTCCCAGTACGCGAACGCGAAAAGAAAGAAATTCTAATTTTGGCAAAACTCTTTTTAATCCCAAAAGGCTTCCTAAGTCGTCTAGAAGATAAAAAAGCTTGCTTTTGATTTATGATGATTCGTTCATGTCTTTCTTAAAAGAACGAGGACAATTGACCTTGTTAGTTTCATACAGCTTATTTTTTGTCGTCTTGTGTGATTTGGTTTAGATCTCACCTAATCTCGTCACATTGGGTCAAAAGGTCGGTCAAAGATCACCGTAGATGGCGTTTCCATAATGTTAATGTCATTTGTCATTTTATATTTTCAAATATAAAATGACATTAACAGATTTTCAACCAATGACGATGTTGGGAACCAGCTATACTATCGCTATTAGTTTCACAGTTTCTTTCCCCATTAGAATATCTTACTATTTTCGGTGACATATACAGGTTTTTCATTTAAACCTGACTTGTAACACAAGTTTTGGACTTTTGGGTTCTACTTTGAGAACCACCGTTATTCTAAACCGGTCCAGTAAAGCTATCTATCGAAGTTTGTATACGAGTGCACGTGTACTGACTACAAGCAGATTCTGTTGCACAATCGTGGTCGAGGTTGGACAACGCACGCCAGTGGCTAGTGGCTGTTCCGACCAGGTAATTTGCTGTGTGTTGAATGTTGTTGTTATAGCTTGGGAAGGTACTGTTACGATAGTATTGGAAGGTGAAGCATGGTTTTGTGTTGAAATGAAAGAATTTTAAGCCGTTCTTGGCTGTCATTTGTAGAACTTTGTCAGTCGTTATGGGTAGTGAGAAGTCTAAAAGTCTGAAAACCAGTCTTACCAAGGGTTACCGTACTACGCAGTCACTGGGTTGTGGAAATCAGTCGCTGTATGTAAAATACTGGTATTCAGCTCACCTGGTTAGGCTGGAAGCCGCCCCCAAAGATATTGGAGAACGTAAATATATATTGAATTGAGCATTGGATTGTCTTGTCCCATAGCTGTTCGATCTAATAACTAACGAATAGGAAACTTCATAATTCAAACAAAGCCGGCTATTCTATGAAACAGCAGCTGTTTCAACCGAAGAAGACCCAATACCTGTGCGATAAGCAACATAATATAAGCATTTGAGGTCGACGGTCACGCTGGCTGCGATCAGGAATGCGACAGCATTCCGAATCGGCACCCATCGAACTGTGAACTTTTGTCAGAGCATCCGCAATACGAAAATACACCTTGTTCCTCAAGCTATAAGGTGCAACATTATGTTGAGCGTCCATATGCTTTAAATAGAAATTAATTAGAACTACACTATTTTTAAATGCCTGTCTATTAAAGAAACGTTTTGTTTACTTATGGTTTTTGCTGATTCATACGATAACGTAAACTTGTAACAACCTTAATTGGTTTTGCTAATGTTCGGACTGAGTCATCGCAATTAATATTTTTACATCAAATGTTTGACAGCAAAGCTAGAAGGCGCCATTAGTACATCGGAATACCTTCACTATTGTATTCAATTGGGCTGGCTTTCACGTGGCCTGAATTTCGTATAATGATATGGTGGTACCAACATGATGTATGTATGATCAAATATCGGTCAACAAAAGCGGTAATTACACCTCTATCTTTGCATTTGAATGCGAGAATGATACATTGACTGTAATGACCGCCACTCATAGAGGTAGCTCTACATAGTCATTTTGATTTAAGTATCACTGCGCGATGATATGTAAAAATATTAGTCATTCATGCTCTCAAAATATCCGAATGCGTAGTAGGTATGGAAATCCTTTCGTCTTTTTAATTCAGATTCTCTTTCAATAAATTGATAGCTGCCATTCATTTAGCACGTTCTAACTTCTATTACACGAGTTTTAATAGGATTTTATACGACACGAGATACTCGTATTACTCTACAACACACACAAGTGTAGAGCAGAAGAGTAAAATTGATTGAAGCTACATGACATACCGTTTGTACGTGATTAATTTAAAATCGTTCATACTAGCCACGTACCGTCACAGAAGCGTAGTAAAGTAATACTTACGAGTAGTTAATCTCTGACAACAATGCATGACCAAATTATTGTAGACTTCTACAAAAAACCGTCTTCGTACTGATTTAATGACGTTTTTGATCTCTGTAATGCACTTTACATGGAAGTTGCAGTCTTCAAAAATTATCTCGATTTGAAAAGAGAACATTTTTGACAGCTTTTCTCTCGATGATGTTGTCGAGTAGGCTCCAACGCTCGTAATTAGCATCTGGTTTTTGGACAAAAAAAAGCAACTAACCGTTTGCCCTATCGGCTTACCCTATATTACCGTAATCGACTCTTAGGCACTCCACTGGCTGATTATGCTATGCTTATGTAATCAAATCCCTTGACTTGAAGATTTGCCTTTGCTACGTACGAATAGCTACATTTATACATAACATACTCAGGTATTCGCAGGAGTATCACATACCTATGCAATTTACCGACGACACGTTTGTCCATGCGAGTTCCCACGTCCCTGTTCATAGTCATTATATTTTTATAGTAATCGTTTGTTAATACTCAAGTGTTAGATAATTATTCGTTTGAATATAAAACTGAATGACTGCAGGCACGCGATGGTATAGAAAAAAAGCAGTCTCTTAAAAAAGGATTTAATTACTCAATTAACGTCCCTTTTAACCGACGAAAAAAATGTTCTCAAGCCGCGTGTTTTTTTAGTATCTAAACCAGATGTTTGGTTGACATTTAGGGAGATATGGAGTGGCAGTAAAATTTTTTGTTATGGCTTTCTTAGATAAACAATGTGTAAAGATATTCAAACCTTATTAAGTAACCAAGAATAGGCCAAAATACAGCAATAATAGTTTTGTAACCGTCAAAAGACTGACTAAAGTCACATTGTATAGGTAAACCCGTTTTTTGCTATATCGATGCCTACAACACTTCCCAGTTACTAGTACATACTAAGTACTACATAACAAGTACTAGTATGAGTCAGACATCTTTGCACGTTTCGTGACGTCAGCCCATTGTGTTAGAGGTGTCAAAACGGCAACAAAAACCTCGTTCTATCACTTAATTACCCGCCTATTCACATTTGTCGGATGTAATTGGCCTATAAATAGGCAATCCTGCCGATCATTTATGCTCTATCCTTTTTAGCCGACTGCCAAGGAAGGGTTGTTTTACTTTTTTATTCAGGGAAGGTTACGGAATACAAGTGCGGTCGGTGCATTTTTTCGGAATTGCATCTACTTCTGTTTGCCTCTGACTCTGCATCACCCAAAGGCTAACCGATAGAAAATGCCTATGGCCTTATTTCCGTCGCTGTATGGGCTGATATGATGATAAATAAATAAATAAAAAAATAGGGAAAGATACTAGTACTTAAATAAATTGAGATACTAGTAAATAAATTGTTTTTTCCTGTCTAATATTGTGTTTTCATCATCAGATCAGAAATCAATACTGCGTATCAAACTACTTTTGCACCATCCGTCATTAGGACCGCGTGGTGATTAATAAGGCCCATTTCCTTTCACAGATAGATGACATGTTCCCTTGCAGTGGGCCCAGCAACGTTATATTGTCGCCAATCAAAAATTAACCTTACCACCGTAAAGATAAACAAACAATTTTTTTAAATCAATCAGTATTGTCCCACAAATTGGGTAAGATCTCCACCATAAACAAAAAGCTAACAATTCCATTCTCCTTTGTCCACAGACTGTCCAGCACGGTTTCCCACACAGAGCATCAGCGCTAGCATGGGACCCGCTCCTGCGAGTGGTGGCCCTCGGCACGGCTACCGGCGCCCTCAAGGTCTACGGCAGACCCGGTGTCGAACTGTACGGACAGCACACAAACTCGGACTCGGCCGTCACACAGATACATTTTATACCTGGTAAGTAACTCTTGGATGAGGCTGGCACAAAAACGAGGAACTTAAAGAAGAAGCGCCAGGATAGCCCGCGAAATTCAAATTTTCCAATTGCAATTTGCAGGCCAGTGTCAGGTTGTATGTTGATGAAAAATTAGCCTGCACCAGTAACACGTATGCAGTTACATAATTACAATCATTAACATCATCAATACAACCCTCTAAGTTCATTTAACCCCATTGAATGACTTTTTCGTGAAATAGTTGTTGAATTTCGCGGGCTATCCTGACGCTTCTACCTTAAGCAAAGATAGGCCTATACCCAGCAGTGAGTGAAGTAGGGCTGTGGATGACGATGGAGTACCTCTGGCCAAGGGATTTATGTTACCCAGTAACTGGATTATTGTAAGGCAATCGCTCCATGTAAAAAACTAGTCTTTAACTACATCTGGTTAGACTGGAAGCCGACCCTAAGATAGTTGGGAAAATACTAGACAGATTATTAGTTGACAGTGAACATTGTCAGAATAACGAATAGGTCCATTTATCATAAAAATTAATTCATTGGCAGGCTCAGCTAGACTCTTTAAAACCCAATAAGAAACGCAATGCAGTACTTAGACCAGGGGGGTTACTATGACGTCTTATAGCAGGAGTAATTCCAGTGTGGGAAAGAGATGGCGCTAGGCGGTCGGTATAGCTTTGTCTCTTTCCCACACTGGAATTACTCCTGCTTTAAGACGTCATGGTAGGCCACCATGTAAAGTGCAATAATAAATCAACAGAACTGGCCCACCCAGACAAGAATATCTTTCAAGCCATTTCCTCAAGTAGAGTTCAGCTCATCTTCAATTTTACTGTTAAAGAGTTATTTTATGCTTAATAAGTATAAATATTATGTTGAATATGTTAGTGGCTACAGACACATATTTCTAAAAATAAGAGCTAGGATACAGCAATATACAATCAGACATGGCACAGTAACATGACATACTACTGATAAAATTATTATGTTGTGCTATGTGAAATATTTTAAGGTGAGCCAATACCTGGATTAGATAAAGTTTCAGGTAATGGATGACTTAATATATTTTGATAATTTGGATCAGATTAGAGTCTTGATGAAGTAATAAATTGAAATGTGTTGTTATGCTTTAAAATATCATAATAGAACATCTACATAATATTCTCATGAAAGAAAAAAAAAACCTAAAAGAAAATCATCTCAAACAGTTAATTTAACTCCATAAAAACATCACAACAGTAGTTTCCTCCGAATCCATGAGCAGTCTTATTAAATTACGTTTTATTCGTCTTAAAATATACACAGGAATAAAAACACATATTTTGTTGGTTCACAGCAGCTTGCCTGCGCCCACGCATTCAGTTTATTATGAAACGTTTAGTCACACCCAGTGGCTTTGATAAGGTATTATTTTAGGACATTATTCATCTGTGTCACACTCCCGAGTTATCCACTTACGCCCTTTTTTTAGATAACTTCATGTACAGTCACGATTCATTTTTCAAATAAATTGGGTGAGTTTACATAATATTACTATCAATACATATGAGAAAATCCCTTTTTTAACCGACGAAAAAAGTAGGAGGTTCTCAATTCGACGTTGCGTTTATTTTATCAAGTTGCTAAGTGTATGCGTGTTAGTGCTCATGACTGTACACTTGTACAGCACTATGGTAAAGTAGGTATGTGTGTAATATTCGATACTCGATATCCGATATTATTACATATTCAGCCCTAGTTATGTTTGATAAGACAATGCAAACATAAACATATTAAGCGTCGAAATTTTCGATATTTAATTTTGTCAGATCTTATCGAAAGATAATATTTGGCACAAATGATAAGAATGCGATGAATTAACAACAAAACCTATCCTCTGATGTTAGGTACCTATTTAGGTAGATGTAATAATATCCTAAAGTCTAAACTAACAGTTCATTGATCGGTTACTACCAAGTGATAAGAGCGAGGTTATCAACATTTATCAGGCATTAACAACTCCTGTATCGTAAAATTCCCGGCACAAAATTGGCCATCCCCGAACCCATACCTACTTATTGTGAATAATCTGCGTTTTAGCAGTCATCCAGGATGTTGGATGACAGCATCAGTTAGTAGCAAGACGGGAAGTCGACTATTTTTGTCGGGAATCACGTAATCAACAGATAAAACTAAAATGAGCACTACTTTAGGAGCACATTTTTATATACCATTTGCATACGACACAAAAATGTCTGATTGTACAACTTTGTTAGAATCAGAAAAAGACTTAGGAAATTATGTTCAGTCATGAGCACCAATATGTAGGTATACACTTTCCTAAATTTAAAAGCAATTTTCGCGAGAAATAACTATTGTAACTTGGATATAGGTAGGATCTTTTTCATAAAAATATGAGTTCCAGAATACTATGTTCGTAAAAATATGAAATTTTAATCAGAACACTAAGAGAAAAACACTTTTAACACATTCGTGTCCACCCCCGTTTCATAGAGTACATGTGCCATCCCACCATACATATTGCAAGTGCGTAGTGGACCCTCCAGGTACCCACCTCCGGCATCGCAAGTGCAACTTGAGTGAACCCACCAGGTCGGTTCCCGGCACTGAATGGTCTATAAAGTTGTTAAGTGTTTATATTGGTTCTTGTGACTGTACACTAACGGATGATTCGAAAAATGCTTGTTGTGTTGGCTCCAAATAAATTGGGGTAATGTCCAGGAAAATGTAACAAAATTTTAACAAACTTTATACTCAATTATGTCTTTATAATCCTTTCAGGCACAGGCCGTCTAATATCACTCTCCGACGACAACAGCCTCCACTTATGGGAGATAAACGAAAAATCTCTAGTGGATTTGAAGACATACATATTCGAGGGCAAGAACAAGAAGATCTCGTCGCTGTGCGTCGAGTCGACGGGCAAGCACCTACTGATTGGTACCGAAGGAGGGAACATATACAACCTGGACCTTAACACGTTCTCCGTCACCGAAGATGTGATATATCAGGATGTTGTTATGCAAAAGTAAGTAAAAACCACTTCATTTGAAATAGGATACGAATTGGGTGAATTTTGAGGCAACGTTATTATCAAGTCATGAAAATTTCATTGATGACTTGATCATAACGTTGCCTAAAGTAATGTCCGAGTAGCGCTCAAAGTGCTCCTACGGCATACGAATGTTCCAATTATAAATGAAACAAAATTAACTAAAAATGTTGAAATCAGCCTCATCTAGCGGGAAAATGGCCACGAGCAGGCCGTATGTTCTACCTTAAGAACAATAATAATTTGCTAGAATCAGACCTGCACTTAAGTAGCAGTTCCTTAGTTTATGGGGATACGAGATCCTCTTCTCTGACATAATGTCACCCGAATGACACCACTGCTGTACATAAGCCTTCCCAAGCATTGCCCCAACGACTGGTCTTACCCAGCGGTCAAAGCAGAAATGCGAAAGGATTCGCAAGATTTCGAGACGTTCACTAGGTCAACGGTTCAAAAGATTGAAGCAAATCAAACTCTATTTAATGAACTCTATTTTACTCTATTTTATGGATTCTAATGATCTGAAATAAATGAATTAACCCCTCTAATCTAGACTGAAATGTTCAACAATTATTTAAATTGTTTATGTTTCTACAAATGTTTAGTAACAAATCAAACTTTAACAAGTTCTGTGAAAAATAAATATTGATTGATTTATTTCTGATTCAGGTGTCGGTCGGTTGTGTTACACATGAAAGATTTTATGCATGTAGTTTCCGGTCGGCTTTCAATATCCATTCATTCGTTTGCTTTACAAATAATGATGTTGTAGTAGTACTAATGCAAATAATTACAATCAGCAATATTTAGATTTAGTACTGAAAGCTGACTCGAGTAGAAAAATCTTGAGTTTAAAAATGATAGATCTTCGTCGTAACGTACGACGATCGACGACGATCTTCACAGGGTGGCCGGTAACACCTGAAAAGTTGCCAAGAATCGATTTAAATGGCGTGCAATTGAAGAGGTCTTTGTCCAGCAGTGGACTGCTGTAGGCTGATCCTACTAATATTATAAGTATAACTAAAAACATGCCAGAGTTTCACACCTTACTCGCTAGAACAAAAGTTGATTGGGATATAGTCACGCTGACAGAATGTTGGCTTCCTAGCACGCACTTCATTCCTAACCTTGAAGGTTACAATTACTTTAAGACCGTTAAAAATCTTACCCAAAATGAAGGTATCGTTGTTTATGTACATGAAGACCTTAAGGTTTCTGTGGAAGAACCTTTACTTATGGAAGCAAATTGTCTCCAAGTAAAAATTGACCACAATACTATTTTGCTAGCAATTTATCGTCCACCAGGTTATAAAGATGTTAACATTTTTCTTAACTCATTAGACACAACTCTTCAAAAAATTGCGAATTTTAGAAATATCATTATTTGTGGTGACATAAATATAAATATTCACGATCAGTGTTATGACTCAGCTAAAAATAGTTATTTAAATTTATTAGCCTCTCATGGTCTCCTGCCCGCACATGTCCTGCCCACACGTCAACTTGCGTGTCTAGATCACTTTCTACTAAAGACAGCTTTGCCTGCTATGACATTGGTTGCCCACTCCGCTCTCACTGACCATGAAACGGTTATGTTATTCCTTGCAAAAAGATACCCTAAATTCACTGCAAAAAAAACAGTTGCTCGCATCATTCACGATCAACTGGCTGCAGATCTGAAACTAGTGGACTTCAGTGCGGTATATATCTCATGTGATCCACATGTAGCGGCAGATTTACTGATTAGTCTCATTATGCGAGTCATTGAGTCAAACACGAAAACAGTCAAAGTACCGAACCGTAAAAAGATCATGAAGCCTTGGATCACTCCTGGCCTACTCCGTTGCATTCAACATAGAGATAACTTGCACACAAAAAATAAAAAGGATCCTGAAAACTTAATCTTAAAAACGACATATTCAAGATACAGAAATCACTGTAATAAGTTATTAAAGCAATTAAAAACTGAACATGATAGAAAAGAAATCAGTGATGCTGGCAACAACAGTAAGCATCTTTGGACAGCTATAAACAACATAACGAGTAGAATCGAAAAGAAAGACAGCACTTCAGAAATGTTATCGTTATCAAAAACACCAAAGCAATCGGTTAACGAAATCAATAACTTCTTCGCAGATATTGGTAATACCCTTGCTGAAAAAATTGTGAGTCGGTCGGCATTGTCGCCGAATAGTGCTCCTTGCACTAACTCACAATCCATGGTACTATTGCCTACAGACGAAGCAGAAGTGACAAAGTTAGTACTGGGTCTCCGCAGTGACTGTGCCATGGGTTGGGACCGAATATCTAATAGTTTCCTTAAGAAACACATAGCCATCATTGTTCCACCATTAACCTACGTATGTAACCTCGCACTTGATACAGGCCAATTCCCAAGAGCATTTAAAAAGTCAATCGTTCATCCGGTCTTTAAGGGTGGGGACAGAAGCCGTGTCAACAACTACAGACCCATTTCCGTGCTGCCAGCGTTATCCAAGATTCTTGAACGGATCATGAACGGCAGACTAGTTGATTACTTGGAGAGCCATAACCTTCTATCTCCCTCTCAATACGGTTTAAGGGCCGGTAAGTCGACGTCCGATGCTGTTCATGATCTTACTAACTTTATCGTCACTAATATGGATGCGGGTCGTAAGGTCTTGGGGATTTTTCTGGACCTTGCGAAGGCATTTGACACGGTTTCTGTATCCATACTGATCCGGAAGATGGAATACCTTGGGATTAGGGGGGTCCAGCTAAAGCTGTTTGAAGACTACCTCAGTGGGCGTACTCAGAGCGTGAAAATAGGAGAGTACGTCAGTGACGAGCGCCTGGTTACCTGCGGTGTGCCTCAAGGCAGCGTACTGGGTCCAACCCTCTTTCTTATATATATAAACGACCTGGGTATGCTCACTCTCCCCATGGGCAAAATTATAACTTTCGCGGACGATACTGCCCTGTTATTCAGCGCGGCCAGTTGGAGTGAAGTCTACGAGCTTGCTCAGTCAGGCTTCAATATGGTCTCGGAGTGGTTAAGAAATAATATCCTCACACTAAATGCTGCAAAAACTAAATATGTCACTTTCTCCATAAAACATAAAAGGCCAACCTCGGCAACTACTCCATTTTCCATCGTAGCTCACACTTGTCCGATGCCATTCTGCTCCACTTGTACTTGCGCCCACATAGAAAAAGCCGTTAATGTAAAATATCTGGGCATTATCATTGACTGTGCACTAAATTTTCACGAGCACATTACCGTTTTGAGTGGCAGGCTGCGGAAGTTAATGTACGTCTTTAAGACCATTAGACGGGTGGCTGAGGAAAAGGTGAAGAAGTTGGTTTATTTGGCCCTCGCTCAATCCTTGTTGACTTACTGCATCACCTCCTGGGGTGGTGCCCCAAAATACACTATTCTTGAATTAGAAAGAGCGCAGAGAGCCATCTTAAAAGTATCACTGTGCCTTCCTTTTAGATACCCTACCGTTCTCCTATATACAGAAGCCAAAGTCTTGACAGTGCGCCAACTATTCATTCAACAAACAATTTTGAAGCAGCACGGCCTCTTAACATATTCTCCCTCCCTATCGCGTGGTAAAAGGCGATACAACCCCGTAGTCAACCACACCAGGCTTTCGACTAAATTTTCTCAGCGATTCTTCTGCCACCTCGGTCATTACCTGTACAATAAAATTAACAGAATTCTGCCTATTTATGACCTAAATAAAATTAAATGCAAAATGAAACTTACTAGTTGGATTCAGGAACTAAACTACCTGGAAACTGAAAATATCCTAGCTGTCTCGGTGTAGTTCATTATTTGAGTAAATTATTTACGAAAATTATTCATTAAATTATTGTATATTATCATCCTCATTAGCCATCAATATTATATATGTTCAGGCAACAGACAATATCTACATCCTCACTCACTACATATACACAATCCACCCTACACTTTCCTTCATCCTCACACAATACTAACCATACTAACACTATATAGATTCAGAAATCGCATCTTAAATTGTTAATTATTTCGCGACCACTGTTTAATAAAGCATTAGAATGTTATATAACCCAAGGGTGGAGACCTGGTGTCCTGAAATACAGGCCCCAAGCCTAGTTTAGGCACCAGTCTCCCACAATATACTTACTGTATCCACTTGTTCCCTTAGAAATAATGTTTTTAATGTGTATTGTGGCGAGAAAATAAAGATTATTATTATTATTTCCTTTATTCATATATATACATATAAATTACATTTTTAAATATTTCTAAACAAATTAATATTAAAAAAACATTTAAAAATATAAAAAATAGTGGTCCGCCGGTATCGGGAGCAGGGTCCAAGCTACCGGTGGTTAGGGCTCCAGAGACAGGAACCTCCTCACAATGCGAGCCGTATCGAGGAGTACTGCCTTCTGAATCAGGCCCTTGATCCAACCGCCTAAGGAGAGCCTCGAAAGGTGGTCGTCGAGGCTCTTGGCCATAAGGCCATTGGCCGTCACGACAATCGGCACAATGATAGCCGAGTTCACATTCCACATGTCGACAACCTCGTGTGCCAAGTCGAGATATTTTATTTGTTTCTCCTTCTCAGCTTTCACGAGGTTCTCGTCATGCGGAATGGTAACATCGATTATCATTACGCGGCGCGTTGATCGGTCTATCACCACTATGTCAGGCTTATTGGCGACAATAGTCCTGTCAGTGATGATAGACCGATCCCAGTACAGCGTGACATGGTCTTTCTCGAGAACTGGGTCGGGCACATACTTGTAGTACGGTACCTCTGATTCCACAAGTTTATATTTCAAGGCAAGTTGCTGGTGGATAATCCTGGCTACTTGGTTATGCCTGTGCAAGTACTCGCCGTTAGCCAGACGAGAACAACCAGAAATAATATGTCTGATGGACTCACCCGGACGGTGGCATGCCCGACAGACGTCAACCGTCCCGTCCTTCATAATATATTTCCGGTAGTTGTTCGTCAACATAACTTCGTCCATAATCGCACAGACAAAACCTTCAGTTTCCCCAAAGAGGTCACCGAAACGTAGCCAGGACACGGATGCTAGAAAATCTACATCGGGCCCATGAAGAGCCCGGTAGAAGCGCCCGTGAAGCTCCTTGCCTTGCCATACTTCCTTGCGGTCATCGGTAGTAAGTACTACAGGTTTGCGCCAGTTCTCTTTAGCCATGGACAGCGGGGTGAGGCCCTTGTCCACTGCGACCACATCTCGGTGCATACCCACCTCGGCTTTTAAAAAATATTCTCTGAGACTGCATACCTCGCGGTTGTGGAGCGTCTTCGCGTTTAAAAAGCCTCGACCCCCGCACTTCTTATTATTCACTTATTATTATTATTTCCTTTATTCATATATATACATATAAATTACATTTTTAAATATTTCTAAACAAATTAATATTAAAAAAACATTTAAAAATATAAAAAATAGTGGTCCGCCGGTATCGGGAGCAGGGTCCAAGCTACCGGTGGTTAGGGCTCCAGAGACAGGAACCTCCTCACAATGCGAGCCGTATCGAGGAGTACTGCCTTCTGAATCAGGCCCTTGATCCAACCGCCTAAGGAGAGCCTCGAAAGGTGGTCGTCGAGGCTCTTGGCCATAAGGCCATTGGCCGTCACGACAATCGGCACAATGATAGCCGAGTTCACATTCCACATGTCGACAACCTCGTGTGCCAAGTCGAGATATTTTATTTGTTTCTCCTTCTCAGCTTTCACGAGGTTCTCGTCATGCGGAATGGTAACATCGATTATCATTACGCGGCGCGCTGATCGGTCTATCACCACTATGTCAGGCTTATTGGCGACAATAGTCCTGTCAGTGATGATAGACCGATCCCAGTACAGCGTGACATGGTCTTTCTCGAGAACTGGGTCGGGCACATACTTGTAGTACGGTACCTCTGATTCCACAAGTTTATATTTCAAGGCAAGTTGCTGGTGGATAATCCTGGCTACTTGGTTATGCCTGTGCAAGTACTCGCCGTTAGCCAGACGAGAACAACCAGAAATAATATGTCTGATGGACTCACCCGGACGGTGGCATGCCCGACACACGTCAACCGTCCCGTCCTTCATAATATATTTCCGGTAGTTGTTCGTCAACATAACTTCGTCCATAATCGCACAGACAAAACCTTCAGTTTCCCCAAAGAGGTCACCGAAACGTAGCCAGGACACGGATGCTAGAAAATCTACATCGGGCCCATGAAGAGCCCGGTAGAAGCGCCCGTGAAGCTCCTTGCCTTGCCATACTTCCTTGCGGTCATCGATAGTAAGTACTACAGGTTTGCGCCAGTTCTCTTTAGCCATGGACAGCGGGGTGAGGCCCTTGTCCACTGCGACCACATCTCGGTGCATACCCACCTCGGCTTTTAAAAAATATTCTCTGAGACTGCATACCTCGCGGTTGTGGAGCGTCTTCGCGTTTAAAAAGCCTCGACCCCCGCACTTCCGCGGGATATACAGTCTCATCACCGATGATCGTGGGTGATGCATCCGGTTTGCAGTCAGCAGTGTACGGACTCTCCTATCCAGGGTATCGAGTTCGATCTGAGTCCATTTGAGTATGCCGAAAGAGTACATTAAAACCGGCATGACCCAACCGTTGAAGGCGCGCACCTTGTTCCCGCCCGAAAGAAGGCTATTTAATACCTTCTTCAGGCGACCGAAGAAGCGCTCCTTCAACGATTGCTTCATGTCAGTTACGTTAATGCCTAACGCTTCCGACATACCCAAATATTTATAGCTTTCGGATGAGGAGAGGGATCTCAGGTGTATGGAATCCTAGAGCTGAATTCCTTCGGATTCCATAATCTCCCCTCGCTTTACATACATGACTGCACATTTGTCCACACCAAATTCCATCCTGATGGCGCTACTAAAAGTTTCAGTTACTTTCAGTAGCTTCATCAGTTGCAATTTGTTGGGGGCAAAGAGTTTCAGATCATCCATGTAAAGAAGGTGAGATATGACCTGACCATCTCTCCTCAACCGATAGCCTAGACCTGAATCCTCCAGCAATGTACTTAGAGGATTCAGGGCTAGACAGAACCAAAGTGGACTCAAACTGTCGCCCTGGAATATTCCCCGTTTAATCCATACAGGCTCATCGTTCCCCTGAATCTGTCGACATCCTGGATATCGAAGGACCGTCCTCCATTGCCCCATACACGACTCAAGGAAGGCGCGTAGAGTTGCATCTATCTTGTACAACTCCAGCACCCTCATGAGCCATGTATGTGGAATCGAGTCGTAGGCCTTCTTATAATCTATCCAACATGTCGACAGATCCTTGCGGGATCGACGAACCTGTTGGCTAATGGCCATGTCGATGAGGAGTAGCTCCTTAGTACCGCGGGACCCGTTCCTACATCCATTTTGAGAGGCAGACATAATGGAGTTTTTGTCAATGTGTGTATTGATTTTCGCTCTCAAAATGGATGTAAGAAGCTTATAGACCGTCGACAAACACGTGATCGGTCTATAATTCTTGGGTTCCGCGGGACTACCTGACTTATGGAGCAGGTGGGTAACGCCTGTTGTTAAAAACTGCGGTAGAGACCCAGACTCTAAGGATGACTGAAATTGAGATGCCAGACAAGTGTGTGAACTACTAAACCATTTGAGCCAGAAATTGTGCAGTCCGTCCGGTCCCGGTGATTTCCAGTTCGGTAACGGACGAACTGCTCTGGCTACATCCAAAGGTGTTATTAATATTGGTTCCATTTCTGGGATAGGTTCACACACTTGCTCGACATCACGCATCCAGTCAGCCTCAGTATGACGGACGGGCACCGACCAGATGCTGTGCCAGAAAGAACTCGTGGTGGCATCATCCGGGCGGCATACGTCCGTCATACTTTGCTCGGGTCGCTCCCAAGCTCTGTACACCCACCTCTCATCGCTCTGGAACATGCGATTCTGCGAGTACCGATCAACCCGCCGCTTATACCGCCGAATACGGCTCGCCCATGCATAAACTTTCTGCTTCAGGAAGTCGATGCGCTCTGTAACACGAGACATGAATTCTTGAGGACTGATTTCAGTCCCCGAGAATGCCCGCCTCACAAAGCGCATCACACGTGGTCGTGTATTACCCTCCCTGAAGCAGTATAGTTTGCCAATGAGTACCCTGGCCCCGTCGATACGGCGCTCGATCCTGCGCTGCCAGGCCGGTACGGTTGGTTTTGGTCGAGTAGCTACGTCACAATTTGGGAACTTGACATTAGCTACACGACATGCCGCAACAGCCCCACAGTACAGGATCGAGTGTGCATCAACGAGGTTCTCGCTACTCTCGAAAAGATTCTTGAGTTGCGAGTCCAGGGCACACACCAACGCCCTATTTTTCTTATGCATGGGTAACCGTGGTAATCGGGGCCTAAGTTCGGTAGGAGTGGATCGATATTCGCGAAGCGCATCCTCCAGTGCGCTCCTCAATCGGTCGTTGCACTGGCTACTTACCGTGGCAACCCTATCATCCTCCTCTACAACAGCAGGGTTTGACCGCGGTGGGGTTGCGTCAATAGCTAACGCTTGCACCGCGGTTTGTGCCGGAGTTAAGACGATACGGTTGCTCAGTACTTCTGAGCGCAGCCTATCAAGTGCGGCGTCGTCCAACATTATTATTATTATTATGAATACTAGCTACCCGCCCGGGCTTCGCACGGGTCCAATGGTATACATGTCATATAAACCTTCCTCTTGAATCACTCTTTATTAACACTTAAGCAGTCGCGCTCCTGTTTGTGACGCAGAGAGTCGCTACTGGGTCCACCAGACCCAGATTATATTTTGTGATATTTCCAAAACTGCTGAATGTATATGAATATGTTTTTAAATATCTAATTAGTATTCTAAAATAAAACAAGTAAGTAATGGTTTAAAAAACAATCATTTGTTATTTTAACATACTAGAAACTTTTACAAAAACATACATAATTTTTGGACTCATTTTACTTTTCAGTCTTTATTGTTTATATTAAAATAAGATCATTTGTAAGCAGATTGTATTCAAACTATGTATAAATAAAGAAAGACCTTGAAAATCAATCAACCATACATAGGGACAGACAGCGGGAAGCGACTTTGTTTTATATTATGTAGTTATAGAAGTTTGTATATTTAGATGATTGTTCAATATCGCAAAAACGGCTGAACGAAGGATTTGGAAGATAATTGGCACATAGGTAGTTCCGCATCTTGATTAATACTTTTTCAGCCCGGTAAATGATAGTCGCCGGCGGATGGCAAGTGTAATTATAAAAAAAAAACCTCCTTTTTCCTTAATTTCCAGTTGTCCAGAAGACTTCAAAGTAAACCCAGGTGCGGTAGAAGCCATCTGTGAGCACCCGAAGGTCCCGTCCCGCCTGCTGATTGGCTACAACAGAGGACTTGTCGTGCTATGGGACCGCGTCGCCGCTGCGCCCACGCACACCTTCGTGTCCAATCAACAGCTCGAGAGCTTGTGTTGGAATGATGAGGGTATGTAGCAATGAGAGAAAGTAGAGTAGAAATAAGTTTTATGATAATTAATAGAAATCTTTGAAAAAACCCTGTAGTGAAAACAAATGTGAAAAGACTACTGTCGCGTCCAGGTTGCGAGATATTTGCTGGTCGCATGCACCATTCTACTTAGCGTCCAATTAGAGCTCCAAAACGTTTTCCAAGCTAAGCAAGCAATGTTCCCACTGCTGGTACACACGGCCTCCTCCCTATGAGAAGGAATGGGCTATAATCCACCACGCAGTGCGGGTTGGTAGATGTCACATGTCTTCGAATTTTTGTTTCTAGGACATGCCGGTTTCCTCACGATATTTTCCTTTACCGTTTTTGAGAGCAGTGGTGATGAAATAAATTACACAAAGTAATACGCCTGCCTTTGTTCGAACCCACGACTTACTTGTTCGTAAGTCGAGGTAGCCACCATTGGGCCACCGCTGCTCTCCAAACTTACAAAACTAGAACTGCGTGAATAAAATAATAGCCAAATCGCTGAAATGATATATCTATTACATGATTTCAAAAGAAAGATAGGGTTAACTAATCTTACGTATTTTATAAATAGAAAGCCATGTAAGAAGGTAATACCAGTGTGATGAACTGATGAGATTCGGAAAGGGTCTAAACTACCGGAGGTGACAGCCGCCTTACCACAAAATAGAAGTATCTGTCTGCTAGATGGCCAAAGAGATCTTGGTGTGCATTCATCGTTTAAACTATTTAACTTTTTCCACAGGCGAGCACTTCACCTCATCCCACAATGACGGCTCCTACGTGACTTGGGAAGTGGCCGGCGCGGCTAGTGACCGACCCCTGAAGGAGCCCATCACACCATACGGACCTTACCCCTGCAAGGCCATCAACAAGATCCTGAACAGGACCAGCGTCGATGGCGATGAGATCACTATTTATGCAGGTACGGCCATATTAATCATTTTAAACCTCCCGGTTAAGATTCCAAATGAAACTATTTATAGAAATAAACTGAGTTTAGTGTAAGGAAGTTATACAGTTGTATAACAAGGGTTTCACGTTTCCCTGGCTACGAGAAACCTATCTGATTATTATTCAAATTACTGCTTTGAGTCGAATCTCAAAGCAGTAATTTGATTGATTGTATGATTGATTTGATCGATTGTTGTGTTATTGTTTCAGTCAGCCTACTATGGTACATGAGATTTGATAAAATCTAAAATGAGATCTGGCATGTCGAAACCAGGGCCGATAATTTTTAATTTCGGCTACTATTTTGCACACGAACTTTGTGCCTTTTAGCCCTTTTCTTTGGCCGGGGCTTGATAACCCATAGTGTACAAGTTCAATTCATACTGGCCGGATTGTCTACAATTTGTTTTTTGATCTCTGTCTAAGCAATACTGTCTTGATTGCAGGTGGTATGCCTCGGGCTTCATACTCCGACAAATACACGGTCACAGTACAACAGGGAGAGAAACACGTCGCCTTCGATTTTACTAGCCGAGTGAGTATTAATTAAACAAAAATAATGTAACAAGGAATTTAACTGATAAGATGTCTCACCAAATAATAACACTGGGACGACGCCTGACAGACATGTTCGAATGAGCACTAATTATTGGAATAAGGCTAAGCATCATCACCATCTTCCGACCGTTGTCTAAGGGGTCGTCCTTTAATCACGTGACGTTTTTATGAGGTTTTAGACTACCCCTCCCCCCACCCAAAATTACGTGTATTTTTTTGGCAGAAAGTATATAAAAAAAAACGGAATATTATCTTTAAATATAGGTTAACCATGTATAAATCTAATTTAATTCTGAAAAATTAAGCACCGTGATAAAAATGCCCAGACAGACATTAATGATTAATGGACGACCCCTTATATTACTTGGGTGTAACGCAACACGTCTTGTATTCATCCACCCTACCCCTTAACCGTCACGCTATCATTTACTCCTTTTTCTATCACATCACTCCTCACATAAACCACCCATCATGTTTTAGTGATGAAGCTCCATTCGTCTTTTACAATACGTTTGTCTCCGTTAGGTAATCGACTTCTTCACAACGACGCCGGTGCCGCCGGACGGCGTGCCGCTACAAGAGGACCGGCCGGACACTCCCGCGCAGATGTTGCTACAAACTGTCAACCAAGTCGCCGCAGCGTTGGTAAGTTTCATACTTGTTTTGTTAAAGTAGATGACTTTTCTTCCATATTGCTTAATAAGGGTGGTATTACACTTATCCCGTATCTTGGTCCAATGTATCATCAGCCCAAGATGAATCTACTCACTTTTAAAACAAAATCCCGTGCACATGATATCCACTTCTGTTCACCAACCAAAACAATACTCTTATAGTAAACTGCGTATTGCTGATGCTGCCATAGTGAATGTTAACGAAATAATTTGCAGTTTTACAAGTGCGTAAGTTTAAAACAGGACCTTGACTATAAAAATATAAGTCTAACTGTTATTTATTTTCCAGGTGGTACTAGCAGAAGAAGAGTTAGTAGTCATAGACCTGTGCGATGACCGCTGGCGTCCACTCCGTCTGCCCTACCTCGTGTCCATACACGCGTCTGCCGTCACTACGGCGCAGCTGGTCGACAATGTGGCTTCCAACGTATACGACAATATTGTGGCTGCTGGTGAGTTCGTTTGTCATACGATGCTCATGAATTTTAGGGTGAAATCTATATGCAATCTACAATTTATAAATTTATAGACAAAGGAATTTCTCAAGGATGCCAGTGTAAAAAAAAATATTGTCTTCTGCGAGAGTGTTTACATTTAAAATCTCTTTTGGTTGACTTACAGTGAAGAAATGCGAAGATCAACTAATCTCTTGATTAATTATTACTTGCAACAACAGTATGGCTTATATTTTCCCCTGAAAATGTTATAAACGCTCACTAAACGGAAATCAAATGTAGTTGAAAATCACTGGACGGTTTCGCACTTGGACTGCCCTTTGTCCTATTTATAGCAATTTATAATATTCAAATTATCTCGCAGGCCAACAGCAAAGCGACAACGTGTACTCGGAGAGCGCGTGGCCGATCTCGGGCGGCATCACGGAGTCTACCGATCATGTGGAACGTCAGTTGTTACTGACGGGTCACGAGGACGGATCCGTTCGCTTCTGGGACGTCACCGGCGTCGCTATGACGCCGTTGTACAAGTATACTACGTCACAGCTGTTTAGGTGAGCGTACTGCACCAAAATGTGGTTACTTTAAGTCTAACTGAACATATCTGTGCCGCGTCTAGGTAACGTGGGCTGGTGGGCGTGAAGGATCTCAAAAAAAAAAAGATTGTGTAGTGTATAAGTACGTTTTTTTGAAGTCGTTCACACACAACTGTGCTTCAGTAAATGAGAGTAGAAGGCCACATGCCCCGGCTACATCCCTGACACGGAACGGACGTGCACATTTAGTACCTTTTAGTATTTAATGTTTACAAGGCGATCTTGAATGTAGGGCAGAAATTAAATAAATATTTTTCTGAATAATCTATTAGTAATATTCTAAAATTAATAGTCAACTAATTCCCTACTAACGTAATGAGTAAATAACTTAAATAAACTGAAAATAGTTTAAATTCTACATGCTTACTTAAGTTTTGTCAAAGATACTTTAGATATTTTAACAAAATCTAGTTTTTTCTAAATGACGATTACATAGCCTGCTAAAGTCACTCATAGCTTGCTATATAGGCGTCGACACACAGCTGGTATTTGATATGGAAAGTTGTGGAAATGATCTAATGGAATGTTCTTGACTTTTAACACCAAACAATTTACAAAAAATATAATATACTAGCGGCCCGTCCCGGCTTCGCACGGGTGCCTATGTTACTCAGGGTGAGTGTAGCTTTCTAATGGTGAAAGAATTTTTGTAATCAGCGCAGAAATTTTGAGTTTATTCATTACAAACATACACATAAAAATACAAATCTTTCCTCTTTATAATATTATATAAATATCACTACATAGTATAAAACAAAGTCGCTTTCTCTGTCCCTATGTCCCTTTGTATGCTTAAATCTTTGAAACTACGCAACGGATTTTGATGCGGTTTTTTTTAATAGATAGAGTGATTCAAGAGGAAGGTTTATATGTATAACATTGACCCGTGCGAAGCCGGGGCGGGTCGCTAGTAATATATAATCGCGAAAAAATAATCAGCTGTCTCATGCAAAACTTCAATACTTACTCGACCCAAATGTATGGCACATTAATCCCAATTTATTTGGCAATTCTTTACTCTTTATGTCTTTATTAACTAGCGACCCGCGCCGGCTTCGCACGGGTACAATGTTTACATATAAACCTTCCTCTTGAATCACTCTATCTATTAAAAAACCAAAAACCTTATCAAAGTCCGTTGCGTAGTTTTAAAGATCTAAGCATACATTGGGACAGACAGCGGGAAGGGACTTTGTTTTAGAGCATACTATTCAGAGTCACTACAGTCTAACGACACTAATGCCTTCTGTGTGTAGACGCCTTGAACGTTAGCTAACGATATGTTCCTCTGCTTATTGCTTGCTCATAACGAAGTGGGCTCAAACGGTCGACCACAAGGTAACAGATAATGTTGTAAGCATGGAAAATTATTTTATTGCCGCATGTTTCGTTTATTTATTTTTTCATTCAATCCTGGCATTTTTTTCCAATTTTTTTATAAAAGTAATGCACGCAATATTAAGAATGTTATTGGTCCAGTTTTTCTATGCATAGTTTAGTTACTTTTTTAATCTAAGCTGGTTTTTTTCTCTCTGGGGGAGTGAACACACTCATCGACGTGGAATCGGCCTAAGCTGGTCAGAAAGCTTTGCAGTAAAAGCGAAAACGACATCATGTGTCTCATTTTGGTTCGGGCGTCGCTACTAGACACCGCATCGGACAATTCGCTTTTACTGCGTGGATATAAAAGCTCCAACTGACGGGGTCTAGCCGATTACTCGTCTTTAACTGTGGTCACTTCATTCCGTTGTAACCTGTTATTTTTCTCATAACTCATATCATTGCCAATACTGAACATATTTTGTTTAACACAATTACAAAAATACCATTGTTCATAATCATAACCTTTATCCAATGAAATCTGAGAAAAAGGAGCCATAATTTCCGATTGAAATTTTCTCAGCTTTGTTGACTTTTTTGTGATACCCTCCATTCTCATAATTTTGGCCTGAAATTTTGTGCCATGTGGTCCCCGAAGACCTTTTACACTGAGTGTCGCAAAATGGAACTTAAACTAACGAAAATAGAATAAAAACTTATCTTTTCACGTTACTTTCCCTGGCAGTCACGCCGCGCAGTTGTCACGCTAACTTTAGTTGCGAAACGCGGTACCCTTTCGCGCAATATTTCCGCAGCCACGTTAATTTGCTTACGGGTGAAATCACATTTACTCGCACAGATCAGCATTTTCTTGCATACAAGATGTAACACAAACGGTCTCCTCACGAAGTCGTCAATCACGCATTCTGTACATCAAACTAAGTAACTGTACGCAAAAATTATTGCTGGTATACGACTTTTTATTTTGGGGTGAAAAGTCATGTTTTACGGTAGGACTTAATGTAACACACTCAAAATATTGTGCTGATGGATGCATTGAATAGTACAGGGGCCGTGGAGGTGTTTAAAGTTAAGTTATAACATAAGAAAATTGTATTTTAAAATAAAACTTGTGAAAAAGTAGGAACTTTGACCCCTAATATCTCAGTAACTAGAAGGTTCCCAGGTATGGTCTAGAACAAAAAAAAATCGCAATGACGGGGAGAACGGGTGCCTTTCAGCTTTGTTAAGGGTACTTTTACACCCATCATTTCCCCTTTCTGTCAATCCAATAAAGCCAATCGTACGTCAAAGTGCTTTCAAAATTCAAAATTCACATAATTTTATTTGTCGAACATAGGTAAACAACAGTACAGATGTCAAAATAAATAAAAATGAGCGCTATGTCTTGCCGTCAACGGTGTACAAATATGCTAGTTATAATAATATGATGAGAAATTGGTTTAAAAATATTAACAATAACACAGTCAAAAATTTATATCGAAAAAATAAAATGTTCAATTCATTAATTATTCAATTGCTTCCGATGCGAATGACCACGAGTGTTTGCGACCGGACTTCTCGCTCCACCAAACGACGTCTTTAGGCGACAGATTGAGATAGAGATACTCGTGTAAATGTGATTTCATCCTACATTTTCAACCACGCTTTTGCCAGGGTCTACTTACCCATCTTTATTGTCATATAATCAATGTAATATTCTTATGTGTAGCGGTGAAGAAATTGGCGAAAACAACGACAGTCCGACAGACGAAGAGGAATGGCCTCCGTTCAGACGGGTCGGCACTTTCGATCCTTATAGCGATGATCCACGACTTGCGGTTAAAAGGGTAAGAATAACTAAAAAATGTACATTCATTTATTTTAAGAGTTGTTGAATATATTCATACTTTTGAAGATAAAAATCCACACAATAACACAATCACTCCATTTGAGTGCTTTATAAGATCCTATTAAAATACATGGACAAATTTTAACACAGCGTTCAGTAGTACCGATGATATTCAAGCAAAAAAAACACAGGTTAAACTGATTTTATTTTGACCTAATGGATGTGTTTATTCTAGAGTGCCGCCGTCAATTTATTATTTTAGGTCAAAATAAAATTACTTTAATCAGTGTTTTCTTTGCTTGGATATCATTGGTTAGACGTACTGAACACTGTGTTAAAATTTGTCTATCTATTTTAATGGGACCTTAAATAGTTTTATCAATGAAGATTTATTTACCAATATTTTTGCTAGCTTTGAAGTTGATAAAGTCTGTGTTCAAAACTGGGGAACGGTGGATTCCGTCAGATACCCATTTAATATTTGAGAAATATTGTGAGTAAACAACTCTGTGTTTTCTAGGTAATCCTGTGTCCACTATCGGGAATGCTGACGATCGGCGGCGCGGCGGGTCACATAGTCGTCGCGAGCCTCAAGACGTCTTCCAACACTGCTGAAGTTAAGGTATGTGATTTAAAGATAATCTTCTTTATAATATTGAGTGTAAAAAAATAAATTAAAAATGTATAGAGACTTCCGATACAAAAACATCTAAAAAGGAAAAAATATATATAAATATTGTCCCTTTATCTTTGTTATAAGTAGAATATTTTAATCCAAGCGTTGCGTCGGGGGAGCGCTAAGATTTTATATTTTTTACTTTACTACTATTTCATGTACTTCGCAGTCCCCCGACGCAACGACTTCAAATATAATAAATCTGCCCCTAAACCGACCACTGATCATTTAATTTTGGTTCTGATTTGTATTATTTTAGAAGTTTAGATTTTATTCATGATCTGCTTGATGAATAAAAACTAAACTTACAATAATAAGTAATAATATGAAACAATAACAAACAATTGAAATAAAAATAAACAAATTAAAAAAAACTTACCTAGTTTCTATTGACTTTACTCTTATTGTAATGTAAACTTTGGTTCCCAGTCTGTGACGGTGAACATCGTGTCAGACCGCGACGGCTTTGTGTGGAAGGGACACGACCAGCTGACGCTCCGATCGGGATCACTCACATTCCCACAAGGATACCAGGTGAGTGTCGTTATATTACATAGTATGCAACAAGATTATAATATGTTTTCGATATTGTGCTAGACATAAGTTTGAACGTCTCTTTTTCATGAGAGGTTTCGCAGGTGAACTTGGAAATTGTCTTTACCAGGCAATTCTGTTGATGCCTTGTTACTGAGACGTCAAGCCAGGGTGAATGTCTTTAAAAGACAAACCGTATGTTTATTTAAAACTCGTCACCAGTCAGAGCGAAGTTCAAGCGCTTTTTGTACGACTACAAGTTTAGAGTACAAACTTTTTCGTGTATGCACATTTATGTACATACTTGGTACTGAATATTCGACATTTAGCATGCTGTAAGGTAAAATATATTGAAAAAATGTATAAGCAGTCCATCTTATCTGTAAACATGCATTTTAGCAAATAAATGATTTCTATTTTGATAGATATAAGTATGATTTTTGTCGTTAGGCCAGCTCAGTGGTCCAGCTGGTCCCGCCGGCGGCGGTGACGGCGCTGGGCGCGCAGTGGGAGTGGGGCCTGGTGTGCGGCGGCACGGCGCACGGCGTGGCGCTCGTGGACGCCATCAACACCAAGGCGCTGCTGCACAAGTGCACGCTCAACCCGCACGGTAACTGGCTAACTGGCCTAGCTAACTACAGCGCCCTACGATCATTGAAAAAGCGTTGAACTTCGACCTAATATTGCCAATAAGCAATTTTTTGATACCGCTTCGGAAACAACGATATGTAAATAATAATGTTTGCCGCAACATAGAATTAATAAATTCGATTCGTCCAGATCATTCCGGTGCTGGCGACACGCCAATTTCAAGAAGAAAGTCGTTCAAGAAATCGCTGCGTGAGTCGTTCAGAAGACTGCGGAAAGGAAGGTCACAACGACGACAAACGACCACGTCCAGCCCTACTTCACCCACGCAAGTGAGTATCTATAACTACATTGTTAAAAAATAAATTACGGATTTGATTGGAGTTTCAAAGACTTCTGTGAGACCTTCACTATTGGTTCAAATAAAAAATCTGATTTCCCTTAACAGCCCATCCCGAAGAAGCCAACAGACAAAGCGGCTTCGGATACAGACGCAGAGCTAAAGCCGGTGGAACGCGCCATCGAGGCGCGTCCCGCGGACGACGGCTTCGGGTCCATGGTGCGCTGTCTGTACTTCGCGAGGACGTTCCTTATCAACAGTACGTATCAACTGGAATAGTACATTTTGATATAAGTGGGGAAACTTTGTTATTGCATTCGAGCGCGAAATTAACACCCGAGCTGCAAGCGAGGGTGTGTTATGGAGCCGAGAACTGCAATAACAAATCCCCACGCGTATCAAACGACGTTTTTCAATACACTTTCGAAGAAATAAAATATTAGAACGGAAAGTATTTTTGTCAGGAATTATTAGGAAACTATGATTTAATTTGCTTTTTTTCCGCGCTTTAATGCTTTCGCCAGGTTGAAGAAGATGCAAAGGTATGATGCTGTATACAGCCTACTATGAAAAAAAGAAAATTCATTTTTTTTTTTTTAATTTAAAACCCATTGATGTTAATTTGTTCATAAAAATAAATATTTGTTTTAAATAATTTATAAACACAATTTAAATACTCGAAATATACTTAATCCGTAAAGAAGCATATCTCTTTGCCGGGATTAAAAAAAAAACAATCACCGCCGACTATAGATATAGTCATTGAACCCTTTAGACTTATCTGTGCAAATTTTTATTTCCGCACGTGTACGGAAAAATATTAAAAATCGCACGCGTGTGAAATACATTGCATGTTGAACCTAATCGTAGTGCGATTAGAACCAGTTTTCGAGAAAGTGTATTGAAAATAAATTATCTGAGAAGGATTGCTTTGAAGGAGACGTGCAAGATTCAGTACACCGAAAAAAAAACGGAAGAGAGACAAGAAGTGCTTTTCTACCAACGTGATTAGTCGGAAGACTAACTGCCTGCTCCTCGACTATAAATGTAACTGTAATCTTTATTTTGAATTGAGGATTCTATGGTGATTTTCGACGACACAAATATGTATTTTGTTGTCCTATGCTATGTGTTTCAAATATGCCCGAGGAATAAGACATATCCATGGTATAGTAATCCTTTAACTGGACGGTTAAAGAATCGCTATACCATGGATACTCCTTGTCATACTTACAATTATTACATGATAAGATTATATTGACAGTACCCTTCTGTTCCAGCACAAAACTCAACACCGACACTCTGGGCGGGCACAAACAACGGCACAGTGTACGCGTTCACGATAACCGTGCCCAACACGAACAAGAGGAAAGACGAGCCCGTCACCTGCCAACTAGCGAAGGAGATACAGCTGAAGCACAGAGCTCCCGTCATAGGCATCACAGTGCTGGACGGCGCCGCAGTACCGCTGCCTGACCCGCTAGAGGTATGGTTCTGTAGAAGATATTTCTCCTTAAAAATAAGAAGGTCACATACCTTAATCTCAGAAACAGAAGTAGATATCTTTCTTATTATGATCATTATCAGAACTGCTGATATCAGAAGTCGTATGACGCGACGAAGTAAGGACTTTATCTACCGGTAAAAGTCCCGTCAAAATCAGTCTAGCTGCTTCGGAGACTAGCAGACGGACAAAAATTGAAAAAAATGTGTTTTTGTCATATTATAAGTGCCGCATTTACTTTGATACAAGACACTTTTCATACGCATTCAGTAAAAAGCTGTTATTTTGCTATTACAAACAGATACTTCAATTTAATTTATTTGTATAGATGATCATTTAACTAGCAATGTATCCCCCCAGGTGGAGCGCGGCGTGTCCCCGCTGCCGGAGAGCGGCACACACCGCGTGGTGATCACGTCGGAGGAGCAGTTCAAGATCTTCTCGCTGCCGTCGCTCAAGCCGCACAACAAGTACAAGCTCACCGCGCACGAGGGCGCCAGGGTACGTACGCATCTAACACCACGAGAGAGCGGCAGGTGATCACGGCGCAGGAGTCCTTGTTTATACCGTTTACCAATATACAAATGAGGTCCAGGATGATAATATACTTGTCAGAGATGTCAGGATTTATTTCGCTAGGCTTCTACATTATGTGGGCAGACGATGGGTTTCGTGCTATGAAAACACACTGAAAGCGGTACACTGTTTCTAGCAACACTAACGAATTACTAGATTACAACTTAGCACAATGAATCTGGTACAGTTCCAAGAGGTCTCAACTCCGCCGCGATCAGACACTGACTGTCGTCCTGGCTCAGAGCTGCCACCATCAGGGCTCTGTAGAAACCACGCTGGGGTGTGGGTAGACTGGTACGTACTACGTAGGTCGACTCATCCCACCGCTACAGTTCGTGGCACGTAAGTTGAACCAAAATGGCCGTCGTCCACGCAGATAAAATTAACGATTGAGACCCCAAAAAGTGTTACTGCGCATTCAAGGTCATAGTTTAACTTACGTGCCGCGAGCTGTAACACATTTTCGGGTCTCAATCGGTCTCAAACCATAATTTTACCTGCGCGGACGACCGCCATTTTGGTTCAACTTACGTGCCGCGAACTATACATGCCTTTGATCCATTTTATGCCCATACTAATGACCGTCTCCGACATAGTAAAGTCATGTCCGTGTGTACAGGTCCGCCGCACAGCCTTCGCGTGGTTCGAGTGCGGGCAGGGCGTGTCCGCGGGCGCGGGCGGGGCGGGCGGGGCGGGCGCGCGGCACCGCGAGTGGTGCCTGCTGTGCCTCACCAACCTGGGCGACTGCCTGGTGCTGAGCCCCGAGCTGCGCCGCCAGCTCAACGCCGCCGCCGTGCGCAAGGAGGACATCAAGTGAGGCCCGCACACTGCGCTAGCACTTTCATTACATAGAACCTTGCCTTATTATACGATTCAGATGACGCGTCCGGCGTCAACAACGTAAAATACTCGATATAAAGGCGGCTGTAGCTGTATAAGGATCTTTTTACCATTGCCACTCTAAAAAGGGCACTTTATACATCGATATCAGTGAATAAAACGCTCTTTTACTCACTGAGTGTATAAAAACATTTTGAATTTGGAAGAAACACGAATTGCGAAAAAAAAAAAAAAAAAAAAACATGCCGGCGACAAGACTGAAGGACTGAATGTTGAAAATTGTTCTAATTTCACTACAAATTTTTAATGTTTATATTAAATCCTTTGTTCTCTTATTATATTACCGACTATGTAATAAAATGTGATAAATCTGCCTAGACTTATCCCAACTTCATTGGGGTTGGCTTCCAGTCTAATCGGATGCAGCTGAACATCAGTATGTTACTTGAAGCGACTGCCTATCTGACCCAGAACACAACCCACTTAGTATTGGGTGGATAATACGGTACCCCTTGGTAAGACTGGTTGTCAGACTATCGGGTCACTGACTTCCTGCAACGACTGTCAAAGAACTACAAATGACAGCCGGCTCAACGGCTTTACGTAGTTTCCGAGGCACGGAGGAAACTCGGTATGTATTGAATCAGTGGTCACCCATCCACAGACTGACCTTGGTAAGCCCGGCTTAACCTTGAAGATCGACCCGAGTAGCTTTTATTACCCACGAGAAATATAAATACTATACTTCTATTTATTTTGCCGCAGTCGATGGTAAAAAGTAGAGTACTCGTGAGAAAAAAAAACATTTCCATTTCCTGTATCCCTCGCTCCGCTCAGGATTCTACTCTATAATCCCTTGCTACGCTCGGGATTCTACTCTAGAATCCTTCGCTGCTCTCGGGATCCAACTTATATCTCGAATTAAATTCACTTTTTTTTTCACTTGTTGTATAATCTACTATTTTTCGCGGGACCTTAATTGTAATAAATGCCGCTATCTTCTTTTTTCATGACATTTCACCAAGCAAATAATCACAAACAGCGCCCCCGTCATTTAATCGCCAAAAAATCCTTGCATTACTAGACACTAATTGAAAAGTTTAAGTTGAAAAAACTCGTGAAAAACATTTCCGTTAGTACTACAACTTGCAACAACTCCTTTTGTCTTGGTTTTTGAGCCGTGACTTGAACATACATTTTGTTTCAGTGGTATTTCAAGTTTATGCTTCTCGAAACGTGGCGAAGCTCTCTACTTGCACTCCTCGTCCGAATTACAACGAATTACACTTTCAGCTACAAAGGTATGTACATCTAAAAGTGTAGAGAGTTAACAGTAATGTAATTTGAGAAAACATGACCAACCTCCGCATCGGGAACAAACAACCAACAATATTAATTTATTGTGGCATGTAAAAAACTTCAATATTTGCCATAAGGTCGTATAGGCTTCTAATCGCCAAAAGGTAAATTAGAGTTATACATATTTCCCTCACCTTTCGCTAATACCTAAGTCCCATATAATTTGGGCGAGCTTATACCATACACCGGACATAAATACAGACATTGTATTCGACCTGCGACCTATAACTAGGTCCGCATACTCAGTGGTAGCTTGTATTATATCGTATGAATGTGTGTTGTAGGTAACGATCGCCCAATGCCATATCATCCTGTCTCCCTGGGCGGCCGCACTGCGCGGGGCGGTAGAAGAGGCCCCGCTAACTAACGGTGAACACAGGGTAAGTTTATCAAAGAACAACTCTTTGTCTTAGTTGAAAGCGTTTGTCCATTTTCCCTCAAATAAATATCAACTTTTACTGAGTGTAAGTAAAGTTGATTTCAGAATAATTATTGAAAAAATCAAAGCTTGTGGCAGTTGTTGCACACACTTTTATTTTTTGTTTGAAAGAAAGAAAGAAAAAGTATTTATTGTATTTATTATTTAAGATTTTATTGTATTGTTTGGTGGGAACTAAATCGTGTGTGTACTATAGACCAATAAAATTATAATTCATTTGCAGATTCTTCAACTTTATGAACCTGTTCTTTCACAAGTATCCCTAGTATCAGCTGTTATCAATAATTTCTTCCGACAAAGTGTACAGCATAGTTAGATTTGAAGAATTAAAAAAAAAAGATGTAATTCCCAAACAGGCTCAACTAACTTGTTCTTATTACAGGAGGAGACTTTAGAAGCGCCTCACGACGTAACAGCGGTGTCAGCAGACATCACAGTGGACTCGGTGCGCGACCACACCACCGCCGCGCCCGACCCGCACGCGGCGCCCGAGCTTAACATTAACTTACAGGTGAGGTATATGTTGAGGGGTAACGGGACCTGGATGACAAGCCCAGGAGTGTGGAGATGCCCATTCTCAAGTGTAGTCAGGCTGGGGATGGTGGACTTAAATTTCCACATATCGTACCACTGTGTAGTCACCTTATATCACAGCATTTTAGATGCTTTTTCAATCAAAGAATATAAAGGGTGTAACAAGACCCTTAACGAAGCCGAAAGGCACTTGTTCTCCCCGTCATTGCGATCATTTATTTGTTCTAGACCTTACCTGGGAACCTTCTAGTTACGGAGATATTGGGGGTCAAAGTTCAAACTTTTTCACAAGTTTTTTTTAAATACATGTTTTTAGTAGAAGATTTTTACTTTAAACACCTCCACGACCCCCGTTGTATTCAATCCATCCATTAGCACAATGTTTTGAGTGCGTTACATTGAGTCCTACAGTAAAACGTGATTTCTGGCCCCAAAAAAAAAGGCGTTTCCCAGCAATAATTTTTGCATAAAGTTACTTAGTTTGATGTACATAATGCTTGGTTGACGGCTTCGTGAAGGGTCCTGTTACACCCTGTATTACTAATACTTCGCTCGCTTTAATTTAGAATTTGACAATAAATTCAAGTTGTACTCTGCCTGTAATAATTCAATCATAATTCGAAAGACACGTGGCGCCATCATCATAAGTACGTTATTGTTTTTTTCCTCGGGAACAGTACATTTTTCAGGATAAAAGGTACCCTATATTATGTTTCTGTAAACCTGACAACGTATATGCATTTTTTTTTTCTTTTTTTAATTACGTTGCGGGACTGAATTTCTCCTGTATCGTGGGTGCGTTTACAGACATTTAAACTCACATACACTAACAGCCAGACCCGGAACATCTATCAGTAGGCCATACAAATATTTGTTCCGTGCGGGGGTCGAACCCGCGACACGCAGCGCAGCAGTCAATCGGTCAGCCACTGCGCCACCCGTGCCGTCGAAAATTTTAGGATGATCGGTTCAAATTTTTTTTTTCGAAATGTCAGATAGTTTCTCAAATCCCCTGAGAATTTAAACCTGCCTCTCAAAATGGGCCTTCAGCCTCATCAAAGCTGCTAAAATAAGAGTAAAAATCTAAACTCTTTCGTATATTAACCAAAATCTGTACCTTCAGAACTCGCAAGTGAACACGTCATCAATGGTAGTGAAGACGACGACGCGCACCATGGTCAGCGACACCAACGGCGACGGCACCACCACTACGACGACCACGAGCAACTCGACCAGCGAGAACAGTGAGTATGACGTCACTAACACGTAGAACACCACATTGTCTACGAGATAGATTGATTACGAAACGGTCACACGCGTATAAGCACTGGACGGGGTCAGTATCGCCTGAACTAGACCCGTTCAGGATACGACGACCAACTACCGCTTTTTTTCTTTCTGTACAATGAAATGTATCATTGAAATTCTTACACGAAACCGAGTTGGTAAGACATGAAAAAATATTTGGTCACTTTCACCCATGAAGGACAACTCCCACTTGACCAAAAAATTAAGTATGCCAAAACATAATTTATCTTATGGATTCGGATTTCCCCTTTTTGTCCCACTTTAAAGAATCACTCCTTATACGATGCGTCTCTAAATTAAGCAGTCTTAAGCAATGTGGACCGCTCGGTTATGCTGCCTACAGCAGCCTTCTTGGTCGCATCAGACCATCTTGCCGGTGCTCTGCTTTGAGCGCGTTCACCTTTCACCATCACAAAAACGGTTGCTTTTGGTTATATCACACTCATACTACACACAAAACAGTCATAACCTCGGCTCGAGAGTAGCTACTTTCAAGTACCACGTAGCAAGGCTTCTGCTTGACGTGTTCAAATCAAATCAAATCAATCTTTATTTATAGTTCCATTATTATCTTTATTATGCAAACAGCCAGGGAGTGGAATTCCCTGCCTGCGTCGGTGTTCCTAAGTTCTATTTAAATCGCGGGTTAATAGGCTTCTTTTGAGTTAGCTCGTTTCATCTTCGACCTCCAGAATGAGGTCCAAGAAGGCCCTGGTTGACGACTAACCGAGGAAGTCAGGCGATGCCGGTCCCTTCCAGTGCTTATATGTGTGCCCTTTGACCCGTAGGCACTCTTCACACTTATCCTGACAGCAAATAGATGTCCTTTTCAGTAGAATTGGCCTTCAGATAAATACGTTTCACACTAGTCAGAGAAAATTATGTTTCATTCATAACATAGAATATGTTATGAATATGATACAATGAATGAATGAAAACAGACATATTTAATCCAATTTTCATTTCAGGATTTAAATCTCTCCCACCAATAAAAATATGATTTGCATGGAAGCGAAATATGCGCTATGAATTGGCTTACTTTGTATACAAATTATATTATAATGTTTATAAAGCAAAGCTTTTGCAAAACGCGCAAAATAATATTTTTATTGTATGATTAAATTATGATAACAGAAAATGAACAATTTCTAAATCTACATTAAAAACTTGCTGTTATTATTTGTTAGTGAAAATAAAAACAACCAATCAAATCCCTTGAGATAGAAACTCTTCCAGAAATGTTTAGTAGAACTGATACAAGGATCTTTTGGCGCTCGAATGACATTGATAGAGGATCGCTGTTGGTGAATCATCATCTTCCTGGCCTTGTCCCATGTTTCTTGGGATCTGCGCAACACGTTTTGTTCTTCCATTCTCCCCTGTCAATCATCACGCTATCATTTACCATCATATCATTCCTCACACAATCCATTTATCTTTTCTTTGATCTTCTTCTCCCTCTCCATCCATCATCGTTTATATTGCACGTATTATTAATATTATAACGGTATCGGAAGATATATTTGGGCAAAACTTGCCGAGATTTGTCCAGAGAGCGCAAGACGTCATTGAAAGAGGTGTGCAACTGTAAACATTGTCATGCTCAATTCATTTAGTTATTTTTTTTAATTTTTATTGTGTTATCTCACATTTCTATATTTTATGTTTTTCTATTTTAACTGCTTATATTGTATGTTTTTTTAATATATTGTATGTCCTATAGCATCGTATTGGACAAGTCTGTAAGGGTGTTATAATTGTTGGTAAATAAATAAATATTCATCACTCTTTTAGTCACATACGATTCGTCCCACCTCATCTCATACCCATACCACGACAGTCGTTTCCCTTTCAACTTTTCTGTTACTGGCGTAACTTTCGAATGTACTCATTCCTTACTTTATCCATTATTGTCACAGTACACATCCACCTCAACATTCTCGTCTCCGCTACATACAATGTTTTTCATCCATTTTAAAATCGATTTGAAATACAAGACAAAATAAAATTCAAAAATATTTATTTAATCTCAAACATTGTGTCATACATAAACTGAGGCAGCCCCAGTAAGTTACTATAGTACTTAGTAGTAAGACGACAGTATTAGTTCTTTTTTGGTCAAGCGCAAAATATCCTTGCACAGCCATAGACTAATCAAGTATTAGAAGCATTTCTTCACCCTTCTAATTCCAATAGAAATCGTTCAATTTCTACCACTCTGCATACTGTTATACTTAAAAATAAAACCTTAAGACTTAAATCGCTTCATACACCATTTTATATGTTTATGTTAAATGTTTATCCGTTTGTGTTTGACGGGCGCTTTGTGTTTTGTTTGTAGTCCTAGAGCACAGTCGCGAGGAAGGAGTCATCACGCGCATCGAGGTACCTCACACTTTGCTTTCATAGTACCTTACGTACAAACTAGTACATGACCTTGCATGAACGCCCTTCTCTATACCAAGTATTCTAGTACCTTTCTATCAATTATTTAGCTTCATATGCCTCTGTTACTAACCTATAAGATTCTCTATTTCCAGTTTCTTTCTCTACTAAAAATAAATAAATTTAAATTGTGTATTAACCAACTAACCACGTATACGCAATGTTGTGGCGTCCGTTCGTGTGTTGTTCGTTCAGGGATCACTCACCATCATGACTAAATTGTAGTAAAAAAAGGAAAGAGTTTGAAACGAGATCGTTTTTGGCAATAATTCTGCAGTAGACCCTGGTAAACACGCGCGGACGTCACGGGTTGCCGAGAAGAACGTAAGATGGTACTCATAAGGCGGTGTTCACACAGACGGGCACCGTGACGGTCCCGGCCGGCACCGACCCGAAGCTGATCCTCGAGATGTTTGACCGGCAACGCTCCCCGCTGCCCGTGCCCGTGCCGCCGCCGCAGGCTGCCGCCGAGACCAACTAGCCGAGCGCGCGCACACCACGCACGCGGCCACGCGCTCTTCGAAACCATTCGCTACGCAGCCGGTCCTAATACCGGTCCAATATTCCGCCACTTGTCTATATTCCAACGTGAACTTCTACATCGTTAAGCCGGTATTCAGACCACCGATTCATAATGTAATACCGGTACTTTTTATCATGTGACAACTTGCGTCAAGAGTGACAACGTTTAGTTTTACAACTAGTATAATTTGAAAACGTATTTTTAGCGTAAAAATTTTCTTCTATGCCTAGACAGCTAAAGGTACTGCCATGAATACATTTCTTCTTAATAATTAAAGTCAATTTGGTTACTCTAGGTATACAAAAATATCCAATTAGGAGCATTTTCTGTACATTTATGTATTAATTAATTCCTTCGTGTTATAAGGTATATTTGCATTTTATTATGTTAACTCTAATATTATTTACTATTGATTGATGTAGCTTGCATGTTTATATTATGGCGACTACTTTGGATGTAATTTTCTTTGCAATGTTGTGTATTATTTAGTTAAAATTATAAATAGATGCTTAACCTGTACTTAACAGTATCACGAGAATTTTCTAGTTAATGAGATTATCTTAACTTCATTATTTAATTGTTCTTTAGATCTATTTTTAACATGGCAACCCGATGGTGAAGCTTTCAAGCTTTGTATGTTTACAAGATAGCTTACTAGCAACCAAGCGACTCATCCATAATGACAAAATAGAATGATTAATGTTTATGTTAGTACAAAATCCGGAAAGCCATAGCAACGTTTGTTGTAACCAGCAATACTACAATAAAATTGTGGATTGTTTTAAGTAATTTTATAGTTAAGAGAACAATGTGAAATTAATATTCTAATTTAGCTCTTTAAGTTAGTATTTCGAACATTCGGAGTGAATGTGATGTGCCTATTTATTTCTTTTTTAATAAAATAAAGATTGTATCTAGGTGATAGCATTAGAAACGTTTTTGACAATTAGTAATGACTAGAATATATTTTATTATGAATAGCATTTAGATTTTCCACAGCAAGTTGGAGTAAACGTTTTTATTGCCAATTTTATATTAATATTATAAAGAATAATTGTTGTATTACCTTGCAGTGTTTCACTTAAATTGAATTGTATATTCAGTAAATATTAATTTTAATAAATTATAATGTTGTACGAATGAAAGTTTTATGCAATATTTTTTTAGCTTTTTAATACTTTTTTTTGTATTTTATATAACCAATTTGCAATTTTATTTTGTACCTTAATTGGAATATTCTTTTTTGTTTTAAACAAGCAATGGCAGCTAATAATATGCGAACGTATTCGAGCACATCTTACTACACATCACAAGTTGTGATCTAAGGGGATTGATTTATTGTTTGAGACATATATTTTATTCATAGATATAAGTTAATGTGCCTGTCTTTTCGTTGGTATACCTGGGCTCTTTCGGGCCATATCGACACACATAAAGTAACATTTACTGTAGGAAGCGTCAAGGGTACTTGTATGGCGTCCAAAATGCTTCTATTTATATTATATACAATTTTTCTCCTTATACTGTGGCATTTTATTAAACATTTGATACGAAATTAGCAATTTGTATCCAACATTCTTACAAGAAAATAAAAGCTAAGACTATAAATATTGTGTGTTTTTATTGCACCTGCTTAATTTTATTTTATTATTTTATTTATCTAAATGAAACATGTATCTCCGCTGGTGGGTATTGGCTCGCCTCTATAACCGGCAAGATGTAGACCTCTGACTAACCCTTCGGATGTTGAGAGTCGTGATGCTATGTTATGTAACTAAACTGAACATAAAGAGGTAGAAGGACCTGTGTCCTCCAGTTCCGAGGCTACTCATAAAAAAAAACCGACAAGGACATACTTTACTAAAATTAAAGTAGCCTTAGTTATAAAATTAGGTATGCCAGGCAAAGGACGCCGCACGCATCAAATCGGAAAGGGATCGGCACCGTGTCACCTTTCGCCTCGCCGTCAAACTGGCGTCAACCAACGTAAGCAAGCGGATCAGCAGGTCAGGCGCGGATCCAGCCCTCAAAAAAGTTTGTGGGCACGGTCGCACTAAACTGGGCAAAGTGACATCGAAACAAAAAAAAAAGCTTGTAAAAACGGGAAAAATCTTCGTGGAGTGGTATAGTAGTTTAATAAAAATTAAACAGTTACATATTAACATGGTAAACATGGCGGCACATGAAGTTAGGGTTGCTATCACCTAAGCTCACGATGCTGGACGAAAACTTAAAAAACCCGGACATTTAGTTGAAATAGAGATTTTTACCGGACACCCCAAAAAAATAAAAGAAAAATATGAAAAACATCGCTAGACGAACAGTATGGTGATAGTGAGTGCCTCCTTTCTTTTATTTAACTTTACATACAGACATGAGCATTAATTTATCTACTAAAAAAATGAGGAATGTTTCTTAAAAAGTAATTAAGAGAACCTAGATTGCAAGAGTGATCGAAACTAGCTTAAAAATGTTGCATTCTGGTATATAACAACTGGGTTCAGTCAGCTATTATAAAACTATCACAAGTTTTAACCAGACACTTATTAAAACCTCGCCCGGACGCCCTCCATACTAAGACAAATCCGGGGAAACCCAGATGGATTGCAACCCTACATGAAGACATACATTTCCAGTATTGGATTTATTTGTTGTATTAAGTATTAAGGGTACCTCCTAATACTGTCAGATATTTAATGGTATTACTGGTTTTATTGTTAGTTTACTGCTGGATAAGCAGTAAACTGCATACACACCTTAAGTGTATTTATTTGTATAGATGTATTAGAGGCCATCAAAAAGAATAATAGCTGATTATTTTTTTGTGATTACAATCTTTTTTCCATAGAGAAAGTTGATCAGTTTGATGGTCCATCCATAGCACACACTCACATATGACTACACCCTTTCTTTATCATGCTGTATATGTACAATTATCATAATAATAAGAATGGGCTACTATAGAATTGGTGCTGTCATCTCAGAATCACATTTCTTGACATTTGTATGATTCATGTTTTCGTGGTAGTCTCGATTGTTAATTCAGTTGTGAACATCCTAGGCTTGTCCTCCTCAGAGCTTGGTTCATTACTAACACGGACGGTAACAAATTCTTGGTCTTCAGGTATAATAGGGTCTGAAAGTAGATCTGTAAATGAAGAAATCCAATTTAGAATACAACCTAGCTATTCGCTATGTGCCACAATTAGTGACCGGAATAATTATAATAAACACAGGATTATGCTGAGAGATGGCATAGCAATGTCAATGAACCATCGTAAATGTGATGCATACTACCCCCGACATATAATTAATTATAGTCTATTGCACCATAGTACCTTTTTCTTTGGCTTTCCGCCAAAATTCTTCAGTAACTTCAGGTCCCATATGACCTGAATTTCTTTCATCTAAATAGACGACGGCTAGCTTTTCTTTTGTCATAATTTTCTTCTTCGTTCTTTCATTAGGTATAATATTGGGTCTAATTTTCCTTTTCCTTCTTTTATCGTTTTTACTGACTGATGCCTCAGGCATACTTGTTTCATTTGCGATTCTTGATAACGTACGTAAAGAAAGACCTGAAGAATAAAGGAATTACCTGTCTATAACACTCATTATGTATTGCACTAAAATTTCAAACCCAAGTGCACTAAACTGATATTATGTGACGATGGAATGCATAGCCTAATTTTAACAGTATTTTAATTGATTAGAATTTCTAAGATTAGTGCAAATTATTGGGGGATATTATGAGTCTGGTTGGACTTTACCTGTAGCAGCGGCAAGTCGATCATTTACTTTTCCGAATGGTATTGGGTCGAGCTGCTCCTTCTCCTTTAAAAAATGCTCTCTAACTTTTAACACGATCTCTCTTACACCAAGATCTATCACTTTCGGCATTTTTTTTTATTAGATGTAACAAGAATGAAGAACAACACGAAATCCAACAGAACAAAATACACAGCATAGAGTATAGTAATATAGATTGGGACAGATAGGTAGGTATTGTAATTAAGTGACATGACAGTTGAGGTTGACACTTCACAATAATAGCTATCGTTTTTAGCACACTAGATGGCGCCATTGTCGAGTAAGGTCCTGTCAATAATTTTATTTCATACTTTAAAGTACCATACAAGTTTATTTTCGCGTACAACAACATAATAGTGTAAACTTCAGATTCATACAATATTCTCCCTAAAATTAGCCAGCATGAAACATTTAAAAAATCATTCCAAGTATACACGGCGGTGGCACATGAAGCTGTACATTTCCGGTATAACTTGGCTTCATTTTGTATAGATTTCCTATACAGTGAGAGATCCGCATAAACTGCTTTTGTATAGCTTCATTGGCCGTCGTGCGTACTAAACAATAAGATACAAAGTTGCTAAATGTCTTTATTAATCAGGAATGACTCAATCTACACCACAATCCTAAATATTAGTTACAATACAATACGTGATAAAAAAGATACTTTACGATATCTGACATTTCGGTGACCTCACGCTACGTTAGTGCCTCTAGCGGCGAATTCATACGCGATAGCACAAAATATAAATAATATCTACACTAACACAATAAAACTATCCTAATATTTTTGGGGTCTTCTTCTATGCTTCTCTATTAGTCGTCATCTCAGCCAATGAGGTTATATTTTAACATTATTGATCTCAGCATTCACCTCCTTTCTAGCCTCACACAGTACATCCATCATTTCTTTGGTCTTCCTCTATTATTATAGCCATCCACATTCATACTCAACATTTTCCTCATTCCTCAGCTAAATTGAAGCGTAAATTATGAGTCTACTTTTAGCTTTTATAGCTTTCAGCGCCTAGCTTTTACAGCTTATATTCCTATACGCTTGTATGCACCTTGTAACCACAATGTGGAAAGATTACGATGCAGCAAGGATTATCAACAATTTGTGTTTGTGTATATTGTTTGTTTGCGTGTTGTCTTGTAAAAAAGGAGATGGTGCCGTTAGTCCCGAACGCGCACCAAACGAACCGTCTGGGGGCCTAAAATGGCCACTTTATCAGAATCATAGTAATAGTTACGTTAAAAATTTAAAACTCAAATGGACTTTGTGGTCCTTACCATATAGACCATTTTAAGAATTTTAAATTTTTAACGTGATTCATATTATGATTCTGATAAAGCTTCCATTTTAGGCCCCCTGTTGTATGCGTAGGGTCCTTTCAAGCATCCTGACTTCTGAAAGACCCAAAACCTATTTTTTTTTCACTTTGGTCAAAATATTGAACATGGCAACCACTACGATACTAACTGTCACTTTTTGTTTCAAGCACTGCTGTGTCAAAAGTGTCAAGCAAGTCAAACCATTGCCAAGCTGTCAATGTTGTATTATTTTACAACAAAATACATACTATATTGTCGTTATTGAAAAATAATATGGACCTGTGTAGAATTTGTCTCACAGGCGGGGCGCAGAAAGACATATTTCAGACACAAACTGCAAAATATGTTGATGTTATAAGTTTCTCTGATGTTTTCATATTTTGCTTGGACATACAGGTAAACAATGTCTTGTTGGAATATTAAATCGTGTCCTCTTGTCGATTTTACGTCACGATAATACAAGAGTATACTCTCTCTCTGTCCCTAGGTTGAGCAAGACTCGAAAATTAGTACAAAACTATGTTTAAAATGTTATAAGAAAATTCTATCATTCCATGAGTTCAAAAGTTTAGCTTTAAAAAACGATGCATATTTGAAATCTGTGCAAGAAGAATTTGGTGTTAAAAATAAAGTATTTTTAAAAGACGATATTAAAAATGAGCAGATATCCTTGAGTGATGAATGTGATGATTCTCTAGATGTAACTGTGAAGGATGAACCAAAAGATGTGCTCTACTTGAAAAATGAAGACTCTACGCATGATTATGAATCTGACGATGAGTTCTTAAGTGTAATAAAAAATATTAAATATGAATTTGAGAGAGAAAATGAAAGTGAGGAGCCAAAGGGTATGTTTTATTTAATATTGTATACAAAATAATTATTTTTATCCTACCTTTTTATCCTTTGATCCATAATCACAAAAATGTTTGAATAAAATCCAAATCGAAGTCATAAATGGAAACATATTTTCAATCAATTTATGATTCCAATAAGGATTATTTAACAAACCTTTTTCCGTTCATTTACATTTCCAAAAAAATATAAATTTTTACTAATAGCTACCATAATGCTTAATGCTAATTAATTTTCCCACACCTTCAGAACCTCTCAAAAGAAGAAGAAAAGGAACTAAGAGTATTCACAGAGTTAAACATGTAGAATCCAGGCCCTGTAAACAAATGTGTGAAGAATGTGGAAAAACCGTAAACGATCTAAAAGCTCACTCATACCTGCACCTACCGGTGGCTTCTCGGAAACGCATTCAATGCAAATTGTGTGACAAACTGTTCTCCAGCCACAGTGCACGGTACAAACATAATAAGATCAAACATTTAGGCTTCAAGCAGCAATGTTTGCTGTGCAATAAATGTAAGTAATGGATGTTATTTTTATTAAAAAGAGGTCTTAATGTCCAACTGCAGGGTAGAAGCCTCTGCTCTCTTTTACATTCCGTTGATGTAAAGCCATAAGAACCATACGTAGGATAGAAATGATCGGATCACCCAGATGATATGAGCTGTTCTGGTGAGCTGAGCTTTTCAGCCACCATGGCCCATATACAGTGGTCCACTTGTAGGACTATGTGTGGAAACCAATCCCAGTAAATTAGGACCAGTTAATATAGCTAGCTTTTGCGAACTCACTCAGAGTACAGTGGAATAAATCAACGTCATTAGCTATGAGGTTGACAGTGCGGAGAGCACGCGTCAGTGGCGCCTCACATAAGAGATTGACCGCGCGCGCGGCACCGTCAGCAAGAGTAAAAATGTCCGCTTTATGTACCTTCCTTCTAAGTACCTTGAATACTTATGTACGAGGTGAGTGTAAGATCCCTCCTGACCTCCAGCCTGACCATTAACTAGATTTACTAGATCAAATGCTTTCTTAAAATCGCAGCAAGTAACATCAGTTTGCCCCCCACGGTCCACCGATAGCACCAGACTTACCATATGGCTTAGGAGGTTGCTACTAGTACTTTTTGCCGGTCGGAATCTGTGCTGGGCGTCTCGTGAAATATGCTCTTATGAATAGCAGCTTCAAAAACCTTAACCTACATCTAATAAAAGTACTCGGCTAACTCCCGAATGCACTGTTGGACAGCCAACCCCTCGCCATTCTTTAAAATCTTTTGCGGACTTCTCTTATCTCTTCTTGATTTAGCACAATTCCTTAACTTTTAGCATATTGTAAATTTGTAATATCGATTCGTCACATCTTCAGAGTTTCTAATTAATTTAATTTAACACTCGAAAAACTCAAACTCAACTAATTCTAACTCAATCCTATCCATTTCAGTGGTGACGTCATTAAAGCAGCACCATCGTTTGGTGCACAACCGTGGGGCCTTACCCCATGAATGTGTATCGTGTGGGCGCAGGTTCATATCCAACTCGAGCCTGGAACTCCATATGACTACACACACCAAGGACCGACCCTTTCCCTGCCCGGAGTGTGATAAGAAGTTCTCCACTAAACAAAGAGTAATGATCCATAAGTGAGTTGATAAAAGATTACTTTTTGTTTGAGCTTGTGACAGCCACTGTTTTTCGGGAATTGAATTAGAAATGTGACTTAACGTGAGTTGCTCGCGTTTAAAAAACAACTTTATGTGGTTGGTGTAAGTTCGAATTTGTCAATCAGAAGCTGTGATTTTTTTGGTTCAGGTTTTTAGATTTGACTTAACGAGGACACTTTCTGATGTGACATTTGCGAGGAACTGTGCACCTAAGTTTTTTTTAATATTTAATATATCAATGGTCCCATTGCTTAGCATCCCTATCTCTGACTCCGATATCAAGTTATAATTTTACCTAAAATTAAATTACATATTATCGTTTTCAGACGTTCAGTTCACGATAAGGAGAAGTCGCATCTATGTCAATTATGTTCAAAAAGTTTCTTCAAGAAATATCATCTGCAAATACATTTAAGGTAAGTTTCTAGACCTGAATTAGAGGTATTCATCATTTCAGCCCGGGCTAACCACTATTGGGTATGGGCCTGCCATTTCTTCTGTCACTCTTCTCTGTTCTATGCGTCCCTTATTCTTCCGTTTCTCGCGCTCTTGATATTATTACGAGCTGGGTATGGGATAACTTTAAATACTACCGATTAAACACGAAATAACTATATTAATTACAAAACTCTTAAAACTTAATCACAAATACACTCCTGATCACTATTCACTTGGATATCGCACTTGTAGTTCACTTCGATTCGCTCCGTTGTGTAGCCAAAATCAGACTGACTGCTTCCGCAAACACGACGGCTATTTATATGACGTGACGACTGATCCTTAAAGAAAGTTCTACAACTTTCTCGAACCTTATTCGCAGTCCATAGTGGAACATCATCCTTCGAGAATATTCCAAAACTTTCTCGAATCTTCTAGACAGCTCCATAGTAGAACGAAAAAATAGTAGAAAGTTGTGGAACGTTCTCGAAGCCCAATGGCTTCGAGAACGTTCCACAACTTTCTCGAATCTTCTAGACAGTTCTATAGTGGAACATTCTAGATTCTAATCTTCACAGGTCCTTACAGGAACATTCGCACGAAATCTTGAAAGTTCCCGTAAAGCAACCGACCGACGCGACGTAACAATATAGCCAACCCAACGCGCTTTTGGACGTCCTTGCTAAAGCTATTAGATTACTTAAATGATGTTGGAGATTGAACTGCCTATTTGATTCATGATTTAAACCATTTCCATAAAAATGACAACCTCGGCACAAGAAATGACAAACCGCAATATTAATTTTGTTAACTGTTAGTTCCAAATTATCTCTCGACCACAGAGTTCCGTTCTGTGTTGATGACTGATTAATTATCATTTATTCCAAGAAGTGTCATTACAAAGCTTTATATTTAAATGGCACCCGACCCGGCTTCGCACGAGTGCAATTTTTTAGTGAAAAAAATTAAAACAAAATTTTCTTTCATACAAACCTTGTCTTGACAATGACGAACGAAAAACGATTGATTCGATCTGTGAGTGTGAAGTGATGGTCTGTGTCAATTGATTTTTATTTTTATTGTTTTTCTTATTACAGGAGCCATTCCAAAGAGAAGCCATGCGAGTGTCCCGAATGCGGCAAATTCTTCGCCACCACCTCCATCCTGAAGAGTCACCGGGAGATCCATAAGGAGGACAAAGCTTACGCCTGCACCCTGTGCGATATGACCTTCAAGAAGAAGAAGTAAGTATCTTATTAATGTTTGAAACTGGCACTTCGTGTTACTTGAGTAATACAAAATATACGTTATGGTTGTTGAAATAAAATTGATTTTGTATTGTGCGAAATAACGCGATACATATAACGTACCTTTTGAATGTGTATATTTTCTGCGCAAGAGGTGCTGCATTCAAGTATCCTAGTTTTTGGCGGATGTAAAAGTTAAGTCTCTTGATACGCTAAGTAAAGTTTCAGCAGAAAAGGTTGGAGTTTATTTTGGAATGGTTTACATTTATTTTAATATATTTATTTATACGAATAGATTTTTTTTGCAGGGTTTGTGTTCTACACACGCAATAGGCTAACCAAAAAAAAACATAAATAAAAAAACTGTCAAAAAGCGGACTTAATTTAAATATGCATTCTCTGCCATGCTTACATCTGATGATGAATAGTCACCGCCACCTAAGGATATCTGTAATATGGTGGTATGTGGGCATCCTCACCACAATTACAGTCATTTCACAGCTACATTACATCAGCAACTCAGTAGCAAAGCAACCATATTGTATCAAGAATAAAGATCACTGTGACTTTGACAAGTTAGTCAGTGGCAGCAAGCACACAGCAACCTTATTAAAACTGAAACAAAGATCACTGTGGCTTTGGCACTGATTCAAAACAAAGGTAAAATAACTGTGAAAAGACTGTATTCTTTTGTGTTTTTCTCTCAAATAAAATGTTTTCCTGTTCTGTTTCTATTCTAATACCAAAAACAGCGCAAGTCGATCCCAAATACCGCTGATACTTATGTTTATTTTTAACTGGACTGTCGTACAGTCAGTCCCAAAAAGATGTAAACACGGACAAGGAGTAATTTCAATGTTAACAACCTTAATTGCTCCGTAACATTGCATCCAAGGTATAGGAACCAAACCAAGCATATAATGTATCACCAAAACAAAACAGTCACGTGTACCAAACCTTCTATAAAGGCCAGATACTTTATTATCGATACACTCTATGACCAAAACAAGGTAAACATGCCAGATACATAATTCTCGAAGCATCCTATGACCAAAACAAAGTAAACATTCCAGATACATAATTATCGATACTTCCTACGACCAAAACAAGGTAAACATGTCAGATACATAATTATCAATACATCATACGACCAAAAACAATTACTCATCCCTTGTTTGAAGGATCTACATAAAAAAACCCACTTTCTAACCTCAGTGCTTGCCTTCATAAATGGAACTGTTGGGCATCATTTCATGCTTCTAGACCTGGCGGTTTAAGCTCTGTATCGTCTGTCAGATTTAAGATTTTTATAAGGGAGATAAAACTAACGTGCTTTGCTAACCAAGTACTAGAGTGTCGTTGGTACAGGCCTACCGTTTTACCGAAACGGTGCTCTCGGTAGATACGCATTGCAGCAGGGCGTGGTGGGTCATCTGTATTGGCCCGCTGACGGGCACACCTCTTCCTTGGTAATTGCATCAACGATGTGATATACTAATAAACGTAGCGTGAACTTTAAGGTTCCGTCTCCAGTAGTCCTCCCTTCGTCATCATCATCATTATTCACTTGCCCTTGTCCCAATGATGATATCGTTTTTGAGCTCACCAGATGGGCGCCACTGTCGCTTATGGTCATGTCAATAATTCTATTTTATACTTTAACAATAACTTCATAAAAAGTTTATTTTAATACTTAAAACAACATAGTGTAAACTTCAGATATTTATTTACAATATTCTCCCTAAAATTAGCAAGCATGAAACATTCAAAATCAAAATCAAATCAAAATCAAAGCATTTATTTCAAGTAGGCCAGTTACAGGCACTTTTGAACTGTCGAAACAAAGATAACAATGAAATGTAGCTACAGTCCCAGTCACAAGGCATAAAAACTGTGAAAGTACTGTAGTTGCCCATTCCCTAGCGTAGATCTCTATGGAGAAGAACGGGCAAGAAACTCCATGGACACTCTTTTAAATCAGCATATTGTTACAAAACCTTGGTTACATCATTCATATTGAGATGGTACATTATGTGAGAACGATGTAGCAAGATGTGCACGTTAAAAGTGTCCATAGTAAACACAAAAAAGACAATTAAAAAAAAATTAAAATAATTAATTCAAATAAGCCGTGGCAACTAAGAGATGACCAGTCACAACTGACAGCGCCCGTTCACGAACATGACGCATGGATCAGCACCATTCAACTCAACCATTTTGAAGGGAACTAAATGATCCGACACACGCGCCACCATCAGCGAGACATTGAGTGAGCATGACATACTCTCAACCGCCAGGGCACATTCAAGTCGGGAAAGGACGATCCATTTAAAAATCATTTTACCTCCAAGTACTTACAAATAAGATTCTAAGTTGCTACTTAAAATCTTCAAGTCATAATTAATAAGGAATAGCTTTGAGATCACAATTGTGAATATTAGTAAAAATACGTGATAAAAAAGCACACAACGCGTGAACTTTCTATGACATCTAGCATTTCGGTGCCCTCACGCTACACTAGCGCCTCTAGCGGTGAATTCAAACGCGATAGCCCCCATTCATTTGGGGTCGGCTCAGAATGTCTTCTTCCATAGGTACTTCTCTATTACTCGTCATCTCATCAGACACCTCCTTTCTCGCCATATCATTATTTATTTACACAGTCCATATCGTTTCTAGTCCTCACATATATCTGATAATGTGGTGGTTTTATTCTAAACCCTAACTAGAGCTACTTTATTATTCACAGCTACCTCAGCGTGCACATGATAAGCCACACGAAGGAGAAGCGGCACCCGTGCCAGTACTGCGGCGTCAAGTTCGGCCGCTCCGACCATCGGAAGCGCCACGAGTACACGGCGCATGAGAAGAACTTCATCACCGCATGACCCTCGGCCCCAGACGGGTTAAATGATATAGATATTAACCCGCTAAGATAGTGTCAATTTTTAAGCCAAGCAACGAAAAGGTATAGAGGGAAATCACAGTGGGCTCTATCAGAATACCAGCGCTGCGGTATTTGTTTTTCATCTATTGCAGCATCATGGTGAGATAGGAGCCTTTTTGGCCTTGCACAGGTCTTTTTTTTATTATTTAGTTTTAGATTATTTTTTTATTATTATTTTTGTTGTTCCTGTGCTTGTCCCTAATAAATATATTTTCTTTCTTTCTAAATGTTTTCAAGACTTTCAAGAGCGGTTATCTCGAAAACTATACAAGATATCGAAACTTGTCTAAGTAAAACTTGTAGCAAATTTAATCAGCTTAATATTTTGTATAGAGTGGTCATATTGCTAGGAGGCATACTTTCCGAAATATAAGCGAAAAACCAAAACACCTTCAAACTCCCCCCTCCCCACCTTCTCAAGGTCCACGGGCGGGGACTTTTGATATGTTCACCTCCTAACTAGTCCAAAGTTACGAAGTCAAAAATTGTGTTCCAAGCATTTCCCTCTAAAACTTTTTTTGAGCATTCGTTGCCTGGCCTATTTGGTACCGTTATGAGATACAGGGTGGCTTCGACAGTAAATTAAACCTCAGGGGTTCCCAGTCTGCATACAAAATTCAATCGAATATGTCCAGAAGTTTAGTCACAGGGCATTATTTTTCATTTTTTGCATTTTTTACTTGTAGATGAATTTAATAAGCTAGCACCGACAGGTTAACGAACCCCACATCGGTATTAACACTAAACATATGCTGCCAACTCGCTACTTATTTTATTTCCAGATGTGAATTAGTACAAATATACCTAAGATTAGTGAACCAATATTTATATTAATTTAGATTTTGGGATTTATTTGATAGTTTAAAACTATTCCTATGAACTAGAAGTACCAGTGTTCTCATTTATTGTCGTCACCACCTTTTACCTATATGACGAAGGCCGGAGGGAAGGGCATTCTGTCCCGGTGTCTATTTTACTTGGTTGGCCAGTATTTCGGGCTATTACGCTCAGTGACTATGAACCTTATTTCAATGGTAATCAGATACTACAGAATTGTGCATTGTTATTTTCTTCCTGCGACGGTCAGGGTATATTAACGGCCCCGAATTCGTCCTTCGACAATTGTCATACTTGGTTGTTAAACTCTTGTTAAGATTTATAAATTAAAAATGTTTGTTAATATAAAGATTTTATTGGTAATTTATTAATTGTAGTTTGATTTTAAAACCACAAATATGTTTGTGTAATAACTGCGTAGTTTAAGTTTCGGATTCCAAGTGATTGGCCGCACCCGCGCGTATTTTAGCGGACGTCTTTACTGGCGCGGGCGCGTGCGACTGTTTTTTTTAGGGAAAAGACCATGGGCAATTTTCTTAGAAACCTGGGCGTAAGACGAACAAAATATATTCTTTAAAGTAACTTATAATATATAAACAATGAAAAACAGACCAAATTCACATTTAATGGATGCACATAGGTCACACTATCACACCACAATATAAATTCGTAAAATTTGAAGTTACATAAACGAAAAAAAAATAAAAAATATGCAAAAGGAAATTTAAAAAAATAGTCCCGAGCGGAGAATTTTTTTAAATTCTCTTCTCCACTCCTCTAGGAACTCAATAAAAAGACCCTTGAAAATCCGACTACTGTAAACTTCGTTTCACCTTTTTGACTAACGTGTTGTCTTTTACAAGTGAGGACGCAACCATATACTGACATTTTGTTTTCTTCATTTGTTTTGAAACAATTATTTTGGTACACACTCTTTTATTCAATTACAAATTCATAAACACGCCAAACACACAAATACAATAGTGATAAATTATAAAAAAGGAACTAATCAATACTTTATTGCATATTGTTTGCTGTAAAATCCATGCTAGTATGTGGTTTAGGGATACTGGAGTCCCAGCTTTTCTCGGACTGCATCGAAAATTTCTTCATCAGTCAGAGCGAAGTTTCCAGACGTAAGCATCTTGCAGGTGCCAGGTTCAACCAGTTTGGGGGACTCATTCGGTGAGAATATGTTCAAGGTATTCAAAATATACTCCAGTCTATCTTCAAGGTGAGGGAACTCTCGTTGTAAAGCGCCGACGATGTACCTCATGCGTTCGTTGAGCAGCCGAGCTGTAGTCTGTTCGGCCAGCACTACGTCCTTAGGTTTCTTAGAGCGAACTGATTGGCGCTTGATGGCGATGGAGAGCTCGTTGCCGAAGCGTTGGGCGCGAACCACGCGTTCTAGTAGCTGGAAGCAGAATTACTATTTTGTAAATGGTCCCATAGGCCCTTATAAGGTTAACCAGTGCTTGCCTAGGTTGGTCCGTGGATGGGCGACCAATCCATTACATACCGAGTTTCATCCGAGCCTCGAAAGCACGTTAAGTTGTTGGTCCCGGCTGTCATTCTTAGACCTTTGACAGTAGTTACAGGTAGTTACCCAGCACTAACGGGGTTGTGGAGGTCAGACGCTCCATGTAAAAAACTGGTATTCAGCTGCATCTATTAACACCTGAAGCCGATGCCAACTAAGCAGACGATTGGACCCTGGCTTACACTAAAGCTCGCGCGGGTTCGGATGTGGGTGCACACTCTCGTGACTCTATTGAAAAATAGTATGAGCACTTCTAAGGGCGGTTTCAGATTAGCGTATTTTCGGCGCGTAAGAGCTCGTATTTAGAAGCGCGCGTGGTTTTTGTCACACTTGCAACTCGTAGATTGTTGACGCCTTTAAGAGAGCCGCGAGAGACCCCTCCCCGCGCGAACATGTCGGAACAAGTGCTTGTTTGAAGTCTAAAATGTGGCTCGCGTTTACGCGCGTAAGCCGATACAAGCTTAAATACGCGCAGAAAAATACGCTAATCCGAAACCACTCTAAGGATAATTTAAACGGATGTCCGGAGCGCGCACCCGCTATGTGCACCTGAGTTTTGACGTACCTAACCCACGAACATCCGCTATACCTGGACGTGAATTGCAATGGTCTAATGCAACATTTAATCGGTTGTGTATCTGGGTAGGCCGCTATAAATACAACATACAAAAAAACTTTCTGCAAAGAAAAAAACAACTTCCAAGAAAACATAAAACAACTTTACTTTCCGAAATCGGTGACTTTATTTGATTCATTAACTTTTTAGCGAAATTTTTATTGTTTGTTTGGAAGTCGTTTTTTTTTGGACAAAGTTTTTTATTTTACCCTTTTTAGTCGTAGTATAACACACAAATTCTTGTCTAACATAACCGAAAAAGAAAAAATACATACTAAAGGAAAAACCAATATCCAAAACCAAACCAACCAACCAAACCAACCAATGCCCAACCAACCAACCAACCAACCACCAACCAATGTCCAATATGGGGGCGGTGCTGTCCAAAGCATGGCCCACTTACTGGATTGACGTAAGTTTCCATTCAGCTATACTTTGAAGATTTAACGCTGCTAACAATGTGGTCGCTTACTGGGCCTAATTGATCTGAGGTGTACCTCGCCTCGCCTCGCCTCACCGCGCCTCGTAAAGAAGAAGAAAGTTTTGCTGCATCTGGTTAGATTGGAAGCTGACACCAACATAGTTGGGAAAATGTGAGGCAGATGATAATGGCTCATGCCACACTGGCCCAGTCCTTGATCATCTCCGTGACACGCGCGTCCTGGATGAGCTATGGATGCGACGCGCTCTGCTAGCTGCTGGTTAGTCGCAGATGATGATGATGACTCATACTGACTCAGTGCTTGCTGCTCTCCGTGACACACGTCTTCTGGATAAGGTATGCGACGTGTTCCTCTAGCTACAGTTTGGTCACGTTGGTCGCCACCAGCTCTCGGTTCAAAGATGATGATGATGGCTCATACTGACCCAGTGCTTGGTCCTGTCCGTGACACGCGTCTCCTTGATGAGGTCGGCGACGCGCTCCTCTAGCTGCTGGTTGGTTACGTTGGTCTCTGCCAGGTCTCGGTCCAAACGCTCTTGGTCCTTTAGCAGCAGCTCCATGAGGGTCTTCGCCTCTGCGAGTTCCTGTAAACAACAATTTCTTGACGAGGTCTGAACTGGTATTATGTTGACCTATCATTTCTAACATAAACTCGAACTGTGGGTATGAACATTCACTACCACGCATCACCAAATACCTACCATTAACTAAAAACGTACTAACTTTGATCCGTAGCACCCGTAGTGTGTTTTATACCTGCATTAAGCATACCTACTTGTAAAGGTGTGAAGGATGAACTATGCGTTGGCCCAGTTATAAACACTGAACGCGATCAGCATCGCCTGAACTCGAACAGTTCGGGCTTCTTTCTATGAAACTCCAGGCGTACTGCAGGTTATCACCCATACCTTGTCAATGTTCCACACATTCACAGCAACCGCTTTGCTACATCTTTTTTAATGAGCGCAGCCAAGGAGTGGAATTCCCTGACTGCGTCGGTGTTCCCAAGTTCATATGACCCCAATCTATGTAAGTTGCGAGTTAGGCTTCTTTTGGGTTAGATCGTTCCATCGTGGACCTGATCTCTGTCCTCACGACAAGATTTAGGTCAAGAGTAGGCCCATTTAATATTAAAAAAAACTCCATTCTGCTACACACACTAAAGACGTCTAAGCATAGTAACGGCATCGCCTCGGTTGGGGATCAGCTAGAATGACTACTGTGACCTTAAAGGTAAGTACCGCCTTAAAACCTGAAGAATCATTAGCATCGGTGATGATCCATCATGTAGGTACCTTGGTAACTCTAGAAACGTCTGCCTTAGCGAGCCTCAGTTTGTGATGGTAGCTGGTCTGCGAGGTGCCCGTCGGATGCGCCTTCTCCACCGCGGCTTGTGCCCTGGTCTTCTCCGTAACAGTATCGCGACGCGTCACGTATAGAGCCAGGTCATCAGCCAGCTTTTCGCTAGTGCGACGGATTTGTTCTCGGCGAACCTAGAGTCGAAAAACACATATTATGCTTGTATCCCCCAAAGGGGCGGGCGAAGGTTTTGCCCATTACCTTCATTTCACCGGTTACCTACACATGTAATAGGGGTGAATTTAATGCCATATAACGGCACGAATTCTAGCCTTCAGACTGCTGTTAATAAATACCAGATGGAAAAACCTATTTAATAACAAGTTTTACAACCTGGAAATCGAACCACGGACATCAAAGGCACTTACAACTACTAGAGTACCTACCATAGATATAATAAAATAAGGAGATATGCCCGTTATACGAAAATGTATCGCAATCGCAACCTACTGTCTCCGTTTTCTCCCACCACCCGGCAACTACTACACATGCAATTCAGTAAAAGCAATAGATACGCAGTCGCGCACACAACCGCAATTCTTAAAACAGAACGTACTACACAATCAATTATAAACCTTATCCTATCAAACACAGCGTGTATTTACCATGCACCGTACAACTTACCCACACAAAAACATCGGTCGGTATCGTTGTGCTGTGCAAAAGCAATTTAATGGAGTACCCACGCTCGTGATTGACTAAATCGAAATTTTTTCGAATATTCATGTGTTCAAGTCATATGTAAATCAATGAATGTTGTTGTACTGACATAATTAAATCGATTCTTACTGAAAGTGTGTTACGCAATTAATTCGCTGGTAATAGATTTTTGTTATAAAAGAAACCCTAATTAGGAAAAAAAATGTAAATAAATGAAAAGAAACAAACATAACAATTAAATAGCATAAATACATGTATGAATGTATTTTGATAAGCAAAATTCACTATTATATTATCTGAACCATGCCGATTACTATAACGTATTCTAAGCTAGAATACAAAAAAAAAACAAAAAAGTAAGGAAATAGCACATGGGTATTCAGTTCGGTGACGGTTTAGGTGTAACTTTGCGTAGGTGAATACGGGCTCAAGGCGTCGAGTTAGGTGTCACTAAGTGTTGGTGAAAACAGGCACTAGGCGTTCATTTAGGTGCCAATTTATGTTGGTGAAAACCGGAATTGGGCGTTCAGTTAAGCGTCACTTACTGTTGGTGAAAACGCGCTTTATGCATTGAGTTAGGTGACACTTAGTGTTGGTGAGAACGGGCTTAAGGCATCGAGTTAGGTGTCGCTTAGTGGTGGTGAGAACGGGCTCAAGGAATCGAGTTAGGTGTCGCTTAGTGGTGGTCAAAACGGGTTTAAGGCATTGAGTTAGGTGCCACTTAGTGTTGGTGAAAACAGGAATTGGGCATTCAGTTAAGCATCACTTACTGTTGGTGAAAACGCGCTTTAGGCATTGAGTTTGGTGACAATTAGTGGTGGTGAAAACGGGCTTAAGGCATTCAGTTAGGTGATTAGTGTTGGTGAGAACGGGCTTAAGGCATCGAGTTAGGTGTCGGTTAGTGGTGGTGAAAATGGACTTAAGGCATCGAGTTAGGTGCCACTTAGTGTTGGTGATAACAGGAACTAGGCGTTCAGTTAGGCGTCACTTACTGTTGGTGAAAACGCGCATTAGGCATTGACTTAGCAGTCGCTTAGTGTTGGTGATAACAGGAACTAGGCGTTCAGTTAGGTGCCACTTTGTTTTGGTGAAAACAGGAATTGGGCATTCAGTTAAGCATCACTTACTGTTGGTGAAAATGCGCTTTAGGCATTGAGTTAGGTGACACTTAGTGGTGGTGAAAACGGGTTTAAGGCATCGAGTTAGGTGTCACTTAGTGGTGGTGAAAATGGACTTAAGGCATCGAGTTAGGTGCCACTTAGTGTTGGTGATAACAGGAACTAGGCGTTCAGTTAGGCGTCACTTACTGTTGGTGAAAACGCGCTTTAGGCATTGAGTTAGCTGTCGCTTAGTGTTGGTGATAACAGGAACTGGGCGTTCAGTTAGGTGCCACTTTGTGTTGGTGAAAACAGGAATTGGGCATTCAGTTAAGCGTCACTTACTGTTAGTGAAAACGCGCTTTAGGCATTGAGTTAGGTGACACTTAGTGTTGGTGAGAACGGGCTTAAGGCATCGAGTTAGGTGTCGCTTAGTGGTGGTGAAAATGGGCTTAAGGCATCGAGTTAGGTGCCACTTAGTGTTGGTGATAACAGGAACTAGGCGTTCAGTTAGGCGTCACTTACTGTTGGTGAAAACGCGCATTAGGCATTGACTTAGCAGTCGCTTAGTGTTGGTGAAAACAGGAACTAGGCGTTCAGTTAGGTGCCACTTTGTTTTGGTGAAAACAGGAATTGGGCATTCAGTTAAGCGTCACTTACTGTTGGTGAAAATGCGCTTTAGGCATTGAGTTAGGTGACACTTAGTGGTGGTGAAAACGGGTTTAAGGCATCGAGTTAGGTGTCGTTTAGTGGTGGTGAAAATGGACTTAAGGCATCGAGTTAGGTGTCGCTTGGTGGTGGTGAAAATGGACTTAAGGCATCGAGTTAGGTGCCACTTAGTGTTGGTGATAACAGGAACTAGGCGTTCAGTTAGGCGTCACTTACTGTTGGTGAAAACGCGCTTTAGGCATTGAGTTAGCTGTCGCTTAGTGTTGGTGATAACAGGAACTGGGCGTTCAGTTAGGTGCCACTTTGTGTTGGTGAAAACAGGAATTGGGCATTCAGTTAAGCGTCACTTACTGTTGGTGAAAACGCGCTTTAGGCATCGAGTTAGGTGCCACTTAGTGGTGGTGATAAGAGGAACTAGGCGTTCAGTTAGGCGTCACTTACTGTTGGTGAAAACGCGCATTAGGCATTGACTTAGCAGTCGCTTAGTGTTGGTGAAAAGAGGAACTAGGCGTTCAGTTAGGCGTCACTTACTGTTGGTGAAAACGCGCATTAGGCATTGACTTAGCTGTCGCTTAGTGTTGGTGAAAACAGGAACTGGCGTTCAGTTAGGTGCCACTTTGTTTTGGTGAAAACAGGAATTGGGCATTCAGGTAAGCGTCACTTAATGTTGGTGAAAACGCGCTTTAGGCATTGAGTTAGGTGACACTTAGTGTTGGTGAGAACGGGCTTAAGGCATCGAGTTAGGTGTCGCTTAGTGGTGGTGAAAATGGACTTAAGGCATCGAGTTAGGTGCCACTTAGTGTTGGTGATAACAGGAACTAGGCGTTCAGTTAGGCGTCACTTACTGTTGATGAAAATGCGCATTAGGCATTGACTTAGCAGTCGCTTAGTGTTGGTGAAAAGAGGAACTAGGCGTTCAGTTAGGTGCCACTTTGTTTTGGTGAAAACAGGAATTGGGCATTCAGTTAAGCGTCACTTACTGTTGGTGAAAATGCGCTTTTGGCATTGAGTTAGGTGACACTTAGTGGTGGTGAAAACGGGCTTAAGGCATCGAGTTAGGTGCCACTTAGTGTTGGTGATAACAGAAACTAGGCGTTCAGTTAGGCGTCACTTACTGTAAAACTTCGTGTTGGTGAAAACAGGAATTGGGCATTCAGTTAAGCGTCACTTACTGTTGGTGAAAACGCGCTTTAGGCATTGAGTTAGCTGTCGCTTAGTGTTGGTGATAACAGGAACTGGGCGTTCAGTTAGGTGCCACTTTGTGTTGGTGAAAACAGGAATTGGGCATTCAGTTAAGCGTCACTTACTGTTAGTGAAAACGCGCTTTAGGCATTGAGTTAGGTGACACTTAGTGTTGGTGAGAACGGGCTTAAGGCATCGAGTTAGGTGTCGCTTAGTGGTGGTGAAAATGGGCTTAAGGCATCGAGTTAGGTGCCACTTAGTGTTGGTGATAACAGGAACTAGGCGTTCAGTTAGGCGTCACTTACTGTTGGTGAAAACGCGCATTAGGCATTGACTTAGCAGTCGCTTAGTGTTGGTGAAAACAGGAACTAGGCGTTCAGTTAGGTGCCACTTTGTTTTGGTGAAAACAGGAATTGGGCATTCAGTTAAGCGTCACTTACTGTTGGTGAAAATGCGCTTTAGGCATTGAGTTAGCTGTCGCTTAGTGTTGGTGAAAACAGGAACTAGGCGTTCAGTTAGGTGCCACTTTGTGTTGGTGAAAACAGGAATTGGGCATTCAGTTAAGCATCACTTACTGTTGGTGAAAACGCGCTTTAGGCATTGAGTTAGGTGACACTTAGTGTTGGTGAGAACGGGCTTAAGGCATCGAGTTAGGTGTCGCTTAGTGGTAGACAAAACGGGTTTAAGGCATTGAGTTAGGTGCCACTTAGTGTTGGTGATAACAGGAACTAGGCGTTCAGTTAGGCGTCACTTACTGTAAAACTTTGTGTTGGTGAAAACAGGAATTGGGCATTCAGTTAAGCGTCACTTACTGTTGGTGAAAACGCGCTTTAGGCATTGAGTTAGGTGACACTTAGTGTTGGTGAGAACGGGCTTAAGGCATCGAGTTATGTGTCGCTTAGTGGTGGTGAAAACGGGCTTAAGGCATCGAGTTAGGTGCCTGTTAGTGTTGGTGATAACAGGAACTAGGCGTTCAGTTAGGCGTCACTTACTGTAAAACAAACAATCATAACAATTAAATAGCATGAATACATGTATGAATGTATGTTCACTTATTATAAGCAAAAGTCACTATTATTTTATCTGAACCATGCCGATTACTATAACGTATTCTAAGCTAAAATATTTAAAAAAAAAAAACAAAAAGTAAGGAAATAGCACATGGGCATTCAGTTAGATGACAGTTTAGGTGTAACTTTGCGTAGGTGAAAACGGGCTCAAGGCGTCGAGTTAGGTGTCACTTAGTGTTGGTGAAAACAGGAACTAAACGTTCAGTTAGGTGCCGCTTTGTGTTGGTGAAAACAGGAATTGGGCATTCAGTTAAGCGTCACTTACTGTTGGTGAAAACGCGCATTAGGCATTGACTTAGCTGTCGCTTAGTGTCGGTGAAAACAGGCACTGGGCGTTCAGTTAGGTGCCACTTTATGTTGGTGAAAACAGTAATTGGGCGTTCAGTTAAGCGTCACTTAATGTTGGTGAAGATGCGCATTAGGCATTGAGTTAGATGACACTTAGTGTTGGTGAGAACGGGCATTAAGCATTGACTTAGCTGTCGCTTAGTGTTGGTGAAAACAGTAACTAGGCGTTCAGTTAGGTGCCACTTTGTGTTGGTGAAAACAGGAATTGGGTGTTCAGTTAAGCGTCACTTACTGTTGGTGGAAACGCGCTTTAGGCATTGAGTTAGGTGACACTTAGTGTTGGTGAGAACGGGCTTAAGGCATTGAGTTAGGTGTCGCTTAGTGGTGGTGAAAACGAGCTTAAGGAATCATATTAGGTGCCACTTAGTGTTGGTGATAACAGGAACTAGGCGTTCAGTTAGGCGTCACTTACTGTTGGTGAAAACGCGCATTAGGCATTGACTTAGGTGACATATAAATAAGGCATTGAGTTAGGTGTAACTTTGTGTTGGTGAAAACGGGCTTAAGGCATCGAGTTAGGTGTCGCTTAGTGGTGGTGAAAACGGGCTTAAGGCATCGAGTTAGGTGCCACTTAGTGTTGGTGATAACAGGAACTAGGCGTTCAGTTAGGCGTCACTTACTGTTGGTGAAAACGCACATTAGGCATTGACTTAGGTGACACATAGTGTTGATGAAAACAGGAATTGGGCAAGAATTGTCATATATTATGCCATCATAATACTAAAGTCCACCGATTATTAAACTGAAATTTAATTAACTTACTTTACGAAAATTAGTTACGCATTTCTCTACTACGCTGTAAAATAACCAAAATACGTCAAAAACCTTATTCGACATCGATCTTCCAACCGGGTTAAAATGGATGATAAAATTGAAAAACAAACTACGTTAGTTCAATCTGCACAAGCACATCACTCGTCGCAAGAAGCAGCAGCCGTACTACGCGATGCATGTGCTTAAAAAATTATCGTTTTATGGCTTTTACATTGCTTGTCGGAGGAGGAGGAGCAATGTATTTATTGCAAAACTTGTACAGTCGCTGTGATATTTGAAAAAGAAATAACATAGTAAGAGCAAGAAATATTTTACGATTTGTGATGTTAAAGACGAATATAGTAAAATACTTACACATAAATATAGTAAGTGATTCTATGATTTATAAAGTTTTGGTTTATGCTTCGATTTTTACAAGAAACCACTGAACAACACGGCATTCTTATAAGTTGTCACGATCGCGGTCGAAAGCAGACTAGTTCGCGGAGACGGCCATTTGCCCTATGACATGCTTATCGTGCGCTCGTCGCGGCGTCACCGACACGCCCCCTTGCCACTTCTCCTGCTTTTTTTATATTTCTATGGTACCTACCTACTAGACCAAAGAGGCAGTCGATATATAATAAATTCGTTCTTTATGAAAATTGAACTATTTTTTTTAAGTTTTCATGTTCAAACACAAAAAGGAAGACCAAAATTGTGTTTGAACATGAAAACTTAAAAAAATAATACTTCACGAATTTATTTACAAAAAGGAAGACCGAATATTGTGTTTGAACATGAAAACCTAAAAATAAATACGTTCTCTAAGAAAATTGTTAAGAAAATTGAACGCGAACACGAAATATATTGCATGTTGAACCTATTCGTAGTGCGAGTTGCGAGAAAGTGTATTCAAAACGTTATATTGCACAATTCGAACATTTGAAACTGGGATTTTAGATAATACCTAATACACCCTTGCACCATCCCATTTTCCTAGGGCAGAAGGCTGCGCTGGGGCGGCTGCTGCAAGTGCTGAACACCTCAATCGTCGCAAATACAATAACACATTCTTAGTTATATGTTTGAGTCGTTCGGGGTTGAAACACTAGAGCCATGGGTCCGAGTTCCCACCTAGTATTTCGGAAAATCGCCAAGCGGTTGGTCGACTCTTCACGTGACCAGAGGGCAGGCCTATTTTTTCGCCAAAGAATCAGCATTGCCATCCAATGTTGCAATCCAATGCTGCCAGCCAGTGCCGGTTTCTGGGCGAGATTTCTACGTCGCCCCTTAACTGCAATTCAAACCCTTCCAGTCACTTACGCCAAAAAAACTGGCCTAGTGCGACTCGGACTCGCGCACGAAGGGATCCGTACGATTATCTAAAAAAAATATATCTTAATTGGCGTCAACTATGTATGTATGGGGACATCCTTTAATTGTCAACTTTTTTAATATTTTTGAATTTTTCCTTTGTTTGTCAAAGGTAGGTAGTCGCATAATATGCGACATAAACAGTCATATCTTTTGATCGCGTTGACTTACAAGTTTGATTTTTTCATTGCTCCAAGGGGTAGCAGACCTGAGTATTTGTTATTAATTTCAGCTTGATACCGCCACGCATTCCTGAGAAAAAGGGTCTTGACAGACAGACAGACAGACGGACAACAAAGTGATAATATAAGGGTTCCATTTTGCCAATTGAGGTACGGAACCCTAAAAAAGGTTCGACACCTTTAGGGTTCCTCGGAATGAGAGATAATAAGCTGTAAACTCGTAAACACCTTAATTTTGGTGTTCTAAAAGTTGTCTCAAAAATCTCGTGTCTGCGTCGTAAGTCATTCAAGGTCAAACTTCACAAAAATCCGTTTTTTTGCGATTATCTCAGTTTCTATAGCTCCAATGATGTTAGCATTCATTATTTAAAAAATTGTGAGCATATTTGCGACAAATTTTGTTTTGAAAAGATTTTCATACGCCCAACCGTTTTTGAGATACAGGGCTGAGAGCCCGCAGCGCTCGGCCATAGTCACTGTAATGTCACACGAGATTTTATGAGACAACTTTAAGAACACAAAAATGAAGGTGTATACGAGTTTACAGCTCTCATTCTGAGGTGAAACCCCAATGACTGCACTACATACGAAAAAAAGGCAAAGGATATAATGAACTAACCATTCATAAACAGCGTAGATTGGACACCGACGCGAAAACGGTTAAAAAATGTGAACGGGGTTCAGATTTTTTTCCGATGAACAATTTCTATGTGGGGTTGTTGAATGATGCACTAAATACGCGGTAGCCTTTTTCAGGTCGATGTTCTTTCTACCCTGTATACATTTGGGATTATTGGAGGTCGAAGTTCCAAGTTTATCACAAGTTTTTTTTTTAAACTAGTATTCAAGGCTATAACTTTACTTTAAATACCTCCATGACCCGATTACTAGTCAATGCATCCATCAGCACAATGTTTTGAGTGCGTTACATTGTGTCCTACCGTAAAGCGTGATTTTTTCACTCCAAAATCAAGTCGTTTCCCAGAAATAATTATTGCGTATGGTTACCTATTTTGATGTACAGAATGCTGGGCTGACGGTTTCGTGAAGGTCCGTTTGTTGTAGATAATCCTAAGGGGCTAATCCAAAATAAAGGGGCGTTTTTTTTTGGTGAATGGCATCTTGCAGATCAACCGGGTTGTTGTCTGCTTAACCGAACTTTCTTGTGGGTGCCTTGAGTGTAAGGGCAGCCAGGGCAAAAAACTTACAAATTATGGGACTATACGCTAAGGGCAGCCCCTGTAGGGTACGAGTATCGGCTTAGGGCGTGGCTGTGGGAGGACAGCAAAGGGACAGGCTGGATCTGAGTGATATCATTATTTAGGAGCTGATTTAAAACTACTAGCTCAGCATCGCCGGCTGGCTCGAGCTAGGGTCGGAGAGGGCAAGGACCGGGAGGTCGCGACGAGCCTCGACAGAATGATGGTGTAATAGATAGATAAAAGGGGGCGCTTTTGGCGCCCCTTTATATCTGGCGCCCTGGGCGGTCGCCCAACCGCGCCCTACCCTAACGCCGCTACTGCTGCCAGCCTTCTATCCACTTTTCTATTGAGAGCGATGTGGACGAATTTTTTGACGCCCTGTAACCGATCGATACTTGTACATAATCTTTATTACTAGATATTATAGATCTACGAATTGTAGTTTGTAAATAATGTACAGACCGACCTAATGCGACGTAACTTATGAAGTTATTAATTTCAACTAACTTTTAGAGGGCACTGTATACCGGGTTCAACCAGTATCAGATACTACAGACAAACCTCCATTCTGTGTATTTCATTCCTCATCTTTCCAATTTCGCCAGCGGCTGATTTAGCACTCTTCATGCTTTTCTTCAGTTCCACTGCCAATATTCCCTAAAAAAAAACATCGTATAAAAATCGTAAGTATTATAAACGACGGATATACTTTCTCGCTCAATAAGTAACCTATTAATTAGCAGACAGTATCGCGACTTTGTTCACACTGCCAACTCTCTAGTTATGAATGGGCTGAAGATTACCTAGCCTCACAAAACTGACCACACTCCAGAAAGAGACAAAGCGAATAGGTACGCGGCCAATACATGTCTCTTTTCTGCAAGGCGTTGAAAGAAACAACTACTGGCTGCAAATTCGCTTTGTCTCTCTGGTACTTTTCGGTCTATATTCACTGCACAACTGAATACGGAACGCTCAGTCTATTCTCTATGCCTATGGTTTCAACCAACTGGAGTGCTTTAAATAAGTTTCTATTTGCTAGCTTTTTTAACTTTTCGGTATTCGTTGGCACTGGGACCCAAGATTTAATGATAAACCGAGTCCTACGCCGTAATATACAGGGTGGAAGGAGCCATCGATCGAAATTTTGATACTAGAGGTTCTAGATTCATGTGCTGAATTCATAGTGACCGTTTTTGCGTCGATGTCTTGTTCCGCCCTGTATGATACTGGTGTTTAAACTGACCTTCCTCTGCCAAATGAGAGCTTCCCTCTGAATGCGATCCAGTTCCTGTGTGAGGTTCATCTTATCTTTGTCCAACTGTTCTATATCTTCTTCTAGTTGAATTATTTCAGTTTCCGCATCCTGTAGGAAATTTGAAGACATGAAAGCATCAAGAATTATTTTGTTCAATATTAGCCGCCTACTGTTTGTGGGTGGCCAATTGCCCTTCTTTGATGCTTTTAAAAATCTTTAATTACAGAGCAAAAAATTCATATTTAGGCACGAGAGGGTTAACAAAAGGGAACGTTTTCCGGTAAGTCAGCAAAGTTTTTTATCTTCAGCGTTGCAGTTAGAATCGTTAGCGGTGTTAAACACAAAACATGTTCGGGCAAAGTTGGGTCGGGTTACAATATATAATCGTCCGCCGGCGCCTGTGCCGAACCCCAAACACGATGTGTGGTGCATGCCTTAGATTCAGCTCAGTCAGACCGAAGATCTGCATTTTCGAACCTTTTAAGTTCGTCCTTACCTTTAGATTGGCAGAATACTCATGCGTCATGGACATATTGGTTTTCTGAGAGTCTTGGTTCCTATCCAACGCGTCCTTACGCGTATGTGCTAGCACTTGCAGTTTACCGCTCAACGTCCTCAGTGAGCGATCCACGCGGTTCTTGTCAGACTCCACCGTATCGGATTCCCCTTGAATACGCATTATTTTCTGTTCGCAGATTTGTATCTCTGAAAAAGTGAAATAATAAATTGATGAGTCTAGTAGATTAAGGCTTACTTTCGTTGCTAGATTAGCTACAGCTTCGGTAGTGATGCAGTATGATACTTTTCGCATGACTGTTTATGTAGCACAGTTACGTGACTCGCCAGAACTTAAAGTGGTCTAATGCAGAAACGCCAGGGCAGCCCACGAAATTCAATTTTTCTTACGTATTTTGCAATTTGCCGGTCCGTGTCGGGCTGTATGCTGAACAAAATACTATTTATGGCCGTAAAACGCATGTATATTTAGAATTATAATCATAACAACCATCAATTCAATCCTCTTGGGTGCCGAGTGCCGACCTGTCGGTTAACATTTCGCCAGCTATGATTTTGATAGGGTCAAGCCGAGCCTGTTACTCAGAAACTGCTGATTTACAACACCTTTTCAATAACACCTTGTACGATATGGGAATTAAACCCTTGAACTCATTCTCAGCTGTCAACCACTAGTCTAACGAGGTTTTCTCAAATAATAAAAATAAAAAGGTATGAGTTGGTGCTAACGTTTGCAGATAAGGTTGATATCCGTGACCATGGTGTGGTGCTGATCAGCAAGCTTGACCACGTGGCCCTGCTGCCGCAGCCACTCGTGCTGCATGAACTCCGTGCGCTCGCGCAGGCACTTCACCTGCTTCTCCAGCTCGTCGATACGACGCTCTTGAGGGGACTTGCTCTGGGGACATAGATCATGAATCGAGTAGGTATGATTTGAAGGCAGGATTATATGATACGGCTTGCTCACATGTAGTTTGACAATCATCCCACGGGATTTTACACCCGGGATAAAAGTACCTGAATCCAAGTGATGGTCTATCCGTGTGACATATTTCATCCATCTGTTAAGGTGTGAAAAGGTAATAGACAGACATTTATTTCCGTGTCTTACTTCTTACTTCTATTTTAAATGCGAAAGTTTGTGAGGATGTTCATATGTAGATATGTATTGATGTTTGTTACTCTTACACGCAAAAACTACCTAACGAATTTGGATGAAATTTGGCACATAGTTTATAACCTGGACTAACATATATTATATTTATACTTTTTATCCCGGTAGCACGATCCTGTGGACAATAACCGAACTCCACGCGGGCGTAGGCGCGGGCATAGTTGGTTTGTAATATTAGTAAATGTAGGTTAGTAAGGATATCAATAAGTATTGTCTTGGTACCTATTTTGCGTTTATACCTTGAAAATAAATGAAAAACAAAATAAAACATGTCTCACTCACATCAAACAACTCCTTCAGCACGGCATACTTCTTCTGTATGATATCCAACTCTCTCTGCTTCTTCATCATGAGGGACGTCTTCTGCTCGTACTCGGTCTCATGGCTCTCTATCTCCTTCTGTTTCGCCATCATAATGTTCTGGTTCTCTTTTAGTACTTTGTTGTTCTTTGCTTGACGGTCCCGCAGTATTTCTATTTCTAGCATCACTTTAGCATGCTGGTTCTCCATTGTCATTAAAGATATTTCCTGCAAAATAATGTTAATTTCAAACTTTTGAATCGGTTAAGTGAGAAAGGCAAGTAGTTAATTCACATTAAAAAAGAAGATATTTCGCTTTTTCTGTGGTCACTTTTTAGGGCTCAAGACCATTTTCTCCGTAAAAACGTAGTCTGTTAGTTACCAAAATTATATCGCTCCAACCGAAATAAAAGAACTGCGCTGAGAGAACAATGACAGCATTTCAAATTTACGCCGTCGATGTCCATGGCCATGCGAAATGCCCTTCAATTGAGCCTTTGCTAATTACATTCACATTTGACGACCCGAATGGCACAGCGGTAGTGAGGCTGCCTTACGTTCTTAGGGTCCCGGGTTCGAATCGGGGGAGCAAATATTTGTGTGATGAGCATGGACATTTGTTTCCAAGTCATGGACGTTTATATGTATAATAAGTATGTATTTACAAACAAAAAGTATCTATGTAGTATTACCAACTATCTGGTGTCCACGACACAAGCCTCGTTGCTTAGTGTGGCACCTAGATGGCGATGTGTGTAATGTCCAGCGATACTTATTTTATTTTATTTTTATTGTTTTTTTTTATTTTCATCTTCATTTCATAGTCACCTGTTTTCTAGACATCTCCCTCATCTTCCGAATGCCGTTGGCCATGGCTTCCACAGCCTTGTCGTTCAGTAAGCACTCCTGAAGATTCAGCAATATCTCATTCTCTAACTTAATCTTGCTTTCGGTCTTCCTGTCCAACTCCTTGCAAGAGCTCTTCAGTATATTTTTCATAGTTTGGTTTTCCTGAAAATGTGGCATTGGGAAATCAAGTATGTATTCTCTATTTTCGCTTCAGTTTACCTAACGAGCCTGCTCTTGGCGATTCCGCCTCATGTAAAAGGATATATCAGGTCTATCATTGAAAGAACATGGTTGGTATGGGTGATTATGGGAAACCACTAATATTAATGGGTCTTCCACCCATGTATTGATTTTGTACTATTCTGACACTTGTTTTTCAATAAAGGTCTCCCAGGAGGTATACTAAATTCTCATTAAGCACACGTACTGTTCTTATCATCTCCTGATCTCTTTCAGTCATTTCGATGGACTCCGTCAGCTGATTGATCTGAGTTTCCAAGTTCTGCCGCCTCATATCCTCAGCGTCATCTGTGAACATCAATTGATTCAGAAAAACTTAACTTCGGAAGAGCCTCTTCCTGCAAATACATCAGAAATCCCGACAAGACATTTTATAAGAATCATAATTGACGTTTATCACCAGATTGTTTTTTTCGTTTATCACCAGATTGGTGAATCACCAGATGGCGCCACTGTCGCTTATGGCCGTGTCAATAAATCTATGTTATACTTTAAAGAAGCAATAACTTCATAAAAAGTTTAATTTAATAGGTACGTATAACAACATAGTGTGAAGATCATCATTTACAATATTCTTCCTAAAATTAGCAAGCATGAAACATTTAAAACTTATTTTTACCTCCAAATAAAATAAAATAAGATCGGTTGCTACTTAAAATCAAGTCTTAAAATTCGCAAGTACTTTACGTTAAATCTTAAAATTCGCAAGTACTTTACGTCGGGAGTGGCAGTCGCAACGACACAGGTCCGTCGTCGAGTAGCCCTCGGGCGCGACTGAATGCAACGAGCAAGCGCATCGGCTTTTATGGCATTATTTAAATATTTTATTACAATTAAATAAGTAGTCAAAAAAAAAAAAAAAAAAAATGTATTGGATAGATAAACACCTTAAGTTTTATAATATTTCATATTTATTGATATTTTCAACATATTCTTACGAGTAGACGACGGTTTTGCGCATTATTTTATCGGGTTTTTTCGGTGTGAACCACATTTTTTTTAAAGTACTAATTAAGTTTATTTTAACCCTTCGTATGCCGAGTATATAGACACAATTTAAAACCTATTGTGTCTCGCGTGGATCCACGTTCCGGCACACGAAGAGTTAAAATAAAAAATCGTAGACTTACTAATATACTATATGCCCAGTAAGTACGATTTTTTTCAAATTATAATTCATTAACAGTTAGCCGAAAAAGCTATTGAAAAACCTGATGTTTCGTGCTTTCGTAAAAACGTATGTTTGATTTTTATTTTTCCTAATTAATGTTGAGTGGTTATCAAAATTATAATTCGTACACTTACTATATATATAGGTGATATATAACTTTGCATTCAAAAAATTACCAGATACCTTATGGTTATTGAGAAATTTGCACTGAAAAAAGTAGTCTTTTCTGTTTTTAGACCGCGAAATTGATAGGGGCTCTTAATTATGAATAGCTCAATCAAGAGCACAATTGTGAATATTAGTAAAATTACGAGATAAAAAAGCACGCAACGCGTGAACTTTCTATGACATCTGACATTTCGGTGCCCTCGCGCTACACTAGCGCCTCTAGCGGTGAATTCACACGCGATAGCCCCTTTGAGTGAATATCTGCTTCAGTTTCGATCACATTCCCTTCCTTTCTTACACTACCTCCGTTTGCAGTGAGTCAAAAAAACAGCGAACTAGTAATGTATATATATTCTTAAAATGCTTTAAAAAAATGCAGCAGTAAAAACAGCAGTTAAATATACTCACGCTGCTTATTAGCATGCTCGATATCATAAATAAGTTTGTCCTTATTCATGGTGAGCTCTTTGCCCTTATTCATCTCTTCCATCAACATCTTCTTAGTGATCTCGAGAGAGTGAATCAACGTGTGGTAGCTGTCTTGTAGAGTTCTGTGAATGGTAAAAAACTAGAAGAATTAATAAATGATGGCCACCCACACTTTAATACAGTTTAAAACTAAGATTATGTCACATCAAAATCATTCACCCTCCACTATACGGCCACGCCGCGCCGTGTTCGCGATGAAGTGGACTGATGTGTATAATACACCCAGTTAGTTTGAAGTCTCTTTTAATAGGGGGCAAACCTCTATCGCCATGAAAAATTTCATTCGGAAAAACCCTATGGAACTTTCACACCATAGTTTGACACATTCTTGCACCTCCCATAAAGGTTTGGTAGTAAGTAGCCCCTGGAACAATATGTATAACGTTGTGGCCTAACAGGTTTCATGATTGTTCTTACCCTTTTGAAACAAATTAACGAATTTGTGTAACAAAAAATATTATATGAATAATTATGTACCACCTTCATTACAAAACTTACTTATAATCATCTCTGACGGAGTCGTAGACTTTGTCCCTTTGCATGATGTTCACGATCACGGTGTTCCACAGGCTGACCAGGCGGCGTTTGTCAAGATCCAGGTCTTCCAGCTCAGCTGCGTATGCTGTCACCTGATGGTAAAGTTTGATTGCGAATCTGTACAATTATGTTGTACGTACCTAAATGTTACCAAATGAACTATTTCTCAGTTAGAGAAACTAAACATGATGTTTGCATCAAGATATTTTCTCTGCTCTAGCGGAATGAAAACCCCGTCTATGTGTGGTGATAACACATTCAGTGCCGGGAACCCACCTCGTGGGTTCACTCAAGTCGCACTTGGGATGCCGAGAACCAACCTGGTGGGCTCATTTTAAATGTAGGTTTTTCTTAGCGAATACAGCATCAAATAATGTAAAAATAAAAACAGTTGTATATTTTAACAAGATTATTAAGAACATTGGTTTCAAATTACAAGCATTTTTATTTTCAATAAATTTTCGACCTCTTCCTAGATGCCGAGAACCCACGTGGTGGGTCCTATTTCAGGGGTGAAAAACTATAGGCACGATTTTAAATATTAATCTAAAAATAATTATTTTTACATTTTAGGACACGAAAGTGAGTTAAAAATCGAGGCTTTTTACTTGGCTTGACATTTGGAATAAATAATGCTTAGCATTTTTAAATTAAATTGACTAGACTACGATCCCGCCATCCCCTTCGTGTTAGGTTTCTTTAAACCTCAAACATGCAAAATGTCGATGAAACGAGCAAAAGTACCGACTTCCGAAAGTAATTTTAACTTTTCTTGTGTTTTGTTTTTAAAATGTATTTATTTGCTACATTTTTATTTGTATAGTTCGTGTTTATAAACCGGCGAAGTTTAAAGGAGCGAGCTCATCTCACTGTGAACACGGTCGTGCGAAGTACGGCAAGGGCACATCTATGATTTAAATCGATGTTGTATTTAAAATAACTGCACTACTTGTGGTCGTTAACCTAACAAAAGTTAAGATATCGATATCCCTCACAGCTGCGGAGTATCGCTAGTTAATTTAATTTGACCCAGTATTACAAGTGAAGTAATAGAATATGTAATTAATGGAGTTACTGGGTGGTTCACTCAAAACTAGCTGTCAAAGAAACTCTACCTACAAATGCAAAATGCAACGTTAGTAATCATTCACAGTTTTAAAATGTTATTTATTAAAATCTAAATGAAAAAATAATTGCGATTGCGTAAATTAAATTTAAAAAAAATTGCATGAAAATCTCACAAAAGGTTGAACAAATCAAGAAAAAAAAAATGAAAAAGTAAAATCGCCCGCTCTGATGAGATCAGAGCGGGCGATTTTACTTTTTCATTCTTGATTATTGCACTTCCCCTACCCTACTAGGGCATGCAAATACCCCCACAGATTGCAAATATAGCGATAATACCCCCTGAAAACTCTATTTTACCACTTATTTTAGGGTTTGAAATCTTAATCTCAAACCTAATGCCGAGAGCCCTCCAGGTGGGTTCACTTTTGCGCAAACGTAATCCCACGGACCCACCTGGAGGGTCCACTTGCAATATGTATGGTGGGATGGCACATGCGCACTATGAAACGTGGGTGGACTTGAATGTGTTAAAATCCGATAAATATGGCAGCCTTTGATAAAGGCTAGTTCAAACCTGATCAATCCAGTCCTATTCTAAAATACTTTATTAAAATAATATGAGTACGGCAGTCATCGTGCCGATAGTCGTGTCGGCCAATGTCTTTATAGTCAATAGCCTCGACCAACATCTGAGGAGGCTCTCGCTTGGCAGCTGGATCAAGGGCTTCATTCAGAAAGCAGTAATCTTCTGGACACAGCGCGTATTGTTAGGAGGTTCCTCTCTCAAGAGCCCTGACCACCGGTAGCTCGGACCCTGTTCCCGATGACTATTTTCTATATTTTTTAATGTTATTTTTTACAATTTTTGTTAGTATAAATATTTTAAAATGTAAACAATATGTTAGAAAATGAATAAATACTTTATTTCCAAGTTTAAAATTTAGCAGAATAGCACTATGTAGAACAGACTATAGAAGCCTAACAATTGTAAAAATTCCACCGAGTTTAAACCTCTGGCACTAAAGCTAAGATTAAACTTGTGTTATAGGTGTCAGGGCTCTCTTTTTAAATATTTACCCACATAATTTGAGCAAGTACGGAGTTACATGGTGATGAGTGTCACTAGCGATTTCTGGAGCAACCAGTATTGTTAGTTTAATACAAAAACAGAAAGAATACAATAAAATTATAAAAAGCTATAAACTGTAGCCATTCTCTGTGTGTGAGTGCGTGCGTACTGTATATGTTTGCGCTATAATGTGGAGTGCAAGAAATAAATAAGTCGATTAGAATAACTTTTCTAATAAATGTTCTGTCTCCTCATACATAAGAGCCATGATCCATTTACTCGCTATGTTTTTACACTCAAAATTGTTTTTACTATAGATACCGCAGTGTTTGTTTACAAGCAACTGTCCAGTATTCGGAAATTTCTTTCAGCTCGTTGTGTTCTTTCCAATTGTAAAATATTTATTTCTGGAGCGCCACCCCATACCGTTACACCAAACGATTGCACTGACTGGCACAGCTAGAAATATACCGTTCGCAGGGTATCAAAATCTGCGCTACATCGTAGATTTTTGAAGATTGAGATAAGCTTTCCTACTATGCGTTTCTCCATGACATAAAATAGTCTATCACAATGCCTAGATATCTGACGTCGGTTGCTCTGGTCAGGGGAAGGCAGGAGCATTGGTCTAATTATTGACTACAGATATGAGCCCTAAAGGCAAACGACTCATCAGGTTGCGAGGATTGTTTAAGGGGAATAGAAGGGGATAAAGTTTGTCTTGTTTTGTAAGGGGAATAGAAGGGGATAAAGTTTGTCTTGTCCACATTTAAAGTTAGGGTGTTTGCAGATAGCCATAACATGACGATACTTAGCGCTGATTCAGCTCGCTCATGGACTTCTTTCTAATCTTGGCCATATACGAGTAAAGCCGTATCATCCGCGTATGTGTATATGTTACTATTTGGGATGGATAGATTACAAAGACTGTTAACATAAATTAGAAAGAGAGTTGGTCCTAAAATGGAGCCATGAGGAACTCCAAAAGATAACATTTGTTCGTCACTAACATATGTACCAACTTTGACACATTGTCTCCGCTCAGAGAGGTAACTCTCAAAGATTTCTAGTGCAGAACCCCTCACTCCAACCCTCTCCAATTTTGATATTAGAGTAGCGACAGAGACAATGTCAGATGCTTTAGGCAAGTCCAAGAATATACCCAGATATTAATATTTTATATCAAGCATCCTAACGGTTTTGTCAACAAAGGCAGCAGCAGCGTCCTCACAAGATTTCTCTCTACAGAAACCATATTGATTTCCTGATGGAGTATTATGTGGTTCCATTAAATTGATGAGGCGATTGTTAAGGATCTTCTCTACATTTTTTGACAAAGCCGGAAGTGCCGATACAGGTCAGTAATTATTTACACTGCCTCTGTCTCCACCCTTGTGTAGTGGATGCATAGTCGCTCTCTTTAAAACCCTTGGAAAGTCGATTACCGATTCGAAAGTCGATTAAGTCGATACCTTTGGAAACATAGTTTACATATGTATGTGATGGGGGGACTAGGGTCTCTTTGCTCACCTTATGATATTCGTTGTAATTCCAACTTTGTGTACTAGCTTCGCTGTTTTTGTAGTTACCAAAACTAATATTCAACATGGACATTTCTTTTCTAATAACTTACCTTATCGTTGACTTTCTCCATCTCGTTATTCTTGATTTCGAGCTGTTTCTTGAACATCTCCAGCTTGGACTCCAGCTTCCACACTTCATTGTTCAGACCAAACAGAAACATATCCTGTAAAAAGTTAAAAAATATATTTTACTTGAACTGCTGAACTTGGCGCTTTGAAAACAAAATTGCACGACTACCAAAGATCAGCCAATTCTGTTTAACGACCTTAATCTATAATATGAATCTAAGCAGTGATATCCTATTGGTGTGACGTGTGACCGTCGGACTGCCAAGTCACTGGTCTCGAGTTCGGTCCCACTTCCCAAGACATGCACCGCTGATTTTTTGGATTTGTGCGTATTGTAAAATTATCACTTGCTTCGGTGAAGGAAAACATCGTGAAGAATCCAGCATGCCTGGGAGATGTTTCTCGACGGCATGTAAAGCCAAATCAGAGGCCCACGGGCGGAATAAAAACCCTGACTTCACTTACCACACGATAAAGAAGAAGATTGCTATTAGGCGTGAAAGTTGGTAGTCATCCTGTGGGGATACTAGAGAGATGTGTATGTATATAGTACGGTCAGCTAAAAGCTTAACATTTCCGAATTTTAGTTATTATTTTTACTGTTTCAGTAGATTATTCTTTGAAATATGCCTTACTCTTCAATACCTTGTTAGTAACAAGTAATATGTAACAAGTTATTATTAAAAAACCTGCTTTGCAACTTCGAGTAGTGTTAATCTACTTCTGATGCTGACTGTACCTATGTATAATGGGTTCTTTTTTTTAATACTTGTTTAAATTTATAACTTAACTTTAAATACGTCCATGGCCTGTTTACTATGTAATTCATACATCAGCACAATGTTTTGAGGGGTTACAATGAGTTTTACCCCTTTTTTTTTCTGATGGAGCAGGAGGGAGTGTCAGACTTTACTAACTAAAACCCATCCATGTTTCTTCCTTTGCCCTTTGTGTTCCAGGGCCGCGGTATCTCTTTCGAACAGTCCCGCAACCCTGGCAGGCATCGGTCCACAGGCCCGCGTCTACGGTGGCCGGGGGCCACCACGTGGCCCCCGACGCGCGGTGCGTCTCCCGCGGCGGCTGGGACGTGAGGTTCTCTCCTTCTCACGTTCCACCACCTCCTTCGCTAGCATGACTGCGTCGCAGAAGGAGGTGAAGGCGTCCCATTCCGTCTCGCTCCGGACCATGGATTGAACCAAGGCCGGACGGGAGAGGTCGCCGCCGCCGATCGCCGCTACGAGGACACGGCGGTGCTCCACCCATGCGGGGCAGATCTCCACCGTGTCCTACGATGAGTTTTACCCTAAAACGTGTTTTTCCCACCAAAAAAAGTCGTTTACCAGCAATAATTTTTTCGTTGAGTTACCTAGTTTGATTACAAAGTGCTTGGTTGACGCCTTCGTGAAGGCTCTGTTTACGCCTTGTTTTGCCAGTTATATTCTGTTTGTTGCCATCAACGGAGACAAATCGATGCTCCATGGCTTCTAAATTCCTAATGGAGAAACCTAACAACACTTTGCCCGACTTCGGATTCGAACCCAAGACCCCATGCTCAGCAGTCACGCTTGCGACGACTAGACCAATAAATACTAATACCTAGTGATTAGGTACTCTAGCGGACGAACTCTTTATCTAGTAACTAGATAACTCCATTGCTTCTAATAAATAAGAAGCATCTCATCCTAGTAACTTGTCAGTGTCCTACCAGTTGCCTCTTCTCAGCGGCGAGGGCTTTCTTCTCCGCCTTCATCTTGTCAGACAAACGCTGACTGACGGTCAGGTCCGAGTCGGTCTCGTCACGCCACGCCTCCAGCTGCCGGACGAGCGCGGACAGAGCTTCCATCTCCTCTGTAGCCTCACGTTCTGTAAACAAATATAACATAATAAAGCAACATGTATTTTTTACTCAAAAACTATATACTCAAGCAAATTTTACCGAATAATAAAAGAAACATGTGTCGGTCTAGTAAACACAGAGAAATCGGTGAAGGTGTACCTATATGTTACGGGTAATACCTGGTTTAGGGCCGCACCTAGGGTATACCTAGGCGCGGCCGGTTAGAACAAGGTGTAAACATACTTCGGCTTGTAGTTATAACACAGTAGGTAATTACTTTTCGAACTTTACCCAACAAACTCGGACAATGTTAAGTTAACCCGGATTAACCTTACTTTACTCCTTCTTGTAGCATTATCCGTAACATACATCCATACTTGAGAAAAAAAGATACCGGCCATAGAAATATAAAAAGAGTATGATCCCAGCCGAATACCATAAACTCCTCCTATTATGAAGTCCGTTAAAATAAAATTAAGAGATGAATCGTCAGGGACAGCATATTTTCGCACAGTGTGGGACCATACCATTACCAAGAAGTATGACTAAAATATCATTATAGATAATACCAGGACTTATCGATATTATAATTAAGTAACTAAGTACCTCTAACTATATTCTCGTCTAGCCTAGCCTTGGCCTTCTTATGCTTCTCTTGAGACTCTTTGGCACGTTTTTCAGCTGCCTCGCGTTCCAAAGTGCGCTGCGCTAAAGTTGCTTCATATTCCTCTATCAGCGCCTACGATGGAAAATCTACTTTAGCATGGCATCTGTCAAAGTGTATCTGTTGACCTTGGAGAATAACGCTGGGAGCAGATTCTGGACCAGTGGCAATAGCTTTCCAAGCATTATGTATACTGCAACGAATTTAAACAGGTCTGACGGAAAGTTTTCGGGAGTTTACGTCAGTCTCACACATTTTTACAAGCTTTTGTTTTTCTTGCATTATAAAGGGTGTAACAAGACCCCTAAAGGCACGACCAGAGGCAAGACCCCGAAAGGCAGTCTTGTTCTCCCCGTCATTGCGATCATTTTTTTGTTCTAGACCATACCTGGGAACCTTCTAGTTACGGAGATATTGGGGGTCATAGTTCCAACTTTTTTACAAGTTTTTTTTTAAATAGGTACATGTTTTTAATGTAACACATTTACTTTAAACACCTCCACGGTCCGCGTACTATTCAATCAATCAATCAGCACAATGTTTTGAGTGCGTTACATGGAGTATTACCGCAAAACGTGATTTTTCACCCCAAAAAAAAAGTCGTTTCCCAACAATAATTTTTGCGTAAAGTTACTTAGTTTGATGTACAGAATGCTTGGTTGACGGCTTCGTGAAGGGTCCTCTTACACCTAACATACATACACACAGTACCCTTCGTGAAGGGTACTGTGTGTATGTATGTTTGTAAAGGTCCAACTGATTTTCAAAACAGTTGCCCCTAACCGATGGAGCTGAAATTTTGCACACAAGTTTAGTTTGGATGTTTGTTCGGATAAATCCAATATGGCGGACTCCCAAAGATGGCAGACTAGTTATTTTTTTATGCACTCCCATCATGGGATATATATGATAACATAATTTTTTTAGCTTGTTTTCGCTCATATATACCTAAATTTTATAGAAAAAAACTCTTGATTAAAAGAGTACCTACGGTCTACTTCTAGAATTAAAATATAATTATGCCTCACGTGATACCTGCAAATCATTCGTGTCGACCAAAATGCTACTTTTTCAAAATGATGAACCTCAAATTAGTCAATTTGCCCATGACTATAATATGTAAATTGAGTATAAAAATATAAAAAAATAGTTTAAATATCTTAATCAGTCTTAGTTAATGAATCAGTAAATCTAACTTTTACTGAAAAAGGCAGTTCAGTCATAAAAAATATGATATACAGGCTATTTGGCAAGGAAGCCGTAATTTTAATGACGTTTGTTAAAATTAATATAGTTGTAATGCACGTACCCTTTGCGCGTTGGTGTCATGGTCGTGCCGGTAGATGGCCTCCAGGTCCCTGTCGTATTGGAGCTTACTCAGCCTTAGGTCTTCACTCTGTAGCAGAAGAAATAGTCGATAGTTCTCTACCAAAGCAAGCACCAGATTTAAAACACTGTTTCAAAAACTTTCATTGCCATTTTGATAGTTATTAAGAGACCTAGAGTTCCTAAACGGTAAAAGGAAGGGCAAAACAGTGGTCTGATTAAATTTCAGACCAACCTGTGATTCCTATTAGCGCCGAAGTCCACCAGGCCACAAATCTTAACAGATGATGAAAAACTGTTGACAAAATGGTGACTCACGATTCTTAGCAGTCACGATTCTTAGCAGTAAGAGACCGATTTAGAAAAAGCACACAGTACGCTTCTGTAATAAAATCTCATGCATTTGGATGATAAAGAATACAGGCAGCAGAGCAATAGGGACCTCATTGCACTAAAAATGATGTCTTATTTTCAACCGCTTCTTAAATCGTATTATTGGCACAGTTTTAGGCAAGTCCGAGTCACAAAATACCTATTTGAAAATCATCATTCATTTTTTTTAAACTAATGAAAAATCCACTTGTATCATCATCACGTTACCAAATTGAGTATCTGTTCGTCGGCGAGGGCGTTCTCCTTAGTCAGGAACTGTTTCAGCGTCTCCTGGAACTTCTGCATGAGCGGGTGGGAGGACTCTAGCACCGCTGGCAGTGCGCCAATATCACGCTCGGCGCGCCATCTGTATAAACGAAAAAAAATTAACTATGATGAGATTATCATCATAGTGAATGTCATGAAAATTGCGGCGGTAATTGACTTTGCAGTCTCTGGAAACGTTCTATATACAAGGTAGTATCAGCCCATTATACTGGAAAACTTTCTGTTTTGAGTCAGCCGATGCGATATTTTGCATGAAAAGTCTATTTTTTTTTGTATTTTATTTCGATCCATGTTCCTTAGGAACAATGTTCCAGTTTGATGGCCTGAATCACCACTTAAGAGGTTTTGCGCTTTTTCTGTTACACCCTGTACGTTATAGACACAAGTCAAGTACACTGCAATCTTAAAAAGCCTAAACTTTCTATAGGTAAGGACATTTCTCGTGTAGAAACTATCACAGAGTCCCCTTATGCTTCAGGAAGCACGTTTAGCTGTTGGTTTGACAGATTGACAACCAGTCTTGACAAGGATATTGTATCCTGTTACTGGGCTGTGAAAGACAGATAGACAGTGGCTCCATGTAAAATTATGTTATATTAAGCTACGTCCGGTTAGACAAGTACCGCGTAGGTAAAAGGCTAGGCAGGTGATGAAAGTACCGTACACTTACTTAACCTACTTTAAATTCATGGGCAGACCTTATAAGTATAATAAGAGGTACTAACTTGTCAAAAGCCTCCTTGCCCGACTTATTGCAGCGGCACTTGTCCTTAGGGCACGCGCACACGCAAGGGCAGATCTCTTCATCAAATGATGGGTGATCGCATTCGCATATCGGGTCCTTGAACAAAATAACGTTTTAGGTGAATGATTGTGTAAATATTTTTCGTGATAGCTTAAGCTAACAGAAGTGGAACCTGGGGAGAGGAAATGCTCCCTCTCCAGGCTTTTCGCTAACTAGACTCAGCAAGGCGTTCAGCAAGTCAGAGCGTAGGAGGCTAACGGGTTTATGCCCGTTTTCACAACCACTAAGCGATATTAAATGACGAGAATGAATTTTATTATCAAGGTACTAACATCATAAATAATCGTCTCATGCCTGAACAGGAGGCACGTTGACTCATGGATGACGATGCCGATCTCATCTCGGGGGCACTCACAGTTCCCACTGAGAAGCGATTCTTCGGTCGTACTCTCCTCAGTACAAACGCAGGGCATTGAAGACCCTGACTTTGCCGTCTCCGACATTTCAGTTTTCGGTTTCTTTCGCGCTAAACTATAGAAAAAACAATGTATATCAAGCACACGATTGAAAATGAAAATTGTTATACAAAAAATGTCAATGATGAGTTTTGTTTGTTGCTAGGCAACAGTTGTTTTCTTTTAATGATTTTATGGCAGCACCGGTCCACCGGACAGCATGTTTGGTTATCGAACCTCTTTGTATTCCAAAGCGTCGCTATAGCAACGTTGTGTCAACAAAAGCGCGGGATCGTTGTGGATGTTGCGAAGCAAACAAAATTGTGCATTCGATAATAAACATAAATAAATATGGTAAGCATTATTTCGTCATAATTGATGTAAATAATTAAGTTACCTGTATAAACTGTGTCTAAAAACAAAATATATCATGAAATATTAAAAAAAAAAACGATTTTACAGAAGTGCAAACATTTCTAGCAATAATTTGTTTCGTTTAGATTCTCTCTCGATCCAAACCAGCCACTGAAAGCAGGGTAAATACGGGCAGCAGTTCCGCTAAGAAAAGCTTTCCAGAACTAGAGGATTTTCTGTTGAAAAGGGACTATGTCGGTGCTCTCACAATGCTTGAGGTAAGTCCCTGATTTTCTGCGTAATATCTGGCACCATTTAGGTTATAAAAGAGTGTGTAACAAGACCCTTAACGAAACCGAAAGCCACTTGTTCTCCCCGTCATTGGGATCATTTTTTTGTTCTAGACCATACCTAGGAACCTTCTAGTTACAGCGATATTAGAAGTCAAAGTTACAACTTTTTCGCAAGTTTTTAATTTAATACATGTTTTTAATGTAATTTTTTTGAAACACCTTCACGACCCCTGTATTATTCATATTCAATCCATCTATCAGCACAATACTTTGAGTGCTACCGTAAAACGTGATATTTCACCACAAAAAAAGTAATTTCCCGGCAATAATTTTTGCGTAAAGATATTTAGTTTGATGTAAGTACACATATAGGTAATGCTTGGTTGACGGTTTCGTGGAGGGTCCATTTGCACCGTGTATAAATGATTGTGTTACCGCTACGCTGTAGTTGGATGGATGGAATGCGAATAATTAAGGAAGAAAGGAGGTGTCTGATGAGATGACGAGTAATAGAGAAGTATGGAAGAAGAAGACATTCTGCGTCGACCCCAAATAAATTGGTTAAGGGCAGAAGAATGATAATACTACGCTGTATGTGGACATTCTGTCGATGTATCCGTGTGTCCTGTGTTGTGTCGTGTGTCCGACTGTGCGTACCGTACATACAGTCTATGTTTTCCGATAACTATAACCAGGGAGATAACTGCAAATCTTAAAGGAATTAGTTACTTTGTAGCGGGCTGGCGGCATCTACTTCGCCATTCATACGATGTCACGCAAAATCTTGCGTTCCGCAAGTAGAGTTATTCGCACAATTACAGAAACCCGACACAAACGTCGGGATGTAGCAGAGATACACCGACCATGCGTGCGACATCCTCCCTTTTCAATGCCCGATGAGGAACTTTCACCCTGTCCCAACCATACCGTTACGTCTATATCTACTCAAGCATTGACCATCATCATCACTCATCAGTTCATCACATACCGTGTATGTCGAATGCATGATTTTATAGCCAACTAGCGACCCGCCCCGGCTTCACACGGGTGCCATGATACATGTAAACCTTCCCCATGAATCACTCTTTCTATTTAAAAAAAACCGCATCAAAATCCGTTGCGTAGTTTTAAAGATCTAAGCATACATAGATAGGGGCAGACACCGGGAAGCAACTTTGTTTTATACTAAAGGGTGTAACAAGACCCTTCACGAAACCGAAAGGCACTTGTTCGACCCATCATTGGGATCATTTTTTTTGTTCTAGACCATACTTGGGAACCTTCTAGTTACTGAGATATTGGGCGTCAAAGTTCCAACTTTTTCACAAGTTTTTTTTTAATACATGTTTTGAATGTAAGATTTTTACCTTAAACACCTCGACGACCCCTGTACAGGTACTATTCAATCCATCCATCATCATCCACAACGTTTTGAGTGCGGTACCTTGAGTTCTAACGTAAAACGTATTTTTCCACGTCGTTTCCCAGCAATAATTTTTGCGTAAAGGTACTTAGTTTGATGTACATAATGCTTGGTTGACGGCTTCGTGAAGGGTCCTGTTACACCCTGTATGTAGTGACTTGCACTTCGCTCGCGACTTCGTCCGCAAAAACTGTGTTAGCTCGAATAGTATATATGATATAAATATAATTTATAGCCTATAGCACCCACGAATAGTGTATCTTTCTATCAGTGAAATAAATTTTAGAATTGCATCACTAGTTCCGGAGATGACGCCTTACATACAAACTTACAAACAAATTTTATCTTTTTATAATATTAGTATAGAAAAAACATATTTTCCTCTAGTTCCTCAAACACGAGGGCAACGTGGACGTCTGGTCAGACGTCTGGAGCGCATGGTGCTGGTTCCACCTAGGCGAGTACCGTCGCGCACTGGACGTATACCTGCGCATACGCACCAGGGACAAGCTCGACGCGCGCGTCTCCGACTACATCGCCATGGACATCGCTGTCTGCTACTTTTATTTAGGTTTGTGATTTGTGAGCTGTCTTTTTCTCTATTGTGTAACCTGTAGGCAAAGCTCGTAAGTATCGGTCTATCGTCTCCCTTGTGCACGTTTTGAATACACTATTTGGACTGTGAGGAACTTAGTTGGAGTGATCATAAAAGATAATTATTACTAAGGCTTCCAAAAACCACAAGTATCTCGTTCAAATTACATTTTTTTTTTCTTTGTATAACAGGACAGCACTAATGGAGTTTTATATCCCATTATGTTAACAACAGTGATAGATAGTCATTGAACATTTACAGGTATGTACCAAGAATCACAGGAAGCAGCCGAAGAAGCACCGAAATGTTCTTTAAAGGTATCCTATTATTCTATTCTAAACACACATCATTACAGACAGAGGTTTACAGATCAACCACTTAACTGAGACTAAGTATGAGGTAGCTGCGGCGGGGCGGGGTGACGAGAGCTCAGTCATTTACTATAGCTGACGAGTGTCAACACCCCAGGATCCTCACACTCCTCACCGCGTATGGTAGTACTTCAGTCACCGTCTATTAAGTGGGAGGCCTGCTAAATACTTTCTGAATACAAAGGGTACCTGATATCATCATCTGCCAAGACTTTCCCAACTACATTGGGGACGAGTTCCAGTCTAACCAAATACTATATGTACAGTTGTACGGATTGTACCTACATGGGGCGATTGACCTCCACAAACCAGTTAATATGTAGGTATAATAATACGGTACGAAAAGGCACCTGACGTTAACTAATTCAAATTCCGCTCCAGACGCGTCTCCAATTCCACCTGGCACACAAGCTGGGAGACGAGGAGACCCTGATGCGCGCACACGCAACCCTTCGGGATGTACCAGAAGATCAACTGTGTCTAGCTTCGGTGCACTACCTGAGGGCACATTATCAGGAGGCTATTGATGTGTACAAGAAGTTGTTGCTTGAAAGGCGGTAAGTTAATATATCATTATGTTTGAGGCCTTAGAACTTTCTTATTTTTTAATTACGCGAGATGTAGAATGTAGATCACAGGATTGAATTGCAGACAGGCACTTTACTTAACGTTGTGTAAGTAAATTATTTCGTCTGGCACAAATAAAAATCCTTAAAACTGTTCTGTAAATCGATTAGATGGTGGGTCGAGAAATATTGTTTCTAGATAATGATCCTTCGTGCTGTGCTGCCGATAATTCGAGCTTATAGTTATTCGAGATTTTGATGCATCGAGGTAGTGAACTATCGCGCTCATAATTTATCGATTTCAAATACTATCGAGTTTTCGTTTTCGACCAAGTGTTATTCGATCTCAAGTCATTCTATTTCAAGTACACTGCTCTCAAAACGATGAGGGAAAGCATAGTTTTAGAGAACCGAAATTTCCTCCGTGGGATTACAACATTCGATATGTCGTCAACAATGTACGGACCCACCCAATATCCAAGGCGTCTAGTCCATTTAAGTATGCCGAAAGATTACATCAAAAGCGGCCTGATACAATAAGACTATTACATAATTTTCTCTGACGGCCACAGAAGCGCCCCTTCAACAATTGCTTCATGTCAGCAACATTGATGCCCAGCGTTTCCGACATACCCAAATACTGGTAGGTTTTAGTTACTGAGAGAGATCTAAGAATTATGGAATCCGAGAGCTGGGCTCCCACAGATTCCACTATCTCCCCCCGCATTACATGCATGACCACATTTTTCCATCCTGATGGCGCTGCTAAAAGTTTCAGAATCAGTTTCAAATCGTTAGGGGCACAGAGTTTCAGGTCATCCATGTAAAGGAGGTGAGATATAAATATAACCTGACCACCTCTCCTCAGCATGCTCAGAGGGAGAGTCAGCATCCCTGCTTCAATCTTACGGGTCGACTGGGACGTAAGGTTTTAACACAGGTATACACTCTGTGAAAGTATTTTTCACAGAGTGTATACCTGTGTTCCAGCAGTGGAATCATTCAGGAGATTAAATTGACAGTTGGAATCATTCAGGAGATTAAATTGACAGTTGGACGAACAATGGGTCACATAGCTTCAAAGCACTTCGACTTAATCATCGCTTATTTATCTATATAGGTTCAACAGGAATTAAAATAAGAAGAAAACAGCTTCATGTTTTATTTTGACGTCTTGCAGATATAAAAGATATGAAAAAGAAGACGACATGGATTGGATTAAGATGTTGTCTACTATCGACGGGTAATTAAATTAGCTTAGCGGACAGTCATCAAGGATATGACAGGATACATTCATTTTATTCCTTTTTTTCGACTCATTAGTATGATTTTGTTAGCTGCGTTCTAAAAAATTGTGTAATTCATTTCGATAGTTTGGTAATGTTACTCGTAACTATTGTACAATCACCCTTTGAAAACGTTGATCAATTTAAACATTTATTTAACTAGTTTTGTCAATGTTTTTGTTTGTCTCTATAGGGTAGCAATAGTAGTATATTTGAAACCTTGTCGACTGGTTGTACACTGTTTTATAGTCGAAAGTTCTAAAGAATTTAGTTTCATATAATTTTTTCTCATATTATCATTTCATAGAATAATCAATATGCAGAATACTTACTTCGATTAATTTTAAATAATTGATTTTTGTTACAATTTTTTGTTTTTGTTTCGGTATTCATACCATAGAATAACAAATCAAACATTCTTTATTCTCATATTTTTTTGTTAATTTATAACTTATTACCTAGAAAAACATGTTTCATACATACCTTTGACAAACGGCATACCCTCCTATAACATTACAACACCACGTTCACAAAATCAATGCAGGTAATCTTTTTATTCTCATTAGTTAGAAGTGATTTAAATATGCACGTACGTACTGTGTTTATTTTGGGGTTAATAATTGTCGCAGTGCTCTAATTTTATTACTGCGACCAATTTCGACGTATCACGTAGTTGGTCACAGTTCTAACCTAACCTAACCTATTAGGTCGGAGTAAACGGAACGTTTCAACGTCGCTTTAAATATCAAAATGTTGTAATAAGGCGTAGTCGACGAAGCTCCGCTACGCGGGGCTCCTATTTCTGTCCGAAAGGTTTACAGTAACCTAACACGAAAGGTATGGCGGGGTCTTAGCTCGCTCGCTCTCTAGACCCCGTCATCCCCTTCGAACCTTACCTGTCCGGATTCGGCGTGCCCCAAGTCTTGAGCTAGCTTCGCTCGCTCTTGCATCCTAAGTTTTCCTTGTCACAATGCCTTGTTTAAGTTGATGTGGCGTGTGTAGAAAACAACAAAAAAATGGAGTATGACAAATGCATTCGAATTCATTTCGAATTTAGTATTCGTTGAAATAAAATACCATGGAAAAATACACCGAACAAACAATATTCATTAAAAGATAATTTTACTGTTTGATAAGTTTGTTAATTTAAAAAAATGTGACTATAAAATTAATTGAATTGTATTTCTGTGAAATATGTTTCATTCAAGTTAATAGAAAAAAAACAATAATATTCGAAATAAAAATACAAGGACCAAATACTATATGAAACATTTTCTGCGAAACAAAATTCTATGAAATTTCTGTCTGCGAAACAAGGGGATACCCTTGTCGACTAGGTATATGGTTTGTTTTCATCAGCCGATTTTACACTGATATGTAGGTGTAAACATGTGCTGTCCATTATAAAAAGTTGCATATTTTACATTTTGAACGAGTTAACAGTTTCGGAATCAAACACAGATAAACAAAAAAAGCATTCAGGATTATCTTCTTGCATATTTCCTATTCTTCTTACATCCCTAAATCACTTCTCCTCCCTCCAGCACATTCATGGCGCTGAACGTGTACGTGGCCCTGTGTTACTACAAGCTGGATTACTACGACGTGTCCCAGGAGGTTCTGGGGGTCTACCTGGCTCAGCACCCCACCTCCACTGTCGCGGGGAACTTGAAGGCTTGCAATCTTTTCAGGTAAACCTTCTTTATTAGCAGGAACAGGTTACAAAATAATGGTTTGGTTTCTTTGGAGTATTTTGTAAATACAAACTACGCATCTCACCCGACGTCACACAAATGTTACATGACGTTAGCAGAATATTATTATTATACAATATAGCATTAACAACCCGTCAACAACAGTCGGGCAAATAACCCCATTACATAGCCCGTCTGGCCAGAGGATCCTCGCTTTTGTATGGAGGAAGAGAATCTTTACACTCTGTTGTTCATCTTACTTAAATATAATAAATTTGAATGTTTCGATGCATGGATGTTTGTTACTCAATCACGTCTGAACGGCTGCACGGATCTGCATGAAATTTGGCACAGAGATATCTGAAATAGCACTTATGCTACTTGTTTTCTCACTTTCTCCATAGTTGCACGAAGCCGCGGACAACAGCTATAGTACCTCTATAATTTCAACATTTAAAATGCTTATCAAATTCGCAATCTGAAATTGTAAAGGGATACTCCACTTTGAAAATTCTCAAAAGGAAACAATGAAACTTTGCTTCAGCGTTAACTTTTCCAGCTTTATTTACCACACTTTAAATTTTCAGACTGTACAATGGTAAAGCAGCTGAAAACGAGCTGAAACAAATGACTTCAGACCAGCACACTTTCGGCCAAGATCTGGTCAAGCATAATTTGGTTGTGTTCAGAAATGGTGAAGGAGCGTTAAAGGTACGTAATTTCTCCGAAGCAAGCTAGGCATGATGGAGCCCCGAAATTGTGATAAACCTTTTGAAAATTTAACCTATTAGCGACACACCTCTTTGCAAAGGAAATATGATAAAACATCAAGATTTAAATGTGACAATAGCGCCAGCTATCAGGTCCAAAACTATCCTATCTATAAAGCTTTGAATCACTGAAATCGGTTGAATGATTTCGCAGATTAGCTTGTTGTTCGACCATACTGACATGTGATTCTATACATATATTAAAACTTCGCAACTTTGTCTTACTGTATTATAAATACAACCGGGGCCTGTTCTTCTCCTGTTTTGAGGTCCAGAGGCTTCCTACCTGTCAATTTTATTGCTATTTTTTCAGATGTAACTTGAAAAGGTATCAAGAAGGTTTCAAGGTTTTCTCTTTCTTCATTGGTTTTCTTATTCTCTTTTCCACAGGTGTTACCTGAACTGGTGGACGTGGTACCAGAAGCCCGGTTAAACTTGGCAGGATACCGCCTTCGGAACCGAGAGCCTTTGGAGGCGAGGACCTTGCTGGAACCCTTGCAGCCCACCTCACCGTTACACTACATCCTGAGGGCTGTGGTCGCAGTGAAACTGTATAATGAAACTAGTGATGTAAGTAGACATGCTACGTTGAAACTCCTTAAGTGATAGCTTTCGATCAACAAAAAGTTGATCGAATATAGGGAATAGATAATAGCGAGCTCCAAATGCTCCAATTTGGGGTACCCGCTCTTTAACCCGTGTGAGTTTTAGCGAACGCCCTTTTATTGAAGCGGTCGTGGATTGATGTTATTGGCTTTCATCTGTTATATCTTAATTATTTAAACTTATCACATACCATATAAATCTAGCACTACCATACCTTACGTAGCTACTAGGTGCGGGAGAGATGTGTTACCGCGTGTCTCTCAGTTCAGATCGCCCGCTGACTGCTGCCAACAACCCTCTCACACCGTGCAGCTACCTCAAGCATCGTCTCAGTGAAGCAACTGCAGAGACAGACGTCTCTTTGATTATACAGCATGACATTTCGTATAAACCAGTTTACCATATAAAGCTAAACTACAGGAGACCTACAAACGTTTCGGACAGTTTTTGTCCGAACGAAAACTAAATCTGTCAAAATATTCTATTCATTCGGCCTCTGTTCCCCAATAGGGAATATGCATGTATTTTTTTTTTTCACTTAAATCATTAATATGCAGTACTATCAACCCAAGAAAATAATTAAAAGTTAATTTCAACTACTGCTTGTCGCACAAAAAAAATATTAAACTCCTACAATTTTCTACGACAGTTCAAACGTCCATGACTATCGCGGCCATTCATGTCAGGACTTTGATGTCACTTACCTCCATCTGCCTTGTTTAAATATAATTTTTTGCCCTTAGTAGATTAGTTTTACTAAAATGTAAGTGCTTAATTTAAGCAAATATTGCAATAAAAATATTATAGTAAAATCTTAGTGAAACTTTAAGTACTTTTCAATTAAAAGTGTTTCTTTGACTCATGGATTTAGACGTCACTACCGGAATCGATGCGTTTTGTGTTTGCGTTCCGTTTCACAAAAAACACGCTAAATAAAATATTAAATTGTAAAATAAGTGTTGTATTAGAGAATTAAACAAGTGTACCACAATGTTTTTATGGTCCAATACTAGGCATTTTAAAGAAATAAAACAAGTTTTGTATTTCTTGCATATACCCTATTACAGGATGAGCAACTAAAACTGGCCCAGCAAAGTTTCCACCTGGTCGGCAGTTCGGCTTCTGAATGCGACACGATCCCCGGCCGCCAGTGCATGGCCTCTTCTTACTTCCTTGCTGGGCACTATGAAGAGGTGCTGGTCTACCTCAATTCCATCAAGAGCTTCTTCGTTAATGATGATACCTTCAACTTTAATTATGCTCAGGTAAATAAGAACCTGGGAGACGAGATTGGCCTAGAGGTTAAGGCCTCGCCCCACGAGGTTGTGAGACATCATTGACATCGGTGAATTAAAACATCAGGAGGAAACCTGGACTTATCTATACATCTACACAAATAAAATAAAAATTAAGTGCCTATTTGTAATTTCAAAATAACAGCTTTTTACAGAATGAATGTGAAAGTATTTAATATGCGGTACTTATAACAAAAAAACATTTGAATGTCTGTTGGTTCCGGTTAATCTCCGAAACGGCGGGACCGATTTTGACGGGGCTGATTTTATAACGAGTCACTTATGCTACTTTTATTAATGAAAAAGAATTAGGGTTCTGTGAAAAAAAAAAGTAGTATTTTAAAACAATTTCACGCGAACGAAGGTCGCGGGCAACAGCAAGTAATTAATATAAACAGTCAGAAATCGCCAACCCGTCTTGAACACAGGTGGTGATCAATGCTCGTATGTTGTTTCTTTATGAGAAGAGGCATTTGCCCAGCAGTGGGACAGTAATAAGCCGGTATTTTAAATAATGTATTACATAGAAATATGCTTTCGTAAAACGTTATTTTGAGCTGTTTTAACGTATGAATTCGCCGCTAGAGGCGTTCGTGTAGAGTAAGCCCTTCAGAAATGTCAGATGTCATAGAGTGTTCGCGCGTTGCGTGATTTTTTATCACGTATTTTTGAGCCACTCCTGATTAATTATGACTTTAAGATTTCAAGTACAATTACAATTTAGGACCTAATTTAATTTTGTAGCTTAATTTTGGGGACAATATTATGGTAAATAAATGTACTTATCTAAGTTTACACTATGCTGTTATACGAAATAAAATGTATTTTTTAACAAGGTAATGATACTTTAAAGTATTAAATAAAATTAACAACAGAAGGACCTTACTCGCCAGTGGCGCCATATAGCAAGCTCAAAAACGATAGCCCCTCCTTATCATGGCCTGGGTATTTGTTTTAGAGAATTCATGCTTTTAAATGTTAAGATGAATTTTTAAGTTTCTCAGTACTTACTTGGTTTTTCTGATACTATTTGGAGGCTAAAGTAGCAACGGGTTTCTACCGCGAGGCTGAGGAGAGTCTCCTTACGATACAAGACGAGAGCATCCGCAACTCGTTCACGTTCCTCGCCTGTCTGTGCCGCTGCCACGTCATGAACAAGGACGCGGCGCTCGCGTGGGAGATGTGCGTTAAGGTAAACTAAAGAATTTCAGCTCTGTGCGATTTCCCGTACCTACAAGATTTATTTTCTCTAATTCTGATGAGAATGAAGTTTTGTCACACAATGCCAGTAAGTGACAATAAAATAAAATATAAAATCCATTTATTTCAGGTTTCCCCATATTAAAAATACACGTTATTAGGACACAATCGTAAATCACAATTTAAAAATACAAATAAAATGAAAAATAAAATAATAATAAATACAGTGTACAATAAATATTGCCAGTTTGCAACTAGACATACCTATCACAGTACCTTACAACAATCTGAAGCTCTGGATTAATTAATTAGGTGGGCCCGGTAGTAATATTAAATCAGTACTCTCGTACATATTTGGTTGACAGTCAGCGGGCACTCCCGACAGCTTCGCGTTGTTGCAACTGGTTGCCAACGACAGCTACCGAATGGGACAGTTCCTAGTCGCCGCCAAAGCTTTCCACATGCTTGACAGGTGAGCCCAATTATCACAGATCAATCTATTTAGAGTGGATTTAATGTGTACTGAAATACATTCTTGAAATTGATATTACCTCCATTTAGTTCCATTCCATTTAGGTATAGGTTGGGCCACTGCTTTGTGTTTTCAATTATGGAAAACCATTTATAGCTATTTATTTTTAATATCTAAATTGGTCCTTTTACGAATTAGACAGAAAATATCTTATTTATCTTAAACATCAACAAATTAACATACATTAACAAATTGAATACTGAACTACATTGTAGAGAACCAGTTCATCCTTTTTGTCATTTAAAAAGAGTTTATATGACGGCTACTGTCTTATCCCACGAAATGTGGCGGCCCCATTTCGCGTAATTGCGCGCAATTGTTGTGCCACTTTGGGTGGTCGCACGCGATTTGGCGCGTCTGATTATAACGACGATATCTCCGAAATTACGTTAGTTATCTCGCTATCAGATAAATCATTGGAATCGTTATTACTAATTTAGATAATAGGTTATATATGGATATAAGTATAGTTTTGCCTTGTAATGTATTAGTTAAAAGGAACACTTCAAAAATGTTATCAATATCTCAGATTAGACGGTGGCCCAGAAATGTGGGAAGGTCTCCGCGGCGCAGTGTGCGGCTGCGCGCAGGCCGCCGCAGCCAGCAAGCCCAACGCTGCAGCTGACCTCAGAGATGGCCTGGCCTTACTTAAAGGCCCCAGGTAACACGCCACGCCTGTAATCCCCGAAGGTTTCGGTAGAGGTGTACCAAATAGTACACTCACAGTTTGCCAGTTTTATTTAAGAGGGCCCTTCCCGGCGCGTCTAACGTCAACGCGAGCATGGTCGAAAAGCTTGTTGTTTCATCCAGAGCCACAGGGGCGATTTTCTTTCAACTTCCCCGTCTTACCTCGCCCCGACCCCGCACAATTCGTCTCCCACGCACCTCCTAACGAAACCACGGCGAACGGCGTCATGTCCCTGCAACAAATAAACATTTTTTCTTTCTTTCTTTTCGCGATTACATTGAACGAAAAATAGTGTTCGAAAATATCTTAAACTTGTTCCAGGAAATACGTGTTTTTGAATAATTCTTACAAGTGTGTGAAATAAATATTTGTCATTAAGAATCTCCATTACATGTGCAAGGTTTCTATCTAGATGTTTTCTTTACTTTTAGAGTTTATGAGTACATTATGAACGGCCAAAGTTCAGGTAAAATTTGTGCAAAACAGCCATTTTTGGAGGCTTATACTGAATTTGTTTCTACAATTTTTAGAAACCTAGATATAGTGCACAAAATACCTTTTAGTTCAAAAAGATAGATGTGTAACAACTGCATAATCACGTACGAGCGTTTGTATGAAAAGTATGACGGGTTTGCCGCTCTTAAGTCTCTTGTGTTAGGGGCGAGCAATCAGCAGTATTGCTTGCGACCACGGGAGCATTTCTTACCTGGGAAATTTTTAAGGTGCGTTATTTTCCTTTTCAGGTCTCACACCCGAGCAGACAACATCGTCAGGACTATCACCAAGTGGGCGCAGCAGAACAGGATCCCTGTCTAATCGGAGTCCAAGGCTTGCTGCGTAGCCCCTGTAGCCTGCCGTAGAATAGTGTAGAACTGAAATATCAATTAGTTAAGTGATACATTGTGAAGTTCAATGAATTATTTAAATTCTTCAAGATTTGTGTTTTACTTTTGGGTATCGAGTTATATCTAGACGGTCGTTTCATGTAAAATCGTGGTATTCCGTTGCATCCGATAAAACTGGAAGCCGTCGTAACCATAGTTGGGCAACAAGCTACGCAGATGATGACGATGATCTGATTTTTATTGGAGAGTGCCTCTAGAATTCGTAAAGCAAAATCATTCGAGACGAGTAGAATATGGGACGAATCAGTGCAGTCCCTGATCCTTTATTCCCTATTCTTCTCTGTAAGAGGGCTCAAGTATGCTGGGCACTAACTAGCTCTAACTACGTTTTATGCAAAACATCTCAGGTTTTAAGATTAACTTTTAACTCTTCAAACAAGGTTCTCATTCATCCACAATCAGGTTTTGGTCGTGTTCCTCCACAAGTATAAAACCTGTTCATATTTATTGATACATCTAAAGTTATAAGCGGCATACGCTGTAAAAGCTAGTCTTAAGATCTTGGCCAAGTTATTATCCAGGAATGAGGGTAATTAAGTACCAACATTATACGATAACGTGAATAAATTCTCGCCCTCAATGATTCACCTTACGAACTCGCTATAAACAAACCATTATCAAATCATACTAATATTATAAATGAGAAAGTAACTCTATCTGTATGTATATGTCACCTAAGAGATTCATAAATCAAATTTGGCCCACGAGTGGACCATGTCGGCACGGTTCACGCAGTGGCTGAGCGTTTGGCTGCTGTGTTGCGTGTTAAAGGTTCGATCCCCACTTGGAAAAAAAAATTGTAAGGCCTACAGGTAGTTGTTCCGGGTCTGGCTGTTTGTGTATGTAAAATACTGAACCGGGCTAAGGTATGGTAGGGCATATACGTTTTATCTCGAGAGTACGGTGCCGTAGGATAATTCTCGCCTTACACGCGGGCGAAGCCGTAGGAAAAGCTACTACAAACTAAATTACTAGAAGTAGGCAAGTAGGTAATCAAATAGGACCAGTATTTCTCTGACATATTCGTACGTGTGCCCTAAATTGGCAGTTACATTGAATATTTATATAGCCGCAAATTGGCGGCATATGCCAATGTTATTTCTTAATCCCTACACACGAATCATTTCTAGATTTGGCCTCGCTTGCCCCAGATCTAGAAACTTAATTTACTACTTCCTTTTAATTATCTAAAAGGTGCTCGTACCTATTTCCTTTTAAAAGCTAGCGTAACCCTTGTACTTTTATGGTACAATTTCAAATAGCGAAGCTGAAGCAAAAACGTAATTCGTCATATCTGTCTGTTCGTGTATGTCACAGCCACTTTATTCCGAAACTGTTGGGACTACACAATTGAAACTTAGTTGGTAGATGAATTCTGTGAAAAAAAAAATGTTTTATTAAACTTAATTAATATTACGTCGCCTTAAAAAAAATGTTAACCGAACAGAATAATAAATAATAGTTTGAAATTCCCAATAAAAAATTGGGAGGTTGCGGCACAAAAATAAACTTTGGCGTCGAAGATCTCTGTATTTCCAGCTAGCAAAGGTTTTTTAAGAATATAATTAGCATTTAATTTTAACTTTAACCGGACAATTATCTATTTAATTGAATGTCTGTACTTTAATTAATTTAGAGAAAGCCTGTAAAATAAACGCCTTTTGCAGCTAAATCACATGTCAACACCAATACATGTTATTTTCAATTTTCAACCTTATTTACACTCCATAATGGTGACAATAGTTTATGTGGTCTAGTAGCGATTTAAATCGTAGTCAGTCCGCGCCTTAATAGCTAACTAAAAACTTTATTCTGTGTTTTGTTTCAATTTAAAGTTTTCCGCCCCTAAAAAACAGCCTTTAAATTGTAATATTGGTAACTATTTACTTATGCCGAAAAGCCAAATGAAGAAGCGAGGGGAACGAGCTCGAAAATTTTAGTATCCTGCGTATAGTTGTAAATAAACCGTTTTAAACCAAAATCAGTGGTTTAAAACCCGTTTTAAATTTGTTTAAAACGGTTTAAAACCACGACCACGTGGGCCGTACATTGATTACGAATTACTTTAAAAAATTGTTTAAAAGGCTAATTGAAATCATTTACCATTTTTATTAATATATGTGAAGTCATATATCATATTTATACTACTATTTAGGATTAGACACTGAAAACAATCATGTTTTGGGTATTTATTAAAATAAAACGGCAATGCCGCATTTTTATTTTTCACTTTGCTACCAAAATCGCAACGGGGAGAGATGGGGTAGGTAGGGATCGACTTTATGTTTGTCTGTCATGTTAATGAAGGTTATTTTAAAACATTTTTATTTTATTTTCCTTTTATATATTCTAAATCAGGATAAAGGTGTGGTCTAGATAACTTCGTGTAAAGCCTCAGTGCATTCCAAAAAAAAAACATTCTAAACCATATTAAACCGCTAAGTGTGGTTTTAAATCGTTTTAAACCAAAAAGACCGTTTAAAACCAAATGGTTTAAAACGTTTAAAATTCGTTTTGCATCTCTAATCCTGCGGTCCTGCCTGGGATAAATTAAGTTTCTTTTGAGAGCCTCTAGCTTTGACAGTTACAGGAACTTGGGGCCCCCTGGATCATGACCCTGGGCTCGTGCCTAGTGTGCCCAATAAAAAGATGAACGGCAACGACCGACCGTATACAACTGTAGGTATTGACTGACTGATGCAATACAGTCAAATGCCGCACGCAAAATACGCTCTTATAGTGAGGCCACACGATGCGTTAACGGTGCGGTGCGGCATCGGAGCGGTGCCGCAACGTCATCCTACATACAAATCACTATGCCATGTCACACGATGCGATGGGCCGCCGCCGCCGTGCGGCGTCACACCGTAGGTGCGCCGCGCTTCTGAGCTGCGAGATAAGGTGGGGAGAAGTGATATTTGACGTTGCGGCGCCGCGGTAAACAGTGTTCTACTTCGGTGCCGCACCGCACCGTTAACACATCGTGTGGCCTGGCTCTTAGACGTGGAGTTGCGACATCAGTCCGCTAAACAATACAATTCAATACCTACAGTCAAATGATCCAATCATTTGCAGGTATTGTTTTCTTTTAAATCCAAGGGTCCATATCAAAATATCGTTCATAACGGTACTTGTACCTAATTACGATCTACAATCTTGAATGCTATGCCTGAGGATTTAAAAAATGATAGTTAGTCCAGTCATTATTATATACATTTGGAAAAGCATTTGAACCGAGAAGGCTAAATTTTGGATGTTAAGTGGGGGAGGTCTAGGAAAGCTTAACTTCAAATTGTCGACCAAGATTTTCTATGTAAATTTTCCGCCATCTTGAAATAAGGGTTAAATTCAGTTGTATCACAATAACTCGGTTCTCCGTTGAGATATGAAAATTGGGATGCAATACTTTTGAGTTGTTTTTTTTAGGATCTACAATTAAGTTCCTTTACATTTTTCAGCCATCCTTCATCGTTATTGAGATATCGATCGAAACAGCCAAAAATGTTGGTGGTGAAAATTGTTTTTTGCTATTTTCTGTCTTCTCGTGACAGATATCGAAAAAATGTCTCCAATCAAACTTGTTGAGTGTGTTCAGACCTACAATTTGTTTTTTTTTTTTTCAAATAAATGTTTACAAAAATTACGACCTACAATAGTGCGCAGCAAACTTGACGCTATTATATATTATTCGTTATTAGCCTACATTGTAGTGGGTGATTTTTAGGCATTGTCCATGCAACAACGTCGCCAGAGTCAACATTCTATTCAACGACGACGACGACGATGATGATAATAATACTTATTCATCCGTTTTGTCGTTGCAATAAAAACAAATTTCACTATCGAACTGACTTTTTCGACCGATATCTCGATTACGATGAACGAAAGGTGAAAAATCTAAATTATCAAAATTTTAGTATCTCATAGGAGAACCGAGTTATTGTGAAAAAACTGAATTTAACCCTTTTGTCAAGATGGTGGAAAAGCACAGGAAATCTTAGTCGACAATTTGAAGTTAAGCTCTAGACCCTCCCCACGTAATATCCAAAATTTTGCCTTCTCGGTTCACTTGCATTTCTAACCCGTTTTTTCCGACGTAATGACTGGACTAAGTTTGCTCTGGCAGTAAGTATTACGCATGCAATTAAATAATACTGCATTTTGTGCTTAAAGCAATGTTTAAAAGAATGGCAAAATAAGAAATCGCTGAGATTTCTTGAATTTTCCTTGTAGGCTGATCTTTCCTTGTAGTTCCCACGGCACCATATCACGTATGTATGTCTATGCCAAGTCTAACTAGGCAAGTCCTACAAGTGACTGGTTCTTACATTGACGATTTCAACATTTCCGCTACGGCGCTGGCTACCTTAATTATTTAAGAGTTCGGCAGGATTCATAAATAATTACTAGATTTATCAGTAAAACTAAGTTTTAACTCGAAATAAACGAGTTTTACTAAATATGAGACGCCGTTTAGGACTTACAAGACGATATTAACATATCTGTCCGAAAATGGATCTGACGTAGTCCGGATATAGAATAAAGTTCTCGTGGATTTAAATCTAATTGATTATTGCGCTACCCATAATACCCATGTTCAAAATGCATAGAAGTAGGTCATTTTTGATGCCAACGCCATTACGATAAAGCTTATCCGTATGACGTGACCAGACAGTCGATAATTATAAAGGGACCAAGAATGAAAACTCATATTTAAAAAAGTTTAATACTACAGATTTATATATTTGCTACGAATTCCACCTTTGGAAGCTCACTAATTTTCCTCTTCAGAATTATTTTTTACATCACAAAGGTACTTATTATCATTGTGTGTTACGTGTGATCTGTTTAGAACACCGGCACCATTAATCAAGGCTGATTTAGTGTTACCATCTGCAACGTTAGTGACGGAATCGCGACGTTTTGCGAACATGAGTCAAATAAAGATAAAAAATACTGCAAAAATTGCATTTATTTATAAAACTAAATTATATTTACATGTACGTAAATAATACGATGCGTCAAGATCAGGTCCGTAGGCAACAGTCAAAGCAGTACATAATAAATAATAAGTTACAGTAGTCGGGCGAGGTTAGCAGGCGCGCCTAGTCTTGCTGAACGATCCTCCAAGTCTACAGACAGGGGCCGAAGAGCAAAGGCGAGAAAAACTAGAAAACAGGGCCATCTCCTCTCGATTTTACATCTATACTCAAAAACGTCCAATGGTACATTTTGACGTTTTCTTTTTCCAAAGTCCTAACATGGTACAAAGTCCAAACAGGCCCAAAAACAAAATCATTAACTTCTACAAAAGATAGGTATTAAAAAACACATTACAATTCGCCTTTACCATGTAGCCGCGGCCTATGATTTCAAACCAAACTATTATCGAAAAATCTCAGTCAAAAATCATAACAACCATAACATCACAACCGTTTTTATCAAAATCTCAACAGACTAATTCTGTTCTAAACTTGGAATCTCTCCTAATGACGGCAGAAAATAATGTTGTACTAGAGATGGAACAGTAAATTCCACTTCCAGCATTATTTTCTGTTCATCGAAGTCAATCGTCATTCGTTCAGCAAGGAGCTAGGTCGCTTAGTGTTCGTAGTTGCTGGGCTTAGCCCCACGGGTGGGCTACTCCGACGTGGGCAGCGGGCAGCGTGTACCTCGCGACGGGTGCAGCGACGGCGACCGGCGCCGGCGCTGCGTAAACCTTCGCTATGGGGGCTGCGACAGCTACTGGAGCAGCCACCTGAAAAAAAAATCGTCAGAAAGTGGTAATGTTTATGAGTTCAACTCTTGTTTAGCTAGTGTTAGCTATTTTTACCCGACTGCGTCAGAAGGAGGTTATGTTTTTCGAGAGTATGTATGTATGTATAATTGTTTGGCACGCTCTGTGGCCCGAACGGCTCGATGAATTTTAGCTTGAGAGGTGTCGTTAAATTCATATTTACTGTGAGAGTGACACTGGGTATATCAAAATAAAACAAAACAAAAAATAAAATAAACACGGTAATTTAAAAAAATAAGAAAACCCGACTGGGTGAAAAAAAAAAAAGCATAGAACATAGCGAATTAACTGTTAGGTGACTGTTAAGTCGCTATGTTCTATGTTTTTTTTTTTATTCAGTCGGGTTTTTAAATTTTTTAAATTACCGTTGTTTTTACCCAATAGTTAAAAAAAACTAAATGACTGCTGCAAGATTGGAAAAATAAATTGCAATGAAATGTCACTGCCATTTGTATGTCCAAACTGGCATTATCTAGCCTAAACTTCAGCCATCAAAACCTAAAAGATACCAAAGATCCTCACCGCATGTGCAGAAGCTCCCGTCCTCTCAACCACGGCATTGAACCCGTTGATCTTGTCTGCGGTGTAGGTCACCTTGCGCACGTGGCCGTCAGGTTCCACCAGGCTGTAAGACCCGTGCACCACGCCGTTCTGAAGCGTTTCTGAGGCATCCTTGTGGTCGCCGGTGGCAGGGTCTGCTACACCGTATGAGAAACTGTATGCGGGGTTCGGGTCTATCGGCTCAGCGCGTACCACCTGGTAAAGACAGAAAAGGAAAAAACGCGGAGTTATTTTGGTATCGTTTTTGAGGTCATGTGTTTGGATCTCGATGAAGGTACCTACAGTAAACTCAAGCCAAGGCCATAATACATTCACGCCTAGGCATGCCTTAATCCACGCATTTTTCTCATGGGGGTAGGCAATTGTTACAATAGTATTTTTGCGTCCACATTCTTCCTGGTCGTGCCTGGTCTTACATAGTCGCCGGTTGAGAGTGTAGTATTGCTTGGCAAGAACCTGATCCCATCGAAAGACTTGATTCTGACAACTAGGTCATGCATGCTGTGTATACATACACGTGTTACACGTGGAGGCTTTCAAAACAAAACTGTATCAGATTAAAAATCAACAAATTCTCTTTATACTCACCGGCGCTGCATACGCTTTAACGACAGGTGCAGCATAGGTCGCGTGCGCGATCGCAGGGGCAGCGATCGCCGGGGCATACGCCGAGGCGTACGCGGGCGCGGCGTATGCAGGCGCAGCGTACGCTGGGGCGGCGTAACCGTGGGACGCGTAGCCGATGCCGTCCAGCAGCCCTGGCCGCGCCATCGCGCCGGCGCACGCGCAGCATAATAATAACAACTGCCAAGAACAGGGTTACTTTAAATATAAAGTCAAATTAAATTCGGTGGAGAAACTATGCAAACGCGATGGTAATAATGGTAACATAGCAAAAAAATGATATTTTTTTTATGTGTAGCCGTGTTTTAATTTTGATACACGTCACAAATCTTTGTACAATGACAACCGTTGGTTGTTCGTTACAAATTATTATTACATAAATTTCAAAAATGTTAGTTTATAAAAAAAAAACATTTAAGCGTGGTGGTTGCACACAGACCTGTCTGTAGGCCATACAAAAATTTCCCATGCGAGAATCCTAGACGCATTAGCGTAGCCTAGATTCCTAGATTGCGTAGCCGGTCCCTGTGTGTGACACACACAACACAACCAGCGGGCCAAAGGTAAACTCCATAGAGACCCCCAAAACAAAACGCCCCAAAACGCTTGTGGGCAACTCATATCTATAAGATATTGATCTATTTCACAATAGATGGAATCTTGACCTCATTGATCAGCTGCAGATAGGCTTCACCCAGTCCAAGTCATTTCTAGATTTTTAATAAGAATTGTGCGCGGTGAACGGCAACACCTGATTGACCTATGGTTATCTTTTGATCTAAGTTTGTACCTGGATCGAGCGAAATATTGTTAATTTACCTCTATTTTAAAATGATATTTTCTTAAACGATAACTACTCATCTAAATACGGATAAATTTTGCTTTTATTTAAAACAATATAATATTAATAATGTTTACCTTAGCGAGCATAGTCTGTCGCGTGCGCACGTTGTGGGGCGGAGAGCACGTGTGTCGCTCCCCGCCGGGAAGCCGTATATAAAGCACAGCTGCGCAGGCGCCGCGACCACGCACGATCTACACCTGATACACATTTCGCAACAAGGATACTAACACATATGTATAACGCGTCGGCTTAAAGGCTAGTTATGCTTAATTATTAGTTTGGGATAGTCGTTGGTCTAGATCTAGCGTAACACTTCGCCTGCATTCCCCTAAGGAGCTGGCAGAGGTGATACCAAAACGCCATGATAAAAATCATGTAAATAACAGCAGCGATCTTAGCTGCCGGATGGCTGGGTAGAAGATAGATGAGAGTTTTTTTAAAGAGGCCTATTGCTTATATCCAGCACTAGACTGCTGTAAGCTGATGATGTAGAGTTGTAGACAATAGGGGGCGGCGAGCTTATTGTCAACCAAGCACATATAAACGTTTCATAGTTGAGACATTCCCGCCACACTATTCCCAACACTGCTACTACTGAAAGCTAGAACTAACAGTGGCGACCACCAGAAAAGCACCGAGTCAATGAAGTTCGACGAGTCCTGGAGGAACGATTCAGATGTCTTGGTTGGAATGAAATGAAAAGGATAGTGGAGAAAATCGAAAATACTCTTCTTCGTGTTATCTTCTAACGGTGTAATAAATTGACTGAAATTTGAATTAAATGAAATGAATGAATTTAATTTTACTGATTATGTCGACGGGGTATCGTACTATTCTGTACTAACTGGGTTATGGAGGCCAGATAGGCAGACGCTCCATGTAAAATACTGGTATTCAGTTGCATCCGGTTAGACTGGAAGCCGACCCCGGCATAGTTGGGAAAAGGCTGGGCAGATGATGTTCATGTCGATCGACGTCTTTGATCGTCAAGATGGATCAAGTGTTGTGCATCACAATAATACAACTATCAATCGAGCAGACAATGGCCTAGTCTAATTTGACCGCAATCTAGTCGCACCTATATATTAAAGGTCTGATGTCGTAGCGTATCCAATAAGTTAATTGGCCATGGGTGTTCTGATTTAAATCGATACTGACATGCATGCCTGTGATATATGGGGTATATAAGCACCCTTAACGAAGCCGAATGGCACTTGTTCTCCTCATTAGTTTTGTTCTAGATCTAGACCATACTTGGGAATTAACTTACTCCGTAACTAGAAGGCTAGTTACGGAGATACTGGGGGTCAAAGTTCCAACTTTCTTTTTAAATACAAGTTTTAATGTTATAAATTTGCTTTAAATACCTCCATGGCCTCCGTAATATTCAATGATTCCATCAGCATTGCATCAGCACAAAAAGGCGTTTCCCAGCAATAATTTTTGCGTAGAGTTACTTAGTTTGGTTTGATGTACAGAATGCTTGGATGACAGCTACTTAAAGGGTCCTTTAACACCCGGTATGTGAGTACAAAACTAGCTATGGTGTATAATATAGTGACAAATAAAGAAACTATCACGACATATAGTTTCTTTATTTGTCACTATATTTTGTCGTGATGGCCCAGACGTTAAGGCCTCGCCTCTCATGCATGGTTGTGGGGTTCAAATCCGGGCAAGTACCAATGTGACGTTTTCAATTCATATGTACTTTCCAAGTTTTTTTTTTGTATACATCACAGACATCGGTGAAAGAAAACATAGTGAGGAGACCTGGACTTATAAAAGTCTGAAATCGCCAACCCGTCTTGAGCAAGTGTGGTGATCAATGCTCGTGCCTTCTCTGTTGAGAAGAGGCCTTTGCCCAGCAGTGGGACAGTAATAGGCTGATATTATAAAGAAACTAGTAGAGTAGAAATAGCCAATTCCTTCGTTAATTTGGCATACTCCAAATGAAAAGTAAAGCAATATGATTGTAGTCAATCAGTGAATGATTGATGACTTTTGCCTTCTCCATTTTGTCACGGGGATCCTTCTTCTTATTTAACACTAGCTGTTGCCCGCGACCTTCATTCTTTTTCTTTATGAAATTATTAGAAAATTAATACTTCCTATTTGAATGGGATTTTGTTAACAATTACATCGGTATTTTTTTTTTGTTTAACGGAGCTCTAGTCCTTTTTCTAAAATAAAAGTAGCCTTAGTTACTCCTTATAGCGTCAGCTATCTGACATTAAAAGTCCCGTCACAATCGGTTCAGCCGTTTCGTAGATAGATTCTTAAAGCCGCATGTTATGACATCCCAGAATTTGATCTCTACTAGCGACACTATCGAATGCTGTAATATTACAGTGTATGTTTTTTTTTTCAAAATGAATGTGTTCGATTCCTGGCTAGGAATTCTGATTTTCCAAAAATCTAATGATGCAGTTTTAGTTTTCTTCAAAATCGGGCACGAGACTCCTTTGAGTATTTTTCGTTATTCCTATTCCCATAGTTTCGGTAGTTTCGGATTTAGCCCTCGCCCACTTCATGAAAAATTCATGTATAGGTATTACTACTTTCATACGCATTCAGTAAAAAGCTGTTATTTTGAAATTACAAACAGATACTTCAATTTCATTTATTTGTAAAGTTTTTCTGGTAAATTGACCCCAAAACTAAAATTCAGTGACTTCACTACACTACTACACATGAATCTGATGACCAGTAGGCAACTACTCGTATAGTGTATTCGTAATATTGTTGCAAATGATGTATAAACTTTACGCGATGCAAATTATGTTGTTTTCGGAATAGTAGGGACGTATGACGGTGTATTAGAGTGGTGCATAGTTTCTATACTTTAAGGAGTGGTGTAGGCAAGGTACTTTTGAAAAAGTCATGTTGTAACGCAAACCGAACTTTTTAAGTTGGTAGGTGTAAAAGTTGTTTTTTTTTTTATTTTTACAAAAACTCGTGTTTGGAAACTTAAGTCGTGAACGTAGTAATGCTACCAGTGCAAACAGAAAGTTAAGTTAAGTTCGAAAGTTCTAAAATCTGATGCAAGAAACAAAGTTTTGCGCGTATAAGTTGTCAATTTATCAGTTATCTTGTACAATGTCCATATTGTACAAGATAACTGATAAATTGGGCGTGGCATAACTCGCTCTTTACGGGTGTTATGAGCAATACTCGTATGAGCCAATCTACATGTCAACCAAGCTTCAGCACGCTGCACACTTATAATTTAATCGGACAATTAAGCACGTGCTATATTAAAATACACACATCAAAAGTGTCTAGGGATCAAGCATTTTTATGTGGATTTCTTGAGATTGAGATGTGGCTTTGTAATAAATTTATGATTTTATAAATTTATATGGATCCTTTTTGGTGCATTTCATAATTTGAATCAGGAACTGTGAATCAAATTCGAGTAAAAGATGAAAATCAGCTGTCAATATTTTCCCTATAAAAACATACAACGCATTGAAGACATTATTAGTGCTACTGTTTCCCTACTACTGATTAAAACCAACGTTATTATGGAGCGGCGACGTCATTTAAGCAGGGAAGAAATGCTCAGAGCCGTGGGAATGATAGAAGCTGGTTCCCGGCAACGTACTGTGGCTTTAGCTCTGAATACAAGTCAGAGTGTTATCAGTCGACTTTGGACACGTTACCGAAGCACTGGTACCGTGGCTGAGCGCCATGGAGGACGGTATCGCTGCACCACACGGAGACAAGACCGATACATTCAAATCTTAACTCGAAGAGCTCCAACTATAACCGCCATGATGTTAGCCGTGAGGCTTCATCACTCTTCAGGGAACTTAATTAGCGACCAAACAGTCAGAAACCGCTTGCATGAAGTGAACCTTCATTCCCGAAGACCGCTACGGGTACCACCTATAGCAATGCACAATCGTAGGATACGATATCAATGGGCTCTTGAACACAGAAATTGGGCAGAAGAACAATGGCGTTTCGTGTGCTTTTCTGATGAGTCTCGTTTTGGTATGAGACCGGATACAAGACGTATACGACACTGGAGAACCCCTGGACGCCAACAGCGATTAAAATCCTGCCAGGAAGTCCATCCTTATAGTGGTGGAACCATCATGGTATGGGCGGGTATTTGGATCGGCGGAAGAACTGAGTTGATTTGGATCAGAGGCAACCTCAACGCTCAAATTTATGCTGAGACGATTGTATCAGACGTCATCGTTCCTCTACAAGTGCAAATCGGTCCCTTATTTCAGTTAATGCATGACAATGCACGACCGCACACCGCAAGAGTTGTAAGACAGACTCTCGCCGCAGCTAACATCAATGTCCTGCCCTGGCCTGCTCAGTCGCCAGACTTGAATCCGATTGAGCATGCATGGGATATGCTACAGAGAAGAGCTCTGCCGAATATGGAGGGTATCCAGTCGCAAGAAGACCTTTTTTTGTTGTTGCAACGAACATGGGCGGCCATTCCACAGCGTGATTTGGATGAACTCATTTTGAGTATGCCAAACCGATGTTCTTGTGTTGTTAGTGTTCGCGGTAGAAACACGGATTATTAATTGTTAAAGTTACCCAATAAAATTTTAAAGAAAACTGTTATTTCAGTCTTTTTTTCGAACTTTTGTGTTAGTGGTTCAAATGTCAAAAATCCCTTTATTAGGAAAATGGCAAATTTCTTTATTAATGCAAAGGTGACTTGGTTTATCGTTACTGTGACAAACGAAAACACTTTATTTGATGAATCCTTAAAGAAAATTTTAATTAATATCAATCAGGAGAAAAGTTATTGCAAAAATATATGTTGATCCCTAGACACTTTTGATGTGTGTATTTTAAGATTTACTCATGAAAATACTGGTGAGGATTGTGTGGAAACCATGGACGGGACGGAGGAATGTGGGAAGACAACCGACTAGGTGAGCAGAAAAAAGCGGCCGGAAGAAACTGGATAGCCATTACACAGGACCGCCAAAGGTGGAGAGATTTAGAAGAGACCTACACTCCGCATTGGGTGACCAAAGGTTGAAGAATACATACAACTTTTACTACGTGACCAGATCAAGCGGCCTACTATGACGTAGTAGCAGTATGGTTTTAATCCTATCCCAGAGTGTTCTGTTTAGCTCCTCAACCCGAGGTCCGATCAAATTTCGTCTCCGGCGACCAAGCTCAACGAGGATTAGCCAAGCCATCATCATCTGCCTAGCCTTTTTTCAGATTTTTACTTTTCGAGCTTCCTCTATACGAATCCGTAAAAAAACGTTACGCTTCACCCACTCAACCTTCGTTACGCTACGGAGGGAGGTGGCGAACAACTATGTTGGGGTCGGCTACCACTGTGGGCGGATGCAGGTGAATACCAGTATTTTACATGGCATAGCATAAGCATAATCAGCCTATAATGTTCCCACTGCTGTGACACACGGCTTCCTCTCTATGAGAGGGAATGGGCTATAATCCACCACGCGGGCCCAGTGCAGGTTGGTAGATATCACATGTCTTCGAATTTTTGGTTCTAGGACATGCCCCATGTGCATAATTTTACATGGAGTGACTGACTAACTGACCTCCACAATGCAATTAATTCTGGGTTGGTAAGACTGTCAATAATATTATTATGATATACATATATGTGCTTACGTGACTTTATAACTATGCTTCTTTATAATGTGTAGACTTTCTGCTTCTGTTCTTCGAACTATATATTATGTTAAAGATCCGAAAAGAGCATATAGGCATTACCAAATAAAATGAGAAACTTAAAATATTCATGAAAGTAAATACAGTTTGTAACAAGACCACCAACTACGCATTCTGTCAACCACGCATTCTGTACATCAAAAATCAAAAATGATTGCTGCGAAACACCTTTTTTGAAAACTCACGTTTTACGGTAGGACTCAATGTAACGGACTCAAAACATTGTGCTGATGGATGAATTAAATAGTACGGGGCTCGTGGAGGTGTTTAAAGTAAAAATCTAACATTAAAAACAAGTATTTAAAAAAACTTGTGGTAAAGTTGGAACTTTGACCCCAAATATCTCCGAAACTAGGTTTCCTAGGTTTGGTCTAGGACAAAAAAATTATCGAAATGAAACTTATTCCCTATCGTTAGTTTATAGCGTATAACAAGACCCTTAACGAAGCCGAAAGGCACTTGTTAACCAAGTACCGCTATAAACTAGCGATAGGGTATAAGTTTTGTGCCCAAATTAACATCACGAAATTTTAAAATGTGACAACACCATCTTCGGCATTAGTATGTTCAAGCCACAGAGCGATGTCGCCGTCCGCCGCCCCCTGTGTTGCCCAGTAAGTTTCCATTTTAGTATTTTATTTAATTTTTTATCGGGTTATTTTTTTTACTTGTTATCCAAAAAGGATCACATATTTAGAATCTAATCCCACTACCCCTCACGGATCCAATCGGGTATTTTGAACATATTGTTTAAGTAAGTATAAGAGTGTGGATACAAAGTGAACAAAGCAAGTGAACCCACGGCTTTTAATCATCTTCCGTACGTACCTAATACCTTTGCTCCGCATTCAACCCACAGAGGCAAAGCGCGGGTAAAAAGCAAATTAAATCATAGTTTCATAAAAATTGTACTGGTCTATTGGGTATTTTACTTCTTCGTAAGTGTATTAAAAAACGTCGTTTGTTACTCATGGGCATTTGTCATTGCAGTTCTCAGCTCCATAACACCCTCGCCTTCGGCTTGGGTATAAATTCCGCCTCGACTACTATGACTAAGTTTGCCCCCTTGTATCAAAATATACTTTACTAACGGGAAGCTACATTATCCCACAGTGTCATAGCATAGGCTATATTTAAAAATTCCCGTGGGATAATTTCTGACCATGACACGAGCGAAACCGCGGGCAAAAACCAGTTTTTTTTTTTTTTTTTTCACAAAATAAACGTTTATTTAAGTTAAAATATAACGTAGCTACTTATACATATGGCCAACAAGCACAAGAACTAGAATCATTTTCACAGTCATAATGAAGAACAAGCTAGCTTTAATTTCACAAAAAAATATACCAAAGAACTGCTAGCAGAATGGCCGCCGTCCTAACTAGACTCAACACTGTACATACTTATTCTAGGCTGCAATACAGCGTATAGAGCCCAGAAACGTAATTTGGTGTAATGTAGGTCACATTCGGACCGTAGTTATTTCGCTACGAATAACAGACATGTGCAAGCCAGTTTAAAATTCATATAGACTAGCCGCGCCCTTTAGCCAATGCACGAATAATTCTATACTATGTTACGTTGTTCGAAATTATAGTCCTTAAAATATAGCTTGATTAGAATGAGAGCGGTCCACAAAAGTGACAGATAAAACTTTATAGTAACATCTAAAGACTGATTTATACTTGCACACAAAGAATCATCTTTCATTCAAATCTATACTAATAGTATGAAGAGGTATTTGTTTGTAAGTTTGTATGTAGGAGGTAATCTCTGGATCTAATGTACCGATTTTGAAAATTCTTTCACTAATAGGAAGCTACAATATGCTATATTTACAACGTGCCCGTGGAATAATTTCCGACCAAAACGCGAGCGAAGCCGCGGGCAACAGCTAGTATTTTATAAAATCAGCTTTAAACCTAAAACAATTCAAACTAATTCATAGTCCATAAATAAACCAAACTAACAACGACGCGTCGCGACGTCCTTATAACGTTTGTCGTGTTGCAAAAGTGTTACAGATGGAAGAAATCGATAAATTTAAATCGATCGATTAAAAATGCCATTCCCAAAAAAAAAAAAACCATGAGCTCTTATTTTATAAATTAAAATACACGCTAAAGACCAGGGGTCTAAAATGGCCGCATTAGTAGAATCATAATAGGATAATAACATGAATTACGTTACAATTCGTAAAATGGTCACAAAACTCACAAAGCGACAATTCATAATATTAACTGCGACTACTTATTTTATTTTTTCTTTTAGCCTGATTCATACTATTTTCCTGTTATGATTCTGCTAAAGCGGCCATTTGATCCCCAGATGTATGAACGTGGACGAGGTAAAAATAGTATGTAAGGGTCGAAGCAGATGGTGTTCTGTAGTGTCTGCCTACCATCATAGGTAAAAAGCATGAGTTTTTTGTAAGAGTGTATATATACGGGGTGAAACGGACACCAACGTGAAAACGGTTACCTGGTACTGCGGTATTTTACATCGATTATTAATTTAAAAAATAGCTGTTCCATACATTATGACCGCGCAGGTATTGCACTTTTTTTAATAACCGTTGAAAAATTCCTATGTAGGAGGGCAGTAAAAAACGACCAAAATCAATTTTCTGTTTTGGTTACTCTTTAGATCGATAAGTTATGTAGGTACTTTCTCAGCACTAAGCACAAGAGTTTGACAGCTATCACTTTAATCATAGAACTCAACGTACAAATGGAATGGTTACTTTCACCAATAAATCGGTACTGAAAGAGAGGATCAAATGTGAATTGTGTCCCGTTTTAATAAGGTGACACACAAATGGCTTAAAAAATAGGGCGCGTTGAAACAGCTGAGAATTTAATTTTAAGAAAAAAAAATATGTCCAAGGCAGGTAAATAAAAAAAAATGTAGTAATCAGATAGGTATTAGACGCATTATTAGACGTAGTGATATTAAAAATTCAACCCAAAGCTTATTTAATTAGTCAAAATGACAATTATGGATATACAGCGTGTAACAGAAAGGGTATAATCATATGGAATACTGTGGTACGGACCATCAAACTGAACAACTTTCTCTATGGGACCACCATCGAAATCGTAAAAAAATAATCAGCTGTCCTATACAAAATTTCAATACCTACTCGACCCAAATGTATGGGACAGCTGATTATTTTTTTACGATTTCGATGGTGGTCCCATAGAGAAAGTTGTTCATTTTGATGGTCCGTACCACAGTATTCCATATGATTATACCCTTTCTGTTACACGTTGTATATATTTATATATTTTTTTAATATGTTTTGGATATATATATTTTTATATATATATATATTATATTTAATGGTGATCATGATCAATGAAACGATTTATAAGTTTAGTTCTTAGATAATAGGTACAGTCGCCAGCACATCAAGCTACGAAAATCTGTCAAATTTCTTTAATAGATTTTCAACTTTTTCGTTAAAGCATTAGGTTCAAGCTTAATTGGGAAAATTTGACAGTTTCGGGTAATTTGATGTACTGGCGTCTGTACATAAATAATATCACACAAAGTAAAATCACTAAGGGCACAACAAAACAGACAATGACGTTGTCAAATAAAAACAGCCTTTTGCAATGTTGCCCGCAAATAAACTAAAAAAGAAAGTCGGAATAATTTAGCATTAATTAGTCTCAAAATTACCAACGTTTTAGTATATTGTACTTTGATAGTATGAGATATTTCGTATTTTATGTGTGCCTACCGAAATGAGTTATACTAAGTCAGTAAATTAATGAACATTGCCACATTGTTGTGCGAGAGGGACATTGCTACCATCCGGCAAGTCTGTTTCAGTACCAGTTTTTACATAAATCTATCGGTAATGAAAACTGAACTTGATGGCCTAGAGTTAAAGTTTATTTCTATTTTCAATTTGAAAGACAGTAAGATCCGTCACGTCTTAGACTGGCAAATTTCTCCCGAACAGGCAGGCTTCGTCAAAGGATTCGCGAACGACTCTTAAATATTCGCTAACTCATCCAAAAGTCCTACGAGTTCGATACACCATTTATCTTGTGTTTTATCGATTATAGCAAAGCGTTCGACTGTGATGTCTGGTCAGCCTTGTGGAAAGTGGAGAAGGAACTCGGAGTACCCAAACATCTTTTAAATCTAATGAGGGCTATCGTTTTTGAGCTCACCAGATTGCGCCACTGTCAAGTAAGGTCATGTCAATAAATCTATTTTATACTTAAAGTACTAATAACTTCATAGAAAGATTATTTTATTACGAATAACAACATAATGCAAACTTCAGATACATAATACTTAATGCATAATACATAATACTTAATTAGCAAGCATGAAACATTTAAAAATCATTTTACCTCCAAGCACTAACAAATAACATCCTAAGTTGCTACTTAAAATCTTTCATGTTATAATTAATCAGAAATGGCTCAATCTAGACCACAATCATGAATATTAGTAAAAATACGTGATTAAAATCACGCAACGCGCGAACACTCTATGAAATCTAACATTTCGGTAACCTCGCGCTAAACTAGCGCCTCTAGCGGCGAATTCATACGCGATAGCGCCCATTAAGTCGCTTTATCTGAACAGAGTGCCGTGAGGGTTGAGAAGACTACGTCTGGGACCTTAAATTTCGGTAAAGGCGTTAGACAAGGCTGTATTCTATTCTCTAACACGCATGGCAAGTAGTGTTACAATAGGTGGCACAAATATTACAAACCTAAACTCTGCAGACGACAAGACACTCCTGGCTGCCAATGGAACTGGAATGCCTGATCTATCCCGCAGAATGGAAATGAATTTCTGATCTAACAAGGAAATAGATCTCAAGAGCAACTACGCTAAAATCAAGTTGATGGTGGTAGACCGCACCAACAAACTGCAACTAACAGGCCGATCTTTCGAGTTTGAGCGACGTAAGACGCGAGACCTTGGAGCGACGTGTAATATCAACATAGAAGTAAAAAGGCATAAGGGAATGGCCAAAAATGCAATGTCCCAACCTGCAACGAATATGGTAAAACCGCTACACGACTCAAAAAACTTAAATAAAACTGGTCAAGTCCTTGGTATTTTCTATATTCAGCTATGGATCGGAAACATGGACTCTAAAGAAAGCCGATCGTGATCACATCGATGCCTTTAAGATGTGGAGCTGGAGGAAAATGCTCCAGATACCTTGGGGCATTTTCCTTCAATTACTGCATCCCACACCAACGAGTCTATTCTCCGTGACCTAAAGAAAAAAACAGGCTTTCTACAACATGTCTGCAAAGAGTTTTGGAATGTTTCGTTTACATCAATAAAAGATGACCATAACTTAGAACTGCTGATGGTTACTATCAAGGTGGATGACAAGCGTCCCAGGGGTCGTAGTCCACTTAGATGAACGGACCAAATTATGCCAAGGGTATAGGCACATGATGAAACATCGTCAAGCAGAAGAATACGTTCACGTTGGGGGAATCACGACCATTAGTAATGAGGAACACGACGTGAGGGAGAGGGTGTAGTTAAGGAACTGAACCTTATTTAAGGTCCTCTCCTCAAATTGAGAAAATTCATACTTTAACTCAATTCATTTCAAGAAAATATATTCGCTTGACAGAAAAGTAATAAAAAAAAATACTCAACATACGAACTAAATAATACTTCCTCTTATATGAAAAAAAAAACTGAATAAGTTAATAATAAGTTTCCTTTTCGAGCCACTTGGAATAGTTATTCCTTATGATATAACGCCTGGTTTCGTCCAAAACAATCATTAGTACCATGAAAGGGACCGCCAGAAAGAATTCAGAATAACCTATCGCCTCCGTGCTAAAAACTTCATGACACTGTGGCAGATAAGAGACAAAGAGAGCAGCGACCAAATCTACAACAATGCTGAGATTAAGAACGTGGTTTCCCATACCTTTCTTCAAAAGCGAGACTCGTCTGGTCTTACAAATAATCACATCTGATATCTGAGTCCAGCACACAGCAACAAAATAAGCCGTCTGCGATTGTCTCTCAAGCTTTTTCCTGTCGTCGAAATTCCAAGCACGACCTAATGTATCTTTTATCGTTAATTTACTACTTTCCCAATCATTGCGAATAAACATCAAACTCGAAGGAAAGAACCCTGACTTAGCGAATACTGTGAAATACGCAAACATTGCTGCGAAGAACTGAATTAGCCCTACTTGAAAATATGTCATAAATAGCAAATGACCATTAACAAGGTGATCTGTCGGTTTGCGAGGTGGTATGGACATGATGTCGTCTTCAGAATCTTCGTATGCCAAACTTATTGCAGGAAGAAGATCTGTTCCAACGTTAATTACAATTATCAACATGAGAGTAATGGGCAAAGGCATACCCAGGATGGCATACAATATAAAAGGCAGCATTTCAGCTGCATTTGAGGTAAGGGTATACGCAATGGTCTTTTTTAAATTGTCGAAGATCCTTCTACCTTCTTTTACTCCCAGCACAATGGAAGCAAAGTTATCGTCTAATAGAATCATATCAGCAGCTTTTTTAGAAACCTCAGTACCAGTAATACCCATAGCTATACCTATATCTGCCTTCTTCAAAGCCGGAGAATCGTTGACACCATCTCCAGTTACAGCCACTACGTAACCCAGCGATTGATAAGTCTCAACAATAAGCAATTTCTGCTGAGGACTGGTTCTCGCAAACGTAACCTCTTTGTACTTGCATTGCACTGTCTTCAAATCGTTAACACTCATTTTACGAAGTTCATCTCCAGTTACAACAACTGCCTGAAATTGACTCTTAATATGCGACGGTACATCAGCTAGATCAATGTGATGCTCAAATGCATAATCATAAGCCGTTGGCATTGTAATAGTGCCACACTTACGAGATATAGCCAAGGCAGTAACCGGGTGGTCTCCTGTCACCATTATCACCTTTATTCCAGCCGACCTACATAAACCAATATATTTTTCAATATTTTGTCTTGGAGGGTCGATCATTGATATTGCTCCAACAAAAACAAGGTCTTCCACGGGGAAGTTACGTGTTTGTGTGTCGAATTTATAACCTATTGGAAAGTCAGAGGGGGGTAATAGTAAATCACAATATCCAATGACACGCTCTCCCATGTTTGCCATCTTGATGAAATTGGCTTTCAATTCTTTTTTCAACTGTGGCGTGAGGGGCTGTGGACCGTCGTCCGTGAGAACCCTAGAGCAGTATTCTAACACAATTTCTGGAGCTCCTTTCATTACTAAGAAGTAGGACTTGGTTTCATGCATATGGTGAATCGTGACTTGGTATTTGTAAGCTGAGCTGAATGGAATTTCGCCCACTTTCGGGTTTTCATTTTGAAGCTTGGTGGCTGAGCGGTTACTCTCCATGTACCTTAATATGGCGGACTCGGAAGCATCGCCAATAATTTTCCTCTTGTCAATAGGTTCATTTATTGTTTCAGAAAGGAAAGTTGCTTTTAAATTAAGTGAACCTGCTAAACATAAATTTGCATAAGTGGGTTCTACAACGTGAGAATGGTCATCTCTATCTATTATTATGAAATTGCAAAATAAATGGGACACCCTCATTTGATTCTCAGTTAAAGTTCCAGTTTTGTCTGAACATATACACGAGGTGGATCCTAAGGTTTCTACAGCTTGCAATGTTTTAGCAAGACAGTTTTTCTGTTTGAGAGATTTAGCTGACAGCGTCATGCACACAGTCAACGTTACAATCAAACCCTCAGGTACATTGGCCAACACCATGCCCAGCATATATTGCAGCGCTGACATCCAATTCTTCTGTATGACGTACACCATAATAAAGAAAATTATACCTACGATAAATGCCACGCCGCACAATAACTTAATAAAATGAGTGATTTCTTTGGCAATAGGAGTTTCTTCTTTTTTTAGGCCGGTTACCAGTCCAGCAATTTTTCCTATTTGTGTCATCTCTCCAGTCGCAATTACTATGGCTTTGCCAGTTCCCTCAGTTACAGGACATCCGAAATATGCCATATTTCTGGACTCCATAGGATTAGAATGAGTGCATTCAGGCTTGTGCTTTATAGGTTCCGATTCGCCTGTCAAAGAAGACATATCCGTACTAAAATTAGTGCATGTAAGTATTCGCACATCGGCTGGCACGATATCTCCCCCAACCATTTCTACAATGTCACCGATTACCAGTTCTCTATTGGGTACAGTTCTTCGAATTCCATCTCGTATAACAACTGCACTCGGTGGGACTAGTTTCTCGAAACCACTCATAACTGCTATATTTTTAGCTTCTTGATAAAAGCCAAATAACCCTGTGCCAACAATAGTAACAGTGATCACACCTCCCAAATAGAGATATTCTCTAGCAGAGTGGGCCCCATTTTCACCTCCCACGCGGCTTATGGTCAAGAAGTACCCTATGAAATTGACTCCTGCTGCCACCCACAGAACACACGGAAACCAACCAAACATATTATGCATAAATACTGATAACAAACTAGTGCCATGAAGTTCCTTTAGCTCGTTTGGGCCATGACGTTCTAATAGTTCCGCGGCAAAGCTCTCTGTCAGGCCGTTGTTCACACTTGTCCGATACACATTTTCCAGTTGTTCTGGTGTGAGGAAGTGATCCCCTGTGTTTGTTTCTTCCTTAAGGAGGGATATCTGGGAGAGTTCTATGGCGCTCTGGCCCAGCACACTACCTCGACGCAGGGTCTTGATGGAGGTCGTGCTCGCCCGGTGGCCGTGGCTGGCGCCGTGCTTGGTCATGCTCGGGACTCACGGATGTAGCTTGAACACCTCTGTAAATACAGCATTAAAAGTCAACGTTTAAATTGTAAGCAATTTAAAATTAGTTTGTTCTAGCGACCCGGCGTTATAAGCAAGATGTCATTTGATGACAGATTTGACAGATTTTTATTCCATAAATCGTATTATTTTCTTCTTTGCCTTAAAAAATAACTAGCGACATGGGTTTTACTAGGTAGTTTATAAACTAGCGGAGCACTGGTAGGCACTAGGCAGTGACGTTGCATGATATGATTCTTTGTGGTTGCATTGCGAGCGAAGGGCAGCTGCATCGCTCTCATGCAATGTAACTACCTAAGCACGACATTTCAAAACATCCTAAACCTAAACCAAACAACACTTTACAACTTTATCTAACTGACTACATTTTGTAAATTATGGGGAAAACCGCGTTAAAATCCAGTGTGTAGGTTAGAAGTAAAAGTCACACAATAAGAGCCAGGGCCGTAGCCAGCATTTGGGGGAGGGGTTACCCTGGATAAGCAGATCTAGGGGTCAACCGATAGGTTATACAAAAAGGGCGAAATATGAGGAATAATTTTTGAAAATTATACCCACCAAAAACATTTTCAATTTTTCATGTAAAATGTTGCCAAGACGAGACCATAATGTAGCTCAACTTTCAAAAAGTTATCAGTTATCAAGTAGAATCAAGCTTCTAACTCTACATGCCCTAACTCTAGCTCTAACTTCACAAACTTTATACTTTAGTCAAAATATGTGGCCTGGCCGTTTCGTTACTACAAGAAGAAAAGTAATGAACAGTGAAAAAATTTTCACCATCTAAGGTCCCACTAAAATAGGTGGACAAATTTTAACACAGCGTTAAGTAAGTCAAACCAAAGATATCCAAGCAAAAAAAACACTGATTATAGTGATTTTATTTTGAGCTAAAATAATAAATTGCCGGCGGCACTCTAGAATAAACACATCCATTAGGTCAAAATAAAATCACTTTAATCACTGTTTCTTTTCCTTGGATATCTTTGTTTAGACGGAAGGCTATTGCGACAGTTCTGCACGGGTAGCGTCAGTTGAAACCAACAATAACGGTCATTGTATATCAAAACTCGCCAAGTGATGATCACTATGAACTGTCAACAGAGATACGCAATAGCCCAGCTGAACGCTGTGTTAAAATTTGTCCATCTATTTTAATGGGACTTTATATGTGACGGTAGCGTAACGGCCAAGGCACGTTTGCGAAGTCCTCATAATATGTTACTCAACCGCGTAGTGGCGTATTTTAAGATATAAGGTGAAATGGTATCGTGGTCACGTAGGTTTCGAGGCGGTGACGCAGACGCAAGTAGCAAAACTCTAGTTGTATTAGTTGTGCAGTTAGGGTGACCAGATGCCCGTATTTTACGGGTAGTCCCGTATTTCAGGCACGAATTTTTCACTGTCCCGTCCCGTCATTTTTATTTTAGCTAGACGCGCGTGCGAGGTGTCCAGAGACGCGTCTCTACGCGGACTAGCGAACTACGAAATAAAACAAGGTAGGCGCCGAACAAAATTTTGGACTGTTGGTCAAATAACCTGTTTTTGATTCAAACACAGTTTCAGTAGTTTGTCTGTAAATGATTTTCAACTTTATACTCTAGAACAATAAGTGGAGGAGCTCGTGGCAAAATAATAACAGCCGCTCGGGTCGATCTTTAGGTTAAGCCGCGCTTGCCTAGGTTGGTCTGTGGATGGGTGACCGCCCATTACATACCGAGTTTCCTCCATGCCTCGGAAAGCACGTTAAGCCGTTGGTCTCGGCTGCCATTTGTAGATCATTGATAGTCGTTACAGGTAGTCAGTTACCCAAAAAGTCTGACATCCAGTCTTACCACGGGGTATCGTATTACCCAGTACTAACTGTGTTGTGTAGGTCAGATAGGCAGTCGCTCCATATAAAATACTGGTATTCAGCTGCATCCTGTTAGACTGGAAGCCGACCCCAACAAAGTTGGGAAAAGGCTAGGCAGATGATGACTCTAGAACAATAAGTTGAAAATCTTTTACCATTAAACGCTCACGCTCGCGTTTTCACTATTATCTCGACAGCATCCCAATATAAACTAGAGGAAATTAAACCGTTTTTTTTTTAACCAAGGCCCATAATTCGGAAACGGTGCGTCGGAGGACCATGCGTCTCAGAACCTAAATAGTTTCTAAAGTCTAGGTCAACCCGATACTGCAATAGAATTGGAAAATAGCCGAAAAGAATAAATGAATAAAAGAGTCCCTATCGATTTCGCGGTCTAAAAACCGAAAAAATACTTTTTTTCAGTGCATCTTTTACTCTGGACGCTCTTAATGTGCACGTCTTTCTACATCGTTCTCACATATATGTATAATCTCAACATGAATGATGTAACCAAGATCTTGTAACAATATTTTGATTGAAAAGAGTGTCCATGGAGTTTCTTGCCCATTCTTCTCCATAGAGATCTACGCTTTGGAATGGGCAACTACAGTACTTTCACAAGTTATTATGCCTTGTGTCTGTGACTGTAGCTTCGCCTTTGTTTTTCTGACTTTCAAAAGTGCCTGCGAAGGTCTAATTGAAATAAACGCTTTGAGTTTGAGTTGAGTTTGAGTTTTGCAAAGGACCATGGGAGATTTTGTATAGACCCCGTCCCCAACTTCCAACAGTCATAGGATATATATCAATATACTCTAAAGAATCCAGAGAAAGACTTATTGTCTTTCTTCTAATTGCAAAATCGATGGGATTTTTTTTATTAAAGAAAAATAGGTTAGGTTAGTAGGTTGGTCTCGGTGTCACCACTGCGTCCACTGTCTGGAGGACACGGCGCAGCATACGCTGGCAGAGTGTGCCGCATGGGAGGAGCCGCGAGAGACATGAGGGCACGGCGCGGCTGTTATGAAACAGAAGTCAGAACCACCCTGACGCTGCCGGCGGTTGCTCCTTCCTGTGAAACCGTCATCTCACAGAAGAAGACTGGGTTGAAGGAAGTCGAAACCACTCTCCCGACCCGCAGCAGACGTACCGGGCATCGGCGGAGGGCGGACAACGCCCTCTTCCAGCCCCCCTAAACGGGTCCAGCGGGACGGCGGACTTGGGGACGACCGCCGCCCCCCCATATAACTGGACCCGAGGCGGTGGCGCGTAGTATTCCACGCGCGCCCCTGCTGGACGTCGCGGCGGGAGTACACCTTACTCCCCTCGCAGAATTGAGGAGGCCCGCAGACGCGGGCCGGCACTAACCGGGCATCGTGGAAGGCGCACTAGTTCCCATGATCCCCGGTGCAAGTGTGGGAAGGGAACACCGGGGTGGTTTTTAGTCAGTTTGAGTCTGACAGCCACCTCCGCCGGTCGCAGGGCGGGGGACATCCGTGAGGATTTTACAACATGAACCAAAAAAAAAACACTTAGTAGGTTAGGTTTCTACGAGGGACGCTGCCCCCCGACGCAAGTGTGCGTGGGAACACCGGTTTGTTTTTAGTCAGTACGAGTCTGACAGACCCCTCCGCTCTCACTAGGGCGGGGGTCATCAAAACAAAAAGGTCCAAATCTAAAAAAAAAAGGTTATGTAGGTTAGGTTTCTACGAGTGACGCAAAGGTCGTGCGCAGTACCACCGCGTGGGGTGTTCCACAGGGGTCGGTTTTGGGTCCACTTCTGTGGAAAATAAGCTATGATTGGGCCTTGCGCCACACCAAGCGATGTGCTCTCCCCCGAGTAGGGCGTCATTTGCTACGCTGATGACACCCTCATCACTGCCCGGGGAGGGAACTTCGAGGAGTTATATGAATTAATTATAATCTGAAAAACATCATACATACTGGGCATATAGTATATACGTAAGTCTACGATTTTTTTTATTTATAACTAATATAATAAGTACTTTAAAATACATGTGGTTCACACTGAAAAGACCCGATAAAATAATGCGCAAAACTCGTAAGAATAAGTTGCAAATATCAATAAATAAATATTATAAAATGTAAGGTGTTTATCTATCCAATACAATATTTTTTTTTTGACTACTTATTTAATTGTAATAAAATATTTAAATAATGCCATAAAAGCCGATTGCTGCTTGTTGCATTTAGTCGCGCCCGAGGGCTACTCGACGACGGACCTGCGACGCAGCGAATCCCGCTCCCGACCTAAAGTACTCGTAGTTACGAATCGCGCGTGTTTTTATATTACGTCTGACTAGTTTTGATATTGTGAGTATTATTTTTTCCTGTACTATGTTTGTTTGCTCTGTGGACTCTAAAAGTCGAAAGAATTGCAAAAGACGACGACTTCTGGCTAACAAAATGAACCAAAACTAAAACCATTTTTAACCGACTTCAAAAAAGGAGGAGGTTATATGTTCGTGTGTATGTATTTTTTTATGTATGTTACCTTATTTCTCCCCCATTTGCGGACCGATTCTTAATTTTTATTTTTATTTTAATGATTATTCTTCTGAAGTGGTCATTTCAATTTGGTGAAGATCGGATGCTGATCTTCGGAGATATATGCTATGGAACTCTTCAAAAATAGAAGGCAAGTCTGTCGTGATTGCTGCAATCGCTTGGATGATTATTGTTTATACAACATCATGCCGTAATGTTCTGAGGGGGTACGCAGATGTGTACGATACACCCAGATTTCCATTTATTGGGGATAAGCCCATTACCATGACATGTATTGTTCATCATCTGCATCATTTTCCTAACTATTTTGTGGTCGGCTTCCAGTCTTACCGGATGCAGGTATTTTATACACACAATAGTCACGACGTAAATGTTAGTAAAATATAATTTCTAAAGCTATTGAGACATTCGCGTATGGATATCATTATCTCATGACGCTGAGCTGATGAAGGAAGGTACAACTCTTTAACGGTTAGGAGTTAGGTAATTTCTTGTTCTAGAATAATGTTGATGAATACTTGATTTCTCTAGAGACAACAGAGTGAGTGCTAGAAACTAGAAGTATTAATCATTTAAACGACTTTAAGAAAAGAACTGTTGGTGTCATTTAGACGCGTATTTAATAATGTAAAATAAATTCATGGGAACAACTAAAAATAGAAAAATAAAAACTTTATTGCAAAAAATAAAACCGACTTAAAAAAAGACAAAAAGATAAACAAAAATAACAAACCAAAACACAAAAAGTGAAAAATATCTTTAGCTTCAGAAGCCGGTGACAAAAACACCAAATCAATCAAACAAAAGTCAAGCTTCGAAGTCGGTGACCTGAAGCTTGACTTATGTTTTATGTTTTTGTTTTTTTTTTTTTAACTCCGTTTTATTTTTTTAAATGAAATGTTTTGCCCGAAACCGTTGATTCCAGGAAAGCACAGTCTATGGATGGACATTCGGAGCATTTCGTATTAACGTCGAAAGGGAGGTTAAAATGTATCAATATCTATACTTCTTACAATAAAGAAATTAATAAGTATTTCTTGTTTCTTTTTTCACTAATACTGTTACGGACCAAGATTGTTTGCTCCCGCTGCACTGCATGAGACTACGCACACTACGATCGTTAGCGATATTTCGAACGCTCACACGCACACATTTCTCCGAAATTACCTAAACTAGTACCTACTGCGACGAAATTGATAGGGACTCTTAATACACATAGGGTGACCAGAACTGATTTCCGGTTTAACGGGACAACTGCAAGAAAACTCCAAACCAAAGGTTGGAATGTAGCCTTAGGGGAGCTCTGGAGGCCTCCTGCCGGAGGTCGTACGCGGGGTCGTGCGGCCCATGGCCCTTTATGGGGCCCCGGTGTGGGCGCATACCTTGAGGCGGCGAGCCGCCCCCTATCTGAACGCGCCCCAAAGGGTAATAGCCGTAAGGCTGATCCGGGGGTACCGCACGATCTCCGGTAAGGCGGCGAGCCTCCTTGCCGGATGGCTGTCATGGGATCTGGAGGCGATGGTCTTTGCGCGCCTGCATGAGTGGCGCGTGGAGGCTCTACGCCGGGAGGAAACTCCGCTGCTGCGGCAAATTGTCGCTCAGCGGACAGACTTCCGGCGCACAGTGGGCCCATACTGAAAATTTGTGGACTTAGGCAACAAAGTTCCAATATCGATGCGATTTTTTTTTTATATGACGTTTTATGTTATTCCTGGCAACTTTTATTCTTATAAAATATCTTCTAAAGTAGATAGATTGTCTTGAAAAAAAAAATAGTTTTTTTTTGTATGGATCGAATCACGTTTAATTTTTTTTCTTCAATTGTGCTAATATTTTGGGTGTTTGGCGTGAGTATATGATAGCTAGGGTCATTATCTATCCACGAAAAAAAAATCAGCACCGGCCATCCGCGGCAGCGCGAGTAATCATTCGGTAAAAAAAAATGTTTTGTAAGATTTTTTTTTGCCATTTAAAATAAATTCAAAGTATAATCTTTTGTCTCATTTGGCTGTTTTGACCCTCTTTTTAGTTAAACATATAGTTTTAATAGCGCATAGGTACTTATAACTAGTAATTCTGGTAGAGATTTAGTTATTATTGCATGTTATCGGTAGCACCTGCATTGTGATTCATGACTCATTTGTTTTCGCGCTCGGCTAAGCGCATAACTAATCGAAACCAGGTCATCGAAACCAGGTCTTTGTCCTGAAAGTATCGGCCGAATTATTTTTCCCTTTTTTATACGATTTTTCACTTCGAATTGCTTTTAAACATATAAGTTGTGTACATTTTTGTAATCACCTTTGAAAACCCCTCGTTTTGATACTCGATGGTATTGGAAGAAAAAAAATGAGGAACTCCACGATATGGCACCCCTATTCCGCGATTTGTCTTTTTTTATTTTAATTTTAATATAGACAGAGACACTCGCGCCACCAAGACGAATCTAACGACGGATAATTTATCCAAATCAGTTTAGGAGTTACAGGGCACAAAGAAACGGAAATACATACATTCAGGTTAAACACATACCCCTCCTTTTGGGCTTCGCCGCAGTCGAGTAGAAACAATTTTTTTTTAATTTTTGTCTGTCTGTTTGTTCCGGCTAATCTCCAAAACGGGTGGACCGATTTTGACGGGACTTTTACTAGCAGATAGCTGATGTTATAAGGGTAACTAGGCTACTCTGAGGCTCTAACTTAGGCTACTTTTATTTTAGAAAAATAATTAGGGTCCTGTGCAAAAAAAATAAAAGCCTTGAAGTCAGTTGGGTGCGGCCAGAGGAGTTCTGTCAGCTGGACCCTGAAAGACAGATTATTCGTACAATGCAATGCACAATATTGCATTGCACGTATAATCTGTATCTTTACTGCGTCAGCTGACGGTCTTTCCACCGCTACCCACGCAGCTGATTGTTGTTTTCGTACTTTGATTTATTGAAACAATCACCTTGTAAAATTTCATCCGGCGTACTAATAGTGGGTGTAAAAATACCCTTAACGAAGCTGAAGGACATTTGTTCTCCCCATCATTGCATTTTTTTTTTGTTCTGGACCTTGTCTTCTAGTTCCGGAGATATTGGAGGTCAAAGTTTCAACTTTTTAACCGACTGCCAAAAGGAGGAGGTTATCAAGTTGCCTGTTTTTTTTATTTGTTTGTATTTTCAGCGATATCTTCGCCAATTGTGAACCGATTTCGATGATTCTTCTTTTGTTTGGTAGAATATTATTTCGCGGTGATCCCATTTAAATTTGGTGAAGATCTGATGCTGATCTTCGGAGATTTACAATGGAACGCTTCATTAATAGACAGAAAATCTGTCGTGAATTCGTGATTGCTGCAATCGTTCGGATGTTTATTTTTTACACAATATGAGAACATAACATAACGCCTGTATGCTCTGAGGGAGTACGCAGATGTGTACAGTACACCCAGATTTCGACAGTTAGGTATGATAACGACATAAGTTACATTTTATTGGGGATAAGCTTACCGTGAAATGTGTTTTTAACAATGTAAAATAAATACAAATAATAATAATAGCAAATATTTGTGTAGAATATTGCAACTAAAAAAGGAAAAATAAAAAAAAACTATTTGCAAAAAATAAAACCGAGTTCAAAAACAAAAAAAAACGTGGAAAAATAACTTTAGCTTCAGAAGTCAGTGACTTTTGTTTGTTCGATTGTTTTTTTTTGACACCGACTTCTGAAGCTAAAGTTATTTTTCCACGTTTTTTTGTTTTTGAAGTCGATTTTATTTTTTGCAAAAAAGTTTTTGTTTAATGTTATAATTTTACTTTAAATATCTCCCCTGTACTACTCAATGCATCCATCTACACAATGTTTAACCTTTTCCTGGCGCGTGCCAACAGACCAGCCAAATGCTCGACCTTGTACTTAACATTCTGAATGAAAAAGTGTGCGAGTATCAGAAGACGGGAGCCGCAGAAAATCATCTCTTGCACTGTACCTACTTTAACTGTTTTTACGTTGTGATTTTAGTAATTATTGCTGCTTTGCCTTTTGCTCCTCTGACTGTACTGACTTTCAAGGCACCAGATCCTCGGTTGAGAGAATCGCGACGACAATCTCGCGTATCGTTATCTTTAATACTACAAACTCGGTATGTATACGGATGATATGAGGCAGGTTTTGTGTGGATGATCTCAGAGCTGGCACATTCTCCGCGTATCCACGCAAGTTTTAGGGTATTTCGGTGTTTCCTTTTAATAAAACTAACGAACTTGGTGTAAAGAACCTTTACTTGATAAGTTAATAATAAGTTACCTGTTCGAGCCACGCGGATAGGTTATTCCTAATTATGTAACGCCTGGTTTCGTCCAAACCGATCATAAGGAACATGAAAGGGATTGCCAGAAAAAAATCCGCAATTGCTATCCTCGCCGTACTAAAAAGTTCATGACACAGTGGCACGTAAGTCACACATAGTGCAAAGATCAAATCGAAAACTATACTGATATTCAACACGTGATTTCTCATACCTTTCTTTAAAATCGAAATTCTTCTAGTCTTGCAAATAATCACATCTGATATCTGAGTCCAGCACAAAGCAACAAAATAAGCCGTCTGCGATTTTCTCTCAAGGTTTTTCCTGGCCGAGTAATTCCAACTACGACCTAATGTATCTGTCACCGTTACCTTTTTACTTTCCCAAGCTGAGCGAACAAACATCAAGCTAGAAGGAAAGAACCCTTCCTTAGCGTATACTATGAAATACGCATACATTGCAGCGAAGAACTGAATCATCCCTACTTGAAAATACGTCATGAATAGCAAATATCCAGTAACGAGGTGATCTGTCGGTTTGCGAGGCGGTATCGACATGATGTCGTCTTCTGAGTCTTCGTATGCCAAACTTATTGCAGGAAGTAGATCCGTTCCAATGTTAATAACCATTATCAAAATAAGACTAATGGGCAAAGGCATGCCCAGGATAGCATACAATACAAAAGGCACCATTTGAGCTGCGTTTGAGGTAAGAGTATACGCAATGGTCTTTTTTAAATTGTCAAAGATCCTTCTACCTTCTTGAACCCCCATTACGATGGAAGCAAAATTATCGTCCAATAGAATCATATCCGCAGCTTTTTTAGAAACCTCAGTACCATTAACACCCATAGCTATACCAATGTCTGCCTTCTTCAAAGCCGGAGAATCGTTGACACCATCTCCGGTTACAGCCACTACGTAACCCAGCGATTGATAAGTCTCAACAATATGCAATTTCTGCTGAGGACTGGTTCTCGCAAACGTTATCTCTTTATACTTATTTAGTACAGCCTTCAAATCGTTACCGCAAAATTTTCGTAGTTCTTCTCCAGTTATAACAGCGGCCTTAAATTGACTCTTAATGTGAAGCGGTACATCAGCTAGATCAATGTGATGCTCAAACGCGTAATCATACGTAGTCGGCGTTGTAATAGTGCCACACTTACGAGATATAGCCAAGGCAGTGACGGGGTGGTCTCCAGTCACCATTATCACCCTAATTCCAGCCGACTTACATAACCCAATATATTTACCAATATGTTGTCTCGGTGGATCAATCATCGATATCGCACCAACAAAAATAAGGTCTTCCACGGGGAAGTTACGTACTTGTGTGTCGAATTCATAACCTATTGGAAACTCATGGAGTGGCAATATTAAATCGCAATATCCAATGACACGCTCTCCCATGTTAGCCATCTTGATGAAATTAGCTTTCAATTCTTTTTTCAACTGTGGCGTGAGGGGCCGTGGACCTTCGTCCGTGAGAACCCTAGAGCAGTATTCTAACACAATTTCTGGAGCTCCTTTCATTACTAAGAAATTGTAATTGGTTTCTTGCATATGGTGAATCGTGACTTGATATTTGTAAGCTGAGCTGAATGGAATTTCGCCCACTTTCGGGTTTTCTTCTTGAAGCTTTGTTGCTGAGCGGTATTCCTCCATGTACCTTAATATGGCGGACTCGGAAGCATCGCCGATAATTTTTCTCTTGTCAATGGCTTCGTCCCTTGTATTATAGCAGAAGGTTGCTTTTAAATTAAGGGAAGCGACTAAACATAAAGTGTTATAAGTTGGACATGCAACATGAGTATGGTCGTCTCTATCTAATATTATGAAATTGCAAAATAAATGGGACACCCTCATTTGATTCTCAGTTAAAGTTCCAGTTTTATCTGAACATATACACGAAGTGGATCCTAAGGTTTCCACAGCTTGCAATGTTTTAGCAAGACAGTTTTTCGTTTTGAGAGATTTAGCTGACAGCGTCATGCACACAGTCAACGTTACAAGCAAACCCTCAGGTACATTGGCCAACACCATGCCCAGCATATATTGCAACGCTGACAGCCAACTTTTCTGTGTGAGATATACCATAATAAAGAACACTACACCCATAATAAATGCTACGCCACACAATAACTTAATAAAACGAGTGATTTCTTTTGCAAGAGGAGTTGGTTCTTTTTTTATTCCGGTTACTAATCCAGCAATTTTTCCTATTTGTGTCATCTCTCCAGTCGCAATTACTATGGCTTTGCCAGTTCCCTCAGTAACAGGACATCCAAAGTACGCCATATTTCTGGACTCCATAGGATTAGAATGAGTGCATTGAGGCTTGTGCTTTATAGGTTCCGATTCGCCTGTCAAAGAAGACATATCCGTACTTAAATTAGTGCATGTAAGTATTCGAACATCGGCTGGCACTATATCTCCCCCAACCAATTCTACAATGTCGCCGATTACCAGTTCTCTATTGGGTACAGTTCTTCGATTTCCATCACGTATAACAACTGCTTGTGGTGGGATCAGTTTCTCGAAACCGCTCATAACCGCTATATTTTTGGCTTCTTGATAAAAGCCAAATAAGCCAGTGATTACAATCATCAAAGCGATCACAAGTCCCAAATAGAGATATTCTCTTGCAGAGTGAGCATCATGTTCTGCATCCCCGGATATATCTATTCCTATGGTCAAGAAGTACCCTACGAAATTGACTCCTGCTGCCACCCACAGAACACACGGAAACCAACCAAACATATTTGCCATAAATAATGATAACAAACTGGTGCCTTGAAGTTCTTTTAGCTCGTTCGGGCCATGTTGTTGCAATAGCTCCTCGGCAAAACTCTCTTTCAAGCCGGTGGTCGCATTTGTCCGGTACACGATTTCAAGTTGCTCTTGCGTGAGGAAGTGATCGCCTGCGTTTGTTTCTTTCTTAAGGACACTGATCCTGGATAGGTTTAAGGGGGTCTGGCTCAATCCACTTAACCGGCGAATGCTCAAAAAGGAACTGGAGCGTGAGCGCTTCTTTGACATTGTAGGTTTGTTGTAGGTACGGTTTGTTAAAATGATTTCAAGAATACAATAATTTTACTTTATTATATTTATATAAATTTTTACTTTATCACGTAGTTAGGGGTATAATAATATTTTGAGTACATTTTGTATTTTAGCGATATTATGACAACTTGTCATTTAGCTTTGACAGAATTTTATTCTTTCAATTTCTACAGTAGTTTCTGTTATTATACCATAATGATTTTATTTACGTACTATTCCGACCAAAGCGGTACCAGCGCCGGTGAGCGGGGTGCTTAAACGTCACTGCCAATGTTTGTTCACTTCTATACGGCGGCGGAAGACATGTCATGTTGTCGTCTATGTTGCGCCTGATCTCTTCTCGGTCGATTGCTGTCCCATCAAACTTTAAAGTGAGGAAAGAGAGAGTGCACCTAGCTCTGCCAGAGCGTTAAAATACGTCCCTGCGCCAATGGCTCATCCGTCCGTATTAAATGAGTTTTTAAAGAAATTATTTTACATTAAGAAATTATGGATATAAAAGATATTATTTAGTATTTCACAGAGAAAGGAAGATGGACTTGTGGCGAAAGCACGAGTATATCTACAACATTATGCAGTGCTTGCCGAGGTCTTTGGGTGGATAGGAGGTCCACTGACCCGCTGACTCAGCACTTTCCAACACATTAAAATGCCAGCCGAGTTTTTGTTTCTTTCTTTCTTTCGCCTTCCTTTCTAGCATTTCCCAAGTAGACTGTGACAAAACAACCATGCATGACGCACTCTAGGTATTCGTCTTTGCGTTATAAAGTTTTTTCAGTGCTTTTATTTATTCCGAAAGCATTTAAAAATAAATTTTTTTTCTTATGAAACGAAACAATTTATATAAATATGTAATTAATACAAGACCAAAACCCCCCCAAACAATAACCCAAGAAACAAAGAAAAACCAAACTACCTATGTGTCGCAACTTTGAATGTTAGAACTTTACTCTCTGAGACAAGGATTACAGAGCTGAATCATGCTACTGAGGAACTAGATGGGACGTAACAGGATTGTGTGAAACAAGAAAAAATTAAGAAAATATAAAAGAATATCCAGATTTTATATTAAACCATAATAAGGCAAGAAATGGTAGGAGTGGAGTAGGATTTATAATAAAAGAGGAGCAAAAAAACTCGTTATTATGGGGGATTTCAATGCTCAAATTGGAACAGCACAACAAGGCGAGGAAACTGTATTCGGCAGATACTCACATAGCAAAAGGTCTAAACACGGGCAGAAATTAATCGAGTTCGCTTTAGAAAAGAACATTAAATTCATAAATAGTATGTTTAAAACAAAAGTTAACCAAAAATGGACATGGATGTCGCCGAACGGAAAGCACCACAACGAAATTGATTTCATACTAACAAACAAAACCTGATTTATTTTTGCTTTCGGTAGGTATTATAAAAAAACCTCAACTTTAACACGGACCATAGAATGGTAAGGTGCAGGATAAAATTAGAAAACACGAAAAGAAAAAGCTATACCAAATCTATGAACGCAAATTGCGCAAGAAAATTACCAATATTATCAAGAGAAGACGGGATGCATCCGGAAAATGAATTCATTGATCTGCTCAAAACATCCACATCCACACACATCCAAACACAATATGATAACTTTGAAACAGGAATGAAACATTTAGTAACACAAATAGCATCCGAGAAGAGCAAGAAAAAATATCCTTTAAGTGCACACACACGACAATTGCTGGAAGATAGGAAACAACTGTACAAAGAAAAAAGAACAAAGGAAATAAAAATTGCTAAAACAAGCAAAGAAATAAATAAAGATTTCTCCAAAAGAAACACAGACAAAATGTATTTGAGGAATAGCTATAAAAAAAGAGAGCAATTAAAAATGCATACAAAAACCTACAAAACACAACAAAATGGGCAACACACATACTGGACAAGAATGGAAAGGGTATATCAAAGCTATCACATATAATAACAGAACTTTTAAATAACTCTACTTGTCACAAGAAAGTTCCTGTTTATACACAACACATCAAAGACAAAGTTTATGTCGACGACACTGCCCGAAATACTAATTTCAGAGATTGGCTTTTTTATCGAGACTCAGAAGAAGAACAAAGCACCCGGAGAAGACAAAATAACAAATGAAATATTGAAGCAACTACAAAAACTCTTTAACAATATTTTACAAAGGAAAACTCCAAAGCAATGGTCCGAATCTTCAATAACTCTTCTTTATAAAAAAGTCGACAGAGGTGACCTGAGCAATTATTGACCAATTAGCCTTATGTCCAACATATATAAAATATTCTCTAAGATAAATAGACTGATCTAAAGTCCTTACTTTAGATGAAAATGAACCTCGTGAACAGGCTGGATTCAGTAAACAGCTAGACTGGGAAAAGAAAGGTGTAAAAATCGACGGCGAATATTTAAGCGACCTAGGTTACGCAGACGACATCGTGTTCACGGAAGAATCCGTACAACTAGATGTAGTGTCCATAGATAATAATTAGTCAAGCACTATGATTGTTGATTGGTACACCCCTTTTATAATGTAGAGATATAGTTTATGGTCGGGCAATAAAGAACATGGCGAAGACACAATAAGGTCGTTTTAATGAGTCGGATAAAATCCCAATAAATCCTGAGCATCACACGTAATAAGATTCCTGGCCGAACCACGAACACAACAATTTGGCGACGAAGATGGAGGTCAGTGGTAAAAGTTTCATCGGAAACTTACCAGTTTTCGATAATGACGCTCAAAGTTTCGCAAGCTGGATGGAGTTATTTGAAGAATATTGTACGTTAAACAGCGTCCCACTAGAGAATGTCAGCAACGTCAGAAAGTCACTATTTCTATGTCATATTGGAGTCAAGCATTATAACGTGCTACACAGTATAAGCTTACCAAACAAGCCAAGTTCAAAAACAATCGCAGAATTGGCAACCATTTTGTCGGAAAAATATGATTCGCCAGGTCTAGAGTCTACAAACAGGTACATATTCTACCGAAGGATGCAGTCAGAAGCAGAAAGTGGCACGGAATATATTGCGGCCGTGCAGGAAATTGCAGCCAAATGCAATTTTGGCGGCCATGCGGAGAACGCATGCCGGGACCAACTCATTGTTGGAATCCGTAGCGAAAGTATAAGGAAAAAACTGCTGTCGATCTCAGAGCTAACCTACGAAAAAGCGAAAACTATATTCCTACAAGAAGAGTCTGTGGTGATGCAAATAAAAAATATGTCGGGTACATCAAATATTAATAAAGTCAGGAATCGTCAGGATAATTCAGGTCGTCCTTACCCAAATAGTCAGAGTCAAAATCGTCAAGGTCCGCCGTGTCAGAGTCAAAATCGTCAAGGTCCGCCGTGTCAGAGTCAAAATCGTCAAGGTCCACCACGTCAAAGTCAAAATCGTCAAGGTCCGCCGTGTCAGAGTCAAAATCGTCGGTATCCAGCATACCACAACCAGTCGAGTCATCAAGGTCATAACGCCAGGCACCAGTCATGCTACCGATGTGGGAGGAACCACAACCCAACAACGTGTCCAGCTCGTTCATGGAAGTGCTATGTATGTCAGTGCTTTGGTCATACGTCAACGATGTGCAGAAATCGCAATCAAGGTAACACAAACCAAGTAACTGAAGTCGAGTCGGTTACAAGTCCTGTAAGTAATAGTGTAGACAGTGTAGTTAACTTGTTAACAGATTCTTTTAACATAAATAATTTACAGTCAAGTCAGTCAATGTGTAAACTTCAGTACTACAGACAAACATGTACGTGCATATCTTGTGATATTCCATGTGATCTTAATTGTGGATTTCGTACAAATATTAAGTTGGTAAACATTAATAGTGTCTCACCTAAGCCACATATTATTAAAGTCAATGTTGAAGGATCACTATTAGAAATGGAAATTGATACAGGTGCAGCTATTTCATTGATTCCATATCAATATTATTTAGATATGTTTAAAAGTCATACCTTGAAGTCATGTAATATAAAACTAAATACTGTGTCAGGTCCTCTTGAAGTAGCTGGTATAATAAAAGTTAAAGTGTCCTTTAGTAAGTCTGTAGTTCCCAAGTTGTTACCACTTGTTGTAACAGCAGATAAAAAGTCTTTTATACCTTTGCTTGGGCGTGATTGGTTAGATATTTTAAACCCAGAGTGGAGAAATAATATTTTGTCAAGTAGTGTTAACAATAAGAATTTTGTAAAGTCTATTCAGCCAGAAGTCAAGTCAAAGAGTGAGTCTAATGTTGTACAACAGTTCATGAAAACTTATCCAAAGGTGTTCAGCAAAAATGTTGATTCACACATAGAAGGTTTTGAAGCAAAATTAGTTTTGAAAGAAAATAGTACACCGGTATTTTTAAAACCTTACCCATTACCTTATAATATTGTCCAAGTTGTCAGTGATACTTTAGATAAGTTGGAAAAAGATGGAAAGATTTATAAAGTCAATTATTCAGAGTGGGCATCACCATTGGTTCCAGTGAGAAAAACTAATGGAGATTACAGAATTTGTGTTGATTTTAAGCGTTCAGTGAATTATAATATTAAAGTTGATTCTTACCCGCTTCCCAAGCCGGAAGATGTGTTTGCTACAATGTCAGGTGGTGAAGTATTTGTTGTTTTAGATTTATCAGATGCATATACACAGTTATTAGTAGATGAGCAGAGTCAAGAATTGTTAACAGTCAATACACACAAAGGGTTATATAGATACAAGCGTTTAATTTATGGTATAGCATCAGCTCCAGCAATTTTTCAAAAAGTCATGGATCAATTATTGTCTGGTATACCTAATACAGTGTGTTACATAGATGATATTTTAATTAAAGGGAAGGATTATGCAGATTGTTACAATACAGTTGTCAAAGTTTTAGAAAAGTTAAATAAACATAATGTCAGAATTAATCATGAAAAGTGTAAATGGTTTTCAAAGTCTGTAGAGTACTTAGGTCATATAATTTCAAAGGAAGGTAGAAAGCCTAGTCCATCCTTAGTAGAAGCTATTGTCAATGCAAAGTGTCCCCAAAATGTTAAAGAGTTGAGATCATATTTAGGTATGTTAAATTTCTATCATAATTTCGTAGGGAATTTAAGTACATTAGTTAAACCTTTACGTCGTTTAACAGAAAATAATGTTAAATGGGATTGGACACCCGAATGTCAGTCTGCTTTCACCTTAAGTAAACAAATGTTAATTAGTAGTGATATTTTAGTCCATTATAATCCGTCCTTACCTTTAGTTGTATATTCAGATGCAAGTCCAGTAGGTCTAGGTGCAGTGTTGTGTCATGTTACTAATTTTAATGGTAAATCTGTAGAGAAGCCAATAGCTTATGCATCATGTTCATTAACTAAAGTCCAGTGTAACTATTCTCAGTTAGATAGAGAAGCTTTAGGTATTGTTTATGCAGTCACTAAATTTCACAAATATTTATGGGGTCGTCATTTCACCCTTATTACAGATAATGCTCCAATTAAGTATATTTTGCACCCTGGTAAAGGAATACCAACGTTAGCAGCTCAGCGCTTGCAACATTGGGCATTAATTCTTGAGAGTTATGATTATAACTTAGAACATAGAAAAAGTGAGAATGATAATGTTTTAATTCGCATAGGGAGGAATGGTGTTATTAATAAGGGTATAGTTTTAAAATGTCTTAGCCCAGTTGTGCACGACGCACCTTTTTGTAATTTTTATACTTTTTGGTATATTTTGTACAATGTTTCTTTTATATTTCGAATGCTGTATTTTTGATATTTTGTTTTCCATTAAAAAGACCAGTCTACCACCAACCATCACGGCGTTTACTTTCGTATAACAGTCCCCTTTAAAATAGGAAGTCTTGTAAACCAGCAGTGTGGTGATTAGGCTCAGTCCGCTACATCGTGGTCCTTCTACAGCCAGTCTAGCAAATATTGGTGATGGTGCGTACTCGTGCGGGTGCCAAGATGGGGGCTGAAGGGAACGCTGTGGAGAAGGAGCTGGAGCAACCAGGGCCCAGCCATTCACCCGCCGACGCGGCGGCCGCAGTCCAGACCCCTTCCGTCTCCGGCAATCAGACCCCGCCGAGGCCCGTCACTACAATCCAGACTCCGTCGAGACCAGTAAGTAGAACTTCATCTCGTTCTTCTGCTACAATGGTGGCTAGAAAGTTAGCCGCAGAGGCTTTACATGCTCGCCGTATGGCTGAATTAGAGCAGGAGGCCGCAGAGAGGGTCGCCGCAGAGAGGGTCGCCGCAGAGAGGGTCGCCGCAGAGAGGGTCGCCGCAGAGAGGGTCGCCGCAGAGAGGGTCGCCGCAGAGAGGGTCGCCGCGCGAGAGCGCGAGGCAGCGGAGTTGGAACTCCGAGCAGAATTGGCGGCTATAGATGCTGATGCCAGTCATCGTAGTTCGAGAAGCAGTCGTTCGGTCAATGACTGGCTGCAAAAATCGCAAGCTGCTCTGAAAGTTGATCCAGTTGGCCTAGCTGACCCCGTCGAGTTTCATTCAATTATCTCGGTCGCCCCCTCTCGCCTAGCCCCAGCCCCGGTTTCGCCTATAAAACCGGCTGACCTAGCCACAACAGCTACAAATGCTAACATGCATCTCTGTTCCAGCGATTCAGACCGCCTTGTGAAGTCGTTAGGCATTCTCATAGATAATGTTAATAAAGGCGCATGCCACCGTAGGGGTGATAGGGATTTTCCATTGCCGTTTTTCGACGGTAAATCGCATCTAGAATGGCTTTCTTTAAAAAGAGCCTTTCTAGATACGATGGACTCACATTCTGCAGTGGAAAATCTAGCTAGGTTGAACAAAGCATTGAAGGGATGCGCGCGTGAAGCGGTCATGATGCTGCTGGCAACGGCGCGTGAGCCTGATGTCGTGCTGCGCGCGCTTGATACGCGCTTCGGCCGCCCCGAGCTTATAGTGGCTCAGGAGGCAGCTGCAATGCGCACTTTACCGCGCGTCTCCGGTGAAGGTAAAGACCTTGCTATTTTTGCCAGTCGTGTTCGTAATTGTGTGGAAGCGATTCGGCTACTCGACCAGCCTCACTACCTAACATCGCCAGAGCTGATTCAATCGGTTATTTCTAAAGTCCCCGCACTGTTACGAGCACAATGGGTGGCCTACGCCAGCAGTCACGCGGCCAGTGGTCTACCCATGCTCGACATGTTCGCCGATTTCCTGGCCAACATAGTCGAGCTTCAGTCTAGATTCGGTCTCCTCCCTGAATCGGCTGGCGCACCGAGTTCGACTTCCGCTGCCAATAGCCGATTCAGGGATAAGGTGCACGCAGTCGTTGATGGAGAGAAATCTCGGTCAAAATCTAAAAATAGTTCATCCACGACTGTTTCAGGCAAAATTCATTGTGTTTTATGTCAACAACAGCATTCATTGACGCAATGTGACAAATTTCTTTCCTTGTCAGTAGATGACAAGTGGCGTTTTATAAAAAAGAAAAGAATTTGTCACAGGTGCCTCAAAGAAGGTTGGCATAGGCTAAGTTCGTGTTCAGCAAAAAGTTTGTGTGACATTGGCGATTGTAAATTCCGCCATCATAGGTTGTTGCACAGTGCTAGTGAGCGCGCAGCCGCAGCTCACGTAGGCTTAGAAGAGGACGACGATACTGCGCCGTCCACGCTGAGCTCCGCCCCGTGCGCGTCGAGCTCCGTACCTATAGTTTCTCTTGCTGAAGGGAAAGAAATCCTGTCCCACGCGTCAACTTCTTTTTCAGCTGAAAGTCCGGCGCAATCGCTGAGTCTTCGCCCGTTACTGAAAGTTGTTGCTGTAACTGTGTCTGGTCCGTCTGGTAGTGTCGATACTTATGCCTTATTGGACGACGGGTCGACCGCTACTTTTATTGATGCGGAGGTTGCTGCTAAGATAGGTGTTAAGGGGCCAGAAGGACGCGTTCACGTAGATTGCATAGGGGGCCTTAATAAGAACGCACTGGTGCGTTACGTCGACTTCTACATCAAGGGTCGTCACGCGAAAGATAGTCACCTTATTCGTAGGGCTAGATCTATTGGCAGTCTAGGGGTGTCGTCTCAGTTTGTCAACAGGGACGCCGTCACGAAATACCCATATCTTGCGGATCTTGCAGATGAGTTGTGTTACGGTAATATTCAGCCAATGCTCATCATTGGCATTGACAACTGGCATCTCACCGTATCTAGGGCCACACGTAAGGGGTCTAAGTCACAACCTGTCGCGATTCGTACTGCGCTTGGTTGGGTATTATTCGGTTTCGGTTGTAGTTCAACTACTCAGGTTGATGTTGTTAGCCACGCCACACTGTTTGAATCCGCGACTGTAGCCCACAGCGACCGTTCCGAATTAGAGCAGCTTATTAAGGAGCAGTACAAACTCGAGTCTATAGGTATTTCGAAACGTGAGGCGCGCAATGCTGATGACGAACGTGCTGATCAGATTATTGAGCGCACAGCACGCCGCCTGCCCAGTGGTCGTTTTGAAGTAGGTCTGATCTGGAAGTCTGACGTTTTATCGGTACCTAATAGTTACAACCTCGCCTTATCTAGGTTTTTAGGCTTGGAGTAGAAGTTGTGTAGGGATGGTGCCTACGCGGAGCGGTATCGTGCCAACGTTCTCGATATGGTTGGGAAGGGCTACGCCGAGCTGTGTCCAGAGACACCCACAGGGCCACGTATTTGGTACCTGCCTCACTTCGGCGTGGTCAACCCAAACAAGCCTAATAAGCTGCGGGTTGTGCACGATGCCGCTGCCAAATCCAAGGGCGTCTCACTAAACTCGTTGTTGTTACCGGGCCCTGACCTGCTTGTGCCACTACTCGGCGTTCTTTTTCGATTTAGAGAAGGCAAAATTGGGTTGACCGCGGACATTCGGGAAATGTTTCCGCAAATTAAAATTCGCGTTGAAGACCGTGACGCGCAGAGGTTTTTGTGGCGCGATAATCCACGCGAACCGCTGCGCGTTTACCGGATGTCGTCGATGATGTTCGGTGCCGCTTCTAGTCCCTTTACGGCAATTTACATTAAAAATAAAAATGCGGCCGAGCATCAGACACAATACCCGGACGCAGCACGTGCAATCATTTGCGACCATTATATGGACGATTGCATCTGCAGCCTTGACAGTGTGGATGAAGCAGCAAAACTGGCCGCTGATATTCACGCTGTCCACAAAAACGGGGGTTTTGAAATGCGTGGCTGGGCCTCCAACAGTGCCTCGGCTCTGACGTTGTTACCGAGGGAGACATTGCTGGAGGTGCCGGTGACTTCACCCGTGGACCTGGGCCACCTGGCCACTCCTGTGAGGACGCTTGGCCTTATTTGGCAGCCCACTACAGACTGTGTCGGTTTCAATATTGGATTAAAAAAGGATGGGCTGCCAAAAAAGCTTACCAAGCGGGTGGTTTTGGCCCACGTGATGCGAGTCTTCGACCCCCTCGGAATTATTGCGCCTCTAGTAGTGACCGGTCGCATCATGTTTCAAAATGCGTGGCGCAAGGGTCTCGAGTGGGATGAAGAACTTTCACAGCAGGACAGTGCAGCGTGGAGGCTATGGTTTCAGGATTTGTTTGGGGTTGCCGAATTGCAGATCCCACGCTGCTACTGCCTAGCCGACTATGAAGTGAATCATTGCGAGCTTCATGTTTTTTCTGACGCCAGCGAGTCTGCCTTTGCTGCGGTGGCTTACTGGCGGTTCGTACTTAAGGATGGAGGAGTCAAGCTCGCACTGGTTTGCAGCAAGGTCCGTGTAGCTCCTTTAAAGCCGGTGTCGATTCCGCGGTTGGAGCTGCAGGGAGCGTTGATCGCCGCGCGCCTCGCTTCAACAATCTGCAATTCTCATCGTTTGAGACCCGTCAGGCAAGTTTTTTGGTGTGATTCAATGACGGTGTTGAGTTGGTTACGAAGCGAGGCCCGCTCATTCAAACCTTTTGTTTCGCATAGAGTCGGCGAGATCCTGGAGTTAACGAGTGCCAGTGATTGGCGGTGGGTGCCTAGCGAGTTGAACGTCGCTGACGATGCAACCCGGTTAAAACGCACTACGTTATCCCTAGAGTCTCGCTGGATCACTGGTCCAGAATTCTTGCTTTCTTCTGACTGGCCTAGTGAGCCTAGTTCCTTCCCAACCGTAAATGAAGAGAGTAGGAATCCGGCATATACCACAGCAGTTTACCTCATCGGTAGCGTAGAGAGGCATGTGCCAGTCTCAGCTGATCCCAAGCGATTTAGCTCTTGGCTGAGATTGGTACGTGCAACTTATAAAGCTCATAAATATATAACTCTTATAAGACTCCATTCATTATCACGTAGGGGGCTTCAGGTAGATAATTTAGTGCGTGAGCAAGGGCGGATACTAACCTTTTCTTTTCAGCCTTCAAGCTCTTTTGGCTCTCCACATTCAGCGCATGAGACAGCTGCCGATATGCGCCTGGCCGAGACGCACATTTTACTCCAGGCACAGCTGGACTCATTTCCTGTTGAGATGATGTGTTTGAGCAGTCTCCCTCCCTTGCCCATACCTCGCACCAGTCGGCTGTTCCGACTGTCACTGATTGTGGATGAAGACGGCCTCATACGCCTATCCAGCCGTATCGCCGCAGCCTCGGGAGTGCCTGAAGCCACAAAAAACCCCATCATCCTCGATGGGAAGCACCCTGCCGTCCAGCTACTAGTAGACCACCACCACCGCCGAGCCGCCCATGCCAACACAGAGACCGTGGTCAACGAGCTTCGTCAGAGCTTCTACTTGCTCGGCTTAAGAAACGTCGTCCGCTCCGTTGCCTTCCGTTGTCAGCTATGCCGCATTCGCCGAGCTGAGAAATTCCAGCCGCCTACAGGGAATTTACCGGAGGCACGTTTAGCTCACCACAAGCGCCCCTTTACATTCACTGGGCTAGACTACTTTGGACCAGTTCAAGTGACTATTGGCCGAAGACGGGAGAAGAGATGGGTCGCTTTGTACACGTGCCTAGTCGTCCGCGCCATCCACTTGGACGTTGTTGGAAGCTTGTCGACAGATTCTGCTGTAATGAGTCTTCGGCGCTTCGTGGCTCGCAGAGGAACGCCTTCTGAGATTTGGTCTGACAATGGCACCGCATTCATCGGGGCAAGAAGAGAACTCCGTGCACTCTACGGGGACGCAGCCATAGAATATGCTGCAACGGAGAAAATTAGTTGGCGCTTCATTCCTCCATCGGCTCCATTTATGGGTGGAGTATGGGAGCGACTGGTGAGAAGTGTGAAGACAGCACTCCGAGCGACCCTCACCGAACGTGCTCCGACAGAAGAAGTTCTCCGAACCGTACTCGCAGAAGCAGAAGGGCTAATCAACTCCCGCCCCCTGACGCACGTTTCGGTAGAGCCCGGCAGCGAAGAGGCGCTCACCCCAAATCATTTCCTCCTTGCAGCTTCATCGGGGCGTCCCGTTCCAGCAACCTTGACGGACCGTGATCTGGTGTCGAGAAGCGGTTGGCGCAAAGCGGTCAGACTGGCGGACCACTTCTGGCAGCGCTGGGTTAAAGAGTACTTGCCGAATCTCATTCCCAGACCCAGGCAAGGCGACGTTCCAGAGTTGGCTGTGGGCGATCTGGTCCTGGTGGCTGACGGCAACCTACCGAGGGGCTCCTGGCCGAGAGGGCGCATCTCAGCGACTTACCCGGGCCGCGATGGGGTGATCCGAGTGGCGGAAGTCAGGACTGCAGCGGGCACACTGAAGAGGCCCTTGAGGAAGCTGCTCAAGCTGAGTGCTTAACTTTGGGGGGAAGGAATGTGCACGACGCACCTTTTTGTAATTTTTATACTTTTTGGTATATTTTGTACAATGTTTCTTTTATATTTCGAATGCTGTATTTTTGATATTTTGTTTTCCATTAAAAAGACCAGTCTACCACCAACCATCACGGCGTTTACTTTCGTATAACAGTCCCCTTTAAAATAGGAAGTCTTGTAAACCAGCAGTGTGGTGATTAGGCTCAGTCCGCTACACCAGTTATGTTTCTTGTATCTGTAGATGGTGTAGTTAAGAAAGTCCATTTAAACCAAATGTCCCATGCACCCCTACCATCCAGTACTCCAGTTGCTACTCCTTTAGTGCCAAGTTCAGTATATCCTGGTCCAGTAGTAATTCCTCAACCCAGCTTTAGTCAGCCCATTCCAATGTATCCTGGTCTAGTCCGATCAAGTCCCTTATGTCCCAGTCCTGTCCAGCCCAGTCCAGTATGTCCCAGTCCTGTCCAGCCCAGTCCAGTACGTCCCAGTCTTGTCCAGCCCAGTCCAGTTCAGTCTAATCCAGTGTCAGCTCCTCAACTCAGGAGATCTAAGAGAATTATCCACCCACCAACTAAACTAAATCTGTGAGGGAGGATGTAGTGTCCATAGATAATAATTAGTCAAGCACTATGATTGTTGATTGGTACACCCCTTTTATAATGTAGAGATATAGTTTATGGTCGGGCAATAAAGAACATGGCGAAGACACAATAAGGTCGTTTTAATGAGTCGGATAAAATCCCAATAAATCCTGAGCATCACACGTAATAAGATTCCTGGCCGAACCACGAACACAACACTAGAGAACGTGTTGCAGGAGCTTGCGAAGGAAAGTAGGTTTGACGATGAATGCTGCCAAAACTAAAATTTTAAACAAACGGTTCGGCAAAACCCAAATAATTGTAGATGGGCAAGTGATAGAATATGTTAAGGAATACATCTATTTAGGGCAATCCAATTCATTTCAAGACCTAAACCGAAAAATAGATCGATAGGAGAATAGCAATATCATGGGAAAAGAACTGGAGTTTTAAAGAAATCATGAAGAACACCCAGATAAACATGAAATTGAAAAGTAATTTATACGAAATAGCGATCCTTCCATGCCTCTTACATATGGATGCCAAACATGGTCACTACGAAAAGCAGATGAGCACAAACTCGGTGTTATGCAAAGCAAAATGGAGAGAAGCATGTTGGGCGTAAGATTGTCTGACAGAATGACTAATGAGGACATAAGGAAAAAACTAGACTAAACGATATAATATAGAAAGAACAAGAAGTCTGAGAAGGAAATGAGCAGGACATATATGTAGAATGAAACACGAAAGATGGACAAAGAAAATCGGGGAGTGTGTGCCTAGAGATGGAAAAAGGAAGCAAAGAAGGCCGCGAAAGCGCTGAGAAGATGTATTTAAAGATAGATGTGGACCTGACTGGAGGAGACCAGCTAGAAATAGGTAAAAATGGAGAAAACTGCGGGAGGCCTACGTCGGCGTTTAACGTAACGTAAATAGTGTAATATATGAATGTAATTTAATTAATGTAATGAAAAGAATGTCATGTAATGAAAAGTATGTAATTTATTAAATGGATGTAATGATCGTAATGTTAATGCTAATAATGGAATGCTTATAATGTAATGATTCTATCGAATGTAATTATACTACCTATTGAATTTTATGGATTTAATGTAATGTTTTTAATGTAATATGTTAATATGATTTGTTACATTTGCTATGAACCAAATTTGTATGTTCTAAGTTTTTATGGTAGAATTAAATGATTTTTTCAATTTATTTAATTAATACAAACAATGGAGAAGACCGTTAAAACTCATTGTAGATGGCGCGACCGCAGCTAGATCCCAATCTGACCAATGAAGTCAAGCTATATTTTGAATTATAAAATGACATTACCAGATTTTCAACCAATGACGATGTGTAGAGCCAGCTATGCTGGCGCCATTAGTTTCACAGTTGTCATCCTCATTGGGTCGTCCCCTATTACATAGGACTTAAAAATAACTGGCAAAATGTGGATAGGTAGTAGGTAGGTATACTATAGGTACAGCTCTACATAACCCTTTGGAGATAACTGGCGTAATAAATTATGTATAGAATTCCAAGCCGTGCGCCGTTAGACCATTTCGTGCGGCCGATATTTCCCATCGCGCATCATCAAAACCCGGCTAAGTGCGAGTTGGACTAGGACAGCCCCCTTAATTTTTTAATTTATTTTTATTATTTGTCATTATAGCGGCAACATAAATACACATTCTGTGAAAATTTCAACTGTCTACCTAATATAGATCTAGAGATACAGCCCGCTGACAGACAGACGGACGGACGGACGGAAAGACAGCGGAGGCTTAGTAATAGGGCCCGTTGGTTACCATTCGGGTAGGGAACCATAGAAATGAAGTTCTTACATAGGTAAAAAAAATCATTCCCTTTTGAACCCTTTAGGGGTATATAGCGCCCACCGTCAAAGTCAAAAGATGCTCGTAGCTTTATACAGTACCGCATGATTATTTTGACGCCCGTATGACATTGCCAGGTCGCAGTTGGTAAACATATCACTGACATTCTGACAGACTTATTAGCATATTGCTACCAGAATGAAGATTACTGTCATTCTAAACGACTTGTCAGACGTTATTCCTACGAGAATGAAGATCACTGTCATTTTGACAGACGTGTCAGACGTTATTGCTACGAGAATGAAGATCACTGTCATTTTGAGACGTGTCAGACATTAGTGCTACGTGAATGAAGATCACTGTCATTTTGACAGACTTGTCAGGCCTATTGCTACGATAATGAAGATCACTGTCATTTTGACAGACTTGTCAGGCCCATTGCTACGAGAATAAAGATCACTATCATTTTGACAGACTTATCAGGCCTTATTGTTACCAGAATGAAGATTACTGTCATTCTAAACGACTTGTCATACGTTATTCCTACGAGAATGAAGATCACTGTCATTTTGAGAGACGTGTCAGACATTAATACTACGTGAATGTAGATCACTGTCATTTTGACAGACTTGTCAGGCCTATTGCTACGACAATGAAGATCACTGTCATTTTGACAGACTTGTCAGGCCTATTCATGCTACCAGAATGAAGATCACTGTCATTTTGACAGACTTGTCAGGCCTATTGGTACGAGAATGAAAATCACTGTCACTCTGACAGACTTGTCAGACATTATTGCTACGAGAATGAAGATCACTATCATTTTGACGGACTTATCAGGCCTTATTGTTACCAGAAAGAAGATCTCTGTCTTTTGACAGACTTATCAGGCCTATTGGTACTAGAATGAAGATCACTGTCACTCTGACAGACTTTTCAGACCTTATTGCTACGAGAATGAAGATCACTGTCATTCTGATAGACTTGTCAGAGCATATTGCTACGAGAATGAATATTACTGTCATTTTGACCGACTTAACAGACGTTATTGCTACGAGAATGAAGATCCCTGTCATTTTGACAGACGTGTCAGATATTAGTGCTACGAGAATGAAGATCACTACGATAATGTTCGCCCAGGGAGAAAGTAGTACAGCCAGATGGTACTCTGTATGACCAAACCTTTCTGATAGACGCTGAATAAAAGTCATGGATGAATCAAGGATGTTCGTGGATGAAATAAAACAAGTACAGAAAATACACAATTCATTTGCTTCGCTTATATTTTCTTATATACAATTGAAATCATTACAATTAAGTATTTATACTAGCAGCTCTACATGTATAGTTTATTAATTATATAAATCGTACAGTAGCTTTCGCCCGCGACTTCGCTTCCTTCATTACAGCCAGAATAATGTAGCTCTAGCTTCTAATTAATAAAATAATTTTCGGAATCAGATCAGTGGTTCCGTTGATTATCCCCTACATCCAACCTTACAAACTTAACGTCTAATATTAGTATAGATTTAAATTAATGAGGATTACTACAGGAGTACAGGCATACCATTTATCTGAGATGGTGCCTGGGGTAGCGGCGCGGTGCGGGGGGGTTTGACCTTAACGACACATCACCAGATCCCCGCGCCGCTCTGTTCAGCTAAAAGGGAACAAAAATGTTATGTACATACATGTATTATTTTCGATACCCACACAAAATCATACATTTTTATAAATATACATCGTGATTTAAGGTATAAAATGTATCTTTATTTCTGAGGTTTATTGTTACAGTTACACAATACATACTTTTTTTTTTTAACTATACAGGGTGGAAACTTTTAACAGGGCAGTAAGGGAACTATCCTAAGGTGGAAGCGCAAGAATAGCCCGCGAAATTTAAATTTTCTTGCGTTTATTGCAATTTGCAGGTCAGTGTCAGGATGTATGTTGATAAAAAAATGGTGTTAAATGAAATTGGAGGGTTGTATTGATGATTTGAATGATTATAATTCTGTAACTCCATACGTGCTACTGACGCGATTCATATTTTCATCAACATACAACCTGACACTGACCTGCAAATTGCAATAAACGTAAGAAAATTTAATTTTCGCGGGCTACCCTTGCGCTTTCACCTTAAGGTAGTTACCCTTACTGCCCCATGAAAAGTTTTCACTATACAGGGTGAATTTTTCATGTAGGCGTGTATGACTAAATCCGAAACTATGGGTTCGATTCCTGGCTAGGAATATTGATTTTTCAAAAATCTAATGATGCAGTTTTAGTTTCCATCAAAATCGGACTCGAGACGCCTTTGAGCATTTTTCACGATTCCTCATAGTTTCGAATATGGCCATCCAGGCCCACTTAAATATTCACCCTGTATTTCGAATTCTACTGTACAGGGAAACCCATGTGTTTACATTAATCGAACAACTCGATATTAAACATTTGGGAAGTTATTTCGGAAAATCCTTAACAAAAATACAATATTACTGTGCATTTTCGCTTACACTAGGTGATACGTAAAACATAAGTCAGCCTGTTACCCCGAAGGGTAGGGCAGAGGTGTGCCTAATAGTAAGTACACTCACATTTCACCAGTTATGTTTTTAAACCCCTTGTAATAAGGGGCGAGCCTATTGCCATGAAAGGGCACAAATCCAGACTCCGTGGCTGCTACTGAGAAATTCCTCATGGAAAAACCCAACATCACTTTACCTGACCCGGGGATCGAACCCAGGACCTCATGCTCAGCAGTCGCGCTTGCGACCACTCGACCAACGAGGCAGTCTATACTTAAAACATTGCACAAATAAATGCCGCTCGACTTGTGAGTGAGTTTAAAATTCAACAGTCCAGTTATGCTATAGTCTAGTTACCTTTTGAACGCCACTGCCACATATAGGCGACAAACAAGCGCGTGCCCTGTACGCCAAACGACAAAAATATGTGACAAAATGGTAGGTGACGCGTGTGCGTGTGCGATGTACGATGCGGGCACGCGCGTGTGATTATGCTTTGGCGTTCAAAAGGTGTTAAGGCGTTCTTTACGTATGACTGTTAGTGAAAAGGAGCATAATTGTTTTAACTGATGATAAATAATTATGTTAAAGGAAGGTTGATAATCTCAAAATAATTATTACGATTGATTAATATCTTTGGTAACGCCTATTTTGTACTTTCGACACATATGGTAAGGTTTTATTATATTTTATCTACATGCGAAACTACAAGACTTTTTTTCGACCTTATTAGCATACTAGTCAGTATCAACATAAGGCAGGCAGCTATACAGCGTGTACCAAAAAGGAGACCATCAAACTGAGCCATTTTCTCCATGGGACCAAAATAAAAATCGCAAAAAAGTATCTTTTGTCTAGTACAAAATTTAAATTGTTAAGTGACGCTAATGTATGGGACAGCAGATTAATTTTTCGCGATTTCGATGTTGAAAAAGGATAAGTTTGATGATCTGAATCACACCCTGTAATATAACCACACCTTCCTGGAGCACGCTGTATAAGTATTAAGGGTTAAATATAATTACATAGTTAGCAAAACTTCACAGACATGATAGGTTTTGATATATAAATGGATTGAATTTTAACTAATTTCGTGCTATTTGAGGGCAACTTTGGCAGTTAAAATATAACTTTAGGAAATAATATTTTACTGGTATTGAGAACCGACACTTATTTCGTCTAAGTCAAAAAGGCCATATATAACATCTAGTATCGTGATTCTACTTTTTAAAGCAAAAGCGAGTAGGCACCTACTGGGTATGCTCGTTCTATCGAAGGCCTCATCCATCTCTCCACACGTAGCAAGAATTTGGTCTAAAGCAAACCTAATCATTCATTATAGCCATTAATATTAAATTAACCATTGCCTTAGAACATAGTTACACCTTTTGAGCGCCACGCCATGTGCCCAACACGCCACGTGTCGACTAATACAAGAATGAAGTTACGAGTGATATTTTATTGCAAAAATATGGGACGAAAAGCAATGATTAAATTGTTTATATAAGATAAGATTTTGGATTCCCTTTTTTTTTGTAAGTATGTGTGAATCGACGAATTTGTAGCTTGGCGTGGTAGGTAGGACGCCGATGCGTTTACGCTCTGGCATTGAAAAGGTTATTAAATCTACTAAAATAATACAATATAAAAGATAAGTATTCAGGCAGGCAGCAATTCTGAATTTGAAGCTGAGAACTTCTTACCTTATGTAAAATAATCTAGAAAGCCCGCGAAAAAATGTGATAAAAAAATAACGTACAGTATAATTTCAAAAGTCCTCAACTCGGAAACGTCTATCTTTGTTGCCTTGTTTCTTTATGAAAGTTTTATGTTTTTAAAGTAATTACTAGAGATCGGAATAGATTGAGTTTATTTGCCTAAACTTCAATGAAGTAACTTACAAATAAAATACCAAATAGCATTAAAGATGACTTGACACAATTTAAACGGAAACGAAATATTTTATCTTATTAAAAAATGCTACTATACCATTGACGAATTCTTTCTTGACAAAATATAATAAACTAATTAAGTATTTATGCTTGAAAATTCAAAAACTAGACTAATAAATTGTATTCTGAATATTTATTAAAATAATTAATTGTATTCTAAATGTTTATTACAAAAAAATATTGTATTCTAAATATTGAAATTATATATATATAATATATGATAAAATAATATCTAATATTGTTATATAGTGTAAGCTAATGGGTAGTTTTTGAGTGACCATAACCTAAGTATAAAACCTACTGTATCACCAAAAATCACACTAATAAATACTTTGACTTTGACTATATCTGGTTAATATCTCTCTCATAATTAACAGTTTTATTTCGGAACTTAAAAATCATTCCGGGAGTTAATAGGGAGGTACTATCCACATTATACTTACTGCCGTGAAGTTAAGGCTAATAAAGTTTACCTATTCCGCAGTAGCGAAGGGTCAATTTTTGTAAGAGGTAAGCAAGAGTACATAACTTTAGTGATTTTATTATTTGCCTATAAAATACTGACTGTGGCAATTTTCAAAGTGAAGCCGGTAGGAATCGTTCTATGGAACCTTCACCACTGGTATTCCGACCTCTGGCTATTTATCACACACACAATAATAATAAACTTTGAAAGCTGAGAAGGAGAAAGAAATAAAATATCTCGACTTGGCACACGAGGCTGTTGACTGTGGAATGTAAACTCGGCTATCATTGTGCCGATTGTCGTGCCGGCCAATGGCCAAGAGCCTCGACGCCCATCTTTCGAGGCTCTCCCTATGCGGTTGGATCAAGGGCCTGATTCAGAAGGCAGTACTCCTCGATACGGCTCGCATAGTGAGGAGGTTTCTGTCTCTGGAGTCCTAACCTCCACCGGTAGCTTGGACCCTGCTGCCGACACCGGCGAATTACTATATTTTTTTATATTTTTAAATGTTTTTTTGTATTCATTTCTATAGGAATATTTAAAAATGTAAATCATGTGTATAAAGATGAATAAAGAGAATAATAAACTTTGCAAACATAGTGTAAGACCTATAATAATAATAATCTTTTCCAAGAAGGCAACCACACATACAGTTTTTATACTCTTTAATTACACAAACGTAATAAAAGTTTATTTCTTAAAACTAAAACACGCATTTCATACTTTTTCTTTCTTAGCTTTTAATTATTTTTCAAACAAAAATTCTTAAATGTTATAGGAATGAGTTAAGTGGAATGATTTGTTTTTTTCCTGTCGATCTTCGAATGGATCTATGGAAGCTCAGCAAATTACGCATACATACATACATTATCAATCAGAATCGTTAATATAGATTCAGTTTATTCTGTTTAACATTTTCTATTCTTGACAACCGCCTGTAGAATCTTCACAAAAAGAAAGTTTAAAGCCGATTTCATTTAGCAAGCCATTTTCAGTTTAAAATTTCAAATTCACTTCAACAAAATATACAGGGTTATTTGATAATATGTCTGCAATCCATCATGGGGATGTAGGCAAGGTCATTTGCAGACAAATGACCCCAATGCACATGACAAACTTCTGAGTAATTTGACAATTTACGGTTCTTTCATGAAACCAATATATGTCAAATTATTGGCATAGGGATACGTTGCTCCACTCTAGGAACTTCTACTATATCGTGGGTGCGTTTACGAACATTTAAACTTACATACACAAACAGCCAGACCCGGAAAAACTACCTGTACATACAAATATTTGTTCCGTGCAAGAACCAAACCCGCGACACGCAGCGCAGCAGTCAATCGCTCAGCCACTGCGCCAACTGTACCGTCGTCCACAACCTTAAAGGATTGCCGAAATAAGACCCTGTAACCCTGTATACATAAACATACCAATTTGAGGCACTCAACACAACAGACTAATAGTACCATTATCGCTGGCCAGCAACAACAGTCTATTCAGCGGTAATACTGCCATACACGTCAGTACGCCCCGAAACGTATCGGAGCGTAGTTTCGTGCTCGAAAAGCTGGCGTCTTGAGAGAGAGACGTGTGCACTCCGATGCGGTTGTTCGTTGTGCCTGAGATCAACTCTTTGTAGTATACTGAGAGGCAGTGGACGGGCTCTGTGCTGCCTCTGGATGGAGAAAAATACATTTAAGTTAGTTACCTTAGTGTAGGATAATGATAAGATAAGATTTCTTTGTTTGTTTAAACATTGTATACATACAAGAGCATGCAAGATATCATCGTTTAAGTCCAGACATGTTTAGCCGTAAGTATCGGCGTACAAATATTTCCATAGCATTGAGAAAAAAAAAAAAAACAATATGAAAATATCTAAAAATTACCTAGAATATGCACATGTAAAGTTTATAATTTAACCATTTTATAAATTAATAAATATTTTTATGTGATAATGTCAAATTCCAAATTCATATAAATTTAGTCCAGAAAAGATAAAATTATTCAATCAAATAGAAAAATCTTTTTCGGCAAGAAATTCGGAGATACATATCGGAATATTTCGGCTATCGGTTTTCGATATTTTTCGGGTTTTTGCGAAAGAAAATCGATTTCCAAATCGATCGAAAGATGATGATCGATTTTTTGGCACAGCGACGGCTGTCTATGACTTCTAGTGTATAAGATATGGGTGTAAGTAAATAACGGAACTAGTGTGCTTTCAGAATAAGGCAGGGTGTAAACAAGCCATTCACGAAGCCGTCAACCAAGCATTACGTACATCAAACTAATAACCCTACGCAAAAATGATTGCTGGGAAACGACTTTTTTTTTGGGGGTCTAAAATCACGTTTTACGGTAAAACTCAATGTAACACATTTAAAACCTTGTGCTGATGGATGCTTTGAATAGTAAACGGGTCATGGAGGTAATTAAAGCAAACCTTTAAAACTAGTATTAAAAAAAAACTTGGGAAAAATTTGGAATGTTGACCTCCAATATCTCCATAACTAGAAGGTTCCTAGGTATGGTCCAGTACATAAAAATTATCGCAATGACGGGGAGAACCAGTGCCTTTCGGTTATTTTTACACCCTTTATCGTTTGTTATTAGTACCGCCACCACGCTGCTGGCCAATCTCAACACTAATTAGCTAAGTACCAAGTACAAGCGCAAAAGCCTGGCCGATAACATTTACTCTTTGTCTTTTGAAGGTTTCTGAAAAGTAGGCTTGCTTTAACTTGCCGTAAAGTTCATTTTTGAGCACATCCTAGGGACGCAGAGTCTTTATAGTGGACAAGTGGGTGTGTAGTGTATAATACACTGAAACACGTGTGCGGTGGTAGAGGGCTAAAAGTAGGTTCGAATATTTTAATTATTATTATTTCACGTTACTTATGATAAAATTAAACTTCCAGGAACTATTCAGATTGGAAAATCTAAAAAAAATGTAACTACTCCCTAAATTGTGCAATGATATTTTTTTGTCAAGGCATAGTATTATAGAATTACATAAATAACCAAAGTATTACTTACTTCATATGTGCTATGAGTTCTCCGTCATCAGGTCTCCATAGAGCCGTGACCTGATCCAGACCAGAGCTGAGTAGTCTATGGTCGTCTACTGTCGCCAATCTCAGTACCTGAGTAATGAAAATGTTATTATGATACAAAGACTGTAAGAAATTAGCTGAGTTATTTAGTGCAAACATAATTATGGTTGTTAGTTATAACAAAAAATATTATAGTCACAACAACAGCTTATGCAACAACAAACTGCACGCGATCAACAGCACATTTAATCCGGCGTTCATGAGATGACCGTGCCAATATTCCATAGTAATTATAACAACTCTTGAACGCGGTTTCATTGGTGAAGCGCAACCTTGACAATGGATCATTGGTTCATTACACTGAGACCTTTGAAACGCAGTTACCACTCCAATTTTCCGGCTCTATCTGCACCCCACCCGTGTTGAGTGCCCGGACTGCCAAACATGAGTTGCATGTTTCAAGCTATATGCTGGTAATTAGTGACCGATACTTAAAAACGTTATTGTACTCATCATAACAAACAACTTTCCCAAAGAAACTTTTTTATACTCATTCACTATCACAAAAACACAATAGCAGTATGAAATTCGCGCGCGCGCTTGTGACCTATCAGCTGTTAGTATTATTATATTACTATTGTACCGTGCAACAGTGAGTAAGCAGAGCACCCACGTGGCGCGCGAATTTCATACGGTTGTTGTGTTATTGTGATAGTGAATAAGTATTAAAAAAAAATGTTTCTTTGGGAAAGTTGTTTGTTATCATGAGTACAATCACGTGTTTAAGTATCGGTCAGTAATTACCAGTCACCTTAGATAGCGGATCTCCTAAGCTACAGCGTCAAGAAGTACCGTCATACCTCAACGGTTGATCTGCGTCGCGCTCACCGGTAGGCGCAGTAGCCACATACTGACCTCGCCGTCGTGCGCGCGCCACGTGGCGATGGTGAGGCCGGTGCGCAGGTCCGTGACGGCCACGTGCCCGCTGGCCAGCCCGCACGCCGCCCAGCCGCCCGACGAGCACACGCACATGCAGCGGATGAACGTCGTCGCGCTCATTGGTAGCTGGATTAAAGAACAAAGAACAAAATAATTGAAACAATATCGCGTTGACTCCAAAAAAAATCATTAAATTGTATTTTTTTCGATTTATCATGTTTTACTACATAATTTGTTTTGACCTCATACATCTCAAAATGGCGACCCGCCCCGGCTTCGGACGGGTGCAATATTTTACATATAAACCTTCCTCTTGAATCTGTCTAATTAAAAAAACCGTATCAAAATCCGTTGCTTAGTTTTAAAGATCTAAGCATACATAGCGACAGACAGCGGGAAGCAACTTTGTTTTATACTATGTAGTGATGACATTAGGGATGATTTATCAAATCGAAAAAATAATATTTTTCAAGTGACAGTTTATTGCGCATGTACTTTTTCTTTTCGAGCTCGTGGCTAAATAAGAACAACCGCTCGGGTGGATGTTGCGATTAAGCCGTGCTTGCCTAGGTTGGTCTGTGGATGGCTGACCGCCCATTACATACCGAGCGTACGGAAAGCTCGTTAAGCCATTGGTCCCGGCTGTCATCTACATCTTTGACAGTCGTTACAGGTAGTCAGTGACCCAAAAAGTCTGACAACCGGTCTACCAAGGGGCGATACCCCTTGGTAGACCGGTTGTGATGGGTGACCGCCCATTACATACCGAGTTTCCTCCATGCCTCGGAAAGCACGTTAAGCCGTTGGTCTCGGCTGCCATTTGTAGATCATTGATAGTCGTTACAGGTAGTCAGTTACCCAAAAAGTCTGACATCCAGTCTTACCACGGGGTATCGTATTACCCAGTACTAACTGGGTTGTGGAGGTCAGATAGGCAGTCGCTCAAGTAAAATAATGGTATTCAGCTGCATCCGGTTAGACTGGAAGCCGACCCCAACATATTTGGGAAAACGCTAGGCAGCTGATGACTTTATCTTCTCATCTTAAAGACAGTGGTGGTGAAGTGCACTTCTCTCTAATTTAAATCTAGGTCAATTGCCCAATGCAAACCAGTTTACCTTCAGCTCGTGCGAGGTATGCGGCGTGCGCGCATCTATGACGCGCAGGGTGGCGTCTGTAGTGGCCGCCAGTACTGCCGCAGACGGACCCGCCAGGGTACGGACTATGCTGACTGGAGACTTCATGCTGTCCAACTGAATCGAACAACAATTTGGTTAATGTAGTACTTTATAGGAACGAAGAAACTCAAGTCACTTGTGACCTAAAAGCAGGTTATAATAAATTCCATTTTACTAATAATTTTTGACCAAGCAGGTTGAACTAGTTACAACGAAATGAGTTTAATTGAAAAAGCTTAAGGTGGAAGCGCAAGGGTAGCCCGCGAAATTTAAATTTTCTCAAGTTTATTGCAATTTGCAGGTCAGTGTCAAGTTGTATGTTGACGAAAATATGAATCGCGCCAGTAACACGTATGGAGTTACAGAATTATAATCATTCAAATCATAAATACAGCTCTCCAAGTTCATATAATCACATTCAATAGCTATTTCATGAAAAAGTCACTCTTTGAGATTATATGAACTTGGAGGGTTGTATTGATGATTTGAATGATTATAATTCTGTAACTCCATACGTGTTACAGGTGCGATTTATATTTTCATCAACATACAACCTGACACTGACCTGCAAATTGCAATAAACGTAAGAAAATTTAAATTTCGCGGGCTACCCTTGCGCATCCACCTTAATGTTACTTTTGGAATCGATGGACAATACAAAATGTATTGTCCATCTTAATTAAATACGACTTAATCGGTACCTACAACAAAAGTTATCCAAATTTGCTGGTGCCATAAATATTTAAGTTAAATCTCAGATTTGTTACAAGAAAAATGAACAAGAAAAAGGGTGGACCGATTTGTCTGCTCATAAACACCCACAAGCAATAACTTCAGTTTATCCGTGATTATGGAGCTTGCAACCGCACCGAAATATCAGGAACTCAACACAAATAGTAAGCATAGTAACTATCCTGTTTTAGTGTTAATGATATTGTTACAAGAATACTGGAGAGCTGATAATGCAGAAACATTTTAAAAAACATCGTAAGAACAAACCTGCGACACGACGCTCTCCATGAAAGGGTCCCATATATGCACGACGGAGTCAGTCGACACGGCGAGACGCAGCGACTCGAGGAACGTGAGCGACAGTACACCTTTCTTGTGGCCCGTGTACGACCAGTTGCATTGCGAGGTCGCGTTGCCGTCACCCTGGGGATGAAAACGACTGTTTTACTAGTCATTCTTGATTATTACTGTCTTTTCTAGTCTTGTCTGAGCGACGAAAAGCACTCGAATTTCAGGAAAATGCGAATCCGGAAAGACGTAGAATATTCGATATTTTTATTATGACCTCATAAAGTAAGGTTTCAATGGATGTGTTTGCCACACACCGAGTGGTGACTATGGCATGAACATAGAAAGCCAGTATTTGACCAGCGTTGTTCTGCAAACCAGTGATCTGCTTGATGTGTCACAAAAAAGAAGAGGGGTTCAAGTAATGCAAGGCACTGACTATACTAAGATACCTGATTCCTCAAAGACCAGAGTCTGACAGTCTTGTCCTTCGACCCGCTCATGAAGCTGCTCTCATTGTCCAGACAGTGTATGGACTTGACTGAATTAGTGTGAACCACAAACATCTAAAAGTTAGTAACTACAAACCTGATTCCGCAAACACCAGAGCCTGACAGTCTTGTCCTTCGACCCGCTCATGAAGCTGCTCTCATTGTCCAGACAGTGTATGGACTTGACTGAATTAGTGTGAACCACAAACATCTAAAAGTTAGTAACTACAAACCTGATTCCGCAAACACCAGAGCCTGACAGTCTTGTCCTTCGACCCGCTCATGAAGCTGCTTTCATTGTCCAGACAGTGTATGGACTTAACTGAATTAGTGTGAACCACAAACATCTAAAAGTTAGTAACTACGAACCTGATTCCGCAAAGACCAGAGCCTGACAGTCTTGTCCTTCGACCCGCTCATGAAGCTGCTCTCATTGTCCAGACAGTGTATGGACTTGACGGAATGTGTGTGTCCTACGAAGGTCTGTAATTTGATCTGTTTCAGGTTGAACCGAGTTTCTTTGTCAGGACGACCGATTTCGTGCTCCCAGTATATGAGCCAGTCACCGCGTAAGTGCCTGTAGGAGAGAAAGAAGCAATATGTGATTTTTTTAGAAAATAAAAGACGATCTTAGAACAAAAAATATGCAAGAAATACAAAACTTTTTTTATTTCTTTAAAATGCCTTGTATTGGACCATAAAAACACTGTGGTACACTTGTTTAATTCTCTAATACAACACTTATTTTACAATTTAAAATTTTTTTTAGCGTGTTTTTGGTGAAACGGAACGCAAACACAAAACGCATCGATTCCGGTAGTGACGTCAAAATCCATGTGTCAAAGAAACACTTTTAATTGAAAAGTACCTACTTAAAGTTTCACTAAGATTTTACTATAATATTGTTATTGCAATTCTTGCTTAAATAAAGCACTTACATTTTAGTAAAAACTAATCTACTAAGGGCCAAAAATTAGATTTAAACAAGGCAGATAGAGGTAAGTGACATCAAAGTCCTGACATGAATGGCCGCGATAGTCACGTTTGAACTGTCGTAGAAAATTGTAGGACTTTAATATTTTTTTTTGTGCGACAAGCAGTAGTTGAAATTAACTTTTAATTATTTTCTTGGGTTGATAGTACTGCATATTAATGATTGAAGTGAAAAAAAAATTACATGCATATTCCCTATTATTTGAAAATAAAAGATATTTTTTTCAGTAATGGATTTTTATCAGACGGAAGTAGATTTTTATCGATGTATATATCGGTGACAAGGAGTGGTGTTTGTCGTTTACGTAAAAGGGTATTCAATTATTCATTTTTTTATCTCTCTGTGACATAACACTAATAAACACCTGGTAGGATTGGAGAGAGCCGTAGGTTATTCTTACTAATTTTGTAGATCCAATCTTTTGTCAGACTTGTGCATTGAAGTATTTGATGACGCATGTTCAATTTGTCTCTCACTCAAATCTGTGTGGTTATTTCTTCAAAAGACCTTCTCAGACATTAATCTGCATGGTCCTCCTATGACTTGACCAATGTCTGGACTTTAAAAGAGACCTCTGAGTTTGTTTCTGATGTTTTTTCTCAGAGTAGTCAGGTACGAAACACCGGCCCAATCTCGTTTTAAAACATAACATGAATTGGCGTGTAAAAATGTTTTGTAAAACCAATTTACAGAAATAAATTTGATTTATGATTTCATATTTATCGGCCAAAATTGTTTATTACGCATTTAGGTAATCAATTAAAATAAACTCACCTATTACTCTTAATCCCATTATCCGTCTTATACGCCACGACATCGAACCCGTGTCCCTGCGCACCATTGCCCACATCGCAAGCATCACTAGCGACATCTATCCTGTTCCCCACAAGTGTCACGTTTGATCCGAAACTATTCGAGCTCGATATATGGTCCATGACGACTTCGGGCTTGGTCGAAAACTGATCGGCTTTTCGGTTTAGAGGCTCGTCGCTGAATGAGAGTTGGACCCGCTTGTCGGGGCGGATTTGGAGGGGGGAACTGTGGAGACAAACAGCACATAACAATAAGCCTGTAATCTCCGAAGGGTTTAGGCAGAGGTGTACCTAATGGTATACCCACATTTTGGAAGTTATGTTTAAGTCCGATGTAATAGGGTGCGAGCCTATTGCCATCAACCGGGCACAAATCCAGACTCCGTGGCTGCTACTGAGAAATTACTAATGGAAAAACCTAGTAACACATTCCCTGACGCGGGAATCGAACCCAGGACCTCATGCTCAGCAGTCAGCACTTGCGACCACTCCACCAATGGGGCAGTCAGTTTAGTTAAGGTTTTTGTTAAACATTATTTTCAGTGGAGGCGTCTTCATATATGCCCAAAAGCATGGCTTGGCGCAGTTAAAAACATTTCTTCATTACAAACGTACCTTAAACAGTGGTTCTGTTCATATTTCCTGCAGAGCGCGCGAACGGTGTCAATGTTCTTAAGACAACGCTCCATGGTGTCTGATCCTATGAATTTGGCGAAGGTCGTGTACGCTCGGTAGGCCAGCTCCTCGTCGAATACCATCAGAAGTTCTTCTTGAGCCTGGAAATATCATTCTGATTAAAACGTATAGGTATACTGATCAAGAGGTTGTGTGATCCTCGACTAAACCCGGGTAAAAAGTGTTTATGGGCAGGTGGCTTAAAAACTCAGATAAAGGTAGCCCGCAAAATTCAGGTCAGTATCAGGCTATCAGGCTTTACATTAAACAAAATATGATTCGCTGTCGTAACACGTATGTATTTATAGAATTATAATCATTAAAATCATCAACACAACCTTCTACGTACATTTAACCCCATGAATGACTATTTCATAAAAAATAAAAAATCGGGGTCTACACTGGCGCTTCCCCTTTTAGTAGCAGAAGGCGCATACACCAGGCCCACGTGTTTGATTACGAGTTTTCTGGAAGTCTTTTGTATATTTGTACCTTGAGGTTGAACTGACCGGCACAGTGGACCGGAATAACTCAATGAGGGCTATCGCGTAAGGTTATGTCGATAATTCTATTTTATACTTTACAGTACCAATAACTTCAAAAAAAAAAGTTTATTTTATTACGTATAACAAGATAGTGTAAACTTCAGATACATTTATTTACAATATTCTCCCTATAATTAGCAAGCATGAAACATTTAAAAAACATTTTACCTCCAAGTACTAACAAAATTAATAAGATCCTACATTGCTACTTATCTTCAAGTCATAATTAATCAGGAATAGCTCAATCTAGACCACAATCGTGAATATTAGAAAAAATACGTGATAAAAAAGCACGCAACGCGTGAACTTTCTATGACATCTGACATTTCGGTGCCCTAAAGCTACACTAGCGCCTCTAGCGGCGAATTCACACGCGTTAGCCCCCACTGAGATGTCGTGCCCGACATTTTTCTAGTGCGAGATGCAAGCTAAACAAGTCGAATAACACTATCCTTTAACACAATGCGCCAGTGTAACTTTTTCTGAGCTGTCAGATGCTTTCAAGAAGTCTGATGATGACTGCGGCATTTTAAAACTTTGCCCAGTGTATTACTGGGCAATGTAGACGTAGTAAATAATAAAAGCTACATTAAAAAAAGTGATGAATATGTTGATGGGCGGAGAGGAAAAGGAAGTGAGGGATGATTTGCGTTGACCCCAAGTAACTAAATAGCAAGGACAAGGAGATGATGACCAGCAATACTGACCGTTAGTCTGGTAGTATCATGTGGATGTTCGCAAATATCAGGCGGGGTGCAGGCGAGATCCGGCAGATCCGCGCGCACTACGCGTCCGTCTTGCACGCGCCACTCAGCCGTGGTGCCGTCTCGACAGATCTCCAGAAAACCTTCCGGCTTTGAGTCCGTTGACTCTTGTTCGGATGACTGGGACAAGGAAAAATGTGGATATTACAATATGCTTGAATGGTATTGTACAATGCTCTTTCGACACATGTAAATGAGAGGCAGCTTATGGGGTAAAAGGTAATAATGTCAATGTTTTGAATAAGGTGATATACAGCGTGTAACAGAAAGGGTATAATCATATGGAATACTGTGGTACGGACCATCATACTGAACAACTTTCTCTATGGGACCACCATCGAAATCGTAAAAAAATAATCAGCTGTCCCATACATTTGGGTCGAGTAGGTATTGAAATTTTGTATAGGACAGCTGATTATTTTTTTACGATTTCGATGGTGGTCCCATAGAGAAAGTTGTTCAGTTTGATGGTCTGTACCACAGTATTCCATATGATTATACCCTTTCTGTTACAAGCTGTATATACGAAGAACGGATCTAACTTTTTCAGAAGTGTAAGATTTTTATTATTACCTTTTCAGGTGTATTTTCTTCTTGTTTCGGCCAGTTGTCGATCTTGCCAGTCGCTTTATCGAACGCCAAGAAGAATCTGCAACAAATATTAATTGATTGTAATTTCCAGATCATCTTTTAATTGTAACAACTTCTGATCATTTAATTGCACCTACATTACAGCAGGGCAGACCCGTCTTTAAGTGGAGACCGTATAACGACAAGAGTAGCGGTGCCACTTGGGAGAAGCCTCCGTTTGGCAGTGGATGATTCCCTTACCTTTGTAAAGCCGGCACACATAAGTGTCTCCTCGTCATCTCTGGTCCGATCCTCAGAGCTAAAACATGGAGGGCATCGAGTAGTTTCCTGGTGAGAGAACATCGCGCCGCCGCTCCGCTGGGGTAGGAGCAACGCGTTGTGGACGCTAACCTGAGGGCCGGCTGAAGTATTGTCTTCAGGAAAGTGTCCTGGAATAAATATCAAGTAAGTTTAAAGCGGATGTTTTCATTTCTGATTCGATCATGCAAGGAAACTCCGAGCATAGCTTTCTCCATTGCTCTTTGGGTGGCTTTAAGCCTTCGAATGAGGGCCATTGTGAGCGACCACGTTTCGGTCCCGTAAATAATCACTGGCAACACACACTGGTCATAGACTCTCGTCTTGAGACACTGCGGTAAGTTGGACGAGAAGATACCGCGCAGCTTCCCGAACGCTGCCCAGCCGAGTCGGATTCGACGGTTGACCTCTTTCTCGAAGTTAGACCTACCAAGCTGGACCGTTTGTCCCAGGTAGACATAATCGTCTACAACTTCGAGTATGGTCTCCGATCTTGATAGGAGTGGGTGTTACATGGGCATTCAACGTAACCTTGGTTTTGTCCATGTTCATTTTAAGACCCACTCTTTCGTAGAAGCGATGAACACATCCGCAAGAGGACCAAGGTTACCGACGTAGCCCGAAGAATTGCCAAAAAACAAAATATGTCGGATTTATTATTTAGACATGCAGCGACTAGCGCACTACGGTCGGTGTGCGGAATGGCAAGACCGAGAGGGAAAGGGATGTGGCCCACGCGCAACTATACCCGCGCCCCTTCCCCGTCCCCGCTCAAACTTGTCAGTCTAGTTTACCCTGTGGCAAGAGTGCGCGCGTTTTAAGTGAATTTTGAGTTTTTACTTACGACCCGGAACTATATGTTATATTGCAATCTGATCCTGCCTGACCTGATTGACCTTGGCTTGAACGCATTGACTACGATTTGCTTATGAACTGAATTTATCAACACGAGAAAATAATCTACGTAAGTAAGTAAAAGAAACGTTACCATCCATTCTATTCAATTCTATTCAATGTACTTTTATAAATTGATATAATAGGTACCTGTAACTGCTCCATAAGTTTAACATCAGACATATGCGGCAGCAGATACTTGACGAGCTGCAGGCACGCGACCACCCCGCCCTCTAGCGGCGCGGACAGGCGACGGCGACACGACGCGATCAGCTCGCCCATGTGGGGCAGGTATTGGAATATTATTAGCTGTTCACCATACATTGCTGAAAGGAAGATGGCGAAATATTAAAGGTTTTAGTGTAAGTGTCAGTAGATATTCCAACTTAATTATTATCTCAGAGTCCAAAATCAAAGCATTTATTTCAAGTAGGCCAATTACAGGCACTTTTGAACTGTCAAAACAAAGACAACGATGAAATGGAGCTACAGTTCCAGTGACAAGGTATGAAAGTAGTCCGTAGTCCGTGTAGTCCGTAACCACGCTAGGAATTTGTGCGTACAGCTTGGGCCGACTAACTACCGTATCTAGGTATTATTAGATACTACTACTAGAAATAGGAAGCAATATTTTCTTATAATAATTTCACGCGAACGAAGGTCGCGGCCACTAGCTAGTATTTTTAAGAATCATGCATTTTACTTACCAACAATAGAAGTGAGGCACTTGATAACCTTCATAGCATTCCGATCGCCAACCACTCTGCTATTCACAATGGATATCTCATCAAACTCATCCTTTTCCTCGCTGTCCCACGGAGCAAGATTATCCTTCCCAATATAACATAACGTCAACATTTTCAGCAAATTCCTCGTTATATACCTACAAGTAAGTACAGGGCCCAGTCTATGAGACAGCCAAATAAGACTTTCAGAACTCATATCAGATATTTTTGAAGAACTTGGGTCTTTAAAACCGTTAAAGTCTTCATCGTTCATACTTTGAGAGCCTTTAGCAGAAAATTCTAGATGTTTCCCAAGATCTAAATGGACTTGTGGATCGTGGGACTGCCTTCTCAATTCGACCTCTTCGGAATCATCCTCTTCGGCGAAATGTAAGTAGCTTGTGAACATTGGTCTCGTTGGAATTTCTATTATAGGAGAAGTAGGCTTATTAAATGGAGTTACTGTCTCGCGATTTTGATCTTTATGGACTACGAAGTTAAGTTCTTTTTGCGTTGTGTTGTTTGGTGTGAAGTATTTAGCGGATATTGGAGATACTTGATCTATGGACGGAGAAGGAGTTTGGATGTTATTTTCTTGTGTAGTATTCGAGTTATAAGAGTCTATGGATTCCGCAGGAGACTTGCTTCTACTGCTTCTGCTGGGAAGCCTATCCTTATCAGTTTCAAAGTGGAACAATTCATTTTCGCTCCTATTATCACTGTCTTTCTCTTTCAGACCTTCATTTGCCTCTGTCTTCTCAACACTTGGGGTCGTAACATGTTCAGAACCATAAGACGTATCGGGCGAAAATATATCAGTGTTACTGGACAGAGCATTTTTCACGTTATCGTCGGAATATCTCGGCTTTTTGTTCGACAAAGCTTTATTGTGACACAAATGGCCAGGAGACCCAACGTCCTCGGTGACATCTTTGTAACCACCGACCGCTTCCACTAAATGTTGGGTGAAGTTGTCTAAGAAGCACTGAAGACCTAACCTGACCATTAGCTGTAGAAGGAATATATTGTGGTACAGTTTAACGAACTTCTGTTTATTTGATACTCCACCAGAGAGAGATAAACTATCGATATCCGTTAATTTATGCTGATCAGGTTTATCCACAGCAAACTCGTCGTCTTCATACAGATTCAGGACATGTTTGAGTAACTTTTTCCTAGTCTCAGCTGGCCCCAACGCTTTGCTGACGGTATCAAATAAGTACCACGCGGCTAATACTGATGTGTCTTTGTTTTGCAGCAATTCTATGTAATGAGACAAGAAAATATCTAGTACATCGAATTGATTGTAACAATTCACTTGGTTTAGAAGTACCTCTAAATGTGTCGCGCAAGCTTGAATCTTTCCTTCAGCAATTTTCTGATTGAAGTACAGTTTTGTTTTATCAACGTTTTGGTATTTTTCGCACTGAACACCATCGCATTCATACATGTATAAAATGTTTAACTCTGTACTAGTTAACTCATACTCATGTAAAGTATTTAATAATTTGTATAATATATTAAAACTTTGCGGAAATGGTATTAAATGTTGCATCAATAAAGGTTGGAGTAGCTGCGCAGGAGTTGGCGCTGGCAACCCCTTTTCTGTGACTAAAATCTTTTTTAAAGGCTCCTCCTTTTTGGGAGTCAGTTCGTTCTTATAACTCAAGCTGGGCGGTTGTACGTTTAGTAGTAAACAAGCTATGTAGCTAACACTTCGTGGTAAAGCATTGTAGTTATGTTTTAAAACCGTTCGGCAGTTGTTGTATCTTTCTAGAAAGTTATCGCTCGTCGTTCTTAACGGACGCATATAAGTATGTAAGAAGATTTCCACGATCAAACATCCTATTACAAGCATATCTTGGCGACGACTTTCAGTCACAAACTGCTTATAGATCGCCGCATCAGTTGTATACCTTGTATTGAATGATCTGTTTTTCCTCTCCTTAAGCACACTTTCTAAATGCGCATCTTGCGTGAATTTCTTCAAATAACTCTGATCATATGATGCTAAAAACATGTGGTTTGTGAAAGCTGTTTCATCAGCTCCTTCCTTAGAAACTGTGCTATCATGTCTTACATCCTGTTGTACCGGATACAAGTTTAAAGTCGTGACACTTTCTTTATGTTTCTCTTTATCTTCCGCTTTAGTAAAGAAGCATTTCGTGCGGAAATTGTCTAAAGATTCTATAGCTTGGATCGAGGCTACCGGGTTGAATTCTTTCGGTAGATATATTACTCCTTTTCCAAGTTCTGACCTTTGGACTCGGTAGTGTCGTGAATGGGAGGATGCCCTGCCTTCCGTGGGGGCTGTCTGCGAGTCTTCGAGTCCTTGGCTCTTGGACAAGGAGCGGGCTCTGTTACTGCTTTTATGTCGCGACCTGACACGTTGGGGAGGGACATTTAGTCGTGAAACGTGTTGAGGAAGACTGGTGGATTCTTCTTCATCATCTGAGACATCGTCTGAACTGTCGTTTCGAAGGGATTTTTCTGTGGACAATGGTAATTATAATGAAAGTGACGTTACACGTGTAACTTTAAGAAGTCGGAAAGTCCGTTTATAAACTCATTTTATAAGACCGATTGGTTTCCTAGATATACATATAGTAAAGCAGTACATACTAGCATCCTTAGGCGCAGTCCAGTGCAGCCTGGGAGGTGCGGGCGGGAGAGCGCGGGCGGCGCGGGGCGGGTGCGGCGCGCTCAGCAGCTGCACGGCGCCCCCGCGGCGCAGGCGCGTGTGCCCGTCCACCAGGGACAGGCACACGTTCTTGGCTTTGATTGAGGCGGCGCCTGAGAGCCTTGGAAGGAGAGTTTTATGATCAGAAATTTGTGTTTTGGAACGTAGTATCAAGTTAGAGTACAGTACACTATAGCATATACAAGTTAATTAGTTAATTGAGCGTGGATCAGAGCGCTACCACATCGAAAGCGTTAATCTACTTCATAATTTAAAAAAAATACCGTTCATTTATTGACTACTTACTTGTAACCAAAAGTGATATCAATCCAATGATGAAGGTTCTCAGACACATGTGTACTCTCCAGTGCTTCTCTATGTTTAGTTATGAAATCTTCCACACATGACGCCCACGATGGAATACCAAGATCCTAAAAATAAAGTGAATTTTTGAAATAATCGATCAATAAGAAAGAATATGGTGATGATACAACTAAAGCGTATAGAGAACAAACCCGACAGAGTGCATTGCTTGTGCGTTGAAGAAGTGCACTGTTGGTTCTTCAACACACACTCGGCGTAGCTAGTGCACGATAGAAAGTCGCAATAAAAAATCGTGCGACCAAGCAAGCCACTAGTTTATGCTGTACTTTCCATCTGCGAGTTTCCTATGCTATAAACTACTCAAGGGTTATCTTACCGGTAAATCCTCATGAATGCTCTTAAACACGGTGGGGTCCGTGTAGAACTCGGGTATGCACTCGTCTGGCGTCCATTCCTGCATGCGCTGGATCGAGGCGGGGTACTCCGCAGGTACCCACTTGTTTCGCACGTGTTTGCACAGGACCTCTTTTGGTGTTCTAGAACGGAAATTATTGGATCATCATTTGCCTAGCCCTTTCAATCTAACTTCCATAACCGCAACTTTGGTAAAACAGCCTGTCAAATTAATAACGACTGGGTCAGAGTGTCGCCCTAGGGACGGTTAAAGTTCTACAAATGACAGCCGGAAACAACGTGCTTTCCGAGAAGCTGAGATTACTCATTATGTAAACGACAGTCACCCATCCATAGACATACATCTCAAATTCGCACGAACCTGCGCGCCAAGTAGACGTAGCATGTAATATCGGACAAGGCTTCAGTAACGTCATGCGGTATTTGGTCGGTGCAGCTGCTGATGTCGCAAGAAAAAATAAACCATATTCCCTTAACATGAATCTCAAATTCGCACTAACCTGTGCGCCAAGAAGTAGACGATATCTGGTCGGAGTAACTGCTGACGTGATAAATAAAAACAAACCATATTCCCGTAACACAAATCTCAAATTCGCAAGAACCCGCGCGCCTAGTAGACGTAGCATGTTATATCAGACAAGGCATCGGAAATGTGATGCGGTATCTGGTCGGTGCAGCTGCTGACGTCGCAAGTAAAAACAAACCATATTCCCGTAACATAAATCTCAAATTCGCACGCACCTCCGCGCCAAATAGACGTAGCATGTTATATCAGACAAGGCATCGGAAACGCGATGCGGTATCTGGTCGGTGCAGCTGCTGACATCGCAAGTAAAAACAAACCATATTCCCGTAATATAAATCTCAAATTCGCACGAACCTCCGCGCCAAATAGACGTAGCATGTTATATCAGACAAGGCATCGGAAACGTGATGCGGTATCTGGTCGGTGCAGCTGCTGACGTCATAGGTCATATCAAGCTGTCTATCGCCCTTATTCAGGCGGTACTTCGACTTGCTCAGTTCTCGCCAGTTCCTCCCTAGGGATGTGAAAAATATTTTAATAGTAGACTTGTTTGAGAGCTTAATTAATATGGTATACTTAGTAGAAAAAAGGAAAATACCGCATACATTTTGTTTAGATTATGGTACGGAACCCTTCGTGTGCGATTCCGACTCGCACTTGGCCGGTATTTTAATTACGTGCAACATTTCGTGTCCCATTTAACATAACAACACGCCTGTAATCCAGAAGGCAGAGGTGTACCTAACAATACATTTAATAGGAGGCGAGCCTATTACCATCAACCGGGCACAACTCCAGGCTCCGTGACTGCTACTGAGAAATTCCTAATGGAAAAACCCAATACCACTTTGGCCGACCCGGGAATCGATCCCAGGACCTTTTGCTCAGCAGTCACACTTGCTAACAGTGGACAAACAAAGACAACAACGTCCAAATCACATTGTAGGTGTAAGTTAGAATATCCGTCACACTTGTTTATGGATATGTCACTAGACTCAGCCTTGTGATTATAGGTTGAAGCCTTATTTGAAGAAATCTCATTGGAGAACTGGTTCCAATATCAATTTTTATCATATCAATATTTTTATTTCATTCAAATGATAAAAGATAAAAATAACAATCAATCACAATAGTAATATTATTTATAGGTTCTTGAGATAAGTATTTACTTCCTATTAAACATTTTTTTTTTATTTCTCATCAATGACATCAATATTAAAGTAAATAATTTGTCTCTATCTTCTATTTTTTCTAAGTCAAGATAAATTAATTTATAATCACATCCCTCAAATCACCCTACACAAACGATTCATTTATTTTGTAATTTGCTGTGCCTATACATGTATTTACATTACAAACATTACTGATAATTACCAAGCATCTGTGGAGTAGATAACAAAATGAATCATAACAATCACATTTTTATCAAACAAAACAAAATAATTACTACATTTTATAACTACAACTACAAAGACTTACCACATCTAGAAGCAAAATCAGTCACCCAAGGAACCATGAAATGTGCCTGGGGATCATTGGTGGACCTTCCAGCTAACATGTTCAGGTGTATCAGGTAGTCGAGGTTAGATATCCTGCCTCTGATCCACAGCATGCACAACTTTTCCAGCTGTACAGCCTCTTTCCTCCAGCACCTCTCCTTTGCAGGAGGACCCTGGCTTATTGCAGGAGTGGTTTGCTTGCTCCTATTGTGTTCAATGATCAGGGACGCATCCAAGCAGTGGATATTGTTTGTTATCATTGGCAACACTTGCAGCCACAAATTTTCAGACAAATAAATATCTTGAAGGGTCAACATGCCTATACTCAAGCCTCTATCACTCATAGCTTTAGATAAATTCAACAATTGGTACACAATGAACAGGCCTCGGCTGTAATTCATATCTATTAACTTAGGACTGAAGTTCAGACAATCTAGAAGAGTGTTCTCATACTGTCCTCTGTATATAATGTAGAAGTTATTGTCTGATTCTATAGTGAACATAGCTGCGAGGAGGTTACCATGTGTTTCATACATTTTTAGAACATGTTTATTAGGTATTATCTCTTTGTACTCTATATGCCCAGCTCCATCGCACTTTACCCTAATTATATTACATCCATACAAGCGAAGCACTACTTCAGACATCAGCTGATCATGTTCTAAAAGATTCACTATGGTACTTTCCTTGCTGCTATCATTATTTTGACAGTACTTCTTGTATGATTCTTTCCACAATGTTCTTTGGTTGCTTTGTGACACATATTGCAGTAATTGAGAGAACGTGAGGGGCGTCTCGTTTGTGTTTTCATTGAGCTTGTATCGAGGCAGTGGAAGAACCTTGGATACTTTTTTACTCAATACCTATAATAATTCAAAGGATTTTTTGATTAGAAACGCAGTTCTAGCATAAAAATTCTATTGTTATTGTATTGTTGAATAGATACATACCCTCATAAATATTTTTCGCCACGGATAAGGTACACTTTCACCAGGTTGCAAATTAAAATCTACATTGTTCAGTGAGGTGTCCACTTCGAGGTTTTTTATCCATTTCTTCAACCAACTCGTGTGGACGACGACGGTGTAAAGGCCAGGGGAGGTAGTGGGGAATATATTTTTATTACTTATACCTAATTCCTTAACTATATTATCCATTTCTAAATTAATAATGATGTTTTGTTTTGTTTTGTTGCGCACAAAACTGCAGTCATCATTATCAATTTTGACGTTTCTTTGATAATGACAACTTGGTACATGACACCGATGACAGTTTCGTGTAGGGATACCAGCTATAATAAATAAAAATAGTATCGTTCATAAATCAATATTTTTTGTCATTCCAGCTAAAAATCTTAGAAGCCAGCAGGTGCCAAGAGAATTCATTGACTTGACTTGTTAGCCCTGTAGCCCAAGTGTCGCAAGCGCTACTACCAAGCATGAAGTCCAGCGTTCTATTCGGTCGGGCAGTGTTATTGGGTTTGAAAAGGACTAGGGTACACAGAAAGCACTTGGCAGAGCGATTAATTTCATCACGGCTGCTCTCAAAACATCTTGAGGAAAACAGTACCTATATGGTAAAAAATCCAGAAAAACCAACCCATGCCATACTGGGCCCGCTGGATGAATATTTTCAAAAAGAGGCCTGTATAGGCTCACTAAGGGTGTTATAGGACTTTGCTATCATACTGCAGAGCAGAGACTCCTCTCATACAGTAACCAATCGCTTATCACCAAACTTGCCCAGCGTGAGTTAGCGATTTCCGATCCAGTTTGCTCACGGTGTTTTCACATCAATGGAGCATTACGGATCGAAAGGGTCTAGGAAAATAATAACCCAAGTATTATAGATAAACTCAATTTATTCGATCTTAACATGTATAGCTTACATTTTAACAAAACTAAATGAGTTTTATGGGTGTAAAAACACCTAGGAATGTTAAGGCACACTCACTATTAGCACCAAAATTGTAATTATAATACTACCTAGGTTATGCTATCACAACAGTTATTGGTCCTTGTATACAAATGCTCAATGTCAAAGGGAATATTCTAGCCTATGGAACACTTCCACTTATTTCTAGGAATATGGAACATGCATAAACTTATATATAAAACATGATTGTGGAATAACAAAATGTAAATCTTTAGATAACTTTATGAGTACCCCACTACGTAGCTCGCAAAAATGACAATGTTATAATTTTGCTACTCAAGTTTCCCAGAAACTCTTTTCAAGTAACATTTCCATAAAGTATCCTTATAAATAACTGCTTGGGCTTCAGGGCTTTTAGCCGCCACAATGCCTCTCCCCACAACTATAACATCAGCACCTTTCTCCAAGATAACCTTCTCTGGAGTATTGTAGACCTGGCCCAGGTTATCTTTGCTGCTCTCTAGCTGCACTCCTGGAGTCAGCTGTATGAGACCTGGGTCTTTGAAAGTGTCTTTATTCTGACAGACAAACCCAGTGATCAATTCTGGATATTTAGAACCCATAGACACAGTTGCTTCTTTGTAGTCCGGTGTTATTAGGTTGCCCTGTAGACAAAAACAAAATAAATTAAATTGGCCTGAAGAATATTGGTTCGAAGCCTGAAAGTCTGACCACCAGTCTTGCCAAGGGGTATTGTGTTACCTAGTGATGGGGTTGCCAGACAAGCAGTTGCTCCATGCCTGATATTCACTAGCTTGATCCTGTTAGACTGGAAGCCAACCCCAACATCATAGGGAAAAGGCTAGACAGATTTATTTATTTCTTTAGGATCTACAACAAAGGATCTACAACACATGAAATAAATAATTTAAATAGTATCACATAGGTGTACTCCTTCACTTACAGGAGACCACAGTATGCATAATAAAATGTTAACTGAACTAACAAACATAAAGTACTAATTAAAAAATTAAAATCAGATCATGCTATTCTGAAATCTATTGGTAATGCTAATTAAATAAATACATTTGAAAGAAATCTTACCTCACTGCTCATTTCAGCCAATAAGAACACTCCTCTATTGACACCATTTGGTGAGTTCAGGGCTTTCAGTATTCCTTCACCAGGCAAGGAATGGGCAGTCACACAATCCGCCCACTCCCCTACCTTGTACAACCCTTTCAAATACTGCAAGGAGACTGTATGCCCGATATCAGCATACTTTCTGTCCTCTAGTATTAAAAAGTTAAATCTGTCAGCCATTTGTTTAAGTCTGGTAATAAAATCATTACTGTAGTCTTCAATAATGTCTGCATGAGTCTTCACTAGACAGACATGTTCCCCAACTTTTTCTATCAGGTCTAGAATCTTAGTAGTAGTTGTCAAATCAACGGAAAGGCACAAGTTGGTTTTCTTGGTTGCCATTATGCCAAACAGTTGTTTTGCTATACCATTCTTGGCTAATTCTGCACGCTTTTCATAAGTTAGCAAGATTCGGTCAAGAGGTCTATCTGAAAAAAAATAAGGCCAACAGACAACACTCATTTAATAATCAAACAGGAAGCTTTGAACCCCACCCAATCATAGTATCAATGTTGTAGGTGGGTAAAAAATTATAAAGTAATTCGTTATCCACATAAAACAACAATAAAGTAATATTCTATTCAAAGGTGTTTATGAGTTTATACATAAATATTTATTCATACCACATATAAATGTTGATGGATGGAGAAGGAGAGAAAGACCATGGATACAATGGTTGAAAGAGGAGAACGGAACGAAAAAGAAATGTGTTGGGCTGACCCCAAGTAACATGAGACAAGGGCATGAAGATGATGATTCATACTAACCAATAACAGGTGCTTGTGTCTCCTTTAGATAATTTTTGACTTTCACCACCGTTTCTTCAGTGATCTTCCCATTCTTCACCAAAATATCAATCAAAGAAGACATGGTAAACAGAGATTTGATTTGTACATCATCTACTTCTAGATTTTTGCCGCCTCCTTGCTCTCTGTCTAATATAATGACTGCATCTGTGACTATTAAACCTTCTTTGCGTAGATCTCTTACAGTTTCGAGGACACTCGAGCCAGATGTGACCACATCTTCAACTATGAGGCATGTCTGATCAGCCTTGTAGTGGCCTTCAATAGATTTCTTAGTACCGTAAGCTTTAGTTTCTTTTCGTCTCATTAGCATAGACTTTTTGGTTAGTATGCTAAGTATTGTAGCGATGGGCAAGGCTGTGTAAGGCACACCACAGAGGTGATCATATTTTAAATCCTTCATAGCAATTTCCAATAACAAGTTTGATATTGATTCCTACAAAAGTAAGATAATACATGGGTGACTGTTCAATATTAAAAACCGAGAAATTACTAATTCTTTGCTGTTTTTGAATGCTTTTTAACTGGCAAGGTTTTAAGTTCAGATATTTGCGAGTTTTTTTTACTAGCTATCAAGTATATTTTCACTTTCACTCAACGGCGTACGTATGGTCTACGAAACTAAATTGGGGCAGAGTGACAGACCGAAAATGACACGAGTTAAAGTGTTAACATGAAAGATTAATAAAAAAGTTATATTAGAAGAACGAGATCTTTCTACTTAGAATGTTCGTGGGTATTTAATAATCGAAGATCGATTAATTAATCAATTAGAAACACATACCATAACATCAGGGTAACTGACTATAACCCTCAAATCAAAATAAACGGGTGTTTTGATGCCGCTCTTCGTTGTAAATTCTCCAAACTTGACGGCATCTATTGAAAAAAGCTTAATTGCTAGGTCAACCAGTTCTTTATCGTAAGACATTTTCGTTTTTAGTAATTTTTCGGAGTTACACGTGAATTTTGATGGAAATTTATTGCAATTTTGATTGATGAATGAAAACACAGAACATATATACTCTAGAATGAAAATGAAATGAAACATTGAGCTTTGTTTGACACTTGACTGACTGACAGTTTCTGGATTGACGTTTTCATGTTTGCCTAGAAATCGCCACTCACCATAATTCAATAAAGTCAAAACAAAACAGCCTGCATTGCTTCATGAATCAATAAAATAATGGTTATAAAATCTGGAAAAATGATTATGGATTGAAAATCTATCTATTTCTTACATAAAGACTTGCACTACATAAAGACTACACCAAAATTATTTTTCCTCTACCATAGATTTGTAAGTAGGACAAACAACTTTTTTACAGTGGTGCTGCCACACACTGATTACTAGTATCTCTATATTCTACAAATATTAATTATTTCTCAATCTAATTTAAGGTACAAAACAATAACATTGCAGATCCATCATGATTCATTGCTTAAACTATTCAAAGCCATATTGGGGTCGGTCAGGTCTAACAGGATACAACTGAATACCAATATTTTACATGGAACGATTGCGACTATTTTTCGTAATTCACATGAAAAATATCTGCTCATTAAATAGAACATTCTATCTAGTTGTCAAAAAACCTTTAGTTTACCTAAATTAATACAGGCAGATAAAAAAGGTTTATTTTGAACGAATTTAATATTTTCCTAATAAATTGAAACTCATGTCTGATTGAACAACAAATCACCAGGTTGTTATTAGCACTTTTGGTACTATGATCAAATGTTGCGAGTTACATCTTTCCACTCATTGTTTTTTGGTAAGTTATAAAAATACATTTAACAATTTTTTTCCCCTCAAGTTTTGACTTCTCCCTTTTCAAATCAAGTGAGGGCAGGCATGAGAGCAGGCAACACTACCAGTCACTTTCAAAACGGTTTGTGTAAGGAGGGTGCGCGTCTGTGTCTAATTTTTTCGGGTATTTTTTATTTTTCGTATTCATTTTCGCCGTATTATGTAAAATTTAATTTGTGCCGTGTGTTTATATCTTAACTTTTGTGACTTGTTATATGACAAAACCGTAAGTATATTGTGTTGTCAATAATAACATGTTGCTTTGTATAAGTTACAGAACTTTTTCGCGCGCACTAAAAATAATATTGAATGGTTACAACTGGTTATGTTTGGTGCAGAATGATTATTAGTTCGATGTTTTTAAACCCGGTTTGGGACTCAGGTAGAGGATTTTGAATCAATGCCGAGATTGGGAAAGGTAAATCCACCCCTCCTATCGGGTCGAGCACGGAGTGGGGTTCCCTCCCCTCTTTAGGGGAAGTTTGGGTAGACAAAGGGTAGTCACCCCTAAGCAGAGGGGAGCTTTTGGGCCTTGGGCGATATCCGTTGGAAGGGGAAGGGATCACAAATTCAAGTTCAGTTTTTTTGGCCCTTGCCCTTTCTAACGGTTGTGCGCGTGTGGGAAACTTGTCTCTCTCGGAAATCTGAACAAAAAATATCTGTTCTTAAAAGTTTTAATTTTCAGGTGAAAGTATAGTGTGAGAAACATGGACAGCAATAATGGTATGACATTCTATTTTTAAATATTCAAATAATATTTTTATAAAGTAAACTCAAACTAAACCAGAGACATTCCTCCAGAGCCAGTACCAAACTTGGAGCTGGCTATAAAAAGGAGTATGTTAGCCAAGAACAAATTGGCTGTGATAGTAAAGAAGCCTAATGGAGTGGTGCAGTACTCCTGTGTGGAGTGCTCAGCCTGTTATTATACTAAAGAGGAGCTTGAGAGGCATCTGCTGGCCCATAACAAGGATTATAGGTACCTCTGTGGAATATGTGGCACTGGGTATGTTTTATTTATTTCCTTTATTAATTTTCTACATATTACTTTTTTTTTTACATAATTATTATTTTCATTTCTAATTTATTTACTTAAACTTGAAGCAAAAATGTTCCAAGGTGGACTAAATAGCTGAATATAATGTGTCTATAAGTACTAACATTAGTAGAAAATAAAGCTCCATTTCTGTAAGAAGAGGGCTTACAATGACCTTGAAAAATAATACCTAACTAAAATATTTTCATTTAATTTTCTAACAATTTTTTAAATAAGAGTAACCATTTTTTTCTTGAACATAAACACTAACCAATCTAATTTAATTTCCCTGCTTTGGATCTAGTTTAAGAATATCAATCATTTTTTCATCTTATCATACATTCTACCCCAAAGCAACTTCATTCCTACTCAAATCTTACACCATTTCACTCGAACAGGCTAAAACGCAAGGAACACCTAGACAGGCATACCATGGAACATCAGGAAGTGAGGCCTCATGTTTGCCCTGACTGCGGGAAGGCCTTTAAGAGGAAGGAGCACCTAAACATTCACCGGTCCATACATAGCGGGGACAAGAGTGAGAGCTGTCCTGTGTGCGATAAAAGTAAGTGTTAAAGATAAATATTTATAGTTCACTAAGTTTTGCCCATGGCTTTGCCGCCATTGCGGTCAGAAAACATCCCACTATGACTAAAAAATAGTCTATGTTCTAGACTAGGTCATAGTCTTCTTCGTGTTCTATCTGTCAAGCCCACAGATATAGATTTACCTAGATAACGCAAGTATCGCGATCTGTACGAAAACCAAGTGTGCCATTTTGTGTGTTCCTACTATGACTTCATTAGCACCATTTAGTTGCCGTACAAAATAGACTATATTAAAATGTCTAGAATTAAGATATTGAGTTGTTGTTTTAAACAAATTAGCTTGCTGCAACAGTAGCCCGTTAAGCATAAAATGCTTAAACCGGGCATACGAAGTAGGTGCTCTTGCAGTACCTAGGTATACCTATATCTGTTGCCAAACACTTATGTTGTGAAAAGGTGTCAGATAGACTATTACTTTCGCATTTATAAATAAGTATGAATTTCTAGGTCTATTATTCAGACAAATATTAGGACTCAAAAGACATTCATTTTATCTAATAAAAATAAAACAGGAAAATAATATTATGGATGCAAAAATAAAATGTATCAAGTATGTGATAAATTATGTGATAACATGCATTCATAATGTTCTGTAGGCAATCTAATAAATCAGGTTCCACTATGTTTGTTTTTGGTTACTCCAAACTTGTTGATTTAACAAATAAGATGAAAACTGCAGATTCTGCAACCATTTATCTACACTAATATTATAAAGAGGAAAGATTTGTATTTTTGTGTGTATGTTTGTATTGAATAAACTCAAAAACTTCTGCGCCGATTTCAAAATTCTTTCACCATTAGAAAGCTACATTCACCCTGAGTAACATAGGCACCCGTGCGAAGCCGGGACGGGCCGCTAGTCAGTTATAAAATACTTTTGTAGGTATAGTACATAAAATATATTTAAAAATGTAATGGAGGATTTTTAATGCAAGTTATGTCCTGTTAAGCCAGACAAATACATCCGAGTTAAGAGATTATTTTATTATTATAAGTCAATTCTCAAATGCAAAATATGATATACAACAGTGCAGCAATTGCTTGCAAAGACACAAGTAAACACATTCATAAGTATTGCGCAATGTTAGGGAAATTGGCATAATTTTACCAAGCAAGCTATAGCTAAAAGGACAGCTATCTTAAATGGAGTCAGGGTCAATCTTATCATATACTAGCTGTTGCCCGCGGCTTAGCTCGCATTTTGGTCTGAAATTATCCCACGAGCACGTTGTAAATATAGTCTATGGCACTCGGGGATAATGTAGCTTCATATTAGTGAAAGAATTTTCAAAATCGGTTCAGTAGATCCAGAGATTACCCCCTACAACCTCACTAACTCACAAACTTTACCTCTTTATAATATTAGTATAATCCAAGTTACAATACAAAAGTGGTTCTGTATGAATCTCAGTTCAAGTAACAAGTAAAGGTCTGCTGGAAGAAATTTATTATGAAATAAGCAGCAGTCCTTTGTGCTCATCTATCTTAATGTAATGTCCCATTAAGTATTTTGTGTGTACAAATAATTATATGAAGGGGTGAAGGTCACACAAAGGATGCGTGTAATAATAATATTAACGATTTTATCTTTCTCCCCTGCCGTTCATCTTTTACAATTGAATTGTCGTACAACCTGTGTGTGGGAAATGTTTTTGTAAGTTTTTATTTTAAAGAGTCTTCTAATTCACTAACGAAAAAGGATCAAGTGATACGCATGATCATTCGATTAAAATAAAACGTAAAAACGTTGATGGTAATTTTTGTTTAAATGTGTTGCATTTTTAAGATTTATTACTCAAAAAGTTGAAAATAATGTCAGTTTAAAAAAATGCGTGGTTACACCTATAAAAAAATATACACTAAGAAAAAAAATGAAATTAATCATCGAGGACGTACGTGACAAGCAATAGAGCGGCATGCGATCTAGAATAAAATATTGAATTATGGCGCCTCCCCGAGCAAAACGCAGTGGTAGCGGTTTTTTGTGCAGTTTTTTGGAGCTTTCTACTCTTTGCCCAAAAGAAATACTAACTAATAAAAAAACATGTTTCTGCACATTCTTGACTCCAAAATGGTAGTTTTTTTTTTGTATTAAAATGTAAAATTAATCTCCTCACAACGAAACCACAGAAATGTGACAGGATTACTGATGACATGCATCTCCTCGTAAAGTAACCATTATTTTGATTTGCTTTTTACCCTAGTTGGTAGGCAATTTAATAATAAATATAATTATGCTAGTTTTTTTTCAAAAAGACCTACATTTGATTTTATAAAGATTTTATTCCAAAATCTGAGTGTACTCGCTACGTATATCGCTATTTTCTACCTCGCGATCTTACGCTGAGTGGCGTGCGACGAAAAGGGACGAATGCTCAAGGTTATTTGGTCAGGGTACCGCCTTAAAGAACCAAGCCGAGTGCATCACACATGCAGTAAAGCACATCACAAAATCTTCATTTTAGCCTTCTACCGCAAAGACCACCTACGGAAGCACCTACAAACCCACACAAAAGTGTTCATAGAAAATGTGGACATCGTCGATGATCAGGGCTATATGGACGTGGGCAACGACCAGCTGGTGGACATCAAGCAGGAGATTATTGATGAGTACAGCAGACCGGTTGTAAATGAGGAACAGGATGAAGAGATGGAGGTAAGGACTTGAACAGTACGCGTAACATGTAGATATGTGTGTCAGAGATGTTATGGATATGATATTTCGGATCTAGATACAGATATGGATATATTAATAAAATTATATCGGTTTCGGATACGGTTACGGATATGTAATTATTTCGGATTAACCGTTAGTGTCGGATAGTTTCGGTTACGGATATTAGATTGAAGTAAAATATAAACACAAATAGTATGAAATAATTTGGTTTTATTTATAGGTTTTATCTAGTCTAGGTTATCATTTGGTATTATAATCAGTCATATAGGTAAGTAATTGTCGTTGTCAAAAGCATGTCGTTTTAATTAGACTCCGCCCTTATACGAAACTATCCGAAACTTGTGAAACGGATACAGTTACGGATATATTTTTATTTCTGATATCCGATAGTTTCGGTTACGGTTACAGAGCTCCATAGCATCCCTGTTGTGTGTCATCACCACCCTACAGCAATACACTGCTGCATATAGGCCAATTGCACGCCATTCAGCTCGATTCTGCACAGGTTAGGCGGAAAAATTGAACGTGTATACGTATATTTTGCCTGTGCCGAATCAACCGGACCCAAGAGGTATTATGAACGCCAAATTCGAAGCTTAGGGCAGAAAAGCACTTCGAGCTATAGAAAATGTTCGGCCTTGTAGAACGTCGTCATCTGACCTGTATGACGGACACCTTCTATATCTCGATCAGTCAGATATTTACGCCTGTGTCGGCAGTGTACTTAGCATAATAGGCCTGTAATGTTCCCACTGCTGGGACACACGGCCTCTTCTCTGTGAGAGGGAATGGTTTATAATCCACCACGCGGGCCCAGTGTGGGTTGGCAGATGTCACAAATGTCCTCGAAGTTTTTGTAATGGGATATGCCTGTTTCCTCACGATGTTTTGCTTCACCGTTTTGAGAGCAGAGGTTATGAAATAAATTACACAAAATAAGGTTCGTGACTTACTGTTCGTAAGTCGGGGCCGTCACCACTGGGCCACAGCTGCTCTCTATTGGGCCACTGCTGCTCTCTGTAGGAGTCTGTACGGTCTTACAGCTGAAAATGATAATAACGCGGTCTGCTTTTAATAGTGGGGGAATCCAAAGTTACAATATGTCATCATCATTTTTCTGCCCTCAGGTAAAAGTTTAAAATTTATGAAAAAAAAATGTCAGCTGCATGTAAGTGTTGCGGCTGATTCTCATTTGAATGATTAGTAAATAATAAACAATTACAAAATATGAATTTTATACAGTATAACTAATATTTGCGTGTGTCCTTGTCGTGGTAGATTGTTCAATTTTAAAACGCCTAAATGTAATAAAAATGTCAAACATAACCCTAAAACTCCCACTTTTCAAACTCTAGTGAAATGCCCAATAAAGCCCAAAAGGGCCCGAAATATTTCCACTTGATTAAGCTTTTAAATGTAGTAAAAGTCCAGAGAAAGCCTTAAAAGCCGGAAAACCCATTATTGTTGTTTGAACTTGTACAATTTTTTTAGCGCCATCTATATGTAGAGGTCTTGGGAACTATTATTTTATTATGAAAAGAAAAAAGTAAAAAAACATTTAAAAATAAATTGAGAATTCATTAAAATCGTTAAAACACTTTTAAAATCCATTAGAGCACTTTTAAGATTTTGAAACCCCTTAAGAACCCCTAATACGATCTAAAACATTATTTAAAAACTCAGACCTTTTCCCATTAAGAAAAACATTACCCTAAAGTTTGCTTGTAGTCCCCCCTAAGTTACGGTTCACCCACTCAACCTTCATTACGCTTCCTACGCTACCTACCTACCACCGGACAGGTTTCAACGCCTACTATAATATTTGTTCAAACACATAATGGCTATCTCTAACCGTTATGAAGTTACAGCGCTTTCAATTTTAGGGGAGGTAGGGGAGGTGAGGAAAGGGTATACAAATTTCAACGTCCCTCAATAATAAAGAATAGTATAAATCAAAAAGCTGCTACGTGTCCTAGTTTCCGAGATTCGATGGGGTGAAGGGGGGACAGGGGGGGAGTTTTGAAAAATGATTTTGACTAACTCTGGGCCCCTTTTTATGAATCTGAAAAGAAAATGTTCAGTCTCTTAACTTCCGAGATCCGCCTAAAGGGGGGAGAAGGGGGGCAATTTCGAAAAATGGTTTTTACTTTTCCGGGCCTCTATACGAATCCGTAAAAAAACAGAACACGGGTCTCTTAGTTTCCGAGATACGATAGGGAGGGCGGGGAGGGGGGCAAAAAGAGGGAGTTTGGCACTTTTCCCCTACTCGTGAGAGCTACTTGTTTACGAATCTATCAAAATATACCCCCCTCCCCCTCCACCATCTGGGAGAACAATTATGTCAGTGAGTGAGTGGTAATGGTAATCGAGCTTTATATAGTACTAGCTGTTGCCCGCGGCTTCGCTCGCGCGTAAATATAGCCTATGGCACTCGGGGATAATGTAGCTTCCTATTAGTGAAAGAATTTACAAAATCGGTTCAGTAGATCCAGAGATTACCCCCTACAACCTCACAAACGTTACGTCTTTATACAGCGTGTAACAGGAAGGGTATAATCATATGGAATACTGTGGTATGGACCATCAAACTGAACAACTTTCTCTATGGGACCACCATCGAAATCGTAAAAAAATAATCAGCTGTCCCATACATTTGGGTCGAGTAGGTATTGAAATTTTGTAGATAATCCAAGTTAAAATACGAAAGTGGTTCTGTTGAATCTCAGTTCAAATGACAAGTAAAGGGGTGAAGGTCACACAAAGGATGCGTGTAATAATAATATTAACGATTTTATCTTTCTCCCAGGGACTGAATTACCCAAACATTAAGGTACCATTAAATTTCGGTATGACGTCATACCGTTAAATAAGGGTTACCGAAATATTTCGGTACCGTTTTTTTTTTCAGTAGCGGAATTTTTGAGGTTGAGAATACTTAACGGTATTTTTCGGTAGCAGTACCTTAACCTCTAAATATCGGTCGCAGAACCTAAACTTTAATAAATAGGGGTTTTCTTTGACGCACCGCCTCGCCACTGTCGTTCACTGGAGGCCCTGTTTGCACATTATTATGACACAGTTTTGGTTATTATTTCCTATCGGAAGGACACGACGATAAAAGCCGGACTAAGCCGAGTGCCTACCTGAGCTTTTCTTATCATTCTTCTTTAGGGTTCTCTATCTTTCTTCTTATCGGTCTGGTGTTATAGAAAAATGTTTCCTCGTAAACGTAAGTACCTAAAAGTCTGTGAAGTTTGATAACAGCTGAACATCCAATCACTAGACAAGTAGAGGCATTATTTTCCTTTGAAAATGAAAAAAATGCGTAAAACTGCGTTTCTACGCTTTCTTCCCATTTTAATATTAATAACTATAATATTTATATGAACGATCAGTGGTCGACAAAATAAAAACGTATTGCGCTGTCGCTAGTCGGCACGGAACAAAGAGAAGTAAAGAGTACAACAAACAAAATGTACAAAATAGGTAAACAAGTACACAAGTTCTAACGTGTTCTAGCCCACGCCGCGCCGCCTCGCATGTTTTTCGGTACCGAAATCGTTTATGGGTTAAATAACGGTATAGCCCAACCTTTATTTATAAAGGTATCGGTATAGCTCAACCTTTATTTTAAAGCGGTACCGATATATTTTTGAGGTATTTTAACCTCTAACCGTAACCGCTTTCAGTCCCTGCTTTCTCCCCTGCCGTTCATCTTTTATAATTGAATTGACGTACAATCGGGGATAATGTAGCTTCCTATTAGTGAAAGAATTTTCAAAATCGATTCAGTAGATAAAATACCTAGAAAGTATAGATTAAATACCGCAAAAATCGAGCGCTACCTCCCAACGACTCGTTGATATGCGCTACGGGGGATAAAATAAAAAACAAATCACCCCCATTTTACAAACAATATGATGTAAGTGAGGTACAGGTTTTTATTTTAAAATATTTCATTTCAGTACTACGTAGGGGTTTTGATTGTCTATTAACCATGGCAAATGTCGGCTTTACTTCATAGTCTCCGAGCACATGTATACATAGAAAGACTGGCAAACCAACAGACAGATGAACGTGTCGTTACTATAAGTTCCTTCTTGTACCGAATCCAAAAATGCTTGATGAGAAGAAGAGAGTTACGGCACAACTAAAGAGTCGAAGTTATTTTCACGACTTAAGCGTTTCTTATAAGTTGGTGCTCCACAAGAAAACACCTCACTTCGTATGTATATGTATGCGAAGCTTAGGTTTAGTTAAAACAAGCATATAAGTCGCTTTAGAGAATTAGAGCCTATATACGCATCCCAGCAACGCCCTTTCCCGGGTTCGGCTTAAATCCCCTACAGGGCGGGCTTGCCTTGTTTTGCTCAGTTTAGGCCGGCTCCGAACATCTGTGCTCGCCGTTGACCGTTGAAGCAGGATAAAACCATATGCGGTGATAAAAAAATATTGGATGACGAAACGCGTCGGCTTATAGCGATTCTTAGCCTAATCATTAGCTGTTGTTGTTTTTCTGCAGAATCGAGCTCATAGTTTCTTTAACGACTTGGGCCTATACGTATAGTTTCGAATTTAGCCTAATGTACCATCGAATAAACTAAATTCACTTACGTCTGACCCTCACTGACGTAATATTATATTCCCTTCCTTCACATGTAGCTGACATTTTTTCTGGATTGAAGGTTAAAAAATTATACCCATAAGGTTTCCACGCGGTATGAAATTTCTTTTTTTACAACGACATGCGACATACTGTAAGTTTAGTTCCTCTACTTCTAGAACAGCTGACGCTCAGTTCTCAGTATGGTTTAACTAAGATAAAACACAAATTAACGTAAACATGTGATATTTTTAGGAATCAGAAGAAAAGTACATCATTTCAGGAAAGACTAATGGGTCGGCCGACAAACCATACGTGTGTCTCGTGTGCACGAAGACGTTCAAGAAGAAAGAATACCTCAAAATACACAGCTGGACGCATATGAAGAAGGAGCATATTTGCACCTTGTGCGGGAAAGGTAAGCTCTAATTTTATTTAGCTGTAGATTTAGAAGTAATTCACCCGATGGGATTTCTCATCGGCGAAGCATTCGAGCTTCCATACTAGCTTTGACCCTCCATTTAACCCCTTTGGGAAATGAATTTTCATTAATCCGTCTTTAGCGCTCGCCTTTGTTGTCTACGAAGCTTTTCTTCAGAATTTCAAACTTCTAGACCCAGAGGTTTGCAGTAAATTAAATTAAGATCTTTATTTAGTAGATTAACCAACTTTCTATATTAAGTGCATACATACTACATATGTGCGGCAATAAGCTCTCTTCTTTTGGACCAAAACTGGCGCATAGGACTATACTTACCACCTCTTCCCAGTATACAAGCGTGATGTAATATTGCACTAGCTGTTGCCCGCTGCTTCGCTCGCGTTTTGGTCGGAAATTATTCCACGGGCACGTTGTTAGCCTATAGCACTCGGGCATAATGTAGCTTCCTATTAGTGAAAGAATTTTCTAAATCGGTTCAGTAGATCCAGAGATTACCCCCTACATACAAACTTACAAACAAATGTTACTTCTTTATAATATTAGTACATATTAACAAAAAAAAAACTCGCATATAAGTAAGGTAAACACGCAAAACTCCAACTGTCATCAACCACATATAAATAAGTACGTTATCGGCGAGCCGTCCTTCAATTACGTCCCTTCTTCGGAAGGGGGGGGCTACATCCGATGTAAGGATAACATAGTAGGTACCTACCATGGCTAATAATACTGTAGTGTGCCAACCCGTTGGCCGAACTTAGCGATTACGACAGTGTCCCCCTGAGTTAGGGGAGAGGCTTAGGCAGTAGTCTGGAGCAGGCAGTGAAAGATAATACTGGCTGAAGAGAACAGGTCTTTAGACGTTATTTCCCGTGTGGGAGTTTATCCAGTATGGAACAGGCCTGGCATGGTAAAGCTGGCTAAAGAGAAAAGGATTTTTTGACGTTATTTTCAGTGTGGTCACTATCACTAATTCACAACGGGCTTTACTTGCAATTTAAGAGTGCCACGGTCCATGTAGCACTGTTAAACAATAATATAATTCAAAATGTAGTAACACTGGCTTTTACACCCAGCTTTGCCAGCGTTACTATTGGAAATTATCCCATGGGGATGTACTATGATGATTTGATGGGGTCGAACAAGCTATTCACGCGGAAATTTTCACAATTCAATGCTAAAGCGTATACTTTTTCAAATTTTATTTAATAAAGCTTTTTTCTTTAAGAGACTGACTCTTAATGACATAAGCTTTGAAAATTAAATTGCAAACTATATTGTCAGTGTACTAGGATTGTGAATATTTCTGCGTGTATACCAAATAGCTTGTTTGATCGTACCTACTACCGAGATAAAAGTAACACATGTGTTAACCAAGCTCATGCTGTACCTATAGCCTAAATTTCTTCAAGACCTTTCAGCCGTTCGGCGTCAGACGGGCTGAAATACTTTCGCTTCGATAACTAGGTTGAGCAAATTTTTTTTGCCGGTTCTTTAAATTAAACGCAATAATTAAATAGAGCTTCTGGATATTAACATTTTTTATTATACCACCCAAGTTCTATACCCAAGTTATAAGTAAATAATAAAGATTACAATGTTAAAAAACCTACATATAAATAGTAATTGGACGGTGAATTATGGGCTAGCTCGCCGTCCGTCCATCTTATGACGACAGGCAACATGGAAGGGTTTTAATATTAGTATGGATTTCCCCAAAACTTATTTTGGCATTTCTTCAGTTATCATTCTTATCATCGATGGACACTTAAACCGTTACCCGCGTGCATTTTCGATAAACATGTTCTGTGAGTTGAAGCCCCAAGGTTTGGCTCGGCCCTCCCCTGACGCTCTGTCAACCCTCCTTTCGATAGCCGTGCACGTGTGTAATTTTATTTTAGAAAAAAGGGGAGGGTTACTTTTCAAACGGTTTTACTAAGCTGGCTGGGAATAAAAAATGTACACTGAAGCACAGAAGTAACTCAAGGCAAAAAATATATGTAAAGAATAATCAAAAGCTCTCTTTAGCTCAACTATCTATTGAAATCGTGAGATATTAAAAGTAGAGAATCTGCCAACACATACAATTATAGTGAGAATAATATTTGAAAATATGGTTCAAAAGTTTTCGGAAGAATTACATTAGCACCTTAGATAAGTGAATGACATTTTTGCCCTTGACTGTACGTTATTTTGTCATGGATCGAAAGGTTGTCATTCGAGTAAGGAGACTACAGCCGTTTATTATTTATAAAATATTTGAACGCGTGCCCGAAGTGCCAAAGCCAAGGACGCGGCTAGGGGGTGTGGTTACACCCCCTCGAATCGTTGGCAAGCCGTAAATAGGTATCAAGTTTCAGAATATTCCATTAAAGTAATGAGTACCATACCACAAATACTGAATTTTATAGTGTACTCTAATTACTCGCGGTACTCTAATTTAAAAGTAGCTGGTTTTTTTTTTCAATTTGCACCTCTATAGATGACGCGGATCGTCATTCTTAATTCAATATTTTAGCATTGAAAGTATTATAATAAATATATCTAGCCAAAACAATTCAGTAGCAGGCTACGCCACAAACCATGCATTCTGTTCTATTTTTAAAACGAGGGTAGAAAGCTAGCGCCCCTCCATTTATAATCCTGCGTTATCTTTGTAATATACTTTTTTTTTTATAACGAAGATCTCTTCTTCGATGACTCAGCGGGGACCATTCAATCCAAAAAGTTTTTACACTTAGCGCAGGTAGGTCTGACTCAGATGGTAGCCATAAACGAAAAAAAAAACCTTTCTGACTAAGAATAGGGTAGAGGAAAATTGACTTTATTTAAAACGTGTTTTGATTCTTATTTCATTGTTACTTCATAGTAGGGGGTAATAACATTTATTACATTTCATCTTTATCCTGTTTGTCCTCTCGAGGACCTAATGTTTTGAAGGCTATGTTAAGAACATTTTAAAACCGACTAACATACATACATCTCGCGCCGTTTTTCCATGGGGGTAAGCAGATATTACAAAAAGCCATCTGCTTGGTCCTTATAAAGTCCTGCTTCGCCCACGTTTATACATCTGATCATACACGCACATCGCTTTAAAATAGAAGTGTAGAAGAATCTGGTTATTGTACAGACGCCAGCTCATAAAGGTACTACAATCTGTCTAATTTCTTTAATAGATTTTCAACTTTATCGCAAAAACATTAGGTTCAAAGTTGATTGGGAAAAATTTACAGTTTCGGGTAGCTCGATGTGCTGGCGTTTACACACAAAAGAAGTTTAAATAGCATTACCTATATTAAAATTTATAAAACCCATTCCCACAAGCACCCCGCCAAAGGAACATTATAGTTTTTTTTCGTCTCCCATTTTAAGCCACGAGGGAGCAACCCCAGCCCCTCCATTTTTTGCTATATCTTTTTATTTTGGGCGAGCTAAGGGGTGCCCCTCCCCTTTGTATTGGTTTTTATGGGTCTCGGGTATTTCTGAATAAATGTTCAAAAGGGTTTGCTTAAAGTTTCACGGCTCCGAAAAGGATGAGCTTTACTTTTGGGACTAAATAATGAAAAGGGATTTGTAATAAAGAGCTTTGCAGTGACCTCGAATTCAAGAAATATGTGTGTTGAACCCGTAGGACCGGGCAAGCATGATTCCTGTACAATCGGGGCTACGGCCTGTCAAAACTAATATAAAAAAATACCGAAGTTAGGTACGAGGTCGGTACTTTAAAGATACACAGACTTACCCTTCTAGACTTGCTCGTAGTCTAATATAAATTTTTTGACCTTTCATAAGCTATTTACTTGTATTTTTTGCGCCACAGCAGATGTTCTGTATTCATGTTTGTGTTGATGTGCTCATAATCTTAATGTATTTTGTATGTTTTGACACTGCTTAAGTAATGCGACTCACCAAAACAAATCTAAAAGTACGGTTAATGCGCTTGTTCACTAGCACTAAGAGACACGTAAACTTTGCCTCACACAAGGAATTCCTCTTATATCGTGAATGCGTTTACAAACATTTAAACTCACATACACAAACAGCCAGACCCAGAACAACTATCTGCAGGTCACGGGGATCGAACCCGCGACACGCAGAGCAGCAGTCAATCACTCAGCCACTGCGTCAACCGTCATGATTTCGAACTCTTGGTTCTTCGCCGAGCGTCGAAAAAGCCACTGTTGGTTTGTCTGATTTATTATTTAGCTGTCGCTTCATATTCTAAAGATGGTCACTCTAACAACATGGTCAGTTAAAATTCAATAAGAACACCCAAACCATTCCCAACGGTTCAAATTATATTTTACTTGTCGAAAACTTATCGTACTTTTAACCCAGTGCGGTGAACGCAACGACGAAAGGGGACACTTTAATTTAGTCGTCTGCGTGACTGGGGGCAGGGACGTCCCCTCGCTTCTAAACGAATTGACAGATTTTGAAAAATGTAAAGTTGTTCGATTGAATTTTAAATCTTTTTTTCTTTTTTTCTTGTTTACATTTTTATTTTACGATGACGTATACTTTGATCTGGGAGCCTATGGGAAAATTACGTGTTAAGGATATGCGCAAGAGTAGCCCGCGAATTTTTTTTTTTTTACATTTATTGCAATTTGCAGGGCAGTTTACCTGACACTGACCTGCAAATTGCAATAAATGTCAATACATCAATACAGCCCTCCAAGTTCATATAATCTCAAAGAGTGACTTTTTCATGAAATATAGCTATTGAATGTGAATATATGAACTTGGAGAGCTGTATTGATGATTTGAATGATTATAATTCTGTAACTCCATACGTGTTACTGACGCGATTCATATTTTCATCAACATACAACTTGACACTGACCTGCAAATTGCAATAATCTTGAGAAATTTTAAATTTCGCGGGCTACCCTTGCGCTTCCACCTTAAGTGGAAGTTACGTTACCTTATAAATACGATAATAGACCCGTCACCTGTTTTAGTAATAAACTAACTGTTGCCCGCGACCTTCGTTCGCGTGACAGTATTATAAAAAAATATTAGGCCTTTTTGAATCGAATTTTGTTACCAATTTTAAGTGTTTTATTTTTTTTTGCACGGAACCCTAATTATTTTTCTAAAATAAGTAGTCTATGTTAGACCTTATAACATCAGCTATCTGCCAGTTAAAGTCCCGTCAAAATCGGTCCAGCTGTTTCGGAGATTAGCTGGAACAGACAGACATAAATTAAAAAAAAAATGTTTTTGTTTGAAGTACCGTATATATTTTATGCATTCAGTAAAATGCTGTTAAATTGTTTGTTATTTATTTGTAAGTATAGAAGATTTTTACTAAAGCACTTGACGGGTCTATTATCACAAATAATAATAACAGTCATAATTATCCAGCCCGTATCTCTATTTATTTGGCGTTGACGCTGTATATCCGTTTCCATCTTACTGCTCTTTAAGTCGACTCGGTAGTCACCCCCATTCCAGGAAATCAATTAGTAAAAATGCCATCCAACGTGGCAATGCTGCCAGCCTTCTGGGCACTTTCCCGCTGATAGCAATGTGGAGGAATTTTTGAACGCCTTTTAACTGTTTCTCATTCTCATTTTATATTTTCATTATTATTTTGGGTCATCGTCATCATAGTAATACTTAGTATTAAAAATATTAATCTATCATCAGTTAAAAACGTGTAAGTTGTGTACGGTCATAGGAACGTATAATACTCCCATTTTCGATGTAAAAGTAGACATAATATGACATAGCTTTGTGTGGGGCCGTCGATAAAGGTCGTGTCGTGACCTCTGTCCCCCAGCCAGTCTACCCTCGTCTTAGAGCTTTACTCCTCTATTTTATTAATAGCTCTACGCTACCAGGCCAGACCCCGCCCTAAGATAATGCTACAGTGATATTGCTAGCATAGCACTCCCGCTCTGTTTCTTCGTCTTGCATATGACAGAAAAAGATAGGAGCATGTAAAAATGCGATTCCGTGCTGCTATATAAGGTTCAACCCTTAACAAGCAACACATGCCATTTCTCTATACCTACGTCTTGTATCTAGAGTTCTACGAGTTCCTGCGTTACCGTTAACTAGCGTGCTTTGTTTTTGGGATTTATTCTCTCAATCACGCTATCATACTATTACTCTTTTTTTGGTAGACTTCTTATCCAGACTTCTAAAGCAAAGTTTATTAATTCAAGGTTACTCCAGAACAAAAGAAAATCAGAAGTTGTTTTTAGTATTTTACAAAGTGACCTTTTAAATTATAAACTTGAATCAACAATAAAGTTGCTCCCACATGTTCAATCCCACACGTTGCACGTATTGGAAGGGCACCCTTCTTATTTTTTCCCCTCTATTTTGACGTACTCGCCCCCTCAGAAAGGCAAGAAGTAAAAAACTATGCGTGTATGAGTAGATATATAAAGGAGGACGACGGAAAAAAGTATGAGAGGTTCGTAGCAGATAGTTTTCTTTTCTTTCTGCCTACCCCCATGGGACAAAGCTGTTATGTATGTATGTTTGTTAACTTCAAATGATGGCTCACATAAACTATAAATCACTAAACACGTTTGGTTAGTTTAAAACACTGTGCCTGTCAAAATCAAAATTTCCGCAGAAAGAGAATATTTAATGTTATAAATAAGATTAGCGTTAAGTAATTTGTGGTGCAAAACTGCCTTCTCTTTCCACAAGTTTCACTCCACCAAAATATGTTAAGATCACTGCAATATCATCATATCAAGATAAAAGGAATCATTATGCAACGATAACATTGCAGCATAGGCTTGCTTTCTATCTTTGCGCAGTGAACGGGCTGGCCTTGCCCCCTCGTCCGCAAGCTTGTAGGGTCGGTCGGTGTGAACCGGTTGGGCCCGTTACTCGAGATGGGCAGCTGACGTCATGAGGGTACATCCCCCTCTCGATGCGGCAAATACCTCGGGGTTGATGGCATGGAGTAAAGGATTATGTTGGTTAAGGACAGTTGCTTTATGTGTTGAATATTGGATTCCTTTATACTGGTTTTGTTTTGTATCAACACATCATGGTGTGTCATGCTAAGTTCGGAGAAAAACATAGCGGTGTCATATTTTACAGGGATACTGAGATAATCTGGAAAACACAGAAAACTAAAAATTGTATATAAGTACAAAAGGGTGTGCCTGTGCATGGGACAAATTTTTCGCACGGATTGCGTTGTCATGACGATCCCCCCTTTTTATGAAGCAGATGGATGGAGGGAGTGACTGACGGGCCGTAAGCCTGAGGTACGCCGTACGTCACTGAGATACAATAGACTTGAAACTTTTCGAATACGAATCGATTATTATTGGTCGACGATAGAAATGTATATCTTTGACAGTCGGTAGTCAGTGGCCCGAAAGTCTGACAACCAGTCTTACCAAGGGGTATCGTATTACCCAGTAATAACTGGGTTGTGGAGGCCAGATAAGCAATCGCTCCATGTAAAATACTGGTATTCAGCTGCATCTGGTTAGACTGGAAGCCGACCGCAACATAGTTGGGAAAAGGCTAGGCTGATGCGATAGAGATGGATATGAAAAATTACGGGTAACATTATTATTCTGTATTATTAACTTTCCAAAATTTTACATTATCAGCATATTATGTTAGCACATGTCATAGGATACCGTTACTCAGAAACTGAGTTGTGCAGATCAGATAGGCAGTCGCTCCATGTATTGATATTCAGCTGCATCCTATTAGACTGGAACACTGGAAGTCCATTCCTATTATTGTTGGAAAGAGGCTAGGCAGGTGATCAGTACTTTGTACGGTGGCAACAAAAAAAACGGGGTGGAAAGGACACCGGCGCGAAAACGGCTACGAGAGCTCCCTTAAGGTGCCGCAAAATTTAAATTTTCTTACGTTAATTGCAATTTGCAGGTCAGTGGCAGGCTGTATGTTGATGAAAATATGAATCGCGCCAGTAAAACGTATGGAGTTACAGAATTATAATCATTCAAATCATCAATACAACCCTCCAAGTTCATATAATCCCAAAGAGTGACTTTTTAATGAAATAACCATTGAATGGGTTTATGAACTTGGAGGGCTGTAATGGCTTCTACATCATGGGGGCAGACGATGGGTTTCGTGCCATGAAAAGACACAGCGATACACTGTTTCTAGTAACACTAACGAATTACTTGAGATTACAACTTAACAACACGGGGTACAATGAATCGGGTACTGTTTCAACGACCTAGCTCGTGAGTTTGTAACCAACAAGGCTGTGTGACAAGCACGGTGTGGTGTGGGTAGGCTTGTAAGTAGGTCCGGTGATGTCACCACCGCGTACTTGTGATTAATTTTAAGACCGTACCAATGACCGTCTCCGAAATATTGAATACGTGGTAATCGTTTTCGCGTCAATGTCGGATTCCACCTCGTGTTTATGAAGAGAAGCAACATTCCTTGAAGCTATTTTAAAATATACTACCCTGGTGTTCAGTAGTTCTACAGCTTATATTACCCAGGGGAAGTGGGGAAGGGGGGTTGTACTCTCCTTCGCCCACAATTCGCCAACTAAGATGGTTAGATCCCATGGGGCATGATTCCACAGTAGGTAGGAGATAGTGATATCAGCCACATGTCGATGACACATTCCATCCACACTCATCCTGCTGCGTTATTTGATAACGTGTGTATTTTTATTATTACTCACCTACTACTTTTTATGGTTCGTACCCAAGGGGTAAAAACGAAAACCTATTACTAAGACTCCACTGTCCGTCCGTCTGGCTGTCTGTCACCAGCCTGTATATCATGAACCGTGATAAATAGACAGTTGAAATTTTCACAAGTGATGTATTTCTGTTGCCGCTATAACAAAAAATACTGAAAATAGAATAAAATATTTTTTTAAGGGGGCTTCCATACAATGCGTATTTTTTTTAGATAATGGTACGGTACGGATCCCTTCGTGCGAGTTTCCGACTTGCGCTTGGCCGGGTTTTTTATAAGCTTTTATTTAACTTGCTTTGTTAGTTTAGTTAGCATGTATTGGTCAAATCTTGCAACTGACTTTCAAACCAGTTCACCCCAACCAATCGAGCTGAAATTTTGGCCACACCTTTGGTTCTGGTGACAATACATTTTTATGACAGACAAGACTTGATTCTACAGCCAGGATCGTGTCCTCACGAAAGAACTCCTAAACGGTTAATGGCACGGACACGAAACTTGAATGCGTATAAAGGGTGTAACAAGACCCTCAACGAAGCCGAAAGGCACTTGTTCTTCCCGTCATTGCGATCATTTTTTGTTCTAGACCATACCTGGAAACCTTCTAGTTACGGATATATTGGGGTCGAAGTTCCAAGTTTTTCACAAGTTTTTATTTAAATACATGTTTTTAATGTAAGATTTTTACATTAAACACCTCCATGACCACCTTACTATTCAGTCCATCCATCAGCGAAAAAAAAAGTCGTTTCCCAGCAATAATTTTTGCGTTAAGTTACTTAGATTGATGTACACATTTATTATATCTATGGATGTACATAATGCTTGGTTGGCGGCTTCGTTAAGGGTCTTGTTACACCCTGTATGTATGTAATTATGTATACAGTTGTCTTTGGTGTTTTGCCATAAATGTACGAAGCGCAAAGCGACTCTATCGCCGAGCGCTCAAGATCTCTGATCTGTATTATCGTGGTGAAAGGATTAGTCAGCTACTCTGCTTGCCGAGTGCTTGCGGCCCAGGGTGCGCCGGGTGTTTGTAATAGCAGTTCTTATTGTACAGAATATCAAGTCCGTAGTTCAATTGAATTGATTAGTCAAGCATTATAGGGAGAGACTAGCTTTCATCCACCAAAAAAATAAGGACCAATGGATCCGAACTAGGTAAAATCAACAATGAATTGAAAATAATTTTACAATAGAACATTTTACATTATAATAAAACTGAAAACCTTCCCATCAAACAATATAACATCATGATTTTTTTGCCAGTATCTAGTGATTATTAGATATTTTTTGGCTCGATTCGTAGTTCGTCCTTGTTTTTAGGTTAATTGTTCCTCAAATTACATAATCGCTAATTATAAGTACCAGTGGGGTGTCAAGGGTGAGGCAGGTCTACGTAGCCTTGAAACTCGCCTACCCAATGTACATGGTACATTATATTCGTACTTGTTTTTCACTATTACCATGGATCTTTAACGATCGGCGTTTGCCAATATGTAACCACCATATATATCCGTTCTATGAATATTACAGATCTCCACCTGCTATCCTTACTTACGCCTTTTGCTTCATTCAAACGTGAATTACTATCATTAATATAGTAAAGAGCTATTTTTTAAATATTTCTCCGCAAGATGAGCTCTGGAAGTACTGATCTATTAAAAAAAATCCCTTCGGCAAGCCGCACGAGGAGGTAGATTTCGAAGGTTCCACCCTTATTTTTTTCAGCCCCTTGGATCAAAAAACTTTTTAGACAAAAGTTGTAGAGGGTAATGAGCAGAATATTACAAATTTTAAACCAAGTTGATATCGTGCGTAGTAAGGGAGATATGAATTTTTAAACAGTTTTTTTTGTTCATGTTTAAAATCTTTAATTAACGGGTAGATAATGGTTTTACAGCTGAAAAATGGTTATCATAAATTTTAAAATCCTCCCATAAGAGTTTAGCATGGAAGACCATTCTCTCTATCAAATCCAAAGCAGTGGGTTGTGATAATATCACCCGTGGTATGATAACTACTCTTTTGGATGATCTCCTACCTGCAATTACCCACATTGTGAATTTTTCCTTGTTTTCTGGAGTATTTCCTTCCCTGTGGCGCAAAGCCTATGTTTGTCCACTACCCAAGGTCACTAATCCCTCTCTTCCTATCCATTTCCGTCCCATTTCGATCCTTCCTTTTCTATCCAAAGTGCTTGAGGCCTGTGTGCACAAACAATTCTCTAATTTTGTCCATCAGAACTCTCTTATCAGCCCTCTTCAATCTGGGTTCAGGCCCGGGCACAGCACTGTTTCCGCCCTTCTTAAAGTGACTGGCGATATAAGGGCAGGTCTTGAAGACACCAAGGTAACTGTACTAGTGCTGGTTGATTTCTCGAATGCCTTTAATACCGTTAGTCACGACATCCTGTTAGCCATTTTATCCCATGTTATGGTCTCTCCCGGAGCACTGGAATGGTTCTCCTCTTACCTTCAGGAACGCCAGCAGTCAGTTCATGTCGGGGATTCCTCATCAAGTTGGTGCGATTTGGAAACTGGTGTTCCTCAAGGCGGTATTCTTTCTCCTCTTCTATTTTCTATCTTTATTAATCTTCTAACTTCTGAGCTTCAGTGTGCGTATCATCTGTATGCCGATGACTTGCAGTTGTACTGTCAGGGGAGGGTTGACGAAATACCAGATCTGATCGCTAGTTTAAATAGGGACCTGATGGCAATAAAAACCTGGTCCGATAAATTTGGTGTCTCAGTTAACCCTAATAAATGTCAGGCGATCATTATTGGGAGTTCTCGCAGTCTCAGTAAGTTGGATGGTAGAACCTTGCCACCAGTTCTTTTTGACAGTACAGTCGTTCCTTTTAGTGCTGATGTAAAGGATCTAGGCTTGCATATTGATAGCAGTATGAAATGGCATACCCAAGTCGCTCGTGTCAGCCAAAAGGTTACTGGTACGTTGCGGGCTCTGTACCGTTTGAAAAACTTTTTACCGTCTAATACGAAAAAAATGCTTGTACAGTCCTTAATTTTTCCTATCATCGATTATGGTGATGTGTGCTACTTTGACCTGAATGCGGATCTCCTAGACAAACTTGACCGTCTTCTAAATTACTGCATTCGATTCATTTTCAATCTGCGTAAATATGATCATGTCTCTGAGCACCGGTCTCTTCTTAAGTGGTTGCCCATACGTCAGCGTAGGGAGCAAAGGGCGCTAACCACCTTGTTTTCTTTTCTTGTTTCTCCCTCTTCCCCTAGTTACCTTGCTCCCCACTTTCAATACATTTGTGCAAACCATGACAGGAGTCTGCGCTCATCGCATAACCGAGTTCTGCAATGTCCCTCTCACCGCACTGACTTCATTCATCGATCATTCTTCGTTCAGTCTATTTCTCTGTGGAATGCTCTTCCCCAGGAAATCAGGATGGCAACCAATCGTCTATCTTTTAAAATTAAAGTTCGCGAGTACATTCGGAAAAAGCTGGCAGTTTCGTCACAACGTTAATGTTTTCTCCATTGTTTGTCTTTTTATTTTAGTTTATTTGTGTAAATGTCTATTTACACATGTATGTATTTTTTGATATATATGTATAGTATTCTGATATATTTTATAGTATTTTATATATCCTTGTAGTTTATTCATAGGTACACCTACCAATGTTTGTCTCTGCATCACCCAAAGGTTGACTGGTAGAAAATGCCTATGGCATTAAGTCCGCCTCTGTACTAAGTGCTTGAAGTGTTAAATAAATAAATAAATAAATAAACCCCTCAATTTTTCAGTAATATTTTTTTATCGACAACTACAAGTTTTATCAAAAAATTTGCTTTCATAAAACAATATTTGCGGCACTAAAAATGTGTTCTTACTCTGAATGATAAAAATGTTAAACTGTTCAAAAATTTTCAATAGGAAAAAAGTTAAAGGCGGGGGCTTTAACTTTTTACGCCGCCCCCCATGGACGAATTCCGCCCATTCACGAACTTAACCTAAGTTTTGACCCTTTTGATTTTTTGGCCAAGTTTGAAAGTAATCGGTGCATAATTGCGACCTGTAGAGTATGGCTAAATTTTGCTTGTCGCCCCACATACATAAATACGTATACCGCCACATACATACATACGTATACAAATACATATATATATAACCTTTATAACCGGCGGTTGATTTGGGCTCTAGGGGTCATAACTAGACCCCTATGGTGAAATTTTCGGAAAACTCGACTTTAGGTGCAAGACCAATAGGTAGAATTTTTCTGACGAAATCTTCCTAAAATCTTTCACTTGTAGAATGCTGCGGTAGTGCGCTATTGGCGGGTGCCGTATGATATCATCATCATATCAGCCCGGAATCACCCACTGCTGGGTATAAGCCTCTCCTTTTGTCGCACACTGTTTCAAGTTTTGCCACACTTGTAGGTTCTGTGCGTCCCTTATCCAGGTGTTTCTCGTTCCTTATCCAGGTGTTTCCCGCGACTTTGACGACATCGTCGACCCAACGAGCTTTAGGACGGCCCTGGTTTCAGGGCCTAACCTTGGCCACCACTCGGTCAAAACCTTGCTCCACTGGCCATTTCCGCGTCTAGCCAGATGTCCTGCCCAGGTCCATATGAGGCGCCCCGCCTGGCCCCAGACGTCGTAGACTTTTGTCCTATGGCGGGTTTCGGTGTTTCGCACTCGATCTAAGAGGGTTAAGTTGAGCATGGCTCGCTCCATGACCCTTTGTGGCACTCGTACTCAGTGTACAGTCTCCTTTGTGAGCATCCATGATTTGGCACTGTAGGTTATTGTTGACCGGACTCATTGGTTGAAAAGGCGTGTTTTTAGAGGCACTGAGGGATCTTTTTGGACCGAAAATTATGTTCCAGTTTACCAAATGCAGCCCATCTGAGTTGTATTTACTCTCCTAGAAATCTCCTTGTTTAAATGCTCCTTGTCGAAAGATAGAACATAATGATCAACCATTTCCAGACGCTCGTCTCCAACCATAACAGCTGAGACAGAGTCGTCCGGCATGCCTGACATCACCTTCGTCTTGGACGTGTTTGATATGTTTTATATTAAAACACGCGGACGATGTCGCGAGCAGAAGCTATATATCTTTGACGTTAATTCCCCTGTGAGTATCATCTGTAGATAACAGATTCGGTGTAATCTTATAACTTACTAGTTGTTGCCCGCGGCTTCGCTCGCGTTTTTGTCGCACTCGGGGATAATGTAGCTTTCTATAAATCGGTTCAGTAGATCCAGACATTACCCCCCAAAAAAGATGACAGGAACATTTTCGAAAAATAGTGTTCCAGCTAAATTAGACCTATTTTAGATTTTCCATGGAAATAGAAATTTCCAATTATCTTTTTTTTTTAAAAGACAGTTTGAAAATGTTTTTCTTTTTAGACATATTATGTATCCTGCTTATGCGTAGAAGTTTCATTAAAATCGGTGCAGTCATTTCAAAAACAAATGAGTTCAAAGTTTGTATGAAAAGAAGAAATAATATTAAGAGGGCCCTTCCCGTCCTTGCCATCCAGAGCCACAGCCAGCGGCGATTTTCTTTCAACTCCCCCGTCTTACCTCGCCCCGACCCCGCACAACTCGTCTCCCGCGCACCTCATACCGCCAAACGCGATGACATTGAACGAAAAATAGTGTACGAAAATTAGTATAGTTAGTATACGATCTTAAACTTGTTCCAGGAAATACGTATTTTTGAATAAGTCTTACAAGTGTGTGAAATAAATATTTATCATTAAGAATCTCCATTACATGTGCAAGGTTTCTATCGAGATGTTTTCTTTATTTTTACAGTTTATGAGTACATTATGAACGGCCAAAGTTCAGGTAAAATTTGTGCAAAACAGCAATTTTTGGAGGTTTATACTGAATTTGTTTCTACTTTTTTTATTTTTTCCATCCATAGAAACCTAGATATAGTGCACAAAATACCTATTAGTCCAAAAAATTCAAAGATAGATGTGTAACAACGGCATAATCACGTACGAGCGTTTGTATGAAAAGTATAACGCGTTGGCCGCTCCTAAGAGCGTTAACCTCTTACTTAATATTAAGTTTCACTAAATACAAATCTTTGACCTGTTCAAGAAATAAAATCGGCCACCCACATATGATGACAAAATCTAGAAAGTACATAGACAGGAATATGACTATTACTAAAGTGGTCCTTAAATCAACGGCGCGCGTCGGCCGCACCTCTGCTGCGTTAGGTAATCTACAGATGTGCCTATGAAGTGTCACAGCTTGCTGCTTTATCCTGACTGTTCTGACTAGGATACATTTATTTTGGTTCATGTTTTCCGCTATTTTGAATGCTCCTTTTTAACCGACTTCAAAAAAGGAGGAGAGGTTCTCAATTCGTCGGAATCTTTTTTTTTAAGTATGTTCACCGATTACTCGAAGACGCCTGAACCGATTTGGAAAATTCTTTTTTTGTTTGAAAGTGTATTAGTACTCCCAAATTGGTCCCATAGAAATATTGTCATGATCTGATCATGGATCACTAAATCTGTAATGATTGCTGCAATCGCTTGGATGTTTACTGTTTACACAACATCATAACATAACATCACGCTTGTATGCTCTGAGGGGGGGTACGTAGATGTGTTCAGTACACCTACATAACAACAACAATTATTTCGACGGTTAGGTAAGTTAAATTCCATTTTATTGGGTATAAGCCTATTACCATGAAATGTATTTGTTAACAAATATTTGTATATTATTTTGACAACTAATAATCATTAAATTTAAATTTTAAATAACCCCCAACAAGTAAATGGCTGCACCGATTTTGATAAAACATGTCTAATTGTAATATACACATCATGCGCTTTCATTTGATATGCCACTTGGGTATATTTGAAAATATTCGATTTTTGATACCCACTTTCATCCCCCATATCTAGTTAATGGCTGCACTGATTTTGATAAAACAGTCGTCAGTTGTCGGTGACAAAAAAAACTAATTCAAGCAAACAAAAGTCACCGAGTTCTGAAGCTAAAGTTATTTTTTACTGTTTTGTTTTTGAAGTCGGTTTTATTTTTTGCAAAAAAAAAATTTTGTTTAAGGAGAATAGGACCTACAGAAAGAAAGACCGCGGTAAATCTTCCTGTTCTTTTCAAACACTAAAATGTATCTTAGGTTAGTTTTGGTGTCAAAAATATTAACGAGCGTTCCTTATTATTGCGCCGGGTAAGAAGATGCCAGCCATGAAATAAACAAAAGAAAGATAAGATAATAATTATATCTACATAACTAATATTCATGATATACAACGCACAGCCTTTTCAACTGGGTTTAGGAGCATAACATTTTGCATAAGAGTCTCCTGTAATACGAGGAGCTAAGGAAGGATTAAAGAAATCAGCCCCTAAAGGGGGTAGGGGTTATACAGGGGATCGGAATTCATAATTTTTAAAGTTAGAAACGTGGAATTTACAATAGGAGTAAAAGTTAGTTGTTAAAACATTTTTGGAAACTCATACCCTAAGGGTCCTGAAAAAGTTGCAGATGGGAAGTGCCATCAGGCTCTCGGGAATTTTACGTTGTTGACTGCCTCGTTGGTCAAGCGCGACTGCTGAGTATGAGGTCCTAGTTTCGATTCCCAAGTCGGGCAAAGTGTTATTGGGTTTTTCCATCAGGAATCTCTCAGAAGCAGCCACGGAGTCTGGATTTGCGCGCGATTGATGGCAATAGGCTCGCCCCCTATTATATGGGACTTTAACATAACTGGCGAAATGTGGGTGTCTATTAGGCACACCTCTACCTAACCCTTCGGGGATTACAAGCGTGGTGTTATGTTATGTTTACGTTGTTAGTAGTGCAAAATACATATAAACTGGTGTTACTAATAGGACACACCTTTGACACTCCTCTGTTTAAAATCTCGCCCATATTTGTGTCGCCAAGCGTGTGTATTATCAAGTACATAAGTAAGTATGCAAATAACTAGATAACTAAAGTGTGTTCTAGATCTTGTATACAATGTGTGATACTTTGACATACATATTGTTCGCAATGCATTAGCTTAATTTACATATCCAGTGTACTTTGTGAATGTTATGTGTGTATGACCAAAAGGACCAGCATTTAAAAGAGCACGTTACTAACTTGAATAAGATTATACATGTATTTATATTTCGTTAGAACTGGTTTGAATTTTTTTAGTTTTTACTGATTTTAGGACCAATGCAAATCAAAGGTTAACCACAGATAATTATTATATTTAATAATTTAAATATGGTACGTACATGTAGCTCCACACACGTTTATCTTAGACATAAATAACATTAGTTTTTCGGAAATACTCGTATACGTTTTTAGCCGACTTTAAAGGAGAAGGAGGTCACTATGTCACTTTGTATGATGCAAGTCATGTCCCTGCGACAAATAAATATCTTTTCTTTCTTTCTTCTAATGATCATGATTAAGAGGAAATGCGGGTGGTCTTTTCTCCATACAAACGCTCTCGCCTGTTTTCTTTATGGTTTATGACTTTAGAGCTATGATTATTTACTGGCAAATAAATATCAACCTTTTCTTTGTCCTAGTGTAAAAATTTGACAACTATTAATAACAAAAGAAAAACATAGGGACACAGTAAATATCCTTCTTATTCAGTTTATGAAATATCTTTTAAATTGGTCGAATATTGGAGGAGGAAATAGTCGAGAGACAAACCTCGAATTATGACTTTTTACTTGTCGGATCTGTAGTTGTCCTTATCGCACTAATATCTAAATCGCGCTCGTAGAGGGACAGCAATAGTTTCTTCAAATACCTACCGCATTTCCTCGTAATCGAATCACTGTAAGCGTTTCATAGCTTCGCTTAAAGGAACGCTGCTCAGAAACACCACACAAGACTCTAAGCCAGCCGGGTATGAAAATAATAACTTGTCCCCATAGTTAGCAATAAGAAGACTTTTGACTGTCTCAGGTTCTATTACTGCATCTCTAACTTCAGTCAGTTTCGCCAGTCGTTTCGCTAAGAATGAGAGTTCGTAGCAGTTTGTTGTGAGCTTATCGGCTATCTCTTCCAGCAATTTCTTCCAACCTTTATACATATTGGCTGTAGATATCTTCTCACGTCGTTTCTTTGGTTCAACATATTTGACATAGCATTCTTTGTGGTAGTGCATGCCTCTATCAATCAAATCTTCGGGTGAATGGTATCTATGAATCTTTATAAACACGCTGTCATGCTTCCGATGCGCTGTTTCATAAATAAGCTTGGCTGCCGACAGCCTAGATTTTAATGAATGGTCCTGTCTGTGTACCAAGTTCAGTATTTTATCACAAATCAAACATCTCACAATTTCTTCGGAAGGTACACCGCGACTTTGAAAATATGGAACCTCCTTGGTGTCAGAAACTTCGTCAACTACTTCAAATTTGACTTTGACGTCGTCTTCTGGTTCATCTTTGATTTCAATTTTTGGTACAATCAGTGGCTGTGGCCTTTCTTTGCGTATATTATCATCAAAACAAACATAGGCGGTCGCACACTTCACATGCCACGAAAAGCACTGACTAGACAAACTAGCATTGTATAGAAAGTAGAACTTGTCGCGAGTCGCATCTTGTCGTTCGTCTGCCTTATTTTTTATCGCATGATATGCATCTTCGTCCGGGTCAAGAACCAAATTTCCCGGTTGTTCACAAAAAAAACACCCTGCCAATCTCGGTCTTTCGCGACTAAATCTCGCGGCTCGCACTGACATTATGCAATTAATTAACACAACAACTAAAAATTAGAAAAACGGGCAGCGTTAGCACGCGAAGGAACTGAAACTGCAACTGCAATCTATAGAGCTATATCCTTGATATACCTAATTGGTAGAAGCTGCGCGGCGCAGCGATCTCGCGAACGAACAGGTGATAGTAAGAGGGAGGGGTTTCGAAGGGTTCGGGGGGCGCCACGTGGCATAGAATAAATACGCAGACCTTCATGTTACAGCCATGTCCTAGCAACCAACGCTTAATTTTGTCCCTGGGACTCAGGTGAAAGACTGCCGAAAATATCGCGGATCTTAAACTTTTAAATACGCTTTCATTCTGAGATCTTTCAATTCAAAACATAGTGCAAAGTGTAGCTGATAGTTAAATTAAAAGGCGCTCAAGAGTCGAATCTATTATAATATTTCCTAATGCTTCAGTATTACATGTTTTTCTCACAACCTACCGATCAATATGGATTATAATAGATCACAATGAAATACATCACAACCAAATAGACGTATTAGCTAGCTTAGGTACGGGAAAAAATCTTTAGAATGTATATATATTTAAAAAATACTACGAGTACTTACCAAAAAAGAATACCCCGCCGTACCAAAAAAAGTACGAAGTACTTGCCACACACGTATGACCTACAATTTGTACAACTTATAGTGAATAGCCGCCCAAATCAATATCGAGTGCCCAGTTTACAATTACGTAGCGAACACATATGCACGCGTAGCAACGGACCAGTCGACCTTTTTAGACCCTCCCCTATTTTAGGGGCGATCCCCCATGGGCCTTACGAGGGGGCACGGTTAGGGTGGTTCAAGGGACGCTAGATTATGGACGGTTTTAGAGATCTAATTTATTTTGGGGAGGGGTCTTTGGGGGGCTCAGGACGGGATTATTTTTAGGGTCGGCTTCGACCCCTACAAATGATGAAGCAGTGACGAACGTTTCTTGCCGAGATTAATTTTGGTTTGCGCATTTGAGCTTGATTTTGCTAAAACAGAATATTATACCAAAATTGCTTCCATTTTCTGAAGGAATTGTATGATTTTAGACTGTTAATTTTATATCTTTTCCTGGCTTAAGTATCATATTATGATTTTTAGTCTGATTCTCTGGTTAGCAAAATACCATATTTAATACTTACATAGTTTGACGTAGTTAACTGAATTCTCGAGAAAATCTGGGTTGTAGCATATTTTGCCCAAAAAAGTCCATTTCATGTTACTAATCTTTACTCATAATGCAACAAGTTCCTTCTCCATGCTTTCATTCACAGTGCGTGCAGACGTCTCTACTAATTTATTCATCTTTGGCTAGTGGTTCGCAGAATTGAATAGGCGTTGTGCCTCTGTGCGGCTGTACTGACATAGTTTGTTGCTGTTGTAGAGCATACTGCGAATTCTATGATTAGGTTTATTGATTTTCACCGTCTACTTTTCATGTATCATTACCCGACTGCGCCAGAAAGAGGGTTATGTTTTTCGAGAGTATGTATATATGTATGTTTGTATGTATGTATAATTGTTTGGCAAGCTCTGTGGCCTGAACGGCTCGATGGATTTTAGCTTGAGAGGTGTCGTTAGATTCGTATTTACTGTGAGAGTGACACTGGGTATATCAAAATAAAAATTATTCAATAACAAAACAAAAAAAAAAACGTTAATGTAAAAAAATAAAAAACCCGACTGCGTAAAAAAAAAGCATAGAACATAGCGACTTAACAGCCGGGACCCATTAACATATATGTATAGACCAGACCGGCTTAAATCGTCCCTATAATGGGTCCCGACTGTTTAAGTCTCTATGTTCTATGCTTTTCTTTTTTTTACGAAGTCGGGTTTTTTAATTTTTTAAATTACTGTTTTTTTTACAGTGAATATTGAGATTTCTCTGGGTAGCGCTATATGTCTCTATATTCAGTAATGCCGTTTGTATTTTGTCTGTATAGTGGTTGACTTCACACCTCAAAATCTCTCGATATAAAGATAATAGATCAAAGTTAAAGAATATATATGACATAGTCAACACCAGCTCATAGGTACTAGTAGTATCCATGTCAAACTGGCGATGTGGTGACCCATAGTATAGCTTAATTGCAGCTGGTGTGTATCGATTTTGTATTCATTTCATGTACTATCGTGAACTAGTTATGCTTGCATTTATAGGCGATATACGTACAGGTACACAAAGATTAGTTAAATATAATGATATACAGTATGTGTTTTTTTTTTTAAACCAACTTGTTCGATTCCTGGCCAGGAATATTGATTTTTCAAAAATCTAATGATGCAATTTTAGTTTTCATCAAAATCGGGCTCGAGATTCCTTTGAGCATTTTTCGATATTCCTCACAGTTTCGGATTTGGCCATCCACGCCCACTTGAAAAATTCACCCTGTATATCAAACATAACATCACGCCTGTTGTCCCCGAATGGTTAGGCAGAGGTGTAGCTAATAGTACACCCATATTTCGCCTTTTAGTTTAAGTCCCTTGTAATGAATATTTTGGATAATATGTATACAAGTCCAGTGTAATGAAGTCAGTAAGCTTTGCCTTTGGCAACAAATGTGCGATACTGCTGGTGTAGCAAAAGAATTGGCGGCGGTGACCAATTTCCACAGATGGCATGCCTGCTTTCTAGCCATTTATCAACAGTTTATTTCCTTTCTCCCCAGCTTTCCACCTAGAAGACCAGCTACTGAATCACATGAACGACCACTTGCAGCCGTACACCCTGTACAGCGGGGATGAAGATTATGCGCAAGGGGAGCCGATACAGAGCGATTATGTAAGTAGTACAATAGTTTTTACATAGCAGTTAGAAGCTATGTTTTTGAAATTTTTGGGAATTATAAGTTTTCTTTATAAAATGATGTATGGCCTAATACTGATGATTTGTGACTGCAAAGGTTTTAAAATAGGTAAAATCGATAATTAATTCGACATCTGCCTAGTCTTTTCCCAACTTTGATGGAGTCTGCGTCTATTCTTACCGGATGCACCTGAAAACGAGTATTTGTTATGGACCGATTGCCTGATCTGACGGCTAGAATTTATATAAGACAGTTACAACTAAATTCTAAAATAAATGAAAACAACATGAGTGAAGTAAAAACTTCTTTATTCATTGTTTCAAAATCTGGAACTAAATTACCAATTGTATGTAGTTGTTTGTATGAGTAATGCAGCTTATATTGAACTATGGACGGCATCTTTACAGTTAATAATCACATTTGCAGTACTAAGGTCAAGAGTATTTCACATTATTATTTAACCTTTGAAATGAACATTGTACTGTACCGTCGAATCGTTAAGAATTAGATGAGAGGCTATGAATTGGATGAACCGTTTCGGTAGTTTTCCAAAGATAAAGATGCATTTATTTGTATAAACATGTGTGACATGATACATAGATATGCACCTATGGATGGAAACGAGTTTAGATTGCTGGTTCAACATGTTTTGCCATATTCGGCGTATAAAATAGTTTATATTAATTGGGAATTATAAATGAATATATAATTAAATTACATATAGTCAACATTTCATCAATTCAAGTATATAATTACAGTCCATACAAATGTAAAGCCAAAAAAAAAACATATTTAAACAATAAAAATAATGAATACTAAAATCACATATTAAATAGTATAAATTCCAAATTTGTCATTCAAAAACTCCGTAACATTATAGTACCCCTTACTAATAAGCAATTTTTTTAGTTCTCTCTTGAATGAATTGATATTGAATATCTTAAGGGAATTAGGAATTTTATTGTATATTAATGGGGCCATGCAAAGTACACTTTTTTTTAGAAATTCTGTTTTGGCGGAGGGTGATTGCACCCAAAGTCACGTCTATTTCTACCTGTATTATCAGTAGGGGAAACAAATTAGGATTGGTTTCTACAAATAGCGATATTTCTAATATGTAAAGGGACGGAAGTGTTAGATTTCTGTGCTGTAAAAACATTGGTTTGCAACTGTCAGTAGTTGCAACCCAAACATAGCCCGTATACAACGCTTTTGTGCTTTGAACGCAGTGTCCTTCTTAGTTGAATTGCCCCAGAAAATTATTCCAAATCTTAATACCGATTCAGCAAGCCCGTAATATGCTGTGAGTAAAGTATCTGCATTGACAGTCGGTGCCAACTTATAAAGAGCATATGACGAAGTACTAATTTTTTTACAAGTTCATTAATGTGAGTTTTCCAATTTAATTGCTTGTAATGTCCAATGATTAATCCCAAAAATCGGGCTGTTTCTACTTCTTGTATTATATTATCCTTGTATACTAAATTAAATTTTGATGATTTACGTATAACTTTTCTCGTTGCCTAAAGTGCATTATGTTTGTTTTACTAAGATTAATTTTCAAGTTATTATAATTAAGCCAGGTAATTATAGAATTCAATGAATCATTAGTATCAGAATGGTAGTTAATCATGTTTTTGGTGCTATGGTTACAGTACTGTCGTCAGCGAACAATGACATGGGTTCCTTAGTTGCATTTGGCAGATCATTAATGTATGGTGAGGTCGTCGATGATTCCTTATAAGTTAGCTGGTACATTAGGAACAAAGGAGGGCCTAATACTCTTCCCTGGGGAACACCATATGTGATTTTTCGCTTATCAGAGGAGAAAACCTGTTCCCTTTTAGTTTTAATATTAAATTTTAATATTTGGGTTATTTGTTGGCGGTCTGATAAATATGATTTTATCAATTCAAGGACATTCCCTCATAAACCATAAGCCTCAAGTTTATCTAGCAGAATATTGTGGTCTACATAATCGAATGCTTGTGACATGTCACAATAAATAGAACAAACAGGTAAGGGTTTGTGAACTTGTGAAGAAACTACTTGTAAAAAGTCGTAAACCGCCATATTGATGTTTTTATTTTTTCTGAAGCCTTTTTGCTCATCACATAGGATTTTATTTTGGTCTAAGTAGCTATTTAATTCACTGTAAATATATTTCTCAATTTTTTTTGAAAATACCGAAATTTGTGCTATAGGTCTATAATTCTCCATTATGTATTTATTATCTTTTTCAAATATAGTTTTTATAATTGACAACTTGAGGTATTTTGGGAACGTTCCACTTTGTATACAAAGATTCAGAATATGGCTTAAGTGGTGAGAGATGCCTTCATTTCCTGATTTGATTACTATAGTCGAAATACCGTCATTCTCTACACTACAAGTATTTTTGAGATTTCTTATAATTTTCTGCATATGGTGAGGCAAACGGGGTGATAAAAACATTGAGTTCGGTTGGGTATTAATTAGGGTTGTGGATTCTTTTCCAGCACCTGGAATAGGAGTTACTTTCTCAATGAAATATCTAGAAGAAACACACCCCCTCGCCCCCCGAAACAAACTGAAGAAGCGGTCGCGTGCTACATAAAATATTATATTATGAGCAACTTTAATTAATTACCAACATGCAGAATTAATAAATAATATTCAGAACATCATTCTAACTTAAAAAAAAAACCCTCCAACTCAATAGTAAAAGAAAATAGACATTTTGTGGGTGAGCTTGTTCCATTGTATGTAGATCTACCAATCTGCTAGTTTGAATCTACTCCGCCTATCTCAGTCCAGAGCTGGACAAAGGCCTCTTCCAAAACTGCTCCACAATACCTATCCTGCCCATCCAGTTTGCCCCACGCTTCGCCTTTTCCCAACCATGTTAGGTTCTGGTTTCAGTCCAACCTGATGCAGCTGAATACCAGTACCAGTAATGAAACATTCGACAAATCAATATAAAAAAATGTGTTTTTGTCTATTCCAGGCGACAGACAACAGCCTCCTAATAGCGCGTTCAGAGCGCCAACACAAGGAGAGTCGTCCTCACGAGTGTGACATCTGCCACCGACGGTTCAAGAGGAAGCAGCATGTGAAGACACATCGCCACGTGCACGACAAGGTGGTCTTCAAGGTGTGGTGCTCCGCCTGCGGGGCAGGTACGTACAATAGTCGGCTATAACTGCAGGCGATAGAGTCGGCAGTTGTGTGACATGTTACCGACGGTTCAAGAGAAAACACTTGAAGGCCCATCGCCACGTCTACGGCAAGCCGGTCTTCAAGGTGTGTTGAAAAACTACGTGCAATAGTAGGCTGTAACTACAGGCGATATTGTCGACAGTTGTGTGTGTTTAAAAAGGTATGTCTTTCTGCGATTCCTCTTAGATTCTGTTCGTCTAAAATTCTAAGAGAATCCTCGACGGAATAAGCAGAGATATAAACCTCGGCGTGCCGATAGCATTTTTTGGCACAAGTTCAGACCACAACAACTAGTGACTATGTCTTATCAGAAAGTATAGCTAATTGTAAGTCAAACCCAGGAAGAAGCACACAGCAGTTGCTCTTACGACTACCAGGTCAAGCAAGCAATAAAATTAAAAATATCTATACCAGTAAATAAAATTGAAGTGTATGTTTTTAATATCAAAATAACAGCTTTTTACTGGATGCAAATGAAAATATATTACGGCACTTATAACAAAAACATTTTTTTTTAATGTTTGTCTGTCTGTCTGTAAGGGAAGGGCACTCGAGAACAAATTCTCATCGTACGCCAGATAATCGAGAAGTCAAGAGAATTCAATAAGCCCATATTCCTTTGCTTTGTTGATTTCTCCAAAGCATTCGACTCGGTGAAATGGCCGGTATTGTGGAAGACCTTGCTAGACATGGGCACACCAAAACATCTTGTACACCTTTTGAGACGTCTATATGAAGAGGGCACAGCCTCAGTTCGCACAGATGATGTCCTGTCAAGTGACTTCCATCCTAGTGCCGGAGTACGCCAGGGGTGCATTATATCACCGCTCTTATTCAATGCGTACACAGAGCTAATAATGCGTATCACTTTGGAAGACTGGACGGATGGTGTAACAATTGGTGGATACAAGATTGCAAACTTGCGTTACGCAGATGACACCACCTTATTTGCAACCAGTTCGCAACACTTGGAAGAGCTACTGTCAAAGATGGAACGAGTGAGCCATGAGTTTGGACTAAAAATTAATCGCAGCAAGACCCAGGTGATGATTGTTGACCGTGCCAGGAATAATTCGCCTGAAGTGACCCAAATCGCGAATTGCAACGTGGTCCATTCATATATTTATCTTGGGGCTCTAATTTCAAATAATGGCGGCTGCATCGATGAGATCAAACGACGTATGGGCATCACAAGAACAGCGATGGACAAGATGCGGAAAATATGGAGGAATAGAAACATAACTAAAGCCACGAAGACCAGGCTCGTGAGGACGCTTATATTCCCCATATTTCTTTACGCAGCTGAAACATGGACCTTGCGAGATGTGGAAAGGAAGAGAATAGATGCTCTGGAAATGTGGTGCTGGAGAAGAATGCTTGGGGTTTCGTGGACCGAGTTTCGCACGAACGTCTCGATACTTCAAGAACTCGGTATCAGGCAGCGTCTGTTCTCGATAGTACAATCTCGCATCCTGACATTTTTCGGACATGTTTCCCGGCGTGACAATCAGTCCATAGAACGCCTTGTCGTCCAAGGAAAAGTAGAAGGCACTAGACCGCGCGGAAGGTCACCCACGCGTTGGACTGACCAGATCAAGTCTGCCATTAGAGGTTCAGTTAACGAATGCAGCAGGATGACCTCTAGCAGGCAGCGGTGGCGAAATATCGTGAAGTGTATCACATCTGCCCCTTCCAATACTGCTACGAGTACTTAACGATCACGACCGCTCTGTCAAGAGCGTACCGGATAATAAGAAGTCTGTCTGTCTGTTTTTTCCGGCTAATCTCCGAAACGGCTGGGCCGATTTTGACGAGACTTTTACTGGCAGACAGCTGATGTTATAAGGTCTAACATAGGCTACTTTTATATTAGGAAAATAATTAGGGTTCCGTGTAAAAAAATAAAACCCTTGAAATTGGTGACAAATCCGATTAAAAAAGGAAAGTAATCATTTCACGCGAACGAAGGTCGCGGGAAACAGCTAGTTAAGAATATTATAATATCGCATCTGTAGGTAATCCCCGAAACATTTGGCAGAGGTGCAGACCCTGCAGTACACTCTCATTTCACCTCTTATGTGTAAGTCCCACGTAATTGGGTGCGAGCCTATTGCCATCAACCGGGCACAAATCAAGCTTCTACTGAGAAGTTCCCTGTGGAAAACCCCAGTAACGCAAGCATATAGAAAAATAGTAAAAACTATTCAATAATTGCAGGTTTCCCAACAAATGCTCAGTGCGAGGCTCACCAGTGCATCTCGTCGTCCCAGCTAGTGGACACACAGCTCGACGAGGAGCCGCAGTTCGAGGAGCTTCCCCCTCCGCCCTCCCCGCAGGTCATCACTCACGAAGCCAAGAAAGAAAACAAATATCCGCAAGAATTTGTGAGTGACAACATTTAGATAAATAATAATAAAATTAAGCTTAAAATATTGCAACCTTTCAATATTTAAGCGTAGCATAACTATTAAAGCTAAGGATTTTCTTACTGTATTCTAAACGTAATTTAGGGCATATTGGACAACGGCGTTCGACGGTTTGTCCATGAAAAATGAGCACAATATACTCTCCAAAGACACTCATAGCTCATCACTCTTTGTTTTGTATTTTATTCTCTTCCTGTCGTTACTTGGAGCTTTTACAATGTTGTAGTACGTAAGTGCAATTTAATATCGTAATTTTAAGGGTGTGAGCCTGGAGATCTGTCACACAGGTCTCGAACCCAGTATAGACTCCAGCTCTCACAATATTTTGAATCAGCCTGTAACCTAGATACTATGTTCCAAAATTGTACCTTTTTGAGAGAAATAAATTACTATTGTATTGTATATGGGACGCTGTACGCATTCTATCGCACCGATGTGACCAACGCGCTCCCATTCTTTGTGGTCTTTTTGTATGAGCATACCATCGAACGCCGTCGATCAATGTGTCATGCATCACCCTTATTCGACATATCACATAAGGGGGAAGGGCACAGACAGTTACCACATATTCAGTACATAACCCCCCCCCCACATAGAGAGAGTATGCTCCATTTATCCCCCTTAGGACCAAAAAGACCATTCCGAAACTCTTCAAGCGTCTTCCAGATGGACGTATCAGAGCTAGCGGCCCTCGACAGCGTGCAGTACGTGGAGGTGGAGGAGAGAGAGCTGCCCACCCCGCAGCGAGTGTTCGTCTGCAAGTACTGCTCCAAGCCCTTCAAGAGGAAAGACCATTACAAGATACACCTGCATATACATACTGGCGTCAAGTCGTTCTTCTGTACCGAGTGTGGGAAAGGTAGGCGCTTACTGAAAATACTAACATGCATTATCTATATAAGTTGTATCTGTTCATACACGAAATCTCTTAAGGGGTCATAGTACTCATCATTATGAACAACTTTTACTATGGGACCAAACCCGAAATCGCGAAAAAAAACAGCTGTTCAGTACATTTTGACGAGTTAATGCGAACATATTGTAAGGAACAGCTGTTTTTTTTTTTCGCGATTTCGGGGTTGGTCCCATAGTAAAAGTTGTTTATAATGATGAGTACAATGACCCCTTAAGAGATTTCGTGTATGGATAGATAGACCCTATATACACAAAAGTATCGTACCAGTAATATATAATTTATTTCAGGTAACAAAGACCCATAACAACCTACAAAACCACAATACACATAACATACAACATGACCTTAAAAACTATCATACATATTTATAAAAATCCAGAAAATATAACTAAGGAAATATATAATGACGGCGTCGTGTTGCGCTGCGTGGTGTCGCGTAGCCTTCCGCGGAAACGTCGATACATGACACCCTTCGGCCAAAACTCTTCCTTGAGGAAGGTCTCAATATGATGAGTCGGAACTCGCACCACGAACGACTTGAAATTATTGTTGTAGCGCGACTCCAACTTCTCAACCCTCAAGGTCCAGCTGGTCTTCGATCGGACATACTCCACGATCTCTTCAACCTTCGTGGTCTGATGTAGCCGGGACACATAAAGCTGCGTCGTTGGTATTGCCGGGCGCAGCACAATAAAACCAATTAATGTCATCATAGAATTGATGCTTGTTTTGAAATATTATAACAGAATTCCAGCTTTGGTGCAATTGCCTGGAGGACACATACTTCATCACAGTCGGGCGTACGAGGTCGTATTTTAAAAACTTGATGGCAGATCGTAGGGTCGAAGTGTTGATAAAGAACAACCGATAATGTTCCCGGAATTTGAACATTCGTTGTATGCAGGACGCAGTATTCTTAGTTCGCCTGTAGAGAGATAGATGAGTCGAGCTAGTTAGCGATCAAAGCTAAATCATATTCTGTAAATAACTAAATAATTATGTGTTTTTCTCCAGGTTTCTACCGTAAGGACCACCTACAGAAACACATGCTGGTCCACAACAAGGCGAAGCCTAAGAAGGAGATCCCAGACCTATACCCCATCAACAAAGTGCCCCTTCCTAATAAAGTGCCCAAGAAGCAGGTCTTACCTGAGATTACTATACATGTAAGTAGACAGAAATAATTCGCATTTGTTACATAAATATGTGAAACAAAGTGAAAAAAAAAAAGTGTGTTTGTAATATGTGTGCGTGCTGTTCTGGTGTGCAAATGCAAACCAGAATCCATCAATGTCGATCTTAAAACACTTTGAAAATGTCGTATAAGAAGAAACTTAAAATATTTCTACCAATATGGAAATAAAAAAGCCACTTAAAAAAAAAGTAGGAAAAGTACAATTTATTATCATAACAAAATGTGATGTAGAAATAAAATGGCTGAAAACACATTGCTACTCCGAAAAACAATTGAAACGCTTACATCCTGTCCAGCCACATTATAAATATTGTATTTATTTATTTTTCAGGCTCCATCGAACACGAAACTCCGTGTGCCCCTGCAAATCAAAGTCCCGTACCAGATGGTGGTGTCTATGGACAATGGAGAACAACGTGCAGTCACCATAGACCCTCAAGCGTCGCCTGTCGCCTCGTAATGTATGTAGCAATGAAAATTAGTCATTTCATAGGTGATCATTGTTCTCTCATTTGAAAATCGTAGACTAAATTTTATTGGTCGTGTCGTTTCACATTTTTTTGATAGGCACTATTAAAAATGCAACCGATTTTGAGTTTTTAAGCCAAGTGAATTGATCAGAACTTATAAATATTACCGAAGAAGTGCATGCCCAGTACCGAAATCCAACATCGTTGGATCGGTTCAATTTGTGTGCAGGTGTTTCACTAAACTTAGAATGATAAATGAAAGACAAAAAGCGGAGCGTCTGATATCTACGCTTAGTGCTACAAAGAACGTCACAAGATATGACGTAGATAGCAGTTTCAATACTTAATTGATACATTCCAGTTAAACATGCAATTTATCTATCACTATTAAACAATATTCGTGAGCCAATCTTACTTACCTTCTTTCATATTAAGCACCATTTTAATACAGACGGCTGCAATGCCCTTCTGATGTTATAAAACCTTGAATTAAGGTGGAAAGGTTGCAGGTACCTTGGATTTAAATTAATTGGGATTGGGTACTGCTACTACTAAAACACAATCTTGAATACTAAACAAAACTGAAAACTATTTGAAATATTTGTAGTATGGTAATCAGAATTTCTATATTTAGAATGTCGAATTGTCTGCTCTATACAAAATAATGAATTAATAGTTGATTAAAAAGTCATTGTGTCTCACGTAGATCTACATTCCGGCACATGAAAAGTTAAATAGCTGTCTTTAAAAATATCAATATTTTTTGCATTATTTTGTATGGAACAGAGCATTTATTTATAAACTTAATTCTTAAAACATTGTACATATTTGAAATTAATGTGGAGAGATTTAAAGTAGGCGGAAAAATATGTTCTTACTAGTTAAAGACAGTAGTACAAGTAAAGTAATTATTTCTCTTTATTCAGAGTTTAATGTTACTCAGTCCTAGTAATGCATAGTCATATTTTTCAATTAAAAACATATCATGTCTAGTTTTTACCCGCGGTCCCACATGCGGGCCAGACAGGACATTATATACCTGTGTGCAGTATTTCACTGAAATTCGTTGGCGTGGAAAGGTACACCGACGGCGACGTGGGCGAAACCGTGGGCAAACGCAAGTTGCTCATAAATACATGTTTTTTTTTTTAATATTCGTCGTCTACTTTGTTATATGCATGAGCACGGGGTCCAAGTACATAGTATATTGCCATGATCTCAATGATAAAGAATTGCATATCTCTCAAATTTTTCTTTTAGTAATGCATTGAATGTTCTTCGGTAATAAACTTTGATACTTTATTGTGATTTGCTATGTTTTAAGATATTGTGGAGAATAAAATTGTTAGCTGTAAGTGTGTCACTATATGTGCCATGTGAACCAAATACTCGGATTCGTTGCCAGTTTCTCAATTTCTCATAACGAATCGTGTTTTTTTAAGTATTTTTCACTACAATTTCGTATTTTTTTATGTACGTAGTGCCAAAAACCTAAGGAATTATTTCAACTTTCACCAACAAAAAAGTAGGTGTTTTTTATTTGTCTAAAAGTTACCAAATCATATTTTATTGTAACTGGCAAAGTTATCGAAATTAGTTGTAAGTTTATCTTTCTGTAAAGTTCCTCTATTTTGTCTTTTCACTGAAAATAATGTTGTGATTCTAATCTAAGTTTACTAATGTGACATGGAAGTACAAAAATAAAGTATTTTGCACTCAAAATTTTTATTATCATTTTTTTACCAATAAACACAAATAACATTAAACAAACATAAAATCACGCCTGTTTGCTCCGAAGGGCTAGGCAGAAGTAACCCATTATACCATTTTTAACTAAAAAAGGGATCTATCAAGAGCGTTATGATCTTATGATTCATAGAAATTCAAATAAAACTACAAAATCAAGTAAAATGTTATATTTAAGTTAAAATACGAAAGCACGATGTCGGCAAAGGGAAGCTGGATATCACTATGTACTATTATTATTATGAGTTGTGGAAAAATATATGGGATTAGGCTAATATCATACAAACGGTTGTCCAGCAGAGGTGTGTAGCAAATGAAGGAAGAAACCTTCGAAAATTGAAATGTCATGTAATAAAAGTAATGTTTATTTTGCGTCACCTACGCTGGCAATGGGCAAATGCGATATCACTGTAAGAAATACTAGGTACTGTAAACAATTAATTATACATTATATAATTCAGAAAATGCTGCTTAGTAAGGAAACCTTATTCTATTTTATTCTGATTCTGCCTGTGACACGCCGCATTCGTGGGTCTATCAATATTAGAGCGATCTAGGCAGATATAACCTAACATAAGTTAAAAAATATGATCGAAGGGCCGATTTTTCAATCATTAGATAACTTTTACCTGAACAAATGTGACGTTTTGACAGATTGTTCATACATAAACTATCAGAATGACAAACTTATTCGTCGGATAAAAGATAGCTGGTGAATGAAAACCGCTCCTAAGACAAATAAAAACAATTTTGTACTTAAACTTTTTTTTAAATTACAAGTACTCTAAGACTGAGCGTCCATTTTACTATAAAAATATGTTTTGTACGTACCTAAGTGAACCACTACCGGTAGGTATGTACTATAATATTCTAATATACGAGTTATGAACAAACATTCTATGATATATAACAGCTATGTTGCATAAACATTTACTTACATTAGGTACCTACATCGAATCACATAAACGAACTGAACACTTACATACATCAAATGAACAACAATAATAATAAAAAACAACCCTTAAAGGAGTACAACATTTAAAATTTATATTAAAACACAATAAATGTATAAAAATTTACATCACAGCGAAATATATTCTTTCGAATTCAGGTTTTAAACTCATCGAACTAACGCGTTATCCCGATTTTAGTACCTTACACCTAATCTAATTAGACAGTTTCATTCTTAAGGTAAAATGGGTATTGTTACCCCGCGTACTAACCAAAGGGAACGATCGTGTTAATTTATAATCATTACAAATAATAAAATACCAGGAAGCGGCTTGTGTAGGCACGACGTTCGCTTATCTAAGGACACGGGGTTATACTCTCTTTCATTTTGTAAAGCTATGGCAGTGAGCAAACTATTTTATATTATTGCTTAAACTGCCTCAAGACTAAGCAAAGCTTTGCCTTGGCGATACATCAATTTCTAATAAGAAAATAAATAAACAAATTCATTTAACTTACACCGGTTTATTAAGTGCCCCTTTTGGACGCCCCAATCTCTTACTTGCAATCTTTGGAACCTTTTACAAATTCTTTGCCAATTTATTTACAGAAATGTTCTCAAGAATACTTTCAGTCCAGGCTTGCAACACAGAATCTGTGTTGTCAATGAATACTTTCACAGTACTTGGTATCCTGGCGTAAATATGACACATCGTGCTTTAAAAATTTCAACCAACTTATCTGTGCAAGCGGGAAAACACAGAACTAAAATATTGTACCAAGTTTGACATATACAATGTGTAACAGAATAAACGCACAACCTCTTAAGGGGTCATTGTACTCATCATTATGAACAACTTTTACTATGGTACCAATCCCGAAATCGCGAAAAAAAAACAGCTGTTCAGTACATTTTGTCGAATTATGCGCACAGAAATGTATAGGGCAGTCGACTTTTTTTTCGCGATTTCAGTGTTGGTCCCATAGTGAAAGTTATTCATAATGATGAGTACAATGACCCCGTAAGAGGTTGTGCGTTTATTCTGTTACACATTGTAGATGCACTTTTTTTTTCACAAGCAGCACCAACTTCAACTGCAAACTTAAAGTGGTCGTACTGTAGATGAACATTCCCTTACGTATGAATGACAACAATGAAGCTTTCTAAAACTGTTGTCTGTTAACTAAACCTAAACAACAATTAAATGAATGCTTGAGTAAGGCATTTAGGAAAAAACGGGCATGGGTGGGCCATATTTACAGCCAGATTGATACTGTACTTGCATTCGACTAGATTGGTACCTCACATCCGATGTGGAAGATCAGTGCAAAAAATATATTGTTGCTCCCTATACTAAAAATTATGTACATTTTCTAACGCAAAATTACCATATAAACTATTTAGAATGTCATAAAGGTGATCTGCTACACAAAATACTCTTATTTATGTAGGTTTTTCTAAACAATATTGCTTTGGAATTTACTTATGTTCATAATGCTCAAGTAACTATCAAGTCTTATCTAGGTAAAACGTTTCAAATATAGGTCATTTAATAATTTTAATAAACTGCACTAAAGAGGAGAGTTGATTCTTTGCCTGTTCCAATTTATATTTTTTTTCCTTCATATTAAGCCCGTTCTTGCTCCACAAAGTAAATAAAATATTTTAAACCAAATAAAAAAAAAATCTAATAGCCGGTAAAGACATTCAAAAAAGTGTGGAGAAAAAATCAACTAAACAGTTAAATAAACATCAGTCAATAGCAGATATAATACACTGTTCCACGATTCCAAATTACCTATTTACACAAACGCTTGAATCAACTCACCTCCACCGTAGAAACAGAAGTAATACTTCGTCTATACGCTACAGAAATTACTGCAACAATATTCTACATAATTTAAAAAATGACCACGACAAATCTGATTTAAATAATAGCAGGAAAGACATAAAAAGAACATGGAATGTTATAAAACGTGTATGTAATTTAAATGTATCGAATAAGTCACAAGTACCGATTGAATTGTTGAATTTAAAATCAACACCACAAGAATCTGTGGACTTCATAAATAATTTTTTCGTTAATCTGGGCACTAAATTGTCAAATAATATTCTACAAAGGTTACAACTTACGGAAAGTGATCTTGTGCACAAAAATAAGTCTACAGATAGTCCTATGAACTCATTTATGTTATGGGAGACATATGAAGCTGAGGTACATAAAACAATTTTGTCACTAAAAAATACGAAGTCTACTGGATGGGATGGAATATCCGCTGAGTTTATAAAAAAAACTTCCAAATTTGTCATTACACCCTTAACACATATATTTAATTTGTGTTTTTCGTTAGGGAAGTTTCCAAACGTACTGAAGGACTCGTTAGTTATACCTGTATTTAAATCGGGGGAAAGAGATAGTATCACAAATTATCGTCCGATATCACTTTTGCCCACCTTGGCTAAAATTCTTGAAAAAATTATAAATAACCGGCTAATTAGTTATCTAGATAAAAATGATATTCTTTCTAAAAATCAGTTTGGATTTAGGAAGAACAAATCGACCATAGATGCAGTTGAAAACTTTGTTACAACTGTAGCTGACAACCTTGACTGTAAGAAAAAATGCCTTGGTGTCTTTCTAGATTTAGCCAAGGCATTTGATACGGTCTCAATTCCCCTACTCATATGCAAATTGGAGGCCATAGGTATTCGAGGTATGCCACTTAATCTATTCCAGGACTACCTTACAAACAGGTCACAGACTGTTAAAATAGATAAATTTTATAGCTCTAAAAAACCTATTAATTTCGGTGTTCCACAGGGGTCAGTGCTTGGACCCACTTTGTTTCTGATTTATGTAAATAGTCTTTGTAATATTGAAATAGCTGACGCTAAGGTGACTACTTTCGCTGATGATACAGTAATTTTATTCCAACAGTCTACATGGGACGGCGTCAAATTGTCAGCTGAGCATGGACTTCAAAAGATAATTAAATGGCTTGATTACAACCTACTTACCTTGAATCTTTTAAAAACAAAATATATAACTTTTAGTATAAAAAATAATTCACAACCTCCTTCAGATTTCACCTTGAAAGCTCATTGTTCTAATTGTGTGAATATTAATAATTGCGATTGTTCATTGTTATCTTCAACCAATAGTACTAAATATCTTGGCATCGAAATCGACAAAAACTTAAATTGGAAACAGCATTTTAGTAATTTAAAATCTCGAATACGCAAACTTATACCAATTTTCAAAAAAGTAAGAAATTTAAAAGATAAAACCACTAATAGAACTGTTTATTTCACGCTGTGTAGATCAATACTTTCTTACGGCATCTCTGCTTGGGGTGGTGCTAAGAAAAGTAATATCATAAAAATAGAAAGGGTACACCGATGTATTCTGAAAGTTATTAATTTCAAAGGATTTAGGTATCCAACGACTGCACTATACAAAGAATTCGAAGTCCTAAACGTTCGTCAACTTTTTATACAAAATATAGTTTTAAAACAGCATATCCGTGAAAAACCGTCTAATAAATCTATCAGAAGAGCACATGATGTTTACGTTGTCCCGGCATGTAAAACAACATTTGCCCAAAGTTTCTCTTTTTTCCTGGCTCCGTTATTGTACAATCGTGTCAGCAAAATAAAACCCCTGAAAGATATGAATAGTTATGTTTGTAGAAAGGCACTGGATGAGTTTCTGCGTAATTTGGACTACGAACAGACTGAAAAATTCGTAAAGGTATGTATGTAAGATTATACTATTATTTATTTTGTACCCAGTATAAGTATATATATATATATGTTCAAACGTGGAAATGTATAATCTAAATTATATCCACGTTATAAGGAATAACATACATATGTATACATTCGTTTAATATATATGTATATATAAGTAACACAAACACAACACACATATCCAAAATATACGTTTTATTACTAAATTATATCTACACTTCCTACATTTAAATCTAAAATACGTTTTTATTTTTTACGCATCACGCTTGTCTAGTTATTTTGCATATACTACTTGTTTACGTTAAACTTGTTACTCGTCATCGACGTCTATTTCTCATTGTATGAAAAAACTATTAGCGAAAAAGTGTTTTATGTTCATTACGATACGATTGAAACTTTATCATCGAACGAGAATCTTACCTTGCCGTAACACAGTTTTAACTAGCGCGGAAGGTAAAGAACTTTTTTTATGTATACCGTCAATGGACATTATCAATCGTTTTATGCTATTAGTAATGTACGTTTATTTACATAGTTATAATGGCATTTTGCTTTACTTAATAATCGTTATTTAGACAGCGATTTTTGATCCTACTGTGTAAGTACTTATTTTGTGAAAGTGTACCTTATAAACTTAGTGAGTGTACATTAAGAACTTAGAAACTATGTAAGTACCTTAGTTATAACAAATTTTTAAAGTTTACTACTGGTGTACTGTATCTAAATGCACAAATAAATTCTATTCTATTCTATTCTATTCTATAAGCGAAACTGGGCGTACATGTGTCTGAACCTAATAACCAGATTTTCCGATCAAGGTGTAACACACTTTCAGTCAAACAGAATTGTACTGAGTATCTTTGAAAGTAACATTATACCTTGAATCTGGACTAAAAGAGCGATTCGGGCTGAGCCAAATCTATCCGCATTTTCTCGTAGCTCTGTCATTTTTGTTGCTCAGAAACATCACTCACTAGCGGTACAAAAATGTGCCTTCGGAATCGATATATCGACGTTGCAAGCAAAGTTTATCAACGGGAAATGAAAAGCCAGGCGTTAGGTCTTCTAGCTCAGCCTTAAGGATACTCCGAAGTTACCTTTTGTACATGGTAACATTTCATAACTGACTTTTTGTTTTCCGTTGTTGTCAACACATAAAAACGTTGCTCCATAGGTATAAGGTAAGTTCGGTGTTAATGCACGTTGAGAACGTACGCAAGCTTCGCTTTGAAACAGAGTAAGTATTATTTCCTTATCTATCCGTCAACCTATGATACACCTACTCGAGTCGAGCAGCGATGAGTGTAAGCAGATCGTTGGCGTTCTTATCGTCGGAGTGCGGTCAGGATGGGTCAGGCGTGGGCGCCGGCACCGCCATCGCGAGCGGCGGGGAGCTCGACGAGCTCTGCTGGGACATCTCCGCCTTCACCCGGCGCGCTATGTGCGAGCGAGTGTGCTTGCGGAGGTGGTCCTTGCGGTAGAATCCTGGAAATTTAGAGATTACAAAATCAAACCTGGTATCTCTAATTATGTGTTCAGGACACGCCCACGTTTCGCCGGTTATGGTTAAAGCATGATCATGTCATTAAACGTAATAGCGGATGGATAAGGGGACAAATCTAGATTTATGTCTTCATCTTCACCCATTAATTAATATCGAGATTCAACCATATCTCGTAAAGCACATTAATCCATTGTTCCCAGCTGTCATTTGAAAATCTATGTCAGTTAGTTACTGGTAGTCAGAAATCTGAAATTTTGAAGACCAGTCAAGGGGTATCGTGTTACTTAATGAATGGCTTGTAGAGGAGAGATAGACAGACAGTCACTCCATGAAACAGTGGTATTTAGCTTCATCCGCGCCGGTCGCTGACCACTCGTGACGGTGGATAATGGATAGACAAGTGATATTATATTTGGTTGAACTCGCCTTTGCCACACTCATTACAGACATGCCTCTTCTCCCCCGAGTGGATGACGAAGTGCAGCGTAAGCTGCTCCTTCCTCTTAAACGCTTTCATGCAGACGGAGCAGACGTGCGGCCGGTCCGGGTTGTGCGACTGTTTGTGGCGGGTCAGGTGGTCCTTACGCTTTAGGGCTGCGTTGCAGATGTCGCAGATAAACCTGAAGCCACAGAAGGTTACATTGAAATAAGTGTTTCTAGGCGCGGACTTTTAATGATCCATGTTAGAAATGTACGATGAAAAAAGGCTTGAATAGGGGCCCCTATGTCAGTCGTTTAATAATAAATCAATACTTTCATGCGAAAGTAACTCTTGTCTGGTACTTTTTATCCCGATAATACTTTACCGTGGGATTATTTCGGAACTCCTCGCGGGCAAAAGCAATTTTTTGTATTTTATATAATATTTATTAGAAGCAAAATCTGGTGTAGATGTCGTGGGGCCGTCCTACTAGTTCCAGCGGCTTCCATAGGTCCATCTTCATCGTCTAGAAAAACACTAACTCTACTTTAACTAAAAAGTTGTATCTTAATACCTTCTCTCCATGGTGTGGCCCACTAAATGCTGCTCCAGAAGCTCTCGTTCAGGGTACGCCATGTGACATTCTGGACAGCAGTACAGCGTGCTACCATCTGTAAACAATTAATAAAATACTTCCATTTAATATTGTAAAGAATTCATTTTCAGGAGTGACGTATCCCGTAAAATGTTACTGCTCATCAGTAGAATAATGTAACTACGAAACTGCCCTTACTGCTGAGATGGATTGGATGAAGGCAGCGCAGAACTGGCTGTTGTGGCGATGCTTAGGGACACCCTATACCTTATGGAATTAATTAATATTAATATACAGGGTGTAATAACAAGACCCATAACGAAGCCGTCAACGTAACATTATGTATGTACATCAAACTAGGTAACTTCACGCAAAAATTATTGCTGGGAAACGATTTTTTTTTGGGGTGAAAACTCGGGTTTTTCGGTAGGTTCAATGTAACGCACTCAAAACATTGTGGTGATGGATGGATTGAATAGTTAGTAGTTTTTTTTTTATTAAATCAGCTATTCCATACATTTTGACCATGAAGTATTACACTTATATTAAAAACAGCTGGTTTTTTTTTTAAATTGCCTATGATTAATTTATTTGTGGAGTGTTTCGAGTGATGTACTGAATATATGGTAACCGTTCTGCCTCGGTGTCCCTTTCACCCTTATGTAGATAGTATCTCACCCAAAGCAGTAGTAAGTCGTATCTCTCCAGGCTTGGGCCGCGGCTTCTTCTCCTTCATAGATTTCTTTCTCTTCTTCTTTTTAGACATGACGATGGTGTTGGTGCTCTGGGTCGCGGTCTGGTTGACTATCGTCGACGTTTGTACCACCACGCTGTTTGTGTTCGCGGGCATTTGCTGGAACATTGCAATATTTCAATTATATTTTGTAAGCTGGTTGACAAATACATAATAACAGGTCCTCCACAAGTTATGACCCAATAATATTTATAGGATTAATGTTATTGTTCGGTTGCCTTACGAGAACATTCTAGATTACGTGCGAGTCTCGAATATTCCTGTAAGGACCTGTTTAATAGATAAGAGTCTAGAATGTTCCACTATAGAACTGTCTAGAAGATTCGAGAGAGTGGTGAAAGTTTCTCGAAGGACAATGTACTACTATGGAACTTTCTAGAAGATTCGAGAAACTTGTGGAAGTTTCTCGAAGGATGATGTTTCACTATGGACTGTGAAGAACGTTCGAGAAGATTGTAGATCTTTCTCGAAGGATCGGTCGTCATATAAATAGACGTCGTGTTTGCGGGAGCAGTCAGTCGGATTTTGTCTACACAACGAAGCGAATCGAAGTAAAAATGGATTTTGTGGTCATAACCATAAAGACCATTTTAAGAATTTTAAATTTTTGACGTGATTCATATTATGATTCTGATAAAGCTTCCATTTTAGGCACTACTGGGGTAGTGTATTTGTGAGTAAGTGTTAAAGTGTTTCGTAATTAATAAAGTTATTTCGTATTTCTTCGGTAGATTTTAATTTATCCCATACCCAGCTCGTAACATTATTAATGTTTGCCTCCTTGGTGTTGGAACAGATTAAATTAGATTAGATTTAGTCCACCTATGTACCACTATAGTACATGAAGTTTAAATAAATAAATAAATGGAATGTAGAATGAATCTGATACAAATATACCATATCTATTACAAAGCAGGAAACAAATCACACAAAAGAACGAGCTATGAAAATGTTTATAATCTCAGTTGGCAATGAGTCGGTCATATTAGTAGGACCCATAACCGTTGGTGTTCATCAGTGGAGACCGCGAATTGGCAAACGTGAGGTAGGGCACCCTCAGGTTGGATGAAACAACGATCTTTGCAGAGTAGCTAGTAGCAGCTAGATAAGAGTTGCCGGTGATTGAGTCCTGCGTTTAGAGGGACCTATGCCCAGCAGTGGACTGCTGTAGGCTGGTGATGAGGATGACACAAAAGAACACAGAGTTACCAAGAAGAAAACAATACCCACACTTATCTGGCAAGAATTACAAAGAAATAATATAAAAATATAAACTTACTGTGTGTGTGTGTGCAATATTAGGCATAGCATTCAAGGCGTTAGCATTGACAGTGGCCACAATCGTCGGCTGTTCTTCTCTCTTGTTCTCTATCACAGTAGCAGGTGTGGAGTACTTCAGGAGATGGTGCAGGGGCAGTGGCAGGGCAGACAGGTAGTCGGCCACGCCACCGCCCAGGGTCTGCCACGTCGAGCTGTCTGTCACGTCCCCGATGCCTGACGCACACGATACTAGGTAGAGTGATGTGAGAATGATGGTTATGATATGCGAGGAAATAGAAGAAGTCGGGGGAAATTGTAGTCGTTGGTGATCACGAAATGGAGGCGAAAGTAGGTTATAGATAGGTAGAGAATGTGTATGTTATATGTGATGGAGGATACGATGAACAATAATGACAAATATCCACGAAAATTACCGAAGTGCATACCGGTTCTAGTTTACCTGTACCTATACGGGTTTATTACGTCTAACTTATATACTTCTGCAATGTGAACACTTAGGTTATAGATAAAATAACTTTAAAAAAAATAACATACATAAGTAATGTATTTTTAATAGAAAGTGTCTGTAACTATGCCAAGAAAACAAGAAATAAGTAATGTTTCATGAGAAATATGTAAGCAATGACACACGAGAAGCTGAATCCACTTAGGGCTGAGCCGTACTTATAAGGCTACAACCAAAGAATCATAGCGAGTTGGCTAGCCAATGAGGCCACGTTGAACTAAGTAATTTCAGAAAAGATTGTAAGTAAGTTTTACAATGAATGAAATAGCTTCCTTGTTAGTATTTAAACACTGAACGAAATAAAGGCTATAAGACAGTGTAAAGGCTGGTTTTAGATCTATTAATTCTGGCATAAGTTTAAGTTTCACTGCTCGCGGTTTCGCACTATCTATCAAATTAAACAATGTCCCGGGAAAACCCCAGGTTTTTTCTGCAGACGATGATGATGATCTGAGTAATAATCATAAAACACAGTTCAAAGGATATTTGAATTCCTACAAACAAAACACGGTAGGCTCAATCGGTATGATAGATTAAACTACACGGTAAGTAACTTACTGATAAACTCAGCAGGCGCGGTGTTACCGCCGCGATCATTCCGACCTTCCTGCTTGATGGCTCGAGCCAATGCTGCTGCTTCCTTTGGCTCGTGCAGCACTACTAGTAGCTGCTGGCCTTGCTGCAGAGGCGTCGCTTGCGCTACTAAAGATAAAAAAGAGACGTTAGAATCTAGTAAAAGATGATGAAAACCTAACTCACTAAGGGCAGCAAAATTAACAGATTGTCCAAAAAGACTGCGACAAAATCCGTTTAAAATTGAAGGAAACCCATATTTCTTACTGAGGAAGTCCTCTAGCTGAATGACGCTATTTTAAAAAATTAAAATAATTCGGAGATACATAAGATTGCTACCGTCTAATACTTTTCGAACTTCCATAAGTATGAGGTATTTTTATATCTAAAGCGTAAAGCTACTGGGTCTGGAAATAAAAGGTACCTATAATATTTACCATTGATCCCTTGATGCTGTTGCATCATAGTAGCCATGAGGTCATGATGCAGTTCTTCTCGATACTCCCTCTTGTCAGGACGCTGTTCCGCCTTCAGTTGTTGATGCACCGACTCCGCCTGCACGTAGCTGGCCTGCCCGCCGTACGCGATGTTGCCCAGGTTCACTGACGAAGACGATATCGTCTGGTATTTCACGCCAGTGTTTACTGTTTTCAATGATACAGGGTTAACAGGTGGGTGTTGACATTAGTAGGAAAAATGGAGATAAATGACCCTGACTTAATTCTGGTCGTAAACATAATTAGAATATAAAGTGTTTTCCGCAATTTAACCCTTATTGCTGGGATTAATTATCCCTGAACGATCTTCATTGTCATCAAAGCACTGACTAACCTGTATGTATGGGTGCCAGTCCAGCCAGAGCCACAGTGCCAGGCTGAGCACTACTGACCACCACCACACTCTCCGCCTGCCTGAACTTCACGCCATCCACAGCCACCGTGCCTGTGCCCGGCGCCACCGCGAACTGCACCCCGCCACCGCCGCCCGCCGTGTGGTAGCGCGTCTCCTGCAGCACTCCTCCCGAACTACTGCCTCCACCTTCATATCCAAACTTTGCAGCGAACTGGTGGATAGTAGGGATCGCTGCCGCCGTCGGAATGTGACCAGTGAATGGAGCAAAGTTCATCGTCGTTTACTGAATCTGAAACCGCGGCAGACATCGTAGTTATGCGAATAATGTTACGTCAGCGGGGGCCGCAAGGTCGCACGCGATATATAAAAAAACTGCACTCGTCCTGTTGAGCAGGTGGAGTACTCGTTGCGAACCACAACAAAGTGAATCAAAGGGTGCGGCCCCTAGTAGGGCGCTCACTCAACCCCCGCCATTCTGCCTCACCCCAATCATTTCTAACGCTTTATTTTTACCGGCCCGCCGTCTCACACCATCGAACTTGAAACGCGCGCTGAGACACCGCGACACGAGATGACACAAAAGAGTGGAAACATAATGGAATGGTTACCTGTCTCGTGTCCAGAAAGTAGGTTTTCATCGCGTTTTAATTGTTCGTCGTTGATGAAATAAGTAAGTGGTGTATGAGCGGGGTGCGCGGACAAGGTGCGCAACGCGCGCCGGACGAGGGGCGGGGGCTGCGCGGCGAGGCACACGCGCGGCCGGCTGGCCGGGGGCCTCGCCTCGCACGACACGCACCAAGTAACCACTCAAAGGAGTTACCCTCTGTTTCAAGATCGCTGCAAGTTCAGGGTCAAAGTTTGGCAATGTAATTTACATAAGAAGATTTGGTGTGAACTAGGAGATAAGGAAAGGGAGTAGAAAATCTAAAAGTAAAAAAACAAAAGGCAGAATCAGGTAAGTAACCTAGGTAGGTACTTTTCTCTCTTCTTTGTTTATAAACATGTTCAGGGACTGTAAAAATGTAAATGAGTTTGTTTTCCACCCCATTGGTTGAACATACCCCAAATATTTAGGTAGAAAGAAATAAGCTGTGTATGTTGCGGCGGCGCGGCGGGCGGCGGCGTGCGTGTAGTGGCGTTTCATCTTGTAGCGGTGAAGAATGAACGACGGCGTCGGAAGCTGATGAGCGTGAATGCTGTGATCCAGCAGTTACACAATACCTAAGTATCTTTAACACACAAATAAATACCGAAATGTTGTTTTATTTATCTACTGTGCCTAGAAGAGCACATTATGAGGGCGTTACTAATATTTTCATTTTGTTATTGATGAATCAATACTGTAAAGGATAAAAGGGAGGTCTTTGCCCGGCAATGTGATACTTGAGAATGGCACATGAGGCTGAAATACCTGTCCACAAATAAATAGAAAAAAAAAGAAATGGCTCAATTTTCTCCTTCAAGGTTCATTATGAGTGTTTTGATTTCATTGCTTAAAATACTCGGCCGGCAGCACAGAGCATCATTATATTATATGCAAGCTGGCTTATGTCAAGTGCACTGGACATTAAAAATATCAATTTTTATATGACTCAGATTTGATCAAGCAAAATAATGGTTAATCATGTCACAGAAATCTCAGCACTGATTAAACACCATTAATGACTGTGCACGAAGATGTCTCGGCGGCCGTTAATTCGCGGCGATTCCATGCTCGGTGTAATTTATATTGCTTTAATATACATCGATTTAGATATAACTTACGTAAGAAAGGGAAACTTTGTTGTGTAGGGGCGAGTAATGGCGCGCCAGAAGGACACAAGTGCACAGATTTTGTAGAGTTAGTAAATATTGCTGTATTCTGGCGATTTGTTCTAAATGTTAGCAAACATCGACGATACATACCCCAAGATAATCGCTTGTCAGCTGGTTATACGATTGGTGAGAAATAAAAAACAATACTTTTCAAAATCAGTGATTTTATTCTTACTCTTACGGTGTTTTCTTAATAAATAAAAGTTTCATACAAAAGTTTACACTTATAACTCCGGACAAGTTAATGGTCTATTCGCTATGTCTTAATCTTATAATACTTGCAACTAATTTCATTTAAAACCAAATAAAAAATACGCTTCTAAATTGGTTAACTGCTAACGATATCTTTAAATGATAACGGTAAGATATTGAAGTAAAGTTTTCGACCGAAGTACGCACAATATGCTTAAAAAGTTATACAAAAAAATTAAATAAGTTTTTGAGATTTAGAACGACGAACAGAACTAGACTACGCAACGTTAAATAAAGACTTATATCAACAAAATGTACAAAAATACAATTTATTTTATTATTAATTAGACAATGAGGAAACAAATTAAAGTATTTATTAGACTTGGACTATATGATTTTTTCAAAATAGTCTCAAAATTAGCTACCAGAAATAGGGAACTCGGATTTTCACCATGACATTGTTTAAAACAAAGACAATATGGATGTCCAGAAAAGACTTGCAAAACTTAATTAATGTTCATAGAGCACCTTGAACTAGCAACAGCAGCGTTCTAAGCTAAGACATACAAAACATGCCACAGTGTAGTGATGCATTACAAAAACTTAATACTAAGTACAAAAATATAATTGGAAAATAATTTACACCTACTTTAAAGCTGACAATATTAATATCATGTGGTGGAAAAGCCTAAATTTAACATAATTTTATATTATGACTCGCGCAAATGTGTGATACGACTTCAATTTATTGAACGTTACAAAAGAGAACTTGGAGCAATAAATAAAATCTAGAAGACTTAAGCAGATTTATAAAAGGCTTTTCACAAAATCCGAAAAATGTGTTGTATTTTAGCCTCTGGTAAGAGGCCAAAATACAACACTTTTTTTTTACAATTTGGTTTTCATGCAAAATCTCTCACACACTTGCGAGGAACTTATTCAGCTCAACAAGTCCGTTCGATGGTGACACTGGGAGTACTAAGCGGTAGGCCGGCAGGTAAACTTTACACACACAGTAGATACATAAAAAAAATCTTAAAATAGCACAACAATAAGAAAAACAATTTCCAAATGGGACGGATCGAATTAACGAAGAATATTATTTATTTTGATGCTAGAATAATACTCCGCTTATATCCCAGCATACACCAATGAAAGGACTATAAATAAATATCACAATTCGATGGAAATAGAAGTTGGTTTACAAAATAAGCACATGAGGGTAATGAGAATACGATAAAAGAATACGGGTAATGGTATAAATATCACAGTGACGATGATATTTACAATGAATCTAATTGATCGCTCTCCCTGTTATTCAAATCAAACGAGAAACCAAGTATTGCAGAACATCTTTTGGTAGTACGGTGAAACTTCTTGAATATTTATAAATGTATAGAAAACCTAGAATATTACTAGTAACTAAGTTATTATGAGCCGGTAGTCTACTACAAACAATCGATTTATAGGTCTGTTCCCTTGTATTTAAGGTACTGTGAAGAAAAAATATTCTTAGGGTACCAGCTTGCATTCGTAAACAAGTAGAAACTACAGACATATGGATTACGGAAACTAGTATCTATGTTTATCGTCATATAAAATACTGGACTATAACCTACCACAAGAATGTACTTATTACGATGACCCAAGTGCCAAAAGGAATCACGATTGATTTTTCATAAACCAGAAAGCAAAACGCTTTTTTAAACCGTCTTACCATACAAGTTTGTGCTGTAGCGCTTGACGGAATGAGAAATGTGTCATGTCATGGTATTTTATCATGAAAACAAATTACGTGATAGCGTGATATGTATCCACATTATACAAACATTATGCTTGAAGCTTCATCACATTACTTTGAACAAAACTAAGCTGGTTCTAGTTTTGTTCCTAATCTAATTTCTCTTACAAACAACGCATGTCTTTACACGACTTTTTACTCTAAGTCTCTTCATGGAGCTCGCTATTTACCATGTTAGGTTCATTTATAGACTCATACAAGGCCACGACTTCGTAGAGTTGGAAATGTTGAGATATTTGATACATATGACATGTTTAAACTGAATTTATACTTAGGTATCACTGTGATCGATAAAATTATGAAATACTTAACGCCAAGAGTCATAAGCACTCGCGGTCCTGAAACGTGTATGTTGAAAGGTTAATGTTTTCTACCAATTGTCAAGACATGTTAAGTCTCAAACGAATTTCCTTCATTTATATCAAATATCGCAACATTTCTCCATTTACTTTTTACAAACAACTTTTTAGTCATAATTCGGCAGTGTATTGGGCTTATATTACGACTGTCTTACCCTGTAATTGTTAAGTATCTGACGTATTGTTTGATGGCTCCATTCAAATCACAACCAGCAACAATCATTATCGTCCTTATTTTAATCCCAGTAGCTTTTACACTCATTCATACTTTATTTTTAAATAATATATTTTAGATCAAATACAGACAAAGGTCAATTGCTAGTTTTTTTTAAAAATTCTGGCTCTGATATGTTAATAAAGAGTAGATTGGTCTGAAAAGTTCGGATCATGCTAGCTTTAGAGTCCCGCTCCAATAATCAGTTCCTAACGAAAAACCACATCTATTTCGACAGTTTTTAAATTAGTGCTTAAGTGCTACTACAGAAGCCAAACACTTTCTAAAGCTTGTAAACGAATGCACTCTCATACAATCATAGTAACAAAGCGAGCATGTCCGAACAGACAGACGAACTTGCGTACATAGCCATCGTCTTAATTATTGTCATGAGTTTACTAGGCAATGACCTGGGGCCGTTTTATGAAGAACTTATTAATGCTATCAGGATTACATTGCGAAAAAGGGATGGTATAGCTCCATCTCTTTTTCGCACTGGATAAATGATGGGATTAATACTTCATAACTCAGCCCCTGAGATGGACACGGAGACATCACTATACGAGCCGTTGGTGACATCATAAGTTCCGCATGAGACAGCGCGGGAATGCGGCTTCAAAGAACTTATATGGGTAAGAGGCGTAAGAGGAGAAAACCTCCAGTGGTAACTAAGAACTAACTAAGGATGAGAGACAAGTGACCGGAGAAGAAGAGTGTTTTGATATTTCAGCCGTATTCCCGTACTGTCCAAGATGGTACAATTTGTGCGTATTAAGATTATAGAGGCCAGGAAGACTCAAAGTTGTTACAGATTTTAAAGTATTTCATACAAGCAGCGGTAGCATTGCCACTGAGTGTATTTAGAACTGTCAACCTTCTTTCAAATCATACTGAATTCATTTTCGCATACAATATTAGCCACAGATCCTAGTGTGAGGTCAGCTGCGGATTAGATTTGCGCTTTTCATACCGGACTGACCGCAAGTTCTTTACACAAATACCCGTGACGAATATTGTACAAAGGACACAACAAGCTGATATTTTCAAAATAAGCTGTCTTTACATTCTATAAGTTTTCCTTCCTCTGTTCGGCTACATAACCAAACAGTGCCTTGTACTAATTGACCTTTCTACTCCTGTTCTTTATAACAGGGGTCCAGTAATTGTAAAGCATTGACTGTAAAATGAGAGTTCAGCTTACACTGGAAATACGTAGCTTGATATGACATGACGAAGATTACATTCAAACCCTTACTACTATCCTGGTGTGCAATCTTCCCTACCCCTACAACCGTCGCTCGTCCTGCCGGCGATGACGTCACGAGTGCTGAGCCAGCAGCGCGTCGAGCGCGGTCTGCGCGTCGGCGGCGTGCTGGCTGGCCGCCAGTGACGTCACCACGTGCTGCGGGATGTTGATCTGCACCGGCATCGCAGAGTTGGAGCTTGTTGGTATCTGGAATACAAATGTTATACGTGAGGGACTATAATAAAGAGTGTGTGTAGGAATTTCATTTCATTTATTCATAAACAATTTACATTGTATTGAATATATAGGCGCAATTTACATAAAAATACAACTATGAATTTATTATTATTTAACATTCCAAGTGAAATTCAAATAGAGTGTCAAACAGATTAAATATAATATCAAAATAATCTAGATGTAATGGCAAATGATTCTAAATATTATAATGTCAAATAATAAAATGAAATATTGAAATTAATTTCTTAATGTGTGATATTAATTCAGATTACGTATAATACATTTTTCTAAAAAAAAAGGTTTTTAATTTTGCTTTAAACATTGCGGGTGCGGTTGCGAGTCATTTATATGAAGGTTGGGAGAGCTCAGGAGAGGTATGAGGAGTTGCAAAAAAAAACAAAACCCTATTCAAAAAGAGAAGTAATATTTTATAACAATAATTTAACGCGTACGAAGGTCGCGGGTAACAGCTAGTTACCTGTATAAATACAATAAGGTGGGGAAACTCTAGTAAAGTTTCGGTCAATATTCTACTTGTTATTACGAGTACAACAATCTGAGGATGAGAAACGTAGAAAAATAAACCTTACTGAATGTGGTTTTTTGTTTAGTAAGACTTATTTTTATTTACATTTTTCTGCAGATGCGCCCTTTTCGCTTATGGTGGCAGCATTGATTGCGGATTTATCGTGTAAGAAACAATTAAGTCTCAGTGTTTAAGTTTTCATGTTGAATCGACTTGCAGTGATACATACTCACAAACACCTTTGTGCAAGAACTAGATATCTTTATCGAATTAATCGCTGCCATTGCGAGTATACCTGACAACGTCAGACACCTGCTAGTAGATCCCTGAGTTCGTTCCTTGGCCAGCCTCACCCATTACATAATATTAACAAATACTAACGTGTATAGTAATCTCCGGCATGAGGTTGTTGTTCCCGCTGGATGGCTGCGCGGGCGCGGGCGAGCTGTCTCCTGCCGCTTCGTCTCGCGCTCGTTTACTCTCGTGCGATCTCGTGTGCTTGCGAAGGTGGTCTTTGCGGTAGAAGCCTGAAAGAAACAAGTTTCTGGTTGATTAACTATTTGATTTCATTATGTTTGTAACACACATGATAGCCGAGCAACAGTAGCCAGGCTGTGGCTTCCCGAAATATTGAACAAATTCCTTATTGCTTCAATGAGCTATTATAATACCGGATGGACTATCTCGTGCGTGACTGTCCTTATTGTCAACATGATACACTAAGGAGAAAAGGACAAGGTCAAGTATAGGTGAGCTGTGATGTTGAAAAATAAATGTATTTAAACCGAGTGTCCTTATTTTTTGTATTATCCTCTGTAGTACCTAGTAACTAATGTGTAAAGTTTAAAATGAAGATAGGTAAAGTAGTAATAAATTGGAAATAGATCATTCAACAACCACATAGTCTTCTGATGAAAGCTTAATCAAGGACAAGCTAGCACTGATTTTTACAAAGTACTATCCCAATTCCCAATACTGGGCAAAGGTTTCCCCATGAAACCTACCACATTTTTCTGCACCCTTTACTACCGCACGACTGCTCTGTGAAAACCGTCTGTAAGGAGTTAAAATAGCTTATATTTTACCTTTCCCGCACTCGGTGCACATCTCAGTCTTGACGCCGGAGTGTATGACGGTGTGCAGGTTGAGGTGCTCGCGCCGCTTGAAGCCCTTGCGGCACACGCCGCACACGTACGGCCGCTCCGGGTTGTGGCCCAGCTTGTGACGTTCCAAGTGCTCCTTGCGCTTTAGACTGGACAAACAAATTAAATGTTACTAATAATTTTTGTTATAAAGGAAGCGAAGGTCGATTTTTGAGTGGTTGGTAAGGCAGGGATGCAGCAAATGAAACTACATTATGTCAAGTATCAAATAGTTGGGAGTTATTACATTACAGGGTAGACGTAAAATCTATAATTATGGTGCAACCATAGTGAAGTTAATGGCAATAAATGAAGACAAAAAGTTAAAGCAAAACCCACAAAAGTTATTTAAAGTATTGGAAACTGTTCCACAAACATTTACTTTCGATCAGGAAGAAAGTTTAGTCGCAAAACCGGGCGTCTGACCAGGGGCCTTAGTCTGCTATTGCAATAGTGTCAGAATGGTCTATCTTTGATTAAATAAGGCCCCGAGCAGACAAATTACCCTTTGTACGCACGTCAAACGAGTTTCGAACGCGCTTCAATACGCCGTGGGCTAGGGGCCTTATTAAATCAATTATAGACCATTCTGACACTATTGCAATAGCAGACTAAGGCCCCAGTTCATGATGCGGTGCGGTGGTCGTGGTCGCGTAGTGAGGTCCTTAATATGTTTTAATTATGAGGAGTACAATAGCCTCATTTCAGAAGTTTGGGGTGAATAAAAAAAGGAAGTTTGGACCTACCCAGCGCCACAGATCCCACAGATGAACCGCCTCTCAATCTTATGCACTATGAGATGTATCTCCAGCTGCTCCTTCTCCGGATACGCCATCTGACACTCGGGGCAGCAGAATATCGGCGAGCCGTCGAGTGCAGTCGCGATCACCACTTGTCCGGGCTTCGGCCGCGCCGGCTTCGGAGGTTTCTTCTTGTATTTTTTCTTCTTTTTACTCTGTATCCTAAGAGTGCCGTCTGTAAGGGAAAGGGGAGATCAGTCACTGATAATCATTGTTACATTGGAGGTACAGTCAGATAATCTTATACAACATCAGTATCTTTTAAAATTTGTTCGCAGAAGTATTCACTGAATTTAGTGATACTACAGCTAGATACTATACTTATAGCATAATTTTGTAACCAAATTGAGCTCAAAGAGACGGTAAAGCTCAATCGGTCCTATTGCTTAACAGTTTGTGACTATAGCAGAAGTTAGGTAAGTCCTTTAAGTACGTTTTGTACCAAGAACAACGATTTAGACGTAAGATTTTTAATGTATTATTGTATATGTTTCGTTAATAGTTCTTAATATAAAACTGGCATTAAAGTCTGTTTTAAAGCCATATTTTATTATTATAAACTTTACTCCATATGGAATAAGGTTCAAAATATAAAAACTGGCTTGATGGATCTGTTGATGTAGCTGTTTCTGTCATCTACTATGTAAGTAGAACAAAGTCATGATACTGTATAATGATGGGTGCGTGCCCCTGCTTTCAAAAACCAGTTCCTATTTTAAACACAAGGTATGCCTGGTTATCAAAAATAAGGTAGGGAACAAAAAAAAATACGGTGAGGTGAAAAAAATGTGCGAGTACATACGAAAAATTACATTTAATTCATTACAAAATAGAAGTAGGTACACTTAGAAGTAGTAAAATTATTATTAAAAAAAACGAGGCGGACAGTTCTTTCTTTTAAAGAGTAGAAGATATTTTTACAATTTTAAAATTGTATAAAGGGTTTTGGTAGGAGAGCCTCCTCAGTTAACAAGATTCCGTGCTGAATATACTCGCTAATAAAACATCTGCGCTCTCCTGCCATTTTTTTTGTAAAAAAATATGGTTTATACCTAAAACAAGCTCAATTTCGTTAGTAAAATAATTAATTGTATTTTTTTTTACTTAACACAAGCTCGATTAGAGTAATCCTTATTGTATTTTGATCACAAGACCAATTTGCGAGTTGGTTCCGTTGACAGTTCTTCACTGGCATCTATTACATTCAGTGCGTAAGTCAGTGGGAAGAGCTCGTAAGCTGGCCTTTGGAGCTCAATAATCTAGCTCCTGTTCGTATGGCAACTCACTAAGTTTTTACTCTAGGATAAAGTACTGTGTCAATGAGCCCAGGACATTTTTTTGTATTTTCAAAATCCTAACCCCTAGTTGGGCTGAGCATATAATTCAGAATTATATTTAGTGAGTTGTAATACGAGCCTAAGATACATACTGCTAGGTTTCAATTTAAATTACAGCAATCATTTTATGATTTAACATTACATTCGGTTTTTTTTATATTACCGATACACATTATAAAGGGTCACAGAATAAAGGATAGGTACAGATATTGTGTAAGACGGACTGACACAATTTCTGTATATCTTGGGTGATTCTAAAACGACACCGCTCGTCCGCGCGGTCGGGCGGTGACGCGGATCTTACTCGTATTGGCTTGTATGAAATCCGTTGATAACTAACACTCGTACACCGCCTGTCCACGCGGACGAGCGTTGTCGTGTAAAAACCACCTTAATATAGTCATGGAGATATGTACGTACAAAATTATATAATCATCAAAATATTACTTTTAAAATGAAGAAAGAAAAACCAACAGTATTGAGACAGTTGGTTTTTCTTGGACAACCCATAAAATGTAACATTGTTCCCAAAGGAACAGACTGACTAGTTCAAAGAAGAATACTTATTCTAATATGATTAAGTTTCACTTAATCTAAGTTACATACCAACAACACAATCATAATGATAGGGTATTTGACTAATATGTAGACAGCTACACGTTCTATGAGATTGTGATCTTTGACACGCAAAACGGTAAAATGGCGCGGAATTACTTCAAAAAATTGAGTTTAAACGACATCAGATTACTAATTATTAGATCAGGTTTTTACATCAGGGCCGAATTAGCCACGAAGCAGGTGTAATAGCAAATGCTACGGGCCCGTGTTATAAGGCGGACTTCGACGTACAACGAACCAAATCACAGTACCTACACCACCGAAAACTCCAACGAAATAAATTTGAATAGGTCAAATACCCTATTATCGTGATATTCATCATTCATTCTTACATTCGCTTAGCACATCATATTGGCATTCGCTCACATTTAAAATGCTAATTTACAGTCGCACCCAGATAAACTGGAAGCCAATCTTAAGAGGGAACAGGGGCTGCGATTCTCCATACTCGAAATTGTATTCAAAATGTATTCAATTTTTTTTCTTCCTGAATATTGCCTTATTTTTTTTTTCATAAAATCAAGGTCTACTGTAGACACGTCCCTTTGTCCCCCATATCCTTTTTTTCACTGACTAATAAGTAAATATTTTTCTAGCCGTGATTCATGATCTAACAGACAAATTCAAAAAGTTTTAAACATAAAAGAAATTGACAGGAACCTAGACATACTCTTTCTTAAAAATTTTAATATCTAACATAATTGAATCAGCTCAGTTTGAGTTCAGATTAGAGGAGAAAAAAGGGGAATAAAACGTCAATCTCATAATTTTTTTGTGATATAATCGGTCGGAGCTGCAGCTGTCCCTCACTCTACGGGGACAGGCTTGACGCAGCACGACGGTAATAGTTTCTTCAAATATCTATTTTTTGGCCCTGTTCCCTCTTACCACGTGCATTTATTTACTGTTTAGGTACTTTCATTGAGAATGCAATCAGCCGTAAAAAAATAGGTCCGTAATGTAAAAAGTCGTCGTCACTAACAAAATATAGGGTGACTGGTAATTAGTGACCGATACTTACACACGTGATTGTACTCATGATAACAAACAACTTTCCCAAAGAAACTTTTTTTTTACTCATTCACTATCACAATAACACCACAGCCGTATGAAACTCCCGCATCGCGCAGGTGTTCTGTCTACCCACTGCTGCACGGTAAGACAGTAATGAGACAGAATGGCGTCACGCGGCAACAGCTGATAGGAGACGCGCGCGCGAATTTCATACAGCTGTTGTGTTATTGTGATAGTGAATGAGTAAAAAGAATGTTTCTTTGGAAAGGTTGTTTGTTATCAGAAGTACAATCACGTGTTTAACCTTTCGTATGCCGAGTATATAGACACAATTAAAAAGCTATTGTGTCTCGCGTAGATCTACGCACGAAGGGTTAAGTATCGGTCACTAATTACCAGTCATATATCGGTTGTACAAAATTAATCAGTTTTAAAACGGTTACTGAGAAAAAGCGGTTGTTTGCGTTCTCCTCACTATAACTAGATGATTACACATATGATTTGGCCGCATGGCCGATAGACGTAGTCTATGAATAATGACTCTATACACTTAATACGTGTTGCGCTGACCCCATTTAAATTGGGATAGGGGCAGGAGAATGATGATGATGGTGACACTTAGTCATTTTCGCCAATAACAAGGCTACCAACTTGTAAAACAAACAATTTTAGCAGTCTATGGCACCAACTCGTACTTCGAGGGCGGGAGAATTCCCGCTCGGCATTCGTTGGCAATACAAATAGATAAAAGAGCGATTTTATCGGGCGATAGAATCGACCTTTGGAAAGGGCAACTAGTGTTTGCACAGTTATTTTGCTTTGTGACTGGATTCAGGACTGTAGATACATTTTTTGTTTTTGATCATACAAAACTGCATGTAACTGGTCTATTTGAAATAAATGATTTAAGTTTGAGTCAGGCCATGTCATCAACGAATGCTGACGAGAACGTTGTTAACTTCAGTATGCACTGCAACGTAACGATAGCTAATTTGACGACACGGTTGGCTCGGTGGCTGAGCGATTGGTTGCGTGTCGCGGGTTTGATCCCCGCACGGAACAAATATTTGTATGATCTACAGGTAGTTATTCCGGGTCTGGCTGTTTGTGTATGTGAGTTTAAATGTTTGTAAACGCACCCACGATACAGGAGAAAATCCTAGTGTGGGGAAACGTTTAAAAAAAAAAAATGCCGGTGTAATTCCGTAGCAATATGGAGATGTTAAAAATAATGCTTATTTCACGTTTATGTTAGATCTTACATGTATAATAGCACAGTATTGTTGCTATTGTTAAATTTATACACTACACTAACTCAAATGGTTGAGTTCTCTTTAGTCTACGCACTATGTCCGGGTTGTTTGTCTGGCAGCAGCTGGATTGCCTCCACACATATCGGCGAAGTCTGTGTTCGTGGTTTTCAGCAAAGTTTTAGTTTTAAAAACGTCTTTGTTTTCGGTGTCCAGGAGTATGTTAGTAATTTCTGATTATTTTATTAACAGTAGCTGTTGTGGTGCGGATTCTAAGTTCTCTAGTCTTTTGTCAAACGTAGTAATACACTTCAAGATCTCAATTATCTTATCATCTAGATTCTAAGGTTGTGTGCCTTGTTTTGCTAAACGAGTAAATAGTCCGCTAGTTGGTAGTGGGACAGATGCCTCAGTTCCAGCGTTACACGAACTGGATTCAAAGATGAATGTAACTTTTAAATCGGACAGTACTGAAAAATATTTATACGTTTTTTGATACTGTTTAATAAAGTTTCTGATATCCCAAAAGTGTTTTTGAAGAACGTTTTGCAAACGCTTATTTTTTGACCGTCTTTAGGTATGTAATATTTAAAAACGTTATTTACTTTATTAGCTTCAGGGGTAATGGAAAACGAAATATCTGCAGACAATAAGTCTTCTAAATAAAATAATTGATTTTTCCTGCACAAGTATTTTTTAAATATTCGACGTTGCTGCTCTGTACCAATTTTCAATTGACATTTGTTTTTACATTCACAGTTTCTTCGTTTTTTATTACGAGTATTAGCAGATCGTTTTTTTACACGTACGAAAATGTTCTTATATTTAAATATACTCTCTTTTGTTTTGATTGCCAGAAAGCTTCCCTGATTCCGCTTCTTCGGCAAGGGCGGGCTTGAACACGGCCGCAATGGGGCGAGTAAGAGGGCGTGCGTCGGTGATGATGGCAAGGGTGCTAATGGGAGTGATGGAGGTACCCGCACTGGAATCGATGGGCGTAGCCCCACTTGGGTCGATCGGCGTACCCGCACTGGGAGCGATGGGCGTACCCGCACTGGGAGCGATGGGGGTAGCTGCACTGGGAACGATGGGGGTAATTGCACTGGGAGCGATAGGGGTAACTGCGCTGGGAGTGTTGGGCGTAGCCCCACTGCGGTCGATGGGCGTAGCCCCACTTGGGTCGATCGGTGTACCCGCACTGGGAGCGATGGGGGTAACTGCGCTGGGAGTGTTGGGCGTAGCTCCGCTGCGGTCGATGGGCGTAGCCCCACTTGGGTCGATCGGCGTACCCGCACTGGGAGCGATGGGGGTAGCTGCTCTGGGAGCGATGGGGGTAGCTGCACTGGGAGCGATGGGGGTAACTGCACTGGGAGCGATGGGGGTAACTGCGCTGAAAGTGTTGGGCGTAACCCCATTGCGGTCGATGGGCGTAGCCCCACTTGGGTCGATCGGCGTACCCGCACTGGGAGAGATGCGGGTAGCTGCACTGGGTGCGGTGCTGGTAGCTGCGCTGGGAGTGGTGCTGGTAGCTGCGCTGGGAGTGTTGGGCGTAACCCCACTGTGGTCGATGGGCGTAGCCTCACTAGGACCGATGGCCGTAGCCCCACTGGGAGCGATGGAGGTAGCTGCTCTGGGAGCGATGGGGATAGCTGCACTGGGAGCGATGGTGGTAGCTGCACTGGGAGCGACGGTGGTAGCTGCGCTGGGAGTGTTGGGCGTAACCCCACTGTGGTCGATGGGCGTAGCCTCACTGGGATCGATGGCCGTAGCCCCACTGGGAGCGATGGGGGTAGCTGCTCTGGGAGCGATGGGGGTAGCTGCTCTGGGAGCGATGGGCGTAGCCTCACTAGGATCGATGGCCGTAGCCTCACTGGGAGCGATGGGGCTAACTGCTCTGGGAGCGATGGGGGTAGCTGCTCTGGCAGCGATTTCGGTTGCCATGTCGGGAGCGATAGGCATAGCCGCACTGGGAGAGATGCGGGTAGCAATGGGGGTAGCGACTCTGGGAGCGATGGGAGTAGCCGCTCTGGGAGCGGTGGGCGTAGCCGCTCTGGGAGCGGTGGGCGTAGCCGCTCTGGGAGCGGTGGGCGTAGCCGCACTGGCAGCGATGGGCTTAGCAGCACTGGGAGTGAATGGCTTAGCCGCACTGGGAGCGATGGACGTAACCGCACTGGGAGCGATGTGCGTAGCCGTACTGGGAGTGATGGGCGTAGCCGCACTGGGAGGCATGAGGGTAGCCGCTCTGGGAGCGATTGGGGTAGCCGCTCTGGCAGCGATGGCGGCAGTTGCTGTGGGAGCGATGGCGGCCGTCGCTCTGGGAGCGATGGCGGCAGTCGCTCTGGGAGCGATGGCGGCAGTCGCTCTGGGAGCGAAGGTGGCAGTCGCTCTGGGAGCGATGGCGGCAGTCGCTCTGGGAGCGATGGCGGCAGTCGCTCTGGGAGCGATGGCCGGGCTGCTGCTGGCAGCAATGACGAGAGCGACGACCGGAGCGATGGCGAGAGCAACGATAGGAGGAATGTTGGGGGTAGTGGTGGTGGGAGTAATGGCGAGTGTGGTACGAACGATGGGAGCGATGGCCGAGGCGGCGTTTCGAGCGATAGGATAGGTGGCGGGGGTGGTGGTACGAACGATGGTCGAGGTGGTGTTTCGAGCGATAAGAAAGGTCGCGGGGGCGGTGGTGGGTGCGTTGGGAGCGGTGGTGGGGGTGGTGGTGGGTGCGATGGGAGTGGTGGCGGAAGTGGGGGTACGAACCATGGGTGCGATGACGGTGCTGGTAACGGTAGCGATGGCGGAGTTGGTGGTACGAACGATGGGAGAGTAATCGGGATCGGTTCTGGTGTATTTATTTTTATTGTCAAAAGGCTTCCCTGGGTTGGAGGTACGCGCAATGACTGCTGAGGTTGTGGGAGCAAAGGGTACGATGGCGGAGGCGGTGGCAGACTGCACGGCTCCTCAAAAATGTTTGACAACGGTTCTGGGAGAGTTACTGTATTGCGGTCGCAGACTGTTCGGACTAGTGCACTATTCAGCTGTACGAACTCCGCTCTGGGAGCGATGGGTGTAGCTATCCTGGGAACGATGACCGTAGCCGCTCTGGGAGCGACGGGCGTAGCCGCACTGGGCGCAGTGGGCATAGCCGCACTGGGCGCGGTGGGCGTAGCCGCATTGGGAGCGATGAGCGTAGCAGCACTGGGAGCGACGGGCGTAGCCGCACTCGGCGCGGTGGGCGTAGCCGCATTGGGAGCGATGAGCGTAGCCGCACTGGGAGCGACGGGCGTAGCCGCACCGGGCGCGGTGGGCGTAGCCGCATTGGGAGCTATGAGCGTAGCAGCACTGGGAGCGACGGGCGTAGCCGCACTGGGCGCGGTGGGCGTAGCCGCATTGGGAGCGATGAGCGTAGCCGCACTGGGAGCGACGGGCGTAGCCGCTGTAGGAGCGATGGGGGCAGCCGCACTAGGAGTGATGGGGGGAGGCGCACTAGAAGCGATGGAGGCCGCACTGAGACACGCTCTCTTTTTTTTATGAATATAGGTTATGTTAGGTTCAGTAAGAGGTGATTCGTGTGATGAGTTTATTGTTGTTTGAGGAACTTTTCTTTCTTTTATTTTTGCTTTAATTTTCCGTCTCTTTCTCGACAGGGCTGGGTATTTTAATCTTTTTTCAAATGGTTTAAGTTTAGAAGTATTATAAGCATGAAGTTCTTCTCTCATCTTATCAAGTCGAGAAAAAAACTTGCTTATTCTTTGATTGAGTTCGTTTTCACTATTTTTCTTGAATTCGATTTTCTGAACTTTGTTAATTTTTTCTTTTACTTTTTCTTGGTTCTGTCTTCTTATTCTCAGGTTATACCTTTTATTTTGTGTGCCAACAGGTTCTTCTTTAGAAGTTCCTAAAGTTGAGCCTACGAGCTCTCCTGAAAACACCGCATATGATGTAGGTTCTCAGCTTAATGTTCGTAATATAATAAAAACGAAAAACAAAAACAGAAATAAATAATTTTACAATTGTCTTTACTTACAGAGTTTCCTCAGAGACATTTCCTGTTCTCTGGAGATTTATCTTCCTCATTTTGAAAATCATGCTGATAAAATTTTAATTAATACAGTTAGTGCCAATGGGTGAGATTAATCATAGTAGGTACTCAAAAAATTTGAAAAAATTTAGTTCGTTTTCATTTGACAAAAGCTTTTTTCAGATAAGTTTATCAACGACAGGTCTGTAAAGGTTGGTGCATATTACCACCGCTTCAGGTCATCGTACGGCAACCGGTGCACCATCGCAAACTACAGTTAGGCCGTACCGCCCATTTTGTATTGAAATACGATGCGCTGCAGCCTGATGCGGCTGTAATGTGCGCCTGGCTTTAACGTGCGCAAGCCTTCTAAATATTTCGCTGCCATGCATGCTAAATGCGCTCAGTCTATTAAATCATAATCTTACCCAAACAGTTGTCGATCGTACTACGAAGGGGTGATATAAATCCACAGGTTTTAAGAGCTGACATAAAGTACAATGGACCACTGTGTGAGGTAGTTGGCGCGCTACTGGTCTATTATTTACCTTCGCTAAGGACTGCCTCGGCAACCGGTTCCTCTTTCTTATCGTCGGTGACGTCATCCATCTCTATCTCAATTTCTGCAGGTTCTGATTTCTTCACATCCGTTGGGTTTAGTCGTAAAAACTGTTGCAAGGATACCGGGAGAGCTTGTGTTTGCTGTAAAAGTAAAATCTATGTTACTAGGTGTTTTATTTTTGTAACATAAGAACTCGAAAACATGAGAACAATGCATATGAATTTGTTTCGGGCGACAATTTGTTGGATTAACAATTCGATATTTATAGGGGTATTGAAATAGTATCTGTTACTAGTTTTATGATCCATACAATATTATAAATGTCAAAGAAGCCCGGTTTGTCCTCTGTTTTTGACCTTTTTACGCCAAAACCTCAACGAATTTCGATTAAATTTGGGATACTGGTAGACTACTAATAATATTGAAATTATCGTCGGCTGCACCGTGGGCAGTCACCCCAACAACCAATCTGCTGACTGACTGAATCTTTTATAATCCAGGATATGTATAAGTTTCTACCAACAAGCAGCGTTGCTGTTCTGATTTGTAGGGTATCTGTGCCGGGCTGAAAATCAGCGTCAGGTTTTATTCCTTGTGTGTCCATCTGGCATTATAGGCGGACCTTTGGTCGGGAGTGGACGTCTGCTGGTCATTACTGTGTGGTCTGCCTCACAACGCGGCGCAGCATACTGTTGGCGGAGTGTTCAGCTCGGCCTCAGCGACGCTGTGCCCTCGTCGCGGCTCTTGGTGCGCGGGACCTCCCGCTTGCGGTAGTGTAGTGGTTCAGTCGCGAGTATGTGTGCAAAGCCGTCCCTTCTTTGAAGGGAGGACATTGATACAAAGGCAGCGGAGCATTCGTCTCACTCCACCCGCACCAGAAGGGCAGCCGGACGTCGAAAGGCGCTTAACGATCTCCGGCCACCTTGAGGGATCTGTGGCGAACTTAAGGTGGAGTCTTCCCCAACCAGTCGTCAGGGCCAAAAGATAGTGTACATGACACTGTGCGCCAAGTGACACCTTACACGCTACTATGGGAGAAAGTGAGGTCGCGGCCGCAATTGGTGATGAAGTATGATGGAGGGCTCATACCTGATAAGGATGCGTGCGAATATATGACTATCACCCACGTCCCCCGACATACAGTGGAAGTATATAATATAACCCTACCCTACCCATAACCCCCTATACTCCCCAAACGGAGGGTATCCTATGAAGATTAGCACACATAAAAAAAAGATGTCAATAGGGAGCCACTTCGAGTGGGCCGGATTGACACCAAAAATAATCAAAAAAAAAACATAATGTAACCTGCGGCGGCAATGTGCTGAGGTACTTGACGAGATCCTGTTGATGGCATGGGTTCATCTGCCATTGCAAGGTTTCCCCCGACTCCGTGCCCTGTGAGCTCTCCTGTATGATACAACATTATCCATTAGACTGCGTTCCCACCGTGCGAGAATGCGTTATGAGGCTCAGCAATGGTACCGGCGTGCATGTATGACCAGATGAATGAACGTGGACGAATCAAGAGAGGAGTATGATCGTAGCAAGGTGGCATTCTGTAGTTGTTTGCCAACCCCCATGGGGAAAAAGCATGAGTTTATGATTGTATGTTTGTAAACAGTGATACCTTAAAGTAGAAGACTGAGATCTTACACATAGCTTACGCTTTGAAATAGACCTCAGCCTCAAACTTGTAGGAGTCAAGTGAACCAAAATACAATATTATAACAACAGGCAATTTCCTTATAATTCGCATTTGCTTATAAGACGCTTTATCAAGAACAGGAGTGAGCCATTTTTCCTGCGAGAACACAATCAGCTGTTTTATATTTATCAGATAATTATGTTTTTAAATGGCGTGTTTTGCCTCATACCCTTGAAGGAACTGTATTTTAAGAGTCCTTTTATGTTTTATCACGGTTTTTCTCGCGTCTTGTGTATAAACATACTGATATTTTCAATGATTTCATTGATAAAGATACAACATTCGGTTCAAATCATTTATTTGCTTGAATATGGCATCCCTTTACGGGTCAAATTGCCTTCAGATGTTTCGATACCAAATGCTACAACTAGTAACACAAATGATGATCTGGTTTGTCACTAATTTTATTAATTGCATGATGATCAAGAGTTTTTGCGTGTTCAGTTACAGTACCGAGTCTGTATAGGGTCACCCCCTTCTTCGTGATACTTAAACTATACTGGCGAAATGAGGGTCTGATATACCTATCTATGCCTAATCCTGAGGGAATGAAACAGATGCGATGCGTGATAATGGTTACAAAGCAGCTTAGGAAAGAGGTATTACGTTATTTATTAAAACTTACAAGAAAATTACAAAGGCGGACTTAAGGTGAAAGCGCTAGGGTAGCCCGCGAATTTTTTTTTTAATGCAGTAGTAATTCCAGTGTGGGAAAAAGACAGGGCTATACAGGTCGTCTAGCGCCATCTCTTTCCCTACACTGGAAGTACTCGTCATGGTAGGCCACCAGGTCAGTGTCACGTTGTACGTTGATTAAAACATGATTCGTGACCGAAGTAATGGGGCTTTACAAAGTTATACATCATGAAAATCATCAATACAACCCACTAAGTTAATTTAATCCCATTGAATGAGTTTTTCACGAAGTAATGGAAAAACGTAAGGAAATTTGAATTTCTCGGGCGACACTCGCGTTTCTACCTCAATGCATCAGGCAATCTCTACCATTCAACGAAGTTAATGTTACGAGTTAGTCAAAGTTATGCTTGTTAAGTATGGGGTTACAAAGCAAATATTTAAATCATAGATTTGCCATACCACGCAAAATTCACGTTTATATTTCATTGACAATGTAATTTGAATAGTATTGTCTCGTATAATGCGTTTCAAATAAGAATAGGAACGTCAATGGTTTCTATCCGTCAACTGTCACTTGAAAAGTAAGGCTAGCAAAATAAAAAAAAATAGGCAAAAAAAAGTTATCTATCTTGTTAATTTTATCTTCAAAGTATTATCGTATAATATTTATACGGTATCGAATATGAGCATATGTATGTATTATCGTATATGAGCGTGGATGTGATGAAACAAATATCATCTTAGAAACAACTGGTTATAAACACCAATTGTTTTATGTTTTAGCCACCAAATATGTTAGGTACTTTTTATTTGTAATGCCAAACTCTCGCTATAAATTGGTTTTGGGGCAGGCTTTGCTTAGTTTGAAGCCAATATAAACACTTTCTTTAGCAATAAAAAAAAACATTATCAAACATATTTTTTGCTGGCCCTTCCCAACTTATTCGATTTGACGCATTGTACATCTTATTAGTTTAGGATCCCGTTTAAACCTGACCGTTACTCATCTGCTTACCAAATGAAAAATATTTTTTAAGCAATCTCAATACATAAACAAACATATTATTACGAATAGGTTGCCTCATGAAAATCAGTCAAGACTAAAGTGCAACAAATTTGAGTCTTGACCAACCTGCTAGCCCCGTGTTTGTAATACAATTATCTGTATTCTCATACACATTTCAATAAGAAAACAGATAAGTCTACATACATAATATCAACTGACCTATTTATTTGTGCCTGACAACCCTTTTTTTTTTTTTTTTTTCTGATTGTAAATCATCAAATAACCCCTCCCGCTCTGGGCTGAGCAGGTGGGAGTGTCTAAAACTTTTACTGACTAAAACCCATCCATGTTCCTTCCTTTGCCCTATGTGTCCAGAGCCGCGGTATCTCTTTCGAACAGTCCCGCAACCCTGGCAGGCATCGGTCCTTTCGGACCCCTTCCTGTTTGCTGACTCTCTTTATAGCGCGCGTGGAACACGAACGCGCCGTCGACACGGCCTGTCGTCATAAGAAGGACGGACGGCCAGCTAGCCCAAAGCTCACCGTCCACAGGCCCGCGCCTACGGTGGCCGGGAGTCACCACGTGGCTCCCGACGCCCAGGGCGTCTCCCGCGGCGGCTGAGACGTTCGGCTCTCTCCCTCTCACGTCCCGCCACCTCCTTCGCTAGCATGACTGCTTCGCAGAAGGAGGAGACGGCGTCCCATTCCGTCTCGCTCCGGACCATGGATTGAACCAGGGCCGGACGCGAGAGGTCGCCGCTGCGTGACAACCCTGTAGTACAGTCAAAAAGACAGACAACACAACAGTTTCTTGTTCCTTACGCTCTGTCTGTACTTTTAATCAATAATGAATTCGTTTGGAAAAAAAAAACACTATTTTTTTTTTTAATAAGTGGCCATTCGCTATTGTGTTATTCTTGTATTACGATTTCAAAAAGCATTTTTAATTTAGTAAGCAGATGGGTGAAGATTGATCTTAGGCGAGATCTTAGAATAAGTGTGTAGACACTTTTTCGCGCGACCTAAGAATGTTGAGGGCACATCTATAATTAACATCTGTGTTAGTATTTTAAAGGGGCTGCTGTCCGGGATTCCATGCCCAAAGCGCGTATTTTGCCGACCACTTTTCAACCTTATTGTTTAGAACATAAGGATGGATGGAGCATAAGGATGAAAAATGGTCGACCGTACCGGTAGACCGGTAGTTCATCTGTGTTATAAAGTATACTCACATCATCATTAGTTTCATCAGGCTCGTCTTTAATATAAACCGTATCCACAGTGTGTGTGTGTCCGTGACTGTGGTCAGAATTGTTGTTGTCAGACGTAGTGTTATTATTCAACGTCTTGTTTTCTGGCGCGTTGATTATAATCTGCTGGTTCGGCGTTATAAATACCTGCAATATAATGTTTGAAATGTATTTGTTGCCATTTTTCGGGACTTGTGTACTAAAGGTAGACCTCTGCCTAACTCTTTGGTGAAATTCAGGCGTGGTAGTATGTCAGTTAACTATGAACAGCTTGAATGATTGAATGCGAATAAATCAATTATTCTAGATAATCTTGCCTGGGATTTTTCAGCATCCAATCTATGGGTGCAGCTGAATATCTTACATGGAGCTATCTGACCTCCACTGTTTGTTATTAGGTAACACAATGGTAAGACTGGTGGTGATTAATAATAATAAAGACTTTCAAAGATCTAAGACTGGCAGCTAGGGCCTTACTTACTAGGGCCCTAGGGCCAAGGGCCTTTTTTTTTTTTTTTCGTTTGGGAAATCATCAAATAACCCCTCCCGCTCTGGGCTGAGCATGAGGGAGTGTCAGACTTTTACTGACTAAAACCCATCCATGTTCCTTCCTTTGCCCTTTGTGTTCCAGGGCCGCGGTATCTCTTTCGAACAGTCTCGCAACCCTGGCAGGCATCGGTCCTTTCGGAGCCCTTCCTGGGCAGCTAGGGCCTTACGTGGTTTCCAAAGCATGGAAAGTATGGCTATGTATGTATAATATAGTCATTCATGTACGAATCAACCTCGGTAAGCGTAACTTAAGTTTCGATCGACTCGTGCGCAACACAATTCATAATCGTAAGTCATCTTCTTAATGAATTCTCTCAATCATTTACACATTAGTTTCTCATTAAAATGCTTACCTGAGGCATATTCTGCATATGGTCCTTGTCTTGTGTTTGTTGAACTAACTGCATCTCTTGAGGTAGGGCAGCCAACACTTGAAGACCTGTTGGTAGAAAATAAAGCTGGTTTAGTGACGATGCTAAATGCATTTTTGAGCTTACAAATTTTATCCTAAGTGCTTTGTATGATTTTGAAAGTTTTAATTTCGTGTTTTCAAAATCATGATTGGAATAATAAAAACGTCATTCACAATACTGATACCCAGTCAAATATAGCATACAACTTGGTTAAACATCAAGGTGAAAAAAAAAATACATAAAGATTACTTTTTAAAGAGTGACTGGTAATTTATGACCGGTACTTAAACACGTTATTGTAATCATGTTAGCAAATAACTTTATAAAGATTTTTTTTATACCCCTTCCCCTTGTTTGGTTGCTTGTTTACAATAACACAAAAGCCGTCATAAATTTGCCGCGCGGGTGCTCTGCCTACTCACTGTTGCACGGTACGATAGTAATGAGACAGAACGGCGTCATGTCACGAAGCTAACAGCTGATAGGTCACAGGTGCGCGCGCACGAATTTCATACGGCTCTTGTGTTATTGTGATAAAAGTGAATAGATATTTAAAAAAAATGTTTCTTTGGGAAAGTTTTTCGTTATCATGAGTACAATCACGTGTATAAGTATCGGACACTAATTACCAGTCACCCTATATAGGGCATGCAGAACCCGGCATGCCCTATTCGGATTGGACCAACAATGGAAAAAAGCTCGCTTGCCCTGTCACACAGCTTTAGGCTCGATTTCCAACACAGCGAAGAGATGCCTCGTAAACAATCAACGCGGAAGTTATTGTATTGAGTTGCAGAATGATGGCAAAATAATGCAAACCTGTACAGTGCACAGTGCCACATGGATCTTTTGGGGCCTCAATGACGTTGACAGGCTGTTTGTGTAATTATTTTATGATTGATGAATTGTTCATTCCGATTTTGGACTTGCACCAAAAGATCAGACACTGCAATAGGTTTTTTTATTGCGTCAAAGAATAACAACTATACAAATGAGTTTGTAGAAATGTTTTGCTTGTTTAGACCTCTCTACGCTTTACTGGAATCACGGCCATAGAACATCAATCAAGTAAGTTGCCACAAGTGCAATTGTGTCGGACAGTCGAGTGCACAAGTGTTTGTTAGTGAACATTTACAACTGTTTATGTCATGGCAACATCACCTGGTCGCAGCCTGAATGTACCTGCATGTGTGGAAAATTCACTATTTTAAATGTCTGTTTTTTGTTTCTCATCTGTCTAACCTATCTGCCTAGCCTTTTCCCTTTTTGTTTCTAATTATTAATAAAAGGATTCTTAAAGCTATTTGCTTAGAAAACTGTCGACAATTGTAGCTCAACAAAATCTATACTAATATTATAAAGAGGTAAAGTTTGTGAGTTTGTGAGGTTGTAAGGGGTAATCTCTGGATCTACTGAACCGATTTTGAAAATGATTTCACTAATAGGAAACTACAAGCGCAAGTGCCATAGGCTATTTATATCATTATATTTTTTACAACGTGCCCGTGGGATAATTTCCAACCAAAACTCGAGCGAAGCCGAAGGCAACAGTTAGTAAAATATAAAAGTTTTCCTAAAAGGACATATTTGGTAAATTCCTACTCACATTAGATGGATGCACATTTAAAAATTGTAGGATAAATGTCAATTATAAAGACGCTGTGGATTCGAAAATCCACTAGGACTATTAATGTGAATGACTGTTGTACATTGAACAAATACAAAATATAATAAGTTTACCTTCACCCAAGGTGCCCTGCCCAACAAGCTGTATTTGCCCACTTTCATTGCCCTCCTGCGAGTAAGCAACAGTCAACACTGTACCACCTTGAAATAAAGAAAAAAATAACAGTATATTTATATTATTAACGCTATTTTTCGTAAGAGTACCTCGTTCAAAGGTCACTTTGATTGTTTAAAAGTGAATGTTGCTTGTGTAAGAGAAACTAACTTGAAATAATTAAGCTTAAAATGTCTAATGTGTTTGGTGATGCTTATTTGCCATAAAATAATATGTTACGACTATGAGCTTATTATGTAAGTTCCTGCTTTAGACTATTAATATTTTTTCTCAAAATCTTGTAATTATCTTTCTTTTAGAAGTGGGCCCACATAGGCTGGTAATGCCATAACATGACCCGGTTTTAGGTCGCCCTTTCGGACTTAACCGGCTTCGTGACTTCTTCTACAAAATAAAGTACTGCTAAAAGACTACGGAAAAGGAAAAGATTTACCCACTTACACCCGAATCTTCGAACAAACTTAACTTCATGATTTAAAATAGAACAAACATGACTTAATTCCCTGCCAGGGCTGCGGGACTGTTCGAAAGAGATACCACGGCCCTGGAACACAAAGGGCGAAAGAAGGAACATGGATGGGTTTTAGTCAGTAAAAGTCTGACACGCTTCCACTCCGCCCAGAGGGGGATGGACCCTTCATATGATGATTTCGGAAAAAAAACGTCCCTATTTCACAATAGCCACTACTTACCGAGAAAAATAAAAAATGGAACAGAATTTGTATAAAAACATTATCTGCCAACAAATTTAACGGGAATTTAACTGTAGGTGGTGAAACAGGCCCTTAGTATAAGAATCAAAGGATATGTTCAAATTTACATACGGTTGACCATTAGCCGCAATCCTCTATAACAGTAGTTCTTAAGCTTTTAGTCATCAGGGACCATTTGACACAGAGTTGTTTTATTGGTTTGGGGAGTAATATACAGTACCTGAATGTAAATAAATAAAAGGTTGTTCTATCTATCTATAAATAAAACACGCCAAGAGCGTCGCCAGCTTCTGGGCTGGGGGGGAGGGGGTTAGAAGGCTGCGAGTAAAAACAGATTTTAAGGGTTAAGTTTACTATCTATGGATGCAGCTGAAGTTCTTCAGACGTAATTTTAAAAGTCTAGGAACTAAAAGAAAATTTAAGCTCTCCGCTCCAGACAAATTTGCTTTTCTTTAGCCCTTTAAGTCAGAATAGATGAAACTTAATCGATTGAGGGCGACAATTATTAGAACAAAACGAACTAAGGCCCCAAGAGAGAGCGAAGCGAGCTCGAAAATTGTAATACCCGACCTTGAAGAAGTTAAAATTGTTTCGACCCTTTATACACGAATTACTTGATCGACTTACAGACGAAATCAACATTCAAGAGGAAGTAGGCTGCAAGAGCTCGCGAAGCGAGCATGAAAATTTTTATATCTTGCCTCGAATAAATTCAGATAATTATGGATTTTGAGATCAAAATATGCACATGCTCCATTTTTGCAACCTTGTGTATGTATGCTATATTTGCCTATTAACGCCTCGAGGCAATAGCCTCTTAATTTATTTCAGCCTGTGTCTATATCGGTTGATCGTGTCTACTCGTTGTCACTTTTCTTATTTATTATGATGGCTCCGCGGACCACTTGTGATGCTTCCAGGGACCACCAGTGGTCCACGGACCACCGGTTAAGAACTACTGCTCTAAAAGGTCAGATTTCTAAAAACATACAAGGCATGATGAAAGAGATTTCTTATTTACAAATAAGCATCACTTTTGTATGTAGTCTCTCTGTTTCTTTCTTCTCATCGATTTATCTGTCTACATTAATACAAAGCATAAAATGATGTATTTCTTACCTTGTGGGTAACCCCCCTGTAGCGGTATTTGCATTTGGTACTTGGGTTGCGTTAGCACCTGAATCTGCACCGTTTGTTGAGGGTCACCTATGAACAGTAATAAAATGGTTAGCTTTTGACGGGATATAGCCAATAATACTAATACTATAAATGCGATAGTTTGTGAGGATGGATGGTACTCTTTCACGCAAAAACTACTGACCGGATTTGGATGAAATTTGGCACACAGATTAACACATAGGATACTTTTTAGCCGATAGTATGATCCCGCGGGACATGACCGAACTCCAAGCGGGCTAAGCCGCGGGCATAGCTAGTAGCTAATAACAACGACACCACTTTTAGATTTATATGATAAGCAACAACAGATACATTTTCAGTGGACTTAGGCAATAGCCAAAGTCAATTAAAGTCAATGTAAGATAATTTCTAAGAAATTACTGCTGCTGAAACCTGCTCTGCCTTTATGTAAGCCGGAAATTATCCCACGGTAACGTACGCCCGGGATAAAAAGTAGCCTATGACCTTTTACATTAAGGCGGGAAACGTAAGAGACAGACGAACGTTACTTTCTTATTGAATATAGACGCAGACGATGCACATACAAGCCAAATGGATACTTTTTGTATGAATTATGTTCATTCTACATCGTGATGCATCTGCGTCACAGACGAACAGTAATGTACCTACGTTGTAATCATATCCGTATCTAGGACCGAACACGGCACGCTCTAGCGTTAATCATGGTGTACAAGTTAGATGATGCATTTAAGAACAAGTACGCCACTAAACGTAATGCTCCCAACAGCGCGTCTTTCAACCCTCCTCACCATCACCCACGGCTAAGTATAAGCCTAACTCTTTCGCACCATACGCCCAGCTCGCGTAGCATGACCACCGTAGAAACGGGTGTTGTCGACGACGAATCGAAAAAAATGTCAGATTGGGGAAAGATTTCTATCGTCGCAAGCATGGCGATGTTAAAAATGTATGACAGACATATCAAGTTGTTTAGAAAGAGCTTTGTCGATTCTTGGTAGAATAGAGATAGTATTGCCATGATACGCGGGCTGGTGTGCGCGAGAAGTAAACGTTTCAACCCTAAATGGGTTGAATTAATTGGGCCACATTTTATAATCGGAACATACATAAATGTGTGTCATATCTTTCACTCTAGCCCTATACAGGCGGTAAGGGACAGACCTCCACAGACTGATGGGGTGAATTTAGTATATCAAACTAAGATGACCGGTACAAGGAATTATATCAGGAATATTTTATTTCCTCATACGCAATGTATCGTTACCGTGGCAAAACGCAAGTAGCGAACGGCAAGCGCGACGACGAGTTCGATGAACTCTGTAGCTAGGCAGAAAGTGAACATTTGATTTCACGCGTCGTTCGTTAGAGTTTTTCATCATCCATTGTTGTATTTTTGATTTTAGCCGCATTATTATTTACATAAATGCAGTCTTGCGTACAGGGAATGTAATTTTACATTGAAATGGAATAGTAACAAAAAAAAATCAAATTTTCCGGAGAAAAATTCCGGCGGAATATGATTCAAAATAAGGAGCTGAATGCACCCTGTCAGTTTGTGGAGGGTTGTCCCTTAAACCCTGTATTTAACTTTATATCTTAACAGACAGATGTGTTGCTGTTGAGGCTTTCTACTCCCTAGCTAAGACAAAAGAGAGGGCGGGCATTGTCACCGACATTCTTATATTTTAATGTTAAATCTCGAAAGCGATGTCCTCCCTCTGGCATCCAGTTAGACCGAAATTCTTAGTTCGTTGTAATGCATACCAGGTTTAGCTCCTGCTAGCTGGATCGGCACATGGAGCAGCTGTGGCGCTGGCTGCATACTGCCGTCCAGAGCGCGCATGTACTGCACCCCGCCGTCAGTCATCGCCACGCATACCTGGAAACATAAATAAGTTTGTTACAACACAAAACAAATAATGTAATAACTTCTTTAACTCGTACTGTGGCAACCCATAATCAGAGCGCGCTCGGATGGGTTGGTATGGGTTGCCACAATACAAGTTGCGTCCGAGTAGGTATCCGAGTCCACTCGGTCTGAGCATACACTGATCGTGTCAGCGCGGCTTAACTGCCGTGACAGCTTCAAGATTTGTTATGGGTTTTATTTATAAATGCTGGAACCTTCTTTTTCAACTCTGATCAGGATATACAATAATAATATCTTGTTTTGCTTAACCAATAACGTTCTTTACCTGCTGTGATATAACAGCACATTGTTTTTTTTTTTTTTTTTAATGCAATTGGAATTAAACTCTGGACAAGAAATTGCTTATTTCAGTCATTAGAAATTTAAAAGTTTAAGTTTTTATTTATGCTCTTAGACAAACTCAAAAATATGTATCCGTGTGTGTGTTTTATCCTTAAAAGCTTAGACCAACAAAAAAAATTGAAACCCTTGAAATTTTAAACAAAATCCGTTTCACACGGCTAATCTTCGAAACGGCTGAACCGATTTTGCCGGGACTTTTACTGGCAGTTAGCTAAAAAATAATTTAAAATAATTTCACGAGAACGAAGGTCTCGGGCAACAGCTATCTAATAATAAAACTACAATCGTGTCGTATAGTTCCGTTTATAGTCATGAACTAACTAAGTGAACAGTTTTCTAAGAAATTGTCAATCGACACGAAATGCTTGCTTTTAACTAGAATAAATTAGCTTCGGGAATTCGTCTGACATCATTCAGACGTCATTTCTGTTCTAAAATAATAAATATCTACAATATAATATTTTTTTTATGTACATTATGTATGTTTATCTTTGGCAAGACATAACGTCACGGTTTTTATAAGTACTCTATAAAATGCAAAGCGAACTGCGAAATGTACCAATGTAATCATAGGTACATTTCGCAGTTCGCTAGTTATGCTTAGGTATAATATGAGCAAGTCCCTGTTGCTAACAAGAGGAAACTAATTAATACATAATGAAAATAGCACTTAGCTCGACCTGGGGATCCCTGGACCCCAAGCTCAGCAATCGCACTTGCGACTACTAGACCAAAGAAGCAGTCCTTCCTACATTAATGTTATGTTCTAAGAAACACTGATTATCACCCCTGAGACTATGTTCGATGTCATCCTTTGTTCAAGTTTATGCAACAATTGAATGAATGTGTAGTTTCTAAATAACGTCTGTTTTGCTCGTTACTTTCTCTAGTTGCGTAATAACGATCTAAAGGCATTTCTGAACTTCAAAATACTAGATTATTTTCACATTTCAGTATTGAAACTAACAACGGAGATGAAAATATTATAATCTCATTAGAAACTTCTATCTTCAATAGCTTAGAACACATTGAAAATTAATTCCAAGATTTTCACTAGTGAAAGTTAGTACTCGAAAATTATTCAAGAAGTTATAAATATGTATTCATTGGATGTGTTTTATCAGCTGAATAGATTTGTTATCGTGTGATATTACTTGCTCATCATTCTGTTTACTTGCTTGTAGAGAAAATTAACCTTCCAATAAAGACAGTAGGTACGTAGCTTGATAGCTACCTTTCAAAGGGACATAAGGAATTAAATTATATTAATCTCTATTTCAAATAACGTTAAGTTGTTTATAGACTAGGAGACAAGACATAACTCAAGTGGAAGATTTAATATAGACACACATAAAGGTGAAAAGAAGGTGTTTAATATCTACAAATGTAATACAATAGAAATAATATTTAACATATTATTTTATAAGGCAGATTGTGTGTGTTTATAAATGTATCTTCCACGTGAGTGTCTTAGGATATCAAATTGCTTCAATATCATCAAACCCGTATACACCAAAGAGTTAGGCAAAAGTGTAAGTGTATTGTCATTATCTGGGCAGCAACCAGTGCCTTCAATTGTTCAAGTCGTTGTTATCTCTGCTCATCCAGATGGAATATGGGGTTTATTCATAAAAGTCGGTTAAGATATGTTAATCTTCAAAAAAATATGCCTGAACAGTTGTTAATCATTAGTTAACTTTTAAGCAATGTTTTTTAAAAAACCTCCTAATTAAAAAAATCTGTGCAGCACTGGCTGTATTACCTGCTGCATGCCGGTTCCATTGTTGGTCACATTCTGCTGTAACTTAGCGACAGGCAGCTGGCCACCAGTGGTGACATAGTGTGTGCCAGCGTTGCCCACCGCTGAGAATGTGGCGAAATTCATGTCAGTGTCCTCCTCGCTGGAAAATAATGATGGCATCTTTATACATTCCCTTCTTGGCACTCTGATCTATTTGGTCAATTGCCCAAGGTTGGAAACTTGGCATATTCAAGTTGTTTAATTAAACTTTGTTAGAAAGACCTGGCTTCGAGTGAGAATCCTTGATTACCAATAATAATTTTCAATAATTATACTGTAGCATTCCAATATTAAATAGAAAGACACATTAGTGCTTTAATATAATCCTCTTTCCCACCAAAGTAGGCTAGAAAAAATCTATATTCAGAAGGTCCTCCTGCAGTAATCCATTTCACCAATTGTACCTAAAGAGGCATTACGTCTTCCAAGAGAAAGGCCAAGTTTATATTGGATATTTTTTAAGTATTTGTCGCAGGATTTTATAAGCATAAATAATAATGACTATTAGAAACACAGTAAGTAAACTTTTATTGATTCAAAAAAAGGTTTTAAGACTATGGTGTTTATACATTCACATCATAATATACAGTTATTTCTTTCTCTGTTGACACAATAGCTTAGTAGAACATGGGAATCCCGATGACCTTAATTTGGAGATATTGCAGTAGATTGGGCAACTTTTGAAAGAAGACTTTATTGACATTATTTTTTTAGTTCTAAAGCAGTATAACAAACCTATATACTTTTAAAATATGTAACTATAAAATACTTTGTAATAGAGAGTGAACATGCTGGCATTAAGAAAGTTGTTTGACTCCTTATTTGTGGAATTAATGTCACAACTTTACAGTGAAAGTAGGAAGTGTTTTTTTGGGTAATTGAATATTAAAAAAGCCTTTTAAATAGATTTTTGAAACTGGTCATAATGATGACAGCACTTAATTTTTTGGTTCTGTTTAATTTATTTATCTACGACTAGGGTAAAATCAATTGTTTTGGCAAAACCTGTAGGCAACGAAGAATTACGATAATATCCAGCACATTTACAGTGTTACGCTCAGGTGTTTAATCATCATACACTTTAAAAATGGAATATAATTGAAAAAGTCAGCCTCATACCAAGAGGCATCTTCTCTAGTGGGCATCTTCTGCATGTCGCACATTGTTGTTAACCCTCCGCGCCTCGCCGCCGAAGCGGGAAAAAAATAAAAATAAAATTCACTGTCCCACTTGAGTCACTATGGCAACGCGTATCCCCACGTCCCACTGTCCCACCACCGCGGCGCCACTGCGCACGGGACTATACTGGGACCACGATGGTAGGGCACATACCTCTACCGACCACCAAACACGGCACTACACTAAAATTAATTCAGCCACGGTGAGAGGCGAAAGATGATCGCCAAGAACTACTAATATGAAAGTGGGTTAAAGAAAGTTTTTTATGCAGGCCCGATAGTCGACCGACGAGTTTGTTATACATACTGACAGACAATTGGCGTGTATGTGTATGTATGCACATGTAGCTCTAGCGTGATGCTCACTTTCTCTTTGCTGTACTTTCACAAGACAGCGAGGTGTGGTTGTGGTTCACTAGCTGTGGGCAGCAAGCTAGTTGGGTAATCAATGTAATCATCTTGTAAACTGTACCTACTTAATATAGTGAATGTTATAGACTCCACTTTTTAAATAAAAGCGAGTCACCTTTATCTTCCCAAATCGAAAACAGTTCACTTTTTCTATTGACACCTTGAAACTTGAAAGTTTGCGCCGTTTATGAAAATTTTGGCAATAGAAAGTTCAAATAAGGTCGCACAACTTTATTGTGTCATTGACCTCATAAATTCGTGGGACGATTTTGTTTTATCTACCTGCTTCATTCATACAATGAAAACGATAAAAAAATACTACAAAACAGCAGTTATGTACCGTACTTTGTCCTAGTGTTAATTCTTAGTTTAGGACAAAGGAGTCGCAACAAATATGGCCGATATCTTTTCAGTTACGCAATTACAAATAAATAAAGAATAATTCGATTCATAGCATTTATGAGGGAACCCCGTATGCTCGTGGGCGAAACCAGACAGAAATCGGAGGTTGTTCACCCCTACCAGTCCTTTTGACCGGCAGCGGCTATGCGACCATCACGCGTCGCATCCCCACCATGATGCGGGATCCCCTCCATGTGCCGTCACCAAATCACTCCCGCTCCCGGCTCCTTCCTCCACTGCCAGGGAAATCGCGAGAGGAGGGGTTGAACGCGGCCCTCGCGGCACTCTCTCGAGAGCGCTCAGGTGGCCACGCGCCGCGTCTAACGGTACTACGGAGTACCGCTTCCAAAATAGGGTCATGGATATTCACACGTTGTAAACAAAAAGATGTTTCACGACTTACCTTTGACATTAAATTTTCTTTTTTTCCCTTGTTACTTAATTTATCACTTCAAGAAAGCTTGGAATATATTCCATAATTAATGGCAAACAAATAAACAACGACGCCCCTTCTCTTTTACCATTTACTACAAATGATATCCGCCATACTGTTTTTGTAGTGTACGAAACATAACACCAGGTGGCGCATAATTCCATAACGTGATTGGTCAAAAATGTATCATCGATTTGACATGTGTCAATGAAATGCCATAATAAAAATTAAAAAATTGTTACCATGCTTCAACAATTTTAATTAAAAAGGTACAATGTTTATTACAGTACTAATTAAATATTAGACATAACAAATAATACACAGAGAACTTAAATAAGTACCACTAAAACTAATATGGAAATTGCTGTCCACATCTCTGTACTCTTTCTAAATGCAGTTCAAACAACAGCTTATTGTCATAATAGTAGCTACTCTGAGTAGAGGTAATTCCAGGCTCGTAGCTTGGTCTTCGTTCTGAACCTGACGATGAACTTGGCGAAGAGATTCCATTTTCATTATTTATGCCATTAATATGGCTATGACTAGCATCTTGCGTTTGAGAAACATTCGTGTTTAGGTTGTTATTAATATGCAAATTATTTATCCTCTTTGACAATGGCATAAATTCACACGAATCGTCCTCGCGGGACCTTTTCCTGGAAAGGGAAGACATTATTAACATCAAAGGATACTAGAAGTAACGATGGATAAACAATTTAGGATAAAACTGATGCAAGTAAACATACCTATTCTCTGTCATAGTACGAATTATGTTATTCCCATTGCCAATACAAGTGTTCCAATTCAAATTGGCGATTCTCCCAAAAGTCATTTGTTCTCAAATTCCTGTATTTCTTCTGATAACTTTGTAAACCTAAACCAGTATACGTCAAATAGAAAACAGTCAATTTTTATTTCACAAGGAACAAGGAATTAAAATATGAGATGGACAAAGTTGGAAATTCGAATTGGAACATTACAATTTTAAGCATGTTGGTCAAATAACTTACAGATATTACCATAGGAGTGACAGAGATAACACGAATGCAATGTATCAAATTTGAAATCCGAAACACAAGGACAAAGCGCATGGCAGCAGCTGTTTATTTTTTTTCCAGTCATGTCACAAGAATTAGCGTTTAGTTTCTCAAATGATTAACGTTAACCTTTGTAAATAATGTTTTTTTTTGTTTTGCAATCCTAAAAAATATAGCAAATTAATATTATAATTTTAAAGTATTGTCAAAAAAACGCATGTGTAGTTATCGCTGAAGTTGAAGCAACAACAAAACGCCAGTTACTTTACTATTTTTTCCAGAAGATGGCGCTACGTCACACTAAGGTACAGACAACACATTATTATCCATTTATTTTTTAATAGATGTCGCTAAACGCTGTTTACCATTGGTTTACGCCAATCAGAATAAAATCAATAATGAATGTTACTCAAAGAAAGAGAAGTTTTTATAAATAATAAAAAGGTATAGAGCTACACTGCACTGGGACGTCTCTTTCAAGGACTTCGCTTCAATAGGTGGCAGCAGGATAACGAAGTGCAGGTAAGTGTCCGATGGTAAACTTGTATTGTATTCTAAGGCAAAGTACCCCATCGATTCACATCCACTAGTAATAAGACGTTACTTTAATCCGAAAAGAGATTTTTGCAAGAGTTAAGACAGGTCCTACATACATAATAGGTAGGTATATTATGTAATATAAAGGTATATTAGAGGTTGTACGTAATCGTTAGTATTCATGTGATTTATAATTCCATGTACGTTAGAGCCATTCGTTTAGAATTTAAAAGAATAGTGTTTATTTCAATCATTATTTTCATTTCAGAAAGATATTTATTAGTGGGTCGATTAATTTTTTGCATTCAAATATTTTATTTATCACAGTAGGTATGTGCCTATATATCCAAATGCAATGTCGCTTTTGCGAGTAATAGATGCATGTTGAACTGATGATGAAGTTCACAGAGTACTTTTATATTAAGTTATACCTACAGAGTGAGTACGTGGAATTAAGTCCATCCGAATCGCCCTCGAGCCACAGCCACTTAGCCACCCTATCTTTCGGCAGGGAGTCAACTAGGGGCCGAAATACGAACATTCCTAAATTATATTCAAAGCTTAGCCACAGTTTAAATATGGAGTCTAGTTTGAATTTGTTCACTAGATGGCATAGCCACTGGGTGCATTAAATAATACTAAAACATAGGTTAAAGAAATTACATTACGGTTATACCCGCATGTGCCACAGAAATGATATCCATGATCAGTGGAGCTGGATAGTACTATATACCACATTTTAGAATGTGTGGTTCTGAATTAATAAGAACAATCTGTTGGGTTAGCGATCATTATGAGTATTATGACAGAACTAAGTCCTTCCTGTCCAAGAAGACTTGGCACTTGACACATCATGCTACCCGAAACTGTCAATTTTTCCCAATCAACCTTGAATCTAATGCTTGAAGAAATTTAACAGATTGTAGTAGCTTGATGTGTTGGCGTCAGTTCCACCCACTATCTACCGAGTATTTAATAGGCTTGCTCCCTTTTGTGTTACGATCTGTTGTTACCGGTCTCAATTTCCCAAATAGTACATTTTATTACACCAAAATTTTAATGCCCAAATTAGCGCTAAGCGCTAAGACTCTCGTAAGTAAAGTTTTGTAAGTTGTTTACGATATGTACATTTTGTGTCAGTATAAGGGGAAAAACTGCACCGAGTCGTTTTCTGGCCAAACATGGCGCGCAAAGAGGTGTCGTGTTCCCGCCTTTTTATGGCTAAAGAGAACAACGCGAGGCTGTTGTCGTACCAGATGTCTATGTTATTACTTCGGATTAATTAATTAGACTTAATGATAAAGCGCAGACTTTGAATTAATTTGAATTAAATTGCGGTTGTCAGCATTCAATTATGGCTTTTATAGAACGGTATGCAACTCATGGCTCATGGCATTACTTGGGTTTGTTCTAGGCCCTCCTGATCAGAAGGTCTATGTAGCAAAATGTCCAATTCCTGCATTGATGTTCTATATGTTAAATCCAGGAAGAGGGATATAATTATGTAACGCATAAAAAGTTGCGTATTCCAGCATTTAAAGTAATTTCAGCTCAGATTTTTTAGCTCGTTATGGTGTACCAACAGCAAGACAGCACGGTTTGCGCAGTGGCTGAGCGATTGGCTGCTGCGCTGCGTGTCGCGGGTTCGATCTCCGCACGGAACAAATATTTGCATGTCCTACAGGTGATTGTTCCGGGTCTGGCTGTTGCAGTTGTGTATGTGAGTTTAAATGTTTGCAAACGTACCCACGATATAGGAGAAATTCCCAGCGTGGGGCAACGTTTACAAAAAAGCAACAATAACTGGAATATCAAAAGGCTCCCTAATATTGATAAACAATTATACTTTTTGTCTGTATAGTAACTAAATACGAGAAAGTTAATAAACATATTTACTTATTTAGCATTTGATTTGCAGATAACAAAGGCATGTTAATAAAGAAGACAAAGAACAAAATATGACAGAATGATCTAGTTACTAACCTACAGTACCTCCTACTCGTACGTTTACGTAAAAACCACGCAATTACATGATATCTAGTCTAGACTACGAGGATGAGATAATAATGATCGAATGTAAGGTAGATATTATGTCGTTGAAATAATGCAGTGCTGGCAGCATATGGCATGCATAATTACCACATTCTAATTAACCAGGTAGGTACTTGGATGGAGTTTGGAAAAATCCTCTGAACCTCAAAGGAACGTTTGTGCAAAATATGCTTTTCGCCAGCCAGTGGTTGAGCTATTTATTCTGTGGTTGAGCGGTGACTGTAGCTATCTGATATGAAGAAGATGTAATTTGCAGACCTGCCACCATAGATAAAATAATATTTTATATTTCTATGCTATTGATACTTCTACCAACAAATGTAACAAACAGTCTAGCCAAAAAAAAAGCAATTATTCAGATGCCATCTAAAATTCAAAGAAATTAGCAGTCATGAATATTAAATTTTATTAAATAATGGCGACAGTTTGTAACTCATTAACGTCGTAAGCTTCCGAGGTATTACGTGGCCCCATTTACATTACAAATGATGTTGTGCCAAAATATTGTCACCGGTTCTTACGTTCACCTTTCGGAATGCGCTTATTAATTAAGTGTGCACGGGTGTGTGCAGGCGAATGCAACGCACACGGATGTAAACTTGTCTTAAATTTAAGCGAGAGAGAGCAGGCAGTAAAATTATCAAATTAACGCGATACCGTTAGCCGGTGCGGTATAATATCACATTTTGGTGTGATGTCGTTCAGAAATCGGCAAGTCGCGTGCTCAACGTGCGCATCGGCGCGTGAACACCGCGCTTTATCCGCTCTGCTGCATGTCGTGTGGAATTCGCCTTATATGGTAGCGTATCTGCTGTCTGCACCACACCTAAAAAAATGTCTATTGTTGTTATAGGAAAATCGGGCGTGGGAAATTGTGGAGCGTAACCTATATTTTAGGCTAATGCGTATTAAACGTCGGCTCACAATACGTGACAAATTGCCAACTCAACCTTAATGTCTTCAGCTGGTCGATACGCCAGTGCCTATACCTAGTTGGTTTCTGCCAATAACTTATTTCTTGGAAGAAAAGTGGGTTCTACGAAAGCGTTCGTGAAGGCTGGGTAGGTAGTAGGAACCATTTGCTCATAGCCTTGGGTTTATCCCAGCAATGCCAGCATTCCTTCTTACCAGGTGGCCTACCATGACGTCTTAAAGCAGGAGTAATTCCAGTGTGGGAAAGAGACAGATAAGGAGGGGAGACCGGTACCTTCCACCTATCCAAAGATAAAAAGCCTGGGTGAACTGCAATTTCATTGATCAGACTGGCGTGGAGGCCTCTGCGTAATGCTAATATGCAACAGCTGCAGTCGCAAACCGTAGGTAACTGTGCTAGCTACGGATCTCGGGAATTATATTCCCATTACGTGTTCGAGTCTCTGCTAAGCATTTTCTTGTTCTCCTTCTTAGCGTGTCGATGGCAATCTAAATTGTATCCACTAGCCACTAGTTTGGCACCTTCAGCAGAGTCCCTCAGTTCCTGTGATGAACAAACTACAGGACACGCAGGACACAATATTAAGTGCTCCATAGTTTGTGGAATAGCACCTTATTAATTCATTAATTCCTTATTGAGTCATTGGCAGAGTCTACTCACTGGCGAGCGGTCTACGGATAGACTAAAACTGTGGTGAGGTAGGTAGGTATTGCTTCCTTACCTAACTCATTCGTTCCACCTGCTGAAAATTCCAACCTGGACATGAGTTGCAATGGCTGACCTAGCATTAACTAATACATACACTTGAATCGAAATGTCTATTAATAAGGAAATTCTAGAGGTTCTAGACAGGCGTCGACAACTCTGTGATGCCTGCAGCTTGTGATCAACTCTTCTGAGTTCCTTCTGCGTCAGATAAAACAAGACCCAGATATTGATGGGACTAGTAAAAATCGAAAACTCATTCCCAGACCAACAACGCACAGCCTAAACCTCAGGGTAGCACCATGCAATTTCGCTTAGGAGTTCCTTAATACCTATATTATAATAACCCGAAGACAGAAAAGACTTTTCAAACCTCTAAATAGGAAATTAGACTTTGTCTGGAAGCTCGTCATTTTAACCGGTCCCGCGTTGGGATCAAATAATTCGATAACTAAACTTTTAAACGCACTACACCAGTACATATCTCGAACATAACAGTAACTGTTTTTCATAACCAGCCAATATACTAAGATTATTATTTACTATAGCTTCCGCAGTATGGAGATGTTACTTTCTTAGAGATCTGAGCTGTTCACATCGAGTACCTACTATAATACTTTCTCTATTCATATACACAGTCTCCTCACTTTCTCGTGGAGACGACTATTCTTTAATGAGATTTGAGATTGTTCGCAAACTTTGATAATCAGATTTAATTTCCCACAATGTTGCAAAGGATTGTGTAAATCGACGGAAATAAATGTAATTTTTTTTATCACACGCATTGTTGAAGCGTGTGTTCTAACAATTATCATTACTATGTATAATGTTATAATATAAGATATACCTATCTCTTGATCTTCAGATTCACAGGCCTATTTATAAGCGTTATGAAGAATGTAATGATGATACTTTCGATGAGACGTCAAATTACACCTCCATCTGTGAACTGTCATTCGGTAGCTGTGGCTAGTTATGTTACTTGACTAAGAACTTTGTGGCCTTTTTTGAAAATAACATAGCATCACGCCTGTAATCCCCGAAGAGTTAGGCAGAGGTTAGGCCTAATAGTACACTCAACCATTTTGCCAGTTATGTTTGAGTCCCATGTATTATGGGGCGAGTCTATTGCCATCAACCGGGCACAAATTCAGACTCCGTGGCTGCTATTGAGAAATTCCTGATGGAAAAACCCAATAACACTTTTCCCGATCTGGGAATCGAACCCAGGACCTCATAAAAATATTTTGAAAATAATATGGCTTTAAGAAAGGCGCCCATTTCTAAAAAAAAACAACAATTTAGCTCTTATCCAAAGCTTAGCTGAAACTGAAACAAATCACATTCTGCCAGATTCCGCCAGACCAATAAATTCTCTTTACGAATGTGGGCTTTTGAATGAATCATTCAGCATTCAGTCGGCCATTGCAACGCGCCTGCTGCGATGAACAAAATAAAGAATGAAGGAAAGCGCGTTCCGAAATCAAATATTTCACATTTCATTCAACACGTTAATGTGGGTTAATTGGTTGATACACGCACACTAGGCCTGTACTCGAAGTTGTAATTTTAATTGCTGGGTATTAGACATTGATTGGTGTGAACAAAAACGTAGATAGTCAATGATGTAGTATAATTACCTTCGGCGCGAACGAAAAACGACAAAGCGTTCTGCTTCTTTTTTTCCAATCTTCAATTAAAGGTGGCAAATCTAGAAAAAAAAACTGTTTTATAAGGATCAGACAACAGGAACATACTTCTTTCCGTACTTTGTCTCGCACAAAAATAGGTACTCTTAGTGATCTCGCATTGTATAGGATTTCCGTACAATGCGAGGTCAGCTTATACTGGAAATGTATAGCTTGATGTGTAGCCGTGTGTATCACATTGAATCTCCATGAAATCCACGAACCATTCTATAGTCCTTTTCAAGTGTTTGTTGACACATTCTACATTACACTTCGCTTTGGAGTTTTCCAAACTGCGTAAGGAAGGAAATTCATAACGTGGATAAGACTTAGGGCCTTATCATACTAGCGGATTGCGAACGTCCTCAAAGCGGAGCGGGCGCGCAACGAATTCGTTGCGGACGCGCAACGGGATCGCCGCGAACAGCAAAGTGGACGCCATTTTGTACTGCTACAAATTTGCTACAAACACGCGACGAAAACGTAACGTATTTGCCACGCGTCCGCGACGTCCTCGCTGCGCAGCCGCGGCTTGTTCGCGACGCATGCGCTGCGCGTCCGCTCCGCCCCGCAGCCGCTTCCAAACCGCTAGTATGATAAGGCCCTTAGTATGCGCAAATACAGGTAAATGTAATTAATTTCGATAACTTCCTCGATTACCGGAAACGATATTAGCTACCTACTGTAAAAAGGATTTTGTTTTTCGTAAAATTCGTTACAAATAAATTGCTATAAATAAATGTGATGCTTTGGTGTGAGTTCACATGCACGAAGTTATTGTGGTGATGTAATTCCGTAGACGTGTGCTGTGATAATAGGTTCATAACGTATGAAATTCAAACGCGTCTTCTGACACCCATCAAGGTCATAGCTACTCGGGCGGAATAATAAAATGATTACATCTGACAACGCCACTCCTTATTTTCGAACTATTTATTTACTCCCAAACAATCTTTTTTTGAGCTTTTGATTCTTATTCTACCTCACCTGCTGAGTGATGCAACTACCACACATGTTTTTTTTTATATTTTAGTATTAATCATCATTTTCCAAATAGAAAACACGAATCCTAATACAAAATCTAATTTACACATAAATGATGAGCTGCTAATTACATTTAAAAACAATGTGACGGAAGGTTACACATAAATCGTTAAATCAAGGTAAGAATTCATTGAAAATGTTTTATTTTTGTTTTCCTATCAATATTTAATAGAATTTATCACAATATGTGATATGAAAATGATAACCCAGCCCATGAGATTTCGTAATAACAGGAATTTAGCTAATCTTTTCGTTGTTACTCATTTCCTGTAAATTTTGATTACAGTATCATTATTGTTTTAGTTAACTAGCTTATACCCATCGCTTCACTCGCGTTGAGGCCGGAATAATCATGAACGGGAATTTACTACCAGGATAAAAAGTATCCTTTGTTTCTAACCCGGGTCATGTTCTACCTGAAGGCTACATTGAATCAAAATCCACTTTGCTGCATTTGGCATCAAAAAGTACCAGGCACAGGCAGACAGACAGAGTTTCGCATTTATAACATTAGCTAGTTCTTTACGTACGGAAACATGGCAGTAATTTTAAACATTGATAACAATGAAAATAGCTCTGCTTTTAATTACACAATCGATGACATGGTGTTCAATTATGTAAGCGCTGGAATAAATTAGTTATCAGAATATAGACAGAAGCAACGGGCAAGGAAAATTGTTAATATACCCATAACACGGAATAACTGATTATCGTTAGTTATTCCTTGTGAATTCCCTTTGAACAAGGACTCTTGGAGTGGCATGCTTCACTTCATCGGATCATAGAAGGACAGTTGTTGTAAACTGCACTTGGTCGTCAAGTTACCAATAAAAGGTCTTGACCAAAACGGTGACAATACCGCGAGAACTGTCCAAGTCACAATACAATTCAATCGCTCATAATGAAACAATAGTAGCCCAGCCACGCATCGATCAAGCATCCGTTAACCAAATCCATTCCGTTGGCGCTTTGAATTTAAATCGTAACGGACATGAGCCGATGGAGGCCAAAGACACTGCATGACACGTTTCGGAAGTCCTCTCCTCTCTGTCTTATCTAATTTTAGTATATTGTTCACTGTTGTCTGGGCCGGTTTTTTTGCTAACATTTTTTAGGCGCAGTTAGCCGAAACAGCCGACTGTTAAACTTGGCGGGAGTATGAATTAGTAGGATTCGTTATTTTTTAAATTAGCCTTTGTAAGCTTATCCCTGAAGTTTTTTTGGAACGCCTATAAAAACGAACTGTTCACGGCTTTAGACAGATTAGTTACTAAGTGATGAGACGATCTTCTTACATGATGTGTTATGTTATGTCTGTTAGATAAATGCTGGTTTTATCTTTCTGCTATCGGTCAAACCAGCCCACACACACATATTTTTTCTGAAATACTGTATATAGGTCTGGAATTTTTTATTTACATAGCTTGGTATGCAGAGGATAGGTATAATATGGCCATTTGTTTATTTATCCGGCTGGATTCCAATATCATCCTGACATGTAGGAGTGGCGAGATATTATTTCAATCCAATGTCAACTCAAGGACAAGGACTGAGATTATTAGACGATGATATCATAATTATGTGGTTCTTTCATAAAAAAGAATAAAGGATGGCGGATTTTGAGATTATACGCTCATGATCCAGTTTTAAAAAGACAATTGAATTCAGATGATTTCACGATTATTTTAGTAGTGATGTAAATCCCACTCAGTGATCAGAAATTGACGGTCAAATTATGACCCAATCCAATGTCATTATGGTTTCTAACGAATCATCCTATGTGTTTGAGAGAGTAGGTCAATCAGAGTTACCTTGACCTAGTGGCACAACCGCACAATGTCCTAAGAACTACTCCCAAAAAGGCATCGACCAGAAATTCTGTGTTTGGGACGAACCCGAAATTTTGACAACAGTAGGACGAAAGGACAAAGAAACAACCAAGACCAAGGCAAAGTAAATAAGAGGAAAATCTGCAAGAAGGCCAACCTTGCAAAAAGTAAAGCACCTAAAGCTAGTTCAAAACCAAAACATGCTTGTGTTACTTTATACTGTAGCAGTAGCAAAGGTTGCATACAACTCGATTCTTACTGGCTTCCCTTTGAAAAATGGCACTACCAGTAGGTATTCCATGGACAACTAATAAAATCACATTAAAGATAATTATGTACTCCGGCTTACTTTTGACCCTTCGCTACTGTACTGTAGTACAGATCTATTTGATGAGCGACATGCTTAGCTGCAGAAAACTCTACACTTTCACTATATGGGATAGTTCGTTTGTCTCCTTTTAAGCAATCCCTTAGTAGAACCTCAGGGTATTTAATTTTATATGGTCTCGTTAATCTTTGCCAATGGAAACTGGGCCCACGGTTCGTCTCTTATTTGGGCACTCTACATGTTACAAGGTGAATCGTGTAATCTTGCGTTTATTTACGTTATTAGTTAGTTACTGATTGGTCGAGCACGTAGGCGAAAACGTTTAACCTTATGGTCTCTAATAATGGCACATTTTTGCTTGGTTAGTTTGGGTGCCTGCAAGGTTTTTGGCGTGCTACTTGCTAGTACTTATAAGAATTGTTGGAAAACTCCTCTGCTATCTGTGGTCATAACCATAAAGACCATTTTAAGAATTTTAAATTTTTAACGTGATTCATATTATGATTCTGATAAAGCTTCCATTTTAGGCCCCCAGATCCTGATTATCCCCTTTCAAGCCTGTCTCAAAATTATGGCTCACTTCTTCAATGTATCAGTGTGTGTACCCACACGTAAGGCCATCCATGACGCTCCAAAAATAAAATGGCACAAAAATGGAGGAATAAAACGACAGTTTTCCATGATCATTATACTCAGATTACCACCATATCTACTCATATTTTTTAAATCAAATGAAGCAGGTTTTATTTTTGTTATTGGAAATTGCGAGTTTACCCTTTTTCTAGTTCTCTCTAAAAATCAAAATCCCCCTGCCGTAGCTCAATCTAGACCACAATCGTGAATATTAGTAAAAATACGTGATAAAAAAGCACCCAAAGCGTGAACTTTCTATGACATCTGACATTTCGATGCCCTCGCGCTACACTAGCGCCTCTAGCGGCGAATTCAAACGTGATAGCCCCCATTGGAACTTAAGTATGTGATGTAGGTCCTTACGCTGAAAAAGAAACGCTCCAAATATATAAATTAAATAAACGTGACTTTACCTACTCGTGTTTGCAACGTCGACATTTTGACAACAACATTTTGTAGCCATACAGGAATATCAGGATTCGGGGTAAATTGGCTCTATCATCTATGTTTGTCATCTTTTATTCTGATTTTAGGTATACAATAACACAAATGCCCATGTATTGAATACCAAAATACATACTATTGTAGTTTTTCCTGCTAAACATTACCTACATAGTTGGTTGAGGATACGTTGAAATATGTAATTTAAAATATAATAACTTAGGGAACATTTAACCCTTATCCTTATTACTTGTCTGTGGTGTGGTGTTCACCCCGAGTAAGTGCTGAAACCGCAATAAAAACGGGTAAAACGTAATGTAATCCGAACGGATTATTTACATCGAGAGCAGTTTTTTTTCGAAACAGCGGCGCATCCATAAGATGATGACGTTGGTTTTTAAGTATTTGTATATTGCATGGAGTTAATAAGTACCTACTGTATTAGGAAAAGTAGGTACAGACACGCCAGCACATAGAGCTACTACTACAAGCTGTCTGTTGATTGGGAAAATTTGGCAGTTTCGTGTCAGCTTGATGTGATGGCGTCTGCACGTATTGTTATTATTATTTTAAATGCGGAAATAGGAAGTATTTGAGAAAGTTTTTAATAAAGACATAAGTTAAGTTTTATAATGTAGATAAATATACAATCTATCTTTTTTTGAATAATTATTAATATGGTATTATGTATAGAAGCCACATAAAACTGCGCAAGTTAACATTTTAATTTTCCGATTTTGAAATCTGAATATTCATGTTATTCATGGTCTCAACTAGAAAATCTTGGAGCTAAGCAACTCTTCATTAATTCTCTTGTAGATCGTCAGGTCATTGCCCTCGCCAATGAATTAATATAAACATACTCAGCTCTCCACCTCCTCCTCTTCAGCACGTATCTAATTCAAGTATTAAAATGTAACTTATATTTCACTCGAACAATTAAGTTTACAGTTTATGTTAAATTAACTATAATTGCTAGAAAGATTAATTAATGACTTACGTACCATTTTTAACCAGTTTCCGGGTCTAAAGCTTAGAAGTCTTTTTAATAGTGTTACTTACTTTCAAATATTTTAACACAATGATTTTCAAAACAAAATCTCCAGAAAAAAAAAATGGGGAAGAGCAAGGTTATTGCTCCACAAAAAGCGCCTCTTTTAGCTACCATTAGAACAACCCCCTGTGGGTGACTGCCCTTTGAACTCTAGTCTTCACATCTCGTTACGATCGATGATTGCGTTCTTGTTCCTGAAATCATTATACCTACCGAAAACAGTATATTTACGGCTAATTTCGCCCTCTACATACACGGTGTAATCATCAATCACCATCATTCTCTTGAATTCTCGTGCCCATAGTCCAATCTGATTGGGGTCGCCGCGCCAATGTCATCTTCTTTTTATTAGGTACCTACATTACATTATCTCAGCAGTCTTACTTTTACGTTATTGTTAATAGGAAGACAGTCATCATTTCTACCATATTACCCCACAAATAAATGGCATGTGGTGTGCTATCAAGTGAAAACATCCGCAAGGACAGAAATATGTGAAATTGCAAGTTTCAACAGCCGCAGCCGTGTACACTAGTTCACCTTGACACCGTTTGGTATCGTTTCCTTCCTTCCCCGATGTTCTTGTTTTGATGCTAATTTTACACACCTGCTCCCCAATCCCCTTGGCCATGTTGTTTACATATGGCCAAATAGCTTTTAAACACATGGCCAAGCTGGAGTATCCGAAAAAAATACATGTTTTTTTTTTTTTTTAATTTTTGTCGTATCGTTTATTTCACAAAGGCCTACATGGGCACTTATAAAACGTTAAAAGATAGGTCGTTCGGGTTGGTCGTTTGCTATGGAGAAGAACTGACAAGAAACTCCAAGGTTAGAAGACGAGTCTGCCTCTTTTTCTTTTTTCGATTTCCAATTAGTGGAAATGCTGGTTTTGTATGCGTCGAGCTCGTTTCACTCCTGTGGACCCCACCATCTTTGAATAGGGCTCTGGGCCTGCCCCGCGATTCCGCAGGACGTTTTCTAGAGTACTAGTAATTGTGGTTTATGACGGTAAACACATATGTGTGTTTACCGTCACACACATATGTTAGATATGGACACACACATGTGTCCGTACCTTATATGTACATACGTTTTGTTCTAAATAAACAAGTTTCTAGAGAATCATTAATTTATTTACGACGAAAATGACGTGTTGCTCCCGTTATAAATTAATAATTTTAATTACTTATGTCTATCCTTAAGCAACACTTTGTTATTACATATTCAGTCAAGCCTTTAATTTAATTATTGCTTAAATAAAATATTATCTTCACTTCACGATTCTAGAGCAATTAATTTAAAAACCCTGAAAACATAATAACATTCTTTCTTTTTCGGGTATTTGGGTTGTTATTCTTAATTAGAGTCGAATTGAAATGTCCTAATTACAACATTTGCAACAGTCAGTTCGTTCTTAAATGTTAGGTGAACACACTCCCATAAGCATGCCTAAGTAGGCAAGCCGCCATTGCTTCCCATAAAGAGTTAGAACGCTCACATTGGCCACAGAAACTCTATTATGGAATCCGCCATCTGGATATGGCCTCAAACGCCAAGGTTTAATGCTCGCTTCGTCCAAAAATGGCCTGCGGTCGATGCTTGTGTTTGCGCACTCACTAGGCCTTTTAAGGCTTCACAGTAACCTTATACTTGCAGTAGCGAAGGCGATCGCGGAATGGGACGGAAATTATCTAAGAAACTCAGGCTTATTAGGTACCTCTACCTATAGCCTCGTTAGTTTATTGCAAGCGCAGCCTGAGCACGAATTCTGGAGTACGATTTCGGGTTAATTGTTATTGAGTTTTTTTCTATCAGTCTTTTTTCAGTAGTATCCACGAAGTCTGGATTTGTCTCTGGTTGGTGTCAATAGGCTCGTTGTCTATGAATTATCTACAAGAGAACATCGCTGGCGAAATGTGGGTATAGGTCCTCCTCTGTCCATCCTTTCGGGAATTACCGGTGTGATGTTTAAATATCCTTGTGTATTTGCAATTCTCGTGAAGTACTCGTAATTTGCCTATTATTAAATATTCTTGGCGCGTTCACCAGCTATGAGCGAAGATCCGAATAAATTAGGTACTGCTCGTAATGTTATTTCCTGTAAGAGGTAAAGTAATGTATTTTGATGGATCGCTGGAGGTCATTGAATTCGTGATTATCATTATTAGTTTCATGAGTCTTGTTTTTTTTCAGGTCTGAAACGTAACAAACTCCTTTATACCGCAAATAATAAAATGATACTATATTTTAAGGGCGTAATATGATAGAAAAATATTACGCATGTATTTTCCGGAAAGGTTAAGCAGACTTATATATACCTATCTATAGTACCTACACCCACATTTCGACAGTTATGTTTAAGTCCCAGATAATAGGGGGCTCTCCTAATGCCACCAAACCCGGCACAAGTGCAAACTCTGGGCTGCTATTGAGAAATTCCTGATAGAAGTACCCAATAACAATTTGTCCGACCAGCAGGATTATTGCGTATCTCTGTTGACATAGTGATCATCACTTGGCGAGTTTTGATATACAATGTCAGTTCTGCACCGGTAGCGTCATTTGAAATCAACAAGAACTGTCATTGTATAACAAAACTCGCCAAGTGATGATAACTTACTATGAACATGAACTGTCAACAGACATACGCAATAGCCCTGCGGGGCATCTCACCCAGGAGTCCAGGAAAATCATTAGTCGCGCTTGCAAACCACCTAGCTAGACCAACGAAACAGTGAAATAATTATGGTAAACTACATTTTGAATAGTGAGAGGCAAAGAATAATTAATTTTTAGTTTAATAATGTATGCCCAATCAACCTTGAACCTAATGCTTTAGCGGTAAAGTTGAAAATCCATTAAATAAATTTGTCAGATTGTAGTAGCTTGATGTGCTGGCGTCTGTACAATTCTGTTTACTCGACTGTGATATTCCACAATGTTACGTCGAGTTTCTTTTCAAAGTCCTTTCTCTCGATATTACGCATTCACAACGTGACATCGTTTCTCACAATATCTGCACGCATGACATGAAAGGCATAGCTCATAGACTCATAGCTGATATAGGTACGAATGTATCAAATCGAACGTTAAGATATTACATTTAAGGCGAAGAATTCCTATGGACGCGTCGGGGTAGAAAAGGCTGGGTAAAAATGGTAAGAAAATTTGAATTTCGCTGGCAACCCTGACGCTTCCACCTTAAGATGGCAACATGGCCATAATTTGTCAGGACTACTTCCTTCCGGCAGCCATGTTTGGTGACTGTTATGTTGTTCGAAATACTTCTTTACAATATACACAGTACAAACTTTATCTACCTTATCACACATAAATTCACGTTTTTTTCGCCTAGGGGAAGGCAGAAGCCACCAGCTACGATCCTTACTTACACACTCCTGCGCCTCGTCCACATCAGTCATAGGCGCTCGCTGTTTGCGAGTAATGGTACGCTTGTTCCCTTTAAGGTTGATGCGCAAGGGTAGCCCGCGAAATTTAAATTTTCTTACGTTTATTGCAATTTGCAGGTCAGTGTCAGGTCGTATGTTGATGAACATATGAATCGCGCCAGTAACATATATGGGGTTATAGAATTATAATCACTCAAATCATCAATACAGCTCTCCAAGGTCATATAACCCCATTCAATAGCTATTTCATGAAAAATCACTCTTTGGGATTATATGAACTTGGTTGTATTGATGATTTGAATGATTATAATTCTGTAAATCCATACGTGTTACTGGCGCGATTCATATTTTCATCAATATACAACCTGACACTGGCCTGCAAATTGCAATAAACGTAAGAAAATTTAAATTTCGCGGGCTACCCTTGCGCTTCCACCTTAAATAAGCGCTATAATCTATTTATGCTATGTTCAACATTACCCAAGGTGCTCAGGTATTGCCGTGCATGTGAGCAATGAACTTGCGCGCGCGTCTCGTTCGCCTCGACCTTGCGCTTGCGTCGATCGTTATAATCACTACACGGTGCATATCGCGTGATCTCTTACAAAACAAACTGCTGAAACGAATCTGTTATAAATAGCCGGCTGAAGTTACTGTGTCGGTGATGAATACTGCACACGTAAGCCAGAACGCGGTAACTCAACAAAATCAAAATATTTTATTCCACATAAACTCAGACATAAACCTACATGGGCACTTATGATTGGTCGGTTCCTATGGAGAAGAACCGGCAAGTCTTTTAAAAAGATTTCTTTTATCAAAACTGTAATTTCAGAAAACAAGGAACATGTGTGTGGAAGTGAATCTCTTTTCCAGAACAAAAATGAGATTTGTATATTTTTGTCGCTGGTTTTCTAAAATATCTTACAATTTATGTTTATTTTGACAAGTACAATTCAATACAGTGATACGAGATGTTTCAAACTGAAGAGATGCCAAAAAAAACATAGAATATATTTTTTATTTTTTTGAGTAGTTCACAAATATTGTAATCCCAGTCATCCACAATATACTAGCGGTTATCAGAGGATGTGGGGCTGTGGATTATGATAACGGCCACGGATGCTGAGTGACGCCATTTGCTGTATTTTTTTGCCACTGGGGTTTAGGTTTTTTTTCCTATCAGAACGAAAAAAAATGTCAGTAGAGTATGTTTATCTTGATAAAAATTCTCGAAGCCAAAATCATGTGAAATAGTATTTGTAATTCAGTCTGGTAGCTGAAAGTTTGAAACTATATAATATGAGTACGTGAGCCCCACTGAAGCGAGTACGTCGTATATTATACTTACCTGTTATGTACGTATGGCGTAGTGTCTGCGGATACGCTCCGCTACGCCATACGCCGCGTAGCAGACTACGAATTTTGGCTGTAGCGGTAAATTACTGAAACTATACAGGGTGTAAAGGACATCGACGCACAAACGGTTACCATTTATTCACTTCAGGTGGCCTACCATGACGTCTTAAAGCAAGAGTAATTCCAGTGTGGGAAAGAGATGGCGATAGACGACCTGTATGTCTCTTTCCCACTATAATTACTCCTTCTCTATGACGTCATTGGTCATAGTAATCCCCAGTATTTACATCACTCCGATATTTATCATCATTCAACATAGAAATTGTTTTTAAAATACAACTCTCCAAGTTCATTTAACCCCATTCAATTACTATTTGATGAAAAAGTCACTCAATGGGGTTAATGAGCTTGGAGGGTTGTAATGATGATTAAAATTCTGTAATACCATACGTGTTACTGGCGCGATTCATATTTTCATCAAAATACAACCTGACACTGACCTGCAAATTGCAATAAACGTAAGAAAAATTAAATTTCGCGGGCTTTGCGCTTCCGCCTTAAGTATCTTTTTTTTTCCACTGAAATTCAGGGATATCCTTGTTCCCCCACCATAAAAGATTAACCTAAACTTCAGCTTTATGCCAAATTAAAGTGTGCCTGTGGGCTAATTACACGCAAAAAAGCTACAGCACCCTCCGCGTTCAATTTAACAACGCGTTCATAGCGGTTTTGGGCCTGCCTTGCTACTGCAGCGCTTTTTTTTTTTTTTTTTTTTTACCGATGGGAAATCATCAAATAACCCCTCCCGCTCTGGGCTGAGCAGGAGGGAGTGTCAGACTTCTACTGACTAAAACCCATCCATGTTCCTTCCTTTGCCCTTTGTGTTTCAGGGCCGCGGTATCTCTTTCGAACAGTCCCGCAACCCTGGCAGGCGTCGGCCCTTACGGACCCCTTCCTGTTTGCTGACTCTCTTTGAGGCGCGCGTGGAACACGAACGCGCCGTCGACACGGCCTGTCGTCATAAGACGGACGGACGGCGAGCTAGCCCATAGCTCACCGTCCACAGGCCCGCGTCTACGGTGGCCGGGGGCCACCACGTGGCCCCCGACGCTCGGTGCGTCTCCCGCGGCGGCTGGGACGTGAGGTTCTCTCCCTCTCACGTCCCGCCACCTCCTTCGCTAGCATGACTGCTTCGCAGAAGGAGGTGACGGCGTCCCATTCCGTCTCGCTCCGGACCATGGATTGAACCAGGGCCGGACGCGAGCTTTGGCGCGCACGGACTGCTTCCATGCGACCATGCGGAAGCGCTGTGCGTCCCTTGTGCGCAGAGTGCGGGTCAGCTCCAATACCGTTCTAAGTATGATAGCTCATAGGTTGGACTGTCCTTATGTGCGGCACTGCTGTGACAGACAAGTTACAGTGTCGCACGTAAGAGACTCTTCTTCTATATTAATGCCCATCTACTTCTCAGACCTAATTAATGCCTAGAATCAAATTAATATTATTTCCTTATACAGTTTAATGAGAACTCGAACCAACTAAATTGCCAACCAGGATAACGTAGATAGATGAGCCTCAAACTTCCTCAACTTTGCATCTCCTGTTTCTATAGTTATCCTGTCTAACGGCCGAATGCTCAAACACCAGACCCGAAATTCCCTGTGGATCTCATGTGCTGTCTCTGTCAAATCCAAGTGGATTGATGAGACGGCAAGCTGCGAGAATGGTCAAATGGACAAATTATTTTGAAATAATTACATACTTTGAAGTAATTACATTACGAGATTGACTGTGACTGCCGCGTTGTCGTCTCAAGCGTGACTGCTGAGCGTGAGGTCGGGCAAATTGTTATTGGGGTTCCCATCAGGAATTATCCCAGTAGCAGCCACGGAGTCTTTATTTGTGTCCGGTTGATGGCAATAGGCTCGCAATATTACAACTGGCGAAATGTGGGTGTACTGTTAGGTACACCACTGCCTAGGTAACCCTTCAGGATTAAGGCGTGATTGTATGTATAATAATTAATGAAGCAATCAAGAGCTAACATTGACCAAAGTGTAGACCTCGATAGTCATCGTTACTACCTACTTGTGGTTTGATAATTATGATAAGGGATTTGATTAAATTACGTGCGTCGATAGTATGTTTTATAAGTTATTTTTATAATCAACGATTAAAATGCCGTAGAAAAATAGACATTTTTAAATTAAACAATAAACGATTGTTCTCATGTACGTTGGTACATGGAATATTAAAATAGAACATAATAAGGATAATGTAGGTTTTCATTTCAAATAAATAGATGTTTCAGACAGAATTGTGTCCATTTATCAGAGGTTCGTGGTAAAGTAGGGAACGTTCCAATTTTTGTTTTAACTTTATTGGCGTCGTCGTAAACGAGATGGCCAAAAATGCAAGGCCAATTAAGGAAATAAGAATTGATGATACAAATTGTTTCACAATGTTCCTACATATGTATAGTTAACATTCGACTCCACCAAAACGGCCCAGCACCCAAAATCCATTGAGTACGGGCTATAGATGAACAAAACCAAATCGGATAAACTCGTACTAAGAGTTACGCTAAAAGATAAAAGATTAATCCGATTGATTCATAACACCTTCTAGCCAGTATAAAATACCTCAAATCCACTGAAAACAACGTTTTGAAGCCAAACAAAACAGCACTCGGTACAAACATTTTTCTTGTCCCCAAATGACCCAAAACACTAAAGGATGCGTTTAGAGTCCTTGACGCCATCCTCCAATCCAAAATATATTTACCGCATGACGCAAGAAGCAAATACAAATGTAATTTACTGTATTATTCGCCCAAGAATTTGCAATAATCTTGTCGATATCGACTTACGTCATTCAGAGTCAGCTGATAGCGTATTTTGTAAAGATTATTGCGAACCGTCTCATACCTGAGCTTGAGGTAAAATAATTATGTGAAGGAGGAAAAATATCAATAATATTTTAGTAGTGACTCGATTTATCTGGAATTATGCATGATTTGTAAATGATTAATAATTTTCTTTGAATGGAATCGGGTGGTAAAACTCTACGTAATCTGACAATTATATAAATTAAGAAGTCAGGAAAGCTAGAATTTTTTAATTATATTTAAAAAGATCATTTGAGTTTTTTTTATGTTTCTCTGTCTAGACAACAGATGTAACCAGCCCCCGTAACATGAAACGGGTTTTGTCGACGGAAGAATCGACAAAGCGACAGATTTCTTTGTTGATCCGTCATTATTTTTATTTTATTTTTTTCTACCACCTGTCTATGCCGAATGCTTTTACAAAGAAACCCTTAGGTCTGTCTACCTACATATGAAATCTATACTAATATTATAAAGCTGAAGAGTTTGTTTGTTTGTTTGTTTGTTTGTTTGAACGCGCTAATCTGAGGAACTACTGGTTCGAATTGAAAAATTCTTTTAGTGTTGGATAGCTTATATATCGAGGAAGGCTATAGGCTATATATCATCACGCTACAATCAATAGGAGCTGATCATCAATGAAAAATGTTGCAAAAACGGGGAAAATTTATTATCTTTGAGAGCTTCCGTTGCGTGCGCTGGTTAACCGGTTAAAGTTGCACAAAAATAATGTATGAGGGAATTATTCCCCTTAAAAATGTCTAAAAAAAAGTCCGCGACAGCACATGCCTATCTTTTAAGGTTGACTAACAATAACCATTTTTATGATTTTAAAATTTGGTCAAAAATAGTGCTTTATTTGCAAAGGTATTTTTACCGACATAGTATTAATCCTTATCAAAATAAATATGTTAGTCATCTTTAGCACTCAATTGTGACCAAAATTGTCCTTTACACCATTCAATTTAGATGAATATCTTAGGAGATATCACAGTTTTAAAATAACTCCGCATCAAAATAATGAACCGCGCGCGCTGCGAGGCGGGCGTTCATGTTGTTGGGAAAACCAATGTGATTACATTCAATGCACAAATATTGTGGGGAACTGAGGAGAAGGTTTTAGTTTTTGTCTCATTGTAATCAGTGCTCTCTATCAAAAGATTTATGAATTTAAAGTGTTCAAGAAGAACTTACCATCATTGTGTAAGATACATGCAACGACATCTATTGCACCAAAATGGTACTAATTAATAAAAATGTGCTCACAAGATAACTTTTAAATCGGTTGACCAGCTTAATAAAAAAGTTCTTATAGCAAAAAGTACTCTAGATTAGTCTACATGACGCCTGAACCCTGTAGAGTGTGTGTTCGATCGCTTTACATGCATTATATTTTAACGGTTTAATTTCGTGCTCGATAGATGGCGCTATTAATTTCACTCCTTTTTCTGAGTCGCGGTGTTAAGTTTTCCGTGAAAGAATGACCCTCGCCCGTGTCAAATGTCTGAAGCTTGGTTTATTAACCAACGAAACAAAAAGAGGAGATTCTCAATTCGACGCGTCTATATTTTTTTATTTCATGTATGACCTGACCACGCATAACTTTTTACTGAGAAGTCCGTTATGCATGATCTTTTGTTTTTTAAATTGAGAAATCATGTTTGGGCTCTTTTCCTGCACCTTGATGAGAACTTTAGATCTAGCTGGAGTATGACGTCATCGAAGGTCTGACGATGGAGACGGAAGGCACTTGCAAGAGGTCCTCAAGAGTTTGCAGCAACAATAACGTGTTTGGGCTCATTTCATGCACCTTGATAAGAACTTTAGGCCTTGCTGAAGTATGACTGTCATCGACGGTCAAACGATAGAGACAAATGGCTGTTGCAAGCGGTCCTAAACAGTTTGCAGCAGGTATAATGTTATTGGGCTCATTTCATTCACTTTGATGAAAACTTTAAACTTAACTCAGTATGACTTTCATCGAATGTCTGACGATGGAGAAGGAAAGCAGTTGCAAGAGGTCCTCAAGAGTTTACAGCATCTATATCGTGTCTGGGCTCATTTCATGCACCTTGATGAGAACTTTTGACCTAGCTGGAGTATGACTGTCATCGAAGGTCTGACGATGGAGACGGAAGGTAGTTGCAAGAGGTCCTCAAGAGCATCAGCATCAGCATCAGCATCTATATCGTGTTTCGGCTGATTTCATGCACCTTGATGAGAACTTTAGACCTGCCTGGAGTATGTCTATCATCAAAGGTCTGACGATGGAGACGGAAGGCAGTTGCAAGAGGTCCGCAACAGTTTACAGCAGTTTTATCGTGTCTCGGCTCATTTCAAGAACTTTGATGAGAATTTTCGTTCTAGCTGGTGTATGATTGTCATCGAGTGTCTAAAGATGAAGACGTAAGGCTGTCGAGGGTCGCGGGCCTGTGGACGGTGAGTAATGGGCTAGCTCGCCATCCGTCCGTCTTAAGACGACAGGCCGTGGTGACGGCGTTTTCGTGTTCCACACGCGCCTCAAAGAGATGTCAGCAAACGGGAAGGGATCCAAGAGGAGCGAGGCCTGCCAGGGTTGCGGGACTGTTCGAAAGAGATACTGCGGCCCTGGAACGCAAAGGGCAACAGAAGAAACGTGGATGGATTTTAGTCAGTACAAGTCTGACACTCCCTTCCGCTCCGTCCAGTGGGAGGGGTCATTTGATGATTATCCATCGGTAATAGTATATAATAGGGATTTACTCCTTTTGAGAGCTTCCGTTGTGTGTGAACGGTTAAAGTTACGCAATTATCATGTATGTCGGAATTGTCCCTCTTAAAAAGCTCTAAAAAAATATCCGCAATGGCCATATGTCTAACTTTTAAGGTTGACGCACACTATCTCTAACCTCTCTTTCTTTTATGTACGCACGCACGCAGACGAAGTTGCGCGGGTCAGCTAGTGTTACCTATAATATCAGCAGGGCTATTGCGTATCTCTGTTGACAGTTCACAGTGATCATGACTTGGTGAGTTTTGATATACAATGACCGTTCTTGTTGGTTTTAACTGACGCTACCCGTGCAGAACTGTCATTGTATAACAAAACTCGCTAAGTGATGATCACTATGAACTGTCAACAGAGATACGCAATAGCCCTGCTGGTCTAGTCTAGATGGAGACGGTATGTGTACGCTACACTCTTCATTGTTCCACCCATTTTACGTTTAAAATAGGAAATATTATGAGTCTGTGTAGCGTCTGGCTTGTCAGATTTGAAATGTTTTTTGGAAAGATGTGAAGCTAGATGACAATATCGGTTTACGAAAAAAAAAGTAAGTAGGTACCTACTTTTCTTTTTCTTCATATCGCTAGCACCACAGTTTCAATATTTGTTGGCTTGGAAGTTTTGTAACTTTGACATTACCACGGTGTCCTCGATGGTAGCGCAGAGATCACTTTGACAGCATGGTTTGAGGCCCTTGGGCCCAATCCAAGAGAAGACGTGGTACACAGCGGTATAATTATTATGCCTTAGCGCCTTTTTGAAGTTTAAACTTAGCTTGACGTTTTTGAAAAATTCTTTGAATAAAATAATTATTAAAATAATCAATACCCAGCAAGAATTAGCTATGATTCATAATTATTGTTTTCCAGCAAGCATTCAATTATTTTTTCCTGTACGTACATGTCTACCTACCTCATGTCATACATATAAAGTGTTTTAAAATAACTACCCACATAAATATCGGATACTGGCGTAGGAAAATATTAATTTTCATTGTTATTTAAAATATAATGTTTCCTGTTTGCTCAGAAATAAACTGTATCACTTGCGTTCGTCGTAATTAAATTTATAACGATTTATTTTATTAAGCAAGGTATTTCCAATGATTGCTTTGAATTGCACTGAATATTTAAATACTATTCACAACAAAATGTTAGTTTTCCTTAGGATAAATTCGAGGTCTCGCTCAGCAACTAGATTAAAATGCTTATTTTAGTAATATTCGTATGACTTTCCTCTAAATGAGTAGCACCTAATATTATGTTTTTTATCCATTAATGTACGGCCCGGGCTCTTTTGAAAGTGAAAGTTGAATTAAATTCGCTCCAGTAGTTTTAAGTGTCGTGGCGAGGTCCCATCACAGAAACAGGTCACTTCATTCGTGTCAAAAGTGGATTATGTTACGGACAACGGCAGATCTTTACAACAACAATTATATTTTTAGAATTTCATGACAATTGCTGGATTTCCTTAGTAGGAATTTACGTAGATGTACGTTAAAATCTCTCCAAGTAGTATTTTATTATTCAGAAGAATATTTAGGGAATGACTGCAGTGATGTCTTTACGTGATCCATTGAACCTTGAAAAAAGGCGTGCAAAACGGAAGTTGAAGCAGACATACCTTCAACAATGCATAAAATTACCGTTCATCCCATCAGAACATACAAATGTTGTTAATACTCCTCAATTAAGCCGCACCTCAAGACAATCACGACTTAAACGGTTTTGAATGATACCATGACGTCATAATACAAATAGATGATCGAATCTGTGATCGAGACGAATCGTCACCTGATTCAATTACATCTCGACTATGATTCATGCTGTCAAACGCTTGTGAAAAATCTGTGAGTCATCGGAGGGCCACGGCAAGGTTCATTCAAATCACTTACGATACTTGTTTTTAAAGTACATTCTGATTTAAATCAGACATTACTACAAGGTAATATTTTAACATGGAATGAAGGATGTATCTTGTTTTCTGTATATACTCATTTTCCTTAATGAAGTCATCAGAACAATAGCAGATTCCATAAACTTATAAGGCAAACAAACATTAAATTAAAGCTATTTTAGAACCTTCAATTTCCATCCGTCGTGTTCGTCCACGTTAACTCAATCGAAGCACATAATAATGATTTAATGGATTTATTTATATTGTTTAACTATAGGTCAAGTGCGGCCCAGGAACTACGGTCATCCTAATATGTAGTTCCCTTTATTGGAAAAAGCAATCCGTCTCGAAACCTTGCTCGGTAAAGTAATAAATAAGACAGTGAGCCATATCAAGGTGACTCCGAAAATGTTCCGGATTGCCAATTTGAGTATGAGTATCGATAAATAGGCAGCTATCGAAATGTATCGGTAATGGCCACGTACCGGCACAATATCATAGGTACTTATGTTTTGTTTTTATAACTTCGACGAAATCAGCAGATATGCTAAGCCTAGATTAGAATCTAATAGTGTTAACCATTTTATCTATACTACCTGTTTTTATATCTTTAAGGTTCATAACTATCTGAAATTAGCTGACGTTAAACGTAGACGACGTTTTCGTAATTCAAAATATTCAAACATTTGAATCTGGAATACCACGAGCTACAAAACGCCAAATTAATACGATTCAGGAGAGACGGAGGGTGCAGCCGGATGATTCATGCAACCCCATAGCTACCCATAGCGCACCCCATGCGACGGTGCACCGGCGAGGGCCGCGTCTGGCCGAAGTGCGGGGGCGGGAGCAAAATCAATACACGCAGACGACTGCACAATATTATTCTATACTTATATTAGGAAACATTTAACGAGGGTGTCTCGAATCTCTATTGATTTATGTCTACCTCTGCAGTGTGGGGGTTGAATATTTTACGCAGAGTAATTTGTAACATCCAACGTTTTCAATCAATGTTTACGATTCTAACGTAATTAAAGTCACGTTTTAGACTTCCACGTATGTTCGATGTGTCATATCGTTGTAGATCTGGTTGGCTTCTAAATTATACCACCTACGCTTCTATTTAATAACAAATAGTTTGTTTTTGTCGCCTCGCGAGGCTGGACTGGCTGCACGTTTATCGCGAACGGCGAATCCAACACGAGCCGTCCAGTCGTCCACAGGCCGGTCTGGTCCAGTCACCTTCGGACGCATATATAGATTTTTTTGCACCACGTCTGTGCAGCCACTGTAACGTCCTACCTACTAGAATAAGATATCTCTCATCTTTAACGTCAGTTAGTAATGCTTTCTGCTCTTTTCATAAATATAATGAGAATATTTACAACGGTAGAGTATTAAACTAATTAAATATTTGTAGGTTAATGTTAGGCGTTTGTGGCAATTAGCGCAAAACAGCTGAATCATAGAGAAAGTACGAACAGACTGAAGAGAAATTTCAGTATTTTAAAGAAGTGTATTGGTGACCCTGAGCGAGTGTGTTGTCAGTGTTGTACACCGGTAGGCGTCGGGTACGTGAGTGTTCGCTTGTTCACTCACAACGCTTCAGATAACGTGTAGTGCTCTATTATCGTTATCAAAGCATATCGTTATCACAAAGATTGTGGATAGAACCGAGTGCGTTACCATATATGGTGACAAAAATTGAGGCAGCATCAGGCAGCTCGTGATTGGCGGAAAATAAATTGTTCCGATAGTACGTGAACTCTGATAAGGCGCGTTTTATATAGTTTATCCTCAAGAGCCGGTTCTCATTTAGCGTGGTGTGCTTGACCGAAGCAGCACGAGTCGTACCTAGTCATTTAACTTATTATTTAACAGTAAGTTTTGTTTTATTTTATTCAATTAAATTGTGGATTTAAATCATAAATATTTGTAAAGTTTTTAAACCGAACTAATAACAGCGTTTAGAGCCAGTGTTTAATATTATATTAACACCTGTGGAAACGACACGTTACATAACATATTTTTACGTAATCTAAGTGAAGTGCTTCTTGGATTTAGTGAATTTTAACTACCTCATCAGTTTTGTGGCAAGTTGTCTGCTGAATTTGGGGGCGTCTGGGTTCGAACCCCAGACCGGGCAATGTGCGTTTGGGGTGTTTTCCACCCTTATTTTTCCCGATTTTCATCTGGAAATTCTAAATTATTCTCAATGTTCTCTTAGTTCTAGATAGTTCCTAAACTATTTTTTAAATTTACACATCGACAGTTACTAAGCATAGGCGTGCTTTGCCAAAAATCTTATCATTATCTTTTAGAGATAAGGTGTATCAAATAATCTTTATATCAGTGAGTTGGCACAAGGCGTGACTGTTACGTTGGATATGAATTTACTACTTAATGGTTGAATTTTCGCAATCGGTCTGTTCCTCCAAATTAAGGACTCTAAGTGTTCTACAGCAATTTCACCATCCATTCTTACTATTTCAGACTAATTCAAAATGTGCGACGAGGAAGTTGCTGCGTTGGTGGTAGACAATGGCTCCGGTATGTGCAAGGCCGGGTTCGCCGGTGACGACGCACCCCGCGCCGTGTTCCCCTCCATCGTGGGCAGGCCGCGCCACCAGGGCGTCATGGTCGGCATGGGACAGAAGGACTCGTACGTAGGCGACGAGGCCCAGAGCAAGAGAGGTATCCTCACGCTCAAGTACCCCATCGAGCACGGCATCGTCACCAACTGGGACGATATGGAGAAGATCTGGCACCACACCTTCTACAACGAGCTGCGTGTGGCGCCCGAGGAGCACCCCGTGCTGCTCACGGAGGCCCCCCTCAACCCCAAGGCCAACAGGTAGGTCCCGCGCCCAGCGCACTCGTCCGCATCCACAGCCTCTGAGTTCTGCGTCTGAGCCGCGCCTGACCTTGTGTTTTCTTTTGCAGAGAGAAGATGACACAGATCATGTTCGAGACCTTCAACACGCCCGCCATGTACGTCGCCATCCAGGCCGTGCTCTCGCTGTACGCGTCCGGTCGTACCACCGGTATCGTGCTGGACTCCGGCGATGGTGTCTCGCACACGGTGCCCATCTACGAGGGATACGCGCTTCCCCACGCCATCCTGCGTCTGGACTTGGCCGGCCGCGACCTCACAGACTACCTGATGAAGATCCTCACTGAGCGCGGCTACTCGTTCACCACCACGGCCGAGCGTGAGATCGTGCGTGACATTAAGGAGAAGCTCTGCTACGTAGCGCTCGACTTCGAGCAGGAGATGGCTACCGCCGCCTCCAGCAGCTCCCTGGAGAAGTCCTATGAGCTTCCCGACGGACAAGTCATCACCATCGGTAACGAACGATTCCGTTGCCCTGAAGCTCTCTTCCAGCCCTCATTCTTGGGTATGGAAGCCAACGGCATCCACGAGACCACTTACAACTCGATCATGAAGTGTGACGTCGACATCCGTAAGGACCTGTACGCCAACACAGTTCTGTCCGGAGGTACCACCATGTACCCTGGCATCGCCGACCGCATGCAGAAGGAAATCACAGCCCTGGCCCCGTCCACAATGAAGATCAAGATCATCGCGCCCCCAGAGAGGAAATACTCCGTATGGATCGGAGGATCCATCCTGGCTTCCCTCTCCACCTTCCAGCAGATGTGGATCTCCAAACAAGAGTACGATGAGTCTGGCCCCTCCATCGTCCACAGGAAGTGCTTCTAAGCGGCAAGTAAGACTATTCCTAATTTATGATGCCCTACACCAGGCCCCTGAATGGGCGGCTCAAATTACGCTTGTGATCTTTTATTTAAGTTCAGTATTTAAAAATAGGCTGTAAGGTATCGTAATATGCATATTACGTAATAATGAATGCGGAACATTGTCGATTCCGTATTTTTGACAAAGATTTTTATTTATTTATTATAAATCGTTACTAACCTGAACATTTTTAATAAAAGATAATTTATATACCGGTATAAATCTGCATTTTTCTTGCTTTCTATCCTTCCATCTCATTACCTTCGTATTTATGACAGTCATAATGACACGAGTCTGCGATTCTCGCAGTCCGTCTGCAGCTTTACTGGAGTTTCTAACTGCAACTGCTAGTAGTCATTGACCGTTCCATTTTACATATTATTTAAGTTTATACGCGGTAACGGAACTCAACGTCCGCAACTTTATCATCATGGCTGCTTCATTAAGTATATTTCATGTTACTAATCAAAAAGGGTATCAAATGCGACTATATTTGGACTATCGCAATGAAACAGTAGGATAAGGTGGTTATCGTGACAAAAAATCATACAAATTAATGGCGATAAACACATTCATTACAATCAATTCAAAGAAACGTTAATCAGGTTGACGTGAGTAGATGTAATACAATCAGTCCCTAGTAACTAAGTAATAGCTCAACCGTCGTCCACCTAATTGAAGTAATTAGCACTTCTAGCGAACAAAGCAATATTCGTGCTGCATTCAATAACACTAATGGAATATTGTAGGAACATGGGCGAGGCTACGATAATTCTGTTGGAACAGGGAAAACCGCACCTTTTAGCTTTTCAGGCTACGGACAGGATATTAAACTCTGAAACTACGCAGTTAGGTTTATTTTTAGCACTATGTAGGTTTATGAATTCCTGCTAGGAAATTAAATTACCATTATTTTATATCAAATGTAGAATGTTAGTTCTATTTATTACCAGTCGTTGCTACAATGTCAAGGCACTTGATAATTCACTTATAATGTGATGCACAAATTCAAGGTTTAGATAGCTCATTCATATCACAATTATTGGAGTATTTTCTTTATCGACATCGCTATACTTATTATCTTTCTTCCATAACAACATACCTAATCCCCTTCTAATGTTCCACTTGACGATTGATTACACCTACAATTTCTAATACTTTACGATTGCGATAAAAAAAAACTCGTAATATAAATGTTATGGTACAGTTTCCCCTATCTTGATTTCTCCAAACAGGTGATATATCGCTGAATTAATTTCCATATATCAATTTTGTTTTTAATCATTTTTTGGATTAGTTTTCTCATCTGGTAACGTGATTATATCAAATGTTTTTAAATTTATCTAGCGATCGGTAGCTCTGCTGTCATTGAATTTCGGTGTTTGTTATAGTTTTCGGTGTTTACAAATAGAGAGTGATGCGTCAGTGCGTCACACACATCACATCCCTACGACGGATAGCGTGTAGTTTATAATAGCTGACCTAGAGCAATGTGTAGTCGAAATCCTAAAATACTCGGTTATAATTAGATGGACACACCCACCACGCGTTCGTTTCGTCTGCTGAGCGTTGACGTCACGGGCGCGGCCGGTGCAACTGTTTGAAATTCGAAAGCTTTCTGGCGCGTCACTTGGCCTTTGGCAGAATACGATCGTTTCCCATGCCAACAAAGAGTAATGGTCTCTAGTGATGGTATTATGTAGACTACCTATTTATAGGATGTTGCCGGCGTCAATATTGATCGGGTTGAGTACTGGGCTCGGCTTATGTTCGGAAACACGAGAAACTGGGTAACAATAATGCTCTTTACACCTTTAAAGTTAAATAAGAGGAAGTAGGTACATTTCATAAGTTCATAAAACGTCAAGCGGCCCAGCAGGGTTATTGCGTATCTCTGTTGACAGTTCCTAATGATCATCACTTGCTGAGTTTTGATATACAATGACCGTTCTTGTTGGTTTCAACTGACGCTACCCGTGCAAAACTGACATTGTATATCAAAACTCGCCAAGTGGCGATCACTACGAACTGTCAACAGAGATACGCAATACCCCTGCTGGGCATGCCTTGTGTAATTCGGGTGCGAATACTACTCCATTTATCATTGAACGGAAAGACACGAAAAAAAAAGGAATAGACGTCGACAAAATTTATCCAACGGTAACAGGATAACATTGGAAGATATAAAAACAAAAGTACGAACCATGCGGGTAAACAAATGCAATTAACAGTTGTTAAAACATAATCTATGAAAGCTAGAGCACAGCCCTGCCCGGTCCGTAGGGAGTTAGGGATGAGGGACTGATTGTACTACGCAGATAGCAATGTGAGCCTGTGGGTGTGTGAGTGTGTATAATAGTTCATGGGGGAGTGGGCATAATGCCATTAAAAGGGTAGTTTATACCTAAAGTATTTCAGATACCCAAATTGGTCTGATTGGAGTGTCCAGTAATGACAGCAAGGCAGAAATCGATTTTCTATTATATCTGAGCGAACGCTCTGTACGAGTATGTTGTGGATTGTGGATCATTTCGATCCCCGTGACTTTTAGTGTAACGAGGGTCAGACAGACAGGAGACTTACAATGTGTATCTAGTAGAAAAAATAGGTTCTGCAAAAAATAATCTTAGAGCTGTCAAAGTGTCTACTAAATTATAAAAGTGATGATATTTTTAGATATATAAGTTTTGGTGTACCTCAGGGCAGTATTTGGGGCCCACACAAGATCTAATATCAATATAAACTTATCAAGATCCAAAGATAATTTATTCAAGTTTGAGATAGATATTCAATCATGAAAATCCTAAGACTTATTCTAACCACGTAGATAACCCATTTACTATACATGTGGTCGTTGCCAGGTTTCGCGTCAAATATTCACCTCATAAAATCTGCCGAAGTGCCGACACCCCTCACACACACATGCTCACAGCCCACCCCGATGCAGGCGAGGGTCAAGGGCGAGAGCGGGCGGACGATCGATCCCGTTGCCCCCCTTTCACCCCCGCACATGCCCCGCCGACGTCTACCCGACTAGACTGGCATGCGGTTCCGAACCAACTTACTCATACAACTGTTCCATTCCTTATTTTTTCTCTCTTAGGGTTCGCAGCTTTGTCTTTGGTTTCAGACGGTTTTGGCACATCACTAGCATCTTGAGATATTGATTTTCTCTAGAATTTTGTTGCATAAATGATTTAGGTGTAGGTAATTAGATTGATGCGAGGTTCCAATATTTTACCTCGTTATTGAAATTAGATTTTCTCTGCAAAAGATTTGTTTGCATGGACAGTGTGCTAAGGACATACTGTGCCTTGGGTCAAAGGACCCCAGTTCAACAATTCACTTTTATTTAACCTAAAAACGATCTATCAACTCGTATTTCGTAAATAAATGTTAACCCAGCTCCAGCTCTTACTCAAACAAACTCATAAATCACTTAAAAACCAGCCTCTATTTTTATCAAGAATATCAAAAATCCATCTCTTTTGCCTTTCACTGACAGGTTGATAAAAAATGCCTACAAAAGGACAGCCTGTCCGGTCCGCCCTTCATCACAGACGTCCTTTTATCTGGCGGCCACATTAACAACCCTATTCAAACGAAAACATGTCTAGTGTGACTGTGATAGGACTCAGATTAGCTATTTAAGTTTCCATTGTTCATATATGGCTGGACTTCTAAATGTGGATGTAGGCCAGTTTGCATCAGATCGCAGTCCAGTGACGCGATCATACGTGAAATGTGATCATGGACAATTAAGTTCTGTCCTACTTACAGCTGAATTGCAACTGCTACTAATAGGAGCCGAGAAATACCTACAGGCTACAAACACGACACACTCAATTGCAGTTTTGGTACTTAGTTATGTCGCCCATGGGGTCCGGAGTGGGCATAACGTCACGTCTGGAATTCCCGGAGAGTGAAGGGTAAGGCACACCCTTTCGCCAGTAATGTTTAAGTCCCACGCATAAAGGCCAGCCTATTGTCATCAACCGGACAAAAAACCAGACTCCGAGCTAGTTACTGCTGAGAAATTCCTGATGGTTGTTTGGAAAAACCCTAAACCACTTAGCCCGACTTGGGAATCGAATTTCTAGTTAGGTTAGACTGCTTGAAGGTAGACGTGTGTAAAGAAAACATCTCACTATTGGTTACTGTCACGTTTCGAATTTCTATTAATTACTAGCCACACGTCTTGCAAAGACAAAAATGTAGAATATGCAAAACACAAAATGCGGAAGACGATTTTGTTATTTTTCTAAAAACATCTAGCGTAAGTTAAACACACGTCATCGTAGATATTTCTGCAAGCTTTACAGAAAGTTGACGACATGCATAACTTTAATTGGTATTCAGCTCAACCTGTTACAAATTACATAACATACTTTTATAACTTGAAAACAAGTTGGGGAGGCAGTCGATAATCGTTAAAATATGTAACACTGCCAAAATTACAATTCGGAATACATATTGGGCACTTTCATGTTCGTGAGCGGCATTTCATTATAACTCTATTGTTTACCCAGAGACAGGCAATGGGTACGTTTTCGGTGTATCTATCACATTATTTACCTACACATACACAATTCTGCAAAAGTAATATTTTATTGCAGGATTATCGAATAAGCGAACTTTCCAATCAAATGCAAATCTCATCTCTTCACCTACCTACTTATTTTCGATATCTTAGTTTCTCTTAAACCACAGATTAAATAAGCTTAAACTATTCACGAAGGGGCAAATCATGTCTTCAGATATTTTGATATCTTAGTTTCTTTTAAACTATTAAATAAGGGGCCCCACAAGGTTCGATCTTTGGTCCTTTAATATTTAACCCCTTTTTCCGCCTGATAGGCCTTTGTGAAAACAAGACAAAAATAGTAACTACAGCGGAAACCACCAACTCATAGGTGGTGCCTTAGCATTATGTAAGTATTGGTATATTTGCCTACCTAGGTATTACGCCCACTATAACAAAGTTTTCAGAGAATCCGAATAAGCCGATGCTGAATTTTAGACTGATATTTTTTTTCAAATTAAAACAGAAATAAAATACATGAATAAAATTCAACGAATTTATGCATGTGGTAAAATAAATAACAAGTGTCGTCAAGGTTCCTAAAACATCGCACATTTAAATGATTCACACCATCCAAGAATACAACAAAATATTACGTATTCCGATACCGAATCATTTTACAATACAATGGTCTAACGCGTTTGTATTCTATGCACTGCGCAAGTTTCCTTCGTTGACTCATTTCATATGAACTTGTGATCCTGTGGAAGTGGTGTCTTTCTTATGTTTAATAGGTATCGTTTTAATTTTAGAGTCATCGTACTAAAGAAACCATCATGGTTATAAGAGTATGACAAAAACCTCTTATCCATTGACACTGAACCAATTACTCTGAAAGAAGCATTAATTTCAGAAGAAAAAGAAGAATGGGAAAAGGCTATGAATATTGAATTATACACCCTGAAAGAAAACAATATTTGTTGCGTTCACAGCTATACATTAATAAATTTAACATCAATGGGTGCATTCATTTTAATAGTATTAACTACGAAGAACTTGACCGAGTTTCATGATTTCATTGTTTTTACCAATTTAAATGCAGTATTTAATTGTAATGAATTCATGCTCTCACGTACCATACACGATTACAATTACCGAAAAAGCCTTAATTTAGAATTGAACCAGATAAACGTGGACGATGCCAAAAGAGTACGTAGGTAAGCATCGTAGCAAGAGTGGTGTTCTGTAGTTTCAGCCAATGGGGAAAAAGGCGTGAGTGTATGAATGTTTTGGAATAACTTTTAAATGAAATAATATTAAAAATCAATGTTTTCCACAACTCTGGTGATAACGTTGACTAATAACTAGGCAGTAAGTGATTAAAAAGTTGTCAATATAAAAACAGACTCATCTGATATCTGGCGTGGCTCTGAGTCACCGCCAGTTAAGTTAATAAGATAAATAAACACTGTTTACATGACGTGTCACGTCCATACATACATTCATACAAAACTTGTTTGCTCAAGTGTTTAAATATCATAAAAGAATTTCGAAAATGTTCGCCACGCAGCCATTTAATTTTATATTGTAGCTTAAAAAGACGAGACAGATTTAGCTCAGCCCCACTGACATGTTGCTAACGAGGAATTAACGAAAGTCTAGAAAAATACCGTTCATGATGAAGTAGATCAAATGAATATATTAAAATAGCCTGATCTAATTTTAAACACTGACGATGAAGACTGAAAAGATTTTGAAAGTACGGTAACCCGTTAAAATAATCAGAGCATGTAAGAATTTTGTCTGAATTTGAGAATCATCATGAATATTAGTAGAAGACGTTGCACTTTGTACGATATCTATGATATTTTCGCACCGGAAGAAATATTGAAGATCCTATCGGTCGAAATGTTTACGAGTAATTGATGAGCAGAAATTGCACAGTAGAATATTTGTTTAATGGCTTTCGGAAGAACGGAACTGAATGAGTGAAAAACCAAATCATCAATATGTAGGTACAGTTGATCACTTCATTGGAATTTAGAATGCCAATTCAATTTCATCAAGAGTATCAAAATGTTTCACCTTAGTCAGAATTACGCATTCGATTCGAAGAATCTGAAGAGGACGAAAAAACTGCTCTTTGGCTTGTGGCATAGTACCTACCCCAAGCCAAAGAGCACTTTTTTGAACGAAGAAGGTCCTCGTATCTAGTGGCTGAGTGAGAGTACTTACTCAAAAAATGTGCCAAGGGCTTATTCATTGTGGCTAAGCCCTTGGCACATTCTCTTCGTTGTGTTTCAAGTATTCATCGGGTCTTTAAGTTGAAAAATAATGGTTTTAGTAGGTATGTTTTGAACAGTAAACCTATGCAGCTAATATTATCTTTTATGTGTTTGGCTTAGGTTGCAAATAGTTTTCATTTTCTACGACAGTCTGTCTTTCCACAAGGTTCGAATGAAATAGGTACAGCGACGAAGCAGTTTGTTTTGGAAACATTAGCTAGCTATTGTTTGTAAACTGTAACGGGAACGATGTCATCGTCATGTTACCTATTGCACGCTCAAAGGTTGCTAAAGGTACTTTAAAAATGTGCTACTTATTAGTCACTGCTCATAACTTACAAGGAACTGAATTAGTGGACTCCACCGAGTCAACTGTATTGACTCATCGTCGTAGTACGCACGCATGCGACCGCCATGACTCATAGAATTGCCTGACCGGCGAAGCCCGGAACAGATCAAGCGCAGTTTAATCAACGTTGTCTAAACAACTGGCGTGTAATGCCAGAGGTTAGACTTCGTGATCCCCAACATAATCATTACAGTACCCTTTCTATGAAACTTTCATCGAATCTTTACAATTTAATAATGATCAGAAAGTGTTCGCTGACGGTTCTCACGTTTTTTGCTGGGATCCGTATTGCAGAAACAGTGCAGCCGATGTTTCTTTCTCGGCTTGACTAGGTAATTAGTGCACTGAGTGTGGATAGATTGAGATCACAAAAGGTGTAGACATCTTGTACAAGCGTAGTTAAATGGTACCTGTATAGAATGTTACGACTACTCAAGTAACACTCATCGTTTCACAACCGTGTACCCCACACAGTACACCAGTACCTCAGTACTAATCCATCGGAAATGCGTCTAAATAGTCCTTTGTGTTGAGTCAAGCTCAAGCAACGACATAATGAATAGTGAACCGACAACCCTTGTCGTTGGTGCGTCACAGCACAGATACTCGTAATGTGCAGACATCAGTGACTCCAGTAATGACTCACTGTCCTGATATTCGTGTCTCCATGCGTCCCTCGTCCCTCCCGACGCGTTAACATTTTATATTGATAAAATAATGCTTCTTTTCTAACTGTCTAGCCGAGTTCTTTGTCTCTGAAATAAATCTAACGTCCCGTTCGTTAGATAATAGAAATAACACTAATATTATTTCTATTTATAATAAGTAAATCCAACGTCTAGAATTATTAATATCATGTAAGATAAAAAATAATTATTATCATCTATAAAATATTCAGCTTGAGGATCTTATAATCTTCGAATCAATGCTATGGAGCACTTTCAATTCTTGAGGTGATGTTTACTTTAGATCTTAGCTTTTAGTATATTCATTTTTGCACACAGAAACAGTTGCAAGCCGCAAGGGTGTTTCTTTTCGCATTGCTTAAAATTTCTATACTTTCTTCACCCCTCTGTTATTAAATATATTCGCGTCGTATTACTCGTCTTTATTATTATGTTTAACTCTATTGAGAAATATTTTAATGTAAAGTACCTTACGTGTACCTTTTGACTTTATTCTTGGCATAATTCCTTGGCAACTGGAATCTGACGTTTCTCTCTCTGTGTAATTTTCTTCGTCCAGTTAGCAATGAACGGAAATGGAAGCTTTTTCCTTTAACACACTTCAGTATATTTCTTCATTTAATTTAATTTTAATTTGCCAAAACCTACGTCGCTTTTGTTCGCGGGGCAAATGTGACCAGAAATTACACAAAACAGAGAGGTTTGCATGGAGAAAGGGGAGACCTTTGCCTAGCAGTGCGACACAGTACAGGCATGGTCATATAGGGAAATAACTTACTTTTAAGAACGTTTATTAAAATTCTTGGCACATTTTTATGCACTTATGTAGAATAGGTACATATTATGTGCAAATGAATCCTCTTTCTACAATTTATTAGCAGCCTGGGGAAGACTGGGTTTGGATCCGGTTTATGTCAATGGGCTCGTCCGCTATTCTATTCTATTACGTACACGGTACTTTAACTTAACTGGTGAAATGTATGTTTACATACAATACACCTGTCCCCAAGACCCCAACCCTTTGGGATAACAGAGGAGATGTAAGGTCGGTAGTTTCTGGAGAGTGGCAAATGAACCCTCGACCTCTGTGGTCCGTCACGCGTCAGTCAATGCCTTTACTCGCAGTCTACTATCACTTTCTTTGGACATGTCTTCGCAAATTGAAGACACCTTCACCTGCTTTACATAATTTCATAAGTCAATGAACCACGAAAAAACATACGAGTACGGTTACGTTACGTTTATTCATATTTTATTAGGTTTATTCAAGAGGATAATACCTACTATACTCATTACATAGGTACGTACAAAATCCTTGATTAAAAAAATGACAAAACAGGCAAGTCTTGCTTGAGGACTTTAAAATTACAGTAGCTTCAATCCTATCCAACCCAGCACGGATGACGGTGATGCTGCAGAACTGTGAAGATTATGTTTTAAACCAGATTATGTAGGTAACTAATTAGTTGACATGATACAGAAGGTAGTACCTACCTACCTTCCAAAAAAGAAGATAAGGTTAAAAATGTTTGAGTCTCACTTCTTACAAAAAAAATTGCGAAATAGGTACTTCTACATAATACCTACCTACCTAATATGTTATTTGGTGGGTAGGTAAGTAAGTAATTAATTCAAACTAAGTAATTTATAATCTTCTACTCGTAGGTATTTATAAAATAAAAAAGGAAAGTTATAAAAAATATGGTGATCAATCGTTACATATACCTACTATCTGCATACCTACGACGTGTTTACAAAAATCTAGTTTTTGCATAAATTTGACTAATTTCACTTAATGTGCAGTATTACTATTTATACGGAAAAAGCTTGCTTACCTGCCTACCATACCTGCAGTACTTGTACCTACCCCTAGGTAGATACTTTAATATAAGCACCCTATACCTAGTGGTTACAGTACTCACCAACCAATAAACCGCTGTACAAGCATGGACCTAGAAAAAAAAGGTTTTTTCGTCTAGGTCCATGTGTACAAGCAGGCGAAAATATGATCAATTTACTATATAGGTAGGTATACATGGGCTACCTAACTAAGTATAGCTTTTGGTTGAAACTTACGGAGTCATCAACAGGAAATATGAAGGCAAATGAATAATATATGTTGGAGTAGCATATGCAAGTAAGTACAGCAATTCATTAATATAAATCGTCTATCGTTAGATGTAAATTGAGATTAAAATCACACATCAAACCCAGGCGGTACAATTTCATATTAAACGACCAACATAAATAATCGTAGAACTATTTGCAGCGTAATTGCGCATACAACCTTCTCAACATAGTCAAGTTATTTGCCGCCTTACAGACGGTATTGAATGGAATCGCTTTGCCACTAGACACAAACACTATAACAAAAATTATGTTTGTGTTGGAGTGCGACATGTACGTACAACGACCGTTGCCTGCCGCCGTGCACCAATCAGAACTCAGAATTTTACCCATGCCCATATATGGTAAGGCCATCGGTTGCGGCAAGCGGGGAACTCGGGCGAGTCTATTTCTGTGGAAAAAATAATAACATTCCTTTTTCGAATTGTAACAATTGCATGACATCTGTCAATTAGGCCTGTCAGTGGAAGCATTTTGTAGGTCGTTTTCAATGATATCGCGGCGTAATTATTAGGAAAATTTGGTATTATTTAGCACCTACAGAGGTCCGTTGGGCGAGTCGATTGAATCGCGGGGCGCCGGCGTACGGCGTATTCTAGTGAAGCAGATCGAACGACCTCAGCGAGCGAGCGAGCAACAGAAAGAAACCGGCCGGCATTCATTTCTCACGGTTCGCGAACGCTGCGGTTATTGTCTCTTTTAAACGTTTATTACTGGTAAGTGAAGCTATTTTTTATATTTATTGTATTTTTTACAGAGGTAGGCTTTGTTTTTATGTAAAAATTCCACCAAGGGTTGATTTAAAAAAAAATTCCATAATCGGAGGAGTGCGTCCTCTTGCTTCTGTGTAAAAAAAAATAATTGTGTCAACCAATCAATCAAATTATTGAAATCCCTAATCTGTCAGTCAGTGATGATTGTGCATCACTGACAGCACTGTCTAAGCAGATAAGCGCCACTGGCTGCCTATCCGCATCTGCAGTGCCCAGTGGTGCACAGCTGTCTTTTTGGAAGTGTGCCAATATGTGTTGAACTTTCGTAAACATCTATTTCGTGAGTGAGTGTAGGCAGAGTAAATACAGTGCATTACTGTCTGAAGCGTCCGTCTGCTCGCTAAATGTTCAATGTGAGCGCCGTTTGAGATCTCGTCGTTATCAAGAGGAGCGCTATCAGCGGCGGGGGTGCGTGCGGGGGTCGGGCGGCGCGCGCAGGCTCCCTGCGCCGCGGAATACCATATATGGCCACGAAAACTCATGTATTGTGCCGTACTGTGCGATTGGTGGAGAAGTCGCCGCGGCGGGGTAGGGGCGCCCCGATAACCAGCCTCATTTATATACTCTGCCTGCCGCGCTCGCCGACATTCCACGAAGTGAGCTCGAGCAGAGGCGTTGTGCAGCATTTACCGAGGCTGTGCAATAGCGAGTTAATTTATTTATTTATTAGGACTATTTAATTAAAAGTAAGTTGATATAGATGTGCAGCCTATTAATTTTTTTGTGATGTTTAGTGATAATAACATAGTGGCGTGAGGAAATAGTGCAATCCCATTAGTGTGTGCGGGTCAGTGACACGTCGCTAGGGTTGGGCGGTTGGGCCGCGTGCCGGCCGGGAGTCTGGGATAGCCGGTTGCGGTAGGGCGTGGCAGTGCTCGGGCACCAACTGGCACCTAGCGATATTTGAACTTGAGCGGTCATCAATCCAATTAGAAAGTAACTCATCTTGTGAACGACTTTCTCGCTCGGTAAGAGCAGAGATCCGTCTTTGTGAAATGTGGTCACGCCGCGTCATGTGCCACGTTTTTTCCCACCGCACCGCCTATCCATACATATCTCGCCTTATTTGGTTTCAATTTGCGACTTCGACTTCGCCGCCCACTTAGCATTGTCCCGTGATGGTTGCGTGTGGGTCTTCTACCCACAGACTAGGTACCTAAATGGATGTGATCTGAAACTTGAACTACCTTATTAGGTTTAACAGTAAGTACATTTTTTTTTTAAGTGAAGGTTAACCATTTTTTTTTTCCTAATTTCAGACTAATTCAAAATGTGCGACGAGGAAGTTGCTGCGTTGGTGGTAGACAATGGCTCCGGTATGTGCAAGGCCGGGTTCGCCGGTGACGACGCACCCCGCGCCGTGTTCCCCTCCATCGTGGGCAGGCCGCGCCACCAGGGCGTCATGGTCGGCATGGGACAGAAGGACTCGTACGTAGGCGACGAGGCCCAGAGCAAGAGAGGTATCCTCACGCTCAAGTACCCCATCGAGCACGGCATCGTCACCAACTGGGACGATATGGAGAAGATCTGGCACCACACCTTCTACAACGAGCTGCGTGTGGCGCCCGAGGAGCACCCCGTGCTGCTCACGGAGGCCCCCCTCAACCCCAAGGCCAACAGGTAGGTCATGCGCCCAGCGCACTCTTCCGCATCCCCAGCCTCTGAGCTCTACGTCTGAGCCGCGCCTGACCTTGTGTTTTGTTTTGCAGAGAGAAGATGACACAGATCATGTTCGAGACCTTCAACACGCCCGCCATGTACGTCGCCATCCAGGCCGTGCTCTCGCTGTACGCGTCCGGTCGTACCACCGGTATCGTGCTGGACTCTGGCGATGGTGTCTCGCACACGGTGCCCATCTACGAGGGATACGCGCTTCCCCACGCCATCCTGCGTCTGGACTTGGCCGGCCGCGACCTCACAGACTACCTGATGAAGATCCTCACTGAGCGCGGCTACTCGTTCACCACCACGGCCGAGCGTGAGATCGTGCGTGACATCAAGGAGAAGCTCTGCTACGTAGCGCTCGACTTCGAGCAGGAGATGGCCACCGCCGCCTCCAGCAGCTCCCTGGAGAAGTCCTACGAGCTTCCCGACGGACAAGTCATCACCATCGGTAACGAACGATTCCGTTGCCCTGAAGCCCTCTTCCAGCCCTCATTCTTGGGTATGGAAGCATGCGGCATCCACGAGACCACTTACAACTCGATCATGAAGTGTGACGTCGACATCCGTAAGGACCTGTACGCCAACACAGTTCTGTCCGGAGGTACCACCATGTACCCTGGCATCGCCGACCGTATGCAGAAAGAGATCACCGCCCTGGCCCCATCCACAATGAAGATCAAGATCATCGCGCCCCCAGAGAGGAAGTACTCCGTATGGATCGGTGGATCGATCCTCGCCTCCCTCTCGACCTTCCAGCAGATGTGGATTTCGAAACAGGAGTACGACGAGTCTGGCCCCTCCATCGTGCACAGGAAGTGCTTCTAAGCGCGCCGCGACCCGCTGCCGACAGCAGCCCGCGGCCCGGCCGGTCCCGCGGCCGGCTGCTCAATTCAGGCTTGTAATCTCCGTTAATTTAATTGTACGTAAGATATTATTGTAATTAAATCGTAATAGTGACGGCAGGACGGAGCGCGGCGCCGCGGGCGCGCCTCTCCCGCCGGCCTCGGTACTGCACTCGCCAAAGGATCTTTTGTAATCTCATGAATGATGATTGTATGTGCTGAAACGGATAAGACTACTTTCTTACTAGGTCATTTATAAATTATAAAAAATGATAAAAATACAAAAAAAAAACTGAAAAATTTACCTGCCTTTTCTTTCATGTTCCTTTCGCACACCACACACAACATGCATGCTCGTTATCTGAGCGCAACGACCGACATTGACCCATGTATGAAAATAGAACTTCGAGCAGTCGTCCAGAAATAGCCGGCCGCCAGACGGCATCCATATTTACTAACGCTGTACAGTAGGGATGCTAGACACATCTAATCGTAGTACTATCGCATACCTTTAAACAAAACATTAGATATCGAAATCAAAACATTAGATAAAATTCACACACCTACCACAATGTTGTACCTACCTTTACCTAAATTCTACAGACTATGTGATGATTTCTTTGATCCCAAGAATGTGCACTATCAGAATCCGTTTCTACAGCGATAGATTTTTTTTAGGATTCCCCAAGTCAAATGGAAAAAAAAAACGGTACCATGAGTAGTTATTGCTGTAACGATGGAAATTTGGATGAAGGTGTAGTGAAATCAAACCGCTGCCTGCAGTAATTAGCAAATGGCAGAGTTGATTATTTTAACTCAATGCTGGTAAAGTTACAGACAGGTTCAATTCGTAGCTTAGCCTTAACTTTTCGTATGCCGAGTATACATATAGACACAATTAAAAAGCTATTTGTGTCTCGCGTAGATCTACGAAGGGTTAATAAGTTATTATGCTGGAGGCTGGAGTAAATTTTCTTCATCGGTGGGCGATGTAGATTTGTTTTTTTTTTAGTTTCTGACCAGCTTCAGAGTCATTCACACCGACATGAGAATTAAGTACATAATTAAGCGCAAAATTGTATTTAACAATCTCGTTAGAGATCTGCTAGTAACGAGATCGATGTCTGCAGGTAGTATTGAATAAGATTTTGTTTTCTTTTGTCAATTGTTTAGTTATAGTTAAACCAATTACCCATGAACGTTAATGAAGATAAGTCTGGAATCTGCTTAAGTCTAGCAGATTTTTGTAAGATAAAATAGGAAATCAATCTTGATTCTGTTGCTTCGGAAGAGTAAATTAACATTAGACCTTTACCGTAGAATGATCAGACCCGTTTTAGAGTTAGTAGAGGTTTTAGCAGTCCATTAGCTAAAACCTCATTAGGATTTATTTTATCAGACTGCTTAGTTTATACTTTCTTAGAATGCTAATTATGTCGTAGATACATTCTTAGATGCAACACAATTAGCAGCTAAAGCAAACTCATTTGCAGTGTTGATTGTTTATTCTTGACCAGTACCTCCATCCATTACTAAGTGTAATGGACTTATGACGTAGGACTAGCATTCGCGTCGGTGACTTAATTTATACCACAGGGACGTAGGTACTACAACACACCGGGATAAAAAGTATCCTAACCCAAGTCAAGGTCTACCTGTGTGCTATACTGCGTCGAAATCCGTTCAGCCATTAGGGCGTTACAAACCAACGCACTTGCACATCTACATAAGGTAATCTATACTATATGTATAATAATATTATAATGCTGAAGTGTTTATTTGGTTGAACGCGCTAATCTCAGCAACTAATAAATTCTTTTAGTTTTGGATAGCCCATTTATCGAGGAATAGCTATAGGCTTTATGTCATTACGCTACAACAAAGATGATGAGAAAGATCTAAGTCCACGCGTACGAAGTCGCGGGCACAGCTAGTATTAAATATGAATGACATTGATATGTCGCATTATGATAGCCAAGCATAGGTCAAGTAAGATCAAGAACAATGACTCATAGCCTTAAATACAATACCTATTGTCGTTAAAAATGACGTCACTTCTTGATAGTGTTGGTCATGGCAATCATAAGTTATTAATAATTCAATCAATAATAAACTGTTATCAGAATTCTGAGATAAAGTAGTAACTCAGTAACTTTGGTTTAAGACAGTGCGTTCTCTAACTTCTAAGGCTTAGCACACACTGCGATTAAACGCACGCGTTTAACCGTACATCTGAAACCAGTTTTATAATAACACTTTAGAGGTAGCTTTCTGTTTTCTATACAAGCGCACGCATTAGCGACTTTTTTTAGGGACTGATTTTAAAAACGTAACTTGCTACATTTGCATCGCGGTTTGTAAGTGCGCATTTTTTATGTTTCCCTAATAACAGTATGGCACAGCGGTTCGTGTATTTTAACTGTGATTTTTATTCCTTAATAAATGACTGATTTTTATTTTAAAAATTTGTTTTTTTTTTACCATTACAACAACCAGTCTGAAATAATTTGGTGGGACCAAACAGACTAAAAAATAATTAATAAATTATTCCCGTTCGCCCCCTTAAAAATCATGAATGGGACGATCGGGAACAAATTTAATATTATTTTTGTAAATTCCCGTTCGTCCCCGTAGTGGGACGAACGGGAATACACGCAGCGGTTAGCCGCGTTCGGTTTTTTATCACGAACTGCAGTGTCTTCATTCAGTAGATACTGGCCCACAGCTTGTAATAATTTATCAAAAGTACCAATCGACATTCTGTAGTAACTAACAAACTTGATCGGGATGTTGTCGCACGTCGTACATTTTTGCAAAAGTAAACTTTCAGATTTCAGATCTTTGATCTGTTAGTAGACCAAGTACCTATATGGCCGCAACGTAGTTTACGTTTTCTATTTCTTAATTTGAAAACGAGTCACAAGACAAGCTACTCGCCAGAAATCCATGGTGGTACTGAAATAAAATTAAGCAAAACGCCAGCTGCAGTGCGAAACCGCTTGCGTTTAATGGTAGTGCGTGCTAAGCCCAAGTTCCCGTGGTCCACCCAGGTTAACTAAGCAGAACAGAACACGCTAAGCACGACAGAATCCCCAGAATAACAGCTTATTCAACCGTTTTGTAAAAGATTATACTAGAAAGACTGCAAGACCAGACGCTTCCTAACAGTGCTGGTAGGCTATCATAAACAGGCGAATGTACTGCTGCGACGCAGGGGCCTCTGTTAGAGTGTGATTGCTGTTAGGTTACCAGATCAAATTAACGCATGACGATAATAAACAAAGCGATATTTTGAGGATCAATAAAACATATTTTATCATACGACTTTTATTTCGAACATCACAAATATTCCACATACATAATTACCAGTATCGGTTAGTTAAAACGTATTAAAAATTAACGAGATAAAACTGTCAAAATTCATAAAATATCATCGGATGTAGAACTCAGTGCAACGGTACTTACCAAGTTTATTGTCATACATTACACTATAAACTTTGTACAGATAATAAATATGATTAATTTCGAAACAGTGTTGTACTCAATTTAACAGTATTTTTAAGTTGGCATGCTGCCGAACACTCTACAACTCAATTTTAAGGCACTCTAAGTATGTAGTCGAATGTCTTAAAGTTGAGAGACATTGAGTAGTCGGGATCTGCACAAATACACATGCACATCATCCTCATGGCAGATAGACCAAGGAACTCAAAGCGTACAAAAAAATGACTCCGATTAATTGACATGATTGATCGATCATTATAAAGTATTTTTGGTACAACAAATAGCTTTCCAATATTTTTATAGACCAAGTAACGAATTGCAATGAAGATTAATGTTAGTGGTAACTTTAAACTACATAAACCTTAACATTAAAAACAGTGACGTGTGGGGTACTACTTAGTCTTATTTTCGAAGAAATCATTCGACATGACTATCAGCTACAGGAAAGAGATAATAGGTGATTCTTGGCCCTATTTTTGCTCGTGTACAGGACCGCCATAATTGTATATATGAAAACAAAAACAAATAAAAAAGTTGATAGATGCTGTGAAATATATGCCCATTACACTTTTACATACTTTGGAAAACTCAACTCAGAAAGGACTACATATTCTATAAGTAACGGAATTTGTATACCGTTATAAAGTAAACACAGTAGCACGTGCTCACACCTGTGCGGCCGCCGGCGGTCATTATAGCTGTTACATGAATATAGGGCCATCAAAATCGTTAAAAGCAGTGCTTCTAAAGTATATACAAACTAAACTATCTTGTAATAAGATTCTCAAAAATTTCACACGGATGTTAGGCTCTTTATAGGCTACATTCGATTTTGAGAAAACACTTACATTTATATTGGCATAGAATTTATTAAAATCTAACTGGACTAGCTCCTTCACTAAGCCTATACGCTTGATAAAATTACGTCGATTTAGAAACGAGATTAGAATAATTACTGCAAGTATTTAATACTAGTAGCTACCAAGTTAAGTTTCCTATTTAAAACAATACTCCTTAATTTAGTTTAACAGTAAACTTAGAAATATAAATCATGATTATAGAGTAAATTGTGTTTTTATTCTCAGGTAATGCAAAAGTAGCAATTTATTTTTAAATATGTAAATTGTTTACGAAATTAGATTTAAAACGTAAAATCCTCACAATTGACACCGCGTTTCTAAATCAACCATTCAAATTATAAACTAACTATGAAATAAAACCTTAATTTATTAAAACCTTAAACAATACATTAAAAATCTACATTTATAAATAAAATTAAAAAGTATTCAGAACAACTAAGCGTATTACGGGCATTGTGCGGTCTTGGAGATTTCATTAACGTTATTTCACTGGTCGTAATCAGTTAATCACACATCAGAAACTTACAACATCCCTAACAAAGTCACCAACAGTGTTTGTACTATGAATATTAAGAATTTTAAAGATAAGGCCACTTTACACTACACTGAATATGCCTAGGAATGATTACTATCCTCATTCTTGAACACAATTAGATTGGACGAGAGTTTCCACTGGTTTATAATAGTCCACAATTCACACAGTTCAATTCCGTGACATCTTAGTTCTTTTAGAAACAGTTGTAGTGTGTGCTACGTCTCGCTGTCCTTGATACTGTCATCGGTTGCCCTGCGGACGTCAGACAGCGGGTTGCCGTGTACTCTGAACCTGTAGACGCAGGTGTAAGTCGGGTTGCCATGGTTACTCTCGACTCTCAGTTCAATCATGTCGTAGGCGACCGGGTACTGTACTCCGCCGATGTCGGTCGTCTTAGGGTACTTGACTGGGAAGTATTGTATGGCTGTACCGTTGGCGTTGTACTGGTAGTCGCCGAACAGATGAGGCTCAGCGTCCATCTCGCCGTGCAGACCCTGGAACAGATTGTTAAAAAAAAAAGATTCGTTAATTATTTGTGCCAAATAAAAAATGGACCTTGTTTAGTTTCAGTAGAAAAATGTTCCTACAAATGTAAAGTGAGGTTTTATACTAACCCTGATGTTTAACGAACAAAATGCAAGCACATAACACACCAAGATAGGACAACATGAACGCAAAACTGAATGGTATGAGCAAGATCTAACAGCGCAATTCCATTAAGCCGAGACACCAAAACTAAAACATGTATGTAGTTTGCAAGCAAGATGTGGTACACACAGCAGCACATGAAGCTGTACGATTCCAGTATAACTTGGTCTCGCTTTGTATAGGTTTCTTATACAATGAGAGATCCGCATAAACAGGTTTTGTATAGCTTGATTGGCCGTCGTGGGTACTTGAAACGAAACAAACATTAACAAGCAGACTTTGATTATGATAATGTCTAGATGGAGCGTCGCCCTACAATCAAAACAAAGAAAACGAGGTAACAACTTCAAACAAGTGTGGCGCGGTGCACAGTGCGTCTATGTCTCTGTGGGCGAACTTATAAGCCAACAGTTGGCTGATATTTTTTGACACGTTTTCGCACATTTGATGCTCTATCTAAACATTATATATGATCAAAGCAAGCAGGTTAAGAAGGTAGTCAAAGATTTTGCGATGTAAGTTAAGTTTTTTTTTAATGTTTTACAATAATGACAACTCTGCTTTAGTATCTTAGCAGCATACCTTTTAGAGCGAATGCGATAATAGTTTTACTGTAGCCGAGCTTAGAGCTGGTTCTAGTAAGGATCACGTATTAACAAAAAACACAAGCTTTTCAAATGTGCATTGATTGACCTAAGTACGCTCTGATTAATAATAATTATTAAATAACTAAATTAAAATTTATTTCAGACTACAGTCCAGTGTTTTGTTACTATAGTTTAAGTAAATTGGTAAGTATTATTAGTGTTTTATTATTTGTTCCAATTTAATTATTTATTCAGACTTATGACTGTCCCCACCCCATGTTTCTGGAAGGGCCAGTCTGGTCTGGCAGCAGTCATCTTCAAAATGCTATTGTCACCATCAGGCCATACCCAACAAGATTCACAGTCTCAGGCCAAGTTTCTATGAAAGTTACGTTGCGCGAACTTTGGTATAGTGAATCTTATCACTGTCGGGCAATTATCAAACTATATTTGGAAGACAGGGACGGAGTCATGTTTAAACTAGATACACACGGCCAAGTAACGTTGAAAGAACTCGGCCCCTCGACCTTAGTAACCACAAGCCATAAAATAATTCTGAACATAGCCAATGTTAACAAAATGTTACGTACGTATACGGAGAAGTTCTTCGGTGCAGATTCGATCTTGCCTTCGACTGCAAGCAGGCGGGACATGTGTTCCATGGAGAATCCTGTTACTTCTATTATTGCGTAAGTGCGCACCACTGAAAAAAAATATACTTTGTGTTAGCTGTTTGGTCTTCAGCTCCCTGACAACTGACGGGGAAGAATGGAAGAAATAACATTGTTACGCCGAATCCAAGTAAAATGGGACAAGGACACCCACTCAGAGAAGACGTTGTCTCACCTATGCAACTGCATATCAACTGAGAAATCCCAGCATAATTAGAAGTCTATCACAGTTGTCCTAAATATCAGGCCAAGATAAAGTAGTAGATGGCACAATGCATTTATGAGTTCAGTCACAAAAAAATGACTGCTACAGGTACTACAGGTAGTTGTTCTGGGTCTAGCTGTTTGTGTATGTGAGTTTAAATGTTTGTAAACGCACCCACGATACAGAAGGAATTCCTAGTGTAGGGCAACAGTGTTTGGTAAAATATGTAGTATGTAAGAATAGTTATTTATCCAACATGTGAGGAAAGTTCGTTTTTCCTATGAGTTTTGATTTTGAGTCTTGAGCGAACGAAGGATTGAAAAATAGAACCACGAGCGCAGCGAGTGATTATAAATTTCAATCCTGAGTAAGCGAAAGTCTCAACAAAACGAATAGCAAATGAACTTGCTCACATGTTGCATACAAAACGTTTCACCACTCCCAGCAAGAAAGTATTCAGTCGTAATAGGTAAATAAATTTATTTTTTAAAATATCTTTAAAACTTAACATAAAAAAATCAGGCAAGGTTAGTTTCTGAACGGGATCATTACTTTCCTCACTGTTCAAACAGTGAGGAAAAACCAACTTTCCTCCCTTTTTTCGTAGAGGAAAGACACTTCTTTCGTGCGGGAGTGGTGAAAAAACAATTGCTTCTTTGCTGATCGAAACAGAGCTGGATTAAAAGTTTGATAACTAAATTAGATCGTTTTAAGCCTAGACTTTTGTCGACGGGAGATGTTCTTGTTTCTTCAGGAGTATGCTCGCACATGAATAGATAGATAAGAGCGTAGGTTAGTATACTATGCTGCGCCGCGCCGGACATTCTTAAGTATATTTTTATTTATGTATCTCAATTCAGTTAATTCTTACAGTAAAATCTACTCACCCAGATACCCAGGGAAGCCCTGGAAAGCCCAGCACTCGGCGGGCATCGCTCCAGGAGTGAGGGCGTACCGCGGCGACGTGTATACCCACCACACCGGCAGACCCAGGATGCTATACTGCTTCGTCTTGATCTGGTACAGCTCTGTGCACTTTGTGGAGATTACTTGACCACCTGAAGTGTGATGGAAGATGAGTGAGTGAGGTTACAAACGAATATCAGTGAAAAGAAAAATCAAGTGACTGGAATGTACTTCGGACGCATATTTTTGTATGGCATTAGAAAGTGCAAGTCGTTTAGTATCATTTAACACGTGTAAGTGCACTAGTGCTAATGTTATTAAAGTTTCCTAAAGGGATCTGTTTTCAGATTAGTTCTTCCGTTATTTGATAGTTGATACTAGTAATTTTACAATTGATGAACTATCTCTATACTCTCATTTCTTAACTGTAGTCATACTAGAACGCTATAAGTTAATAAATTGATTGACATCTCTCATCGTTTTACGTAGCATCTGAATAGTAAAGAAAATGTACTATACCTGCAGATTCCAACGCGTAGTCAACCAATCCAGTCTTGTCAGCATCATATACATCCAGCATGCCTACGACCACTCTCTTCACAGCTTCTATATCTATTCCAGTATGTACCGTCTGCACCTCCACATCTCTGACATACTCCTTAATCCTCTCAACAATGATCTCCATCTGTCTCCGTTCGAAGACCGCAAGGTACTCTTGGACCATCAGACGGATTCTGTCCTCGTCCATATCAGGTTTCCAAGTACTGATCAAGCGTTCATGAATCTCCTGAGACATCGCCTGCATCTGCTCTTTCGTCACGTAATCCTTGTCGAAGTATTGCTTTAGTTTTGCAGCTAAAACGTCCGCGTTGTCGTTTTCGTTGAAGATTTGGATTATATTTTGCTGCAAATGTTTGAGGGAATATTGCTCGATTTGGACTTCGAAGTTGTCGAGTCGGGAAAGTTTTTGGTCGAAGTATTTGAGGCGAGTGTCGACGTTCACCGCCCAGCCTTCTAAAGCCGCCATACGCTTCGACAAGTCTGGGTCTTGTAGGATCTGAGGGGGCTTGTACGTGTCCACTACCAACTGCTCCGGAGGTACCACTTGCTCACCGTACGTGTAATCTGAAACAGATAGTTCACGTTAGTCCTGTTTGGCTTTTCTTCTGTCCTTCCCCCATAATGCTTTAAATAAATACAGTTATAACGAGAGCGACAGGGAAGGACAGAGTATTATAAATAATTAATATTACAGGTTTTGAACTCACCCAAAAGTGTAGCGACCATCGAGTACGTCCACTTTCTTATAGGTGATTTGGCCTCTATCCTTCCCCGACTTTATAATATTTATGGCAAAAAACAGGGAAGAATTATATGGGAATAAATAATAAGACTTATTTCTTACGAACGATATAATTAAATCAAAATGAACCAATTAGTAGAACACAATTTCTAGAATAATTGTTACATCATCGAAATGCAATTGAATAAGAATTTGCTTATCAACTAAATTAAATTATTAAGAACATCACATCGAAAGTAAAGCGAAAATAGCAGGTTGTTTGTGACAAATAAATATTTGTGCTTATAGTATTACAATACTTATAAATGGAGTATTGTTTCTGGTGGGTGATATAGCACGGTACTAAGTATTGCAAATAAATCCCTGTTTTAAATATATTTCTTAAATCATAATATTGTTAACCAAATGCGTCAAGCATTGGAGACGCCAGAAATTATAGAAAATGTTTGCGTAACATATTCAAAATTATACAATAATAATTAACTTTTTTAAATAGAAAACTAATTTACATACTGGCCTCATACGAAACATGATAGCTTTTACTTTTATATCAATTATAAAAAAAATAAAATTAAAATTTTAGCTTCTTTGATCAAACAATAGTTGCACAATTTTGATAAGACCTCTTTAGGCACACATTTAAAATCAAATCTCCTTTATATAAGAAAAAAACTTAAGGCGAAATCACGTATAAATAATCGGAATTTATGACTAGGGGTTAGTCTTTTTAATTTTATCAATTTGGAAATAATATTAGCACGTTTTTGTTAATACAATAATTTGTACCAAAACACTAATTAACTTAATAACTAAGTAAAACTCCCAATGTATGGCAACGTCATGTTAATTTAGGTACATCGATGTTGGTATACTGTGTACAGTATAACTTAAATAACTAATAATCTGCTGAAGTAATATGTATAATTCCTTGAGTAAGTGAACAGTACAGCGACAAGACGTAATTTTTTAGACTGAAAATTATCATCTTAGACAAGACAATTGAAAAGTATGATTTTTTTTTAATTTTCTTTTTATAGTCGTATTCGAGAACGACTCATAAGAGACTTAAAGTCTTACGGCATTTCATAAAAACTTTGAACTCATTTGTTTTCGAAATTACTGAAAGTTTATACGCATAAGTAAGATACATAGGTCTAAAAAATTGACAAAGTACATTTCCGAAAAATTGTGTAACAGCTAAATTAGAGCGATTTTATATTTTTCATAGAAACAGAAATTTCCAATTATGTATCTTTTTTTAAGACATTTCGGAAATGTTCTCTGTTAACTTTTAAGACATAATGTATCCTGCTTATGCGTATGAAGTTTCATTAAAATCTGTTCAGTCATTTCGAAAACACGGGTTCAATGTTTGTATGAAATGCCATATGACGTTAAAGCTCTTAAAGACTCAAGCATTACTAAAAACTGGTTTCAAGCCATTTGTACTAATTTTAAGTAATGCTTGAGTTTTGAGTAAGGTTCTGTAAAACGGGCCTTGACGTGTTCATGGAAATCTAAATAGAGTCAGCCTAAATCTTGTCTATGAGCTATGAGTTTGGCCAGCCCCGGATCTAGGGGGGGGCAAACCGGGGTACGCGCCCCGGGCGGCAGTTTCAGGGGGCGCCAAAATCATAATATAGTTTGATTGAAAATACAAAACTTGCTCCAAAAAGCGCCTAGGAAGCCTAGTTGGATCCTCCTTCTGCGAAGCAGTCATGCTAGCGGAGGTGGCGGGACGTGAGAGGGAGAGGGCCTCACGTCTCAGCCGCCGCGAGAGACGCCCTGGGCGTCGGGGGCCACGTGGTGGTTCCCGGCCACCGCAGGCGCGGGCCTGTGACTGTGGACCGTGAGTTATGGAATAGCTCGCCGTCCGTCCGTCTTATGTCCTAGGTCGACGGCGCGTGCACGCCTGAAAGAGGTGTCAGCAAACGGGAAGGGGACCGAAAGGACTGATGCCTGCCAGGGTTGCGGGACTGTTCGAAAGAGATACCGCGGCCCTGGAACACAAAGGGCAAAAGGAGGAACATTTTAGTCAGTACTAGTCTGACACTCCCCCTCCGCCCAGAGTGGGACCTCCTTTGACGATTTCCCATCCGAAAAAAAAAACCATGGATGGATCTAGGTAAATGAAAAAAAAACGGCCAAGTGCGACACTCGCACACAGCACAGGTTCCGTAGCACCAAACAAAATAATAAAAATATTTTGAAGTCGTATTACATTCAACAGCAAAACCAAATTTGTTTTTTATAGTATGTTCATGAAAAACAAAGTTACTGCTGCAGTTTGATGAAAAAGTCCCAATATCTCAAAAACTAAACATCAAATCTTATTCAAACCAATTTTCGTTAAAAGTTTTTTTTTACGTTCTACAATCCTGCATTTTTTTTTAAATTAATTTTAAATCCTCGTCTTACTTTAGAAATTAGACGGGGGAGGAACACATTTTACCACTTTGGAAGTGTCATAATATATCTTTCAAACGGTTTACTGAGAATAAAGGGTTTTAGGAACCTTAATGTAATTTTCACGGATAGGTTTTTTTTTTAGTTTCAGATCCATAGTCTTTGGGGAGTCCCTTAATCTTTTTTTTTTGTATAGAAATCTTAAAGCGGTTCACAGAATACATCTACCTACCAAGTTTCAACTGTATAGTCCTAATATAGTTTCGGAATAAAGTGGCTGTGACATACGTACGGACAAACAGACAGACAGACATGACGGATCTATAAGGAATGCGTTTTTTATCATTCGACAACGGAAACCAAAAAAGGCGAATCGGAGAGAGGGGCGCCAGTATCAAGTTTCTGCCCCGGTTCGAAAAAATCGTAGATCCGGGACTGAGTTTGGCGTCTTCAATAGCGTCCATAGTTTCTGTAATGAGCAAACAGGAAACGCAGGATATTAAGCGTCTCATTGTTTGTGGAACAGCACATCATTTGTTTTTACTTGAGGAAATAATTTAATACAGCAGATTGACAATTAATACAAAAATATAAATAATAAATGAAAATATATGATCTGTATTGCGGAATGAAAATAAGTATTATCATGTTATAATATAATATTAATCCACATTATACATAAAATATTTTATATAATAGCAACAAGACAATCATAAAACAATATTTTTAATTATTTTCACATTTTTTAAAGAATAATCATTACAATAAATTAATAACATTTAAAATCCAATTGAATGTAAACATGTGCATACATGACACTACAATTTAAATTAAGTTTTTTACGTGATGCCCACAAAATAATAAAGAAGCCAATTCAAATTTCAGGTACTGATAATTTCCTAACATAAAAAAGTAGAAAAGAATTATAATAAATCTGTGATATGAAACTCAACAATTATAATGAATTATTTAAAATTAAATTTGACTACATTCTAAATGTATGCACATCCTTCAAGAATTAAAAGCACACAATTATCGTTATTATTGTTAAGTTTAAACTTACATCTATGTATGTATCTTTTTCCGAATCCATCTTATTTTATTAACATTGAACATTATATGTGAGCATCTGACGAATGTTTTATGCAAGCCCATTTTTATGTTAAAATTACTCACAAATTGACTACAATTTTATGAGTGAAAGAATAGACATTATGTCAAAGTACGGAGACAAAAATTGAGCACCCTATTATGCGGGTATGTACCTATTTAAACAATTAAGTACAGAAATAACTATGTTGTGTATAGTACTGGTACATCGCCCGAACGATTGTCAGGACTTGAGAAACGTAAAAACTGCATTGCATTGAACTACTGCGTGACGTAAATACAGGTAGCTAGCTTAAAAAAAAAATAGACTTTTCACGAATGACGATATGTTTTTTATTATATATTATTAGGTAGGTACAGTCAGCATCAGAAGTAGATTAACACTGCTCAAAGTTTCAAAGCAGGTTTTTTAATAAAAACTTTTTCTATATTACTCGTTAATAAGTAGGTATTGAAGAGAAAGGAATATTTTGAAGAATAAACTTCTGAAACATTAAAAATAGTAGCTTGAGTCCTGTACTTACATCAAATAATTAAAATTCCAAAATGTTAAGCTACTTCTGTTGCAGACCGTACGTTATGCACAATTCGTAGTAAATAAACCCTGCTTGTAATTTTAGTCTGAAATGGCTGTCAATTCCGTTTTAAGTTTATTTTAGAGCTAAATGTTCTTTGTAAACCTTTGGGTCTACGATTTTTGCGACAGAGTACATAAGAACGGTGTTATGGCTGGTATTGCAGACGTCGCCGACAACTTGTGTATGATATTAATACTTTTTTATGTTAATGCTATGACCACGTGTATTATTAAAACTGGAATATAACTAAGTCCAATATGCGTATTACGTGTTACACAAAATCTACTGATTCTAAAAACCTACAAACATCACATCGAGAATACCTGATAAAAAATTGAAATCTGCAATATAAGAAACAAAGTTATTAATGCCTATTCCTGCGTCGGCGGCGGCGGCGGCGCCTCTGTCGAAAAACTCCAACCCGTCTTACATTCTTCATTAATAAATGCAAGAGGAAAGTCGATGTGACCAATACCACAAAATAAAATCCCATTTCCATCAGATTAGTGAAGTAGAATATTAACTGGGAGGAATAGATAGCGCGTCATCCGAATAACTCGCGCCAGGCCTTTTTGACCTCTTGGAAGCAACTATCGGCGACAACAACGACATAGTCGGAAGCGTCAGCTACTCTGTTCTGTACTATATCCCTGTATTCTATGTAGGTTTTCTTCATTTCTGGAAGGTTCTCCCTTATATCTGGTAACGTGATATTGATGTCTGGCATCTTCGGCATCTCGAAGCTAGGTAACGATAATTTCGGCATTGGTAGGGCGGAGAACTCGGGGAGGTCTAAGCGGAAATCGGTAAAGTTTACCATAGCGAGACGTTCCCAGTTCTCGTAAGTGTAGTGCGCTGTAAGGAATTGGCTTGTTAACCGATTGATGTACATTTTATCGGTGAAAATGTATGATACATTTTGTATGTGATGGTTTTCTAAGAGTTGATAGAAAGCTGGACCAAATGGTTTCCAGACGTTCTTTTGTGATAATCAGTGATCGGAATAGGTAGAGCTAATGTAGGTAAAGTACAAGCAAGGAACAGAAACGAAAAGTGTTCCTTACGACTAAAAATATTTTTTTCTGAAACTCGGAAATGACTCGGAATCAGTTAAGTACATTTAATAATAATGTTATTTATTAATCAGTACAGTAAACTACTTGAATTCATTATTTTTCTTTTTTAACCGACTTCGACAACAAAGAGAACGTTCTCAAAAAGTTAAGTTAGTTAGTTGTTTACGTTTAGTTCCAAAAATTTAATAAATTTAATAAATGTATCAAAACCTATAAATTGTTTTTTTTTTACCTTGTTAATTTAATTTTCATACCAGTTTTAATAGTTAGAACAAATATTAAAGCTGGTATGAAAATTTAATTAGCTTCCGCACTTACGGCGTTCAAACCAAGTTAAGGAGTGTACCTTTATTTTTTAAACAATAAAAAGCGTGTACTTTTTTTAAACAGAAACAGTAAATGAATTCGATAGTTGTTTTACTTTATGAATTTTAGTTGTACTTATGTAATGTTCCGACATTCAGAACAAATAATCCGAAAAAAAAAATGTCGTACGGAACTTCCCACTTTTCGTTTCTGTTCCTTGAACTTTAGGCACATTAACTCTACCTATTCCGATCACTGGTGATAATACTTATTATTATGTTCTACAAAACTTTAAACAGGTAATTTTAATGAGTTAAAATTAAATTAATTGTATCATTACCAACCAATCTAGCATTGTACTGTATTTATTACCTATTTTATAGTTCTTAAGTAATTTACAATGCCTCATTGTATTTATTTATAGGCTTTATTATAAGAACGGTATTCATAATATATTCTAAGAATTTGTTAGTGCTATAAAGTTCATGACAAAAGAACGACTGGCAACTTTAAATTTGCAAGAATAAATGGCCGTTGTTTTACGCAACACTCAAATGGTTGTTATACTTAGACCATTTGATAACATAAGAAACGGAATTTGCATTGCAAGATTAGCCAAATTATACGTAAGATCGTAGCGTCAGCTAATTTAGCGTATTTATTTTACAACTTTAGTTTTAGAATAGTGAAAGGCGGATAACTCAAAACTATTTTATTTTACTGAATCCAAAACTTTTTTAGATGTGGTTGAACCGAGCGGACTGGAGAGCAGACCTGGAGGCCTAAAATGGCTGCTTTATCAGAATCATAATACGAATCACGTTAGAAATTTATAACTCTTAAAATGGACTTTGTGGTCATAACCATATAGACCATTTTAAGAATTTTAATCTTTTAACGTGATTCATATTATGATTCAGATAAAGCTTCCATTTTAGGCCCCCTGACTGCGTCCACGGGTCTGGACAGATCATAAAAAATATTTAATTAAAAAACTAATATTTCCAGAACTCGCTCGCGTTTGATGGACCGACGATAATGTGCAATTTATATAATTGCAGCGACTCCCATGTAATAGGGGGCGAGCCTATTGCTATCAACCGCGCACAAATCCCGACTTACTGCTACTGAGAAATTCCTGATGGAAAAGCCCAATAACACTTAACCTAACCCGGGAATCGAACCAAGGACCTCATGCTCAGCAGTCACGCTTGCGAACACCAACGAGGCAGACGATTTTGAAAGATCATGTGCTGAAAAATCCGTCAAAGTTTCCGCAGCCAAACCGCCACTTGGTCTGGCCACACCATTATTGATTCCGTTCAAACAACTTTCAGTTTTGCACTACACTGAAAATAAAGTTGCAAATCCCATTTTAGAATACAAGTAAAGTACTTACATCCATAGCCGAGTGCAGGCAGCAGCAACAGTAGGAACCACGGCCACCAGCGCCTCTTCACGGGTTTCTCTCCGAAGTACTTCTCATTTACGCCCACGTGGTTCGGTGATAGCTGTGAAATATTGTAGATAAAATTAGTTAGGGTTTCATGTATCTTGTTTAGATAATAAGCTACATGCTGCATAGACTTAAGAAAAAAGAAAATAAAAATGAAATTGTTAAAGTCAACGACTTTCGAAACTAGTCAATATGAATGCATGATGAAACATACAGAATATTTTGTTAAGTACAGTCTGCGTCTTAAATAATGACATAATTATTACTTTTGATTTTGGATTGTGAGAAGCAACCTTCAGCTGATAAAACTAAAAGGACTGAATTGTATATAAAGCCGAGTGCAATTAGACAAAAAATACTCAAAAGGTGGAATGAAGTTTATAGTGCTCGGATTTTGATAGGACTTTTATATTGAGTTCCTAGAGGAGTGGAGAACAAAGTTAAAAAAAAAATCCAAAGGAAATTCCAAAAAAAGAAGTCGTGAACGGCGAAATTCTTTTTTTGCAAAATTGCTTGGCATACTAACAGTTTCAGTGACAGTCGTAACGGTGGTGGTAACAACGGTCTTGATCATCGTGTAGATCCATACAAAGGGCGCCGCCACTGCAGACGCGCTCCGGGATAGTACGCCTGTTGTGGACGAAATAATACGTAATTAGCATTACGAATGTGTCAACACGACTTTATGTAATCGGGCTAAGTATAAACTATCGAACGTTGTATTTTTTGAGCTAAGTGTAAGGTCTTGAGTTTATTCTCCAGGTAGAATGTTACATTAAGCATAAATTTCTTAGATATTTGTATGCTATTATTGGTAATAGATGCCCATATTACACGAGATTAACATTACTGGCGAAATGAGGTTTTTACAGCTCAGTACGGCAAAATCTATGGCATACAAAGGAATAAAGCTAAAATTCACAGTTTGGCCTGCTTGCACCCCCAGTCGTCTAAGTGTGTGTAACGCTACACGTATTCAGTGAAGCGGACTTGTGGTTTTCTTGACACGTTATTATTTAGTTAAGAAATGCTGCTTTTTAAAGACGGCACGGCATGCTTTCTGCCTACTATATTAGGGAATACAGGCCTGGGCCTGGCCTAATTTACAAATTGTTCAGTGGCCTGTTGATTAACTCCTTTTGGCATATTTATAATAAAACTGTAAAAACACACTATCAAGAGACCTTTAAATAGACACTTAAAACCCCATCATACCTTTCGGCCTCCGATCGGTGAGAGGGTACCGGTGCGGGGGCCCCATGACCTTCCGGTACGTGTCCCTCGTGCCGCTGGTGATGCTGCTGACGACGGTGAGCAGTAGCCGCGTGATCCACCAGCGCTGCTCTGCCGCGTACGCGCCGCCGTTGCCGTGCGGGTAGGAGCTCTCGTCGTCCGAGCTGTCTATGGACTGGGGATAGAAAAAGGGATTATTGTCTATTGTCGTGAGTAATAGGTAAGTGCATTTTTAACAGAAGTTGAGAAGACAAGAGTACCTTAACATACTACCGACAGCGAAGTTACAAAGCTACTAAATAAGACGTGACTACTTTAGCTCGTTGTTCATTGTTTGCTACGGACCGGCTGCTAAGGTCGCGCGCCTGAGCCTCGCGAGGCCTGCGAGCGGCTCCCTCTACACAACCCAGGAGATGAATCTACTAAACACCCCGATTGCTCAGGAACCGGATCTAGATATGTTTACGAGTAGCAATAAAGCTATGCTTAATTATTGCATACAACTGTTTAGTTAATTTCATGCTGTTGGCTTGCTGCACGCTTTGGTGCAAACTGTAAGTGCAGCAAGTATCTGTTTAAACAAATAAATAAATAATTAAAGTATTATTTGCCATCCTGGCAATAGAGACGTGAATTTCTTCTATCGGACAAACATTAATTAGACTTCAGTAAAGTCTTAAGGCGTAGGTCATTAAGTCTAGGGCGTCTAACTGTGCTACTAAATACCAAACATCTGGTTTTAATTCAAATTCGGTTTTAAGAAACTTTATTCCCAATAAAGACATAATGTCACTTACTTGAGAACAATACTAAAAAACATACATTTAAAGGTTACAAAAAGTTCGTCATCAGTATTACAAGATACGAGTAGTAACCCATCCAATGCATTCATTTCTCCAGAAGGGATCGATCCGCAAATTAAGGTGTATGACCACCATAATTTCGGAATATTTCGTCTTATTTTGTATGATAACAGGATCATCTTACAGATGGCATATTATTAGCTTATAACAGCTAATAACTCGGCTATCGACAAAATCAAAACAATTGACTATGACTATTATAGATTGGTTTGATAATTCCTCGTAATTTTAGCATGATTCATACAGTATTGATAGCTTGAGACTATACTGTGCATTCTTCAATATATCATACTGTGTCTCATAGCTTACTAAACTTAGATTGTACCTATTGAATTCTCCGCCGCTGACTATTGCCGCTTTATTTGTTTATAATTTACACTAAGGAGGCGTAGCCATAAAGGAACCAATTATTAGGAAAATTATTTCTTAAGAGGCCAGCCTGGGCCCTGAATCGGTAAGCTCTCACAAAATAAACGGTGAAGGTACAGGTAACTCACGGTATACCGCCGTCGCACAGTGCTGGTCGTCCAGGAAGTAGTGGCAGACAGGCGGTCGAGCTCGTCGACGCTGGTGATAGGGCCCTGCACCCGGAACTGCGACAGGGAGCGGCGGGACATGTTCGGCATCGCCACTTGCCCGGGCGCTAGTTCCACTCGGTCCTTGGACATGGTGGAGTATGTGTAGTCCGTCTTCGGGTATTTGCTGGGGAGAAGATAAAAGGGGTTAATTATTTGATTTTTAGTTCTCAGCGCAAAAAGAGGCACCCCTCTTTTTTAGACTAAATTTTTATTTAACTTGGACAGGATAGTTTGCACGTTGACGGCCAATTCGGGTAAATAATTTTACAAGCTGCAAGACATGTAAAATTATACGTTTTATTTTTTATATTCATAAGTAAAATGTGGAAAGTAAATAAAGTAGATTTACTCGACTCCAGTTATAATACAGCAAATTCTAAAAATATATCCATTAAGACAAAAGTGCTCGCTGATAGCGAAGTTAGGTACTCACGTAGTTATTTACACTTATTAAAAAAAATAAGATTGACATATTTTTTTGCATATTATCATTACACTTGACACAAAAAGTTGTAGTACTACTCGCATGATAAATCGATACAGGAAGTAACCAAAAAGAGACCTAGATATGTAACCACATTCATAATGTATGCTGACCAAACACTCCATCTACATTAATACGATAATCAAACACACTAAAGATACACACGAGTGGTAAAACTTGTAAATAGAACCATATGTAGGCGAGAACAGTCCAATAACCGTAAAATACACAATAAAACCGTAACTCTAATACACGAGTCGGCACGAAACGTATAAACAGACACATAAACGAAATACCTGACGATTTCTGTGCACCTTAGCGTCCTTAGCCCTTCATACATGATTGCTGGAGGCAGTCAGATCGAAATTTATTCACTGTGTCACTTGAAGTATAAAACGTCTTGTACATACCAAGTTTCTACAGTACTCAGGTACTACTCAATACTATTGACTCCACATAGACTTTTATGCAAGCAAAATTCTCCCTTAACTGGAGTTAAAGGAAGTCAGTAAGATGGAACAATCAGTGACACTTGAAGTTTATAATCACTTGGATCCAGCTTAGGTCCTCAATAACTATTGATTGGTCAAAGTTATTGTGAGAGTGTTAAATGCAAATGTGTCAAGACATCGCACTAATAACACCGAATACATAAACTCCCATCAAAAATACTCCAGATACAGCACAGTGAGTGTTTCTTGAAAATATACAACGTGCTTCCAAAATGCACTTATCACAGTTGGTGAGTAAAGTGTACTGCATGAGTTTGGCATCGCTTGGCATTTGCGCGCGGCGGCGCAATGCAAATATAGAACATAATATCTAATTTTATTGTCACCGTCCTAGTCTTGCAGGACACGTCATGTCATGAGTACCAAGCTTTGTTTATAGTGTGAATAAGGTTTAATGTTGAATTTACCAATCGTGGAATTTGATTAATACTTAGGTAGCGAACAGGTTTTGTAATTTTAATTACTAAAGTTTGCTGTCGGTCAGGAGTCGATAGTTATTGGGAATGTTCGTGTTTTATAGTTAGGAAAATATTCAAATGTACATTAAACTTTTATAAAGTAGCACCTTGCCATCAAGGTGTTAGTTAAGAGTTTGACCTGAATTGTAACACCACAGGGATTAACTAATTAAAAACAATTCAATACTTATTTATGTGTTACTAGCTGTTGCTAGCAACTTCGTTTGCAATTTTGCTCTATATCTCTCCCGTTTTTATCCCAATTTATTTGGGGGCGGCGAAGCATGTCTTCTTCCATACTTCTCTATTCCTCGTCATCTCGTCAGATACCTCTCTTTTGCTATATCCTCCTTTACACAGACCATCCATCGTTTCTTTGGTCTCTCTACTCTTAAGGCCCATACACATTCATACTCGAGAGAAATAAACATCCATCCAAACTTCCGCGTTTATAAAACGTGTTCATGGTTTTCTTAACAATGCTTACTCTAAGTATAATGATAATAACCTACCGTAGCCTAATAACTCCTTCTAAAGTCTCCGTCACTTCCATTTCAGTCTCAACTTTTGTCATATTTCAGTACAAAAATAATTAAAATTTACATAAAGTCAACCATACATTAGTCAATAAATATAAAAACTTTTCACGGAATCATTTAGACCAGCCAGCTGGTATTAAAACCGGCATGATTATGACAGTTGACGATTCCAATTTTGAAATTACTATTACAAGTATACCCGCTTAAAAAAAACGAAATGACGTCATACGTGTGCGTTCCAGATTTTTATCTGTGTAATTGAGTAGAACTTGAACATGTTAACGTATACAAATTGATATTGTTACGCTGTTACGGAGACTGAACATAGAACTGTTTACTTTTTGTCTTCATACTCTTTGGTGTGATTTTCAATATCGAGTCTTATCATAAGTGTGTAAACACTATCTGTATGTTTTGTATTATCGTATAGTGCACTCGCAAAAATATCTACTGAAGTATATTTATACAGTATCATAATTGCTTTAACTCTTAGGTTTAACTATATTAATTCTACATATAACAAAGTACAGTGATTTCTCTAAGAATAATATAAAATTAGGATGTTTAAACTCAATCTATGTTTAGCCGAAAACTTAAATAGCTTTTCAGCGCTCCGCGAAGCTTTTTGCTCAACCGAATCGTGACACACGTAAGTAATTATATTTTTTTTGGATGTACAGTCGACAAAGAGATAAGTACATATGCAGCTAATTTTAATTATTTTCTAACCATTTTTTATGAGTCCTTCAAGTCAACAAGTCCTTCGTCTTAGGGCCCCTTAATAAATCTTAAAAGATATTTAAGCAATAAATGATAAAAAGTGCAAGACCATTGTGGATGTGCAAATACATGCTCATTTTTGCTTTTATCTGTCAATTTTGTTGACTGTACTCTATTTGGCACTGACTTGCAGTTTGTTGACAGTAAAATGCTGAGCCACTATATAATTAGCCAAAGTATTGATTGCTACACATGACGAAATTTCATTATTCATAATTATTTAGAAAATGATATAGAATATTGTTATATTATAATGCTGTAGTTATTATTGTAACTAAGATAGAATATTGGCATAGCATTGACCAATTCTTGTAGCTGTTTACTGTAGTTGATAGGTGGATTGTAGCCGTCAGACTACAACCAGCTGGTCAAAGCCATCCCCCACTTTTAACCGATTTCTAAAAAATGAGGCGGTTATGTATTCCACCAGCACCTTTTGTTTTTCGCGTTCATCATTCCCTCTTTAACTTTCAGCAAGTACAAAGCTCTAGTTAGGCAATTCGGAATTCTTTCTATGAGACTCCATCCTGCTTTGTAAACTTATGAACACCTTATCAAACACCGTCTTGCTATCGCCCGATCGGCATGATGCCGATCAGGTGCAGTGCCTATGAGTGTTCTCAATAAAGGCTACGTTGATACTCACTTCCAGTACTCTCTAGCCATCTTGTACAGTCGCGAGGGCAGGTGGTCGCTGCTCGGGTTGACCTCGAGCAGTATGCTGGTGTCGGCGAGCGCCTGCTCAGCGAACGAGCTGTCAGTGGAGCATGCGCTGTACGAACTAGGACTGCCTATGCGGGACGACCTGTGGCAAAAGTGGTAGTGGTTAGTTTGTGAAAAGACTACATGTTTTTGTAGATTTCATCGTGATAAAAGGTAGGTTTGCTTCCCAGAGAGGAGGCATGTGCAGATGTGCTCCAGGAGTCCCGACGTTATTGGCTGATTTTGCCTGAATAGATAGATACATAGATATAATCTTTGTAATAATAGTGAGGAAAAAACGTGGTAGCCATCTTTTAAAGCACATTGTGTGCACGGATTAGTTTTAGATTTAGCATACTTAGTTAAAGATTCTTAAAGAGAAGGAGTGCAAAAAGATTTTAAAAAATCTACAAAAGCTTTCCGACATCTTAAAGAATTTAATTATTTCGAAGATTTATCAATGATTAAGACGTCATTTTAACGTAGTCGTAATTTATAAGCGAGCAATTAAACGGACAGCAAACAAATGAGATGCGGCAGACGTGAAATTGAGGAAGACCTTGCGAATTCAGATGACATTGAGAGGTTTTTAGAATTCTCAGATTTTGACGCTACACGTGTTGATGTACCGTCTAGAGAACTTACATATATTGAAAACCAGATTGGACAACCATTCTAACATTTGATATGACATGAATAGCGAATACATAATATTTGGTGTGTGGTTGAATGTAGTCGGGAACTGATTTTGAACCGGACTGCAGTTTCATGATAAGCAAGGCGGTTTGGTCCTTTTTCATTTGGTTTTTTACCGTCAGCAACCATTGTTCTAAAAAAATGTTTTATGTACGTAGTAGCTCTTGAATTTAAAGCAAAGTCAAGGATAGACTTCAGGGCAATACAGACTGGGCATCGGAAAACGTTCCGTAGGACATTTCCTAGCCAAATGAACCGATGACCTTTGAAAGGCATGTGGAGCAGGGCGTATGGGAGAAAGGAATGCAGTTTGTCGGCTTCGAAGCAGTATATATTCAGGTGTCTGACTTTGAAGATAGATTTCATAATATCACGCTATGTTCCTTTTAAAGGGGTTGGGAAAGATTAAGACACCCACAATTACCTACGAACCATCATCAGTCTTCTGCTTCATGTTGGGGCCGGCTTCCAGTCTAACCGGATGCAGCTCAAAACCAGTACATGGAGCCATTGCCTATCTGACCTCTACAACCTAGTTAGTACTGGGTAATACGATACTCCTTGGTAAGACAGATTTTCAGACTTTCGGGCCACTGACTACGAGTAAAGACTACTACAGACTGTAAAAGATCAAATGACAGCCGGGACCAACGCTTTCCGGGGCACGGAGGAAATTCGGTGTGTAATGGGGGTTTGTGTAGTCACCCATCCACAGATTAGCCGAAGTAAGATCGGCCTGAGCGGAGTGTTATAAGCTAGCTACGAGCTCCTAATCAGTCTAGTGCCCTTATCCCAATTTATTTAAGATAGACGTTCCATGCTTCCTTTTTCTTGTTGCTAACCACCGAGTAAATATTAGTGTTGCCGACTTCGATCACATTCTGGAGGAATCCATTTTGAAAATTGACTCAAAATCAGGTGCAATTTCTTACCTAGTCAAAACTAGATAATTGATCTCACATGTTCCGTCCACTACCAGTTACATCAGCGTCAGTACTAGTCAGTAGACGTAAATTTTTAGCGTGGCATATAAAAATGTTGGCCCAGTGCCAACTGTACCAATAGTAACGTTCGGCCCAATATTTGTTTGTTTGACGGATCCATTGATAGAAAAGCTCTTCTAAGTACGAATAATACGAATATAGATATTATCGCTCTTTGCTGAAGAGCGTAAGGATTTTTATGAAAAATAAGCTTCAGGTTATTTTCAACTAGTAATAATTTATTTTTAGGTCAGGGGCCGCATTGTTTGTACTGGAATTTTTGGTAAGAACAAACAAAGTATAAAAATAACGGATAAAAAACACCTTTTTGGCTGAACGGGGAACGTCTTTAAAGATTTACCTTTTCATTTTCTTGATAAAATTATTATCTCAGTCACATCCTCAAAAACGTGTGGACAGCGGCGTGATTTTATGAGTTAGCAAGCGTGTTACATTATCATTGCGTATGGTCACGTACGTTTTACGATTACCTGATGGAGTTAGTCGTGCGAAGCATATATCTTACGAGGATCATTACTTCGATAAGCATAACAATGCATATTATAATGTAAGTCCACTAATCATGAACATGTTTTTTTAAATTCACCTAAGTATTCATTCATGGTTTTTGGTGGATGCGTCATCAAAGGGTTTTTCACCGTGCATACGAAAACACTCAGATAAACTTTCAATCATACGAGTGTTTGCCTAAATTATAATTGAACGGCAGACCAAATTCTCGTTTTAACAATACTGGATCTTATGGTCACCCAAGCTGATATCCTGCCACGACTGTTTTCTACTTTTACATGATGGCCGGAACTTATAGCTTCATATATTTTTAAAAGCACGATGATAAAATACCCAACACTTTTACCACCGGGTTATAATTATAAGTACTTTTACGACAGTACGATATGATAAGCTTTGTATGTAGTACCATATACCACACAAGATGTCCCAAGTGGTTGCATGTTTACAGAGGCGTGTTTGCTATGATATGAGAGATAAGGGTCGACTGGCACGCGCAACGGAAAAATAACGTAAACACAGTTGATGGACAGATGCTTTCTTTTATGTCGGATTCGTTTGATTATAGTCAAAGTCTGAATTCAAGAGAATTTATCAAGATGGTGATCTTGAACCTTAAGAGGGCCATTTTCGGCCCGTCTATCGTCAGCGCGCGAGCATGGTCAAAAATCGTGTTGTTTCATCTAGAGCCACAGCGGCGATTTTCTTTCAACTCCCCCGTCTTACCCCGCCCGACCCAACACAACTCGTCTCCCGCGGACCTCATACCGCCTAACGCGATGACATTGAACGAAAAATAGTGTTCGAAAATGTCTTAAACTTGTGCCAGGAAATACGTGTTTTTGAATAAGTCTTATAAGTGTGTGAAAGAAGAATTTGTCATTAAGAATCTCCATTACATGTGCAAGGTTTCTATCGAGATGTTTTCTTTATTTTTACAGTTTATGAGTACATTATGAACGGCCAAAATCAGTTAAAATTTGTGCAAAACAGCAATTTTTGGAGGCTTATACTGAATTTGTTTCTACAATTTTTTATTTTTTGCCACCATAGAAACCTAGTTATAGTGCACAAAATACCTATTAGTTCAAAAAAATCAAAGATAGATGTGTTACAACGGCATAATCACGTACGAGCGTTTGTATGAAAAATATGACGGGTTGGCCGTTCTTAAGCTCTAAGAGCTTAAACATTTGGTAAAATCTTTCGTTACTTAGTGCCTAATAGAAAGAACCAGGATCCACCCCTTGAAATTTTATTTTATCTAATTTCTGTTATCAATTAGGAGGTGTCTGGTCAGATGACAAGTAATAGAGAACAATGAAGAAGAAGACATGCTGCGCCGACCACGAATAAATTAAGTTAGGGGCAGGAGAATAATGACGATAATGATCTGTTATCAATTAAGATAATCAGCCAAACAGCCCCACCCACTGGGACACAGGTTTCCACCGGGACACAGGGTTCCACTGAGACACAGGTTTCCACCGGGACACAGGTTTCCACTGAGACACAGGTTTACACTGGGACACAGGTTTCCACTATGTTAGAGGAAGTGGCTCACGATCCAGTGCGCGAGCCCAGTGTGGATTGGTGTTTGATCTGTTATCGACTGTTGCCAGGGGGTCTAAAATAGCCTCTTTAAGCAATTCCTCTAAAAACTAATCATTTCTCGAATTCCCACGTGATTCATATTATTATCCTATTATGATTCTGCTAAAGCAGCCATTTTAGACCCCCCCCGATAGTTCCAATAATTAAATACCAAAAGCACAGTATACAGGGTGAATTTTTTGTGGTCGTGGATGGCCAAATCCGAAACTATGGAAAATATGAGGAATAGCGAAAAATACTCAAGGAGCCTCGAGCCCGATTTTGACGAAAACTAAAACTGTATTATTAGATTTTTGGAAAATCAATATTCCTAGCCAGGAATCGAACCCATTGATTTTGGGGAAAAAAAAACACACTGTATTATAACCACATTCGATAGTGTCGCTAGTAAGAATAAAATGTTGGGAAGTAATGAGAATGACATACTATTTTTAACCGACTTCAAAAAGGAGGAGGTTGTCAATTCGTCGGAACTTTTATTTTATTTTTTATGTATGTTCCCGATTACTCGAAGATGGCTGGTCCGATTTGGATTATTTTATTATTATTATTTTTTAGTTCGAAATGGTATGCTCCCCAGGTGGTCCCATGATTATCAATTCAGGATCTGATGATGGGATCTTGGAGAAATAGAGAGGACTCTTCAAATTTTATAGGCACACTTGAAGTGATTTGGGTAGTTTATGGAAGAGTACTTTCTCGGAGTGGTCCCATTTCAATTTGGTGACAATTGATGAAGAACTTCGGAGATAGGCAACGGAACTCCTCAATAAATGATAGCAAATGGACTGGGATTGCTGAAATGTCATGTTTGTCTATTGTTTGCACTAGTTCATACCATAACATCACGCCGGTACGCTGTGAAGGGGTAAGCACACGTGAACCACTAAAAAGTGAAAAATAAAAAACTTTTTTGCAAAAAAAATAACCGACTTCAAAAACACAAAAAAGTAAAAAATAACTTTAGCTTCAGAAGTCGGTGACAAAAAAACAAAATCAAACTAGCAAAAGTCACCGACTTCTGAAGCTAAAGTTATTTTTTACTTTTTTGTGTTTTTGAAGTTGGTTTAATTTTCTGCTATGTCAAAAATCACGATGATAAGAATCGTCAATGGGAATATGATGTTAGCATGAATATTATTATTCGTTTTAACAGTATTTGCATAAACATATGCAGATGCATTGACAAGGCGTGAAAACATGTGACCTTGTTAATGTTATGTCAACTTATACTTGAAACTAACGGAGACGGATAGGGTTGGCGACATTGAGAGGAATTTCAAGCAAAAATAAGGTCATACTGTCAGACTGATCGTATTTTGGTGTCTGTTAGTCATTGATGAACCAATTCTATTTCCTTGGTGGGTCTTTCAAAAGTACCCTTGAATGGCCTCACTGAAATAAATATTTGACTGACGAATCAGAAAGTGCATTCAAGGCCAAGAAAGACATTGAGATGAAAGAGATATTGGTCTGTTTTCCTGTTCATATGTTAGTGGTCTCATTTGAGAAAAGGTCAATGACAATATCAAACAAGCGGTCTTAAGAATGGTGCCAAAACCAACACACTAGATTTTTTTTTTATTTTTTATTTTTTTTATTTATTTCACAAAACTGATGTACAATCTCAAAAGCAATAAAACAGTTGCAAAAAAATATTTCTGATTGACATCTACTAGATGTGAATCTAACATGCTAATATGTAAAACACTTACTATTTAAAAAAAAAAAAGAGACAGTCAGAGAAAAAATTATAAATCGTGAACTTTCCCCAAATTAACTAAAATGTTTTGGGAAAGAAAAATTAAACATAAGAAGTATATATATAAAAACAGCTAAACAGATAAACGCATCGATGACACACTGCGTTATTTTTTTATCTTGAAGGAGAATGCCTCCTATACCTATTTTCTGCTCGAATCCTATAATCACTAAAGCCACGGACGAGGAGACGAGGAATGGACAGGAAAAAGTCGCCAGAACCTCACAAAAATTCATCTCTCTAACGTCATTACATTATTCTCCTCTTCTGATATTCTTCAAATTAATTTGATATACCCAGCCCGTACTGTCTGGGGGGAACAGCTGCAGGGCAAAGCCCCCCTCTTTGTTTTCCTCACAATTCGGTCTTTAGCTTGTGCAGGCCAGTCATAACGGTAGAAGTAAAGCTCGTTCCACTCATTGTTTGGGGGCCTAAAATGGCCGCTTTAGCAGAATTTTACTAGGATAATAATATGAATTGCGTTACAATTCGTAAAATGGTCACAAATTTACTATTCATAATATTAACTGCGTCTGTGACGATTTTAAGAATTTTATCGTGATTCATATTCTTATCCTATTCTGATTCAGCTAAAGAGGCCATTTTAGACCCCCTGTACTTATTCCAATTTTTTCGAGGTCGGCGCAGTATCGCTAGTAAATTCTCGATGAGGTTGGCATAGGGACGCGGAGATTGGCAGAAGCGAAGAGATGCCTATACCCAGGAGTGGGTGAAGTTGGGCGGTCTGTGTGGACTATAATGACGGTGCCGAATGTCTCTTTCATCTTACGTATCAATCGTATCATATCAATTTATTCGCAATGAAACTGTAGGCTAAACTTACCGGTCGTGAGTCACACCGTGTGACGTGAAGATGGGGCTTAGCGTGACGTCAGAGAGTGACGCGTACCGCTGCGAGCTCGTCGACACACGCTCATATTGACTGTTGAGCTCGTTCTGTGGACAAATTATATTGTTACTGACAGTTCGTTAAGGCTTTAAAAGTATTCGGGGACAAAATTAGCCGAAGACAGCGTAGAAAAGTCTGAAAGAAAGAAATAATTAATTGGTTTCCCTCTCGTGGACAGGAGGCCCGAGTCTCAGCAGTGAGAACACTATAATTATTAAGAGATGTTTGACATAATTATATGATGAACCAACATGATCTTAGAGGTAACCACGAACCTGTTTAAGATCGAGATGTCTGGAGAAAAGTGGTGGCTACGCTAGAACGACCAACTATGGCCAGAGACTTCTTATGATCGTCAGTATAGGAAAGTAAAAGACTTTTTCTTCGCAGCTTCTGAAGATGCAATGAAAAAGTCTTTTACATTCCTATTCTTATTCTGAAAGCAATTAGTTTAACCAAAAAGCCGGTTGGTCTTGAGGATCGCTTTGTTCAGTTTTTTTCCCGCAACTTCCTCATGCGTTTTACATAAAAACAGAAATGTTCCATAATCGAATACTAAATTTTTGCCACAGATAAATTAGCAATAAAATTAATCTAATAATTTATATGGCAATTATGTCATCCAATCCGATTAATCCCTAAGTTTTTAAATGATGATGACCTCACAAGAAACTAACAAGATCTATTCTCTGTCCAAAGTCACCAAAAACATGATAAATCGTCCATCTTGAGAGTATCACTAACCAGGACGTACAAGGCGTTAACTGTAATGGCGCGTGACATTTCCTTTTAAGCGCCCTGCTCCGGGCCGTCTGGTTCCTGTATCAATTAAAACGGAATGCACCTGCCTCGTGGCAGACGGAGTACTATATTGTTTGTACAGCTTTCGAGGATATAAATATTCTAGAATAATAAGAACATGCTTGCGAAGTTCAGACCTAGTCACTAACTATTGTCCGCATTCTATTTATTTATACTTATACTTGCGCGCATTCATTTGTGTGACGCCTCGCCTTAGTGGAAAGGGACATAGTGTCTCTATAAAAAACCAATACAAAATGTTGATTATTTAAATGCGTAAAGAAATTATTGAAATATTGAGAGAAAATACAGTCAAAATGCAGAGTACACGCTACGGGCTATCTCAAAGCTAAAACATCAGCTAGTACTACTGTTGAGCACTTAAAATGTATGGAAATGGCGAAGAAGAACGTATAACTACTCCAGGGGAAATGGCGTGTAATCACATTCGTTGCGCTTCTTATGTCTGCGTCGGCGCCGATCAGAAAGTGATGTAATTTCATTTATAACTGTACAGTCGTCACGGATTAGCCTTCAATTAGATATTTTGTAGAACACCTTATATAGGGCTTCCTATTCGGAATAGTAAGAGGAAGGTTCCTTATGACATAAACATTAGCTTATTTTTCATAACATCATCATGCTTGTCATCCCCGGAGAGTTAGGCAGAGGTTTACCCATTTATAGTACACCCACATTTCGCCTGTCATGTTTAGGTTCCATGTTATGGGGGGCGAGCCTATTGCCATCAAGTACAATTCCAGGCTCCGTCGCTGCTACTGCGAAAATATTATCATATCTCAATATTAATTACGTGACCAAAACTTTTAGACGAACGAAGTCATAGGAGACCATCTAAGACTAATTGCCCTTTTCTTAATTGAGAATTTGAAGTATAGAAATTATCAAACACTACTCAATTTTTGATTGTTGAATTTCGATTTCGAGTTACTTTGAAGAAACTTGAATAGGGTGTAACTAATCAGAAACCGGGACTTAATCTTAAGATTATAGCAATATACGCAAAATCTATTTTTAAATCCACGTGGAAAGAAACTATTAGCAACTAAACCAAAAAATCTCCATCAGTCACCATCATCATGACATCATTGGTAACAGCAATGCAGACAAAAAGTTCGTAAGTATTGAAGAATTTGTTGAAGGCAATCCAACCGTGGCGCTGTGTTGTTGCAAGCGAACCACGCTGTGAATCATCCACAGGGCTTTGACATTGAATTATTGAGCTACTAAATACGCGAGCACCCGAAAAAATTGGATTCTTTACGCAGGAGTTCCAAATCTTTGCAGGTACTATATTTCAATATCATCAATTTGAGGCCTAGAAGCACAATGCCGTCGCACCATCGATATGCTCAAGAATAAAGAAGAACAGCTTAGTGGTTTACAGCTAGAATAGGTCTTTTCAAGTGCACGCTAATGAACTCAACAGTTGATGAATCGGAAGAAGAGATCGATTTTGCATTTAATTAACAGTTAAGCATTTGAGGAAACAACATTGATTATAAAAGGAAAATGACTACATACATTTTAACAAACTCATGCCAACATGCCATTAACATACAACATAATTATATAAATATCATAGCATGCCTATTTCTGATCAATCCCAAGTAATAACCAATATCCGCTACGTTGAAGCGAGCTGAGCCCGCTGGTTTCGATGCCCCAAATAGACTTCCAAACGGTTTGGCGACCATATAAGTGAGTGCGGAAGTAGACGAATAAGTACCACTAGCGGAGGAGTAAATAGAATTGCAATTCTGAACAGTTGAAGGTCAAATCAGCACCAGATAGTTACAGCAGTAGTGATGATGAAAATCAAGAAGTATAAGAGTATCAAATCTACTATCATTGTTGAACGAGTATTTCTAAACGAACAGGAAAACTACCTCCATAATAGTATTTGTTGAAGTTTTTCAATGTCCTCTGATGCAACCGCTTTCAAGTTCGAAGTGAATCCAATAAATATTCCGGCCAGGTGAACAGCGGGCAGGTGAGAGGCGTCCAGGCGGACGACACACTGAAGTAGATTCTATTGATTTGGCTAGACAGCCCCCGATGTTGCACATGCGCCGTATGCATAACAAATATCTTCATACGTAATAAGTATAACATGCCGAGACGAATTTAAACTACGAATAAGCGCCGTGAACGTTCGATAATTTATTCATGCACTGCAACTAAGTAGGGTAATCTGTCACCGACCTTGAACGTCCGAGAACACATCTTCAACACACAAAGCTCACCAGAGTAACAACAGATCGATTGATACAATTTTATTGCGTAATTTCACTCACCGAATCACCATAGCAACTTCATAGCACCGCACCTCCCTCTACACGATCCTTGAAGACTTCTAAATTAAGCACCACATCCAAAACTAGGTCAGGAATCTTAGAATCACCGTTCTAAATTAGTAATTACTATCTTAGCTAAGGAACAAATGCACTGTGCTATCTGCGCGTAGCGACTGGAAGGCGCCAGATGGCTTGGAATAATAATCCCCATACGTGAAGTATGGGCAATTCAAAAATAAACCACGCGGGGGAAGTTTGATTCCATTTATATTTTGAAGGATAATCGTTATGTTTCCTGTTTCTAGTGCTCAACGGTGGCAGGACCGGCGGCGAGTAAGCACATAGCGTTACTAAGCTCAGTCAACAACAAATTATTGTGTCGCGAAATGTAGGTGTTTATCTAACGGTCATATTCATTACTTATTTCAAGACCGAATGCTGCAAATATGAAGTGCCAAGCACCTGGCTGGATGGTCGTGCTAATAGCCGCGCGCATTTCTAACCAGAATATTGTAGAGTTAATAGCTAGGTAGATCTGTGCTATCACATTGTTCTAGACTTCCGTGACTGCATGCTAATGTGTATCGATTCTGTTTTGTTACCACCGTTAACTGTGACAATAGAATACATTAACATTATTCTACGACTTGTAGCGGAAGCGGCATCAAATTTGAAGAGAAGGAAAACATCTATTACACCAACATGTGGGCGTCTGTTAAGTTCAATTACTTGATTGTTATTTATGTTACTTTTATAATTGTTTTTCAATTAAGATAGACGGGTACAGTCCAGCTCAACCTGATATGAGGTGAATGATCTATAAGCAAATAGAGATGGGATTATCTTAGAAATTCAAACAACAGATAGCGGTGCGTTCAAACGGGAATAATCATGAAAGTTAAAACCGTGTATTGATTTGTTCAAAGTATAAGGTCAACACACTCAAACTAAATTGAATAAATTTTGAATACTGTTTGCATACTGCTTAATTTACATCATCGGGAGAATAAAACGGGACGTAAAAACACAAATTACTTAGTGTTCGCGAACATTTTAGCTCGGTACACACGGACATGGCGAAAGACTACAACCAAATGCCACTCCGGTTCCCATAAATACGTACGCGAGTCCTTGAAACAACAATTGCTGCTCTTTGCATAGGGTGTGACGCAAACGGTCTACTAGTCGACAAACTATAACGTAAATCTGTCTGTACGTTGAATATTATTTTAAGGAAGCTGTATTCTACGAATTTTCTCCGGATCAAGTCGTCAAAGACTGAGCTTTTTTTATGTGTTGGTCGAAAACTTACTGCTAACATATACATTTTTGTTTGGCTAAACACGTGCTGTTGCGGGCGGCAATGACCAACGGCTTTTCGTGGGTCCGTAAGGCGCGGCTGGGTTTATTACAATGCGATTTCTCTATTCAAGTGCCGCGCGTGTGGTTGGCCATACAAACGTGGCTTTGGGCTAAAACGCGTAAACGTTCAGCTTAGTTTTATTTTAAAATAGTTTCGTTTACTTAATTGTTTGGTAACTTTCTTGTCAGATAAGATATGTAACCCACAGCCTAGTGCCGGCTGTTTAGGAATAAGTGGCTGAAGATAGAATTAATTCTTCGTAAATATGATCCATGAAAGGATTTTTTTAAATTCTTCCTGAGCGAATCAAAACGGAGATTGATACTTTGAATCAAAGACCAACAAAGCATAATTCGTTTACTAAGGCATATTTTATTAACCCGACAACCTATAGAAGTTAAACTATAGACTAACAGGCGCAATAAATCTCTGAATCCCGAAATTCGTCCAAGGTTACAACGCGAGTAATATATTTCGGAACTACAGCGAATAACGACCGAGTATAATAGACCTTGGTCTTACGGCCGCCATAATCACTACCTTGTAACATATTGTTTAAAAGATTGCATGGCTCTTATCTAAATCTTTTAAAACTGAGGATAAAAATATTTTCAAGTTTATGCAGACCGATGACGCTCTTTATACGGAAACAGATACCATACATGGTGATATGCTAATTACTTGACTGCCTAATGTACCATTGATACTCAGTAGTATGAAGCATTGCAGAAATGCAAGATGTTTGTTTTATAACACATTTATAGGAAACAGATTGAGACACGATCTTTTCAGGATAGTTACCTAAAGTAACGATAATAAAATCAGATTTTATTTGATTCTGAGTCATAAAAACTGCTTTAGATTCTGTAACGTCTTTAAACGATCAATGGACCGATAGCAGCTGCACATTTTTGGACAACGTAATCACGAAACTAGCCTGTTTTGACTTTTCTGTGTATCTACGAATGCGGATGTGGCAAGCCCCTATGCCAATAGCTTAACCCGGAGCGGAGGCTTCACACTATGACCGTAGCCTCCTCTCCAGGCCTTATTACAACAATGATGACATGCCGAATAAATGCTACTAATTAAATAGGGGCCGAAAAGAATTAATTTGTTATGTGACGTGTAACTTTGTTTACAAATTATGAATTAAAAATCCGAGCAAGAGAATTTGTGCCTTAAAAACCGTTTTTTTTTTAAATTAAACATATTTTATCTGATCTTTTCAAACAAAACAAATACACGAAATGCTGGGAAGGGGGAGGAAGGGCGTCCTCATTCATACGCGAAAGCCGGTTATGAGTCCTACGCAGCTGACCTTTTTAATGGCTAAGGAAAGATGTGTCTTTAGTACATGCTTCATATGCTAAGACCTTGACACCACGCGGTTACCGCCATACATAAAGAGACGCGGGCGAGAATAGCCACAGCTATATGCACTATACTAAGTGCAAACTCATTAGAGTGGACATTGCATGCTTTGTTTACATTTTCCACGCATCGTCCATGAATGGCCCATTCATAGAAGATAATTTACATACGGTTTTGTAATATTTACCTAAATTACTTAAAGATAGACGAATCTAGACTAGACTGTCAACGTGGTGTTGTTCGACAAACAACAAGACACCAGGGGGCCTAAAATGGCTGCTTTATCAGAATCATAATACGAATCACGTTAAAAATGTAAAAGTCTTAAAATGGACTTTGCGGTCATAACCATAAAGACCATTTTAAGAATTTTAAATTTTTAACGTGATTCATATTTTAATTCTGATAAAGCTTCCATTTTAGGCCCCCTGATATCGTGTTCTGATGTGCACAGACAGTGGTAGTACCAAAGTAATGGCTATGTTTTGAGCCATCTCTTTATATGTTTATTGAAACAAATAAGAATATGCGAGAAAAGATAAGGATGGGGGAAACGCCATCCTTATCTTTTCTTCACAGACAATGACCCATCTTCAATCTTGCACCGCATGGTCTGTCACTAACGCACTTGATGACCTTTTGACTGCATCACTGAGCGGAGTTCGCGTCGCTGAATTTTTGCCCAAACGCATTTGAACTTTTTCCAGCTAAAAAGAATAACAAACATTTACCTGAACAACTTCTTTAGTATGTCCCTTCAGTCGATCCAGGCTCTCCTCGGAGGAGTAGTCTGAAGTCTTGATGAGATGAGCTGCATTCCTGGTGACCTGACGTGTAACGTGGACTGGCTGCGATTGATGCTCTTCTTCCACTTCTGATATGTATCCTGAGGTCACTATGCTTGCTGGCTGGCTTAGTTGTCTGGGGAAGATGTGAAGCATGATAGAGACGTGTCGGGAATTTGTGTCAAAGTATTATAAAGTACTAGGTTTCGCTTGCATGGAGATTGGATATTATACCATGGAAATGTATGAGAAGTAAAGGATCTGTCCTAATTCTGACCCAGGTTACAGTCTATCTTTGTACCTAATTTTCTTAAAATCAGTTAAGGCGTGAAAAGGTAACAGACAGATAGTGTTACTTTCGCATTGAGTGTATGCTTTCATATTCTTGGGTACCATTGTTAGTAGCACTTTATCTAAATCTTGAGTGGCTAAATGCAATATGTGGTAAGTTCGAGACACACACTCGCAAAATATTTACATGAAGACTGAAGCATTTTGGACCTTTGTAGCAAAATAAGTACATAACCACAGATACTTGAAATAATGTCAAAGTTTCCTACTATTAAACATCTTGAGTTTTCATATAAACAAATGCTTGATCGTCCTTGATTCAATGTTTTGGCTACATGCTATTGTACAACAACTCTTTGGCACTTTGCCTATCATGTTAGAAGATGATACTAATGTTGTTATGTCATTATTTAACAATAATAGCTAACTTTACAGTGTTAATTTGTTGAGAAACAATTTGGTTGATGGTGCAAAATGTTTTATCAAACATTGATGTATGTGATGGAATGTGTATTACTTGTTAAATGCTTGTGTTTTACAGGGGTAAGGTCTCATTATCAAGTGAGTCACTTCCGTTCGCCAAGGTTAAAGTAATTCCTTTGCATTCACATCTTATCAAGGGAGAGTTGGTTAATTGGAGCATTTCATTTATTTACTTAAGTTGTTGGAATTTATTTTTATGGGACAGATAAAGTAATCAAATGTAATTGATTCCTAAATTGGTTTGTTTTTATCTAAACAGGGTCAATATATCAAGAATTATTATTTAAAATTAAATAATTTATATCAATAATAAGTAGGTATTCAGAACATAAACTAGAATTACACATTTTAATGAAGAGCTCTTTAAGTTTTACAAGTTTGAAGTTGTACAATTAAATGGTGGATTATGCTAACCATTTACTCATTCAAATATAAATACAGTAATAAACATGGATTGCACACTTATTCTAAAATTAAGTCATGACCAAAAGTTCCAAGAATCCATGTTCTGCATAGTTCCAGCAAGGTCAGTTCACACTATGCTGTTATGACCTCAGAGCTATGGTTGTGACATCATTGTCAACAAAACTTGTCCTTTAGAGGTACTCAGGCCCTAGAGACCTTGTGATCATTCTGTCATACAAATCTCCCAGTGGGTGTCAAAAGATGACACATTAAACTCTGTATTTGTGATAAACAAATATTGTTGCAGTATGATTTTGTATTCATAAATTTCTCTCAGTGCCAGTCCAAAGTACGGATTTGTAGATGGCAATAAGCTTGCCCCCCCTTATACAAGACTTAAACTTTACTGGGGAAATGTAGGTGTATGTTAGTTACATTTCTGCCTTATCCTTAGGGGATTATCTTATGATTTTGTATTGATTGAGAAATATATTGTTGGCAGCATAGAACTAGATGTGGTAAGCTTATGCAATGAGTGCACAGCTTTTGTTTACTACAAAAAACAAGGCTAAAGTCATTGATAAATGAACCTATTTATAAGTCAAGCCAATAATGACATATTTTTTTTCTTATTGGCCTGTACTTTCCCACTGCTGGGCAAAGGCCTCCCCCAATTCTTTCCATATGCTCTTTTCCCTATAATATTGCTATTTCATTATGAACATTAAAATCAATTAATTATGAATGAATGCACATGATCAAAATAAGGATAATAAAGATTATATCTTTATCCTGATTGATAAATCAACATCACATATAATAAGCTTTTAATTTAGAATGTATTCTGATAAGATTTGATTGAACTCTTTGATATTGATACAGTACAAAACTTATTTATTGATGATCAACTACATATTTATTACTTTATTTCAAAGCCTAAACTGTGTCCCACTGGTGGGTCTTAAGGCCACCTCTTTCTCCTTCCAAACTTCTCTGTTTTGTGCATGTTCTGGCATTGTTTGACCCACGAACATGATCAGCTCAACATAATTAACTTTTAAAATTCAAAGAATTTGGCAATGAACCTTTTATTCCCGAAAATACAAATTTTAAAACACAGAAACAAGTTTAGCAAGTATTTATTATTATCATAGTTGACAGGTGTGATAAACAGGGTTTATCTTTCATAATCTTTGATACTTCAATAACTTCAAGCTCAGTCAAGATTAAGATAGGAAAACATAAAAATGAATTCTTGTACCATTGCTAGAGCAATTATTATTATTATTCCCTTTATTTAACTTTTGTACAAATTATTTACATTTTTAAATATTTCTTATAAAAAAACAATATAAAAACATTTAAAAATATTATATTATTATATTATTATTATTATTAATTATTATTTATTATTTATGTAGACATAAATAAGACACTGCTAACTGCTAACAACACACATGGTTGTTCTGAATTCGAAGACTACTCACTTGATAGGGGTGCTTCTCTTCACAGGGGTTTTACGCCCTGACTTCTGATGATGGGTGTGTTCCTCGCCCTCCAGGCAGTTCTCACGGTCGCAGCTCGACCGCAGGAAGGGTGTCTTCGAGCGAGACCTTGACCTCAATCCGCTAACCGTCGGGTTCTCCATGCTTCTATGACTGATACTGACTTGCTGTTATCACTGACTTCACACCATCTTCACACCTCGCTCCCAATGACCCAAGGTTGATGATCTCACCGGAATTCCACCGATATTTAAATTACTTCACCGAATTTTTAATACACCGAATATTGCACAAGGAAATCTATTTTTGTGGCTTCATGCGATGCCGCCAAAAGTAACGTAACGAACGTCTCGGTGACTTTCAGCTACACTACACACGGGTGGTCGGTTTAACTCGGTTTTAAACGTTGTAAGATATTTTGAATGCTTGATATGTAACCATTTACAAATATATAAGCGTGTACGGTAAACTGTACACAAACGTGCGCGTTACAATGAAATTCGTGAATTTCGTAACTTCTCAATCGCTAAACATAAACTGATGACGTCATCAAAAAGGACGTTACGGGGATGCCATTAGAAATTTTTTGTAGAAGAAAACACCCCAATATTTATCTAAAAATAAAACAATCTGCATTATTCTTTCCATAATTATTTACTATTATTTTGGTAAATAAATAAACGAGACATTAACATCCAAAAACTCATGCTACATCTGTTCCACAAGGTGTTGAAGATCCAGAAAAACACGGGTGCTGGAACGGCTTTTTGGTGTTGCAAATTCCGAAATAAAATAGGGATGGGATAAAGAAGCCAAGAAGGAAAAGAACTGGGAACAAGAATTCACGGGAGTTCCGTTCTTTTTGACAGTAAGTGGAATAGTGGATATAATCTGTGGTGTGGTGTTGTTTTGGCGGGTGAGCACAAAAACAAGAAATTTAGAAAATAAAAATCATTGTAAAATGGATGTGAGCAAAGTATTTAATAAAATAAAAGAACTCGGACATGTACCCGGTAAACGTGAAGAGTTACGTGAATACTGCCAACTCAAAATTGATCAGGTAAAGCAATTTATCCAATAAAACCAAAGCTTTAATGACACCGTACCTGTAACAAGTTTTTCGTTTATTTATTTACAGATATTAAAGTTTTTACCGCGGCGTATAGTAAATAGTGACGGTGGGGACCTGTTGAATTGTATTTTAAATGGATTCCCGGATAATGCTGCTATTTGCAGGAATAAAGTTAAGGTAAACAACAACATTGACCAAGAACAAGTTCTAACATGTTCACTACTTTGTAAGTTTGTAGAATGCATGTTGTAGTGGTTTAGTCACTCCAAGCAAACTGTTAATGGGTTAAATTTGTTATCTGTCAATGTTGCACAATGAAACTAGAGTAATAAACGATTTAAGTTTTCACTGAAAACAAAAATTGTTAGTGTTCAATTTTTCTCATTATTTTCAATATAAAACTGACTGAAATCTGTTTGTATCTTGACTTTAAAGCTAGTTTCTAATTTTATTCTAAACCAAGCATCATTTTAAAGACAGGGCGAACTTGTGTTGTCAAAGCAAGTTTGAAACTACTATTTCTTCAAACTCAAAGCATTCATTTCAAATATACCAGTTACAGGCACTTTGGAATAGTCAAATTAAAAAGATGTATATCTACAGTCCAGCCACAGGCATTTTAACTGTGGTGGGACTGTTGTTGTAGTTAGCATGAGATGATCAAACAGTTTTTCAAAGTAATGATGGAATTTCACTTATTCAGATATGTAGTGACATAATAAGTAGATAAATTATTCAATAATTGCCAGGTGGTGGAGCTAGTACTACAGACCATGAGAAAAGAGTCCACATCTCTCACTCACTGTGGAGATGTCACTAGCAGACTATGTCTGGAGCTGCCGAGGTTGCCGGTAGATGACCTGGTGCACTGGTCCAATGATAGCGTGCAGTCCATTGTACAGGATACTGATGTTAATATGATGTGAGTGCAGTACACACACTCTTTTATTGTTCTTTATGTAGTTTTAAACTGTATTTCATTAGAATACTTGGCAGTTGCATTGATTTACATCACACCTGTAATCCCCGCAGGGTACACCTCTGCCTAAGAGGTGTACCTTACAGTACACACACATTTCACCAGTTATGTTTAAGTCCCATGTAATAACCACAAACCAAGACTCCGTGGCTGTTACTGAGAAATTCCTGATGGAAAAATCCAATAATATAGCCTGACTTGGGAATCAGTTGTGCTTGCTACCTGTTATATATCGACATGTGGGTAGCCGTGAATAACTGAGGGTACCCGAGTTCGGTTCTACCAGAGCAGCCAGCGCACGTACGTAACATTCTGGCGACGAGGATGGGATTAGGAGGAATGGAATTAGTCCAATGAGACTGACTAAAACAGTCTGTTTTAGTCAGTATACTTTACTTCATATATACAGTCGATTTACAGTTATTATACTTCCTACCAGTAGCAAAGGGTCAATTTTTGTAAGAGGTAAGCCGGAGGACATATCTTTAATGTGAGTAAATGATTTTTCTATAGAATACTAACTGTGCCACTTTTCAAAGGGCAGCCGGCAGGAATCGAGTTGTATGGAACCTTCGCCACTGCTTCCTACTAATCCAACAGCAATCTTATTGTTACAAGAGTAAAGATGTGATCTTAACACTAATACAAAGTCAGAAAAAGAACTGACAGGACTGTACTTTTCTTGTGTAAGAACTAGTAATGAGACATCAGCCCAATCAACAATGTAATGTAACTGCAAGCTGCAGTACAAATGGCATTAGCTGAATGCTCAGTGAAAGTCTATACCTATAATACAAGCGAATCCATCAGAGTTTTACTCATCTTTACAGTTCAATAGGGTAGATGACAAAAAAAATGGAATTAGTCCGTCAGATAGATTTCCAAAAAATATTGGACAGTTTTTATTCTCTTTTCACGTAAACAAAAAATGAATACAGTGCGTCCAAATCTCGCGTGACGACACTTATATTGTATGTACACTTTTTATGTACAAGAGACGTCACAAGCCCCCACTTCGATTATTTGATGCGTTTTATCTTCGTAATTTTTGATTGATTTGCTATATTAAAAAAATACGTATCCAATATTTTTCGATTCGAGACGAACCTACGGACTAAATAGAAACATATTTTTTTACTCAGGAATCATTCCTATTCTGTAAACGCGAACACAAACAGTAATTCTGTTCATCAAGAAAACCCAATTATGAATGGAATATTATTCCTGTTTCCAGTTGGCGCGATGTCCTACCAGAATGCATCAATGCCATATCAACACATGACATAATCACGCACTGTGGATCAGAGCTGACGGGCATAGAGTACAAAGAGCAGTGCATCCACACCTTGTGTCAGTGCAGCTGGACTGAGAAACAGCTTGTACAGCTTACTGCAATGTTCAAGTTAGTATTTAGCTATTTTGAACGATATCTATGTAGTACCCAGATATTATTATTAAAGATTAGATTTATCTGGTAGGTTGACTCTCTTTAAATCAATTTTTCTCTTCAATATTTCTACTTCTTTCTTTCATTTTTTGAGAGTTTTATATTCTATCCTATTCTATTCTGGTTTTCAGAGACATGCAGCTATCGCGCAATGATCACAAGCAGGTAGTCAACAAGATCTGTTCTCACATCATAGACACGCCGCCTGACACACTGCCCCCTCTCGTGCACCAGTTACTCAAGTGAGTTAACCAAATACTAACCTGAGCATAACAGTAAACCTGTAGTATTTACAGAACTAAAGTAAAAACTGTGAGTCTGTAACTAGTGCCAAAGCAGGATCATACAAGCCGAAGAGCCCGGCTTGCCTTACAATCAAACTCAACAAATGAAAATAAAAAAAAACATTCTTTAGGTTTCTTTAGGGGTTTCGGCCGGTGCTAACGCTTTCTCTTTCACACCCGCTGGCTTGCATCTGGCTTCTGACCTCTCACTTTCTCCTAGCAAATTTTCAATACATCTGTAGGTACTTATTTGGAGATATTGTACTGAATTAATTGTGGTAATTGGGCTTTGCCTCCCTTTCAATGAAAGGTAGCGGGCACGCCTCTGGTTCAGACTACATCAAACAACGAAAGGCAGTCAGGCTCTCATTTTATCACATCAGTAGCTGAAGGCGTTTGACGAAATTTACGCAAGCATCGCTTTTCGTTGCTGCCTATATGTCCACTATGCCGTAGCTCAGTCATCACCTGCCGAACCTTTTCCCAACTAAGTTGGGGTCGACTTCCAGTCTAACCGGATGCAGCTGACAACTTGAGTATTTTTCATGGAGTGACTGCCTATCTGACATACAAAATTACTAGGTAACATGCTACCCCTCGGTAAGACCAGTGGTCAGACTTTCGGTGCTGTCTACTCTTAACGACTGAAGATTTACTAACGACAGACGGGACCAACTTAACGTACTTTCCAAGGAGGAGCTCGAAATGTGATGGATAGTCCATGGTTGGTCTATGGACCAACCTCGGCCATCGTGGCTTACCTTCCAAAGATCCGTGTGGTTGTCATTAGTTAGCCACGAGCCCGATACCGCGCCAAATATTTCGTACATAGAGGGCGTAATCGGACTCTTCACGAAGCCGTCAACCAAGCATCATGTACATCATAGTTTGATGCAGTAACTCTATGTAAAAATTATTGCTGGTAGTCAATTTATTTTCTTAAAAATAAATAAATAAATCACTGTTTTCGGTAGGACAGTAACGCATTCAAAACATTATGCTGATGGATGCATTGAATATTACAGGGTACCTCCATGGTACTTATTCAAAATAAAGGTATAACATTTAAAACTTGTATTAAAAAAAAGTTTGGAACTTTGACCTCCAATATCTCCGTAACTAGAATGTTCCCAGATATGGTCTAGAACAAAAAAAAATCGCAATAACGGAGAGACCAAGTGCCTTTCGGCTTCGTTGACGGTCTTTTTACACCCTATATCTTCCTATTTTCAGCCTTGGTACAATCATCATCGTCAGCCTATAGGCTGGGGCATCTATTATTACACTACTTTGCCCGTTCGTTAAGAGGGCCCTTCCCGGCCGTCTCGTCAACGCGAGCATGGTCAGAAACCTTGTTTTTTCATCCAGAGCCACAGCGACGATTTTCTTTCAACTCGCCCGTCTTACCCCGTCCCGACCCCGCACAACTCGTCTCCCGCGCACCTCATACGGCCTAACGCGATGACATTGAACGAAAAAGAGTGTTCGAAAATTTCTTAAACTTGTTCCAGGAAATACTTGTTTTTGAATAAGTCTCACAAGTGTGTGAAATAAATATTTGTCATTAAAAATCTCCATTACATGTGCAAGGTTTCTATCTAGATGTTTTCTTTATTTTTACAGTTTATGAGTACATTATGAACGGCCAAAGTTCAGGTAAAATATGTGCAAAACGGCAATTTTTGGAGGGTTACTTGTATACTGAATTTGTTTCTACTTTTTTTTTTTGCAAACATAGAAACCTAGATATAGTGCTCAGAATACATATTAGTTCAAAAAGTTATGTGTAACATCGGCATAATCACGTACGAGCGTTTGTATGAAAAGTATGACGGGTTGGCCGCTCTTAACTCCGTAATTTTTGTTTTCAGACTATGCAAGACATATCACTTAGAGATAGTACTATCGCATCTGAGCCACTACTTCAGTGTTCGGCTGTACAGCAAGCTGGAACCTCCACCACAGGATTCTGAATCTACTACCATTGATATTGATGATATTGGTGAGTGATGAAATCAAATTTTGTAATTGGAAAGCTTATACGAAGTATTTGACAGGTCACCATCAAACTTAACAAAAAGTATACAGGCATCAAGGCCCATAATATATATACATTATACTAACACCCTTGATATACAATTTATAACATAACATTACGTCTATTTTCCTCGGAAGGGTAACGCAAAGGTGGCTCATAAGTACACCCATATACGTCAGTTAATGTATCTAATGAGCAATCGTCTCCATCTCTAGATGAGAAAAGAAACCTAGTAAGACAAAATGTTTGAACAAGTCAATACTGGCCAATACTGAATTAAAGATCACTTATCAGAACATCTGGCCTCACAAGTTTTGAAGACTTTATAAAAAACCATAGCTTCCAGACCCGAAGGCACCTAAGAAGCCGATTCCTGCCGGCTTTCCTTCGGGAATAAGGCACTCTTATGTATAGCTTCACTTACTGCCTTTTACGCAGTGTCAAAACGTTCACATTAAAACATGTTTTGTCTGATAAGGATTGAAACCAAGACAAGAGAGGAATAGAGATTTCTAGATGTTATATTTATTTATGTAGCGACCAAAACCGCTACGACATCCGCCGCCGCTTATGAACGGTGAGACCTCGGCAAGGAATCACGCCACCTCTTAAGCCAACTATGTGTGCGTAGCGAGGCGCACACGCAGACGATCGACCGCTTGCGATCCTTTTGTCTAGGACGACGACGCACACACGGAGGCCGTTCATTACGGTGGTGACGTAGATTGTTTACCTGGGACTATAAATATCTGTGTCCCGATGTGATTGTTACTCATTTACTGCTTGTACTCTTTGCTGTCATAATATATCTCTGTCGCTTCTCGCTTGGAATTTTATTACACCACTTGTTGCTAAATCGCTTCAGTAGCTACTCCGCTATAATTATATATTATCGCAAGTAGTATAAATAGGCCTTGCAACGGAGCACTATACTACTTCATTTATTTAAATTTCTTGTACAATAGTGGTACACAGGCGGACTTAATGCCATAAGGCATTCTCTACCAGTCTACCTTTGGGTTAAATAAGAAAATATTGTGGTAGGGGGTACAAATAAATAACTAATAATATATCGCCAGTGCACAGTTCTGTAATTTTAAAGCATTTATCATCTTCCAGTCCCACACAGTTCAGCGGAACTAAGCCGCTGTCTATCCACCTGCATCTACCACATCTCGCAAGGTGCAGCTGACCCCGAGCTGGTCCGGAAACACATCCGGACGTGGCCTAAGACGCAGCTGTTGAGAGCCCCCTTTATCATGGACCTGGCTTTAGCCATGTCTGACAAGGGAGCTGACTTTAGATCTGTTTGTTTAGATGTAAGTTTCATCATCTTATTGAGCCGTATAACGTTCAGGCGCCTACCCCACGGGTGAGAATCGCGGCGAATCTCGCCGTGCAACAAATTCAATAGAAACTCCATACGAATCAAATAAACGGACGGTGATGTCATCGCGTCGAGAATTTTTAGGTGCGGCGAGACTGGCGGCGATTCTCTCGCCTGTGGAGATGGCGCCTCACTACTGGATAAAGACAAGACAAGCTTCGTCAAAATGACCTGTGTCTCGAGCATTCAGCCGGTTCACGTGGAGGTGTCCCCAGGTTTCGTCGAATCAGCACGCAGTGGCCACCTCAGAAGTTCCGAACTTTTCAAACCGCACAGTAAAACTTAAAACGAATAATGCAGTCGCGCACAGTCGCAATTTTCGACGAAAATGTGTCTAGCAGTGTTAATAATATTTTTTTAACAACTTTCTTTACAACATATTAAAAAATCGGCACTCGGCCTTTGAGATGTTTTTTATTTTTTTTACGCAACTTTAACACCTGATATCTAAAAATTGGCTGTCGGCACAAGTTAGCAGGTATGCATACGTTCATAGTACATACTAACACTACTTGATGCCACACATTTTGTTCATGAAAAAATAAGTAAGGTCTGGCGGCCCTGGGATCTTGGATTATTAGCAAAATTTTGTATGGCCCGGGAGACGTTAAAACTAGGATAGGCTAGGTTTTGTAGTTTTTAGAATGGTGGTAAAATAATAAAGTAAACATAACTAAGTTGGTTGCACTATTATTTCTAATGTATTACAGGTAATAAAATCAGCGATAGAACAACGTGCCATGGACGATTTGAGAGCTAAGGAGGCGGCGTGGGTGCGCGCAGTCATGCCACCAGACGTCGATGTGGTCTGCGTACTCAAGCTTATCACTACGGAGAGGTAACATACATTTAAAATACCATAACCGTTATCTTGCCCAAACTGTTAGGCAGGTATAGGAGGACACCCACTTTTCATCAGAATCCTGACTCCGGGGGTTGCTATTTGGATATACATCATGGAACAATCAAACAACATTGCCCAGTGTCCAATTTCGTTCACGAACCCTTTGACCCGTTTGAGTCCATTAAATACACGAGACAGTTCTTATATAAAAGTTTAAAACATTTTGTTCCAGTGCCAACCACCGTCAGCTAACAGTTGTCGGTCTAATCAACCTAGCCTTCCTCCTACTCTCTGTATCTCGTCTAAAGCCTGTCGCTCCAACATGCTGGTCACACGGCAAGTTAATACTGGTGCGACTCAGTAAGGCACAGCCCGAGACAGCCGGGCACATACTGAGCCAGCTAGCTGACAGACTGTGTAGCGATACTACCCAGAGGCAGTATGCAGGTACAATAAGACATGTGTGCAATATATAAGGTTAATACTGGTGCGGCTCAGCAAGGCATAGCCTGAGGAAACATTATAGGCTATTTATGGTTAAGCATCATCTATTTGGGGTTCTTAGTACAGGTGTAATGGTGGCATAGTTATTTGATGACTAAAGCAACAAGCAGTCGTTTTGGCATTTAATCGCCATTTAAGAGACCCACGGGGCTAATTATAATATAGCCATTTTTTTTTTTCGGATGGGAAGTCATCAAATAACTCCTCCCGCTCTGGGCGGAGCAGGAGGGTGTGTCAGACTTTTACTGACTAAAACCATCCATGTTCCTTCATCGCTCTTTGTGTTCCGGGGCCACGGTATCTCTTTCGAACAGTCCCGCAGCCCCGGCAGGATTATAATATAGCCTGCAACCAAGATCCACACCTACCTACTTTTAATTCCAGATTGCCTTTATGTCCTTTGCAAGCTGACTCCGGTATCAGTAGAACGTTGCACTCAACTGGGCGCTATCTTGGAGAACTGCCAGCCTTCCCCCACCGACTACAAGGCAGCTGCATCAGTCCTGGATGCTGTACATCCACTCCTCAACTTCAGTACTAGGACTAGAGATACTCTTGTCATGGTGTGCAGAAAAGGATTTTATTCCAGGTATGTAAGATGCAATCATTAATGCATGTACTGTGCTTTGACTGACTTGAACAACTATCTTCGATTTAATGGCATTTATAAATGAACTCCTGAAAGGCACCTCTCTCCTCATACTCTTGGTACATATGTGTACCACTAGACCGAAATGTTTAAAACTTTCTCTATTTAGTAGTTCAAATTCCCTGCGAAGGTGTTATATCGAATATGAACTGTACGATTCCCTCTGGTCCGCAGAGACTCCCAGCACCGCTGCCTGTCGCTGTCGGGCTTCCTGTCCGTGCTGCGCCACGTGCGCGTGAGCAGCTCGCCGGCGAGCAGCAGCCAGGCCTACAGCGAGCAGTACAGCGCGCACTCCTACCTCACGCAGCTGACGGTAGACCTGCACGCCACGCAGCAGGGGAATGTGTGAGTTTCAAGAGCTTTTTACAATATATTTTGCTATTTTAACCTTTTCGGGGGCTAGGAACTAGGATAGAAATAAAGGGTGTAAAAAGGCCCTTAAGCGGGCCCTTCCCGGTCCGTCTATCGTCAACGTGAGCATGGTCGAAAAGCTTGTTGTTTCATCCAGAGCCACAGCGGCGATTTTCTTTCAATTCCCCCGTCTTACCCCGCCCCGACCCCGCACATCTCGTCACCCGCACACCTCATACCGCCTAACGCGACGACATTGAACGAAAAATAGTGTTCAAAATTTTCTTAAAATTGTTCCAGGAAATAGTTTTTGAATAAGTCTTGCAAGTGTGTGAAATAAATATTTGTCATTAAGAATCTCCATTACGTGTGCAAGGTTTCTATCGAGATGTTTTTTTTACTTTTACAGTTTATGAGTACATTATGAACGGCCAAAGTTCAGTTAAAATTTGTGCAAAACAGCAATTTTTGAAGGCTTATACTGAATTTGTTTCTACAATGTTTTTTTTTGCTGCCATAGAAACCTAGATATAATGCACAAAACACCTATTAATTCAAAAAAATCAAAGATAGATGTGTAACAATTGCATAATCACGTATGAGCGTTTGTATGAAAATTATGACGGGTTGGCCGCTCTTAACGAAACCGAAAGTCACTTGTTCTCCCCGTTCTAGACCATACCTGGGAACCTTCTAGTTACGGAGATATTGTCAAAGTTGCAACTTTTTCACAATTTATTTTCAAATACTAGTTTTTAAGGTTGTAACTTCACTTGAAATACCCCATGACCCGCTTGCTATTCAATTCATCCTTCAGGACGTTTTGAGTGCATTACATTGAGTTTTAACGTAAATTTTTCACCCCAAAAATAAAAGTCGTTTCCCAGCAATAATTTTTGCGCAGTTAGTTTGATGTACAGAATGCTTGGTTGATGGCTTCGTCAAGGGTCCCTTTACACCTTGTATGTAGAGAAACACTAAACTAAAGAATACAGGCCGAAAAGTGAGAGAGAATTAAACATAATTATGTTGTGTTACTGTCTGTGTGTTATGATTGAGTTAATTTTTGATAGATTATAATATGTTTTTATTTGGGCAAGCTGAGCTTATGAGCTTGTGTGATGGTACCACCACTGATTACAAAACTTGGTTAAATTTTTTATTATTATTTTGGCAGTGTTACTTCGCGGGTTCGTAATGAGGCAATGTGTATGGAGGTTGTGTCGATACTGCGACGTTGTCTCGTACAAGATGCAATCGTCAAACAGCTGCTCTATACGAGTAAGTATTTTTTGTATTCTTGGTCAATCTATCCACACAGATAAATCACAAATGTATTTATTCTGTGGGTTTAGTTTAAGTTTCTTCTGGGACATATTTTATTATTATTATGTACAATATACATTATTAATTAAAAACTATTAAATAAACTATAAAAGTTTTTTCTTATAACAAAACGTACTCGATCGCGTTCATTGATTTCGGGTTTTTTTTCTGAACCATCTCTGCTGGGTAAAGGCCTCCCCCAATTCCTGCCATGATTTCTTTTATACGCTACCTCTCGCCAGCCCCCGCGGCACACGCCCAGTTGTGTGCCGTCTGCGCCTCTCGGACCCCACTGTGTCGAGACTTGCCCAGCTGGTATTGTGCTTGGCTTCAATAATAATTGCGTATAGCATTTTAGTCACCAAACGGCGCTAGTACAGTTTCCATGCAATACTTTGAAGCTATCGAATAGACTTAAAATCACGAAGCTCTTGATTTAGAAAACAAAAAGTAATTTCTTAAACGCTTCAGCCAATCCGAAATTGCAACTATTATGCCCCTATTAAATTCCTTAAAAGGTCGAGCTTGTAACTTTAATACATTTTATTTTTTTAAGAATTACACAGTTGCGCGAAAGACAAGCAGTTTCTACATGAATCTATCTTGGAGTTGTTGTATGAACACTTGAGTAAGTATCTACCGGAGGGCGCAGAAACTGCCTCCCTGCTCATCAACAAGTGTGTGCAGATCAATGGAGCGACTGCTGTTTTAATTGTAAGTACATAACAATATATGTATATATCCGACACTACCCCATTATGAGCGTAAGGGAACACCGAATGCACGAGTTGAGTATTTGCACACACTTGTGCACTATAATTTCTCCCGCATCGATGACGTATCTCCGCTGAGATTGGCCGCAATGGCCGAAAACGAACAGAAGGGCTAATACATATTCACACACCTAGAATCTAGTTAAATGGCGTTTATTGGATTATGTTTAGTAATGGACTGCTAATCTATGCTAATACATATTATAAAGAGGTAAAATTTGTTTGTATGAAGGGGGGTAATCTCCGTAATTGATCCACTCCTAAAAAATCTTTCACCGGCAGAAACCTACATTATTCGTAGGTGCTTTAACCTATAAATTATATCATGCATATTAGCCGAGCTATCACAATTTTTGCGGACGAATTCGCGGGCGAAGTGCTTGCTATAAAGGGTGTAACAAGACCCTTAACGAAGCCGAAAAGCACTTGTTCTCCCCGTCATTGCGATGTTTTTTTTGTTCTAGACCATACCTGGGAACCTTCTAATTACGGAGAAATTGGGGTTCAAAGTTCCAACTTTTTCACAAGTTTTTTTTAAAATATATGTTTTTAATGTAGGATTTTTACTTTAAACACATCCATGACCCCGTATTATTCAATCCATCCATCAGCACAATGTTTTGAGAGCGTTACATTGAGTCCTACCGTAAAACGTGATTTTTCACCTAAAAAAGGAAAGCAGGCAATAATTTTTGCGTAAAGTGACTTAGTTTGATGTACTTAATGATTGGTAGACGGCTTCGTGAAGGGTCCTGTTACACCCTGTATACCGACGATTGTAGCACCATTTTGTTCATATCTCTCACCGTGTTCTTTTATATTTTGGTAAAATAAATATTAAGTGCAGGTAAATAATTTATTTCCCCCACTACCAGGAGCCTATAGCTCAGCTGCTGTACGCAGTAGCCCAATTCCTCCAGCCCTGTGAGGAGGAGGATTTGGAAGACATCCTGGCCAGCCAGTCAGTGGAGACCGGCAACGCATACCTGAAGAGTAAGCTGTCCAGGGTCATGCAGCAGCTCTGTGATAACGAACAGTTTGTCAATATTGATATGGTGAGTTTCATTTTGGTTCTTATGTTAATGTTTCTTGATTAGTTAGACTAGATATCTCTGTTGTCGATGGTTAGACCACGCTGAGATTGACCGCAATGACCGAAATCGGTCAGGAGTTAGGTCCATACCCGGTGGAATTTTAAGATAGCAGTAAGGTCTTCGGAGGCTAACTGTAACTTTTTAAGAACTTTCGATACCTCAGTTGGTACCATAGAGATTTTTGATCCTTGTAAGGATTGATTGGCATCAAAAAAGTCATTGGCATTTTTCTCGCTGACTGTTCTTCACTTCTTCAATCTTTGCTCACCCAAGGCTGAGTGTATGTCTTCCAAATTTCTCTCGACTTTTGGCGGTCTTGTGTAATGGCTACCCAGTTTGTTCCAGCCACATTAATGAGATCGTCTGTCCACCTAGTCCGTTGTCTTCCCCCATCTTCCATCCAATCTACGGCATATATGGCCCGCCCACTGTTCACTTTTTTACAAAATCTGTGAATGCAAATCGAAATTTTTCAAAAAGGTCAGGTTAGTCTCTTAGAACCGTTTTCTGCGGCTACAGCGGCTAATGTAGCTGCCCTTACTGACCCATCTCAAAATGACAACCGGCACATATATTTAATTACAAGTTATGGCTTAACGAACTATAAAAAAGTTTTGATTTGGAGAGCAGCGTGTCTTACAATCATGCCTGTGTTTTCACACAGGCATGACTGACACCTCGATGGATTAAACTTACGCCTGGTAACTGTCTGACAAATACATTAATTAATGTCTGTAAGAAAGTAAGCTTATCCATGGGTCACATTTCAATTTTGCCGATCATTAGCGATGGTTGCATGCCGCTCTCATATTAATGTATTTAAATGCGGGAACCGATAGTTATAAACCTTTTTTGAATATTACAAAAATTCTATACAGCCAATGAGATTTAAAAGATTAGAGCGGCCCTTAATAATATTACTATAGCCTAAATTCCGTTGTAAATAATATTTATAAATTTTAGTTTCCTTACCTCTGTCTTCTACTCCTACACTAAAATCTAAATAATAACATGACATTGGCAAAATGCACAAACCGTGCAAAGCCAGAAAAAAAAAAACATAAAAATATGTTGACCTCGAACATTTTCGATTTTGATTCACGAATGCTGCCTTACAAGCGGGCGTATGACACTAGACAGCAGTAGCGAAGGGTCAATTTTTGAAGAGGTAAGCCGGTTTTTTTATTTGCCTGTACTGTCCCACTGCTGGACAAAGGCCTCCCGCAATTCCTTTCATGTGCTCTTTTTCCGTGCCGTCCAAATCGTGTCGCCACCTCTTTCTGGGCCGGCCTCGGCGGCGCTGTCCATCTTTGGGCAACCATCTAGTGGAGATTTTATAATTTGTCTTTAAAATACTGTCTGTGCCATTTTTCAAAGGGAAGCCGATAGGAATCGAGTTATATGGAACCTTCGCCACTGCTAGACAGAGCGATTTATTACTAAGTAGTAACAAGTATTGGATTACGATTTTCTTCGTTTTGTCCCATCGCTCGTAAATATTTGAGTATCTTAGTACGCAGCCAATTATAAAGAAAATATTCTTATTACAGGAAGAACCCGGTCTCTCAGACTTAACACCAGAATCGAAAGCCAAATGCCTAAAAGTACAGCAAACACTACAATGTTACGAAACGTTGATAGCACATAAAATACTGCAATGGAATCCTAGCAGTGAGACAGCTGCTAACAACGTGTACAAGCTGTTTAAAGCTTGCAATCAACTGCTGGAACAGACTAAGGTATTGTGACTAAATTATTTACCTAAGACTGACCGGAGAAGAATGTATGTCGAGAAGTACGGAAGAAGAAGACATGCTGCGCCGACCCCAAATAAAATTGGGGTAAGGAGTGCTGGAAAAAATGCATAACTCTTAAAATGGACTTTGTGGTCATAACCATAAAGACCATTTTGTGAATTTTACATTTTTAACGTGATTCATATTATGATTCTGATAAAGCTTCCATTTTAACCCCTCTGATGACTGGGAGGAGAAGGCAAACCGAAGAGAAAATTAGAAAGGTATGGGGAGGCATTTGCCCAGCCGTGGGACAAAATAGGCTAGTTAAAAAAAAGAGTAACCCCATACAGCTTGAGTAAAGCAATATACGTGTAAGAAATTTTGTCCCGCTGTTCCGCTTAGATTTATCGCTACGGTCACGGAGCACTGAGCCTAGATTGTACAAAACTCAGGAGGCCTACTCCTGAGTTTTTCCTTCCTCCAATTTCCTTCTCGCCAATTAACGAGGAAGCCTTCCAAGGCGTCCCGCCATCTTCTCCTCGGTCTGCCGCGACCCCGTCTACTGTCTCAGGGCTCTTTACAAGCCTACTTAGTGTAAAAAAAACAGCTGACGGAGTTATTCAAACCAAACATTTTCGAAGTGCCATTTTCACTTCACAGTCTTGTTTCAGGTACCTCCAAAAGCAGTGAAGAAAGGCAACAAATCTCTAAACGAGACTCGCGAGACAGTAAAGTCTCAGAAGAGTCAGAAGTCTCAGAAGGACAAAGGCAAGGCGCCGGTGAAGCTGGCCAACTTGGTCAGGGACAAGGCGGGCCCGTTCAAACCCCTGCCTTGTGTGTGGGACACGAAGTTCTGTGTGAGGGTGGTTGAGCTGTTGTACAGGTAGGTCAACTTGAAAGATATACAGGATGTAAACTGACCCGTCTCATAGCTGTCAACCAAGCATTCTCTACATCAAATTAAGTAACATTGCGCAGAAATTTTTTTGACGGCACGGTTAGCGCAGTGGCTGAGCGATTGATTGCTGCGTTGCGTGTCGCGGGTTCGATCTCCGCACGGAACAATTATTTCTATTGCCTACAGATAGTTGTTCCGGGTCTGGATGTTTGTATATGTGAGTTTAAATGTTTGTAAACGCACCCACGATACAGGAGAAATTCCTAGTGTGGGGCAAAAGAAAAAGAGAAATGATTGCTGGGAAACAACTTTTTTTTGGTGTGAAAATCACCATTTACGGTAGCGGTTAATTTTTGTCTTTAAAACGTGTGGAAAACTTGGAACTTTGACTTTGAATATCTTCGTAACTAACAGGTTCCCAGGTATGGTCCTGAACACAATGACGGGAAGAACAATTGCCTCTCGGCTTCGTTAAGGGTGTACGACACATTTTATTAAATTCAATGTAATGTTTGCAACTGACCTGCATATTTTATTAAGGTTCTGAACAAAAGCAAATGGAAGCCTGTATAATCTCAGTTTCTTGTACATCCTTTTTCCTTGAAAGGTAGGCCCAGTTTTTCTCGGTTGCTGAGCTTGTAGTCCTTCATTAAATCCCCAAGTCGCGTTGAGTTCTAATCGAGTTTTCAACAGGAATTCCTCAGTAGCAACTTGCGAGTCCTGTGTTTATGAAATGTCGATTCACCTCTGCCTTATCGTTGACGAAATAAGGACGTGAATTAATCGTATCTTTTTAATTCCTTTCTCTGGCTCTATCTTTCCCAACAGTGAGAACGTGCCCTGGTCTTCCCTGGAGCAACGCAATCAGATCCGCGGGCGCCGCGACTTCCACGCGTGGGCCTTGCGCTGCGTACACTCGGTACTGCTCGCCGAGCTAGACAAGAAGGCCGTCGCTACGCACGTGGTCAGCATAGCCAACGTCCTATACAACAGATGTGTTTCTAGGTAAGTACAGGTTCCCCAGGAAAAGTATGCGGTTCGGCAATCGTCGGTTATCTTCGAAAGTACGAACATGCGTCATACTTTTCATACAAACGCTCGTACGTGATTATGCAGTTGTTACACATCTATCTTTTTGAACTAATAGGTATTTTGGGCACTATATCTAGGTTTCTATGGTAGCAAAAAAAAAAATTGAAACAAATTCAGTATAAGCCTCCAAAAATTGCTGTTTTGCACAAATTTTAACTCAACTTTGGCCGTTCATAATGTACTCATAAACTCTGGCCGGCTGTAAAAGTAAAGAAAACATCTCGATAGAAACCTAGCACATGTAATGGAGATTGTTAATGACAAATATTAATTTCACACACTTAAAAGACTTATTTTTTAAACACGTATTTCCTGGAACAAGTTTAAGAAATTTTCGAACACTATTTTTCGTTCAATGTCGTCGCGTTAGGCGGTATGAGGTGCGCGGGAGACGAGATGTGCGGGGTCGGGGCGGGGTAAGACGGGGGAATTGAAAGAAAATCGCCGCTGTGGCTCTGGATGAAACAACAAGCTTTTCGACCATGCTCGCGTTGACGATAGATGGACCGGGAAGGCCCTCTTAACATAACTGGCGAATTGTCAGTAAATAAATAAATAAATAAATAAATATTGCTGGACATTACACACAGCGCCATCTAGGTGCCACACTAAGCAACGAGGCTTGTGTCGTGGACACCAGATAGTTGATACTACTACATAGATACTTTTTTGTTTGTAAATACATACTTATTATACATATAAACATCCATGACTCGGAAACAAATGTCCATGCTCATCACACAAACATTTGCTCCTACCGGGATTCGAACCCGGGACCCTAAGAACGTAAGGCAGCCTCACAACCGCTGCACCATTCGGGTCGTCAAAGTACTGTTACCGTCAGTGTACTGTTAAAGTCTGTTTTTTAATCTCAGAGTCTAAATTGACACATGCAAATGTCAAACTTACAAATAATGCTGCCAGCTCTTTTGTGTAGTGTTGTACCTACGATACCGGTTTGTTGAATCGTAACTTTTTATATTTATTAGACTATTAGAAAAAAATAACAGATGCCATCAGTGTTACACGGTAAAACGGATATATACCCTTTTCTCTTACAAAACGGTAGAACTTTTAAAAATTACGGCAATTATTGGAACTTGACACCATACAAACAATTACAATTTTAAAAATAATTAAGTTAATACGGCAGTAAGTGTGTGTTTTGAATACGGCAACCCTAAATTTAATAGGAACAACACTGGACGCCGGTTAATTTACCTAAAAAACCATACTACGATACTGATTTTTTTAACGGCAATTTACGGTAGCGGCACATCACATTATAACCAATTGCTATTTTGTTAAACTAGTTGTAAGTCCTTATAATGTAACTGTTTGCTGTTCCTTTCAATAAAAAAAAAACACTATTTAAGACTTGCAAAAAATTGGCAAACCACGTAATGTCAGTTTAGTCTCTGAGATTAAAAAACGGATTCTAGGTATACTTCTGCCTAAACCTTAATTACATTACCATTATTATGTTATGGGGTGAAAAGGACATCAACGCACAATCGCTACCGCGTATAATTTCAAAAGTCTTTTAAAAACTATCGAGAGATGGCAATATGCGACTGGTCAAAGTAACTCGACAGATGATTATCGAAGCGCATACCTTTTTTGGTTTAGTTTAGCTGTAGCATTCTTTGCGAAGCACGAGCAGGCGTCATATGACTTTTATAAATATTGACATAAGGTTTAAAGTACAATGATTGTTGCATGCCAAAAATATGTAGATCTTTCTAATATCACAATGTTTGTTAATAATAATAATAATCATTTATTACTAGGCAACTAAGACCCATAGATAAAAAACACAATATATCTTCTTCTTTATCTTTCTTGTTAAAATTGATACTGACCACCGACGTCCACAAACCATTTCGTTTATTCAAAATTGATCTCTAACTTCATGGTAACAGGTTCCAACATATGTGCGACTTCGACGACCAGACGACGCTGGGGTGTCTGGAAGTATTCAAGTCTTGCCTCACGTTGTTGTTCTCGCCGCTCTACTCGCTCAAAATGGATAGTTTCTTGTTGGCGATAAGTAAGTACCTATTGTGTATCCCGCGATTGTAATTTAGCTACCAAAAATTATACTGTCTCATCTGGTAATTGAACATAGGACCTCACGATCTCAGGACCATTGAAGTTGTCTATAAAATATTGCCAAATTATGTTGGACTAGATTTTGTCCTCGGCTTCCACGTGGAGGTCGGAAATATCCTATGAACTGGGTTGGTCATGGTCTATCTGTACGCTATATTTCATCCAAATCTGATCAGCCGTCACACAGTGAACAGACATACAGTTTCCAGTTCCAGTATAGATTCCCCTTCATCATGATCATCCATAGCCGACTTCACCCACGGCTGGGTATAGGCCTGTATTTGCTTGTGCCAAGCTCCACGTTCTTTGGATTACCCAAATTAAAATAAAATATCCTACATATTATAAATGCGAATGTTTGTGAGGATGGATGGATGTTTGTTAATCTTTCACGCACAAACTACTGAACCGATTTGGATGAAATTTTGGCACACAGATAGGTTGTAACCTGATTAACACATAGAATCACTACACAGTATAAAACAAAGTCGCTTCCCGCTGTCTGTCTGTCCCTTGTGTATGCTTAGATCTTTAAAACTACGCAACGGATTTTGATGCGGTTTTTTTTAAGAAAGAACGTTTATATGTATAACATTGCACCCGTGCGAAGCCGAGAGCCTTTATAAAAAGGAGAAATATTTTTTATCCCGGTATACGATCCGGTGGGACCCACACGGGCGAAGCCGCGTGCATAAACTAGTAATTCATATTTTTTTTGCCTGCAGCCGAAAGCAACGACGGTACATCAGGAGCAGAATGCCTAGCGAGTATTCTGGAAACCATCCACACTGCGCTCGAACATATTGAAGAGGACAGCATACCTGACGAAAGAGACGTTATTGTCAAGAAGCAGCTGACGGTGCTCATACAAACCGCTGCATTGTTGCTGGAGACGCCTGTAGCTTCTTGTCCGCAGAAGACCAGGGTAAGTTACCCGAAAGACCAAAACGTACAGGTATTTATTGCAGAGCTCGTAAATAAACAATAACAGCCGCTCGGATCAATCTTCTAGTCGAGTGGATGGACTAGTCTAGTCTTCTAGTTCTAGTGGATGGGTGACCACCCATTACATACCGAGTTTCTTCCGTGTTTCGAAAATCACGTTAAGCCGTGGGTCCCGGCTGTCAATTGTAGATCTTTGAAAGTCGTTACAGATAGTCAGTGGCCCGAAAGTCTAACAACCAGTCCTACCAAGGGGTATCGTATTACCTTGTACTAACTGGGTTGTGGAGGTCAGATAGGCAGTCGCTCCATGTAAAATACTGGTATTCAGCTGCATGCGGTTAGACTGGAAGCCGACCCCGACATAGTAGGGAAAACGATAGGCAGATGTCTGCGAGGTTGCAATGGGCAAAAGCTTGCCTTTTATACTTACATGCGTATGCATTAGCTGTGTCATACACCTTGAAGTTCTGATTTCCAGTCATTTTCTGTGCCAGAAACTCCCGTAAAGATAAAAATACAACCGATTTGAGAACCTCCTCCATTTTAGAAGTCGGCTAAAAATTTACGCAAATAATTTATAGAGTTTGGCGGGCGCCGTAAAACTATTTATATGTTCATATCTTCCGAACTTTTTGCTGTGAACATGTGGTGTGTTATTATTATTTTCAAACAAATTATTTGTTTCAGATACTGGTGAAATTCGAAGAATACATCCGAACTAGCAAGCAGGAATGCCTGTCATTGATAGGACCGCTGCTGACGTCATACTACAGCTCGCAGCAGGAGGCGACGCTACTCGACGAGCTGCTCGCTAAGCTGTCCTGTGCGCTCGGCAGGATCGATGTAAGTTGATATTTAAATCGTTTCCACCAACTTGCCATATCTAAATTATCTGAAAATGTCTCGAGGCAAAATTATGAATTTTCAGGCCAAATGCCCAAGGCCAAAGGTCCCCAAAGCTGCATGATATATTATCGTAACTATAATAAAACAAAGAAGCAAGACCTTTGTCAGGGTTAAATCGAAAACATCGCAGATTTTTTCATCTCTGAAGACGACACATGGGAGTTTCTTTAGCAATGTGACATACAGACCTCAACATTATCGGCGGCGGAAACCTATCGGCGGCGGCGACCTCTCGCGTCCGGCCCTGGTTCAATCCATGGTCTGGAGCGAGACGGAATGGGACGCCGTCACCTCCTTCTGCGAAGCAGTCATGCTAGCGAAGGAGGTGGCGGAGAGAGGAGAGACGTGAGAGGGAGAGAACCTCACGTCCCAGACGTGAGAGGGAGAGAATCTCACGTCCCAGCCGCCGCGGGAGACGCACCGGGCGTCGGCGCCGGCCACCGTAGGCGCGGGCCTGTGGACGGTGAGCTATGGGCTAGCTCGCCGTCCGTCCGTCTTATGGCGACAGGCCGTGTCGACGGCGCAAGAGTGTTCCACGCGCGCCTCAAAGAGAGTCAGCAAACAGGAAGGGGTCCGAAGGACCGATGCCTGCCAGGGTTGCGGGACTGTTCGACAGAGAACACAAAGGGCAAAGAAAGGAACATGGATGGGTTTTAGTCAGTAAAAGTCTGACACTCCCTCCTGCTCAGCCCAGAGCGGGAGGGGTTATTTGATGATATGCCATCCGAAAAAAAAAAGACCTCAACATTAATAAAAAAAAAACAAAACTATATAATTTGAATATGTACTTAACAAAACGACTGCAACTGCTTCTATAGATAGTTATATTACCTCCTGTAGGGCTTGTCATATATCTTTGTTGACAGTTCAAAGTGATGATCACTTGGCGAGTTTGATATACAATGACTGTTCTTGTTAGTTTCAACTGACACTACCCGTGCAGAACTGTCATTGTATGTCAAAAGTCGTAACTATGAACTGTCAACAGAGATACGCAATAGCCCGGCTGGTCCTGTTGTCACCAGTCTGTACGACCAATAAAGTCGATTCGGTCTTTCATTGCGATTGGGTGACTGTACCGTTACGGTTTCCGGTTGCGTTCGAATTCTACCATGACTCAGTACACTGCCCTTTTCAGGAAGAAGACACTTCAGCCGGCGAGGACACGAACTACTTCACCACGATAGACTCGCGCACAGGCCACGCCGTGCTGAGCGCGGTGTGCGCGCAGCTGGGTGCGCGTGCGCGCGGCCTGGATCACCTGCTGGGCCGCGCGCGGGACCTGGCCGCTGCTGCCAACACCGCCGCACATGCTGCACACCAGCGGGTACACAGAGGTACATACTCGTACGTGTTACTGCCCAACAGGAGACGTGGTGCCGTTCGGTACTACGATTGAAATGTATTGAATGTGACAGACCTTAGGAAACTTTAAAAATTAGGAATAAAAATGAAAAAAATTGTTTTGTTCTGCTCCATACAAAAAATAAAAGAATCGCTTTCATTAAATAATGACTTTACGGAAAAAACTATCATTACATAAAATATTGGTAATCAGTAAATGAATACGCTGGTATATTTTTTTCTTTTCGAAACAAGTAACTTCATTTTCAAGGGACGCTATATCTATGGAGTTTAATTTTCAGCCCAATGTGTGCCGGCGCCATTTTATTTTTAAATACCTACCACAAAATTGACGTGTAAAAGTGTCGTTAGAAGACCCTACAGAAATAAACATCATTATTTCAACTAATGCTCCGTTTACTTTAATTCCAGAACTAACTGAAGTATACAAGGCCCTCATAGTCCAGCTGTGCCAGCTAACAACGTGGACGGCTGGCTGCTGCAAGCTGCGCTGTTGCGTCGGAGGGGGAAGCGAGCGAGTACTAGCCAGTGCAGTGCGACTGTACTCGCTCCTCGCCGCGCTAACCAAGCAGATCGACGCCAGTATGGCGCAGCAAGTACGGTAAGACTACTAAAAATTTATGAAATTTTTAAAATTCAACAGCAACGTCCAAATATTTTCAGGCTTCTTTGGCCCATAGATATATACCTTACATACTAACATACAAAACAAAACATAAAGCGTAAGCTGAAAGAACATTACCTCAAATCTATAATAACCTAATTGTGTAGCGCGTTGATCAAATCTCAGGCCATGGCATGCTAAGAAAGACCCCAGAGGTCTAATTGTGTGCTTTTTTAAGTTTAAGGAACTTGTAATTTATAAACATAAAATAAATAAATAATACATAATGATAAAATACAAATAAAAAAAATAAAAAAAACATTAATAAAACTGCCATGGACCAACATATCCATGTAAAGGTGATACATGCATGTCACTACATCTTTACCTAAATGATCAATACAACCTTCACGTTCATTTTATCCTATTAAATGACTTTGTCATGAGGAGCTCGTGGCAAAATAATAACAGACGCTCAGGTCGATCTTTAGGTTAAGCCGCGCTTGCCTAGGTTGGTCTGTGGATGGGTGACCGCCTATTACATACCGAGTTTCCTCCGTGCGTCGGAAAGCACGTTAAGCCATTGGTCCCGGCTGTCATTTGTAGATCTTTGACAGTCGTTACAGGTAGTCAGTGGCCCAAAAAGTCTGTCGACTAGTCTTACCAAGGGGTATCGTATTACCCAGTACTAACTGGGTTGTGGAGGTCAGATAGGCAGTCGCTCCATGTAAAATACTGGTATTCAGCTGCATCTGGTTAGACTGGAAGCCGACTCTAACATAGTTGGGAAAAAGCTAGGCAGATGATAAATGACTTCGTCATTAAATAGTTAATCAATGGGATTCAATGAACTTAGAGGGTTGTATTGATGATTTTAATGATTTCAGTAAATCCATATTAGTAACACTCGCGATTCATATTTTAATCAACATACAGGTAATAAAACTTAAGATAATTTTGAATTTCGCGGGCTTTAAGGTGGATGCGCAAGGGTAGCCCGCAAAATTTAAATTTTCTTACGTTTATTGCAATTTGCAGGTCAATGTCAGGTTGTATGTTGATGCAAATATGAATCGCGCCAGTAACACGTATGGAGGCACAGAATTATAATCATTCAAATCATCAATACAACCCTTTATGTTCATATAATCTCAAAAAGTGACTTTTTCATGAAATAGCTATTGAATGTGATTATATTATTATGAACTTGGAGAGCTGTATTGATGATTTGAATGATTATAATTCTGTAACTCCATAAGTGTTACTGGCGCGATTCATATTTTCATCAACATACAACCTGACACTGACCTGCAAATTGCAATAAACGTAAGAAAATTTAAATTTCGCGGGCTACCTTTGCGTATCCACCTTAACGGCGGCTTTAAGCTACACTTGGTCGAGCACCAACAGGGGTCGCTACTTATTGCATCAAATCAGTGACATCTGTTGGCGTCTGTTGATTGAGACGAGTTTGTTGCTCACTGTCTTGCTACCAAGTTACTGTGTAACAGTATAGGTGTCGCTACAGTACAGTATTATATGGTAGAGGCGCTATCTTTTTTCCTTTTTTCGACGGTAGTTGGATGGTCCTCTGACCCTAACTAATTATGTGTTAATTAGTTTACTAATACTACTGCAAGTAACACTACTTGATTGTGTTGACCCCTAAAAAAAAACATATTTTTATCTTTTTGTTTTAGCTCGACATTTTTTTTCATATCTTAAGAAAAAAAAATCAGCTGTTCCCTACAATATGATCGCATTAACTCGTCAAAATGTACTGAACAGCTGATTTTTTTTTTCGCGGTTTCCGGGTTGGTCCCATAGTGAAAGTTGTTCATAATGATGAGTACAATGACCCCTTAAAAGATTTCGTGTATGAATAGATACACCTTATATAAACAGCCAGACCCGGAACAATTACCTTGTAGGCCTTGTAAATATTTTTTTCCGTGCCCGAATCCAACCCGTGACACGCAGCGCAGCAGTCGATTGCTCAGCCACTGCGCCAACCGTGCTGTATATCACACTCTCACAGTACTCACACACCTGCAGACTTTCGCTGGCTATTTAACTTTGACCTTTTATCCAAAGGCACTAGCTACCCGCCCCGTCTACACACAGGTGCAATGTTATTAATATAAACCTTCCTCTTGAATCACTTTATCTATTGCTGAAAACTGCATTAAAATCCGTTGTGTAATTAAAAAGATCTAAGCGTACAGACAATGGGAGCGCCTTTGTTTTATCATTACATAGTATAAATCAAAGTCGCTTCCCGCTGTCTGTCCCTATGTATGCTTAGATCTTTAAAACTACGCAACGGATTTTGATGCGGTTTTTTTAAATAGATAGAGTGATTCAAGAGGAAGGTTTATATGTAAAACATTGTACCCGTGCGAAGCCGGGTCGGGTCGCTAGTACTATGTAAAGATTACTTTTACCTCTCCCAGTTTCGAGCGCCTTCTAAAGTTAAGCGGCAAGAAGCTTTCAACAGTGATGGACAACCTCATCACATACTTGGAGGCATCGCAGCAACAACAGAACGCGAGCAAAGTGCTGCGCGAGACTAAGCTCATACCGCGCCTCGTGCTTGAAGCTGAGCAGTTCAGCAAGCGAGTCATATTGCTCGCTAACAAGGCTAAGGTAGGTGTAAATTAACATCACTGCTCTCAAGGAAGACATTGTGAGTGAAACGGGATGTCTTAGAACCATGTACCAAACTGCAGTGGGCCTGGTAGTGGGTTACAGCTCACACCCTCACATAGAGAGGAGGCAGGTGGTCCAGCAGTCGAAAAAGTCATGCATTATTTGAGCAAAGAACTTGTTCGAGGAAGCACCTATACAGGGTTAGTTTGCAAAGACCAGCCAAATTCTCAGATATGATGTAGTACATCATTGTGATCCGGGGGGGCTCATAGAATTCTTTCATCAGTTTAAAAAAAAAATACAGCTGTTCTATACATTTTGATCGTGTAGGTTGTACTCTTTTGTAGGCATTACTCTTTTGTAGGAAACAAAGATCTGTATGTATGTATGATCAATATGTTTATAAATAAGATTTTATAGGTATTGTAGCAAAATAAAATCAAGTTTCGCCACATAATATACGTATAATTTTTGTAGACTTAAATACAATAGGTAAGACTTGGCATATTATAGCATACGGCTCACTGAAGCATTGACGCCAATGCACTTGTTGAGCCTCTGGTAAAGCAGCGGCGATGTGCTGACGACTTTCAGAATGTGACGCGCCAGGTGCAGGACAGGGTGCTGCACTCGGGAGAGGCCAGCAGTGCACTGCGGTAATTTGAGTAGCTTGGTTGGCGGCGATACATATTTACCATCAGATGGACCGCCTGCTCCTCTGACATTTGCCACCCAAAAGAAATATAAATCCACTGACAACAGGTTTCATTAAACCAAAAAATAAATGAAGTTAGTAATTCTGTGTATTGTATTACAGTTAAATTGGCAGCAGTATTTGTCCCTGGGTACCGCGCGCGACTTCAGAATCAAAGGTCCCGTGCTACAAGAGGCACTCCACCCGAGAGAACAAGCCGATGAGACGAGAAATGAAGGTAGCATACTTAGAGCTATAATGCGTGTAAAATAGTACATTGTTCACCGAGAGGAGAAAGTGACCGATTACCGTCGAGGGTGTCGTTTGATTTTAAAACACCCGAGATCGGGAATCGCACTTTCTCTCGAGTGATACATAGTGCTTTATACTACACCTACGAGGAAAATAAAAAATTGAAATTTATATTGAAATTTTTGCAGTTAGTGAAGCTTAATGTAACACTTTTTCCATTAATGTTTGTTTGAGATGTTTGCGACAATGTAGGAGGAATAACTGGCTGTGCTGTTGGCCACAGAGCATCTTATATATATGCTGTTGGCACTGCGCTCGTAGAAGCCTCAAACAACACACAAATTGAAAATGGCGCCAATGGCGTCTGCAATTTTCACATGTTCTTTTTTCAAATTGTTTATCCTGCCGCCGCAGGGTCGCACTGCCAGCCCGACACCATCCAACACATAGCTAGTGGCCAGTGTCATTTTGCGAACTTGGAGATAAAAACTCACTGTAAAAACTTTTTGGCTTTTGATATTTAGGTTACCGGCGCATAGTCTTACCCAAAATTAAAAAAGAAAAACCACGTAAGAAATGGATTTTCATACACTTTTCTCTCCCGCTCAGGTGCGTTTTCTCCCCGCATATTTGTTCGATATGCAATGACGTACTTTCTACCGTAAATTTGATAAAGTATCAAGGTACTTTCCAAGCAGGTGTAGTATAAAAACCCTTAACAAAGCTGAAAGGCACTTGTTCTCCCCGTCATTGCGGACATTGTTTTTGTTCTAGACCTTACCTGGGCACCTTCTAATTACGGAGATATTGGGGGTCAAAGTTCCAACTTTTTACAAGTTTTTTTTTTTAATACAAGTTTTTAATGTAAGATTTTTACTTAAAACACCTCCACGACCCCCATACTATTCAATCCATACATCAGCACAATGTTTTGAGTGCGTTACATTGAGTCCCACCGTAAAACGTGATTTTTCACCCCTAAAATAAAAGCCTTTTCTCAACAATAATTTTTGCGAAGAGTTACTTAGTTTGATGTACAGAATGCTTGATTGACGGCTTCGTGTTTTTACACCTTGTATGCTTCTTCAGTTAGGTCTGCACTTTGGAATCAGCTGCTATTGTTGAACTACAAAACTAACCTCAAGCATTGTTATACATATTCAGGTTGTGCCGATCAGCCAACTCCATTCGTCATTTACTAACGCTGAATCATGTTAGGGTTTGCTCTGCACAATTTGAGTTAAGCCACGGACAAGTCTGACAGATTCACAGGGATCTTTATTTTCGTTACCATAGAGTTGTTATTGGGTAGCAGCTATCAAAGGCAAAATAACTTTAAAACAAATCGGCCATGTGTGAGTCGGACTCGTGCATGAAGGGTTCTGTACCATCGTAGTAGTACCCCTTTAATTTTAAATTAATTATTTGTTGTTATAGCGGCAACAGAAGTACACATTCTGTGTAATTTTCAACTGTCTACCTATTACGGATCAAGAGATAAAGCCAGCCGACGGACAGCGGAGGCTTAGAACGGATCCCTTAAAAGGACCAGCTTAAATACTTTCTGAATTTTTGGAAAAACATTTAAATAGAATATCATGTTCACGATAGTCATTAACGTTCTTTATTATGTATTTACGTACTGCAAATTATTGCTTTGGACCGCATTTTTTCATGTTAAAATAATAACGATGCGGTCGACGTTAAAGCAGGTTTTCCTAGAAGATTACTCGTGTCTGTATACCTTTAAAATTCTTATAATTTATTTGTACACTTTGCACACTTTCAATGTAAAGTCAACGTACTGAAGTCCTGATTCACCTTGGATCGTCAAATATCTTTGTTAAGTACTTAGGTAAATAAGTACAGTAACGAGCACCAATATGTAAACACTTAACAACTTTTAAAAGTTGTTTTTTTCCTACTGTTCAGGGGGTCTAAAATGGCCGCTTTATCAGAATCATAACAGGATAATAATATGAATTACGTTACAATTCGTTAAATGGTCGCACACAAAGTGACAATTCATAGTAAGTACCTATTAACTGCGACTGTGACCATTTTAAGATTTTATCGTAATTTATATTATGATCCTTAAAGGATCATAACATAAAAGTTTTATGATTCTGCTAAAGTGGCCATTTTAGGCCCCCTGATTAAAATGTCATGTTGTTACGAACATTATTAATTAGTACTGTAAGTTTGTTAGTTTAGTTATACATTTTATTATTCATGCTGTGGTCTCCTGTAAGTGATGGAGTACACCTACGTGATACTTTTCTCGTACATTATTTATTTCATGTGTTTGTGTACATCCTTTGTTGGAGATCCTAAATAAATAAACATAGTATTCTGGAACTCATCTTTTTTCGTTATTTCTCGCGAAAAAGGAAAGCGTATACATATTGATGCTCGTGACTGTACATACTTCAATTATTGACTAAGTAAATCCGGGTGCCAATTTCGCGTCAGTGCAAATTCACAGAATTGGTTTTTTTTTCTGTATCCAGGGGTATACGGTAGCGACCAAGTTCCGTGACAAAATAATAAGCTCTCGTTTTAATACTAAATCTTGAAACTGACAACTAGTAGTTGTCAAAAACCGAGCCCTTATGTCGTTTATTACCTGACTGAGCGACAGCAAAGACATTGTAATGTTTAAGAAAATAGGTGTGAATGAAAAAGACCTATTACGGATCATGAGATACAGCCCGCTGATAAGACAGACGGACGGACGGACAGCGGAGGCTTAGAAATAGGGTCCTGTTGGTTACCTTTCAGGTTGGTTACCCTAAAACGAAGGGGTTCAGTAACCGGGCATGGAGTAAGTGCAGCCTTCAAATTCAAATTCATTTATTGGTGTGATTTTTGGTACATTTTACATGAGATGTCAATAATAAATAATAAGTTCCTCAAAAATCTACCTTAACGGTGTACACTTTTTCACTTATTTAGTAATTATTATAAAAAAAAAGAATAATCAACATATTAAAATAAAATAATTACAACAAAACACGAAATAACTTATAAACATAGGTCACAAAAAACAAGCAAAACATTTACAATTGAGTACAAAAAAAAAAAACAAGGAATGGAAATAAAGATTCAATGTCAAAATTTAATAAATTTCAATGTCAAATATATTACAATTTATCATTAAGGAATTCGTCAATAGAATAATAACATTTTTCCAATAATACATGTCTTAATTTGTTTTTAAATTGAATAATATTTAAGTCCTTAATTCTATTTGGTAATTTATTAAATATTTTTGGGGTCTTTTCCTTTCGTCATACCAAACAGTGTTTTCATAATTCTCGATTCCGTCTAACTCCACTTTGACCATAGCTAAGCCTTACTCTATGATAATGTTATAATTTCATGTCAGCTGCATGTAAAAAATATCTGTTGTAGAATTAGTAAATCTTCAAAGTCAATGTATTGTTCGCAGATGAAGCCGACATTGACGCTGCAAGCGTTGCAACTGAAATAATCGAGCAGATCACGAGTGACGCTGAAATTGAGGACGAGGCAGCGAGTGATGAAGAACCTTCTAGAAGGAAGCGCAGAAGAGTTTCGTGAATTGATACATTATGGTATGTAAATAATAAATAAAACGATGCTAATTGAAAAATTGTCGTTTTAGTACCTCACTAAGCATGTACCTTCTCCGGCAGGGATATTAATTCATAAGCAAATTTACACTCTACGTCAATTGCCGTGCTTGCATAAATTGCAAATAGTGTTAATCACTTCATACATCTGTCAACGACTGATAGTGTAACGCAATGAGAATAATCAAATTGCTTAGCAAGCAATTTTCCTAAATTGAATAATGAATTTGGCGTCCGCATCCAGAATAACTGACTGATTTAGCTTACATAATGTTCTCATTGTTGCAACCTCGCTGTAAGAAGCAGTGAGCCACAGAGCATCATATATAATACTGCAGTGAGCCATAATGCACCAGACCGTCAGCACACGGCAGTTAGTAGTCGTGTCTATGTTTGTTTTTATGTTTTCGTAAATTAAACTTCTCTTAGTACTAAATAATTCACGATACTTATTTGTAAAAGATTAACTACGTTCTATTGCCATATTAGATGAATAATTGGAATGTAAATCAATACATATTAGGTAAAGCAACTATAAGTTTCCCGTTTTCCTCTATGATTCCGAAAATTTACGCCACATTGTAATTAGTATGGCTTCTTAAAACTCATTACTAACTAATCCATCGACATGACCACTTTTAAGTGTTGTTTCTTAATGGTACATTTTGGTGCAAGTGTGGAAAGTGCGTCACGTACGGGATAGGTACAGTTTATTAGCCTAAACCTTAGGGAAGCAACTTACCTCAGCCTCTCACACCTCTGTCTAACCCTTCGGGAATTGCAGATTGCGGTTTAATATGCTTAGCGCGAGCTTGTAGCGTCCACCACCTGCTCATCATGACTCTTTGGCTAGAGGGAGAGCGGGTAATCCCTATGGTTCTAACAGTTTCTACCTACATAATGATGTGTGTGGGCAAAACCTTTGATATACCTAGGTACCACTTAAATAAATCAATGGGAACTCCCCAAACTGGCAAAAATAAACTCAGTTATGTTCTTATTATCTTTAAATGGAACAAATAACTAAATATGTCAGACACAATGTTTAGGTATACTTATGTAAAGTTATATGCACCTAAACGATATAAAGCAAGTCGAATAAACATTTCTAGAGAAAAAGTTGTTGACGCCCGGTTTCCTGAAATAGTCATTATTGCTGTAACATTAACGACCGCAGAAAATATTATTTATTATTAATAAGTTAGGTAATGATCATTTTGTAAGTCATTTGTGGTTACAATCAAGGTTTTATTGAGTAATGCATTATGAGTGCGAAAGTTAATGTTTGTTTGTCTCACCAATTATAGTCTTTATTACTTGATTACCTACTCGAGGAGCTCGTGGCAAAATAATAACATTCGCTCGGGTCGAGCCGTGCTTGCCTAGGTTGCTCTGTGGATTGGTGACCGCCTATTACATACCGAGTTTCCTCCGTGCCTCGGAAAGCATTTGAGAGCCGTTGGTCCCGGCTGTCATCTGTAGATCTTTGACAGCCGTTACGGGTAGACAGTGACCCAAAAACTGTGACTACCAGTCTTACCAATGGGTATCGTATTACCCAGTACTAACTGGGTTGTGGAGGTCAGATAGGCAGTCGCTCCATGTAAAATACTGGTATTCAGCTGCATTCAGTTAGACTGGAAGCCGAACTCAACGTAGTTGGGAAAAGGCTAGGCAGATGATGACTTGATTACCTACTCATTAAATGAACAGAAAATAACAAATGTCTTTGATGGTTCACTGACTAGCGCGAATCAAACTCACGACCCCTGCCGCTAATCATTGGGCCGCTGATCGCTTACAATGGGTGCAAAGCTAGGTATACAGGGTGTAACAAGACCCTTCACGAAGCCGTCAACCAAGCATTCTGTACATCAAACTATGTAACTTTACGCAAAAATTATTGCTGGGAAACGACTTTTTTCCCCCCTTGAACCCTTGAGAGACTCTGTGACCGACACATTCGGGACGGACCTCTTCAGGAGCTGCCACTCCACAAAAAACAACATGCCTACTCCACAGGAAAATCCACAGAATCTGCACTCCACAGTGTGATCTCCAAGATCGAATGTGCAGTAGACTACAAATGCTCCTCACTAGCTGTTTTTATTGACATAGAAGGCGCTTTTGATAAAACCATTTTTCATAGCATCAACGCAGCCCTCGAGGAACACGGCGTAGACTCGACCCTGCGAGGATGGATCACAAACATGCTCAGACTGAGAGCCGTACAGGTTACGGTGAATGACACTACTAGAGCCATCGTGGCGAAAGGCTGCCCTCAAGGGGGCGTCCTCTCGCCACTTATTCTATGGAACCTCGTGGTAGACAGCCTCATCAAGCGTCTAAATGACAGAGGCTACTTCACGGTGGGCTACGCTGATGATATAACCATAATAATAAACGGCACACACGAAAATACACTATGCAACCTTATGCGTCAAGCCTTGAAAATGGTAGAGGACTGGTGCAAAGAATATAAACTAGCGGTGAACCCTACCAAAACTGAACTCGTCCTTTTCACAAAGAAAAGAAAGTTGGCAACCTTACAGTTACCACGCTTCTTTGGGACCACCCTAAACCTGTCGACTGAAACCAAATACCTGGGCATCTATTTGGATAAACAACTGAATTGGGCAAAACACACCGACTACATCACCACAAAAGCCAGCATAGCCCTATGGCAGTGCAAAAGACTGCTCGGCAGAAATTGGGGCCTAAGCCCTAAAATCACCTACTGGCTATACACCACAGTCATCCGACCAATCATCACATACGGCTCGTTAGTTTGGTGGCCCAGGACCAACCTGAGCACAGCCCAGAAAGATCTCGAGAAGTTACAGAGATTTGCCTGCGTAGCAATCACCGGTAGCATGAGGACATCACCCACTGCCGCTTTACAGGTGATGCTGGGGTTGTCACCTCTACACCTCGTTGTAAGAGAGGAGGCTGCCCTAGCGATTTTCAGGCTCGAAGTATCCGGCACCCTCAGTAAAGATTCCAGAATCAAACATACACGCTTAAAAGATGATACTATCAAGCGGCAGCCCATGATGGCAGCACCCAGCGATAGAACCCTGAAGACCCACTGCTTTAAAAAACACTACAGCATAGAGCTCACAGCGGAGACGCGTGACTACTCAGGTCTAAAAGAGCTAAGGATCTACACTGATGGATCAAAGACCGACGACGGGACAGGTGTCGGAGTGTTCTCCAACGACCTAAACATTAAAATATCCAAACCCCTGGGAATGCTCAACTCTGTCTATCAAGCTGAGTGTGTTGGCATTATCCAAGCGGCGCACGCCATAGAGGTCAGAGAAGTTACGAATACCCATATTCGTATACTCTCCGACAGTGCCTCAGTCCTTCAATCATTAAAGAGAAACCAGATCACGTCGAGACTAATACTAGAATGCCATAATGCCCTAGAACGTGTTACGGTACTAAACCACAACACTGTGACACTACAATGGATCAAAGGACACAGCGGATCACTTGGAAACGATGCGGCTGATGAACTTGCCAGAAAGGGATCCAGCACAAAAGCTTTCGGACCCGAACCCATTGTACCCATTCCCTTCAAGCAGCTAAGGAGTTGGTTAAAGCATCACACTCAAACGCAAGCGGGAAAATGGTGGACCTCGACACCAGGGTGCAGGCAATCCAAGGAAGCTATGCCATCCCTGGACACGAAGCTAACCAAGCGCCTTCTGCGCCTGGACAGAGATAGCCTGCGACTGGTGGCGGGGACCATCACTGGACATTGCTCACTGAACAAACACTTCCACACCCTAGGTATCACTGATAGCCCCCTGTGCAGAGCGTGCATGGAGGCGGAGGAAACTGTAGCGCATGTACTCCTCGAGTGCACCGGCGTCACCCAGATCCGTGAGGAGACTCTTGGAACACCGAGATCCCTTGAGGATGTCCTGAGAAGACCGGGAAGTTTGATCTGCTTCTGGAGGGAGGTGGGCTGGTTGGCCACCATGGCTCACGTACAATGGTCCAATTTAGGGACTAAGTGCGGAAACCAAACCCTTAAGGTGGAAGCGCAAGGGTAGCCCGCGAAATTCAAATTTTCTTACGTTTTTTGCAATTTGCAGGTCTGTTTCAGGTTATATGTTGATGAAAATTGAGTCGCGCCTGTAATACGTATGTAGTTACAGAATTATAATCATTCAAATCATCAATACAGCTCTCCAAGTTCATATAATCTCAAAAAGTGACTTTTTCATGAAATAGCTATTGAATGTGATTATATGAACTTGGAGAGCTGTATTGATGATTTGAATGATTATAATTCTGTAACTCCATACGTGTTACTGTCGCGATTCATATTTTCATCAACATACAACCTGACACTGACCTACAAATTGCAATAAACGTAAGAAAATTTAAATTTCGCGGGCTACCCTTGCGCATCCACCTTAACATATAGAACATATATATATAACACGACTTTTTTTTTGGGGTAAAAAGTCACGTTTTATGGTAAGACTCAATGTAACGCACTCAAAACATTGTGCTGATGTATGGATTGAATAGTACGGGGGTCGTGAAGGTGTTTAAAAATCTTACGTTAAAAACATGATTGTATTTAAAAAAAAAACTTGTGAAAGAACTTTGACCCCCAATATCTCCGTAACTAGAAGGTTCCCAGGTATGGTCTAGAACAAAAAAATGATCGCAATGACGGGGAGAACAAGTAAGTACCTTTCGGCTTGGTTAAGGGTCTTGTTACACCCTTTATAATAATAAATGTAAAATTAAATAATTCATGCATTCACACTTAATACAGGGTGTAAGGGACATTGACCCACAAATGGTCACCACGTGTTCAGTACATCAATCGAAACACCCTCCCAAACACCCTCCCATAGAAACTTCATCGGTTATTATGATGTAATATGTGTGGATGTTTATATGTAAGTATGTATTTACATACAAAAAGTATCTATGTAGTATTATCAACTATCTGGTGTCCACGACACAAGCCTCGTTGCTTAGTGTGGCCCCTAGATGGCACTGTGTGTAATGTCCAGCGATATTTTTTTTTTCTTTTTTTTTATTAAAAAAAAATTGTTTTTCGTACAAAAGTGCCTAGATATGGTTAAAATGTATGGAACAACAGATTTTTTTATAATAACCGATGAAAAATGTCTGCGTGTTTGGTATGATGTATTGAACACGTGATAATCGTTTGTGAGCCGATTATTCCACCCTGTATAAACGAATTTCAATGCAATTCGGCACACACCATGAGCTGGGTTAGGACATATCCCACGACTCAGTTAAATACGTTCCTTTCGCATTTCCCGACTACCACGCAGGCAAAAGCCAAAAAATAAATTATTAGGTACCTATTGATTAGCGAATGATTGACTCAATTATCATTAATGGAGAATTTGTAGCATCAATTCTAATATTCTGTCAACATTAACGTCCAATCTAAGCTACTAGAAAACTACTAAATACACTACTACATAAATTGTACACAGATATTTATAATAAAAACGTTGGAAAGTTCGAACATCAAAGTAATGATCGTTCTAAGCGAATCGTATTGCTCATAGTAAGTAGGTATATTTCGTCGAAACGACAACATGAGGGGAAATTGTTAGCGGTCCCCGTTTCCAGTGAAACCACAATCACTGTGTTGCGTAAATTCCGTAAAGCGACCGCATCCTGTATAATTAAAGTGAAAAGCGATAGCTATATGTATTGTTGTTTGTTATTATTATTAAAAAGTGAGTACGTACTACAACCCATCGGCCAATTAGACTAATATTATTAAGAGGTATTTTTTTTTTGTAATTTGTATGTAGTAGTAATAATCTTTGGAACTAGCCGATTCTGAAAATTTCTTTCACTAAAGTGGCAATCTACATTAGCCCCGAGTGTCGTAGGCTGTATTTAAAAGTTCCCGTGGAATAATTTTTCACCATAATGCGAGCGAAGCTGCGGGTAAGAAGCTAGTCTATACATACAAATAAATAATAATTGGAGTGTTTGTTTGTAATTTAAAAATAACAAACAAATAACAAAAATAAATAAAAATAACAACTTTTTATTAAATGCATATGAAAGTATCTAGGTACGGAGTACGGTACATAAAGCAAAAAGAAAACGTTATTTTTTAATTTTGACTGTCTGTTTGTTCCGGCTAATCTCCAAAACGGGACTGATTTTGACGGGAGTTTTACTGGAGACAAAAAAATCGATTCAAATAGGAAAGTCATATTTTTGTAATAATTTCACGCGGTCGAAGGTAGCGGGGCACAGCTAGTTTTTAATAAAATTACCAGTAGGAAAGTACAGGTCAGTTTTTATGAAAGTATCTAGATGATTCGGAGGTGTTTATTGAACCGCATGTCCTACTTACCTGGAAAATAGCTCAATAAAGCATACTTTTCCTTTATTACATAGAACGGGACGCTTACTTTAAAATTAAAAATCCCCAGAGAACCAATATCGATGAAAACGGTCCACGCCTTCCTGGAAAACGTTTTTAATTAGCTTTTTTTTGTCTTGTTGTTTTTTGCCACCGGTTACGTCAAATGCACACGGGGTTAACTGCAGAAGGGGAATAAAATTAATGTTTTTTTGTTAGGTTAGCGCCTGATAGTTTAATGATAGCAAACTTTTAGTGCAAACTAGTAGTAAGCGAGCGTTACGGCTCGCTTAGAAGTTTCAGGCGCTTTACGAAGAATCCGTTAGTACGAAACATGCCAAGAGAAAATACTTCGGTCGCGTAAGTATCCGTGATTTAAACTTGGTGATAAATACAGCATGTATCACAAAGGTTCCAAACTAAACAACGAATCTATTGGACCGACATCTGTGAAGAAATATCGGATGCCTGCATTTGGGTCGAGTAGGTTTAGGTACTAGGTATTGAAGTTTTGTATGCGACAGCATCGTAAGGCGAATCATGGCAGCACGGTGTCTTGCTGCGACATGCTGACCACGACCACTCTGTCAAGAGTGAAACGACAAAGAAGAAGTTGCGACAGCTGATCATTTTTTCGTGATTACGCTGTTGGTCCCATGGATAAAGCTTTTCATTTTCAATCTCGATCTTAACCCGTGTGTGCGTGTATCTGCAATTCTGCATGACCAGTGCACATAAACGTAGCATTGAAACGAATTTGCCTAAACTCTAGCGAGTGAATTTTAAGCACGGCCTCTTAAAAATGACCACGCCTTTTTGATACTTCTGTTTATTATTTTAAATGTAGGTATTAAAAGAAACATAATAAAAAGTTACGTAAGTACGTACAGTACATAAGTACGTAGGTACTATTCATCAAAATAATATTCCAGGTAATCTAATAAATCGTACGTATAGCTGGCCGCAACATCAGTACTTTCCCTGAAACTTTGGTTCTAGGAATGGTATTCGATCTAATGTTTCGAGAACTTGTCAACGCAGAAAGATGTACCGATGTACCTATCAATATTGGATTCTACGGCATTTATAGATTGAAAATACTATTACCAAGAACAAGATGGTCTGGCTGGGTATGGCCTATTCGCATCCGAAATTGGAAACGTAATTGAACACACTATCTAACGAATCTGTGGTGTAAAAGTACCTAGTCGTGTTTTCGATTATTGTACAGTTTTACAGATACATTTTTATACCGAAACCGAAAGAGAAATGTTGCTCTAATCGGTACAAGCATTAGTATTAGGGTCGGACTCCAGCGAAGCGGAGAAGACGAGACGAGAAGAGAGATGTGATGTAAACAACCATTTTTTTTTTGGCGGTGGCTTCTCGGAGTTTTGCCTCTGAGGCTGGCTACTGCTTACCCGGGCAAATCGAGTGGATGCCTTAAACGAATCTAAGACCTCCAGCCAGGGGCTTAAAATATACTTACAAACTAAGCGACCACAAGCTCACTAAGGGCACCCCCTGTGGATTACGAGCCTCGGCTTGGGCGTCGCTGGGGCGGACAGCAAAGGGACAGACTGGATCTGATCGATCAGATGTAAACCACCAATAGAATTTCGTTATTTACACTTCTCGTCTGCTTTTAGCATAGGCTAAAAAAAGTTGAGCAGAAAGGAGAGAAGATGTTTCGTAATTGTTTAGGCCAGCGGGGACGGCATGAGACGTGGACTATGTGCTGTGTACCTACTGTGTTACAAGTTCAGCCTTGACGTTGACGGGCGCACATTGAACAGTGAACGTTTTCATTCAAGTCTTTGGATAATAATATCGAAATGCGCAACCGGCCCGGCCGCACGCAACCATCTCCAGTCTCGCCACAGACTAGATAGCTTCAGACAGGGCACTCTCATAGAGAAAATTCGACTCGCTTAAGGTTCACATATCATGTTTGACAGTTTTTTTTTTTTAATGTTGCGCTGCATCCGATGCGGATCTTTATGCAAAGGCGTGGTATGGCTTCAGCCTAAAAGGTTTTTCTTGCTAGGAATTGGTAATGTTAGTTTCATTTTATGAGCTTATTTATTGCAATAATTGCAATATGTTTTATCAATAAGTTAGAAAGGGAATGTTAATGTTAGGAAAAAAAACTTTTCATATTACTTTCATTTCTTTTTATTTTTTAATTTTGTTTTGTATTTATTATAAGCTTTTAATTGCATTTGAGGTATCAAAGGTTTATTTTTTAGTCTGAAGACATCTGTGCGTTTTCTTTCGTTGTCGAAAGAAACCTTTTCTCAAAATGATTTCGACACACAAACTGTTTGCGAAGTTTTTGGAAGCTCAAGCTTCGCAGTCTTTCACAATTAATGCACTGTAACCATTTTTTGAGTCCTATCTCACTTTTTGGAAACATATGAAAACTGACGTGCTTTCGTCTACTAGCACAGGTCACAACACAGCACTTATTGTACATGTTGCACGATGATAATATTACAGTTTCAGAAATTGAGAGGATAAGTTACGGAAATAAATCAAGGCAAAACTTCACTCGATCAACTTTGAAATTGTGTGGGGTAGTTAGTAGATTCAAAAGTTTTGACAGATCAACAAACATGGCGTCATACAGGCAGAAATGTGGAAAGCGGGGGGGGAGGGAACTGTCAAATGAGATATGTGAACCATAGACATAGGGTTAGAATATTTTACTTGAAGATTACCTGACCTGAGTCTCGCTCTGAAATAGGCCTTATTACGTCCTGGCCACAGCTACTGGCGGCGCGGTGCGCGGTGCGGCGGGCGGCGCGGCGGGCGGCGCGACTTGCGGTGGTAAGCCACAGCTCGACTAGCTGCGACCGCGGCGGCGTCAGCGGTGGACGTATTTAGAGGACGGCTAACTATTAAAATGGCCTTATCAAAAGTGGCACGGTATTTAAATTGTTGTTTTATTTCGTCCTACAATGTTTTATAACATGTTTTGATATCTATATTACTGGGGGCCTAAAATGACCACTTTATCAGAATCATAATAGGAATCACGTTAAAAATTTAAAACTCTTAAAATGGACTTTGTGCTCATAACCATAAAGACCATTTTAAGAATTTAAAACTTTTAACGTGATACATATTATGATTCTGCTAAAGCTTCCATTTTAGGCCCCCTGATCTACTCAATATTTCACTAATAAATTGTTCAGTATCCATTATTTATATAAGCTCAACGCCCGATAAAAACAAATTTATTTGTTTCGATCGTGCGATGTTGAATACGTCCACCGCTGCCGCCGCGCGCGCCGCTCTGAGCTGTGGCCTCCTCGATACTCGCTAGTACATTTGTTTCAATCGCACACCGCGCAGCCCGTCGCCGCCGCGTGCCGCGCGGCGCTCACCGCGCCGCAGGTCGCGCCGCAATTCGCGCCGCCGGTAGCTGTGGCTTACTTCATACATTGTCTACCATTTGTTTTCGCCGCTCACCGCTTGCCGCGCCGCTCGCCGCGCCGCAATCCGCGCCGCGATTGGCTGTGGCCAGAAGGTTAGTCAGCACTGGTTTTGATGAAAACCACTGTCTCTATTTGCACCCTCTGAAGCTGTTGGTTGGATTGGAACAGTAATCCATGGGATTCTATGCTACATGCAGATACGAAGAGACTTCAAACCAGTCGCGAATACATAGGTATAAATAACACACACACGCAATACGCATCCATATTTGAAGACTGAACAAAGAGAGCAGTTAATTCTTATTTAGCATACCTATCACATCACACACATATTCTGCTGACTATAGTCATATCATAAAGGACATAGGTACCTAAGGGTCTCCTAACCCCGCTAGCGAAGGAGGTGGCGGAACCTGAGAAGGAGAGAGCCTCACGTCCCAGCTGCTGCGGGAGACGCCCTGGACGTCGGGGCCACCGTAGGCGTGGGCCTGTGGACGGTGAGTAATGGGCCAGCTCGCCGTCCGTCCGTCTTATGACGACAGGCCGTGTCGACGGCGCGTTCGTGTTCCACGCGTGCCTCAAAGACCTGTCAGCAAACCGGAAGGGGTCCGAAAGGACCGATGCCTGCCAGCATCTCCTTGCGGGCCAGATCCTTGGCCCGCAGGACAGCCTCTTGAAGGGCGGTCTTCGCCAGAGCGGGACCCCTCATTTGATGATTCCCCATCCGAAAAAAAAGGGTCTCCTAACCATTTAATACCTACTACGGGAAATTCTCTAGTAGCTATTATACAAATTGGGCGTTCATCAATTTACCAAGCAGTAGTATTTTTTAAACTTTCAGACCACATAGAGATAGATAACTACGTGGTTTTCATTTCAACCATTTATACAAGCCTTTAGTGGAAGTATTAGAACTCTAATTGAAAGCCATAAATATACGCAATCCTCGACGAAGATGTCACAAACAAGTTAGACCCAATTCCGATTTAGCTCTCGTACTTTTTAATCAAAGATTAAAGCTGAACCAACAATGAATTATCTGAAAGTGGTACAGCACCAAAATGGAACCTTTGTCATCGCCAGGAACGAACAACAATCGTGTGTCTTAAATCATCGCGCGATGACACAAATGTTTCGTCAACACGCTCATTTGAAACCCGGCCAACGATAAACTCACTGAGAAATTGAAACATCTTTTCTAATGATTAATAATATAATTAATTCTCAGCTACAGTTTTATTGTGTCCTCCCATTTTCGATTCTCGGAACTCGACAATTTGAATACCTAGTATAATTTTTTGAGAGTCTTGTATTATAAAAGTCGTTCGGCCCGACGATTTTCTCTGAAATATTGAGAAAAACATGTCTAGTGCTTATCCTTGACGGAGGAGTTTCATAGAATCGATTCTAAAAGCGTCGAATTTATAGGTAGGTAGGTTCTGAATTAGATTCTCATACCTACCTACGCGAATTGTGTTTATTGAGGACGAGTGTAAACATAGTCTATTATATCTTCGAATGATTAATAAATTACCATCTGAAAATATAGAATATCGGCTTATAGTACCTTACTTATTAGAACCCTCATAATAAATTGGCATTGTCCAAAAATTGGCAAATCGTGCGGTGTTCAGCATGATTTGCAAATTATTGATTTAAAAATTACGTAACCCAATTTTGCGTTACAAAATTGTGTTCAAACAGAAATCATCGACACGACAAAGAAGAAGACAGCGCCACAGACGGCTTTTTTTAAATCGCGTTATTACGTTTAAATATTACTTAGATACGCGGTTTCCACGCGATTCCCGCCGTTTCTGAACGCAGGCTAAAGAACACAGTACACAGTCATATCAATGACACATATCAATCACATTGCTTTTAACAGTTGACGTATCGGAGCTGTTGATCCGCTTGCTTACCTTGGGTTTAAATTCAAATTCTTTATTGACTTAGTAGGTTACAGAAACGAATTTGAAGCCTCTGTCTCCTGAACCAGGCGTATCCTGTATGTCAGGAGTCAGCGCAGCGCCCACTCCTATATAATTTGGCATAGAAACTAATGTCAACATAGGAATTGACAAAACATATGTACTACAAAAAAATAAACAATTTTAGAAGAAGTATCAACAAAGTAAAATAAAATACAATGACAGAAATGAAGAGTGCGAAAAAATATGAAAAAACATCAAAAATAAAATTTATTTTTAGATTAATTTAATTTAATTAATCGCGCTGCCGCTGTGTGTTTGTGGGGGGTGTGAACGTGTGTGTGTCGGAGGTGTGTACGTGTGCGTGTGGGTGGGTTCCCTTTCGACGTTCGGTTGACGCCTGTTTGACGGCGAGGCGATACGGTGCCGATCCCTTTCGGATTTGATATGTGTGCTGTGTCCTTTAAGCGTATTTCACGATATTTCTCGAGATGACGTCGTTGAGGGTCAAATTAAATTTAATCACATTTCTTCAAAAATATAAATTCATAGGCAGTATTATTTCATGATAACTAAAGAAATGATTAGGGACCTTATTCCTCGAAATGATTTCTCAATCCCTATTAAGTTCCTAATCCAATCAAAACAAACGATAAGCTAGTTAACGCTGAAGAATCTTGGTAATAAGTTACTTCGAAATTCTAGGAATAATCGTCTCGTAATCGAAATTTTGAATAAGTACCTTAATTAACCGAACATAATTTTCAAGTGATTTAATTTTACCATCGCGAATAACATTAGCGCGATTATCGCAGCCGAATATCAGAAATAAATGCTACGGCTACGAGTCCAAAAACATGAACAGCAATTTAGTAGCCATTGTGAACGTTTGTAGCGTAAAAATCGGTCACGCAAAGCACTTTTCTCAATCAATGCACGAGGGATGTATTGAACTGTTGAGAGATTTTAATGGGTATTAATTTGATCTCGGTCCCTGTTATAGTCGCCATTCAAGCAGCCGGCCTTCCAGGGCTACGCGCGACAGCTGCGAACACCGTTCGGCGAATGGGAGAGGGGGATGCTGCCCGGAATATTGAGTGAGTTTATTTTGTCGTGGATATGCGGTTATAGAGACAAGGCTACAACATGGTTTATTCTTATTCTGTGTACATCTATACTTGCATACATACAAACTACATACAAATAAATAAAGTTGAAGTAAAGTCAAAAACTTCTGCGCCGATTTCAAAAATTCTTTCACCATTAGAAAGTTACATGCACCCTGAGTAACATAGGCACCCGTGCGAATCCGGGACGGGCCGCTAGTCACTTATAAACAAAAACACATTTTTTAATTTTTTTTCTGTCTGTCTGTTTGTTCCGGCTAATCTCCGAAACGGCTGGGCCGATTTCGACGGGACTTTTACTGGTAGATAGCTGATGTTATAAGATCTAACAAAGTCTCCTTTAATTTTAGAAAAATAATTAGGGTTCCATGTAAAATAAATAAAACCAAATCCGACGTTGACAAAATCTGATTAAAAAATGATAGTAATCATTTCACGCGAACGAAAATCGCGGGCAACAGCTAGTTATTAATAAACTGCTGCAGTACCTCCAATCCCAGACAGTGGAAAGTCACTTTCTTACCATCGAGTGAAAAGCACCGTGTAATTACTAAGCATTTCTTAGAACTTTTTGGTAAGCCTGAATTTGTGTTCAATTTCGCGTGCCCTTGTTCGCAGACAGAAATTTCATAGAATTCCGTTTCGCCGATAATCTTTCAGATAATATTTGGTTCTTGTATTTTTATTTCGAATATTATTGTTTTAACGATTATTTACTTGAATGAAACAAATTTCACAAAAATACAATTCAATGAATTTTATAATCACATTGTTAAGGGTTCCGTACCTCAATCGGCAAAACGGAACCTTTACAGGATCACTTTGTTGTCCGTCTGTCTGTCTGTCTGTCAAGACCGTTTTTTTCAGGATTGCGTGGCGGTATCAAGCTGAAATTAATACCAAATACTCAAGTCTGCTACCCCTTGGAGCAATGAAACAATCAAACTTGTAAATCAACCCGATCAAAAGATGTGACTGTTTATGTCGCATATTATGCGATTTCACAAGGGAATCAAAACCTAAACCGAAGTACCTTTGACTTAGAATCATGATTTTTTTGGCAAAAAGCAAGGTCGGTTTTTATATATCAAACATATCAAGCAGTAGAATTATATTTCAACGAATATTGATTGTTCGGTGTATTTTTCCGTGGTATTTCATATTTCAACGAAAATGTAAAAGTAGACATTATGCTGTCCATAATTTTATAAATAAATATACACACAGTCGAATGCGTCTAACGTACTCCATTTTGTTTTGTTTTGTACATACACACACCACATAATAAAATTGTGGCAAGGAAACACTAGGATGCAAGAGCGAGCGATTAATCACAAGAAATTTTCCATTTGCTACCTTATTTGGAGATATTATAGCCTCACATAAATAAAAATCTTATGCTATGACCATAACATTCTAAAAAAAAAAAATGGTTGCTAAAATAATACGTACAAAACTGCAACTGCATGTATTGGATGATATCATCAGAAACATGATGCGCCTGTAAAACTCCAAATGCCTACCTAACCGTCCTATATTATGTACCTGGTACATGGCAGATCCCCGATTGTCAAAACTTCCCAATCACCATCTCCATTCGATCATCGGATGAGCAGAAATACGGCCAAGCGTCACGTTTATGGTTGAAGTTCCACGAACCCAAATAAAGCGCGATGCTTCCACATATTTTATTGTGCGAACCGCCAAGTCTGTGGAATTCACTGCCGGCTTCTCAGTCCCTCGATCTCTTCAAAGTTCTAGTGAATCAGTTTCTTCTAGGCAAGCGTGCTCCACCCTAGGCCGCGTCCTCGCGCCTATTCACGAAAAAAAAACTTAAGAAATTATTTGATAGTAGCCGCGAGCAAAGTGAAAGAGCTTGTTCGAAAAACCTTTAAAAAATGATTACAATTTCTATGTAAGTACTAACGTAGTATTATTAAGTTGGCCTGCCCAGTTCTTCTTAGAATTTTAGCAATATAATCAACATTCTGAGAAGAGTTATGTAATTAATTTCAATTTTAGCGTTCGCTGTGGGAGTCTTCTAAGTAAGCGAGTTTCCCAGAAGTCCTGTTGCCCTTGTAGAGGCCTCTGTACCGTTATAATCATGTTATAACGTTTAAAATCCAATACTTGTTAATTTAATTGGTTTACTAGTAAGTGCTTGTGATTATTGCAATTAAATAATTATATCTTTGAAATAATTGAATACAACTCTAGATTACACGTCACGAGAACCTCACGTCAAAGCCGCCGCGGGACACGCGGGCTTGTGGACGGTGAGCTATGGGCTAGCTCACCGTCCGTCCGTCTTATGGCGACAGGCCATGTTGACGGCGTGTTCCACGCGGGCCTCAAAGAGATGTCAGTAAACGGGAAAGGGTCCGAAAGGACCGATGCCTGCCAGGGTTGCGGGACTGTTCGAAAGAGATACCGCGGCCCTGGAACACAAAGGGCAAAAGAAGGAACATGGATGGGTTTTAGTCAGTACAAGTCTGACACTCCCTGCCGTTCCGCCCAGAGTGGGAGGGATCATTTGATGATTTCCCATCGGTAAAAAAAAAAACAAGGTAAACGCACACTTATCAGAGCCGAAGGAGCCGAAAGAATCGAGAAGCCGAAAACCTCGCCAACTTATCGGCGTTGAATCAGACGAATAGATAACGATACACATAACCTACTTATGAAAGAACATTTTGTTCGGCGCGTACAAGTATGGTTTCATAGGATTTCCTTTATGTTTAGAGTTCGAGAATTTGAGCTATAGTGCTGCATGTTTACTGCTTTTAGCACGTGGCCGTAATGAGAACTAACGACGCCATATTGTTATTTCCATAGCAGTGATAGCCTAGTTGTGTGACCGTCGGACTGTCAAGTCCGTAGGTCTCGAGTTGGAACTCAAGACAAACCTCTGAAACCAAACCAGCATGCCAGAGAGATATTTCTCTACGGTATGAAAAGCCAAGTCAGAGGCCCATGGACGGCATAAAAACTCTGACACCAGGTTAGGCACTAAACACACGAAAAAAAACCACTTCCACAGATACATGTTTAACAACAGTGCGCTCGTGGATGGCAATGGGCATCCCTATGCAATAGTAGTTTGGTAGGTAGGACAGTTAGTATGTTATATTAATAAACTTTTATTGCTAAATAGGTGACCGGCCGTGCGTGTGTTGTTTTACTTACCACGAAACATGGCAGTTAATATGAAATGCTAACAATAATTATTGTTGTACTGAGAACTGAAATTGTTTGTGTTATCAGTTTCAAAGTTGATGTCGGCTATGTCGGGTTCGTTCTACGAAATCCTTCTTTTCATTATAAAATGTTTTGTTATTTTGATTACCGTCTTAATGTACGAGTTATGAACATGATGCAGAATATTAAAATGGATTTGGGATTTAATTGGAATAGTATTTTGTATAGTTATTTTTTTATAATCAATGTTCTTCGTAATTAATCCTTTGATAATTCTATTACATTCATTAATTGATTGCTCGGACGTTTATTTATGACTTCTTTAGTTTGCTAAACGTACTTTATTTTGGATATTCGACCTATTTTATTTAATGTTAGGTAGAAACTCTTTTGCATGCAAAATTATAAAAGAATCGCAACAATGAAAACTCTAGAAGAAGAAAAACATTCTTTGACATTCGAAATATGCTTGACATTCGAAACAAACAAAAAAGAACCGGGGTATAAAAGCCATGCAACTTCATTTTAAACTCACTTAGCAATCATTCTTCAACTCTTCAACATACAGTATTAAAAAATCTAAAAAAAAATCTACAAAAAAAAAAGTGAAAACGTCACAAGCTCGCTTCCTCTACAGTTAAATTGTTTGCGACGGTTGCGTTTCGTTGAGCAGTAATCTACTAGGTCAAGATGCCTTGCTACCCTTGCGGAGGTTGTTGCAGCCCGTGCTGCAGCCCGTGCTGTGGCCCCTGCTACTCGTGTTGTTCCCCGTGCTGCGGCCCGTGCGGCGGTTGCTGCTACGGCGGCTGCTGCTGAAGCCTGCGGGCCGAGGCCCCGCTGCGCTGCGGCCGGTCGTGATGAAGCAGCGTGGCATATGCTTAGCGCCAATGCTCCGTTCTGAGCTAAGCTCCTCGTGCTGCCTGTGGCCGCGAGTACGACGTCGAGCGGGTGTCGAGCCTTGCTCCGCCGAGCGCAAAGTATGGCCTTCTCAGAGCTCGGGAGGGCCCTACGCTGCAACTGGACTCGACCACGGTGCCTGCCGACCGGATCAAACGGACTTCAAGCGATATCCCCCGGTTGACCACAGCGTACGTGTGGGCCTCTAACGAAGATATCGCGGTTATGCCGTCCGCAGTCATATACAGTGTTTATGTATGGATTTTGTATAAATATACGTTCAGGTCACAATTTTGATTTTTGCTTTTTTAGACCACTCTGCCAAGGCTTAGTCGAATAATGCCCAATTCTTAAATGCCTAGCATTCTACAAAAATGTCAAAGGTCGCGGCGCCCCTGTCAAAGGTCGCGGCGCCCCTGTCAAAGGTCGCGGCGCCCCTGTCAAAGGTCGCGGCGCCCCTGTCAAAGGTCGCGGCGCCCCTGTCAAAGGTCGCGGCGCCCCTGTCAAAGGTCGCGGCGCCCCTGTCAAAGGTCGCGGCGCCCCTGTCAAAGGTCGCGGCGCCCCTGTCAAAGGTCGCGGCGCCCCTGTCAAAGGTCGCGGCGCCCCTGTCAAAGGTCGCGGCGCCCCTGTCAAAGGTCGCGGCGCCCCTGTCAAAGGTCGCGGCGCCCCTGTCAAAGGTCGCGGCGCCCCTGTCAAAGGTCGCGGCGCCCCTGTCAAAGGTCGCGGCGCCCCTGTCAAAGGTCGCGGCGCCCCTGTCAAAGGTCGCGGCGCCCCTGTCAAAGGTCGCGGCGCCCCTGTCGAAAAAGAAGGATCAAAGGGATCGGCACCTTATCGCTTTTCGCCTCGCCGTCAAACAGGTGTCAACTTAACGTAAGCAAGCGGATTAGCAGCTCCTATATGTCAACTCGGCTATGGCTAGGCGACGCCGCCAAGACAAGCACGTGTCAACAGTAGTATGCGTGACCGCTTTCACATTTAGGCGACTTTAGCAGCGACAAAACACGCGCGTCAACAGAAAAAGCACGAAAGGAAAAGCGCGACAGACGCGCGAGTGTCGCACTGTCAGAATTTCATATGGTAAACAGAAGCGCGGTGGCCCTTCATCCATTTTGGCGAAAGAAAAATCTTCTCTTGTAACTGGTTAATATCGCTTGTTTTTCACAGCTCGAGCTATTCTTGCTATGTGAGTGGTCAGTTTCACACACATCCCTCGCTACGCATCCTCGCTCATCTCTGGTGGAAACGAAGCCTAACGCGCTGCTAATAACGTCCTTATGTGAAAGCGGCCTAAAGGTGGACGAAGAGGCGTAGGAGAGACGGCGCGGCGGGGACGACGAGCCGTAAGCGAGTTGACCACGCACCGCACCGCAGTTCGTGAGCTTGTCCCGAGGCGAGGCGAATACGTTACGATACCGATTAGTGTGCGTTAATCTCTGTTGAGCAGTGGGGAAGAACCGGTTGCAGTAGGTAGGAAGTTTCATCAAATAAATGTGCTGTGTCCTTCAAGTACACGGCACACTTATCAAATCGGAAAGGGATCGGCACCGTATCAACTCGAGCCGTTCAGTATTCTTTGTACGAGTATGAAAGCCGTAATCTAATCGCATCCCCGCAGGTAGGGATACTTGTTGTTTTTTTCCAATTATAGCTACCGGTTGGGCTATATGGAACTTTATTCTTTATATAACCCTACTGATCGCACTGGTGGGGATAGTTGGTATTTTTTTTTTTCCATTTGTCGCTATCAGTAGGGATAAGTTTTGTAGGGTTTCTTTATATGATTAAGGGTTTCTGATTTACTTGTGATAGTGAATCTTTTTATAAATGTGAAAAACTTTCTTCATAGATTCTGATCATGACGATTGGCGAGCGATATCTCCGTAATTGTACTTTACATCACTGACTGAGCTTTCGCTTAGTTCTTGCTGTGCACGGGACCACAGAGCATCATATCACGGGACATGTTTCTAGTTTAGCTAAGATTATCTTTAAGCTGGTTTAGTTTAGCTTCTGCGTAGCTTAGTTTTCGGTCTGCAACACGCATTAGTCGCTTCCTCGCGGCGGTGGGAGAACCGCTGGTGGATGCGTCTGATTCAGTTGGATTTGCCGCTACCTCTGTCACCACTGATGGCAGATGTCACTTGAAACAAATTTGTAGAATCCTCCAACATTGGTGGCAGACTGCCGATCAAGTAGCAGTCTCGGCCTCGCATCAAATAACTGCACTACCTACTCTCCTCGCACACACTCCTCTGCACCTCTATTCACACACTCCTCTTCTGCACTCTATACGCACTCATCGATGACTAGTGACGACAACAACACACAAGTTACAGAAAATCAATCATATTTTACAACTTTTATTTAAAGATAACATCCACGTTTGAATTGCTGCCATTGCTATTGTACTCCGTGAGGAAGCCCAGCAGACCAATGGTCGTCAGCAGTATGAACATCAGCATCGACGCCACAAACTGCACGTTCTGCTTCAATATACAGATCTCGCTCCGCCAGTCTACTGGCATCTGCAACAAGGTAATGGTATTAGGCACCTGTATCATCGTTGGCGAAGAGGAAAGACCGAAGAGTGAGAAAAGCTAGTAAGAGCTTAATTATGCACACGGTGCGTTGCGCCGGCGCGGCGTGGCAACTTTCCACCGCATTGGTGGGCACGGCAGTTCGGCATCGCAGCGTTTCTACGGCTCACAGACGATCAGAGCTTTTGCCACCTAAACAACTGATCGATGCCGCTGCGGCATCGCTCGCGTCCCGGACATGCTACCCGCGAGACGAGGCGGGAAAAGGTGTATGCGGAGCGGCACAGGTGCTGGAAGAGTTGGCGGGCAGAGATTGCGTTAAGGCTACTCTATTCGATGATGACCCAGCGACAAAACTAAACACACTCAAAATAAATATATATTATCGTTAATCGCATTTCCAGTGTTGTTCATCATTTTGGTTGAGGCTCTCATTATGTAGTTGGTGTCATTGTAAAGGCCATCGCAAACCGGGTACGGCACGTCATCGTCAGAGCATTTTATCTTTAACCAACGTAAATTCATACGTAGCAAGATACAGATTCCAATATTCAATGTCGCGAAGAAAAAATCCCTTTGATGCTTTGGGCTCGATGTCTAAAGATTGGAATATTTATCATGTTACCACTAGCTATGTATGAATTTACCTACGTTGGGTAAAGTTGAAATGCCCAACACTGAATGCCAGACAAGCGAACGACCTAACCGCCGTAATTCTTATTGCCTTTTGGTGCTTAGCACTGGATATTTACCTATAGCTTATTGAGCTTAACAAAATTACCTGACTAGCCAGAATATCCGCAGCATGGTCCCGGCAGTGGGCCACACGGACCGCAACCCCCGGTCGACGGGCTGCAGCCGCACGAGTACAGGCAGTAGCCGCCGCTATGCGGGCCGCCGACGAAGCCGCCATAGTACACCGGCATCGTGGGAAACTTCCTAAATTATCAATTTTGACCTAGAAAATAAATTCCGGGGAAATTTTGTAATGGAAATTGTAGCGTGTCTGGGAAGAGCGTCAGGTCTTCCAGATTTCTTTTGCTTGAATGGTGACAGGGCGATGTGGAGTGCATTCGATTTTTAAATTGCGTCAAATATTTTTTATTCTTTTCAGCCAGTTTTTTCTACTAACATACATTTATGAGGAGGGATGAAACGCATGTGACAAAAAAAGAGTGGACATGAATGTTGATGGATGGAAAGGGAGAGCAAGTCCAAAGAAAAGATGGATGAATTGTGTGATGGCAGCTACACACCTGATAAATCGTTACGATCGGACGGTATAGTTTAAACTGCACAGTTTCGGTAGTGCCCACACACGTTCAGACAGGTACTAGAAAACTGTACGATTATTCATTCGTTGAGCCATGGCTAATAGCAGCGGGTAATACCACAGTTTCGGTGAATATATCTCGGAGGTTCCTGCTCCAGACTTCATAGAACCAGCAACCTTCTTCTGTTCTTTTTTATAAGTGGATCTTATGTTATTTTATTTTTTTTACAACTGCTTCTTTATTGGCCTGGGGGTCTATTTCTCAGAATTTTTCTATTAATTTATTGTACGCAGACTGTTTTAAATCACGGTTGTGATAGTCTTTGCACTTAATTTTCCAAAGAGATGTTTCATTGTGATAAATCGCAATAAATGCTTCTAGCCACTCGCGGGACGAAGCCATTTTTTTTTTTGTTTTTTTTTTTTTAGAAGCATACGCTCTCATAACCATTCGGCCCACGATCCAGGCGAAAACTGAACGAGTCGCCACACACGTTACGATTTTCGATACAGTTACATCCGATTCCGATTTATCTATCCAAAATTTCAAACTGCTCCGTTCAACTGTACAGTCTTATAAAATCGGACAAACAGTAAAGTTTTTATCATACACACATGTAGATTTATCGTTGCAGTTTGAACTGTACCGTCCAATCGTAACGATTTTTCGTAAGGTGTGTAGCAGCCATAGGAATGATAAGAAAGAGAAAGGCGTAAATGATGTCGTGACGTGAGACGTCTGACATGGAAGAACGGAAGATGAGAACGTGTTGCACTGTCCCCAAGTAGAATGGGACTGGCAAGAAGATAATGATGATAGTGCTAAGGACCTTTGGCACTTGAATGAGTTTGTCAGGAGAGCGCTCTTCGAGTCTTCGGTCTTGCTATACATTGTGAAATTGTGTCATGCGCCAACAGATCCATGGACACTCCACTCCAAGTTACAGTACTGCATGCTTCTTTTGCAGTTTGAATACGTTTATAAGAGGGCGCTGCTGGTTAAAGATAACATCAATAATTATTGCACTAAATATAGTAATAATAGAGAATAGAGAAGTATGGAAGAAGAAGACACGCGCCAACCCTATCTTAAATTGGGATAATGGCAAGAGAATGATGATATTGCTCTAAATATAGGTATCTGGTGGTATTTAGGTGGAGGCTGTCTACCAGTAAGTATACATATATAAGATGCTCTTTGAGGCTGTCTGTGGAATTGTATTGAAAATGGAGGTGGCATTGGTAGCGGCTAATGATGTTCATTGGTGGCGGCGTTGGAACCGTCTACTAAAAAAACACTGGCTCTTTTGGAAGGACTGTGGAACTAATAAGTACATTTAGTTCAACTTTATGGTCCTTGAGAAGGACATTGTCAGAACCAAAGAGTAGAATACTTATACCACAAAAAGGAAGTCAGAACCATATACACAGGGTAGGTAACAAGTCAGTAATTGGCGCAAGTGGTGGCGCCGAGAACTGACCATAGGTACTGTTTACATGCAGTCAGTAGTTGTGGTAATTTCTTCACGGCGGTGTACACACGTGTTATTGAAGTCAGTGGGGAAAAACGCATTCGCTAAAAGGTCAGAATGTGCATAAGACGAATGTACGACAGGTCGTACAACGACTGAATTATTTGTTGAGAAAATGTTCCAGTTTGCTGTTGGAAGATTTGATGGAAATGTTGGAAAAAGAGACATAACCAGTATTGCATTATATACAACTTGTTAAAAAAAACCCTGTCCGATCCGAAAGGGGCATATAGGTATATTATTGACATTAATAAGAAATATAAAATATTCGTGACACTAAAAATATTAATTAATTTATAAATGCGTGAGTTTTGTACCAATATACCACTAATTCCCTAAATTCTAACAAACTTTTACAACGTGACAACATTCGGCAACATTTTAGGCATTAGTATGGTCGATCATCATTTTGTTGCTTTTTATGAGTCACTATCCGAGAAGCGATCGGAGTGTCCGTGTGTTGCCATGTACGTTTTCTCATTTTAGTACATTTTATTTAATTTTCGTCGGGTTATTTTTTTTTACTTGAAACTCAAAAAAGATTACATAAACAGTGAGCATAATCTCGATACCTAATAATACCCTCACGGATCGGATAGGGTTTTTTTAACATATTGTATAATTATGATGCTCTCTGGACTGACCAAAGACTAACACACTTCGTGTTTTGAAGCATTGACACGAAAGCGCTGCACTGAGTCCAAATCAATTTTCACTAGGCCAGTTCCGGGTCAGCACTGACTTATCTCGAATTTGAAGTCAGTTACTTACCCTGTGTAAAAGTGGCTTAACCTAGTGCCAAAACAACCATGCACCATTATGCGTCAAAAGAAGTCAAATTACTCTGTGCTGTAGTCCACAAAAGAAAAAAATGCAACAAAAACGCAAATCTAAGAAGTAAAACACAACAAAGTATAATGTTTTTATAGGAATGGTGAACCAGGAGGAGTGCGAACACGGATTATTTGCGAACTGCTACCGTCCGCTCCATGTGCTGGGTCACTGTGAGCCATGGTGGGCCGGCTTCCGATGTTGCATATTGTAAAGGACATTCGTGCTTTCTAAGCTAAAATCTTCAGGTACGAGTACGTGTCTCATGTTGACATTATAAGATTTATAGCAGTACTTGTAAGTATTGCTTTTTGAGAGAGATAGGGTACAAAAACTGATCAAGTGCGTGTTCGACTCGCGTGGAGAGGGTTCCGTATAGGACATCGAATATCGGCCATTTTTTGGGACAGGTTTTTGTTCGGTTTCGGGTTTGCATAAAAACCGGGTACCCGGGTTTTCGGTCTTTTTCGGGTTTTTTTATTCATTTACAATGTACTTTAGCCCTATTTATTAATTAACACTTACAAAGGTTATGATATTGACCAGGCGTTCGACCAAATAGTTAAAATCCTCAGGGAGGCGGACGCGTCCATCCTCGGACGCGTTTTTGCAAAATGCGGCGTACGGGCAGGAAGTCCAAACATTCGAAGGAGACTCTGGAGCTTCTATCCATCACTTCAGCAGAGCTACAGGCACTAAACGAGGAAGTCCTGTATTAAGAGAGCTTCGGGAGCTTTTCAACTCGATCCTGTTCTCTGAGAAAAATCCAGAAGCGTGGAGAAAGAACGTGGTCGTTCGTTCTTTTCTTTAAAAAAGGGAACAAGACCCTATTAAAGAATTATAGACCTATTTCGCTCCTTAGCCACATGTTTAAGCTGTTTGCAAGAGTCGTCACAAATCGTATAGCGATAAGAATTGATGACTTCCAGCCACCGGACAAGTCGGGTGTAAAAGAGGATAAGAAGGAGAAGAGGAAGTTCGAAGATTAGAATCGGCTTTTGTGTCTTGCATTTGCGGACTATGAGAGAAGGCTTTTAACTCTATCGAGACCTGGTTTGTTCTAGAGTCTGCAGCGATGCCAAGAAGACTGGCGATACTTCTAAGTGCTGAGAAGTCTTTAAGAAATCGCCATAAATAATGACCGTCCAAACTCAGAACCAGCAGACAGAGCACATCCCATTGTGGCAAGGGCTCAATTTCACCGATATCGTTCACCAACGAACTGGAGGATGTGTTTAAGACACTGCACTGGGAATGTCATTAACATCAACGGCGAGTACATCTCACACTTGAGATTTGCAGATGACATCATCATACTGACTGAATCGCTGCACGACTTACATCAGATACTAGACGGCCTAGTTGATTCTTCAATACGCATTGGTCTCAGGGTGAACTTGACAAAATCCAGGTTATGTTGAACGAACTTGTCACCCCAGGATCGATTGTTGCCAATGGTGGTCCTCTCGAGGTTGTTCGAGAATATATTTACCTCGGGCAAATTCTGCTGTTTGGTAAGAACAACTTTAAGATGAAGGATAACAGAATTATTCAGCTGGGCAGCATTAGGGAAGCTTCGTCGAGTCTTTTCGTCAAAAAATTATACAACGGGTACTTTAGTAAAATGAGAATTTTCCCAATTACATTTATTCTTGTGAGAATAATTTTTAGATGAATAGTCGTGGAAATGGGTTAGAAGCGTTATAACTACCTCTCGATAAGACTAAAAAAAAACTAAAAAAAAATAAAACTAAAATCTCGATATGACTAGGTCTTGTTAGGACTTTATCGTGTTTGGACTAGATCGCAATAAGGCCAGATAGCGTAACGACTATATTTTCGTTTGTTTTTTGGAGTACAGATATCGAGTTATAGCATTAAGTTTTTTTCCTTGGTACCTATACTAAAATACTTAAAATGAAAGCATTTCATTGTAACATAATTATTTATTTATTTAAACTTACGCTTTAAATCGCTAACGTTTTTTTAAAAAAGATAGAAGCGTAATCTCCTTCGTCTCAAGTTTATTTAATTCTCTTTGATACTTGCGATTGAATAATATGGTGTTTCTTCTTTTGTTGTTCGGTTCAAACAGAGAATTTTCATTTTTTTTTAATCTTGAAAATGTGCCTCTTTTTTTAAATAAATTAAAAATTGTAACAATGTTGGTTTGTGCTGCAGGCGCACATTAAGGCGGCGATGCCATGCCTCTAATCTATTATTGGTTCTGTGCTTTTGTTTTGCACAGGAAATAAACAAAGGATTCTTTAGCCATTGCCTGCAAAAGTAGCTTGCGAATGCATTCATTTCAGGTGATTGCGTTGAACATTCCACAATAGCAGACCATCCGTCTTGTATATAAGATAAAGGCAAGAGCGGCAAATAAGCAGTAATTCTAGTGATGTATCGTCCTTCTTGAGATTTCGTCAAACCAATATCGTTCGCCTTTTTCCACACCGATTTATTGTAATGGTAAAAACATCCTGTAACTTAAGCATTCGGATACATAGTCCTAAATGCATTGATGAGTCCCAATTCGTAATCACATTTAAAATGTTTAAGATGTACTTTAAGCACATCACGTATTATTGTAAATAAAGCGAAATAAGTTGTTTCGCGTTTATTTGGTAAGAGAGCATACAAGACGGGAAATATATTTGTCGTCTCTTCCGTGCTCTCAATGTCTACGTGAATGGAGAACAATTGATAGAAAGGCTTGGGTGCACTTTTAAAGGTTCCGTCACAAAAAAAAACCTTTTCTTGATCTGCTTAAATTTTCATATTCCTTTTGGAAAATCGTGATGAGAATACAAGCATTTTATCATCTGTTGGTAATTCAAACTTGGCAATCAAAAAGTCTTTCTTAATCATATTTGGTGCTGTCACTTCACTGGATTTAGAAAACTCTGTTTTTTGCACTTGAAGGAACCTTTTACGATGTCTGTGCAGGACATCCTTCACTGAATTATAAGGTCTGCCATTAAAGGTTGAAGAAGAGGGTAGTTGTTGGAGGACTTCTTCGTAAACCTTTTTTACTGAAGACATATCTTTGCATACATTCTGTTTTGCCGTATCCAGTAAAAGGTCTTCTTGCATTTTGTCATGATCTTGCTCACACTTGTGTAGACTCTTTCTGATTATAATGGTATTTTCTTGATTTAGTGTGAGAGAAGCAGTACACTCTTGTATCTTGTAGCAACGCCAGAACGATGTGCCGCTTGAATTGTTGGACACAAAACTGTATCGGTAGCCATCATGTAGAAGTGCTTCCTTATTCTTTTTATTTTTAATAAAATGAAATTTTTCATTATCCTGCATTTTAAATAACGTTAAAATATGCCATGCAAGATAAAAATTCGAAGTGACATTTTTAATAGTGGAATCATAGATAAAGTGGAACTTCATAGTGTATTCACACTTTAGTAAAGCTAAGTAGGTGTCCATGAAGTTCCTATACTAATGCCACTTTTAGATACGATTGTACGTCATATCGATAATGAGTCATTTTGATAACAGGACTTATGCATATGTAGTCAAACAGCTAATTAGTTTTACAGAGATCTAGTCATATCGAGATTAAGTCCTTTAGCGAACTAGTCATATCTGCTATTTAGTCTTATCGAGAGGTGGTCATAAAGCTTCTAACCCGTGGAAATAATAGAAAAAAAATACTTACTCATGTTTCTACATTTTAAACGACCTACGACGTGTTGCGTGTCTGATCTGCGAAGTTCACAGATCAATAATTAAAGGATTTAAAAAAAGAAACAAAAAAAAACCGAATACCCGAAAAGTCCAGGTTTTCTAGGAAAGAACCGGTTTTTACAAAGCTAAAACCCGGGAATTCCCGATTTTTTCAGGACCGTGAAAAACCGGTCCGTATACCCTAGTTCCGTACGTTTATAGATTCCTTAAAGGTTTTCCTGTAATCTGTAGGCAAACCACTATTTTTTTTTTCATTTTCAGCCCTAAGCTTTCGGAGTTAAGGGGGGACGGGGGAATTGACAATTTTCGCCTATTTCCTTAAATAACTTCAAAACCGTTTATTTTAAAATTATAAAAAAATGTGATTCTCACAATGAGTTCTTTCATTTGTTACGTAACACAATAATTATAGTTTTCATTTTCTAATTTTACCCCCGAAAGTGCCCCCCATGTTTAAAATTAATGTTATTAAATTAATGTTAATTTACGTTACACGTCCGTCTTTGGGCCACCAACTTACTTATGTGTACCAAATTTCAACTCAATCGATTCAGTAGTTTCGGAGAAAATTGGCTGTGACAGACGGACAGACAGACACGCGTGTGTCTAAGATAAGGGGTTCCGTTTTTTCCTTTTGAGGTACGGAACCCTAAGAACATAAATCCACAAACATAAATTCATCTGGCCAGTGTTAACCTTTAATAACTTTAGGCCTGGACCCCGCCAACACGTAGTCGTTTGATGGCACGGTTGGCGCAGTGGCTGAGCGATTGGCAGCTGCGCTGCGTGTCGCGGGTTCGATCCCCGCATGGAACAAATATTTGTATGATCGTATCGGTAGCTGTTCCAGGTCTGGCTGTTTGTGTATGTGAGTTTAAATGTTTGTAAGCGCACCCATACAGGAGGAATTCCTAATGCGGGATATAAAAAAAAAAAAAAAAGAGTCGTGGGGCCTGAAGAGGAGACGTACGGAAATCAATCAATCACACAGATTCATTGAAATCCACAGCGCATCTCGTCCCTCCTATGACTGGTTGAATCGTGCACGTATCAGCACCGCCCTGCACGTCTCCATTTTCGTGGGGTCCGGGCCGTAAAGCCGCAACCCTACCGCGGTGCACGCTGTGCACGGGCACGCGGTGCCCTTTAGCTCCACTGCAGTACACACTTCACAACCACAACTATGTTTTTTGTAAGAGGTAAGCTGGAGTAGGTCGTCTAGCGCAATCTCTTTCCCACACTGGAATTACTCCTGCTTTAAGACGTCATGGTAGGCCACCTGACCTTCAAAACCCAATAACCAGGTATGTACATGTACATACCTTTAATATGATTTTATTATTTGTCTATAAAATACTGACGGCGCCATTTTTCAAAGGGAAGCCGGTAGGAATCGAGTTGTATGGAACCATCGCCACTGCTTTACATAGTTATAATCATTAAAACCATATAACCCTCTAAGTTAATTAAATCCCATCGAATGACTACTTCATGAAAAAGCAATGGGATTCAATAATAAATAAATAAATAAATAAATATCGCTGGACATTACACACAGCGCCATCTAGGTGCCACACTAAGCAACGAGGCTTGTGTCGTGGACACCAGATAGTTGATACTACTACATAGATACTTTTTTGTTTGAACAATGAACAATGAACTTATAATCATAGTTTGTCCAAAATACAGCCTGACACTGACCGGAAAATTGGCACTTGCACCTTAATCTGTGTCGCTGTTGCTATGTTTATTCATTGATTCACAACCGGCTTTTTTTTTTTTTTTGATGGTACCTCTCGCAGCCCAACAACTCTCGGAGGTTGATGCTGCTTAACCGGACTATCCTGTGGTGGCCAAAAATTACTTTACGGCCCCCAGCCAGGGCTTACAAACTAAGGATATTACACAACCGGCCAAGTTGCACATCTACTTAACCGTATTTTTAAACACTTAACGTTTTGTTCCAGCAAACTGTTTGCATCAGTGCTGGAAGTCTGGGACCGTTGTTGCTGGGAATTTTATCAACGAAACAAGATAATTATTTGAAACGAATCAAATTTTCGACACGTACGGCATTTCACGAACCACGGTTTGTCTCTGCTTTACCCAAAGGTTGACTGGTAGAAAATGCCTAGGTATGGCATTAAGTCCGCTTCTGTTAGCGGTTGCAGTAATATTGTGTGTACTTACTTAGAATATTAAATAAATAAAATTAAGATGAGATTTCTTTTCACGAGATAGTAATTACCTCGTAGTCTAGTGGTGACTGATGAGCACGTCCTGGGTTCGATTTCCAGTCGGGCAAAGTGTTATTGGATTTTTTCATAAGTTTCTCATTAGCAGCCACGGAGTCTGGATTTGTGCCCGATTGATGGCAATAGGCTCGCCCCCTATTACATGGGACTTGAACATAACTGGCGAAATGTGGGTGTACTATTAGGTACGCCTCTGTCCGACCCTTTGTGGATCATTGGCGTGATGTTATATTATGTACGAGATTATAGTACCGCGAAGGAGATCACATTTTACTGCAGGGGCGAGGTAACGGTATAGCTGAACCATTACAAAAGTAGGTCGCACTCATCGTTGAAACAACAATAGATGGAACGAACAACATTTACATAAAAAAGAGCAAGCACTGTAGCATGGTTTTGAAGATTGATTACCCACGAGACCCAGAATGTCACGGTTATTAGAAATGTACTAAAATAAACCGTGACGTTGTATGGGGGCGACGTTCGTGGAATGCGACCCCTCGCCACGGCATTCTATGAAAACGGTACCCGCATCTATAAAAAAACCCCACTCTACCCTGACCTACGATAATGTCATAGAATAAATAAACCTGAGCTCAACCTAAAATGGTTATTGTCTTTTGTAGATAATGGGGAAAAATTGAGAATTCGCCGAAACAGGTCAAAGACCGCGCGGACACGCAATTTACTAGAAATAGTGTGAAACACAATAAACCGTGCGGCATTGTCATTGGGAAAACTGAATTCATTAGTTCCACGACTTTGGCACGGCCCCTATTCCACAAACCTACTTAGGTGTGACAAATGAACAACACTGAACTTGGCTTCCAGCTCCATTACAGTGATTTCAAGGACCTATACAGGGTGATTGAACCCACATAGAATTTTTTCATTGGTTATTAAAAAACAAAACAGCAGTTTCATACAAAAGTGCACCTACACGGTTAAAATGTATGGAACAGCTGTTTTTTTCATCGTTTATTTTTCGCTCAGAATGATGTACTGGATACATAGTAACCATTTCGAGTCGGTGTCCCGCGTCCACCGTGTATAGCTTGTAAATTTCCACGCATTTGAAAGGATCATTGTAGTTTGAAAGTTAGTAACTTTTACGTAGGCCTAATAACACAGGCCATCACTAACACTATTGAAATCATTTTTGGTAAGTTTACATTAGGTATACTCTTTGTTTCACTCTCTCTATTACATTGTTGCCTTCGGCTCGTATACAAGGATACAACAGCCTCGAATGCTATAATAAACTTTGCCCATTTGTATTAGAACCTATTTTGCAGCAGATCAAAGGCGAAATGGAAGACTGAAGAAAAATAATAAATAAGCATATACCTAAGCTCAGGCCGTAGGTAGGAATGATGTTGTAAACTTCAGACAATATTAATGACCATCGCGACGGAGGCTGCAACATCAGCATCATATTTATCGATTCAGAAAACTCGATTTATCCACAGAATGAATTCTTTGAATGATTGAGTCGATATCAGACGGAGCTCTCAACGTTTCACTTTACGTGATCATAATCACGGGAATACTTTATTTTTATGAGTTTTCGACATCCAAGAACTCACTTTATGATTTCTACGTAAAAACATTAAATGCGTAACGACTGTTATATACACGCGAAATCCATTAAAAGAGAAGTCGAGTGACGAAATATGTTTTATCGCGGGTACATCGCTCGGAACTTCCGGCCGACATTATCTGATGTGGATGTTGAACAAAATGACCGTACTTCCGTTCTCGCGCACCTTGACGCCTGACGCTCAAAGAAATTGTAGGTGTTAGGTTCATTCACAGTTGTATCTACACTTACAGTCCCCATCATTGAATAATGGACTACTTAGTTATGTTATTAAAGTCTCCTCCTAAATGCCTTTATAATATGTAAGGGCTCCTAACGCGCTACAGAGAACTGGCAGTGGGTGTGTAATGTGTAGGTATAGTTCGAACTTCACCTCAACGCTGCGCTGCCGCGCTGTATAGAGAGTCTAAATACCTTTTTCTCAAACATGCTTGGGAATTTGTGCATTATTTTGACAAACTTCTTCGAGATAAATCGAAATTGCTGTACTGGCCAGATACATGCGACCAGCGGCCGGCAGAAGTTGTATGAAAACCCATATCTGTCGTGTTTAGCGGCCAAATAAATTACATATTAAACTCATATCTGCCGTGTTATTTAAAAATGGAACGATCTTTTACTCTGAAACATGGCAACCAAGGAGGTAATTTATCACAGGTTTTATGTAAATTTCGAATTGGCTTGCAAATAGAAAAGCGGTATACTGAAAAAAAAAAAAACAAATGAACTCTTCCACGCGAGAGTTTTAATTTCCTCGCATTATTTGAAAAAAGTACTATACAAGCCTTGGCCACAACTAGGACTTACATATGTGCCTCAGCTTCGCCTCGGCCCACATTTACACGTTCGTCCATCAATGCCTCTGTTACTGGCCGCTGCAGTAATGCACTATTTCAAATGAGAGCTAAAAGCAGTCCATCCATTCCACCAACCCAGCATTTCCGTATCATATTAAAGTTAGAGCATGCACGCACATGGACAGACATCGATAAAACACATGAATAAATAATTGAAACCCTTGCTCTTGCGCTTTTTTACAAAAAATAAGAACGTATGGAGAGGATGAGTGAAAGCCGACTAACAAAAATATCAACAAAACAGATGTGAAAGAAGGACATACACTGACCTTATGGGTGAAGTTCTTTAGAACGGTCAGGTACTTAGCACTCGCCAATGGAGCGGCGTGCTCGTATATCTAAATGTATGACCGTGGACGAGGCGGGAGGATCACGCCATGTAAGGATCGTAGCAGATGCCGTTCTGTAGTTTCTGGCTACGCTCATGGAAAAAAGGCGTTAGTTTATGTATACAGGATGTAACAAGACCCTTCAAGCCGTCAACCAAGCATTATATACGAGTACATCAAACTAAGTAACCTCACACAAAAATTATTGCTGGGAAACGACTTTTTTTTGTTGGGGTGAAAAATCACGTTTTATGGTAAGACTCAATGTAACGTACTCAAAACATTGTGCTGATGGATGGATTGAATAGAACGGGGATCTTAAAGGTTTTTACATTAAAAATATTTAGAAAAAAACATGTATTTATTTAGGTACCGTATTTTTTTTGTTTCTCTTGCACTTTTTTATTCATATGAAGGTTTGTTTTGTAATAATATTGTACACAAATTGATTATATTTAAGTATCTATTCATACATACACATATTACACATACTTACCTAATTATAAACACAAAGCACAAAACTGTTTTATGTCCGTCACATCACCATCTCAGGTCCAGTTGAAAACCAGCGTCGGGCACTAGTTGCTCGGCAATTTGCTGAACTGGGCCTATTTGGCGCAGCCGCGAGACACACAATCTTTGTTTTTCTGTTTAGTTTTAGGTTTTTATTTTTTTATTGTGTAGTTTTAAGTTTTATATTTCATTTTTGTTATTTTTTCTTTTGTGTGCACTTGTGGCGTGTGCCAAATAAATATGTTTATTTCTTTCTTTCTTTCTATTTAGAAAAAAAATTGTGAAAAATTTGGAACTTTGACCCCCAATATCTCCGTAAATAGAAGGTTCTCAGGTATGGTCTAGAACAAAAAAAATATCGCAATGACGGGGACAAAGAGTACCTTTAGGTTTGTTAAAGGTCTTGTTACACCGTTTATACTTATATTTGATCTCCTCTCCAATGCCCTGAAAGCAAGATAAGTCCAAGCAGTGAAATCTACCGCTGGCAGCAGCTTTGTCCGATGAAGACGCTCCCAAAGAGATCTATGCTGTGATGTTAATCCAAATAAGATACGACAGACAGAATACACTTGTAACACAGCTCTCAAATTAATATCCACCCTTAGGTCATAGCACACACATCAACTCTGAAAGGGATCGTCACCGTATCGCCGCGGTTCGTGAGCTTGTCCCGAGGCGAGGCGATTACGTTACGATTTCGAGTAGAGTGCGTTGCAGTAGTAGGGTAGGGACATACAAAGAATACTGAATGGCTCAAGTTGATACGGTGACGATCCCTTATTTCCCTATTTCTTCATCGACATCGACTCGTGCCTGCTACAGTGATGCAAGACACGTGTTCCAGGAATTCTCCTCGTCCTG